>OZ009934.1:0-4800000 GCA_963932035.1 Caenorhabditis wallacei
CCTAAGCCTAAGCCTAAGCCTAAGCCTAAGCCTAAGCCTAAGCCTAAGCCTAAGCCTAAGCCTAAGCCTAAGCCTAAGCCTAAGCCTAAGCCTAAGCCTAAGCCTAAGCCTAAGCCTAAGCCTAAGCCTAAGCCTAAGCCTAAGCCTAAGCCTAAGCCTAAGCCTAAGCCTAAGCCTAAGCCTAAGCCTAAGCCTAAGCCTAAGCCTAAGCCTAAGCCTAAGCCTAAGCCTAAGCCTAAGCCTAAGCCTAAGCCTAAGCCTAAGCCTAAGCCTAAGCCTAAGCCTAAGCCTAAGCCTAAGCCTAAGCCTAAGCCTAAGCCTAAGCCTAAGCCTAAGCCTAAGCCTAAGCCTAAGCCTAAGCCTAAGCCTAAGCCTAAGCCTAAGCCTAAGCCTAAGCCTAAGCCTAAGCCTAAGCCTAAGCCTAAGCCTAAGCCTAAGCCTAAGCCTAAGCCTAAGCCTAAGCCTAAGCCTAAGCCTAAGCCTAAGCCTAAGCCTAAGCCTAAGCCTAAGCCTAAGCCTAAGCCTAAGCCTAAGCCTAAGCCTAAGCCTAAGCCTAAGCCTAAGCCTAAGCCTAAGCCTAAGCCTAAGCCTAAGCCTAAGCCTAAGCCTAAGCCTAAGCCTAAGCCTAAGCCTAAGCCTAAGCCTAAGCCTAAGCCTAAGCCTAAGCCTAAGCCTAAGCCTAAGCCTAAGCCTAAGCCTAAGCCTAAGCCTAAGCCTAAGCCTAAGCCTAAGCCTAAGCCTAAGCCTAAGCCTAAGCCTAAGCCTAAGCCTAAGCCTAAGCCTAAGCCTAAGCCTAAGCCTAAGCCTAAGCCTAAGCCTAAGCCTAAGCCTAAGCCTAAGCCTAAGCCTAAGCCTAAGCCTAAGCCTAAGCCTAAGCCTAAGCCTAAGCCTAAGCCTAAGCCTAAGCCTAAGCCTAAGCCTAAGCCTAAGCCTAAGCCTAAGCCTAAGCCTAAGCCTAAGCCTAAGCCTAAGCCTAAGCCTAAGCCTAAGCCTAAGCCTAAGCCTAAGCCTAAGCCTAAGCCTAAGCCTAAGCCTAAGCCTAAGCCTAAGCCTAAGCCTAAGCCTAAGCCTAAGCCTAAGCCTAAGCCTAAGCCTAAGCCTAAGCCTAAGCCTAAGCCTAAGCCTAAGCCTAAGCCTAAGCCTAAGCCTAAGCCTAAGCCTAAGCCTAAGCCTAAGCCTAAGCCTAAGCCTAAGCCTAAGCCTAAGCCTAAGCCTAAGCCTAAGCCTAAGCCTAAGCCTAAGCCTAAGCCTAAGCCTAAGCCTAAGCCTAAGCCTAAGCCTAAGCCTAAGCCTAAGCCTAAGCCTAAGCCTAAGCCTAAGCCTAAGCCTAAGCCTAAGCCTAAGCCTAAGCCTAAGCCTAAGCCTAAGCCTAAGCCTAAGCCTAAGCCTAAGCCTAAGCCTAAGCCTAAGCCTAAGCCTAAGCCTAAGCCTAAGCCTAAGCCTAAGCCTAAGCCTAAGCCTAAGCCTAAGCCTAAGCCTAAGCCTAAGCCTAAGCCTAAGCCTAAGCCTAAGCCTAAGCCTAAGCCTAAGCCTAAGCCTAAGCCTAAGCCTAAGCCTAAGCCTAAGCCTAAGCCTAAGCCTAAGCCTAAGCCTAAGCCTAAGCCTAAGCCTAAGCCTAAGCCTAAGCCTAAGCCTAAGCCTAAGCCTAAGCCTAAGCCTAAGCCTAAGCCTAAGCCTAAGCCTAAGCCTAAGCCTAAGCCTAAGCCTAAGCCTAAGCCTAAGCCTAAGCCTAAGCCTAAGCCTAAGCCTAAGCCTAAGCCTAAGCCTAAGCCTAAGCCTTTTAAAATTTTTTTTCCTTACGTGCTACTCGACGGGAAAGCGGGCCGGATTTAGGATTGAGTGTCTGAAAAAAGCGAGCGAAGCGAGCGGTCTATTAACTTTCATTGGTCGAGCTTTCCGAACAGTCTATTATCTTTCATTGGTCGAGCTTTGCGAGCGAAGCGAGCGGTCTATTAACTTTCATAGGTCGAGCTTTGCGAGCGAAGCGAGCGGTCTATTGACTTTCATAGGTCGAGTTTAGATCCCAAATCACTTGTTTAGTTTCAGTCAAGAAACTAAGTCCAGAGTTTTAAAAAAAATGAGAAAAAGAAAGAGAAAAAGGAAAAAATTGTTGAAAAAATTTTTGTAAAAAAAAAACTTGTAAAAAAATTTTGTGAGAAAAAAAAATTTTTTTTGGACAAAAAATAGAAATTTTTACAAGTTTGAAACCTTCAGAAAAAACAAAAACCACCCACAGTGTCGGGGATTTGAACTTGGACCATCAAAAAAGCACTTGGTGCTGTATAATCACACAAAACACGTTGTATCTCGCTTCGGAGGGGTCCTACCAAAAAATGGTCAACAGCAAAAAGATGCGCCTCGATGAGCTCTACATTTTTGTTCCTGTAAGCCTAAGCTCAATCTTTACGTTTAAGCCCTCAAAACGGCAATAACCTGAAAAGCAATTTTAGGCTTAGGCTTAACGATTTTAGGCTTAGGCTTAACGTTTTTGCCTGTATCTCGCTTCGGAGGGGTCCTATCAAAAAATGGTCAACAGCAAAAAGATGCGCCTCGATGAGCTCTACATTTTTGTTCCTGTAAGCCTAAGCTCTATCTTTACGTTTAAGGCCTCAAAATGGCAAAAAACCTGAAAAAATCGATTTTCGTCTTTGGGGCGCCATTGCTCAAAACTGTGACGGTAGGATTTTCTATAAATTTGTGTCCCGACCTATTTTTCAATTTCCAATCGATTGAGCGTGTTTCCAGGAAAAAAAAAGGCACAGTTTTTGAGCACCTTTTTTTTGAGGGCCCATATCATGGTCAAGGGGGGTCAAAATGCCAAATATTATTTGCTCATGGTTTAAACCTCGATGAGTACTACAAGTTTCCTCTTGACGGTACCTAGCCGCCATGCACCCCTAGCGAGATATGGACCCCAAAAAACACATTTTTGAAAATACTGGCTTTCACAGGGATTTTTCAAGGAAAAAATTTTTTTTTAAAAGACGCGCCGGACCAAGGCGGACCTTCAGAAAAAATTTCAGGAAATTCGTAGAGAAGGTGTAGCTAAAATCTCAATTTGAAAGTTTAAAAACGACTTTTCGGGCCTTGATGGTCCCAAAATAAAAATTTCTTCTGATACAAAAGATGCGCCTCCTGAAAAGGCATCGAATGGTCAAACTCCGGACCCAAAATATTAAGTTTGAAGCAAGTTATTATAAAAACAAGATTCCGAAATTTCGACTTTGGGACCCTGTAGCTCGGCGGGTGGTCCCTTAGAGAAAAAATTAAGAGTACTATGTCCCCCTTAAATTTAATTCTCTATCGATTGGTGAAGAGTGCTTGTCAAAATTCCATTTTTGTCCTCCCAACCTCATCCCAAATAGCGCAGGCTGCGCCTGCGCCTGAGCCTAAGCCTAAGCCTAAGCCTAAGCCTAAGCCTAAGCCTAAGCCTAAGCCTAAGCCTAAGCCTAAGCCTAAGCCTAATTTTTTTTAAACTCTGGACTTAGTTTCTTGACTGAAACTAAACAAGTGATTTGGGATCTAAACTCGACCTATGAAAGTCAATAGACCGCTCGCTTCGCTCGCAAAGCTCGACCTATGAAAGTTAATAGACCGCTCGCTTCGCTCGCAAAGCTCGACCAATGAAAGTTAATAGACTGTTTGGAAAGCTCGACCAATGAAAGATAATAGACCGCTCGCTTCGCTCGCTTTTTTCAGACACTCAATCCTAAATCCGGCCCTTAAAATATAACCAACTACTCAAAATATATTAATCACTTGGTGGTGTGGCACTAAGAATGTTCTAATTTTGTTGCCTTCTGTTTAAATGATATGATGGAAATGAATTTAAAAGTTTTGGATGGGGTCGCTAGCGCGCCCCCATTAAAACTTTTAAATTCATTTCCATCATATCATTTGAACAAAACGCAATCGTTGCTATTGTCTAGAAGGCTTAGGTACCCTCAAAAAAACGGTACTTGCCAACAAAACGTGCTACTCGACGGGGAAGCGGGCCGGATTTAGGATTGAGTGTCTGAAAAAAGCGAGCGAAGCGAGCGGTCTATTATCTTTCATTGGTCGAGCTTTCCAAACAGTCTATTAACTTTCATTGGTCGAGCTTTGCGAGCGAAGCGAGCGGTCTATTAACTTTCATAGGTCGAGCTTTGCGAGCGAAGCGAGCGGTCTATTGACTTTCATAGGTCGAGTTTAGATCCCAAATCACTTGTTTAGTTTCAGTCAAGAAACTAAGTCCAGAGTTTAAAAAAAAATGAGAAAAAGAAAGAGAAAAAGAAAAAAATTGTTGAAAAAATTTTGTAAAAAAAAACTTGTAAAAAAATTTTGTGAGAAAAAAAAATTTTTTTTGGACAAAAAATAGAAATTTTTACAAGTTTGAAACCTTCAGAAAAAACAAAAACCACCCACAGTGTCGAGGATTTGAACTTGGACCATCAAAAAAGCACTTGGTGCTGTATAATCGCACAAAACACGTTGTATCTCGCTTCGGAGGGGTCCTACCAAAAAATGGTCAACAGCAAAAAGATGCGCCTCGATGAGCTCTACATTTTTGTTCCTGTAAGCCTAAGCTCAATCTTTACGTTTAAGCCCTCAAAACGGCAATAACCTGAAAAGCAATTTTAGGCTTAGGCTTAACGATTTTAGGCTTAGGCTTAACGTCTTTGCCTGTATCTCGCTTCGGAGGGGTCCTATCAAAAAATGGTCAACAGCAAAAAGATGCGCCTCGATGAGCTCTACATTTTTGTTCCTGTAAGCCTAAGCTCTATCTTCACGTTTAAGGCCTCAAAATGGCAAAAAACCTGAAAAAATCGATTTTCGTCTTTGGGGCGCCATTGCTCAAAACTGTGACGGTAGGATTTTCTATAAATTTGTGTCCCGACCTATTTTTTAATTTCCAATCGATTGAGCGTGTTTCCAGGAAAAAAAAAGGCACAGTTTTTGAGCACCTTTTTTTTGAGGGCCCATATCATGGTCAAGGGGGGTCAAAATGCCAAATATTATTTGCTCATGGTTTAAACCTCGATGAGTACTACAAGTTTCCTCTTGACGGTACCTAGCCGCCATGCACCCCTAGCGAGATATGGACCCCAAAAAACACATTTTTGAAAATACTGGCTTTCACAGGGATTTTTCAAGGAAAAAATTTTTTTTTAAAAGACGCGCCGGACCAAGGCGGACCTTCAGAAAAAATTTCAGGAAATTCGTAGAGAAGGTGTAGCTAAAATCTCAATTTGAAAGTTTAAAAACGACTTTTCGGGCCTTGATGGTCCCAAAAAAAAAATTTCTTCTGATACAAAAGATGCGCCTCCTGAAAAGGCATCGAATGGTCAAACTCCGGACCCAAAATATTAAGTTTGAAGCGAGTTATTATAAAAACAAGATTCCGAAATTTCGACTTTGGGACCCTGTAGCTCGGCGGGTGGTCCCTTAGAGAAAAAATTAAGAGTACTATGTCCCCCTTAAATTTAATTCTCTATCGATTGGTGAAGAGTGCTTGTCAAAATTCCATTTTTGTCCTCCCAACCTCATCCCAAATAGCGCAGGCTGCGCCTGCGCCTGAGCCTAAGCCTAAGCCTAAGCCTAAGCCTAAGCCTAAGCCTAAGCCTAAGCCTAAGCCTAAGCCTAAGCCTAAGCCTAAGCCTAAGCCTAAGCCTAAGCCTAAGCCTAAGCCTAAGCCTAAGCCTAAGCCTAAGCCTAAGCCTAAGCCTAAGCCTAAGCCTAAGCCTAAGCCTAAGCCTAATCCACTTTGACCCCTGTTCCCTCAGCCCAAATAGCGCAGGCTGCGCCTGCGCCTGAGCCTAAGCCTAAGCCTAAGCCTAAGCCTAAGCCTAAGCCTAAGCCTAAGCCTAAGCCTAAGCCTAAGCCTAAGCCTAAGCCTAAGCCTAAGCCTAATTTACAAGTTTTTTTTTACAAAATTTTTTCAACAATTTTTTCCTTTTTCTCTTTCTTTTTCTCATTTTTTTAAAACTCTGGACTTAGTTTCTTGACTGAAACTAAACAAGTGATTTGGGATCTAAACTCGACCTATGAAAGTCAATAGACCGCTCGCTTCGCTCGCAAAGCTCGACCTATGAAAGTTAATAGACCGCTCGCTTCGCTCGCAAAGCTCGACCAATGAAAGTTAATAGACTGTTTGGAAAGCTCGACCAATGAAAGATAATAGACCGCTCGCTTCGCTCGCTTTTTTCAGACACTCAATCCTAAATCCGGCCCTTTAAATATAACCAACTACTCAAAATATATTAATCACTTGGTTGTGTGGCACTAAGAATGTTCTAATTTTGTTGCCTTCTGTTTAAATGATATGATGGAAATGAATTTAAAAGTTTTGGATGGGGTCGCTAGCGCGCCCCCATTAAAACTTTTAAATTCATTTCCATCATATCATTTGAACAAAACGCAATCGTTGCTATTGTCTAGAAGGCTTAGGTACCCTCAAAAAACGGTACTTGCCAACAAAACGTGCTACTCGACGGGGAAGCGGGCCGGATTTAGGATTGAGTGTCTGAAAAAAGCGAGCGAAGCGAGCGGTCTATTATCTTTCATTGGTCGAGCTTTCCAAACAGTCTATTAACTTTCATTGGTCGAGCTTTGCGAGCGAAGCGAGCGGTCTATTAACTTTCATAGGTCGAGCTTTGCGAGCGAAGCGAGCGGTCTATTGACTTTCATAGGTCGAGTTTAGATCCCAAATCACTTGTTTAGTTTCAGTCAAGAAACTAAGTCCAGAGTTTTAAAAAAATGAGAAAAAGAAAGAGAAAAAGGAAAAAATTGTTGAAAAAATTTTGTAAAAAAAAACTTGTAAAAAAATTTTGTGAGAAAAAAAAAATTTTTTTTGGACAAAAAATAGAAATTTTTACAAGTTTGAAACCTTCAGAAAAAACAAAAACCACCCACAGTGTCGAGGATTTGAACTTGGACCATCAAAAAAGCACTTGGTGCTGTATAATCGCACAAAACACGTTGTATCTCGCTTCGGAGGGGTCCTACCAAAAAATGGTCAACAGCAAAAAGATGCGCCTCGATGAGCTCTACATTTTTGTTCCTGTAAGCCTAAGCTCAATCTTTACGTTTAAGCCCTCAAAACGGCAATAACCTGAAAAGCAATTTTAGGCTTAGGCTTAACGATTTTAGGCTTAGGCTTAACGTTTTTGCCTGTATCTCGCTTCGGAGGGGTCCTATCAAAAAATGGTCAACAGCAAAAAGATGCGCCTCGATGAGCTCTACATTTTTGTTCCTGTAAGCCTAAGCTCTATCTTTACGTTTAAGGCCTCAAAATGGCAAAAAACCTGAAAAAATCGATTTTCGTCTTTGGGGCGCCATTGCTCAAAACTGTGACGGTAGGATTTTCTATAAATTTGTGTCCCGACCTATTTTTCAATTTCCAATCGATTGAGCGTGTTTCCAGGAAAAAAAAAGGCACAGTTTTTGAGCACCTTTTTTTTGAGGGGCCATATCATGGTCAAGGGGGGTCAAAATGCCAAATATTATTTGCTCATGGTTTAAACCTCGATGAGTACTACAAGTTTCCTCTTGACGGTACCTAGCCGCCATGCACCCCTAGCGAGATATGGACCCCAAAAAACACATTTTTGAAAATACTGGCTTTCACAGGGATTTTTCAAGGAAAAAATTTTTTTTTAAAAGACGCGCCGGACCAAGGCGGACCTTCAGAAAAAATTTCAGGAAATTCGTAGAGAAGGTGTAGCTAAAATCTCAATTTGAAAGTTTAAAAACGACTTTTCGGGCCTTGATGGTCCCAAAAAAAAAATTTCTTCTGATACAAAAGATGCGCCTCCTGAAAAGGCATCGAATGGTCAAACTCCGGACCCAAAATATTAAGTTTGAAGCGAGTTATTATAAAAACAAGATTCCGAAATTTCGACTTTGGGACCCTGTAGCTCGGCGGGTGGTCCCTTAGAGAAAAAATTAAGAGTACTATGTCCCCCTTAAATTTAATTCTCTATCGATTGGTGAAGAGTGCTTGTCAAAATTCCATTTTTGTCCTCCCAACCTCATCCCAAATAGCGCAGGCTGCGCCTGCGCCTGAGCCTAAGCCTAATTTTCCTTTTTCTCTTTCTTTTTCTCATTTTTTTAAAACTCTGGACTTAGTTTCTTGACTGAAACTAAACAAGTGATTTGGGATCTAAACTCGACCTATGAAAGTCAATAGACCGCTCGCTTCGCTCGCAAAGCTCGACCTATGAAAGTTAATAGACCGCTCGCTTCGCTCGCAAAGCTCGACCAATGAAAGTTAATAGACTGTTTGGAAAGCTCGACCAATGAAAGATAATAGACCGCTCGCTTCGCTCGCTTTTTTCAGACACTCAATCCTAAATCCGGCCCTTTAAATATAACCAACTACTCAAAATATATTAATCACTTGGTTGTGTGGCACTAAGAATGTTCTAATTTTGTTGCCTTCTGTTTAAATGATATGATGGAAATGAATTTAAAAGTTTTGGATGGGGTCGCTAGCGCGCCCCCATTAAAACTTTTAAATTCATTTCCATCATATCATTTGAACAAAACGCAATCGTTGCTATTGTCTAGAAGGCTTAGGTACCCTCAAAAAACGGTACTTGCCAACAAAACGTGCTACTCGACGGGGAAGCGGGCCGGATTTAGGATTGAGTGTCTGAAAAAAGCGAGCGAAGCGAGCGGTCTATTATCTTTCATTGGTCGAGCTTTCCAAACAGTCTATTAACTTTCATTGGTCGAGCTTTGCGAGCGAAGCGAGCGGTCTATTAACTTTCATAGGTCGAGCTTTGCGAGCGAAGCGAGCGGTCTATTGACTTTCATAGGTCGAGTTTAGATCCCAAATCACTTGTTTAGTTTCAGTCAAGAAACTAAGTCCAGAGTTTTAAAAAAATTAGAAAAAGAAAGAGAAAAAGGAAAAAATTGTTGAAAAAATTTTGTAAAAAAAAACTTGTAAAAAAATTTTGTGAGAAAAAAAAAATTTTTTTTGGACAAAAAATAGAAATTTTTACAAGTTTGAAACCTTCAGAAAAAACAAAAACCACCCACAGTGTCGAGGATTTGAACTTGGACCATCAAAAAAGCACTTGGTGCTGTATAATCGCACAAAACACGTTGTATCTCGCTTCGGAGGGGTCCTACCAAAAAATGGTCAACAGCAAAAAGATGCGCCTCGATGAGCTCTACATTTTTGTTCCTGTAAGCCTAAGCTCAATCTTTACGTTTAAGCCCTCAAAACGGCAATAACCTGAAAAGCAATTTTAGGCTTAGGCTTAACGATTTTAGGCTTAGGCTTAACGTTTTTGCCTGTATCTCGCTTCGGAGGGGTCCTATCAAAAAATGGTCAACAGCAAAAAGATGCGCCTCGATGAGCTCTACATTTTTGTTCCTGTAAGCCTAAGCTCTATCTTTACGTTTAAGGCCTCAAAATGGCAAAAAACCTGAAAAAATCGATTTTCGTCTTTGGGGCGCCATTGCTCAAAACTGTGACGGTAGGATTTTCTATAAATTTGTGTCCCGACCTATTTTTCAATTTCCAATCGATTGAGCGTGTTTCCAGGAAAAAAAAAGGCACAGTTTTTGAGCACCTTTTTTTTGAGGGGCCATATCATGGTCAAGGGGGGTCAAAATGCCAAATATTATTTGCTCATGGTTTAAACCTCGATGAGTACTACAAGTTTCCTCTTGACGGTACCTAGCCGCCATGCACCCCTAGCGAGATATGGACCCCAAAAAACACATTTTTGAAAATACTGGCTTTCACAGGGATTTTTCAAGGAAAAAATTTTTTTTTAAAAGACGCGCCGGACCAAGGCGGACCTTCAGAAAAAATTTCAGGAAATTCGTAGAGAAGGTGTAGCTAAAATCTCAATTTGAAAGTTTAAAAACGACTTTTCGGGCCTTGATGGTCCCAAAAAAAAAATTTCTTCTGATACAAAAGATGCGCCTCCTGAAAAGGCATCGAATGGTCAAACTCCGGACCCAAAATATTAAGTTTGAAGCGAGTTATTATAAAAACAAGATTCCGAAATTTCGACTTTGGGACCCTGTAGCTCGGCGGGTGGTCCCTTAGAGAAAAAATTAAGAGTACTATGTCCCCCTTAAATTTAATTCTCTATCGATTGGTGAAGAGTGCTTGTCAAAATTCCATTTTTGTCCTCCCAACCTCATCCCAAATAGCGCAGGCTGCGCCTGCGCCTGAGCCTAAGCCTAAGCCTAAGCCTAAGCCTAAGCCTAAGCCTAATTCCGGACTTAGTTTCATTACTGAAACTGAAACGTTATTTGGGCTGCTTCCTATGAAAGTTAACAAACTCTATGAAAGTTAACAAACTCTGTGATGTAAACTCTATGAAAGTTAACAAACTCCGCTCGCTTCGCTCGCTTTTTGGGCAAAATCAATTCATCCCAAATTCCGCTCGATCATATATCGAGAGTGTAGTATCACAAAACTGCTAGCGGATTTGGGTTGAACTGATTTTGCCCAAAAAGCGAGCGAAGCGAGCGGAGTTTGTTAACTTTCATAGAGTTTACATCACAGAGTTTGTTAACTTTCATAGAGTTTGTTAACTTTCATAGGAAGCAGCCCAAATAACGTTTCAGTTTCAGTAATGAAACTAAGTCCGGAAAATGAGTTTGTTAACTTTCATAGAAATGAAGACCTAAAGTTGTCCGAAAAAAAAATTTTTCAAAAAAAAAAAAAAATTTCTAAGAAAAAAATTTTTTTTTTCGAAAAAAATTTAATTTTTTTAACGGATTTAGAATCTCCAGAAAAAGGAAAAACCAACTCCAGTGCCCGAGAATCAAACTTGCGTCATCAGTAAACCACTTGGTACTTTTTGGACCCTTTAAACACGATGTATCTCGCTTCGGAGGGGTCCTATCAAAAAATGGTCAAGAGCAAAAAGATGCGTCTCGATGAGATCTACATTTTTGTTCCTCTTCACCAAAGCTCGATCTCTACGTTTAAGGCCTCAAAACCGCAAAAAACCTCGAAATTTTGAGAAAATCTCAGAAAGTCGGCATTTTCTCGAATTACAGACGTCAGTTTTTCTTTAAAATTTGTGAGCCGACCTTATTTTGCATGCTCTACAACATATCCGACTCCCAGGAAGATCTAACGCCTATTAAGAGCACCCTTTTTTTTTGGGCTCAAAAAAAAGATAGACGGAGCCAAAATTTCTGAAATTTTTTTAGCGCATGGTTACGAGCTTTTGGAGTACTACAACTTTCCTCTTGACACCAACATGCCGCAACGCACCCCTAGCGAGATAAATGCAAAAATAACAAAAATTTTTGCACAAAGTGCCAAATTTCTAGCATAAATCTGCTCGAAACTATGCGCAAAAGATTCAGCGCCCCAAATAAGGCCTATAAACAATTTTCTAGAAAAATCGTAGCATTATTGTAGCTAAAATCCCAGTTTGAATGTTTAAAATCGACTTTTGGGACCATGATGGTCCCAAATCAAAAATTTCTTCTGATACAAAAGATGCGCCTCCCGAAAAGGCATCGAATGGTCAAACTCCGGACCCAAAATATTAAGTTTAAAGCAAGTTATTATAAAAACAAAATTCCGAAATTTTGACTTTGGAGCGGCACGGTGCCGCGGGCGTGCCCTTAGGTGAAAAACTGAGGATAGGGGGTGTCCCTTATTTTTGATTCTCTATCCGATGGTGAAGAGAAAACTATGAAATTCCACTTTGACCCCTGTTCCCTCAGCCCAAATAGCGCAGGCTGCGCCTGCGCCTGAGCCTAAGCCTAAGCCTAAGCCTAAGCCTAAGCCTAAGCCTAAGCCTAAGCCTAAGCCTAAGCCTAAAATCCTACCGTCACAGTTTTGAGCAATGGCGCCCCAAAGACGAAAATCGATTTTTTCAGGTTTTTTGCCATTTTGAGGCCTTAAACGTAAAGATAGAGCTTAGGCTTACAGGAACAAAAATGTAGAGCTCATCGAGGCGCATCTTTTTGCTGTTGACCATTTTTTGATAGGACCCCTCCGAAGCGAGATACAGGCAAAAACGTTAAGCCTAAGCCTAAAATCGTTAAGCCTAAGCCTAAAATTGCTTTTCAGGTTATTGCCGTTTTGAGGGCTTAAACGTAAAGATTGAGCTTAGGCTTACAGGAACAAAAATGTAGAGCTCATCGAGGCGCATCTTTTTGCTGTTGACCATTTTTTGGTAGGACCCCTCCGAAGCGAGATACAACGTGTTTTGTGCGATTATACAGCACCAAGTGCTTTTTTGATGGTCCAAGTTCAAATCCTCGACACTGTGGGTGGTTTTTGTTTTTTCTGAAGGTTTCAAACTTGTAAAAATTTCTATTTTTTGTCCAAAAAAAATTTTTTTTTTCTCACAAAATTTTTTTACAAGTTTTTTTTTACAAAATTTTTTCAACAATTTTTTCCTTTTTCTCTTTCTTTTTCTCATTTTTTTAAAACTCTGGACTTAGTTTCTTGACTGAAACTAAACAAGTGATTTGGGATCTAAACTCGACCTATGAAAGTCAATAGACCGCTCGCTTCGCTCGCAAAGCTCGACCTATGAAAGTTAATAGACCGCTCGCTTCGCTCGCAAAGCTCGACCAATGAAAGTTAATAGACTGTTTGGAAAGCTCGACCAATGAAAGATAATAGACCGCTCGCTTCGCTCGCTTTTTTCAGACACTCAATCCTAAATCCGGCCCTTTAAATATAACCAACTACTCAAAATATATTAATCACTTGGTTGTGTGGCACTAAGAATGTTCTAATTTTGTTGCCTTCTGTTTAAATGATATGATGGAAATGAATTTAAAAGTTTTGGATGGGGTCGCTAGCGCGCCCCCATTAAAACTTTTAAATTCATTTCCATCATATCATTTGAACAAAACGCAATCGTTGCTATTGTCTAGAAGGCTTAGGTACCCTCAAAAAACGGTACTTGCCAACAAAACGTGCTACTCGACGGGGAAGCGGGCCGGATTTAGGATTGAGTGTCTGAAAAAAGCGAGCGAAGCGAGCGGTCTATTATCTTTCATTGGTCGAGCTTTCCAAACAGTCTATTAACTTTCATTGGTCGAGCTTTGCGAGCGAAGCGAGCGGTCTATTAACTTTCATAGGTCGAGCTTTGCGAGCGAAGCGAGCGGTCTATTGACTTTCATAGGTCGAGTTTAGATCCCAAATCACTTGTTTAGTTTCAGTCAAGAAACTAAGTCCAGAGTTTTAAAAAAATGAGAAAAAGAAAGAGAAAAAGGAAAAAATTGTTGAAAAAATTTTGTAAAAAAAAACTTGTAAAAAAATTTTGTGAGAAAAAAAAAATTTTTTTTGGACAAAAAATAGAAATTTTTACAAGTTTGAAACCTTCAGAAAAAACAAAAACCACCCACAGTGTCGAGGATTTGAACTTGGACCATCAAAAAAGCACTTGGTGCTGTATAATCGCACAAAACACGTTGTATCTCGCTTCGGAGGGGTCCTACCAAAAAATGGTCAACAGCAAAAAGATGCGCCTCGATGAGCTCTACATTTTTGTTCCTGTAAGCCTAAGCTCAATCTTTACGTTTAAGCCCTCAAAACGGCAATAACCTGAAAAGCAATTTTAGGCTTAGGCTTAACGATTTTAGGCTTAGGCTTAACGTTTTTGCCTGTATCTCGCTTCGGAGGGGTCCTATCAAAAAATGGTCAACAGCAAAAAGATGCGCCTCGATGAGCTCTACATTTTTGTTCCTGTAAGCCTAAGCTCTATCTTTACGTTTAAGGCCTCAAAATGGCAAAAAACCTGAAAAAATCGATTTTCGTCTTTGGGGCGCCATTGCTCAAAACTGTGACGGTAGGATTTTCTATAAATTTGTGTCCCGACCTATTTTTCAATTTCCAATCGATTGAGCGTGTTTCCAGGAAAAAAAAAGGCACAGTTTTTGAGCACCTTTTTTTTGAGGGGCCATATCATGGTCAAGGGGGGTCAAAATGCCAAATATTATTTGCTCATGGTTTAAACCTCGATGAGTACTACAAGTTTCCTCTTGACGGTACCTAGCCGCCATGCACCCCTAGCGAGATATGGACCCCAAAAAACACATTTTTGAAAATACTGGCTTTCACAGGGATTTTTCAAGGAAAAAATTTTTTTTTAAAAGACGCGCCGGACCAAGGCGGACCTTCAGAAAAAATTTCAGGAAATTCGTAGAGAAGGTGTAGCTAAAATCTCAATTTGAAAGTTTAAAAACGACTTTTCGGGCCTTGATGGTCCCAAAAAAAAAATTTCTTCTGATACAAAAGATGCGCCTCCTGAAAAGGCATCGAATGGTCAAACTCCGGACCCAAAATATTAAGTTTGAAGCGAGTTATTATAAAAACAAGATTCCGAAATTTCGACTTTGGGACCCTGTAGCTCGGCGGGTGGTCCCTTAGAGAAAAAATTAAGAGTACTATGTCCCCCTTAAATTTAATTCTCTATCGATTGGTGAAGAGTGCTTGTCAAAATTCCATTTTTGTCCTCCCAACCTCATCCCAAATAGCGCAGGCTGCGCCTGCGCCTGAGCCTAAGCCTAAGCCTAAGCCTAAGCCTAATCTCTACTCTCTCTACTCTAGTGGGAGTCTCTCTCTTAATCTTCGATTCGTCTATTGACGAATCGTAACCCCTGATTTAGGATGCCTAGTTTCTCCCTACAATTCTGGCCGCAATGAAAGTTATGAAATTCTTGTATGCTCGCTTCGCTCGCAATTTTTGCCGCAATGAAAGTTATGAAATTCTTTTATTCGCTCGCCTTTTTTGAGGCACACAATCCTAAATCCGGTCCGCTTCTTCCCCAAGTAATTTTGGGAAAACACCAAACTGTCTCAAAATATAAACATCACTTGGTAGTGAGGCATAATGAATGTTCTAATTTTGTCGCCTTCTGTTTAAATGATATGATGGAAATGAATTTAAAAGTTTTGGATGGGGGCGCTAGCGCGCCCCCATTAAACCTTTTAAATTCATTTCCATCATATCATTTGAACAAAACGCAATCGTTGTTATCGAATACTTGACGAATAAACGGACCGGATTTAGGATTGTGTGCCTCAAAAAAGGCGAGCGAATAAAAGAATTTCATAACTTTCATTGCGGCAAAAATTGCGAGCGAAGCGAGCATACAAGAATTTCATAACTTTCATTGCGGCCAGAATTGTAGGGAGAAACTAGGCATCCTAAATCAGGGGTTACGATTCGTCAATAGACGAATCGAAGATTAAGAGAGAGACTCCCACTAGAGTAGAGAGAGTAGAGAGAGTTTTGTGTCGTTCATTCGTCAAGTGAGAAAATAAATTGACGAAGGTAAAGACAACAGTTTGACGAAAGTGGTGCAAAAATACCGAGGAAGCTTAAAAATACCTAATTCGTACTCAGAGACCCTTAAAGTGCCCAAAAAGCGAAAAAAAAAATTTAGTGCCACTGGAGGGGTCGAACCCATGACCTCTGAAATTTGTGCAAAAAACGTAAAAATGCCTAAAAACACTTTATTAAGGCTTAGGAATGCCTACAGTATCCAAAAAAATGAAAAAAAAATTTAGTGCCACAGGCGGGATTGAACCCGCGACCGTTGGAACGAAGTGGAAAATTTTGGCACACTTCCCCCGGCCTCCTATCCATGATGCAAAAGTCAGATCTGAGTTATCTCTATTCAGAACCGAGTTATTAAGCGTCAAACAGTGGTGCGCGCTCTCTGTGGCGCCTAAAGAGATCCCTACGCACTGGGAGGCCTCAGTACATTTTCTTAAAACGACCGTAACTCGGTTCAAATTGATCGTAGAGGGTCAGTAAAAAAACGAATCGATGCGTCTCGATGAGCTCTACAACTTTGCCTCTTGACCATATGGTCCATCTTGTACATGGGACCAGCTAGGGGCTGATTTATAAAACCCCAAAACCGTTTTTCGGCCGTAACTTTTTTTCCAAACATTGATGACCTATTTTTGACCGGGGGAATCGAATTTTTTTTGAATTCTGCGTCGACCAGTCCAGGAACGGTTCGATTTCGTGCATTTTGGTGCGCACCGAAAAATCGGGGTCCACCTCGGCTCGGGCGCCATAACTCTGTTGGGAAGCGTTTTCGCGTAGGGTCCCAAGAGGCAAAGTTGTAGAGGAAGAAATTTCCTACAACTTTTCTGTTGACATCGAGTCTCCATCACGCACCGGCACGGTGCCGCACGCGCTTGAAAAACATATTTGAGTCGTGTGCCAACAGGAAGGCAGCTATGGTCCCAAAAATTTTTGTGCACAAACACCTTCCTAAGGCGCATCTGTGGTAGAAATTTCATAAAAATCGTATAGAAAGCCGAGGCACCAGGCCATTTTTAAAGTTTAAAATCAAAAAATCGATACCTGAAAATCGATTTTCTCAGAAAATTTTTTTCTCAAAAGATGCCCCCTGGGGACCTGCTTGTTGGGTCCGAGTCTCGTCCCGATCGATTCACGCACTCCAGAGTTATAGCCGATTTAAATTTTAAAAATTTTCGCTTTGGGTTACTGTAGCTCCGCCCACAATTGATTTTAGGCCAAAAAAAAAAAACACTATTTTTTTTTTTTGGTAAGGAACATTTTAAGCAAGTATTCGTCCAGATCTGAGCTGACGTCCATCGTGCCTCATCCTAAATGGCGCAGGCGAAGCCTGCGCCTGAGCCTAAGCCTAATCTCTCTACTCTCTCTACTCTAGTGGGAGTCTCTCTCTTAATCTTCGATTCGTCTATTGACGAATCGTAACCCCTGATTTAGGATGCCTAGTTTCTCCCTACAATTCTGGCCGCAATGAAAGTTATGAAATTCTTGTATGCTCGCTTCGCTCGCAATTTTTGCCGCAATGAAAGTTATGAAATTCTTTTATTCGCTCGCCTTTTTTGAGGCACACAATCCTAAATCCGGTCCGCTTCTTCCCCAAGTAATTTTGGGAAAACACCAAACTGTCTCAAAATATAAACATCACTTGGTAGTGAGGCATAATGAATGTTCTAATTTTGTCGCCTTCTGTTTAAATGATATGATGGAAATGAATTTAAAAGTTTTGGATGGGGGCGCTAGCGCGCCCCCATTAAACCTTTTAAATTCATTTCCATCATATCATTTGAACAAAACGCAATCGTTGTTATCGAATACTTGACGAATAAACGGACCGGATTTAGGATTGTGTGCCTCAAAAAAGGCGAGCGAATAAAAGAATTTCATAACTTTCATTGCGGCAAAAATTGCGAGCGAAGCGAGCATACAAGAATTTCATAACTTTCATTGCGGCCAGAATTGTAGGGAGAAACTAGGCATCCTAAATCAGGGGTTACGATTCGTCAATAGACGAATCGAAGATTAAGAGAGAGACTCCCACTAGAGTAGAGAGAGTAGAGAGAGTTTTGTGTCGTTCATTCGTCAAGTGAGAAAATAAATTGACGAAGGTAAAGACAACAGTTTGACGAAAGTGGTGCAAAAATACCGAGGAAGCTTAAAAATACCTAATTCGTACTCAGAGACCCTTAAAGTGCCCAAAAAGCGAAAAAAAAAATTTAGTGCCACTGGAGGGGTCGAACCCATGACCTCTGAAATTTGTGCAAAAAACGTAAAAATGCCTAAAAACACTTTATTAAGGCTTAGGAATGCCTACAGTATCCAAAAAAATGAAAAAAAAATTTAGTGCCACAGGCGGGATTGAACCCGCGACCGTTGGAACGAAGTGGAAAATTTTGGCACACTTCCCCCGGCCTCCTATCCATGATGCAAAAGTCAGATCTGAGTTATCTCTATTCAGAACCGAGTTATTAAGCGTCAAACAGTGGTGCGCGCTCTCTGTGGCGCCTAAAGAGATCCCTACGCACTGGGAGGCCTCAGTACATTTTCTTAAAACGACCGTAACTCGGTTCAAATTGATCGTAGAGGGTCAGTAAAAAAACGAATCGATGCGTCTCGATGAGCTCTACAACTTTGCCTCTTGACCATATGGTCCATCTTGTACATGGGACCAGCTAGGGGCTGATTTATAAAACCCCAAAACCGTTTTTCGGCCGTAACTTTTTTTCCAAACATTGATGACCTATTTTTGACCGGGGGAATCGAATTTTTTTTGAATTCTGCGTCGACCAGTCCAGGAACGGTTCGATTTCGTGCATTTTGGTGCGCACCGAAAAATCGGGGTCCACCTCGGCTCGGGCGCCATAACTCTGTTGGGAAGCGTTTTCGCGTAGGGTCCCAAGAGGCAAAGTTGTAGAGGAAGAAATTTCCTACAACTTTTCTGTTGACATCGAGTCTCCATCACGCACCGGCACGGTGCCGCACGCGCTTGAAAAACATATTTGAGTCGTGTGCCAACAGGAAGGCAGCTATGGTCCCAAAAATTTTTGTGCACAAACACCTTCCTAAGGCGCATCTGTGGTAGAAATTTCATAAAAATCGTATAGAAAGCCGAGGCACCAGGCCATTTTTAAAGTTTAAAATCAAAAAATCGATACCTGAAAATCGATTTTCTCAGAAAATTTTTTTCTCAAAAGATGCCCCCTGGGGACCTGCTTGTTGGGTCCGAGTCTCGTCCCGATCGATTCACGCACTCCAGAGTTATAGCCGATTTAAATTTTAAAAATTTTCGCTTTGGGTTACTGTAGCTCCGCCCACAATTGATTTTAGGCCAAAAAAAAAAAACACTATTTTTTTTTTTTGGTAAGGAACATTTTAAGCAAGTATTCGTCCAGATCTGAGCTGACGTCCATCGTGCCTCATCCTAAATGGCGCAGGCGAAGCCTGCGCCTGAGCCTAAAATTTTTTCAACAATTTTTTCCTTTTTCTCTTTCTTTTTCTCATTTTTTTAAAACTCTGGACTTAGTTTCTTGACTGAAACTAAACAAGTGATTTGGGATCTAAACTCGACCTATGAAAGTCAATAGACCGCTCGCTTCGCTCGCAAAGCTCGACCTATGAAAGTTAATAGACCGCTCGCTTCGCTCGCAAAGCTCGACCAATGAAAGTTAATAGACTGTTTGGAAAGCTCGACCAATGAAAGATAATAGACCGCTCGCTTCGCTCGCTTTTTTCAGACACTCAATCCTAAATCCGGCCCTTTAAATATAACCAACTACTCAAAATATATTAATCACTTGGTTGTGTGGCACTAAGAATGTTCTAATTTTGTTGCCTTCTGTTTAAATGATATGATGGAAATGAATTTAAAAGTTTTGGATGGGGTCGCTAGCGCGCCCCCATT
Source organism: Caenorhabditis wallacei (assembly GCA_963932035.1). Lineage (NCBI taxonomy): Eukaryota > Metazoa > Nematoda > Chromadorea > Rhabditida > Rhabditidae > Caenorhabditis > Caenorhabditis wallacei. The sequence goes on from OZ009934.1 coordinate 19,162, forward strand.
AAAACTTTTAAATTCATTTCCATCATATCATTTGAACAAAACGCAATCGTTGCTATTGTCTAGAAGGCTTAGGTACCCTCAAAAAACGGTACTTGCCAACAAAACGTGCTACTCGACGGGGAAGCGGGCCGGATTTAGGATTGAGTGTCTGAAAAAAGCGAGCGAAGCGAGCGGTCTATTATCTTTCATTGGTCGAGCTTTCCAAACAGTCTATTAACTTTCATTGGTCGAGCTTTGCGAGCGAAGCGAGCGGTCTATTAACTTTCATAGGTCGAGCTTTGCGAGCGAAGCGAGCGGTCTATTGACTTTCATAGGTCGAGTTTAGATCCCAAATCACTTGTTTAGTTTCAGTCAAGAAACTAAGTCCAGAGTTTTAAAAAAATGAGAAAAAGAAAGAGAAAAAGGAAAAAATTGTTGAAAAAATTTTGTAAAAAAAAACTTGTAAAAAAATTTTGTGAGAAAAAAAAAATTTTTTTTGGACAAAAAATAGAAATTTTTACAAGTTTGAAACCTTCAGAAAAAACAAAAACCACCCACAGTGTCGAGGATTTGAACTTGGACCATCAAAAAAGCACTTGGTGCTGTATAATCGCACAAAACACGTTGTATCTCGCTTCGGAGGGGTCCTACCAAAAAATGGTCAACAGCAAAAAGATGCGCCTCGATGAGCTCTACATTTTTGTTCCTGTAAGCCTAAGCTCAATCTTTACGTTTAAGCCCTCAAAACGGCAATAACCTGAAAAGCAATTTTAGGCTTAGGCTTAACGATTTTAGGCTTAGGCTTAACGTTTTTGCCTGTATCTCGCTTCGGAGGGGTCCTATCAAAAAATGGTCAACAGCAAAAAGATGCGCCTCGATGAGCTCTACATTTTTGTTCCTGTAAGCCTAAGCTCTATCTTTACGTTTAAGGCCTCAAAATGGCAAAAAACCTGAAAAAATCGATTTTCGTCTTTGGGGCGCCATTGCTCAAAACTGTGACGGTAGGATTTTCTATAAATTTGTGTCCCGACCTATTTTTCAATTTCCAATCGATTGAGCGTGTTTCCAGGAAAAAAAAAGGCACAGTTTTTGAGCACCTTTTTTTTGAGGGGCCATATCATGGTCAAGGGGGGTCAAAATGCCAAATATTATTTGCTCATGGTTTAAACCTCGATGAGTACTACAAGTTTCCTCTTGACGGTACCTAGCCGCCATGCACCCCTAGCGAGATATGGACCCCAAAAAACACATTTTTGAAAATACTGGCTTTCACAGGGATTTTTCAAGGAAAAAATTTTTTTTTAAAAGACGCGCCGGACCAAGGCGGACCTTCAGAAAAAATTTCAGGAAATTCGTAGAGAAGGTGTAGCTAAAATCTCAATTTGAAAGTTTAAAAACGACTTTTCGGGCCTTGATGGTCCCAAAAAAAAAATTTCTTCTGATACAAAAGATGCGCCTCCTGAAAAGGCATCGAATGGTCAAACTCCGGACCCAAAATATTAAGTTTGAAGCGAGTTATTATAAAAACAAGATTCCGAAATTTCGACTTTGGGACCCTGTAGCTCGGCGGGTGGTCCCTTAGAGAAAAAATTAAGAGTACTATGTCCCCCTTAAATTTAATTCTCTATCGATTGGTGAAGAGTGCTTGTCAAAATTCCATTTTTGTCCTCCCAACCTCATCCCAAATAGCGCAGGCTGAGCCTAAGCCTAAGCCTAAGCCTAAGCCTAAGCCTAAGCCTAAGCCTAAGCCTAAGCCTAAGCCTAAGCCTAAGCCTAAGCCTAACTAAGCCTAAGCCTAAGCCTAAGCCTAAGCCTAAGCCTAATTTTTTTTAAACTCTGGACTTAGTTTCTTGACTGAAACTAAACAAGTGATTTGGGATCTAAACTCGACCTATGAAAGTCAATAGACCGCTCGCTTCGCTCGCAAAGCTCGACCTATGAAAGTTAATAGACCGCTCGCTTCGCTCGCAAAGCTCGACCAATGAAAGTTAATAGACTGTTTGGAAAGCTCGACCAATGAAAGATAATAGACCGCTCGCTTCGCTCGCTTTTTTCAGACACTCAATCCTAAATCCGGCCCTTTAAATATAACCAACTACTCAAAATATATTAATCACTTGGTTGTGTGGCACTAAGAATGTTCTAATTTTGTTGCCTTCTGTTTAAATGATATGATGGAAATGAATTTAAAAGTTTTGGATGGGGTCGCTAGCGCGCCCCCATTAAAACTTTTAAATTCATTTCCATCATATCATTTGAACAAAACGCAATCGTTGCTATTGTCTAGAAGGCTTAGGTACCCTCAAAAAACGGTACTTGCCAACAAAACGTGCTACTCGACGGGGAAGCGGGCCGGATTTAGGATTGAGTGTCTGAAAAAAGCGAGCGAAGCGAGCGGTCTATTATCTTTCATTGGTCGAGCTTTCCAAACAGTCTATTAACTTTCATTGGTCGAGCTTTGCGAGCGAAGCGAGCGGTCTATTAACTTTCATAGGTCGAGCTTTGCGAGCGAAGCGAGCGGTCTATTGACTTTCATAGGTCGAGTTTAGATCCCAAATCACTTGTTTAGTTTCAGTCAAGAAACTAAGTCCAGAGTTTTAAAAAAATGAGAAAAAGAAAGAGAAAAAGGAAAAAATTGTTGAAAAAATTTTGTAAAAAAAAACTTGTAAAAAAATTTTGTGAGAAAAAAAAAATTTTTTTTGGACAAAAAATAGAAATTTTTACAAGTTTGAAACCTTCAGAAAAAACAAAAACCACCCACAGTGTCGAGGATTTGAACTTGGACCATCAAAAAAGCACTTGGTGCTGTATAATCGCACAAAACACGTTGTATCTCGCTTCGGAGGGGTCCTACCAAAAAATGGTCAACAGCAAAAAGATGCGCCTCGATGAGCTCTACATTTTTGTTCCTGTAAGCCTAAGCTCAATCTTTACGTTTAAGCCCTCAAAACGGCAATAACCTGAAAAGCAATTTTAGGCTTAGGCTTAACGATTTTAGGCTTAGGCTTAACGTTTTTGCCTGTATCTCGCTTCGGAGGGGTCCTATCAAAAAATGGTCAACAGCAAAAAGATGCGCCTCGATGAGCTCTACATTTTTGTTCCTGTAAGCCTAAGCTCTATCTTTACGTTTAAGGCCTCAAAATGGCAAAAAACCTGAAAAAATCGATTTTCGTCTTTGGGGCGCCATTGCTCAAAACTGTGACGGTAGGATTTTCTATAAATTTGTGTCCCGACCTATTTTTCAATTTCCAATCGATTGAGCGTGTTTCCAGGAAAAAAAAAGGCACAGTTTTTGAGCACCTTTTTTTTGAGGGGCCATATCATGGTCAAGGGGGGTCAAAATGCCAAATATTATTTGCTCATGGTTTAAACCTCGATGAGTACTACAAGTTTCCTCTTGACGGTACCTAGCCGCCATGCACCCCTAGCGAGATATGGACCCCAAAAAACACATTTTTGAAAATACTGGCTTTCACAGGGATTTTTCAAGGAAAAAATTTTTTTTTAAAAGACGCGCCGGACCAAGGCGGACCTTCAGAAAAAATTTCAGGAAATTCGTAGAGAAGGTGTAGCTAAAATCTCAATTTGAAAGTTTAAAAACGACTTTTCGGGCCTTGATGGTCCCAAAAAAAAAATTTCTTCTGATACAAAAGATGCGCCTCCTGAAAAGGCATCGAATGGTCAAACTCCGGACCCAAAATATTAAGTTTGAAGCGAGTTATTATAAAAACAAGATTCCGAAATTTCGACTTTGGGACCCTGTAGCTCGGCGGGTGGTCCCTTAGAGAAAAAATTAAGAGTACTATGTCCCCCTTAAATTTAATTCTCTATCGATTGGTGAAGAGTGCTTGTCAAAATTCCATTTTTGTCCTCCCAACCTCATCCCAAATAGCGCAGGCTGCGCCTGCGCCTGAGCCTAAGCCTAAGCCCAAAAAGTTCTAAGCCTAAGCCCAAAAAGTTCTAAGCCTAAGCCCAAAAAGTTCTAAGCCTAAGCCCAAAAAGTTCTAAGCCTAAGCCCAAAAAGTTCTAAGCCTAAGCCCAAAAAGTTCTAAGCCCTTTTTGGGTCTCGTTCTTTAGTTACCTCGCGTGTACCGACATCTCCCGGGTTCCGCCATCCGCTATGTTTTGCGTGCAGACTGACTCCGCCCCCTTTCTCTCAGTTACTGTGCGTCTTTAATCGTCCGTAACTCGCTTCAAAATGGTCGTAGAGGGTCAGTAAAAAAACGAATCGACGCGTCTCGACGTGCTCTACATTCCTGTAATTTTTGTTTTTTGATCCGATGCAGTATAAATTATTTCTGAAAAGTCGAAAACCCATATTTCCTCAATATTGACTCTTTGTACCCCCATCCAGCTATATGTGATGTTGACAGAAATTCAATGCTTTATCGAATGGTCATGGTCCGGGAAAATGTAACTTGAAGTTTTGAAAAATTCTTACCAATTCTTCCTTGCTCCGTCCAATCCCACGCTTCCCATCTCTTGTCATGTTGATCGTTCTCATTGGCGTGTCGACCGTTCGCTGCTGAAAATATATCGGGTTCAAAATTTATGAAGGATGATTAAAGATTGGAGGAACATTTTAAACAGAGTTGCACGGACTAGAAAATTTTGGAAATATATGGAATTCGGAGAGGGATTCAGAAAATGGAATCAAACTTTTCAGATACACCGGAACTTATATCTGCAATTCAGTTCTTCATGGAATGCCTCAATGGAATATGATACGTGGAATATGGACTGATTTTTTCGAAATGGGGTACGAAATAGGAAGTGTGGGATGAATAAACCATGGAATATGAAATACGGAATGAAGCCTAAATGAATTCCATTCAATTCTGATTTTCAATCAGCTATAAAGCAAGACTGTGTGCCACTGAAAAACTATAGAAACGGAGTAATGACTAATATTGATTGAATGAATGGATGAATGGTCATTACCACGCACCAATACATTTAGGTTTTTCTGTGACTCTCTCGCTCCGCCCCTAATACTGATTAATATGGGTACGTTGCCGATATAACTACGAAAAATTCGCTCGAAGAATTCGATCTGCCGAAAAAACTCTATTATCTCCAGTTTATTAAAACTGGAACCCGAGAAACTCATTGATCTACAAGAATTCTATTTGTCGACCGATAAATTAGAGAAAGCAACGAGGAAAAAAGAACAACCAATGAGCGAATGGGGAGAACACCTAATTAAGTAGAAACAAAACAATGAAAAGAGAGAGCGAACTCGAATGAACGGTTCCGCCACCTTTTATACTCCTCGCCCGGTGTGTGAGAGAGACGTAGAGAAAAGGAGTGACGGTGCCATTCGAGATCTAGAGTGGTGGGTCAAATTAGAAAAGAGGTGAGTCTAGGATTCTGTCTAGGGTTCTGTGATTAAGAAGACAGAGAAAAAGGGAAAATAGAGAAAGGAGGGAGATATAGTGTGCGGGGGCATGTGATTACGGTAACAAAAGGACAAAATGGGAAAGCGACAAAAAAGATACATAAACAGAGCTGATCCAGTTCATAAAAGCTTAATTATTTTTTCCTGGGACAAGAAAGTAACATTTTCTGTGCTTGCCGGTTGCAGCAATATCATTTAGATCACCTTTTCACATTTTCTTATTGTATTTTCCCATTTAGTCCTTTTGTCCCCACTCTCTTATAAAAATAATCTTTATGGCTTTGGATAAACACTAAATATGTTCAAAAATATCTGTAGACATTTTTTTTAATACCGGATAGCTCAAAAATGTACATCCACTTTTTTATGTTATAAAATAGTTTTTAAAAGAAATCTCCATGGTTTTTTTTGGAAAATGAAACAATTTTTTTAATTTTAAACTCTAATTTTATACTTAGTTAGTGTTAATTTAACTATTCCTGATTTAAATCCAGCAGGAGGCAGTCAACGAGAGCTTTTGCATACATGAAGAATTTTTTTGAAAAAGTATGACTCTTTCTGACTTTAGCATCTGCTTCTTTTTTTTTCATTTTCGCTCACGTGTATTCTCATTTTCAAGGAAACACAGAGCAAGTAAATTCTAATATTTTGGTTTCAATGTTTTGGGAGCATGAGCAAGCACACCAATCATAGGTTTAAAAATATGACGAGAGTTTTTAAAAACTTGCTTTACCGCAGAAGACCACAATTGTTTGTTTTTTACTTGGTTTCAAGAAAAAGTTCTCCTGATAGTTGAACATACAATTTCAGGACTTGATGCTTATTTTTCAGCGTGCCCGCAGTATTAAAGTTCAATGTTAGTTGATGAGTTCTCGGGAGATGGTGAAACTTTGCCATCGACAGATTCTTCTTCAATAGGCAATGGTCCTCTAGAAACCACGACAGACTCGAACGTACAACCTGCAACGGTAAGTAGCTTAACAGTGTTAGGCAGATGATAACTTTTTCGCCATGTGCGAATTCGAGAAAACCCTGTTGAATCGATTATCAAAATGTTTGTTAGTTTTTTTTTCGTCGTAATTATCGTCCATTTCGGCGCACCGGTAGTGCTCGCCTGGCATTGTTTTCGACTTAATTTTGAACAGGGCGAAACTATGTAATTGAAATTCAGCCTTTTCCCGAATGAACGTTTTGCAATGCACATTAACATTGAATATACAATTGAGTAGAAAATGTTTGAAATTTTCTTGGATGTATAGTAAACACTAGAATTTAGCAATATTATCAATTACTTTGTTTAGGACTATATATTAGGTCTAATAATTGTTGGTAAAACTTAGTTTCACTATTTTGAATTTTTCGCTTGTAATACTAATGGGTACTTTAACAATCAACAGCACTCATTTTTCGCTCATAGTATGTATCACAGGGAAAGAAACTTCTTTTTTTTCCTCCAATCAAAAATGACATTCAAATGAGTATATGATTTTTCAATCAACGTCATGTAGCGTTGAATTCACCTGTCTTCCATTCTTACAGCACTTTATTCACGTGAGATGATAGATATGTTGTAAAGTTAGATTTGTTCGATGCTTGTTTATTAAAATGCTTAAAGTGATATTTTCGTTTTAGTATCATGTATTCGCATCTTGAGCATCTCTAGGTTTTAACGTTCTCATTATTTCAAGTCTTTTCGAACTGGGAATTGTAGAACGAAAACGTCAATTTTTAAACTTGAAAAAGCATTATTATTTTCGTTATAACAGAACCTAATTCACAATCCATTATGATTTGCCCGAGGCCCTCTTGTCAACTAGGTTTATTGATTTTGCTTCGTGCCAATTTTTTATTATTATATTTTATAACTTAATTTCAATTAACTAATAGCAATTAACAAATTTATTTTTCACTTTTGAGTTCCTCAGTTCGCAAAAATAATATTAGTAATGTTGTCCACGCACAGCTTTAATTTAGAAGTTCATCGAAGCAAGACAATTTCATTTTCGTGCATAATATGTTTTTGTCAAAATCTTTTTGCCTAGAACTTTCAACTCAAGATTATATTTTCACCGTCATTTTTAAACGTAATAAACATGCACACCGAAAGTAAATACCATCTATGATCGCAGATGTTGCTTACGGAACGGTTTGATTTCGTTTCCAGCAATCTTTTTTTTGAAACTCTTGTTATTATTTTCATACAAACAGTGTCTGAATCAAAGAAGCTTTTAATGTTTGCAGATTCAGCAAGTATGTGGTTCATTGTTTATGAATTCAGAAAATTCTTCCAATAAGTTTTGTAATATCTCTTTTTGTATATACTGCACTTTTTTCTATCCAATTTCTTTCCTTTTCCCGGTTTTTTTCGTCATTGATTGCATCATAAACGTATTTTTTAATTGTAAAGGGGAAAAATAATGTAATTTTTCAAATTTAATTATCAGCGAAAAGTCAGACATGAGACTAACAAAGTAAATGGAGAAGCAATAGCATGTCTTTCTCTTGAATTTCATTCTCATTCGGAAGCCACCTGCTTTTCATCTGAATAAAAATGCCAATTTCGTCAATTAGGGCATTTTTAAACGAATAACTGAACTCATTTCTTTATCTTTCTCTTTTTCCAAGTTTAATTTTTAGTGGACACCATAAATATTTTGCATAACAAAGGAATAGTCAGAAAATAGGGCAAGATTTTTTTAAATCTTAATACGGAACAGTTTTCAATGTAACTTGAGTTTTGTTTTCCAGCCCTTTTCAAGTATTTTTCCTATTTATGCGCCTTCGTCAGCAGAAAATACCATAATTTTCGTTAACGCTTTTCGGCTCGGCACACAAAACTATCCTCGAACACCGAAATCCGCGGCACTACAGGCTTTCTCAGTCTTTTTTACATAAAACTTCAGCGTGTCATTTTTCGAAACCCACATTTTAAATATAGAAGAACACCCCCTAATAGAAGCATACCTCCAATAGAAGCACACCCTGATGGACCTTTGAAAATAGAACCGCATGTGTTTCTATAATACATTTACCGTGCAATTTTTATCGATTCTTCCCTCTTTCCCTCTTCTGGCATTTTTCTCTACATAGTATAATTTTTTCCAAGAAAAGACACTGAAAAATATTGTTATTTGCAATTCGGCGAGAGAAATCATTACCACTTAAACGCTCTATTATTCGACCTTACAAAATGAAAAAATTTAAATGTTATTTCAAAACATTTGGAAATGTCTAGTAATCATTAGTTTATGTTCACATTTAAATCAATTTATTCATTTTTAAATGTTGTTTTCATATAATGTCAAATGGTAAATACCTTCTCTCCCTATCACGAGTTCATTCGTAGTTTGCACACAATATTTGCAAAAATCACGGCCATGCCAGGCTGAAATTTTTTAAACCTGGTCTGAACAAGCACTAATTTTTTTGAAGCTGTACCCGTAAATTTTATCCAAACAGTTTGTACCCGTTAGGACACCATTTGAAAGCCCAATTCATGATTTTTAGCCAAAAATTATTTTTGTGTTTTTTTCGAATTATGAACTATTCACAAGATTCACATGAAAAATGAATGAGGAATACATTTATTAAAATACCTTCTGAGGATTTTATGACTTTCGGCGCCAATTTAACTAAAACGGGGACAGGGCACTAAATTTGAAAAAAGTCTTCTTCTTTACAGGAAATACTTGCTCCTTTGACCAGAGTAAATAACATCTCTTCAACCGAAATCCAACCAGTTCAGAACGTCGACGGTATTGGAACAATTTCTAATCGGAATTCTAAACAGCACCTTGTAAGTGTGTCGTAAGTATTGTAAATGAATATACTGGCTGTCCATATAGTGGTGTTTTAATAATCGTTATAGAGTTCGAAACACATTAAATTCTTCCATTATTTTACATAATTTATGTATGTTAAACTCTCATTACGTCGACTGCAACATTTGGTTGTCAGTTTTGAGCTTTATCTCAATAAATATGCTGAGGAATTGGCAGTGAGCTAATAACAAAGTTTCAATATTCTTCCTTTTTCATGAAAATGTTCTGTCTAGACACCCTGTGGGTTAACCTACTCATTATGAAAGAAAGTGTGTTTTCCTTCGCAATATTATTTTCTTATTTTCATGTAAGAAGTCGTGACTTTATATCATATTTACCGTTGTAAAATGAATAAATCCTTCTTCAGCACGAGAACGGAAAGAAGAATCTCGCAGCTTCTTCGCAAGAAGTCCGCGAAGGCCGGTTTCAACACGTGAAACCAAAAATTTCTTGTATTAGAAATCTGTACTGTCAGATATTTTTTGTAGTAATGACACAGAAAAACTTAAAAAACCAAATGGTTTGAAAATACACGAAGCGAGGATATTACAATCTAAGCTTTTTTCTCATTAACAAAAGTAAGCGGAGTTCCTTCCTTTCGTTTTCCTTAACTCTTATTTCTTCTTTCGGGTGCTTTTCCGTCTTTCCGAGCACTATTCCCGCTTTTTTGAAAAGTTCTCGTTAAATCTTTTTTTGCTTTTTGAAATTGGAAATAACGGAAAAGGTCGCATAATGAAGAGAAATTGTTTCTTGTACACTTTCAAAGAACCGGGCGGAATTTTCAATCTTATATGTTCTTCAACTCGAATTGCTCAAATAAATTTTTTTTTTCAGAAACTGGCAGCTCAACCGCAACTTCCACAAAACATTGAATCCACTGCTTCAGCGACTTCAAACATTAGTTTAGGATTCCTATTGTGCGGTCGATTGTCGTTTACGACAGAGGTTAACAACAGGTGAGGTAATAAATTATAAAGTAAACTACTCATATCTGTGCTGGCTCCCCGAGACCGAGCTTTCCGACGCTATATTTTTGTGCTGGTGCCAACGATACAATAACACAGTAATATGTATTAAAGAATCAGAGATGATGATTGAAATATGAACTGGAAACATTTCTGAACATTACAAAAAAACTTATCGAATCTTAGAAAAATGTTATTCCCATTCAAGAACCTATATTTGATATCTAGATTTAGAATTTTGATGAATGCAAAGATACCCGTAATAATCGAAATTCAGTAATAATTTTACAAGGAACGTAACTCGTTCTTGCTAATTCTGATCCACCCTATGTAACTGAATGCTTTAAGAAATAACCTTAATGTCATATCGTTTTCAAGTATGGTACGAATTTCAAAAATATGTTTCGAGCTTTTCAGGGTTAACGTATGCGGCGGTACAGAAATGACACCTGGCGATATGGCCAGAAAAAACAGCTTGATCAATCGACAACTAGAAAAGGAGAGAATTGAAATGAAAAGGACACTAAAAATATTATTACTTGGTGGGCCGGAATCCGGTAAAAGTACTATTTTCAAACAGATGAAAATTATTCATCTCAACGGTTTTTCCGATTTGGATTATGTAAATTTCCGGTACTTAATATATAGTAACATAATGCAAGCAATGGATCAGTTATTAGAAGCTGCTGTTGAGCTGAAACTGGAGGAAGATAATAGCACCTCAATTAGAAAGGCACTTTTTCACTATAGATCATATAAAACCCGATACAGCATATCGGAAGTTGAGCTGAATCGCGAGTTGTCTGATTCTTTATCTAAATTGTATAACTCCGAATTTATAAAACTGGTTTTAATGAAGAAAAATGAGATCACGCTCTTGGATTCGGCTACATAGTTAGTTTAAAGTATTACAATTTCAAAAAAGCCACTGGTCATTTTTCTAGTTTTCTCGATGACCTCGAGAGGATATCAGCGCACGAGTATAAGCCGACTTTAATGGATGTTCTCAAAGCACGGATTCCAACAACCGGTATCACAGAAATCGAGTTTCCTTTCCGAGAAGCTAACTTGAGGTATGTCTCATATTGTTTTTTTTTCCTTCTCATAAAAATAATTATTAACTGAACATCGATGAATAAGATGTCTGAATATTGGTGTTTCTGTCCTTTTATCGAGAATCTCGAATATCTTCCAGCTGCTTTAGCCAAAGTAGTTTTCTTTTCTGAGAACGACGACAACATGTGTTGATTGATCATTTGTTTACTTCCATCGTTTCAGGATGGTTGATGTCGGCGGTCAACGATCAGAACAGAGGAAATGGGTGGGTGGAACAGGAAAATAAAAATAGGGCAGAATACAATTGGCGTGTTACTGTATTTGTCTTTTTTCATACTCCATGGAATACAGATGAAGAGTGACCTTAAATCTAATGTTGTCATTTTCAGATTCATTGCTTTGATAACGTCAATGGAGTACTTTTCATAGTCGCAATAAGTGGATATAACCTATATGCGGATGATGAAGAAAATCCTCAGGAAGATGGGTCGCCTGGAAAAATCAATCGACTCCGATACTCCATGGGGTTGTTCAAAAGGATTGCGAATCATCAATGCTTTAGCAAAAAGACTGCGATCATTTTATTCCTTAACAAAATCGACATTTTCAAAGAAAAAATTGCCAAATATTCCTTGAAAACATGTTTTAAAAACTACAAAGGTGCCGATTCGTTAGAGCCAGCTGCTAAGTACGTAGCTGATCGATTTTCTCGTCTGGTCAGTAGTGAAATACAACATGAAAAGCCTGTTTATTCTCATTGTACCAACGCAACAGATACTCGAAACATCGATCGTGTTTTCGACAGTTGCATGGACGTTGTATTCAAAATTTCAATGGAGAAAGTTGGTTTTATGTGAGTTGATAGTGAGTGATGAAGTTTGTCTTTGATGCGGGTGTACTAACAGTGTGAATTCATTCAGATGACCAACCATGTGTGTAAATATGTGAACACCTTTATTAACCCTACTCTCTTCTTTATGGTGCATGGAGTGACGTGTAGGTAGGCAATTTACATGTAATCTTTTTTTTCAATGTTAATTATTCTTTTCATTAAGCTCAAACACAGAATTTCAATTACACCACTTTTCTCTTCTTGCAATTATATTTTTTCAGGGTTTACAACTAAAGTTCGACTTTCTCACAAACTATCTATCTATTTTGATGAAATATTGCCCATTATTTTTCCCTTCATTTTACTTTTTTATATTTTTTGATAAAGGTTTTTTTTCACAAATGTTCGAATTAACAATATTTTATTAGAAAATTAATAGAAGCTCAGAACTGGCGGTCGGCCACACACATATCCATAATTGGTGGAAAGTGCTTTTTCAAAATCGTAGGGTGGGACGGCCATATCACAGCTGAAAATATGACATTATGTAAGCTGAGCCTTCTGTTTATCTGCTAGCTGATAGCTCAGCGATCGGTTATATACCATCACGCGAAAGAAGTTTTCAATTAAATCTCCCTTAGTTTTAAGATCAAAACTTTACTGGATAGCATGCAGTTGTCCATTCCTGTCAGAATTTTCGGGGAAAATCCACATCTGAGCGCAATCGGCGGTGGTGGAGTCTGGGGTAGGGCTGCAAATGTTTACAACTACTTCTCTCAAATACCTGTCATTCTAGAAAAAATATAATTTTTATACTAGTTTCAAAGATGAGTCAAAATAAAGATAATTTCACATTATCATAACTTACTAAGTGCTGTACTCTTCGGTTCGCAATGGCCAATACGCCCAGGATGGTGCAGTTCTATACCATTGAGTCCAAGAGTATTTTGGATCAGTTCTAGGATCAGTGATATCAAATACTTTAGTCTTATCATTACATGGAGCTGATATTTGCTTCGTAACATTTAATGTTCTGCATTCCTCAATTCGTACTCCATCCACCCAAATAGCCCCCTGAGTAATATTGTTCCGACGGAAATATTTTGAAGCATGTCCTAAATTTTGCTTGATAACACATATATCCTATTGTCAATACTTACTGACGATATACTTTTGTTCATCATAACTGGCGAAAGTAGAGAGAACCGATCCCTCAGCATTGCATGCTTGCTGTGCAGCCTGTTCGGATACCGAAATATTGACCATCACTACTCGGAGACACCACATTTTGGTTTGGTTATTGGCAGCGGTTGGAGTACGGTAATAGCCTTTGTAATGCTTCGGGCATTTCATTTTCTGTTTTTCCGGTTTTTCTTCTGATTCGCAGGATTCTGATTAAATGATAATTATGTATATCTCAATTTAAGAATTTCTTCCCATATTTCTTTACTTACCATCATTATCAATCACAAAGCCTTTCACATTAATAATACAAAAGAGAAGGGAAGAAAATAGAAACCACTGTTTCATTTTTGTTATTGCAAATGATCCACATTGTAGGAGAAGGCGGTTTATATGCAAGTTTGAAGGTGTCAGTTTTATGTCCCCGTTTGCAAAGTTTTACTGATTGTTGTAAACCACGATATTTGGAAAAGTTGCGAAAAATGTGAACTGCAAGAACTTCCATTATATTAGGGAGGCTTCATTATACGATCTTATCGACGGAGAGTACTTGGAAATGTGTAATTTTTGAATATGATATATATAAGTGTTCCTCTTGGGAAAATATGAGTCGCGAATCACGACTCGTGATATACAAGTAACTAAACCTGAATTTTGAGTTTTTTGTTAACCACGGAAGAAACTTAGAGAACAATGAGATAACACAGTTTTCAATTGTCGAAGCTGGTAATAAAAATCTTAATTTCTATGTTCGTGTGGAGAACAGAACAGCCTACTAGAACACAGACATTCTTTTTCGGTTTGTTTCCCGTGAATTTTAGCATGATTCACACTTAGAGCGCATTTCACTGCCTCACGTCGGCTTAACAAATGATCACGTGAAACTATGGGTCCAAATAGAAAAGTGGTTTCAATATAAAAACATTAATTTGAGCGGTTTTGGTGTTTTTCATGTCATTCAAATTACGTCTTTTGTGGAGAGACGTATAAAAGTAAATAGTTTTTCACCAATATTTTTTTCTGCAGTCATGAATACGTAAAACATATTTCAACCCAATTTTGTAAAACATGCACAACTTAATTAGACCTTAAAAAATTCACTGACACAATGTATATGGGATGTTTTAACTTGGAAAAAGTCTAGGTTTCTTCAGCACGCTTCTCGCACCCAAGGAAGTGTATTCTCTCGTCAATTCTGAAAAAATTCAAATGAACGATGTCTTTCTTCATTTTTCCGTTGTATTTCTCCATGCTTCCCTATTTTCATATAACACTATTTTCTATTGTTCACTTCTTTTCCTTCACGTTCTTTTTCATTGGCATGACCACACTGGGAGTCTTTTTCTATTCTGTGAAATGTATATTGTCATCTCGAATAGTAAAAAGAATTATATGTATGTAGTAATAGAACATTTTGAAGGTTAGCATAATTGGAAAAAGCGGCAGTTGTATTCGCTTCAACGCCTCTATCGGTCTTCAATTATTGAAGACCATTTTCTAAAAACAACGCACTTCTGACATTGTGCTTTTTTTTTTACCTATTTTCGTAGTTTTATCAAGAAAGTCTCTTCGTAACCACGTTTTGTAACCAACCTCGTTTTCAAAATATATCTGTTATTCATTCGTTTTCTTTCTTTTCTTCTGACATGTTTCATATTTTCACCAACAGAAAGATATAAAAACAATGTAATTTTGTTTTTGAAGTCATTGTTTTTGCATTTTCTATTCTGCTTCCAATTGGTTTTGTTATTTTTCCGTCTCCATCTTCTAATTCATTTTTCTTAAATCTATTGTTTGAATTTCAAATTTCATAAACTATGCTTCAAAAAGTTTCGAAATAAACTTTTCTGAATGAATCCTGAATGATGGATTGAATAGATAGATACAATATTAGACCGGCATGCTGCTTCAACATGCACTCTAATAGCGAAAAAATCCAAAAATCGACTGAAAGTGAGACCGGCTGTCAAGTTTCTGATAATTTGAAAACTTTTGAGAGTGTGAAGCAAACCTCAATTAAAAATTTTGCATTCACATAATTTTTGAAAACGTCTAATAATTCCTTAAATACTGAAACATAGTTTATATTGTGATCTGAAAGGAAAATCAAAATATAAATTCGCAAAATATTGCTTTCAATTTCTAAGATACGAATAAAAATAATGGATTGTGATAAATACATTATTATATTTCCATTGAGGCACATTTTGAATCCTTTTTCAATGAACAGGTGGTAGTGATAGTGACCACATTGCCAAAAATTATGCAATGGCTCCAAAGTTTTTTGAGTGATTTAAGCTAGCCTAAGCTTTATTCTTGTAAATTACAACTTTTTAGTAATACCATTAACTTTTATGTCTTAAATATGTTTATGTACTTTTATGTCGTCAAGGAAAAACTGTGATAATGTTTCCCGATTCGCTCTGAAATCTGTGAAACTAAGATATTTGACTTTTCCAGAGAAAGTGCCTCAAAATATCTCTGCGGAGTTGGGGTGGAATCAAATTTTGAGAATGAAAATGAATGGTGGATAATCCGGAAAAAAGTTATTAATTTCCGGAAATAGTCAATCAACCCACACAAGTTTTTTTGCGATTGTGATTCATTCAGAAAAAAGGCATCCTGCGGTTTTATCCTCTACTGAGTTTCAAAATTCATCTGTTTTTTTTTTCTCAATTCACCCTTACTTCTTGAAACCTCAAGTACTGAAGTATATTCAAGCACATAAAACAGCTCAAAACTGCTCTCATTTCTGCAGCTTCACACATCAACTTTTCTTATTCTTTTTTCTGATACTTCGGTTCGTCACATCTTTTGTTTCTAATTTTTCATCTCATTTTTAGTTTCTAGTTTTTGCGTTCTGTGCATGTTGTAATGCCAGAGTGGACAGGTCATTCAATAATGTTCCTCCAGTTTTTTCTCACTCAGCCTTCCTTGCTTGGCAGAAACCGTTATGTTCCTTAACTTTTACTGGATTTCCTAGTAAACTTAATAATCATTCATTATTTCATTATCTTTTCTTTCTTTAATCATTGTTATGTGCAATTAGATTTTCTTTTATTCAGTTCATTGCTTTAAAAAAAACATATTCAACAGTATTTATAGCTTTATAGCAAAAAGAAAAAAACGATTACTTTCAATAAAAATGTTTTGCTACTGTTATAAATAAGGTCAACTATGTTTTTTTTTAATTTTACATTAATATGAATAACCCTCTCAACCATTTCTCGGATTATTAGCACTTTTACAGGGGACTCCAATTTAACTTCATAATTGAATTCGGAAAATGGAAGTAACGATGGACACGATCAAGTACATTCTTTATGAAATTTGTATTCCTTCTATAATAATCTTGTGTTTGATTGCGGCCATACTCAATATCATGGTTTTTTCTTCACGTTTTTTTGTTAAAATCCGCTCGGCCTCGCTCGAGTTAACTTATTCGTTAGCTTTATCTGACACCTGGACAAGCATTGTTATCGGGGTTTCATTGTTCTGGAACAGCTACAAACCAGTGGTTCTGCAGATTCCACATGAGTCATATTGCTTTCCGCTGACACTTGAGGTACGTGTCAATCTTCTGCAACATGTGTTAAGTCCCTTTTTTAAGCCGTCTCTTTTTTAAAATTCTCATTCGTACTTCACAAAAAGAACTTACTTCTAGTCCTTTAAATTTTCATGTAATGTTTCAATGAAAGTATGACAGGTTTCCACTCGAGTTTCCAATAGAATAAAACGAGAAAAAATGACGAAAAATTTATTAACGCGTTGTTTCATTTTTCAATCGAATTTCATTAGAACACACTTCGCTAAGCTCAATCGACTTCTATATATGTGTGTTTCGATCTTAGCCGTTGTGTGTTCTAATAGGTGTCGTAATTACGCGAGTCAGGTAATATGAAAAAATTCATGTGAACTGCAATTGAAAAAAATCCGGTGATGAAAATAAGAAAAAATAATTACAATGCGATGAAAAGAAATGATTAAATGGAAAACCGTAGTAATAATTTCAGGCTTTTCGAACTGGTGGTCTCTTGACTGGTATTTTTCATCTTGTTGCATTGGCATTTACTCATTACATGACTATAAAGCGACCATTTGACCATAATAAGGTTCTACCGCTTCGCACAATTCATTTGATGATGCTATTTATGTGGGCGACTCCGCCGGTAGCTCTAATGATATATTTCGCGAGCTGGCAAGAACAAGGATATCAGTGAGTACAAAGAGAGTTGCATTTTGATTCAGAGTTGTTCTTTCAGAAATGAAAAGTGCATGGGTATCCGTTTCTACGAAAAGTTTTTCTTCCGAGCTGTCATCTCTCTTATTATTGTCCTCCTTATTATTGCGACCACTATTTTTTATATTGCAATGCTACAAAAAATCACAGAGGTGAATGAAAAAAAAGTTGTCGGGAAAGAATACTCGAAATGGGGTATTTTTAATAAATTCCTATCTGAAGACTAAGGATCGTACGAAATACCTGATTCCAATCCTGTCCCTGAATTTTAATAATTGTCAAGAAATTTAACTATGGTCCAAAGAGAGCTCTGTCAAGGGTTTATACTGTTAGAAAGTTATTTTTCAGTTTCTTTTCCGTTTCATTGATATAATTCAAAACACCTTTTGCTTTGAAGAATCTCTATAATATTACCTCTACCAGCTATATTAGCTATACTAGATCTAGATCTAGATCTACATTAACACGTTTAGATATATAAACAGGACTCATTTTCAGCTAGATATTCATTGAATCAGACAAAAGACATCTAAAGTTTGCAATATTAAATTAGTTTAATCGAGTAAATAGTATAACTAAAGAGGCGCCTCGGCTTTGTGTGATCCACTGTGTTTCGACTGAAACGTATCAAAGTTAAAAATTCAGGTGCGCAACAAGACCACCGCCACTACTCCAGCTGCTGGTACATCCGCACGTGGACGGCGTACTGTGGTTACTGCTGTTTTGATCTTTGGAACATTCCTGATTGGTTGGATGCCAGCAAGTGTTATGTATATTTTAACAGCCGAGGATATGCCGTTTTACAAAAAACAAAGTGTTTACATTACAGTTATGTCAATTGTAGTATTGGTGAATATAATGGGGAAAACGTTAACGAACCCGATAATTTATGCAACGAGGTGAGCGAAACTAACAAATTTGAAGAAATTTATGTTCCTATTTTGATTTTTTTTTTCAGGATCCCGGAAATTCGTCAATTTGTTTTCCAAAAACTGCTCTGGCGTCTCATACCAGGCCTTAAAAATTCTACTGATGTCGATGGAAGCATCGGTCGACGGCGCAGTGAATTTGAACCTTTGAAAACTAGATTCTCTATTTCTAATACTCATTCTGTAATGCTGTGATAATTTTTATATAATTTCATTTAACTAATTTGGAATTAAGTTTATATGTAAGATATAAAGCATAAGTAACGCCAAAACACACTTCCTACTACCTAGCTTGCATATATGCAAATAGTATTCTGCTCCAAAATAGAAATTTTTCCAAAGGCTTGTACCAAAAGCAATGTAAGAATATAGTTTTTTTTTAAGTTATAAAAAGTTGTTTCTGCACAGAAGGAGAACATTAAAGTGCACCTCTATCACAGTCGATACCTTTGTTCAAATCTCTACGAAGAATCGCAGAAGTGTTGCAATTTTTGCACTAAAACCCAATTTCAAATTTTTCATTCCATCCTGGAAAAAAACAGGATAAAAATTAATGAAGTATTTCAGAATGAAAATAGTAATAATTTATTCAATATCGATATTTCGAAATAGCGTTCAATAAGATTTAAACAATTTTAGTTCGAGAATGGAGATCTTAAGCTGTTTTGTGCTTCTTCGCTGCTTTTGCCTTTGCCTTCCTCCTTTTCGTGTTTTTTGCCAGGAGCCGTTTATATGCCCATAATCTCTTTTTGAAACTATCTAGATCTTTGGAACGAGGTACTACGCATGGTCCTCGTGAGGGATCGGCATCTATAATTCGTTCGGGACAGTACATGCTATTCAATTTGACAGTGTCCCATTTCGTTAACAGGCCAACTCTTTGGCCGGCTCCTATATCAGCATCATTTCTGGCGGGGCAATAAGGGGTTAAACGAAATTTTTCACGGGCCCACAGCGGAACTGTTATACTTTCTGGATCAAATGGCCAAGTGAGTTGAATAGGGTTGTAGTCAGGAGTTCCAAGATTAGGGATCCCACCTCTGTAATTCATAGAGAAATTATAAAAACAAGGGGAGTTCACATTTGGAATGCTTTTATATTTTCAAATTATTAAGAAAATATGAAGCTTCAAAAGAATTGTTCTCAATTATTCATAAAAGATTTACTGTAACAGAAAGCTTCTGTTTAATTTCATACTTACCCAATAGCTTGAACATATGAAACTGCATCAGGTCTATATAACTCTCTTTGTAATCCCATAAAGCGGACTAGCTGATCCATAACCATTCCTCGAGAGTTGTTGAAATTGCTGGTTTCAAAAGACGATTGTGCTACATATAAAATAGTTCTATCTACCAATCCCTCAACTATTGCATCCGAGTAAGCAGCAAATTTTCCAGATTTCCGAATCAAAACATGTGGGGAGTTCGCATCCCAGCGATCTGCGTGATACCAAGGCTTATATTCTTGCTCCTCGAATCTCACGCAGGTTCGTCTTCCGATTTGAAGGAAGGCGTCACGCAAAACATTTTTCTCGAAATCTGTAAGACTAGGCCAGAAGTATACTTTTTGGACTGGTTTACGAAGGACTCGGTCTTCGAAATCGATAGCATCAATTCCATTGGCAGTTTTAGTTCCAACAGCAAATGCCTGGAATTCATAATTTACTTCAGTTAGATACTTTTGTGTTGTGATTATTTGTGTTGTTATACAACTTGTGAATATCTCTACTAGGGAGGGAAAATCTCGAACTCAATTTGAGTATTTAAAAAAAAGCTAAAAATTGGTTGAAAGAACCGTATTTTCATCACCGTGCCTTTGCTCGTGTGCAAATTTTCTTATTTCCAACCGCTGTCGACGTTGTGATTCCAATAAGGCAGCAATAAACTATCAATAGAACCCACATCGAATGTAGAAGTCTATTAGACAATAAGGAATATAGATATCCGAAAGAAGAGATTGAGATTTTCTGATAAGAAATGGGCAAATAAGGTCAAATGAAATCGAAAAGAAAAGCTTCTTCCGAGAAGAGGCGGTTTTTCTAATCAGTTCGTGGCGATGGATAGATATTTATATATGTGTGATGTCGAAACGTTTGACGTATTAGAGTGAGTGAAATAAAAAAGCAGGAGATGGAATTATAAAAGAACCTTTATTCGAAAGCCTATAATTATAGAACATCTGGTTACGCTAGAAACAGACGAGAAATGTATTTCTAATAAGCTGTTACATTCCAATCCAATTAAAACATAACATTACGTCGTTTAGGAAGTGTTCTGTATAGAATACTACACCGCAGAGTGAGAAAACCTCGATTGCAATACCTGCATAATACACATATTTTTAAGAATCTAGTCTCTATTTTATTATAAGTTTCGATCCATTTATCTTAGAAAACGAAAAAAAAATTTTTTCTCGGAATTTGCAAATCCCTGTATAATTTATACTGAATGAGTAAACATCGGCTGATTTCTCATTTGAAATCGAAATGATTTTTCTTCAATGATAGGCATAGCCATGCAACTCTGTTGTTCAGATGAAGCTTGGGATGACACTGTATTAGAGGCTGGCATTCAAATAGGGGCTGGCACTCTATTATTCAACTCTAATTCTTAGTTTCATAAAACATCAAATTTTCTTCTTTGTCAAGACTTTTCTCACTGAAACTCCTTCAAAATTAATTTAATAATCCAATTATAATCAGAAAAACAACTATTAATAACGTAAAAAGTCTAATCGAGTTCGACTAATATCAATATCCGCTCTATTCGCGCTTTCCGTCAATTGATAAAAAAACAGAATACCAGAAAGATTTTTATTCATAAAGTTGTGGTCACGAAATAGTAAGATAAATATATGATGAGTGAAGAAAATTGATTCTATGGAAAATTGACACAGATTCTTGTTATTGTTTTTTCCAGTTAAACTGAGTATTATGATCACACATCTGATTGTGGATCTAATGATCTAAGGGGGGGGGGGGGGGGGTGTACGACTAGATGTTCATAAATTGTGTAGCTAGGCTATTAACTGAATTTTTTCGAACCCGTAAAACTGTAAAATGGAATGCACATGTTCTCCCACATTTCAGATTAAGAAATGGAGAGAACAAATAACAGAAAGGAAGGAGAAGAAGATGGGACAATTGAAAATTTAAAGTATTGGTACATGCGACAATAATGAACATAAACAGGATAGCATTCAATAAAGATATAGGTTTTCCAATTGAAGAAGCTTGCACAGATATTCAATCATAAATCAGGAAACCGTGTAGGGTCTTCACGGTACGAAGTCGGAACTGTGAACAGTTTGTCATTGATGTCATTCGTGAATTGGAACTTTTGAAATGTTACTTTAGCGGCAATTGTAGCGAGTAGAGGAATTTCTGCAAAGAAGCGATTATGAATAGGAGATGAATTTTTCTGCGTGTCGAAATTTCGACACTTCAGTTAATATAGAATGACCATTAACTACTTCCACAAATGAATGGAACAAATATGAATTTTCTCACATTTTTCTACGTCATTGACAGAAATGTCAGAGGTTTAATTCACTCAAATACGCGGTGGTAAATGATCAAACTTGACATATATGCAATGAAAAATTCGTTTGCGAATAAATTAACAAAAACTTACCAACGCACACCGGAAAACCAGGCGGTAACCTAGCTGAACAAAAGCGTCTGAGTTTGTCCAAATGTTTGAAAGGGGCCACAACTTCTAATAAATCGACAAGCACATCTACTGAGAGTGGGAACTCTTCACTCATTCCAACCAAAGCTTTGAACTGTTTCTCATTAGTTTTCACTATTTGGGGACGTCCTAATTGAGGAGGTGCTCCTGGAGCTGCACCGGAATATTCTTCCCACGTTGTTGGCAGGCGACCCGGCGGTGGGAGTGATTTTCGATGTTGTAAACTCTGAAATTAAGTCGGTTAAGATTAGTCTGAAGTGTTTCGAAAATGACGAACCGTGAATTCATCGTCGTTAACCGTATTCCCACTTGTCAAACTATGCAATATCGACTTATTCTTCTTCACATCATCGCTGCTCAAGTGCTCACGACGTTTTCTTGTGGTTAGCTTAAGGCCTTCAACACTGTAAAAGTTTACAGGAAAATCACCCAACTGTTCTTCTCTGGCGTGTTTGAACACCCATCCCGAGTACGCCTGTTTAAAACCAACTGTTTTTGTGGACATGTGTGCATTAACTATGTCAGTTGACATAAGCACGTCCACTTCTTCATCGATTTCCGCCTCGGATTCTTCTCGGCGTCCGCGTTGAAAAACTTTTGTCTTATTGTCCATCACAACTAACTGTTCGCCTGGTGAAGCATCTACGTTGAATAGGAATGTGATATCTCCGCGCTCCCAATTTCGCTCACTGAAGTCGGCTAATGTTGTGTCCATTCTCAAAAGATTTCCTTTTTTATAAATCAGGCAAACATCTGATGGAAGTATCCGCGAGAGGAGTGGAATCCATGATTGAAAATCCCATTTGAACTCCATGTAGAAGTCACCGAGATCTTGAAACATTTTTAGCAAGTGGGGCTTGCCGCGAGTTAGTTTCTCATTTGTTTGCGTTTTCAGCTTCCTTAACATTTCGGTTACTGAAAATTATTCATATGACACATAGTAATAGAAAGAAATGTTAAATGGGCGCTAAAATGGAGTCAGTTAAGCTTGACAGTAGAACAAGGCGCCATGTTGAATGTTTAATATAGTTTTTAGCTAATATATCGAAAAAGATATTGAATCAACAGCGTTTGAAGCTATTTTAACCAGAACATGTTAGATGAAATTCGTTATAATTTTTACTGGAAATGATACTACTTTGAGAGAATTCTGTTCAAATCGAGGCTTCTACAATATTTCGGCATTGCATCTACATTTTTGGATTTAAACTGTCTCTTAAAACTAGTGTTGAAATTTCTATTGGTTTTGTTTCATTATAGGCTCAATAAACTTACTAATTTGTCGATCACCATAGCTAACGGACTCCATCAGCGGATTCCATCCATCAATATTCTTAATTCGCACAGTTGCATTATTAGCTAGTAGGATAGCAATAGCTTCTCGATGTCCTAGCATTGTAGCGATATGGAGAGCGGTGTTTCCATGCATGTCTTTTTCCGATAGACTTCGACCACTACGGAGCAGTTGGACTATGGACTGTGTGTCGTTGAAGAATGCGGCCTTATGCAGAGGGAACGTTTCATGGTCCAGGCGGGCTGCCATGCGTTGGCCTATTATCCAAGCATCACCTGTTCGAAATTTCGACGACATCATAGCAACGGTTTCGTAGACCACCCCAGCAGGCAGCACTGCACCTGAAATTTGTTTTTGTTTAGAGCAAAAGCCAACAACGTTTTTCAATAAAAGGAAAAGAGAAAAAAAAAACGTCTTTGAATATTTTCCGACTACATGTATGACTTATTTATTTTTCATAATATTTTTGAAATAATTTTGATTAAAAGCGAAGAATTCAAAAATTTAACCTAAATATGCTATTCGGCTTTGTAGGTAAAACAGTTGAGAATTTGGTGAAGTATATACTACATTCTAACTTTTATTCAACCGAAAACGGACAGAATGGTAATTGTAAAACGCGAAGAATTTTGAAACTCTCGCAACTACAAAATCTCGAACTGAAAGCAAACGACCCTAAATTGACCGGAAAACGCAACAAGAAGCTAACACAATTCAC
The DNA here is from genome assembly GCA_963932035.1 of Caenorhabditis wallacei. Taxonomy (NCBI): domain Eukaryota; kingdom Metazoa; phylum Nematoda; class Chromadorea; order Rhabditida; family Rhabditidae; genus Caenorhabditis; species Caenorhabditis wallacei. The sequence continues at coordinate 43,268 of OZ009934.1, forward strand.
AAAACGGGATGGCTTCCGCAAAAACAAAAGCGAAGAAGAAGGACCGCACGCACAAACATGCTAGCGGCCTCTATCTATACTGGCCCCGCATTTTCTGATGTTGCGTTCTAACTGTTGAAACTTCGCTGAAAAACTAACAATTAAAGAATAAAAGGAACGGAGAACGGAAGAATACAGAATTAAGAGATTTATGAAGTAATATTTTTAGATTTTTCACACTTTCACTATTACTGCATCTCATTTGACCCGCTGACTTTCAACAATTCAAAAATTAACACTAATGCATCAAAACATTAATCAAATGGCATCCAAAGGTGTAGCTGTGTATCATTATCTCTCTTTTTATTTCTGTTTACGGATATTTCTTTGTGTGTATACATGTATCTCTAACATTCATCAATAAGACACGTATGACTGTTGGAGTGACCTTCACCTAATATCCTCTCGTGTCCGCAGTTTTTCGTTATCTCTAACCTCAATCTCTACCATTTTCTTGTACGATTCTCCTTCTGGGCCAGTGTATTCATAATTTTCGAGAAGACATACGGTGAAACAATGTTTTTTTTTCACTTTAACAATTTTTAGAACTCCCTTTCTGATAGGCTTTCACTTCTTCTAAATCACTAGAAAATATTTGAATAACGAATTGGTAGTCGAGCAAAGTAATATTTTCTTCATACAGAATAAATATATTAATTTTGTAGATCATAGCTGCCCTCGAGAAGAGACACAGAAAAATAGTAGTATTTTTTCTTTCATCTAGAATGGAACGAGATATTAGGCCTTAGCTCAAAAAAGTGAGGTTACAGAGTCTTTCAGCGGAAAGAAATGTTTGAGTTATGAAAACGTATGTATTCTAATATTATGTGTTTATGGTTCTCCCTTGCTTAGGTGACTGATTAAGAAAATAATAATTGACAATTTATTTTTTAAACATGCATTTGAGAAAATCTTTGTTTTTAAAATTTGAACAATGCTTCGAATTTCCTAAAGCTGTTAACTCTTTTTTTTCCGATTTTGAGAATGTCTCACAAACCAAAAAATGTGTTGATCACTGGAGGATGCGGCTTCATTGGCTCTAACTTTGTCAACTACATTCACGATGCATGGCCGGAATGCAACTTTGTGAACGTCGATAAATTGATTCTCAATAGTGACACGCAGAATGTGACAGAATCAGTACGGAAATCGTCTAGATACACGTTGGTTCTTACTGATATCAAGAATAGAGCGGCTATTATGAATGTATTCGAGGAGAATAAGGTGAGGAATTTGTTTTAAAATCGATCCTTTATCAATAATTCACGTCAGTTATTTCATTAATTTGCAGATCGATACGGTTATTCATTTCGCTGCCGACTGCACATCCACTCGTTGTTATAATGAAACAGCTGAAGCTGTTCAGAACAACGTTCTCTCGTTTATAGAATTTCTTGAAACTGTTCGTATTTTTGGGAAAATTAAGAGATTCGTTCATATTAGTACTGATGAAGTTTATGGCGATTCTGACCTTTCGGAGAATGAACAAGGAAAAGAGGAGCACACAAGGCTCGTTCCCGGGAACCCATACGCGGCAACTAAAATAGCTGGGGAGGCGTATGTGGCGGCCTATCAAGCTCAATACAATCTTCCCATCGTGACCGCCCGTATGAACAATATTTACGGACCGAATCAATGGAATGTAAAGGTTGTACCAAAATTTATTGAGATCGCCAAAGCCCGTGGTGAATACACAATTCAAGGAAGTGGAAAGCAACTTCGCTCGTGGCTTTTTGTTGACGATGCCAGTGCAGGATTAAAGGCTGTTTGTGAAAGAGGAGTGATTAATGAGATATACAATCTTGGAACTTATTACGAAAAGAATGTTGCTGATTTGGCAGAAACTATTCAAAAAGAAGTTGATAATCAACTAGAAAGACCCTATGAACCGCCAAGATTCAAGTCTATTCCAGACCGTCCATATAATGATCTACGTTACCTCATTAGTATTGAGAAAGCTAGATCTGATTTGAAATGGGAGCCAACCACATCATTTGAGCAAGGAATGCGCATCACTGTTTCATCTGCTGTGAAAGAACAGGATCATGTTAAAATGCGTGTGGCAATATATGGTGGAAATGGATATGTAGGTCAAGAATTGCAGCATGTGTTAAGGGCAAGAAAGATTCAATACGTCTTGGCAACTAAGAAAGTTGGATTCGATAGTGATAATGAGGTACGTGAAAAAGTGTTGAGGGATAATGAAACCACAGTGATGTTACGGAAGAACATGTAAGAACAAATGAACTAGCGTTTTTTATAGGTTGAAAGAGAGCTTGCCTTACTAGCAGTGACACACGTCATCTGCGTAACAGGAAGAACCCATGGACCCGGTTGCAATACAATCGAGTATCTTGAAGGGGGTGCTGATAAAGTTTTCATCAATGTGCGAGATAATATGTACAGGTCAGTATCGCTCAAGAAAATTATTAAGGAAATTAATAATGAAACACCCTATTTGTGGTTTTTAGTGCGACCATCTTGGGGCACATTTGTAGAAAGATTGGACTGCACTATACGTATATCGGAACTGGTTACATGTTTGCTTACGATAAGGAGCATCCAATTGGCGGCGCCGAATTCAAAGAAGAAGGTGTGGTTTTGACTATGATCACTTAAATGTATATAAACAAACAAGATATGAAAATTCAGATGAGCCGACATTCTTCGGATCCGCATACTCGGTTGTCAAAGGGTTCACTGACAGGCAGATGAACTACTTTAACCAAAATGTAAGTTAATAAAGCAAGTTGACTTTTCTAAATGATTAACCGTTTTGACGAAAACCTGTTTTTTCAACAGAAATTGAGAAAATTGTAATTATTTTATAGGGTTGGGAAAACTTGAATGTCCGAATCACGCTTCCACTCAGTTTCGATCTGGAACAACCGCGGAACTTACTGTCAAAAATTATAAAGTACAAGGAACTATTTGATATTCCAGTGTCGCTGACTATCCTACCGGACTGTATGAAAGTAATGTGCGATCTTATGGAACAACGAATTGGTGGAACATTGAATTTGGTCAATCCGGAGCCTATTAGTCTTTACGAAGTTGTCAAAATATACAAAGAAACGGTTGACGAAAGCATCAATCCTACGCCTATCGGTGTCGAGACTGAAAGAGCGCAGCAGTTGCTAGCAACAAAAGGAAATTGTGCGTTAGATACTGTAAAACTTCAATTGCTGGCACCGGTTCCATCAGCAAAGCAGAGTCTTATGAAGAGATTCAATGAGATGAGAATAATTAATTAATATCATTTGTTTTTTCATTTTATGAAGAAGCTTTCTAAATACTAATTATTGTTTTTTATGTTTTATAAAGAATAAATAAACAAGGATGGTGAAAACAAGAATAGAAAAGTTATTATGAAATCCGCAAAAAAAAAACTGAAGCGTGTTAACGATCGAAGAGAGAGAGAGAGAGAGAATTTTTCGGCTGTGGCCGTCGAGGCCGTGGACTAGTAACCAACAGTTTGTACTTCACACGGATTTCTACATGTTGTTGCAACAATTATTTTTCGAAACGAAATAATTTCCTTTAAAAGCTGATGATATCAGAATTCACCATTAATTTGCGATTAAAGTTTGAATTACGATTAAATTCTTTGCATTATCTCAAAAATTCAGTTTTTTTTTCAATTTAATTTGTTGTCTAAATATTCAGCATCTTTTTCATTGAATAACTGTTCCTTTTTTTGCAGTCTGTTGACAGCGAAACATTCCCGGAAATGCTGCGATCGATTTGTTCCGTGAATATATGTAAGAACGCAAAACCTTCATGGATGCTCGCATCGACAGCTCAATTTTCGGATAAAAAACAGAGGTGCTTTTATTTTCTTTTATTTTATTGGTTTCGTTCTATTTTTCAGAGATGACCTCGATACGAATTTGCAGAAAGACTTGAAAAAGCTGAATGAGATTCTCAAAACAGGAATTAAAGATATAGATTCTTCTAATGAAACGTTGCCGCTAAAAACGCCGAAAGAAGAGGAGGCTGAGAAAAACTTTATGAACTTCCGGAAACAGGCAGAGCAAGAAGCGTTTAAAAGGAGTAGCATTTTCAACTGGAAGACTGTACTAGGTACATTCGCTGTTGGAGGAAGTTGCCTAGCTGCCTTATTTTATATCAAAAAAATTAGGCTAGAAGAGCGTGAGAAACAAAGAAAACTGACTGCAGGGAAAGCAAGAATCGGCGGAGAATGGGAATTGATGAACACAGAAGGAAAAATGGAAGGATCTGAAGAGCTACGTGGAAACTGGCTCCTCATGTATTTTGGGTTCACCAATTGCCCCGATATTTGCCCTGATGAAATAGAAAAGATGGTCAAAGTTGTCGATATTATTGAAACGAAAAAAGAACACACACCGATAGTTCCCATCTTCATTTCAGTAGATCCCGAAAGAGATTCTGTCGCTCGTGTGAAGGAATACTGTTCTGAATTTTCAGAAAAGTTACGTGGATACACAGGAACTCAAGAGCAAGTTAATAAAGTAGCAAAAACTTTCCGAGTTTATCATAGTCAAGGTCCAAGAACAAGTAAGCAGGAAGATGATTATATTGTCGATCACACTGTTATTATGTATTTAATTGGTAAAGTGTTAATTTAATTTTGTAAAAACAATGTTCGTCTTTTATAGATCCTTCTGGTCAATTCCACGATTACTACGGTCAAAACAGGAAAGCAGATGAAATCGCTAACGTCATTCAAATGAAAATTCTCAAGTATCAAGCTCAACATCGAAAACCTCTGCTAAATTTGTTCTAAAGCACGTGTAGTTTTCTTTTTTATTTCTAGGTTTGTTTCGTTTGTTATACCAGCGTTTTTCTTGTTTCTCAGATTAGATTTTCCTTGTTAGAACAATTTCCAATCTTTTTTTTGCCAATAACATAATTTAATTTTAAAATTACTTTACTGAGTTGTGTATATGTATATAATTGCGTTCAAGTCTTTTGATCGCTATAATACTTTCCATTGTAATAGACTGTTGTTCGTTTTGTTTTTAATCTCACTCATAACTTTGTTTTTGTTTAGATAATGACACTGAGGGCAGAAGATGTTAAGAACGAATTCAGTGTTCGTGTGGCAAAACCCAACGACAATATTCGGTATTCGGTGATGATGTTTAACGGCATGGACAAGGTGGACACTGCAAGATGGACACTGGAAAGCAACGTAACAATGGAGAGAGAGGATAATCAACGCGTTATAATGGCCACACAAACCGTTCAAGAATATGGAGAAGGTTCCGAGTACGGTAAAGCAGCAAGAGAAGAGGCACGACGAAAAAAGTATGGAAGACAATCCAAAAGCTACAAACTCGACAATCAACCGTGGAAGCTTTCTTTCAAAGAACCAGGAGGGCGTCAGCGTCAGATGAGAGGAATTCGAGAAGGCGGAGCCAATGAGCATGCAGATTACTGGGTTTTTCTGAAACCACCTGGTTCCAGCGAATTCAAAGCTTATAAAGTCGACGAGTGGCACAAATTCCTCCCAGCGATTACACATAAAACTCTTGATATCGATCAAGCGGAAGAACAATTTTCACAAAGAAATAAAGTTATGAATCAGTTTGCTTTGAAAGCTGCTATTCAAAATCAACTGAATGCGACTGATGAAACAGAGTTGACGGAACAACAAAAACGTCTTCTCAAAATTAAAGATGAAGGAAGTTCAGAAGATTCGGACGAAGGCGATGATGAAGGAGAAGGTGATGACGGCAAAAAAACTAAAAATAAGAAGCGTAAGAGAAAAAACACGAAGCCTGCTAAGGAAAAAAGACAAAGAGTCGAGAATAGTGACGAAGTTGCTAGTAAGTTATTTATATTTCAAATTACTTTCGGTATATTCAAATATCCCGTTTTGCAGAATACGAATCTTCTGATGGTGAAGACGAAGGAAGAGAATATGATTACATTTCCGATAGTGGAACTGATTCTGAGTAAGTGCTTAAAATTGATATTTCTATTAATCATTTCTAGTCGGGAGCAAGCCCCATCAGATGAGAAGATCGAGAAGCAATTGATCGGAGTCGCCGAAGAAGAGGGAGCTCGAAAGCTTTTCGACACGGATAGCAGTGAATCGGATGATGATTTAGCCAAAAAGCTTCTGAAGCCAGATACTGATAAGAAAAAAGGAAACGATATTGATGAACGTGACTCTTCGGGATCTGATTCTGATGATCCGGATACTGAAAAAATCGAATCTGTTGTTTTCCTGAAAGCGAATAAGGATAGTGATGGAAGTGGTAAAAAACGAGCAGCAACAGACGATGGTGTAACTAAAGACGTCCTCGGTCCGAGTGATGCAAAGAAGCCTAAACCGGCAACAAGATTTGAAGAAGGACTCAACGAAGAAACTGTTCGTCGTTATCTTCGTCGCAAACCTCATACTACAAAGGTATTTAAAACCATAGGAGTCATTTTGATAGATTTATTTAAGGAACTTCTTCACAAAATGGCTGGTAAGTGCGGTGATATGAGCAAATCAGAAATGGTCACCCGTCTTGCCACTATTCTCAAAGCTATCGAGCCACATCAAGCAAAGCAGTGGAAAGGGAAAAAAGAAGTTTTGTTTTTCTCCCTTGTCAATACTGTCGCCTAAAAATTTTTCTTAATTTGTTTAACTATTGTGAATGTTCCTTTTTTAAACATGAATGTTACAACTGAAGATATCTGCTTCGTGAATGAATAAAAATAAACAACGAGATGCAGAAGATTTTTATAAAGAAAAATCTAATAAGAGTCCCTGGGATGATTTAAAATTCAAATTCAAATATAGCGTCGTCAACTAAGTAGAATTATAGTCATGTCTGTGAAGCTATTTAAATACATCTTTATTGGTTCGATTGAGTATTCAATTTTGAATAAATTCTGTTAGCTAAATACATGATAAATTCAAGCCTAAGAGTAAAAGGTATGGGTTAAAAATTATATTTATTTGAATGAAGCCATCCACTCATCCCACAATTTATCAGCCGCTTCTCCTTTGTTCTGAATTTCAGTTCTAGCATCTTGAACAATCACATCTCCTTTATCATTAACGATGCGCATAGCTGGAATTGTCTTCACTTCGTATTTTTGCATCAGCTCGCTGCAAATTCTCTTTACAGTTACCGTAAAAACTGTAATATAACAGCACCTGTAATACAACAGCACCCCTAGACCCCTTCCGAACAATAGAAGAGCTTGATGTTCTATTACAGTATTTACGGTAACTAATTATGATGCTCAGAGAGCGATAGTGGCGCTGCAGTGGCCGTTTCAACTGCGATTTAAGGCTATATATCGCGCTTAAGCGTGCAAACGACACTCCGAAATCGCCACTGGCGCGCCACTCTGTTTCTATGAGATGGGAACTCAAGAAATATTAAATCATTTTAATTTATTGCAACACTGCTGCAGGCTATCGTCAGTTTAATCCAATTCTCGAATGCTGTACGTTAGCCAGTATACCTTAGCCATCTGTTCAAAACCAAATAAAGCAGCTTCAACTTACCTAATCTTATTATTTCCGAATGGAATATATGTCCAGTCTCCTTGATGATCTTCGAAGTAACACACCAAATCGGACGAACTACGATCACGCGATACAAAAATAATCTCAAATTCCGGGTGATTTTCTTTTATTTTTTCGAAAAACTCTTTCAATTTTGGTGTGAACAAACGACACGGAGGACACCAGCTTGCCGAAAAGTAGAGCCCGATTACCTGAAAAATAGGTTACAAGCGTTATACCATTGTGAAGCTTTTGATCTCATTCGGCCAATTGAAAATTGAAAATTTCATTCAAGTTCCGGTTTTGTACTGTTAAATAGTAATTGGTTGATGACATTTCAGTTAGGCCTTTAACTTTTGGGTCAGCTAAATACTAGTCGGAAGATTACCGTATTTTCTCTAATAGTGCGGCATGATGTTTTATTATTCGTGACCTTCATTCCCCTGCCGGGTAATTAGAGAATTCCAAAAAATTAGAGGTGCCGTACTATTAGAATAAATACGCTAGTCTCTCCTAATTGTTAGAGAGGCGCAGCATTCAATCGATGTTTTACGGTATTTCTTTATACGCCTTTGGATCTTTTTGATTGGAAACTATCTATAAGACTATAACTATAGACTATAACAGACCTTTCCCTGAAGATGTTCCACAGCATCTAATTCGATGCCTTTTTGATTCTTTAAATTGACTCCGGAAAGAAATTGTGGCATTTCAGAAATGAATTTTGTGACAAATCGATGCAAATCTAGAAAAAGAAATAATAATAAAAATTGTCGTTTGAACCTATCCGTTGAGCAGTCATAATCTTATGTACAAAAAGAAACTTGAAAAATCATGAATATTAAAAAATATATATATATTTAGTCATCATTTTCTGTTCTCTCGTGTCAACTCTCGTGATTATAGTCTTATAAGTATTTAAGACGACAATTTGCATCAAAAACATTTAAAGCACTTTTCGCTTCAAATTGTCTGTGATCGGTTTAAAGTAGCAATTATCGGATTATTGCAGACTTGGTACATTATTGATGGCATTTAATTTTAGGGATACAGCAATTAGCGTAAAAGTTATTTTTTGGTGAAACTGATTGTTCAATGAGGGACAAAATTCAGTATCTTATCTTCAGAGGGTTTACCAAGTAGGAGGTCGAATGGATTTGAATTTCTTTATGTGAGTACCGAAAAGTTCAAGATATTACATTGTGCAACAAAAATTATTTGCCATCAATTAGTGACAGAAATGGTTCAAGGTACATCTTTATTATGAAGGGATCATGATGTCGTGTTGTGCTCCAATGATAAAGAGTACTCTATAGATCTAGAATTTTTGTACGTCTTAAAAGCTGTCCCACTAAAAATGAATTTCCCCAAAAATATTAGTTTCTGAGAATTTCAGAGTCAAACCGAATGTGATGTTTATATAAAGTTTCTGACCAAACCGAAGGAGCAGCTTGCATTTAAAAAATATTTCAAAGAGGGACCATGCGTTTGAAATTTGAAACGAATTGGGGCTCTTGATGTTCAACATGCTACAAAATATCCTGCCGTCATCAAAAGACAAACATTTTAAAGTTTTTGAGAGCAAACTGCACATAGTAACTTTTTTCTAATTTTTCAAAGTGCTGTTTCAGTTCGTTGAACATTATTAGAATGGTTTTGGATTTCATTGAAATTTTTGACTCATTTTTATGGGAAAGAGAGAATATGCAATTGTGTAAATTACTCAGTACGTACTAGTTCGCATATTAATTTATAATATGTGAAAGAATAGATCAAGGAAGAGTCGAACAGCAGCCATTGAGTGAATTGAGTTGGCTAATAGATCTGGTAACGGGGTAGAGCAGAAGTGAGCACGATGAAATTCCGACCTGAATCGACACTGTAAAATTTTAAACCACATTTTCAACTATTTTGGGCTTTCATCCGCAGAAGTATGTTCCAACTTCATAAACAGATAGGTAATTGTTTTAATGCGGATGCTACTCCCAATTTGGTGACCGTCAGGTTTAATGCACAATGTGTCACATTCGCCTACGGTGTTTGCAGACTAGTTTGTCGATTTATTGCTGAATAAAATCTCTGAATTATTAAAAAAAAATCTCTGAATTATTAAAAAATTTAATTTTTCTGTCATTCCTCAGCGTGTCAATCAATTATTTGTAGCTTCTACGAAATTATTAAATTTATTTTGCTTCTATTTCCAGGCCGATGATGCCTATTACTGATCGAGAAATTTCTCCAGAAAGCAATAGGTATCCATATTGCATAGTTTGGACGCCGATTCCATGTCTCACGTAAGAACAATTAAAATTCCCGTTATTAGTCGAAATTCTTGATCCGTCTAGATGGTTCTTCCCATTTATCGGTCATATGGGGATCGCCAACAGTCGGGGAGTAATTCGTGACTTTGCCGGCAGTTATTATGTAGCGGTAAGTTTTCTTTTGTGAGTTTAATTGTTTCAAATGCTTAAATGCTTCAGGAAGATGACATGGGTTTCGGATGGCCTACGAGGTATTGGCAATTAGCGCCGGAAAACGCGGAAGGTGGAATCGATGCATTTGATAGATCAGTCCAAGAAGCTTCCGATGATTATAAGACTAGAACGGTATGGATACCCTAAGTTTTTCTTAAATTTTTTGTTTTTTATAGCACAACTTGATTTGCGACAATTGCCATTCGCACGTTGCGCTTGCTCTTAATAAGATGCACTATGAGGATCGAGAGGATTGGAATATGGTCAAATTGGCATGGTTTATGTTGACAAAAGGAAACTTCGTTCGTAAAACTGATATTCTCTCGCAATATCTCCCATTCGGGATCATTGTATTCATTTTTATTGTCATTGCTATTCTTGTTTGATTTTTCTTTCATTCATAAATATCGGATCTCTTATATTTAATGTTTTTTCTTGAGTAAAAGATCTTGAGTAAAAAAACGGGTACCTGCTACGGCTCATCGCGCCTTCATTATTTAAAATTTTTCAAAGTCCGGAATTCGGGAAGAAAAAATGCGATATCTCGAAATTTTGGAAAAATGATCGACAAAAATGTTTAACTATAGAAAGTTCCGAATTTTCCTTTTATCTCAATACTGAATCTTTTTCGGTTTAGATTCAGCGTCAATTTAGGCTCCACTTATTGCAAGCAAAAGTTTTGCTTGAACGCAGGGACAGACCTTGAGTCAAGGCTTGAGAAGGCACATGCTCGTCAGGTTTAATGCGCAATGTGTGTCTTTCGTCGACGGTGTTTGCAGACTATATATTTTCGATTTATTTTCTGGAATTCATTATTTTTTCCCTTTCCTAAACGATTATTCCGTGCGCTTCTTCTATGCTTTTTCTTTAAAAATTTTTAAAAAAATTTTCGAAAAATTTGGTATTTTTTATTCATTAGCGTGTCAGACTGAAATTAGCTCCAGAATAGTGACTGACGATTCGCCTATTCTGAACAAAATTGATTTTTGTCCTCCTTTTGAATTTTGAGATGTTGATTGGAACAACTAGTTCCTGTACATCACGATTTTAATGAGTTTTCCAAAGTTTTCGTCTAGTTGCTACGGTCCAGTCCGTTTTTTCCACAATTTTTGAGAATATTTCCCGAATTTTCCGTTATCTTGTTTCAAACGCTTTATTTCTTTCGCAATAATCTTTCCTGGTAAAACATCGTCTCAAAATTCGTGGTTTTTTTCAGTGAAAATGGTTCGTCTCACTACGGATCTTTTCTCCGAGCGCCCGCAATTCGTCAATCCAATCAATATGCGGGAGATCAACCTTCGCGGACAAAAAATCCCTGTCATTGAGAACATGGGCGTGACAAGAGATCAATTCGATGTCATTGATCTGTCTGACAACGATATTCGAAAATTAGACAATTTTCCGACTTTCACGCGTATCAACACACTCTATTTGCATAACAATCGAATCAAGTAAGTGTGACATGTCCTCCCGTCTAACTGTTCAAAAAAAATATTTCTTACAGCTTCATTGCCCCTGATATAGCAACAAAACTTCCAAATCTAAAAACTCTGGCGCTGACCAACAACAATTTGTGCGAACTCGGGGACATTGAACCACTATCGGAGTGCAAGAAGTTAGAATACGTGACATTTATCGGCAACCCGATAACACACAAGGATAACTATCGGATGTATCTCATCTATAAACTTCCTTCTGTCCGCGTCATCGATTTCAACCGAGTACGTTTAACTGAAAGAGATGCAGCGAGAAAGATGTTCAAAGGGAAAGGTGGGAAAAAAGCGAGAGATGCTATTCAAAAGAGCATTCACACGGAAGATCCATCAGAAGTTGAAGTCGCTGGGAATAACGGGGAAAGAGTTGAAGATAAGCTCACAGATGAAGATCGTGAGAAGATTAAAGAAGCAATCAAGAATGCGAAGTCACTGGGTGAAGTCAATTATCTTCAATCAATTTTGGCATCAGGAAGGATCCCAGAGAAGGGGTGGAATCGTCAGATGGATCAGATCAATCCTGAAGAGGCAATGGAGTCTTGATAAATTCCAGAGTAACTTATTATGTTCTGAAATAATTTAATTTAATTTTAATGACTCTTTCTATCTACGATATTTCATTGTTGTTCAAGTTTTCAAAGAAATTATCAGATTTCTTGACTATCGATCCTCATGTGTTCTTTTTCAATTCTATAAATGCCTGCTACCTATTCTAGTTTTCTATGAGAGTTTTTTGTTCTAATGGTTTCCCGCCGTTTTTCAATATCATATTTACTATTTTTAATCAGACTTCTCAATCTTTGTATCCAGATGTCTGCCCAATCACCTGCTGAACAAGAGGAGCAAAGAAAAGTAGTCGAGAAGTTCAAACAACTTCGGGACCAACAACAAGACATCGCTGCCGAAGTGACTCGAATCGAAGAAGAGCGCCGGGAGATAAAGCGTGTGCTTGACGTCATTCGGGACCTCAAACCAGATCAGAAGTGTTTCCGCTTGATCAGTGATTCCCTTGTGGAATATACAGTCAAGAATGTTATTCCTGATTTGGAGAGCAACATGAACAATGTAGGTTTTTTTTATTTGAAAATCGTATTGTTCAATGTCTCCGCGATTTTGTTGTAGTTTTAGTCAACGGCATCTTTCATGAAAAAATATTTTCAGTTGGAATACGTTTCGAAACAGTTGAACGAGCAGCTAGTCGAGAAAGGAAAAGAGTTGAATACACACAAAACCACCCACAACATTCGTATTCTTACGGAGAAAGAATCAGCTGAGTTGAAAAAAGCCGAAGCTCTCGGACAACTTCCCAAACCTTGATTAACGTTTCGAAGTTATTTCTTCGTCAGCTTATTGTTACAATATCATTCATCAAGATGCTTTCAAGGCCCTTCACAAGTGATTATTTTGGCTGTTAATAGTGCTGATGACTTGAAATAATTCATCTAAATCATTTAAAGAAGAATATTCCCATTAGAAACATTAATGTTCAATCGAATCCCTCCAACATACATTATGTTTCTTCCTTTTTTCTACGTTGCCCGTTTCTTCTCGTTTTTTTTCTATATGATTATATTTCTCAGCTTTTATTCGCATAAAACTGTTTTTACACTTAATCATATTTTTATAATTGTTTTTGGTAATATTTCCATTAAATGTATTATTAATCCCAATTATACTAACTTACATTGAAGGTTTAAGATGTCAAAGGTTTCTGATGCAATTTTATCAGATGATGAGGAGGGATCAGAATCCGAAGGACAGTTACCGAAAAAAACAACTGGCTCGGATGACGAACGTGATAATACAATAGAAAGTTCTCAAGTAGACCGAAACTCAGATGAATCAGAAGACGAAGGTCAAGAAGGGGACGAGTTTACGGTAAGTGGGACACTAACTGGTATTACCGCTTTTTACTTATTCTGAGTTGCCGGAAATATTAGATTTTACTTTTGTCAACTTTAATTTTCAGACCCATGATCCTTTGCCGGTTCAAATTTCCGAAGATGTCATGCCTGCGAAAAAGTTTAGTGAATTCGGAGTGTGTTCCTGGATATCTGATCAACTGAAAACAATGCAAATCGTAACGACGACTCCAGTTCAAGCTGCGTGTATTCCACGAATTCTAGACGGAAGTGATATTCTTGGATGCGCGCGGACAGGAACCGGAAAGACTCTTGCATTTGCTATTCCCATTCTTCAGAAATTATCTGTGGACCCTTATGGGATCTTTGCACTAGTACTGACGCCGACGAGAGAATTGGCATTTCAAATTGCCGATCAATTCACTGCTGTAGGAAAGCCAATTACATTGAAGTGTTCTGTTATTGTTGGTGGACGAAGCTTAATTCAACAGGCTAGAGAGTTGTCCGAAAAGCCACACGTCGTTGTCGCTACTCCAGGAAGACTTGCAGATCTTATCGATAGTGATTCGAACGTAATAGCGAAGGCATTTAAAAAAATTAAATTTTTCGTACTGGATGAAGCGGATCGGATGTTAGAAGGACAATATAACGATCAGTTAAAACCCATTTTTGAGTGCATCCCGAAAGAAAGGCAAACACTTCTGTTGTCAGCAACTATCACCAGCAATATCAACATGCTCCATAAGGTCTCAACTCGAAAACCGTTCTTTTTCGAAGACAAAGGGAAATCAGAGGAATCGACCGTTACAAGGCTTGAACAAAAGTTCGTAGTCTGCCCTGTTGCCGTTAAAGATGCATATTTGGTGTACGTCGTTAAAAACTATAGTGAGAAGAATCCAAAGTCATCTATTATGATCTTTGCACATACCTGCCGCGAATGTCAAGCACTCGCATACATGTTCGAAGGACTCGGTTTCCGTGTTGGATCACTACACTCTCAAATTGCTCAGAAGCAACGACTCGCTGCTTTATCTGCTTTCCGCTCTAAGACACTTCAGGTGATTATCTGCACTGATGTTGCATCACGTGGATTGGACATCCCACACGTTGATCTTGTGGTTAATCATAACGTTCCACAATGCCCGAAAACTTACATTCATCGAGTTGGACGATCGGCAAGAGCTGGAAGATTCGGTTCTGCTTTAACTTTCGTAACTCAATACGACGTGGAATTATTACAAGCCGTCGAACAAACTATTGGAAAGAAGTTGGAAGAGCTTAAAGTAAGTAATAATTCTAATACGTTTACTTAGTTTTCTCTGATTCAATTATACTATTTGCAGGTGAGCTCAAAACATGTCACCAAATATGTCACACAAGTTCTAGTGGCCAAGAAAGAAGCCGAACTCAAACTTGAAAATCAAAAATTCGGAGAACGCAAAGAAGTTAATCGGAGGAAAGAATTATTGATGAGCGGTATGAGTGAGGACGACGTGGATCGACATTTAGAAAGCTTGAATACTAAAAAAGTGACAAAATCTAAACGAAAATTGGATAGGATAACTGAACAATTGGATAGACGAGCTGCATCTGGTGGGAAAAAATCGAAGCTCCGTACAGTTTGATTAGAGTTGTTTCATGTTCATTCTTGATACGCCCATCGAATTTCTGACTTTTACCTCGGTAGCAATATCTATTTTTGTTGTTGTTGTTACTTTATTTTTTGTTGCAATCTCCATTTCGGCGGAATATTAAAAAGAAAGAAACTTTCTTAATCTCATCTTTTCAATTTTGAATTCGGGTTCCGTAATCCCGCAATTATTTTCGTTATTCTTTAAATCAGTTTTCTGTTTACTTACACGCGCAGATGATATCCAGCAACCTGGGTGGTTTCTACTACGAAGAAGAAGAAGAGGATAGGAACGAAATGTTAGTTTAATTTTTTTTTAGTTCCGTTCACTCTTTTCTACTTTACTTTCTTTATATCAAAAATTCAATCAGAAAATGTTGAACCAAGACTTTCAATTCAAAAGTTAAACTTTATATTTTGGTATTTTTCAGAAAAACAAATCTAAAAATAATTTCTGTTTTTAATTGATATCATTTAAGGAACTACACGGCCACCCGCTTCGGCGATGAAATGGTCGAACCAACATTTAATCTCCGTCTGATTGAAGCTGTCCGTCATAGTCGATGTCTTTTTGACAACACTGATCGCCAATATCGAAACACTGAATACAAGAACCGTGTTTGGACTCGACTGGTGCAAGTTCTTGGATTTGATGGAGACCCAAGAATGTTATCCGCCCGATGGAAGCAACTGAGAGACAAATATGGAAAAGAGAAGAGAAAACAAAAATATGGGCATGATAAATCATCATGGCAATATTTTAAACATCTTCATTTTCTTGATCCACACATGACTGATCGTGCAGAAGTGTCACCGTCTAGAAAAGAGCCGATGGGTGTTCAAGAAAAAGTCAGTGAACCAAATTTCGCGAAACGTCTCATTCAAGAAGTCCGCAATCACACTTGTCTTTACGATGTTAGAGATCCGAAATATCGTCATGGAGATTGTAGAAATCAGGCATGGAGCATCATTATTGATAAGCTTCGCTTTCCTGGTTCAGTTCCATCAATTTATAAACAATGGAAAAAGCATCGTGATCGCTACGTGAGAGAGAAAAGACGACTGCGAAATTTGGTAAGGAAATATTTTCAGTTCAAACAAGAAATGATTCATACATATAAATTTCTGTTTTATAACTTGCCTCAATTGAATTAAAATTATTAATAAGAAATCTCGAAAATGGACTGACTGGACTGTATGTTATAAGACCTGCAGTATTTTTTTCACTGGTTAACGCTTGCTAAAACAAATGTGTTTTCGAGCTCATAAAAGCTTAAGTTTCAGGGAGATGGTGGCGTCACTGACATTTCTACGTGGGATATGTACGATGACATGGCGTGGATCGATCAACATTTAGATGAGCGTAAGTTCCGACTTCACCAAAATTGACTGAAAACATTGTTCAAGTATGGAATCCGCAATTAAAAAAAATTGGTTGAAACAGTTCAAATTTTCATTTTTGCATCCATATTTCACCCGATTCCATCATAGGTTAATGAGTTGTAAGAAAAATTTACATAGATATTCACCAAAAACCTTTCATGGTTGATGACCTTGAAGCTTAAAATTCTATTCATAATCAAATAAGTAAAAATCAAAGAAGCATCAAATTTATGCCACAGTAATTCGATTCGCTGAGTTTTTAGAGCTCTCGAATAAATCACGTTCACTCCTTCAAACGTTTTCAGAGTTTCGAGACGTTGGAGTAATTGGTGGTCTCGGGAGCGTTCTCAAGGCCCCAAAAAATATCCATGAGACTTATTATGAGGGTAAGGCCACTACTGAAAGTTGAATTTAAAATATTTAACCGCAAATGCTCTAATATTTATATATTTGTAATCATTTCAGAACAAATTTCAAGATGTGCTCGGAGCATAAAAAGGGGACCAAACGATGGAACCGACCAAGATCAATTGTCCGATTATGGAGAATACGATGAAGAGTAAGTTTCTAAAAAATGGTGTATAGATATCGCAAAAAATTGAAATATAATGCGAATATAAGTTGTTTCAGCATCAACTACGTAAATTATGTTCCTGAGAAACGCCCGAATAACGACGTTCTCCTCGACGGCGATTCTGCTTTCTCGGCTTCGATTGTCTCAGATCTTCGAACTCTCAATGAACACACGCGGAGTATCGCAAAGCAGCAAATTTTAGAACTATTGGATCAAGCTGCGAAACCGCCAACCCCATCTGCCGCCTACATATGAGAAGACACCCGTTCATTCGTCAACTGCTATTAAAGCAATTATTGATTTTCAAGTGTTTCTTATATAACATCATTCTCTATCAGAAAGTGATTTTTTGAACATTTTTAAGTCGTGAATTATAATATTCATATGTCTTTCAATTCCTTGTAAAAATCTGTATCTTTCACTTTACATTCCGCAATTCACAAAAACTCAACTAAAAACAAAAAAAAAGTAAAAGTTTAAATACGATTTTTTGCTTCCTTAATATTGTTGTTTTGAGTTCAATTCACATATTTTTTTTATCGAAGTCAATTGTGATAACAGCTCACCAATCTCAGCTTATGCCATTGCTCAATAAACAATTATTCAAACCACAGCAACTTCCAACTGGAGTCGATCATGATGCTCAGCTGTATTATTGCAAACCGACAAAAGAATTGTTCTTGAATCATGAGTAAGGATAATTTATTGACTTTAAAAACAAATCAGAAAAAAAATCAGAATCAAAACTTTTATAGGGAATACTTCAATCGAATGATGATGCTCAACACAACAGTTTGGTCATGTTCATTTACTCGCAAATCGAATCTAACATATTTTGAGGCCATGAAATCAGAACAAGAAGCCGAAACAGAATTGCGCAACTTTCCGGAATATTTGGAACGTCCAATACTTTTCATCGTGCACAATTACACGAATCGTGGGCGGTTTGAAGAGCTGGTCAATGATGTGTATCACATTATGAAAGACCGTTATTTTACTAACGAGGAAGTTTACTATATGGAGCGGAATCGAAAACTACTCGCCCAAATCGTCACATCGTATACTATTGATGACCAACAGGAAATTAGACAGGAATCTGAGTCAAAGGAGCCTGTTTTACAATCTGCAGATGTCTACAGATACACTGTCAGAATAGTGAAAATAAGCTCAAAAGATGAAGATGATTTTCGAGAGAATGTCACTCATGACAGACTATTGTGAGTTTTCTTTGTTTTATGTCAATTCAATGTAGTCACATTTCAATGGAAAATCGTCATAGGAAATTTTTATACCAAATGCCCCATTGTCTCTCAAATGACCATCTTGTCTTTTTCAGCCGTCCAAAGCTTAATGGTGCCCGTCAGAAAATCCGGCTGTTCCTAAAGCACTGTTGTCACTTGCCACCTGAAGCCGATCGCTATTCCCTCCGTGACTGTTTCGTTGAAAAAATTTCTGAAATGTGGTGGACAGATGTGATGTCTGGTACCGAACCAGTATGTCCTAAAACACCAGTACAGCAGAGAGGAAGAATTCCTAACTTGTTGAAGCCAGACCTCACCGAAACGTACAAAAAAGAAAAGAAGGGGCTACAAGAAAAAAAGGAATCAAACACAGGTAAATTATATTCCCCATTCTCAATTTCAGAATTTTAGTTATTTGTATGAACTATTCGAATCATTTCAGCACCGCGACCACGTGCAAGGCCTCCTCAAACTCTCGAACAGCGTACGCCGAACGAAAAAAGGAAAATTCGAAGAAGATCAAAAGCAGGAAAAGAACCTGAACGAGAAGATTTTGATTTGATGCAGAGTGGTGCTTTAACTCTATCGTTTGGCAATTCATCAATAAGCCCCACAAAAAAGAAAATTAAGCGATCGAGCACATCATTCAAAAGTGCCAGAAAGAAAGCGAAAATCGAAGAACAACAAGGAGATTTGGGTTTTTATTTTAACGAGGCCCGTCGTCTTGGAATCGAGGTCAGCGGACTTGAACAGGAAAACAAGTTACTGAGCCCAAAAGTAGTAGCAGAATTTAAACAGAAAGTGAAAGAGAAAAAAGAAATAGAAAAGGAACTCCTGAAGGAAGAGAAGAAGAAGAAGATAAGAGAAAAAGCGGCATATAACAGGAAACGAGAGGATCTAATCTGCAACGACTTGAAGCCATTGCCTAAATTTCCTACACTTGAACTACCGTATTGGATGAAAAATGAAGAATTGGATGACTACCTTTTCATTACGCAGTTCTTCACAGCATTCAAAGACATTCTTCCACTTAAAGAAATTCGTGGAAATGAAGAAGTTGTCCTATCAGATGTCATTCTTGCTATCAAATGTAACGACCCCCAGAATAGTCCTTTCGCAGATTTGATGCGTGTTATTTTATCCATCCGAACCGACATAGCTGATGAAGAAGATGGAGATGAGGCGGATATTAACAATCGCGAGGAGGTATACTTAATCAATACACAAAACTGTGATCCAATAAATCTGACTCATGGAGATTCTATACGAGAAATCAGCGATCTTCATTCAAAGTAAGCGTTTCAAGTTCTCCTGTTCAATTGAGAATCATGATAAGTTCATTTGAAAATTGTAATACATTTTTATTCGGTTTACTTCTTTAAAAACTTTACTGCTCTAGTATTTTTTTCAAATATGCTTGAGCAATACGCCAGTGTGATTGATCAGCTAAGAACGATAACGATTATATTTGTTTTCAGAATTCGCAAAATTCATGGGAAATCAGTACGACACCTCCCTGTGGACTGGATGACACTTAGCGAAGTTCTCCGATTGATTTTTGAAACCTCGGGATACTATACTGGAATTTCCACTCATAGGCATCGGCTTTACGCAAGAGGCAATTTCAGAGGTTACGAAGATCCTGCTTTCGAATTTCGAATGAACCATCCCGAAATAATTACCAAGCTGCGAACTCAGACGGTCTTTGATCTTGAACCCAGAGAACGAATGGAAATTGTCAAGGCATTAATCTATCAACTGTTAACATATTCAAAGTTACGGAACCACTTGGATAAGTGCCAAAGTGAATTGAGCGACCTGAAAAAAGAACAAAAAAAGCTCAGAGCGTGGGATACTGCGCAAGAAGGGGAAGCCAATGCAGCGCGACTTCTTCTTGAATTGGATACCAAGCCCGATCATGATAAAAGCGAATCGTCGGTCATTAAAAAGTTCAAATCACACATCAAAGCTCATAATGAAGGCAGGCGATACGATAAAAACGATTTAGATAATGTAAGTTTGATATTTTCAAAACAAGTGATTGAGTTTTTTGCTAATCGTATTTTTGATCTTGCGTGCAATTGTAATAGAGGTTTCGTTGCATTTTCATTCACGCCGACCAAAATATTAATGAGTCCGTTGGAAGTTTCAACCAGCCTGACTTCTTAACGTCGTTAGATTATAATTGTTTTCTATTCAAAATGAGTGAGAGCTTTTAATTTGAATCTCTTTAAGCCTCTCGAGTTACATTTAAAATTTAACATTGACTTTTCGATGTACATTAATCTCAGAATTAAACTAAAAATATTTCCTTGCAGACCCTTCTCGACTCTGTTCCATATTCAAGTCTCACTTTGGACGAAATAGTGACCGCTCGCGAGCTTCAAAAAGCTGAGCTCACGGGTGTGATGGATTCCTTGACATCGAAATCATTCACAATGTATTGCAAAATATCCGATTTACGTCTCGGAAGCGATCGTGCCTACCGAAGATACATTGTGATGGACAATTTATCAGCTATTTTCGTTGAAAATCCAGCCGCTTCAGAACTTCGCGTTGATTGTGATGAGCCATCAACGATCGAAAAATGTTTCGAAAATTGTGAAGAAAATCAGGAAGTTTTTAGATGTTCGGGTCAAACTGGCACGTGCTCGGTTCATGGCTTCGAAAGAAACAACCGTACTCGTTGGTGTTATATTGCTAACCGTCATCAGTTCAATGAACTTTTGGGCTCGCTAAATCCGCGTGGAGTTCGAGAGGTGGAGCTAATGGAAAATCTCAATCAATATCGTATGAAACTTTTGGAAATATTGGGAAAAACTGAACAGTTGATTAGTGCAAGTACGTGGAAAGAGATGCTGATGACAGACGCCCCGGATCCAGCAGAAACTTATAACATCGACTGGGATACAGAGATTCGAGATATCCTTCTAGATTTCGAAGAGAAAATGGACCAAGGCCTTATGGGATCGATTGAAAAAATGTCTAAAGTTAGTCGTGCTTCCTGGAGAAAAAATTTGATTGAAAATAACGACGTCGTAAAGCTTTTGAAAACCGATATCACAATTCTTGGCGAAGTCGTTTTAACTTCAAATGATGATTGTCAGCAGTTGCCGATTATCAGAAAACTGGCTATCGCTTTTTACATGATCGTTCACAGCATCAATCTGAAGTTCATAAAGCCTCCATTTCTGAGCCCGAATAAAGACGAACGTAAGCATCAATGAAAAGTTTGACATGCAGATTAAACCTTTTTTTTCAGATGGAAATTTGAAGCCGTCCGAAATGTTTAATCGCTGGCAGAAAGCTCTTTTACAGTGCGAGTCCCATTCTTCGCTCTCATTGTTCATAACGACATTTGAGGGGTCTATCAAATGGGATAAAAGTCGTTTGCAAGGAAAGTGTAAAACTTGCCGGCGGAAAGCTGTAGCTCACGAATTAGTTCTTTGCATTGAATGTGACAGCTGTTATCATTTGAAATGTGCAAAAATGGATGCGAAATCGAAACATGCCCTCACTGATTGGATTTGTGTCGCTTGTAAAGCATCTCGAAGAAAGCTAGAGAACGAAGCAAAAAGATTCAAGTTGTTGAATGCGGAAGAAGAAATTTCATTGAACGATATTACTATTGACGATAACGATTTTTCAGTATGTTCCACTGAAGCCAGTACTTCTAACTGTATTATAAAAACTGCGTCTGGGCGATCGGTGAAAAAAATACAGTACTCGCAAATCCATGAGGGGCTGAATCTGAAAAATCGGAAACCCAACGGATTGCTCACGTCCTCCACTACTTTGGAACGGACACATCGTAATGCTCCTGTTAAAATGTAGGTTTAAAGTATGGAACAACGTACATTTTAAACATGAGATGTTTTTCATATATTGTATTCTCTTATTTTTAGATGTGATATGGGCCATGAGAGGAATCTGACGCAGGAAGAGGAACACAGTTCTGATGGAGAAAACACCAGGAAAAGAAAGCAACCTTCGAAACGAGAGTTTACCCTCAATGACTCAACACGTGTTATCATTCCAAACGAAAAAGAACGAATGGCATCGATTGAACAACTACTGAAAGAAACAATGCGCCAAGAATTCTCATGGCCGTTTCTTCAACCAGTCGACACCAAAGAAGTTCCCGACTACTATGATGTTATTAAAAGACCAATGGATTTGAGAACTATGATGAATAAAATTAAACAACGGGTTTACAATAAACCATTAGAGGTAAGTGCCTAGGCAACTGTGGGATAGGGAAATATCTGTGAGTCTCATAACAATTACTGTACTCTATAGGAAATCTATTAATCAGCAAATTTGTCCGTTTTAGAAAATTGGCAGTATCCTGGTATTCAACTAATTTAAAAATTTAATCTCTTCCAAAATTTTTCCTTTGATTTCCTTTGAGCAACACCAACTCAAATATATTATTATATTAATATTTCAGGTCAAATCTGATTTTCAATTGGTACTATCCAATTGTGAAACATACAATGAGACGGAAAGTGAGATTTATCAACTTTCGCAACTGCTCGACGTGTTTGTTACTGCCCGTCTCGATGAAATTATTGGTCAGCAGACAAAATAAGTTGCAATTTTCAAAATGTTTTCTAGACCTTCTCCCCCTTTTCCACTTTTCAATATCAAATTTAGTTTTTTTTTTTTTCATTTATCTCTCATCGATCTACCTCACATTTTCACTTATCGGTCTCCCAATGTGATTAACTTTTTTGGGGGTACAATTTTTTGGGGGTACAACAATTTATGAAAACCTTGTACCACTGAATTTTTGTACCTCTCCATAGAATGAGTTGTAACCCAAAATCACTGGTACCCCCTGCTACTCCCTATTGTTGTACCCACAAAATTAAATGCCCTCTCCTGAATTATATCACAACGTATCTCATTTTTCTTTCTATAATTTGTGGTCTTCGATTGAACCTTATTCTGTAAAAAATAACCGTTCTAACTGCTAGTACATTTCCTCTATTGATCTTCAAAACACCCCCGAGAAAATCTCAAATTTATGCTTCGGCTTTCTTTCTGTTTTAATTTTTCCCCATTGGTGATCACACTGAATAGCTTATAAAGGTATTTATAAAATTAATGTTTATTCCCTATTGGAAAATGAACAGTTGGACGTGTATAATGAACACCTGCATACTGAACTATCACTCAAGAGAAGATGAATATATTTTTCTCTTTGCGAGCAGACAGGTGAAGCCTCCCCAGCTCCACACCTTCACACGTATTCTCTGAGTTATCAAACATTTTGAGGTTCATGGCAGGTCGAATCACTAAACTATTAGCCAGCACATTCAAATTGGCAACCAGTGACTTGGCCAATCAATATGCGTTACCCGTTAAGTCGATGACAGGCTTTGTTGTTTCTAAGTACGGAGCAAATCAATCAAAAAGACTGAATGAGATGGTGGTTCAGTCAATGAATTTGAGCAAAGATGATTTTATTCTCGAAATCGGATTCGGGAGAGGCAACGCACTTAAAATGTGTTTCGATCAGATTAAGGATGGAAAAGGAATGGTATGGAATTGTGTATCAGTAGAAAGAGGGATGGTCATGTTTACTAGTTGTAGAAATGACCAATTCATTTTCATTTCTTCTGAAGACCATTTATAGTAAATTATTTAATTTAAATATTGCAACCTTGAGAAAGTAATGACCTAAAGAGTATCAATTTCCAGGTGTTCGGAGTGGAGAGGTCAGGTTATATGAATGAAAGTGCCATCAAACGATTTGCGCTAGAAATAGCCGAAACTGACAAAATTCGAATTGACCCGGCCATTGATAATCGAAATCTACCATATCCCACTGATCTTTTCAATCACGTTTTCCATGTCGATCTATTCTATTTTCTACAACAAGAAACACTTTTAGATGTTAATCTAGAATTGCTAAGAGTTTTAAAGCCAGGAGGTGTCTTGACATGTGGAATACAGCTTGATCGATTACACAAATTAACAGACCATCGGATACTGGAAGTAACTCAATGGGATCCGATGAGATATCTATGGGTGCTAGAAGCTGCAAAGTTTACTGATGTTCAGGTAATTTGAATTTCACCCGCTCACTCGGTTGGCGTTCAATTTTGGGGTTACAACAATGAAGAGGTCCTAGCTTTTTCAAACTTATACCAAAGCCGGCTAAATTACTTTCAGTATATATCCGATTTTTCAGATCAAATATTATACGGACCCACAGATGGGTGCATATCAAATCATTTCCGCTCGAAAATCACCAATTTCACTTGCTGATCAGGAACCAGAAGAACTATTTGAAAAGTTGGCAATGGACATAAAGCAAGAGCGATTGGCATTTGCAATGATGAATAGTAAACGAACCGCTGAACAATAGATAATCATATTAGGTTTTTCAAAAAGAGTAATAAATGCGAATTCAATTAAAAGAAACACTACATTTTAACAACATTTGACAGCATTATCGATAACGGATCGTGACTCAGTCTAGGAACTGATGAGATTCTGGTCTGGAAATTCATAAACTTGACAGACTACCCCGCCCATTTGTAGCACTTTATCCAAGAAGGTTTAACGCAGGGCTTAATGGGAAAATATATAGGAATTATCAAGGAAATATTTTTTAAAAAATAAAAATAACGCAGAGAAATGTGTTCAGGATGTATTTATATTATTGATCCTGCATGTATGTCTCCTTTAACTAGCTTGACTGATCGTTTGACCATTGTGCTTAGTTTTCATTTTGATTGGCTCAGATGATGATTGTCTTTCCTCTGAAAAAGTTTCAGTTACTTCTTCCTTCAAACCAAAAGGCTGGAGTTACCTTGACAGTAATGTTGTATCTTATGGAAGTATACTTTTTGCGCAATTACTGCTGTGATGGCGGAAAGAATGGCGAACGTTCCATAAAGAATAAGATGACCAGTTAAGGTGAAATACTTCGAGATGAAAAACGCTATGGTAGACGATATCGCCTATAATATTACTTCGATTTTTTCAGCACCTCTGTTTCAAAACGACATGAAAAAAAATTTGTTGTTACCTTACTTACACTATAAAATTTAAAAAGAGCAAACGCATGAGATGATTCCTCAGAATACCCGTCACAAAGATATGAGTAAACTTGTGTTTGAATGATGGCATCACCAAATCCCAGGAGGCCAGAGCAAATAATTGCCACGTGCACGCTGAAAACTATATTGCAGGATCTGCTATCACATCGCTCAGAAGAGATGAATGTCATTATAATGTATGTATCAACAATCAAAAAATTCTATACATGTATCTGTGTGTATGTCGACAGCCCGAACGCTTTTCTTCTGGAACGACTTCCAAAAAATTATACAAGAAGGTGTGGAAAAACGCTGTATTTCAAATGCCTTGAATGTCCGCCCGAGTCGATGTCAAAAACTTGATTCTACCACACTCACTTCGGTTCAAAAAATCCAATTTCCTCAGTTGGGTGTAATGGTGCATCAGTTGGAAAGAATAAAAATATTGCGACAAAAACAATCAGATGGAGGAAACAAGCAATAACACAAATCCAATCTTTTCCCAGGATTCTCGCACGTTTTCCAATAACAGAGAATAATGCGCCTGCAAAAATCTGCCCGATTCCTGTAGCAATGCAACTAACAGCAAGCAGCTTGGTTGTATTTTCCCCAAGGCGCGAAGTGAACTTGATACAAGTGGGATATATTGCTGAATTAGAAAATTAAGGAATATTTAAAAGTAAACATTTTCAATTCACTTACCAATCCAAAATGATCGAGAAAAGCCGGTATAAAGAAAAACGATAGAGAGAAGTAGCATCGGTGGCTGACGCATCATTTTAAAAGTGGCTTCTGGAATTATGGTATACATAAACGTTTACTTATATATGCGTTGATTTTTTTTTAATAGGAAATGATCTTAAATGATTCTATAGATACGCTATACTCACCCAAAATTTGACCTAACGTCTCCTTATTCTTTTTATCCGGCGCATATGCAGACTGAGCAAGAAAAACAGTATTAAGACATCCCAAGAACGAAATTGTGCAAAATATATAAACAAACATTTTATACTGAAAAAAAACTCATAAAATCGATTGTAACATTAAGATCCATGAAACATTTTCAAAGCCTACTGTATTAAAGTATTTCTATGCAATTCTTATTCAGATACCAATTTTTGTGTGGATCCCACTTGTTTCCTATCTCTCGACCCCGGTTCCCGAATTCTAAAACTTTAGTCCCGCCCATATCTGACTGATAACTAATATGTAGCGTTTGCCCAAAATACTGATTCAAACCAATTCTTAAGTCTCCCTAATTATTTTTTAACGACAAGGTGATTCAAAAAATTATTGATATTCTAACAACAAGCTTGTCTGTTGAAGTATGAGTTATTCTGTACAAGTTTCACTTAAGTAACCCTCCTTTTTTTATAAATACATTCTGCCTACCTTTCCCGTTTGCACCATCTCCGTCATTGTGGTGTTTTGAAACATGAAAAAAAGGAAAATTCCTCCTCCAAGTAGCCTTTAGTAGATTGAAAATTAATGGAATCGAAATTTGCAAATGTTTAACTTACGAGACTTTGAAGATTAGCCAAGTCAAAGCTGTGTTTCTTTCTATCGTTTTACCTGTGCAATTTTCAGTTAAGTATTTCCCTTGGCCAACCCAAAGAACTGAAATTCAATTTCAAAGAAGCCGACTTTTGAGTGAGACATACATGAAGCTCCTACTCCTAAAATCGCCGAAGTCGTGTAAAGGTACACACTATTCAATTGAATAAATCCCACTTGGAAGAAGATATAGGCAACAAATCCAATTACCATTGACCATTTAGCCGTAATTATTTCGACAATCGGGGTAATCAAAAGACATGCGATTGTGAAGAAAAAATATAGAATTGCAAAACTGAAATAGTATGTTTCCGATTTATGGACAAGCTATTTCATGAAAAATTGAAAAATTAGCTTTTTTATGCCTTGGAGCTTTTCTGAATCGTCTAATATTTGTATGGATCCAACGACCATCATTCATTGAATGATTGGTGAGCTAAAAGTCCATCATTCTTATATATAAAACGCAAGTGGACTTTGTACGTTTGTTTGTAATTCCGCATTTTTTCTTGCCACGGGAAAAATTGAACCTTTGACCTTTTGGCAGCGTGCAAGAACGTTACCACCTTTGACAGACGTGCAAACGTAAACAACATAAAAATAGTGGTAGATATAAAAAACTATTTCTGACATGAGGACTATTGAGTGGCGAAGCCACGAACAGTTAAGCCTTCGGCCCCGCCGAAGGTGGGGAAGTAGGCTGGTATGTATATAAACTACATTTCAGGAGAACACAAAATACAAGAATGTAATTATCACCTATGGTACCCAGCATGAGGATTTATGAGCCCTGTTGCTTTATGTTCGGCTTCAATTAACGGCTCTTGGATGAACTCTTGACTCATATAAGCAAAGAAAAGAAGCATAAACGACACGGATAGCCTTATGACGTTTCGAGTTCCGGTATCGAAAACCATACCTGAAGAAGTAATGTGATATAGAATATGAAGCTATTTGAAATTTTGTAAAAAACGGGAAAGCAAGGAGAGGCATTGACTGAAAAATACATAAATATTTGAAACAAAAAAGTGTATGTGACTGGGAAGGCAAGAATAATGCAAAGGAAAAATCACAAGCGCATGGGAGGTGCCTATGTTTTTTAGGAAAAATAAAATCAGATAATGTTCATCTTGAATAAATGTTAAATCTCTTGCTATTCAACTGATTACGTAAGAGTAAATTCGAATTTCATTCAAAAACAAATGAAAAATGTTATGCATCCATTCCCTGGGGTTCTGTTGTATTTCATTAAAATCTGACAGTTCATCGACCTCGTATGGTTTCCGAAAAATAGAAGGTGATTGTAATTTTATACGAAAATTAATCATTTCTTTCCTATCTTCGTACGTCTTCCAGGAAAATAGAACGAGGTGAAGTCAAGGATATTGTCACATGTTTGAAACATACATACTACCATTCACAGACAAGTGAAAACTTATGATAAGCTTTATTGTTGTGAATATAGCTTGAAAACGGAAAATTTTTTGGAAAAAAAATTGAAGAATTGAACTGAATGGAAAAAGAACGATCATATAAAATGAACAGTTTATGTGCGATATGCCTCTGGTCTCCTCTCTTTCCCTGTTTGTTTCTTCATACTCTTCATTTTTTTTGAAATGATATGAATAGTTTTTGTGAGACACGTCCAATTTTCGCTGGTGTTTCCTTGTTTTCTCCACCCGTCACATCTCTCACCTCTCACGCAAACTGTTTTTTAACTAACCCTCAGTGTAGGTGAGAGTGTTTTGTGAAAGAAGATTACGATCTTTTTGTCTCTTATACAACTTTGCTTTGTATCAATTGAAAATAAAATTTTTGTTTATTAAATTATATATCACCTCTATTTTTAAGGTTTCATAGAGCGAGACTCTTTCAACCAGTAGGATGCTGAAAAAGAAGAGAATGTGGAAGAGAGTGGGTGCATGCGTGCGAAAAAATTTTATTTCAGAAACAATTTTCAATCATTATTTATTTGAAAAATTTGAAAGTTTGATCTGTTTTTTTTCACTAAACCGGAATTGAAAAAAAAACGGTCTTCTAACAGCAAAGAACAAAGCGTTTTCACAATAAAAACCCGGTTTCTGATAACAAAGAATACAATTTCTATAACTACAAAGTACCACAGTGAACTCGTAGAAGTATGGTTTCATGTAGAGTGTATTTATTACCAATTTCGCTTTTGCAAAACTGGAACTAGGAGAAAATCTGAAATACTGGTCAAGACTTCGATTCGGACTAGTTCGGTGCCTCCCAAGCTGCATTACGTTCTGTCAAAAATTGGAGGATTCGATTTCGCCTATATGAAAATGATTTTATTATGAAAGAAGCATCAGAACTAGTAAAATCAAATTTCTTACAGGGCAGTAAAAACTAAAGACTTTCAGCTCTTTTACTTTATATATAGGCTTTTATATTTTTCCTTTCATTCTCCGCTATCGTTTCTTTTTCGTCAGTTCTTTCTCCTTTTCTCATGCAACCAAAAAGAATTCAACCAGTGAACGACCTTCCATAGAGGTGGGGCGCTCCACCATTTACGATAGAATAAATGTCTTCAGGCAGTCTGACTACGGCCAGGGCATTGTCCTTGACTGTCCGAAAGTAGATCGTATCGGAATACGAAGAGACGCAGACTCATCCGCCACCGCCTGGCTTCTCAATTGCAGATCATTGACACACGACGTGTCTCTTGCCCCAATTTGAATCTATCCTCTTACTCATTTTGTTCTCTAAACGTTTCGTTTCAATCAAGAAATTGACATTAAAAAAATATTACTTCTATTCATGCAGCTTAACTCTGAGAAAAATGTATTTTTCTGATTCTTCGAAAATGAATATTACCATAAATTTACAAATATAAGCAATTCAGCTGATTTTAAAATATAGTTTTGTTTAGAGGTTCATAGTTATCAAGTTAACCGCTCTTCCAAAGGTCGGAATTTGTATCGTTTAATTTTCTTTAGAGGACTGTATACATTTCAAAAGTGGACTAACGTCTGTTACATTAGTTTCATCCTGGATGAAAAAAGCAAACTAGCGGATAAAAACTTGACATTAAAACTAATATGTTTGATTCTGGTAATTTATCTTTAAATTTATTGAAACTGTTTGCCAGTAATTAAAAGAAAAACCTCACACTCCAAAATCTCTCCAATTCTTGAAATGCCCCTTTTCTAAATTTCTGTTCGAATGTGTTCCTTTTCTTTCTTCCTATGTCCACCTTTCACCCGATTACCTCCAATTTATCCAAGCGTTGAGTGTCTCTTTTCTTTCTATTTCACCATGGTCACTAAAGGGACCCTCACCCACTACCAGACACCGCCTAACACATCCCTCTATCGCTCCATCCATCTTCATCCTTTTGGAAAGAAGGGCTATGCATTATTAACTAATTAAACCTATGGTGGCAAGGAAAATGATTATTCACAGTTTTAACTATTACTTTTTAAAATGAAATAATTCAAGAACAACTACGCTTTATGAACATTTATTGATTATTTAAAATTAAAAGATTTCTAGTTTTTGCAACTCTATTCTCAATATTCACTTCTTTTAAAATATCACCAAAACCCTTCAAGTCTTAGGACTGCGTATTTGTTTTAATTGATCGAACCTTATCTCCCAGTTGCCGTTTTTGGATCGAAACACAAACATGATCTTCTTGTTTTTAATAGCTGAATTTCGAGTAACTATCCAGCTATGCGTTTCCGAAGACAGGATCATAAAACTTCCGTTAAGTAGAGTTAGACTGTATTTATGCAGGTGTTCTGCTTTTCGAGTATCGCTCCGTGTTCCTCCCTGTTTCGCTTCTTCAGCCTCTACTCTTCAAAGGTTCAAATCATTTTCAATTTATTTTGCTTTTATCGATTGACTAACTTTTTTAATTGGAACAATTGAGCTGGCCTATCAACTGAACCTCACAGGTGCATTAGCTGTTCGATATTAGAAGTTTTTTGAGAGTATTCAAATTTTTTTCGATTTATTGCGTGGTTCGTCATGAAGTTTTAGGTGTGAATTTCATTGAATTTTGATGCCAATTTAGCACCATAATAGTTTATTTTTATATTTTTGAATGCGATTGTATCTTGTATTTTGTTGATAATTTTAATTTCTGAAATCAGAAATTTCATTTTCAGTTATGGATTTCGATTTTGAAAACGAACCAAAAACTCCTCCCCAATTGCCACCTGCGCCACCAATCCGCACAGTGTCAAACAATCCGAAAGTGACGTTTAAAGGACCTCAGACATGGAGAGAATCAGTTGCAATGTTTATGATTATGGGACTGGCTGTGGTTTTAACGGTTAGTTTTTCTTGTGAAAGATTAAAGCAAAACTTTCGATCATTCTTCCTAGTTTTTGTTGCCTCGTAAGCCGAACCGGATTCCAGACCATTAAATCATTTTTTTGACACTTTTGTTCGTCTACGCCTACAGACTGTTTTCGCGTCGATTTTCCATGTTTTGAGAAAGTTTTGAGCAACGTGAGAAATTTGTTAATGACATACATATTTATCACATCATTTTTCCCTAAATTCCGTTATTCATGAGTCTTGGTTTCTTTTTTCTAACCTTTTACAGACTAGACATGTTTTTCGTGTTTAGAAAATTCGAAGGAATTCACAAATCCGTGGCATTATATCGTTTTGTTCTGATTTCAAACACCTAATTTTCGGATTAGTCTTCCGGTTCTGACTAATCCGATGTAATCATAAATTTTAGAAATTTCCCAATGTTTTATTAGAGATTTGGTAGAGGAGAGCTTCATATTTAAAAAGTGAAAGCATGCAATTATTCCAGATTACAACTTTGACTCTACTTTGTTATGTATGGAAGGATAAGCAGACATACGATCATATAGTAGACTTCTTGGATAAAACAATTCAAATCTCAAAAATAGCAGAGAGACCATTCCTAGGAGTTTACCAGTTGTCCGAAAAAGAACTAGAAGTGCTGGGCAGCGAAAGAACAGTAAGTACAGTTTCCATACCAGAATTGAACAATGCTGAAGACCTGTTTCTAATTATTCATCAACTGTCATGATTTTCATTATAGTAATCTGACCGTAAAGCATTTGTATGCGCAGATTTGATAAACAAAGCGTTTTTTTCAGTATAAATGGTTTTTACGAGGATATCTACTCTCGGAAATTGGTGTGTTCTTCTTCGTTTTCTTGGCAGTATTTCTGTATTTATGCTTTGATGTGGCTAGAGGAAAAGCTAAAATGGTGTTTTGGGTGAGTATGAAAAACATGGAGAACTATGATACACAGTGAATACTCCATAAGGATGAAAAAGCTATCACTCACCCTCTCTGCAAGAGCATAGTTAGTTATAAAACGGTTTGCTTACTGCTAGTAGGTGCCTTTCTCATCATCACTGCCGGCAGAAAGGAAATCATTTTTTTTCTTAAAATGCTTCAAATTTTAAAAATTTCAGATGATAATTGCTGGAGGCGTTATTTATGCTATTGTTCCAATCCATATCTTCACCTTTATTTTAATGCCGTACTCCAGCAAACTACCAAACGCTACAGAAAAAATACTGAACCACGCAATTCCACATAACGTGGGTGGTATTCAGCAAATGGAAATCGGTCTTGGATGTACATTCGATTTGAACTTGTACGCGGCAAATAGAAGAAAGCTTAATCCAAATGTAAGTGTGATCTTTTATTATTGTCATGTGCTAAACTAGGTTTAAATTCATTTAAATCACATTAAGCCCTGGATATGGCTGTTTATATACTCATATCAACCTTCTAGGCTTTCTAGCTGGGTAAAAAAAAGTACTACTGATCAGTTGGTTTATTCATTAGATGTGAGAGAACATTGATTCAAAATAAATATTTATTCGATGAAAAATAAACCCGTATCGTATGAAAAATAATGTATAACAAAAAATTATACTATTGGCCTTTTTTAATGGAGTGAAGTGAAGCTTCGCCGGAATCCACGTCTTCTGTCCAGAAGGCTTCTCTCAATAATTTTCTTCTCGCCGTTGCTTGGCTTTCGGCTCACCATTGTTTTTTTGACCATTATTTCCGTGTTGGAAAAGTTGTAGACGTCTTGATGGATGTGAAACATATATAAAATAGCTGTTAGAGTAAAAATGACACCGGACACTTTAAATTTGAAATAGGGAAACTTAATGTGCTCTCAAACTAATTATTGACAGTTATATACTAGTCCGTCGGGCTCCACCCATTTGGCTGTTGGGTGGGAGGAGATAAATGATATCACATATCAGTAATCAGATTAAGGGGAAGACCTGATGAAAATGGCATCCCTTTTTTCAGTTTTCTTAGTTCTTGAAGAAAGGGAGGAGAGGGCGTGAGAATGGATTATAGAGGATTTAGGATGAATAAGCCACTGTTGAAAGTGTAGGTGAGAGATCTATTCAGAGACTTATTTGCAGGTAACAAAGCTTTGTGAGGTCATGATTTGTTTTTCCTTGTATTAAAAGTTTTGGGAGTAGGCGGTTTGAAGAGATGCGCTCGCACTTTTTTGAAGATCCAATTTTAAAAACAATATAACCTTCAAAATCACTTGACCATCGCATCACCGAGAAATATAAAACTACTCAAACCTACACCTTTTTTTTTAAATATATGTAATCATCCTTCATTTAACGGAAGTCCGCAGTACCATCGCACTTTTGACACGCGTGCAACATAAAATTACAGAAAAATAGAAAAAAAAGAATACACTTTGTGAGCTATTGAGTGGCAAAGCTACGAACAGTTAAGCTTGCCGAAGTCGGTGGAACAGGCTGGTACTTTAATATTAACTCAACACCCTTTTTCGTGATTTTCTTTCAGTTTAGAGAAACTCACTAATTCAATTATCTAATGTGCCTAATAAATTTTCGTTATTGTTTTTCATATTATTGCATAGGATTAACTGTGTGACGAAACTGAATTTAAAGAAAGTGATCGAACGATTATAATGTGTTACGTAGAAGCATTTGTTGTGCAGCGAAATCGGTGGATTTTTTTAATGAGTACATCTTCGAGAATAGGAAAATATTCGGAAGAAGAGAAATAAATTCATAGTATACGAATACTTCCATGCTAATTTCGAGAAATGGGTAGTCGGCTCAGTTTGAAGAAAAATATTTATAACTTTCAATAATTTTCATAGGCTTTCTTATGTTTTCAGAACACATGTGATCCTCAAATCGAATCAGCTTTCATACCATTCTACATTCTTATCAGCCTCCTGGTCATCCGTTTGACTCCCATTGTTATCGGTGTAATACTTGCTGTGAAAAAGACGCCTCTCTCAGAAGGAGTTGCGCAACTTGTTGAGAAAGTTAGGAGGAATGAGAAACGACGGTGGGTTAAACTCAAAAAATACAGTTCGCAATGTAAATTTCACAATTATGATGTTAGCTTTGTAGGTTATATGTTAAGAAGCAACAACGAACCACAACCACTTTTGAAGGCGATCATATAAGTAAGAGCACAACTTTTGGAGTAGATGGCACACCACCAAGGTAAACCGAAACACTCTTTCTTGCTCGTAGTTTTAAACTTTCCCGTTTATTGAAGACATGTTTCACAAACTTATATCTGCTCTTCTTTTAATTCCGAATAACCCTTGCAAAATCTTTGACTTCCTGCATAATAATAATAACATTAAGTTATCATGCGATATGAAAACATAGTGAAATCCTTGATGAGAGGGTGATAATGGGGATTAGTTAACGGATTGAGATGCTAATTAGATGAAAGAAAAAGGGAATCATAGAAAATTTGATGATGAGAAAAAATACGGATATACAAAGATTTATTCCCAAAGTCGAACTGATGAATTGAACTGTTTTGCATTGTTTTTTTTTTAGAACTATTGCGTTTCAGAATCACATCAACTCCACTCCCTCCTGTTCCGTCGCCTGCCCAAATAGATCATAGTATCAGGTAAAAATCTTTGGTTGTTGAACAATCATAGTTCATTTTAGCTACAACAACGCTGCTTATTTCGCCACTTCTGGTGCTTTCTCATCTAGGTCAAGTGAAATATCAAGAATCGACGCCAGTGAATTGTTTAAGTAAGTTCCTCTTTAAGATAAAGATGTTCGAATAAGACAGAATCTCGAGAAAATACTCCATTTTCAGGAACCCTATAAACCGTGCTCCTTCTGGTAGTCTACAATCGGAAGTATAAGTATGACCCTCATCTCAATACAAAACTATTTATTATCGATATTTTTCATCCTCAAAAATTTGCCTTTCCATTTGCATTGCCCTTGTCATTCTTCTCATGCACAAACGATATCTCTGTATCCACGCCTACATTCTATACTTTCTTATCCGTGTTGTACTGGTATGCTGTCTTCACAAAATTACGTAATAAACTTGTTTGCTTAAACATTTCTTCTATTTCTGCCACGAAATATTCGCTATTTACAGTCGACAAACTCTGAACTTAGCTCTGTACTGAAATATATTTCAGCTACAAGGCACAAGCATACAAAGTGGACGATGCAATCAATTTCCAATTTAATGTTAAGAAAGAAGAACCAGTAAAAATGTTTTTCGTTTACAGTTTCAGTATTGTATTTATAACGACTATTCCGAATTTGCATTCTAAATAGTTCTTTTAAAAAGTGGAGCTACAATGTTTTAAATATACGAATATTGATTCGTTCGACGAAATGAAATAGAGTTCTGGCAAAAATAAGTTTAAGACAAAAAGAATAATCATTTCTTCATGAAATGACTCTAAATAAAAAAAACTGGAGTATTTCTTCGTTTTTGTCCGAAGAAGTCAGGAGAATACATTTTTGTTCCGTTTTTATAATGGATTGTGCATCATTTCGCGTCGGATTTCGCTTCCTCGTGGCGGGATTGATCTGTCGAGGAGTCCAAGTTCACAAATACATCTTTAAAAAATGTAATTTCGAAAAATCCGAAAATTAAAAAAACCTGTATTGATCTGGAATTTCCAGGAGTGATTGCACAGCAACTTTAACATCTCCATCTTCCATAGATGTTGATTTCTTGATAATATCATGGAACTCAACAAAGTGGAAGTTGTCCCAAGGCCGTTTTGGGAGCGATTCGTCAAATATCTTAGAGTATTTTAATTTTGTAGGGAGCAACTAGCAATTTACCTTCATCATATCCCATGGGCCATCTCCAACTCCAACGACAATGATCGAAAGAGGATGTTGACATGCTTGCACAATAGCTCTACGTGTTGCTCGCTCATTCGTTACTTGGCCGTCGGCAATGATAACCAAAATGTGATACTGAAAGTTGGGGCTTAAATGCTTCAAAATTTAATTTACTTACATCTCTCGATGTTTGACAAATTTCCATAGCTTGATAAATTAACGGAGCGAAATTAGTGGGTCCAGACAATGCGACATTTGGAGTCACCGTATTGTATACATTCAAAACTTCATCTAAGCTTCTACAATCCCCTTCTCCTTTCAGATTAAAAACGCTCCAATCTCCAGTTTTCGCGTCTCCGAATCCATAGACCCCCAGTTTTCCATGTCCTGCGAATGGTGCTAATGTCCTTCCAAGGATTGTGATGACTTGCTGATAAGGATTTTTCACATGTGGGTGGATCGTATGCAGACTGTGGCCCCCGAAAGATTCTTCTCCTTGATACTTGTTGCTAGCGGTATAATCGATTCCAAAAATGAGATTAGTCGTTTCGAGTCCTGCTTTTCTCATTGCTTCGGACAATGAGTCAAGGCTTGTAATGGTTAGAAGCATCTCTTGCATTGAAGTTACTCCGAGAACAGACAGAAGAGAACTTTGCTTTCGAAGATGGCGGTATGGATAAGCATCACTGCTACTCACTCCGCTTCCTGATCTTCCAGCTGAACCAAGCGAAGAGTTGCTAGGAGCTCGATGTCCGAATGCGGGAAGAATTTGTGGTGCCTAAAATGTTTAAGTTATGCGTTTCAACGGTTGGAAAGTTTGGATTCAAGATTGCCTCCTCGACTATTAAACAGAACCGAACTGATAATACCAAAGTTACTTCTTTAAAAATTGAAACGGATCTTATTTTCCTTCAGTTTAATTGAGATTCAGTTAATATATAATCTTTGTGGCTCAATAAAGTTTCTGAACACATAAACAAAAACTTTTAAATAGTTATTAAATAGGGAAAAGCTTTTCGGTAAGGACCAAAGACGTAAGCACATTTTTTAAGTCTACGATCTACACCGGTACAATACACTGTCAGGAAAGGGAACGAAAGTGGGTAAAGTATACTTACGCGACCGACGGGCTTCAACAATGACGAGTCGGGAATAATTGTCTCAATCTAAAAAATTGAACACAAATTGATTAGAATGACTGTCTCGAAGTTATAATGAAATAACCCATAGAGAAAAAAAAACAATTACACATGCCTGAAACAATAACTATAGAACACAAGGATAGCAGGAAGTAGGAGTAAAACGTAAGGAAGAAAACGATTAAATGAGTATAGCCATAGTAAAAACAAATTATCATTAAATTAATTAATATTACCTCTTGTTGCTGTTTTTTGAGTGTATTTTGCTGTTGTTTTTGCATTTCTGGAAAAGATAACTACACTCCGCTCTAAAAATGTTCTCTCACGTTGAATCTGCTGCTCTGATTCCGCTGCAACTTTATCAAAATAGTCAATCATATTTTCGCTGGTCTCGCTCATCTGATCTGGAGGAATTTCAACAGATTGGATCTCGGGAGCATATGTCATATCATCATGATCATCATTTTCCACTCTTTCAAATACATCATTAGTTTTAACTTGCCGACTAGTTGCTTCGAAAGAGGGGTTTTTAGCTAGCAACTGTCTGTTTCCAGTGATGACTTGATTTGCTGGCTCGTGGCTACTCAGCATTTCCTCTTCCATAACAAATTGCGGTTTTTCGGCAGATTCTTGTTGATGACCAATGTATTCCAATGCATCTTGTACAAACAAATCAGCAGCTGCCATAGCACTTGGATCTTCTTTATCTTGAGCATGAATGTTGTAAGAAAACTGAGTTGGCGCGTGTTTTTGTTGGCTTTGGATTTGAATAGGAACTTCGGTTTTTCGACTAATGGGGACATTGATAACGGTTCGAGGAGACTCCGGAACAGAATTTTGGCGAATGATGACTCCTTGAGGTTGGCCCGGAACTTGCTTCTGTTGAATGAGAAGTGGATCTTTTGGTGAGTGTTGCTGAGAAGACTTAGATATCTCAATAGGTACGACTCCTGGAAGGTCCAAGCCTAAATCGTATTCTTGATAGAGCTCTTGCAGTTGAGCAGCTTCCGTTGGACTTATCCGTCTTGGGGCAACTGTGTCAGTTGGAGTTGCTTTTGGAGGATAGTCATAGATTGGTTCAGAAACTTTCACGTAA
Organism: Caenorhabditis wallacei; assembly: GCA_963932035.1. Lineage (NCBI taxonomy): Eukaryota > Metazoa > Nematoda > Chromadorea > Rhabditida > Rhabditidae > Caenorhabditis > Caenorhabditis wallacei. The sequence continues at coordinate 81,420 of OZ009934.1, forward strand.
TCATCAGAATCTGCAGTTGTTCTCCGTCGGTTTTCTTGAAGGGCACTTGGTTGCTGTTGCTGTTGTTGAAGTTGTTGTTTTTGTCGTTGTTGTTCTTGCAGTTGTTGTGGAGTTAGTACTGTATGATACTGAGGTTCTTCGTGTGCATTGAAATCACTGATATCATAGTCAGTGAGTTGCGAATCGCGGACGCTGAAATAGAATCAATTATTATCAAAAGATTAATATCCTATTGATTTAGACCAGAACTTATAAATTCTAAAAGTCCTCAAACCTTATCAAATGCCTATTGTAACACTTTTTCTTATCATTTTTTCCTCCCTTGTCTCTTTACCTTCCTCCACTTTTTAAGGATTATAATAGCCTTGCAACACCTTTCTCAATACTTTTCTTTGGCCGCTTTCGGCATAAAAAATTTATTGAGATATTCCTATTTTGAATGCATTTTTTATTCTTTATTTACCTTTTCTCAACTTTATTAAAATTCTTGTCCACCAACGACTTCCAATTTTCTGTGACTCTGAATGAGCAAGACAGCGAAGACAGTGATATAAATCAGAAATCATTGCTTTTAACTTCAAGTTTAATATGTGGGCCACAGGATTGCGATTATTCTATTTACGTTGAAAACTACGCTAACAAATTTTTCAAAGTTCTTGTAAACAGTCGTGAGTGAGTTTTATTAAGAATGGTTCTTTTCCAAAAAGGATTAAAATAATATTTTTGCTACATGCCAACATGTGAAAAAGTGTGATTTTTGAGCAGGAAATAAATGTTAAATTTTCACCCGTTTACGTGTTTATTTCCTGATTTCAGGTGTCCTGATAATAAATGCATCAATTCATTTCATAAAAATCAAGTCGTTAATGTGACGGTTCATAAAATTGCAACAGGAGAATATCTTGACGTTTTCGATTTTGAATTTTTAATTACTCCAAAGATAACGATATTAGGATGTGAAGCTGGATTTTACAATGATGGAAAGTGTACAAGGATAACAGAGATTGTTCACAATCTAGATGAGCAGACCTCTTTCTTCGATGAAGTTTGTGTTTGTGCCACTATTCACAAACAGTATTGTAATAAAGATGCTACTGATGGCATTTGGTAAGAATTTAAAATATTAACTTTTTCAATTGTTCAACAATTTCACTCCTATGATATCATTTTTTTCAGCAAAAAGGGAATAGAAAAGTGGTGGAAAGGGTTCTCTTCAACATCAAAAATGACGACATTGCCTCAAACCACAACGCCCTTTCATGAAACCAATGTGTTGGAAGACATTGCGATTTCTCTACGAGAATCAAAAAAAGAAGGCGGGGAAACTGATTATAAGAATTTGATAGTATCGGCATATATGAATTGTACCGCAAAGAGTTGTCAACACAAAACTATTATATCTGATGATACGCAAGAATATTATTCCGTTTTTGTTGGGAACAACGAGTGAGAACTATGTTATTAAGAACTATGTTAAGTTTATAGTTCTCAGATGTGTTAATCGTGTATGCTCTGGTACCTTATTCAAAGATGAAACCGCTCCCATCATAATAAAAAGATCCCGTCAGCAACTAAATCTGTTTGAATATAAATGGATTGATGGAAAATACCCATCAATTACTGTACTCAGCTGCGAGTTGGGTCTAAGTTTACTCGACACGTGCCTATTTGTGAATAACTCTCATCTTGAAGACTATGACAATGAGGTTTGCAGTTGCCAAGGAACTAAAACTACTTGTGATGATTACACACAAAATAGAATCTGGTGGGTAAACGTTCTTCTTAGCTTTGAAGTCTGTTAAGAATACTGCGCCATCAAATGGTTGCGAATCATTTTGAAAACCAAAATATTATCGAGAAAAAGATAGTGGTTTCCAATTACTAAACATTGAATACATTTTAGCATAGAAGGGACGCCTATTTGGTGGGTAGATGACCCATCCTTTCAATCAACCTATTCAGCTGCGATTACTGATTCTACGACTACTCTTCTCCCACAAGATCCGAATGTTTTTAATTTAGTTTTCATTCTTTACGAAGGAGATTTAAATCAACACCAGCCAGGGAAAGAAAATAATTTGACTATAAATGCCAATATGAATTGTTGGGAAGTGGCATGTCAGTACACTGTTGACATTCTCGGCTCAGAACTTATTTCTCTTGAAGTACTGGTCAATGGGTCAATGTGAGTATCTATATCCAAATTCAATAAAAATATAATTTACATATAGATGCTCTAGCCCTTCTTGCATCAACACCTTCTCGAAAGGCCAAAAAGTAGCTGTTACTTTAATCCAAAACTCAAAACAGTTGGATTTGTTTGACTTCCAGTTCTATGATGTTCCTAACGTGGCTGTATTAGGATGTCCTTATGGAATGCTAGATTACGGTCACTGTATTAAAACAATAAGTTATATTGATGATACTAATCGGAAAAATGATACCCTTTGTGTTTGCCAAAATAGCAAACTACAATGTGATGAAACAACGTTACATGGAAAGTGGTGAGTATTGCACAAAGGCCTTTTCATAAAAATGGATTTATAATTTATAGCTCTGATGGGGATCCTGTTTGGTGGAAAGAAATCAGCTTTTCTTCCACGCAACATTCAAAAGATACAACATCCACACAAACTACTACACCTTCTACAAGTGTATCATTATCTGACATCAGCGTAGAAGTGACGTTGACAGAAGAAGAGACCTACGAGGAAAATAAAAAAAATTTAACCATGGAAGCAACTATGAAATGCGTAGAGAAAAATTGTACGTGGATCGCAAATGTGATGAATTATAGTCCGGATTATTTTAATGTTACAGTGGGTTTAACAGAGTAAGATTTGAAACATTCCAATTTAATACATTCAAACTATCCAACTTTTTTAATATTTTCAACACCAGTAAAGCATTTAATTTTTTAGGTGTGAAACTTCATGCTCTGGAATACTTTCTGAAGGAGAAACAGTCAAACTCATAGTTCATCGTCTTAAACAACATTTGAACCTTGTGGAGTTTCAGTGGATCGATCAACCAAAACTGCTTGTTATGGGATGTACTGATTTTGTACAATCCGCTGCTCGAGTTGGCGAACCATTAATAACACAGGACGATGCATGTTATCGATTCATTCAAAGTCTAAGCGTTTATCCGAACTATTACAATGATGATGTTTGTATATGCAATAATCCCGAGGAAAATTGTGATGATAAGACTAAACTCGGGCAATGGTGAGCAACAGAAAAATCTCTCAACCTTAATAACCAGTTTTCGGTTGCAGCTCCAATGGGCGCATTATTTGGTGGGAAGATGATGAGAGTGGGCCATCAAGCTCTTCGCCTACAACAAGTTCAACAACAACATCATTTAAGAAAACTACTGAATCCAATAACCCAACTGGAAAGTTTTCTTACAATATATCATTAACCGAGGGAAGGGATAATAAGGAGCATCAATTGATAGTATCATCTGAAATGATTTGCTCAGCAGAAAAATGTGGATATTCGATAAATCTGGAAAATTCAGCTCAAACATATTTCAGAGTTTATGTTGGTAATGAACTGTGAGTCTTTGCACAACTTCAATTTAAATTTGAAAAAAAACAACAAAAATCAGTCTTAATCTAAACTGGTCTAACATAAACAGTTTACAACGACATATAACGGCAGTTTGAACTTTGTTTTCAAAAGCTTTGTTTTCCTCTAAAATGTAAATGGAAAATTGTTTCTAAACTAATTAATTTTATTGAAAAATTAGAAATCTATAGATTTTCTCAGGTGCCGAAACAAAGAATGTGCAGGCTCATTTTTGAAAAACAAGGCTGTCAATGTAACAGTCTATCGTGGAGAACAAGTTCTTGACTTGTTTGACTTTGAGTACACGGATGCTCCAAAGATAGTTGTCCTTGGATGTGAGGATGGTCTATCAAAATATGGAGACTGTATTAAAACAACACACATCGTGGAAGTAGAAAGAGAAGAATTTGTCGATGTAGTATGTAGTTGTCAAAGTGCACAAATGGACTGTACGGCAGGAACTATAGGAGTATGGTGGGAATAGAAGTTCATGAAAATGTTAGGATCAAATATACTTTTCAGTAAACAGGGACAACCAAAATGGTGGAGAAACTTACTTGGGTCCTCCACAACTGGATTTGTACAAACTTCCTCTTCACCTACGCCAACAACTACAAACAACCTACCGTCCCTGAAAGATCTGTCAAATGTGAAAAAGTCTCTTAGGAGGTATAATACCTTCAACTATTTTCAGAGTGGAGTAGGGCTAAACAACGTGACTCAAGTTTTGAACGATACTCACTACTATTCCCAATTAGGCCAGAATCTAAACCGAACTCAAATATTTGAAATCACAAAGATTCTTCATAACTCTGCTAACCTTCTTGGTATTTCTATGAAAGTAAGCTACATGATTAAATTTTAAAAAATTCCTGAATTTCTTTTACAGAATGCAATCCAAATTCTGCAAAACCTAGATCAGTGTTTGAATGCACATCGGCGTGAAATTCGAAATGGTCAGTCAAAAGAGTATAGCTTGCTCGCAATTTTGAAGCCAATGGTACAGAACACAAAAGATAACATCATCCAGTACTTACATGGCCAAAATTTAGGTTTTAATGCCAAAAAAGTAAACTGTCTTGTAAGTTTGTACTTCATTGGTTTACCCCAATGTCTTCCCAATTCGATGAAGTTTGTGATTTTCAGACAGAAAATCACACAGATGACGGACTTATTTACTACGGCACAGACAAAGGATATGCGATTCTCAACGACACTAATAAGCTCTCAGCAACCAATGCAAATTCTATAATTGTACCCTTAGGATCGTTGTGCAAAAATCAAGCAGTTTCTCATGTTTTTTTCACGATTTTCCGTGGTCAAAAGCTATTTTCGGGAAAACAGAAATACAGAAGTTATGGAACTGCTGATACTGCTGATAGTGGGGAAGAAGCAGATATGACTGAGTTAGGGATGACACGGGAGCGAGATGGTGGTCAGAATGGTTCCGATACAAGTGAGTGAGAAACTAGATTAAACATTAATTTCACTGAATGCGACTCTCACTCACAATTTTAATTCAGTTTTCCAAGTGCCAGCTCCTTCAAAATGTACTCGTCAAATATCAGTACCTCAATGTCCAGTGATGTCAGCAACTATAATGTCTGGAAATACAGTCATCAAAGCGTTCACTGATAAAAAAACCGAAACAAATGAGGAAAACAATGAAGATGCTTTGATGCCGCCCATTGCAAAAATACAGTTCAACGTTGGAAACGTAGGTTACATCACTAAAAAGCTATTTGAAAATTTTGAAAATCAACGTTCGACTACTATAGATTCCCAAGCCACTTCACGGCGACACAATTGTTTCTTGGTTCGAAACAACAAAAAATGAATGGTCTCTAAATGAACAATGCAAAGTAGAAGCTGATTCGAACGGCCTCATAACTGCTTCTTGTGAGCACTTAACAGATTTCACTGTTCTTATTTATGGACAGCTCAATGCTGAATATGTTTGTAGTTGGCCTTTAATCATAATAGGATATTCAGTAAATGGCACTTCTTTGTTTTGTTTATTTGTTCTTATTGTCGTTGGATTGATGTTCTAGTAAGTTCCCTATCCAATAAATAAAAATTCCACAACTGACAATTCAGCATCCCTCACAATCTAATTGAACGCGCTTTAGCTTATGTTCGAGGACAGGCTCAAACAAATGGAGATATTATCAATCTTGCATACTATTGCATTTTCTTCATATTTTTTATATTGACATTATTTTTCATGGACCAATCAACTGAAGACCAACTGCCAGTAACTACTTCTACGTATTGTGTAGTGATAGCTGCTGTTTCATACTTTTCTCTGATAAGGTGACAGATGTAATCTCAGATTTAGCCTTTAATAATACATTTCTAGTGCCATAATGATGAGTATGCTAATTGGTATTCGAATGGTGTGCCATTTTTTCTCACCGAAACTCCGTTCATTTTTTGAAACAATGACCTCCCCGCCTGCAGCATTATCTATTGGACTGATTATTCCATTCACTTTAACGTTGTTTCTTGCTATTTTTGATACTTCTTTTTTTGAAAGAAATGACTCGTTTTGCTGGGTTCGACCAGATTACATCATCTATGCTGTAGTTATTCCAGTCGTGCTTCCAATTATCAATGGCCTTTTATGCTCTACATTTGCAATTTATAAAATGTTTTTTCAAACAAAACGAGGATTGGCAAGTAAAGAAATTACCCATTACGATGCCGAATTCTGGACAAAAGTGGTCGGTATTCTCATTATGCAAGTAGCTATGGGATTACCATGGGTGAGTCATACCTTCATACACCTATAAAAGTAAAAAACTGCTATGGCCTAGTCGGTCAATGGAACAAATAATTTTGGAGTTGAAGCGTTAACACACGAAGAAAATGGACCCCATGTGCTCAATTTTTAATTTTACAGGGTATCGAATTCATATTGATTGGCGTTTCTGGACCGAGTCCTTGGAATTATATTTTTGTTATCTTGTTAGGGACACAAGGAATCGATCTTTTTTTGATATTTTTGTATCGAAGACAACGTTTAGTGAACGAATCTAAAAAATGGAGTGTACGCACTGGAACAATTGAAAAGAAACATCGATCAAAAAGAAAATCTGGGGGAAATTGAAAGTCAAACAACTGCTGGCGCTGAACTGTTTTTATTGTTGATTCAATACGATAAATGGTTTTGTCTGTTGTTATTTTTCTTAATACTTTCTTAAAGTTAATCATAATGCAAAGTGAATTAATGTTAAGAAGTCAGAGAAAAATTGACCAATTTTTTAAAAACTATGTCTTTTTATTACATTATTTCCACATGATAGCAGTTTTTCAAATGAATAAGTTATGCAAACAATTCGAGCTGAACGTGATACTGCGTCTGCGTAGAAAATAAAAGAAAAGGGCGGTTTACACAGAGCGGTCCATTTCTATCGTGAATACTCCTATGTGGGCTGTTATCAATACTTGTGTCACATCCTTATCAAGTTCCCCTCCCTCCCCTTTTCCCGCTTCTTCTCTCTCCTTCCTCGCTCCAATAATAATTGGTTTATGCATTCCTATGACTTCTCTGTGGAGACAGGTCGTCTGTCTGTTTATATTGTTTGGTGCAGCTAATGGTGTCATCTCTTACACATTCTCTTTTAAAGAGAACAACTTGAATAATTTTCTTCAAGTATATTATTTGAATGTACAAATTAATATAAGTTTTTCTGATGACGGATACGCTATTTTTACAACATCCGTTCTTAACGTCTCGCCTTTACATTTTTCAATGTTCGTAAATGGTAGAAAGTGAGTTTTACGGTTTTTGCCAAACAGCTTAAATAAAAGTAATTATAAATTTTTTATGGTTTAGAAAATAGAAAGGAGTGAAAAGCTAACAGGAATTCCAAAAAAAAGTTCTAGAAGTTCAAAATAAAAATTTATTTTTTAATGATCATAGATATCTGTAGTTATCTGTTTTTGACGATTTACTATTCATTTTTCAGCTGTGGAATCATAAATTTATTTTGTACATTTCAAATACAACCAAATGAAGATCTGAATATCGTCGTGTACAAAATTGATATGGTAATTTTTAACCCTTAAACATATTTATGGAATTCAATAATTTTATATTTAATAAGACCTTCAATATCTTGCTTTCAGCAATCTAATCTTATCCGTTTTCTCTATCATGGAGGCACCCAACCGCCAGATCTACTTATCAATGGGTGTTCAGAAACGATGAGTTTCGGTACTTGCGCATATGGTTCCCAATATTCAACCGATACACGTGACAACTCTTACATCGATTCTATATGCGTTTGTAGATCAGTTTTTTCATCATGTTTATTAGTTTCAAACGATACATGGTAGGATTTCCATTTAGAAATTAGTTTTTCATGAAAATACGATTCAGCATCAGCAACCGCCCGTTCTGGAACTACAACACATCGACAACATCTACAACACTAGAGGTCCCTACCACGTCCAGGTTGTCTTCAAGCACAGCTTTTACTAAAGCCTATACGTTTTCGTCGACAAAAATGACTTCGTTATCAACAACTTCACTTCCGAATACATCGAAGTTGATAAGTTCTACAGTAACGAGCCCTTTCTTGTCCACAGTAACTACTAAACCCACCACGAGCAAAATGGAAACAACGACTGACCACACCACCTCTAAGCTTATTAGAACGACATTGACATCTACAGCTAAGAATCCAACAACAGCCCACCTGACCACAATAACACCATCCACGACCACACATTTACAACAAACTTCTAAAACATCGACAAGCACTAGCACTACTACGTGTGATAATTCAATATTAAAAATGCTAATAATTAATAGTATCTTATTATAGAACAGTGAGGAATTCAACAAATGCCATTCCATCAGTTGCTTCTTCTTCAACAACAACAACGTTGTCATCGACGACAACAACGCCAGATATGTTTGTACCATCGCTGAAAAATTTGAGTGATGTTAGTATAAAGATAAAATATCTGTATTTCACAAGTTAATCGGATTAATACATGTTTATCGTTAAGTTTATTTTGTTAAAACTAATTAAAATACTGGATCTAATAAGCTCAAACGGTATTAGTCATACCAATCTTTCTCACTTGTTTTCAATTTATCAACATTCATAATGGTTATTAGAATTCTGAAAATATTCCAGAGCGGTGTAGGTCTTAACAATGTCTCAACTGTACTGAACGAAACATTGGTATATTCCAAAATTGGTGCAGAGCTCAATGCGACTCAGGTTATGGAAATTTCAAATATTCTCGTCAATGCTGCAAATGTTCCTGGATTGAAAGCGGAGGTGAGGAACGTCTGAGAGGTAAGCTGAGACCTAAGTTAATAAAAATCTAAAAATTTCAAGGCAAAGTAGCTTATAAAAATATAATTATTTGCGATTGCCTTCATTCTATGTACTATTAAATCATTCAGAACTCATTTGCTATTCTTCAAAATCTGGACAACATGTTGTATGTAGACCCGACTACAATGTTTCAAAGTGAAAATTCAGTGCAAAGGTCCATTTTTAGATTAAATAAAATCAATAATAATGATAACAGTTCAGGGTTTTAAATTGTCTCGGTTCTATGGTGGAAAACACGATTGACTCGAGAATCGAATATCTTCAAGGAAAAAACCTGGGATTTAGTTCGAAAAAAATTGATTGCACCAATTTGTCGCTAGATGACGGATTATTGGATTTAGGTACCCGATTCGAGTTGATAAATTCTACTGACTCTTTGGGAAAATGGCATTCAATAACGGTGCCGTTGATGGACTTGTGCAGCACTCAAGATCGTCAGTTTTTGCAGAATTTCACGAGACATAATGTTAACATGTATAGTAAAAAAAAGGAATTTTTCAGTATCTCACGTATTTTTTACCATCTATCGTGATACGTCCTTGTTTGTTGGTCAACAAAAATATAGAAGCTACACTGGCACAAATCATCCTATATCTTCTGGACGAGCAGAGCCGTACACTCCGCCTCCTCGGTATACGATGTTTAAAAACTCCGATTTAGTTGGTGATGAAAAATTAGATATGATGAATGTTACCAGCCGTGAGTTTACCAAAACTGAGTTAGGTGTTAAGCAATTATACATCCTGTCTTCATCTAGAAACTGTTCCGTTAACTCCTTGCGCTCGACAAACATCTCTACCCGAAACCCCGGTTATGAGTGCAACTGTCCTCAACAACGGTGTGGCTGTGACCGCAGATTCTACATCAGAGGCGACAATGGCAGTTCTTCGATTTAATGTGTCCACTCTTTTGAAACCGCTTCATGGAAGTTTCAAAGTGACATGGTGGGATGTTGGAAAAAGACAATGGGCGGAGAACCGACAATGCGAGATTGTTTCATATTCAAATGGTATTTTGGAAGCTAGATGTTTACATTTGACTGACTTCGCTATAATCGTGGTTAGTTTCCCAATAAAAATGTCAACCACAAGATTTCGATTCAATCATCAATGTTTCGTTTAAAGGATGCAGCTCTTAACGATCCTAACGTCTGTGACAATGCTCTAATCACTCTTGGATATGTTGTGAATGGGCTTTCCATTTTCTCCCTAATATTCCTGACGTTTTTCAGCATTTCTGCCTAGTGAGTTCAATATATTACACATCATACAGTAGTCTTACAATATTAAGCATTCCCTCTTTGGCAAACAGCCGATTATACAGCTACATTAGAGGTCATAATCTGGCTCGTCGAGATTTTCTTGCATTGGCTTATCACTGTGATCTTCTTCTATTTTACGTGTTCTTCACGGTGTTTTCTAACCAATACGTATCAGGAAATCTATGTACGGTCATGGCTGCAATCATGTATGCATTTCTCCTGTGGTAAGTTTGAAAGAAATTTATAAATAGCTTTCCGGAATTGAAACAATCATTTCAGTTCATTATTTCTTACAATATTTCAAGCTATTAGAAATATCCTGGTTTTTCTACCTTCTACTATTTTTCATATTCTAACAATTATTTTGAGCACGCCTGCCGTTCTTACTATTTCAACAGGTAGATTGGACTCTAAAACAAAAATTAAAATCACAAACAGCGATTCCTTTCGTCCTCTCAATATTCTTATTGGTATTCACGAAGTTCTTCGACCGCCAAGATTGTTTTTGTTGGGTTCGACCGGACTATGTAGTAACAGCAATCATCATTCCTGTTACCATACTGTTGTTGAGTACAGTCATTTGCACGAGCTTCATGATATATAAAGTTTTTTGCGGAATGAAAAGGAAATTCAGTCAAGGGGCAAGTTTTATCGTGTCTTTATGTATTCTTTATGTATATTCAATTTGACTGTATGCGTTTTCAGGGTCATCACTACGATCCGAACGTCATTACAAAAATCGTGTCAATTCTGGTTATGCAAATATCATTAGGACTTCCATGGGTTCTACAATTTGGTACTCTTTACTCTCCATACACCACGTTCTGGCATTATCTTTTCACAATCGTCTTGGGATCTCAAGGAACAATTCTCTTTCTTATTTTTCTTTACAAAAGATACCGCGCGTGGCAGTCGGAAAGTGTTTTGAAGTCACGAGAGCAAAGTTTCTACAGGTCTAAAGAATATTTCAAGAAAACAAAGAAAGCTAGGAAAATGTCAAATGATGGAAGTCTAGGATCAAGTACGGATACGTTCAATGAATATTAACCGCTATCCCTTGGGATTCAATATAATTCTTCTGTTTTTTTTTTGTATATAAATATAATTATGTATGAATAGTATAATTTTCACTTCCTTCATCGTGTTTTCTCGAAAAAAAGTAACTTACTTGGTGAATGAAGTTAATGCTGGATTTGCAATCGGAACATCTCGCTTTGGAGCAGTAGAAGAAGGATGTCTTAAAAAGCTCTGTTAATGTTCTATATTATTGATGTCCCCTAGCGGATAAAAGGCTCAATATCAGATTAAACGACTCGTGTTTAAAATAGATCAAAAATTGAACTACTACTTGAAGTTGCCGGAAAAGTAAAAAGAAAGCCAAGAAAAGGAATATGATATGGGATCTATTATTCGGTATAATCATATAATTGATCGGAATTTCAAACAGAAACAAGATTAAAATATGGAACTATTGAAAAAAAAAAACAAATGATGGATCTTATCAAAGTTGAAAACTCACTGTATTTTCTCGTCTCCGTTATGACTTTCATAAGAAATATGAGAAGCTGGGGCAAAATGATCGTAAGCTTTTTGAGATGTGGATAAGTCCGTGTTCGAATCTCCTCCAACTTCGTGGTCCAAAAGTTTTTTGATACGATCAGCTTCGAGTAGAGCTTTCTCTTTTTCCCAATCTTGAAGGGCGCGCTCATCTCTTAAAAAATAAATTGATGAAATTGTTGGCAAATTTGTTTTTAATTTATTTATGTAACTAGCAGATTGTGATGCATTATCATTATCTGGAAACTGCAGAATTTTCACATCTTTGGCAAACTTTAATGACAAAGCGAATTATCAAGTATATAGCTTCATGCCTTCTTTTTTAATTTATTATGACAGTTCAATAATATTTAGCAAAATAACTTATTTCAGAAACTCACTGCTCACTAAGCCTCTTTTCTCTTGTTAACTTCTTGGCGCTCGGTTGGAACGGTCCAGCAGCTTGTTGCTCAGCAATCAAAGCTCTGGCTCCCGGCGACAATTGAGAAATGTCCACGTAGTGTTGTTGTTCGTATCGGGCGCGAGCTCCTGGGGATAACTGGGAAAAGTCAAAATAAGCTTGCGCAGGTTGAATTTGAAGTGAAAGCGGGGCTTGGGAATTATGATACTGATATTGCTGTTGAGTGTGAGCCGAAATCTTATCCCCACTCTGTCCCACTTGTTCGTTAACTTCAAAAACTTTCCGATCCACCGGAACATCATAAATATCAAATTCCTGGAGTAGTTTTTGGTCAGTTGGACTTATTGGGACATCTTTGACTAGTCCTTTTTGTCCTTGATGTTGTGGAATTGGTGGAGGTTGCTGCTGAGCATAGTACTGTTCAGCCGCTCTCTTGAGATGGGGTGGAACATGCTCAAAATCATGAGAAAACGGAGAGTCTGGAGCAGTAGAAGGAATTTGTTCGAATTGTGTAGAGTCATGGGATGTTGGCGAAAGGTCTAGGTTCTGGTTTTCTTGAATATGATGATTGACAGAGGAGATAACGTTGGCGAAAGAGTCAGGATTGGGGTCAAAACGATGTCTGAAATTTTTTTTCCAAATAATGTCAACGTGATTACTAACCCAGTAGTGAGATCTACTTCAAGATTGGGAAATTGTGTGACAGCGTGGTTCGTATCTTGTTGAACATATCCTTGAACAGCTTGACTTTGCTCTCTCATATAGGCATCTGCTTCTTGAATCAAATTTTCTGCGCTTTCAGGAACTTGCTGCAGAAAAAATCTAGCATGAACATTCTGAACAGAGAAGTCTTACCACAGTTTGTTTGACATCTTGAAGCCTGCTGCTGGCTGCTGGTAACACTTGTTCTACCGAAGTTTGCGACACCGTCTGCTCGTCTCTCGCTTGATCTTCGTCACTTGATATCGAATCTTTCTTATTCTTGTCATCCAGGAGTTTGAAGAAGTAGTATACAAATGCGATAGCCGCAAAAGTAAGCAAATAACGAGTGAATCCGGAGAAGACGAGAAAGTGTTCGGGCTCAGGGCATTCCTCCCACTCGTCTGGGTCGTACCCAAGACGCGCGTCGAACACCATAACGATTAGTCGAGAGTCTGAAAAATAGTTTTCTTGAAAGAGTTGATATACTTCAACGAAACATTTATCGAATTCTGAGCACAAAATCTTTTATTCACTTTGGGGTTCTTTTAGAAAAAGAACTCGCGTTTCTCTCTCCAGTTTCCGCTGTTTTTTTCGAGTTAGAACCACAATGTAATAGTCGACTTGGCGAAGAGAATGAAAAAATGACTTTGAGATGTAGGAGACATCATAGCAAACGAGAAGCATGAGCGGAGAAGAGAGGAAAAGTCTTACTTCAGTTGGTGAATGGAAAAAGAGGTAGAAGAGAACAAAATGCTGTGATTGGTGATGGTGGTAACAGAGAAGAAATATAAAAATAGAGGAAGTAAAATGAAAAAACAGCATTTGCTTCGAAAAAAACCTTTTTTTTAATAAAAACACAACAAGAAGTGTTCGCAGAAAAATAAACTAGGGTATCATGTATCTGAGCACTTGACTGATGGCGTTAAACAATAAAATGCTGATGAGAGTGCGTCATAATAACTTTTTCGAGAAAGGACAACTGGACTGTCTGGTATCAATGTTTCCTTTAATCCTAAAAATAAGAAAAACTTAATAAAAATGGAAATATGAGCAATATAACTTGTTCAATAAAATAGTAATAAAATAGAATTTCAAAGTTTATAGTATTTAATAAAGATTTCAATTGGTGAACGCCAATCAATTTAAGAGCTGAATTTGTTCAGATTCAGGAAAAAACGTGATTGATTGATTGATTGAATATCTCGAAAAAGGGACCATAAGTATCTTGAAAGAGGGAAATTGCTAGAAACCGATTTTCAATGTCAGATTCAAACGAGAGAGAGAAGGAGGGAGAAATGTGGTACAACGGCTCCGGGCGGTGTGGAATAGATTCAGTTGAGACAGTGATAGATAAAGAGAGAGAAAGGAAGACAGAGTAAAGAGCAGTTGTTTAGGGGTGTGTGGGAACAGAGAAGATGATATAGAAAGAAGGGATCGATCGGGCGAGAGAGAGAGAGGGAGTGAGGGAACAAGATGAGAAAAATCATCTTTCATTCGAGAAAGGTGTCGAGAAATTGGTGGAAATGCTGCCTGATTTTGTTTGATGATTTCACCAAAAAGTGAACTCAATCGTTTGAATTTATTTCAATTACACCACTGTCTTCAATCACACCAAAGTAATAAAAAAGGAATAGATTCAAAATGGGTCACATTTCATTGGGTTAAGGATTACAAAGTTTGAAGCAGACACGATTGAGCGGATTAAAAATCTATGAAAACATCTTCTCCTTGCAAAAAAATAATACATTGAACAAGAAGATGATAGCAACAAGTGACAAAAACAAAAATTTATTAGACAATAGTATTAGGAAAAACGACATAATATCAGGATCCGTGTTCTAATAGTTTAGATTTTCAAGAAAACAATTGTCGCTATCAAATTGAGATCAAAATCACAACTGCAAGTCCTCAAGCTGTTTAAGCAAGTTCAACTGTGAAGACCGCTCCGATGGTTCTGCTTGTTGTTGTTGAACTTCGGTAGCGCGGAGTTGACGTGGTTTCACTTCGGTCTGAATTCGAGAGCTAATTCGTCAGAGTACTTATCTTATACTCACCGCCTGGTTGTCAGTAGATGTGGTATGTACCGGAATATGAACTGGAGTCTTTCTACCCAATCGTTGTCCTCTTCTAGCTTGTCCACGGAACTGTCTTCTCCCGGTTGGACGCCGTCTCGGTCTCTGGCATGTGACACAGAAAATTCTAACAGGCTCATTGGCTACAACATTGTTTCGGTAATGAAGAGATGGCCAAGCTGGGCATTGTCCATTTCTGATGGCAAATGCTGTTGAAGGATTGAACTCACAATGCCCGTTGAGTGGGTTATAGTGAGCAATCTGGAAAAGAAGATAAAATGAAAATAAGATATCTGAGAGAACTCACAGCGCAATTGAACTCATGACAAGTTCTGGCACACTGATCAACGGTAACTGCAACTGCAAAATGAGTAAATGTGAGTCTAGATGGACCGCTGATAGGAGTAGATATGTAGAAAATAGATGCTGGACATTGCCCAGAGCGCAAGTTCTGTCCTGATTGTGGTGGAAACCTTGGAGCAAGTGTTGTCGTGACTGGTGGAGGTTGTGGTTGTCGTCTAAAAATAACTTACTACAATGTATATGTATGGTCTGCCGCTGTTTAAATGCTAGATCAAACATTTCTACACTAAAACTTACGAGGAAAATGTTGGCTGTGGTCTGAATGGCGCTTGAGTGAACGGAGCCGGTGTGAACACAGGTTGCGGTCTCGGTTGGAATGGTTGTGGCTGGAATGGCTGTGGCTGCGGCTGTTGCGGTCTTGGCTGGAATGGTTGTGGTTGCTGTGGCTGGAATGGCTGAATTGGCCGGATTGGTTCTGGTTGCTGTGGGGCGATGACACGTGGTGGGGCAGTTGGAGCTGGTGGGCGAACAAATGATGGAGCGATAGTAGCAACACTTTGAGGAACGAACGGTTGAATTGGACGGGATCTAAAAGCGGAAAAATGTATTAAATTTATTATAATGAAAATATATAGCTCAACATACGTTACTGGTGCTGGCGGGAGAGTAGCAAAGGTGGCCGGAGTGGTTTGAACAAACGGAATAGTTCTGATGGTTGTGATAGGTACAGGCCTAAAAATAATTTTTTAACTAATTCAGTTGTGAAAAGTGCCAACCCACTTTAAAAGTGAAATTAGAAAAATAAACTTTAATTAACAAATAACTGATATACCTTGTAGTTCTAGTGGTAGTTGTTGGGGCTGGTGTTGTCTTCTTTGGCTCTTTCTTATCACCTCCAGGGCGGTACGGCTTTGGAACAAAAAGAAGTTTTTCGTTGTCAGCAGAAACTACATTATTGTCATCGTACGCACCAAATGGATCCTGGATATTTGGAGTATTGTCCGCTGTAATAAGATTGATTTGAAATCAAAAGGATGCTCCAGTTCCTATTAAAAAAACAGCTTCGCATACTCACGGGCAACTTCAATTTGTCCACCATCAACTTCATTGAACAGTTCTCTGCGTACTCCATCAATCGTTCCAACATCTGCAAGTAAGTCATCCAAGTCATTGAGAAACGCAGCATTTTTGGAAAGGCATTATTCCAATCGGGAGGATAGCAAGAATAAAAAAAGCGATACGATTGACTACGTCTAACAAAGCGATACGTTTAATCATGCATAGTATGTACTGTTGAAGAAACAGACAGAAACTCACAAATTTTAAATTTATCTCCTCCTTGGTCTGGTTCCGAAATAGCCCGCTCAGCAATGTTTCTGGAATGTTTGATAGTCTCTTAGTTGATTAACTAATATATTTATGTAAATCTCCAAGAAACTCACTTCACTTCTTCTTGAGCCGTAGTGACATATAAAATTACTGTCAGTAAGAGCACCCTCTTCATTTTTGCTGAAAGTATCAAATTGACAAAACTGATCAAGAAAATTAAAATCAAATTGTGAATGAGGTTACGAATGAATTACGTAAGAGGTTTTTGATTGCCTTAAGTTTTTTTCGGCGTTTTGAAGTTAAATGAAGTACCTAGTTGAATGTAAGATTTTCTATCTATTGTTGTTTTTAAATTCTAGTGGAAACAATTTCAATTGGAAGTGTTCTAATACGAATGTTTGATATTATCATTGAATAAAGAAAAAAGGATCAAGTGAAAAATATGTGACAGAGAGAAATGAAGAAAGGGGTATCATCATCAATGATGAAAGAAAATGGAATCAGGAACTGGATTATCAAGAGGCGTAGAGGATCAAGGCAAGGCCTCAGGTTTCTTGATATTGTTTTGTGTCTCGATAGACTAGCCTTCTTATTCTCTTTAGCCACAGGGCCATCATGACAACTTCCGTGATGCTTGCAAAAAAAGGACGAAGAGGAAAGCGGCGGCAAAGACTTGATAGCGGAGGGATGGTTGGTGGCAATCCGAGAAAACCCGCAGGAAATTCGATGATGGTTGGAAAGAGGCGGAGTTAAGGAAAAAACTATGTGTACTTTACATAAACTACTGTGAAAAGCTAATTTCAAAAGGTCGTCAGTCATTTCTCAAAGCGAGTGTTACACAGATGTCGGTTACTTTACATTTTTGAAATGAGATTGCCTAGTATATGATCACTATTCCCGAAACTTCATGAGAGAAACAATTTAAAGTTGAAACCGAAATTGGAAACCGGAAACCGAAATTAGAATCTTAACTTAGATTGAATTTGGTGAAGAAAATGTAAATTTTGAAAAACAGGTTTGTAAAATTTAGTCCCCAAATGTTTTTCTATTTTTTATCATTAAAATCGAAAAGTGTCAGAACTACAGGAAAAAAACGAGTCGGCTGATAGAAAAACAGGTTTTCAGGTGGAGAAGGAGGATTTAGACAGATTATATTTTTCTGGATCGCTCATTTCAAATGTATTTATTGAAAAAAGAGAGACAAAGTTAAAAAATGACATTGAATTGAGAATTGACTTAGCCGAGTTCGATAGAAATACTATGAATGTAAATAAAAAGTCAATGAGTATGTTATTTTAAAAATTGAACTTATATTCAACCGTTATCTTCAATGTATATCTATTCAAACATCCGAACTATCTCGCTAGCTTATTCAATGTCTTTGCCAACCCAACCCGAACCTCCAAGCTAACATTAGCCTTGGGAAAAACTTGTCTCCTACTATTCCATTTCTTTTTCGATTCAAGGATTCAACAACATTCCGAGAGGGTCATCACAAGTGTGTGTTTGTTAGTTAGAGAAGCAGAAAACGAAGGAATGAAGAACGGGATATTGACAATGAAAATCCTCAGACTGATTTGCATTTTGACAAATCTCTAACCGATTTACGTATTCTGCAGTGACAGGAAAATACTTGACTTTTTAACAAGAGAAACATTCGAAAGATTAGTAGCTAGAAATGATAACCATCTGAAGTTCTGCATATAATTTTTGCAAAATTTCTGTTTTCGGATATGTTAATGAACACAATATCCCACACTTGATCCGTTTTTATTTTTAACGGCTTTGCAAATTTGCATTTAGTTAAACACTGTCTTTCCCATGTTCTTTTCAATCTGAAGGTCATTTACATTTCCTTACTTTTTTTATCTCATTTGGTAATGAAAATAATTCAAAGAAAAACTGATTGGAACTTCACTTCGGGGGTCGGTGAGATAGATCGTGTTAGGAAATCTAGTTGGATATTGATGAATAAAAACGCTAGGAGATTGTGGAAAAGAGAAGAAAGTTTTCATTTCGTCATGCGTGTTACGTAAATGGGATTGATGGCTTTTTCGTATGCTGTTTTGAAAGCTATCTGTTTGTCTTGACAAGCTTAGCTGATGGGAACATCAGAGATACAGAGTTCCAACAGAATATGGTAGTAGAAAGAGTCTACACAGTGAGCGTAACGTTCATTTTGGCCTGCTACCAAGACTTTTTCAAAGGAGTTCCAGAAACACAAAACACATTTAGGACCTGTGATTTAATGCGGAGGTATTCAAAATTTCGTAAACTTCTTAGGTGACTTTCAGAATAAAGAACATATTCAAGCAATTACAATTAAGAATCACTGATTTTCGGTTAGCGAGAAAGAAAAGATGGCAACAAATACAGAGAAATTTTCAAGGATGGAGAGGAGGGAAAATTTACGGGATATAGAATGGAGATAGGCAGCCCCGTTTCAACACTTTGAAAAGAAAGAAATACAGAACATGACGAAATAAAAAGAAGAGAATAAGGGCAGGTATTTTATCGCGTAATTTATTAGCCGAGACAATGGATGTCCAGCTTTCCAACAAAAATAAATATCTCGTTTTCGTCATTGGGTGGGGCTAGATTTTCAAACGCAATTTTTCTGAAAAGTGAGAATTATTGTGAGTAAGATTGAGATATAATTTTTCCTCGTCATTGTTTCCCTAAGAAAACTGAACGGGGAAGAAAAGGATTACGGTCAAATGTTAAATTTCGGGATTGGATATTAAAATAGTGTGATTTGTGACTATTGAGAAGGGACGGATAAAGTTTCAATTCCGAACATTTTTAAAAGTTCTTTTATACTGCTATTTTACATAAGTCAAGATGAAACAAAATTTTTAATTTTTCCAGACGTAAACGGGAATAAATCGAAATAATAGAAGAGAAAAATGAGATCCGTCTCGGTTTTCATATTCTTTACCTCCTCTTTCTCGGATAATGACTGTATGAGTGAGAAAGAAGGAATGTAAAACGTCACAATTACTAGATATACTATTACACCAAGATACACTTGACAAAATAATAGTTCGGATTGGCAAAGGAGAAAATGGAGCGGAAGGACATGGTAACGTTTTTTGATGTTGGTGTCATAAGCCGTCTAGCCTTTCCTGTAGAACTACTTATAGACAAGAGATTAGATCAAATGGAAAAGTGTAAAATGTTGGAAATTGATCAGATTTCGATGACTTGATTCGATTAAAGACGCGATTTTTGTTAGAAACTTCTTAGAATAACAACCCGAAGTTACAACAGTAGGAATTAGATTACTTTTAAAAAAGAGTATAAATAATGAATATCACTTACCTAAGTTATATATTTTTTGTCTTCTCTTTTTTCCTTTCTTTTTTATAATCCTTTTTTAATTTGCTGCGAATTATTTTTTTCTCTGTCGTTCCGATAATTATTAATCCGGTTTTCCGGACGCTTTCATTTTCTTTATTGATTACTGTTCATTTTAGTTATTTTTTCTCTCCCATGTGCTTAACACTGATAGTCCCAGATATACTCACAAAGGTCCATAGTCCTTTGAGATAAGCGTAGTGCTCTGATAAGCGTCACATTTGCAAGACAAGCGTAACATGAACTCATTGAAGAGGAGTCACCACACAATCTATTCAACTGGTAGTTCATTCGCCTCTCCATTTCGGGTACTATGCTTTGGCACCGTCTGTCACCAGTTCATACATTAGCGGGATTCTTTTTACTCTTTCTGTCGCCCCTTTCTCAAGTGCGGTAAGATGTCCGGACCGCTCTATTTATGAGGTTACTTGTACCCTCTTCCGCCCTCATTAACTATCGCTTCCTTATGCCACTTGTCTATTGTGTCACTTCTTTTGGACACCATGCAAAATGCTTCTCTTCAGATTTTATTGAACGGCAAAATCAACTGTTACATTAAACTACACGTAGTTTTCGTATACTGAAGTGATTTTGAGTCAAAAGTTAGCATGAGTTGATTTAAAAGCGGTAATAAAAGGACATCCGATATCGAACAACGAGGCTTGAATGAAGTTTATACCTAAAAAACAATATTATTCTTTGCAATACAATCAATAAAAGCCAAAACATATCTTATCCTACTTAAGAAGGAGAAGTAAATAAATAGAAACGAAATCTTACACGTCGATTCAAAATAAGCCGCACATTTTTCACACTGATAGTGATACTAATATTTTATATCTTTTGTGTCTTAAACATTGATCCACGCGTATTTACAGACAGTAAGTTAACCAGACATTCGGCCAAAAAGGTGTGAAAACGTCCACAAACATCCACCCTTTTAACATTCCCTCATTTCCTGCAAGGCTCAGCATGACATCTCCGTTTTTGTCGGTGAATATGATTTATACTGGAAGATACTGTTAGCATACAAACACGACAAATATCATACATCCGTTAAATCTGAACCATTTTTATTTGATAAATGCCGCATATTTTTCACACCTACATTGAGAGAAAATCAGAGACTGTAATTTACAATAGCAAAGTAGTTTGTATTCCAGGTAAATTTTTTGAATTCTCCGGGAAATTGTTTTCCTTCAAATATCCCACAGAATGAAAACATTAATTAATCTGTTGAGTCACACGGTACAAGATCCTATTGCTTTTTAAAACTTCATATATGATACAACGTCCTCCCATTTCTCTCAAAGATACTGCTTCCTTCCTGCTCTGGCGCAACTCATTCATTGTCTGACTTCCGGTAAACATTTCTTTCTAGACTATTATAATGCTTAATGTGAAGCCTTTTTTATTTTTTTGTTCTATTTTTTCAGAAGTCTTGTAATTGTGTACTTTTCTGTTCAAATCTCACAGAATCTTGAGGCAAGAGACAGCTGCATTCATATTGAGCTTCTTACTTCTCAATCCATCAACCATTTCTTATAAATCAGATACTAATTGGTCTAAAAAGACAATTGACAACAAAACACACATGTAATTGGTGTCTCGCCCTTGGCGCGACTCTATGCCTTCCATTCTTCCCTCTCTCTCTCTCTCTATGCCTCTATCTCTTTTACTGTGTTCCTTCACCCTTTCGATACCAAGCGAGAATGAATAAATGGTACGATAAGCATTTAGTAAGAAAGAAAAGGAGGGGGGCTTAATTCACCAGGTGTGTGATGAAAAATGACTGCATGTTTAGGGTCGACCAGAAATTTGAGAAAACATTGAGTGGAGAATGTGATTGTTGAAGGTATAACATAAGCTGTGCACAGAAAACTGTGTTTTTTCGAGTTAGTAAAATTTCGAGTCAGTAAAAAAAAACATATTCACTATATAAGTATACTGAAGTGGAATTCAATACTGTAACTGATTTTGAATGTTTTATATTTTTTGGACAGCGAAATTAAAATGATAAAAGTCGGTCATTAGAGTTGGTATTTACTTGGAAGTTACATCGGCTCTTTCAGGGAGGCACAAAATCTTCTATGATAATTTTTTTTGGCTTGAACTCATATTAGGTTAATTGCTTTTGTGAATCACGACATTTCTTACCGGAAACTGACATGTCATCCCAGTAGACCTTTCCTTACTTTTTATCATTTCCTGGCGCATTTAGTGTGAATTTTGATTATGAACAGGCGAAGAAGCACATTGCATTTTTTTCCAGATCTCACATGCTCCCATCTTTTGTCTCTCCCACCAAGCTCCTTCTTCCTCTTCCAACCAATCGGCCGTCAAAAAAGTCTCCGCCCTTCTCTGGCTAACCTCTTAAGCTCCGCCCCTTTCGGTGAGCACCGTCGGACGGGAAACGCAACGAATCAGATACAGGAAAAGGAAGCGGATGCGAATGCAAGTCGTCTCGTCAGACACGCTTCCACCGACCGTCGCTTCGGCGGATCTTGCCGTCGGCGGAAGATCAGAGGATGTGATCAAGTATTCGACGATTCAATCCGTCAAGCAGGAGCAGCAGCAATCCAATACGGCTCTTCCGCAACAGCAGCCATCCTATAATTTCGCATTTTTCGTGAGTCTGATTAAATGCCATTTTAAATACTAGCCTTACTTTTTCTCTCATTTTCCCTGGCATTTTTAAAACTTCATATCTTATATAGATTTCAAAACGTTTATCTTTTCCAGAATGGCATGCCAAACGATTTCCAACCAAATAGAATGCTCTACAATGACCATGTCATGATAAAAAATGAAAACGGTGAGTGTTTTAGTGGTTATAATTGAATCTATCGTTTGTTATTCGTTCTCTAACTGGCTGTCTAAACTACAGGTAATGATTGTTCCTATGACTGACTTTGAATGAGGGAAGGGACTCGGAAACTTTCTCTATATCTTCCTTTTCCTCTTCCCGTGCTCCTTTCCTTTTCCTTCCTTTCTCTCCCCAGCGAAAAAATTCAAAACTGATTTTCTCTTTTTTTTTCAAAACGACTTCTAACGTATTCTCCGTAAATTTCATCTTGTTCCCCCTTGTGTCTTCGTCACTCTACATCAACTGTTGTGCTACTCTTATTCTCGCCCCGACGGGTAACCAAATTTCCTGCTGATTCCGTTGATGATTTGAAGACGTCGTTGTGTGCTCAACACTTTTCACTTCACTTCATTTCTTTTCTTTTTCAAGCTTGTCATCTGAATTTCTTCTCACCAGAAAAGTTATCTTAAGTGCTTTGTTTAGGTAGTAAACGAAGCCTTATTATTTCTGTGAAATTGGGAATTTCGAAATCACTGTTCAAAGTGATGAAAAAACCACCAATGATGCTTTTATTTAAATATTAAATAGCATTTTTGGAGTTACTAAGGAGAACCAGTTCTTACAATAATATTATTTTCACAGATCACTTCACCGGTATGAACCTATCCACATCCGGCAATTCATCAAGTGACTCTGCTACTTCAAAGGAGCAGGTAAGTCACCATTCTCAAGATAGAGCTCCGTATAATTATAGGGACCCCATTAATGGTTTTCCTAACCCTCCATTTTTGGCTTTCAGAATCGCCGTCAATTCTATACAGAAAGCGGAGGTTCTAATGGCTCTGGAAATGGAGTCGCTTCGACCGGAAGCAATGGATCGAGCTCAAGTACCGGCGGTGCTAAAAGTGGCAAGTGTTTAACGGCAAAATTTATATTCTAAATAGAAAGTTTAGACGTCTTCAATATTTCCATGAACGCTTTTGCACCAACTTCAAAAAGTGATGAACAAATTCCAAATTTCAACATGCTCAGCTCTTATTACACGGGGGCATTGAAGTTGAGCAATACCACTTCTTTCGCAAGTCCAGGTCAGTGCCCTTAATATATAGTGGATAAACACAGTTCCTAGTACCTGAATGATCTTCGGATGTTTAATTTTCATTTACGGCTCATCGAAGAAGTATACAGTTCTGTTTGAAAATGCTCACTCTGAGATGATCCATCTGCCACACTTTCTATGAAATAGCTTCTCTTCACGCTCTCTCCCTATAATTTCCTGTTTTCAAACCTTTTTTCCGTTTCTTCTCTATTCCCGCCTACTGTAGCCAGTAAGAAGTATCATTTCGTGACGAGATGTGAAAGACAACCAAAACAATCAAGACAAGCATGAATGCGGCCCTAACAAACCACGTCTTCTTCTGTTTGTTCTTCTCCACAGCTACCGTAGTTCACTCGTCTTTTCTCTTCTTCTAGACACGACGGACTCATTCATCCATCAAAAACTCCGAGAGAAAGAGAGGGAGAGCGATACTTTAATTGCGTCTTGCGTGTCGATAGAAAGCTTTTTTTCTGTTATAGAACAGCTTTGTATGAAAAAAGGGACCGTCTCATCCCTTTTTGTTAATGTTCTATGAGTAGACTTCATTGAAGGGGTGAGAAGCAATTATGTTATGTAACATATCGAGCGTGTGGCGGAACACAAAAAAGAGCAGCTGTGGGATTACGGTATTTGAATAAGACAATCCGTGTTCTAATGATGAGTCGTGTGCGGTAATTTTGTCAGATGGGTGAAAGCTTGAGGAATGAATTTTAAAACATGTTTTAAAATTCTTTTCTGTAAAGTATATTCTTCATTGACGTTATTCCGCTATTGTCATATTCTATCATGCGCTCTCAAAAAACTAAAATCTAAACGAAATTTCAATTTCCGGTTGAATGATTACCTGCCAAGAGGTATATCCATTACCTCTATATTTCCAGTAGCTGGAGCTCAATTGAGCTCTTCCTGTTCTCATATTCAATCTCATCTTGCTGTGACTTCCGCCCTCCTTCTTTGCGGCACCCACTCTCTAATATATAGATAATTGCTTCACAATTACCTTTAAACGCGCGAAAATCTCAAAGGTCCGCACACACTATTTGATTGACGATTATGTAACAAGACAGATGTGTGACTGTAAGCTGCGGAGGTGGCACGAAGAGGAAAACAAGAGGAAAATATCGATTCTAATCCGCAAACAAAGATGTCGGCCGCCACTTCTTATGGTGTCATCGGTTTCAACGAAGAAGCAAGATCAAATTTCAGAATCATCATCCTTCCCTTCTGTCATCCATTTTATTTTGTTGCTTCTTATTTTAAAAGGGAGGAATAGGGAAACGTCGTTTATTCACAATCAGAATAATGTTCTAATTGGATTTATGATAGGACGAAATTTTAATAAGCAGCAACCTTTTCATAACAAAAAACTATCCTAAAACTGATTGAATTTTAATCAACAACTATTCGCCCTTAAAGCGAAGAAAATTTCGCTGACTTCTTAATCACTATTTTATGCTTTATTCGTGCATTCGCTCAATTATGAAGTTGCGCGTTTCATGTTTCGCTGTGTCGTTTGAAAATGTCGGTTTTCTCATTCCCCACCACAAAACCTCATTTGACGCGCTTCCTCTTAAATAATCAATGAGACTCGATAGAGATTTTCCAAGACATGACACAATTGCTTTTAGTTAGTTAATCAAAGAAAGAGGGGATACACTACTGTGTCTCTTCTTTTGAATCAAGAGATGAGCCAATTAAAACAAGATGCTCATGTTTTGTCTTGAGGGCTGTTTCCTGTCAGGTGGCGGCTCCCTGCTATTTGGGAAAGAACAAGATGGCCTAAACAATTAAGCGCACTGTTTTAAATGATTGACAAATTGCTATTGCTCAACGTTGGACGAGGAAGATTTATAGTGAAATGAACTATCACAGATTCAGACAAAACCATAAAACCTATCATCAAAATAGGTCCTAATTAAGGAGGTCGCACGCACTTGATTACATTTGTCCCTTCCAAGAGCAAAAGTTGACAAATGTTGTGATTGCAACCTTGTTCTTCAAAATCAAATTAAGTATGCGCGAAGATGTTCGCTTATACTCATTGATGTGGAAAACTCAATTATTTGGTTCAGTACAAGGACATGCTTTACAGGTGGAAGACTTCATCCAGAAATTGTGTTGAATGAGTCAGATAACAAATTGTTTTCTTGTCTAATTGGTGAAATAAGGGAGAAGTAAAAGCAAGAGCAAGATGAATAGGAGAATTCGGAATAGACAGATGTTTTAATGGTGGCAGGTGTCACAAAAATAATGATTGAAATGTTACTGAGAAAATTACTGTAGTGGGGGGGGGGGGGGGGGGGAGGTGTTATTTATGTATATAGAGAGATTTTTAAAAATAATTTTTTTTGTAATTTTAGATCCTTACCAAATACTGGGACCTACCAGCAAAAATTTGGCTCATTCTGGATCTGGACAAACGCAACTGTGGCAGTTTCTGTTAGAACTTCTTTCGGATAAGCGTTATTCCGAAGTAATCACTTGGGAAGGTACAAACGGAGAATTTAAGCTGGTAGATCCAGACGAGGTCGCACGAAAATGGGGAGAACGAAAATCGAAACCAAACATGAATTATGATAAAATGTCAAGAGCTCTTCGCTATTACTACGATAAGAACATAATGGCAAAGGTCCACGGCAAAAGATATGCTTACAAATTTGACTTTCAAGGTATGTTTGAAAATATTTGTATGAATTTGCAGAAGATTATTTCAGGAATAGCACAAGCCCTTCAACCACCAACTACTAGCCATCCACATGATTACTTTAATTCGCAAGCAATGGGAAGAATCGCTCCAGACTTTTCATCATGGACGAGTGCTAACTACAGATCTTTGAATATTGCTGGATTTAATGTGAGTAAATAAATTAATTTGTTATATCTAAAAACACAATAAAGAATATTTGTATTTTCAGAACGGTAGTACAATATTCAATCCTTCTGTGAACTACAGTGCATTTGGTGCAACTGCTGGATCTTCAAACAATCTCTCTGCAACCCGTGCGTTCCCACTTTATCGATAAACTTGCAGTTTCTATTTTATTTCTGATATCCTACCTTCTGCAGTCTACGGGACTTAACAGTTAACCTTACTTGCTTTTTCTATTGATCTCTACGTTTTTTTTGAATCTAGTCCTCTGTACATTTTATTTACGTATTTTTTTATTTTCCATTTACCTCACTTTAAATTGTATACTTAATCATTTAAAAAAAAAATAGATTTACTGTGTTATCTGATTCAAACTCTCAAAGAACATGCTTTTTTACAAGAAACTTTATCACGTTTATCAAGGGAAAAAACGCCTTACAGCCTCTTGGTTTTTAAATAAGAACAGGCCAATGTTCCACGTTGAGAAAGGACCGCATCAGAAAAAACGAATGAAAAAAAAAATTCATTTTTGATATTTCCGTTTTTGAACCGAATGGTCCACAACACGAATGAATCGTCTTCGAGACGCAATAACCGAATCAATACAAAAGATGGAAAACAAAAAGGTTGCGAACTTCGGCGACGCTCCAGGTATTTATTCAGGATTTTAGAAATTTTTAGCAGTCTGTTAATTTTGGAATGTCTCTCATTTTTATATATATTCCTCATGAATTCTCCAGAAACTCCAACCCGTCCAATGGAATATATTCACCAGATGAATTTGAATCAAGTTACTCGACGTCTACTTGTGAGAAAACAAGAAAGACATCATTTACTGAAGAGCAATATGTGACAAACAGCGATTATGACTCAATGGAGGAGTAAGATTTCTATCAATATTACTTTTTGAAGTTTAGATCATTTTACTATTTCATAAACATGCTTCTGCAAAACATTTCTTTTATTCGCCATTTTCAGATATCAAGTTACTTTTCCCACAGTGGAACTTAAACTTCCACGGCAACGTCGTCATCATCGTTCGAAGAGCATTGTACCGGTTGAGCATGTAACAATGACAAAAAGTGTGAATAGAAGACAGGTTTCCCAGAATTCGGATAATAAAAGGTAACGAAAAAAGATGTTAGAGTTGGAAAAAAAGCCCACCGGAGATTTAAATGCTCAAACATAAATATTCAGCTCTATCTCCGAGTACTCCACGTATACCTACTCCACTCATTTGGACCGTTCTTTGCTCCAATCCCCTGACATTTGCACCGACCGAACTGCTGTTTCAAAAACAGGATCTGTTGCTTCCAATGCTACGTACCGTACTTACAACTCGCAACACCGTCTTCAATCAATTGGCAATTTTTTCACTTCAATTGTTGACTTCTTTCGTAATAATCCGGTTTGTATAATATTACTACAAAAATGCATTTACTTATTTTTCTAGAAATTCACTAAATTCATCTTTGGTATTGTTTTGTGCTATGTAATCGTTTGCAATTTGGAGATTTTCATTCCCAGAGTTATTACCATATTCGTTAGACTGTGTTATCCGTGGGCTCGTTATTGGGTCGTTGTTGCGGAACAGTTTTCTTCGGCTGTTGCAAATATGTTTACGAGAATGGATGCAATTATTTATGTAAGCGTATCTAGCAAAATTGATAAATGCAATGTTTTTAATCTTTTCAGGCTTCCTACTGTGAGTTTGCTGCCAAGTATTGTCGTTCTCGTCGTCTGATGTGTGATGTCACCTGCTCCTTCGTCGACCATGTTCTATCACAAGCACGCCCCACGTTGACACCGATTCCACAAAATTAGAAAATTTCTCATATTTCTGGTTTTGAACGTTTCGAAGAGCTTCTATCAAGTTCCTAAAGTTTTCGACTATTATAATCTCAGTTTCTTCATATTCTGTGATAATAAAAAAGTTGGTGCTTTCTTTTTCTCTATTTCTACGCAATATTTCTCCATTTCCTTATCAAATTTGAGTGTTTCTGCCTTGTACATTTTTCTTTTATTCTCTTCTTGTCCTCCACCTTTAGGTTATTTGCATGGTGTGATGACCCCAGGAACTAGTGCATATTCTTTGCACTCTCTGGAGATTTTTTCTCGCATTTTTCGATTGTTATTTGCATATAGTTGTATTTATTGTTTTTATGTAAATTGACGATGTGATAAGATTGCTTTCTTATGCTACTTAACAAAAAATAATTAAAGTTTCCGGAAACTTAAACAATTTTTTCATAATTACAAAATCCAAATTTGCAGCTATGGTCTTTGAGCCAACTGGTCGCCAAATCAATTATCCGGAATATGAGAATTTTCTGGATTATCTGCAAGAAAAGGGCGGACCCTTCAAGTTTGTAACCGCTCATAAAAATTTCCCTGTTGGATCAAAAGTTGGAACTGCCCCAAAAGCGAGAAGTTTAGCGGAAATCAGAAAGTCTGTATTGGAATCGCCGCGTGTTAAAGTGAGTATTGTTAAAGTGAGAATAAAATACAGGGTTTAGACCGAGTATGAGAAAGATATATCTTGAAAACAGGGATCTTCCTTTGGTTTTCATGTTTGAATTGACATTTTCCTTAATGTATAAACTGAGTTGAACTTATTCGTGTAGTATTCGGGGAGTTAGTTCCAAGACTACAACCGGAGAGAGTTACCTGTGTCATCTAATCAGAACAAGAAAAGACCAACGATTTGTGAATGAATAGTTTTTGGAGTTTGCTGATATCGAGAAGAAAACGTCATGCAAATGAATGTCAAGATTTATTGTAGCTTTTGTCAAGTTGGATCTTATTACAGAGTGTGATCAGCGAAGAAACTCTTCGACGAAAATGCGCTTCAGAGAGTGTACGGAAAGAAGCAGAAGAGATCTTGGATGAGATGTCTCATACTTTCAACTTGTTCAATGTCCGATCCTTTGGATATGCTGTCTGCAAAGCCATGGAAAAGCTGTACGATGGAATTTTTGTAAATGAACAAAAGTTGCTAGAAATTCGTGAACGGAGCAAGACTGATTGTGTTATTTTCATGCCATCTCACAAAACATACTTTGATTTCTTGCTCCTGTCACTCATCTGTTTCCAATACGTAAGAAAAATTTTGCACGATGAGCATATAGTATCACTTACAGGACATTCAATTACCTGCCATTGCAGCAGGGCAAGATTTCATGAGCATGAAGTTTATGGCAGGAGTATTAAGAAGATCTGGAGCCTTTTTCATGAGAAGATCATTTGGGACAGTGAGTAACTTTAAAAAATACATTCATTCCGACATATTCATTCAACTGTAGTGTAATTTTTAGGATCAATTGTATTGGGCGGTATTCTCAGAATACGTACAAACTCACGTTGTCAACAATGATAGAACTGTTGAATTCTTTGTTGAGGCGACACGTTCGCGTGTTGGAAAATCTCTTCACCCAAAATACGGGATGTTGCAGATGATTTTAGAGCCATACCTTCGTGGGTCTGTATACGACATTGTTATTGTGCCAGTGTCAATGAATTATGACAAAATACTCGAGGAAAAATTGTATGCTTATGAACTTTTGGGATTTCCAAAGCCTAAAGAATCCACTGGAGGTCTTTTGAAAGCTAGAGAAATATTGAATAGCTCTCATGGAAGTTGTTTTTTGACTTTTGGGGACCCAATTTCGGTTCGAGATCATTTCGGAGTTAGTCTACATCGGAACACGTTTGTTTGCCAACCGGATTCACAATTTGTTTTGGATAATCAAGCTAAAACTGAAATTAAAAAATTTGCACATTATGTTGTGGAGGTTCATAACAAGAACGCAGTGATTACAGTCTGGAGTGTGGCGTGCATGGCCATTTTGCAGGTGAGATTACTATTTTTCCATTATTTCTTTTCTATTCTATCGAAACTGACTAAAGATTAAGAAAAAAATGTGAAATGTTAAGAGATAACTTTTAGGTTTTCGATAGCGATGATCAAGCGGCTCTCACTTATTCTAGAATTTATTCTAGTGTGCAAGAGCTGATTACCTTACTCAATCAAATGGGAACAATAGTTAATATCAATGGGAATTCGGATAAGGATCTGAGGTTGATTTCAATACTCCTTTGATCAGTATAGTGTCTGAGGAATAAAATAACAGAATCGATTTTCAGGTACTATTTGTCAATGCACGATGATTTGTTCGAGTCATTTGACGTTCTGGAAAGTGACTTTACGCTCAAGTTTCTCAATTTCCCGGTTGCTCATCAAAAGCAAGGTGTACCTATTGAAGTGATGGAACGCGCAGTTAGCCGGCTCATTTTGACAACTTATTCAAATGGGGTAATTGAAATATAAATAAAAAGTTCTGGAAATAAAATTTCAGATGGTTCATGCGGTGGACAGCGAGGGAATAATATGCACAATTTTGAGAAATAATGGAGCCAGTGAGTTAGGAAAAGTTAGAGAGGAGTTCTGGTAGGTTCAGGAGCAATAATTTGTATATATCCACAATATTCAGCTGGCTTCACAACCTGATGAAACGAGAATTTGTTACGATTCCTGAAGAGCTTCCTCAGCTTTTTGAAAAAACACTGGACATTCTGACTTCAGCGGGGATCCTAGAAAAATCTGATGACTTAATTTTAAATATTGTGAATGAGAAGGATGCTTGTGTACTGAGCAAGCTTGTTCTTCCCTATTTTTACAATATTGAAATGGCTTATGATGTTTTTTCGGAGAAGAAACCTATGATTTCTGACTTATCCGAAATGGTTGGTACCGTACAAAAAGTGAGTTAAACATTCCCATCCACGTGAATTACCTTTTTTCAGAACATAAGCGATGCTTATCAGAATCGTCTACCTAACACCCGGCTCTCTTTTTTATCCACTGAGTCGATCAAAAACTCATTTTCTTCTCTGACCGATTTCGGGGTGTTTCAAAAATCGGTGAGTGAATGCCCTTTCCCATGTATTCCAAACCTAAAAAATAACTTTGCATATTCAGAACTTCGGAATGCGAACCAACTTTGTTAAACTTTATGAAGTGAAGACTCGCCTTGCTAATTTTACAAGATTGAAAAGTTCTTCGAAGCTATAGAGTTAACAATTATTATATTTATGCTTTTAATAATGAAGAATTTATCATTTTCTGAGGAGTTCTCGATCAAACTTCTGAGTCATCATTCAACATCATTTTAGTTTATCTGTTTTTGCATGAGCGTATTGTGATGAAGCGGACATATTTGTCATTTCTCTATCGTATACCAGATTTCATGCAAACTCTCAGAAACATAATCAAGATTTAATGAAGAATTAAAAATCAGAAGAAAATAAATAGATTTCAGACTTTTTAAAAAAATTGAGAATAAAAGCTTTTTAAAAAAGTAATGTTCAGTAGAGCAAGAAATCTTCAAAATCGCTCTCGTCATCAGTTTGGAAAAAGTCGCTGTTGTTGATAATATCTCCATTATCGCATTCTTCTTCATCGGATATTTCGTAAGGTAGATACTCTGTGTTTCGAACAGAATCGGCATCATATTGTTCCTCGAATGTCAGATAGTTCAAGTAGTCATTATGAATATCTCCATTATCACTAGTTTCTGACAATGATTGTTCATGTGCAGCTATTTCTTCATTGTTAACTTCTTCTCCTGAAAATTATTGTTTTCAACTTTAAAAAAATGTTTTATTTCACCATTATAAGATATTCCATTGTCTTCAGCTTCACTACTGTCGCAGATTCTGAGATTAAACAAATACTCTTCTAAAGACGAAAATTGGCCAGCGAAGTTTTCAAAAAGCTCTGTCACATCTTCAACTCTATCTGGATTTGAGTTTTCGTTTGCAATATTAATGTCTTCATTTGTAATTGGAACTGTTTGCATGGGCAATGTATCATCTCTGTTATCCTCTAACATTTCTAAGATAGAATAGTTTTTTGGTAACTCTGCGAAGGTCCCTTAAAATCTCTCATATTTCTAAACATGACTTTTTTCAATTCATACCTTTGAGAACTGTTGGTTTTCTATCAAAGGGGCATATAATTTGTCCGTTCTTGGATAGTTTCTTACTACATTCTTCGCATATAGTATGACCACAGTTTGTTAGAACTCTGGGAGTCATTGCTGCATCGACAGAATTGTAAACGCGGAGACAAATTTTGCAATCCATTCTGGAAAAATCTGAATTTGGTATTAACTAAAGCTACTCCGTTTAAAAAATAGAAACCAATTCAAAATGAAATAAATGTCAAATAAAAGAGAGCCTTAAACATGCAAAAACTAATTCACACAAATAACTTATAACAGCAATTAGACAAGAAACCACATTAAAAATTGAAAATGAAAGTTTGTTCTCTTATCGCTTCCCTTGCTAACACTAAAATAACTGACAAACTATTGATTTCATCGAACAGCAAAAGAAAGAATCTATTCGATGGAAATTTGTTGAGATGGTGGAATTCGGAACCTGATGGGCAGGCGGAAGTCCGATGTCGGGAGTCGGATGTCGGGAGTCGGATGTCGGAAGTAGGAAGTAGGAAGTCGGATGGCGTCAGAGGCGAGACGTTACAGCTCCTTCTCTTCCTGTAACTCTGTTTGGAACCAAAACCTAGGAATTTGAAGGAAACGAAGATAATTAAATTTGAATTGCCGCCACAAATTTCCAAATCATTCCAAAGTGTTCTAGAGCATTCGAAAAACTCACTTTTTTGGCGGGAATTCAAACTTTAGGGAAACTGTTCTGAACGTAAATCAAAGAAGAAACAATCAACAAAAACATTTTTGAGAGTTATAATAGTTGATTCAGCGGCATGAGCCGCGTATTTTCGTGTTGTTTTACCCTAAATTTCTTCCAATGAACGTTAAAGTATTCATTAACAATTTTGAACCATTCGTCATTTTGTTTTTCTGACTACATTGCTTCAATCAGAAACGTCATCTTGGAAGATGCTCCGAATTCCTTTTCTCAAGGTAAACGTGTCTACTTCATAAACAAAAATTTGAGGTGAATATTGTATAATTTTTTTAGATTATCAAAAACTTTTCATTATAACATGTGTTGCGCTGAGACCAGATCATTTAAATTTTGCATGGAATATAACATGTTGTCACCAAACATTTTTGCTCGTCTGATTTTTCCTCATGACAAAGTCAAATTGGTCTTGTTTTCTTTTAGTTTTGTTATATATTCGATCATCCAACATTCATTATCCCATTATTAATATGTACATATACGTTCATTTTACGCAACTGCAGCTGCGGGGTTTTGTCTGTGGTTAGCGGACTCCAGAGCCGTCTTCCCATATCCAAATTTTTTGAACCGCTGACTAGCTTTTGAACCCTGACGGGTTCAAAATCTAGACGCGGCGATGCCGCGTGCGTGGTGCTAAGCTTTCTTTATTAAGTAGTAGCCGGGCCTCCGGCCCGGACTCAGCAAAGAACGCCTATTCTCCCCTCACTCGCTCCGCTCGCTCGGGTCGAATAGGCTTCGAGATAAGTTTCAGGCTTACTTTGTGGATAGTTTACTTTTTAATGCATTAAGAGTAGCCGGGCCTCCGGCCCGAGTTGAGGATGAGAAACGCCTATTCTCCCCTCACTCGCTTCGCTCGTTCGGGTCGAATAGGCTTCGAGATAAGTTTTAAGCTTACTGTACCCCGACAGGCTCAAAAGCGGTGTTAAGCTTTCTAATATAGAGAGTAGCTGGGCCTCCGGCCCGGACTCGGCAAGGAACGCCTACGTTTTAAGCTTATTTTGTGAATGGTTGACTTTTAAAGACATTAGAGTAGCCTGGCCTCCGGCCCGGGTTCAGTTCAGGAAACGCCTATTCTCCCCTCACTCGCTTCGCTCGTTCGGGTCGAATAGGCTCCTTTATGACATTTCCAGATTGTGGATAATAATTCGCTAATGGGTAGAGGTTGTGGAGGGGTATATAAACGCAGCAGCCGACACCTCCCGGGTTCCGCCGGCCGCTATAGAATTCACGCCTCGGAGAGAGAGACGACCAATTTCCTCCTGGGAAGAAAGGTGTTTTCTGAAAATGACCACTACTAAAACGGTCGCGCCTCGGTCAGCTTTTGCCAAGCCGTCACCAAAATTGAATCACAAATTCTCGATACGATTCTGCGTCGATTGGAAAAAAAACTATCCAAAAAGCTTCACTAAGAGCCGAGTTATTAACCTCCAAAATTTTTTTTGACGTTTTTTGTAACGTTTTTTGTTCATCTTTTCGCTCTCCATTTATAGCGTTTCTCATACTTTCCATGTTTTGGGGGTAAGGCGGCAGAAATAATCATTTTCGATTCCGAATAATGTTTGTTTGCATATGTTTTTTATACTTTTTAACAGTGGTTTAAAAAAATAATATTTTCATTCAGAACCACACCATTTGTAGTTGTTTCAGACGTGACATATCAAGACAACATCCTTTATATTCCGCACCTTTTAATTCAAAAGAAACGTTTCTCACATAAATTGCTGGCTTATAGGGTAAAAGAGCCAAAATAGAACTACTAAATGAAACGAGGAATGAGAGAGTGAGGGAGAGAAAAAGAGAGAAAAAGAGAGATCTCTCATCGGGTGAAAAATAAAGAGAAACGACTCAAACTAATGAGCCATTCGATTCAAATCCACTTTCCTTTTTCATTCTGTTTCTCTTTTCCTTTGTCCTTCAAACTGACGATGTCTTCAGAAAAAAAGAACAAAAAGAGCACTTCCTGTTTTCAAAGCTTTTGGAATTGAAAAAACCGAGAGAAGACATTGCTCGCTTCTCAATTTTCAGTTTCTCTGCGTTCTCGTTCTCATCCACGTCATCATCTCGTTTCCAGTCTCTGTGCACTCTCTTCTGTTTTTTTTTTTCGCCCGTCCATCTACCCGTCTGTCTGTCTTCTCGCACGACGTCTTCTGGCTCTTTCTCTAACTTTTTTTTTCATTTTTTTTGCCTGATGCGAGTGACAGCGGCAAAAAAGAAGAATGCCCTTTTTGAGAAAAATAGATACAAAAAGTGTTCCCTTTTTCGTCTATTTTTAATACTGGTTGTTTTTCCTGGCCCTTTCCTTCTTTTAATTGTTTACTTTGATCTCTTCAAAACTTTTGTTTTTAGTTTGCACATGAGATTTATTCAAGAAAGTAATTAGTTTAAAAGTTCAAAATCTCCGAGTTTCGTAAGTAATTAGAGGTATCATGAGTTAAATTCATTTTGAAATGTATAATCACGGCAATTTCTAGTTTCAATACTTTTCAAAAGTGCAAAAGTAGTTTTTGTTGTAAAATTCGATTCATGTTTTAACTCTTCATCGATCTATATCTCTCCTTCAAACGTTGAGCAAAAAAAAAAAATAGTTTGACAATTTCTCGATAAATTTGGAGGCTTTCAAAAATAAAATGATATCTTTACTATTAACATTCACCAAATTCTGTCTGTGTGTATGTCGCCAGCTCTAGCGCTTTTTCTACTGGACTAATTTTCATAAAAATTAGACAGGAAGATGGGAAATTTTTATGTGATGATGCCCGTCTTAAATTTTTTTCCTGTTTTGTTAAAAATTGAGGTCAACAGGTCCCAAAAACAGCAATTTTTGATAAAAGTTGTTCAAAAAATTGAAACGTGAAACCACGTTTCACTCTTATAAAGAATTTGAATTTCATTTGAACATATTTCATTTCTAATTTAGTTTTTTTTTTTTTTTAGCTAGGAGGGAAGGCGCCGAAGGCGGCTGAACCGACTAGTTTCTTCTAGTTCAAAACTTTAAAAAGTTTCAGCGATCAAAAACTGGATTCTCCACCTATCATCACGGCAAAAGTTGGCGAAAATGGAAATTGTAAAAAGAACTCTACGGAACTTCAGAAGAAGGAAACGAAAAGGTTGGAGCATTTCAAATTTAATTTTGATTGTTTATTGTGTAGAAAACTAAGTAATTATAATAGTTCATTCAAACTTACGGTTCATTATTTCGTTCTTTCATGGTTGTTTGTATAAAACTTTTTTTTTCAGCTTCTGGAATCAAGAAATGTTGAAGAGAACGCGAAAGTTGGGGAGGGAAACAAAATAGTGAGTTTCTCAAAACAGATGTTCTAAACGTTAGTTATCTTCAGCACGGGAGTCGCTGCAATGCTGGCACCATTGAATGTTCAGATCCCGTCCGACAGCGATGAAGAGGAAGTAAAGTATGAGTTTTTCGGGGTTTTCAGGATTATGAAAGTGGGAGCTATCTCGATTTTTGAACTCTGCATTATGCAGATTTGTTTCTCTTTTTTTTTAGTTTCACTCCCACGGGGATAACGAGTTTTCACATTTTTTGTTGAGATTACATAGTTCAACAATTCACTTTTTTCTTGAAGTATATAATAAGCTTCATTTTAAATCTGCTCTAGTCCACTGAGAAATTTGCCAGATGTAAATTATTTTTATCCGCAGAAGACTTTCAAACAAACCATTTTCCAAACTTATTAACTTTTCCAGCTCTTTCGGTTTTATGATAATGCCATTTTTAAATCAATTTAATTTCAAATGCCTGACTATTTTCTACATACTCATAGCACTTCCATTCATTTCATGTCAAGTAGTTTGGACGCTCATACTCTTTGAAATTTTCTAGGCAACAACTCCTTCAATTTTTCTCATTCAGTTTTTTCTTTACTCTCTCTTTTTGTTTTATCGCGATTGTCCCACCATTTTCATTGCCTGCCGTCTTTCGATCAACCCAACTGTCTCGTCTGATCTTTGACAGCGATTGGCGCAAAGAGAGAGAGAGAGAAAGAGTCTCTATTCTGTGGAGTGACTGCGCAACGAATAAACAACCGGTTTCGAGGAACTGCCATTTTCTTTTACTCTGTTCTCTTACTTTTTTCTGATTTTTCTGGTGCTATTTTTTTCAACATTCTGAAAAAAATCCATTCAAATTTTTTCAAAAATGGCTTTGATCTGTTGCTTATAAGATCTTGTAACTGAATTTGGATGACCGTATACGATAGTGCGTAGCCCGATCTCAGTATTGAAAACTTATTTCATTTCTTTACAATAGCTACTCTTATCAGAAACCCTTCTTTTGATTTTGCATTGATTACATGAAACACAGTTCATTTTGGTTTATGATCATACCACTTTCAGTTTTCAAAAAGTTTTCAAAATTCTGACTTTTAAAGTCTGAGTTCACATCCTCTGAATTAGTGTGTTTTATTATGACACGTTATTAAATCACCAGCTACTTATTCCCTTTTAATTCCTTGACCCCACTCACACATTACATCCAAGAAAAACACATTCTTCTTCCGATGCGGTAATTGATTTCAAAAGAAGTTTTGTATGGAAGAAAACGTCCCTCTTTTCATCTTCAACCCTTCCCCTTCTATCTTCTTCTCCTTCTTTTTCTTTTTCTTCTTCTTTCTCGACATTCAATGCAGTTCAAGGTCTTCCAAAGCCAAAATTTTCGAAACTTTTTCGTTTTGGTTTAGTTTCCCGGAATAAAATATAAAATAGTTTCTCTTATTTATCGTTCAATAACTTCCAAAAGCTTAGAAAATGTCGTCTCTTGAAACTCGAAAAAGTGATAGTGAGTGAATTTTTTTTTCTCACTCTATGATGCAAATCAAGTTGACCGCTCAAGTGAACTGTTGCTTCTCAACATCTTCTTTGCCAGAAAATGAACATATATGATTTTTTTTGAAAATCGAATCCGATAAAAAAAGCTACACATAACATGATAAAAATTTATGTGTTCATAAAATATCACACATAAAAACTTTGCTAGAACGATTTTGATTCCTAACACTTTGACACTTCCTTCATCTTTAAATGTTCCTGTCTGACCAGAAACAGAGTTTATTTTCCTCGAACTATTTTTTAATTAAGAACATACAATTGTTAATGCTTCCAACGTACTCTTCCTCTCTGAACTCGTTTTAATTTTACGTGCGTAGAGCAAAGCTTCTTTTCCCAAATATGCAATTTCTTTTCGTCATCTGAAAATAAATGAAATGTATATCGTTTGGGTTCTTCTGCTCCGGGTACGATTACTTCATTCCTTAATGAATTTTCTCCAATTCAAAAATACGAGCAATAGCTATAGTAATGATGTTAAATATATGCTTGCGATGGTTTCATTTACCTCCGCGTAGTGTAAGAAGTATGACATTTTCTTCTGTTTATTTACAAATTTAGGCATTGATAATTTCTGATATCGAAGCGAATATCATTTTTGATTATATTATGGGAGCACTGTCCATTCTTTTCGTTGTTTCGTCTTTTAGTTTCTTTCATTTCATTTTCAAACATTTTTCTACTTTTGCTATTTGCGAAAGTGCCATTCCTCTTCTTTGGAATACATCTTCCTATTTTTCCTGACATTGTCGTCGTTGTAGTGTCATCTGTCGTTTGGTGAAGGTCATTTCGAATTCGAAACGACAAACAGTATTTGAAAAAAAATGTGTGTATATGTAGAGGCAAAAGGGCACTAAAATCGACATATTGGTGGTATAGAATATAAGTTATTTCATAAAAAATTGCAGATTTGTAGATAAATGAGAACGCCGAGGATTTTGTTACAATGTCAGCATTAGGGCATTAACTTGTAAAACGCAAAAATGATCAGGTTTTCTTCAAAAAAAAGCATTTCTGATTGGCACCACAACAAGCTGATAATAACTTCACCTCTTTTGTTTTTTCGCAATATGCAGTCTGAGATGAAATAACTCTGTAAAACTAATTGAAACAGAATGATTGATTTTTTTCCTCTCATTTCTTCTCTTCTTTTTTATCAACTGATTCGTAATAGGGATCAATTCTTCATCATTAAAGTAATCGGTTTCAACTCCATTAAATGTTCTGTCCTATTGAATCTTGAAAACTTTACTCTCTCATTCCAAAAGACTGAAATAATGTGAAACTAATTTCTTATTGTTGCTGATAAGACACATTTAATCGTCTTACAATCAAAGGTTTTGTATACATTTGTTCTCGTTCATCTTCTTGACTCTAGTGTTTAGTTTAGCTGTTTTTCTTCGAATATGTTCAAGATATAAGACGGTTGGAATTTGAAAATATTTGAAATTTCATTGAAAATACAAGAAAACATTATTTTTTCGGACACTCAGTCCTTTTTCTTATCCACTTTGTCCATAATTTCAAAAAATCGAGTTTTTTTCCGAAATAGTATTCAGTTTTTGATTTTTCAAAATTTTACGGCTTTATTGTACACGTTTTTTTATAATTTCTAAAATATGGAGAAAAACTGGATCCGAAAAGTGAAAATTTGCAAAAATCGGAATTCACGTGATGAAAAATCCGAAATCTTAAAATTTTATAAAATCGGATTGATAAAAAAGTGTCCGAAATTAATAAATTCACGCAAATCGGAGAAAAGTTCAGTTTGAAGAAAGGGGAATTCGTTCTGATCCATTGCAGTTTTTGAGCTTGAATTCAGATCCGAATGAATAATTTATTTCTGCTTTGGTGGAACAGTCAATCCTCCCGAACGATAGGCTCCATAGAACTTTCAAATAATCCATCGGAGCAGTGCAGCCGAACAGGGGAGAACTCCCTGATTCAGGAATCGAAATAAAACATTGAAATCAGTGCATATCCCTCACATTTTCGAATGCGAAAAGCTTCTCGGACCTTTAAAAACTCGATAAAACGAGTTTATTTAGAGAAGAAAAAATAAATTACGTGGAATTTTGGAATTTTTACCCGAAAAATGCTACACGTATTTAATAATTCCACGACGCAAAGAATTTTTTCAAAGTTTTCAAAATTTAAATGACAGCTGTATCTCCATTAGAATCGGATCCAAAGACGAGAAACTTCATGAGTTAAGAATATCTTTTCAACCCGACCGATCCTCTCTAACTTTCAGTTTAACTAGTATCGTCTTTAGTTGAAAAAGAAAAGGATTGGACAGTTGGAGAATATTTTGGTCGGTGACGCTCTAATAGGATTCCTCGATGGCATTCGAGCAAGACAATTATTGCGGAACCTATCGAAATCATGATTCGGATACTCAAGAAGTTCTGACATTTTTTTAAAATCTCCTCTTCCGATTTTTGTAAATTTATATTTTTCGGATTATTGTTTTTTTCACGTGATTTCCGTTTTCTGAAAATTTTCACTATTCGGACAATCAGAAAAACAGGAACAAGATAAAAAATTAAATATTGCAAATAAATCGGATTGTCTTCCACATTTTATTTAATATAC
The DNA here is from genome assembly GCA_963932035.1 of Caenorhabditis wallacei. Classification (NCBI taxonomy): domain Eukaryota; kingdom Metazoa; phylum Nematoda; class Chromadorea; order Rhabditida; family Rhabditidae; genus Caenorhabditis; species Caenorhabditis wallacei. Next base: position 122,267 of record OZ009934.1, read on the forward strand.
CTTCTTCGCGGTATAATCTGGATTTGTCCGAAAAATCAAGGCATTTGTTGTTTTAGCACTAGATTTTCAAATATTTTGAAATTCTCTCCGTCTTATATCTGAGTCTAGAAAACTGGAGATTTTGAAAACAATTTAATTAATTTTCAAAGGTGAACCAATATTCCTCCAGTTCATATTTACTCATTTCACAGTCCGGACACTTAATTACTCACTCAATGTGACATTTCCACTCCATATTTTACTCAATGTCAATAGATAAATATTTCCCGACCTGAGTGGAAGCAAAAAAAAAAAGAAAAAACCTTGATACGAAACCTTATCTTTTGTTTCTACCTGAACCACTGTTCTGTAACCTAAACCAATGTAAATGTTATGTACAGTTTAACTGTCAATTGGGAGAAACGTTCTAGCTATCGCCGTTTTTGTAGACTTTTCTCAATTCTCATGAGTTCGATAGATCCTTTGAGCCTATTCATCCAAAGGAAAGTATTCTGGTTTTTTCACACTTCTTCCTGCCTTTGTTTCCGCCATTCGGTCCCATCAAATTGATTCTCACACGCCTAATTTATTTTCTTCCCTTCTCCTCACTTGCACACTTTCCATTCTATCTCCCAAAATCGTCCATTTTTCTTCCCTGAGAAGGATTCTTTTCGAAATTTCTTTTTCTTTTTCTTGGCTTTTTTAAAAAATTGTATTGAAAAAATTTAAACCTACCTGCTGAATAGCTTAAAAGTCTAAATCCTTTTTTTTAATATTTAGTTGTTCCATTTACATTTCTGTCACCATCTTGCGAACCCTCATCTGGGAGAGAAATAAAACGACATAAGGTGTAGTACACTTTTTATGACACCTATCACATGTGTTGTTGGGAGGTCTTCCCTGTCATTTTTCTTCTTAACCTCTACTCAGACTTTATAAATTCGATTTCCTAAAAACTATACCAGTTCAGCTTTCCTGTTGTTTATTTATAAATAGCTATGGCTCATCATACAATTAATTCAATCGAATGAAAGCTCCCTTTCATTAACCACAAATCTCAAAATGATTGGGCGGTTTTACTTCAAAGGGGGGTGAAGAGAAAATGAAAAGCGGATTAGAGTGGATAGATGTCCAGATGGTGCTGTGCTCCAGACACTTTTTGTATTATATAGGAGAGAAAGAGAGGAGAGAGTCCAAGATATAAAATGTTAAACGAAATAAGACGGTCAATCCCAAATAAATTGGGAATTTTGATAAAACTTCAGAATTCTATGTTTTCCATTTCTCCCGCACTTTGAAAAAAAAAACATATTTCAAAGTGTTTGGACATCTGTTCTGAATAAGCGTTTCCTCTTATACTCGGCGTTCTTTTCCTCTCCAATTTCATTCACCTTCTCTTTTATCTCTTCCGGAAAGAAAACCTCCTGACTCTTTCTTCTCTTCTTTTTCTTTTCATCTCATTCAAAGTGAAATCATAGATAGAATTGTAAAAGTTGTAACGAAACTCTCCGGGATTTTCATTCTACATGAAATTCTTTCCCTCTTTTTCCATTCTTCTCTATTTTTCATGAGATTTTTATTAGGTTATAAATGTATTGATACATTAAGAATGAAGAGATTAGAAATGGCTCTCAAAAAAAAAATGTATCAATGTAAAGTCTTATGAATGTATGTTGATCTAGTTTTGTGTATAAAATATGATATCTAGTAGAATCTTATACTTGAAATGATCGTAATTCAATATTCCTCTTCTATAGACAGTCCTAGAGCCCATATGGTTTGCTTCTCTGTTTCATTTTACTCGTCGATCTTCCGCCGAAATCTGTTAGAGGATATAACAGGCTTTATTTGCATTTCTTTGTGTGCTGTGCGGTTACATATAATTTCAATTATGTTAGAAAAAAATCACCTGACGAAAGAACCTCTCTAGTTACATTAATTTACTTGAAAAATGAAAAATGTATGAATGTTGGCACATAAATTTCTCAGAAGAAGAGGCTGCAAGAAATTCATGTTTTTCTCTCATATTGTTCCGAAAAACACATCAACGACGTTCCAACCACAACAACAAAAACAAAAAAAAACTCGTGTTATATCATTTTGTGCTTTTTTTTATTACTATACTTTCAGTTTAAGAAAGTTGAGTTAAAGAAATAGTTTGATGCGTTTTCTCATACCATATTTGCTCATCTTGAACTATGTATAAGTACATGCTCCATCTCAAAATAGTTTGAAAACCAGAATTTCTATTTTCTTTTTTTTTCTTTTTAAAAACATGGAACATGGGATTATATGAGAGTCCAGAGACAGAATGGCATCGAATTCCACTTTTTCTCTCTATCTTTGAGGCGCCGCGCCCAAAAACGTCTATATTCTCTGCGTGTCCCCACTACCTCATTTCTATCTAAATACTCTCCTTTTTTCCTCTTTTTTGTACATATATGTTGCGTAAATACACAAATAAAACCTATTTGCACAGCGCTCTCTGTATACGTTTTCTGTCCTTTTTTTCTGTTTTCTCTATGATATCTCACGTTTTCATTGTCTCTTGATATCCCAGTTTTCCCACGTTTTTTTTTGTTTTTGAAAGAACCATTCCGTTTCAGTCCGTGTTTGCACGATATTTTCATATTCCAAATTTCTAAAGTGCATCGTGGTGACGTCATCTGTTTGAACAGGTGCTACCCTGGTTTTTAGAGCCATGTGGAAATAAACGATATTTCACGCCAAAATGAAACTTTCATTGAAATCTTTACCACTTTTTCTAAGTCACGTGATTTTTACTTTCACATTGTTTCCTTCTCGTCTCTAAGTGTCCAGTTGAATTTCTCCTATCGATTTTTTTTGAAACTTCAAATATTCATGGTTTTTGATTTTTGTTCAAGTCGTAAAGTGTTCGATAGAGCAAATTTGCACAGCATAGCTAAGAATAATGTTTCTAGCTACTTTTTAGATGGCATAGTTGATAATGAGGATATTTATATACAGTTTTTTCTGGCCTTAAATCATCAGAGAGTGCAAAGATTTTGAATTTGGTTTATTGCTCATCATTAGTAACAGGTGCAATGAAACTTGTAGTCGTTTTTCGTTTTTTTGGCGTTAGATTTTCAATTTTCTTGAACTTCTTCAATTTTTAACTCAAATTTCACTTTTTACTGGACTTTTATTTGAATTTTTGTCTTGTTTATGTTTTTTTTCGGTTTTTATTGACACTTCTTCTTTTTCTTCTTCTCTTTTCGATTTCTCATCTCGCCACCTGACCTTTTCTCTTCGTTTCTCTATCTCTTTTTCTCTCTCGGGTGGTCCCTTCTGACATACACACAAATAATACAATGAGGATTTAGAAAGGAAGGATAATCTATCCATTATTAATGACCTCTTTCCTTCTCTCATCCCTCTTATTTCTACTACCTCTCACTCATTCTCTCTCCCATTTGGGACAAGAGTACCATATGTTTTCTGATGGCGCACCTGTCTATTTTAGTCTAAGCGTATAATTGAAATTTAGTTTTTTTTCACCACAAAAATCAATTTTTGAAAAATATTGTATTTATTTTGAGTCACATCCTCTTTCATAATCTTAATTTTTCTAAATAATCTTGTTCTGTTTGAATTGATCTCTCCCAATTTTTCATATCCTATTTTCTTCTTCTAAACCACTCATAAATAAAATGGATGCAATTTTGATGAGAGAAAAAAGAAAAGAAAAATGGATGTGGGGGGGAAAAGCAAGAAAAAGAGCTCTTTCTCTTTTTACCACTCAACTATTCCCTTCTCTCTTTTTCTCTTTTTTCTCTTTACTACTTCATCCCATTCTACCCCTCGTCCCAACGTCCCATTCAATTCACATCTAACTACTTTTTATTTCAAAATTTTCTACTTGTTTTAAAAAAAAGACGACAAAGAATAGGATATCCGAAGATGATTGACAAAACAAACATCATTTTTAAAAACAGATTGGAACTATATTTGACTCTAAGGGAATGTAGGTCAAACTCGTTAAAAGGGGCGTAATTTATTTATTTGAGAACTTTTTGAAAAAGAAAAAACTAAAAGTAATATCTTTCGTCTATCTATAAAGTCAATGTTCTTTGTCCTTTAGTATTCTTCAGCTTCTCCTTTTTTTATTCTGAATGCGTCGTTGTTTGGCTCATTTTGCATCTTTTCTCTGTTTTTCTCTTTTTTCTATACTTTTTTCATGTCCCTTTTCGAAAAGTCTTCTCTTCTTTTTTCTTTCCCATCCAGAAAGCCTTCCCTCGTCCAAATAAGCCTCAATTTTCTGTTTTCCTTCTCTTTTTTTTTTACTCGTTTTGTCCCTTCTAGAAGAAAAACGAAGAAAAAGAAAAAAGGAAAAATCCAAGCTCTCTCTTGGGTATTTTTCAACTTTTGTGTAGAGTTCAGTGTTATTTTTTCGTACGGAATTTGAAGACTTCTAAAATTTTTTAACTGGCAAAACAGTTGATACCGCAGAAAGTACGGGATTTTTACATATTTCAGTATAAACTCACCGAAAAAACACCTAAATTCTATTATAATTTTGGCTCCTATTTTTTAATCTAATCTCAATGTTAACTTTTCAGCGTACCCGCAACCACTTCAATATCAAAGGACAGTGTATCCACAGCGTCTGGACAAGTTCCATCGACGTCATTCACTGAGCTTCAAGGTTTTACACGACAAACGACGTCGCGCTTCAGCAGCAATCATCAGCCGCGGGAGCAAACTGACACGACGAAGCGTCACGTAAGTTTTTTTTCATTTTCAAACTGTTAAAATAATTTATACGACTCGAAATCAGAGAGAGCCGGATTTTCACATTAAAAAACCTATGAGTAAATTTTTAAAAGAAGCTCGTTGCATTATTCCCTCAGATGAAACATGAAATTTACAGGTAAATGCGCTGATAGAGCAGATGGAGGGACATTCCTCCCTTACCTCTTATCATCATCCACATCCTCCGCCTCAACTCACTCAACAGCAGCACCATTTTCAGCACCTTCAACATTCGCAGCAACATCATAATGATGTTCGGTGAGTTTTTTTCTTTAAAAATTTTATATCATTCTGATAAAACTGGCAAACAATAAAAATATTCAGTGCATCTCCGATTGCCAGTCACCCATATTATCAACAGCAACCTCATCCGTACAGTCAGCCAAACACAAGTAATGGAGAACAATCGATGACACAACAATATGATTTTAATCAAGCATCGACTTCATCAGACCAATCTTCTACAATTCATCGTTCTCTGGACCAGGACCGTCAGTATCAAGCGGATTCTAATCGAAATCCGGTTCAAAGACCGCCCCCTCCACAGTATGAGCCGTCACAACAACCTTTGAGCTCAATGCATTCCGTACGATATGAGCATCTGCCACAGTCAGCTCCGCCACATCAGAGAACACACGTTTTACAGTATCCTGTAAAAGTATTGGATCCTGCGTCTTATGCGCCTAGTAGGAATAAGTAAGTATTTTTTTTTACTCAAAGCTATAAAAACTACAGGAAACAAATGAAAACTAAAAATTGCTGAAAAACGTAAATCCTAAAAAAAATATATACTGCTTATATCATATTAGAACTATACCTACTATTCCTACATTTATCTTTTTTTCAAATTCAGGCCCTTCGCATATCAGAGAGTATACCATAGTGTTTTTCGGTGAATGTTAGCTTCCACCCGGCTGACATTCTCGAATAGTCTCCCTTCCATGTTTTTTCCTAACAGTAACTGTGGTGCAAATGCGCTCTGTCGAGAGGCCTTTTTTGAATGTGAGTGGTCTAGATGACTTGTTAGATAGCCATTTATGATCAATTAGACAGTCTGATACAGTTCTTTCTTTAGTTTATTTGTATTTTCTTGAGAAATCTAGACTTCGAGTAGACCTTAAATATTTTAAAATTTAGATTCTATAATTATTCCTATAACATGATAGGTCTAGATTACTTTTTTTGACTTACACAATTTTATATCGAAAGAACTCGCTTTCCAATGATAAATGTGTTTGGTTTTTTTTTAGGAAATTCACTGAGAAAACACATATTCCATGTTTTCCATTTTCTATCTATCAAAAATAACCATAGCATTTTGAACCACATTCTCATACACCGCTGTTCTCACAATAATTCCATTGTCACTCATATTACCGCGATACCATCTGATGGTTTCCCATAAGGTATACATTTTGAACACTTATTTATGGTTATTGTTTCTATCCTATTCAAAGGACAGTTTTTGTGTTCATATTGATCTTTTGCCCTACAGAGAACACTTACACTTATTTTGGAAATTATAATCATATTCATTTCATTCAATTTATTCTTTCTTACAGTATTGGAAGTCAATCAAACATCAGTTCAATACCCTTATCTAAATCATCTAACACATCACAATCATCCACGGCTCCGCCCCCGTCGGCACCACCAGTAATGGCTCCACGGAAAACTCCACCGTTTCAAAAACGTCATGCAGATGCACAAGAACAACAGAGAGTTGATTTTGAGGTCGCCAGAAATGTATCACAGATTATGTCTAAAAACGGTTTGAGAGTGACGCAGGAACATTCAATGGCTACTGTAACTGCTCCGCCACCTCCAAGGTAAGAAAAAAACATTTAATTGCTTCAAAATCAAGAACGATATTTTCCAGACCTCTCGCCCCCTTGACACCTCTTCCGCCACACAGACTGACAGTCTATCAGTGTCCCAATTGTAATCGAAACCTGGCCAATGCTCGAAACCTACAAAGGCACCGGCAAAGTTGTGGAACAACGACAATTATTTCTTCTTCCCCGATTCCGCAGCAGTCATTGCTAACACATCAGCAGCCACCGGCGCCTCTATCAACTCAAGAAGGGTCTCCTCAACTGGCGGCTCTTTTGAGATCCGAGCAAAAGCCATCACCACCAGAACCTTCCTCTTCTGCACCACCAGCACAGTTGACTTCACGGTCCTCGTCGACGTCATCAGGACCCCCATCATCCACTTTCCAGCATCATAATTCTGCTGGAAACTTGACACTGGGCTACAGTAGGAACTCCGATTCCATGTATTCGCCACAACATATTATCGGAGACCCAAATGTCATGTTATGCGATGGATATGATTATAAGGATGAGACACTTTTTCCTGGTCCACATTGTGAATGGTCTCGTGACGATAGTTTCCATTCGGAACCGGCGTCGGCTTCTCATGATCATTTGGATATGATGGATCCTCTAGGATTCCATGACCCGCTTCTCCAAGACCACCATCCTGACCCATTCCATGATCCCTTAGCTGATGACCAAATACGAGATTCTCTTAGAGATTTACGATCTTTAGAGGATTCAGATCAGAAGGATTCGCTGGAAGTCGATAATATAGAAGAGAATTCGACCAACTTAGGTCCGATAGATTTAGAAATGCACACATCATTGGATTCGGAAGAACCGTTGTTGCGATCTCAATCAGCATCGTTGTCATCTAGTTCACAGGAAAGAACCACTCCTGCACCTTCTTTTGTGTAAGTCTCACTTTTAAATAAATTATTTATTTAAAAAATCTACTCTCGGATTTTGATTTTTTGGAATTACAACTAATTCATCTTATTTTCTTTTCAGCTGTCATTCGTGCCAGAAAAGTGTTGGATCAGATCGATCACTCCGTCGTCACTACAACACTTGTAAAGCTTATCAAGCAGAGCTATTGAGTATTCCTATTGAAGAGTAAGTTGAATTTTTTGAAGTTATCATTCAACCAAACAGTTTAATTTTTCTTTCCGCACTCCTCCTAGTCTAGTAGATCGTGATTGTGATTTCCGTATTCAGGCGCGTTCCACCAACGTCATCAAAACGTAAACCAGCCGCAACAACAAAACCACGTGCTCCGAAAAAACTGAAAGAACCAACACCAGACCCATTGGTTCTACAAGAGAAAAATCGTGCGATTCGAGCAGTGCTGAATAAAGAACCATCCAAATCAATATCACCATTGAATCATCCAAATCAGCTGAACCATCCACATCAATATCACCTCTACAATGCTCCCACAGCCACACTTTCAAGGCCACCAGCAGGGCCAAATCAGTTCCAGGCTCCTTATGGAACACTTCCATCGATTAACTCGTCATGGCTTCAACCATCGAATGAACGATCGGAAATGTTCACCCCGCCGATGGCTAGTCAACAACAAACTCCACAACTGACACCAAATCCACAGAAAAGTAGTCCGTTGGAGATGTTATTAAATGATGATGATGTCACAGATGATGGAGATAGTAGAAGTAGTAGTGGGTTAGTTGATGTTGTTCTTTTCTTTTTCGATGTTTTTTTTCATTTAGTTTATCAGAAAAACGCATGAAATTAATAATTTCTGAACAAACAACTTTTCTTTTTATCTTAAATTCAAGTCTAATTTTTATTCTTCTCCTAATAATGGCTTTTCAGAACCGTCAAGCCTTCTGGAAATCCGGCATACGCTTGCGGTCACTGCTCTAAGCAACTCTGCTCAGCGAGCAATCTCAAACGTCACCGTGCCACGTGTAAAATTGCGCAGTCCAGTTCAACATCAGTATCTAATCCATCATCTCAACCGTCTACACCAGCTCCGGCACAAGCGTCAGTCCAGACCTCGGCTCCAATCCAAGTGACACAACCTGTAACTGCTCCGACTCCTCAACCTGCTCCTCCACAAAGCTCTGTACAAGTTTTCCATCCTCCAGCACAGGCTCCAAATCTTCAAGCACCTCCTCAATCCCAAAATTCGGTACAACCTGTCTCTTTGGAAACCACTGCAACTGTGACCTACACTAAAACTCTTCCACATGTGACAGTCAACAAAAATTGGAATGCAGACAAAATGATGTCGCCCACAAAGCAGAAGACCGCGATTGATTCTGACGGAAAAGCATATGCTACAGTTGGTGAGGTTCTCAGAGCTCAACACAATCAGCAGCGTCCTCATCATCCAGAGCAACAATCACAGCTAATGTTCCAACCAAGATATCAAACACAACCAGTAACCCGGATACCGCCTCGTCCGCCTAATCCTATTCTGAATCAAGTACAGAATCCGCCACAACAGGTTCAGCAAAATCAGATTCAGAATCAAATCAGTCAAAGCCAAATGAACCAGGCTCAAGCTCAAAGTCGGCAGCCAGTCTCATTAGTAAATCAAAATCCTCAACAACAACAACCACAGCGTCTTCAAAGTCCACCGCGTTCTTTGACAACGGCGTCTTCCAATAAGAAAGGCTTAATCGAGCACAGAAACACTGACTTAGTACTGATAACGTCGGAACCTTTAGCTGAAAAACGTCCAGGAGCTCAGCTTCAAGACATGCTGGATCCAAAAAGAAGAGCTTCGGAGCCACATGTCACTCCCTTGCCACCGATTCAACTACCACCGAGAAATCGCGAGCCACAAACGCCCCAGCAACCGAGCGCCTTTCAAGTTCAATTCACTGCTCGTCCACTTCCACCGATGCAGCTGCCACCTCTACAAAGTTCCATGCAACATCAGAATCAAGGACATCAGAACCAAAATCACCAAAATCATCACTTCGGCACTCGAGGAACTCATCAAAATCAAGTTCAAAACCGGTTTGGAGCACCAATTCAGAATCAGATGACGCCTTCCAATCAGTCAATGGGACTAGGTCATCCACAACAGCAACAACAAGGGTCTCAGATGCATCAAGGTTTAGGACATCAAAATATGATTCAATCCAACAATTCCCAAGACTTTCTGAATCAAAATTCGAGGCATACAATGCATACTACAAGTGAACACGGTTTCGGACATCCCCAGGGTGGTCTCGGTCATCATCAGAATCCACAAAATTCAAGTGGTTTTTCGAGTCACAGTCAGCATCCACAAAGTTTTCACCGGCAAAATCAGATGAATCAAAATTTACAAGGACATCAGAACCAAATGGGTCATCAAGTGACTTCTCAAAGTAGTTCAGGAACACAACCTCAAAACCAGAATGTGCCACTCGTCCAACAAAATCAGACGCCAATGGTTTCACCTGGTCATCAAAGCTTCCAAATCCCACCAACCTTTCAAAATCAGACTTCCTACGCGCAGAATAATGCTTCGGAACTGGTTTCAACGGCATCTAGGAGTGAACAGGGATTAGGTCAAATGAGTTCATCTCAGAATGTGTCTCATCCGCTGACCCACCAAAATTCCGTGCAACAACACGATCATCGAGAAGAACAAAATCAGATGACGACCCCACCGCTCGTCTCTCAGACACCATTACAAGCTTCTCCTGGAAAACGAAGTAGATCGCAAAGCAATGTTGGTAAAAAGGATCAGAGTCAACCTGAGACAAACGAGTAAGTTTTAAAGAAATCGACACATTTTTGATGTAAAAAAAACTTTTTTCAGTGACCAAGTGAATCCTCAACATCGGCCTGGCTCTCCACTCGATTCGATCATCACATCCGTACCTCTATCCGTTGAAGTACATCACCATGCGATGAAGCAAGGAAAATCATCGAATCTAGGGCAGTGTAGTATTGATTCCCAGTCTACAGCTGATCCAAGTCCTGAAATAGATGAAAAGGAGAGTAATTCCAATTCGAGTAGTAAAAAATTGATTCCATATTTGTGTCCAGAATGCGATAAAAGGTGAGTAATAATAACAAAGAAGGGACCTATAAATATGATTTTTTTTCTAGATACTCATGCCGAAAGAATGTGAAACGACATCGACAGGCCGTCCACAAATTAACAATGGAAGAGATACTGGCTAAACCGGAGAAACCTGCACCACCTGAGCCAATGAGTGCTCCAGTTAATCATGGTGGTCGTCGACACACTGTTGCTGGTGTTGAAGATATGGCAGTAACAAAAGGAGCAGGAAACAAGCGAAAAGCGTCGGTTGCCGTCACATCGTCTGGAGCATTAAAAGGCAAAGCTGAAAAGAAAGGAAAAGAATTGACTACTTCTGTGGAACTGGAATCAAAGGATGACAGTGGCAATGTGCAGCATCAGGAGCAGCCGACTCAAATAGAGACAACGGGTGCTACCGGTTCCCTGCCTCAAGTGCATACAATTCTTAACCAAAGACATAATTTGGATCAAAAACCTTCGTATCCTGTGCAGTTTCAAGACAAATTTGGATCATCGATTAATCCACCAGCTCAAGAGGAAAGACTATTCGGGGCTCTTGTTTCCCCGGGAATGCAACACTCTGCTTCTTCATATACATCCACATCTTCTCACTCTTTATGGAATAATACAGCTCCATTCGCGCCGGTACCGTTAAACAATGGACCAGAATCTGTTAGAACAGAAGATGATGCTCATAAAATGCAACAAATTGCTGCTGAACTGAAAAGATGCGCCGAAAAAACGTCGTTTCCAACTAATAACGAAGGAAAAGATGACGATCAGATTTTATTTGAACAACTCCGTCTCGATTTTAATGGAAAGGAGCATCAAGTCGCAATAGAAGACACTGGAGACATATTAGGATCAGATACGATTGAAGCTGACTCCACGAGTCATGAAGACATGCAAAACGAAAAAACGATATCAACATCGTCCAGTGTTGGCATTCCGTCCCTTTCCTCCCCAGAAGAACGATTCATTCAACAACAAAAGCAACAACAACAGTATACAACGGCAGTCTGGAATGATGAACTCTCTCATGCTACTGCACCGATGCCATTGGCTCCTGATCTCTTTCAAGAACCGGTTGCGGAGCCTTCAAAGAAACGCGGAGCTCGTGCTCCGCCAAAAAGGTCACTTGATCACATTTGCACTGGATGCAAGAAGGTCCTGGGAACCGACTATTCTCTCAGAAGACATCGTACTGGCTGTGCAGAAGTTCAAAAAGTTTTGAACCCTGAATACCCGAAACCTCCACCAGCGAAAAGAAAGAGACAGACGAAAGAGCAAACAAGAGAACAAGCCGTGGTTGAGGCGGAGAGGGAAGTGGAAAGAATCGAAGCTCTACCACCGCCGTTAGTGGTTTATGAAGTGGTCGATCAGTTCAATGCAGAGAGAAAAATGCTGAGGTGAGTTAATTCAACACATTTTAATATTTTTTAAAGTTCCATCACCTCTTAATTTCAGTAAAGCAAAAACGGCCGCATTGTCTACAACGACAGAGGGGTCATCGGAAACTCTGGTTTCACTTTCGACTCTTTCTTTCTCTCCTTCCAACTCAACTTCAAAATCATCTTCCATGTCTCCGTCTCAAGGAACGCCTTCATCTGCCAGAACGATTTCGCCTACCGCTTCCACGTCTTCTGCTTCAATTCGAGGAGGTCCGAAGCCTACTAAAAATCAGGCGAGATATATGTGTCAGGTGTGATTCCTAAGAATCCTTTTGAAAAAAAAGAAGAGAAAAACCACTTCCAAATGTAGGAAAAAATCTGACAAATATGTCTTTCTTGTGTCCTGTGCATGATGTGGAATGAGCATGTTTTATTAACCCTTTTCTAACCACTGTAAATGCGAATTGGTTTTGATTACTTAAATTTTAATGGAGCTTGTTAACAATTATCCGATTGAATACACGCTCCAGTTTTGCTTTTTAATCAAAGACATACTGAAAAAATAACCCTTAAACACCTTTTGAATTCTGTTTTGCTTACTCGTAAAATCATTTGCACTTCTCCTATTGTAATCCTATTATTTGGCGTGGTTGTGTTTCTCTGTTCAATTTTTATTCAAGTAGCCATTTCATTTTTTCAGGGATGCAACAAACTTCTATGCAGTGAGTGGAGCCTTACCCGGCATCAAAAAAATTCATGTCCCCAGTCGAGAGTTCAATTAACATCTTTGTGAGTTCATACGATCATTTTAAACAATTGAGACCGCTTCAACCTATTTATATTTGCAGTGATCCAACATGTCAAGCTGATTCAGTTGAGATCGTATTCACCGGTGGTTACAACTTGCTATGCAAAAACATATCACGATCGTTTCTCGCATCAACTTCTCCTCTATTTTCCGTTTGGCTAACAAATGAAAACAGAGCCAAGATTGAGTTGGATTCAACTTTGGAAGACTTCTTACTGTTGCTGAATGTTCACTCGTATAAGACGGACATTACAGGTTAGTAATTTGAAAAATACTAATACTTATTGGTTTTTTTTTGGATCACTCCAAAGTCAAAAAATTTTAATGTATTTAAATAAAAACATTTTCAGCTGACAACATAGAAATGGTTGCTGCGCAATCGCAAAAGTATGAGCTGAATGAAGTGCTCGGACGGGTGAAACAATTCAGATTTGATATGGTTCGTTGCAATTTTTCTGTTTTAGCTTCCAACTAGAGAAAGAGATTTTCATTTTTGTATTTTTTCAGGCTGCTCTACCATAAGCTTTCCGTCTATTTTTACTTCCACTACAATGATATGCTCATCACTATTCATCCTTTTTCATTTGTTATTCTTAAAAGTCCTCCCAACGCCTTTCTCTTTTTTCCATTTAATTAATGTATGCTTTCCTTTTTTAATATCTAAAATTCTCGCTAGATACTCTCAATCTTTGCAACTGATTCATAAAATGGGTTTTTGAGTTTTTACTTTCAAACTGTTCTCAAAATTTTACTGTTTGAAAATATATTGTGATCTCATAATAATTTAGCCATGTATCAGGTTTCCATCCCGCTAGTTGCAGATTGTAGGCAATTGTCATTGTTTCATCTTTTTAATTTTTAATATGATCCAAACTTTCTTCATTTCCCCAGTATATCCTGTATTATGTGTCGATATAAGATCTCACTCACCCCGCATCCCTTTCCTTTTGAAAATATTGGTTTTTGAATTATTTATGTTTTGTAATAATAACCGTTTTCTTTTTAAAACGGATTTCGTTTTTAGAAAATTTTGAAACTTAAACATTTTTAGAAAGGTAAATACTGCGATTTGTCAGGCTTTTTGCTGTTTAAACGTAGAATAGACTTGGAAATAGACTTAAATGAACACTTTTCTCGAACTCTGACGTGGCCTGAGAAAAATAGAAGTTATTTCCAGGATGACTATCCGATATTCCCAGGACGACGATGGTTTTTTATGTCTTTTGCTAGTGTCTGGCACAATTTTCTTGATAGCTTTTGCTTATTTTTTCACAATTTTGGTGATTAATTGGGCGCGAAGAAGGTGATTGTTGTTCAGTATCCTCATAATCTTAGTTTTCCAGATACGTGAGGTACATTGAGGAACAGAGGAAATTGAATGAAGATTTGTTACGTGTTAAAAACGAATAAATAATTTATTGATCTTATGAAATCCAGTACTCGTATTCAAATTATAACCGAAAAACTACACAAAAAAGATTCACAAAATCAGAAATGAGGAATATTGTCCTGTAGTTTAATAACTGCATCTCTATAGTTCTTTTCCAATCTTTTCAGTGCAGTTTTCAACTCCGAAACTATCATTTGATTCTTCTCCTTGTCTTTTTCCCGTTTTTGTTTCTAAGATTACACAGATTACTGGTATGAGCGTAAACTTGGCATACCGTTTCTCGGAGCTCTTTTCTTAACTTTTCGACGTTTTCAGGAGCTTCAGGAGTCGATTCTAGCTTCTTTCTGGAAAAAGTATTCAAATAATCATTCAATGGAATTTCTAAACTTGGAACAGATTCCTAAGACTAAGCTCCTCCTTCTTTGATTTATACTTACTTCATTGAAACCAGTGAAACCTCTAATCGATCTCTCTCCATCTTCATTCCACTCTCAAATTGTTGCCGTTCTTCTACACATTTTTGAAGTTTTTCATATAAACTTTTAACTTCTAACTCCAGTCTTTCTCGATGATCTTCTTCAATTCGAATTGATCTTTCACTTTTGTCAAAGGCTTCCTGTAGTTTTTCATATTTTTCTAATTCCGAATGTAGTTCTAAAATTTTAAATATTCATGTTTCATTTGTCGATTAGTCCGTACCTTCAATTTGCTTTTCATTTTGTTCACAAACTTTTTCAAATTCAGATATTCGAACTGTAAATTCTTCTTCTGCGTCGCCAATTTTTCTCGAAAATTCCCGTTGGTGTTGACGTAATTTCATTTCCAAGCTAAGGTTCTCGTTCATGAGTTCTTCGTTCTTTACTTTCAAAGCATTTATGGTATACGACTGGTCATTTTCAGATCTCATTTTCTGTATTTGCAAGTTCAGGCTGAAATATTAAAGGTTAAATTATAAAGTTTCTTGTTCTACATGAAGCTTGATATTTTACATTAAAATTAATATTTAAACTCACGCTTGAACAGTAGTGTCTAACTCGGATACTTGCACATTCAAAGAACTCTCGGAATTAATTAAACTCTCAATTTTCGAATTCTTCTCAGAAATTTCTAAAGAAAACTGCCTTCCTTTTTCTAAGTAGTGTTCTTCTTTTCTTTGAAGTTCTTGATTAAGGCTGTCTATCAAATTCTCCATGTGTTCAAATCTGAAAAAAAAGTTTACACTGTCAGCTAAGAAAAATTTATTACCTTGGTGAAACCAGCTGTTCAGTTTTCATAACCATTTCTTTTAGTTTAATGTCGAATTTCATCTTCAATTCCACTTCTTTTGATTTTTCTTTTCTTTTGAAATCATCTAATTCTGTGTTCAAGTTTACTAATTTCTCCAATAATTCATCATTTTCTCTCACTAAATCCAGTCGATCCGTTCGTAATTTTTCAATCTGATTGTTTTGGTCTTTAATCTCCTGAAATTTTGTTTATGAAACAAATTCTCGAGCTGGAACTATTAAGGAAAATTCAAGAACTCACTTTTCTATAAACATTTTGCAACTCCTCGATGGTGTCAACTTTGAACTTTTCATATCGTACCTGAATTAAATTCACATTTCAAACTGAACTGGTTCAAAATATGAGAAAAACGAGAATACATAATAGACTTACCTCCCTTTCCTGATTGGATTGTCTCATATTCTTTATCAATTCATCGCTTCTTGCCTCCAATTCCATTAACTTTTCTCTTGACTCCTCTCCTTCCATCATCAATTTCTGTCCCATTTTAAGATGCTCATTTTCTTCAGATATCTTCAAGAATTTTTCTTTCAGCGTGCGATAATTCTCTTGTGTTTTCAGGACGAGTTCCCGTTCAACCTGAAATTTTTGAGTTTAGAGAATTCAAGAAAATAAAAAGTACCGTGAGAATCCGGTTGAGTTCGTCGATTTCTGAGTAATTTGGACGTCGTGCACTCATTTTTCATTGAAAACTAGGTTATTTCAGAACAAGAGGAACATTTATTGAAAATGTATAAAAATCCTTGAATTTTATGATGCCCGAATATGTATTCGAAACTTTAAAAAAGAACCCAAAGAATTGAAGAAGAGACGCAGAAGCCTAAATATGAGGCGTTTGCTTTCTCTTTTCCTCCTTCCAATGTTTCACGTAACACTCCTCCTCTTGCTCTTTCTCCATCCGTTTTCCGTAATTGGCATGGTGACAGATGGGAACATGAAAACGAAATAGTTCCCATTGAATAGAGATATAGAGAGAAAGACAGAAAGATGGCAGCTGCATGGATTTAGGGACTACTGCGAAACGACCGAAAATGAGGGAAAATGTGGTGAATAAGAGAATGACCCGCATTTGAAAACATAGAGAAGCAACGCTTTTATGAACTACAATCAAAAAAGGAAGCAATTAGTGGATATTATTCTACATTATCAGATTTCACTATCTCTGAGCAATCATACCTGGCAAAATCATAAATAATTCCCGAAAAACCAACCATCATACATTCTTCAACGAGAAAAGACACAAACTCCTTTGTGACCTGGAGTATATGACCAATTCTCTGATTGTCTCGCTACCTTCGACACAACGTCTCAATAGAGTAAACAATGTCGTTTTTCAGTCTATTTCTTTCCATCTCCTATCATTTTATGATCATTTTTCTGCCGTTTTTGTGATGGGTGGAGTCTAGAAAGGTTATATAAAAATGCCACTCGAATTTCACCCAAATAGTTCATGGTGATAGATAGTTTCGTTTTTTTTTTCGAATGTTATATTTTTTATTCGTTACATTCAATCATTGTTTGTCAAAAAATTCTTTGGTCTTTATTATCTTCACCATCTGTCTTCTTTTAGATTGTGTAGTAATATAACGTGAACAAAATTTGATGTAGCTTTGATTCCATTTGACCTAATTTTAAAGAGATCTAAATCTAAAACTTTCCGTTTACAACTTTAAACTAGTCATTTTACTTCTCCACTCCAGATTCGGTCATGGAAAAAGAAGGATTCGCTCGCCTATTCCACAACTTCAACAATGTAATTGAGCCAAAGTTATGCTCTTCTTCTGGAACAGTGCCAAGTTATTTGAAAGGGACAATGGTTAGAAATGGACCAGGAATGTTTGAAATTGGAGACAATAAATATGAGCATTGGTTTGATGGTCTCGGCTTCATTCAAAGATATCATTTTGAAAATGGAAAGGTTGGTTGTTTGTCAGAGTGTACCTATCCTATTTTTTCTTAGATGTACTACTCTGCCCGTTATCTTGAATCTGAAGCGTTCGCAAAAAACATGGAAGCTCAAAGAATCGTTGCCGGTAGTTTTGGTACTGCTGCATTCCCTGATCCATGCAAAACTATTTTCTCACGATTTTTCTCAAGTTTTGTTCCAAACGATGAAAAACATGATAATGCTAACGTTGCATTTACACCAGTTGGAGACGGATTATATGCTTGTACTGAGACTCCACACATGTATAGAATTGATTTAGACACTTTGAAAACGCTCGAGCCGGTAAGAATATAAAATGGGTGCATTGTTTTAACTTACCATTTCAGGCTGACTTTTCCAAATACGTTGCCTTACACACATGTACTGCACATCAGCTTTACGATGAAAATGGCGACGTTTACAATATTGGGTCCCGATTTGGACCAGATTCGTCCCATGTTTTCACAGTTACTAAAAATCCCAAGCATTTGAACTCTAAAAGTGATCATTCATGGGAACACACCACAAAAATTGGTGAAATAAAATGCTCTGAAGCATTCTACCCAACTTATATGCACTCTTTTGGGATGTCTGAAAACTATCTCGTTATGTTTGAATCCCCAATACGAATTGATATTAAAAAGTTCGTGATGAGAAATTTCATCAGTACCACCTATAGAGATTGCATGAAATGGCATAGTGATAAAGATGTGAAAGTTTTTATCATGAACAAGAAGACCGGGGAACAGTTACCATTGAAACTGAAAATGGAAGCTTTCTTCACATTCCATCATGCTAATACATTCGAGAAAGACGGTTGTCTTGTTGTTGATTACTGTAGAATGCAACAGACAGGAAATTTCGATGCGCTGTTGATTAAAAATATGAAAACTGGCAACTTCCAGAATGTGAGCTTTCCGTGTTTAGCAGTTTCTTTAAAACATTTTTATTCATTACAGGACCCAAACTTCTTGCCCTATTTGACTCGTCTCATTATCCCACTGACTATCCCAGAAGGAGCACAGCCAGGTGACAACCTTCTAAAGTCGCTGGATTGGGCAGAGGGATGCACGGCGACGATTCAAGCAAATGGAGTTATTCGTTTGAAGGAGAAACGGACTTGTAACGTTTGTGAGTAAATTTTAATGTTAAGAAAAATAAAACGAATTTTAGCCATGGAGTTTCCCCGCTATCATTGGGAAAAGATAAACATGAAGGAATACAAGTATGTATATGGATCAAGCGTATTAGGAACTCAGAAGTCTGAAAGCTTGCCTGGAATTGTGAAAGCAGATTTGCTTCATGGAGATCATAAAGTTTGGCGCAGAGAAAATGATAAGCAAGTTTGTGGAGAACCGATTTTTGTGCCGGATCCAAATGGAACAGAGGAGGATGACGGTAAATATTTGAAGATGTGATGAAAAAAATAATAAAAGTTACAGGTATTCTAATTGTCCCAGTTATGACTATAAGCGATGGTCAACGTCCATTTGTGTTGATTTTGGATGCAAGGACAGTTGAAGAAATTGCTAGGTTCACTATACCGGAAGCCAGAATTCCCCTAGGATTCCACGCATTCTATCAAGGACGACCGGAACTATAACTTCTTGCATTCCAGTTTTGGAAAAAGAAACTCAAAACTAAATTAAACCTAAAATATTGAGATCAACGTTCAATGTATTTATTGTCGGACTCTTTTTTTTTCTTATTTATTTTTCAAAACTTTGAAGACGTTGAATCCCATTTTCTGCGTTTCCCCAAATATAGCCGTTAATCCATTCCTACCAGTTTTCCCTCATTTTCGTATACTCCCTAGAACAATCTCAGCAGGAGTCTTTGTCCCGTTTTCACACATGGTATTTCGATTAATCATTTGTTCTGTCTTCTTCTTCCTATGTACAATACATGAAATGACAGTACACAATAAATTTTTGAAGAAGCAACAAAATCAGAAAAGAAGGATAGATCAAAAGAAGTATGATGGATGAGTAGACGGCGGCTTTACTTCAAAGGGGAAAGAGGTGAAGAAAATTATGGATATCTCGTGCAAGCGTTGAAAATTAATAACTTCACTTCTAATAGTTTTTGCATGTGATTTCAATAAGATTTTCTTCTTAAAATCTGATGAAATACTTCCCGTTTTGTTAGAATTCTCATTTCGCTTTCCTGGTTCTCGCTTAATTTTTTTTTGATCGGCATTATCACATCGTGTGAAAAATCTCGTTTGTTATTCAATACCTCGTTTTCTTATCCAATTTTCGCGTTTCTTATCTATTTCGAAGCTTTTGTTTCATTATCTCATCTGATATGACCAGGATAGCCTTGCGATTCTTTCCATTACTACTTTTTTCAACGACTTTTTTGAGCATTTTTGCAGAAGGTGATCAAGATTTGTTAGTTATTTTTCAAAAAAATTATTTTTTCAGATCCAACTTTGTCAGCAACAGTTTTAGGTGGTGACTTGGAGCCCTTTGACATTCCATTAGAAGAGTTGGAAAAAGATACGAAACAAGTTACAACTCTTTCCGAACAGTGCAAAAGATTTGTAAACCATTATAGGTAAACAGCGAAAATCAACTTTTGATTTTCTGATTTTGTTAAACGTGTCAACCGAAAAGTTTTTAATTTTCCAGATATTACTGTCGTACATCCAACATAGCCACTTATAATGAAGAGGTTCGAATCATATGTGAACGGTACCGCACATACTGCTCTGATAGAGTGTATCCTTCAATTAATCACGTGAGCATTTTTTAATTTATCAAATCATACGGAATGATGATTTTCACAGTTGAAATAGGTTGCCATTAAACAATTTATATCGTTTTAGATCCGTAGACAAACCAAGTTCTGGGAAGGAGCCGGAGTACCGAAGGCAACAATCAAAGCCATGTCTACATGCTACTCTCATTGTAAGGAAACAGATCCTGTGTAAGTCACTCTTTCTTTAATCAATGAAATAATCATTTCAGATGCGTAAATGCGTGTGAATGTCTCCATTTACAATGGATGATGAATTACGAGTGCTATCCGGGCACACGTGCCCCGGCATACAACAATTGCCAACGATGGGCAGCCAAGTGTAGAACTGTTTGGAAGCCACGTCAAGACTATACACCAGCAGATTACAGAGACATGGCTCCACCGCCTATTGTCCGAGGAGTTTTCTACGGATATGATGGACTGGGTAAAAACACTTAGCCTGAACTGGGTAAAAAGCTTATAATTTTCAGCCACACATAGGACTTTCGATCGCCCACGTGATCATGGAGTATCATTCTTCCGAGGAACCAACACGGTTCTTGTCGATTGGCCAGAAGGAAAAGTGGCCGGAGGAACTACTATCGAAGTTCCGTTTGCCGGTGTCAATGTTATTCCAAATCAATACAACATTGGGTTTCCAAATATGCAAAGAGCAATGCGAGAGTTTACCAAGTGAGTTGTTCCTACTTTTCCTTGATTTTTAGTTTTTTTTTCCAGACAAAACCCGGATCAGCTCAATCCTGGAACTGGAAGAATGTCAGCTTTGAGTATGATGTCAAGAAGCTGATTTCCAATATTTCTGTTGAATATGTGTTAATTAAATAAGATCTGATAATAACTTTGGCATAATAAAGCGTTTCCAATATACGGAAAATTTTTAATTTTTTAAACCTTCCCCTATTCTTCTAACTTCTCAATTTTGCTGGTTTTCCTCTTCACAAACTCAATATCATATCCAATTCTTTGTCGAATAATTAACATGCATTCTTCCACCAACATATGTGCATCATAAACTCTTCTTACCCGCTTTCTTGCCTCCTCCTATAACAATTAAAATGACATGGTTGGTCTAACCTAAGCCTTTCCTCTCCACGTCTTCAGAAGAACAAGCAACAATATACTCAAGTTTACGACCACGTTGGAGGGTCTCCAAATGAAATTGACTGCTTCTAAAGATGAAGACGAAACATAGAAAATGGAAATGAAGAATACCTAATATGCTCTTCCAATTTGTTACGAAAGAAAAAGTGAAGAAGAAATAATATGATGAATAATAATTTTCAATTCAAATCAGGACTTCTTAAAGCATTGGCTATGTATATCATTTAATATTTTGATTTTGGAAACTTGATTCCTAGAATAAAAGTTTTTATTCTGCCAGATTATTCCCTCATTCTGATTTCCTATTTCCAAATAAATTCTTTTCGCCTAATACATTTTGCTTACTTAGCACATATGCCTTTTATGTGATTGTCAATTCCTCACGTTCTCTTTAAACCCCGTTTCAATTCTCATTACTCTTGGAACGAAGAAAAGAAATTGAAATTGATTCCTTCCGAGACAAAACTAATATGTATCCTAACTTATTGGACTAAGAAAGAATAACAGAAACAACGAGAAAAACAAGACTACCGTAGCTTTTCCAATTTAATTTGTTTTACTTGCTCTTCTTTTTTCCTCATTGAGTCATTCAAGATTAAAAACAATTGTTTTTCTTTGTCTTCTCCCCGTGTTTCTTTTTCATTAGTTTTCTCTATGGACCAAGTTACCGTATGACTTTTGAAAAACCACCTAGTGAGAAAAAACAAAAGCACTTGGAAAATTCAAGTTAAAGTTTTAAAGTGTTTATAATGACAGAAGTTACCACCCTTTTCAACTAACAGATATCACATTTGTAAACCGACGCGCTGAATAAAAAACGTATAGTTGTTTACGACAATTTCAAAAGAATCGCCGCTTCGAAAAGTAGAAACTCTGAACGGTAAAAAAGAGGATGTTACAAAATCTTGTTAACTGGCTTAGGATTAATGAACCGAGTTTCTAATTTCCTCATGATAGAGGAAATACGGACGGCACGAGCGTCGGCGCCGACACGTCTGCAGTCAACCGTATGCCAACAAAATGATCCGCGTCTTTTGACCCTGTGCCGCCAGTAGAACGGTTTCCCGCGTATTCCGAGGTGTCCATCGGAAAACGGGGGGAGGCGTCCGATGAAGAAACCGTTTTTGATTAACTAGTCACTCACTGTCATGAGGGGAATGGCATTGTGGTTTTTCTGAGATTTGTTTGTACGCATTTGTCCTTCATTGGATTTGAAGACTTTTCTGAACTTTTATAGAGTAAGCCAATACAAAGTTCGTATTTATTTCAGAGCTCTATTCACCGCTTTCTCATTTCCTACTCAGTTCCTTTCATCCGTCCTAAATAAAAGTTAATTAGTATAATACAGGGTGCGACAAAATTATGGCAACAAAATATTGGTGTGAGCAGCCGGGCGCACAATTTAAAATTACTTTTCAAAATATGATGCGTTTCTGTTTATCAGGTCCCTGATACATGATTTGGACACTCTAACAGAGTTCTAATTATTTTTGAAATCCGTCCAAACCTAGTTCTCAGGAACAGGCCATATTTTCATCAAAATTTCAAAATGACGAAAGACGTCACTGGATTTGAATCCGATTGACCACTATTCTTATGGAACTTTTCAATTGAAGGTTCAAAAGTAACTAGATCACAATTTGAAGCCATTTAAGAATAAATTTTGGTAGCAGAATGGGCAAATTTCTGTAAATAGTTACCCTCCGTGCCAAGCTAAAAATATTCCGAAGAGAATCAGAGGTATTGTACAAAACGAACTCATTTAAATTGAACAACTTTAATTAATTTTGGTTCGAAATTGTTTTAATATACTACATTTGAATTTTCATGTTGATTCGAGTATTTTTGAGAAGATTCTATTACTTAGAATGTGTTGCAATAATTATGTCGCACCCTGTAATAATAATAATAATAATCATTCTCCATAATACCTATTCTCCCCACATTCAAATTTTTCTCATAAACTTTTTTCTCAATTGCGGCATACGGTAGGTAACAGCAATATGTTTTATACATTAGGCGAAAGAGTGAGAATCTATTATTAAAGTTATTATTTTTATTGCTATAGTTATTCATTAAGAATGGAATGGTGAGAAACTAGGTGGACTTTCAAATGATAGAATTTATGAGTGGAAGTGTTCCAAAAAAGTGAGAAAACGAAAAAAGGAGAATAATAGAAGTAGAATGAGATGTAACAATGGTGTATAATGTACTGCGTAGAATAAGGAAGTAGGTGTGCCTACGACAACTATTATCTGTTAAACATTACTGGAAAGTTGAGCAACGTCTTTTTTTAATTCTTACACATTGTCTATGACACCTATTGCAATGAGTAATTGAATATAAGAATACTGTATCTGGTGTAAATCATCGTGCTAACTTTGATTATCAGTTTATTCATTTTAACAAACATCAAGGTAGAGCAGTAGGGTTCTAACTCATTTTAAAATCCGTTAGAAATTCAAATATTGACACTAATTCGTATGTCACGAAATTGAAAATCAGAGTTCCTTCTGTCTTCCTCTAATCCTCTTATTCTCTTCTAACAAGTCATGACAGTAATTCTCCATTTTTCAAATTTCTCACTATTTGAATACCAATTTTGAGACCCAATTTCACATTTTTCAGCAGGGACTTCACGAACAGGTTTTTATTTTCCTTCTATACGAAAAAATACAAATCTTCGTGTAAATCATGAACACGTGTCCACAGCTCAGCAGGGGTCCGTCGAGGGGTAACTGGTTTCTTTTAATATAGGTTAGTGACTTCTAAAACAAAGACTCGACACATCTTTAACAAGTTGTTCCTTTTTCTTCTCATTCTTCCTTTCATGGCGGTCTTTTTTTGTAAATCATCCCTAGTCCTACTGGTTGGCCCCGCCTCCATTTGTCTTTTCACTAAGCGCACCGCCCATTTATCCTTAGTTTCCTTATTTTCCTTTCTTACGTCAAACAAATTTACTTTGGGCTTCATATCGACCTACCTGATAGTATAATTCCTAAACCATGCCGCGACCTGGAAAAGATTCATACGATGAGCAGAAACCACCGTATTCCTACATCTGGCTCACCTATATGGCTATTCAAGATTCTGATGAAAAAATGTTGCCGTTGACGGAAATCTACAAGTATATTATGGATCGGTTCCCGTTTTATAGAAAAAATACCCAAAGGTACTAGGATAATCACAGCTCACCAGCTTCAATTGTTTATTATACATTACAGATGGCAAAACTCTCTAAGACATAACTTATCGTTCAATGATTGTTTCATCAAAATACCAAGAAGAGCTGATCGTCCAGGAAAGGTATGCTTAAATTTCAAAAGCTGTTTCAAATTACTCAGTTTAGTAAATTTGTTCTTTTGAGTTGAAACACCAGAGCCGTAGCTAATCAGCATACCCACTTCGTTTTCATTTTTTCTCTTTTCTTAGAATCCTTTTTTGCACGTTCTAATGAGTTTCCGCATACATGAAAAAACCAACAGAGTCAATAAGGTTTAAAAAAATCTTTTTCAATATACTTTTAATTCAGGGTTCCTACTGGGCAGTTCACCCAAATGCTTCCGGAATGTTTGAAAATGGCAGTTGTTTACGTCGCCGTAAACGATTTAAGGTGAGTGTTGGGTTGGGTTACTGTAGATGATTTCTTGTGTAAATTGATAATCATTTATCAAAAGATATCGTATCTCCTTATGCGAAAAGGTTTTTTTTTTCAAAAAAAAAAGAACGATTTTGATTTGCGAGTTGAGTACAGCGCATGCTACCGTATTCTCCTGATAGACTTCAAGGTTGGATAGAAAGAGGCGAGAAATTTGTTTTAAATACGGCCGAAGATGGAGATAGAGAATAGAAAACAAGGAGATTACGGTGAGAAGCGGATTGAATGAAACGGGAGATACTTCTTGCATTGTATAGTACTGTAGACTCAATTTCAATTGAATCTTTAACAGGCTTTAAACTTATAGCTATAAGTTATAGCTTAGAAGTTTTAATCTCAAGCCATTCACTAACTTTGTTCTTCTTCCTTCAACCAAACTCTCAAATTCTCGAACCTGTCAATCGCACTCTTGCCAGATCCTTAAATTAAGATGAATTGACGGTTATGTCTCCACAGTAAATTGTCAAATGAGCGAAATATTGGCAATCTTCTTTCCTCCCCTTATTACGCCCATCTGTTGCAAGTCATGACATACAGAAATGAAATGTGCATGTATGAGCAACATATGTCGTGGAACTTGTTATGAAATGAGTCTTGCTTATGATTCGTGTATTATAAAAAAGAATGCTCATGCTTCTAAACTGTCGTAGTCTATGCAGAAACTTCATCATAAAATATACCGAAATTAACCTTTTCTTTAATAGTCAGTTGACAGTTAAACTCGTGAATAATGGCACCTTCTATATTCAAACTGCATCAATCTTTGTCTTTCTCCACTCTGCGAACTCGCTTTTAAATGATTAGTCGCCTTTTATTCAAGGCCATCGTTTTCTTACCGTATTCTTCATGCGCGAAATGAACCAAAAGACTGATTTTATTGTTCTTCATCTTCTTCTTGACACGTGTGTATGTACATGTTTCTGATCGTCTATCTAAATGTATACAGTTTATGTCACTTTTTGGAAAAGCGCCGCTTACTTTTTGTGGAAATAGGCAAGGACATCATGGTCATTTTAATGGGCTTTGAGGGCGGTCTCTCTGTGACATTTAGTGACACTAGTTAGAGGATGATTTTGTGGAATTGAAAAAAACATAACTCAGAATAAAATGTATTTCAGGCACGCGAGCAGGACTATGACGACGATGACTTCCATCCGGCTCCATCCAAAATCTCGAGAAAGAATCCACCATTACCAGATCCTCCAATAACTCCACCAAATCTAACAACTCTTTTTCCAAACCTTCCACCCTCATTTCCTAATTTCTGTCTCTTTCCTCCTGGACTGGATCCAACCAAATCTTTACTTTTGAATCCACTCTCTCTTCTTTTGATGCCTCATTTCTTAAAAAACTCCACAAATTCTAGTAGCACACCCCACTCGGATTCTTCTGAAATTTCCGAATCTTCAAAGACTCCAACACCCGAAGCTGGTTTCAACTCATCTTTTAGTATTGAATCTATTTTGAGTACTTGAATATTTCAGTGGCCAATAATAATTCATAATTTAGAAAATTCTTTCAGACACTTTTATTTCTTCTGTGCCAATAATTTCTGTCATCTTGTCTTTCTTTCATTTCCTCTTCAGATTCGGTATATTCTATTTATGTAATTCTCATTTCTCCTGTAACAGTTCACATTATACCGTTGTTGAAAACTTTCATTCCATCTACTACATTCCACGTCATTTGAATACCTATTTTATACTCGGTGCCTACTATCACCTAGTCCGTTTCTTTTTTCATTATTTGCTCTAAAACATTTTCCAAATTAACAGTGGTTCCCGAAAAAAAATATTATAAGTTTCACTGTTGCCCTAATTTTCGAGCAATTAGAATTATATGTGATGTAATTAATTTCTGTGACTTTTTTGATGTATAAACACAATAACTTTGGGAAGGAAATAAATATATAAGTTAATTGATATACGGTTTTTGGTTAATTTTCTTTAAATATTAAGGTTGTCAATTTGAAATGTTGAAGTCTCGCTGATACCACAGGAGGAGTGTGCCAGTTACTGAAATAATCAAGGTTTGCTTTCGGAAATTCCTCCTTAAGCCACTATAAAACATCTTTTTTATTTTGATAAAAGTGAGTCAAATGCACCTGGTTCGATGAATCTATTTAACTTTTTATTCATCTTTTGAATAAACGTGTTGATCTACGGTGCATTGATTCCGATAACATTTCTTCGAAAACTTCCAAAATAAAATATGGAATGCAAAATTTGCTTCACCAAATTTAATGAAAATCAACGTACTCCAAGAATTCTGACAAATTGTGGACATACTTTATGTCAATTGTGTATAGTGAAGCAGAAGAAACACGGAGAAATCGTTTGTCCATTTGATAGGACAGTGACGAAATTGGATGGTAGGAATACTCAAATTTACCTAACATTTTAAGTTTTTTCTCAGGTGGAGCAGATCAGTTACATAAGAATTATGCTCTTCTCGAACTCGTGGAAAAGTCTCAAATTTCAAAATCTGAATCGAGTCATGAACCAGAAATCATTTCATCCAATTCTTCAGTTTCGTCTGATGTTTTATCTGGAAATCTGTCTGATCTCTCAAATCAATCCAACTTCATTTCGGTAAACACATTTCTCGAATCAAGTACTGAGAGTGATGGAAGTATGACGTCGATGGAGTCATTTTCAACCACTTTATCAAATCAAAGTGCTTTGGAGGATTATGAATATCTGCATGATATGTACTTGTGATTTTTTGAACTAAATTTTAAACCAATAAACTTTTTCTGATACATATAATCTTGAAAAATAATTTAATGTTAGCTCTCTCAGCCCAAAAAACATCTTTCTTATTTAAACAAGTATTTCCGCGCTGCCTTCGCACAATTAATGTGATGTCATAGTGCGGCAAACGCGCTCGTTCGTACCGAATTTTGAGAGAGGCGCGAGCGCGCCAAAAAAGTGTTTTCGAATCGTTTTCTGAATTTCATGTATTTTTCTCTTGTTTTTCAAAAATTTCCCTGATTCTTTTCTTATTTTTTTAAATTTCTTCATTTAAATTCATCACATTTTCAAAGTTTTTATCATTTTACATTGAAAAACTCTGATTTTTCTTCGAATTTCAGCCGTTTTTCTTATTTAATTCTTTACAGGTACCTAACTACAACTAACCATGGCTGATCGTGCTGGAAATAACCCAAATGATGAGCCGCTTCCAGAAAACCCATTGGTTGACGAGGAAGATGACGTTGACGGAATCGATGAAATGTTCAACAATGAGGAGGAGGATCCCGAAGATGAAGACGGAGAGAATCTGTTTGGAGATGACATGGAAAGGTGAGTTGAATTTTAAAAAAGCCTTGGAATATATATTTTTTTCCAGAGACTATCGTGAACAACCGGAACTCGATCAGTACTCTGAATCGGGAATGGACGACGCTTCCGATATCGGAAGTCTCTCAGTCAATGCTCGTCGTGCTGCAGAGCGTGAGATGGCTCAACGAGATCAGCTTCTTGACGACGATGCATTGATGTATGAAGAAGGGGATAGTGAGGTTGATTCGAGAAAGCGTGGAGGACGCGGTAGACGTGATCTTCGTCGTCGGGAAGAAGAGGATGTGGCTATGGAAGAGGATGACATTCCAGTTGATATTCTTGAAAATATTCGTGGAAGAACGATTCGCGATCACGTTTCCGATGAAGCAGTCGCTAGAGAAGTCGAAAGAAGATTCAAGAATTTCCTTCGATCCTTCCACGAGCATGGAAGCAATCAGATGAAATACATTCAACTGATCAAAGCTATGGTAGCAGATAACAAGGAATCACTTGAAGTCAGCTTTGCTGATTTGAGTCAAGATAATGGAGAGCAGAATATCTCGTACTTCCTACCAGAAGCTCCAAATGAGATGTTGGCTATTATGGATCGTGCTGCCACTGATGTCGTCATTAACATGTATCCTTTCTACACACGTGTCTGCAATGAAATCAAAATTCGCATTTCGCATCTTCCTGTAGAAGAAGATATTCGAATGCTGCGTCAAGTTCACTTGAATATGTTGATCCGTACCTCAGGAGTCGTAACCATTGCCAGTGGAATTCTTCCCCAATTGGCTGTTGTCAAGTATGATTGCGTTGCTTGTGGATACTTGTTGGGTCCATTCGTTCAACAAAACGATGAAGAAGTTCGCCCAACAATTTGTCCATCGTGTCAAGGGAAAGGACCATTCGAATTAAACGTTGAAAATGTAAGTAATCTAAATTAAAATATAAATATTTTCAAAAGCAATTTGTTTATATTCCTATTTTTCAGACCGTCTACCATAACTATCAACGCCTCACCATTCAAGAATCTCCAAACAAAGTGGCCGCTGGTCGTCTTCCACGTTCGAAGGATGTCATTCTTCTCGGTGATCTTTGCGACTCTTGCAAACCGGGAGATGAGATTGAGGTTACCGGAGTCTACACAAACAACTTTGATGGATCTTTGAACTATAAGCAAGGGTTCCCGGTGTTCAATACCCTTATTCACGCGAACCACATCACAAATAAAGACAAAATGGCATCAGATCAGCTTACCGACGAGGATATCAAGCAAATTCGTGCTCTTTCACAAGATCCGAATATCGCTACACGAGTGTTCGCCTCTATCGCACCATCTATCTATGGCCACGATGATGTAAAAAGAGCAATTGCTCTTGCTTTGTTCAGAGGAGAAGCTAAAAACCCAGGGGAGAAGCATCGGCTCAGAGGAGATATCAATGTTTTGTTGTGTGGAGATCCAGGAACAGCAAAATCACAATTTTTGAGATATGCTGCTCATATTGCTCCAAGATCTGTATTGACAACTGGTCAAGGAGCTTCTGCTGTTGGTCTCACTGCTTATGTTCAAAGACATCCGGTAACTCGCGAATGGACTCTCGAAGCTGGAGCTATGGTTTTAGCTGATAAGGGTGTCTGTTTGATTGACGAATTCGACAAGATGTCCGATCAAGATCGTACCTCTATCCACGAAGCTATGGAACAACAATCGATTTCTATCTCGAAGGCTGGAATTGTGACATCTCTTCATGCTCGTTGTACTGTTATTGCGGCTTCCAATCCAATTGGTGGACGTTATAATCCGACACGTACTTTTGCGGAGAACGTGGATCTCACTGAACCGATTCTCTCTCGTTTTGACGTTCTTTGCGTTATTCGAGACTCGGTGGACTCTGTGGAAGATGAGCGTTTGGCCAAATTCGTCGTCGGAAATCATCGTCAGCATCATCCAGATACTGTGAAGGAGGCCAGTCAACAAGACGAAGAACACGAGGAAGATAAAATTGACGAACGTACTGGAGTTCGTCTGATTCCACAGGATTTGCTCCGTAAATATATCATCTATGCTCGTGAGAAATGTCATCCAACTCTCGGCGCTCAGCATTCGGAGAAGTTCTCGAGCATTTTCGCAATGATGAGAAAGGAGAGCATGGCGACTGGATCAGTAGCTATCACTGTTCGTCACGTCGAATCTATGATTCGTCTATCAGAAGCACACGCTAAACTACATTTGAGAACGTAAGGAGATTTATTTTAATAACTAAAAGAATATTTCAATTTTTCAGATATGTCAACGACGACGATTGCTCGGCTGCCACTAGAATTATGCTGGAATCATTCGTCAACACTCAAAAGGCTTCAATCATGCGCCAAATGAAGAAGACGTTCTCCAGATATCTCACCGAGAATCGATCCGCTAACGAGCTTCTTCTTTTCATTCTCAAACAACTCGTTCGTCAACAGATGCATTATGCGGCAGCACGTGCAAGTGGTGATACTGTCATTCAGACTGTATCTGTCACGGAATCCGAGTTTATCGAGAAGGCTAAACAATTGCGTATTGAGAATGTGAAACCGTTTTATACTTCGGAAATTTTCGCGAATAACAACTTCGTCTATGATGTTACCCACAAGAAGATTGTCCAGGAAATTTTCTAATTCTTCCCTAATTGAAACCAGAACATTTTCCCCCAACTTTTTTATCCGTTGTTCTTCTTCATGAAGAAAATCCCTCGATACTCATTTTCACTTTACTCCCCGAATTGCTCTTTTAATTTTGACAGAATTTGAAATCCCAACCATTTTGTGTATGATTGACTCATTATGATTTATCGGAATAAAATAGCAACAAACTGAATAGGCTCTTTTCTTTTTTCTTTCAACAGAAGCTTCTCAATTGCAACTCTTCGTTTACCACTTCTTTCTCAACCTCATCTCTTTTTCACTATTTCTCGCGGTTAGAAAAAGACAACCAACACTCATTTCTCATTGTGAATTTGGAGCTGGAGCTGCTCCCCGCGCACCCTATTTAGAAGACGCTCGGGTCTCCACTGCTCCCAGTTTTATTACTTCCTAGTTTTAGAATACCCACTATTCAAAGAATGCAAAAAAAATTGTTTGGATCATTTTCATAAAACCCTAAACCCTCTATTAGAATTGCGCCTTTTTAGAATAATTTTCGGATCCAATTGTTTTTCTGATCCCAATTTCCAATGGGTGTCTCGTAATTTCTCTAGCCTCCTCCCTGTTTACTTCTCCTCTTCGCTCTCTCTCTGAATATCTGCGTCTCCATCACGTCAAACACTATTTCATTCCATCATCTTTTTCACTTCTCGGTGCCAATGTTTTCTTCCTCTCTGTTCTCCCATTGACTTGTCTGTGTAACACACACAAATACACCGACGTCTCTAAACACAATTTTCAGACTTTTGTTGTTTTTTCAGTTTTCATATCCCAATGTGGTGACTGTATTCCAGCCTGAGACACAATATTGAAAAAAAAATCAAGTTTTCCTTTTGTTTCATAGAGACACCTTTTTCTTGAATATCTGAAAGTGGTTTTGAAAACGAATGTAGTACAATGAAGGTCTTATTATAAATTGATAAATAGGGTTTCTAAGTTTCATATTCTAAGCCCAGAATTTCCCTGAAAAATAGTCCATCAATAATTCGAAACTTGATAGTAAGCTTCTCAAGTTGAACACAAACCAGAGAAAAGGTTTCCCCAATATCCATCCATACAAAAACTAAACAACTTCCTCTCCACTCGGCTACTACACCTCTCACGAATCACTCAGGTCTCTCTAATTCTCTCTATTGATGTGAACTGGTTTTTCGTATTTATTTCTCTCTATTTTCTTTTTTTTTCATTTTTCCCCGCGTACACCTTTTTTAGAGAGAAGAGATAAATTGCGTCTAATTTACTGATAAAATTGTTGATTAGTTTGCTTCGTTGACTATAGTCAATGAATAGTAAGAGAAAATGAACTTTGTTTTTTGTTAGTATCGATGACTCATACCTATAGGTCATCATTTTTTTTTCTAGTCATTTCATTTTTTTTGAAATGACTAGAAAAGTCATTTTTCGCTAGTCATTTTTCAATGAACTAAAGTAGTTAGGTAGGCGTGTTTTACGATACATGCCCTGACTAATATTTATTAAGTTATGTCAAACTCATTCTCCACTTTCATTTCAAATCATGTTCAGCCGAAAAATGTTAAAGTAACTTGTCCAATAGATACATTTTATTATCCATTTTGTTTCTGGAATTCGTTTAAGAGTTTAAACATCAATGCTCATAAACCTGAAACGGTTAGGAATCCTTTGTTGTTTGATTGATACTGTCATCTCTTCCTGTCAACAACTAAACATCGTATTCTCTTTTCTTTTATTCTCACTCTTTTCAGACGCTTGGGCAAATCGGTTGAGCCGGGAGGTGTTCGAGAAAGCGACATCATGAGTGACAACAACACTATTCGCATGAGCCGAGTGCTATGCGATTTTATGGTTCTCACTCTTATTGGTTAGTTCTAACAGCAAAAGATTTCAATTTTGTAAATTCTCATAAATGGAATACTGTTTCTAAATGTATAATTCTTCTAGTGCAAGGCGACTTGACTATCAAAACTCAAGTTTTTCATCGCCGAAAAAGTACATACTAACATTAATTGACCTTCCCGTGCACATAAACAAGCACACACACCTAGTTTATGTGAGCATTAGGATTATTTTATAGGTCAGTTAAGGCGAAAAGTTACCGGAACTGAGAAAGAGAATAAGAAAAGAACGATGCGTCATAGGTCAAATCTTTCGACCAGTTGCGAAATTCCACAGAAAATCTATTTTTGAATATCTCATAAAACTTGAATAACTAAAAGCATTCAGCGATTCCTCTCTACATCTTCCACGAGTTTGTGCCCCCATACCGACGTGGATTCTATTGTGATGATGAATCGATTCGTTACCCATTCCGGACTTCGACCGTATCCCGTCAAATGCTCATCGTCATCGGTCTTCTCATTCCGATTCTCTTGATTCTGGCTACTGAGCTGTTTCGTACTCTTGCCTGGGAGAAAAAATGCGAACAGGAGTTCAAGACTTATCATGTAAGTTTCTTTTTCTCTCTGAAAATAAAGTTATTTCGTTTCCGAACCCAATTTGAGTTTCAGGTACGCAATCACTCTGTCCATCGTCTCATCGTTCGTCTCTACTGCTTCATCGGCTACTTCTTCGTCGGCGTTTGCTTCAACCAACTTATGGTTGATATCGCAAAGTATACAATTGGACGCCAACGCCCACACTTCATGAATGTGTGCAAACCAAACATTGGATACGATAAATGTACGACTCCAGATTTATACATCACAGACTTCACATGCACCTCAAACGACACCAAACTGATTCACGAGGCTCAACTTTCCTTCTATTCCGGACACTCGGCGTTCAGCTTTTATGCTGCCTGGTTTACCTCTCTCTATCTTCAAGCTCGTCTCTTCCGTCCTCTCTTCTCACGTCTTCTACTTCCAGTCATCCAATTCTTGTTGTTCGGTGGAGCCGCTTACGTCTCTTTGACCCGTGTCTCAGACTATAAACATCACTGGTCGGATGTATTGGTTGGAGCTCTCATGGGAAGTGCTATTGGAATTTTCGTAGCTTTGTTCGTGGCTGAAGTATTCAAGAGACGAGAGATTCCTTCGTCTGGCAACCCCAACGAGTTTGGATTGATCAGGTTAGAGCATTCATGATCAGATAGGCTGTAACTTATCTTTTTTTCAGAATGGATCGCCCTGAGATCACTACCACCAACGGAAACGGTTCCAACACTGTTGTGTCAACCCAACACGTCATCGTTTCAGAAGTGGATCCAGCCAATCAACGACTGTAAGTTAATCATTTTCTCCTTGGAACTACCGCCATTTACTACCACTCCTTCCATCACCACGCTTTGTCCGAATGTCAATACTGACAAAATCATTGAAATAATAAGAATAGCTTATATTCTGGGACCCTTCTCCTATGGTAAATGTTCTAATGCATGCACATACAGTAATCCTATAAACCAAAACAGTTCGTAATCATTCAGTTTTGTAACTTATTCTTTGGTTTCTACCAGAAAACTTTCCAGAGACAAATGGAAAAAGAAACTTGAGCTCAAGAACAACGGACATGATGGTTCCATGTGAGCGTGTATATAGATAGCCTTAGAATTCCATAGTTTTCTAGATTTTAAAAAATATAGTGTTAAATAACAGTCACTGTTTGAGTTTTGTGATATAAATTTTCTATACTATAAAATGAATCAACCGTTTCTGTAAAAAGAAAGGCGGAACAAAATTAGTGTCATTATGATTCATATGCTATCAATTCTCCAACACCTTTGCCATGACGTCACTAATCATGAATATTACTCGGATACTAATTAATGGTCTGCGTCTGATTAACTCTAACCTCCTTTGTTTATGCTATAGTCCTTATATCATGTTTAACATATAGCTAGTTTTCTTTTCGAATCGCCCTATTTTAAGAGTGTCCACCAATTCCAATTCTTCATTGCCGCCGCCCGTTTTTAAGTTGGGTCCTCCAAAGAATCTGGATTCTTCTGGAGAATTTAAGACGGAACTTCGCGTCGATCCGTGCATCGTTGTCAATATGAAGTAGCAAGATGTTTGATGTTGTGTAATGTGTGTGTGACGTATCCTGCTTCCATGAATTCTGCTGTTTTTATTTCCACGTCACAACATCTTGTTCTTCTTTTCTTGTTTAATCAGGGACTTGTATCTGATACTAGATCGAATTTATCTGAATGTTTTGAGATTTAATCATAGATTTCAAATCACTTTGTACACACAATCTCATTCTTTCCAGTTGTTATGAAGCTTTTGTGATGACCTAGATATCTCATAAGATTCAAGCCATTATTAAAGTTTCTATAATATCAATTAGGGTTAGCTTTCATTGTAATTGTGCTCTACGAAAAAACAATTTTTATTCCTAAAAATTTATTTTATTGTTAGAGCACCATTGCATTGAAACAATGAATCACATTCCATCCATCATTACTATTCACTGTTTTTGTGCTTTCATTGTTGTTTTTGGTGATTTACAGCTTATGGACATCGTCGGGCCCCGCTTCTAAAAACTATCAAGACGAGAGATACATGGATCACTACTAGAGAGCACAATCTACAGTATGCCTGCATGTTCATTCGTTTTTTCTCGAAAATTTCTCATTTCCTTTTCTCTCTAATTCATTATGGGCCCTTCGGAGAGTTATCTAGACATTTCATTATATTTTAAACTTTTTTCTAAATTTTTAAGAAAACCAAAGGAGACCCTTCGAACGGTGCATCACGACCAGGTTCAACCACATTTCATTGAAATAAACCATCTTTAAATAATTTTCCAATTTCTTAATTTTATTGCCCATTTTCAAAGCTCCCAGATTCGTCCTGCTTCTTTGTACATCCCATGTCCTCCCTCTCAAAACTCCGTGAACAAAAACAAACTTCATAATAAATTTATAATTCTTGTCCGTTGTAAAACAGCTTTTCATAGTAACACATTATCATTTTCACTAGGTAGAAACTCTGCTCTATTTCACTAATTTTCTACAAAAAAATTAAGTAATAGAGCGAAGTTGCTTACATTCTTTTGGTTTGATCTATACCTTAAAGGGCCAAAACATTCATTCCATTTGATGATTCGCGTTTTGCATCTCGATGGCGTCCTGACTCCATGATGGATACTTGTTCCTATTATACGGCTAGAAGTGAATGGGATGCGACAAGTGGGAGAAGTAGTATTTTTGGAGATCGGGGCAGGTTCATGGATTTCCAGTCGATTCAATCGGGTCAACCTTCGTGGCTGTTACAGCCACTTCATGAAGAAGAAAATTAGATTTTATCTGAATCAAAACGGTACTGGCAGGAGATCTTGAGAACGTGGGAATAAATAGATCATTTTTCGATTCGTTAGAAGTTTGTTGAAAAAAGCCAATAGTTTTGCATTTTTCAAAAAATATTTCAAATTTATGTTTGATACCATTTTTGTTTTCCAATAAAAATGTTTATTTTCACAATGATTCTCGTAGAAAGACAGTGTGACAAAGCGTGGTGTTGTGACAAGAATAAAAAGAAACCGTATATTTTTACAGAGTCCAATCAACCGAAGATGCTCGCCGTGACTTTTTTCAATCTGTCTAAAAATTCCCAATACAAATAAAAACGAAGGACCAGCGATAGATCTATCACCGAAGCAGAACCACTCTTCTTATATACTTTGTCTCAAAATATGTATTTTGCTTTTTCTAAACATTTTATATTAATAACTTTCAATTGCTTTCCCTTCCCTGATTCATTTCGCTCTTGATCAGGCTGAATTGAGTTAGTAGATTCAAAAATGACCCTAGATCAGTTTTTCTTTAAAATCGTTTCTGATTTTCTCTTTCCTACTACGAATTTATCTGGGGGAAATCCTGAAATGTCCCGAATGACGTTTTTAGGATCTTTCTCAATCACCAAACCAAAGCCTATCAGATAATATTGAGCATGCTCAGACTTGACCTCATGAATCACTATTATCTGTTCTTAAAATATAATTCCCCACTCAAGAACACTAACAACGAAAGTTTGAAATTATTTATAGCAAAACTCGGAATCTCGATTCTTCAGCCTGCTTTTCACCAATTGCATTGTTTTTTCTAAGCTCTCTTTTGAATATAAGTATTCCTCGAAATTCAAATGTTACATTCCCCGATCTCGTGCATCTTATCCTTGTCTCAATTCTTTAACTTTGATAAAGTCTTTGCTGCTTTTAATCTCCATTCATGTGAAAATCAAAATCCTTCCACTCATGCATCCGAAAATTGGATTAGCCATCGCAACACTGAAGACGAGAAAAACAAAAGTTAACAGATATCAGCTTTTTTATCTTCTTCTCCTTCTGACCAGAATTGAATTTTGAGAAACGCATCGAAGCAGATGGGGATGACACAGAGCTCCTTCAAGAGCAACGATCCGACTCGATTTTAAGAGAGAGGAAGAAGATATTAGCAAGAAGAAGTAGATTGGCATTTATATGCCATTTTTAGTAAGTTGTGGTCAGCGTTGAATCATCACTGCAAATCATGAGATTACTGAGGAACTTATGATAAAGAAATAAATGTTTTTATGGCCAATATATAAAATTTTACTCATGTAGAATTCTAAACTTGCGCTTTTCTTTTCGTCAAGAATCGTTCAAGGATTAGAAAAAATAATTTACATGATTGAATTTCCAGCAATGGTAGGTCATCTAGATTGAATCTCATCTTAAGAATTGCCTTTCCAGATCAGACGGTAGTACTGTAGTAGTACTAAATTTTCAAATCCTTTTCAAAGCATTATTCTCAGAATATTTCGAAAAGCTCCTAATTGCTACAACTAATCTGAACGACTGATCAAACACAGTTTTTGTACACAAAAGTACTAGAATTCGAAGTGACAACAGAGAACTTATCTTTTGAAATGATGTTATTTTTGTTCACATATAGATTTTGTTGAACCCTCGTAGGTGGATGAAGCTTAACTCAAAGACAAGGATTGCGGTTCATGAAAAGACTGGATAAAGAAGGAATAGAATTCCTAAAGTTAGAAACCTAGGTTAACTTGCTTTGTAATTTTTGAAACGATTCACAACGGTTTAACTGAAATCTCTAAATTTTTATAGTACTCATAAGAGATTTTTCAAAGCTTAAGGATCTATTTGTTGCACTGACAATCTTTTTTATTCTGTTTTCCTTTCATTTTGACATTCCCAAACAGATGTGAAAACTTTGAGATGTTTTGATTCATGGTTTTTCTTTTTTGGAAACAAACTCAATCAGGAAACGATCAAGAAGAGAGCAATAAGACATCTATGTTCTTCCGATATTATACTTCCAAGGAACTACCTCTATTTTTGGGCAAACTTGTTTATCTGAGTTCATATCATATCATTAGAGATACTCTTTCTCGGAACAAAATTGATTCGGTTATTCTTCAGACTATTAAAAGTCAGAAAAAATCGTCGAATCCGGTTGTCAAATTCAAGGAACACATATTTTACTTCTACAAATTTAATGACGAAATCATTTGACTGATTCGATTTGGCATCCAGACATAATTCGACTTCTGACGATTTTAATGTAATTTTGGTTATCTCTGAATTTTAGGGATTGGTCCTCTAGAAAATTAATTTTATCTATCATCTAGAAAATTAATTTTAAAAGTTGTATACAATCAATGAAATCAATTGAAGTTTGTGTCTTCTATCGAAAGGACATGCTGAATTTTTGAGAATTCAAAGCCTCCACCACCTCCCAGTCATTTTAATCCATAAAAACATCATTTTAATTCAGACACCACGTTTTCATTATTCTCGGATTAGAGTAGATTAACAGATTAATTCAATCTCATTATGCCAATTAAAATCAAATAGTGCTCCCTAATCTTTTGCCTGTTTATCTTGTTTGTGATAATCTGATGGCTCATCAGTCCTTGCTCAAGCGAAAAGAGAGAAGGAAGGGGCGGAGCTCAGAAAGGGGTGGAGATAGAGCTTAGCTTCTTATAAAAGCAGAGAGCAAATATATGTGTTCTTCACAGTTTTGAATTCTAAATCATAACTTGCGCTGAAAAATGTTCCATATTCATCAAGAAACCATGCACAACCCTGCTGACCTCCAGCAAAACCATCGTCGACTTGTATTCAGAAGACGCCTTGTTCGATAAACTACTCATACATTTGAACATCGTATTCATATGTGACTAATTATTACGGCTACCTGTCTGATCGACATAACTTCATTGATCTCCTATATTTGTGCCAATCTCATCATTCAAATCAACCGGTCACTGGATGCGGACCATTTAAAATAATGTCGGATTGTTCCGGAACTCTATTTTTCTGTATATATTTTGGAAACACTGAATAAACGAATTTTATTTGAAATGTTGTGTTTTTTATACTTGAAAATTCAGAGAAAGATGCATATATATTTATAATTATAAGCAACACAGATTGTAAATGTTGCCATAGCCTTCTTCCGTCAGTTGTTTTCTTGTTTACGTAACAAAGAAGTGGTAACTTGCAAATCGGAAAAAGGTTCTATTTTTCAAAAACTTGTTGTCTGTATGAACGACAGTAGTCCTGACAAGACTATACATTTATCTGATTGACATAAAAATTGAGGGTGTTTGTCATGGCGGTTGCACAAGCGAAGTTCTTAGGAATTTGTAATCGTACGATTTAGTCTTTGGAGATAATCAAATAAATTTATACAGCCGGAAGTGGCGCTAAGAAGACAAAGCATATAGTAAAAGAAATTGTTGATCTATACGTAGTATGAACACCAAAATATATACGGTTCCAATCAGAACTCATTCCATTAAAGTACCAGGTTATCCTCTAACTACGCAACTCATCCCAAATACAGGAAGATATCTCTTAGCATATTAGGTAAATCTTGAAAATCTGTAGGATTTTCATAGGATTCAGGTATTTGTTCAACATTCTATGACTAAATGCACTGTGCAGATTTAAAAGTTTGAGAGATATTAATAGGCGAATGTATGAATACTTCTACTCAGTTCCTTGTTTTTGTAAGATCGTTCTATCTTGTTAATCAGATTATCTTTCCAAGAGGGGCTTCCGGAAACGATAACAAAATGTTTGCTTTAATAAATAAGATTAACTATCAAATCTGGGCAATATTTTGTTGTGAATGTTTCTTTTTAGAATAAAGTTCACGAACGATATCCATCATCCCAAACATCCGAAATATCTTCCAGAATCGTCATGGAGTTCAGATTTCAGATTATCCGAAGACTATGACCGGTCCTTGGTCAGACTTTTTCGAAAAAAAAAAGACCAAAAGATTTTTATGAATCAGAAGACTTCTCGTGATTACACGCTTCAGTTGACAGACATCTCACCTAATTGCACAAAAAATGAGCTTTTGAATTCGAGAACTGACAGAAATCTCTTTTCTCGAATAGGAAGAGCAGTTTATCGAAAACATGAATTAAATTTTTGACGTAGTCATGATAAGTTCTAAGTGAACTTGGATGTTATAACTTAGAAAATAGCAAAATTCAAATATCGGATTTTTAATATGACTTATTGCTCAGAGAGCAACTTGCAAGAAATGTCACAATAAAGTTTCACCAAAACACTTTATTGAACTTCCGTACGTAATCTTTATTTAGAATAAGAACAACATATGCATATAAATGTCAAGCAACATGTGCATCTTTTAATCCTCGGTGTCATACCTTGTTCGTATGTAAGAGTCTTGCCTATCGTAGATTTGTCGTAGATGAATTCGAGAGATAAGGATTATGACCGAATACATGTGCTCAACATGCAAAGAGTTTCATTTGGATGATTCAAGAAAATGTTACTCACAAATAGAATACAAAAAGTCTACTGTATTGTTTTCAGATGAGGGAATGCTGAGTAGGAGGTGTTATATTTGATTTTCAATTTGATTTCATTAATTCAAATAAAGTGAATACATCCCACGTACTATGACATTATAAGTCCGAGCTATTTTCGTAACGTTGATTTCCATTCCGAATATTAAACAATCTTGATAATCCCTTTGCAATTCTTTCAAATTTCATGATGTTTGCTGCAAAAATCATTTTAAGCTCCTGCTCTCGATCCCGAACTAAAATCTATGACATTTGCTTGTTGGGACAGATGCTGAATTGAGAGAAATGACACTTTGAAACTAACTGGGTAACAGAACTGATGTTGAATAAAGCGTATAACATTCATTTTCTCTCTCCACAAAAAAAAACAATGAGACACTACTCAAAAAATATTGAAAAATTAAAAGCTTTTTCATGGCTTCTTGGCGGGTTTTGCGCTGCCAATGATAATAACGCTTCCACCGCCGTATGGTCCTCTTCCACCGTATGGTCCTCTTCCTCCTCCATATGGACCGCTTCCGCCTCCGTATGGACCTTTTCCTCCATTGTAGCCATGTCCAGGTTTGCAGTCTGTAATATTAAGTGAACATTTTTTGAACAGGTTTCAGTGTATGATTAACAAATAACAACACTAAAAGTGAACTCACCATCGATAGGCTTCTTTGTGGTCTGAATGACAGGAGCTTTCTTGGTTGTTGTTGTTGAAGGGGTTGTCGGTTTGACAGTAGTTGACGTTGATGTCGGTCTCGCAGTTGTGGTCGAAGTGGAAGTTGGTCTAACCGTCGACGAAGATGTTGTAGTTGGTCTTTGTGTTGTGGTTGATGTGGATGATGGCCTTGCGGTAGATGTTGAACTTACTCCTATGGTAGAATCGGTTCCACTGTTTCCACCATTTCCACCATCACCTCCATTGCCTCCATTGCCACCATTACCGCCATTGCCACCATTTCCTCCATTACCGCCATTTCCACCGTTGCCGTTTCCGTTGGAATCTCCGCCGTTACCACCGTTTCCTCCATTTCCACCGTTGCCATTCCCGTTGGAATCGCCACCATCACCGCCATTTCCTCCGTTACCGCCATTTCCGTTTCCGCTGGAATTTCCGCCGTTTCCTCCATTTCCTCCATTTCCACCGTTGCCGTTTCCGCTGGAATTTCCGCCGTTTCCTCCATCTCCTCCATTTCCTCCATTTCCGTTACCAGTGGAATTGCCGCCGTTTCCACCGTTTCCTCCGTTCCCACCGTTGCCGTTTCCGCTGGAATCTCCGCCGTGACCACCGTTTCCTCCGTTACCACCATTTCCGTTACCATTGGAATTTCCGCCATTTCCTCCATCACCTCCATTTCCTCCATTTCCGTTTCCGCTGGAATTTCCGCCATTTCCTCCATCACCTCCATTTCCTCCATTTCCGTTTCCGCTGGAATTTCCGCCGTTTCCTCCATCTCCTCCGTTTCCACCGTTGCCGTTTCCGCTCGAATTTCCGCCGTTTCCTCCATCTCCTCCGTTTCCACCGTTGCCGTTTCCGCTCGAATTTCCGCCGTTTCCTCCATCTCCTCCGTTTCCACCGTTGCCGTTTCCGCTGGAATTTCCGCCGTTTCCTCCATTTCCTCCATTTCCACCGTTGCCGTTTCCGCTGGAATTTCCGCCGTTTCCTCCATCTCCTCCATTTCCTCCATTTCCGTTACCAGTGGAATTTCCGCCGTTTCCACCGTTTCCTCCGTTACCACCATTTCCGTTACCATTGGAATTTCCGCCATTTCCTCCATCACCTCCATTTCCTCCATTTCCGTTTCCGCTGGAATTTCCGCCATTTCCTCCATCACCTCCATTTCCTCCATTTCCGTTTCCGCTGGAATTTCCGCCGTTTCCTCCATCTCCTCCGTTTCCACCGTTGCCGTTTCCGCTGGAATTTCCGCCGTTTCCTCCATCTCCTCCATTTCCTCCATTTCCGTTACCAGTGGAATTTCCGCCGTTTCCACCGTTTCCTCCGTTACCACCATTTCCGTTACCATTGGAATTTCCGCCATTTCCTCCATCACCTCCATTTCCTCCATTTCCGTTTCCGCTGGAATTTCCGCCATTTCCTCCATCACCTCCATTTCCTCCATTTCCGTTTCCGCTGGAATTTCCGCCGTTTCCTCCATCTCCTCCGTTTCCACCGTTGCCGTTTCCGCTCGAATTTCCGCCGTTTCCTCCATCTCCTCCGTTTCCACCGTTGCCGTTACCAGTGGAATTGCCGCCGTTTCCACCGTTTCCTCCGTTTCCACCGTTTCCGTTTCCGCTGGAATCTCCGCCGTGACCACCGTTTCCTCCATTTCCACCGTTGCCGTTACCAATGGAATTGCCGCCATCACCGCCATTTCCACCATTTCCACCGTTTCCGTTACCAGTGGAACTTCCTCCGTTCCCACCGTTTCCTCCATTTCCACCGTTGCCGTTTCCGATGGAATCTCCACCGTGACCACCGTTTCCTCCGTTTCCACCATTATTTATTGCTTTAAAAAAATACTTTGAGATTTAGAAAAAATCAGGTATACCCTAATAATGTATGTATAGCATAAAGTGTTGAATACACACATACCTTGTCTTTTAGCGATCGCATGCTCAATAGGAAGGAAGTAGGATTCAACTATTATCAGAAAAGAACAAATCGTGATGAACCGGATAAGCATCGAAGAGGAACCCATCTCTCTGAAAATGAAAATGTTTGGTACAGAAATTGATTCCGAAACTTTTCATCATTTCTAGAATCCATCTTGCCACTTAAATACAAAGTTTTGATCGGTCATAAACCATTCTTGAACAGTGTCATAAAATATCGTGTGGTTTGCACCGTTTGCTTCAGTGAACAATGTTGCAGGTAA
Organism: Caenorhabditis wallacei; assembly: GCA_963932035.1. NCBI lineage: Eukaryota > Metazoa > Nematoda > Chromadorea > Rhabditida > Rhabditidae > Caenorhabditis > Caenorhabditis wallacei. The sequence continues at coordinate 165,776 of OZ009934.1, forward strand.
CTGAAAAAAAGATACCAAGAAATTTCCAGATGTGTTGGATTACAGAAACAAAATATAACAAAAAATAATTCTCAGATTAGAAAACTTTATTTCATTTTTTTAAGGGCAAGTTCAAAATTAAACTCAGCTCTGCGTCTCTCTCTCTCTCTAGTTCGAATCCCCTACATTCAGAAGAGCATTCCAACTGAATACATATGTTTCTGTTCATTCTCCTATTGTCCCCCCGTCGTCCCCATTTTCTTGAAATGAGTGGGAGTAAGTACTTTGCGTATGTATCATCATCGGTCTGTCCGCAACTCTGCGGATCACAATGGTCCCACACAATATTGGAGTATATAAAAGTTAAGTTGTGGTGTTTTAGATAATTATTGATATACCTAGTCGTGAACTTTTTTCTCTGATTGTGAGTTTCTCTAAATTATCATACTCTTTTTCTATTTTGCAAGCGAAACTTCAGAATATGCCCCAGGCAGGAATGTTCAAACATCCCAGTTTTTCCAAGTTTTCACTGGTCCCGTTTAACGAGCAAACCATTGAAACTTTTTTGATTAAAATTTGAAAGCCTCCCTCCGTCTTCGCTCATTTTTCTTCTACAGCAGCAAACAATTTGGAAATGAAATGTCGTAGCTTAGTCGCCCTCCACAAATGAGATCTTCTTTATTTGTTTTTCCTTTCTCTTTTCTTTTCGAGTCTTTCACTTTTTTCCGCCATTTTCAGCTTTTTCTAGTATCTAGGTTCTGAAACTCCCAGAGGATTGTTTGGTCTATGGAGTCTGTCGAAGCCTGAGATAGGAATAGAATCTATGAACCTTTTCGTTGTAGCTGTGACATTCTATGAATGTTCAAGAATGTGTTCTTTTTTAAATAATCAATAAGTTAAAAAAAAGACTCAAAGCATTTATAAATGCAAAGATAAGGTTATTTGTGGATTGGTTTCTCCAGGGACCAACTCATGTTCTCCGGCGCTTTTTCAACTCACTCAAAAAAAAAGAGGCCGACATAGAATATGATTCCCCCGGACCGCAGATGATCGTTTTGCTGTCCGAAGAGCACATTGCGGGCTCTATTTTATGACCATGTTATTTTCCCGTTGCTCGAGGACACATTGAATTTGGTTTTTCTTGGAAGGCTTGATTACATTCTCTCAAATTTTTTAAAATGAAGGTCAGGTGAACTCTTATGGCTTTTGAACAGATATATCATTTCAAAAATTGAAACAAAATTCATTTTTGATTATTTTTCCCAGGTGCATTATTTTCAGAAATTTTCAATTTATTTTTCATTAATATTTAATCAGAGATACTGTAAAAACACTCAGCAGATGTTTCTCCACAGTGATAATGATCTCAGGTGAAACACTTGTTACCGTTCGCAAATATTTTTGAGTTATTAGAAAAATAATCTCATACAACTACCAGACTGGTATAGTAACTTAAAAGTGTTTCGATTGAATCGAAATTTTACGAAATCAAAAAAAAATTCACATTGATCCTCCTCCCATGGCTCCGTTCAGCTGTACCCGCCCGACACCCATTTCCAGAGCATAGTGGCAAAAGAACATCAAAATGATTGACAATCGTTTTCTTTGTTCTCTTTTCCTGAAGTTTTCATACATGAAGATATATATTCGACGTTTCTTGAGTATTTCAAACTTTTCGAAATGTTTTATTTTTATAATAATTTCTGCGACAGTTGTCTTTAAAGGACTTAGATTGTTTTCGACCAATTTTCTAGTAAAGGTTCAATAAATTTCTCTTTTTCGTTAAAGAAAATACCGACGTCCGCTAACTTAATTTGAAAGCTCTTTTCCAGAGATGACAAATTACCGGAATCGAATAATTTCCGTTCTTTTCTTTTGTTCACTCCACTCAAATATTAGTACTCTATTTAACCATACGTCGTCTTATTTTTCACTTCTTGTTTTTCCGACTCATCGTGCTTCGTCGTCCCTTGTTGTCATGTCCACTTCTCGTGCTTATTTTTTGGGTGGTCTTTTCTAGATGATTTATGGGATACGTGAATGTGTCATACGTTTTGTAGAGAGTTTGGGATATATTCAACATCAGGGACAAAATACTGTTATACCAAAAAAAAAACAAAACTTCAAAACTCCTAATCCGGTTTTTTATGTCCACTATTTCCTACTGAAGTTCTTCTTCATCTTCTCTTCTTCAAAGTTCCATCAAAAGTGGGTTCCCACCAGGGGACTCATAAACCAAAAAATCATGTCTTTTGCTTCTCTCTTGCATATTTCACCCGTTTTCACACATTCACTCTTTTACTACGTCTTCTGAATTTTTAAATTCCAAGTTTTTGTCATTTTGCAGAAACAAAGGGAATGATGTCATCAACCAAAGGCATGAAATTTAGGAATACGCTATTAATATTTCTGGTGTTCATGGAGGCAATACAGGTTCAAAATGATCTGAATTAAGATTTAATTCAAGAAAGTTTTCTCAGATATGTTCTGGTGTGCGTGCTGCACTGAGGCTTCGCAAGAAATCAAATTCAGCTGATGATTCAGAAGACGAGGAGCTGCAGGATGAGATTTACGATGCTGTTTATGATAAGGCTTCTATATTCGAACAAGGGTACGTTCTAAGATTAACAGTTAAAAGTAACAAAAAATGTTCAGAGAAACACACGACTTTCTACAGTTTTTACGAAGCATAAAATATGATCATCGCCAGGTCCCCGACGATGGTTATGATGGACCAGTCCACGTGAACGTATCAATTGTCGTTAGTAACATTCGCTCAGTTTCTGAAGTCACCATGGACTATTCTATTGAAATGTTTTATCGCGAATCGTGGCGTGACCCAAGATTAACTTATAGTAGGGAGAAGTTCAAGAATAAGACCGAGATATCTCTTCATGAAAGTTATTCAAACTTTCTGTGGCATCCGGATACTTTTGTGCCAAACGCAATTTCTTCGAAAAACCCTAGAAGACAGTCAATCACACATAGATCGTTGTTGAGGTTAATATTTTTCGTAATGAAACTATCAGGTAAATCAATAAAATTCAGACTCCGGAACAACGGTAGTATACTATACAGTCGGAGGCTCTCTTTAATCTTAACATGTGGCATGGACCTGACCTTATTTCCTTTTGACACACAGTTATGTAAAATGGGATTTGAAAGTTGTGAGTATCGACTAGTCACATGAATTCAAAATCAGAAACCTTTATAGATGGCTACACTGCTGATAAAGTAAAATATTTCTGGTCGTCTGGAGTCATACAATCACTGAAACTTCACAAAATTCGTTTGCCAGACTTTCAAGTGAAAGAAGCATATGTGACAAGCAGAGTCGAAAGTTATGCAACAGGTAATGCTTCTTATGCTTTTTCAGTTCATAAAAGAAGTTGTAGGTGACTATTCTCGTCTTTATGTATGCTTTGTTTTTAATCGAGCCGCCGGTTTTTGCTTCCTGCAATTGATTATTCCATCTACGGCGGTTGTAATAACTTCTTGGGTATCACTATGGATGGAAAACGAAACATCTTTCCAGGTAATTTCTTCTCATCGTATACAAATGCTGTATATTTTTTTTCAGGACATGATTTCAATCATTCTTACGATAACCTTTCTTCTCTTTTCCTATAATGAAGTGATGCCTCGCGTAAGTTATATCAAAGCAATGGATGTATATTTAGGTGAGATCTTTCAAAATTGCAATTTGTGTAAAGAAGGGTTTTCAGGAGTCTGCTTTTGCATCGTGTTCCTGTCACTGATCAAATTAGCAGCAGTCAAATACATGAGACAACGATTGCTGATAACAAGGTGAGTAAACAAGAAACCATAATATCCAATTAGGTGTTTGATGAAAATAAAAAGGAATTTTGTTCTAAAATATTATTTGTGTTAGAGATTTTCCAGCTTATCTGATCCAAATTAGCCCCATTCCCTATTCTCAGTTTTTAACCGAGCTGATTGTTTTTCTTTTTCCGAACTAACAATTCTTTGTACAAACTTTCCCAAGTGGGTGATGAATGTATGCTAACTCGTCTGGAACCAATGGAAACGATCGAAGTGGTGCCGAGTGCTTCTACTACGACCATGACAACTGCTGGAGTTCAGCCAACTACACCTCCTTCGGAAGATGCGGAAGTTAAAAATCATGAGTGAGGATGAACGATTTTGCATGGGAATGAAATTTCTAAGATTTCACTTTTTTGTTGAGTTTGCTAAACCTTTCTAGAGTATGCCTTGCATTTTTCTCACTTCTCCAATTTCCCACTATACAAGTCAATGTATTTTTTGAAAAGTACATTTATACTTCCAGAGACACTTCAATTGTAGCTGCAGGAATGTTGCCAATGTTACGACTTGTGAATGGTATTTCTTCACCGGGTGTCAACGGATCTGATGGTTTTACTTATGAGAATCCATCGGTGAAAAAGTAAGTACCTGAAATTTGTAAAAACTGAAATTGCATTTCAGAGTGTCCATGTCGCCGGATACTTTCACCCAGGTACCAATAGAAACAAACGGTTCAACTTCTCCAGTATGTCGACAGAACCGTGCAAATAATGGGAATGGTGAGTGTCTTCTGATAACTGAGTATCATACTTATCCGTTCAGTGTCTCAATCATCAAACTGCTTTGAGTTCTCTCCTACATTCATGCACCGTTTTCATTGGATCACACAAATGACTTTCTTCTTCGGATTTGTCATCTTCTGTCTTTTCTATTTTCTAGTCTATCCAAATATTCATACTCAGGTAATTGATTAATTTGACATTTGTAAAATTTGTTCAAAAATTTAGATAACCGACGATGACTGTGATCGACAAATGGCGGAATGGTTCGCTGAAATACATTGATTTGCTTTTTTTCGAATTCCTTGTACTTATATAACTTAAATCTCGGGTACAAAAATAAATTATGTTTCTGTTTAAAGTCACTATGAGTTTGTGAACTTCCGACTAAAAACTTTATTCACAGGCCGTCGGTTGATTTTTGAAAAATGATGGCATTGATTGGCGAGAAAAAGGGTAATAACCGTAGTAGGATATATTTACAAGACACCTGGAAAAATCAGGCAAAAATATCTCGTGACCAGTTTTGGATGATGATAAAGTAGACACAAGTTAAAAGAAAACGTGAAGAAAATCGTGACTAGAGATAGTAGTAGCTAGAACGGAAATGGTAAACTGATGAAGAAAAGTGAGTATAATTCTATTTATTGGGCCCATCCGCATGACCGTTTGACGGCTTCTTTCCAGCGAGCAAGTTCCGAAGATCGCCAAGCATCATCTTTCTGTGGTGCGTAGCGACTTGCCTGAAAAGGTAGGAAAATAACAAATTTAAATAAATATTTCGGAATTACCTCGCTAGATTGAGACAAAAACTCGTCCAAACTGATCTGTTGGGCTCCAATTCCTCCAGCCACTGCAGCTCCCCATCCAGATATTTCTGTGATCTTTGGAGTGACAATATCTCGACCCATAATATCTGCTTGAATTTCATTGAAAAGTTTGTTAGCAATCATTCCTCCATCCACTTTCAATGTTGTAACTTTAGTACCATTTTCAAGGTCTTGTTCTACAGCAGCAATCATTTCTGCACTTTGGAAAGCTACTGCACGAAGAGCAGCCAAGCATATATGCTCTCTTTGGGACACCTGGGTCAGACCAAGGATAGTTCCACGAGCAGTTGAATCCCAGTAAGGGGTATAGAGTCCTGTGAAAGATGGAACAAAGTATACTCCAGATGTATCCTTAACTTTTCGACATAGTTCTTCCATTTCTTTTGCGTCCGAAATGAATTTGAAGTTGTCCCTGAGGAATCTGACTACGTTGCCTCCAATTGATCCAGATCCTTCTAGAGCATATACTACTGGAGAATCAGCTCCAAATTGGAAGCCTACTGTAGTTAAAAGACCATTCTTCGAGATAATTGGACGAGTTCCAATATTGCAAAGCATGAAAGTTCCAGTTCCATATGTATTTTTAGTTTGCCCCGCGTTCAAACATTGATGTCCAACCATTGCTGATTGCTGATCTCCGAGACATCCGGAAAGTGGAACTCCTTCAAGTGGACCTTTTTGGAAATATCCGTATACTTCGGCACTTGATCGGATTTCCGGAAGGATTTCCATTGGCAGGTTGAAGAATTCACAAAGCTCTGTAGACCATTTTCTTTTGTGGAGATCGAGAAGAAGAGTTCTAGAAGCATTCGACACATCTGTCACATATGCTCCGGTGAGTTTGAAAATAAGCCATGTGTCAACAGTTCCGAACATCAGATTCCCAGATTCGTAGGTTTTTCGAACTTCTGGAACATTTTCAAAAAGCCATTTGAGTTTCAAAGCACTAAAGTATGGATGGATTGGTAGTCCAGTTTTTTCTCGGAACTCGTCTTTCGATCTGAAATATTGTCTCGTTACAGTAATACAATTTTGAATTCTCACTTTGAATTAGTTCTTGAAATCGCTTCATCAGCCAATGCAGAAGTTCTAGTATCGAGCCACACAATAGCATTGTATAATGGTTTTCCAGTTGACTTATCCCATACAATACTGGTTTCTGAAAACTTCTCATATTCCTTGCTGATCATGATGCAAAAATCTACAGTACCTCTTTGGTTAGCCACTCCAACTGATTTAATCTCATCGGCAGTAATTCCCAAATTCTCAAGCTTTTCGATAGTCTTATTGATGCATGTGACTACTGTATCATAAATTTCCATCGGATCCATTTCAACCCATCCTGCTGCTGGGAACAATTGACGTACTTCAATCTGAAGAATATAGGATTACTGTAACAATATCGAGACAATTATAGTACCTGATGGCTGGTTACCAATTCTCCGGTGTCTGCCTCAAAGACGAGGAAACGGCTGGAGGATGTTCCTTGATCGATTGCGGCCAAAAGAACCATCGTGAAAAATCAGAAAGTGGAAGTTATTAATTCGAGAGCAAGTGTCGTTTTGTAGATGTTATTTCTTTTTGATGATGTTACTGTAGAAATTTGAACATTGAAATTTTAGAAATGAAAAGAAGAATGTGAGATTAGAAATGAGAAATTAGAAAATCGAAATGACGTAGACAGCGGAGAAAGATATGCAATCAGATTTACATATACGATTGTTCATTGATCAAAGTATTGCTTTTCGCTAGGAACTTTGACAAAATAATGGGAACTGTATGTATATAAACTAAAACTTCAATTTATATAATTTCCATATTCTCCCAATAACGAAAAATCATAATACAGTGATAGGAAAAATGAAAATAATACATTTCGTCGTCGTTGTTGTCCCCCCGACTGACTAACAGGCCTCTGATATCGACCTATAAAAATCGGCAGGTGGGCGTGGCCTTGTCGTCCATGTGATTGCCACACATTCTTCCGGACGCCAGACCACACCCCCTTCAGAGGTCTCTATCAGAGAACAAAATAATGTGTGATACAAGGAAATTTTCGTGATAAGACCGCAACCACTGTCTTTGTATGTGTACCTTTAACTTTGCACCGGCGTTCTTCAGTGGGTAGTATAGCCTAATTATTTCAAGAAACTGGATCAAGGTACCAAGTACATAGTTCAAAGTTTCAACTCAAAGGACTGGAACTGTAGACAGGAGGACGTTTGCCAAAATTATCAGGTGGTGAAAATTAGACAACATGTAAATATTTTGGTGTTGTAAGTAGAAAGGCTGAGAAGTTGTCAAAGATCATATGTTTTTGTAAATTATAAAAACAAGACATGATTCAAATCTGATACCTGATACAGTAACATAAAAACAGAAGAAATGGAAAGCTGAAAAGTAACTACATTTTTAAAACCACTTCTTCTTAGCCTCTACAGATTGGTTCTGCATTTTCCTAAAAATTCATTAAGTCACATGGTTAAAAGTAGTTACTGATTGTGATCGATGGATCAATAATAAGAGAAAAAAGAAAAAAGAAACAATCAGAGAAAAAGAAGAACCTAGAAGAAAGAGGTTCGTACATCCATTCATAAACAACGTGTGTTGTGTTATCAATGAATCAATTCGGGACATATGGTCCACGACGGGTTGATAAGAAGATCAAAGATCTCAAGGTTGAAGAACTTGAACATCAAATATTAAAGATATGTTAGTGATATATGTCTGAGCCAGTTGTATGACGGATTTTAACTCTTAAACTCTTAAATGTTGAAAAAAGGCTACCCGGATAAAATTATTTCTAGTTCACCAGTGAGAGAAATTAGACATCAAGAAAAGACCCTTTGAGATTACTCGTTCTCAATCTGAAGCTCAATAGTGTCTAGGTACATTGTACCTCATCTCTGATAGTTGCCCATTAACTACAAAATTTCAAATTCACCTCACCCTTCCTTCAGTTTTATTTCTTTATCGAACTGTATAAACAATGAAAAAATCAACGATAAGCGCTTTAGGGTGCAAAAGAACCCCGGGAGAACGAGCACTCAGAAAAAATGAAAATAGAAAAGACAATTGGAAATGAAGAGTGTCACGGTGCAAGTGTACCCCCGATTGATGGCCTGATAGGAAAAATGATAAGATGGGAAAGAAAAGAAGAAAATGTGTGTTGTTGTAATGTCTCTTTGAAAAGAAGAAAAAAGTCGAAGAAGAAGAAAAACGAGAAGAACAGAGGAGGAAGAAGCCACGTGGGCGCAAAGGCATACCTATGACGTTATTGGTTTTTGTGATAAAACGGAAATGGATGGGATAGTTCGAGAAACCGAAAAATGATTTCGTGGGGGAAAACTTGAATCCAACTACTGATTTTCAAAAAACTGAACACAAGTCATAAAATATATCTGGTCACAGTGAAAATACAAAATTTTGATAAATCTCATTTTGACACGTCACACTTTTATCTTATCTCCCATTTGTTCCCATCTTCAGTTCTTAATGTCCATCTTATCAACAGAAAGTTTTTGTAGAATTGACTGTTTGACAAACAGATTAGAAAAACGAGAAACACATCTGATTTTTGAAGAACAAAATGTAATAAGGGAACAATTTATGGGAGAGAAAGAGAATAAGGGATGATGAAAAGGAATGAAATAACTTAGAAAACTGCAATACTTTTAAAAAGTCGGCATTGTTTAAAAAATATATAATCTCAATTTCCAACATTCTCCTTGCGAATTAGTCTGTTATGTCTAATTTTTTGTTGTTTTCTTCAAGTTGTCTACATTATCATAGTGAATCAATCTTTACACCAGTTCTTTGTTTTATAGTGATTTTCTCATTCATTTTTGAATAAAACAACTAGAAACTTGTTCAATGCTTTCGTTTCTAACTTGATAAGAAGAATTGAAAATTATTTTTTATTGTCAAACTTTGAAAACAAATGCGATTGATTCTCTTGGATTATAGTACAATCATATATACTTTCCAAAGGTGGGAACAACTGACGAGAGAAGTGTTCAATACTCCCGTATCGAACGATTGATTTTTAAAGAAGAAAGAGAGAATGTCGATGCGTGATAAATGACGCGCCAGCTGCTAGGGAGACTTCGAACCTAAGAAGTTGGATCATACGTCATAGTTCTTAGGTGGATTGAACTTGAACTGAAAAATAGTATGGTGCGAACAAAAACATTCACTAAAATTTAATAATAAAAAACTCAACTTAAGTAGTTCGTTGTATTGAAAACTAGGATGTTGATATTAACAGAATCAGAGATTCTTGAATGTGTTACTTCCTTATATTTTGATTATGTCCTTTTTTCCAAATAGCAAGATGACTGAAATTGCTTCTGATAAGGTCCACGTGTAATTCCCAAGCTACACGTGTTACCCGCTGTTCCTCCACGTGAAATTCTGAACCCTGAAGTCCTTCTCTCAGTATCATCGATCACTTTTGTGTCTTCATCAATCATTAGAAAAAAGAAAAAAGAAAGACAGGAAATTTACTGTACTATAGAATTTCAAAAGACAAAAACATATATAACGATTTTTCAGCAAGGACAGCACTGATGAATGCTTTGAGAAAAGGGACTTCACGAACAGAAAAAAGCGTTTTCAAATTTTTGACTCGCTATGTTAAGTTTTCCGTGAACTGCCCTACTGAACCATTTTACAATTCTTTTCAAATTTCAATGAGAAAAACTGGAAAGCCAATCAGATTCAGTTTTTCAAGATTCTTCATATTCCTCGCTTCCCTCGAAACGAAATGGCCAAAGAAGAGAACCAAAAAGAGAGCAAGGCAGCGGACAAGGAAAAACAGGACAAATCAGCAAAGAACAGTGATTGTGATGAGGCAAATTCTGAAGCTTCTAAAGTACCGATTACTATTGATCCAGAGGTGAGTTAGGAAAAACCCTGAGAATCATTTTAACATTTTTGTTAAGGAAGCACGATTCTCAAATTCGGGCGGCAAATCAGAGCATATGGTTGTCAACTTCACAACTAAACGAATGGCTCTGAAAATTCGTTGTGGTAACTCGCTATTCCGTGTCGAGCCGACCCATATGATTGTTGAACCAAACAAGTGCCGTCAGTTGACAATAAACCGAATGCCCGGACCGATTCAGACAGACAAAGCCATCATTCAATATATAGATATTGAGAAAGATGTGCAAGATGCAAAAGCGGCGTTTAAGGCTGCCGATGCAGCTGGAACTAAGATACCATATATGAAGATCAAGCTTGTGGTGAGTTTCAATTTTTCCGGTTGAAGACGATCAGATTATAAGCTTCTCCAAGTTTTTACAATCCCTCTCTTATTTTCAGGCTGGAGCGGGAAGTGGTAGAAAGATGTCGCGAGAAGTATTGGAGGAGTGAGAAGAAAGCAAAAGCATCCGGTGTATAATGAGATGTGTGTTTGCAGAAATAAAAACATACCAATTTAAATTATTATTATTATATTCTTTTCTCACAATATTTCGTCCCGTGGTACTAGTCATATGCATGTCAAAATAAATATACAATAAAAAGGAAATTGAGCAAGATTTGTTAGACCATATGCGGTATCTCATAGTCATCGTCGGTGTCGTCATTGTCTTCGTCTCCAGATGTCGCGTGATGATTTGAGATGACGAAAGAGTCGTTGGTTTCTTTTGAACCTCCACCAGCTGCGAAAACCAACTCATTGGAAAGAAGTCTTCTGGCAATTGCAATTGCGACAGCGTCAATTTCGGTACCGATTTGGCGAGAGGAGTCACTGAAAAATTGAACAAATTAGAATCAAAAGTAATAGAACCAAGAGCTCTAAAACACGATGAAAGATAGGAGGTGAAGGAAACTTCCAATTTCCACCGTAACCCAGTTTGTTAGAAAGAGTGAATTTAGAAAAGATTGAAAAAGTGTGGGGGAGAAGTTAGAGGAAATAATAGTAGTAAAGCACGGAACATGCATTCAATAGAATAGAAATGGTCTCAAATACTCAAGTCCATTCTAGTTTTCCCCTACTTTTGCTGATTTCTTACGATGTCGGTCTGAGAGGGACCGAGCAGTGATAAGGCGCCCACTACCGCCAGTGGCATGGATTGTCTGAAAGTTCTGTGTGACTGACCCTAACCTAGAGTTGACCGAGTTTTGAAGACATAAAGAAAAACTTACAAACTACGAGTTACTGTGACGTAATCTTGTTTTCGAGGAGCACTGGCACTGTGACACACAATTGGTTTGATGGCTTCTCGGATCTCCTGTAATTTGAAAAACTATAGTAACCGGAATAATTGAGAAAGAATATCTTACCTGATTAAACAGATAATACACAAAAAGTCTCGTTGCACAAACCAGGATGTACAATACAGATGTGACGTCGGTGCATGTTTCATAAAACTGAAATATTTCCTGATTTCAGGCAATTAAGTTATTATAGAAGCTTACCGCATATGCATTTCCTGTCTGTGTTGATTGAAAAGCCACATATTCCCAGAGTGTGACTCCAACGTTCAAAATATTGGCTAGAAGATAAGAAAATACGATGCACACCATCAGAATAGTAGCAGATCGGATTTTCGTCTTGTGATCACTAGAGAGAAATCGAAACATTTGCGCAGATCTTTGTTGTGTTCGAAGGATTTTGACTATCTTGTAATTCAGGATAGCCAACAAGGCAAACGGCACGAGAACTGTCATGATGTTTCTGGAAAATGAGTTGAATGATTTTACTCAATTTCAAAAATTGAATTACCTGATATAAAACCGATATACTGTTCCGTACCAGAATGTGTTCACAATTGGCGACAAGTTCAAGTAATATTCACTGATTTCTCCTATACAATCCGGGTTCTGCTCGATTTGCATTTCGAATAGAATTGGTGCTCGAAGCATCAGTGCCAAAATGAACATACAAAGCGCGGAAAGTCCCCGACACTGACGAAAAGTACCAAGGCATTTGGCACGTAGAGTGATCAAGTATCGCTCAATGGTCGCCAAAATAATAAGGTAGCATGAGAACGTCATGGATGTTTGGGAAAGTGCTAAAAGCGGTCCCACGTATTGGATATAAAGGTTTGAGAGCCAACGAAGTTTTAAGCGATCTTTGATTATATCCATGGCTATCACAGGACCATAATTCAGTGATAGAAAGCAATCTGAGAGAGCGAGTAAGGCCAGGAAATAAAAGTGATTGTGTTTTGAAGAGAGGAGAACCTAAAATATGAAAAATTAGTTACGTTTATGTTGTGAAAGTACCTTTGAGATAAGCATATTTGAAACAATTGAGAAAACTGATAGAGACGTTCCACAAACAGCTACCAAATACCATCGTCGATCCAAACTTTCAACCGCGCACGCCTCATTCACATCAGCATCTTCTGTTATGTTCATTCTGAAATGAATACATAAATTAGTAGAAGAGAATATAAATTAACAATATGAGGTCAGATAAAGGTAAGTAATACCAAGGCCTATACTCATTCTGAGATCAATTAGTTCATCAAGTTTCGGAAGTAATCAGCCATCTCTTCCAACAGAAATTTCAATTTGCATAATAGGAAAAGTAGAAGAAGAGATAGAGATATGCGGACATCAAACATCATTTGATTTCCGTTTTATTGGAAGTTTCAAGTATGTGGACAAAATGTGGACCTCCATGAATACAAACGTTGCAAAATTTGAAGAGATGCGTGATTTTAAGAGAACAATTGAAGAAAGGATCAATAAAAATTTTTAGATGACTCATAAATCTAACAAATAGTTCGATTCTAAAGTCTACTTGGTGAATCTTAAATTACATGTCGAATTCAAACCAAGAAGGCAGTTTGACTATTCTACTTGTTTTCCTGGTTTTCATGTTTTCTTCGAGGAAGTTAAGTCTACCTGAGGCAATTTCACAAAGATTTCCAGATTTCTCTCAAAGAATTCAAAAAAATAAAATTTTCAACAAGCAAAAAAAAACCAATTTGTGAATTGAAAACATGAAAACATTTGGTGGGAGTATATGAGTATAGACCGGAAATTGCAGGGAATAGAAGAGGAAAAATTGAATAATGTTTTCGTAGACATCTCTTGTGTTCATTTTTTCTATGAAAAAGAAGGGTAGGAGGAAGAAAAAGTACCAATTAATTCGTGTGCTTCATGAATAATGACCTAGGAACACAAAGTCGAAGGGTTCAAGAAACGAGAGGAGTGGGATTAGGAACTAGGTTGGATTCTGATAATTTCAGAGTCACATTTAAGCTCATATCCAATCCACGGATAGTACATACCACCGGCTCAGCAAAAGACAAATAGCCAAAACAAAACTGCGAAAAATGTGGAAAGAATATGGAATGAGATGAAATGTTTCATAGTTGTACGCATCTACGCTTGGGAGAGAGTGGTTGGAAGAAAAATAAAAGAGTAGGCAAAAAGGGACAGAGGCGGAGCTTAATATGAGAAAGAAAGAGAGATGAGTTGGGGTTGGTGGTTTGCTGAAGGCGAAAAAGGGGGGGGGGGCAAGGAATTGAATCAGTAGTTATGAAAAGGGAGTCTTGGAATGAAGAAGACACGGAAGAAAAGAAAAGCACGGGTGGGCTCTCCGAGTCTAGAAGATAGGATCATGAGAAAACGTGGAAGATTGACGTAAATTTAAGAACTTTTAAAACTCAAATCATGTAGTTTGAGAGAGCAGGATGAAGATTAAGACGTCAGAATAGAACAGGCAGATGTTTTTGAAATTTACAGGTGGAATGCGACTGAGGCGTCTGTGATCAATGGTAATGTCAAGTTTACCAATCTTGAAAAAGTTACAGGCACTTACAGGTCATTTCAAAAGTTCCATATTATCAATGACCTAAATCGATTCGATTTCGGAAGAACTCAGTTTTATTCGACCCATCTCGTCATTTCTTATGTTGTCCTCCCCCCTCTACACCAAACACCAAATGTCTGCTTGTTCATCAATAATTTAGTTATTTTTGTGTCGTGAAATTGAAATTTTTGGTCATTTTTCCAGAATTGAGTTGTTGTTCAGAATAAGGTCATTATAATTAGAACTGCGTTTCTTACAGTGATAATAAAAAAGAAGAAGAGTTTTTAAAAAATTTTCTAAATAGTTCTACCATTTTAATACTCAGAGCTATTGAAATCGAATTGATAATCATAAACTTTTACTTTGAAGGTTATCAAGTCAGAAAATGCGAGTAAAATGTCTAGACCTCTTTTTAAAAAAAGGTCCAAAACTCATAATGCGTGACACAAAGCACCACTTTACGGGGACATGACGGGAGAGGTCATCCTTTATCCAGAGTTGAACAAGGATGTAGGATGTAGAAGTTGAGTGCAACTTCTTCTTTGACGTCTTCTGAGTCGTCTTTTCATCTATTTGCATATTATGAATGGTAGCAGTCGGAGATCAGATTGATGTCATTTTAATTATGAAAAATGTGAGGTCAATATGTGGATACAAAAATACTGATGATTCCAAAGTCATAGATCAAAAAGGTCGAATGAGCTTCAGTTTATCTTTTCGTATTTCTGGATTGGTCGGCATACAAGATCATAACCTCAAAGCACCATTTCTCACGATATGACGAATATAAATTTCCGCGGGAATTGAGCGGAAAAACCAAAAATTCCACTTAGAAGTCAAAAGTTTTATTTCTTTCAGTAACTCTGAGCAACTGGAATGAAATGTACGGAATTTTCAAGAAAACATAAAAGGAGAAAAATTGTTTATCCAAACGAGATGAAGGACCAGCTCCATTCCATGAAGCCTCGAAGCAAAGGGCAAGGGAAGGTTGTATTTTTCAGAGGGACCAACGGAGATGAAGCATACGTGCAGGTTGGAAAATAATTAGAAAGGATATCAAAATTTGAAGATTTGGAATTCCAAGAACGGTAAAGCCTGCTTAAATATAAATTTAAATTGAGTCAATTTTGAGTAATTCTCAGATCTAGGTTTGGAACGGCTTCTTTCAGTGATGAAAATCAGAAGAATTTCACAAAAAAAACAAACATTTTCATAGCAAAACAGAAGAAATGATGGGTCCCACGCTATGTGATTGATGACTATTATGACGGAGAGCAACGGGGGAAAGAAATGTGAACTTGGCACTTTTAGTGTTAGTGGAAGGATATCAAATGGATTCTGAGCAATGCGGCTTCCTCTTTGTAAGCAAGATTAATGGTAGCGAATGAAAAAGTTTAGAGGAAAAATCAAGGAAGATTTTTGAGAGAATGAAAAGTTGAGCTGCTTTTCTAGTCATTGGGATTCTGAATTCGGTAGAAAACAGTTTAAAATCAGTTGATAAACTTTTGCGTTATTTGCCGTGATAGTTTAATTGATCTGACAATTTTCAGCGAAGTAAACTTTTTCCCAAAACTGCTGAAATCACGAGTTTCTAGAAAAAGTAAATATGAATAGACATGAGTCAAATGTTCACACATTCCTCGAAAATTCAATTTATGGTTTTCAAATACACCATTGCAATAGAGCGAATAAATGCAATGGATTCCTAATAATGATGTGTCAACTGTATTAATCTTTTCGAAGAATGAAGAAAAACTCATGAGCATTCCAAAATCAAATATTCAAGTAGTTACTCAAGTACTATTTGCACCAAGTACAAAAATAGGATTATTCTCATCTTACACATCTGAATGGAAACCTTAGATCACTACTCGTCATGAATAATCTTCTAGAGGAAAGTAAGCAATCTGAGGCATAACAAACAGATTTCTAATTATTTTTTATATGGTTTTTTGAGAACCAATTTGGTTTTTTTTTCTGCAACGGATACCGAAGCGCGTGAGTTATTGGTTTCATATTACAATGGCTGAATATGTGAGTAGTAAGGAAAATGTGATTGAGGAATTAAAATAGCGCTTCTGAAAACTTCCAGAAGGAGTTTTTATAAATGAGAGCAAATTCTGTGGTAGGATGGAAAAACATGTAGACGGCGAGAGGAACGAAGAAGAAGATTCAACTACATGACGCCAATTTATTTTAATATTATTATTTCATAGGCAAGAGGCACTAAATGAGATATTGGAGAAGGATATGAAGAAGAATATATTATTTTTTGGGAAAAAGAAAAGGGTGAAGGTCTTCAGAAACCCACTGGAAGACTTTTAAAGATGCCTTTCCTCGTTGTGATTCAAATTGATAAAATAATAGTTTTTTGTTTTCATTGCTTGTATTCCATCAGAAAATAATAGTTTCTTGAATAATATCTTTCATTAAACCTTATGAATCACAAGATCAGAAAACATAATTAGCCTGATGGACTCCCCGCAAATAGCAATGAAGAAAGTAGAATAAAGGGAAAAATGAATGGGCTAAAACGGAAGAATATGGGGGAGTAGAGGGAAGTGTCTTATTAAAAATATGAAAGAAAAATTCTTGAGCATTGGGGAACAAAATGAAGATTCTGGAAGATTCTATGAGCTTCCTTATTCTTTGTATTTCCCCATGTAATGAGGGTGTTCTTCTTTTCAGTTTTCTCTTTGGCTCTCGATAATAATTTCTTCAAATTTGATAGTCAATAAGCCCTTCAAAAAGGATTCATTCTTGGAGGCTGAAATTCCAGGAAGAAAGGAAATGTCAGAGAAATAGGCGTTTTGAGGGAGGACTACACGCACGCAAGTGCCTCCAGGTGGAAATTTTCGAAACAAGGAAACAAAAATATTTCAATATTTTGTGGAATTCATCTGACGAAGTTCTCAGAGTCGGAACCAGTGAAGAGGCAAAACCTTGTAACTATAGTAAATTGAACGTACAGTTGATTTGGAAGCTTGGAAGGTCAAAAATCAAACGAATAGTTCAAAAAACAAATTTCTAAAAAATTTTAAACTTCAAAATCCATCCTTCTGTCAAAACACATTTCTAATAAAAGACTCGTCCCGCCAGCTCGTTGCCATCAAAAACCCGAAGAAACGAGGTTATCCACGTCTCAATTTATGCTCTAAACATCTTGCAAGATTTTTTAGTCTGCTCCTGGAAAATTTGAGATGAGAGTTGAAAATCGAGAATACGTCTCAACTCTTAAAAGTGCATATTTTTATGAAAACTGACACCCGGTGGGTAATAAGATGGAAAAGGAATTCTGAGAAAAAATATTTGGCGAGTAATCAAGATTATTATTATGTTAGATAGATTGGATTTTGGTTTTGATTAAGTTCCGGCGCTATGTTTTTGGTATTCAGCTACTTGATCACTTTTCTTGGTTTTTTGATTACATGCGTTATAGTTTGGTAAGAAAATGAAAAAACACAAGTCAGGGAAATCAAAATCAAATGTTTAAATCTAGACTAAAAATATATTCCAAAGTACACTCCAATAAACTAAAAGAGCTTTTCAAAAAAAAAAAGAAAAGAAAGAACGACTGCAACACACAAAATTTATTATAGGCCGAACTTTTTGCAGGAAGAAGAGTGAGACGGACCCTCCTACTCCCAATAAGTTAGTGGAGCAGGAAAAGAGTGATATTTCATGACCGGAATGAATGATGGATCGGAAACTTTTCCCCTTTTTTTCTGTGTGGAGGATCGTTTTGAAGAACGATGGGGTATTATGGAATGGGATTTTTTGCAGAGGTAAATCACAGTCATTTGTTGTTCAAACAAGTGGAACATGGGTCATTTGAGAAATAACAATGAGGAAGAGTATTTTTTATTGTCAGATCTGCAAATGTAATTTCAGATCCTGGAATATACTTACTTTATTAATTCAAGCTATCTATTGCCTGAACATTGAACATTCTTAAAGAACAAAAACATTATTTTGTTTACAGCATGGAGAACACATATACCTCCTAAAAAAAGAAGAAGGGTCCTCATAATTTTATTTTTCTTTCTATTCATCAACATGAGAACTATTGTTGAGCATTGACTGGAATGTAGCAAAAAAAGAAAGACTAGAGAACGAGAAGAAATGTGAATAGCAGAGTTGCACGGACAGTCCGTTGTCCGTTGTCCGTTGTCCGTTGTCCGCCATTTTTAGGTGTCCGTTGTCCGTTGTCCATTGTCCGTCGGAAAAATTTTTGTCCGTTGTCCGTTGTCCATTGTCCGTCGGAAAAATTTTTGTCCGTTGTCCGTTGTCCATTGTCCGCCGGAAAAATTTTTTGTCCGTTGTCCGGTAAAAATCCGGAAAGACGTACAACCCCAACGAGGCTCCATAATAACGCCTAGCGCGCGTTGTTTACCGTAAATTCACAACGACTCTCGATTTTTTTTTAATTTTTCTTCGTTTTTTTTTGTGTTTATTCTAATGTTTCTCATATCTATTATTAATTTCAGAAATGAATAACAAAAGTAAGTACAGCGGCGTATTTAAAATGAGTCATGAAGCTGCAACTTGCAAGATTTGTGCAGTGACGCTTACCTTTTCCCAAAATTCGGGAACGAATGTGATTAGAAGACACTTATCGAAAAATCATAAGTCGGAACTTGATAAGGCAAGTTAACTACTGAAAAACAACATCCTAATTTCCTTCATTCAGATTGAGCAAGAAGAGAAGAACCAGAAAAAAAGAAAAATAGAAACACTGAAAGATGCAAATTGCCAATCTGTGATCCCGTTCAAAAAAATTGGAATAGTATCGACAAGTGTAAGTAGCCCACAATATAATCAAATACAAGTTATTTTAGATTCAAAATCCACGTGCAACATCTCAAAACCCAATAGAATTGATGAGCAGCTGGGAACCGAACGGCGAAAAAACTATAAAAATTGAAAAAGCAATCATGAAAATGATTGTGCTCGACGCGAGACCTCTGCGGACTGTTGAACAAGAAGGATTTGTGAACCTAATGAGTGTCGCGCTTCCGAAATTCCGGTATCAATTTTAATTTAGGATTCACCAATCTATCAAACTTCAGGCTGAAGTCGCGAAACCATTTCGCCAGCAAATGTCTTCCTGACCTTCGTTCTGAAATAGAGGAAAAGATTAAGCAGGAGTTATCAGGCGTTACCCATTATTCTCTAACCACAGATGCTTGGACGTCAAAAGATGGAAAACAATCACTATTAGCCTTAACCGGTGAGTGCTTAACCTCAAAGACATTCAACCGAGATTTCTATTTCAGTTCATTTCGTTAATTTGGATTATGAACCAAAAGTTTTCGTCCTTGGAAGTTGTGCAATTAAAGCGAGGCACACGGCGGTTAATCTTCAGAAGTTGGTGGATCAGGCGCTGATGAAGTTTGAGCTGAGCCCGCACAATATGTTTCTTCTGGTTCGAGACGGTGCTCGATCGATGGAATGCCTTGGAAACTTGATGAAAGTGCCTTCGATCCATTGTTTTGCTCACAATCTTCAATTATGTGTGAACGATTGTTTGGAAAAAGTGGAAGAAATCGGACCCGTGGCTCAAAAAATGAGGCAAATCGTTAAAAAAATGCATAAATCGAATGTTTGTCGTGATGCTTTGAAAGAAAGTCAACTTCTTGTAGATCTCCCTCAAAAAAATTTAGCGAAGGTCTGCTCCATCATTTATATTAACAAAAAACTGAAGATTTTTTATTCAGGATGTCGTCACACGGTGGAGCAGTTTGATAAATATGGGGAAAAGTTTTATAGAAAATCAAAAAGCTGTACGTCATCTGATGATCGATTACCCAGAATGTAATCTTCCTTCGATATCTAATGAAGAATGGAAACTGATCGAAGTTTTGGTATCAACTCTTCAACCAATCGCAGAAACAACATCAGTCATTCAAGATAGATTCCTTGCCACCGCATCTCTTATCATTCCGAGTACACAAGTGATTCTATTTAAATACGATGAAATATCTGAAACGTAATACAGTGCCATTAAACTTGCATAATATTTACTATCATTCAGATCAAAATGTGGCATAAGTCGAAGATTAGCAACAGCTATGGCAGAAAGCATTCGTTCCAGATGCTCCAAGTATCTTTCTAACAAAGATTTGAAGACTGCGACGTTTGTTGATCCTCGTTACCGTAACAAGTTTTTCGAAACTTCACACGTAGTAAGTTAAGTTTTTTAAAAATCCACCGAAAACATGAAATTTCAGAATGACATCACTGAAATATTGAAAGCAGAAGAAGATAGTGAATCTCCGGAGCTTCTCAGCCAAACCGATTCGACAGAAGTGCGAGTAGAGAAATTATCGATTTTTGATAGATTCATCCGAGAAAAGTCAACCGAGCCTGAATGTGAGCCTGAAAAGGATGCCGACTCTGTTGAAAATGTAAACTTATTAGCAAGTCAAATAATTGAACTGTGGTTTCAGGAGATTATCCTTTATTTGAAAGGCACCGCTGACATTTCAGTAAATCCTTTCCGATTCTGGAAAAATGATAGAAAATTTCCGCGAATCCGAAAACTTGCCATGAAATTCTTATCTGCTCCGTCAACTTCAAGCGAATCTGAAAGAATTTTCAGTATGAGTGGCCTGATCACGGTGCCAAAGAGAATGAGAATGTCTCCAGATACACTAGATTCTTTAACATTTTGTGCACAAAATTTGAAAATATTTGGTGTAGAAAAATGCTGATTCGCCGTTCAATTGTTAATTCGTTTTAATTTAATAAAATTTGATTTGTTGATCCCAAAAAGTGTCCATAAATTTGAAGTCCGTTATCAGTTCATCCATCAAAAAATTTTTTTGTCCGTTGTCCGTTGGTAAAAATTTTTGTCCATTGTCCATTGTCCGTTGTCCGTGAGAAAACATTTTTGTCCATTGTCCGTTGTCCGTTGTCCGTGAAAAAACATTTTTGTCCATTGTCCGTTGTCCGTTGTCCGTGAAAAAAATTTCGTTGTCCGTGCAACTCTGGTGAATAGTCATGAGAAAGGGTTTAAGATAGGTTTGATGGAATTAAAACTGATAAAATTCTGAGTTTACAATGAGCCAAAAGCTCATCCACGTCAACGTTTAGTAGCCTTTATGTACCGAGGTCTAGACTATTTTTCTTTGAATTCTCAGATGTTTTCAGACTTCGAAAGTTGAGGTAAATTTGAAAATCTCAAAAAACTGAACTTGATGACGTGGCAAATAGTACTTTTCTAGAAAAAAGGATAAACAAGAAAATTGCTCGCTGACCGAATTTTAATATTGCCCGACACCCCCGAAGCACGAAAAGAGTAGACTAGGATTTATCCTCCGGTAATAATTTGTTTTCTGGGTACGATGGAAATATTTCAAAGCTCTTTCCCTCCGACACATGCACAAAAAGGGGTTAGCCAGTGTTGTTTATCCAAAAAAGCCTATGCTCTTTATTTGGAGAATCGAAATTTTCAGAGAGAGAGAGAATCCCAGAATTTCAGAAAAATTGGCCAAGATAATTGTGCACCAGGCCAATTATGCTGAAAATGTGTCTGTGTATCTAGGAGAAGTGGGAAGAAAGCGAATAAGGAAGTGAGATGACGGCACATTCTTTGTATGAAACAAGCCATGACACACATAAGTTCGCTTCGTATTTTTTTTGCTTTTTTTCTAATAATAAAAATGGATGTGCCTTTAAGAGACATGGAGAAGCTGGCGTTAGCTGGCTCTTTTTGTTGAATTATTCAAGCTTTTCATCATCATACATATGTTAATGTACACATATTTTCGCGGTGAGCTGGCTTATACTTTCTACTGATGAAGTTTAATGAGAGAGAGAAAGAGAAACGGATCAGACTGACCTTCACTTTATGATCAATTGGACATTTCGAAGAACTTTAAAGAAATCGGAAAAGAAAAATTAAAATGAATCTTAAAGTTGTTTTTAATTGAGTACGATGTTTTTGCTTTCTCACAAACAACAAGAATAGAAAAAAGGAAGTGAAAATAAATTTTCAGTAAAAAGATGCGAATAAATTAGAAAATACCAGACCCGAAGCCAATTTGAATTGGATTAGAACGAGAAGAACATGATGTTATAGAATTGGATAAAAGTAGAATGATGTGGAATTCTTGAAAAAAAATTCCTTGTCGGAAATATTTTGAAATTGGTATGACATGAAAAGATGGCAATTTGACATACATGGAAATCGGTTTGTTTTGACATTGAATACTCGACAACATTATTTTTATTCTTTAGAAAATCATGTAAAATAACACTAGAAACAAGATGAATGAAATCACAGTCAGAATAAATCAAAGAGAAGGAAACCCATAGTGTGAGCCAATTTGGTACGGATTGGAGAGGAAAGATCTAAAGTGGATGAACGAAATTTAAAGAAAATTAAAGCCAATGAAGAACTGATAAAACAAGAAGTGAAAATGTCAATGTGACATAATTAGAAGCGGCTCGAGTCTCTGAAGCTCTTGCCCACTCTCTCTGCCGTTCTTTTATAATATCTTCTTCTGTTCGGACGTCCTTGGCAACTTCTAGTGAATCATCTTCATCTAGAAACACTGGAGGCAGTTTTGGTTTTTTGTCTTCCTCTCGACTATGTGGTGGAAGAACTCCGACATTAGCTTGATTTGGGACACGGTTAGTTTGAATTGCGTTAGCTAAACGTTGAGATTTTTGAATCTCCTCTTCAATCAAACGTTGCTCTTCGAGGGAGTCACGGACTCTGAAAATCATAGAATTATATCATTTGATAATTCTTTTTAAGATACCCTGATGACTGAGCTTGTTGCAGGAGTGATGGTCTGTTACAAGTATTTCCTCGGCAGATGCAGTAGTTCACCAATCCTCCTTCGCTTGTCGCGCAACCTTCGGTTAGCTGAAAAATCTCTCTGTAACCTTCAAATGTTCTATATTCTCACTTTTTCTCCTGGTAGAAAAACGGCAGCATCATTCTCAGATAAACACCTCTTCTCCATAGCAAATGAACCTGAAACTTTCTTTTCATTTCACTTTTCGCTTAAAAGACTCACTTGTCGAAATCTGTGTTTGCTTAGTGACACAGAATTTGGCATTCAGATCACATGCTTCTTCAGTTGCAGACGAACAGTCGGCTGTTGGATCCGACATGTTGGCTTCTCCACATGTTATACAAATTAAAGATGGAATTGTTGGACGGTGTACTACAGATGGGATGATTGGTCGTTGTGGTGCTTGAGTTGTTGTACTAGTCGTTGAAGTAGTTGGAGGATTTGTTGGCGGTGCAGGTGGAGGTACTTCGGCGAATCTCGGAGGCTGGGGGAGCTCTGGAGCAGCAAGATCTGGGACTGTCTTAGAACGTGATGGGGCGATTGCAGTAAGGAGTTGTCTCTGAAATATTCATTGAATATTTAGTCTTAACTTTCTAAATCCTCTTCGTTTCACTAATTCTCAAAAAAAAAAAACAAATTTCTATCGTAATCCCAAATCAAATCCCATTTAATCAGCTCAATTTTCTATTCAAAGAATCTAATTCATCCCATCAATTGTAACAAAACTAAATCGTTTTTCCCTCCAATTCACATCAGTCAACTTGTAAATGTTCTGTCTCTTGACTCTGCAATTCGGGTCAAGTGTGATTTTTCGTCGGGGGGAGAGGACACTTCATCTAAGAAGAGGCAAAAGGATAGTATAAACTATATATCGGAAGGAACAGGGTCGTATTATATCCAACTAATTGTCACTTTTTACACGTCTTTTGTTCGGAGAGAAGGGAAAAGCGACGGTGTTCGAGATACATTAAATTGAGGAAAAAACAAGAGGGAATTGAACGAAAAATAAGAACATTATGCAAAACAATGTAGTAATGAATACTGAATAACCAGGTCGAATTCATTATTGCCAATAATTAAAAGAATACCTGCTGAACTAGTGGCAATTGATTACAGACTGGCGATGAGCACGCACAGTACTGCACTCTTCCCGCATTTGAACTACCACATCCCTCGTTTCTGGCGGATTCTCCGAACTCGTTGACTAGTTGCTCTGGTAGCACACACATCTTCTCCATACCATACATACCGTTTCCCAGTTCAATTTGCCTTGTGAAACACAAAGATCTTTCGGAGGCACACTCAACTTGTACTTGTCTCTTGCATTCTTCGTTCACGTTTCTTAATGAACCATCTCCACATTGAATGCATCTCATGGTAGAGGAGGACACTTCTGAAATTGAATTATCTTTTATTCTATTGATTGTTTTAGTCTACCTTTTGTAGGAAGATGTGGTGGCTTTGGTACAATCTGTCCGCTCCCAACAAATGTTCCCTGACTGATTGTATTACTTGGTAGATTCATTAGTGGGATCTCAGTTTCTCGGGAGTTTGTGATTGGCCGATGTGGCTGATTGCTGATCTCTGTCTCAATTCCAGAAGCTCGTGACGGTAATTGGGATCGACGAATTTCAATTATTTCAGATGATTTTGATTGCGATTGTGTCTAAATCGAATAAAATAGAAGTCAAAAATTAACTTTGATGACCTCACCCTCAAATCATTAACCGGGACAATGGCTGGAGGATTCAAAATTGGAGCTGCAAATGAAGAAGCAGGTTGTGGAATATGTGGAGTCATTCCTGACGGCAACGGTTGAATTTTAAGTGGAACCTCACCAGTTCGGAATGTCGGCGGGGCCATCGGAGGGGCTGGTGGAGCGGCTTCTTCTACGTCTCCAAACAGTTCTGGATGCTTCTTTTCAAAATCCATAAACTGTTCAGCAATTGGATTTCGGTTACAGTTCTCAGATCGACACAAACAGTATGCCATCTCAACACCATGTACATCCACGAGGTCACATTCTTCGTCAATACTGTATCCCTTTTGTGGGTATTTCGTGTAATGATCTTGTTCCGAGATGCACTCTTTCATTATCGTGTAGGTCTCTGGAATGATTCCAATTTTCTGCGACTGACAAAAATATCCCCCTCAGCTTAATCTTCACACTTTAACGAGGTCACTCACAAAATTCATGAAATCTAAATCGAAAGTTTCACGAAAGTATAATATTTTGTGGTTGGTCATCGTTTCGCGGCGCTGTGTGCCCTGTGGTTCTCGTCCTATTGTTTGCGGACACCGAATTAGCTGGCTAGATGGATAGATCTGCCCCCCCCCCCCCCCCCCCTCATTTTCCTCTCTCGATCCAACTAAATCGGTCTTAGGGGCAAAAGGGTTTAGGAAAGCTTGTTTCGGAGAAACGAATTTGCATATGAACGGATTAGGAAAGAGGTATTTTTAGTTTTCGATTACCTTGGCCTAAAATTCTGGGTCACGGTTGCATGATGATATCATAACATGTATAACCTAAAGTGCGCAATATGACACGGTTCACCGATTGTTTTCCGGAAAAGGGATTTGATTTGGATGGTAACTACACTTACTGCTGGTTGAATTTCTTGTTCTGGTACTCCTACAGTAGATCTTCTCAGACGGTGGAAATCTTCGAGCGTAGTCGTTACAATCATATTGAAACTGGGAACTGCATTCTCCAAATTCGTCGAGTCCAGCATCTCCACAAATGTAGCAAGACAGCGAGTAGACTGAAAATGTCGGACTTGAAAAACTGTTTCCGATCATGAATTTCGTAGCGAAATTTTTTTCAAAAGTTTTACTTTTCCAACTTCAACTACTCAGGTAAAAAAAGGCAACGATTTGGCAAAGATTCGGGCATTTTGCCTTTTCAAACGGCAACGTTGCCGATGCAGATCGGCAACGTTGCCTTTTCAAAAGGCAAAATGCCCGTTTTTTCGCCGATTTGTTGCCTCGAGCTTTTTTTCGGCCGCAGGATCGGCTGCTGTTCGACCCCAAAATAAGCAATTGCGAATCATTTAAACATTATAAGATTTATTAGGAAATCGAAACAATCACAGGCATTTTTTTTTTATACATTTATCACCAAATTTGTCCTTCAGCTTGCATTTCGAGTTTATGAGGTGTCCCATCGAAGTTGAATCGAAGTTGAATGACGAGCGCGCTGGCGAGCGAATGACCTCTTTATTCTCTAAGTTCGTGACATGATCCGTTTCGTTTGAAAATTTCGAGTAACTGAAAAAATAATTAGAAATAATGATAGAAAGGCTGTTTTCTTACCATCTCTGGGAAACCTTTTGTCAGTCATTTGACACCTCGTAGCGGCGAGCAATATGTGGAGTATCGTAAATTATACCTGAAAATTTGAATTTAGATGTAGTTCAGTATTGTGAGCGTTACTTACATTTTTGCCGAAGCATCCGGTGAGATGATCCATCGTTATGAGGATAATACGATCTATTCACTGATATGCGGCTGTCTTGACCACTGAAAACACCAAATTTATAAATTATCAAGTGAAAGTGTGAAAAAAGAAGGCGAAACACGATAAAAAACGAAAAATTAGATGAAAAAATAAAACAAAACAAAATGTTGGATGCGCTCCATTGAACGAACCGCCCGCTTTAGGCACCGTTCGCCTTCCATTGCTGACCTGTTGCCTACGTTGCCATTTTCTTGCCGAGTTCGCGCCTCAAGATTTTAAAAGGCAATATCTGTTTTTGTTGCCACTTCGTTGCCATTTTGTTGCTTATAGTGCCTAATTGATGCCAAAGCTTTGCCTGTAGATTTTTACAGGCAAAATGCCCGAATCTTTGCCAAATCGTTGCCTTT
The DNA here is from genome assembly GCA_963932035.1 of Caenorhabditis wallacei. NCBI lineage: Eukaryota > Metazoa > Nematoda > Chromadorea > Rhabditida > Rhabditidae > Caenorhabditis > Caenorhabditis wallacei. The sequence goes on from OZ009934.1 coordinate 192,597, forward strand.
TTTTACCTGAGTAGCTAAGCCTTTTCCTGCCTCCTCCAGCTAAATTAGTCTTCTTCCCGACTTCGGCAAAAAGAAAATGATCGGAAACACAAAAGGATGTCCTTCTTTTCACAAATTGGTAGAGGGAGAGAGTCTGGTTTATAGTGAAATCGAGTAAATTGAAATTGAAAACGTATTGGCTAATCTGTCAACTAGCCATAAAACATTGTGTTTATGGTTGTGGTTTCGAATGTTGTTAGCTATCTGATTTTCGAATGCCACTCAGAACGAAAAATCAGAAAACACTTACCTCCTGCCAATGTGGAGAGGGATAGTAAAAGTGATGTCACAGCTGACATAATATTTTTGTTGACTTCTTTCCAGTCAATCTATATTTAGAATTGGGGAAATTCTGAAAGAAGAAGAAGATAGCAATGCAAAATGGAGAAAAGAAAACAATAATAGAAGATGTACGATTTTTTAAATTTTTGCTTTTATTTTAAAAAAGAAAAGAAAAATCTTATCGTGAATGAAAAGTTAATTTCGAGGAAATTGAAAATAAGTTGAGATTTTGCTGTGAAACTAAGAAAACCGTAGAAAGTACTCTCTCATCACAAAGCACTACCGAAAAAAAAAACCAAAAAGACAATAATGGACAGGTGGACGTTAATCGGTCGTTCTGGTCACATTCTGGTTGGTCACCTTTTCACGGTACTGGTCAGTTTTAAGAGGAGATATGTGTGTTCTGCGTATATGCTTATGAAACAGAAACAGGCTTCGTCGTGAGGGATTTGACGAAAGGCGATGAACGGATAGAATTGGAGGGTATGGTGGTGTGCTACACAGAAAGTTTCGGAAAGGGGCGGCGCCGGGACTGTGTGTGTTTTCTTTTAGAGAGGGAGGGGTGGAGGGTTAGAAATTATAAATAACCATCAGAAGATTAAGAGAGATTTCGATAATTGTTGGCACTTACTGTTAGTTTAGTTTTCAGTTTTTTTCTTCAGCGAAGACATGGGAAACCGAAATGACAAGTGAAAGGGACTGGTAAAAAAGTGAATCATCATCAAAAGTCAATTGTAACAAAATGATGAGTGGGAAAAGAAGACAAGAGAACAGTTGAACTTTTTTTTTTCAAAAAGGAAATTTGAAGTTTGAGGAGTAAAGTGGTAAGACCAATTGTGAATAGAAAAACAAAAACTTCTGGCAAGTTCAAGGATACTAAACATTTCATTTTCAATATTCACCTATTAAAAATCATAAAAATCCATTTCCCTTTTATTCTCAAAATCTTGCCATCGAGAAGAGTAAGAAAAAGGAAGTAAAAGCTTTTAGACTAATAATTGTCTGTTTTTGGCGCGTAATTATCCGATCTTTTCCCCTCTACACCCAATTATGCAACAGTTGAACACGTGGAGAAAAGTTTTTTTCTTCCAGAAAAATGAAATCGAAACTTTTCTTCTTCCGTATTGTCTGCCATCTTCATGAGTGGCTTTTTCAAAAAAAAAACTTTTCGGATTTCATTTTGATTCAATTGAATTACATCATTCAAGTGGAAAAGTGTTTCAAATCCGAAAAAAGATATAGTTCGGGAAGAATTCCACAAAAAAATATTTTCTGCCATGTTCCTCTAAAAAAGAAGAATCACATTTGAGATGAGGGGGTCATATTATCGGATGATCTGGGGGAATTCTGAACGGTCACACTTGACAGAAGGCATTCTGAAAACCGCACGGATTAAGAACTGGTAGGATCGGAGAGAAGAAGACGAAGAAATGTGACAGGTTTTGTGATCATCGGAATATTGAACTCTACAGTATACTGAATTAGGGAAATTCATAAATTTAAGACATTTCAGATATCCTTGGTCTACAACTACATTCAGAACCTAGTTGATCCATATTCAAGTTGTGTTGCTACGGTGTTTAGCTCAATTTTTTTAAAATTTTATGCTAAAATTAAGTTATCTTGTTTAGATAAAGTCTAATTATCATTAAAAATTGGATTTTCCTCTAATGGATCATTATTTGATCCTCCTTCAAGATCTCCTTCTATCCAATCTTTCTATTTTGTGAAATCGCATATTTAAAATCAATAATTAATGATTTTTGATGACTTTCTATCATTTTCTATGAATTTTCCACTTCATTTCTTCTTTTCCTTATCAGAATACGTGTAATTCTGAATTCCACTGATGAATACTGCTTGCGCGTCACATTAAATGCTAAGTACGCAGACGCACAGGCCGCGGTGTTTGCGTACTCAGTAATTGTCATCCTCGGAAATTTCGAACGATTCTCGCTATTTCTCCCCCTTTTCGGAGTATTTCAGCCCTATAACTAACTCAAATCATCTAAAAAATGGTAATTTTTGAAGTTTCTACGTTGTTTTGTTTCCTTCGTTGCTTTTTGTTTCCGATTCGCACTCAAAAAATCAATTGCAGAGAGGAATGGAGCGATTTTTGCGACTCGGTGGTCTCGGGGGAAACCTCGGACAATTCGGAGCGACACCACAAGACTCGAATCAAGTTGATACATCTGAAACCGTATACATTTCATCGTTGGCTTTGTTGAAAATGTTGAAGCACGGAAGAGCCGGAGTACCGATGGAGGTTATGGGTCTGATGCTCGGAGAGTTTGTCGATGATTACACTGTCAACGTCATAGATGTTTTCGCTATGCCACAATCTGGAACGGTAAGAATTTATTTGCTTTTTATTTTTAGAAATCGTCTAAATTCTATTAAAACAGAAAATTTATGCAAATATCGTTCATAAAAAAATTTTTCTGTTTTCAGGGAGTGTCCGTCGAAGCCGTCGATCCAGTGTTCCAAGCGAAGATGTTGGACATGTTGAAGCAGACTGGAAGACCAGAAATGGTCGTCGGATGGTACCATTCTCATCCAGGATTCGGTTGCTGGCTTTCCGGAGTCGATATAAACACTCAACAGTCATTCGAAGCACTCTCCGAACGCGCTGTCGCTGTCGTCGTTGATCCAATTCAGTCGGTGAAGGGAAAAGTTGTTATCGACGCATTCCGTACAATAAATCCACAGTCGATGGCTTTGAATCAGGAGCCAAGACAAACGACCAGTAATTTGGGACACTTGCAGAAGCCTAGTATTCAGGTTTGAAACATTATTTAATTTAAACTATCATTGAAAAGATTATTTCCAGGCTCTCATTCATGGTCTCAACCGTCACTACTACTCGATTCCAATCGCCTATCGTACCCACGATCTCGAACAAAAGATGCTTTTGAATCTGAACAAGCTCTCATGGATGGACGCTGTCAGTGTCGAGAACTACACAAAGTGCGGAGAACAGAACAAGGATCATCTCAAGGCGATGCTTAAGCTGGCTAAGAACTACAAGAAAGCTCTGGAAGACGAGAAGAACATGACTGATCAAGAGCTTGCTATCAAGAATGTTGGAAAAATCGATCCAAAGAGACATATTGCTGATGAAGTCAGCAAGATGCTCAATGACAATATTGTTCAGAGTTTGGCTGGAATGATGGCTACTACTGCATTGCAATAAATCTACTCGTCACCCCATTTTGTGTATTTTCTCATCATTTTTACCTTGTCCCCATTCAAAATCCTCCCTAATTTATTGTCAAACCCCTTTTCCTTTTACTCCCCAATATTCTCTCGTCTCAATTGTAACGGTTTCTGGAAAAGATAAAACCGCATCATTTATTGGATTCACTGTTTATGCGTCAATTTAGTCCATTTGGCTAACAATTGAGGCAATAACATAACATTCAGGTTGTTCATATCAACAGAAGGTGTGTAGTCGTTGATTAGGAGATACGGTACTTCAACAATCGGATTCGGTCGAGTGCTCATCGTTTTTTGAGCGGCTTCTCGTTGCAATTGTATTCCACGTGGACCATCGTAACATTGTCTGAATACAATCTAATTAAACATTCTTATAAATAACACTCACCTAATCTGCCGATATTGACTTCTAATGAACGCTGAGCAAGTTTGCATAGCATGTTCCACACCATAATGTTGAATATTACGTTCGAAGCAGACGATGAAGGGAAGTGCTCCCTTGACCTGAAAGATGAAAAAAATAAGAGATCAATCACTTTTTTTTGTCCGAGATTGATGAATCGATCCTCTTTTTCTTCTCGTGTTTTGCTCAAAACTGACCTTCAAAATATCAATGACACAAGATTGAAGACGATTCGCATCACATTCTTTTTGACCATGATTACACGAGAATGAGCCGTCCTGAAATGAAGTTTTATGAATATTCAGAATAGTTTAGGTTTTGTTAGAAGCGTCCTATGCTATCAGTTCATACTGTAACCAAATATCTTCAAACCCGATAAGAATAAGCTATTGTTGAAAACTGAGAAAACGAGGAAACTAGTGTTTGATCATTTCAGCAACTGACACCTCACTCCGTGGAAAAAAAAGCTCACCCGCATTATCCTCGAATTTCCCCATGGAACCAATTCGAGAATTAATTGACCTTGGAATTGGTTGAACACACTGCCGAGTTGGTTGGCAATGAATCTGAAAAATACTTTTGATTAGCCGTCAATTTAATAAAACTCACTTCTGACAATACGGGCATAATGCTTCATAGATCAATGTGATTTTAATTGGTTGACGACGATGACGAAGAGAATCACATTGTCTTTGAACACCACATTGTTGAGCCGATTGTGGACTGTCGCACCTGGAATTCTTGTTCTTTTTTGCCTATAAGAATTCCAGAATAGTTGGCTTTTGATCTTTCTAGGAATTCCCTATCAAATCTTTTAAAAATGACAAATCCTCTGAAAATAAAAACAAAAATGCATTTACCACAAGTCTGGAGGAATGTCGCAAATCTGATGTGTTGGCTGATTCAGAACCGAAGCATGTGGTACGGTAGGATAGGCAGTCTGGTAGGCTTTTATTGAATCTATATAGGAAACGAATGAGAATTTAATCTTAAAAGAATACTTACTTGGACTTGGATTGTTGTTATATGGATACTGTTGTTGTTGTTGTTGTGAAGCCGTCCTCTGTTGTTGCGCAAGTTGTTGTGCATGTTGTTGCTGATGATAATGTTGTTGATGTGCATTGTATGTGTTATGGTTATGATAGTTTTGCGGATACGATGGCTGATGTGTACGATATTGTGATTCGGAACTCTGGAATACATAGTTTAATCCAAATTCCCCTCTAAAAATAAATGACCAACAGGAAGCAAAACACGTGTGTCCATCTGTCCTCTACGCTTTCAAGTCGTCATATTACACTTTTGGAACTCTTCTTCTCTCAAAAAAAAAGTTTTTTTCCTACCTCTCCCATAAGTTTAGTGCAGTTTAAAGACGATGCCCTCGATCTAACCGGAACAGCTGAGAATCCAAATAACCCTTTAACAACCTATTTTATCTACGTGTGTGGATCGAAAACCTTTAGTCTAGGTGGTGTAACGCAAGATGTATCCTTAGTGGAATTCAGAAAATAGATATTTTTATTAAAGAAGTCAAAAATTTAGAAAATTCCTTATACCTAATCCTGTGAATTCTAATAAATGAAATCCAACTCATTTCTTTAACGTTTGGTCATTTCATCGTTAAAAAATCATTTAACGACCTCGGTGCCTGACTCTGTTACACTAACCTGAACAATAAATCCAACGATCAACAGAATTGGAAGTAGCACCATCATCCCAACGTCTTCTGAATTGAATCCAACAAACTGATTCAGATGAGGTAGTGAACCACGGGGAACCCGTGGATAGGTGGGAGCAAGAATAAAAACCGAGAGGAAAGGAAAAAAGGGCGGCTCCTCCTGGAGGCTGCTACGCCGGGGTCACTCTGCAACTTCCCCGATTTTTCTTTGTCTCTCTCAGTTTCTTCGAATTTTTCCAGAGAGACAAGAAGATAGAGGATCCGATATATGTGTGTTGATATTGAACATATGTCTGTGTGTGTGTGAGTCGACGAGATGGCTCGGAGTAGTAGGAGATCTATCCGTTTCCTCATTTCTTTTAGATGATTGTGAAAAAAAGTGAAAAAAAACGAGGACGAGAAATTGGAGTAAGGAAAGAAGGAGGGGAACCTGAGAAGATGCTCATGTGCATCTTTAGTCAAGAATCTATTTGACCGCTGGTCACAAGTATATACGAAAAGGATAACTAGGGTGCTTCCGTACTTTAGTACAACTTTTCAGTTTTATCTGATCTTCATGGATCCCTGAGCAAGTAAAATCAAGCTTCGATACGTTGTTTTCTTCTTGCAGATTATAATGTTTCTGCAATATCTGAAATCATAATTTCATTTTCAGAAGCCCTTGTTGTTCTCTATAAATGTCACTAATCATTGAAAACACAGAACTTTGAATTCTTATAGCCTTTTCTGTAAACTAATAGTGGGTGGTTTTCAAATCGTCATCTTAATTATTAAATATTCATGAGAAGCATTCGTTATCAAAACGTATGATATGTTCCAGATTTAGAATACTCCCTTTCACTTCAGAACTGAATTACCAAAAATCTGATCCTCGTCCCCAAAATATAAAAATCGTTTTGACTTGATTTAAATATTTGTTGACTGAAATTCAAGCTCTATTATTTTGGTAAATAAATATTTAGACAGAACTTTTATTCCCTTTGGAAAACAAATATAATTAATAGCCTCTGATATCTCATTAGTAGTTTTTATTTGTTACAATCGGTCAGAATGAAGGGTGTGGCAGTCTCGGCTTCTGGAGCAAGGCACCTCCTAGCACTCTTGAACATTTTCATTCAACTTTGATCCCTGAAGTGCCACTTAGTTTTTCCCGTATTTTTTTTCAGAAAAAAAATCGAATCATTTTCAAAAATCTTTCTATGACGTCTTCTGACTTTTCCAGAAATTTGTACTCCTTCGAGTTTCTTCGTATTACTTTTTGAAATACACCCGAAAAATAAATATGTGACGTCTTGAAAAAATATTCTGACTCATAGATCAACTTCCTAGTTTTCTACTCAATAATTTGATGAGACACTTTGACACTGCCATCCAGGAAACTGGGTGTTCCTCCAGAAATCGTTCCCGCCTCCATGGGAAAACACGGGCGGCACCTAATTATTTTTCATGTTACTTGTCATCCAGTCTGAGCTCCATATATACATCTATATATATTTTTCCCATGGATCATTTTTTTTGTGTAATTTCAAAATTATTCGGGTCAAAAAAGTCTAGAATGAAGTACATTTCTCAATTTCTTAACTTTATTTTCTAGGGGCTCCCTAAAATTTCGTAAACGAACATCACTTGAAATTACTCACCACCTGACGCATCAAAAGTTTCATTTTCTGAAATCACCATTTCCCACAAGTTTCTAGTCCTTCACAAGTGCTTCTCCTTTATTTTCTTCTTTACATACATCATAGTCTACACACACATCCAATTTCATGTCATTCTCTGCCGATTTGGGAGCTCTAAAAGTGGAGTGAATTCACTCCCCCGCGATTTAATGAGTTGTACGAAGAAGGGCGTGGAAATGCGGAGTGATACTGGGTTGTTATTTTTCAGATTCATTGGAGTTGGAAATTGCTTTTTCTAGCTCTCCGGATAACTTTGTAATAATTTCTGCTAATTGGCAACCTAATTTGATCTCTTAATCCGGTCCTTCTACTAAATCAAAACCTACTACACTTAAATTATCCCTTTAACTTACAATTAGATGTTCTCAAAACCCAGACATGTAAATTTCCCCCCTTATCCCATTTTTTTCCCTCCGTTCAGAATCTTCCATTATCTAATTCTGCTTCCACTCCCATACGACCCGGTACCAGGCACCGCGCATAAATTATTCTTGCAGAAGCTAATTTTCAAAATGAGAGAGATGTGCATTCGGAATTTTCAAAACCTAAGATTTCAAGATTCTATATTCAAGATTCTCTGACATCATTCTTTCTAGGATCTTCAGCAATATGGAGAATTTGTTTTTCGTAGTATTTTAGATATTATCTAGAATTTTATGAATTTTCAGTCATCCGGAAAAGAAGGCACTTTTTGATTGAGAAAGTTCATTTCCGGAATTAGAGGGAGGATGTTTGTGTGGTGTACTACTAATTTCTGATATCATAACTTCTTGCAAAGGTGACCAATGCCTATATAAGTCTATGGTAAAAAGGTGACCAATGCCTATATAAGTCTATGGTAACAAGTGCTTTCATGTTTTAATGTTTCGTTTGGTAGACTAGGTCTTTTGAGTTAGTTGTGGCAAGGGAATCAAAGAAAAATGAATGTAGAGCCTAGCTAGACTTCTTATTTCTTGAAATAAGACGAAGATTCAAAAAGATCAAGATTTTGCTTCTTCATCCCGTCGGAAGCATCCCACAACAGAGAACAACCACTAAACCGTACTTTTAAATTCGGAATTTGTCATTCTCTTCCGCTTTTGATCAAATTCTAAGAAAAAACTAGATGAACAAAATCAAAAAACGTGCAATCGAAAAGTCGATGTATTTAAAAGTTCGAAGCTAAGACGTCAAGAAAACCTTTAATACTTTGCTAAGTCAAGGAACTGCTAGATCGGTCTATTTATTACTGATCTATAATTCGCCCCCATTTATTGAAAACATATAAATAGAGTCCTAAAACTAGATCAGTCTTGACGTAAGAATTTTTAAATTTATAAAAAAACTAGGTCTTCTTTGGAAGTCTGGAATATGATGACGACTCGTTCCGGGTATAAATATTTCCATTCATTTCTATATCTTCAGTACTTTTCCTGCTAAACAAGATAAGTAAATATTCATTGTCTTAATTCCAGAGAGGCCTTAACGTCAATAGATACTTGGGAGGTATTGTTGTAAAAAAATGTTCCTGTCTAGCTCCTGACGTTGTTCAGGTTCCTTATATACACAAGATTTTAGTATTTAACACATTCAGTTTTAAAAGCTTTCATTTTTTTTTAATTTTGTGTTAAAAGTAAGTTCTGGAAAAAGCAATTATAACTCAAATTTTTGAAACAGAAACAAATCAGAACCAAATTTGTTTTGTGACATTGAAAATGTGAGCATTTCTTCTTGACACAAACAAAATTTTTTTTAGAAAACTTCTCCAAACAACACCACGTGTCCTTTTCTTAGCTAATCAAAGTTCAAAACCACAACATCCTTTGTATTCCCACCTCCATGTTTCTGAATTCTTTATTCAGATTTCTGACCATCTCTAGTTTGCAATCGCCCAAAGTATTCTTTGTCTTATAGCCATATAGGTCAACATTCTTGGAATCTTGAGTTTCCCACGCTGTTCTAGATCATACCTAGATTTTATATGTTATCATCTTTTATATTCAGTGATGTGTACACAATAATGTCTTGATATTCTGAAATAATCTTAGTAAGGTTGGCTGCATAATTTTTCAAAGCTGGCTGATACTTTTTCCTGTGCGAACTTTAGTCAAATGGCTCCTGATCAAAAATTGCCTAAACTTCCGGAATTATATTCCTTTCTTAAATCAAATCGAATCCATTTATAAAAAAAATAAATAAATATCAAATACTTTCTTTTTTCGCACGAAGCTTCATGTACATGAATCATAACATGGCATTGAAAGAGTTGAAATTCGATTTGTTCTGTCCAGGATTTAGTTACGTAACAAGCTTAGAGATTTAATTGTCAGTAAGGTCGGTCAAGTCAGAAGATGTGATCTTTTGAGTATTTCTTCCATGATATACGATCATACTCTGTAAGTCTTTAAGCCAAGAAGCCTAAGTTTCTGAGCTTTGATTCAATCTCATTGCAGCCTTTCTAGAATTGTAGTATGGAATTAATTGTAGCCAAAATCCCAAATTAGAGGAGAATTCCAATTTTGATATCCTTTTAATCCTTTTCTAGGAGTGTCCAAATTGTATTCTATTTGTAATCTCTAATCCTGCAAGTGGGTGGGATCCAGCTCTTGAAAAGTTCAGAATATTTCATTTCATTTTCTCTCCCACTCAAAGACATGACCTAATTCTGAGCTGGAACACAAATCCAACTCATTTTACGAGGGTGGCTTTATTTTGCCAATTTTTGCTTCTTTAATCTGTTTTGCTTTCTTACACCCTTCTCCACCTCTTTCGCTCCAGCTCAAAAGGGGCGGGACCTAATTCGCATTTTTTCATTTCACTTTTTTTCAGATCATCTTCATCTCTTTTTTTTCTCCACAAAATGAAATTCTTACTATTCTGCATGCTGTCCATTTTGTGTGTCAAATGTCAAGAAGAAGTGTTTATTCTGGATCACCCAACGTCTCCAGATGAGCAGCAAGGAGGGTGAGTAAGATGTTGAAGGTGTTCTAGTGTAGCAAAAGTTATTCATCAAGAGTTTAAAGATGAGAAATGTTTAATCACAGGGAACATTGCATTTTTGAGAGTCTCTAGTAAATGAAACTTAGAACATCAACACAATTTCAGGTTTTCCTCTCATATCGTGGCTCTCCGACCTGATTACACTTTCTGGAAAATGGTTAATGTGCTCAAAACTGTCTTCGACTCAAGGACTACCGAAAAACGACGAGGGCCATCACGACGAGATGCAGAAGATATTCCGGTCACCAAGCTCCCAAATCTTCGCTCGAGACGACTTCTTCTCAACTTTGGACGCTATCGCATCTAAATATAGAATCTCGAAGATTTCTGAATTAATAATTCAGAATATCGAATTCAGAAGACAAAAAAGCGTGTGCCGGCCAAATAAAATATATGTTTTTGCTCAACTTCTTTTCTTTTTTCTTCCCCTCCAACCACCCCCCATTCCTAATTTTTTTTCCTTGAAATATTTATTATTGCTGTATTTGTAATATTAGATATATTGGTGTTGATGATGATCTCTGGCTTTTTTATAACTTGTTTTTTTTTATATTACTTAAAGTATTTGATCGAGTAAACACTTTCTATTGATGACAAGCTTTAAAGACACATTTTTTGCAGAATTACGTCACACGATGCAGAGTATGTACTTGTTTTTAAAAGTCTTTGAAAATTCGAATGCTTTGAACAAGTGATACGGTCTTGGGATTATTCAATTCAGATTGTTGAATGACAGAAATAAAAAAATCTGTATCCTTATTTTAAATTTACTATACTACTTTTACTAGCTCATAATAAAACTTCAAATATTAATACCACCTTCCGATCAGATTACCAAATTATTTTGCAAACTCCAAATGAGCGTTCTGAAAATCAAAACATGTTATCACTTTTGCACGTTCCCCGAATCAAAAAGTTCTCGTGACTATAAAATCAAATCCGGATTTACTGTCGAGAACAGGAAATATTCTCAAAAAGCGGTATTTGCTTTTTGAGCCATCAAAAATCAAGAAATTATAATCTCGGGAAATACCTCAATCTAGACTAAAAAATCGAGAATTGAAAGGTTCGATTCGGATTTTGAATGGGTAATCCAATTCTTCGAATTAAGATGAGATGTAATCTTTTCAAAGTCAGTTAATATGATTGTCGGCTTTTGTAGAACAGACGAAGCTTGAATTATCCGGGAAGACTCAAATAACGCAATTCTAAAACTTGGAAAAGGCAACATTTGCTTCAGAGAAGAATGTATTATTCCAGATAAGCACGGAACATAAATCAGAAATCAGAATACATATCTTGAAACACTTTGTGATTATAATGTACACGGAAGTGCATCAACTGAACCCATAGCCGTTGTTCAATTGTTCAATGTTACAAATCATGATCTTTCATATTCAATTATTAGAACACAAATGAAATACGACAGCAGATTATTTTCCATTGTTCGATACTGATCAGAAAATGAAGGTGTCGTGTAATGCGATTAACTTTTTCTTTTATTTGTTAACTATAAAATATATTTTATAGTTGTTTTGTTGAGGTGGTCGAAAATGTTCGAGCCAAGTAATAAGATTTCAAATGCAATTTGGTGACCTAAAAGACTTAAGCTAAACCTGAAAGATCTGCAAAGTTTGTTACACTTTCTATCGTTGTAAATTTTGAGCAATGTAATTACGCATGCAGCTGTCATGTAACGGTTGTTAAGGTCATCTGTGCTTCAGATACATTGAATGTGATTATCAATAGTTTTGATATATGCTAGAGAAGGATTATTAGCCGATGTACGTGGATAAGAATGCGTGCATGATCTTAGAACTTCTTTTAAAACATTAAAACTCGTTCTCTTCTTTCATCTTCTCTAAAGTTTTTACTTCTTGCCCTTCAAAGAAACAACCGATCAACACGGCGGAACACACAATTCATAAATTTAAAAGAGTTGACGACAAATTAAGAAAGTTGGCATTAACTGAGAGTTACGGGGGGAAACGTTTCATTTAATCTCAAAACTCTTCGCATGGTAGGAATGACTGCGAACGTTGCTGGAACTGTGCACACGTGCCTTCAATGCATCGACATCGACCGCCTTTCGAGAATGAGTTGCCGACTTCCAAACGTTTTCGACGGTTTCCTGAAACTATGAAGTGAAAAAATGGGAATGATTTAAAACACTTGATTCCCGTTCTTATTCCTATGCTTCCTTTTTTCTCATTTCTATTTTTAACCTACTCTTTTTTCTTCTTCTTCCCTCATTTCAGTGACATCACACTTTTTTTCGTAAAACCTAATCAAGTGCATCTGACCGTGTCTTACCTTGCAACCCAACAGGCTCCCCAAATACGTTGATCGGTTCAGTCCTCCAGCAGTGGAACGAAGAGGAGCACGGTTTTCCCGGGGGACCACCGCCAACGGGCGGCTCGAACTGTGCGAGCACCATTGAAAGCAACAGGGATAGTAATGCTGTCAGCACTTTTGTATTGTTACCCATACTCTGAAGTTTGGGAAATATTAGGAGGTTTGGAAAAGATAATATGATGAAGCGATTAAAAAACGAGTTCAGAGAAAACAATTGAAGATGAGAAACAGAAAATATTGGTTACGAAAAGAATTCCTGAAGGAGGGAAGTTAATCTAAAAATTCAAAGTTTCTTGTTGAAAAATTCAAATAAAAAAAAATGGAAAAAAAACAAGAAGAAAAACAGAATGGTTTCAAAATCTGTCCAAATAAAGAAACAAAAAGAGATATCCAAAGCTGTAATCGGATTAACAGGACCACAAAACTTTTTTATTGCACAGGCCTGAATGACGTCAAAGGAGCCACCCGAAATAGCACAGATTTCTCTGGAGCCGGTTTTTATAGGACGAGGAGTATTCTGAATTCAGATAGTCATGTGATTTCTAAGAATTCAATGAGCTCAGAGAGAGAATGGTTATGATTTTTAAACTACCTAGTCTTGAGTCAGGAAATCCCAAATGTGGCTCACAACAAAGTAAAGTTTTGAAAGTGTGTAATTCAAGTAAAAGTTGAAAAAGTAAAAATAGTAGTCATGTTCCTAGGGGGGCTGTTGATCCATAATTCATGACATAATTCATTGTGAGTCTAAAAGTGAAATAAGTAAAACATGTTCGTAATAGATATGAGTTTTGCGTGGGGAACTTTGAACAATGATGTCTATATTTAGCTTATCAATGCAGTTTGATTTCAAATACAGTTTTTTCTTGTTTATTTCAGGTAAACGCTGCTTCGGAATTTTAGCTTTTCCTCAAAAAAATAAACAAAATGTTCTTGTATTCAAAAGTACATGTCTCCAGATGTCTATTGTTTAGTTTTCCTTATTCTCAGCATTAAAAATTCTATAAACTCTCAAGAAAGATTGTCACGTATGCATTCTGCGAAACCAATTTCAAAATCTCAAAATAAGATGTTTGAGTTCTTCCTACTATCTGAACTTGTTCATATCTTCTATCATTTCTCACGATCCCGTGTTTTCTTTTCAACAATTCTTCCAATTTGTACTCATCCGTTTGGAAAAGAAAGGGACCTCGTTTGTCAGTGTACATGTGTATATTTATTAAATTTGATGAGCTTTTTCTTTTTCTTCTACTGTCTTCAAGGGAAAATGTCAAAGAGAGAAGAAGAGAAAGATGGATCTTGGAAGAAAGAGAAAAGTTGAGAAACGCAAAAAAAAAAAAATAAACAAAAGATTCAAATCATAACAATAAGAAGAAGACGACTACTCTGACTTTTTCTTCATTTTCTGACCGGCTTTTTTCTGATTTTCACAACTTACTAATTTTTTTCTTCTTCTATTAAAGTCATAGAAATTTTTGAATATATAGGTATCAGCTATTACTTTATTGAAACCGGAACCTTTTTCTCCAAAATTGGTTGAACTTTTCCTAGAAAACATCGAGATAAAGTTTAGAATTGAATTTCGGAATAAAATTTAATATCAGCATGACAAGAAAAAATATTTATGTGTTTTGATAGTTCCGATCTCGAAAATCCCAAGAGACTAGTGAAAGGAATATGGAATCTAAATATTTTAGAAGAGATGAATACCGAAAAAGGATTTTAGTGCGGGTGGTTGAGTTGTACTAGCACAATGAATAGAATGGATAAGGGTCAGTGGAATTATGAATAGGAAGCGAGTGGAAAATAATAGCGGAAATGACTCTTTGAATAAATAAAAACGACTGGGAGTCTAGAAAAAATCTAAACGATACTATTTTATGGCTAGGCGGTACTCTAGGAATTCGAAAACCAAGAAGCATAAATAATTTCGATCATAACAAAATTTTTAAGTTACCGTACTCGATCATAGACTTCACAATATCATCTGAATAGAAAAAAACTGATTCAGAATTCCCACAAAAGCAAAAATGAGAAGATTGTTTTTTTTTCCCTTCACTACGTTCTTTTCTTTTCCTATTTGTTTCTCTTTTGCCAAGATTTCGAATTCAAATCGAATCTAGAATCTTCTTTTTTTTTCGAATGACCTAAAATCCCCAGGGACATCTAGATCTCTAACCTTAATCTCAACACTTTCAACCCTGTCTTGATTGAAAACTAACAAAAAAAACCTGAAGAATTTCAGAGGATGGGACGACGTCTTCTGATCTTCTCGCTTCTGCTCATCGTCGTCGATTCACGGAAGTATCGTCGGATGAATGAGGTTTGATGTGCACTTCTTTGCGGGGGCTTTCTTTAGAAGACGTCAGTAATTCAGGAAATTCAGAATTTGATTTAAATGTAGTAGGAGTGTGATGCAAAACAAAAGCAAAAAAAAGATTTCTGAGCAAAAATGTTTTTTTTCCCAAACGAGTTCCATGAATCAAGTCTGATGGGATATATTTTGAAATTAGAATTTTGAGAAATTACAAAAAATAAAGCAATGAATCATTTTTAGATTGACATTTTTTACGATTTTCTGACTAAAGATCAGAAATCCAAGACTTTCTTTGAAACAACGAATTCACCTGATTCTTGATTAGTAAACACACACAACTCACGATAATTAGAACCAAAACTCAGTAATAATTGTTAGTCTGCGATGGCTATTCGTTAATGAAGATAAAGACGTTTACATGTTGGTGACACAACATTCTGATGATGATGTCAGGATAGGAAAGAATGGAAAAAAAAGTGAGGGAAATGAGTGGTAAATGGTAGAAGCAATTAGAGCCCCTTTTTTCAACGTGTGGTGTCGGGGACACAGTTGGAGGAGACACCGTGAAACAAATTAGTTGGTGGCAGTGAGATGATTGGTAAAGTGCTTTCAGAAAAAAGAAGATGATATAGCTTAAGCCTAGAACCTTGAAAGCTACAGAGTAAATCTAAATAAATGGTTTCAGATCATCATCCATAACCATGCCGAAGCAAACGTTCGTATCAGATGTCAATCAATCAAGACTGACTTCAAAGACACTTTTCTAGGACCAATGGATGAAGTTTCATTTGAGTTCTACGATATTGATAGAGGTTAGTTTCCAAGTGCGGAGTGTCGTTCTGGAAAGAAAATAAATAAAAAGAAAATAAATAAAAAAACTAGAAAATATGTCCTTGAGTATGATGAGAAAGATGGGGGTGTAAACCCGAGAAGAAACTGCGAGAAAACAGAGGGGAGGGAGGAAAGAAGGATTAAAAGCTGTGAAAAAAGGAGAAAAAGAAGTTAATTAGAAAAGAAAAACGACGGAGAACAAATGATGTGAGGGAGTGAAAAAGAGCATCCGGAAGATGGAGGAGGCGAGCAAATGTATGTGTTAAGGAGCCGCCGCGACCGATGGACTTTCTATTGGGGTCCTGGATTCGGATTTCACGTCTCGTTACGATGCAAGCCGTTTTATGTTATTTGAAATCTGGTGATCTTTGATAAAAGCAAGATTCTTCGGAATTCAGCTAAGAGCCACCTTATTAAAAAAGAACTTCACTAAAATTCAAACTACCAAAAGCTTATTTATTGAAATGGTGTGGGTGGTTGCATACAAAACTTCCGGTGCAAAAATGTCATTTGCAAAATCTTATGATTTTTTGAAAATAAATCATGGGCACATGCACCAGAGGGTTCTTAGTTGCTGCTGACAGGAAATGACCCAACAAGAGTATGAGTCAAAAACCTCTCCACCCTCACAACTCCAAAATTCCAGACATTCCGAAAAAACTTAGGAATGTGCATACTTGAAGAAAAAATAACACGAAACTTCACTATTTTCGAAGAAATTCATAACACATTAGTGATTATGTTTTCGAGTTCAAAACTTATTCGAAATGAAGAGGTGACACGTAAAAGGAGTGTCACATGATAAGACTCTCACAGTCTATCATAATTTCCTTGTCTATAAATCTATAGCCATGTGAAAATGTTTCGTGATCTTTGATAAACTTTTTTGAAAATCTAGATCGAAGTTTGACAAAAACCAAATAATACTTAGACCACTCGAACCAAAAGTGACCCCATTTGAACTTTAGATTTTGTGCAACCCACTTCATCAAAAATGCAAAAACTAGACTTTTAAAGCAAAACCACAAAAAAAGCAACGTCATCTGTTATAAGTTGCAGAAACGAAAAAAAAAAACATTTTTTCAAAAAAGAGAATATTATATTCTGATCCACCCTTCCCTGTCCGCCTACTTCACGTTCAGTGGACCATTAAAAATTGGGGACGAGGAGAGTAGAAAACTAAGAGAAAATGGTGTGAACGGAAGTAATTTCTCTCGTGAAGCAAGATGGAAGAGAAAAAAAAACGAGAGAAAGAATCTGGAGAAGACCCACTTGAAGATAAATAAATTGGAGTTTGAAGATTGGATTCTGGTCACGTCATCTCGAATCTTTGAACTTCTGAACATAAGTAGTTTCTGGTAGAGATGGTTTAATAAATTAGACAACTAGAAAACTACAGAAATCTAAATCTCTCTTTCAGGAGACAACCACTTCTGGTGTGACGCTTACGGTCTATTCGGATTCTCCGAGACTTTTGACGTCTTTGGCAGAAGTGCACCAACCCGAAAAAACCAAACTTGGTGAGTAAGGAAACCGAAAACATGTTTTGCTTCCTTTCAATTTTTCGTTGAGAAGTGGTGTATTGGACCCACCCTCTTCTAACACACCGGATGTGTAAGGACGAAACCATTTGGAAAAGGGGTTTTTCTATTTTTGGAAATACCTATGGGGAAGTATGAAATATTTCCGAAAATTCTTGGAGATGAAAATAGAAATAGAAATGGGGAATTTCCTAACTTCCTTTATTTCAGGTTCCTACGAAATGATGGATTATATCTAGAGCTCGAAACTAACCGTGCCCGTGAATGGCAATGGATCTATCCTCCACTAGATTCCTATGCAATTGACACCATTGATCAACTTGATGTACCACCTCTCCCAGCCTGGGTTTCTTATTAATTCCATTCA
Source organism: Caenorhabditis wallacei (assembly GCA_963932035.1). Classification (NCBI taxonomy): domain Eukaryota; kingdom Metazoa; phylum Nematoda; class Chromadorea; order Rhabditida; family Rhabditidae; genus Caenorhabditis; species Caenorhabditis wallacei. The sequence goes on from OZ009934.1 coordinate 210,281, forward strand.
GTCTCGTATTACTTCAAAACTAAAATATTTCAAAATTTCCCTATATTTTTGAGTCCATCTAAGTTTTTTTTGTTGCTTTGTTTACTTTGAAATGTCAAATCGTGAAATAAATCTCTATATATCCAAGTTTTGACCTGCCCCTGTTCTCCGCCTCGAGTAAAAGTGTCGGCGAAAGTGCAAACGGAAAAAAGAGATTCTGTTTGTTCAAACTGACCGCTCATCGTTTTTTCAAGTACGGAGGCCTCAAAAGACGTTCCGAATAAAAGAAAAGGTCGATCATGAAGCAGATCATGCAATAATTATGCATGTTTCCGATTTCTCTATTCTTCTCACCGAACACCTGATCTCTAGATTAGGGTAATCGAGAGAGGGGCACGATAAGCCCCGGCTATTCCTTTTCTAAACATCTAATGCCTAAGAAAAGAGTCGATCGGTAGAGAGGACGCAGAGAGAAAAGAAAAGGTTTGATGGAAGAGGGTGGTGTCAAGTGGAAAAGGATGACGAGAGGAGAAGGAGAAGGATCACAAAAATAGTTGGTGACCCGATTCGTTCAGTTTTTTCATTTATTTTGAACTTGAAATAATTAGATTATAATCTTATAAGTCTTATGTGTAACTAGGTTCAGGTTCACTAATAATATTCCTTAAAGGTTTTGCAAAATGAAGTCCACAATATTTTCAACAGTGCTTCTCACATTTCTCACATTCTACACTACTGAGTCAAACGAGTCTGATGGACGAGCTCCACCATGTCAGCTACCTCCATTCACCAACCTACTGCCTTTAAATTCAAGAAGAGAACTTCGAAAAATATGGGCCGGTTTTCATTCGACGACGTCAGCGAAAAAGTGTGAGCGGTAGGGGAGTCATGAATAATAATATAAAACATAATGACGTATGTTTCCAGGCAACTTGCGCAAACGAAAGAGCTCATTGCGGGTTTGGCGGAAGATATGAAATTGAAGATTTTGGATTGGGATCGGCCAACTATAAGTCCGAAGGAGGAAAGGAGGGGAACCAATTTTTTGGCCGGACTCTCCGAAGAGCAGACTAAATTGTTTTCTGGGGTGAGCTTTTTCATTCAGTTGGGAACAAGGAAAAGTTTTTGAAAAAATTTCAGATAATGTCAAATCGATCGATTACTCATGATATGAGATATGACCTACTTCGAAATTGGGCTTCTGAACATTTAGATCTTGATGCCATAAATCAAGTGGAACAGTTTATCACATTCCAGCAAAGAAAGAATAAAAGTTTCAAGGGAAAAGTATGTAAACTAATCCTATAAAAAATTTATTTCAATATCTGTAGATAGACAAATTATCACCTGAAGCCAGAATCGCTCATGATCGTTTGGAATCGTTGCGTCTTTTAAAACAAGATGTCTACAGTAACTTATCGGAGACTGCTAGAAAGGAACTAGCAGGGTTGTACAGGTAAGAAACTGAATTCTACATGATTCAGTCTTATGATTTCAGAGCAAAGTGCCCACGCGGAAGTATTTATGAGGCTAGTGATCTAGATGCGGAGGAGATTCAATTGGCTTGCTCTGTTGGTAAGATTATAATATTTAGAACTTTTAAATTAAATTGATCTGATAATACCAGACGATAGGATACCATTGTTCCGTACAACCACATCTGCTGCGAGGACTGATCTTCAAACGACTACTGAAGAGGCTTCAACAGTTTCTGAATCAACATCCACTACTACAGAAACAACCACAACAACCACACCTACCACAACGACAACACCATCTACAACAACAACGACACCAACAACAACAACTTCGACCACAACGACGACTACACCTTCAACTACAACTACGACTACACCTCCAAGCACAACCACTGATGATTTCTTATGGGTGAAGTTGACAACTGCACCATCCCCTCCGGAAACTACAGAAGGTCGGTTATCGTTTGAAATTGCAAAAAGCAATAATACAGTACCCCTGATTCCATCGAAGTACCATCAAGTTGCTTCGACATTTGTGGCTGATCCGGATAGATTAACAGACTTGTTGAAGAAAATTTTCAGTCATCGGAATAATGATTGAATGCTTTTAAATTTATATGTTTAAAAACTATTTGAATTAATTTATGTCACTCAACCAAAATCCAGGGCTTTCACTTTTATTTCATTTCCTTTAACTCATTTCATTTTTTTTGACTGACTTGTAGCTTTAATTACCAAATTGTCTCCTCCTGTTAACGATTCAGAACAATTCCTCTAATAAATGTTTTAAAACTTCTTATCTCAATTTATATTTATTAAAGTCAAAATATTAAAGTCAAAAAGAGTTGAGCATAAATAAGGAGGTAAATAATAAATCTCTATAAAATCACCTAATGTGAAGTGTACAATTGACATGGTTACAACGAAAGACCATTTTAGAGGTGGGAAGAAAATCGGGAAAATCGGGATGGGATCATGTGTTTTTAAAAAAATAAATACGAGAATTGAGAGAAAATACCATTTAAAAAATCACAATACTTTTTTTGAGGGGGAACTCGTCATTTTAGAGACCGACGGTGCCGGACTGGAAATACGATTTCGGATTGGACATTCGGCGGAGGCGATCCATCAAGGGCATCCCCCCACTCCGAGTTGACGAAGGAGAAGCGTTTCCGTGCCAACCCGCCGCTGCCTGAAAACTTTTCTTTAGGGTACTTCATCTAATTTTAAGAGCCTCACCTGTATGATACGTAGCCGTTGTCGATAGTTATTCGCTCGTGTGTGATCATTGATGATTGGTTGCACGTACGACGACGGAAACCATCCGCCCATTCCGTCACCAGCTCGCTCTCCGTACAACCATCCTAAAAATGATGCATTTGATTATATTAAGAATACCATTCAGTTGTTGAATTTCAATAATTTCAGATGTATGAAGTATTAAATTCAGGAAAATTTAGAAAGAAGTAAAATTATCCAAACCGTCAGGCATCTTCCTCAAGATGTTCAGCGAATCTCCAATGTTCAGGAGTAGCTCATCGGCTTGTGATGGTTGATATGCATGCACGACGATAGCTTGTGGACAATCCCATTCGGCGTAGATTTTCTCTTCCGGGTTAGTAGACTGCAATCATTAGAGAAGTAGGAGACCCAGGTTATTGGGAAAGGAAATATTATTTTTTAGAATACTATGGAGGTCGACTTATGACCATTAGGAGTCCCAAGAAAAGGTTATGTCATGAGTTATGAAACAAGAATTCTAAAAACTTACAGTTGGCGGTCTAACTGCACTAAGCCATCTTTCTCGGTCAGTTTCACTGTCTGCGGATAACAGCAGCTCAGTCTGCTTCTCTCTTGCATTTCTCATCAGAGTACACAAAAACAGATGAGGTCTTCCAACCAAATTGCTGACAGCTCCAATGGGAATTTTCGGGTTATCCGGTTCGATAGGCTGCATATCCACGAATCGTCTAGATGCGTAATCCTTACAGACAAATGTGCCATTCAGCTTTTTCTTTGTGATCATAATCATATCAGAAAACAGGAAAACATGAAGAGTCCTTGCTTTCTGACGACTTTGTAAAATATTTGATGACCTTCGCTCGACTAGCTGTGTTAAAACACCTTTTTTGACTAGATACCGACTATTTGAAACTAGAGGAATCCTTTTGAGATCTGCATCTTTATAGATAAGACGTCTATCAATATCCAGAAGTTGCTCTGTCCTTTCCATCCTTCGTGCTCCTTCATTACACTCTCTGACTACTCGATTCGAAGACGTCAACGCATCTGTAGCAGTTTTGTAACGATCGTCTGTAGTTGGGATCCGATCCAAGATAGCATACAGGAGAAGTGGATATCTGGTGATTCTTTGCATTGGAAGCATCAAAAAGCTTCTCATATCCAATCCTTGACATTGCTTATGCTCTTCTAGTCGTTGGACTGCTGATAGGAAACCAGGGTTCTCCGTTTTCAATCTACGAAGTGTTCGATCCTGGTATACTTGGTTGGAGCAGTATTTGATGTAGACTTCAAAGTATTTTTCGAAATGCATGGAGAGGATGTCACAGATGTCGTCGAGGATGAGATTTTCTTCGAGACGAGTTTCAAGATCACAAAGGAGTCTGAAAATATAAAAATGAACATTTAATCGTTAAATAATGCGGCTTACTTACCTTTCTGAGCAATCTCGGACGGCGAAAATATTGCTGAACAAATGCTTTCTATCGGAATCCGACAAAACCGACAAAGCAGATTTAGATCCAAGCATTTGTGGGCTTGCCATGAAATGAGTGATCAGAACATTGAGGGAACGAAGATAGCTAGCTTCAGATGTGATGACCTCGAAGTATGCTTCTTGTCTCAGCTTACAAGCATCATCAAGTTTTTCGAGAAGACCAGCAGCTCTGACTTCCGGAAGTTCACACCATAGACTTCTTTGAGATCCAAAGTTTGAAGTGCCAACAAGGCGATCTCGTCTCATAGAAGTGTTTGATGTTAGAGCGGAAGCAGATGTTGTGGAACAGTCTGCACCTCTTCCCGAGTCTGAGGAAATTGAAGATTCACGACGGGTCTGAAATAATGAAACAGTTAACAATTGAATTTTCAGCTGATAGCTTACCGCTGGTTTCAAAGCGACCACTTCTGGAATTACCGGAAGTTCAACTGGTTCCTCCTTGATCTCTTCCATTTTAGTCTTCGCTTCTTCATCGTCCCCTGAACTGCCTCCTCCAACCACTGCTTCCATCATGTAGTGCTGATAAAGTGGTTGTTCATTCGGAACCATTCGGCAAGTGTACTGTCGTTTGTACTCCTCTTCTCCTGGTGATGGTTCGTCCTGTTGAATTCCTGCCGTTGGCTGCCATGACTCATCTAATGGCAAGTGTCCAACTGCTGGACGTGCCACATACTTTTCAGCGTCTGTTAGCATTACAGTGGACATTGGACGCGGTGGTATTGGGTTGTGAAGAATATCAGCGCTTTCGTAGTCGGATGACATTTCTGCAACATTTTACTTTTTTTTTAGGAAGATGTAAAACTCGATTTCTCTAGCCTAATGGGGGGAAAATTTGTTACAGGAAAGCTATCAATCCTTACCATCATACAATTTCACAGTCATAGCACGAACAATTTGTCTAAGCATTTCTGCTAGCAGTATAATGAAATAAAATGCTATAGCCATGAAATGGGTGTCCTTCATGGGCGGTGTCGAGGCTCCAGCTGCAGAGCACCCGGGATCGGTACCAGGCATATGTGGCCAACTATTTCAGTTTAGTGAAAGTACTTGAAATCATAAAATAACAGGTCAGATTTTATATATTCTTGTACCAGACAAGAAGACCAGCTGCTAAAGGGTCAATAGAATATGAAAAATCCAAGCACTCAACTTTTTGTTTTTGAAAATATTCGTTTAGTTTAAACGCTGACCACCTACTGCTCAGCAGAAATGAAGTGTTTCGCACTTGAAAGTGATTTATAGTAATTGGATTATTGAGAGTCAGTTTCTTTGAAGAACTAATAATTATTCTGAGAAAGCATACTCACTTCTGTTTCATGTGATTAAAACAGCCTAAATGAAAGTGAATAAAGGTAGAATAGCAAAGTTGATCGATTTCGAAAAAAATTAATCGCGTCATTATCATTATCATGATGAGAGATAGATGGGTAGATATCAAAAATTTCCACCTGACAACAACAATTATATTAAAAAAAAAGATAGTTAGAACCGGTTTTTCTAAATAGTCTTGAGAGAACTTATAGGTCAAAAAACAATTTGATTTGAGGTTAACGATCTAGATGGCTTATTCATAGTTTGTGATGTATGCCTCATACTAACTTTTGGAAAGAAACCAAAACAACTTACGAGATCTGCTTGTATACTCCGGAAACGCCTTGTTCAATTGCTCTTCTAATTGTCTGTACATAGAAGAGCGACGGTCATCTGTAATATGGAGAAAAAATATAAAAAATGCTTGTACTTTTTTTGTTTCCTCTCTATTCTCCCATCGCCGTCTTTTCTCGTTTTCTCTCTTTTGTGTTTGTGCAATATATTTGCTACGCCGTAATATATACAGGAGAAGAAGAAGGAGAAGGACGACGATGAGCAATCTGGAGAGGAAGACGAAGAAGCGGAATTGTTTTGGTGTAAGTGAAGATGGAGAGAAAAGGTGAGATTCAATATTAAAAAGTTTTGTGTTGTGACTTTCCATCGTCTCGTACTACAGTCAACTAAAGGGGTTGAACAAGTATACAATGGATTAGGTGAAGCCTTGAAATAGGATGAAATCAAAACTACCGGAACAAAGTCGACTGGACAATAGTTTTTTTAGAAAAAAGAAGAAGAAAGTGTTTTTGTAGGAATAAAAAGTAAAGTGACAAAGCAGGGATTGTTAACACATATTTGGAAACAATAGAACAAAAAACACCTGGAATTTTTTTGTTGTAAAAAATATTTTAGGAAGCGAACCGTGACCCCAAAGATACAAAAATCAAGAAATGCAGCTTACCATGATAAATATCATCATCATCACTGCTCCAATCATCACCATAAACATGATCGTCGTCTTGGTATGTCTTATCAAGGCAGACGGACTTTGACATCTGGAAAATAAAATTTTGAATTTTTAAGATAAAAATGAAAACTCACTGTTCCGCTGAAGTCGGTGTCCAGAAGATCGACACTGACGTGGCACTTTGATCTTCGTTTAGCTTGTTTGTCACCGACTTTTTGGCGTAATTGACCAACCTTCAATTAGTAGCGAGATTAGATAATTGGAAGATAAAAAGCTTATATTTTGGCATGTTGTTTTTATCCTAGAATACGTGATGTAGACAGACATCAGTCTAGTAAGTGTTCATATCTCAAAGCCCACAGGCGATGTCATTTCTCTCACCTTTTTTGACAAATTCAACTGAAGTTCACTCTTGAACCTAAACAACTTTTCCAGTTCCATTGAACTCATTCTTTTTGATGACTTAGGATTTCTTTGAAGAGTGGAGAACTTCACTTTTGGAACATCCACTTCCTCCTCCGCTTCATCAAAAACTTCCTCATCATGAAGGCGTGGATACCGGGTTGGTACGGTATCTGACCGATTGAAAGTCGCACGTGTAAAATCTGTAGATTCATATGAGTACTCTGATGACTCTGGTTTGGTAGTTTTGATATGAGTCGGTTGATATGTAGTCGAAGATTCGTGAGGAGTTACCAGCATAATTTCATCATAACAATCATCATCATCATCAACGGGCCTTGTTGCTGAGGACGAAGGAACATCGGGAACCGGGATGCTAGGAATTCTGGGAAATCCAGAAGATATGGAAGAAGTGGACATCACAGAACTTCTAAAGTTCACCGGCAAAGTATCAAATGCATTTATAGTAGATGTAGGTGGAGGTGGAGGTGGTGTCTTCATTCTGGCTCGTGGTAGGGTAGATGACATCGATCTGGGAGCTGGTGTAGGCTTCAAATAAGATGGTATTCGTTTTATCCTTTCCCTAGATGGTGGTGCAGATGGAAGAGGTGGTGGAGGGGATACAGGAGATGTTGAAGTAGAATTGTCGATAGGAATGGTCAGAGAAACTCGACACCGTTCTTCGTAAACAGGAATGTTGTCCTTTTTTGATGATGGTGGAGATGATGAACTTTCGACAATCATGCTTGTTGTTTGGAGACTGAAAATAGAAAAAAATGAAAAATAAAATCAGAATGTCTCATAGTCTCTGTTGACATTTGAGAGGAGGTGAATGAATCATCATTGAAAAAAAAAGAAACCCCAAAAGAGAGGTTGAACCAAGGAAAAAGTATCAAAAAACATTGATCTATTCATAATAAATAATTGAATTGTTTTTTTTTTGGTCCAATTTCTATCAGATGATGTAATATTTCCTTTAGTAGGCTAAAGATTCCCGAAAAAGATTACTTACCGTAACCTAGGTGCTGGTAATGGGACTAGTGGTTCAAGCTCTTTTGAAGGACCTTCTTTGAAAGATGACGTTGCTCCCGGTGAGAAATCGTCCGTGGATTTGCTCTTCCGAAACTCAGAAGATGTGACCAAGGCGGCAAGCTCACTGTTGCTCCGCGTTCGTCGTTTCAACGAACTTTTCCGGCGCGGGATAGCGCTGCCACGAATTACACGGGAGGTACACGGTCTATAAAAACAACACATTAATGAATAGTTGGAAAAAACATCAAGAAAAACAATAGGAACTCACTGTTGAATGCTTTCAACGACACGGAACTTGCCAATTCGTTTTGCTGTTACTGGTTTGTGCTCGATTCGTGCTCCGGACTCAAACCTAAAGTCAAGAGATTATTGAACTGTGAGTATAATAATTCCTTCCTATTTTTTATGAATGCTAACAAAAAATGATGCCAACACTGTGCTGTGCTATACAATTTTTCGACTATCATAAAAAGGAGTGGTGGTCATTATTTCAAAAACTGATAAGAGACCTGGACACATTGAAAATAAACAATTCTGATTTCCTCTGGAAGAAGAAGAAGAAGTGAAGAATGGAAGACAACGCCCTTTCTACCGCTTCTTCACCCTCTATTTCCACGTCTTCTCCGTTTCCTGTCCGGTTTCAATATATTATGTCAATCAACCGAAGGGTAATGTTCTATTGTGTGTTTGTTTGATTGAAAAGAATATAGAAGATAGTGGAGAACAACTAGTAAGTGAGCGGTCACAGATTTTACATGAATGAAGCTTGAATGTACTTTTTATATGAATTCCTACCTTTTGGCAAGCTCCTTAACATTTGGCAATTGCATTTTCGTCGTCGTCGTCGTCGCTGAATTGAGAATCTGGGTTGAATCTGATGTTTCTGTCGTCGTTGGTGGTACATTGGACATCAGGTTATCCACCCAGGAACTATAAAAATAAATATTTTCCATAGAAAAGAAAAAAAGTTGCAAATAAACAATAAAAAAAGAGTTAAAAATAGAGAGATGCATGCAACAACTCTCGATGGGTTAATCGCTTGATTCAACATTCAAATGTGTGAAGAGAGAAGGGGGGAGAAAAATTCTTTCCGACAAAATAATATTTGGATTGTTTATCCACCACTATTCTTACTTCGATTGGTGTATGAAAAAAAACGGCTCTTCCTTTTGAGAGGTTTATCGGGGAAGAAATTGATAGGGATGCAAAAGAAATCAAGAAATCAAATTAAATCGAGTATTGGATATGCCATATCTTCCAAAAAGATCGAAGCAAACCTAGGTTCTATACACACAATCAAACAGAAAAAACCGAATCCCAAGTATGCAGATGACCATTCAAAAGGATAAAAGTGGCCACTTCGTTTTTTTGCCTATCATCCATCAAAACGTGTTCTTTTCGATTGAAGGAAATGTATACTACTTGTAACAAATACCTTAGAAAAAAGAATAAGGAGAAGTAGAAGACACGTACTTGAAGTGGTTAAAGAAAGGCATCATAAAGAGAAAGAATAAAGAAAAAACTGAAGCCTTGAAACCAGCAAATTGAGGGTCAACTAACTAAAACCTGTGAGGTAAATAAGAGCAGAACTGTGGTTTGAAATTAATATTTTAAGAAAAATAAAGTTCCTAATGAAGTTCAAAAACCACAATGATCAATCTCCCACCTAAATGAGCATAACACAGAACAATGTTTAGACAGGAAGAAAAAAAAGTTGAGAAAAGAGCACTAATGTTGTTGTCTTATTGACCATAAGGGTCAATTGCTCATGGTCACCAAGGAAGAACTGGACAATACGTCGGGAGGAGAAGAAAACGAGAGGAGTGTGAAAAACAGGGGAAGACAGATGAGGATAGATGACTATGAGAGGGAGAGAAGGTTGTGTGGTAAGAGCAATTTGCATTTACTCTTGAGTGAATGACATTTAAGAGGAAGAGGACGGACAGAGATATAAGGTTTTCAAAGGATCAATTGGTTTTGCATGGTCATCTTGCAGGTTAGATTCAAATTTCTAGAAAATGTTTCTGATTAAATACTTTTTTTCTAAACTGGTCAGTGAATAACATTTATAATCATTTTTCTTTAGCATGAATCATTGACCTTTTTTCACTTATACTGGTTTCAAGAGGTGCACTTTAGCATAATAACCAACATGTATATGAAGAGTGTGTCTATGTGAACAGAACAATATTACTGCCGACACAATGCTGCTGATGCACATCAATCAAATGTTATGAGTTATATGAGTGAAGAAGAGAAGACACTATTTCTCTTTGAATTCGTGAAAAGCAAAGATTAGGATAAAGCTTTGTGCTAAAAGTGGACTAGAAGTCTAGTTTTTTTAACTTCTCGACCAAGAAAACAAGTTAAGAATTTCTTGAACTTGTTCTTAAGTATTCTAGAACAATAAGTTACTTCCCGTGACCATCCTACTCGCCATATACACCTCCCACCAAAACCCAAATATTTGAAGTTTGAAAGCAACCGTAACCGGGTGTGTGTACATAAAAGCTTGAAAATTTTCACATTCTCAAAAGATTCCGAACGTTTTTGAAATGAAGGATGACCAATTTTTTGATTGAAGGGACACTTAATGTTTGAAGCTGAGAATTTTCTGTAGGACCTAATAAACTCATTATCAAGTCTTAATTAAAAATTCTAAAGATTCTTTGAACTTTCCGAAATTTCCTCAGCATAAATTGATCCGAAAGGGTGTTGAAACTAATGAAAAGTAAACAAAATAACCGAAAGGGTTGGTCTCTTCTACTATATATTCTACGTACCCCCGCTCCTCCTCCCTCTTTTCACCCGAGGGATTTATGTAGTTGTGGTTAGCAATTGAAATGAAACATAAGAGAGATGAAGAGGTTTAGAGAGTCAAACAGAAGACAAATGTACAAGTTCACGCTATTCTTCTGAATTCTTTTCTCATCATCATCGTCTAATTGTTATCTGTTGTACAGTAAGAATGAGTGCTCGGTCAGACGGAAAAATGGCCAAGCAGTGGTCATTTAATCGTTTCCGCATTTTGAATAAGGATTAAATCGGATGAAAAAAACTACATGTGGAATGAAAAATGAACATAAAGTATATATATATATATATATATATATAGGAAATATGATCTGAATATAAAAAATTGTATGCAATGGAATAGAAAATTCCTTGATTTCATCTAAACAATTGCTCAGAATTCTACACATTTTGTTTTTCATCACAACATACGATACCTCAAACTCTCTTCATCTCCTAAGTCAAAATCACACACAAAAGTGTAAAGCAGAGTGATTTGCCGCACTATTAAATATCAATTGAAAGGTGAGGGGGGTCTTCTCGGGAGCAAGACATGATGTGAGAATAAGATAGCGGTCAATTTCAAGGGAGATGATGAAAGAAGAAGAAGCGTAGAATGTGTTAAATTGGAATGGGGTGCGAATAATGTGATCTTGAATATTTTTTTTCTAAAGTTCAACATTGAGATGATTGTAAACTGATGATGTTGAGTGATGGTAAAACTAGACGAACGTACATTCCAATCAAAAATTTTAAAAACAATGTCACAAAAAATAATCGTCAACTTATGATTTTTGCAAGTTCAAATCACTTCAATTATCATGTGTTTCCCAAAAAAAATTCGAAACACAAGACATATAAAGTTGCGAAATGGATTCATTAGAAACTTTGGTAGAAACCATTATCGTTCTCTCTTCTTGAAATGAAAAAGAAAACATTTGATTTCATATTTCGACAAAACCAGTTTTCACCACTGATTACATAGGACGCTTCGTTTGAAATGTTGATCAAACCCCCGAATTATTGACCCCCAAAAACAAAAAGAAAACTGAAGGGAGAACGAAGACGTTGGACCAGAAAACATAGAAGACGTAGAGAAGAAATAGAATGCAAAAGTGACCAGCACCGAAAAAGGGAGCCGGAGCCAACGGGGGCAGGGTGGGGGGGCATGTCCGAAAAGGCAATGCGTTGGTCTAATGTCCCTGGACACAGAAGCACGATGTTCGTTTTTATGACGAGACATCAGGAAACAGCACATGGAGCACACCAGACGGGGGTGAATGAAAGAAGGAGGAGAAGTCCATGATGGAGGGTGCACCATGTCAAAGGGTGGGACGGGAGTAAAAGGGGGGCACTATTAATGAAGGACGGGAGGGGGGGAATTGGGCAAAAGGGTACTACGGAAGAAGAGAGATAAAGAGACGTAGAGATAGAGGAATAAATGAAGAAGGAGAGAGTGTAATTGAATGAACAGAAAGAGAAAGTGCTTCTGTTGCTCCAGGCGAACAATTTTCCTATTTCCTCAAGACCACCGTGTTCGGAAGAAATCGGGAATTGCTTTTATGTAGGTTTAAAAAGAAATAAAGTAGAAATTTACTTTGACACTCTAAACTTTTTTGCACAGTTGACATTGAAATAGATTCCCCAAAAAAGGAGAACTAATTGAAAAATGGCACCCCGATGACCAAAAAAAAGTGTATGCCCAAAACGAATGACATATTTTTTGAAAGAAAAAACTATATTGCCTATCATTTTTTATTTAGAATAATTCATGGATATTTTGTTAGTGGAGGAGCAGTGTAAACAATACTAGAGCTATATACGAAGAAGAAATGAAAATTAAGTGAAGTAATTTCGAATCACTTCAAGAAAATCATAGTTGAACTCATGGTTAAACCAACAAACTCAGGCAAACAATAATCTCAACATGCATATGTTATTCTAACACATCCTAACAAGATGGGCTCCTATTGTGCTCTTAGAAGAGAATGTGTGATGATTGAAGAGAGGAGGATAATGAAGGATTGGGGTTAATTGGAAAAATGAGCATTCTCTGGGAGGAAGGGACCCCTCTCGGTATCATTTGATTAATCGGGTAGAAGGAGAGAGAGAGCGTGTGAATATGACATCTTAGAAACAAAGGAGGAAATTTGTTATGAAGCGTAAGTGGTACTACCAGTGTCGGGTTACTTAGGATTAGCAGGTTTCATTGAAGTTGGTTTTACCTTCTAATATAGAATATAGTTGACATTTTCTTTTCGAAAATTGAAATTGACAGAAAATACATAATCTAAGGTTAGTGAGAGTGTGAAAAGGTCGAAAGTTAGGAGCATACAAAACTAAGCTAACCGGAAATTTCAATAAAAGTTTGCATAATTCAATTGAACAAAAGTGAACGGAAAAATGAAATCTAGATCATACGGTATCAAAAAAGTGAACGGTTCTCCCCTCTCTCATTCAAAGTGTCTCGAGACTAGAACTGTCAGTTCTATGGCACGTGGTCATCTGGGGCGTAATACGTGTCTCTCTCTCTCCCACCTATTTTTTGTGTCCACTTTTCCCCCCTCCGTATTATTATTCCTTTTCCGCATTTGCCGAGCCTTCCGGAACGACGTAATACTTTCTTTTTTTTTCGTCGCCTCGCATCACAGTTCTTCTCTCACTCGTCACCCTATTTACCGACGATTATGAGCTTTTGTGTCTTTTGTGTGTAGGCCCCCGAGCACCCAGCTACCATTGAAAAAGTGCTCTCTTCAACACTTTCTTCCGCGCGGACACTGAGCCACCTTCAAACAGAAAGAGAGTAGCCGATAAATATTTTGTTTGTGCGTGTTTATGGCAATACTATGGGAAATAGGGATGCTGAAAATTATGATCTTTTGATTGATCCTCTAACTCAAGAAATTTTTCAGAACTTCCCTTGAATAATTAATCGTATTCCTAAAGTAAATATGAAGCTTTCCTTATCTTATCTTTTCTTAGGATAGCATTTGAGATAGACTACAATAATCTTCTGTCAGGAATAATCGAGGTTATGATTGATCCGTTCCACTTATCGTAGTCTTGTTTCTGATGTCATTGGAATTCAGGGAGTTCTCAGAATTTACTAATGACATTCATACATACTATTCGATTATGTATATCCTACTAATAACAAACGCGGTTTTCTGTGTGTGTGTTTGTGTGTGGATCGCCGATCCCAGAGCCTTTCCCCGTTATCCAATTTTTTTGGGACAAAGACAGATCGATTCAGAATTCCAGCGCGATGATGCCCGTCTTTTCCGTTTTTGATTCTGATAAGAGAGAAGCTCTGTATACCTATAGCACTTCCCAGGAGCAATGTAGGGATCTCCCAAACAGGTGGTTCTCTCTCAACTACCTCCTGGGAAGGTAGATCAAATGCGGGAGAAGGCGCGAAGCGTCGTCAGCAAGCTTGTTTTAATTATTTTAATTCAGTTTTTGTCTTGGATAATAATACTTCAGGATACAGCAGACGAGAATTCACCAGCATCACGTCATCCGAAATTCCACTCTATTCCTTATCTTCAGGTTCATTGTTTATCGTTCAACTTCAACTTGCTTCTTATCCGGCTTCTGGTTCTTCTACAGCTGACAACACTGTATATCGGTCCGCGAACTTTTGCGTCAATGGTCTCACTGGCTTCGTCTCTCTTCTGAATGCTAGCGTAGGCTATCAAAACATTTCAATCTTTGGATATCACGTATCTCCTACGGAGAAGCTTGTTAGTGACGAGCGTTAGCCTCCTCTTTCAACGATGATGTGATTCCGATGGGTTTTGAAGGAAAAAAGAGGAGGTTTTCACTCGAATAAATGATGTGTGCAAAAAAGCGATAAGATTGAAAATCAAAGAGTGACAAAAGTTTTGTTATATAAGGAATGGGTGGAGGAAGAAGGAAGCTGTCATTTGCAAGGATTTCTGAGACTCTGAGACTGAAAATATATATTAGACATTTTCTTATACAAAAATGCCTGTATAATATGTTGGCTGCTATGATCTCATCAATGTCATTGGCTTACCTTCTGAAAAATAATAAAATGAACACTATCATATATATTTTCAAACACAGCTATTATATGCACCTACAACATTCACTTTCTTATCACATTCTGGTTTCGAATCAGCTTTTCCTTTTTCAATATCAAAAGATCAGTGCGTTCAATGATAGTTCTTTGTATTTAAGTAAACCTAGTTATGTACAGTTATATCTACCATTTTTCAACATAAGCTTTATAAAATTTTTTTATGAAAAACGTTGTCAGCTTACTGGTTAGGTATCAACGATTTTCAAAAAACACTAAAAAATATAATGTTAAAAGATATGTTAACTAATTACATGTAAACCCTTAGCATCAACAAAACACACAATTTCGGATTATCCCTAAATGTCAGATCAAATTAATAAAAGTCTAGGCAAGAAAACATTTAGATCATTGCTTCTTAGCTGACCTGAGTACCCCTTCTTGTCATTTTCAATTAGCTGAATCTAGAATCCATTTTGTTCTCTGTGATAGTTTCATGTAACATTTTGTGTCCAGTTTCATCAATTTCCCATTGAAACCGATACATTTCGGTCCGCGTGATCAACTTAGTGAGGCCTCACCGATTTTTCAAATTCCGAATTCTCATCAATTGATCCTAATTAGTTGGATCCAACCATTCAACCATCTTTTTGACCTTCAAACCACATTATGACTTTGATGATTAGGCCTCACAAAATCTGGTCCGAAACCTATGATGACTCCACCCCTAGACACCGTATGAAAACGAAACCGAAAAGCCAAATGCGTCATGTACAGTATAAATAAGCTTGAATCTGATTTGTTCCCACCTCCCTCCTCAAGAAATAAACTATGTTCCGTCTTATCACTACACTTCTGATCTGCGTTTTCACTTTGGCACAAGCTGGACGTCATCACTACAGTAGCTACGTGACTCCATCTCGAGGATCCTATCGAACGAATTACTACAACTCACCTTACCAGAGACAATATCAAGGATACGGAAACTATTACCAGAGACAGTATCAGGGCTACCGTAGTCCTTATCAAAACCAATACTCCCGAACCAAATACGGATATGGAAATTACTATCAAAACTACTATGCTCAACGTCAACCATACTATGCTCAATCATATTACGGTGGAGATCGAGATATTGGAAACGGAATTCATATGGATTCCCATGGAAATGGATACATTGGAAGCAAGGATACAGGACTCTATATCTTCTGTGCATCGCGAGGATGTGTTGGAAGAGGTTAAATTTTTGAGTTTTTTGATAGCCCAGTTGTACATTTTGACCACTTTCACTATAATTGAACGGGTTTCAAGACCATTGACTATTTGATAATTTTTCGAATAAACTAATTTTATACTATTATTTTTTTCATCGAGATTTTTTTTTAGAAAGAACGAGGCAAATAATTTCTTCTAATCCTCTAAATATTCACGAAAGCGTTTTAGAGTAGAACTATTCCTTAACCTTATCTAAAAGATAGACTGCTAGATGATCTAGATGATAATATTCTGAGACCCTACTATATTGATTTAAGAAGTCATTCAAAAATATACTGTGCAACTGTCTATGATGAATAGAACCATATCAATTTTTCAAAGCTCATTCCAGTCGAGTTTTCAATTTTCATTTTCATAATTTTTTTAAATGTGGAGAACACTAGTAAAGTTGCAGTTCATATAATCTTTATTAAAAAATAAATTATTAAATAAGTCACACATACTGTAACCCGTCATAACATCAGTGCCTAATTGATAAATAAATTTTCATCCTCTTCCTGGACATCCTCTTCCATTACAGAACAAATAAATTCCATTGTCCTTAGTTCCAACAAACGAGTTTCCATAGGAATCGTAGTTGATTCCATTTGCGCTAGTGTAGCTTGTTTGACGAGGTGGACCAAAAAGGAGTTGTGCAAGACTTGGTTGTGGAGCTGGCGTTGGTTGAGCATACGAATTTTGGTAGTAATAGTTGTTGGCATATCCTTGGTATTGACGTTGATACTGATAATTGTTACCGTATCCTTGATATCCACGATATGGAGCACGGTATCCTTGATAATAGTTATTGTATCCTCGATTATATGTAGGATACTGATTCTGATAATAGTAATTTCCCCGATTATTTCCATAGTTGTAGTTGTAGTTGTTGCGTCCAGCTTCAACTAGTGATGTAGCGATGATCATAGAGATAAGGATAGTGATAAGAGAGAACATTTTCGAGGTGGGGCTTGTGGTGGTAACAAATTATATTCAAAGCCTTTTTATATTGAACGTGACGTCTTTAGCCTCCAAGTTTTCTAGGTTTCAAACAAAAGGGGCGGGGCCTTGAAATGAAAACCGGGACCTTAGTAGGTTGACTTTATTGTCAGTGTCTTAGAGATATTTAGCAGACGTAATAAATTATCTAAGTTCAATTGATTAATCTAGCTGAAGAAGATAATTAGAACTAAAAGCTTTTAATTTTTGTGACTAGAAATTAATAACTTATTATAAGCTTTTATGAAGTTTGCTAACAACGTTTTTAATAATTAGGTACCAGTTTTTTAATCATTAAACCCAATTTGAAAGAAAATTTAATGAAAACCTAACACTCTAGAACTCTCTCCAAAGTTTTATATATATTTTAATCTTCATCATCTCATCTCGCACATCTGAAAAAAGTTTGATTTTATGTATGTTCTGTTTTTCAATTAAAATAATTCTTCCAATGTTTGCACTCAACTTGCTATCACTTCTAATTCAAGTTTTTTTTCTCACGATGAAAACAAAATCTTGTTCCTATTTCAAATCCGCAAGATTCCGTTCTCGTTCATCACGTCACTTCAACTAGGTTCATTGTCTATCGTTCAATTTCCATTAGCCTTCTTTTTTCTTTCTTATCAAGCTTCAGGTTTTATTAGGCTTCATCTCCACAGCTGTTTCTGGATATGTTTCGGTCTGCGAACTTTTGCGTCAATGATCTCAGAAGAGGTGACATAGGAGACAGCTTAATTGAAAGAGATAACGGCTAAGCCATCAAAACATTTCAATCTTTGGATATCCCTTTCATTTTATCTCTCTTTTTTTCGCCGCGGAGAAGCTAGTTGATGACGAGTGTTAGCTTGTTGATAATGATGGGTTTCGGTGCAAAAAGAGAGAAGGTGAGAACAAATCTGAGTGGAAATCAAAAGAACAATGCAGAAAAAAATGTTTAAAATTTTATTATGCTTGTAAATTCAGCAGAAGAATAAATATAATCCAGCAAAATACATAAAACTTTTTCAGAACCAGAATGGTCAACATAACAAAGCAAAAACGGCTTCCAAACGTCACATAGCTAGCTTTATAGTTATACTATCACTAAAAGAGATCAAAGAGTTCAAATTATTCAAAAGTATTGAAAAATAAGGGTTGAGTAACAATTGAAGAAACAAAGTCTGAAAATTAGAAGAAAAAAGCAGAATAAGAAAATAGGAATGAATGAAAACGGCAACAATGAGTATCAGATTCATTATCATATTATCCACTTCGCATCGTCGGAAAGCCAGTTCCAATTATGATGAATGATCTCGTTTTTCAAAAAACTCTCTCAATTTCAATTAGTTCGTTTTAATGAACGTTGAGAAATGACCAACAATGATTAATACCGAGTTCAAAATATCTTTTTGATAATTCAATTTAATCTCATAACATTCCGCAAAACCCCATTATGGCCCCGATGATTAACTGGATAAGGTTTATGACATGACCTAAATAAATTCAACAATAAAATTGTCCTATTTTATTTCTTGCTGGCTCCACCTTCTTTCACTTCTTTTCTAAAAAAGTCCGAAGACGTCATGTTCAGTATAAATAAGCTTGAATCTGATTTGATCTCTTATCAAACCCCACCCCAATGTTCTCTCTTATCATTTTCTTAATCTCTATGATCATGCTGGTTGAAGCAGGACCTTATAGGAACTATGGAAACTATTATCGGAATTATCAATATCCGACATATTATAATCAAGGTTATAACAACAACTATTATCAAGAATATCGAACACCATACCAATATCAGGGATACGGTAACAGTTATCAAAACTACTACTATCAGAACTCCTATGCACAGCCAAGTTATGGAAATGGGATAAACTATGATTCTTATGGAAACTCATTTATTGGAACTAAGGATAATGGAATCTATTTGTTTTGCAATGGAATTGGATGCCCTGGAAGAGGATAACCGGCTTTACCATTTTATCTGTTTTGATGATACGGGTGTATGATTACCATAATAAATGTTTTATAATAAACTGAATACTTTTGAGTTGAAAAATAGGTATCAAAGTTGCTTTAAAGCAATTATTCCCTCTCAGCGCCAATCACAATTTCTCCTCCACCACCTCCACGACCACCGCCTCCTCTTCCATGTCTATGTCCACCATGTCGATGTCCTCTATGATGATGACGACGATCTCCACCTCCGCCACCTCCGATTGCTTGACCAATGAGGACGATTTGTTGACCATCTCCTTCACAAGAATCGGATCCTAAAAAATTTTAATATACACTTATTTCTTGAACAATCAACTTACCTCCACCTAGGTCAAGTCCACCTCCAAAATCATCATCATCACATCCATCAGAGTCATTGAAAATAAAACCGTTTACAAAAACGACGAACAAAAGGGAAAATAACAAGAGATGCTTCATTTTTCTGCAAAATTTCTGCGATCTGTTCGGAGCTTTATAGGTAAACGCGTGCAGGAGGA
Organism: Caenorhabditis wallacei; assembly: GCA_963932035.1. Taxonomy (NCBI): domain Eukaryota; kingdom Metazoa; phylum Nematoda; class Chromadorea; order Rhabditida; family Rhabditidae; genus Caenorhabditis; species Caenorhabditis wallacei. The sequence continues at coordinate 229,749 of OZ009934.1, forward strand.
AAGTCGTAAATCTATACTTTTTTTTTGAATGTATTTTGATACAACTTCAACGGAACAGTTGTTTTGATCTTTGACGTCATAGCCACTCCCACTCAATTGATTTGAAATCAGTGATACTATTATAATCTCAAATAACTTAGATAATGTTTTCTTTTCACTTTACTAGGAATCAATTTGGCTTTCAAACTGAACACAAAACTTCGAATATACTGAAAAGAAAATTTTATTCAAAACTGTAAAACAAAAAAAAAATTATGTAGGTTTCGCGGCACCAACAAGAATAACTTGGCCGCCACCATTTCCACCATTGCCTCCGTTTCCTCCACGTCCTCCATGTCCTCCATGGCCTCCTCCACGACCACCTCTTCCACCATTACCCCCGTTTCCTCCTCTACCGCCGAATCCTCCCCGCTTCCAACCTCCATTTCCACCTCGTCCTCCGGCTCCTCCACGACCTCCAAACCCTCCAAATCTTCCAGGTCCACCGAAACCGCCACGTCCTCCATGACCGCCTATTCCTCCACGACCACCAGGTCCTCCATGTCCTCCATGTCCTCCGTGACCTCCATGTCCTCCATGACCTCCTTCACATTCTCTCTCCCCACCAAACCCAAATCCACCATCTCCTCCACGTCCGCCGTCACCACCTCTGCCTCCAAATCCACGTCTTCCAGGCTCTCCCAGTTGTCCAGGTTGTCCTGGCTGTCCTGGTTGTCCTGGACCACCTGATCCTCCGGAACCACCTTCACCACCTGCTCCACCATCACCACCTGCACCTATAAACTGGTCTTGATATATTTCATTTTGTCAAGGCCACGTTAACTATTTTTACCTTCCTCATCATTGCCTATGTGAAAGCTAAGACCTTCATCTCCTCCTTCTTCACATTGTGGCTCATTGACCATCATCACAGATTCCACAAAAACGACAAATAGTGCTGAACATAACAGAATATACCTCATTTTTCAAACATGAAACTTTCGAAATACGTTGGTTTTATAGATGCTATGGAGAGCGGTTAAAAGTCGTTTTTCAAGAGGAAGATTGTTTATGATAGGTGTTTTATGAGAAAAATGAATGAAGAAAAGTGAAAATGAAAAAGGTTCGATTTGTTGCTGATCTATCTGGTGATTTTTGAGGTTTCGAATATCATATTTGTTTTCATGTTTAAGTTAAAGTGCTTCATTCATTACTAGCTCAATATTCCATAACTTTATATCAGAAAACAGAGTATTGTCACAATGTTACTCAATCTTCTATCATCATCATTTCTCAACCATCACAAACTCCTTTGTGTTGTGACATAGAGTTTATTTCTTTCCATTTCTCTCTCCTCTCCCACCTACAACCCATTCCATCACAATCTCTAACCAGACACATTGTGTCCAGTGTTTGTCTAACTGTCTATTTCTCCAACTATCTAATCTCAAGTACCACTAGATTATAGCCAGGGAATAGTATATAAAGCAAAAAAGACAAGGTTCAGAACATCAATTTTTCTTTGCTTTACTTGATATAAATTCCATATTTGCAGAAAATGCAATCCGAAGGATTTGATCGTCTCTTCCATAATTTTGAAAATGTTCTCGAGCCAAAAGAGTGCCGTAAAATTGGTAACCTTCCGAGTTACGTGAAGGGAACAATGCTTCGAAATGGTCCAGGAATGTTTGAAATTGGTGGTCAGAAATTCAAGCATTGGTTTGATGGTCTTGGTTACATGCAGAGATATCATTTTGAGAATGGAAAAGTGAGTTGCCCAAAAGGAATTACCCCCATTTTCTTCATAACTATTTTCAGATGTTCTATTCTGCTCGCTATCTCGAATCTGAAGCGCTCGAAAAAAACATGGAAGCCCAAAGAATCGTTACGGGAAGTTTTGGAACTGAAACTTTTCCTGATCCATGCAAAACGATTTTTTCAAAATATTTTTCTACCTTCATGCATGAAGAACCAGAAAAGCATGACAATGCAAATGTGGCATTCACACCAGTAGGAGATGGATTATACGCTTGTACTGAGACACCATATATGTTCAGAATCGACTTGGATACTTTGAAGTCATTGGAACCGGTAAGTGTACTTAGTATGGAAGAGATTTCCAAAAAGATTTTTTAGGCTGACTTCTCCAAATACGTAGCTCTCCATTCGTGTACTGCTCATCAACTTTACGATGAAAATGGAGACGTTTACAATATTGGCTCTCGTTTTGGTCCAGATTCTTCTTATGTATTCACTGTTACCAAAAATCCTAAAAATTTGGACTCTGCTAGTGATCACTCATGGGAGCACACATCTAAAATTGGAGAGATCAATTGCACGGACCCCATGTATCCAACCTACATGCATTCATTTGGAATGTCTGAAAATTATCTGATCATGTTTGAATCTCCAGTACGAATCAATATTCAGAAGTTCATATTGAGAGAGTTTATCAACACGACCTACAGAGGTTGTCTCGAGTGGAAAGATGATAAGGATGTAACGGTGTTCATTTTGAATAAAAAGACTGGCGAACAATTACCGTTGAAGCTAACAATGAACGCGTTCTTCACTTTCCATCACGCCAACACATTTGAAAAGGACGGATGTCTTGTGGTGGATTACTGTAGAATTGAGAATGCTGGAAACTTTGACACTTTGTGTATTGATAACATGAGAACTGGAGAGTTCCAGAACGTGAGTTAGCCTCACTGTGATAATTTTAAATTCATGATGTTTTAGGACAAAATCTTCCTTCCATACTTGACACGTTTAGTCATCCCACTATCTGTCCCAAGTTCAGCTAAGCCAGGGGACAATCTTCTCAAATCTTTGAGCTGGGCCAATGGATTCAGTGCAATTCTTCAAAAGGATGGTTCTATTAGATTGACTGAGAAGAGAGCTTGTGATACTTGTAGGTCTTGTCATAATAACCTTCCTAAATTTTTTTTCAATTCAGCTATGGAATTCCCTCGCTATCACTGGGAAAAAATCAACATGAAGGAGTACAAGTATGTGTTTGGATCCACTGTTTTTGGAAAAGAATCTGAAGATCCAGCTGGGGTGAGTTCTGCGGACGTCAAGCATATTTATTATAAAAAGTTTAGGTCGTAAAAGCTGACATGATCACTGGAAAACATTTGGTTTGGAATCGTGAGAACGCTTATCAAATTTGCGGAGAGCCAATTTTTGTCCCGGATCCAAATGGAGTCGAGGAAGATGACGGTACCATAACTTACTCATAAAACTTTAAAAATCCAGATTCTTTAGGAATTCTAATCGTTCCAATCATGACGATTTCCGAGAAACAACCACCCTTTGTTTTAATCTTGGACGCTAAGACTCTCAAGGAGACTGCTCGCTTCGAGATTCCTGAAGACAGAATTCCACTTGGATTCCACGCGTTCTATCAGTCTCGTCCAGAACTTCATTGATAAATATGTTTGTAACATTAAAATTATTGCACTAAAGAAAATAAATAAATGTAATCAATTTGTATGTTTGCTGCCTATGGCTGTAAAAAAACAATTCACTGAACAATCTTTATTATGTACAAGAATACCCGATGAATCAAGAAAAACGGAAAAATCTTAATCAGAAATGTAGTGTGGAGAAACATCTTCTGAATCCACGATTGCGATCATTCAGACTCTTTTTGACCAAATTTTGTTGTCCAGTTGATAGAAGTTTCCGATTAGCACATTCATGATGTATTTCTTGACTGATGTGGAACATTTTAGGAATTGAAGATGAGAATCAATCAAATATGAATAAAAAACTATGGGTGTTCTCCAATTTTATAATGAAATTCATCTATGCTCCGCCTTAAGCTGTGGGCTCAGTTGTAAATGTTAATCTTAAGGATAAGGCGAAGTAAAATGAAAGGCTTTTTTTGGACAGATTCTGGGAAAAAAAATTGAAAACACATAAGAAATGATCTGAACTATAGTTGTTGTTGACTTCCCCAAGTCAAGATGATCCAAGAAACAGTTCATTTCTTAGGATCTACTAAAAAAGTGATGAGTGATTCCAGTGCATCCCGGAAATAAAAGTTAATAACAGATGAAATGGACTGAGAAATTCAGTCTAGGATTCGGATTTTCTAAGATTAAATCAGAAGATTTGAAAAAAGGGAATTAAACTGAGATTTGAAATTTGAATTAATATTTTTACAGGAATACAAAGAATTTCTTTTTCTCTGTTTTTTATGATTAACCTTTTGTGAATTTGAATTTGAATGATAACTTGATGATTAATTCAAGTTCGCCGGGATTTATCCAAAGATTTTGATGAATGATTCAAGATGCTCATTCAAACTATTTTTAGAAAATTACAAGGATTATTTCAAGATGATAGATGGCTTTGCAGATCAATAAGTTCTCTCTACAAAAACTTATTCACAAATCTTTGAACATCAGGAAGCGAGAATAATGATATGTGTTAGATAATCCTTTTTTAATATACCAAATTATCTTTATTAATATGATTATAATCTCTAATTTTATCTCTTTCAACTCTGAATTAAGATTTCTTAGTCGCTTTTTCTACCCCACCCCCTCGTCCCGATTAGCATTTCTCAAATCCGGTAGATTTCCTTTTGTGATATTTTACGATAAGCCCCCCCTGAGGACTCAATAAAAGCCCTCCATTATTCATGATTTTAAGCATTCATTCCATTTCAATTAACGGATCTCTCCGTTTTTTTTCTGTTCCTCTGTTTTATTCTGCTTCATTCAACATGTTCCACATCAGTCAAGAGATTCATCATATGGTTCCGGATATGTCCAACAAGAAACCATCATTCACTTGTGAGCCAACTGGCACAGAGAAGAAGATGTTGCTGAAGGCACTTGAAGATCGTCGTCGTGGCTTCCGGAAGAGTATTACAACAATTCAATTTTGATATTTTTTCTTGAAAATCTCTCTGTTTTTAAAATTTTTCGACTGAAATAAAATTTATTTTTCTTCTTTTTTTATTCACCAGTTAGGTCGATAACACCTACATCAAATTCTGTAAGAAGTGTTCTTCAGTGCAGATTCCACTGAATGACGAATTTATTGAAATCTGAAAAAAAAAAACAATTCTAAATCAGTCTTATGTAAAAACGTAAACAGCGTGGATAACAGAATTCATCAGAAAATGGACACTGGATTTGTCTTTTCCAGGATAAATTTTTGTAGTTTTACAGTCGGATATCCATGACTTTTCGGAACTTCTTTAAAGATAAATCTGTAATTTTTTTCAGCACTTACAACTTCCAATCTAACTAGAATAACTTTAGAACTGAACTTCATAAATGTCATTTTATTCATGTTAACCCAGAACTAAAGTACTCACTGAACTTAAGAAAATAAAAAGGAAAATTCTATATTAAACTTTTTATTAATTACAACATTCATCTAAACAAAATAAAACATTTTAGGCAATTATTTAGGAAAGTTATAGGGTGTGACAATTGAAAACAGGACACAAATTAGTACGTATTACATGAAAAAATTGTCAACATATATCACAAGAAACAGAGTGCGCGTATTACCGATTTTATAATACTACCTGTGCTGGAATATATTTTTTTTTGCAGAAGAAGAAAAAGAAATTGTGCTAAAATTATAAATCTACGTGGATTCTGAAAGGTGAGGCAAACGTTGCCTAGAAAAAAATAGGAGAAATGAAAAATGGCGAATTGTGTTTCAGTGAACTGGCAGCTGCTGATATATACAAAAAACTGACGAGAAGAGGAGTTTAGACATCTCTGAAAATTAAACATCGGTTATGATCAAGATAAAGTTCAATCTTACGAGGTTTCTAGATTATTGTCCAAAATGAATTTCATCAAATCTTGGCATTTGGGGTTAACTTTTTCTGGTTTTTGAGAAGGAAGATTCGGCGATGGAGTCTTGCTTGGCGGTGGCATTTCTGGTGCAGGAGGTACAGTAACCTCGATTGATTGTGTTTCAGTTTCATCCTTCTGAAAATAAAATGTCATTTGAATGAACTGAAAGCTTGAGTATACTTCAAGGACCACTGCAGGTGCTTCTAAACTGATGCTCAATGTAGCTTGAGGTTCAATGGAGGCCGGGGTGTCATTAATAGAAATTGTTGAAATGTGAGAAAGTTTGGTCTGAAATTTGAAATTGAATAAATCTTTAATGACTCATTAATTCCTTACAGTCATAGCTTCCATAGTCGGATCATTGTTGTTATTAGTAGACGAAGCCGTTGAAATTCCGCTAGTCGAACTTCCGAAAGAATCCATACTTCCTTGAGTAACAGCTGTCGATGAGATTCTTCGAGAACTCTCAAGTCTTTTCCGACTGCTTCCACCAACTGCCGATCCAACATTCCAGGAGAATCTCTTCTGAATCAACCCGGATAACATTGATCCTTTCGGTTTCAAGACATCGATTCCATCCGCAGTATGATACCGTTTCTCGAATCTTCTTCCAGAATGAGAAGGCTCTACACAGTCATCAGAAGTGATCAAAAGTGTTGGCGAGTCTCTACACGGAGTGTTCATTTGTGGTGACTCAATTTCAGCCGGTGTTCCGGTATCCTTATGGGCAGGAGAGGAGCTTCTGGATCTCTGTTTCAATCCCTCAATATCCGGACCAGAAGAATTGGAGCGACTTCTTGGACGCTCAATGTCTCCATTTTCAGCTCCAAGGGAAACGTATAAGTCTACTGAGCTTTTACTAGAAGATAACGGGTTGGCATGGCAACTGGCAACACTCAATTTATGACGGGGAGGTGTGCATTTATCAGATCCGTTTGGATGACGGTCCAGTTGCTCATAAGAAGAGGCAGCAGAGCTACGGTGCATGTCTGAAAAATTAATACTTTGAAATAATCTAAAATATTCATTAAACTTACAATGAAGATGAGAATGAGCGTACGATGCAGCTGCAACAGCTTGTGAATCCATGCTACTTGCTTTACGATGAATCACGTTTTGTTGATTTTGATTCATGTATCCAGGTGGCATCATTCTCTGACTCCCAAACCCGTTTTGTCCTTCAAACGAAAATTCTCTACCGTACTCATCGAGTGGTGAATCACGTTGCTCATTTCTTGACCATGAAGCGCTATGAATTTTCTTGAACTCATCGATAGCCATTTTCAATTTGTCTGTCCATCTCAACGTTTCTTCTGGACACGATGTATGCATAGAATACAAGGCGGCGGGTGTGTTGAAATCAGTCATTGCCAACAAATGGAATCCATTTTGATCGTTGAAATAGTGGAACACAAGTTTCCCAGAATGAATTGGAGGCTTCAGAATCTTCAGTCGATCCTTTTTTCCTTGAACTTTTCTACAGATCAAGAACATATCCGTGAATATCATGCAATGCACATCGATCTTCGAACCCTTCTTTCCCTCCTGCATTCTTAGATCACCTCGATGGAAAATTTCACGGTTGATCGGAGTTCTAGGGTGTAGAAGAGGCATGTAATCGCCGAGGTTCAATGGTATTTTGACACCGAATAGTCTTTCGATTTCATCCAAATCCACAAAATCCGGCCCTTCAATTGTTCTCATCACATTTCCAAGTTTAGCTCGGAGATCGTTGTTATTCATTTCACAGTTCAATTGCTTCGTTGCTTTTTCAGAACATTCAACAAGGTTTCGAAGCATTTCACACTCATTTTCGTCAACAGTGACTTTTAGAACCGCCTGAAAATGTTGAATTTGAAAAATCATCTTCTTTTTTTCCTAGTGAGTGCAAATTAAGAGAAACATCTATTCAGTCAAATTAGTGCACCAAGTGTTCTTTTATTTAGTTCATTTTAACATCCCCTGAGACTTACCCTGAGTAGCAATGGATATCTGGTTAGTCTTTGCATCGGTTGAGAAAGTGTGTCAATCAGCCTCTGACGTTCAAGATTCTCCTGAGACTCGGCCCACTGAAAACTGATCGTAAATTAAAAATTTGTTCAAAATCTTACCGATACAAACTCTCTGAACAACTCGCTATCCTTCAACATTTTCTGAATGTGCTTCAGAGATTCACTGAGATGTACATGGAAATGGGTATAACATCTCGACCAATTTTCAATATCCCTGAATCCATTGTGCAAAAAGTTAACGTCAAGCGGTTCCCCGGTTTCACGAGAGTGTCTCAGAAGCGGCTCAATTGATTGAGCCCAGAGGCATTCGTAATTGACGTTGTGGAGTTGGACGAAGTTGTAGAATACCAGGCGGTTGTCGACGTCCCTGTAAAATGATAATTTTAAAGTTATATCGAATTTCAAAAAGCTCACTTCAAAATTCCAGACCCGGAACACTGCAAATCGGTCAAGTACATTGACAAATCGGTAATATAGCGAAGCAGTTTGATGTATCTATGCTCGGTGGTAACAATTTCCCATATAGCTTCCTGCTGCTTGATACTCTTATCCGACAAATTCTGATGATTGTTCACAATTTCCCGCCAATCTTTCTCCAACTTGTAAGACGCATATTCTTGTGTCTCCTCTTTTCTTTGGTTTAGGAACTTGAGCATTTCGTTCTTCTCTTTTCCAAAAAAGTTAAGAGAAATGCGGGAGGAGGTGACAGAGCGAGCACGTCGGGTTCCACCGTCGTCAGCTGGTTCCGAGCAGGATGGCTCGTCGTATTGCCAACCGTCACGGACACTGAAAAAATAAAAAATTAGTATTAGAAACTTGGCTTAATTTTAGTAGACATAAATGATTGTGTTTGAAAGAAAAGGACAATGTCAGGAGACTATGAAAATATTGGACTTTAATATTTCAATGCATAATTATTTTTCTCAAGCGTCACACAGTGATCCTTGTTTTCACACTAACTTCTTTCTCGAAGAACTCGAAAAACAAAAACTCAAAAATTGAGAAAAAAGGTAATCAGAACAAGATTGTAGCCGTCGACGTCCCAACAAACCGCATGACTACTTGTCAGTTAAACCCCTTCATCTCATGTGAAATCAAAAGAGTGTGGGAACACTCTCTTGGTTTGAATAAGCTCATAATTGCAGTAAACCTTAATACTCAGGTTCTTTGCCCGGAACCGAATCAGAATAGGTTGAAAGGGGAGAAGAAATGTGTTTCAAAAGTAATTCTATAGTTATCATGACATGAAGGTTCCAGGATTTTCAGAAGATTCGGAATCTCACGTCTATTCAAACCAAGTCTCACCTCAACGAACTATCATTGCTTCTGCACTCGGCGTCATCACTTCCATTTAACGTCGGATGATTACGAGAACCACGATTAAGCTGCAAAAATAAAATTGTGATGCAAAAAAGGATATGTGAAAAATACATATAAAAATAGCTGGGTGAGCAAAATAGGAGACTAATTAGGCGATGTGATTCTTTACTATACATTCTTTGAAAGGTTTCTTTTTTTGGCGTAGTATTAAAAAAAGTGATGTTATTTTTTTGGCAAAAGCAAATTCAACAGATGGGTTGTTATGGAAAAACATCCCACTAATTTTAAAGAAGTGTGCAATTTACAGATCGAATATTTAATTTCTAGGTAAATATTTTCAGATCTTCTGGGATACTGTACTCACAATTCGACTATTGACAAATGACGATTTTCTGGAAACGGCTTCGGCGCTCATTTTTCTAGTTGCTCGATCGTTACTTTCGTCCATACTGTGTGCTGCTCTTGTGTGTCTCACCACTTTCATATTCCCTCGTCCTGAAACTGAATTGTGTGAAATGAGAAAATGAAAAAGTTTTTGGGTGGAAAATGAATTGAAAATTGAAGGCATAATCATCGTGAAGAAGTGGAAGAGAGAGAGAGAGAGAGAGAGAGAGAGCGGAGAGACCTATGTGTCGACACGATGAGTTCGACCTTTACGAAACCATAATTATAGGGTGTCTATGAGAGAAGGGGGGTTTAGAAATGCGCGAAACCAAAACCTTAATTCCACTTGAATCAAGGTAAGAGGCAGGGTCAGAGATCGCCAACTAAACTAGAAGTTTTCAGAATTTTCCTAGTTTGAATTAAACTACAGTGTCCTACAGGAACCTATCAATTATCAAGTTTTAGACTTCTTCTGATAATGCATATTCCCTAAAGAACTCCCAATTAGTTTTCCACCAAACAATGACACAATAATTTCTAATTTTCCCAGAATAGGAAACAAAAAAAACTAGGGGAGGGAGCTCACTTTTCAACTGAGCTCATTTTGTGTGTCGTCTTTTTCTTCCTGTCCGGAAGTTCAAACACACATACACATATCGCATTAATAATAGAACAAGTGGAGCATACGAGAAGTTTGAAATTGCTGGGAAATTTTTTTTGTTTTGGAAGACTTAGTTCTGGAAATCGTTGTTCAGAACATTGGAGCAAGTCATCTCAAAAGCAAGACATCCAAAATAGAGCTACTGTATAAAAACAAGAATGCTAATGCTAAGCATCTTCATTTACACAAAGAAAAACCAGAAATCAATTCCAGCTACAGTAGTAAGAAAAGCGAGAATCTAATCAGCTTAAAGCAGCGTCCCCTATTTCCAATCTTGAATAGGATTGCGTGTGGAAGGACAATATCCACTTGATTTGAAGAAAATGGGCGGAGCTTTGGAGCAAAGGGCACAAAATAAATTGAGAATCCTCTTTTCTTCTTCTTCTTCGTTTTTTTTTTCCAGCTGACTGGTGCTTGGAAGTGCGGCACAAAATAAATAAATAAGGAATTGGTTTCAAGGAATTCAGGAGTGGAGAAAAAAAATATGAGCCTAGGGGAATGGAAGAACTTTCTTTTGGAGAAAAGTGTTTTTCAATTGGGTCACGTGTCCTAGGACGTCTCTTTTGAGAAGGATGGGTTGGATAAGAGACGATGTGACAAATAAAGGTGTCTTTGAAATTATTTTTGAGAAAATTGGGACTTTCTACACAATATTTAAAAACTTGGATAAAAGGGACCGTGCAAGATTATTAGATTGCAAATTCTACCTAAGAATGCATTAGTAGGCAAAACTTTTTATCTGAAATACTTCTAGTAAAAATTTGTGACGATGTAAGATTCCATTTTGCATTCTTTCTCTTCAAATTGAGAATTCAAAATTTTATTAAAAATTCTAGAATTTATGATATACTTTCTAAGAAATATGACCTCCTTCTGCACCTTTTTTCACTCGTTTCTGCACAACCATAAAACTTAAAAGGAGAGGCGGAATAAACGTGTGGTCATTAAATGTTGAGTGATGGACTAACTTATTGTCATATGCACAGGACCCCCATAACGGGAAACTGAAAAAGGAAGAAGAAGAAAAAGAGAAAACGAGAGATAGAGACGTAAATTGGTGTCCCTATGGTTTAGGTTAAAGGGGGGAAGAGAGAGAGAGAAAACTTTTTTGGCATCATTTTTAAAAGAAGATGACAGAAAACGGAAAGAAGAGAGTGGTAAAATGGGAGAAGGTGTTAATGACGTGTAGTGAGCAAGTCAACAGTCTAGAGACTAGAAACCGGGCTGGAAATGAACAAATTTGAAATATCTTTACCCCAAAATTCTCTTTTGTTCAGCTCTATTATCTAATGTTTGTGACAGCAACTTCCTTTTTCTCAAGAAAGAAAACGTTCTTGCAAAACAAAAAAAAGGCTCGAGACGGCGTCTGAAAACAGATATCAGCTCAAACTTCAATTCTCATTCAATTTATCTTTGTTTTCTTCTAGTTTTTATAGATCTAGGAAGTAAGGCTACAGGAAAAAACTTTAGACCCAGCAAAAGACAATGAAGTCATACTTTAAAGATTAATATATTCTTATCGATGGAATTTTGGTCAAAAAATCCTATCCAAGATGTAATCGGCTCGAAAGGACACTCATGAAATGGTTTATGAAAATTCAAGGATAAAGCGGGTCCAAAAAGTTAGTTTTTCAGACATGGATGAGCCCAAGATGATGACAGAGCTTCCTTCTTTATAGTTCTAGAACAGGGCGACTTCCAAAGTTTCGTAGAACTATAACTGTTGTATTTTTTTTTCAAAAAGAGCAAAATGACCAAAAACCTTATCCTCATGCACCTAGTCTATCCTAAAAGCAACTCTATCTCCAAAAAGTGAGTTGAGGGCGGGTGGGGCTAGAAGGGATGGGTGTCATCGGGTATTTGTGTCATCAAATTGGACAGATTTCGTAGACTCAATTAATGTTTTGTGGCCTGATGTGCTCCGTCTCCCTTTCAACTCCTGAAAAGGGATATCTTCTTCGTTTCTCCTTCTATCTTTCTATGACTCAAAAAGTTTTACGACTGACTAGAAAAAGGGAAGCACACACACACACACATATATATCGGCCCAAAGATATGCGTGTGCTCATTTCGGCTGGTGACGTCGCAAAAAAAAATGGAGCAGAAGAAGTGATGGAGGCCAAAAAGATGGGCAAAAAGAAAAAAGTATTCTACCAAAGAAGAATTTAACGAACTCCAATCGGACTCCTTCTCTTTAAAGGAGATTTGCAATCGAATTAGGACAGAATGGAACTCAATTCAATTCAAAAGAGAATAGAAGCATTGAAGAATAAAAAGAAAGGAACACTTTCGGTTTGTGAGGTACAGAAGAACTTTTGGATCGGGAGAAGGTTCTCGGATCTAGACAGAGTTGGCTTATAACCTAGACAATGGGATTAGGATGCAAAGAGGCATGAGTTATGGGTTATCAAAACAAGATCTGGAATACATTGCATCAAGAAATGAGTCAAAAAACTTCAATAGAAAATTCAAAATTTTTGAAACTACAGCTTCTGTTTCTAAATCTGAAAACCGAATCAAAATGATTTTTCTTGATGACATAAGAGGAGGAGAATGGATAAAGTACAAATTCTGATACACCTCTTGTCAGATCCAAAAATATCATTTTTGGGCGTGAGAATGACTCCAGAAATAACCAGAATCATCTAGAAGACGTGGGACACTGACTACAAAGTGATATGAGCAATCAGATGACGTTCGTTGGTTGGGGAATTCAGAATCCACTAGAGTTGATGTCTATAATTCAAAAGTTTAGAACTTTGAATGTATTATTCAGAAGTTCCTGTATCAAGTATTCTTCTATTCGTGACGTTGAAACTTTGGAGTTCTGAATTGAAAATGTTATATCGTGATCTAAGAAAACGCTTGAAGCTGAAATTTTGCTTAATTTTAAGAGTCTATCTAAGCTTAACATCAACATTATTAATGTCCTTAGATTAAAATTTCTGGAGCAATGTCTAGAAATTTCAGAACTTAAGATCAATAGAACCGTTGCTAAACTCTAAAACCAAAAAAAAACTTACTGGCTCTGGCTACCGCCCATCCTTTTTCCAACTTCTCCATCTTTGAAACGACGTCTTCAACCTCTTTAGAAGTATTGTGACGTGGATCCAAGTGTCGCATTAGAAGGCGTCGTGAGTAATGAATAAATTCATGACCGTCCTCGTTTTTTTCGACAGAAGGAGAGAGGAATAAAGAGCTCCAGTAAATAGGAGGAAGAGAGAAATAAGGAGACGCCCGTTTAGGATTTGTCGTTTATTTTTTTTCGCTTCTCTTTCTCAAAGTCTTTAGGAAAAAGGGGAGGAAAATGGAGGCGGGGCTTCCAGCACGGCCTGTCTTGATGCTTTTCCTTTTTGGATTAATCAGATGAGTGTGTTTTTTAAGCTGATCGGACGCAGAAATTGGAATGGCAGCGGAGAAAATTGGCCGAAACTAGGAGGACACAGTGGAGATAATCAGAAGAGAAAAATGCAAACTTTTGGATTCTCTCAACAATTCAAATTTAGCTATCAGAGATCTCATGATAATAGACCAAACCGTAGCTGTCTGCCAGAATACAATCCTCATACTTCGGCTGGCCATATATATCCACTTCAACCACTTTCATCTCCATTCCGTCAGTTATAGAATTCCATTCAATCCTCTTTAGAATGTGAACCAATCAATTTGGTTTGTCGTCGGGAACTTCTTTTTTTCCTCCAAGTGGAATCAAAGAAAACAAATGATCATCGGATGTGGAGGGAAAAAAACGTTGCCTTTCAATCTCGAAAGGTGGGCAGCTAATCTCTTTTGGATGTGTTGTTGTCATTTCATTTGAAAAGGGCTACTGGACTTTACACCTACAGTCATCATACAGAATACGAATGAAAGCTTCCTAGCTTCCTTTATTTCAAAATCTGAGATTCATTAGCGGACACGTCAGAAAAATATGTGTGTCCATTTCTAGTGGGACACTACAAAAAGTGGTGGAATACAAACTTCGTATTTTTAATTTTCAGTCTGGATACAAAATTATGAATGATGAATAATAATTTAGATGAAGAAAAATGATGAATAATTCTTTTAAACTGTCGGAGCTGATCGATTTGATCAAGTACAAGCTTTTTCGATCATGGGTAACATAAAAGATGATAAAATATGAATTCAATAATCTACTTTTCTCAAAAAAACCCGTTCGAGATCTAGCCTTTTTCAACAAAAACCGCCAAAATGTTACACAGGATGAATAATAACCGATACCACGTGTCTCCCCCTTTCTTCTCCTTCAATACTATGCTTCTGCTCTGAGAGCAGATTAGAATTATCTAAGAAAACACGTGATAATAGAGAACGAAGAAGCTGTGATGAACATTTGGATAATAGATAAATATTTGTGCTGTTTTTTTACGATTACGTAAAAAAAAAGAGAGAAGAGGAGGTGTACAAAGATTAGGGGGGATTAGGAAAGGAAGTGCGAGATGATCAAGAAACTTTTTTTTGATTACTACCATATTTTTTCAACTTTCGTGAATGATTCATGGACGGATTATTTGGTTTTTTAAAGAAAAGTTTAGAAAATTTATAAACGGAAGCGAATTGAATAGTGATCAAACGGTTTTAGCCGAACCAATACATAAAGTGTATTTTAGTAAAAGTTGTTACAAAACTTTTCTGGAAAAGTCTCAAAAATAGTTTGATAAGATAAGAAAAATAAATATTGATCTTCCAGCATGTGTAACTGTAAAAAAAACTGAATAATAACTTTTTCAGACCAATTTTTTCTGTTTTCACAGAAATAAAACTTAAAAAGAGAATACCTAGAATTCGCGCTAACCACCAATTGATGATTAGCACAAACAAGTCTAAGAAGACCACTGAAAACCAGTTCTCAATATCAAAAAACCCCAAAAATGGTTTCGAAACCTGTCTACTATGTACATATTTACCTCTAGGACATACATACATATTTGCTCTTTTTCCCACCAACAAAAATATTCGAGCTATTTAGAAAATGTGTGGGTAGAATAAAGAAGAGGAACACCTTGAAGAAGACATCAGAAGAGAGGTTTGAGGGAGAGGAAGAAGAAGAAGAAGTGATAAACAAATTTGACATACCTCGCACAAAAATCTTCTGTCCGGCTAGAAAATGTACGGCTGAACAGTCTGGAATTGGTGTCGAGCTCTTCTCGAGGAAAAATTCCACGTCATTGATGGTCAGACCGCGGGCACGGAGGTATGCTGGAAATATAATATACATATATGAGATCTCAAATGTCCAAGGCTTATTTGTCAAAGTTAGTGTGTTTTGTTTGTCTAGAAACTTCCGTTTTCTAATACCCACTACGTCAGCTTTGAGGTATTCTGACTGAATTATTCTCAAATTCGAAATCTCCTAGATACAAAAAAAAATAATTACTTTTTATCAAAAATTTTCCAGGAATTCAAATACTTTCAAAAATCTTTTTAAAAACTCACGTTCAAAAACTTCATAAAGTCTCTGATTATAATCAAATCGTATGTGCTCAACATAATCCTCTTTTCGATCATCCAGATCTTTGAAAACTGCTATAAAGTAGTTGGCTTGCGGCTCTATGTCGATGTGATGAATTCGGTTCTGGAAAAAATATAGAATAGATTCAGCCCGTGGTTTACTTAAGTTTGTTTTTCTTCTTTAAATGTTTAGATCACTACAGTACCTTACACTTAGCCGAATGGGATCTGATACGAATACCAGCCTCGTTCTGAACGCGTTCCCGATGGAACGACGACTGTTTTTTGACACTCGGCATTCAACATTCAATGGTGGGGTTCTATAAATGATGCTTCCGAGATAAAAATGATTACGGAAGAAACTTTTCGTTAGACAAAAATTGGGAGAAACAATAAATTAAATTCAATTCAATTGGAAGAGAAAATTTGTGTCATTGACAATGTTTGATAAGAGAAAAGAATTGAAAGAAGTAGAAATTTTGGAGGGGGGTGAAAAGATGAAAGAGTAGTGTAATGTTGTACTTTACCAATCGGGAAAAGGTGTGTCTAGCTTTGCAGATGATGACCTAACTTTTTCAAGACCACTAATAAATTGAATTAGCTCAATTACTTAAGTTCCGTTATCACAAGCTTCCCCATAAGCTATAACTCTAGAAAAACCCTCGTGAGCTAATATTGCGGTTACCACCTTTCTAGACACGATGAAAAGGAAATTGAAAGAAAAAAGATATTGTGATTTCTTGTTTCACCTCGTTCTCTTTCTCCCACACCTAAATATTGTTACAACAGTTCTGTTGTTTGGGACACATCGTATTTCCACATTCACCCCTCCCACATTTTTCGTATCAATCAAACAATTTCAGATATGTGGTTCTCTCCTAATGACTGATTAGCTGAAATTATTTTCAGCTTTGTGTGTGTGTTGCCCATTAGAACGGGGCAAGGGTGACTTGAAAGAAATTTGATCAATGACTAGAAATGGGAATTTGAGACGGAGAAGAGGAACCTAGATACCTTTAACTTGTTTATGACAAATCATGAGATGTAAAACAGAGAAGGAGAGGGGTCAAATGTTCTATTCATTCACAGAGAAGCTGTTCTTGAATTGGAAAGGAACCTTCAAAAATCAAGTCTTCCGGAACATCAAAGAAGAAGGTGTCAAGAGAATGAAAATCCAAACAGCAAAAATTTCATCTCACTTCAAGTGCCCCCCATCATGACCCCTCTTAGCTTTTTGTTCAATTCCTTCTGATTCACCCTCACATGATGTTTGTTTTCTTGTGTTTTTTTCCCAAAATCTATAGGAAATAATATTTTCCTAATTTTCAGAGTACAGTAACCTTAGGTCCCACTTAGAAAACTTTCAAACAAAAAGTTCAAAAAATGTTCCATTCCCGGAAATAAATGACATCAAAAAAGTTTACTCGTGTTTTTTTTTCTCTCTTGCTAAAATGTGACTCTTGGGAGATCGAGAGAAGGAAATGGACGATTTATGAACACGAATCGAAGGGTGAGAAGAATACTTGATAAGAAGAGGGTGGTTTGAGGGAAATGAAAGATATTTAGGCATGGTTAAAAGGCTTAGTGTCTGAGGAGATAGACTAAAAGTCAAGCTAATGTAGTGGGATAACAAGCATACGTAATTTCGAAAAACCTTTTGATTGTCTACCATTCGGCTTTCATACTCATCCCCAAATAAAAAAAAACTCACATCAAGCATCGCCATATTTCCTCTCTCCCTTAAATGGTGTTCGTTGGTCCAATCGTTATGAAGTGATGGTCTTCGACTGCGAGCATGTCCCACACTACTGCTCATCTCGTCGATGGTGGGTGGAATCGATGGCAGTGATGGTCTTCGGCACGTTCGACGCTTCTCGTTGCTGATGAGACTGCTGAAATTAACTTTGTTGGTTTTTTGGAATTTTGAAGCGTGTGTTCGAAGATTGTAGGATCAAGTGGTGTTTCGAAATGAATGTAGGTTATGAGTTTCAGAAAGTTAAATTTGTTGTGGTAGATTTGTCACTTGTCAAATAGGTTACTTGTTTGTTTCAGACACCGATTTTTTATGTGCTTCCTCGTACACCCCACTCATTTTCTCTTCTGATATTTTCATACATTTCCTATTTTTGTTTATGTGCTCATCTGTGCTTATTTAAAGTTTGGTCGTATACAAAAAATCCATGAATTTTTGAAAGATCGAAAACTATCCGGAGCTTTCTAGCTGTTTTTTTTTCTTCAGATTTTCAGTTTTCTTGAAATTGCCAAAACTCATATTAGAGAACTCGATCTCCTCATTTTTTCATCTCAAAATGGCCCCAAGGAAAATTAATTTGAAAAAAAAAGAAGAGAGAAAAGGTTCTGTTCCCTCTCCGTCTCTGCAGATGACACGCAATATTTGCACTTGTTTCTTCTTCTTCTTCCCCTTTTTTCACACTTTTTTCAATATCAAATCAAATGGCAAAAAAAGGAGAGAGAGGGAGGGAAACGATGACGCAAAAAGAGCAATCCCGTTGGATCCCGGAGAACGGAAATCCTGACAATGGGAGCTACTGAATCGTGGGAAAAATTGGATGGAGAAACGGATTGGTGGTAGGAGCAGAAGAGCAAATATGTTTTGGGAATAGTTCTACAGTAACCTGGTTAAACCGTGAAATTTCATAGATGTTTACTAAAAAGTGGTTTCTTCGGATTACATTAATACAATCAGTATACATCAAAACTTTACACGGTAAAAGCTTCTGATGACCCAATACATAAAACCTCAACGGTTAAAACCTGGATAATCACATTCAAATCCTGGATGTTATTCTAAACATGATTTTTTAAGTGATTGGTTCCATTTTTGTCAATATTATATACAATCAACTTCCCTTACTCTTATAGTCCTTAGCCTTTTCCACGAAAGAAGATTTACTCTCAATATATCAAATATATGTCACGTGTCATTTGATAGGATTAAGCTTTTCCTTCTAATAGTTGCAGAGGATAGATGGATTATCACTGACCTGCTCGACTGATTCCTTCTAAACATACTCTTCCGCTTCCGTTGAATACTTTCCATGAATTTGAAAGGAGAGCTACTAGAAGAACTCGGAAGTGGTGCCACGTCGTCAAGCGGTGACCCGATAGTCGACGAGGAACACGACTCACGGAAGAATACAGAATCGTCTCGCTCGACGTCGAAATGGTGTCGCGACGAAGAGTGCGACGGCTCTTCTCTAATCGAATCCAAATCGACAAAAGCGGCGGGACAAGCGGTCGCCGCGAGCAATCTCATTGTGGAAGACGAAGGCGTTAGAATAGAAGAAGCCGACGAAGTGAGAGGAATAGTAGAAGAGTCGAACATATCAAGGTCAAACTCTCCTTGGGTGTAGGAGCAACCACGAGAAGAGAAGAGACCAATGAAATGGGGGCGGAGCCAAAGCCTTTTGCTGGTGTCTCTATTTCTCTTTTTTCCGGATGCGCAAAAAAACGAGAAGAGCGAAAATAGAAAAAGGAAGAGTTTACTGATAGATATCTAACTTTTTATTCTCTTTTTTTTTTGGTTTCGGTCACAACTTTTTTTTCTGTTCCAAGTCATTGCCAAAAATAGCTAAAGAAGATTGTAATCAAGTGAATGGTTTCAAAACCGTATCAGGTAGGGTTAGGGAGTTAGAAACCTTTCAAGTTCTCGGTTGTCTAGCTTTCGAATTTTTTAATTCATCAACCGTATTCGTTCCTACATCATTCCAATTTCTTCATTCTTGCCCGAACAAACGAAAAATGAATCAAAAGTGAATCAGAAATGACTGTTTATCACTATCTTGTCAATGAAGCAAGCAAATCACCACGTCATCTGCCAGCAATTGTTCAGGTTTTCATTTTCAGCTTTCTTTTTTTCGGAGAAAAAAGAAAGAACAACAACAATGGAGGTTGCATCGATGTTCTCATAACAAAAAGAGGTGTCAACTTTTCCGCTGTCTTTTCTTATTTTCAGATCAAACACCAGGCGCCAGGATCTTAGACTTGAAGCGTTCATTACAAATTCATAAAGAGGGGGCCTAAGCGTCCGTGTAATTACCCGCGCTCGTCCATTTCTCATTCATAAATCCCCGTTGGTCTTAGAAGAGTCAACTGTCTCGAGTAGTGAAATGGAGGTCACGCAACAAGTGGATGACAGCAGACACGGAATGGAAACCCTAATTATGATGAGGGTGGCTATTGGGTTAAAGTGGTTCGAAGAATTCCAATAGGACAAAAAATGAGAATATTCGATGAGAAGGGGGGAGTTATTTAAACATTTATAGAATTCGTTCGGAATCGAACTTCTTTTGCACTCTTAGAGCATCTTAAACCGTAGCTTAAGTAATAACAAAATCATCAGATGAAACAAAACTAGAATCATTCTAATCAGCTCTTCTAATGAATCAAATCCAACTATCTTTAGAATTTGCCACGTCATTCTTCTTTCCGCTCCGTGAAACTAATCCAGAAGGGAATTGAACATTTTTTCGGACTATACTACGGACCAACACAAGAAACCAAAAACAAACAAACAAAAAACATGTGAAAAAGTTTAAAAAGAAAACAAAAATATCAGAAGAGGAATGTAACGTTGATTTTTGGTAGTCGAAAAGGAGCAAGAAAAAAAAAGTAGACAAGAAAGTAAGAAGAACATCGGTGTCTCTGGGGAACTAAGCAGATGTTGAGAAAGAAACACACCCTCACAATTCTGTGTCGTTAAGAAATCTGTTTTTACCAAAATTGAGAAATGAGGTACCGTAACCTTTTAAGGAATTTGTGGTTGAACACTAAAATTTCGAAATCAACCATGTTGAAAGATCGGAACGGTAGATTGTCAAATTGATCAAGATTGTCTCAAATAGGTATGAACTATTTTCGAGATAAGACATTTTTGAAGTTTCAGAACCAGTCTTCAATTCGAAAAAAAAATTGAGTGTTTGAACTTAACCAACTGACAAATACCAAAATTTCAAAATTCAATTCAAAATCCTCTCAAAAACCTAACCGGTGCCAGGAGCTTGGCAATAAAATAAAGAATCATTGGAAGAATGAATGAAAGTCAGGTCACGAGCCTTTCATAATTGAGCAGCATCGTGGGAATCGTCACTTTTGCACATAGCAGAGCATGCGGTTATTGGGAGTCAAAGTCTAGAGAACAGAAGACAATTCCGAAGTTCAAAACCACAATATGAGTTTTGAATTCACGAGTTAAAGTCAGAAAAACAAAGGAAATAGACAACAAATTTTTCGGAATAGAGAGAAAGGTGTGGAGTTCAGAATCCGAGTCAGATGGTTAATGAGTTTGAGATCAAAAGTTTAAATTTAAAAAACAAACTTTTAAAAATAAATTGGTGGAAGAAAATTTAGGTATAGAATTATGACTAAAGTCTGGATAGACTGGATAGACAAAGAGCACGCTATATTTCGATTGCATCGAGAATCGAGTAAAAATGAATCACGAGGATAATAGAATTCATAATTGAAAATTCGGAGAAGTCAAAATTTCATAAAATTTCGCATCTCGACGAAAAGCCCACATCTTCACCGTGGACGGTGTGTGCGGAATACGCGCGGAAGAGAAGGGACAGATTTCTCTCTTCCGATTGTTATCTCTTCTTCTCGCCTTTTTCCTTCCCCCACCACCTTTAACTATGTATTGTTCAGCAGCGCATATAGGGGGCCTCGAATTTTAGAAATCCGGATTTTATCAGATTGTTATAGGTATGTCACTCCTTCACTTTTCCTAGGATTGCGCGGAAGCAGCCTATATTTCCGAAATTTGGAACGATATACATGCAAATGAATTTGTAAAAAGGGTAAAAAGGGTAACACATTTAGTTCAAAAGTGAAAGTTTTCAAATTTTCCGATATTCAAAAGATATAGTTTAGAGAATGAAAACGCACATTCCACGGATTGCTTAAAGGGAGACAAATGACCAATAATAAAAAATTGGACTGAAAATTTGTGATCTCAGAAATCAAACTAGTCAGAAAGTCAATACGTCAAAGCCGACGACAAAATTTTTGAATTCTGGTTTCTTGTGTTTTAGTCATCTGGTAATGAGTGGAAAACAAAGTTTGCCTACAGTATGCTAAGGAGGAAGTTTTGTTTTCGAATCTATGAATCATACTGAAACTTTTATCTTGGTATGCCAGGCTACAAAAATTGAATGCTTAACATAGCAGACTTGCACAGGGCCGGGCCGGGCCGGGCCGGGCCGGGCCGGGCCGGGCCGGGCCGGGCCGGGCCAAAGTCAGAATTTTTCCAGCCCGGCCCGGTTCGGCCCGGGTCAAAAAATGTTTTCAAAATTTTTTTTTAAGCTTCAGAAAGTGAATTCTGATTTCGAAAACAGACTTTTGAGCAAAACGAAAAAATTGTTAAAAAGAAAAATGAGTTTTGATGAAGGAAGTTTTGAAAATATTGAAATTTCTTCAAAAAAATTTCACGCTGCAACAGCAAAAATCCAAATCCGGGCCCACCGGGCCGGGCCGGGCCCTGACTTTTCTCAGCCCGGCCCGGCCCTGGCCCGCGGGCCGGGCCGGGCCGGGCTCAATCCGGGCCGGCCCGGATTTGTGCAAGTCTGTAACATAGAATCTTAATATTGAAGCTTATAGCAGTTTGAGACTATTCCAACCTACATACAAAGTTCCAATCTCCTCTAAGCCTAACCACTTAATCCCGATAACAATCATTAAGATAATATGTTGCCATTCCCCTTTGACATTTCATGTCAGGTCACACGAAACTTCACGGCATCAGCCCTCTTCCTCTCTTTTTTCCGCCAGGTAATTGCCGATTGACATGTTTCGAGAGAATGAACCTCAATTAGGGGAGAGAAAGACCGCCAAAAAAACTGGAAATTTTAGGTGAAACTTCTTCTAAGGCAATTAAGTAGAACATCCACAGGTAATAGTAATATACCAAATGTTTTCCAAGAAAATAATGTAACTAGGACAAAAAAACAAAAAGAAATGAGGAAGTAGGAAGAGAAGATACTGTAATTATGAGGGAAATACGATGAAGCGAGAGAATGAGGAAGATGTTAACCGCCGGAAGAAGAATCAAAGATAGTACAAGCATGAACAACAAAATGACCATTTCTATTCTGTACTATGACTTCAATGTGATGGCGAGGCGATGGCACGCAACATTGCACATCAATCTGGATTTCTGGGAAAATAGTGGGGGGGGGGGGGGGGAGGAGGACTGTCAAATGGCGTTTATATAGCAAAATTGATGAAGGTTGGGATTATTAGATTTCAGGGTTGACTTTAAGAAATAGTTATAATTTTTTAGGAGTGTGGCAAGAGTTGGATTAAGCTAGCTGTTCTAAAATCGTAGCACCAAAACAATTTCAACATAAAATAAAGAAAAAACTCACCAACCCTTGCAAACTCAAAACTGCCTCTATCGCACTGATCCTTGTATCTCCTTGACGCTCTGAAATTCAGAAATTCAATCAATAGCGAGTAAGAAAAGGAAAGCTGACGAATAGGTGAACACATCACAACAGGTCACATTAAAATGAAGTGCCGCCTAGAAAAGAAAGGACATGAAGAAGAAGAAGAAGAAGAAGAAGGCTTGGGAATCTGTGGTGTGAGAAATGAAATGAGATGGAGAAGAAGAAGCAAAAAAATAAGGAGAGAAAATAACGGATGAAGTGGTGGAATAAGCTTGGGTGGTCTAGTTGTGTTTCTCAAGTGCAAACATAGTAACTAATACTTGAAGAAACATGGTACTACAGTAGTATTTTGGTTCTGGTCACTTGGCCTTATAAATTATACTAGAAACTTTTTTCAATAGTTTAGTGGGTTAGAAATGATATATTTTAAAAAAGAGTACTTAAGAAAAGCGACTGTATTTTCAGTTTTAGGGTTGAACAAAAATACAAATGTGTTAGAAAATTCTGAAATAATGTTTCTTAATCTCTGTTTAATCCTGCCCAGAAATAAGCATGGCTAAGTCATTCCAGACAATGATATAAAAAATTATTTGAATTTGAACATGAAACTTTCAAAATGCCAAAAACCGATCATTAGAACGATGATCATAATGCGCGGTAAAACGAAAGAACCGGAATTCAATAAAAATGAAATGAAGCTGTAAGAGAAAAAAAAGAAGTCAATTTCCTTTTTTTTTCTCGAAGAAGCTTCTGCTTCAGATGATGTCGTGTCGTAAACACTGTACACCGAGTGAGAGAAATGAAGAAGAGAAGTGTTATTACGCGTACAAGGAATTTGAATAATTATTACGCAGCCACCTTTCTTCTCTCAGCTACCGTTTGTTGTCATCTTCATCTGAATATCGGGGCCAAGTTTAGTTTCACTTCTCCTCCTCCCCCTTCCTATGTTTCTTCTTATTTCCTGAGAATAAGAAGACCTTCCGATAATTAGTTTTGCGCCACACGTCTCCCATGAACTTCTCCTTCCTCTCATGCCCAACGTCGTCTGAACGGTCCCCACCGGGCCGCCTGACGGTAAACATTTGAGAGGGAGGGGGAGAAAAGAGATGTGTGTCAAACGTGTTTATATAACCGTTCGCTTTGGCCGGGTGTCAGCCGGATAAACGGAAGGACTTGAGAAAGAGATTTAGAGGCGAGGAGAAGAAAAGGTGAAAATATGATGGACATCTTGAATGACACCAAAAGCATGGCGATCATCCAGTGAGAACCTGGAGAGAAATGAGATGTGACAGGTAGGTCAGAACAAAAAGTTCAGAATTAGTTTGAAAAAACATCTGAGACGTCATAACGCATTGGGAATATTGAAAATGGTAAGCAATTTTTTTCGAGTCTGACAATTTCAAATAACTTAGAAATCTAAAGGAAGATTTTGTATTCTGAAAAGGATGTCTACCGTAACCGAAGAATTGCATTTGGTCAAGGAGAAAATGCTCGGAAAGAGCACACTTGTCTTCTCCCATTTCTCCTATCATCAATGTTCAGAACCAGCCTCATGTACGTGATGCCTATGCTCATTGGCATGGTATTCGAAAAAAAAAGAGTGATTCGAAACTTTCCCGATGAAAAGTGAAAAGAAAGGGGTGCGAATTGCAAAAACATGATCGGATGACACCACAAACAAAAAAGGTACGCGCGGCGCGGGAGGCGCCCCGAGCTGTCCATCATTGCCGCGCCGCGCACTTCCAATGATGATGATGATGATGCGCTCACTCGCCGTGTTTCGATATGAAATAACAATTGGGTGTGAAGGAGGATGAAAATGAGACCGGTCCGTTTCTGGCCGGCAGCGATGGGGATTGGCGCGACAGTATGAAACTGGAGGAAGAATGGAACGGCACGCGTGAGAATAAGATGGTGGGAAGAAGTCGAGAAGACAATGACTACCTACTGTTTTGTCTAACTGGATAGTTGGATAAAGGCAGTATAGGCTGGTTTTACGAAGAGTTTTATGACATAATGGTGAATTTTTATTCTTCATTTTTTCTGGATCGACCTGTTTTTGAATACTGTAAAAGACTGTATATAGTATGCAGCTACTGTTGGTTAAATTTCAAAGCAGTTAAAATTTTTGAAAGAGCTTTCTTACTAATTCTTGTATTTTAATCATCAAATCTCAAAACAAAGCTGACGTTTTATGACCTAGTTGATGGACTACTAGTTTTTATTTCACAACACATAGTTAATCCCAACGTTCATTTGAAGTTTCTCTCTCTCTAAAACCATCAAAAACGATTAAAAAAGTTTGAAATTCATTCGAAGTTTTGCGAAAAAAAAGACATAAGAGACACATGTGGCCTCGATATGAAAAACCAATGAAAAGTTGGAAGTTATTAAAAAAAAGTGAGGGTGTTATGTGTTGGGTGGAAAATGATGAGAGAAGGAGTTAAGAGTTGAAGCATAAGGCAGAGTGAAAAATTTCTAGAGTTACAGTGCAAAAATCATTATAAAAAAACTACTGCTACATCAAAAGAAAACCTAAGCAAGTCTAATGGAAGTGATCGAATGAACACTTTAGACATCATCTCATTCAAAATGACAACAGGCTCCCGTCTCTTTCCCATGTTTTGGAGGTTGTCAAAACAATAGAAGTCCCCCTCCATCGATGACGACGCGGACGGTACACGCGTCGACACACGTGTACAATAGAAACAAGAAGAAAGAACGGTGTGCGGTAGAGGAATGGAACGGGAGTAGGAGGCGGAGGGGATCAACTGGTTGCATACACCAAATGGCTCGGATTACCAACCGGTCAGCAGAAACGAATGGGGAGTGCTCCGATGATTCGAACATGAGAGAAACTTGGTGAAGGTGTTATGATAGTGAGAGCAAAGATTTAGAAATTTCATCTTTTAACTTTTCATCTTGAGTGTTTGTGAAACGGAATTTGAAACTCATGGCGGCTCGAGGATAGGATTACTGGTTACCACAAACTAGAGAATATTATTTCCAGATGAAAAACAGTAACTTTTTAAAATAAACAATTTCAATAGACTTCAAAAATCTAAAGAAACCTATCAAAACTCTTGAGAAAAAAAATCACCGTTTTAATAACTGTGCAATAATCATGTGGAACACCAGATGTTGGTTATTATAGCTTGGAAAACGGAAAAAGCAAGCTGAAGAATAATAACAAAAAATATCGAAGACTCCAATTCTATAGAAAAAAGTATGATTCTTCTCCAAAAAAAACCATTTCTTTTCTTCCACATAAAAAATCACACCATAACCTTTCAACATAAACCGTGCGAGACCTTTTCATCCAAGGCTTATATGTATAACAAAAGGTTGAATAGTTCAATATAGACATGGGAGGGGGGACGGACACTGGTGTCTTGTTTACCCAAATTGGTGTGGTTGTTTGGGAGGGGAGGCTTGGAGACCAAAAGGTGTTTGAGAAGCATTTGGTGTGGGAAACGAGATTGGAAGAGAGAGCAAGAGAGACAGGTGCATTTTAGAGAATGTGCTCTTTAGGCGGGAGAGACTTATCGATGTATTAATATCACTAATGAGGTACTGGGAACTTTTAAGTCTCGAGAGTACGAAGCTTGCTGATTTTTATGAGTAATAATTTGAAAAGAAGTGAACTAACCGCTTTTTGAAACTTCTTGTATCAGAATGAAAGCTCATGCCGCTGAATCAACTAACTCTCGAAAGAAATGAATCTGTTTTTTTTGTTTTTTCTTCGATTTACGTTCAGAACAGTTCCCCTTAAAAATTGAATTCCCGCCAAAAACGTGAGTTTCTCGAAAAGTTGTTCTAATTTTCCCTTATTTCAGCTTCCAGTTGAGATGGTGGAATTCGGAACGTGATCGGCAGGCGGAAGGTAGCAGGCGGAAGTCGGAAGTTGGCAGGCGGACGTCGGAAGTCGGCAGGCGAAAAAAACCGGTGAGAAAGACATACAGAATTTGTCCGTAAGTGTATAGAAGTAATGTCCATGGACATTTCTGAAACTTCTTGCATCCATTTTTTCTCTTGTTTTTCCTTTACTCTAAGTTTGATTATTTCAAACGCCCACTCACTTATCAGTTATATCGCCCACTCATTTCTGATGTTTGCTGTATCCTCTTTTTGTCCGATGCATCTTGTTTTCTCATAGTCACCATGACAACGGCGTGTGCCCACTCATATTGCCCGAAGAGTATAAAATGGGAAGAGATTAAGAGAAGGAGTGCAGTTTTCACATTTTTCTAGATCTTTTTCATTTTCTTTCTCTCTTTTCTGAAGCATTATTGATTCTTTTTTCAAGGATGATGCGTGATGATGCTCCCAAATATTTATACGGACCAGGTCCTATCGAAAAAAGACGTTTGGAATGGGAATTTATTTTCCGGGCAGCGGATTTCCGAGAACGGTAATCTACCTATTAAACCAAAATCTTTTGTTTATTTCTGCAGAATGAGACGTCGTGCAATCGACTTCCATACTGATATCAATGACATAACAGCACTCGATTGGAAGCAAGTCGAATTATTTGAAAACAAGATCCGTTTTGATTTCGATGTTGTAGAAATTGAGAAGAAAGATGGGAAAATAATTCATAGCGTTGCTAATCAGCCAACCCAAATAACGGATTATACAGAGGAAGAATTCATCAATACTGTGAACTTTTATCTGAAACGAGGTGGAAATGCTACAGAGAATTTGGTTATTTGGGTAAGGTTACTGTACCAATTCTATTCTAAACCATTATTTTTAGGAGCCTCAACTAATCAAGTATCTCCAACCACTTAAAATCAATCATTGCTTATTGATTCGTCATCAGCCTGAATCATGGGATTTCTTGAAAAACTTCACTGGAAAACTAGAATTTCTATCGATCTCTTGTAAACTTGACACGGAGGTCATGAAGGTTCCTATCGTGAGTTTCAAAGTTTGATTTCATTAACGACTTCTATAATGCTTTTATAGATTGCTGAGAGCACAGGAATCACTCTACGTGGAGAGCAACCTAATGATATCATTTTTGCTTCCAATCATTATTACTTCATGATAAAGGATCATGTTCTGCCAGTTACCCAGCTCAAAGACATTTATGAGGTATGCTATCAACAAATATAACTTCAAATCTTAATTCAGCACTGGAAATCTATAAAACGAGAGGAAGGAATGTTCTCGTTCGACTGCCCTCCAGAAGTCTACCAAGAGTACAAGAAACAATTCAAAACATGGGCAAAGTATTACAGCAAGCCAGTTTTTGGATTCAACGAACTGGGCGTCACAAAAGGACTTTGTTTGGATTTCCATTCAGATAAGCAAATCATTTTTATCTTTGGTAACTGGCCAAAAGAAGGAACAACTCAACTGGTGATGGCTATTTATGAGAGGGATATTACGGATATTGCCGCTGAGTTTCTGAAGAAGATATTTGTTTTTAATCCGGTAACTTCAATTGCAAAGGTGATCACTGGCGGATAGAATGACTAAGCTAAATGCCTTTTTTCAACATTTATTTTTGATTTCCGAATGATTTCTATTCTGTGTGAACGAAGTCTTATAATAAAACATTTTATTTCAAATACATTGAAACTGTAAAAGTAACCCAGTAAGAACGTTTGAAAACTGTAAATTTGGAAATACTGAAAAGTTTTGGCATATAGATTTTTTTGGAAAATGAATATAGAAACATTAAAGCTTTTCTTGGTGGAACAGGATACAGGGGTTTCGGGGGGAGAAGCTCGAACAGACAAAAAGGGGCGTGGCTTATATTTCAGTACCGGAAATTTCAAGTGCTCACAGTTGCTGGATCAGAAAGATTGGGATAAGGAAAAAAACACGGTGACTAGGAGAAAAAAACGGATGGGAAAAGTGACTGGAATCAGGGGAAAAGGGCAAAATCACAATTTCTTTGGTTTTGAATGGTCCGGAATGGTTTGTTTAGGCACGATATGGGGTAGACGACTTGAATACGACTTGTAGAGTTTTTCCGCCTAGACTAGTCCCGTTTAATGAGACCATTGCGTTGTAGGCTTCTGTGTAGGTGCTCATGGAGACGAACGCGTATCCTTTGCATTTTTGAGTCAGGTCTCGGAGAATCTGAAAGTTATAATTGATTTTTTTCCCTCTCTTTAATTTGAAATCTTACCTTAAGATTAAGAATAGCTCCAAACTGCGAGAACAGTTGCCATAATAAAGTGTCCTCTGTATCAGCAGCCAAATTATACACAAATAAACAATACCCAGCGGTATCTGATGGAGGTAATGTTGCTGCTACGGATGCCGAAAGAGCCGATAGCTGAGCTTGAGCTGCCAAACCAGCCCCGTTAGAAGCGGGCGGACTACCACCAGCCTGCGCAACTTGTTGCTGAGCAGCAGCTGCTTGTTGTTGCTGTTGGTGGGCTATCAAAGAAGCTGTGAAGTCTGGAACGGCGGCTGCGGTGGCAAATGGCGTTAATCCTGCTAGCGCATTCAATTGAGACATTTGAAGTAGAGCAGATGTGGTCAGGTAGTCGGCTGGTAATGTAGCAGTTGGTTGGGATACAGCAGTGATGGCTCCCATCGGTGAATATCTGAAAACATTTTCATTAATTTTTCATCAAACGCTCAGAACAACAAGGAGTACTAACCTGTATTTTGACGTGATTGGTGCATGATGCATTGGTCCGATTCCCCCAGCGGCTGCTCTTAACGTAGGCGCACCTAATATCGTGCTCAGAGGTACCAAGGTTGTTGCAGCTTGTTGTACGGCTTCAAGTTCACTCAGAATCCCTTTTGGATTATTGCTAGCTGGGTTGTTCGCAAATTTCACAGTGATTTGTTCAGTACATCCTGTTGGAATACTCCCGTTTAGCGTCTTGATTGCAATATCAGCCTCGTCTTTTTTGTCGAACCTCACAAATCCTACTCCTTTTGAGAGACCTAAAATAAATTAGGATTATGTTTTAAAGCTTTAAAAAGACTCACCAGTAACATTATCAGATAATATCCTAGAAGTGATAATCTGTCCGAATGGTCTAAAAATCGATTCCAGCTCGTGTAATGTCATCGATTTTGGGATTCCAGAAACATAAAGATTCGATCCTTTGATTTGATCATTTGACGGTCTGGCATAGGAAACCTGAAAATTTTGTTATAATTTTTTTTACATAAAGGTTTTGGAGGAATTTAATTTTACCTATGGAAGAGGAAAGTTTTAATTTTTTTTTCTTGCTTTCAATAATTAGTAAAGAAGAGACATGGACATTATTGAGGACACACACTTAAATAAAAAGCTGGCAGTTTTGAATCAATCTTGAACTAATTTTTGCAAAAAAATAAAAGAAAAAATGCACAACAAGGGGTAGAAAATGCTACTGAAAAATAAGAACTATCACCCGAAAAAAAACTGGAAGTTTCCAAATTAAACTTTTTTTTTGAAAAATAAGTGAAAGTAGGAGGAAAAGTAGCAATGAAATATAGAAACTTAGAACTCTTTCTCTCTGTCGAAAAATCAAAAAAATAAAAGAAAAAAAAAGAAGTAGACACCTTGATCGTCTTATTCTGCAATCGAAGACCATTGAACGAGCTGACGGCACGTAGGGCATCCTCTTCGCGTACGTAATTAACAAAACCGTAACCAAGGGACTGTCCTGAAATGAAAAAACACCGAATGCCAAGAAGATGTGGAATAGAGAAGAAACACAACGGAAACAATTTTCTTATTAGTTTTTTTTTCAGTTTAGTATCGAATTTTCTATAATTTGAGATTTAAAAAAGTTGTAAAATTTAATGGGCGCTATTTCATAGGTAATTTCAAAATTTTCTAATTGCTAAGCCAAAACTTCTATATTATTCTTTTTCCATACAAAGTGAGAAGGTGTATGTGTGTACGTTTATGTGTATGTGTGTGTGTGTGAGACAGAAGTATAGATGAAAAAGGAAATCAGTAAAATGAAAACGTCACGGAAAAAAGAGTAGGATCATGAACCAAAGAAATTCTGAGGTGTTTGGGGGAGTTTCAGCAGCACACACACATTTACAGATTTACACGAAAAATTAAAAAATATAAATAGAGAACGATCCGAAAAAATAAAAAAATGATAAATTTCTATATAATCAATCAATAATTAAAGCCAATTGGGGGGAGCGCCGGTATCTTTTTTCATGCTATACTTTTGGCCGACAAAGAAACGGTTAGAGCAACTAAGAAATTCTTGTGATTGGAGAAAAGGGATTTTTGAGAAACTGAATTCGAATGAAAAAGAAAAACGAAATCCCATAACTAACCTGTCACCTTATCCCGTACCAATTTACACGATTCGATTTCTCCGATAGATGTAAAAAGAGATCGGACCTCTTCTTGAGTCATCCCCTGTGGAAGATAGTTGATAATCAAGTTGGTCTTAGATTCTCCAATATCCACATTTGGAGCCGTACAGTATCTTTGAGTGCTTGTGTAGGTTGTCTGGAAAAGATAATCCCTCATTGAATAAGTATTCCTAGTTATTTTTTTGCGCGGGAAAACAATGAGAATCGTATATTTTCTTTCGGGGGAAAAAGGGGAAAGGCGGCTTTCCGACGGAAATTGTGTATTTTTTCTGGGGAATAAATAAATTATTATGTTGTCTGGTCATCCCCCCAAATTTTTGATTGCGTTTTCTAATATAAACTTTTCTCATGGATTAAACCCGAAAATCCCCTTACCATATAGATATAGTAAAAAGGTTTTCTGTGTGTGCAAACCATATATTTCAATTCGATGCAATAGTAACCGGAGATCTTTCTCTCTCTCCATCATCACCATCATCCACATCGAAATAAGGTCTCCTCGCGGCCGTTTTTCTGTCCATTATTTGACCATGTCTCAAATTTCGCCTTCTTTTCAGTTTTGATGTAAGGGAGCACCCCTCCCACATCATATACTGAGCATGTTCTTCCCACCTCTCTTGGATGGTGGGGTTTGTGGAAGGAGAAGGAGGAGGAGGAGGAGGAACAATACCCTTGGGAAGTAAAGAAGAAAAATGAGTAGGAAGAATAGAAATGAAGGAGTGAGTTTGAAACTGGTGAGAGATGTTTATATATTGTCTGCTAATTTTTTAGCTTCGCTTTAAATTACTCCAGAAAAAACATCTACCCTACTGTCACATTCCTCTTCCACACACACACACACACACCATCATAATAAAAAGAAAGGTGGCTCTGAAAGCTATGAAGCAACGAAGATCCTCGAAAGATACAAAACAAATATTTTGTTATTTTTGGTCCTTCATATCCTTTTTCTTCTCCTCCCCCAAGGCGTAATGAATGGAGGAATTTTTAGAAAAAAAAAGAAAAATAGTAGTTGGGGAAGATGGAAGAGCCTTTGAGATTTTTGAAAAATCGGCATTTGGGAATTGAAAGTAAGGGGAGGGAGAGGAGAGAACTGGATGACACGTCAGATGCAGTTGGAAAAGATGTTTGAAGTTTTTGGAGTGGGTCTGGAGCGGTTGATGGATTGGTGGTTAGGGACAAAGTTCGGGTTTTTGGGAATCCTGACCCAGCTAATGGCAAAAATTAAAATGTATCATATGGCTTAGAGCTTAACCAGTAACTAATTTATAATTTTAAAAAGCCTATCTTGTTTTCTCACTTTCTGACAGCTTTTTTTAAACATTTTTTCAAACATTTTCAACTTTTTTATCAAATTTTCCAAAGAAAAAACCAACCTGTGTCTGCACGGGTCCTGTCGGCATATTGTTATTATTCGGTGTGAGCAACGCTTCCATCGTCATCTTTCCAAGACGTTTTGCTCTTCCACACGCTCAGCTTCTGAAGTTGACACAAACCACTTCTTCCACTTGGTCTGTCAGGAAACAAAAGAGAGCTCTCTTTTGAAAAGAAACGGCAGTGCGTTGTTGAAGAAAAGAGAGACGTAGGGAGAAAAGTGGGCGGATATATGTAGAAATATGCACAAAAAGGGGGCGTGGCTCCAAGGCTCCCCTGTTGTGTGATGTTCTCCGTAGAGAGAGGGGGGTTCTGTAAAAAAAACAATGTTCGGAGAAGTCGAATCGAAGTCGGAATATGAAGAGAGAAAAAAGAGCGTACAGGCCGCTATAGCTGGGTCTATAAGAAGGGAGGTAGACACACAATAATAGCAATAATAAAAAACAATAAATCCCATTTGACTATGCTATATGGGTAAGCCAATAACAATATTAATTAGTGGCGAATTATATAGAAAAACAGCATGAGTGAAATTGTTATTATGAAGGATTCAGTGAGAAAAGATAACCCGGGAAAGTGGAATCAGAACAATAGAAACATGAGTAAAGTGGTTGGAATATTAAAAATTTCTAGAAGTATGTGTAAGTAAGTTTGTGCTCATGACACGGGGCAGGTGATTGTGACACATGCTTTTGTGCATACTTCGAAAAGAATAAGGAAATTAAAGAATGAATCAGGATTGGAAAAACTTTAAAAACCACAAAATCTAGAAGCTCATTTAACAACTCGCTGTGGAAAATATGGAAAATGATGCATGTTGGAGGGGAGATGGGACAGGTGTGGAAACAATGGTTGATCAAACATGAATGACCTGGTTAGCGATGAGAAAAGTGGAAAAAAGGCGAGGAAAACACGGCACGTGTTTGAATAGGTGTTAGGATATAAGGAAAGCCGGCTGGTACTTTTCAGTCGTAATCATACTAAGTTTTCTGATTTCTTTTTTTTCCTATCCTACTCCAAAAGCGGTATACGGTAGATCTAGACTATAGACTAAATCTCATAACTTTTCCTCATCAAAATATGTCCATATCCGACCTATATTATAAGTGAGAAGGGCACTCAATTAGTGGCCCGAGGGAACTGTATCCAACGCGCAGAGCAATTATGAATCCTACTGCCACTTCCTCTTTATCCTCCACACTTTTCACACAACAATATGGGGGTCACCCCCCCCCCCCCCCCCCCTCTCCTTCAACCTAACTAACACATAATTGAGTCCCTCTCTCTCTCTCTCTCCGGTACCTATTCAGGTTTTGGCCCCCGGGTGTTGTTCATTCAACTGTGCGTGTCGGGGTTTGTGTGTGTTTGTATGAAAAGAAGAGAAGTGGTGGAGAGTACTAATGGAAAACCAAAGAGTGCGGTTTGGACGGTTTTTATTTAGACTATTCATCTAGTTATCCTATTTTCAGGTATCAAACTTCTTTCTACTTTGGAAAGTCTCAGGAAGAATTTTAAAACGTTGTACTTTTGCTCCAAGCTTGACTGTCTGCGTCATCTGAAGTCATCCGCACGCTCTCAAAGCTACTTACAAAGGCAACGACTATAGAATTAAACATTCTGGAAACTTATGTACTAATAGACAATAAACTGGTGGCGATATAGGAAATGAATAATAAATGCCGGCCGTGTGGTGGATCGTTGTCATAAAAACTTTTGATTCCCCTCCCGCCCTCCCCTCAACACTCTTCCTTTCCCCCCACGGATTTCATATTAAAAGGGTGTTAGAGATTGATCGACGCAGACGCACACAAAAATCAGCGGAAAAGTAGAGAAGAGATAATGAGGATGATGATGATGATAGAAATGAAATGCAAAACTAGATTTTGTTTCCATACAGATACATCAGCCATCACCTCCCCAGTCACCACATGATTTGAAAATGGAAAAAGAAGAGAGAATTGTGTTATTATGATGATGGTTAGTTATGTACACGCTGAAATTCGTTCGGCAGGGATTAAGTATTACTGTAGGTGTGGTCACAGTCTAGGAGGATTAGGGATCAAAGAGAACACTTTTGAACGGCTTGGACTAGTTTGGAGCTATACCTAAAAAGTTATGCTAGGGATATGAGATAAATAAAGGTATCACTAGAACTTTTACGTCATTTAATGAAAATAATTGAATTAGTCTTTTCAAAATCTCTCGGGAATCACCTAATTTTTCTAACATCATATTTTACAAGTCCTAATCAAAGTCTCCCAACAAAACGTTCAACAATTCCACGTATTGCAATTCGACAAAGAGGACGAATCGGCGGGAGAATGAAAAAAAAACAGAGAATGAAAAGACGAGACTAACCACACTAATACACACATGTGGAACAGGAATCATCAAAAAATTGTGAAATCGAAATAATAAAAAAAAAGAGAGGAAGATGACGATGAATTAAGAATGTGAACGACTTGGAGCAGATGATGATGATGAAAATTGCTTCTAATTTTATCATTTTCTTGAAGAGTGCAAAAATTTTGGAGAGAAACGAATTTGTTATGTTTTATAGAATCATGTAATACTTAGAATTTGAAAAATATTTTCTCAGCTTGCTCTCATCAAGGGGTATTGAAGAAGGGCTAAGAAGCGTTCTAGGACATTGTAACTAGGAACATTTTGAAGTTTCCAAGTTTCCAACGAAAAATCCGAGTCTCCCGGAGCAACCTCCAGACGAGAGAGTCGTATAAATAAAAAACGGACATGGGGGTGTCTGGCAGAAAAGAAAGGCTCGAACATGTTCGTTCCCAATGGAAACAAGTTAGGAGACGCAGAAGTGGCAAGAACATACATAAGTGGAATTCAGATGAAGTGAAGTCTGGGAGAAAGGAGTCAAGGGACAATTCAAAGAAGGAAGTGGGTTCAGGGGGTCAACTTGGTTAGAGGTTGATGAATTAGGTTCTAGGTAAGGCTTCCGGACAGTTATATAGAGAATAGTTAGCACAAAGATCGGTTCGAACCTTTCTCAAATAACCTAGTAACTATTGAGTGAATGCAAACAACTTCTTCGGAATTCCAAGTTTTGAATAGAGTCTGAAACCAATATTGACCTTGGAAACCAAGATGAGACTGGAATTTTAGAGTGGGCATACTCAGGTACCCCTAAAAACTGTAAAAGAACTAATTTTTTTTAAAAAGTTAGAAGACATACACTTCTGACGTTGAAAACTTGAGCGAACCCTTCCCGGAAAATGAACATAAACAAGTGGGAGTCAAAAAAGACGTTGCTGGGAATGGAAAAGAGTAATAGAGTGCGAGAGGGAATAGACAGAGACACCAATTAGTATGTCAAGAAGGGGACCCCGAAAATGGAATAAGAAATGGCTGTGTGTGTGTGTAAGTAGGAGAAAGAAAAGGAGGCTTTTTGAAATGGGCTAGAGTGAAACGCGGCGAGAATGGAATGGGTTCGGTTTTTGGGTAATGGGTGGTCAAGATGGGTGTTCGGAGTTCAAGGGAACCCTTGGTTTTAGACCACGAATGCAGATCCAATAAGTCTGGTCAGCAATCCTAGAAACCTCGGATAAATGCCGAAGAAAATCCAATCCGCCCTTAACCAATTTGGATTGCCTAATTCATAATGCATAACAGGTGTTCGGTGAAGCAGTGACAGGTGGATCGTTCAGAACTTATCATTCGAATGCGAATTTTTTTTTCTTCTAATTGTTCTCGTTTCGTAATGGGTGGGGTATGGAAGAGGAGATCAAGAAGAAATGTAAGGGATTTATCAATGATATTGGATCAGAATTGGGATCTTCAAATAGTTAAAGACCACTAGAATCTGATCTACATCATCTAGAATAAGCTTCTGGAACCATTACAATAAGGAAGAACCTTCGAGAAGAAAAACATTTCTTGCGAAAACAAGCCAGGAAAAAATCAAGATTTCCGAATTCAGGTCTTGCTTTCCCTATTCAAAAAAAAAATTTCAAGAAAACAAAACACCAAATGAGAATTCTTCGCCCGTTTTGTCCAGGATAAAAGGAAACAGGGTGCCCCTCCCTTTATCCATTATTCACTGCTCTCTGGAGGGATGTTTTCTTTTCTCCACTCGTTTGCTCATCTTATTCGGTTGACTTGACTTGACTTCTTCTTCTTCTTGTGTTACTCAACAAGGGAAAAAGGAGGCCGGCGGATAGGAAGACTACCGGAAGGAAGTGAAAAGAGACAAAAGAGGGAGTTTTCTCATACTAATTAACTTATTGTTATCCCCCCTGGATCAGTTTTGAAGTTGTTGTTTGGATGGAAAAGTTGTTGTTTGGATGGAAAAAAGTCTAAGAAATTTTTGCATTTGAGCTTATCAGTTAGCTTATTATGGTCAAGAGAAGAGTACTGTAGCTACAGTTTCAAAAGCCTAGAACTTCCTAAATTGGTTTTGTTGCTAGAAACAGTACCACCTCCGCACCAAAAAACTCTTTAAAACACCAACGATCGCTATATTGAGTCAAAAATACAGTGCTGGGGTAAATAAAAGCCATAATAATATTCACCACTCCCTTCTTCTTTCGGGAATATAAAAAAGGGAACAGTAAGAGAGAGAGAGAAAGACAAGCAAAGACAAAAGATGTACAGAGAGCGAGAGAGAGAGAGAGATGAGAGTGTGACAAAACAGGAATAATTTGCATAATTATACTGCAAAGAGAAGAAGAAGAAGAAGAAGAAGACACATTTTGAATGTGACACTCTCTTATTCGTGCTCCGAATGGGGAGGAGGAAAAAATGGAAATTCTAGAGTGAGAGTGAGTGCATTTCTAATAGAGGCACAGGATGAAAAAGAGAGAATAGTTGAAACCAGAGCCTCTGGAAATCCTGATGAATTGTAAGTGCTCTTTTTATTGGCTTGACCTAATTTGTTTTGGTTCATGTTGAAATTGCGGCTTTGGTATTCTCAGAATTAATTATTTTTTGCTTTACTATTGGTTCAAAAATTATTTCTTGTCTTGACTGAATTCCAGATTTTTCTTTTCTTTAAGAATTTCAATTTCTTAGAATTTCTTAGAATCCCATGGAAATTCCAAAAAGCTACCTCGTTTCTCAACTTCAATCTACCAAAACCCGGATTCAGAACAGTTTAGCTTAGAGAAACTTACCAAAAAAATAGTTTACAAAAAAAAATGTAAGAAAAAGTGTGGAAGGAAGAAAGAAAAGGAGAGCCCTTCCCCCAATTCTCTATCCACTCCATCGAAATTTATGTGCAATTGTGCGTGTGAAATCGACCTTTTTTAGGCCCAAGGTGCGCTCTTTTTTTTTGGCGAGAAAAACGACGAAAATTGCATTTTTGCCACATTTGAAACGTGGAATAGATTGTGGTAGCTACCCACTAGTGGAAAGTTTGTTTGAAAGAGCACTTTGAAAAAAGAAAAAGGGAATAAAAGAAGGACGGATAATTGGGACCATTTTGGACGTTTTAGTTGGGAAGAAGGAAGGAACTAGGATAAGATTTATGAAGTTTCTTTTAGTAATATTATATATTTTAGTGGCAAAGTGCATTAAGCAGAAAAAACGAGCCTCAAAAAGAGGCGGAGCCTAGATCCACCTATAAAAAGTTTACTGATCTCGAGAAAGATGTACGAAATGATGTACGAAGCTACTCGAGAAACCAGGTGCCATCTTTCTCCTGCTCCGAACCCTTTGAATCTGAAAAAAAAGTAGAGAGATATCAAGAATCATCGGAGAGATATAGACGAGCAGAAAATGCAGGAAAAAAAAGTTCGGGGGTTCAGGTTTAAACTATGTAATAGAATAGATAGCCGGCGAGAGGAATTGAGTGCCACTTTTTTTCTGGATTCGGAGTGATGGGGTCAAGTTATATAGATTTCTTTCGTTTTGAGCTTGATCAGAAATCGAAACTAATTTGACAATGGGATTTAAAAAAAAATAAAAATCGATATTTAATATAAAAGTTTTTCGAAATGTGCCCTGGTTGTTTGGCAAACCCATAACACAATACAATACAACGCACCCCCCTCTTTCCAATTGAAAGTAGTCAGAGAAAAAGAGAAAAATTCACTGCATACACAAAAAAAAACGGCAAACATAGCAAAAATGAAGGCAATTTGGGACACAAATTTGGGCAATTCCCTTTTTTTGGGGGGCTCTCTATTAAAAAGATTTCGACCTCGAACCTACAATCCCCAGATGCTTTATCTATTAGGCCACGTGCTTAGGCTTCCTTGTGAAACATCAGAGAATAAGGTGGAATGGGAAAAGGGAAGAAGGAAGAATCCACTAATCCTAGGTATTTATGGCCTTAAAACTGTATCCACAACAACATAATTCAATGTAGAGAGAAAAAAAAGTTTGAAGTGGTTTTAAAATCACCTTCCCTTCCCCACCAAAAAGAACCTGTTCAACAAAGTGGATGACCGAATAAGAGGGTGTGGTACTTATGACAGAAATTGGTTGGAATTAGGGAGGAAGAGGAGGACGTAAGTGTGAAACACTTTTTTTTAAAAAGATTATCACTTCAAATCTTATGGGGATGTTTTGACCAAGAACTTCGCAGCTACAAAACCAGAAAACTCATTGTGTTATTGTAACCGAAGCGATAACATCCGATAAAAAAAGGGAGAAAAACGGATAGAAAATGAAATTCTTTTTGTCTCTCTGATTAAAACAAAAAAAACGCGGTCAAGACTAACCGGTTTTGGATAACTTCTATCACTTGAATATAGGTCACCGCTTCCAAAGCAACTTCTATTTTCGAAGCAGCTCCCGGATTTCGACCAAACAAAAATTTTTTAATTAAAACTCACCAAAAAAAACTTTAGAAAAAAGAAGACTGTACGAAAAATTGTATAGTAAAATTTTTAATTTTGTCGCCCGTCGTCGTCTTTCTTATTGTTTCGTCTTGCCGTCTTGATTGAACTAATATTTTTTGGGGGGCGAGAATTGTTTACAAGTTTACAAGACGATGAATATATTTGTTATATACAAATGTTTGAAGCTCCTTAAATTGGGTTCATCAGGCTTTGGGGACTAGTACAGCAGCTGTTAATGAGTGGAAAGCTTTTAGGAGAGCATTGAGAATAAATTAATGGATGGAAAAGAGAGGGATTCGAATTGGGACTGTAGAACGTCATTTAAACACTTGTCGCTACCAAATTCAAATTTCCCCATCTAAAAAAAAAGAAAAAAGAGGCGGCCGAATTGAAAGGACGACAAAAAAGATTGTGAGAATGAATGGAGCACCTAATTGAATGGAACCGCCCGTCTATAAAAGAGAAAGCGGTGCCTTTTTGGTGTGTCATTGACGTGGTCACTGGGAATTGTGGAGCTAGAGGGCTTTAAAAATTTTTAAAAGGGAAAACCGATTTCATCTCAAAAAAAAGAACACTAAAATCGGGGAGAGAGCAAACGAGACAAGTCCAGAAATGAAAGTCACAGGAGTCACCACACCACCCGTGGAGGCAAAGGGAGGAATGCACCCGCCGATCAGTTACACAAACAAATATCATAGAAATACATGAAAGGCGACGGAGTTGACACACATTGCATTACTATAGGTAGTGTTTCCGAGAAGAATAGATGGGGAAAAGGAATACGATTTGGCACCGGGCATGGAACACCTGGCTTAGATCTACTTAGGATTACTGTAGAAGAAGCAAAATTCATAAATATAAACAAAGTTATAATGGATATGTTTTCTAAACTCTTGTTGAAATGGACCCCAAGAAAGAGCAGCTGGCCAGCACGAACTCTTTTTTTGAAACGTCCAGGGTCAATTTCTCTCCAGATCTCTTTTCAAAAACCTCATCCATTTAGACAAGCGAAGATTGATGGTTTTTTGACACCTATCTATTATCTACGAGAGAAATATCACTTGGTGATAAATTAATCTTGTTAAATAATGGGATATCTCTGATGTTTTGCAAGCCACAAAATGAAGATTCTTTTCTACGAAACTAGAAACAGATTAGACTAACAAAGCGTGAAATCAGTTTAAAAAGGAAAATGAATGGGAAAAGGAAAACTGTAAAAGTGTAAGTCTATAAGTGAATATGAAGACGTTAGAAGAAGACAACCCCCGATAGGCATCTCAAGGATTTCTAGACGACAT
Source organism: Caenorhabditis wallacei (assembly GCA_963932035.1). Taxonomy (NCBI): domain Eukaryota; kingdom Metazoa; phylum Nematoda; class Chromadorea; order Rhabditida; family Rhabditidae; genus Caenorhabditis; species Caenorhabditis wallacei. The sequence continues at coordinate 270,596 of OZ009934.1, forward strand.
TAAACAAAATGTGGAAAGTTTAATGAAAACTAGGCAGAAACTAGGGTTTACACTGTCTAAAAAGGTAAAAATAAAAACCTTATTTCTCACACTCTTCCTTTTTGATTGGTATGACGAAGGCCAATAGAGATGCCAATTAATTTCGGTTGTCCTTCAAAAACTGTCCAAAACCATTCTTTGGATGGAAAAGACAACAATGGAAAAACTATGGGCTAATTTTTCTTCGATTCGAGAGCATAGCTTTAATTTAATTAATTCGAGATTCAAAAATAAGAAAATTAGATTACTGTATCTTCTTAAAGTGGAATCAATCTAAATAAGGCTTAAAATAGTTCCTTTCAACTAAGAGGCATTATGCCTTCTGAAAAACATCCAACATCTATAAAAAGTCCAAGAAAATAAAATATAACAAATATTAATCAAAATAGAAACCCAGAAAAAAAAATCAAAAACAACCATGAAATCCCCCGCATGAATCTCCTCGGGGTAGTAACCACAATTTGACAATGTCTTCTTCTTCTTCTTCTTTGCAGAGAGAGAGATTAGAGATTCAGAGAGACAAAGAGGAACCGGTTGGGTACGATGATTTTAGAAGTGAAATTGAAGAAAAAAAACGGATAGTCATATGTCGGTCAGGTATTTTTTTGGGGGAGGGGGGAGTCGTTAAATTAAATTGTTTAACCGGTTTTTATTGTGTATTTTTAGAAAATCAGGTGTTTTTGGAGGGGGTTTCGATAAGCGTGAAATCAGTCTCACCTCTAATAGAATTGCACCCTTTTTTCGGCGGAGGGGTGCAATTCTATTAGGGGTAGCTAGCAGTGTTGAACGGAAATTGACTTTCACTTTACGGAAGACGGAAGACGGAAGGAATTCCGCTCAACATTGGTAGACCAAAAAAAAATACTTTTTTCAAAAAAAAATTTAGTTTTTTCAATGAATAAAACCCCCTAATAAAAGTGCACTGACCTCGATAAAAAGTGTTAAAACTCGTAAAATCTACCGTTTCACTGGTCACTTAAAATCAATTCCGCCGAAAAAAAGTACACGAGAAACTAGGAAAAATAGAAAATAACGAAAATTGACACAACTTTTTTTTTCTTGAAATTTGATCCTTTTCTCTCTTTCAATCTCTTTTTTTTCGGGTTACTTTTTTATCCCCTTATAAAAGTGCATTACCTGTATTAGTTTATTGATCAGAGACACAAAATATGACAAAATGAGAAATGAAAGACTGAAAAAATCGGTTTGAAAATGAGCCTTGCGAGGTGGATCACGTAGAAAATAGAGAAAATCGAGAAAAATCGAGGGAAAAAAGAGAAAAATGATTAAGTTTTGGGTAGAGGTTATAATCGGAAATGCGGATTTCGTTCAGCCATCATCTGATCCTGTTTCTTCCGGCTCAGAAGTTCCATTTGTTTTTGTAGTCCTTCAGCGTATCCCATCGATATCGTGCGGATAATCGGGCCTTCCGTGTGCACGGCGAGTTCGTGTTTTCGGAGAGTTGAGCTGAAAGGTTACTGTATTTAATCTATGCCAGAATCAACTAAGACTTACTTATCCCGAAACCTCTTCGAACACTTCATACATCCATATGGCATCTCTCTGGTATGCGTTCTAATATGTGCGGTCAGCGCTTGACTCTGCGCGAACGATTTCATACAGTAACCACAAGAATAGGGTTTCTCGCCGGTATGTATTCTTTCGTGAATCTCCTTATCCTTTTTGAAATGAAATCGGAGAGCACAATAACCACAATTGAATCGGGCGGTTTTTCCATTCGGGAGGAGGTCTTCTGGAGGTGGACCTTCGTCGAATTGCTTCTGATGAGCTGTGGCCTGAGCATAACCTTTTAATTTGAAACTTTAGAATAAAAATTACCTGATGATTCCTCAAAGCCTCTTCCGTCGTGAAAAACCTATGGCAAACATGGCAAGAACTCCTTGTGAAATGCATTTTGTGATGTCTTAATTTACTATCCAACTTTGAAAAAATCCTTGGGCAATAATCACACGAATGCATCACTTTTAACAGAGAATGATCCTTTAAATGATTCGTCATCGCAGTCTTATTCGCAAAACGCATTCCACATTGGAAACATCGGAACGGGCGGCCGTCTCCGTGAACGTCCTAAATACTTCTTGATTGAAATTGTAATAATTTCCAGCTCACCATAATATGCCTTTGATAAACTTCCTTATTACCAAAATACGTTTTACACTGTTGACAATGATACAATCCGGCTAATGATTTCGGAGTCGTCACTGGCTTCGGATCATTTATCCAGCCATCAGAACTGTCTAAAGGGGCTTCGGGAGCATCTGCCGCATTGATAACTTTGAATCGAAGGACTCTTTCTCCGATTTTGATCGCCATTCGACGAAGGGGTTCTGGATACATTGAGGGATCAGATGAAGGGATTCCGGTGGATGTTGATGGCTGGGAGGTGCCTGGAAATTAATTTTTTTGAAATTTTTTTGAATTGAATCTAAATTTAGGCTTTTCCTAAAAATCATATCAACTCACAAGGAATGGAATGCATATCGGTCCCTTCTATACTATATTCCCCATCCATTTCGACTATCTGCTCCGTTTCCACCATTTGCATCTCTTTCATCGTCGCCACATGCTCTCTTTGTATTGTTGCGGTTTTCTGCACGCCGCTTGGTGTTCTGTATCTTTTTTTAGATTTTTTTTCTGTTTTCAGCGATATTTTATGAAAAAAATTTGAATTGACTTACTTATAACATTTAGTATCCGTCAATTCATATCCGAGAGCTCCTTCTTCATTCCAAGTTCTTTGCAAAGGTAGAATTTCTGAGAAAACTTAGATTAACTACTCAATAAACATTTTGCACTGACCATGAGCCGTAGTGACCTCCTCTTCATATAGCACGAATGCAGAGGGGTCATCGATCATTAAACTTTCCATTCTTCATCAAAACCCCCGGAAAAACAGTGAAAATACAATTTTTACAAGAAAAAAACGTGATTTTTTAATGAAATCATGTGGTGTAGAAATACGGTAAACAATGCGCGTCTGGCGTTATTTCGGAGTGTCGTTGTCTCGTTTTCTCTAATTCTCTCATTTATAGCTTATCAGAAGGCGCTCTCTCCTTTTCTTTTCTGAGCAAATTCAACAAAAAAAATATATATTTTAAGAATTTATTTGATAAAAACAGAAAAAAGTAACAAAACCCGTTTGAAAAATACAAGAAAAACATGAAAACCCGCAATTTTTTGAATAAAAAAATATCTAATTCCTATAATCATTGATCAAATTCTTATGAGATCCATAAAGATAATTATTAGCATTTTTATTAGAAATCGGATCAAAATAAGTTCGTTCGAAGACCACTTCATGAACGCATTGAACGAATCCGAAATCGTAGTGTGGATCTCCACGGATGAAGAGGCGTGTCGTGTTTCTAAAAGGATAAGATCCTCCTTAAAAAATAGGCTCCTATTGCTCACCTTATCGATGGAAAATCTTCCATCGCATACAAACAAGATCCATCAACATCATATTTTTTAGTGTCACAATTGGTTTCTACCACTGACGTCTCCCGATGTTGCTCATTCGGTAGATCAAAGTTGGGCATTTGGAGGAGATAATCATAAAGAGTTTTGTGTTGAGAATGGGAAATCGTTGCCACTGAGCAAAGGTGCTGAATCCAGTTTCGGGATACTTGGTATACTGTAACAGAATTTTCAGAGAAAAAAAGATCGGAGGCTTACAATGACTAGAAGTGTCGTTGGCATCTGCAGTCAGCAATGTTTCTTCTTTAAAGTGTACTCTATAAAAAAATTTTTTTGATTTAAAAAAAAAACTTTTCCTTGAACAAACCCATTAATCTCCACCATATCCCTTAACCTTCTTGATCGTCTCGATAAGAACTTGGTGCTATGAAGTGGGAGGTCATGTTCCTTTAAATATCTAGGTCATCACTAATCTCTTTTAACTACTACAGTACCGTTCGAAAGTTTATATAGAAAAAAGTGTTTTTCAGTTGATTTTTGGCCATTTTCAGGGGTCTGGAGCTCGGCTCTCATGTTTGCGATCACTCTGAAAATTTTTGTGGGTATAAAACAAACCTAAATTAACGACTTTGCATTCACAGAATTTTTTGAAAATGCCTAGTTTTTCAGCAATTTGGCTTTTTCTGAAACACACCACTTTGTAACCCATTTTTGGCCGTTTTTGCACTGAAAACGTTAAAAAGGAGTCCTTCAAAAAACGCCAAATTGCTGAAAAACTAGGAATTTTCAAAAAATTCTGTAAATGCAAAGTTGTTAATTTAGGTTTGTTTTAGACCCACGAAAATTTTCAGAGTGATCGGAAACTTGAGAGCCGAGCTCCAGACCCCTGAAAATGGCCAAAATAGCGAAAAATCAACAGAAAAATAATTTTTTCTATAAACTTTGGAACGGTACTGTAGGTCATCATCCCTTACCGCATTGATTACTGCATGCTTCCAATCGAACTCGTCAATTTCTCTTAAACATTTTCTGTGAGCATTCAACATCCCATGCGCTGTTGAAGTGTTAAACAGTTCTCGAGGGACTAAAACGTTAACCATACAATCACCGAGACGGAACATCTGAAATTATCCTGAATATAGGGAACATGGAATCAGAATCTAGCCTACCCTCTCCTTGAAAAGTGCATCGGCTGAGATGTCAATCGGAAAACAGAAGAAATGGATTGGAGAATGCATCATGGTTAACACCTCCTCCACGAAATCATAATCCTAAAAATTTAGGCTAGAATTAAAAACTCATCCCTGGCTATTCTCTAACTCAAACCTTGGAAACCACTCGAATAAAGAACAAGTTATGATTGCCGGCCATCGATTTAGGCATGTCTGCTGGTAGATACCTCCGTCGTCGGATTTGGAAGCAACTTAAAAACCTAGATTACTGTAGCCACTAGTCGACCCTTACTTCTTATCATTTCGAGATGGCTCCAACAAAGTTCTATTTTGCATATAGAGCAAATAGGTTTCTGATGTTGTATTAAACATTTGCTCGCAATCAATGTCATTATTGGGAGCAATGGGAACGAATATGTGGAAGCTGGAAAAGGGTTACTGTAGGTTTTTTGATATTTAAAAAAATGGTGAATACCTGTAAGTTGCATACGCGGTCAGGGCAATGAAAAGGACTAGAAGAACGCAAAGCGGCACGGAAAGGGCCCACATTGTTTTGGTACATATGTCGTGATTGGCCATTCTGAAAACTTTTCTGTGAAAAACTAAAATGTTTCTTATTCTCGCACAAGTCAGAAAAAGGATCAAATCGATAACCGATCAGTCTGATTCGAAAAAACTTTGTATATGTGTGTGACCGATCGTCAGGTGAAGATTTTTTAGAAGGAGACGCAGAATAATCAACAAAAAATTCGATGCGAAAGAAGAAACAGGTTCTTCTAGTTTTGTAAGAAGACGAGATGAACGACCAAAAACATCATCGTAAATCTTGTTATTATTTACTTTTGATTTCATGGTACATACATAGTAGAACCAAAACCAAATAATTTTTTGTTTAAAAATAATTTTCTAGTCTATAGATATCAGATGACGATGAAAAAGTCTATGACCGGAGATAGGGGAGATGGCCTTGGTCGGTGGAATGGACCTAATGGAAAGTGACGTTGGGGTTTGAGAGGAGACCTTGTTTGCAATTAGTTATGAAGTTTTAAGTGACTGGTAAGGTAATCTAGAGATCATTGGAGGGTTAGGATGAAAACAAATTATGTCTTGTAGTATTTAGAAAAGTGTCTTAATCTGATTAAAATTAAGGTTGAGTCTAAACGAGTTAACTATAGCGACTTTGACCTCCAAAACCGATCTAGCTTAATCTAAGAACATAAGTCGATGGTCAACGTCAGAAAAGCTCAAAAAAACTAACTACGACTAGAAAATACATGTCTTTATGTCAGCAGATAGTCGCAAGTGCATCAATCGAAAATCAGACAGTCCTTGTTCAACAAATATTTTGTCCCCACAAGGAAATGAAGTAAGAAAAAAAGTAAAAAATAGTGTGACGTCACAAAGATGGAATCTTGAAGGCGGCCGCCAGAACAACCGATCTGATATTCATGGTCAGTCAAGAGACCTTCAGTTTATTGTAATTTTCGAATTAGATCGAATGGGGGGAAAGTTGAACAAGGGCAGTTTGAAAAGTTTAAAGAAAACATCATTTATTTACAGAAAATTTCATTCGATTCATAGATAAATTGTAAATAAAAAAATAATCAATTTCAGATTACTCTTCCTGAATCAACATAACACTATTGTTTAGTGGAACTGACAAGTGAGCACTAGTCTGTGATGCCTTGATACTTCCCATCGCCACCGAAAGTACCACTCGATCCAATCCGGTGCCGACTGAACGGACACGTCGTTCGCCTTTTTTGTTGGGTGCCTGCAAAGATAACTTGAGGGTTTAGCTATTCATAAGTGAAAAAAAGTACAGTAATCCCATGCCAAAAGGAGTTACTACAGGTTTACGGTATAAAGGAAAAAAGAAATTGAAGGATTAAAAAAAGCTGCAGTCTTCTTACCACTGGACTCGGTGGCACTTCTTCTTGTTTCGTCTGAATCTGTATTTTCTTTGGCTTTTATGTGCTCTAGTTAGGTCTTTTAAGTTGCTTAACTTACATCATAAATCATGTAACCGCTTCCTGTGTCACAATACCTTACTGTAGTCGCTCGGCACCGTTTACTTCCAAGACCCTGAAACAAGTGAGGCGATAGGCATGCAGAGAAGTGGGGAGACTTCGATAATTGAAAAAATATTTGAAAACTACTTACCGTATATGGTTTGATATTCAGGTGAGTGAGGACACAAGTATCCACATAATCCAAAACTTCACATCGGATTCTTGCATTACAAACTAGGTAGATTGGCAGTCGACAGGCACTCGCTACTACAGTAAGCAGAGAGACCAGATCAGAAGACAAGGTGTACAATGGTCGGATATTCTCAGATAGCAATGATTCCTTATCTACCAATTCCCAAGTATAGACCACCACATTTAACAAGTTAGAGGCCAGGTAGGAGCAGGTGACAGCGACGAGCATCAACGTGGCAGCTCGAATATTTTGACGATGTTCTGAAGTGGCGAAACGGAATAGTTTGGCACCGAGATGTTGAATTCTCAAGCGATGCATTATCGCAAAGTTAAGATAGAAACACATTATGAATGGGAGAGCCACGGTGAGCAGGTTGCGGAACCAGAACTGAAAACTAGCTGATTGACGAATTATTTTAAAGTTGCTCTCACTTTGTAAGCAGTCTTGTAAGGCTCAGATTCAGAGAATTCCGATGGGATAGCTGTAAGTGAGGTCACACCGGTGCAATTGGCGTTTGGAACAACTTCCACTTCAAAATACATTGGACCCTTGGCAATGATGGCGATACAGAGGCAGGTAACGATGATGATGAGGCGATGATGTCTAGCGAATTGGCAAGCGATTTTAGAAATCGTTATGTACCTTTAAATATGATATTAGTTCAAAGAACAAGATAGTAGGTTACCTTTCAAAAGCCGCGGCAGAAATCAAAAACGCTGACGTTGAAATAAACACGTGAGATATCGTAATCATGATCCGCATATACGACCACCACGCGGACGCCAAAAGTTCCGAATTGAAGTAGTCCATGTACAAGTTGACAGGGAACAGTAATATATAAGCAGCTGATAAGAAAATATCAGCTACAGACAAGAACATGAGGTACACCAGATGAGAATGTCGATGACGTGGATTACGGCAGAGGACGACGAAGAGAAAAGTGTTGAAGCAGACTGAGATGAATGCTATGACAGCGCCAACTACACCGACTAGCATTAATCTGGAAAATGAAAAATGATGTCTGGATGTCTGGATGTAACTATGACGTCATATTTGATCTATAATTTAAGAGCTATTCTATAAATTAGAAATTAGGCAATTAAAATAAGCTACTTTTCATGTTTAAACATTCATATTCAGAATTATAAAGTATCCAATTTATAAAAAAATATCTCACCTATTAAACTCTGGCGGAATAATCGAACAATTCTCCTCCCACCACTCATCCTCATATGAATATCCCTCGGAACCTGAAAGCACATCCGTGCTCTCTGTCATCTCTAAGGTCTTCTGAAAATTGAGGTTTGGAAATTCATGGGAAAAAAGGGGGAAATTCAATTAAAAGATAACGGACCTCCCCCATCTCCCGATGGGGGAGGGTAACTTGGTGCGTGACAGATGATGTTGCGTGTTTTATATAATAGAAAAGAAAAAATACAATAGTAACTAAGGGAATTTAATAAAGAGGATGTTATGATTAAAATGTTGCGTGTATGGGTCAAAAAAGTGAGGAAAAAAAATCGTGACCAAATTCGGTTTCAGGGTCCTTGAGACTAAAAACCCGAAGAACCAAGTCAAAAATCTCTTTGGAAAAATAGAGATTTGTGGTCAAGAGAATGGCGGGGCGAAAAGGATAATGGTCACTGATTGTGCATGCTTCCACTACTGCTTCTCGAAAAAAAGTTCCTTCTATTCATTTTTCTTCTGAGTTGGTTTGAAGGATAATGTGCAGAAGAAAAAGGAGAAAACAATAGGATGCTGGTAGGCGTGAACGGAAGGAAAAGGTTGTGGAGTGCGTAGGTTTAAAGGGCGATTTTAAAACACAAAGTTTAGATTGGAGCTGCAAAAAATTGTTTTCAGTAACACTCCACCTTAACTTTTTCGATATTTCAAAAGGAACTACTTTCTTTTTTTTTTAAATGTCCCTAGAGACCCCTAATCCTCATCAAAATGGTAATCAAGACTGAAGGAAAAATTGAGAAACATTGTTGGGGGGGGGGGGGGGGGGAATACGTGACCTAGATTAAGCTTTCTCATGACATCATGATGTCTTGATGGATTCTCAAGTGGCTGGATACTTGGAATATATAGGAGACTTTTTGGAATATGAAAGGTGACCGTGGGAATCGTACTGAAAAATAACTACAGATCCCAGGACTCAAAGAACTGGTACAAGGAAGAGAAATGAAAATAAATCAGTATTAGGGAAGTTCGATTAGACAAAGAAAACAGACAAGAAAAAAGAAAAACAAGCCAAGAGGACCTTGAAGCAAAAGAGGAGGAGGAGCCCCCCGATGTGGGCACAATAACTCTTATTTAGATGGCAAAAAGCTAAGGAGAGAAGTAAATCGAATCAAAAGGCGAGAGGGTCCTGATGATGTTGATAGGCATTGAGAAGAAAGATGAGGATGAAGACGTCACGTCTTCATGGTATTTAGAATATTGTGGTTCGGGGGGGGGGGGGGGGAGCAAGAGTACCGTACCAAAAACGTTTGAGGACCACCTCAAGGAAACAAGTATTCTAAATTGCTTCCACTTTTCATCTCGAGTAAAGCTTATATAAATGACAAGGTTTTCCGGTAGGTCAAAGATACTTTTCTCATATTCTATGCTCTCCAGAATAAATTCGGAAAAACATTAGCAGATGAAATATGACGAGGGTATTATTTACTTGTTTGCCAACATGAGGAAAAATGATGAAAAATGAGGTTACTGTATCCTCTGGAGCTAGAGCACAAGTCCAACCCCAATTTCCTTTTGCAAAAAAAGTTCCCCCCTAAACTCCGCCCACGTTTCACTTTCCAATTAACTTTTTGTCTTTCTTCCTCAATTTTCTCCAAAAGTCTTAACCTCATTCACTTTCTCAATTTCCATACGGAAATTTTGTGATTGGATTACGGTGGGTAAGATGTTTTTTCTCATTTTTTTTGTAGGAAAATGGAAAATAAAAAAAAAGTGGACTACTTGAAAATGGGAATTTTTATGAATGAATGTCTCATTTTGGAGGGTGGCGGGAGCAAAAATGAATAAATTGAAGATGAAAGAAAAAAAGGATGAGGAAATAATAATAAATCGGGGTTTTTTTTGAAAATAAATACTACGGGATACTGTAGCATACATGAAACTTCTCTTAAAACCGAAACCCTTGACACAAGCCAAGAACGCTGCTAACTTTTCTCGGGGTGCACTCGAAAATTGAATGAGAGATGCTCGAGTGTTTTTCAAGATATAATAACGCCGTGTTTAAAGTTAAATTACTTCTAAAGAGGCGTGTTAGCTACAAAGTGAGTGTGGAAGCGTGGTTTTATAACTAAAAGGCGGTAAAAGACGCAGTTTGACTTCTCATTCGTTTATTAACTAATAATTCGGTTAAGTAATAACAACTTATAAAGGGGATACAAGGGGGCAATCCAAAAGGTTGAAAAGGTGACAGGAACCGCCTCGAATGAGGGATTTTGGGCCTTATATAGGGAAGAGAGAGAGATAAGAGACGCAGAGAGCGTCGTGGCGAGACCAGCGAGGGGAGAGGGGAAATAGTGTGCATAGAAGAGAGGGAAGAGAGAAATGAAATCGCGGGGAGATAATTGAGCGGGAATTCAAACCGGGGAAAATAAAGAAGTGGGATTGAAAAGGAAAGAAAGGAAGTATGAGCGAGTGAAAACGAGCGAAAAGAGGAAAACTAATGAGCGGAGAATAAGGGCTGGATCAGACCTTACACCTCCCTTCAATAGAAAAAGCCTGGCTCTAGGCTGGTAATAGGAAAGGGCGGGAACATAGAAAAGAAGAGAAAATAGAAGACGAGAATTAGTTTTCCGAGGCTTTCTTATCATCTGTACCGTCCAACGAACCATCTGATTCCTCATATTCATCACAACCTTCGGGTTCACCATCCCCAGTTCCATCCTCTTTCATCTGAACATCTCCATCTTCAGCACCAGTCTTGTCTTCAGCTTCTTCAGGATCACGATCCAACAGCAGTCTTGGCTCCAAGTTCTTGATCAGGTAGAATCGGCGTGCCAACTCCAAGTCTTCTGGATTGTCGAGATGATCTTGCACGATCTGATTGAGCTCTGGAATCTGCACATGTCTTTCTCCTGAATCGAATCGAAGTTTGGCTTGCTTGGCCAACGCCTCCACCAGGGTACGAATCTGCAGGTTTTGGCAACTTATCTTCCAACGATATTCGCGGTCCTGGAGTTGACGTTCACGTTTCTTGACTTCTTTCTTGAGCTTGTGGACTTGCTTGCGTTGAGCTTCGAGTACACGTTGACGTATGGAACAGTGATGTTTGTGTGGTGTTGAACGGTTTGGAGACGTACCACGACCCCAAGGATAGACCATGAGAACGTCTTCAGCTCCTCCACCGGTTGTGGGCATAGTGGGAAGGCTTCCCCTTGTTGACCCATCCGCCGGCTTCAGAGCTTCAGACGATCCATTCCTCGGTACGTGGACTCTCATCTTTTGTGGGCTAATGCCTCTTTTGCTTTTGAAACCTTCAAGAAAACTATTGGGATGATAAAGAAAGAAAGCAAAGAGAGAAACGGAAAGAAAAGATGTAAAATCTTAATCTACGCGCTTTGTATGGGGTAACAAGAGAAGAAATGACTACGAATGGGAAAATGTGGTGCCTGGGGAACTTAATTGGGTTTTCTCAAGAATAACTAAGAAAATCGCGCAAATATCGACGAAAACGACGAATGTTGACGAATCCTTTGACTAACTTTTGAAAATTTCCGGTGAAAGAGTTACTGTAGACGTGACGAGACCCAACTAACTTTTGTTGTGAGCAATATGGCTTACGGTTGATGTTGTTGATGAAAACGACCACCCGGTGAGAAGTGGCTGAATTCCAGTGTAACTAAACCATGAACGATCGAATCCTTGACGAGTGGAATGTTCTTCCCGATGAACACATGTGTTGGGATCTTGAACTTCTTGTAGACGTAGTTGCGTTGATGTTAGTGAGGCGAAAGAATAGAGAAAATGTCGGAGTGCAATAGTGAGACGATCGAAGTGAATGTCGAGCATGGAACGCAGACATCAATTCTGAAGACGAGCTGGAATGTTCCGCTGTCTCGTTGGATAACGTTGATTGTTTCCGATGCTGTTATTGCTGGCTTTTGGTGACTCCCTGACTTCTTCTTTCTTCTTACGCTCTGGCTTCTGCTTGTCTTCTGGCTTCTGTGTTGGTTGTACTTTCCTTGGTCTTCCTCGACCTCTCTTGATTGGAACGATGATCTCTGGATGTGGATCCGGGATATCGTCTTTATCTTCTTCTGCTGCTGAGTCGATGACGGGCGTCAACTGCTCAAGCTCCTCGGGTTCTGTGTTGTCTTCTTCGGGTGTGAAGAACTTCTTCATCTGATCCAAATGGAGTTTCCGTTCCTTCTTCTTCGGATTTGCCAAGTCCTGCAGAGTAGCGATCGAATCGGTGATGTCGAGTACTCTATAGTCTCCAGTCCAAGGCGCAATGAGCTTCTTGGATAAGTTAACTTGTGATTGGTAGTTCTTCACCATTACTCGGTCTCCAATTTGAACAATGGATCCCTTGGCTCCTTCGTTTGCAATCTTCTGACGTGAACGTTGCTCCGCCTCCGAGTTTCCAGCAGCTGCTTTCCAAGCGGTTTGAAGTGTTTCCGTTAGATGAAGTCTCCATTCTTCAGGTGTTACTTGAGAAGGCTCCGGTGGGTCCACTATTTGATCAACAACAAAGACCGGATCTCTTCCGTACATCAGGAAGAAAGGAGTTTCTTTCGTAGTTGAGTGCACTGCGGTGTTGTAAGCGAAGACGACTCCGGGTAGAATGGAATCCCAGTTGGTGTGTGAGTCGTTGACGTACTTCGAAACCATTGAATGAAACGTCCGGAATGTTCGTTCCGTTGCTCCGTTACCTCGACTGTGGTGTGGTACAGCCAGATGATGTCCCAGCTTGAGTTGTTGGCAGAAACTCTTGAAAGCGGCAGAAGTGAACGACGTGGCGTTGTCCGAGATGAGTTGTGATGGCGTCCCGTGTTTGAGAACAACTTCTTCGAGAAGAGCTCGTACAATTGACTCTGTCCTAGCATCCGGTAGTGGTACTGCGATGACGTACTTGGAGAACCAACAAATAGCATTAAGAATGTATTTGTTGTGCCTAGTAGATTCCTTGAATGGGCCAGTTAAATCCACTCCAACTTTCTCGAATATTGCTGATGTTAGCACAACTGACTGAGGTTCCCTCAATGATGGATGTTGACTTCTTTTCCGTTGACATGGAATGCATTCCCGACTCCAGTGAATGAAGTTGGCGCGCATGTTTGGCCAGAAGTATCTGCGTTGAGCTTTTTGCAATGACTTCCTCGCGTTGAGATGTCCACCGGAAAGAACACTTGAATGGAATGATTCGAAAATCAATCTTCTCAGCTGTTGTGGCACAATCGTTTTGGATGCTCCGTTGAAAACCACAACGAGAATTCCTTTAGGTGAAACCCGTACCAATTCCAGGTATGGTGACCACAGCGTTGGCAAGTTGTCGATCGGTGTAGCTGGATTGAGCAGGAAGTTCTTGATGATCGAGATCTCTGGATCGCTCTCTTGTTCCTTTAACAAGTTGACACCTTTGTTGACTCCATGAGCTGTGAAAACTTCGGCTTCAGATTGACTGATAGACATACAAACAGGAAATTGAATTATATCCTCAAGTTCTCCTTCTTCTTGCTGACTTGTGTCCCGTGAAAGACAATCGGCTACCGTGTTCTGCTTGCCATTGATGTGCACGATTGTGACGTTGTACTGTTGAAGTTCGACGAGCCAACGTGCCAATGTGTCATGAACGTGATGCTTAGCCAGTAGAAAAGCCAATGGACGATGATCCGTATGCAGAATAACCTTCGCTTGGTACAAGTAAGGTTTGAAGTGCCTCAGAGCGAAGATGATTCCACTGAGTTCGTTCTCGACTGCTGCTCGTCTTGCTTCTCGTTCCGTTAATGTTCGACTTGCGTAGGCAATAGCTTGAAACATCTTCGGATCATCTGGGTGTGTTTGCATGAGAACAGCTCCTTGAGCAACCGCTGAAGCGTCAGTGAAGACGTGGAACTCCTTGTTGAAATCCGGGAACGCAAGTACTGGTTTGTTGACGAGAATCTCCTTGAGTTTATCCACAGCTTGTTGTTGTTTGTCAGTCCAAATGAATGGTGTCTCCTTCCTGGTTAGACGTGTCAATGGCTCCGTGATAGATGAGAATCCTTCCACGAATTTCCGAAAGAATCCGCACATTCCCACAAATCTGCGAAGTTCGTTGACGTTTGTAGGCGTGGGTAACTTCTTGATGGCATCAATGTTGGCTTGGTTCGGGGTATAATTTTCCGAATTGATCTGATGTCCAAGAAAAGTGATGGATCTTCTCACGAATTCACACTTCTTCGGACTAGCCTTCAAGTTGAACAGACGAAATCGTTCGAGAACTTTCCGAAGTGTTGCCAGATGCTCCTCAAAAGTCTTGCTGTAGATGAGCACGTCATCGATGTACAATAAAACGTCATCCTCGAGTCCGGATAGAACTGTCTTCAGTGCTCGTTGAAAGTAAGAAGCGGCCGACTTCAACCCAAATGGCAAATGGGTATACGCGTAGACCCGCTTCTCGGTGAGGAATCCGCACTTGTATTGACTGTCTTGGTCCAATCGTAGTTGCAAATATCCGTTAGCCATATCGAGAGACGAGAAGTACTTGGAATGTCCAACTTTCTCAACGATCGTATCTATCCTTGGTAGCGGATAGTGATCCGGAATCGTAACATCATTCAATCTTCTGAAGTCCAGACAAACTCGAAGTGAACCGTTCTTCTTCTTGACCAAAACAATTGGACTTGTCCATGGAGTATTGGATTCGGTGATTCTTCCCGACTTCAGCAATCCATTGATGTGTTCCTCCAACTCAGCTTGAAACTTCGGTGGCACACGATAAGGTCTACCTTTGATAGGAACTTCCGTTGTTGTGTAGATGTGGATAGGTTCCGTCTTTGAGCTTCCCAAATCGTAAGCGTTCTTCGAGAAAACGTCATGGAATTCATCGACCAATGCTTGAAGAGCTGACCTCTGATCTTCCGTTATGTCTTCACACTTGGAGAGATCAATCTTGAATTCTGGATCATCCGTGAGTACCAATGATTGAACTCGTGGGGTGTCTTCGTTGACGTCGTAGCATTGAAGAGAGCCAATGTTTCCCGTTACGATTGATCCAGTAGCTGTCCGAGCATCTTTTCCCAAGAGAATGGATTCTTCCGAGTGATTGGCGATGAGGATCTTGATCTCATTTGACTGAACAACAGCTGGGGTGATCTCCAGACTGGCATCTGCTGTCGAATTAGCTTCTACCAGAAGTGTTTGAACGATTGCTGCTCTCTTTGCATCAGGTTCCACGTGACAATGAACGAAACATTCTGATTGTGGAGGGATCTCGGTATCCTGAGAGACTACGATGTGAAACTGACTGGGTGATCCTTGGAGAGGCTTGAATCCCATTGGTAAGACATCGGAACCGACTAAGAACTTGGAGTTGGTGTAGTCAAACGAAAATCGTGGCAATCTTGACAAAAGATCGTTTCCAATTATCACATCATAACTTCCTGGAGTTGTTGGCGTGCATTCTCCTTCCGTGAAGTGTATCTTGTGGCTAACTGTAGTTGAACCAATGTCGAATGTGGCTGTAGATGTTCCGAGTAGGCGAACATGATTGTTTCCTAGACCAATAGCTCCGTATGGTGCGTCATTCTGAATGGAAGTGATCCCGAGAAGAGCGCACATGTTCTTGGAAGAGACGGTGATGTTGGCACCAGTATCCATCAAAGCGACAACAGTGATTCCATTGATCTTGATCGGTACTTGAGCGGTGAGATATCCTTCAGAAACAGCTTGTTGAACGGCTGGTGAGTCGTTTCTCCATTCTCTGTACAGTGAAAGTACTGTAGGCTCCGGATTTGTTAGCAAGATGTTGATGCGACGATTGAGAGCGGCGATCCTTTCATCTTGTCTCTTGAGGACTTTCAGCATCATTTCAACTTCGACATTTGGAACGGTTTCGTTGTTCTGGATGATCGTAGGTGTAATGGAATTGCGAGCTTTCTTGTCATCGTAAGCCTTCAATCTGCATTCAGCTTGACGATGTCCTGCTTTTCGACAGTAGTAGCATACTCCTGCGAATCTCTGTCTCCGTTTAGGTGTGGACTCCACAGCCTGAATCTTCAGAACGATGGGTGTCGTGTTGACGTTGTTCCCAACCAGTGGTGATTGCGTTAAACGTTTGTTTCTCTCCTGAACCATTGTGTTGTACTGGATGATCGATTCTGCCAATTCAGCGATCACAAAAGCTTCATGAGGCGACTTCGGATTCCGGAGACGAACTTGATACCGTATCTCTTGAGATAAACCAGTGATGAATGTGTCCAACACAATGTCGTCGAGCGTCTTGGTTGATGTGCTTCCAATAGCTCTTCTGGCGTGATGAATGACCTTGTGATAGTGTGTATCGACCGAATCTCCATCTTCCATCCTGCAGGCAAAGAGTTGATCCTTGTGCTTCAAACGATAAGCCGCGTTGTTGAAACGATCCTTCAGTATGTTGAGCACTTCATCATAAGTTACTTCAGCGTTGAGTTGAATGGCTTGATCGACCACATCCCGAGCTTCGTCCTTGAGATAAGCGATGATGGTATCACGCTTTCCTTTTGGTGATAACTTGATGAGCAACATCCGATCTTCGAAAGCCCTGATGAAGTTGACCAGGTCTTCCGTCTCCAAACCATGATATAGGCCAAGTGGAGGTGGTCGTAGAATGGTTCTGCCTTTCGTGGAATCTGGTGTTTCTGCTCCTTCCGTTGGAGGAAGTTGTGGAACTTCTCCTTGATCGTGCTGATCTTCTGCTTCGTGTTCACGAGACGACGTCGGCGTTTCTGTGTTGTTGAGCACTTGAGTATCTCTTTGCTGTTCTTGAGCATCCGTATCTCTCCTTACTGTATCCTCGTTGATAGCTTGTTGAACCAATGATGATATTGATGATGGTGGTGCTCTCATCGGCGATGTTGTATCCGAGTGAAGTTCTCCTCCATCTGCATGTTGTTTCAACGATGACGTTGCCAACGATGACCCGATCTCCGAATTGGTCGGTGTCTCCTCTTCCTTATGGATTGTTCCCGATTGAACAGTATCTAGAGAACCGTCCGTTGTCCTCTCCGTAGCGTTATTGAACAGTCCGTCGTCAATGTGAGCTGTATGGGTCGCCTGCAATTGGTCTGTACCCTCCGATATATTCTCTTCGATGCCGTTGCAAAGGGTGGATGTCGACTTTCCATTTCCCTGAGAGGCGCTTGTTGATTGTTGCTGAGCTGACTCCGCTTGTTCCGCGCTGAGCAACGACTTGGTTAGTCCCGATTGACCGTCACCAAAGTCCGTGAGAGGTGAAGAAGACCCCCGTCTTTCACTCTCGATTAATGCGTGATTGACCGATGCGCAGCCAATTTGAGCATTCCAGGCGATCTGCGATTGATCCGAGCCTATTGTGGATTTGACCATCAACGATTGAACCGTGTCAAAACCGACGCCAAGGGCAGACTCTGCTTGTCCCGGTCCCTGTGAGGCGTGTTCAGTGAGATGAGCATCTCCATCCGTATGCGGCTTGGCCGAGCCTGTTGCTACGATTTCAGAAGGCGTCCCTTGAGAAATTGACGATGTAGCACCTGTGTTAGTAGGTGTTGTCACGGTTGCGATAATGACAGAGTCATTGTGAGTAGATGGGAAAGGTAAGCCCATGTTTGAAATCGTTTCACCGATTGAGGAAGGTTCTGATGCATTGGCAGTAGTGTTTTCAGTAACCATGGAGGAGGTCGGAGTGGAAACCACAACGGGAAGGCTTCCCGAGGGGTGGTCTACTACTCCGTTCCGCCATTGGAAACGATTGACTACCGCGTGAAGAGAAGAGACGACGAGTTGATCAGACTCGATGGCTTCTTGGTACGCTTGCATTGCGGTGAAGTGGGCCAAATTGATTGCTCCCGTGTCTTCGCGAAGCTTCCGTTCGAATTCTTCGATGATCGCTTCGATTTCCTCAGCAGTCCGGCTGACGTGGCGGGTGAGCTCGGCTTGAAGAGTGGAGACATCCTTGAGTTCCAGTGGAGGTGGTCCGGTGTCCGGTTGGTGCATCTTCGACGGTGTATCGACTGCTTGACGTTGACCCAAGTTGACGTGAATCTGGAGCACGAATACTCTCACGACTTCCCATAAAGACATGAGAGAATGAAATGGCGGTTTAAAAGGGGAAAATGAAGGGCCTTTACACGAAATCGAAAGTGAAAAATCTAGAAAAATTACGCGCCGTGACTCACGAAAAATTCTAAAAATTAAATCGATAACGCGCCTGTATTGTCTTAAGAATTACTTGAATGCTAAATAAGCTTTCCTAAGGAAAACAACCGAAGAAATGTGCGCACAAATCTACAGGAAGCTAGGAAAATTCTTAACGACTAGCTAGCGCTTATTATGGGAAGAAAGTCTACTAGCTAGCTGAATTAATAAGCAAAACGATGATTTCTAAACTACGGGGATCGAGACCTAGTAAATTTAAAACTAAGTACCGAGCTGCTACCAATAACGCCGTGTTTAAAGTTAAATTACTTCTAAAGAGGCGTGTTAGCTACAAAGTGAGTGTGGAAGCGTGGTTTTATAACTAAAAGGCGGTAAAAGACGCAGTTTGACTTCTCATTCGTTTATTAACTAATAATTCGGTTAAGTAATAACAACTTATAAAGGGGATACAAGGGGGCAATCCAAAAGGTTGAAAAGGTGACAGGAACCGCCTCGAATGAGGGATTTTGGGCCTTATATAGGGAAGAGAGAGAGATAAGAGACGCAGAGAGCGTCGTGGCGAGACCAGCGAGGGGAGAGGGGAAATAGTGTGCATAGAAGAGAGGGAAGAGAGAAATGAAATCGCGGGGAGATAATTGAGCGGGAATTCAAACCGGGGAAAATAAAGAAGTGGGATTGAAAAGGAAAGAAAGGAAGTATGAGCGAGTGAAAACGAGCGAAAAGAGGAAAACTAATGAGCGGAGAATAAGGGCTGGATCAGACCTTACAATATTTTTTTTATTCTTGAAGACATTCTCATATTATAGGAATAAAAAAGAGTCTTATGAGTTCATTCGACTTGAATGAGTTATTCTGAATTTCTTGGCGAGACCCGGAACATCTCGGACATCTGGACAAACATCGAATTGTTAGTCATCAAACACTTAGACCTCCTTCCCCCACTAACTAGGCCATCACCAACAATTAACACAATTTTTGAAGACATGAAATAGAAAAAAGAGAAAAAAAGAAAAGAAAAAACACCCAGAATCTCCTCCTTTTATACAAAATAATATCTGAAAATTCCAAAAAATTCCAAGAAAATTTGGGGAGGAAAAGAAACTCCGATGCCAAAGCCACACCCATTTCTTTTTTAGTCTATTCGGCTCATTGCATGCTCATGGATGATTACTTGGAAAGTCGCCAAAGAATGTGTGTGCGTAAAATAGAAAAAAGAAGGAAGAGAGCAAGAAGACGTCGTTCGAATGAATGAGTAGAAGAAGAAGAAGAGAAGGAAGGGTTTAGGTTTTTAGGTCAAAATGTGAATGTGTGGTTCTGGAGATTATGAATGAAAGCGAGGGTTTTGGATTTTGAGAGCAGCTAATCGGAGTGTATTAATTCAATAAAATAACTTTTTGTATTAACTCTAATAGTACGGCATGCCGAGTAACCGCAAATTGAAAAAATTGAAAAAACTAAAGAAGCCTAACTGGAGCCAGCTAGCCAAAATGCTGTACAATTAGAGGTTCTGAACTATTTTTTAAAGTTCTCATTTGCTTACCGGCTTATTAGAAGGTGCCGATCTATTAGGGGTGCAGTACAATTACAGGTTCTGTACTATTTTTAATGTTCTTTTTTTCATATCTGCTTTTTAGAAGGTGCCGATCTATTAGGGGTGCCGTACTATTAGAGTCAATACGGAAAATGATAATGAATAAAAACTCGCTCCGCTCCATTGCTAATTAACACGGGGACTAGAAAATTACATGGACTAACTTTTTTCCAGTGAGATTTTCTAGTCCCACGAAATATATTCCGCTGATACAGTAATTTAGATTAGTTACAGTATCGTCCAATAAGATATAAAATAACTGTCTTTTCAGTTGATTTTAGCCATTTTCAGACATCTGAAGCTCAACTCTCATGTTTACGATCACTCTGAAATTTATTTTGGGTAGAAAACAAGCCTAAATTAACAACTTTGCATTCACAAAACTTTTTGAAAATGCCTAGTTTTTGAGTTATTCGGCTAGTTCTGAAAAAGTTCTTTTTTTGGCCCGTTTTTGCACTGGAAACGTGAAAAAAACAGGTGTATCTCAGAAAACACAGCATAGCTGAAAAACTAGGCATTTTCAAAAAATTCTGTAAATGCAAAGTTGTTAATTTAGGTGTGTTTTATATCCCCAAAAATTTTCAGAGTGATCGGAAACATGAGAGCCGCGCTCCAGACGCCTGAAAATGGCCAAAATGTCCGAAAATCAACTGAAAAAAAATAATTTTTGTATATCTCATTGGATGCTACTGTATCTTGCTGACGTTCCTTTAATACTACCAAAAATCTCTTCACCAATATTTTTTCTCTAACTACATTTTCCATTGAAAACCAAAAACATCCCCTTTTCAAAATAATAATGAATTTCCAGGAACTCTCTTTATGTATTTAACTACATATTTAGAGAGTCCACCCCCCCCCCCCCCCCCCCCAAAAACAAGGATATTTGTGGTTTCATTTTCAATTTTCAGAAAAAAAAAATGAAAAAAAAATCGCCTCCGGGTATAAAAATTCCCGGAACTAATTTCGAGAAAAAAATGAATCAAAAATCTCAAAAAAATTCCGAGAAAAAAGACAAAAAGTGTGAAAAAAAGAGAAATCTTCAATTGAATTTTGAAGACGTGTCGAGCACAAAAATTGGGCGGGAAATGAAATTCTATTCTGAATTTCTGCTACTGAAGACTGAAGACAAGAAAAAATTGACCTGAAAACAAGGGGATCTGAAAAAATTGTCTTCCCCGAGCGCATCTTTATTCATTCAAGCGTATTCAATGAATTTTTTTGCGGAAAAATGAGAATTACTCTTTCACAGATGAAAACTAGTTACCCAATTAAAGAAAAAAATGATAGATTAGTAAAAATTGAGATAGGCTATCAGGAAAAAAAGTTAGAATAGATATTGAGAAGAAAAAAAGGGGATTTTCAAATTATTTAGAATTCATCATGAACGACTTCCTTATCCGGATCGGAGCACGCCAACGGAGTGCGGAAAGTGAAGAGATATTCACATTTGGCGGGTTCGGTGACCTCAACGAGCTCGTTCTCCTCGCCACATTCAATTGTGATCTGCAAATTTTAGTTTAAGATTAGAGGAATAAAAAACCTCAAATCAACTCACATCAGTACTTCTTTTGGGCCCGTTCCAACACTGTTGTCCATCTCCGAAATGCATTTTGGAGTATTTATTCCCTTCTGGACCACTCCATTCCTTGAAACTTCCCAGAGAGGTTCCACTGTAGGCGCCAGTGTCTTTTTGAGTGTTTTGTCCGAATGGGCAGAATTGATAGGTGTATTGTTGGACGTTTCGGTCGAAGCATTTGTCCTGAAAAAATAAAAAATATTAAATTTCAATTTCAAAAAAAAAATCTTACCTTAAGCGCCGCCCATGCCGAATCCTCTCCATAATCCGAATTAGCAAAGTCCTCAGCCTCACGAATCTTCGAATCCAGGTCTTGAGTCTTCTGACTGAGCTCATCGAATAATCTTCGTGCTTCTCGAGCCTTCTCACTCGCTTCCTGGACTTCTGGTGGGTATTCTGGCATCTTCTCATCATCAGAATCCTGATTCTTAGTCAAATCTTCTGATTCATGACGGTCCTCCTCCGCAAGAAGATCATCATCATCTGGAGCGTTTTCCAAAGCTCTGGCGCGCTCTTTTTCCTCTTCCTCTTTTATACGGGCATCCTCTAAATGATTGTTTTTGGCACCTTTCAGACGATCATACATTAAGGATTGGAAGTGTTCCAGATCGGCTTCATCTAAAAAAAAATAATTTTAAAGAATACATAATATCAAGATTAATAACTCACCAACAGTAAGATACGCCTTAACCTCATCTTCACTAACAAAACCATCATTATCATCATCCAAAAACAAATTCTGTCTCAGCTCTTCTCTATCGATTTTTCCAGACTTATCAAGATCCAACTCATCGAACCATTCAGCAGCTCTCAGCTTCTTCTTCTCATTTCTCACTGCTTCCCATTGATTTCTATGCTCATCTTGTAATTTTCTTTCAGCCTCCTCAGCAGTCTTTTTGTCAGTTTCAAGACGAGATCTCTCTGGCTCCAAAGTTGCTCTTTCCTGTCTAAGAGGCTCCACATCCTTTAATTTAGAATCTCTCAGAGTTTGACCTTCTTTGGCGAGTTCTTGTCGCTTTTGGAATCCTTTTCTGGCTACATTAGCGATTTTTTCGCGTTCGACACGGGCGGCACGACCCAGTTCATCGCAGATATTTGGGCAATCAACTCCAGAATCATATTCATCACTTCCATCACAACAATCACAGAGTTTATCGTTTACCCGATTTGTTGGAATGAAATTTCCCTTGTGGCCAACATTGGAACAATAGAAATGAGCATTTCCACAGGCGGCTGTTCCCGGCTCGTCACTTCCATCTTTGCAATCACAGTAATCATCATTTAGTTGAGAATAAAGGATAGTTTGAGATCCGTCAAGGCACCGGAAGGTGTCTGTGGAGGAGGGTTGATAGAGGTTGAGTCCTTAAATAATAAAAATTAATTTTTTTGAAAAGGAATAAATAACTTACGAGTATGTGGAACTCCTTTGACGGGCTTCAATTGCCGTTGAGTCATATCGGCAAACGCCGCTGGGACGAATAGGAGGAAAAGTTTGAGAAGCATTCTGGAAAAAAACACGATTTTTTCTGGCTGAAGTTAAGGAAAATAAAAAGAAACAGATGGAAAAATGATGAATTCAATGAAATAGATTACTGTGGATTCAAAGGCGTCTACAGAAAATTTATAAATGGGTCTCGCAACGATTCTCAGTTTCTAAAGATTTTATGTTTTTAAATATTATCACAATTATTTTATCAATGGAAAACAACTATTTCACTCATTGATAACTGTAATAAACTCCAAAAAACAAGAGAAAAGAGAACAAACTGTCCACCGATACAAGAAAATAGCAAGTGCGCTCCACCGAACAACTTAAACTGACGTGTGCATAAACGTGGTAGTTTTTAGTGTTTCTCATCCGGAAATAAGAGTTCCTTATCTGTATTTCAGTCAATTTTCTTATTTTTTGGCCTAAAATCGTACTAAACCTTTTAATCTTTCAGAAAATGCGGATATTGAACGTTTCCCTACTGGTACTCGCTACTTTCCTAGTCGATTTTGTCGAATGTGGACGGGATTTTTATAAAATATTGGGTGTGGCGAAAAATGCCAATGCAAATCAAATTAAAAAGGTAATAGATTTGTATAAATATAAATATTTGTATTTTTAATCCCAGGCTTACCGAAAATTGGCAAAAGAATTACATCCGGATAGGAATCATGACGATGAAATGGCAAATGAGAAATTCCAAGATTTGTCGGCAGCTTATGAGGTTTGTTTTGAAAAATAAAAAATTCGTATCCAGAATAAATCTATTTTCGATTAGAAATGTGTATTTTTAATAACAAAATTACAAATTTTTCTTGAAAACAACGGAAAAAAAAAATAAAAATCTCCATTCCCAGGTGCTATCAGACAAAGAAAAACGAGCAATGTACGATCGACATGGCGAAGAAGGTGTGGCGAAGATGGGAGGAGGCGGTGGCGGAGGACATGATCCGTTCTCCTCGTTCTTTGGTGATTTCTTCGGTGGAGGTGGACAAGGGGGTGAAGAGGGAACGCCGAAGGTAAGTTTTTAAGGGATTTTTTGATAATTTTTGATTTTTAATTTTTTAGGGAGCAGATGTGACGATAGACTTGTTCGTGACACTTGAAGAAGCATATAATGGACATTTTGTGGAGGTAAGTAGCTAAATTGAAAAGGAAAAATTAAATTTTTCCATGAAATCAAAAAAACATCTTCAAATTTTTCAAAACATTCTGAAATTCCCATTTCCAGATTAAACGAAAAAAGGCAGTCTACAAACAGACGACCGGTACACGACAGTGTAATTGTCGACACGAAATGCGTACCGAACAAATGGGACAGGGACGATTCCAGATGTTCCAAGTGAAAGTTTGTGACGAGTGTCCGAATGTGAAGTTGGTACAGGAGAATAAGGTTTTGGAGGTGAGCTGTTTTTTTAAAAATTCAAATTTAAAATGTTTTAAAAACTAAAGATCACCTAAATTCGCATAAATTTTCATATTTTTCCCATCATTTTGATATAAAATTTGAATAAACCTCTATTAAAATTGCAAGCAATACTAATTGTCTTTTCTAGATTTAAAAAAATCAATTTTCAGAATGATTTTCTCTCCATTAACACCCCAAAAACATCAATTTTTGTTCCAGGTCGAAGTAGAAATCGGAGCCAACGAAGGCCATGAACAAATCTTCCATGGTGAAGGAGAACCACACATTGAAGGAGATCCAGGAGATTTGAAGTTCAAAATTCGAATTCTGAAGCATCCAAGGTATTTCTTCTCCTCCCTTCTTACTTTAGTTTAACAAATTCCCCCGTCCTCCGGCTTAGTTAACCGAGAAAGTGTAACATTCTTTCCCGAGTTCCCCCGCAACCGCACTTTTTTCTCAATAAGAAAAGAAAAAAGCTTTTTTCTTTTTAATCGAAATCCTCTGATGAAAGATCGAACTACTTGATGTAGATGTAACTGAATGACCAAGTTGTAAACCTTTTTTTCACTCCACTTAACACCTTTCACTTGTAAATCCCCTTTTTCCCCCGACTGAAAACAAACCGGTTCGAGTAATTCGTTTTCGAGTAATAGTTTTTTGATGATGTGTCAATCATAGTACTCCAAATACTCCAAAGAATACAGTAGGATGGATAACTCATAGAACAACCCGATCTGTTTATCATCTTCTCTTCATCTTTCTTCCTCAAAAAAAAAACGTAAAGCATGCACACAATCGCACTCTCCGCCTATCTTCTTCTTCATCAGTTTCTCATTACACTTTTCGATGTTTGACTACTCTATCGGTGCTCTTTCCGTCTTTTTTATAAGTTAAAATCAATTTGGTGTGGGGTTTCACTAAAAACTATATACTTAGTTTTTTAAAGTGATCGCAGCTGTGTTAGTCCAGATGTCTTGGATAAATGACATCAATTGAAGAATTACTATTATTTTTGAAACAAAATCGATCATTGGTTCATCTAAGATTACGATATCTTGTCATATGACTTACAGATCTTAACATCAGAGATCACCAGTGCTCTAAACCTATTCAGATGCATGTGTGACCACGCAAAAACATACATATATCACATGTTTTTTTTCTGTTCAATAGGGTTTCACTTTCCTTCGTTCGTTCCGAGACCGCCCGATATATGACCGCCCAGTCAGCCGGGGCGCCCCACACAATGAGCACACAGAGCGTGATTTTAGGGAAAAAATCATTTGTTTGCTCATTTCCTTCGCATTCCTAACCCGGTTTGATGTTTGAAAGAACTGTAACATCAAGGAAATACAGAATTTCCATGATCCTCGAATAATCCATTCGTCACTTCCGCCCTCATCCCATCAACATCATTACGATTTCACAAAGAATTCGGAATTCCATTTGTGTGTGTAGCAAACATAGAGGGGAGTGGTTTAGGCACTCTCTCAATTCATTCCCTTCGCAATCGCTTCTGATCAACATCATCAACAACATGGGTACTAGTAGAAGTAGTCGTTTTTTTTGTTTTCGACGTCTTTACTATGCCTTCTGTATGAGAAGTTGATTTTAATCGTTTCCTTTCTGGAAATGTCAGTTAAAGCGGCTGCCCAAACATCCGGTTGAACATCAGAATCGATTAGAAAAAAGTGGCCTTCCAGGCGCAAAACACACATTCGTGCTCATTCATTTTCCACTTTTTCTTCTGTTCTTCTCCTCTGCTTCTCTCGATCTCCTCTTCGATCGCACTCTCTCTTCTCGAAGGTTTTCTATTTGTCCAACTGATTGATGTGTGTGGATGGGATGGAAGCAGCACAGGCGAACTTCGTCATTCTCATGTGCTCTCTCTCTCCCCTTTTTCCGCAGGCTCCACCACATACTTGACGACGAGGAGCAGCTTGTGCGTCAGTCGTCCTGGTTTCTCGAGAGAGAGAGAGAGGCTTTCTCGGTTGTTTCTAAAATTGATCGATAGCTGTTTGGTTTTCAGATTAGAGCTGATTTTTAGACTCGCGATCTAATCGAGCAAGTCTTAGATGCTTCTAGATTTCAACTTAATCTGAATTTGCTAGGTTCGCTCTAAACAGCCAGCTGTAGATGAAATGATGACCATTAAATGGTCGATGTAATTCAATCTGCTTGCTCAGCGTGGAATATAAACATTGCCAGTTTTTAGCCAATCTTAGTTGTTCACATTTTTTCAAAAATCATTCGAACAATCGTTTGATCGTCACCGCCTAGCCGATCAGATATCGATCTCGAATTGACTTTCTAAATAAACTCATAGATCTCTATCTCCTTCAGCTTGAACGATTCGAATTACCCTGTCAAGGTTAGAACGATAAATCTATTCGTCGTGAGAGATTTCTCTTGATTTCTAGTCTTATCCAAGTTTGTTCAGCGAACCTTTTGAAGTTAGCGATGATCGTAAAAACTTCAATTCTCCGCAATCGATTTACGAGGAGATCTTCCTAATTAAATGTGTAAGAGAAGAGATTCTTGACACTTTTTATGTCGACAACCGACAAACAAGTGTCAATTTCATCGTTATCATCAGAATGAGGAATTTCTCTTCAATCTTCTCCTTGATACATTTCCGAATCACTCCGCCTCCCCTCTCTCATCTCTCTCATTCAAAACGACAAGGTTGTGTCAATCTTGAGAGAAGGAGAAAAAAGAAAATGGCTAACCGAATTGATTGATTCGAATTGAAATGTCATGCTTATACGCCCTTGCATGTATCTTCCTTGTTTGGGGAGTACTGTAGACATTTGATTTTCTGGAATTTGGTTTATTTCTTCTTTTCCAACAATGCTATATTGTGTGGAAGGAAAGAATAACAAAATATATTAAAAACGATCGGACGCCCACATTCTTTTTTTCTCATCGTTTCTCTTCCCCCAAATCGTTCTCGTTTCCTTCTCCTCTCCACCACCTCCAGGATTCTCTTATCAGTTTGTTCGATACTCTTTTTTTCGGCGTTTTTTCTCCAATTTTGTCTCTCGACCAACAACGCCGACTAGTTCCGTTTTCCGAAAGATTTGGGATCAGCGATTTTACCCGATTAAGGAAGGAATCTCGAACGACGACAGGTTCCTTATTCGGGAGTCCTCCAGTCAGACAAGTTTTCGTTGATACATTAGGATAATGTGGAATATCTGAATACCGTAATCCAGGAACAAATGTTTATTGGTTTCATATAACTACGGTATCCTGAAGCCATGAGACATCGAGGTTACTGTAGCTCTAGCTATGATACACCATTCGATGACGATTCCTCTGATTGAAATTCCAAACGTCATGGCTTAATCTTGTCTGACAGAACAGCCGGAATGATGATGTTGTCGGCACCGTCATTGACGATGACAATAGGATTAACATCCACCCTCACCGTCAAGAATACTGTACTTTGAATTGGATTCTATTCGAATTCAATGACAGTAGTGATCAGACATCAGACTTCTGAATACTAAGGAAACCCATGGTAAAAAGTCGCAGACTGTACTTTCCTTCTCACACTCCTAGACACAAATACAGCTAATCTAGTTTCCCTTTACTCTTTTTCTTTCATTTTCTCTCAATTAGCAAAAGGCATAGTAGTAGTAAAATAGACTATCAAGATGACCCCGATAGAAGGCGTCTTTCTTTCTTTTCTCCGTCGTTCTTCAGATCGATCTGTCAACGACGATATCAATTCATTCTGTATACCTCTGCTATTACTAATCTCCGCAATATGTACATGCCTCCTGTATACTACCTTTGGAAAAGAGAGAGAGAGAAAAAGAAAGAGACGAGGAGGGAGGAGATTGTAATACGAATGTTTGATGCGTTGGCGCTGTTTCGTCTCCATCTCTAACACCTCCATGCATCCCTTTTCATTCTTTTTCTCACTTGCAGTCCTTTATTTTGCTGGTGACAAGGCAGCACCTATCAGTTATTGATTGAATAGCCAGAAGCCACGCCTTCTATCGAGCTTTTTTCTTCTAAACTCCGCCCCTTTTCTAGTTTTCCAGAACGCTCTCATCCTTTTTAAAATTGCAGGTTCGAACGCAAGGGTGATGATTTGTACACGAATGTGACCATCTCGCTCCAGGACGCTCTCAACGGCTTCGAAATGGAAATCCAGCATCTCGACGGGCACATTGTCAAGGTTTCACGAGATAAGGTGAGTCATTGTGGACATCCGGACAAACAGTTTTTTTAATTGTTCAACATGTTCAAATAGACAACACTCTCGCCCCCACTCTCTTTAACTGATCACGAGAATGACGTGGCAATTGAAAAAAGTGATGAAATGAAGTGATCAACACAATGTGTATTGTGTGTGTGTGAACAACAGAACGTTCAATATATGAACAACAAATGTGCCTAAACTACAGTAACCCATATATTGTCTCTTCAGGTAACCTGGCCAGGAGCCCGTCTCCGAAAGAAGGACGAAGGAATGCCATCCATGGAGAATAACAACAAAAAGGGAATGCTCATCATCACATTCGACGTGGAATTCCCGAAGACCGAGATGTCCGACGAGCAAAAAGCACAAATCATCGAGATTCTTCAACAACAAGCAATCAAACCCAAAGCGTACAACGGCCTCTAAAATGGGTGGATGAAACCAAAAAAAGAAAAAGAAGTCGATCATCAATTAGATCTTTTGCCGAAAGCTTTTCTGAAAAGTTTTCGTCTTCAAAAAAAACCGTCTCTCCCTTTTCCCCCCAAATTGCAAGAGATCTCCGGATCAAATCCTCCTTTTTTTCAACTCCACTCATCTTCACGCACATCATCCACAAGAATCTGAATCCTCTTCTTAGCGCAGACGCTGATCTCTTTATGGTCTTCCATCTTCCATCTACATCTAAACAATTTCAACATCTTGCGTTTATCAATTCCATCTGTTAACAAAACAAAAAAAAACAATATTATCCGAAATTGAGCACAATTCTGTGACTCTTATGGCCAACACTCGGTAGTAGAAGCTGTATAGAGGTTTTGGTGGGGAAATTCAGTTTTCAATTATAAATAGAATTCAAAAATTAAAAAACTATGGAAATATTTGAAAAATCTGAAATTTTTGAGTTTTTCTAAAATGTCAAAAATTTCAATTTTCCATGTTTTCCATAATTTAATTTCGAAACATTTTTGAATTATCGAAAATCTGAGATTTTTGAAATTTCTTCTCGAAAAGTCCGAAATTTCAGTTTTTCGTTCTTCTAGAGAATTCTGAATTTCCCTCGATTCCTCTCCTCAAAGTTTCTATCTACCGATCACGGAGATAATCCAGTGTTGAGTCGAACCTGATCTTCAACTCAAAATGGTCCAAATCACGACCGTCTCTCCCCTATTTAATCACCGTTATATTGTACTTTTCTCCCCAAATTCTTCACCAAAATTTTGCTCATCACGTCAGAGTTCTATATATATTTTTTCCCTCATCTCCCTTTTCGATTTCTCTATTGCTTTTTAACAGGTTCTCGACCTTTCTCTCTCCCTCTCTTTCTCTGCACCCTCTCTCTCTCTCTCTCTCACCCATCCCAAAATCTCTGAACTCTTTTTCCCCATGAATCCAAAGTTTTTAAAAAAAAATCTCTATCTAATTTTTCTACTTGTGGGTATCCCGTTTTTGGTGGCCTTTTATTGAAATTTTCTCTCTCAAAAAATCTAGTTTTCTCAACAAAAAGTTTTTCTCTGTGATAGAAACCCTCCTTTTCCCCATGTTTTTTAAGGCTCAATTTCATTTTTTCTTGTAAATGTTTTCTTATCGATATATGTGCCTTCGCCTTGCCTTTGTGCTTGTCGCCCTCTTTTTGGTAATTTAAGTGTTTTTTTAATAAATGTGGGATATTTTAAAATTTAAGATTCATTTAATAAAAAACCCGTAGGCCAAAAACACTAGAAATGTCTAAAAATTCTTGCAACAATCAATCAAAAAATCAATCATTCTTCTTCCCTTTCGTCACAATCTTCGGCACACCACGAACCGTATTCACGACGGATCGAATCGTTCGGATCACTCCTCGAATCACATAGAATATCATTGAAAAAGTGAGGAAAATGATGAAGAAGAAGAAAGCAATGACGTCGACGAGGAAGTACTGTAGAAAATTCAGATGATCCGCTCCGCTTCTGGCGTGTGGCACTTCTTGATGTCGTTCGATGAATTCGACCCAGAATGCCGCGTGGTAGAGTTCGGTGTAGGGAACGTCGGTGACCATGTCTTGGAAGATTAGCATCTCTTTTTTGTATCTGCAATTTTTTTTATGCAGTTTTCAGGCAAGAAAAAAAAGTGGCCGCGGCCAAAAACCGAACCCTCGCTCTCAGATTAGCCGGCAAGGGCATGCCCTTGTGCACAACCGCCGCGGCCACATGCGCGACAGCCAGCACCTGTATACCTTGCATAGATGTTTCAGCAGTAACTAAAGAGTGGCGAAGCCACGTAAACTAGCTGGTAATTTTAAAAAATTCTTAAATATCTATTAAATTCTATTAAAGCCCTTCTATTAAAGTACTCACTTCTCATCTCCAATAACCTCCTTAATCGCCCCAATCAATCTCTCCGCTCCAAAATCCCCTTTGTCAATCACAACTCCACAGTCTCTCGCACTAATCCTCAACAAATTATCCACTCCTCGAATCGTCAAAGGCACACCGACAACTGGAACTCCATGATAGACGGATTCAATGACGCTGTTCAATCCACCGTGTGAAACGTGGCATTTGCATTTTGGGTGACCAAGTAGGTCTTGGAGTGGAAGCCAAGGTTTAACAAGGAGGTTAGAAGGAGCTTTGGATTGAAGAGCAGCATCGAATTGCCAAATGAATAGAAGATTAGGGAGAGCTTTGAAAGTGTCAAGGTAGGCTTGACGAATATAATCTGGAGATTTCTTCCATTGAGCAGTAAATCCAGTGGAGAGAACCACAAATCCATCTGGATAGGAAGCGATGCGATCAGTGAATTCCTTCGATAGCTCCTTAGCTTTTCTACATTGAATTGCGCCGATAAAGTTGACACGTGGCATGTATGGACGAGAAAAGTCGAAGATGGGCGGTGTATTTACAAAA
The DNA here is from genome assembly GCA_963932035.1 of Caenorhabditis wallacei. Classification (NCBI taxonomy): domain Eukaryota; kingdom Metazoa; phylum Nematoda; class Chromadorea; order Rhabditida; family Rhabditidae; genus Caenorhabditis; species Caenorhabditis wallacei. Next base: position 301,949 of record OZ009934.1, read on the forward strand.
TTAATGGAGGCGTTTCGCTCGATATCGAAATGTGTGGGGACTCCGGGATAGTGTTTCTAAAAGTAAATATGTAGAACATAGATTTAAAAACTTTGTACTAACCTGATAAATCGCATCAATCCTTGGCTGCACAACATGTTGATGAATATACAACTGTTTGAAATAGGAAGCCACGTTGTATATTCTTTCAGTGAATGTCAGATCATCAGTGAGCCCGGTGCCAGCCACTGGAAGGTAGCTTGGCGGCGATGGGGATTGGTTAGCCCAGGCGGATTCGGTTCGGAGACCAGTCATCGACCAGTAGATGTACACGGATTCTGAAGGGATTTTGAAGTTGCGTGATTCTAATTAAAGCTTACTTTTCAGTCCAGCCATTAAAGCTCCACAAGGGTTGTATAAGTCATCGACGATTACTGTAGAAAACCTAAAATATGAAAATCCACATATTTTTCTAAAATTCAAAGCTCTCACTCTTTCTCAACAAGCCTATCGAACTTGCTCTTGCTACGTGTCAAGAGCGAATCACATAGTCGAATCGATGCCAACCATCCAGTGGTTTGCTCGTTTTCATTTAGGTAGCCAGGAGTCCAGAGCTAGAAATCATAGGTTAGAACTGATTTTTTATTAAATTAGAAAACCTGAGAATGAGATGAGTGATTTTTGAACTGGAAGATGTCCTGAAGAGTTCGATCTCCAAATTGAGCAGGCCAAAACTCACGGGTCACTTCTCCAGGGAGAATTATTTCTGACTTAAAAATAAAAAAATATTTCTTTCAAATTTAGAAAAAAATACCTGTTTTGGACCAATCTCCAACCACGTGACCCGATTACCTCGATCCACTAACTCCTTCGCCAGAACTGACATAGTTTGGGCGTGAACTGGGTAAAGAATACTTGGGATGAAGAGCACTTCTCCAGCTGTGACATACCCGATTATGAGGAGAAGTGAGAAGAACCACATTTTTTATTGGCTGGAAGCTGAATTATAAAAAAAAAGAACCTTAATTTCCAATATCGAAATCAAATCCCAAGTCCTTATACATATTTATACTAAAAAACTTATCGATAAGAAGTTCAGAGAAAAAAAAGAATGATAAGAGACTGTCAGAAGATGACATCGAAAATGGAGAATAGGAGGTGGTTAATGAGAGAGTGATAAAAAAAGTGGAGACGCAGAGAGACCTACAACATACAGTTGTGTCTGTTATGTAGTCGGTATATTTGGGAGAATTTGTGATTTAATTTTTCTTTTTTTTTTTTGATATTTGGAGAGATATCAGTACAAAATAGGTCAGACTGGTTTTGCTACCTGGACATTGGATAGTGCCTCTTTATTAGAGGAAATTATAAAAATATTATGAATCGTTTGATTTAACCAAAATGTGTTCAACAATTTCAAGAAAAGTGTTCCAAGTCTCGGTTAGTGTGACGATCGTAGCATTTTTATAGTTTTTATATATCTATAAACACTTGAAAGCGGAGAACCGATAGAAGAAAACATTTAAAAAATCTAGTTAGGCTTACCAGTTACCACTTAAACTATTTTGATCTACAAGTCTCAGCAAAAGATAAAAAGTTTTTTTTAATTTAGAAAAAAAAATCATTTTGGCAATTTTCCAAAAAAAAAAACCAAAAAAATTCAAGTTCTACTATAGTACTAGCTTCTAATGAAATGAAGCAATCGAGTAGAAAATTGACAAAAAAGAACAAAAAAGTAGAACCTGATCGATTAGAAGAATGTCCCCTATCTATCAAAGAACCCATAAAAGTAGGCGATCGGGAGTAAAAAGTCAAGGACATCGTGGTGATATAAATCCTTCTAGTAGCTTTGGTTAAAAGGGAATATCTCAGTTCTGGTTGGAGCTAGAAGAAAATTATAAATTAGTGAAATGTTAAGCTTTTTGTAAACTATATTTTATTAGTTGACACTTTTTTCCTAACTCCTCTAGGAACAGAGATATTCTAGCTTAAACATAGCGCACAGTTTCTACTAGAACCTCCGTCGCCCAACTTTGACAGCGTTTATCTCAATTCCCATAAGAGCTATCAAAAAGGGGTTAACTAATGAAATGTAGCTCTTATTATGAACAACATTTCATTAGTTAACAATTTTTTAAAATATCCAATGCGAACCGAGATATACTCCGTCAAAGATTGGGGACAATTCTAAATATGAACTTTTTGAATAACTTAAACTTTGATGCTACAAAACTGAAAACTATCAGGTCTCTTTCTAGAATTTTCTTATCTCCCAATGTACTTTTAAATAAACTATTTCCAAAGATAACAGGAAAATTCAAAAATAAACAAAACCCCTGCAAAATATTTAAAATTCAAAATCAAAACTAAAATTTCCCAATTTAACCTAAAAACCAAGGAAAAGTGCACTGAACGAGAAGAAAGTTCGCTTTTTCCTCCTTCTCGGATTCCCTTTCTTTTGAAGCTGACCTATATATTTATACCGTTTTATAATTGACTCGATGCGGGGAATTGGAGAGGTATAGGGAGTAATTATGAATCGGTTTTGGAAGCTAAGGGCTTAAGAAAAGGGAGAATATTTAGGAAATTTTGTTGTTTTTTAATTTTGAATAAAAAAAATTCCAAATAAAAAAATTTAAAAAATTCCAAAAAACAATAAAAACAAAATAAAAAACTACAACAATCTATGAAAAAAAAAAGAAAAAACTACTTATTCTGAGTAACAAGTTTGCCTTTACAAGTAACAATCAACCTAGCATACAATTGCCGTTGAAACAAAGAATGTAAATGCTCATTGACTCTTCTCCCAATCTCAGCAATTCTCTTTCCTCCCTTCCCAATTATCAATGATCCATCCCTCGGCTTCTGGCATCGAATCTCTCCGACGATTTGAAGAACCTCCCCGTTTTCTTCCCATTCGGAGATTCTGACTTGAACGGAATAAGCCACGTCGGATGGCGTTGTGTCGAGGACGGCGGCGCGGATCGAGTCCATGCAGAGTTGTTGGGCGGTCTAAAGTAATTTTTTTTTCAAGAGAAAATTCTGAAACCAAGGATACCTCTCCAGTAGGCATTCCCTCTTGCATTCTCCATTCTCCATCTGGAGAAATATTCATCAGATGATCCCTCAACTCATCCACGCCTTCTCCAGTCAAAGAGCTACAGAAGAAGACGCGCTCGAAGCCTGACCACCCACAAATCGTTCGGAATAAGGATCGAGTTTCTGTGTAACTACATTTCCACGTGGGTTTCTGGATGAGGTCCCTGAATTGCATTTGCCATTTTTCATCAGAAGGATTAAAGGAGGAGAATTGTGACGTGGCAATCTGAGGTGCAAGGGACTTCCCGAGCCGGCCGATTTGAGCAGGTTTAGTGGAGATTTGTTGGTTATCAGAGAGTTGTCCATTGGTAAGAATCTTTAAAAAAAAAACTACAGTAATCCCTGGCACCTACAGTAACCCGATACCTCAACCAACGGCAACAAATCAGTTCTCCTCATCACCAAATCAATCTTATTCATTACAAGGGTACTTGGAACATGCGAGTAGCGATGGAGCATATGAAGAACTCGATGATGAATATAGCTTCCCGGTGCCGTCGAATCCTGCACAACAAGAATATGCTGAGCACGTTGAAGAGCTCGTTCCGGATCCTGAAGTACTCGTTCTCCACTCGTCGCACTCGTTTTCTTCATTGTTTGACGAACATGGGATGTGCTAACGGCTCCTGGCGAATCCACGAAGACGAGTTGGGTGGAATCGGTGCAGATTGAGGCGGAGATGTTCTAGAAAATTTAAAAACGCTTTTAATTAGGCTCCGCCCCTTTTTTACTCTGGTTGTCGTATCCATTTTACTGCTAACTGCCGAGAGAGGACATCTGACTAGAGAATTGGTGAGCAGTGATTTCCCTACGTTTGGAGCTCCGATCACAGCTAATTGAAGACATTTTGTGGCTGGTTGAATGGGGGTTTTCTGGAAAAAATACTGTCCTTTGATCTACAGTAATCTTCCAGACCTCAAAATTCGACGAGGTGGAAGCTGTGGAAAAGAGACGGCATGACACGTGGAATCGTTTGATAATCATCTGGAAAAGCTGAAAATTCTGGAAAATTAGAAAAATAAAGTTAAAATGAAGCATTCAAAGGGAAAATACCATTTTGAGACGAGGAGATTAAGAGAAAAAAAAACAATTTTTATGGGGGAATTTCCAAAAAATCAACAAGAACAAATGGGGGATAACAATTTAAAAAAAAAACAAGAATTTAAGCCAAAAAATGAATTTCCGCTTTATTAAAAGCCAAAAGAAGCGCGAGGAAATCCTCGACTCGCATTTTTCGTGCACGATTTTCTGCGTATCCGGAGGCGGTTAGAGTATCTTCGATCAGCTTTTTCATGTTTAAATCCTTGGGTACTGGCTGAAAAAAATTATTTTTTTTTGAATAAAGACTGCTGTAATTTAAGCTTACCTTATTCTTAAAACTGCAAACTTTCCGATAGTTATCCTCGATGATTTCGATGACATTTGAAAGTCGGAAAATGGCGAGCAACGTCTTGTTTTTTCTCATGAAACATAAACGGAGAAGGCCTTCCCATTCCTATAAAAAAGTTAATTTTAAAAATTTGAAAAAAAAATCAAAGATTACCACAAAATTAACGGGCGGTGGTGGATTCTTCGGAGCAATTCTAACCACAGCTGAATCGACTTTTGGTGGTGGACGGAACTCGGTTCGCTTCACTTTCATCAACATTTCCACCTTGGCGAGCAATTGAACGTTCACTGAGAGACGACTGTAGTCTTTGTCACCGGGACGAGCCACCAGACGATCGGCGAACTCTTTTTGGAACATGAGAACCGCGTATCTTAAACAATTCCGTAAATGAAAAATTTTTTAATTTTTTTACCTTGGAAGTGGTCGATGCAACAGTAATTTCTGCACAAATGGTGATGAAATTTGATAGGGAAGATTGGCGACACAGACATCGAAAAACGGCCATTCCATCTTCATCACATCTCCTCCATTCACTTGTAATTTGCTTTGAAGCGGTCTGAAAAATGATTTTTTTTTTAAGTTTCCAACATTTTTCTCCAACTTACGTCCCCATCACTCTTTTCTTAACTTCAGCAATCATTCTTGGGTCGATTTCACAAGCAATCACTGTTTTCGCCACCTCTAACATCTTCACTGTCAGGTTACCGGTTCCCGGACCCACTTCCAGCACTGTATCTGTGGACTTTAATGCGGATTTTTCGACGATGGCGTTTACGACTCCTGGATTCTTCAGAATGTGCTGTCCTTTGTCGGTGTTGAAGGGAAGGGCTGGAAAATTTAATTTTTATAGAAAAATATAAGAAATATACTCACATTGAACATTTCCAGCCGCTGCTCCTGCTTTTGTCTTCTTTACTTTTCCCATTTTGTTATTTTTATAACTGAAAATTAAACTTTTAGGAAAAAAGTCAGAAAAATAAAAATAAATGACGGAAAACACATGTCCGAGAGGAGTCCGCAGAGTGAGGGACTAGAAACCTCCGCTCTTCCATTCCTCTCGGACTCCTCTCGGACAAAACCTGTTGTGCAATTTTTCAATAGAATTCAAATTAAATAATTATTCCTATGTTAAAAAATGAGTTCTCCCAATAATAATGAAATTCAAATTAAAAAAGCAGAAAAAAGACAAAATGCTGTAGTGCAAAATGATCAAAAAGGTAAGTTCTAATTAAAGAATTTTGAAAATTAACCTAATATTTGTATTTTCCAGTGAAAAAACCAAAAATAATGGATTTTTCTGCTCATCCTAAACGAAAAATTGCTATACAATTCTATTATTTGGGATGGGAGCACGAAGGATTGGTTCAACAAAAAGATAACACAAATACAGTGGAATATGTGAGTTTTTCTTGAAATGAAGGTAAAAATGAACGTTTTTTTTTATAAAATATATATTTCAGCACTTAATGAAAGCACTTCTGAAGACAAAACTAATCGATGATTGGGATTCTTGTGATTTTTCTCGGTGTGGAAGGACAGACAAGGGGGTATCGGCGTTCAAACAGACGGCTGCTTTTTTGGCAAGGTTTTAATTTAAATTCTAACTGAAAAATGGTCTTAAATCGACAAAAAATCAATAAATAATATTCCAGATCAAATTGCCCGGAAGATCCCAACGTCTTCTGGCCGGAATCCACTCCGTATGATGTAAAGAACAACTATAAATCGAAAGAAGAGCTTCCATACATTAATATGTTGAATGGATGTCTTCCAAAAACGATTCGAGTGTTCGCATGGGCTTCAGTTAACCGGAATTTCAATGCAAGATTCAATTGTGTTCGTAGAACTTATAAATATTCGTTTGCCAAAGCTGACTTGGATTTGGAGGTGAGTTGAGAGAGAAGAGAGAAAAATGAAATTAATTTTCACTCAAAAAATTCAAATTTTTTTCCAGAAAATCCGTCAAGGAGCTCAACTTCTAATCGGCGAACACGATTTCCAAAACTTTTGTCAAATCGACCTGAATGAAAAACGATTGACTCAAACAATGGTCCGAAAAATTTATGATGTAACAGTGGAACAGGTTTCACAACATTCTGGAAACGGTGGGGCTTTTTTTTAATTCAAAATTTCCATTATTATCATCATTTTTAGACATATACTCAATCGTGGAGTTAACTGTAGCTGGAAGCGGGTTCCTATGGCATCAAATCCGTTACATTGTCACTATTCTTCAAGAAATCGGTCGTGGAAATGAGGATCCATCGATTATTTCTGATCTATTGAATCTCGAAAAATATCCATCACGTCCTCACTTTACTCTCTCTTCTGATACTCCTTTATGCCTTTTTGATAGTCAATATGAAGACGTGGAATGGATTCATAACACGGAGACAATCAAGAAAACAGTTGCAGGACTTCAAAAAACATGGGCGGCGCATCAAGCGAGAAGTCGGATGATGGAGAATATGATTGGAGAGCTTTCCCAGATGACAGAAATGAAAACAGAAGATGTCACAAAAGGACTCCATGAATTTGTGCAGGATAGACCGATTCCATCGAATTATACAAAGTTTGAAAATCGAGAAAGATGTGATACGTTGGAAGTGAAAAGGAGCAAATTTAAAGCGAAAATTGAGGAGAAAATTCGGAATTCTGGAGTGGAAAATCAGTGAATTAGTCATTTTTTTATTGAAATTTGCGGTTTTTTTGTTAATTTATTCTTTTTGTTCTGTTGGATTTTTTATACATTTATTACCAAATTCTTGCAATCTTTTTGGATTTTTTCCATATTTTTTTGGTTAAAAAACCATTTTTCATACCGATAATTCTTCTATTTTTCCTAATTTCACTCAAATTTTCAGTATTCAACTTCAGAAAATGGCGCTTGTCAATGATGAGAACGATAGACCCTATAAGGTTCATCTTTGCAAAGTAAGCCTTTAATTTTCTAGTTTTCCCCTCAAAAATCCCAGTTTTCAGACGAATATCGCTCAGAACAATAACAAGTTCTATGATATGGAGCTTCTGGATAATGGTGGAAGTGGAGCAGAGAAATATATGTAATTCCTGTAGTTTAAGAGATAAAAATTCTATTTTTTTCAAATTTTAGAGTGAAATTGATCAATGGTCGAATTGGATATCGAGGAGTTACTCATTCCAAGTCTTTCGGTGATTTAGATAGAGCTAAAGCCTTCTTTGAGAACAAATTCCACGAGAAAACTAATCTACATTGGGAAGAAAGGGATGATGAACCGGTTCCCAATAGATATGTCGTTGTTGAATTGGTTAGTAATACGAAAGAAGTGAAAAAGGAGGTGAAGGAGGAGCCAAAGGAGCCAGAAGTTCCCAAGAAGACACGTGGAAGACCGAAGAGGGGGGTTGTGGAGAAGGAGATCAAGGAGGAGGTGGAGGAAGTTGATGAGAAGGTGAAGGAGCTGATGAAATGTATTTGTGATGAAGATGTTCATTTGGGGCTTTTGAAACAATTGAAATTCAATGAGGCTTATGGGAAACCTATAGGTAAATAAGCAGAATTATTTGAATTTAAAATTTAAAATATAAAAAAAGTGAATAAAATTCAGATTGCCTCTCACTGACCCAAATTCAAACTGGATACGATATTCTGAGCACAATTGAAGCGTCGATCGGCGGGAAAAAAGGTGAGGAAAAGTAGTTTTTGCAAAAAAAAAAATTAGAATTTTTTTTATTTCAGAGATTTTGATTTTTTGAAATGTAAGTTAGATTGTTGTGGAATTCGGTTTTTTTCAGTTTTTAGTTCAATTTTAGTTCATTTTTTTAATTTTTGTTCCCCAAACCTCAGTTCTCCCTTACACTCCCCAAAATTTCCAGCTCGCTCCACAACCCGTTCCCGTGCTCCAATCGCCAAGAATCCCGGAGCCTCCACCCACGACACCAATAAATACTACTCCTTGATCCCCCATTCCTTTGGATTCCAAGTCCCACCGATGATCAACACCCTGGCAAAAGTGGAAGCGGAACGAGAGCTTTTAGATGCTCTTAAAGGATCCATAGAGGCTTCCATGGAGATGAAGAATCTTAAAGAGACGAAATCATCGAAGGATATCTATCAAAGACTCTACGAACGTCTTCCATGCCAATTGTCTCCAGTTTCAGAAGAGATTTCTGAAAAGATTGCGGATTGTTTGTCGCTTAGAGGACCAACTCATTTCATCAAGCTCTCTCTTTTGGACGCATTCGAGCTCAAAAATCCAGGAGAAGAAGCAGAAAAACCAAAACCAAAAAGAGCCCGTAAAGCCCCAAAAACCACGAAACGTCTTCTGTGGCACGGAACCCGCGTCACCAACGTCTTCTCGATTCTGATGAACGGTCTTCAGATGCCAGAAGGGGATCGTTGCGGTTTGATGTTCGGAAATGGAGTTTATTTTGCGAATGTGCCAACCAAATCGGCGAATTATTGTTGTCCAGAAGTGTCGAAACGAGTTTTCATGCTTCTTTGTGAAGTTGAGACTGCTGATCCTTTGGTGCTTCATCAATCAGAAGTGGATGCAGATGAGATGATGAAGAAGGCGAAGAAGTCGTCAGTCTATGCGGCTGGAAGGAATACTCCAAGGGAAACTGTGGATATGTAAGATTTAAAAGGAATATCGATCATTTTTCTTGAATTTTCTTTTAGAAATGGAATCCCCGCCTTCAAATCGGGACTGGAAGCGATCAAGGAGCCAACTGATCTTCTCTACGATGAGTACGTCATGTTCGATGAAGAGAAATTCAAAATCAAGTATGTCGTGGAGGTCAAAGTCGAGAAGATGTCGGCTGCCGAGTTTTTGGCTTAAAATTTAAGAAAAAACTGAAATAATTCCATTTTTTGTAATTTTCCTATGTAAATTTTACTATCCAGAATCGATACTCAATTCCCCAATTTTACCTGTCCTTTTTTTGATTTTTAAAGCGGATCTTTTTCTTAATATCATTCCTCATAAACCAAAACATGTATTTTCCTTTTTTTGATTTTTTTCAAAGGGTTTTAATCCTTTTTACTTGAATTTGTAACTTTTCCCCTTTATAATTCGAAATCTCACAGAATGAGTAGAAGAAAGTTGAGAGCAGTGGAATACGATCGGGATTATGTCAACTTTGATGGTAATTCAATCACCTTTTCTATCAGAATCTCTCCTTAATTCTTCTAGATGACCACGAAATCCGTCGACTCATCGCAACTGTCGAAGAAGTCCATTTAAAGCATCGTGACGAGAGTTGGCCGGCTCAAATGCTCGACGAAACGGATAACGCGAAATGGACGATGGAGTTGGAAAAGTATTTTGGAGAGTTTGGAGCGCCTGATGGGTGTTCTAGAGCTGCTGCTGTTGATTATGTGTTGAGTGCGGCGATTGGAAAGATTTATGAGCAGAAAGGTATTTTATTCCTTGATTTAAAAGGAAAATCATCAAAAAATACATAATTTTGAGGTGGTGACGCAGAACTCTCATCGGATCGACTCAAAGAACAAGTTGTAAAAGTCCTGGAAGCTCATCGAGACTCTCAAAATCCATTGAATCGATTAGATTGTAAATCGAGACAACTTTATCTATGAAAGTCCTTTAAAATTCCAGATACATCCCCAAAATTCGCCGAAAACGCGCGGGCTCTTTGCTCAATATTGGGTATCTCTGCTCATCATCCTGACCCGAAAATTCTAATGAAAGCCGCGTGTTTATACATTTCGGAAAATCTTGGAGAGGATGTGATCGCTGAGGAGACGGAAGAGGTTTTGAAGAATAAGGTAGCGCTTTTTTATTTTTAGATTTTGAAGAAAATAAGATTTCTTAGAAAATCCTGGACATCAAAAGCTTCCCAATTGGAATGGAGGCGCCAAAAAATGGAGCCGTTCATTTCTCGGCTCGACTTCTTCGATTGATCTCTTTGAAACAGTTGAGAGAGGTTTCTGGAATGGTAAGCTTGGAATTTCGAAATAAATCTAAAACGATCAAAAACTGATGATTCAATTGAAAGAATCCCTAAAATGTCTGGGAATTTTTGTTCATAGACGATTTTTAAAGATATTTCTGTTGGTTTCCAAAGATTTCCCAGAATATGACACATAAAAAGGGTTGAACTTTTGGATTTTATGCAAATTCTAGTAGCTAATTTTTGAAAGAAGCCTTTTGTGTTCGTTCTTTGGTTCCAGTTCAAAAATCAGTATAAAAATGGGTTTAAAATCCTTTTTCCCATATCAGATTTAATTTTTTCAGAGATTTTTCATCTTTTTTCATGAATTTCTGAGCTCAGCGATATTAGTCATATCTATTTCAAAACCTACCCAAAAAAGACCAACTGATCAAGTTTCATGTTTTTCATTTCCTGTTTTCCACCAAAAACAATCTCCATGACAACGATTGATTCCTAAGCTCCGCCCATTTTAATGCGGTTTCGAGCAGCTGCTCATTTTCGCTCATTTTTTATGCTATTAGCTGTTGTTTCATTATTTTTAGATTTTTTTATTTAAGAAATGAAGAAAAATAGAAAATCTAGCAAAGAATCCCTAAAATTGCAGATCAACGAAACACTTGTCGAAATTCAAAATTTGACAATGGACATGTCGAAGAGACCAGACATGAAACAGATTCAATACGGACGATAATTTTTTTTTCTCTTCTTGGTTTTTTTTTCATTCCTCCCGGTTCTTCCTAAATTAAAAATTGTGATTCCTCCCCCTATTTTCTGTTTTTTACTTGCTGTTCTCCACAGCTTTTCATCATATCTAATTTATCTATTTATTTCAAAAATTTACAGTTTCAATAATGGAATTTAGCATGGCGACCCCCGAAACTCGACGCAAACCGAATATCTTGGTGACAGGGTCCCCAGGAACAGGAAAATCGACTCTTGGACAGCAGGTGGCAGAGAAATTGGGATTCGAATTCATTGAGGTTTGAAATCTTCAGAATATTCTATGAAAAAGTGGATTCAGATTAGTAAAGAAGTCCGCGAGAACAATCTTCAAGGCGAATTCGACGAACAATACAATTGCCACGTGTTAGACGAGGACAAACTTCTGGATCACATCTCGGATCGAATGGATAGTGATGATGGTGGAATCGTTGTCGATTATCATGGATGTGATCTTTTTCCGGAGAGGTACTGTACTTTTAGAAGGCTCCTTATGGATTACTGTAATTCCAGATGGTTCGATGTAGTCGTCGTTCTCCGATGCTCCACAGAAAAGCTCTACGATCGTCTTCAATCTCGCGGATACTCGGACTTCAAAATCAAGGAGAACGTGGAATGCGAGATTTTCGGATCGTTGTTGGAAGAAGCCAAGGAGTCCTACAAGTGAATATCGAATTTTATTTTTTTTTTTCTAATTTTTTCGATTCAGAGAAGAAATTGTGCATGAACTTCAATCAGAAACCCCAGAACAAATGGAGGAGAACATCGAGAGAATCTGCCAATTGGCCGGTGCATTTAAGAATGAGCAGCATGGAATGGAGGAATGATTCTTCCATGGAATTCTAATTTTCTGAGATTTTTTCTTTTTTTTATCATTGTTGTTGTGTTTGTCCTTTCCTGTTCCTATTTTTCCATTTTTTCCATTTTTTTGAAATTCAAAAATTTAAATTTTTTTAAAAATTCTTTTTTTTTCTCAATTTTCCAAGGTTCATAACCTTTTTAATATCTTTAAAAATTTTAAAGTCACTTCATCTTTGCAAACAAAATTCCAGAAATGAGTCAACTTTGGTCAAAAATCCGATACGGAGTTCGCTGGAATCCGGCGGAACGATTGGCTCTTGCCACGAGAGCTCTCAATTTGCAGAAGGTATTACGATTCAATAAATCCCAAAAAATAAAAATAATTCCAGGTAAAATCAATCGATATCTCCATGGATCCACTTCATCATGATAACCTCTCGATTCGGACATTTTGGCACTCGATAATGGCTCCGAAAGTTAGGCTAACGAATCCGAATGTTCGAGTCAAAACGGAAATTCGAAATGATCGAAAAGCACCGTTTTTTGTGACAACTCTAGGTATGGATATCTGGATAAATTGATAAATTTTGAAATTTTTTTTCAGAAGACGGACAAAAATTACACATTACAACTGAAAACATGTCAGCGATGGATGTGATCATGAACTTCAATCGACTCACGGGACAACCAGAACTTGGAAAAGCCGGAACTCGTCCCAGAACTAAAATCTAATTTCTTTTTCGATTTTTCATTGTTTTTTAGCTTTTATAGTTGTTTTTTAGATCAAAAACAATTTATTCATTTTCTGTCTTGTTTTTTTTTTAGCGAATCGTTTAACAATTTGGTACCCGTAGGAATAAGGAGTGACAAGTGATAAGGGAAAGAAAATGTACAGGGGATATTTGAGGTATTGATTGAATCACACTCGGAGCAAAATCAGGGATTTGAGCAATAATTTCACTGGATATTTAATTATTTACACAGGGATTTTTTGAAGAATTTGAAAAACAAGAAAACATAAAATAGCTAAATGTTGAAGAGAAGTTCCTGAGATAGTGGATCGAATGGGGTGATTTTGAAGAGGCGCATCACCTGGAATTTTGGATTTTAGGAAGGATTTTGAAGTTGCTCGTCAGATTTGGTGTATTGTCCGTGAACACCGTCACGTCGTTTTTTTGAATTAAAATTTAAAAATACTCGTCAACTACAGTAGGCATAAGTCTTTCTTGGGTGTACTTTCTGGGCCTATATAAACATTCTGACAAAGTTAGGAAAGAAAAAAAATTTCGAAAAATTTCAAAAAGCGAAAAAAATGCTGACCTGATAAGCCTCTAACATAGTGGCAGCCGCCGACGAGACTCCGGATAACATCAACACCAAATTGCCGAATCGCTCGGCATAGTTCTGCTGTCCGACACTTTCATAATAGGCAAACAGGGCGGATATCACTTTGTTACGGAATGTGAGCACCACTCGACGAGATGCTTCAGTGATTTCAGAGTAGTCTGGAAACTTTTAGATAATTTTTAAAAAACTTGTTACAGTAAGACATACCTGATGAGCATCCACAATTAAATAGGACTATAATCTTAATCACCACTATTTCTTGCGGACTCAATTTCAGATTTCTTAGGGGCGTGGCCACCTCATCAATACAACAATCGGTCATTTGTTTGTAAAGTTTCTCTTGACGCCATCGACGATCCGCTGAGACTGAGATCTGAAATTATTAAAAACTTCTAGGGATTACTGTAAAAGCTTACCCTACTCCCCTCCTCCAACTTTTCCACATTTCGAGGCATACAAGTTCCATTGGTGATCAGCCAGACATCATCTATATTGGCCTGCGCTGTATAATAACCATGCTCCAAAATCAGACAATGCACTGCGAATCGTTTCAGAATCACCGATCTATCTTGAACTGGAAGAGAGGCGAATACGGGAAGAGTCCTTGTCCATTCCAACATCATCAATAGTTCTGTTTGGGTGGCAACTGAGATATCCGTTCCGAGCATCACCATCATTTTATGATCTCCTGATGATGGTGATGTGGCTCCTGGGATGTATCGGGAAGTTGAGGGAACAGCGGAATCAGTGACCTGAAATCTTACAGGTAATTTCAAAAAATTCATTAGGAATTTAAGGCTTACACTCATGGTTCCTTGCTTAGTAAGCTTCGATAGGTCAATCGCCGCTTGTCTAGATGCCACCACTTCCAGTTTCTTTTTTCTAAAAAAAACAATTTTTCCATAACTCCATCTCTTAACACATACCGTAAACTATCATCAATCGAGGTCAAGTTCTCCAAAAGTGTCAAATACTGTGTTTTATCCTCTACCTGAGGCCTTGGTGGTGTTGGCGTGGAAGTTGAGCAACTTGGTCGAGACCTTATCCTTCGGCATCCGATCAAATCCCGTCGAGGTTGAAGAGCTTCCTTGCTCATCCCACTTTCGAGACATTTCCTATATCGACAAGCTCGACAAGCTTTCCGAGCCATAGTTGTAGTGTCACATGCTTTGTCTCGCTTACATTCAGTGTCTTGTCTTTGGACTACTGCTCTAAAAAAATTAGTTTTTTCTTCTTCTTGAATTCAAGCTAACCTTCGAAAAAAAGTTTTGCATCCGAGACAAGCCACAATACCATAATGCTTCCCGGTCGATGGCTCGCCACAGATTAAGCACTGGCCGATGACACCTGCAAATTTAAATTTCCGCTAACTTTGCATTTCTACAATATTTGTAATCAAAAGTTGTGTGATCTTTGCTCCGAAACCATTAAAACTCTCGCTTTCTGCTCATTATCAACAAAATGGTAAGCACATGGTTTCCAGCAGAACCGATAAAAAAAGTGTTGCGTAAACTAGTGAATCGTAGTTAGATTGATCGAAAAAAATTACCCTTTTCTGGCTTAACACTGGCTAACTGCGGGGCCATCGCCGCAATACTTGGCACACTGATCACTGAGGTGAACGTGGGCATTTTTTGAAATGCCGTAGACATTGACTGGCGGGGCGCCGTTATTTCTGAAAAGTTTTAAATTAGGGTGGGGGAGGAAATTGGATAGAGAGAGAGAGAGAGATAGAAAGGTTAAGAAAATAGAGAAATTAATTAGGTCGGGATCTTAGTAGCAACCTAAGTCTAAAGTATGCCTAACAAAAAATGCAACTCCAGGATCCGGATTCTCAAGAAAGTTCATAAGGTACAGTAGCCAGCTTAAAGGCACAAAGCAAGAATGTGTTTAATAGAGTGGGAAAAAAATTGTTCGATTATCAGTGGTCACGGGGCGAAAATGAAACGACGTCGTTGGTCGGAAAGTGATAGAAGTGAAGGAGTGAACAGAGAAACAGAGAAATATCATCGTGACAATCTCTGATACACATTTTCTCCCACCTCCTTCCTTCCACGCCACAAACACGTTGGGGCGCGCACGAAGGACGAGTACGAGTACGGGCGATGGTGGAGGAGGGCCGTGTGATCCTTATCTTGCCTTCTCCAAAAAAAGTAGTATTAATTTAGATAATTTTTGCGAAACAATTAGGTAAACACAACACTTTTTGTTCTTGATTCCAATGTGTTTTGGGGAGGAAACCTTCACCCGCGTCACGTGGCTTTTTTCTGTGTGCGACCAATTGGTGACACCCCACGAGGTAGATCTTTGGGGTTTTTCTTCTTTTCGTAGTTGCCGGTGAGTGATCGGTTGTCAATTTTAGAAGGTTTTTTTCTTGTTTTGAATAGTTTGAAGGTTTACTCTAATTTTATTTTGGGGGAATACCTAGTTGGATGAAGTAGAATAGAAGGATTTAGAGGGAAGCTTGAGGAATTTAAAATTCTGATCATTTGGAGAATGATGATCCATGGTTAGCAGAAAAGAAAATGCTAACTCTATTAGTAGGGCATGCCCAAACTCTAACTAGACTGAATGCTTCAATCAGAAAATTTAGAAATTCTCCAGAATTCTAGGAAAAAACCTAAGTTTAACTAAACAAAGTTCATTTTTGAAATGCCCTTCAATTAGAGGGAATTCGCTCCTAGAACCTTGAGAAACATCAAAAAGAAATTCAATTTTTTCAAATCTAGAACTCAAATCTTATCTTCATCTTGTTCCTGTTTTCATGATCGGAGGGACATACTGAGTACATTCATAAAAATGATGACGTCATTAGGTCAAAGATTGGTGGGGAAAAGTGGGAGAAAAGAGGAAAGAGAATAGAGAAGCACAAAATACAAGGAGAATTGGAATTAAAATTGGAATTTTATGGGAAAGAGAAGGTCAAAATGGAATAATTTATAAGCTATGGGAAAGTCTAAAATATGAAATGTAGAAAAACTGGAACTTCAAAAAAAACCAGGAGTTTAGTCTGAAGCTATAAAAGTAGCTTACAGTAAATAGCTTTAATTAGTTCTTCCTTAAAGCAGGTAGATTTTTTCCTCACAAAATATTTTTTTAAATTTTAATAATTTAATGGTAATAAAAAATTATGACGAATTTTCTTAGATTTTGAAAAATAAATCTCAAAAAAAATTGAAATCAGTCAACATATAATTTTTATAAAATCATGATCTTACATACTTTTTAGAACATCATTAAACATCATGATTCAAAAATTATGAGCAAACTACAGACGAAAAAAGTGCAATTAAAATTATAATTTCTCTATTCTATTCATCATGGGAAACCCTAATATGAATATAAAATTAGCTGAATTAGCACATTAATAATCCCTAATTTCCAAATTCTTCATTCCTTGCTAATCGCCACATCATCAAAACAAAAAATCATTCTGAAAATAGACTCTTTGTCAGAAACCTACAATCAAATTCATATGAAAATATAAATTCCAAAAGATCAGACTAGATACAAAAAGAACATAAATTAAATTCCTCAAAGCAAGCAAAAAAAAAAGAAAATTGCAAAGCGCCTTCACCAATCTCTGGTGTATTGCAATATAGCGTTGAGAGTTGCAATAGGTCGTCACACACACAAAAACGAGAAAAGAGACAAAATGGAGGGAGATGAGAAGCGAGAGGAGACCGCACGCGCTTCAATCTAACCATCTGCGTCTCTTCAACCATCTGTACTGTTTCTCGACGAGATAGTGCAATTGGTGATGGGAGGGTATTGGAGACATAGACATAGTTAGGTTTGCTCCCTCTTTTTTACTGAACAAAACATACACACGCGACACTGATATCACGTGTGGGATGGAGGATAGCAGAGAGAATTGTTTGGAAAATGTTTAAAGGAACATGCTAAGACTTTTTGTAGCTTTTTTTGTGATTTTTTTTGAGAGATTTCTAAATGAACCTTTGATTTTTTATTATTGCAACTGTTACAAGTTTATGTTAGTTTTAACATTGGTAGTAGTTAAAAACCAGGATTTTAGAAAAAAGCGTCTGATATTAAAAATATAGAATATGCTACCATAAGCCCAGCAAAAAAATTAATATCAGCTTCAAGCTTTGATATTATTGAAAAAAATCCGCCTAATCCTTGCTAATATTATTTTTTTTTCATACTAATATTCCAGCGATGACTCAACTTGTTTTCTTGTTACTTTGATGACTAGAATTTTCGAAAAACCAATTTTCTGGATTATTAATGTTCCTATAACTTCAAAAAACTAGACTTTTCACTTAACAAGAAAACCATTGAAACGAAGAATCTTTTCCTCTACGTACTCTACTAGATCAACAAAAAGGCAAACAAACAAAGAGTAATGAGGGAAGAAGTGATCTTTACCCGCCCGCCAAAAGAAAAGAAACTTTCTGTAAAAAAAATTCAAAAAGAAAAAAAAATCAAAATCTCAAGTACATGTTTTCCTCTGAATAACACTCTAGTTTCTCTTCTTTTCTAAGAACGAGGACAAAACAGCCCACTAATCTTGCCAAATCGCCGAACACGTTGTTCTCATCTTCTGTATAGTGATCTCTGCAACTTTGCGGGGCAGCACAACGGTCGACCAAAGCTCAAGCGGTAAGAGAAAGATGGGCGGTTCTTTGATTTCTGATGTTATACCATTCCCACATCATTTGTATAGGAATCGATGATAACACAACAGAAGAGTTTGGTCAGAATCTGATTGAATAGAGAACAGGAAAATTTGGTGAGCTAGAAATTGGTTATCTAACTTAAGCTGCAAAAACTGGTTTACGGTTTACTAAACTAAATCGAATTCTAATTTTAGATAACCTGTTCCAAGAATCTTCCCACTTCTTCATAGAATTCTAGCCGACTAACGTGTTCTCCACACATCATTTTATCAAACAAATTGGCTACGGATAATCAATCTCTTTTTAGCAGCAAAGAAAACTGAGAGAAAAGTGTATCGCCTCGTGACAATGAACCGATTGAACCATTTATCTAGCAATCCATCTTCTCTACACTTATCATTTTATTTTTACACGAAGAATCTAAAGATAATCAGAAAAAGTGGTTAAAAGGGAATCTCTTTCTTAGCATTTTAAGAATTTCCTAGCCATTTTCAGCAAAAAAAAACACAGAAAACTAGAAATTCCACAACAACTTGTTATTCACCCTTCCAGTCCCCCCCCTTCAAAGTTCAGTCACGTGTCAATATAAATGAAAAACAAGACCATGTTGTACTTGTTCTAAGCACATACGCAAGTTCACTTTTTTTCCTTATCTCTAATTCTCAATAACCTACACACTATTTCAGCTGGCTACGTGCATTTTTGCATTTATTTTTCTTGTTGTTCCCCCCACTTTTTTCACATTCTGTCTCTCTTTTTACACTTGTGTTGACCACGTGACGTGGCTTGGAAGGAATTAGGTGGTTTGGAGGGTTGACAGATAGCCAATGGTCATTATTTTGTTAGAAGATAGAAAACTAGTCCTATTAGAAAAAAAATGTTTCAAAGTTTTTTCGGTGGAGAAAAAAAGATAGTTCTTCAATTTGGGAAAATTAAAAATTAAAATCCTAATCCTAATCCACAAAAATCATAGCTACAGTAACCCAGAATCTTCCAAAGAACATCCAAAATTTTGTTTTCAAAAAAAAACCGTATTCTCCGATAAGAGTCAAGTTTTTGAGTTGCAATGCTTTCAATTGATAGAGGCTTCAGAGAAGTATTACAGATCATTGAAGGGAGGAGACTCCAATTTTTTATTCAAAAAAAAATCAGAAATCTTCAAAATCCTCAATCGCAGTGGCCAAATGAATCTGCAGATCTGGATTCAAAGCTGGAACATTCGATGCCTTCTTGGCTCTTCCAAGTTTCGTTAACCTCTCTTCCGACAGCGAATAATTGACATTCAGTCGAAAATCAGCTTTATCCCAGAGATTACTTCGATGACTGATAATCAGAATTTGGCGTTTTTTGGGTGGGATCACATCGGCGAATCGTGGATAAAATTCGCCCCTAGTGCTTCTTGAAAATTCAAAATGCAAGTCGGAATTGGTTTCGAGAAAGGAGACACTGCAATTTAATGAAAATATTCAAAATTATTTTTTTTAGAAAAAACATACTTCACATGAAGAAACTTTTGACTTCTGTAATTTTCAGCCATTAAAATGAGATAATTATTATCTTCATCCGAATACTTTTTAATACTGATCCCTCGATTCTGAATTGAAAAATAAGAACAACTTTTTTAAAAAATTCTAAATTTAAATACCTCCTTCACTAGCTCTTTCCCAAAAATTCCAACCAATCTCTGGAACTGTCTAGTCATAACATACGGATTCCATGTTGTCAGCCTCGCGTGAATCGGGATAGACGAATGAATTGCCACGTTACGTTCCGTCTTCTCCGGATCAAAATGAGATACCAAAATGGAATATTCACCGGAATTCAATGTGATATCCTTCGTGGCACTTTCAATGTATTCACATGAAACCAACTCTCCAAATCCATCCGAATAGTCAGATTTGTAGACGCAGATCCAGGTTTTCTAAAATAATAAGTATTTAAAGTTTATTAAACTGGTTACCTACTTTTCGAATTTCTTTCGGCTGAAATGCGGTGACACAAATTTGACATCGTTCTCGAACTGTGATCATGATATTCATCTGAGTGCCATCAGCTCTTCCACCAACTGCCATTTTGAGACGGATTTCATGCCACGATGGACGATATCGGCAAATGTTCACTGAAAATTACAGTAATTTTTAGAATATAGAGTTGATCAGCTAACCAAAACCGAAATTCTGTAAAAAGTCAGTCCACTGAAGGAAAAACGCTCCTGGAACCGGACTATACATCTTCTTCAAATAAGACTGCACTTCTTCTGGACAAGACTTCCATTCATCTCTATCCTTTAGATGCTTAATCCCCCATGGATTCCGCACACGAACCATTCGATACGAACCGACTTCACAGACATTGATAATGGAATAAACATGATAACCGACAATTCCACGTTTGTCACAAGCCTTTGAATGAGAGTAACAAACCATTGGGTAGTTTTTGGAGCTGAAATAATTTTGAATATCAGCTGAAGACAAATCCTCAAAAAAAAGAAAAAAAATACCTAGCTTCCTTAAAAAACTTCCAGCTTTTTGAATCCCATTGCAAATTCAGACGAGTAGTTGGCGCTCCGGTTAAGAAACACAATGCGTCGATCACATAGAATCCCCTGATTTTTCGATAACTCCCAGAAACCTTTGCAATCGCCTTCTCGATTAGAGATGCCCAGAGCTGAAGTTATAGAATATTTGTAATTTAAATTTACATATGAAACAGACCATATTATACCCAGCAATAGTGAAAGCTCTCACAGAATTTCTATAGGGAAACCAGTCGTCCACCACAACCATTTTCCATTCGCCAGACACACAAAGCTTAACCCGATACACACCATATTCAGAGATTTCAAAACTCGGAAGAAGCTGTCGGATCAATTGTTCATTGTTAGAAA
Organism: Caenorhabditis wallacei; assembly: GCA_963932035.1. Classification (NCBI taxonomy): domain Eukaryota; kingdom Metazoa; phylum Nematoda; class Chromadorea; order Rhabditida; family Rhabditidae; genus Caenorhabditis; species Caenorhabditis wallacei. The sequence continues at coordinate 322,746 of OZ009934.1, forward strand.
TCGAGGTGAGAGCACCGACAATAGTACAATCTCCAAGAAATCCCTGATATACTTTGTAACAGTATATCGGATTATCTTCAAATATTGTCCAAGAGGAAATTTCCTCATCAACTTCCACCAACCGACGCCAATGGGATTTCATAGTGAAAGTACGGTAAAAATGTTTCTAAAAAAAATAAAGTTTATTCAGGAATTTATGTAGTTTTCGAAAAACCAGTTTGAAATTCTTCGGCACAAAAGATTGCTTCGAATGCGGAAATTCTCCATCATGAAATACAGTGTTGAATTGTCTGAAACCTAAAAATTTCCGAAAAAACGGAATCTAAAACCTACCTGCAATACTCCAAAATCGCCTGATACTTCTGCTCTTCCTCCTCAAAATCCTCTTCTAGAAACTTAGTTCGAACCGAGTCAATGCTCAATCGTAGTTGCTCCGCTTTCTTCTTCTTCACCATTTTTTTGTTACGAATTCAAATCGGTTAATTTCGGGAAAATTCTAGAATAAATTTTTATAATCTATAATCTCAATCTATTAAAAAAAACTAGGGTAATAAAAATGAGACCTAGGATTTTTTGGGGACACGTAAAAAATTTAGATCTTTGGAACTGATAACGACGCGTTTTGTTCGGAAGCGGAATTCCTTCCGTTTCCGCCTTCCGTCTTCCGTTTTTTTTTGTCACAAACTAGACAAAAATATTCAGATTCCCATTTAATTTTTAAATTTTTTCACATGCTCCCTTTTTTTTTAAATAATTGCTCGATTTCAAAGTTTGCATTTTTTATACTTTTCCCACTTTTTTTTTCAAAAATCACCCTGCAAACCTTTTTTTCTAATCCGTTTGATCTCATTTACATGTTTTTTCATCCTTCTCATTTTCTTCTTGATTCTTTATATATTCCTTCTGTCTTCTGACTGAAATTTAGCATGCGAGGCGAGGAACTCATACAACAAAAAAAACTATAATTTTTAATGTCAAACTTTAAAATTCTTCTTCTCTCACAACTCCATCAGATTATCAAAGGGGTACTGTGGCGCGCAATGTAGTGAAACGATTGTATTCTACGTGCGTCAGGCTCCTCCTTTCTCTGAAACTGAAGAAACTTCGCTCGCCAGACAGGGCGGGATTCCCACAATTTTCACAGTTTGAGATTCTAAGAACTCATTTTCATTCGCTCCACCGCTATGAAAGCCTCCGTTCTCCTTCTCGTTATTCTATTGGTTGTTGTTCAGCCACCACTCGGAGCTGCTTTCTTCGGAAAGAATAAAAATGTGAAGAGCATGTTCTACAACCCAGGTTACATTGAGGTAAAGACCTTATTAATCCTAATTTAAAAAAACTAATTCCTTTTTTCCAGGTCATCGACGCCAGACTCCGTATGGGATTGCACATTCCAAGTGAGAAAGACGAGTTCAACACTTGGTACAAGAGAAAGTTCTCACCATTCGCCAATTAAATTCTCCCTTTTTCTCAACATTTTTTTAGAATAATCGCGTTTCTCTCGATAACCAAAGTTATCACTTTCTACTTTCAAATTTTGATTATTTAATCAATTTTGTTGATCTCTTTTTGTTTGTCTAACAAACTTTTTCTCGCTAATTCTTCACACTAAGCATGAGTGTTCTAGAAACTTTTTCTTACTTTTTCGATCTTTTCTAATTTCATGATTCCTAAAATTTCTTCTTACATTTTTGATATTTTTGTTAGACTTGATTCTTCAAATCACTTATCTAATTTCGTGATTCAATAAAGTTTATTTCAAACTTTTCAATCGTAAAGGTTATGACATCTCAAGAGAGTAAAAATTAAGGTTGAAAAAAAAAAAGAAAAGGTTATCGAAATTTCATGAACACCAGATTAGAGCGGTCTAAAAAGGGAGCACGCTAACCGAGATTTCGAAATCACACATCCAGGATCCATGCCATCATACAGTATGATAAGTCTAAGATCACACTAATTTCTCATGCCATCTAATCATGACGTGTCACTTCATCACTTCCCCAAAAATACAAACTTCATCATTTCCTATCCCCACTTCGCCCACACAGCCTACAAATGTGTCATCCTTGAATATGCAGAACTCATAATAAAAAAAAAACTAAACATGAAACAAGAACATTGATTCCCAATCATAAAATACTTTATTTCATTTCATTTAATGTCCAGAGCTACTTGGCTTCTTTTTAGTCTTTTTGATAGTTCTTTTCTTGGCGAACTGACTTTGCTTTTCTTGCTTGCTACGCTTGTCTTTGCCCGAATGTGGCTGCAAAAAATTATATTTTTTGAAAAAAGATTGGGAAAACAAGGCATACCCATTTAACGTAGACACTCTTTTGCTTGTTATTTCTAGATTTCTCCTCTGCAATGGAGCTATCATATTTGGATGCCGCTTCTCTGGAGGTTCTGTCTTCTCCGTGCGATGGAAGCTTACGAGTTGGACGAGATGGTGGATCCTGGAACAGTAAATTATGAAACTTTTTAGAATTTGAATTTCCATACCTTTTTGCCCAAAGGCTTCGAATTAGTCTCAAGTGTCTTATCTTTCTTCTTATCCTCACGAACCACATGCGCCTCTTTGTTAGTATCCTTATCAGTCTCCCTCTTAGCCTCTCTATACTTCTCCCATTCCTTCTCCTTCTCACGCTCTTTGGCTTCTCTTGCTTCCTCCTTCTTCACCTGATTCTTCTTTCTTTCCTCCTCTTCCATGATAGCTCGAGTCACTCTTTTAGTCACATCACCATATTTTTTAAGCAGCAGTTCGAATTGAGCGTCCTTCTTGATGAGCTTGTCCTCGATAAAACACTGAATGATGCATGCTATAAGGAAAAGGAACTGAAGTTGAGATTGAATCGAGCCAAGACGCATTTTACGAAGACGTTTCAAGATTTCGACCATATCGATAGAGGGATTCTCACGAATCAACATAGATCCCAAATGGATCCCGACAAATGTTGAAGTACGGCCAACACCGGCGGAACAGTGAACAACCATTGGTTTACCGTTAGCCTGGAATAATATTTGATTCGAGAAATTCTAGAAAAATCTTCGAACCTTTTTAAGGATAGCCTTGTACATTTTGACCATCGGAGCAGGATCCAAAGGAGCAATTTGATCGTGCCAATCGTAATACCAGAAATGATGAACCAAGTGTTTGGCAGAGCCATTTCTAAAAGAAAAATTATTTTTTTTCCAAAGAAATTTCTTAATCCAACTAACTTCTTCTGAACTTGAAGAAGAGTATATTTGACCGGATTGAACAACTCGATAGTCTTCTCCACAACCTTCACTTTATAGTCGCCAATCTCTTTCTCCGTTTCAAAGTAATACTTTTGGCACTTCTCCTGATCAGCTTCAATGTGGTTACACAGCATAACGATCACGGAGCACTTTTCAGTGAAGATCATGTGCCAAAAGTCGCCAACTGTATTTTTGAGTGGTCCTTGAGTCGAAATGAACTGAACGCCATCCGGCATTTCCATCCACGACGCGTGAATGTAGTCGTTGGCTGCGTCACGCTCTTTGAGCACAACACGATTTTCATCGGCACAGAAGATGTGATTGTATCTAAAAAATTAAAGAATTTCATAAGCTCTGGACATCCGGACATACCGATTCTTATCCGCCATTTTCTCACAAATATCAGTCTTGACACTTGGCTTGTATTCTTTCCAGTCGCGGAATTCCTGAGTTATCTTACTTATTTTGGCATTTTCCAGAATATTTCTACTCCATTTCACGCAATTCATCGACTTTTCAGACTTCTTTTCGTCAACAGGAGTAGTTGGAGCGGGTGACGGTACTGTTGGCGCAGCTGGAGAGACGCCAGGAGCAGGAACAACTTCATCGAGTTGAGTTTTATCCAGTTGAACAGACTTGGTGTTGGCTGGATTGGTAGCTGCGTTGGTAGCTGCCGCTGGCTCATCTTGACTAGTTTGTGTCTTGTCCTTGGCCTTCTCCTGGCTGAGCTTGACGTTGTTATCAGTGCACCGCGTTCCCTGGAATTTTAAAAGTTTAGCTTTTTCCGTGAGAACAGAAAATCTTTCCATTTTCAATTACTCTGCAGGGTTGCTCGGAAATTTTTTAAAATTCGAAATGAAAATAAATTATCTTTTATTTAGAACTACGCGTGCAATAAATTAGCATTCCTAAACCTTAACCTCTACTTCTCTTACGAAACCCTCCCGCTATAGGGGAGCTAAAGTCCTGAAATCCCATCAACTCACCATCGTCTCTAATCTTCTCTTGAAGACACTTTTTTGTCAATTTCTCAATTGGCTTATAAAAATAACAATCGTCTTAGCACTAAATAATATAAAATAAATTTTTGCTGATGGCAATACGTGGAATTTTTTTTTAATCGGGCGGTTTTTTGGAACTTACGGGGTAAATGGGTTACGGAGTTCACGTGGAAAATTGAAATTGTATTATTTTATTTTAGAAAACACGTTTTTTATTTTTTTTTTCTTAACTAGGCTATGGTTGGTACTAACTTGGTACATTTAATCTGTAATCGCGCTCTACTGCACTTTGAACAAAAGCAAACGTGGCAGTGCAATAGAGCGCGATTACAACCTTTATCAAGCAAACAGATATTGAATTTATCTCCCAATTTTATCCAAGTGGAACATCACAATACAAAGGAGTTTTAAAAAATAGGCAAATCATGAAAATTCAAGGAATGTTTCAAAATAAAACATGCGTATGAAAAAAGGGAAAAGTTTGACAATTCAAAGATGGATTCAGAAAAAACATGTGTATGGAAAAATGGAAAAAAGCATGTAAATTTAAAGAATGATAAAAAAACATGTGTATCGACAAAGTTTTAAAATCACAAAATAGTTGAAAACGTAAGATTCAAGGAATGTTTCAAAATAAAACAAGTGTATGGAAAATGGACAAAGAATGGAAATTCAAAGATGAATTCAAGAACATGTTTATGAAAAGTGGAGAAAGCCTGAAAGTTCAAGGAATGATTAAAATAAAACATGTGTATGAAAAATGGACAAGGTATGACAATTCAAAGAATAATGAGGAAAACTTGCGTATCGACAAAGTATGAAAATCACAAATTAGTTGAGAAAAGTAGATGTAAGATTTAAAAAAGAAAATGAAATGAGAATGAAAATTTCGCAAAGTATGACAATTCAAGGAATAGTACAAAAAGGATGTGTAAGGAATAATGGACAAAGTATGACAATTCAAAGAATGATACAAATCATGTGTATCGACAAAGTATGAAAATCACAAAATAGTTGAAAAAACATATGTACAATGATCATGAAAACATTACAAGCCTCAAAAAAGAAAAAAAAGGAAAAAAAAATTATGTCTCACATAAAGATACCATCCATTGGCACCAGTTTCTCACCATCTGATTAACAGTCTGAGCCTCGATCCGTTCCACAGTTGCTAAGAACCGTGACTCCTCATTGTATTCCAAACCAGAAAGTTCCCAAACAAGATTAGTAGACATTTCATGGATTTTAGCTTCATCCGCATCGTTGAGTTGGTAACGGTAATAGATTCCCGAGAAGATAGTGAGCACTGTGATTTGCTCATTTGTGTTGTCGCTGTGGACGAGTTTTCTGGAAATGTTTTTTTAATTAGGGAACTAAAAATAAACTTACGAGAAAATTCTGATTGATCTAGATCTCATAAAAACCTCCAGAACACTTTTATTAACGATTTTCATCATTGTTTTGACGGTATTGAAAACTGCACTTGTTGCAATTCCCATCGCTCTGTACATTCCAAGAATATCGATCATTTCCTTTAAACAATTCTCATCTTGCAACTCTTCATTATCATTTGACATTCTTTGTGGTCGCTTCTGATATAACGCAGTGAGAGTTCCAAAAAGAGAAAGAGATAGATATTCCGTGACATTATCATTTTTAGCAAATTCTAGAATCTTGGTTTTGAGAGTGACGTCATCAACTAGGGAATCGCACAAGTTCTTATCTAGATCTCTGAAAAAAGGTATTGATTAAAATTGATTATCGACTATACTAACGGAATAGTTCTCCACAAATAACGACTGCAATTAAGAACTACGCCCCCTTTGAAATTGGTTGCGGCACAAAGGCAACGGGAAGCGCTTTTAGCAAGGAATATCTTGTATTCGTCCGACAGCTCCAAAAACATATCCTCGACTAGAATGCGGAATATGATACCGTATTTTGTTAATCTTGCGGCGCCAGACATTCGGAAGGTTTTAATGTTTTTGAAAACGATCGAAGCGAATTTTTCCTTGTCCTCCAAACTGATTTTCGATGCTCTTTGTGCTCTGAAACAATTTCTTTAAAAAATTTGACTCAATATTCTCAACCCACTTGAAAAACTGTTCGAAGCACTCCACAATCATGACTTGTTTATCGTGGGAGCCAAGAAAACGGAAGTATGTCTTGCATAACTGATCCAAGCACTTTTTGAGATCCTCTGGATCCTGATCAAATTCAGTTGTCAAAATCTCTTTGAGTCGATCCACGATAGCCTCTATATGTCCGAATTGGAAATTCGCGGAAAAGTGATAATCGAATGATTTGATGCATTCAGAGATGTTTTCGACTGTCAACAGACGAATTGATCTATTTCCTGATTTGTACTGCGGAATGGTTTGAAGCGGTGTTCCTGAAATCAATAAGCTACAAGGGACAAGAAAAAAACTAACCGATCAAGTTAATCATCTCTAAATTCTTATGATTCTCAATCAAAACAGCAAACATTTGTTGATCAATATTGTTGAAAGAGCAATCCAAGAATCGTAATTCCGGAAGAATAATTCCATGCTCCATCAAATAACTAAGAGTATGGCACAAGTCGGTATCACTGAAATTCATAAAATCAAAAACTTAATAATTCAGAAAACATACCCAACTTCTTCGCCGATATCCAGAATTTTCAAACTTTTCAAATTACCAAGATCCTTGAAAGATTCTTTGGACAATTGAGAACAATCGAAAAGATTCAAATAAGTGAGCCTTTTCAAATTCGATATTCCGTCTATAGTTTCCAAAGAATCTACAGTAATCTCGAGTTTTCTAAGAGTGACAAACGAGGAACAGATATCATTGAACTCGTCTTGTTCCAGAAAATAGTCATCGATGCGAAGACTGTCGAGTGTTGGGAGTATTGCGGCAATCTGTTGTGTTAATTAATGATTAGATCATGAAAGATAAGCTAACCTCTCGAAGCCAATGCTCTTTGAAGTCAACACCTTCTCCAAGGAGTCCCAAATGCTTCAAGTTTTTTTGAGTCTCTTGGTTCAAAAGTTTCTTTAAAAACTCCGCGATGTCAATTAATGGTAAGTTGTCTACAATTAAAAATGTTTTTAAAATTTCGTTCAAATATAAATACCTTCCATTTCTTCCATGTCGTCATCTGATTCCTCACTCGAATCGTCACTCGGCGGTTCAAAAATCAAGTGCCAATTTTTAAACGCCATTAGGTCCAATGAAAGGATATCTTGTTGAGAAATAGCTTGAATGCACTCTTCCGTTAACTCTCCATTGAATGACACAATAGGCGCAGGCAGCATATTATTCATGCACTCGAGACTTTTCTTAGTCACTCCGTGGTCGTTAAGGATGATACTAAAGATCATGCTGCTTGTTTCGAGAGGAATTGCTATGGGATACGAGAGTTGGAGTCTCCCTGCAAATTTTGTTTTCCTTAAACTTTTGAACTTTTGTTTTCGGAGAACAAAATATATACTTTATCACATGACCCCCTTTTGCTTTCACTACACGGTATGTCGGCGTCTACACTATTCATGTGTTCTCTCGTCGTCCATTCTCTTTGGGAACTTTTTTCAAGAAAGAAAAAATGGTCATGAAAAATGATCAAGAAATTTGATAAAAACCTGTTTCTTGAGAGAAATTTGAACTAATCGAAATCGGTTTCCCTTTTTCTTTTCAAAAAAAAATGTTATCATACCTAACGCAATATACTTGGCGATTCTAAAACAGCACATTTCCTTCAGCGACTGCATGTTGTTGGCGTAGAAGGAACTAGAAACGAATACTTATGATTAGGTAAAAGAGAAGAGGGGAGGAGAAATGAGAAGGGGGAAGAGAATAAAATAGGAGGAGACGGAATAAGCGAGAGGAAGAAAGAGAGAGAGAGAGGGAGAGAGTGCACACGAATGGAAAAGCGATGTTGAAGGTGTCGCAGCGAACAATCTCTAGCAGATAGTTGGAGAGCGAACGATAAAAGTGAGGAAAAAGTTTGCAAAAAAAGAGAGCTGAAGAAGAAAACGATTTATTGAAAAACAAACTTTTAAACATGATCAAAAAACAATTCAAAAGAAAACATTTCAAACAAAATTATAGGGTTACAAAGATTTAATTCTTCCCTGACTTGTTGGTTTTCACTTTTCCCTCAAACAAGCTTAGAGTGTATTGAGCCCATTCTTTCGTCTCATCTAAGTCACAATCATTGATAAACCATTCATAGACAGCTATAAACGGCTCTAGTCCGGATCGAAAGCGTTCATAGCGGGCCAGAGAATTAACCGCATCTTTCCTCATTTTCAAAATCGTTTCTTCCCAATCATCTGGTTGATCTTCGTTATAGCGAGTGATGAAATAGACATAATGCAAAAGGTCGCAAGTAGACCTTTGAACACTTATATCTTCGTTGAAAAGTGACTTTCTGGAATAATCTGATATCTGTGGAAACTCTTCGATAAAAACTTACGTAAACTTTTTAAAGTTCAGATATTCCAAAAATTTATGAGCAGTCGAAACGCCGGAACTCATCAGTATTGTTTTGAGAACGCTAAGAATATGTAAATCCCATTCTGCGAATTCTTCAATATATCGTATCATGTACGCCAGGTTTGAAATATTGCGTTCATTAGTAGTAAGCCATCTTTCCGATTTATCTTCTCTTAATTCACACAAAGTTTCTATCAGAGTGGTTAGGATAAAGGTGTAATTGTTGATATTAAAGGATTCAAGATCTCGTTTAAGCCAGTCTGCAACTTTCCCGTAGAGCACTTCATCTCTACCAATCCTCAAATTCCCATCTTTTGTCATGTGTCTGAAAAAATTTGTATTTAAAAACTATCAAATATTTGAAAAACTTACTTTATATGTTTAACAATCGCCCAAAGAACACATGGTCCTACACTACTATCATCATTGTTTCTAAGGTAATGTACAGCTCTTTGACAGACCGAATCATGAGTCTCAGCAGAGAGTTTAGGTGATTCAAGGTCGGTGAAGAATTTAAGAATAAACCACGATGTCATTAAGTTCATTTGCCTCACTGGATGACGTTCAGACATACACGGCAGTTTTAGAAGTGTCTTAATCAATATCTGCTTCTTCCATACAGGGATTGTTGCACCAATTTCATCACTGAAAAAAAAGGTTTTAGAAAGCCTCGTTGATTAGCAAAAAATTACTTGCAAACAGAGGTTAAAGTATGTATCCAATCACATGTCAATCTTATTGAAGAACGGGAATTGTAAGTAGCCAAATCTGATAGGAACATATCGAAGAATCCTTCATCTACAGTTAATTCTGTAGAATTCAAATCACTGAAGAAGTATTCCTGAAGATATTCCAGTTGATCATCTCGACGATTCTCGTTCCTTATAAAGTATTCAAAAGAATCGAAAAATTCTTTTCGAGTATCGTTTTTCAACACATTGATTCTTCCGTTGTCAGTCAAATCTTTATTCGTAGTGAATGGTTTACCTGCAATAATTTTTTAAAGTTTTTTGAAAATTTTTTTGAAAAAAACTACCAAGTAATCGAAGCACTTTTAATTTTGAAAATCGCTGTGTAATTTTCTCAATCATGTCATCAGTTATTTTAGTATGAGAGCAATCCAAAGTATGTAATTCCGGGAGACCCTTGTCGTACTCCAATAAATGCGTCAACAATGTCGAAAACCTATCTATACAACCAGCAATCTCCAAAACTCGTAAATTTTTCAACTCGAGAATATCTTTTACAGATTCTTTTTTGGAAAGAATGATACTGGATAAATTCAAGGATTGTAATTTTTGCAATTTCTTAAGACCATCCAATGTGTATATTGTGGATGAACTTAAATCCAGATTTGTCAAGTTTTCAAAGTTATCACAAATAATTTCAAAGTCGTCTTCTTCAACAATATAACCGTATCTGATAGTAAGCGATGTTAAAGATGGAAGAAGTGCTGGAAGCTAAAAAAAATTTAATTTAATTACCTTAACCATCAAATCTTACCTCTGAAAGCCAAAGAACAGAAAAAGTAACACATTCAAAATTGATATGTAATTCGCGAAGACTTTGTTGACTAGTTGGATTCAAAATCATTGATAAAAGTTCGATGGGATTTGTAAATGAATCTCCATCATACTCTTTAAGAAACATATCCCATGTCCTTAATGACAACAACTTCAAACTCTCCAAATTTTGTGCCAGAACCATATCACAATCGTTGTCGGTGAAATTACTCATTGAAAGTCGCATCTCTGACACGTTAAGCATGTTTTGGATATTAATCCGAGACGTTGGACATTTGTCTTCATTATGCAAGTGAATATATTCATCGAATACTTTGTTGCTCAGTTCTTTGTTGAGTTTTTTTGGGAAAGTTTTGTAGATTTCTGGAAGTTAGCTAGTAGAAAAGTCTCGAAAACAAACTAACCATCTCCTATATATTTTGCAACGCTTTCCACGCACAACTGCTCCAAGGTTTTGTCCATTTCTCTAGTTCTGCACTGAAATAAAGGAGCTAGACTAGTAGTTGCACTTTGCGTTGAAGTAGAATAATCTTTAGTACGAAATAACGAATTACTAAACAAAGTTAAACATGTATTTATAAATAAATTTATTGAAAAATTATCAAATTGACAGGAAAAAATACAAAAAATCCAAAAAAAGGAATATCAATAACCCGTTAATCAATAAGTTCTGGTTCATTCTCCTTGTCTTCTTCCTCTTCCTCCTCCTCCTCCTCCGAATCATAATGATCATACCCGGATATTCTCATAAATAATTCGAAAAAGAAAATACAAATTTGTTCGGTTTGCCAACGCCTCACTCGCTTCATCGCGTACTCCAAACCATCCAAATACCCGGTTTCCGGAGTATCAACGAATCCCTCCAAAGCTTGTACCAAATCAAAAAGAAGGACTCGTTGAGATTCAATGAGCTCGGCTCGCTGCGGCATTTCTTTTTCTTTATCTGGGTAGATATGGTAGTAGATTGTTACGAGGAGGAAGGCAGCATGTTCTCTTGTCTTAATCCTTGGCGAGTAGAGAGCAGATCTGGAAATTGATTAATTTTTATTGTAAAACCATTTTGAACTTACGTGATTTCAATGAAACAATGCTCCTTGAAAAGACCAATCGCCGAATGATCATGGCTCCTCATCATAATCATTGATAACACTATCAAAACGCGATGTAAAAGTTCTTGACGGTTCTTAAATCTTCCCAAAAGAATACACAATCTCTCCACATAAACCTGATCGTTTGGATCATAAATCTTGATGGTTTTCCCTTTAATATCATAGAACTTGGTAATTATGTCTATGTAGCAACCGTAATAATTGTCAGCCAATGCAGGGAAATTGTAGGTTTCAAAAAGGGTTATAATCCTATCAACGATTCCGAAACTTGAGAAATATCTGACTTGATAGAGTGTTAAATGTCTGCAAAAAAAGGAATTGGAGGCGAATCAATTTTTGAAAAAAAAAACTCACGCCAAACTTCTAAGGATGATATTGAAACCGCAGAAAGTTCCCTTGCACCGGAGGACAGGCTCATTCATCACATAGATAATAGCATTTTGAACCATTTCATGCCGACATTCTAAGGAAGTTTGAAGCATCATCTCATTGCACAAAACCACTATCGCATCGGCTAAACATTTCCGTCTCTCGTAGCTACGAGTGAATAGTGGAAGCATGTCCATGACATAAGTGGCGACATGGTGTCGGTCTCCTTTTGAGAATCGAATTGCTCGAGAGCCTCTGGAAATATATTTTTTTCAACGTTTTGATCTTCCTCCTTCTTACCCTAACACTGCGGCCAAACACAAAATCGCTTCGTGTTGATTGCGCGCCAAATGTGGATGATAAGAGCAAAGAACTCTTATGCATCTTCTGAATTGCTCATGACTAAGTTCATCGAATTTTCGGCGTATTGTCTGATTAAGCACTTGACAACATCTAAAACAAGTTTCGGTATCAAGCTCATTTCTCGAAATGTAGAATTCCAATGTGCGAAGGCAAGTTTCCACGGATCCCAAGGTTAAGACATTGATCTTTCTTCTTAATCCTTGTACATGAACTGAAGTTTCAACTGATGTTCCAACCACTCCAATGGTCTCCAATTTATCATGAGTATGTGTCAATCTTGCCAGCACTTTTGGAGTCACTTGATTGAATGCTAGATCCAAGTATCTCAACTCAGCTAGATAACTGTTACACGACAGGTAATGCTCAATGATGCTATGAGTTTTTGATCTGAAATTATTATTTTTACTTTATTAAACTATCCTTCATTTTCTTACTCATCAACAGCTAAGACCAACTCTCGAAGTTTTTGCAAATAGAACAAATCCTCGATATCTTCCTTCGACTCAATTTCCACTTTCGAAATGTTCAAATACTCGAGATTTTTAAGCTTTGAAATCCCCTTCAAACTATGAATTGCTGCATAAGTGATATCCAACCGAGTCAGTCTCTCAAAATAATTGCACAGGTCATTGAAGTCATTTTGCGTTAAACGGTACCACCCGATATTGAGGGATACTAAGGATGGAAGTTGGGTGGAGAGCTGAAAGAAGATTTATTTTTTCTGTTTTTTTTTTTAGAAAAAGAAACTTACAACATCCAACCAACACTCGCAGGCGATCATGTTGTCTCCAACGATTTTCAGATGCTTAAGCATCTTCTTACTTTCCGGATTCAAGAACTTGTCGACCATTGACTCAACCTCCACCACATACAGTCTATCTGAAAATTTTATCTTCTATCTATTTTCAATTAGCAATTCAATATACCATCTTGAATTTTATCCGGATTCGGAGCAGGTAACTCCTCGAAAGCTCTTCTCGTAAAAGCCGCATAACTCTCCTCGAATAAATCTTGTCCAGGTTCGAGTGGTGCATCTCCGACGACTTCAAATCCATAATACTCTGCCCCTTCTGGATCCTCCATTTCAATTGGTTGTTGCTCATACTCTTCTTCATCATTTTGCTCATCTTCATCGTCAATATACTCATCATCAACTTCATCAATATGCCAATGAACTATCGACCAACTCTTCACATTTCCAAGTTCCAATGATTCCAGATTCTGATCGTAAACCAGAGCACAGAGATGATGATCAAGATACGGTCCATCGAAGGAAAACGCGTTGACGTTTAGAATTTCGTTGACTCGGAAGTGACTTTTGGACCATATTTGGTTGTCGTAATGAACCAGATACTTGAAGATCTGGTTACTCAACTCCGGTCTCGGTTTTTCCGGGAATCTTGGGATTATACCTGAAAATCAAGGCTTACTGGATGTATGCTTGGTCCAAAAAGATTCTGGTCATGTGACAAGATTACTGTATGTACTAGAACTTCCCCAAAGAAGTCAAAAATCAAACCGAAACAGGTTTCTTTCGTTTTTCAAGACTCATCAGAAACCAATTCATCTCAACGATAAGGCAGTGTAACCCCCCTATATTACATCTCTGTGTCTCTCCGGTTGACCTGACACTCTCCTAGTACGTTTTTTCTTCTTTTTGTATCAGCCTTTTTCTAGACTTTATAGATAAGACTTACCATCAGCGATGTATTCGGCAATACGATCGGCGCAAAGCGCTTTCAACGATCTCCTCATTTCAAACGGCTAGAAGCGAATTGAAGAAGAACACGACACAAAAAAATCGGTGTGTGTTGGAGAAGTCGGTGTCGACGGGGGACAAGGAGTGAGAAGAGGGGAGGTGGTGGCAGAGAGAGATTGGAAACGCAGAGGGGGGTTACATGCACACTAGGCAGCAACCAACGGCACACACAAACACTCACACTCACTCACGCCACACACACAAAGCACGTTCGATGAGAGAGAGAAGTGAAAATGATCGTGTGGTGGTGATGAAGGAGGGAGGGGAAGGAGAAGAATTAGGAGAGGGTTGGCCAGATGTTCTTTTGTGTCGAATGGACTGGTGTAATGAGACTGTTGAGACCTGATGCAATATTTCTACATCTACCAGAAGGGGAGGAGTTTAAAAACAAAAATATTTTTATTTCAAACTGTGAATTGCCCAAATATAGAGAAGAAATACAAATTGACGAGTGAACCGTGGTAAGAAAAATGATAAGAAAAAGAGTTAACAAAGAAAAATTTAATTGTCAGGATTAAGTCTTGCTCTCTTGATTTCCGGCTCTCCATCTGCCCGTTCATCGACATCCACCTCGGCCTCTAGCTGTGCCTCATGATCCGCATCTACCTCTGCCGCTGGCTCTTCCTCATGATTCTCATCTACTTCTGCCTCTGGCTCTTCCTCATGATCCGCATCTACCTCTGCCTCTGCTTCAGCATTAGCAACCGCTTCCATTGCCTGTGCCCTTCTATTGGGATTTCGGAGAAAATCGTTAAACTCATCCATATCGAAATGGTCGGTGGAAGCCTCGTATTCCGCCCATTTGTTCATAAAAATGTCGGTTACTATATCTGCCACTCTAAATGTGTATTCTAATGGGTCGTCGCGATCATTCTGTGAACAGAGAATGACGAATATGTCTATTCGCACTTTTCGTCTCACACCAAGTTTCAGATTTCTGTTTAAAAAAAATTATTTTTAAAAAACTTAAATTCCAAAATTACTTGATCATTCCAGACATTGGTTCCTTGTAAAACTCGTGCAACTCATCGTCCCTCATTTTCAAAATGAATCTCTCTACAATATCCCATACGCGAGTGAGATTCTCTTGGTTATTAATGAAAGCCGTGACATAATTCATCATCGTCTTTATATCCAACATTGTGACTTTAATCTCGTATTCATCGTGCACTATCAGACGATCCAAAACGGCTAAGACTTTGAAAAGATGCACTGGGTTTTGAACGAAATAATTCACATTGCTCCGTATACATGAGAACAATAAAATTTGAGGGCCCCCGTTTGCCGAACAACTTATAAAATCTTCATTTGGGATAAGCCGCCAACATTTGTCAAGAAGCATGCACCCATAAGCTGTTTGTACGCCTGAAAACTTTGAAATTGACTGTTGTACCTCACCCATTGTTATCTTACATTCCTCACGCGAATTGCGCGCTATAACACGGTATAACCCATGGATGACCTGCTGGCAAAGTTCTTTCACCCGACAGATAACTTCTTCCGGAAAAATTATAGAATCACAAGATAATATCATCCATTTGGATAGGTCAATGGAATATTTCCAAACATATTTCACATGATTTTCGTGAAATTGGTAATTCGGATTACCCCATTCGAGAAATGATTCGAAGATGAGTTTTATCTCTGAATCGTCAAACTTGAAAACATTTTCTTTTCTGAAACACACAAATCTTAGTTATTATAGTTGAGTCAACAAACTCACGCTGACAATAATCCAAATACATATGCCACATACGATAGAATATGTGGACATCCTTTAAACCGGCGACCGACCTCTAACAGATCTTTAACAAGTTCATGAAGGAATGATTCCGGAATGCTCTCATAATCGTGTTTAATGTAGTATTTGATCCCTTCGAAAATAGAGGACAAATGCTCATTACAGCAAGCATTATAGAAATCACCGAATCGGCAACAATCATCGGTAAAATAGAATTTCGCACATTCCCAACATTCTTCAATTGATCGCTGATTCAGAATTTTCACATTGCTATACTCCAACGGTGAAATTTTATTCAATGGTGTTTCTAAAAAAAATGATTTCAATTTAAATTTAAAAAAACACTTTTTTTGTACCTATCAAACTAATTGTTTCAAGTTTCGGATGAGTTTTCACCAATTGCTCAAGCATTGAATGATTGATATTTTGAAATGAGAGATCAATGAATCGAAGTTCCGGAAGAAACTTTTTGCAGTCGAGATAACTTTCAAGAGAAAATGAGTTATCTTGTTGCACACTGAAATAGAGTAGAGTCACAATGTTCAAAAACTGGAAACTCACTTTCTTTTCGTAACATTAGACATAATCAACACTCGTAACTTTTTCAACTTGAAAATATTTTTGATTTTATAATCTCTCGGAATATTCACACGATTCATGTTAAGCACTTCGAGATTTTTTAATTTACGGATTGGCTCCAAACTTGATACGGCTGTATGAGAAATGTCTAGTTTAATCAGATGTGGTAAAGCTTTGCAAAGATCATGAAAATTTGAATCCTTAAGTTTACAACCAGCAATTCTGAGACTAGTTAGATTTGGAGTTATTTCAGACATCTGGAAATTAGAATTTCTTAAAGACTTGACGAGTTCAAGCTTACTCGTCTCCATGAAGTTCCAAATTCCATATGAGTTCCATTCATTTCGAGTGATCTTAATGTCAACCGACTCTCAGGGCTTAGAAAAGCTTTTAACACTTCCACTGTCCTAACTCCCACTTTTTTTGCTAAACAAAAACTGATTACTTATTTGATATTTGATAAATTTGATCTCACTTCTATCACGACAATTCTCTGTCAAATTCTCAACCAAAAAATCCAATTCCAATCTCTCAATATCCTTCAATTCGTAAACACGTTCAAAATCTTTTATGAGGAGAAACTTGATTCCTATCACTTTTCGTACATTGGATTTCATCAAATACAAGACGATGCTTCTATTAAGACATAGATTCTCTCTACTGAACTTTTCAGCCAGGAAAGTGGCTAAGTCAGCTGTCAATGGTTCGCATTCATCGAGATTATCTGAAAATTAATTAATCAACTAATTAGTTTAATGGCAAGGGTCTTACATTTGTGAATATTATCAGAAAAGGCTTTCGCCGCGAGCTCCTTTAGAGCTGGTACCATAACCCACTGAAAATGAATGAAAATTCAAAGTTGACAGAAGTTAAGGGGGAAGAGAGCTTATCAGATTTTGGTGTAGATGTGGAAACTGAGGTTTCTAAGAAGTCATAGTAGAAGAGGCTTAGAACTTTTGGACTTAAAAATATATGTCAAAGAGGGTTTAAGCAACGCTAATACAAACAAATTGTGTTATACTTTACTTTACTTTAACTTTAACTAACTTAAACTCAAAGTTTAACTTTGGTTAGAACATGATGTACAAGGTTGAAGCCAGATTTCTTAAACTCTGCACACTTTCGATACGAAATCAATAAAAGTCTGCTGTGGCTTTGACTGAGTGCATGAGTGTAATATAACAACGCGTATTGGCTTTCAACTCATCGTTGCCATGGCAGCAAGTAGTCAACCAGCAAGAAGTACACATATATATCATCCATACTTTTTGAAAAGTTTTGAAAAAAGAGAACAAAGAAATAATTTAGATATAAAAACACCGTATAAACAGTAAATAGAAAAATAAAAGGAAATGATAAAAAATAGGTTGAATCATTTATTTCGAAAAAAAACGAAAGTAAGAAGAGATCAATAGGAGATACGAAGTTTCAACACAGGTGGCGAAAAAGATCAGAAATGATATTACGTCTTATCTTGGTGAACCTTTAACCCGATACGGGAACCAATTTTCATACTGCCGAAACACCCATTTCGCCCAGGGTTGCACAAGTTCGCAATTAGGATCAGGAGCACACGCATAGAGTTCCAGGAAAAATGGCATGTCATCATCTCGCCGTGTTACAGGATTTCCTAACAATGCACCAAGTCTTCTAAGAAATATGTCCAATCCAGGCTTTGGATCTCGTTTTTTGAAATGATGAACCCAGATTTGAACGATGAGATCTATCGAAGCGTCGAATACCATTGGATCTCGAGTTGTGAAAAGTCGACTGTAAAAAAACATTAGCAAACTGTTATTTTCCAAGAACTCACCCAAAAATAGACAATTCTTCAGATCCAAAAAATCTTCGAAATGCTTTCCGATGAATATTACCCAATAACTGGTGTGGACCTCCAAATATGCATCGAAGGATAGCTAGTTGCACCGGTGGGTGCTGATCGAAGATCTTCAAAGATTTCATCAACATGGCGACAATTGCGGTCCATTTTCTTCGTGACACCAATACCTTCTGGTGAAGGCAACAGAATATTTTGAGTAGACTCATGAATATTATGGGATCAGTGTTATTCGAAACAAAATGGAATAGTTTGTTTCGGAGATGCTTGTTGTTGGAAAAATTCATCAAGAGTTTGTCGCTAATCTTTTCAATAAGAATACCGAATACTATGACGCTGGGTAGAACCAATTCAGTATCAATAAGAAGAGATTCTGAAGCTTGATAGCATATAATGTCTATTTGTGACTGTGTAGCAACATCAATCACTAGAGGATTCGTAAAAACGCTCCATGTGTAGACTCTTATTCTGCGGCTCCAACTGATCTCGGTATCCGTAGCGAAATAATCCAGGATACGAATGACATTTCCGATGAGATAACGTCTAACAGCCACTGGTATATCTGCCATGATTCGCAATCTAACAAAAATTTTCGAAAATTTTTTTTCAAAATTTCCATAAAACTTACTTGGACACAGTCTGCAGAAAATAAGTTGCAGATGCCAAAACATCACTATCATTCCGATAATCATTGCAAATCTCGATCATTTTCAATAAAGCTCGATCAATATCATTTGGATTTTGCCGTCTAAGTCGATACACCAACGAATTAGCCATCCCACAGCATAGTGACATCAACAGCATCGTGTCGATTCTTCTGGTTTTGGTGAAAAAGTTTAAAGTAGCGAGATCCTCCGACATGAATTGAGTTTTTCCCACGTATAGCTCTTTCATCATAAAATCAGGCAAAGCTGATCTTGAAAGATTTGAACCTTAAACGACGTGGATTAGGTAAGCGCGGAAAGGAAACTCACCAAAAATACAAATTGTTTCAAGTGATCTATGAGTCGTTTCGAGTGTCTTACAATCTTCCGCGTTTAGTACGTTGTATGAGCAATCAATTCGTTTCAGTTTTGGCAAAACCTTTCCAGTTTGGTTAAATCGATTGAGTGAATATGATGGCTCTGTCCTGAAAACATATAGAAAGCTACATAATGAGGAACTATTAACTAACTGTCTGCCTGCGATGTACAATGTTTTGAGATTTGCCAAATTGAAAATATCTTCAATATCCTCTTTGGTTTCTAACAAGAGGTTAGTCAAGTCCAGCTCTTCTAATTTGACAACTCGATGTATTCCATCTAGATTAGTCACTCCTGACCCGCTAATGTCTAAGATAGTTAGATTCGGGTATTGAGAGCAGATAGTCTTGAAATCATGATCTGTTAGTTTACTGTTTGGAATTGAGAGATTGGTAAGAGATGGGAGAAGTGTGGAGAGCTAAAATAAGAAAAAAAATGTTTTTAAAAAAATGAGATTTTTACCGTTGAAATCCATCCATTTGAATAAGCCAATGTCGATCCATTCACCGACAATTCCAACAGCTCACTTTGACTAGTTTCACTCAACATCAAAGTTACGATGTCTGTCACATACATTTTATCTGAAAATATCATTTTAACAAAAACAACTTTTTCAAAACTTACCTGAATCAGATTCCACCTTAAACAAAGCTCTCAAATCGTCATGGGTTATTATAAACGGCACTATGAACTGTTTCAGTCTTTGGCACAAAGTAATATTTCTGAAATTGGCATGAACGAAATGTGGTAAGACGACGCGTGTCGCATTGAATTTTTGTTTAATCTCCTTTTCGATAGCGTCAGTCATTTCATAGATAGATAGTTCGTCTAGGACTTGATTGCTTGATTCTATATCCAAACGATAGTTTTTGTGTTTGTACATACCTAAAGAGAGATTGGTTGAGTTTCTGAAGGGGGAGAAAAAGCTACTCACCGCTAATTATATACTCCCCAACCGCTTCGACGCACAATGCGCGAAGTGATGGTACCAGGCCGACTGTTAGTGACATCTGTAAGGATTAAAGTGGAATTAATTAAGGTTTCAGAAAAGAAGATCAAGATTAAGCTAGCAAAAGTCCCCAATCTCATAAAAATCTACTTGGCACTGTGCCAAGAAACACAAATATAGTTTTTCAAACGAAATTTCATCATTTTTTCCTATAATACCACCGAAATCAAAGTGAGATTTCATTAAAAGAGAGAATGATCTATTGTGTCCGTCATTGCTCCTCTCTCTTCGCCTGCTAACCAAAAAGAAATGTGGAAGGACACCTCTCCCCTCTCTTGGTCTCTTTTGTCTCGTTGACATAATGTTTTTGGAGGGGAGGTGTTGGAAGAGTTCGAACTTTGGAAAATTTTTTGGTGACGGGAATTTTGAAAGGAAATGCTGATTCAAGATAAGATTTAGTTGGTGATCTTGGAAAAGAGATTAAAATTGGCCCAAAAACCTAGTTTCAATTTTTTCCTAATTTGACTATTAAAAATAATAATGATGAATTATTAAATCAATAAGAGCTTTTATCAAAAAAAGCTCTTATCAAAATTGAAAGCAAGGTATCAAAAATGAAGAATACTCAGAAAAGAAAGCCACATTCGCGCTCCGCATATCAACAATAGCAAAAACAGCTCGATATGTGTGTGTTTCGACGGGGTGAAAGCAGAAGAGGGGAAGAGAGAAGACAGAGAGAGAGTGCACGTTAGTGCAACGAATAAAATTAGAGAAAAAGAGATGAGGACGTTCCCTGTTGAAAGTGAGGAGGAAGGAGTGGCTTTTGAGGTCATAAGCAGCATGTCCTGGCGAAAACATAATATGAAATGTGGAGGTTGTTGCAATGAGGGATCAATGGGAAAGGGGGAGGATAGGATCTAGTAAAGGATAAAAACTAATAAACCGGTCAACTTATCTGAAACATTTCGAAGCTATGTTATCAGCTATTCTGAATCCAAGTTTAAAGAATCTATAAAGTCTAAGATGTGAAATGTGTAGATTGTTGCAATCAAGGTTCATTGTGAAAGGGGAGGACAGGATCTAGTAAAGGATGAAAAACTACTATATCGGTAAAGTTGTCTGAAACTTTCAGAAGCTATGTTATCGACTATCCTTAATCCAAGCTTAAAGAATCTATACTAATAATTTATCAAATTCTTATATAAATGCTCTGTTTCAATGATTTAACAACATTCTATGTTTTAGAATTTCTAATCATTGTTGTTGTTATCCATTTCCATTTTCTCAGAAATCTCGTGATATCTCTTAATATGATGTCAAAGCAAAACTCAAATGTTACACATGACTGAATTTATTAAAAATAGAGAATTTTACATGAATCACAGCTTAGAATAAAGTACAAATCACATTTCTACCGGAAAGGATTCACTGATCAACTACTCGATATCTTCTATTATTATACCACTTCCGGCGGTAATCCATATGAGTCCAAAGCACCCAATTCGCCCAGAATTTGAGACGATGAGCATCTGGATCAGTTTTCGACATTTTGACAGTTAAATAAATTGCAAGATCCTGATCAACATGATCAGTTTTAGGGAAGTTACGCCAGGTTTTAATGATAGTTTTGATAAGACGCTCGTTCTTTTCCTTGTCATAAATGAATGGGTGTTGTCTGCCACGTGGGTTTTTAAGGAACCAGATTTTGACGAAAAGGGATACGGTACGCTTGATGATTTCAGTGTGTTCGGAGCAGAAGAGCAATCTGGAATTAGAATCTTAGATTATTGGATGCTGCTCCAGAACTAACGTAGCGATTTGAAATTCATCCATGTGGAAGAATTGATGAAATGATTTTAGGTGAAGCTTATCCAAAAGTTCCTCTAGATAATCCAATATAGGAATCTGAATATCTGGATGAGCAGTAAGACGATTCAAGCTGATCATCAAAACTCGAATCTCATATTCATCCTGTTTTTGATCTTTCCGGAGTTCCCCATGATTTCTTAACACACAATAGATATCAAAACTGATTTCCCACATTTTATAATGGTTAGCTGTTCTCATCAGCTTCATTAGTCCCGTTCTCATATTAGCATCATTCGCTAGTTTGTTGAAATTAACAGGAGTCATTCTTTGAATATGAATTGACAAAAAACGAAGACAATTTGCGACGATTGCAGTTCTCCTAGCGATTTTTTGTGCGATGTTGAGACAATATCTATCAATAATTTCAGGTGAAGCATTGTCAAATAACCCTGGAGTTGTTAACACTGCCCAGGTGTGGAACAAAATTGTTAGTTGAGTTTTGTCAGGATCCACCATGAAATCTTGAGTGATAAGAGTGTAGAAAATGTGCATCGATGCATTTTTGTATTGATCACAGAGACTATCTACACCGTGTTTGCTGAAAATTCAAGATCTTGTTATTCATTTTGGAATTCTTAGAACGAAACTCAAGATACTAATTATTTCCGCTCATGTGATTCTTACTCATCTGAATTCAAAAAATAAGCCAACTCAAAAACAACAATTAGACTACCGTATCCCTAAGGAGCCAAGCGGAAAACAAGGCAACGTCATCTTACCTGAACCACAACTGCATACAGCTCATAACTCCTGTCATAGTCAATCGATCGTCGTAACGAGCTTTAGCAATTGATAACAACAATGCATTACACTTCTGGAGATCACGTTCATCCTGATCATAATTTAAGAATCTCTCGATTTTTTCATAAATCATATCCGTTGTCGGATAGCGGGTTAGCTTGAATTTAGAGTAATGATAAAGAGAACTGAGACAAGATTTCAGGTCCTGACACGATAAAACACTAATTATTCCTTTAAGGAGCACAGGCTTGTATGGGATTCGAGTTCCTTAAAAGTTAAAGGATTTGGGATTCTCAATAGAGCGCACTTACCAACGATACAGATTTTTTCAATGGTTTTATGAGCCAAGAAGAATTTGGCGAAAATGAATTTGTCGGTTTTGTTGAATGAGCAATCCAGGTATTTTAGCGCGGGAAGTACTTTATCATTATTTACGATATGGTTTAGGTTATAAACTTTTCTTTCTCTGAAACTTAAACTATGCTTATTCAAAGGCGCCTTTAAGCTTACGGCTCTCCAGAAATATCTAACACTTTCAATTTCTTTAAGTTGAATAAATCTCTGATATCATCCTTCATCCGGAAGGGAATCGCGTTCAAGTTAAGAATTTCTAAGTGTTCCAAATTAGAAATCCCATTTAGATTTTTGACCCCTGAACCAGAGATATCTAGGGTTTGAAGATTCTTAAATCTCTTGCAAAGAACTACAAATTCGGATTGCAGGAGTTGGCAATGTGGGATAGCAAGACTGGTAAGAGATGGAAGGAGAGAGGAGAGCTGGAAGAGTAGCTACAGTAACCAAATGAAGATATTCTGACTCACTTTTCCCATCCACCCCATCGGATATTCCAACCCACTTCCGCAAAGTGTCAACATCTTCAAATTCTTTTGGCTCTCTTCATTCAACATTTTCTTTATGACATCCATCGGTGTCTTCATCATATAAACTGAAATTTTCTCTTCTAAAATCTTATCCTATCTTTTTTAACCTACTAGTTCTCCCCGCTCTCATCACAGTGTACGATGATTCATGTGGAATCGAGATTTCTTTGAAATTCTGAGATTGTAACATGTTAAGAGTGTAGTCATAGACATCCTCGGGAACATCGATGCAGGTGCAATTGAATTTTTTAGTGATCTCCTCATTCGTTTTTCTGGTCAACGCGAAATTCTCACTTAGCTGACGGTAAACAAGATTACTCAATTTCTCATTTAGAGCGTAGTCAGTGTTTAAGAGATGGCCTAAATGCTTAATTAAAGCAATTTAAAACGAGATAATTACCTTCATCAATGTATCTGGCAACTTTCTCCGAGCTAAAGCTTAGCAGCGTCTTGATAGTAATCATTTTCGGAGCTTAGCGAATAGACTTTCGAAAAAATACTTAGGTATACGTGAAAGAAGAAAAATTAGAAGAAAAGAAGCTATCTCTTCTTTTCTTCCTCCCCCCTCTCATCGAAATCGATAGAAGGCAGCGTGGCGCTTCTATGGCAACCGACTCGTGTGGGAAGGGTTCTGGGTTGTATTCTTATCATTGGAGATTCTTTGTGGGAATTCTTAAATTGAGGGTTGACTCAGGATGGCAGGTGGAAGGGAATTGTTATCGGAAAGAAATTGGCAGGTAGTATTTCACATTTTTTGTATTGGAGTTTCTCCACGAGGAATTCAAAACCACAAGAACCTCTAGACAACGGAAATACGTCATTAACACACGTTTCTATATCCCCTTCCTCCCCTCATCCCACACATCCCGGCTCCAATTCATCAGATTAACGTTAGTATAGTAGCAAACGAGATATGTAATTCATTTTCGGGATAAAAGGGGTAAGAGGAGGAGGAGGAGCAACACATTCAATTCACTGAAGTGCTTCCCTTCCGTTGAATTCAGATTTTGTTGATGGTGACATTCTTTTTTGCACGGTTCAAAGGATTTCTCGTTTCGTTTTTTGTTGAGTTTTGGTTGACCTGAAGTTAGAAAAAAAAAAGTTACAGGTGGTTTTATTCAGCTGTCATTAGTCATTTCTAAGGGGATTTTTGGTTTTTTCTAACCCCATTTTTAATGAAATGTTGGTGTAGGCAGAGAAAATTATGACTAAAAAAAATTAAATTTCCTGATTATTTTTGGTCCAGACATCCGATCCTACTAGTCGGAAAATTTGTCTTCGTGAAAAATAATATTTTTGAATATTAGATTCGAATTTCAAATTCTTCCTTTACCCATATTCTCACTTCCGGTTTTCAAAACAAAATAAATTACGAAAATTTCGAAAGTTTCGAGAATTCCTCCCTAATCCATCGCTTAAAGGTTTCCCCCAGAAAAGATTAGTTGAACATTTTAGAGGAAGCCAAGAAATTTCACTTTTGAAATTTTATATATTTTTGTTATTTTCTTATTTTGTTAGATGTTTGATTTGTTAAATATTTTGAAAAATTTTGTGTATAAAAAGATAAGATTTCTTAATTAAAATCATTTTCAGTGAGATGTTTCGCTTCTTGTTGGTATTGGTAGCTATTCTGGCTGTCTTGAGCGTTCAAGCTTATCCTGCGAGACTTCCTCAGAGAGTAAGTTATCTTTTTTTCTCCCAAAATCCCAAATTCCTTTTCCAGAGAATCCGTGGCGAATCCGTCGACTCTGTCTTCTTCTCTCCATTCAGAATCATCGGAAAGCGTGCGCAGATCACTGGACCGGCTTATGAGTGAGAATTTTCAGGATTTCAAATTATAAGAATACAATTTCAGTGACCTCGGCGAGTACCTCGTTAATCCTGACTTGTTCTAAGATTGAAGCAAGCTGAATACTTTTTTAAATTATTCATTCCACTGGCCTTGGCTTATATAATCAGTTGTGAAGAAGAATAAATGTTCCATTGAGCTCATTTTAATCAAAATAACAAAAAAAAAATTAAATTAGAATAATTTATTGTCGAAACATCAAGGACAATGAAATATATCATAATAGGGGAAATAATTAGACACCTCACATTGCTACCACTTATTTACAGACAATGTCATTCAAAAGTTATGTGAGAAGTGATGGGGAAGGGAAAGAAATGGAAAACGAAAACAGAAGTTGTCGCATAAAAAACGCGGATACGGTAACTTAGGGTCACATCCAATTACATGGATCACTCGGAAGAGAGAGAAAAAGAGAGGGAGATAATAGTCGTTTTAACCGAAACTCATGTCTTAACGACGACGGCAGCATGATCCACCGCATTGGGAGTATCCAGAAGAGCATCCGCATCCGGAAGAGGTCGAGGCGCATGGGACGACGATCTGGGCGGCTTGTTGGCATGTGTTCTGGCAGGTTTGTTGGCAGATTGGCTGGCATTGGAGAACGGTGGCCGAGGATTGGCAGGTGTTCATGCATGAGTTTTGGCATTGGTTCTGGCAGTTGTCTTGTTGTTGGAGGACGATGACCTGGAATCAGAATTTAGAATTTAGAACTCATCTTCAAGGTATTATTGCTCACCTGTTGTTGGTTGCAGCTGTTTCCGGAGCACGAGTTGGAGCATTGGGATTGGCATTGAGAGTTACATTGTTGAACGCAGATTGGGGTTGGGCAGGCGGACTGGCATTGGTTGGAGCACGAGTTGGAGCAGGAGTCTCCTTGTTGGGCAACGATCACGATTGGAGCCTGGTTGGAAGTGCAGCTGGAAGAGCATGATGGCATGCATTGTGGTTGGCAGGTTGGCTGACAGGCCTGTTGGCAGGAGGATTGGCAGGATTGAACGCAGATTGGGGTGGAGCACGAGCTGGAGCATTGGTTGTTGCAGTTGGATGAGCATGAGTTGTCTTGTTGAACAACGATGATTTGCTGATTGTTGTTTCCTCCGCAGGCTGGAGCGCAAGCCGATTGGCAGTTGCAGGTTGGGCATGATGATTGGCACGACGATTGGCATGATCCGCATTGGTTTTGTTGTGGTTGAAGGACAACGATTTGTGGAGCAGAGTTACCGCACGAGCTGGAGCATTGGTTGTTGCAGGATTGAGCGCAGATTGGGGTGGCGCATGAGCTGATGCATTGTTGTTGGCATTGGTTGCATGAGTTGGTTTGTGGGAGAAGGATGACCTGTTGGTTTCCTCCGCACTGTTGGTTACAAGCTGGCTGACACTGCTGAACGCATTGAGAAGTTTGGCATGATGATTGACACTGTTGGAGACAGATTGGAATGCATTGAACGTTGTTGTTGTTACCACAGCAAGAGTTGGACGATGATGAACAGCACTGGCGCTTGGCACGCGACAACGCCAATCCGGTCTCGTTCTGCAGTTATTTTGGCTATTTGCTTTTGTTCTGACCGATCTGTGCGAGTGTGTATGCATAGAGTTCTGTGCGCACACTTCGGAAGGTGCTCCCGAAAATTTGGGAAGAAATATCTTCATGCGCCCTTTGTTTACACTATCATTTTTCCTGTTTTTATCGCGCTCGTCTTGGAAGAAAGAGAAGAAGGCCACACAGCTGACCCCTCGGAAAATGACCACTTGAGTTCTAATAGGTCTAGACAATAGAAGCTATTTTCATAGTTAGCGGGTTGAAAAGGGTCGAATGATTAAGGCTTAGCTATAGAAGATATAGAAGATAAAAAGTAAGTAAAAAGTCATGATCCTTTAATAATTGTATTGCAGATTGTTCTATAGCCTAGTATTGTCAAAACCAGCTTCTATTCTTCTATTCAACCTATTGTATAATAATGCGCAAACACATCCGCCTGAGCCTTTAATGGACACTGTTTGCTCATTTTTAAAAGCTTATGAAAAGTGAGCAAGAATCAAAGAGATGTAAAAAGTTAAGATAAAAAGAAAAAAAAGAAAATGATTACCTTGGCAGTCTCTTCGTCGGCGAAGACGAAGGTGCTGGAAAGTGCCAGCACGGCGACAAGAAGAATCGAAGCGGCTCTGCGTGCCATTTGGTGAAATGTGATAATAGGGGAAAGGAAGAGAAGAGAGGACTAGAACTCGAAGGCTCTGTATTCTGGCCAAATGCCACCGCGTACCTTTTATATTCCCTTACACTAGGGGCGTAATAGACGGGGCGCCGCGCGGCACTCCGCCCCGCCCCATGCGGTACACCGAGGCCGCCCGTCTTGAGGATAGATGCTCGGAGAGAGAGCAGGATAGAATCGGAGAGAGAGAGAGAGAGACACGGGCTCTTGCGTTCGAAACAACTCCTTGAATCGGAAGGCTTCGAGAGGTGCCCTCTCAGATGGATAGACACTAGTCGGGTTCGACTATATCCTGAAAATAGTAGGCGAATTATGGTGGGTGTTGGAGGGATAAAAACAGAGAGAGAGAGAGAGAGAGAGAGAGAGAAAGGCAAAAATTTTTGAAAATTACGAAACAGTTTTTTACCGGGGGCTTGATAGCCGGAAGTGCCGTGTGACGCAGAAGCCATTGTGAAATTTATTGCAACACTTTTTCATAGAACCTCTAATAGAATGGCACGTTGTAGTTAAGCAATATAGCTAAGTTTTTCTTTACATTTCTGAAATTTTTGAGCAATGTATTTTTCTGACAAATCTGTAAATTTTTCATTCTGGAACCTCCCTTGTAAGTTATACAAAATACTAAATCTAAAAAATCTATCCTTTTCCCTAAGGAATTCCAAAAATTCCTTGGCTTCCAGTTTTATCCTTAACAATCAACACACATCGTGTTTTCCCATCCAGCCTTAATAAGCCCAACTTGCCCTTTTTTGTCGGGGGGTCACTCTCCCCCTTTTCGGGAACACCAATCATCCCAGAATAGCAACTGGCCGTCTTTGCTTTTCACTGATTATTTCTTCTTGTTTTGTCATTTTTTTTTTCGGTTGGAAGTTCAAGTTGCGCAACCTCGTTTTCATCTTCATTTTCTTGAGTAGTATTCGTTCAAAAGGGGCTATAAAAAGATGTTCGCACGCGACCCTCTTGTTGAGGATAAAAAACAACACATGTTTGTCGCTTTTTCCTCCTCTTCAACCTGGTTCTTAGGGATTTCGGGGGAATTTTTTTCGTATCACATTAGAAATTCTATAATTATGAATGAATAGACCTGGAAAAAAAGTTAAAATTTGCGGAATGACGAATCGGCATCCGTGATCAAAAAGTGAAGAATGTTCTATTTGCCAACCGTCTGAAACGAAATTAACACTTCTGTCTAACTCCTTCCCTGATGACTCATTTGACTGGATCCAGTCCACGTGTAGAAGCTACACGTGGCAACTAGTTAATGAGGTTCTTTTGAAAAGAAAGTGACCACAAAGAAAAGCAAACACCGAGTCAATAAACATGGATACTCAAGTTGCAGAAGTTGTTGATTTGTTTGGTCATTTTTGGTGGGTTACTAGTTTTGGTAGGAATTTTAGAATTATAGTTTTACATATTCAGGCTCCAGGGAATGACTCATAGAATTCTTGAGTAAATTCCAACCGGAAAAGTTCACAAAATCAAGACAGGTCAATAGATCGCGATCACCGAAACAGATGATGTTTGATGCGGTGTAAAAGTAAAACACGTGTACTTTTCTCAGATGTTCAACACATTTTCCTGCGGTTGCTGCTGCTGCCAAACATAACCGGATCGGTGACAAACGTAATACGTTGACACGGTGGTGCACCCATTATTATACTGTTCTTAGGGAAAAGAGCAAAAAGAGCACACTCTCGAGAAACATTTTGACTTGGTTTTTTTGGTCTTTCCGGAATGTTCCTGAGACTACAAAACTACAGACTAAAAGTTATAAGCAAAGATCTCCTTATGTAAAATTTAAGGGAAAATTTAAGAATTGAGCTTAACCTTTCATCAAACAAAATCAAACTACAGCACTCCTTTGTTTAAGCATTCCATCCTACTCTCAAACACATATCATCCTTAACATTATGAAACTCTCACTTCCGGCATTGTCTCTTATTTGATTGCCAGGGTGCATCGGCACCGGTATCCCCCACGCGTCGTCTCGGCAAATCCAACGAGAGAACTTAAAAAATAATCTGCCGGAAATGATTATTGAGATGGCATATCATATCGACCCATCTGTGTGTGTGTCTACTTCGCCATCTCATTTCTCCTCCTAATCTTCTCTGAAGGTCTCTGAGGCCGAGGGAAAGAGCACCCCACAACTGAACCGGTCAATTCGGTTGTTGCCGAAGGATGGTCAGAGAGATGTTTGCGCTCACCATTTTTTCCTCTTCCTTGCGCACTCGTCTCAATGTAAAATGTTTGAGGCAAAGACAAAGGAATTCGAAGCCATCTCTTCTCATAGGAAACAAAAAATTGGAATGGATGGCGGGGTTGGAAAAGGGCAGCAATAACTTTTCTAAAAAGGGGTTTTTCCAGACAGAATTTCCATTTCTGATTAAATTCAGAACCGGTTTTTTGGCTAACCCCTCCTAATTTAATAAACAATAGAACAATGAGAAGTCGTTATGGAGGAAATGATAAGAAAAGGAGGTCACTTTTCATCCTGAAAAATTTTTTCTCTTTCGAAAAACGAAATGAACACCATCCTAAAATTCGTTTTCCTATTTTTATATTTTTCTTCTGGTTACTGTAGCAGAGTAAGTTTCCTTTTAGTACTAATCATTTCCAGGTTTTCAGCCATTGGAACTAAGATTTGTATGTGATTCGTATCATGAATGTCTTAACGAAAAAATCCAGCTCGTCCAAATGTGCGATCAGAAACAATGGGATCAAAAGTGTGCGCAGCGGATGAAAAATGATTTTGATGGAATTGGAAAGTATGAGGAATTGATAAAAGGGGAGACTAGAAGTTGTATCGAAACGGAATTGAAGGAGAGGAATCAGTCGTATATTGAGAGTAAGGATAAGGTGAGAGCTTAAGAAAAAAGGATTCATAAGCTAAATTTGAAAAGTTTAGAATCGTTTCTGTGCCAGCTACCTATTCAATCGCCCTGATACCAATGGAGATTGTCCATTGAGAATTGCTAGACTTCAGAATAGATGTGATGCGTTGAGGAGGTGTTGTGAGCCGGCAGTTAGGTATTTTTTGAATATACTTTCGATTTTCAATCAATTTTCTGAATTCAGATGCGAGCAGCAAGCTGTCTACAGTGAAAATGGACGAACACTCAGCGGATTAAAGGAGGAGGTGGAGATTAAGATGGCAGAGTGTGCTCAACATGGTAACTAGATAATTTTTCAGTAGAAACCCTCAAAGATTGTTTCAGAAGAAGAAATCCGGCCTCATCAACCTTTAGAAACCCCGGATAAATCTAAAAAACAACGAAAAATCAAGATTATCCAATCACCACCATTCTCACTTTGCCTTAAATACCTGCAATGTCAGAAGGATGCTCATCAGATGAGAGTGAATTGCTCGAAGAATTCTAATGTATGAAAAATAGTAATTTTATTTTGATTTTGAAACCCTATAATTTTTCAGCCACACTCCATCGACGGCCTTGACGCAGATGACTCCTCAGATTCCACGTGGCAATCCTGTAAGAGCTCTCTTGAAGAAGACTTCTATCTGATGAATCAAAGAAGGGAAGAAGCGTTTGCTTATTTGGATAAATGTGTGCCGATTGCCAATGTAACAAGAGAGTTTTTGATAACGGAACGGGTATGTCGAGCGAGCACGCTGAAGGATAAGAAACCGAGACGAGAAGAAGTAAATTGTCATTTCGAAGTTTCAAGAAAACGAAAAGAGTGTGCATTGTTAAGAGATTGTTGTGTGCAGGCTGATGTGTAAGTTATTAGATATAGAAAAAAAAAGAAATCTTGAATTGCAGATGTGAACGAAGTGCTCTCTACGCAGTCATCTCCGATGAGTACCTCCTCCGACGAACCCAACTTCGAGAGACATTGGGAGCATGTTTGAGTCAAGGAATTGATGAGGGGAATTTGGTGGCATAAATTGTTTATAAGTGTACATAATAATAAAAACTTGATAAATTATAATCTAGATTTTTTAGCATCTAGATAAGCTTTCTTCATAGTTCTCCTTAGAATTTTACCAGTTCCTGTCCTCAAAATTTCAGTCACAAATTGAATTTCTTTGATGTGCTTGTAGCGAGCGAGTTTTTCTAAATAAAAAAAAATTATTAGCGTTTAGTATGGAAAAACTTAAACTAACGATTAACATGTTTCATAATCGCTTTCATCGTATCTAAATCTTTCTTTCCTCTTGGAACCACGCACGCGACAGGTCTCTCCCCCGAGCTAGCATCATCCACACCAAACACACAAACATCTGCCACGTCATCATGTTCAAGAGCGACAGATTCTAATTCGGCAGGTGCCACTTGCTTCGCATTCACTTTGATGAGTTCCTTGATTCGATCACAGATAAAAGTTTCTCCGTCCTTATCGAAATAAACAATATCACCGGTTCTCATGAACCCATCTTCATCTACTAGTTCTTCAAATAGATTCTCTTTTTTCCAATACCCTTTCATCATTTGTGGACCCTTAATCCACAACTCCCCAATTTCATGAGGTCCACACAGCGTCCCATCCTCCTTTTTCACTTTCATACTTGTCCCTGGAATTGGTTTTCCAACACTGCCAGCTGGTGAGTCGGCTCCTTGAAGATGGGTAGCAAACGTTAGCTCTGTCATACCGTAACCTTGTACTATTTTGAGGTCAGGAATGATTTGCTTAAGCTTCTGCACGGCTCCCTCGGGTAATGGAGCAGAGCCAACAGAGATAGTTGTCAGGGAGCTGATGTCATATTTTTTCAATAAGTTAGTAGAGTTTACTAGTCGGACGGCGATAGCAGGGACCATTGACAAAACGGCAATTGCATACTGTTCGATTAGCTTCAGCATTAGCTCCATGTCAAATTTAGTGAACAATATTTGAGTGGTTCCACGATAAGAAGTCAATATAGTACGGAATAATCCCATCGCGTGGTACATCGGAAGGAAATGTAGGTCATAAGGTATCACAAAATCTTCAGGTAGCCCCATGGATTTGTGAAGAGCATCGAAGAATCTGGAAAAGTTTGTAGAATAAAAATTTCTTATTTCGAACTAACTTGATACAGGATACTGTCATCATGGTAAAATTCAAATGAGTGATCATAACCCCCTTTGGTTTGCCGGTGGTCCCAGAGGAGTACGGTAGAAAGACTAAATCATTCGCAGGGTCGATTGAAGGCATCTTTAGGTTTCGAATAAGACGGGCGGTTAGAGAATCGAATTGGATAACTGGAGATGGAGGGTTGGGGGAGATCGAAACTATGTTTTTGATATACGATAAGTCTTTACAAGCTTCCAGAACTGTTGAGAGAGTTTTGGTATCAACGATAATCATTTTAGATTGAGAATCCTCGATTTGGTAGCGCATTTCGTCTAGAACCCAAAATAGTTTAACATTAATTTCTTTAGAACTACTTACATGAAGTGAACTGGCTAGAAGCTGCTGATACGGTAACCCCTGCTCTCCAGGCGCCAAGTGCAGCAGCGAAGAATCGCCAGTTATTGTAGCAGGCTAGTAATATAACATCTCCCTGGAAATTTATTTATTTTCTGCCGAATTCAATTTCAACCCACCTTCTTATACCCATTCTCCACAAACCACTCAGAAATTTGAATAATATTCTTATACAACTGCCCAAAAGTGACCGAATCCTTCTCGTTTTCTGCTGTTATAAACGCAATGGAGTCTGGATCCGCTTTATAATGGATATCGAATCTTTCAAGGAGCAACTCGTGAAGTGGCTTATCATGATGCTCAAGTTTCTCACCGTGGAATATCATTTCTGCGAAAAGTTAAAGTTTTTTGGTACTTAGAAAGATATTTAAAAGAAACTGTCACTAAAATTGGTAAACAAGTAGTTTATGTAGCGTTTGAAGCACTGATTAAAAAATCGAAAAATTGGTGTTGCGTCTTATTGTTGGTCAATGATTAATTGAAGATAAGAAATGTGAAAAAGGCGGAAAAGTGAGAGGAATCAAAGACAACGGTGTAGTCGGAGAATAAATGACCACGGCGTGGTCTAGAACAATCAAAAGTTATAGGTACGCGTGTAGTCGGTTAGAGGAGAAGTGCAGAGTTTGTTGAGGTCGGGAAAAGTTGAATGAATAGTTTAAAGGGGTGCAAAACTGTTTAAGGATGTTTTTGAAATTTGAAGTTTGTCTCAAAATCGTTAAAATTGCTTGGATATGACTGAAATTTTTTCAGGGGTTATTCAGATCGGCCTTCACATGTTTCACTATTTCCAGGTCATTTGGAGGAACCGACCAATAACTTTTTAGCCTATATTTTGTGTGGATCATATTCTCCATTCAGTTCTACACATTTCATCAATTGGAAGTTTTTTGATAGCTTCTCATCTAGCCGAGTTACAGAGCCTCGAAGTCAGACAAGAGTCGGTAGACATGACACCACAAGTTTTTGACCTAATTTTTTTTAATTTTCTGATTTTTTTTTTTTGAAAAGATTCTGTATACTCCCTCAGCTGGAATATTTCTTGTTAGCTACACTTCCAGCAACGTCACACAGCACATCAGCATCAACGAAGTTTCTGCGTGACTGCCTCATTTTCGTTACACATTATATCAGCATGAAGAAACTACCATAAGCCCTTCCAATAAACAACCATATAAACTCATCCTATAAATCCAAAGCTTCAGATTATCATCTAACAACTACAAATTGACAGATCATCCTTTTGACGCCGCATCTCTTTTTTTTATTGCTTTCAGATTTCGTCCACTTTGGATTAAGGAAGGCCAATGGAAGACGACTTCCGAATCTATTTTTACCCTGTTAATCTAATACTTGAAAGGTTTCCTGATGTATATATTTTTTGATCCTTTTTGAAATGGAAAATGCCGCCCTGGTTTATATTTGGAAGCTTTTCTTCCCTTTCAATTTTTGTTGCACATGATTCATTGAACTATTGTTATGGAGATTAGAACATTCAGAAAAAAAACATTTACATAACAATCATTTTTCTCGTCTTTGGTATCAATTTTGCAAAGGCTTAGCTATTTTCAAAGAAGATACTAAATACTTATTAGTGTTAGTCATTGTAAGCTGAACAGCTAGCTGTTAGCCATTTAGATGTTAAAGCTAACCCATTAGTAAAATACGGATCACTAATTTAGATCCCAGATTTCTGAACTTCTATTATTACGCAAACATTTTCCACTGTTCAAAAACCATCAAATAAGTTTTGAAAGGCTTCAAAAATGTTAACATCACTTTTTCGAAAACCTGCACATCAAACTTTCTTCATCTCCCACTAAGAAATTGGTTTTCAAATGGATTAAGAACAAGATTCATGTAGTCTTCTGATTAATCCCCATCTACCTTTCTAATGTAACCTGACATGTGACGTTTTTACTTTTAGCCAGTTTTAGAAGATACATTTACATGATTAAAAGTACATTTCTCCGGATTCTATTTTTGTTCAGTATCTGATTCTCTGGAGCATGAAATCAAAACATATTTTTTTCTTCCGATTTGAGAATTTTCTAGAAATTTTCGAGTTGCACTTTTAGAAGGTTAGTCAGCGTATGAGCTTTTGAATTAACCTAAAAACATTATCATGAGCTTTACTAAATCACAAAATCTCTCAATCCTATTTTGCAGCTCCATCCCCACTCTGTTACTTTGCTCCACTCATCTTGTGTTTTTGTTGCTTCATCGGCTGTCCATCAGTCAGGCGATACCTTATTTAATGAGAGGGATATGTATGTACATGTTTATCGAGTACACATTCAGTCACCATGGCTACCGTGTCACTCGTCACAAACCTTCGATTATCATGTGCACGAGTAAATATTCATTTCGTAGGATAATCATCATGTTTAGAGTGATATTTATATGAGAAAAGGGTTACGGTAGGCTACAGAATAACAAGGTTTACGTGACTTTGATGGATGCAACTAGTTTCTTCGAGTTCCGACCTTTATTAGAATTGCATGCATTGCTATTATGACTTTCTAGCAATCAACTGCTTCCAAAGCAAATGATAGCAAATTTCTGGTATAAATTGCATTTCTCATGGGTGCAACTATATTAGAGGTGCAATTCTAATATATTGTCTCCTCTAATAGTGTTGCACTAGTTTCGCTTTCCCCTAAACCGCCCAAATCATCATAAGTTTCACCTCATGCACATAAACCGACACCTGACTCCGCCCCCAATCCAATCATCCTCATCCGAATTCGCTTATCCCCGCCCATCTCCCCTCTCGCTGCACTCTCCCTATTCAGATTTCAGTTCGCTGCATTTTCGACTAGAATTTTCCGGCGCGAAGCAGCTTCGCTCTCCTCTAGTTTATTTCTCACGTATTATTATCTCCTTGTCAACTTTCTTCTTCCGCCACTTCGCTTTATACCTTACATTGACTTTTTCTTTAAGGTAACATGTTTTCCAACCAAAACAACATCGCTCGCCCAGAGCAACATCAACCAACTGAGGCTCACACTCGCGACAACTTGTACATGATCATTCATGCCCACGAGTGCACCGTTAAGGAGCGGGTAAAAAATAGTTTAAGCTCCCAATCTCAAAAATAATATTTCAGGAGAACGAGAAGAGCGTGGCTCAAAGCAAGCCAGCTAAGCATCCAGTGTGCACTCTTCCAGCTTGTCCACCAAACAAGCTTCTTCTGCAACACATGATCGTTTGTGATCCAACTGCTCCATGCAATGGTAATTATTGTGTTGTGTAGACACTTAGAATTTAGAATTTATAGTCCCTGAATGTGCGTCATCTCGCATGTTAATTGTTCACTGGAAAAGCTGTTTTGAAGCTGATTGTCAGCTGTGTAGACTAGCTAGAGATATTGAGCCGCCGAGTGGTGAGTGCTAACTTTTGGGTCCCATGGTTCATGATTAAGTTACCCCGTTAACCCTCCTAACTTGATTAACAAGTCTAACCATTGATTTTCAGGACGTGACAACGGGAACTCCCGTAACATCTGCACTTGCACTCGTAACCAAGTCGTCAGCCAACTCGCTGCTCGCTTCCCACCGTACTACGATCCAATCGCACCGAACGCGCTTCTCCACTCGGTTCAATTGGCGAGAGAAATCGAGCAAGACGTCTACAACCACGTCGACAGTCGTCACGCCTACATGATCCACATGGAGATGATCATCTACGGGCCAAACCAGGATCAATATCCAAAGGACTGGCAGAGACGGTGCTCGAACAACTTCCGTGCCATCAAGATCCGTCACTTGATGAAAGCGTTGATGCCGCAGCTCAACGATCATTTGAATGACAACCTCACGTACGCCAAATTGATGGAGAACAGCTTCTTCGAGGACGCAAACTCGAAACCCGAGTACGAAGACACCATCAATCGCAAGGTGGCTGAAATCAACGCCGAACGTCTTCAACGTCAGCCATCGCCACCATCATCACAAACTTCACCAATGTAGAAGTGCTTCCACTTCTATCTTTATTTTATCCCCCCAAAAAAAGCAGTTTCTAGTTTTCGACAAGCCTTGCACTTTAACCAATTATTCTAACCCCAATTTCTATGTAAACACTGCAAACCACTGTTAATAAACCATAATTAAAGGACGTTTATTCAGATAAGCAACAAGGGGAAACAATCGAGGCTTATGCGCGATAAGCTGGAGCTGGCTCGTGGGTGGTCTGAAATAAATTACAATTCTAAATATAAAACTAATCTCTTTTTCAAAAACTCACAGTTTGAATGTAGATGTTAGTGGCTGGCTTCTTGGTCAGAATGACGTAGATCGCATGAATGACCCCCGGAATGAAGAAGAGCGCGGTGAGAAGAAGGTTGAGGCACAGGTCACAGGTGCATCCTTGATCGAGAAGGACCGCCAGTGGCTGGAATTTAATTGGTACCTCTATTATAAGGGCATGACTTACCGGTGCGACGAAGGCGAGGAGAACGAGAAGAAACTGGCACATTGTTGGCTGTTCGAATCGGTAAGACTGAAAAAATATATATTGAATGGATGGAGGGGAGAGGAAGATGATAAGAACAGTGGCGACCGGAAACAATATTCCTCATTCTTTTTTATTAAAAACAGCGTTTTTCCTTGCTTATAGATGACGTAGACTACAGTTTAACAATTTCAAAATATGCTAGTTAACTAGGTACAGTAGTCATAAGAAAAAAATGAGAAAAAAAGTGGCCTAAAAAACCTTCAACAAAAAATTCTCATGTCCAACTGTGAAACAACAAAAACGTCCTTGCTCACTCTAAATGACGTCACAATAGAGGAGAAATCGAATGCAAAAGCGCGCCAAAAGCCAGGTACGCAACCACCAGCCGCGGTCAAGGACTTTGGCATAGTGCCAATTTTTTGATTCAAATCTGATCACTATCTAGTTGATTCCAGGAGAAAAAAAAATGAAGAAAGGAATCGATATTGATAGGCAAATGTGGAAGAGAGAGAGAAGAGAGGAGCGACATAAAAATTGTGTGTGGGTCTCTGAACAAATAGAATAAATTCGAATCGTTTTGTATTTGGGGCTGGATTAGGTTTGCATTTGAATCGCGGGGACACAGTTGACTAGAAATTGTGTTTCAAATGTCCAACATCTGGTTTGACATGTGGTACTTAACCCATAAATTAAAGTGCTAAGGAGATCCCAACTTTGACAATGTTTATCTCGGTTCCCATTATAGCTATCAAAAAGTTGTCAACTATTGAAATGTAGCTCTTATTAAGCTAAACATTTCATTAGTTGACATCTTTTTCGTATCTTTTACGGGAACCGAGATATCCCAATTTTAAAAAACCTCTCAACTTTTTTTGAGAAAACAAAATTAAAAAAATCGAAATGTTTCTTTTTCCAATTTTCCCAGATTAAACTAACTTCAATTTTCATTTTTTCTGACAAATTTCAACCTAAAAACCCCCTGTTAAGCCAGTTTTTATTTCCAAGAAAAAAAAATTATTTTTCGAAAAAAAATGTAACCATTGAATTAAAGTGCTAAGGAGAGCCAAACTTTGACAAAGTTTATCTCGGTTCCCATAATAGCTATCAAAAAGTTGTCAACTAAGGAAATGTAGCCCTTATTAAGCTAAACATTTCATTAGTTGACATTTTTTCCGTATCTTTTACGGGAACCGAGATAAGCTTTGTCAAAGTTAAGCCACAAGGGGCAATCTAAAATCTTATCTTATCATTGTTATGATAAAGTTCTGATGGACTATAGCTAACAACAGACGGACTACAGTACTACTGTACTTCCCTAACTGGAAAAACAAGAAAAACAAAAAAAAAAGACAAGGAAAGTATTTATCCCTTAAAACGCTATAAATCTCACTTTTTGTGACTTTGCCCAGGTGGGAAATAGATTGGTAGGCTAAGCCAAACTTTGACAAAGTTTATCTCGGTTCCCATGAGAGATATCAAAAAGTTGTCAACTAAGGAAATGTAGCCCTTATTAAGCTAAACATTTCATTAGTTGACACTTTTCAGATAGCTATGATGGGAACCGAGATAAACCCCGTCAAAGTTAGGCAATGATAAAGTTCTGATGGACTTTAGTTAACAACAGACAGCCGACTACAGTACTACTGTACTTCCCCTGAACAAGCCCTACACTTGAAAAAACAATAACAAAAATACCAGGAAAAAATTTATTCAGATCCCTTTAAAACGCTATCATTAGAAGAGTGGGCAGCACACAAGACGTGTAGATGCGATTTCATTCGACATTAGTAATCTTGAGACCGGCAAAGCCATCAAGGATTGTACTCAATTGGCAAGTTCTTACGGCGAACCATTCCATCCCCTTGGAACCATTCACGACGGAATTGCTTAGCCGCACCGTCCGGCGTGTTCGTCCATTCAACCGTGATACGATCGTTGTTGGTGTCCTTTAAAAAAAAGATAACCTTAATCCTTAATCCTGATCTAAAATACCTCCTGCCCAAAAGCAAAAGCATCACAAGAAACAGCCAAGAGCACGGCTTCCTTTGGATCAAGAACTCCACATGGTGGATCCACTCCGAGACGCTTCATATTCGTAGTCTTGATACCGTATCCAATGCGACGAGCCGACGAGTTGATCACCTTGATATGGTAGGTGTGCTTATCGTCGTATGGCGCGTTGAAGACGATCTTCGCGTTGGGTTGCGTTTGGATGTCGCCCGGCGGCACCGATTGAGCCATTTTTGTGTTGGTTGGTTGGGGAGGAGAAGAGCTTCTTTTGGAGAATATTGGGGATTACTGTAGCTAGGGGGGTATTTATAGCAGATTCTTATCTTTGCTCTAGATCTTTGCTCCAGATTTTTAAGATTCTAGGGGGAAGGTCACGCTTTTTCTACGTGGAAGCTAGAAAAAAAAATCTAACAAGGCAGTTACGAACCCGTAATGTTTTTAATTTTTCTATAAAATCGCACACTTATACTTTCAAACACCCTGAATAAGAATATCATAGTCGCTATCTGCGGAAACTTCTAGAAGTCTGAAATTTTTTCGTCTGAAAATCTCACTTTTTTAAAGCACTGTTGACCCGAACTCTCTCCTGATTTCCTTTCCGGTGACATAAAAATCGAGCAGCGGTGGCCGAGTGGATAACAGTGGGGTAGGGTAATTTATGCACCCGGGTTCGATTCTTTTTGGGAAGAGTTTTCTTTTTCTTTTTGGGTTTCAATTTTGGATCGAATTCGACTTAAAGTGAAGGTCATAAATTTATTATAAATCCCGATTTTTTGAGAAAAACCATTAAAATAACTGAGTTTTAATTAAAAAAAATTCAAAAAAAATAATTAAATTATCCCCAAACATCCTCGATATACTGATCGGTCTTCTTCAGCTCCATCAACTTCTTCTTGGCGTCCAAATCCGCGATATCTTCAAAAAAAAAATTTTAACTTTTTTTTCTAGAATTAGCTATTCTCACTCTGATCATTGGCAACAATATCGGAAAAACATTGCCAAACATCCTTGGACATCCCCTTGGCATCACCACAAATGAAAATTTTCGCGTCAGAAGAAGGCGTCAAAAATGGGAGGACTTTGTCGAGATTTTTTCGGAGACCGTCTTGGACTCGCTCTCCTTTTTGCTCGCTTTCACAGATGATTAGGTCGGTGAGAATGCCTTCGGATAAGAATTGCTCTAATTCGTTCCTGGAAAAGTTACAGTAATCCTAATTTTTTGTAGATTTCCAAATAAGCTACAGTAATCCAGATAGCCCAATAAGCTACAGTAATCCAGATAGCTCAATAAGATACAGTAATCCAGATAGCCCAATAAGCTACAGTAATCCAGATAGCCCAATAAGATACAGTAATCCAGATAGCCCAATAAGCTACAGTAATCCAGATAGCTCAATAAGATACAGTAATCCAGATAGCCCAATAAGCTACAGTAATCCAGATAGCCCAATAAGATACAGTAATCCAGATAGCCCAATAAGCTACAGTAATCCAGATAGCTCAATAAGCTACAGTAATCCAAATAGCCCAAAAAGCTACCGTAATCCAAACTAACATATAAATCGAATCCACTTTCATATCCCGACATCCGAAAAACAGGATACGTGGCACATTCGAAAATTCTGATGGCGAATCCTTTTTCAAAGATCTAAAAATCCAAAATCCTCAATTTTCTTTTTTTTAATTTTAAACTCACCTCAAAAAATGCAAAAATGATAAAAACACGGATACCCCTGTTCCAGGTCCCACCATCAGAAGTGGCAAGGATCCCGCCTTGTTCTTCTGCATTCCAAGTGGCGGAAGACGGAATCTGGCCGGCTCCTTGCCCAGAACCTCTACAGTATCCCCGATTCTAAGGGAGTTAAGCCAATCCGTTGCGAGACCTTTTCTCGAGTGTCTTCTTCCTTCAGTAGCCGGGAATTCCATTTCAGAATAGACAAATCTCGCACGACGATTTTCATAGGATGACATGGAATATGGACGTGGAATTAGTCGTGGGAGGAGTTCTAAAATCACTTTTTTTTTGAAAAAACTACAGTAATCCTTACCAATAAGCCTATCAACGGGCGGCTTCACATTCGGAAAAGCGAATAGCATATCTGCCAAAGACAATCCAGGAGTTCTAACAAAATCCGTAAAATCCTTCATTCCCTGTGCACTACACAACTCCAAAAGACGCCGTTTTTCAGTAGGATCCGATGTGCTTTCAGCCAGAATTCGGATTAAAGGCTGCAATTTTCTCTCTTTTTTTAAATAATTTTTTAATAAAAATCAAGGCTACCGTACCCTTCCAG
Organism: Caenorhabditis wallacei; assembly: GCA_963932035.1. Classification (NCBI taxonomy): domain Eukaryota; kingdom Metazoa; phylum Nematoda; class Chromadorea; order Rhabditida; family Rhabditidae; genus Caenorhabditis; species Caenorhabditis wallacei. Next base: position 364,450 of record OZ009934.1, read on the forward strand.
GAGCTCTCCTAATATCAAGACACGTGGTAAACATATGTCTTAAAGTCGTAATTTTATGAACATGACCCGGAATTTGAGCATTTATCTTCTCCGTTTTCAAATCAATGCTTAATTCGCATTGTTGATCGGCGATGGGAAGGACTCCGCATCTTTTCAAGATGAAATTCACTTCTGAAGTCGGATTTGGCACGCAGAAATAGATAGCATCTCCTGGTTCATATTGTAGCTCCGAAGCGTGATCTGGAATAGGGTTACTGTAGTTTAAAGCGATTCTACAGTACTAGGCCATAAAGAATGCCTCGTTTTTTGGCGATAACTTCAAAAAAAAATTTTTGTGAGAGTTTTTCAGCAGAACCCTTTCTGTCAACTTGATTTTGAAATTCTAAATACAAAAAAATACTTTATATTCATTTTTTTTTCAAAAATTCATGAAAATGGACTTTTTGGAGATTTATATACAGTACCGCTGGAAATATACAGAAAAAAGTGTTTTTCAGTTGATTTTCGGCATTTTTTTTTTATTTTTGGGGTCTGGAGCTCTGAAAATCCTAGAGTACCTAAAACAAACCTAAATAAGCCACTTTGCATTTACAGAATTTTTTGAAAATGTCTAGTTTTTCAGCTTTTCTGAAATACGCTCCTTTGACCCTTTTCTGGCCTATTTTCAGTGCAAAAACGGCCAAAAACGGGCTAAAATAGGGTGTCTTTCAGAAAACGCCGGATAGCTGAAAAACTGGGAATTTTCAAAAAATTCTGTGGATGCAAAGTGGCTAATTTAGGTTTGTTTTAGGTACTGAAGGATTTTCAGCGTGATCTGACCCCTGGAAATGGTCAAAATGGCCGAAAATCAGCTGAAAAACACTTTTTTGGTACTGTATATACCGTTCAAAAAGTCAATTTTCATGAATTTTTGAAAAAAAAAATGAATAAAAAGTATTTTTTCGTAGAATTACCTCCAAAATCCACCGTAATCATTCTCTTGGTCTTAATCTTTTTGGAGAATGGATCCGTAACAAAACCAGCAGCAACTACCATAACCTCGAATGGTTTTGTGACGACACCCGGCATTTTGCATAGATTTTGCCATTCAAGCTTTTGATCTTCCGGAAGTTTTTTATGGGAAACCGATGAGACAATGAATGGTTGCGGGGCAATGGGAACACGGAGGTTTTCATCATTGGATAGAGTTTGGGAACCTAAAAAATTCAATTTTTTCTAGATTTATTGTTTTAAGTGAAAAAAAAGCTAACCTTTCAACAAAGATACCTCCGGATAATCATAATGGTCTGGAATCAACATCTCCACTCCCAAAACTCCTCCTTTTCCTTCATCATCCGATTCCTCATCCTCTTTTCTCTTCTGAAGCAACGCCTTCTTCTCTTCGTCCGTTTTCACTTGATTCAACTTAATATTTGGGGATTCCGTGATCGCATTCATTTTTTCCGGGGAGATTTTGAATTTTGAAGCGAGGATTTTGAAGAATTGCTCGATCCATGGCTCCACAACGAGTTCCAGGCTGAAAATGGCTTTGGAGAAGCTTAAAAAACCAAAAAATCCTACCCAACTTGATCATCAGCTTCACCAAGATCAATTAGACGATTTGCACCTAAAGCAGCCATTTGTTTATCGATTTTTCGTGGAATTGCTTGATAAGATGAGTAATTGGAGTCTCCGAGTCCTGGAAAACCATTTTTTTTTTAATTTGTCTCGTTTACCTTTGCTAACCTAAAATAACATAATCCAGCCCTTTCAAATGATCATTGGGAAGAGTTCTCCGATTAATTCTTCTCACAAATCGAGCCGCATTATCCGGAGCATCACCATCTCCCGTAGAAGAAACCACAATTGCACACAGCTTCTCTTCACTCAAATTGAACTGAAAATTTCTCGTTTTTATTTAAAAAGTCGTTTAAAACGCCCCCTATCTCACATTTTTCTCATTTTCATCAAGTGTGAATAATCTTGGTGTCAAACCGATCAACTCCGCTTTCTCCTTCACACTTTTAGCGATAGTTTCAGCTTGACCCGTTTGTGAACCGTAGGCGATAAGGAAATCGGTCATTTTCTGGAAATGATGCAAATGCGCTCTGTTGAGAATCAAGGGTTTTGGGGGTTTTCGAGCGTTTTTCAAGAATAAAATTCCTAAAATTGCTTGAAAAAGCTTAAGAAAACCCTAAAAAGAGGTTTTAAAGAGAAAAAAGAATAAAATTTGGGCAATGAAACGAATATTTGTCGGCCTAAGGCAACAAATAGCAACGATTGCTATCTTCGAGAAAGGCAGACATGATGGAGAGCGTTGATGAACAAATAGTGATCTTTCAAAGTTTGGAAGTTCTTTTTCAATTTTTAAAAAAATTTTCCCCCAGAAATAGCTATTTTCTCAAAATTCTCTGGTAAATCGTTTTCAATATAGCGGAGTTTATTTCGATCCTAGGTGTGGACAATTATGACCACTTTATTCATCGTTATATTCTGAAGTAACGTAGTTATACTCAACAGGTTGCTCGCTATACTCCCAATGAACTTAATTATATTCACAATAGCGGCATTCTTCGTTATATTCAAAATATACTTCGCGAAATTGAAACGATATTTTAGAGTTTTAGTATATTGTGAATATAGCGAAGAATGCCGCTATTGTGAATATAATTAAGTTCATTGGGAGTATAGCGAGCAACCTGTTGAGTATAACTACGTTACTTGAGAATATAACGATGAATAAAGTGGTCATAATTGTCCACACCTAGGATCGAAATATACTCCGCTATATTGAAAACGATTTACCAGAGTTCTGCTTTTAAAAACCCTAAAAACCCCCGATTCTCCTTCACTTTCACCAAAATTTCAATTCAAATAAATCTAAACTTTCTGACACTAATCTTCATTCAAAAGACGGAGATTAGCCCCTTTTTTTATAGCTGAACACGTTTTTGTGTGTTACAAAAAAAGGATTGATGATGAAATCGGTAAAGTGCAAATTTCTGTCGGTTGGCATTGTGGGAATGGACGAGAAGTTAGTTGTCTGCAAGGCCGCGGCCTTGATGCTAATTTTTAGAGGGGAAAATTGGGAAAAATCGTGAAAAAATCTGAAAAATTAATTGAATCTCTTGAAAAATGAGAAAAACCAAGTGTCGTTGCGAAACCTGAAGAAATTTTGGGGCATGCGCCTTTAAGACTACAGTAGGAAATTCTTTTAATTTGTTTTTTTTTCGTGAATTTTCGCCTTTTCCGTCGATGTTTATTCATTTTTAATTGTTCCCTTCATTTTTTAATTAATTCCTGGTCATTTATTCCTCATTAAACTTCTGAACTCTTTCCCATTATCATCAATTCCCCTCAATTCATCCTCCCCCGAAAAAAACCTGAAATATTCCTCGGCTCACTGTTTATATAAACAAATTGGGGCGGAAAAGAGAGCCCGCAAGTGGCAACCCCCTTTTTCTCGAATGTAAACATATCCAATACGCTTTTTTTCTATGTCAAGTGCTATCAAAAAGTGAAGGGAAGAAGAGGAGAGAAGACATGTGTCTGAGACGTTGTATTGAGTCATCCAGTTCTTGTTCCATGACGTTTTGTAATTGTGTTGCACTTTTATATTGATTTTTTCCTTTTTGAATTAATCTGTAAAAAATGTTCATTCTTCCCCTCTCTTGGCTTCTCAACGGAGCGTATTTAGCCAACCAAAATATACGAAAATCTTAAGACACCAAGTGATCATTTTCTTCATTTTCTTCCCAACATAAACAACCTGTTATCAGTTTAGAAAGGCGACAACAACAATCCTACAATTTTCGAAAATTTAGGCCACCCCGCCCACAAATCAACCAGTAATTGGTGGTTGGGTAATTGATATAGGGGAAGGTATACGGTAATTGATATGACACACATCGAGGAGCCTATTAAAATCAAATTAAGAGAATCAAATTCTTATCAAGAAACTAGTCTTCATCGTCATTCTTTCGAAAAAAAAAGCGATGAATTTAAACATTCGACCTTGTTTGAATTGGGAATTGTCTGCCGCTTTTCTGTGTAACAATGGGTTCAGAAAAGAGAAAGTTCTCGTTTAAACTTGGCTTTTGAACCAAAATTGAAAAGTGACGAGAATCGTAAATTAATAGAATTTTTGAAAAGAGCGAGCCAAAAATCATTATTTTTGGTCGAGATCAAAACGAGTTCAGACCAAAAACTTTTAAAGGCGCACGTGCAGAAACACCGAAAGATAGAACAATGTCAGTGACAAATCACGAGAAGATAAGATATTGGGGCAGCTGTTTGGTTAGAAATTCCCTCCTTCCCCTAGGAATAACAAGAATGTGTCATTTTCCAGGGAAAAGAGGAAGTATGAGTCAGGAGGGAAAGAAAATTGGAATTTTTGCAGAGCGACGGCCTCGAGAGTCGCGTCTAAAAACGGGTTCCTTACTAAATATGTCAGGGTTAAATGACAAGGGCATTCCGTTTGGGAGAAGAAAAAGAATGGTTGACTAGATCATTATCAATATTTTCTTATTTTTTCAATCGTTCCAAGGTTTTTTAGATTTGGTTTTAAGATAAAAGTCATGGGGGAATACTGTAAAATGGAAACTGATGGTTTGATCCTTCCCTAACCTAACTCTATTCTAATTCTTAAATTCACATAAATCTATCTCACATTTTAAAGTGAGGAAACAACAAAGACGCACATTTACACAAAACACTGTTCTTCTCCCAATGGTTGATGGTAGTAGTAGAAGAAGTGTCTATACAAATGTACTATGGACTTGTGAAAGAAGAAGAGGGGGAAACGCGCCAAAAGACAAGGGCAGCCAGTTTGTTAGACTCGTCTCCACGAATCGCCCACTATTTCGCTTCATCTCTTCGCGAAGAGACCGCCCGTGTCTCGTTCTCTCCCGCTTTCCGCTCGCTATTTCTCCTCGGTATACGGTGTCTGTGTCTTTTCTCTCTCTCTCCGCTCAACCCTTCTATTGATTGTGTGGAGACAACGGGGGCCTCCGATGACGGCGTAGTGTGTCGTATGAGAGAGAGAGAGAGTGAGAGAGAGAGTGTGTGTATGCCCATCGGGGCGCCCCGCGCCTCTCTTCTCCTCAACCATCTTCGGCAGAATTTCGTTTGAAGGAGAAGATGATGAATATCTCGTTTTTTATCGATTTGGAGTTTGCTTCTTTGGATTTTCCGTTTTTTTTTTCTTCTTCTTGTTTTTCATTTTGATCTATGAGTTTTTCATGGGAACGCGGGGAATTTGGAGTTTTTCGAGATTTCTGTTTTGATATCAATTATCAAAGAGGGTTTTTTGGTTATTTCAGACCAATTTGAATATGGTAAACAACTTTTCAAAAGATTTGAAAAAGTAGAAAAAAAGTTTTTGGAACTTTTAGAAAAGTTAGTTTGTGTCACACTTTGTACTAAGTTTTAAACTAATAGCTTGAGCTTAAATAGTATATAATTATTAGTTTTTGAACTTTTTATAGCTATTTAAATAGCTTTTTCATGTATTTTTTTAAAACTTGAAGCCATTTTAAACAATTTTTAACAATTTGAACGGAATAAAGACAAAATGTCATACTTTTGAAAATTTTGAATTTGATAAATTTTTAAAAACTTAAACCTAACTTAAGCTATTTAAAAAGTTCCAAATTTTCTTCAACTACATTCTAGCTAACAACAAAAAATGTTTCGATTAAAAATAAAGTTGTTTACTTTTTTTAAAAATGGTCATGAGAAAATCAAATTTTCTGATTGAAACATCGTTTTTCTTCCATTTTCCTGTCAGCTATCATTTCCTTATGATGAAAAAAAAACAATTTTTAATCCGATCAGAAATATGGAAGAAAGCTCCAAAGACTCCCATTTATTCCGATTAGTTTTTCTTCTTCGCCTTCTTCACTTCTTCGATTAGTCAGAGAAAAAGTAACACCTGTCACGAAATTTCGATTTCATTTTCCACCTGTCTTCAGCTTTAGCGCTTTTTATTTTGGCTTCGTTTTCTTTTTCAACAAAATATAAATTTATGATATCGGCTATACGAAAAATTAAAAAATATAAATATATGGTGAAGACAAAAGAAGAAAAAAAAATTGATTAAAAACATTGGGTTGTTTTGTCTGAGGTGGATACTGTAGGGGTTGAAGGTTTCTGAACGAGATGAAAAACGGGGAGAGAGAGAGAGACGCGTTTCGCAATCATCCTCTCCTCACTAAGAGTTCGTTTCTTTTTTCTTTTCTTCTTCTTCGCCCTCACATACACACAAACATACACACATACATCCATTATTTCCATCCATCCACACAATTTTCCGCCTCCTTTTTTTTTCTTGCTGTGATGTGCTCCGATGCTTTTTGAGCATAAAAATGTCATTCATTTTTTTTTTTCATTTCTTTTTCATTTTCACCCCCCTGAAATTGGGTGTATAGTCAACCAATTTTTTTTTCGAAAAAGTGGAAAAAGGGTGGATTTAGGGGTATACTGTAGTTTTATGTGTAGCTCAACGACGTCTGTTTCTACGAGCAACCACTTGAGATTTTCCGTATTTTGTATGTCTACGCTTTAACAAATGAATTTTTGATCTTAACTCGATTAATATTTATGAATTGCAAATTCAAAGAACTGCTAAACAATTCATACAACAATTAGATGCAATTTTGCAATATCTACCGTATCCCTCAACTATTTTTCCTCCTCATTGGCTCACATCATCTCAATTCTCACCGGAATCCATTTCTTCTCCTTCCCCGTCGGTCAAAAATGAGTCAAAAGAAAACCGGAGCTAATTCGCTCTTGTGTACTTTAGTTTTTGAAAAAGTTTATGTCAATATTGGGTCGAACAGCCACCGAGGGAAGAAGGAGAAAAAAGAGTTGCGAAAAGTTTTTTTCCTCGACGGTTGGAGAGAAAAAGTGGAATGTGTGGAAAGAAAAAAATTAGGAATTTTTCTTATTATTGAGCCACGTGTTAGGACTACGGTAGCTTCATCTAGACTGAAAATGACAATTTCATCTAAAGTTGTTATTCTCGCCTTCGCCTCCTAACTAACTACCATCATCATCATCATCTTCATCATTCTCTTCTCCTTCTCCATTTGACATCAATCTACCGACCGATTTTTTCCTTCTCTTTTCTATTTTTCCCCCCTTCTTCTTCTTCTGATCGATCAATCGTTATCGATAATAAGTGATAATAATCGGCGTGCCGTGTCGTCATCAACCACAGTTCGATTCCTCTCCCGTTTTCATCTTATATTTCTGCAGCTGATACTGATTGAGAGTAATAATCGTGTCATTGAAAAGTATTGATTTTGTGTGTGTCTGTGTTCGGGGAACTTGTCTTCCGATTTTTCTTCCGATTTTGAAACTTTTACAACTCTGATATTGCTATCAGTTGTTTTAAGCTTTTTCGTTCTTCTATTTTTCCGTCATTCCACGTGGAATTTCTCTAAAATTCTAACGCTCTCAATCCGAAAATCGTCGCTCTATCTTAAAATTTCCAGTATCAAAAGGGTATGCTCTGAGACTTCAACAAAAAAAACTTTCAAAAAAAAGTTCTAACCCAAAGAAAAAATGAAAAAAGTGGAAAACGGAGAAGCGCCGGTGGTCGGGCAGCATCGCCTATACCTGCGTCGAGTGATGCATAATCCGGATCGAGCATCGACTCCGCAGATGTCGGATGAGGACAAACGTCGGACAATTATATCGTTAGTCTTTGTATTCGTGCATGCTTTTTTCGGGATTTTCGGGAAATTTTTCGGGATTTGATCTCCTAAACTTGGTACTTTTGCAGGGTACAAGGCGGAAAAATGTTTGGGCGGGCGCCGTCGTGCGACGTGGTTTTCATGGATAAGTCAGAAGTTATTGAGAGGGAGTGAGTTTTGATATTTTCAATTTTGAGAGTCAGGCTGAGACTGTATCCTCCGAATCAGATGGCTCCGGCTCCGCCTTTCACCATGGCAACCGTAGATTTCACCACTCGCCTGAGCTCCGCCCACTTTTCGTCTTCTGATTTTCTTCTCCTAGTCAGAGACTCCGACCAAAACCTATTTTCTCTTTTGTTTTTCGGCTTTGTTGACGAGAAGCAGTCGCGCTGCTTTTTATCAGAGATATATCTGAAGATAAGATACGGTAGCTATAAAGTTTCATAATTACATTTTGTTCGCGACATAGTACAATTTTCTCAGAATAACAGCTGAAATTCTAATCATTCGATTCTGAATCAGAATTTCTGATTCACACTTTTTGAGTTGATGTCTTAGAATTCATCACGCGCTCTTAATGAATCAGCTCTTTTTCTACCTTTATCCATTAGTTAAATTAGAAGATATATATTATGTACCGCCGTGTCGTTTCCTTCCTTTTGTTTTTCCCACCTGGCTCAGAAGACTGTCTACTATACAACTTTATTGTTTTGCCAATTAGTATAGCTGTATATATATATTATTTTTTATTTTTCTAGAACAAAAACAAGACCAAAAATCTTCCTTTTCTTCTTCCTTAATTACTGTTTTTGTTCGCCTTCTAGACTAATCACACCTTAACTTCAGGCCACAGTATATTTCGTTGGAGCACGCGAAGATCACTCATTTCATCAGGGATCAGTTTGAAGCGTACTTCGTGGAGGACCATTCGGAGAACGGTACTTATATTAACGATCGGCGTTTGGCAGTAAGCTAAAAAAATTTATATTCATTGAATTTAAGTCTGTTTTCAGAAGAACGTGGCCGAAGTTTTGCGAGTGGGCGACACGGTCAAGTTCGGTCACAAGGACGGTCTAACGCACAGAGCCGGTGAGATCTACGAGAATCCGGAAGCCGATTTCGCGTTTCGCGCTTGCCTAGCCAAAGCCGGCACCGATCCGTGTCATTCAATGGTTGAGCAAATGAAGGATGTCAAGGTTAAGGTGTACATTGGAAGTCCGTTCGTCGAGCCAATCGATGATACAGTACCCGCGCGTCGGATTCAGGAAGTGCAGCAGAGGGAAGCAGATTCAACGGAAGGAAGTTTGGAAAACACCAACTCCAGTTCCTCTTCATCGCCAGATGACAACAACGCCTCTTCATCAGCTCCAGTTGACGCTTCCTCATCCACATCACCAATTCCATTAGTTAAAAAAGTGAAGACAGAGGTACCCGAAGTGGAATCCACTTCGAGTTTCACTGTGGTCAATGGTTCAACTGCGTCGACTTCTTCAGATGTCTATTCGAGAGTTCGGAATCCAATGATGCCGGTAAGTCAAACCAAAAAAATAAAAAACAATCTTAAAATAGTTTCAGAGTACCTCCAACACAATCGTCTTGCCACGTATTCCAAAGAAAGCGCCACATAGCGTGATTCTCAGCGACCCTCTCAACAACTACATCTACCGTACCGCTCGCTACTCACCAGAGTATAAGCATGCGGTTAACGAGCAAGCTGTACGTGTCGCCAATAAGTTCCCAGCGTTCAAACCGATTATTCGTCTTCTGGCACACTTTTTGGACATCCACGTGGCACACGAGAAGAAGAAATCGTTGAATGAGAAGGCTGAGGTGATTGATGTGTTCTGTGAGGCCAACGAGAAGACTCTAGGCATCGATGTGATGGTTAACAACAGACAACAATTGGCGATGATATTGGTGGAAGAGGAAGCGAATACTTATCGTATGCGTGTGCTGCTAACTGAAATTCACGACGAGCCGGCCAGGCGGGAGTTCGAGCGTTCGGCGAATAGCGCTTTCGCACCGCCCAAACTATTCTACTCACCGGATGCGGTGGTACCCGTTACCACCGAGGAAGCCTATATAAACTGGTTGCGAGCGATCAAAAGGATTCCACCATTGGGCGACGCTCTCTTGGAAGCACGTCTTGAGGATGAGAGATCGAGACTTGAGAATATATTGATGCCGAGTCAAATGAAGGTTATCGATGTCGTTTCGGAGCTCAATTCACTTGATCAGAAGCCCGTCGAATACAAAAACTATCTTCAACTTTTCACACGAGTGATCGATGTGATTCCTCTGGGACCGGTGATCGCCGTGACGGGAACACCACCGAAAGCTGAGAGGATGGAGGTCGACGAGGAGCGACATTCGGCAAGTTCCGGATCCACAGCGGAGAACTATCGCAGGCGTACGGATTCCGAGGAGTCGGAGATCGATGTGGTTGGTGGAGGAGAGAAGGAGGAGGAGGAGGAGAAGGAGGATGGCACTGAGACTGATAATACGCCAACACCAACTCCAGAAGATATGGAGAAGGAGATGAGTAAGAAGGCGGATCCAGAAGATTATCGGAAGAGTTGTACGCCGAGAATTGATGCGCAATCGACTCCGTCGGCAGTGGTTTCCGCGTTGCCAACTCCAATGAGCTCTCCGGTTCCTAAGTCTTCGATTCCTTCCACGTCAACCGCCACCTCATCTGCCGCTCCAGTTGCCACGTCATCTCCCCCAACTGTCATTGTCACGCCATCAAAGAAGGCCGAAGAGGAAGCCACCATCGCTGAGGATCTTGTCACCCAAATCAAAGGACTCTCCACATCATCTTCCACTTCAGAAGTCACCCCGAAGAACAAGCAACAAAAGGAGCGTCGTATGAAGCAGCTTGACGAGTCGTCTGGAGATTCGGATTCTGATGATGATGCGAAGAAGGATGATGGAACGCCGACACAGAAGAAGAAAAATATCAGAAGATCCACGCGGACAGCGAAGACGGCACCGCCGACGAAACGAGCTGTGAAGACGAATGATCAGGAGACGGATGTAGCTGAAGAATCGGATGCGAATGCGACTCCACGTGGCGGTCGACGAAAGGCCGTGAAGAGACCTGCGAGTGCGTCTGTCAAGGAGAAGCGGACACCGAAGCCGAAGGAAGCGAAGCCGGATGAGGATGGAGGAGAGGATCCGCCGAAGAAGAAGAGGGGAAGAGTGAGTGATATTGATGAATTCCTGAATTAATAGAAATTTCAATGTTACTTTTCAGAAGAAGGCCACTCCACCTCCAGTAGAAGACGCAGAAGAGAGCGAGGAAGTTCAGGCGCAACAAGACGCCGACTCCGAGCCACTTGATCCGTCGAAGGAGAAGTGCGGTGGTCTACCGAACGGCGTCTGTATTTCCAGTCAATACGAGAAGAAGCACACTCTCGAATGGGTAATCCTCGATTCATCTGAAATCTTATCTTAAATATCTTCTTCCAGGTCTCCTGCTCCCTCTGCGATCAATGGTTCCACGTCTACTGCGTTCGTCTCGATAATCGCTGCTTCGGCGATCAAGCATTCGTGTGTTGCGGTCCGAATCCGACGCGTGAAGCGACGGAATGTCTATCAGGAGTTGTCAGCTCAAAATACTACAAAATTCCGAAGCAACGACGGACGACGCCAGCAGAAATGGATTTTTAGAGAATCCATTTTTTAACTATAATTCAGGATTAATTAGTGACATTGAACTAGCATTTTTCTTTCTCATTCTAACCTCCCTTTCCGTTTTTTCCCCTTTCTTCCACAAATCACGTCTCTTTTCTTGATCCGGGTTCTTTTCTTCTCCTCTTTTCCTTTTTTGGCCATTCTTCCCCTTTTCCCCCCAGATTTTCAGGCTTTTTCCAGGTCTTCTAGGTAATTTCTTTCCTGTTTTCTTGTTTTTTTTTCCAATCCTATCCCGATTTTCTTCTGTTTTCCCCTTAAAAATTGAAAAAAACCCGAGTTGTGAAACATAATTGTGTATCTCTTCTCTCTTCCCAAGCCCGTTGTCGATTTTCAGCACAATTTAGGTTATATAGTTCTCTAGCCCCAACATAATCATTCGCCATCCCATTTTTTCCTGTTTTTCCCGATTTTTTCGACTATTCACTCATCACAAAAACCTCGAATAATAATCCAAGCCTTTTCCCCATCACCCCGGTCCGTTTCAGGATTTCTCATGCCAAAAAAAAAACTTATTTGTATTATTATTTTATTATTTTATTTCGCCTCGTTTGCTCTCCTTCCACTAAAAAATGCCCCTTCGGTGTTCCGAAGAATATAAAAATTGGTAATATTTTATTATTTTGGCAAAAAAAAAAATGCAAAAAAAAGAAAAGAAACCGGTAAATATTTCAGAGAAAAATAAAAATCACCAGTAATCATCATCTGAACTATCGGTATCCCTGTATCTCGGCTTCTTCTGAATTCTCTTCTTCTGCTTCGGCTTCTGATCTTCCTCCTCATCCCAACTATCATCCGATTCCATTTTCCTCTTGATCCCTTGAGTGTCTTCAGAATCGGTCTCATCTGAATCACTCTCTTCCTCATCCCCACTCCCGGGGATCTCCAATATCTCCATAAAATTCTCCACGTCTTCCCTCAAGAGCTGTTCATTCTTCTTCAAGCTCGGGCTCAATTCCTTAACCTTCTTATCCTTTTCCTCCTTCATCCTCTCACACTTCTTAATTATCATTTTATAAAACTCCTCCCTTGAATTGGCCTTCTCGAAGCAGCTCTTCTCGATCTTTTCCATCTCATCTTTCAATATTTCAAGATGATCCCGATTTATTCCTTGATCACAAGGTGGATAAATCGCTTCTTCCATCATCTTTTTGAAACTTTTTCTCATTGCAGTAGTCACTCCATTTTGCCACGCTTTTGAGCTGTGCTCTTTCATGGTATGTGGTCCGGGTTGGAAAAGAATGCTCCATGAATCCAGGAACCATTTCGGCCATTGCTGGAATTCCTTGTTAATCGAATTGAATTTTTTAGTCGTCAATTTAAAATATTCGTTTCGAGAATTCGCATTTTTAAACGCTTTCTTCTCCTCTCTCTCCGCGAATAATGTGTGGAGATCTTTGGGCTTCTCAGCGAGTTTTTCAGCGAATCGCTTAACAACGTGCTCTCTGACTTTACCGCTGAGCAATCGCTGCCACTTTTTTGTCGTTTTCGTTAAGGGTACTCCAGGAGTGAGTGGAACTCCTGATAGGGATGGGATGAATGGCGATTTTTCGAAGATGTAATCGAAGAGCGCGTGTTTGGCGTACTTGGAGATGAGTTCGTGGAGTTGTTGAACTGCAAAAAAATCGCTTATTGTTAGGCTTGGGATCGATATACTTCAAAACCAGTCACTTCGAAACAGCGACACTTCGGAACCAGTCACTTCGAAACCGTGAAAATTCAGTATTTTTCCTTTATTTCACGCCTTTTTTCGAATTTTCAACTTTACTTTTACGTGACCCTGTTTCTTTTTGTTTATTTTATAGGTGGCTCTCAATGATTGCCACGTTACTTTGAAAAAACACGCCCGAAATGGTTTCGAAATGACTGGTTTCGAAGTGACTGTATTCGATATGACTACTTTCGAAGTGTCGCGGTTTCGAAATGACCGGTTTCGAAACGTCGCGGTTTCGAAGTGTCGCAGAGTCACTTTTAACTTTTAATAAACTTTTAATAAAAAACACTCACTTTTATACTCAAAACTTTCTTTTCCAACTTCCTTCTTCACACTCTCACAAAGAACGCAAAATCCTTTTCCACAATAGAAAAACTGCTCCACAACAAACTTGAAAAGTTTACAGCTCTCATCTGAAAATCTCAGGGTTACTGTAGTTTTAGAAATCAAAAAAATACCATCGCATTCATCATTGCAATCTTGAATCCAGTGAATGACTATCGATTGATATTTGCGGCAATTTGAACGGTGGCATCTCGATGAACTATTTTTTGCTTTCTGAAAACAAAAAGACTTTAAATTATAATTTTAAAAAAATCAAAAACTAACCAAAGCCTTTTTTCCCACTTCGCAATCGAATAAATGGAAGAAATTCAAAATGGTTTCTCTTAACCATTCTCGATCAGCTGGAATCTCGTGGTGGCGTCGTTCCACGAACTTTTCTTTGAAGCAATGATACTTTGGAACGTCTTGAGCATCCTTGGTGATTGCAACTTCATCGAATGTCTTCCCTGTTTGCGAGAGAGCGTCCAGAACTCGCATCGATATCAAATCATAATACGATTTGCGGCAATCGGCAAATTCATAGATTTGATCCTCTACGTCTTTCGCCGTTTGCCACGTTTCTGTATCCCTTAGTCCATTGTGTTCGTAGAGCAACCCGAGACGAAGACAACTCTCGAGATGAGTTCGGATTTCCGGAGTAATCAGTTTCTGCCACTCCTTGGAGAATGTCTTCATAGATCTTCCCTTTTTCACCATCGCATTCGATTTAAACATATCAAAAAGCCAAATCGGATACTCTCTTCCCGACTGAAATTCCTCCTTGATCATCCGAATCTTGTAATCCATCTTCGAGAAATAATCCAAGTGGTCGGTGGATGATTTGAAGATGTACTCTTCGATTGGTCGACAATAATCATCCAGATCCTGTGGCGAAGAGTTCTCAGCGATCGATTTGATGGCGATGATCATTTTTTGAACTAAATGATTCCGGAGATCGGTGGATTTAAATTCCAAAAGGTCTCCATAAAATCCATCAAACATTGGGAGATCTCTCCACGCCTCCATTAGTCCTCTATCGGATTCTTCTGAGCTGCGTGACGATGAGGATGAGCTGGCGATCGATGACATGGTGATTTCTGGAAAATCGATATACTAGAAAACGTTATTTTCTCCATGAAAAAATCGATAAAAAACCAAGAAAAATCCAATCGAGGTTCCACTATATGGTCCATACGAATAGACAACCAAAGTCAATAACCTGTCATCTACTCGGATATAGACTGAGAGTGTCTCTAAAGAATGCGTAACACAATTCCTGTTAAATTACAATTCTAACTATTCGCAAGAGAGCGCAGATGCATTGTACTTCGCGCGCCAATTCTAGGACTATAGTGTGCGATTTGAATTGGGAAATGCGAATCGATTACTTAAAAAAGACAAAGATGGAATTTGAATTTTTATTCAACATTATTAATTATCAGTTTAACTTTTTTTTTAAAAATCAATAATATCTCGTTGGTCCTGTCCGATGTTGTTTTTGAACCTGCTTGATCTTCTTGACCACCATACGATAGTACTCATCACGACTGTCAGCCACTTCGAACATCTCTTCTTCGCATTTCTTAATCTCCTGGATAAACTCTTCTTGTTGATTTTTGGAGAAGACGCTGACAAGAGTCTCGATGAAATGTTGGCGGACCGAATCGGAGACTTGGTTATGCCAGGATTTAGTGGAAGAAGTTGGGGAGTGTGGACCACGATGGAATGGATCGCCGTTGAAGTTTTGGAAGAGCCAGTTGGGAATGGAGATCATTTTTGGGATTAAATTCTGAAGGGAAACTGACTTATACGGGTGATGGATGCAATTAGCCATAGAGCACGGATAAAAAATAAAAAATAAATCAAAAGAAAAAAGTCACCTAACCCTAACCAGGATTAGGACCACTAATGACCAACAAATGACCAAAAAAGAACCTTTATATAAGAAGCGGACCAGAAGGCCACGCCCACTATTAACAGGTGGGCGAGAAAATAGATCCTTCTCGATGATTCTAGTGGATTACATAATAGGAGGACAGATGGGGAGGAATAAGACAAATAAATTCGAAGGTCCGAACAAATAAAGATTTTGATATTGTTGGGATTGGAGGAAGAAGTTTGAATGAAAAATGACATTATCGATAAACAAAGGGGGGTATATAAACATTTACAATGGAAATGATCACTGAAAAATGAAAAAAATTTTTAAAAAGCTGATAGAACAAGTTATAGAAATTCTGGAAAGAATGAATGCTAGAAATTTAAAAATGTAAAATAAAATATTTAGGTAATCATTAAAAAATTGAAAAAATAGGAAAAATTGCTCGCTAGCTGTGCAACAACGTAAGTAAATTAGCACTTAGCACCCAATAGATGACTGTAATTTTAGCAGATAGGTGCCAAAAGTAAAGTAAACTGCAATTAGACAATCTGACTGTTCTTAGTCATTAAAAATTACGGTTTTTTTTCTATTAGCACAAGATTAAACTTTCAAAGCTATAGCTTGCTAAGAATTTCAGGTATTTCATAAATAGTTTTGATTGATTTTTCCGCTTTTTCTTTTTCTAATCGACTTTTTTTCAATCCCATTTTTCGAATTCCAAAAAAATCAATTACCTTTCTTTCTAATTGAGCTATTGGCAAGAATTGAACGACGAACTAATGAAGATCTAGTCTTGACTGATTCCTGAAATTATCTTGGTAAACTTCTTTTTTGTAAAGAAATTAACGATTTCAGGTCTTGAGAAACCCTAACAACACGAAAACAACACGTTTCTTCAATTAAACAAACTTTATTTAAACGATGATTTTGTAAGAAAAATCAATAAAAATTGAAGCAGACGGGGACAAAGAAACATAGAAGCAGTACACATATAAAAATAGAACATTTCAGGGGGGAATTGATAAACAAAAAATCTGATTTTGATAAGATTTCTACACTGTTTATGTATTTAGGCAACAAATCAATATATAGAAAACTACGTGGCATTTTTTTTTAAAAATCAATTGAATTGACAATGAGAAAAATCGCTTTGGGGTTAAAACATAAAAAAAAATAGTTTCGAAATCATGAAAAGAGTTTTCAATTTTGTTTGTTGTGAGTTTTCTAATCATTTTTGTTGATATCATTTTGAAATTTCTATTTTCTTTCTCTTTTTTTTCTTTTTTCAAAAATTCAAATCTTTCTAACAACATATTCACAAATAAAATACTAACTTTAAACTAATGATTAAGAATAATTCAAGCAAAAAGTGTATCGAGAAGAATCACGAGCGTAGTTTAATGATTTCTCTGCTCGAAATAATCAGCTATTTCGAAAGATAGAAATTCAAAGTCAAAGATCATGGAGCTTTCAATGATTTTATCTATTTTGAATTGAGTTTTTAAATAGTTTTAGTCTAAAAATGTATTATTGTTAGTTGTATTTTGTTTGCAAAAATTTGGTTGTGATTTTTCCTTTTTTTTTTCTTCTTTAATTTCAGTTTAAATTTTGAATCATCTCGTTGCTTCCAACCAAAATTCGAGTCTGCAAAAAAAACGAAAAATCTCACCGCGCTCTATTCAGAATTTGACAAAAAAACAACTAAGGGAACTTCTTCTATTTTCTCTCTCTCTCTCTCTCTCTCTCTCTCTCTCTCTCTCTCTCTCTCTTCACTGCAAATCGAATGGATTGGGGGAAGACGAAGAAGAAGAAAAGGACATAGACCGCGTAGTCATGCGGATGATGTCACTGGCTTCTCCTCAATTCATACAGTCTCTAAACGAGTTGTTTAGGCGTCTGCGTACTGATCTGCTCGTTGCACTCTCGTCATTTTGAGAAGATGGGGGAGAAAAGAGACACAGAGGTTGCGAAGGAAGAGGGGAAGAGAGAGAGAAAAGGGCTGACACAGAAAGGCTGCTTCGACACTACACACGCCAGTTTTGGGCTGTTTCACAAAATCAGACTTTTACCTGTATTCTAATATAATTCAAATTGATTAAAACCCCCTGCTGATCTAAAATCCCATGTACCTTCAAGTTAAAGGCAAAACTTAATTCTAGCATACAACCAACTATTTATGAAATTTCCATTCCATACCCAGAATTATATCTAGATCAAAAAGTCATTTCCATTTTGAATTTCGAACTTAAATTATCTCTGAAAACCCCAGAAACCTTCTATAGATTCGAATTCCCGCCACTTTGATTCTCGCCATCTGTCTCTTCTGTCATCTGTTTGAATGTTCAGTATTGATCGAGTACAGGTGACATTACAATGTTTCAAAAAGTGGTCATCTATAGATTTAGAACCTTTTGACATAGTTTTTTTTCAAAAATATTCTAGAATGTCTGCATTTCTAAATAATAGTGACCATCGCTTATCAAAATTGTCTTTCGTATAGTGTTATCATAGAAATGTCTATAATTTAAAGTTGTAAAAACCAAAAAAAAAAAAAGGAAAAAAAGACAGGTGAAAACCACCACCGTATCCCATTTCCAATTAGGCTACGTCACGAGCCTAAGCCTCAGCTTTTTCGAACTACTTGGTTTCAGAGTCTTTCCTCAAAAAGTCTCTCTATTTCCATAAGAAACCGTACACAAAGACTACCGGTTTCCTTTCGCCCCCAAATATTTGCTTTCTATCTTCACTCGCCAACAAAATGCCCTGAGCCCAGCTATCGATTTTGTAGTTGAAAAAAATGAGAAAAATAGAAATGAATAATTTATCTTGTTTGGTGACTCATATTTTTGGTCTAGCTTATGTCATGAGCTTAGAAAATGCACTCTCCAGTGAGCTAAGCTATTCGGAATTAGAAGGATGTACTTTTTAAATAATGAAAATGTACTTCAATTCTCAAAATAACTTAGATTAATGATGACTGTACTTTAGGTTAAGCTAAAAACATTTTTTGAATCTTCAATTTTAAAATCCCCAACCAAAGAACAAAACAAAAAAATTTCCGTGATGACATATGGCGTCGTCATGTTCATCCCCCCCTCTAAACAATTCCACGTCCACACTTTTTCTTCTTTTTTTTCCTTTTTTTTTGCTCTCGCTCTCGTCACTTGGATTACTGTATGTCGTTTTTTCACCTGTTCCTTTTTTATGCAAATTCTTTCTTTTTTTTTCAGCTAGATTCACAAAAAATGGGAAACTGCCTGCCGTCATTGTTCGGTTTTGTGAGACAACACGACGAGACGCCACTACGACGGTAATTTACTTTGTCACTTTTTGTTAGTTGATATATAATGTGAGGGCTGGTTTAGTTGACGGAAGTGGTTTTGGGGAGATGTTATTTAGTACGGCACGGATTAGGCACGCTACTGAAAAAAAAAGCAAAAAAAGCCTTTAAAAAAGCTAAGCCAAAAGAGCTAAGCCAAAAAAGAACTTTAAAAAAAATTTGAAAAACTTAAAAAGCTAATCCTTAAATTTTGCAGGAATCGATCATCAGAAGGATCGATGAGTTTCACCAATCCAAACATGCTCCAGCAAGGCGTAAGTCCACAGGCTCCGCCCCTTTTTATTAAATTCGATTTTTTCAGAGTTCGTACGTGAATCAGCTCTACCAACACAACGTAATTAGACAGAGGCAAGCCGAGGAGCGGGGCAAGGTAATTTTTCATTTTTTTAAAATTGGAGTATATTGTGTTGTTTTAGGAGATTGATGAAGCTAAGAAGAATCGAATTCGAGGATTGTTAGATCAGATTCCGGCTGATGTGTTCCGTGGAGATATGGCTAGTAATGAGTGAGTTTTTTTTAGTAAGCTACAGTAAGCTACAGTGACTACAGTAACCCAAAAACCATTTCCAGATGTGCAATCTGCATGATCGACTTCGAGCCAGGGGAGCGTATCCGCTTCCTTCCCTGCATGCACTCGTTCCATCAAGAGTGTGTCGACGAGTGGCTTATGAAGTCATTCACCTGCCCATCGTGTTTGGAACCAGTCGACTCAACGATTCTCTCCTCGCTCACTGCTCACAATATGCAATCCCTTCAACAAATCACCTCATCCGTTCCCTCCTCCTCTGCCAAATAAGAAAATAGTCCTGGAAGTCAAGGACCACAACTTCTACTCCTTTCTCCCCTCACCGTAGAAATTGTGACCTGTTCATCTGTATATTGTAAATATATATGTTCTGCATTGGCGGGGGTCCATTGATCCAAGCCTACACAATCTTTCTGCCAATCTGTGCATACTGTATTCTTTTCCTCTTTACATGTTCTCTCCTCTCAAATTTAGTCAATTCCTTTCCCCCGATAATTCCACGTGTTCCCTCCATTTTAGCTTTTTCTTTTTCACCCCCGCAACACTCGGTACACTTCTGTATCTCATTACAAGTTTTTTCTCTTTTTGTTCTTAAAGAAACTTAATTCACTGCTCTTAATTCAAATTTCGGTTGCATAAAGTGTCAAAAATTGTTAAATCTACTTTTTTTGGTTTTTTTTTAGGTACTGTACTTTGCTACCGTTTATCTCAGTTCCCATTGAGTTTAAAGGAAAGTTTTCAACTAATAAAATGTAGGTTTTAATGTTACAAACAACTTGTTAGTTAACAGTTTTTTATAATATTCATTGGGAACCGAGATAAACGCTCATGAAGCTAAAGAGTCATCCTAGCGCTACAAAAGAATGCCTAAGCTTAAAAGCGCTCTAACTTTCTTAGCCAAAGAGCTATCAAAAAACTGTTAACTAATAAAATGTTAAGCATACAATTTGCAACAATTCATTAGTTAACAACTTTTTGTTACAAACAATGAGAACCGAGATAAACGCTCACGAAGCTAAAGAGTCAGAAGAACGCTGTAGAAACGCATAGCTAAGCTTAGAATCGTTCTAACTTTCTTAGCTAAAGAGCTATCAAAAAGTCTTCAACTAATAAAATGTTAAGCATACAATTTGCAACAATTCATTAGTTAACAACTTTTTGGTATCATTTTTCCTAAAGAAGTTATGATGGCTGGAAGTTGAGGTAGCTTCTGCTAGCTACTACAATTGTAACCCTAATCTCATTTCCCTTTTCCTTTTTAAAGTTCCGGTGTCTATATTTTTTCAGACTCTTTTTTTTCTCATTCGAATTAATTAATTTTCGTCCTCCCCTACTCGTTACAACCTGTCAGTATCATATTATCGGAGAGACTAATTATGTTTTTCTTCCTGGTGGCGTACTGACACACAAATTTGAAGAGTAAAGAACGCTGTCATTTGTTAGTTTTTGTAGTTTATTGAAACCGAGAAAGGATTAGATTTTTGATCTTCCTTCTCATAATATCCATATAATTTTCTTTTGACCTGTTTCTCTCGAAACCCTTTTTTCAAACCGTTTCCCACGCAATACTAATTGCCTCCCACTGAATGACTGTGACAAAATTGTGTGTGTGTAGGTGTCAGTATACATTGACGAATTCAAATTCGATTCGAGAAAAGTGTTGTCTGACGTCTTCATTTTGCAGGATGCGAAAAAAGTGGAAAAAAAGTGGGAAGATGGAGAATCAGAAAACAAACAATTGATATAGAAAACTGGAAGAAGTTGAAGCCAAGGTTGTCAATCATTTTCTGCTACAGATAGGGTGTTTTTAGACTTGTCTACAGTAAGACAGACAAAAAATTGTCACAAAATACATCGGTAGTTCAAACTACAGTAAGACAAAGTTCAGATGTCTAAAGTTTAAGGAATTTCCATAGACATCAGTGCAAGTAGCTTAAGCTTACTAGCCCAGAATGAGACGATTTGCTTAGCCATTATTAAAATTAGTGAATTAAAAGCCAAACTTTATCACTGCAAGTAGCTTAAGCTTAAAAATCGATGCCTTTTTTCAGATTCGATTTAAATTAATGATTAAAAATCCCAAATAAATATAGAATTGTTTGAAACTATGGAAAAGCTAGTTCGGTAAAACCTCTGACAGAATTGCCTAACTTTGAAAGGGTATATCTCGGTTCGCGTTGGAAATTATAAAAAGTGCTCAACTAATGAAATGTTCTTCATAAAAAGCTCTACATTTCATTAGTTGATCACTTTTTGATAGCTCTTACGGGAGCCGAGATAATCCTTGTCGGAGTTGGGTGACTTCTGTTAGAGCAACTTCCACAAGTGCTCTTCTATTGAAAGACCATGATTCATCCATCTCCAATAAAGGAAACCAAACAGTTCCAGAATTTCCGGTATATCTCCCAATTTCCTTCCTCCTCCTCCCACACACACACCTCCAAATACACATAACACTTTCTCCTCCTTCCGATGGTCATCTGGTGTTCGCGCGAAACTTGTCATAGTTATTAATATACGAGAAAAGTGATGTATATCTTTTCCGCTTTTTTCAAAAGACAAACAGTATTTTCAAGCTCCGCCCCTTTTTGATGAAGATTTGAAAAAAAAAGAAGAACAATTGTCCATTTTCGGGGGGGGGGGGGGGGGGGGCACAGATAGGGAGTAGAGAAAGAGAAACATAGAAAAAAGTGAAAAAACGGGGGGAGGAAGTGGGCGGAGTTGGAGATGGGGAGAGGATATAAAATGGACAGGAGAAAAACGGAAATTCAAGACAATTTGAAAGAAAACTGATGAAAATGCAGAACAGCTTGGTTCTACTTTGTCTCTCGATTCTTTCGACTCAAGTTTCGGCGTATTCCGATGTGGATAAGGGTGCTGCTAGGTCCAGGTATGTTTTTTTGGTTAGGATAGTCGGATTTAGCTTGGAGAGAGCTTTCAGAAAAGTATATTCTTAGCTATATTCCTTGAAAATTAGCCTAAACTTATCCGTGTTAGTTTCCCTTCCTCATCAATATTTCCTCACAAAATTTTTTTTCTACAAAACCGTTCAACTAGCTAGCCATCTCTCGGTTCTCAAAACGAAACCGAAACCGATTGATAACAAAAACCGGTTCTCCCCCCTATTAACTTACCTATAAAACATCCTTGCAGATGTTGGACAAGCGGAAACGGGCGGTCAGCTCAATGGTGGTCCGAGGGAGAGCAGATCACACGTGGCAAGTTCTTCTACGAGTGTCGACGCGGACAACTCGAGCCGCTTGGATGTTTGAGTAATCAGGAGGAGAAAGTTCCGTTGGGAAGCACTTTTCAGCAGGATGGATATGAATTCGTTTGTCAACTGGGTAAGATCATTCTTTGAATTGAAATCTTATCACAAAGATACAAAATTAATCTTCTCTCTTCTTTACGATTTTCAACTTTTTGAAGGAAGCGACGGTTACATTGAATTCGGGTATAGTGCGTGTGTCGCCACAGATGGACGTACCTATCAGAAGGGGGAGACTTGGACTGATGCCAAGGTGAGTACTTCCGGCACAGCGGGTGATATCACCTGATAGGGGGACCTCTTATAGAAGGGTACTGTCTTGAAGCCAGGGACTAGGAAGATTGCTGAAAAGTACAGTCACAGTGTGTTCTGATTGTAATAGCCATCAAAAACAATCAACACAGAGGGTAACAACAAGCACTTCAGTTTTTTAAAAGTCATAATAATTTTGGTCAAACTTACACTACTTGTGATTAGTAGCCTAGCTGTTCAACAACTTTTATAAAAAAAACCGATCAATCATTGTGATCCTTTGATTCGAAATTCGATTAGGATTAGAATGATTTTCGTTCTTAGCGCGAGAGGCCTTATCAAAATGTTTCTAGAACACCTACTACTACCGCTGTCGTGACGATGGTCGCGTCGTGAAGACCACCATCGAGGGATGCATCGCTCATGACAAGCAGCGACGAGTCCCGCTCGGACAAACCGACGATTTCAACGGATACACGTGAGTTAGGGCTTATCTTCTTATCTGTTGTTGGCGACACCGTGTCGCCTCTTAGTTTGGTAAAATGTAAATGATAGGTGACATATGGTTTTGAAGGCCACCCAGGGAGAGGGGGGAGAACACAGGACGGTTTAGAGACTGCGCAAAGACTAAAGAATGGTTTGGATGGCGGTTTTGATGAATGGAAAGTGATAGATGTGAAGGATCTTTAGTTCAAAGATAGGGTAGGGTTAGGGGGGCTTAGGTTGAGCTAAGCAAAGTTGAGCTAAGCTAAGTTAAGCTAAGCTAGGCTAAGTTAAGCTGATCTAAGCTAACGTACAAGCTAAGAGACAAGCTAACTTAACTGTAAGTTAAGCTAAGGTAAGCAAAGCAAAGCAAACTTAGGCTAAGCTAAGCTAAGCTAAACAAACCTAAGCTAAGCTAAGCTAAGCTGAGTCACATGCTACTAAACTACAAGTTAAGAGACAAGTTAAGCTAAGCTAAGCTAAGCTAAGCTAAGTTCAGCTAAGCTAAACTAAGCCAATCTACTAAACTACCGTATTCCTCTCCGGAAGTGCTACCGTATCCCTTATCACAATTTCCCACTTTTCACCGAAATCCAGTTTTAACATGTTTTCGTCGACAACCTTTTTACAACTTTTTCAATGTTATGATAGGTCGCTGCGGATAAGTGCACTTTTTATTGCGGACTTTAGAACTTTGATCTCAAGACTACTGTACATTCTATATTAAATTAATATAAATCTTCAGGTATAAATGCCAACAAAAAACAAGCGGAGTTGTTCAAATGTGCAGTGTCGGTTGTATTCACGATGGGACTCGTTATAGTGTTGGACAGCAGTACAAGGTAAACCGGAAGTTCAATCATCAGTGAACACGTTCAAAATACATTTTAATTATCTTTTTTATTTCACCACGCCCTTAGTTTTGCAACCTATCTCTTGATTCTCGATCACTAATATTGCCATAGCTACAATTGAAAGATAATATCATCTTTCAGGACGGTGACTACGTCTTCTATTGCAAGTTGCAAGGCGGCAAGTGTACCAAACAATGTATCGGTTGTGTTGATGCCAACGGTCAGAATTTGTATGATGGACAGCGGTATAAGAGAGATGGAACCACTTATCAATGCGAGGTGAGATTTTTGAATTTTAAGTTTTGTGAACAAACCTGCCCAGGCCTATGAGAGATATCTACGGAATGTGCCAGCCACTTCCGGTTGGCATGTTTGGTAAAGTGGATAGCGCGTTTGTTCGCCGCCCGCGAGGTTCTAGGTTCGACCCCCTGGGCGCCCCTAACGTTTTATTTTATTTTTTGAAAACATTTTTAAACTCCATTATTCTAGATCCGCCCTGGAAAACGAAGCCATCGCGCAGTTGGCTGCAACATCGTTGAGAACGGGCGTGACATTAACAAGGTGATCGGCTGCAGATGGTACGAACAAAACCCCGATTGGAAGGTTGAGAAAACCTGTGAAGCTGATGGTGTTAACAAGACCAAAATAACCACAGTTGGATGCATCTACAAATACAAAGGATTCGATCGTATCTTCCTGGAACCGGGGAAGTACACCATTTGGAATTTGCCAAAGCAAAAGGATAGCTCGGTTGGATTGGCGTGCCGTAAGACTGCCGATGGAGCCGAGATGTTGATCTTTGATGTGGCTGATTTGGAGAGAAATACCAATGGACTTTCTTATGATTTGCCACGTGGCAAGTAGGATATTCTTTTTTTTTGTGTTTTCTCTACCGTGGTGACCGGCGAGCTTTCCACCAGAATTGTTACTGTACTCTGATTACGTGTACTATTTGTTGAAAACCTATATTCTCTTTTGGTCTAATAAATATAATAAATTGAATCTTTCTTTGCCTTCCACTAATCTTTAAAGGCGCACGCCTCAAATAATTATAAGGTCTCATCACGAAAAAACTTTTTACTGTAAGTATCTTAGGCTTATGAGCAATCGCCACGTTTGCACTGCTCTTTGATTTTTTTTTTTCAAAAACTCGTTTTTTCCCTTTAAAAAAGCGCAATTTTTTGCTTTAAAAACCAAAAAACGCTTAAATTTACAGTTTTCTCTTAAAATTTCCAGAAGAACCCCCGAAAAATGGAGGAAACCACAGAAAACTCTGATATACACTCTCAATTGCGGCGATTATATCAATTCTACTTGTTTGAGGCGAGCGATAGGCGATTTTTCCGTTTTTTCTTGCTTTTTTCCTCTTTTTCTAATGATTTTACCGCGTTTTAACCTTTAAATTATTAAAATTAATATTAATTAACATGAATTTCAGAATAATCCACGTCAAGAACAGTCTGTCCAGGAGCCAGCGTCGGAAATGAAACCGGATCGTGAAATAGGCGGTCGAAAGCTGCCATTTCAGTTGGGCGAACCGAAGTACGACGATGATCAGTATCGTGGACAACGACGACGTCCGTGGATGTGTTTTCGAGTCGGCGAATCGTCGTTGGAGTTTACTCAGGATATTTTTATGTATTTACCTAGCTCGGAATCTTCATTTAAAGGGCTTTTTTCAGCAATTTCGTTGGAACCGTTCGCAGTCTAATCGTTGAAGCGGGTATTCTGATGGATGATGATCTTCACGTGCTGAAATTTTCGTGTACCGAAAACGATTACGGATTGTTAAGAGCCGAACTCGAGGAGGGGCTGAGAAAGAGCTTCCGACATTATAAAAATGGACCTCTTTCAGTTCCAATAGTCATTTTGATGCTGGATAAGTATGGTAGGTCTATTTTTTGATTTTTTCTTTAAGAAAAAAAAAGATAATTTCAGATCCCGAACAACTAGACGAAGTGAGCTTCGAATTTGCGGATCGAGTTCATTTCTTTAAGCTGAATCGTGACGAAGTTCTCGAGTGGTTGAAGAATGACGATCTCGAGCTGATTCGGTGAGTAAAACCCTTAAATTTCGATTAAAAACATTTTTTTTGCAGACAAGAATGCGTGCAGTTCGCTGATTATTTAGCCAATGGGGAAGGTCTCGTGGAATCGATCGCCTATCGATTTCCACTTGATGAACGGTTAGGGGTCTTCGGGAGGGTTAAGCCGTTAATATTGAGGGATTTCAGAGGTCTTGAATTCGGAGCGGTGATTGATGAGGAGGAAATCGGCGATGAAGAAGCTGAAGAATTGCTCGATGAGAGTGATGAGGACAATTCGAGGTTACTCGCACTTTTTATCTCGTTTTTCAATTCAATTTCCTCATCGCAAAAGTTGTAAGAGCGAGAGACACGATGAAGCGAGGAGACGCAGACACATTGCTTTTTCGCTCTCTGCAAAACTGTTGAAAATGCGTTCTGTAGAAATTTTATTTTTCTTGCTATTTCGGAAGCTTCTTTTGAATTTTATAGCAAAATTCTATCGAAAAATTCAAATTTCCCCTCTAAAAATCACTTTTTTCTAAAAAAATTTGAAAAAAAAGGTTTTTCAATTGTTTTTTGCTGAAATTAATGTTTTTTAGACCTGATTATTCATTAAAATAACAGTAGATCAAATATTTGTTATCTTTTCGCTTCGAGACCCTATTTACTTGTTTTGGGGAATATTTACTCGATTTTCCTCTAAAAAAAACGAATTTTCCCTCGATTTTCCTCTAAAAAACTAAATTTAACCCCGATTTTCTTCTTTAAAAAACGAATTTAACCCCGATTTTCCTCTAAAAAAACGAATTTTCCTCTCAAAAACGAATTTTCCTCTAAAAAACTGAATTTAACCCGGATTTCCTCTAAAAAAAAACGAATTTTCCCTCAATTTTCTTCTAAAAAACTGAATTTAGCCCCGATTTTCCTCTAAAAAAAAAGAATTTTCCCTCGATTTTCCTCTAAAAAACTGAATTTTTTCTCGATTTCCCTCTAAAAATCTCTCAATTCCAGACATATCACCTCTCCAAAAAAAATGGTTCCGCCAACAATGCCACCGGGACTGGGACCACCGGGTATTTCGAAGCCTGGAACATCGAAATCGTTCGGAGGACCACCGGGACTCGCTCCTCCAGGGCTTTCGGGACCGCCCGGTTTGGGGAAAGGTCCGCCAGGACTTTCACTTCAACAACCACCAGGCTTGCCTCGACCGCCGGGGATTTTTGGTTGGAATTTTGAACTTAAAATACTTTAAATAGAAAAAGCTGTTTCTTTTCAGGACAAGCTCCACCTCTGAGCAGACCAAATCACTCATTCTCCTCAATCGATTCGGATGGGTCATCAGAAGAGAAAGAGATCAACGGTGATCATATTCTATCACACTCTGTCCTTCGCTACACCATTGGAAAGATTCATTTACGGAAAGTTCGAGGAGTGCCGGCAGAAAAGCATATGGATACTTTGGTAAGCTTTATTAGAAGGGCACCCCCAATATTTTTAATGCTATTTCAGTCAGCATCAATAAACGGATCACTGCTCTACGAACGATTCAAGTATCCATTCGTCAATGTGACTCATAATGTTGATCTATTACTCGTCATAAACTACGCGTTGAGCTCCATTAATCGAGAAGCAAGCAGCTCGTCGAGAACAGTGATTCGTGGATTATTCCAGCATGATTATTCGGTGAAATTGCGTCGGAAATTCTTGGATCGTTTATTCAGAAGCGGTGAATGGGAGGATGAAGAAGTGACTTTGCTCTTTGAACTAGTCGTTTTGTATTTCAATACGGCCAGATTTAAGAACGGATTCATGCTCTCGATTGATAGTTTTTTGCCGACGTGGAAGGATTTGTGGGGTCGATACAATGGATGTGACAAACGATTGTTGAGTCGTGCCGGTGTCTCGGAACAGGAGTTTATGAATATGGAAAAACTCATTGTATACATTGAGAAGTGGATTAAGAATGCATTAGAAGCCAGGGAGAATAGTGGACCGAGAATGGATACGATGACGGATTCCTCGGATCGTCGACCTACATCTTCTAGAGACATGGATAGTATGTCTTCTGATTTCCGAGGATCAACGCCTAGACGAGAAGAAGCACTGAGAAGAGAGGAAGAGGAATATAGAAGATCTGAAGAGAAGAGAAGAGCCAGAGAGAATGCAGATGAGTATCGACGAGTTCAAGATTCCAGAAGAGCCAAAGAAAAAGAGGAATTCAGACGTGCACAGGAGCAAAGAAGAGAAAGAGAGGAGGAGGAATACAGAAGAGCTCGACATCTAGAACAAGAAAGACGGATTCAAGAATCGAGAAGAGTCCAGGAAGAAGAGGATCGGAGAAGAGCCATGGAATCTCGGAGAAGAGAGGAGGAGGAATATAGAAGACGAAGATATGAGCAGGAGGAATTTCTGAGACGTCAAGAAGAGCAATACAGAAGAGAGGATGACGAGCGAAAGCGGAAAGCCGATCTGGTAAGAGAACAACGCGAATTGGGGTTTCGGAACGGCGGTGGTGCCGTCGACAGTGATGGAGAGTATCCGATTATTGATATATCGGATGATGAAGTGGAGAAGAATCCAGTCTTGCCAGTTCACGATTCGGATGCGAAGCCACGACAACCATATCAATATACAGAAGTATGCGAAGATTACGAGCCAATGTATGTGAAGTCGGAGAGAATGGAGCCGCCGGAGGATTTTAAGGTTTGCTAGAATTCCCAGTTAAAAACCAGAAGTTCATGATTTCAGACGCTTACCGCTGTTCCAACAATGTCCGACTACGTGAATCCAATTCAACCATATCTTCGTCGTATTCAAGAACTCGGCGTCTATAAATCCGCTCAACACTATCTCGACGTTCAATTTCGGCTTCTTCGAGAGGATCTCGTCAGCCCGATGCGTGACGGAATCGAGATTTATCGGATGAATGGAACTTGCAAAGGAAACCGAAGACCAAATGTGACTTGCTCAGACATTTCGATCTTCGCAATTGAATCTGTCGATGGAAAACAGGTCACGGAAAGAGAGGGAACCGAAATGAGGATCATTCGACCGGCTCAATACGATATTCTGAATTTGTTGGACAATGAGCGAGAGATGAAGGAGTTGGGATTGGTGATGTTGTCTTGTGATCGATTCACGGATGATTTCCATTTGGGACACATTCAGAGCTCGATGCTCGTCAACAGAGGATGTCTTCAATTGGCGATTCATGAAGAGACAAGAGCATTCGAACCGAATAAGACTTATCAAATGGCACAGGCCACTTCCTACCTTCCATCATACAAATTCGTCCTTCAAAATCTTAAAATGATCAATCCATTCAAACCACTTCCATTCGAACGCTATTTAGTCCACGGTAAAAAGCACATCTTCCGTCCCAACTTTCATCGTCATCCCAAATCTGAAGAGCAAGTGGAGGAGGAACGTCGTCTAACGAAAATCTATTCGGATATTCGATCCGTTGCGGCTTGCAAGCGATACTCATCTGGAAAGGCTATTCCGAAAGGATTGGACGACGAGAACGACTGTTATGAGTTCTCGAAGATGAATGAGCCGAAGAGGGAGGATATGGATTTGGAGTTTTTGCAGTTGAGAGAGCCCATTTTTAGAGAATTCGTTGGTGTTGATACTCGAGGTTTTTTTAGTCTAGGAGCCTACAGTAATCCCAATTTTCAGGAGGAGGAGATCAAATTCAAATCAACAAAAAATGGTACAGAATCTCACGTCTTCTCGATGAATTTCATCCAACCAATATGGATGAGAGTCAGCGACAAGCGTTCTGTAACACTTTCAAACATGAGTTATCCATCATTCAAGGTCCGCCGGGAACCGGAAAAACGCATATCGGAGTCGAGATTATCAAGACGATGCTTCAGAATCGAACGCATTGGAAGATGACGGAGCCGATTCTTGTGGTTTGCTTCACCAATTCGGGATTGGATAATTTGTTGGAACGGGTTTATGATATGATTGATAGTAGGTTCAGGAAGATGAGAATCTTTAAAAAAAAAAGGATTTTCAGAAGATGAAGAGCTTTCTAAGGATAACGGCAAGCCAAAAATGATTAGATACGGTCGAAAATGTGAATCAGACTATCTGAAACGTCGAAATGTGATGCGTTACGATGTCCATGATCAGTACAAGAATATGGTGTCAGATGCGTCTCAGAGAGATCTTAACAAGGCTGGATCATTGAAGAGAAAGGCTGGAGCAGATCTCGTTTTGTCTAGTTACACACTTTATTGTTCTAGAAAGTATGGTGCCCTTATATTAGAGGGTTTTTTGATAAATTCTGATTTTTCAGTGATCTCCTCTCTCACCTTATCCTCTCTCGAGTCATGGATCCATCTCATCAAATGGAAATCAACACATTCGCCCACGAGCACGTCGATAGCAAGGAGCACCCGTTGAACGCCGACGAAGCGATCGCTTGTTGGCTTCTTGACAGAGATTTCGGAAAAGCGACGAAAGCGCAGACGAAGAAGTCGAAGAAGAATAAGTTTCAGGAGATGACAGAGGATTCCGATGAGGAGACGAATGATCTTTTGACCGTTCAGGATAGTGATGATGAGGAGAATGATGAGGAGATGGATGATGAGAAGCGGTTGGATAAGTTGTTTAATAAGATGAATGTGAGCTCTTTTTTCAAAAAAATGAATAAAGAATTCTATGTTTTCAGCTTGGATGCACTGGAAAAGACATTCTTGGCTTGGCAAATTCAAGTGCTGGCGATGAGTACTATTCGAAAGGAACATGGGAGATTGCTCATGATCATAGACCTCCAGAAGTCGTTTTAATGGGAAAAAAGATCAAGAGGGTAAGAGAATACACCAATTCTCTGATTAAATTCTTTTTTTAGAAGGGAAACAGTAGTGCTATCGACGAGCACATCAACAATTTGGTAAAAGAGATCAAGGAGATGATTCTGTCAACGCAGCCACTTCCGAAACACGAATTGGAAGACTGTAAATACATTTTCAGTCTCTCCAGACCGAAAAGATGGGCTCTCTACATGACGTGGTGTGATGCGGTGAGAAGTCTCGTCGTTGAAGGTCTTCCCAAACAAATTGACTCGTATCGGTTGGCTTGTCAACGAATGCAGAAAGCACAGGATGCGTTTGACGCGGAGATTATGAAAATGCCAATGATTATTGGAGCGACCACAACTGGATGTTCCCGTCTTCGACCGATTCTTGAAACTGTCGAACCGCGAATTCTGATTGTGGAAGAGGCCGCGGAGGTTCTCGAAGCCCATATTCTCTCTGCTATGATCTCAACCATCGAGCACTGTGTCATGATTGGAGATCACAAACAATTGCGTCCGAATCCGGCGGTTCACGAGTTGGGTGTAGAATATGGAATGAACATTTCCATGTTCGAGCGTCTCGTCGAACGTGCTCTTCCGTTTTCTCAACTCAGAGAGCAACATCGTATGAACTTGCTGATTTCGGATACTATTGTGAAACCCGCTTTCTATGATAAGTATGTTTTCCATTAGATCCCTTTATAATAATGATTCTTTCCAGTGTCGTCGACGCAGAAAACGTCGGACTCTACCCGGACGTCGAAGGAATGGCCACGAATCTCTATTTCTGGTCGCATCGTCAACCGGAGGAGTCGCCGGATGGAATTTCGTGGATGAATCGGCATGAAGTGGTGATGGTTGTCGCTTTAGTGAGACATTTGTTGAAACAGAACTATACTACTCAAGATGTCCGTTTTTAGAAGTTTTCAGAATATATATAAAGCCTCTTTCAGATCGTCGTCCTTGTCACCTACTCTGCTCAACGCCAATACATGTATCGAGAGTATCCATCGATTTTTGGCAATACTCCAGATCAGCAATTGATTCCAGTGGAGACTGTTGACAGTTTTCAAGGAAGAGTGCGTTTTGAAGCTCTTTTTTTTTTGAAATAAGTATAAATTCCAATTACAGGAGCGCAAAATCTCGATCGTCTCCCTGGTGCGCTCGCATCGTAACAAAGAGGAAAACACTGGAATCGGATTCCTGGCAGTCGCCAACAGAATCTGTGTCGCTTTGACGCGTGCTCAACACGGAATGTATATCATTGGAAACGGTGCCTATATCAAGAATAATTCGGCGTTGTGGGAGAAGATTGTGAAGCAGTTGGATCGAAGACGCCTCATTCAATACGAAATTCCGTTGAAGTGTGTTGCACATGGAAATATCATTCCGTGTACGGAGCCGTCGGATTTCAAGAAGTTCTCGCCAGAAGGTGGATGTCTCGAGAAGTGTAATATTCAGAAGCGATGCGGACACATCTGCGAACGTCCTTGTCATCCGAAGATCGAGACGGAACACGCTGCGAGATGTGAATATCCATGTAAGCTAACGTGTCCGAATCCGGATTACCGTCACAATTGCCCCAAAATGTGCTTTGATGATTGTGGAAATTGTATGCGTCCGGTGGAAGTCGCTTTGGAATGCGGTCATACTGTATCCACACCGTGCAGTCGAATTCAGCTGGCTCAATGTGATAAGTTGTAAGATTTCCGGTTTTTTATTCAAAAATCCTACTAAAAAACATTTTCAGATGCAGAAAAAAGCTGGCATGCGGTCACAAGTGTCCACAAAGATGCGGAACCGAGTGTATCTCAGCCTTCGACTGTGAAGAGCTAGTTTCCCTTGATCTCAAGTGTGGCCATCACAAACAGATCAAGTGTAACGAGTTGACATCTGGAACGCCGAATTTCGATTGTGTTGAACGGTGTGAACGAGAGATGATGACTTGTAAGCACAAATGCACGAATCTTTGCGGGCAACCGTGCGCTTCCGAGTGCAAAGAGATAGTTTCGTTGAAGTTGCCGTGCAAACATACCCAGGATGTCATCTGTTCCACCTATCACAAGGATCATTTGGATTTGATTGAGTGCACGGTAATCGGCTCCTAAAAAATGGCCAACCTACTATATTTTTTTTAGAACCTCGTCTCAAAAACGCTCACCCCTTGCGGTCACACCGAACCGATCGGCTGCAGTAAGGATCCATCAACGGATCTGTGCTCTCGAATGTGCAACAAACTCCTCAAAGAATGCAATCACATTTGTGGAGATCGATGTGGAACTTGCTACCTGACTCAAAATCACGTCTGCCAACAACGATGCCAAACCGTCTTCGAGTGCGGTCACAATTGTAGTGCCAAGTGCGGAGAGCCGTGTTCGACGTGCAAAGCGTTCTGCCTGAATTGGTGTACTCATCAGGGATGTGGACTCATCGGAGATCGAACCTATGGAAGAGGATGCAGCGATGTTTGTGTTCTGTGCACGTCAAGTTGCTCCAACAAGTGTATTCATCGTAGTTGTACGAAGAAATGCTTTGAGGAGTGTGATGTGAAGACGTGCTCGGAGCCGTGTACGGAGAAGTTAAAATGTGGACACGCTTGCCTTGGAATGTGCGGGGAGACTTGTCCGAGTTAGTTCTCTATTAAAAGGGCACCTCTAATCCTTTTATTCCAGGAATTTGTGGCACTTGTGAACGAGCAAAGTATCTGAACTGTGTCTCATCATCGGATCAACAACGTGTTCATCGTCTCATTCAAATTCCAAAATGTGGTCATATCTTCCCTGTGGAGCAGCTCGATGAGCATGTCAAAAAGTTAAAGGAGAAGGGAGAGTCGTTGAAATGTGAGAAGTGTCAATCGAGTATGGTTGGAATTCTTAGATATGCTAAATACTGCAAAAAGTATTATCTTGATGAGAATATGGTTAGTTTTTAATAATTCAGGAAACCTCTAATAAAAGGGCATTTCAGAAACGATTGAAAGCGAAAGTTAGTAACATTCATCACACGACTCTCGAGAGCAACATCAAGGAAAAGATCAGCGCGTGTGGAAATGAGCTCCGTCTCGTGAGCACCAACATGACGGATGACGGGCATAACGTCCTCGTGGCATTCAGTCGTTCCATTGAATGGATCATTATCTCCACAGAAGAATACAAAGGAAAAGGGGAGCAAAAGTGGCGGATGGCTTACCTTCTGGATGTTGTTCGGTGCTTCAGAGCCATTTCAAAGATCATTTCAACGACTTCAAAGCAACGAATCTCGAGTCGAAAGGATATTCCACCGGCGCTCGATAACATAATCATACAATCGTTTGGTCATCAACCGTTTTTCA
Source organism: Caenorhabditis wallacei (assembly GCA_963932035.1). Taxonomy (NCBI): domain Eukaryota; kingdom Metazoa; phylum Nematoda; class Chromadorea; order Rhabditida; family Rhabditidae; genus Caenorhabditis; species Caenorhabditis wallacei. Next base: position 398,629 of record OZ009934.1, read on the forward strand.
AGATTATCGAAGAGCTTCGGAAAGTTAATCAGCATTTCGCTGAAAACGGAAAGACGTTCATGTTGGGAGCAGTGTTGCCGAAATTGCGAATGCACCTCTTCAAAATGACCGTTTATCAAATGGTGAGTTTTCCTAAGCCTACAGTAACCCTAGAGTAACCCCATCTTCCAGGTCTCTGCTCTCATCTATCAATTATGTGTCGATAAACAAGGAGTTCCAGAGCAGGCGGCGAGAACTCTTAACTCGAATTGTTATGCTGTTCTCAATGGAGATGATCGTCAGAATATGGAGACGAAATTGAGTAGGACTTGTTTTATTTTATTTTTCTAAAAAAAAATCAATATTTTCCAGTTTTGATAGAGGAATCGATAATCAGTCTTGCTCCAAAACTCGGTGGTTCTCGGAAATATTCCACGTGGAAGGAATTGGATGTACCACAACTTTAATATATATATATATACATATAATCACTTCCTTTCTCTTTATTTGTATCTTTTTTCTGTAAATCTTCCCCTTAAGATAATATCATTCTGTCACCGGTTCCCTCAGCATTCGTGCCCCATCGCACCGTTGTTTTTCACGGCGCCAATACCCTTATTTTTAAACATGTGTTTTTTTTCTACTGGTCAAACAACCCCAAACCTCATTTCCACACTCAGTTTTCTGTTGTTTTATAAATATTAATGTGTTCATTTTTTTTTTCTAAATAATCCTCTTTTTTTGTGAAATATTATCACTTTTCGCAATTTTTCTATGATAGGTTAAAAAGCGAAAAAAACCATTTTTCAGATGCAAAAAGCGACACTAACAAAAGAGGAACGTCAGCAACGGATCAAGGAGTCGAGACAGAAATATGGAAGACGGCCGCCGAGAAGAAGTCGTTCACTGGAACAAGTTGCTCCGAGAGTTTCAATAGCTCCAGGATTAAAAACCGCTGGATCGGTTCAAACGAAGCCGTTGACTCGTCCAGTTCCATTCAATTTCAATCATAATGTTAAAGGATCTCGAACAATTAACGAGGAGGATTTTAAGATTGATCATCAATCAATGGAAATGATCAAGAGTGGAAATGTCGTTATTCCACGTGCCAATCGTCCATCGAATTTTGGATTTTCCGCTCCGAGAAACACGCTTCATGCTAATCGTTTTGTAAGTTTTTTTTCCAGTTTTCTATTTAAAAATCTGAAAATCTGTTGAAAATGGTCTGAAATTCATTAAATTCTTGAAAAAATTCGAAAATTGATTAGAAATTCAAATTTTTTCCAGTTTTTTCCCCAATTTTCTATTAAAAAATCTGTAGAAAACTTCATTAAATTATTGAAAAAAAAGTCAGAAAACTTGGAAATTATTGGAAAAATTGGAAAATTTACTAGAAATTCATTTTTTTTCCAGTTTTTTTTTCGTTTTTCAATGTAAAAATCTGAAATTCTTTTGAAAATGGTCTGAAATCCATTAATTTCTTGAAAAAAATAGTCTTAAAACCCTGAAAATTATTGGAAAAGTTGGAAAATTGACTAGAAATTCAAATTTTTTTTAAAATTTTCTATTAAAAATCTGTTAAAAATGGTCTGAAAATGGCCTGAAAATTATTCTAAAAATTCGAAAATTGACTAGAAATTCATTTTTTTTTTCCAGTTTTCTATTAAAAAATCTGAAAATCTGTTGAAAATGGTCTGAAAATCCTCAAAATTCGAAAATTGACTAGAAATTCAGTTTTTTTTCCAGTTTTTTCACTTTTCTATTAAAAAATCTATTGAAAATGGCCTGAAAACCCTGAAAATTATTAGAAAAATTGAAAAATTGACTAGAAATTCTTTTTTTTTTCCAGTATTTTTCTCACTTTTCTATTAAAAAATCTGAAAATCTGTTGAAAATGGTCTGAAATTCATTGATTTCTAGAAAAAATAGTCTGAAAACCCTGAAAATTATTGGAAAAATTGGAAAATTGACTAGAAATTCTTTTTTTTTCAGTTTTTTTTCCAGTTTTCTATTAAAAATTCGAAAATTGACTAAATTTTTCTGAAATTGACTAGAAATTCAAATGTTTTCCAGAGAGCATCAATCGCCGCTGCTCAGGAGCCACGTGCATCACTTCTTCCCCTTGGAATCAACATCTTCCAGGCGACTGAAGCGGAGAGAGCTTTGGTGAGTTAAGCTCCGCCCCTTTTTAAGAAAAAATAATTGTTTCACAGGTGAACGATTGGATGAAACAAAAAGCGACGCCGGCGGGAAAGAAAACAGCGTCCGAAGCGATGAAATCAAGTCAGAAAGTGCGATTCCAGCCGGTTGAAGAGGATTCAGATGAGAAGCCTTCATCCGAAGAGAAGATTCATCCAAAGCCAGCCACTCCATTCGTCCATAAATTCAATACACCAAATGGAATACGATCCGTTTTGAAGAACACGGAAATTCAGAATTCAGGGCTCGCCACAGCTAGAAAACTGAATTTCGATGATACGACGTTTGACGAATCGGCTAAAGAGAATAGCTTATCTGCGGAAAAGGGGGATACGGTAGGAGAGAAGCTACGGTAAGAGCTGGAAATCTTTAATCATCCTCTAAGCCACGCCCCCTTTTCAGAAACATTCATAAACTCGCGGAGAGTCTCTCGAATCACAAGTTCACTCCATCTGAATTGAAGGATTTGAATAATTGTCTGGATTTGCTTCAATCACTGAAATCAAAGCAGATGATTGAGAAGCCAAGACAGCTGGTGCCAATCTCAGAAGATGGGGATGATGAAGAGGAGGAGGAGTTGTCGAGCACATTTGAAACGTTACAATTAGTGAGTTAATCTTTAATTTGATCTGAGTAAAAAAATGATTTTTTTTCCAGAAAGCCCGATTCGTGGCTCGTCGACTTCCAGATCTGTGATTTCTCTTCATCCACTTGCCTCATCAATTGTAAAATATCATTAATTCTCCATTTTGTCATTTTTCTACTCCTTTATGTATATGAATATTGGCCGGTTTTGGTTTTCTGGCTGTTGCGATTAGAGCGCGTTTTCCTCCCTCGTGTTCTAAGGCACACTTCCTGCTCTCTTCCTCCTTTTATCGATTCCCAATGGCTCTTGTCCCGTTTCGCTTCCCAATCCTTGATTTACCATCGTTAGCTATTCAGCAGATTTCTGATTATTGGGATCCATTTGAAATGTAATTGTTTTTTTCTTAATTTACGAAAAAAACTAATATTTCTTTCAGCTACAACTTCTCTAAGGTCTCGCGAAGATCGAAAGCGGTTGCCAAATCATGGAGGAAAAAAGTGGTGGAAGTGAGATTATGCGACAACAATTACAAACGTCTTTATCGTGTAGTGGTCTCATTCACTTGGAGTAACCAAAAAATCCATGAATATAATTTCAAGTTATCCCGGAAACGTTTTATCGATTATTACAGTGTCTATCAATTTTGCAAAAGATTTATTCATTTTTCAAAGAATCCCGTTGTGGATGTCTTGAAATTGATGGAAGAAATAGTCGAATTGTTTAAATATTCGAAAATCAGTTGTTATATTACCAATGGAAAGAAGGTCGATAACGTAGCTTTATGGTTGAATTGGATAGCCGAGTCGAGATTAATGTTCACCGAAATCTACTATGAAATCCGACCGAGAATTCGACGCTTGCTTTTCGAAAAGTTCCCTGAAAGCATTCCCACTCAAAAATTATCCCTTGATTTTGGTCGATTTGAGCTTAACGAAGTGTGCCGCATCAATATGAACTGGCCGGATCAAACCGATATTTGTAAAATCTCCCCTCACAATTTCCATTTCTTATATTCTATAAATTCTCCGAGAATTCGGGTAGAATTTCAGTCAATGACCAAGGAAGACTTGAATAGTTTCTTGAAAAGTTGGAGGTCTGGATTGACTCATTCAAGGTTGGAACAAGCTCGTCTTATACTGAAAGGCACTTTTGAGGAGTGGAATGATGTTATGGAAGGGGTTGCTCAGGATCAAGAGGAACCGCGATTTGTTAATCAGATTGTTAAGTTAGTTTAAAAAAAATAAACTTGAAAAAAAACCAAAAATATATTCAGATCAAACGGCGAAACATTTTGGATGTACGCCGAAATCGATATCTTTTTGGCGAACGGCCGAAAAGCGACGATTCAACTGAGATGTACCTACGACGAGTTAGATGACTATGATGCAGAATCTCTCGACGCTTCACATAATCCTAGTTACGTGATTTTGAAGGGCGGAAAGTATGATCTTGATTTTGAGCAGGAGATGGGAATGTTCCCGAGAAATCTCGGATATGGTGACATTTATTTGTATGTTTGGTAGATTTCTTTTTCATTAATAAAGTACAAGCTTGCTGATGACGCTTCCTCCCACATTTGATATACTTTCCCAGGAGGTAATTGATCCTGTTTGGGAGGTCCCAACTTTGCTGCTGGGAAGTTCTATAGGTATACAGATCCTTATCAGAATCGAAAACGGAAAAGACCTGCATCATCGCGCTGGAATTCTGAATCCAACTGGCTTTGATTCGAAAAAATTGGATAACGGAGAAAGGCTCTGGGATCGGCGATCCTAATTCTCTTGACAGGTGTGACTTGGCATTGTGCCAGGTGGGATAGAAGGGTAGACAACGCGCGTTCGTTCACACACTTCATCATTCGAAAAATCGATGTCGTTGGTTCCTTTCACGTTTCCACTACTAAAGCTCCCGCTTGTAGCTATTCGGAATATCGCCGAGTGTTGGAATCCATTCGAAATGTAAGTGATCTTAGTTTCTTATTCTCGCGCCAAAAGGATAAGTCCAATTGGCTCACCTTTTTACTCGTTTTTTCAAAAAAGTCCGCAAACACCGCGTTAGCGCTGTTTCGAAATCCCATGAATAGATCACTAGCTTCATTTCAGCTACAACCTCTCATTAACATCTGAACGATGCAAACAGATTGCCACATTATTCAGCAGAAAAGGCGAATTCGTTATACTACAAGACCGTCATGCGGTGGATTTAAGTTACGAAAAAGATGAAGAAAAGGGATTTGACGAGCAAGATTGGTGGTTTTTCAGTCTCACTCGTGATCCAATTTACAATAATTTCTATGACAATGATAGTTGGTTGATGCGTTTCTCAAAGAAACCTGTCGCCGATTTGTTGTTAGTCTTTAAACAAGTGGCGGAAGTATTCAGAGTTCCACGGCTTCAGTTCAACTTCTGTTTTAATGAAGCAACGACAAACGATAGGATTGTATGGTTGCGTGGACTTGAAAAGTTCCATGTTTCACATGGTTATTTTTCGATTCGAACTCAAGAAGACATCCGAATCATTTTCGAGAACTATCGTGCCACCACGGATCGACGAATATATGTCGCTTCTTTTTGTGTTCGGTTGGAAGATCCACGTAGACTTCTGACTTGTAGGAAGTGGAATAGACAAAAAATAGAAAAACAGTATACATGGTAGTGAAGTAAATTAGTCGAGAAATCTGAAATGAAAATTGTATTCAAAGAACATCACTTATCTTCGGAATGCGCCGGTAGCGTTTCGTTTGTGTGTTTTGCATAGCGGATAGTGTCTTTGTTCGCCGCTCGAGCTCGAGAGCTCGAAGTGCCAGGTTCGAACCCTCGGCAATTTTTTTAAAATTTTTGTAATGCACACCAATGATACGCTTGAAAATCAGAAAACTTTTGAAATGTTGCAAAAAACGTACCATACAATAATCTTCCAAATCCCATATCAAAAAACTGAAATTTCTTCCCCAAACCGAGAGAATAGCACCCGATAAGCCGATTCGCATGTCGATAATCGTGGCTACATATTGATTAATTTTTCCTTTTTTTTTCTTTTTTCTTCCGTTTCCCATCTAGTATTCCAATTCCACGTGTTCATCCGGGTTCTCCTTTCGTTTCTAGCCATTTTTACAGCAAAAAACCCACCAAAAACCAACAAAATCCGCCGAAAAAAACGAAATAATGCAAACGCGCCCCACCGAACTCGTTTCACAATTCCTCCCGATTTTCGCCGTTTTGGACCCAAAAAGTGTCGATTTTCGCCGATTTTATTGGTTTTTTGGGTTTTTAAAGGGGTTTTATTGATTTTTGAATTTTTTGGAAGCTATTTGATAGCAAAAAGCCAGGTTTTGACATGGTTTTTGAGGAAAAATAGATTTTTTATTGGAAAATTAGCGAATATAGGTTTTCCGGGGTTTTAATCGATTTTTTAAATAATTTTTGCCATAAAAACCGATTTTTCTATCATAAAATTGATAAAAATCAATAAAACTATAGTTTTTAGACTCTAAAATCCATTCCTCCCTTATTTTCCAGGTACAAACGGCTTCCCTGATCAATCCGATCCATCTCCTGTCTTTATGAGCTCCGCCCCGCCCCCATATTCTGGTTTTTCAGCTTTAAATTGCTTTAAACCACTTAAAATCTTGATTTTTCCCGATTTTTAGCCATTTTTCCATTTGAAGCCCTTATTTTTTACCTTTATTTCCCCTATTTTCCCCTCAAAAATTCCATTTTTCCAGGGTTTCCATAGAAAAATAATCATGGCATCGAATTTGACTGTGAACGTGCATCCGGGCGTCTATATGAACGTCGTCGACACCCATATGAGACGATCGAAATCGAAGGGAAGCGCCCAGGAGAAGTGTATGGGAACGTTGATGGGATACTATGAGAAGGGATCGATTCAGGTAAAGAAAAGGGGAGGAGAGTGGAATAGAAAAATTGGAATAAATTCAAGATTGGGTTACTGTAGGTACAGTAATCCTTCGCTCTATAACTATGATTTTCGTGGCAAACGCGCTCTATTGATAATCTGGAAGTATTGAAAGATTCGGTTATGATAAGGATACTGTAGTTATCCATGATCCCCATGATCCATGATAACTACAGTATCCTTATCCATAATCAAATCAGAATATACCAAAGACGATCCAATGGAGCACGTTTTCGGCCACTATGACGGGGAACCTCTACCCAAATTTTCATTTTTATCCTGGTTTTTTGATGGAAATCCATGAATTAGGGGATCTAGAAGCGTTTTTAAGAGAAACCACTTAGCTAGGAGTGTTCCCCATGAAATTTCCAAGGATTTGATATCCATATTGACTAGGTTTAGAAAAAAATCATGGATTCTGGATTACTGTACTTCCACCTTATTCCAGGTCACCAACTGTTTCGCCATCCCATTCAACGAGAGCAACGACGATCTGGAAATCGACGATCAATTCAATCAGCAAATGATCTCGGCTCTCAAAAAAACGTCGCCAAACGAGCAACCGGTCGGCTGGTTCCTCACCACATCCGACATCACCTCCTCCTGTCTCATCTACCACGACTACTACGTGCGCGTCATCACGGAAGCCTCAGCTCGCCGCGAATCGCCGCCAATCGTCGTTCTCACCATCGACACCACTTTCTCGCCGGAAATGCCAAAGCGGATGCCGGTTCGCGCGTATCTCCGCTCGAAAGCTGGAATTCCGGGCGCCGCCGGACCACACTGCGCGATTTTTAATCCGCTTCGTGTTGAGTTGGCCGCGTTCCCCGGGGAACTCGTCGCCATGCAATTGATGGAGAAGGCGTTGGATTCGAGAAGACGTGAAGCGACTTTGGAGAGTGGATTGGAGCAATTGGAGGTTAGCACCGCCCAATTGATCGAGTGGTTGGAGAGAATGTTGAGGTTTGTTTGGAAATTGTGGGAAATTTGCTCTATTGATAATCTGGAAGTAACTATTAAAATCGAAAATAGCTCAAAAATGGAATTACTGTAGTTAGAGTAACCCTAAACTCCTTTTTTGTTTTGTGGCAAATGTGCTCTATTGATAATCTGGAAGTATTGGCTGAGTTGATCTAACCAAATTCCCTAAGTTACGATCAATTCTCAATATACCAAAGACTATCCAATAGCTCACAATTTGCCACTTTGACGGGGAACCTATGCCCAAATTTTCATTTTTATCCCGATTTTTGGATGGATTCTGGGCTCCAGAAGCGTTTTTAGCCGATTCCATTTTTTCCGAGGATTTTATATCCATATTGTCTATATTCTGAAAAATGAAAAATCCTGGATCCTGGAATTCAGAATTAATCATTTTTAGTATAAGCAATATGGATATCAAATCCTCGGATTTTTCATGGAGAACACGATTAACGACGTGAAAATCGCTTCTGGAGTCTAGAAAGATCAAAAATCCATATTTTCGTGGCAAATGCGCTCCATTGATAATCTGGAAGTACTGAAAGATTCGGTTATGATAAGGATACTGTAGTTATCCATGATCCATGATCCATAATAACTACAGTATCCTTATCATAATCAAATCAGAATATACCAAAGACTATCCAATAGCTCACAATTTGGCCACTTTGACGGGGAACCTCTGCCCAAATTTTCATTTTTTAGCTACGTGGAAGGCGTGAACAAGGATGGCGAGAAACCGGGAGACGCTCAAATCGGTCGCCAACTCATGGATATCGTCACATCGTCGTCGAACAACATGCAACCCGATAAACTGGATTCTCTCGTCAAGAACACTCTTCGCGTAAGTATCCCCGGGATAAAGGGGCGTGGCCTAATTCATTTTTTATTCCAGGATTACGTCATGGTCTCCTATCTCGCCAAACTGACTCAAACTCAACTTCAAGTTCACGAACGACTCGTTTCTGCATAGATCCAAGAATTCTACTCGATATTCCATCCTCCTCCCCTTTTTTTTCTTTAAATTCTTCCCCTTGGTTGGTCTTTTCTGTTGTTTTTGGCCCCTAATTTATCTCTGTCTTCTGAATTTTTTTTTTGAATTGTTTTGGTTTTGTCGCTTGTTACGATAAACCTGGTTGAGAAAAAAATGTCAATTTTCTTTTTCTCTGGCATTATGTATCTGCATGATTTCTAATCTATCTCGTTTTTAGATTTTTTTTTTCAAATTTTGGTCAAAAAATTGAAAATCCACGTGGAAATTTGTATGGCCTAGAAAACTTTTTTAAAAAAACTAGGCCATCAAAATCAAAAAATGTTTAATTTTTATTTGAAAAAAAAAAGAGATAAAAACGTGAAATCCACGTGGAAATTTTGAATGGCCGAATTTTCAATTGGTGGCCTAGAAAAACTAGGTGGCCTAAAAATCTCAAAACTCGGCCATCATTTTAAAACTGTTTTAAGCCTCGAAACCCTCTAAATTAAATATTTTAATTGATTAGGTGGCCTAGAAATTGCAAAAACTAGGCCACCTACCAAATCTGCTATTAAAAAAAAAAACTAAAAACCCGATTTTTCAATGCTTTAAAGCTATTTTAAGCCTTGAAATCATCTTAATTGAAATTTTGAATTAATTTGGTGGCCTAGAAAACCAAAACTAGTCCCCCTCCCCAAAAAAATCTTCTTTTTCAGCTAGCATCAAAGCTAATGAAGGATTCCCCAAAATGAATGATCAAATGAGAATACGGTGGAAGGAGGCGAAGGAGCGAATTGCGAATGCTTATCATGACTATGGACGGTTAGTCTTAAGACACGCCCCTTTTTTTAAGCCACGCCCCTTTTTGCAGACTGTGCGCGGCTCATCCAAAAACATGTCTAACAATGTCCCTTCTGACAATGATCGTTCTATCGTATCCTACTGTAACTAGGCTCCGCCTACCCGTCAGCACGCCAATCGACGTTTTTTGGAGTGAACATTTACATGTTAATGGTGAGCAAGCCACGCCCCTTTATCCGTGGAATTAAAAAAAAAACTTTTTTTTTCCAGAAAAAATCGCTCCTTTTTGGATCAATGAAAATCCTGCGTCTTACATCCAACAATTAATCGTATCCTCCACATTATCCCCATGGAATGCCACAGAAATGTCACCAGAACAAGCTGTCCGTGCAGCAGTGGCTAGCGCATTCCGAATCCGGGAGGTTCTTCTAGGGGAGCCAGAAGTGGAGGAGTTATGTCTTCGATTAGCGAATCAAAGAGATTGGCCATTCCGATCGAAATCCGTCTGTGTGATCCTATCCCCTGCCACGATTTGGTGGAATAGTATTCAGAAGTTTAGGGAGGAGGAGAATGTGATCGAGAGGATATTTGGGGAGGAGTGTAAGACGACGTTTTGTATGAGGGATTTGTTGTTGGGAGCGCCGGTGACGGCGACGGGGATTAAGCAGAAGTATCAGACGAATCGGAGGAGGAGTTGGTTACGGTAGCTACAGTAATCCTTATCATAGAATTTCAGAGATTGAATACGCGGTCACTATATTCTTTGCGAGGTACAGTAGGAAAGTGATCCAGGGGCTAAGAGAAAAGTTGGCGAAGGAATTTGATATTGTTGTAAGTTTTTTTTTTTTTTTTTTTTGAAACATCGTGGAATTCCATTTTTGCGAATTTTCATATCGTTAACCTTATTATCCTTAAAATTTCCTTTAATTTGATACCCATATTGGCTAGGTTTGGATTTTTGACGTCTTCTGAATTCTGAATTCTGAATCCTGAATTCTGAAGTTTTGAGGATTTTCATGACGTTAGCCTTATTCTCCATGAAATTCCCTTCAATTTGATACCCATATTGGCTAGGTTTGGGAAAATTCATGATTCTGAATTCTGAATTCAGAAGACGTCAAAAATCCAAGTTTTCCGAATTCGGGCAATATGGGTATCAAATTGAAGGGAATTTCACGGGGAACAAGATTAACGACGTGGAAACTTCTAAAAATCACTTTTGGAGGATAGGATCCCGTGGAATTCCACATGGATACCTGATCCCAAAATTCAAAAAAAAAAAAAAAAAGATTTTTTTCGTCTTTAACCTTGTTTGCGGTGAACTTCCCTTTGATATCCATATTGCCCGGATATTGGATTTTGACGTCTTCTGAATTCAGAATTCAGAATTCTCGATATTCCCAAACCTAGTCAATATGGGTATCAAATCCACGGATTTTTCACGGAGATCACGATTAACGATGTGAAAACTTCTAGAATTGCTCCAAAATCCATTTTCATTCAGCAAACGCCAGCCAACGACGAGCGAACATTCGTGCAAGTCTACTTCCATCCTCTGAAAACCTTCTCCAACTATATTCCACTTATCTCCACTTATCTCGTCTGCATGATCTACGTCTACTATTCCAGTCGTAAAATTCAAATGGTCGCTTCCAGATGGGGATTAGCATTCGCCTCCTGTTTCACTGTCGCTTCCACACTTCTGATGACAACTGGAATTTGTGCTCATCTGGATTTGAGCACGACGACGTGGGGATCAGAAGTGTATCCATATATCGCATTGATCATGGGATTAGAAAATACTCTTTGTATCACTAGAAGCGTTGTCTACACATCCCCTTCGCTGGATGTATCATCAAGAATTGCTCATGGATTATCCCAGGAAGGATACAAATTGACGAAATATTATATTCTGGAACTGATTGCTCTTCTAATAGGATTCATGACAAGGATATCGGATATTCAAGAATTCTGCCAATTTGGAGTCATTTGTGTTACTGTCGATTTTTATATGCAGGTAAATTCTGAATCCTGAAGTTTCAAGGATTTTTATGACGTTAGAAGTGTTCCCCTGATGATTTCCGTGGATTTGATACCCATATTGCCTAGGTTCAGAAAAATCATGGATTCTGAATTCTGGATTCAGAAGACGTCAAAATCCGACTTCATGGGAACCGGGCAATATGGATATCAAATGAAATGGAATTCCACGGGGAACAAGGTTATCTGGGAAAAATCGTTTTTGGAGGTAGGATCCCGTGGAATTCCACATGGATACCTTATCTCAAAACTTCAAAAACTCGATTTTCTCATCGTTAACCTTGTTCCCCGTGAAATTCCCTTTAATTTGATATCCATATTATCCTGACTCCGTGAAGTTGGATTTTTGGCGTCTTCTGAATTCAGAATACAGAATTATCGATTTTTCCAAACCTAGCCAATATGGATATCAAATTCTTGGAAATCACCAGGAGAACACTTCTAACGAAGTGATTTTTTATGAAAATCATCCTTACTCCTTTTCCAGCTCTTCTTCTACGCTCCATGCCTCACATTCGACCTCCAACGTCTCGGCTTAGAAGAAAAACGAAAATTCGCGGAGCTCCTCCTATTCGAAGAGATTCCACGTCTTAAAAACTACGCTCCAATTAGTTGTCCGATGAGAAAAGTTTGGCCGAAACTGTTCGTCATGAAAAAAATGCAGAAGAGGCGATTATCGGATTCCGGGGTGGAAGAGATCAAGAAAGGAATTCCACGAATCCAGGATTCCAAGGATGATGGGGATGTCCCCGTGCCACGTCCGGAGGATAGTGTTCGAATGAAGATAATGTATTTTATCACGAGAACTCGAATTGTGCAAAGGACGATCCTTGTTGTTTTCGCGATTTGGACAGTGATTTTGGTCTTTTTTGTGGGATCAAGACAACTTGGAATGGATAGTGGTTTGAATAGTGAGTTCTAATTGAAATTCCCTTTCATTTGATACCCATATTGACTAGGTTTGGAAAAATCGAGAATTCTGAATTCTGAATTCAAAATTCAGAATTCAGAATCCTGAAGTTTTGGAGATTTTCACGACGTTAAACTTGATCTTCTTGAAATTCCCTTTGATTTGATACCCATATTGCCCGGATTCGGAAAACTTGGATTTTTGACGTCTTCTGAATTCTGAATTCAGAATACCTCATTCTTCCAAACCTAGTCAATATGGGTATCAAATCCACGGAAATTCTACGGAGAACAAGATTAACGATGTAAAAACTTCTAAAAATCACTTTTGGAGGTAGGATCCCGTGGAATTCCACATGGATACTGAATCTCAAAACTTCAAAAAATCGATTTCTTCGTCGTTAGCCTTGTTCCCCGTAGAATTCCCTTCAATTTGATATCCATATTGCCCGGAAGTTGGATTTTGACGTCTTCTGAATTCAGAATTCAGAATTTTCGATTTTTCCAAACATAGCCAATATGGCTATCAAATCCACGGAAATGTCAAGGGGAACACGATTAACGTCGTGAAAACTTCTAAAAATGATTCTGGAGCTTGGAATTCCATGTGGAAGATTTTTTTTCTTTTTTTATAGATCAATCCACCCTGACCCGATCGCATCGAATTCTGTCAACTGCTAACTTGCAATATGGAAATTGGCAAAGGCGGACTTATAAATGGTAATTCTCTAAAAAGGGGCGTGGCCTAAAAATCAATATTCAGGTGGCCAGCCGTCGCTCATGAATACAACATCTCCCTAAACTCCCGTTACGTCACATTCCTCCCACCGATCGTAATCCAAGCCAAGATTCATCCATCGGATTATCTAATGCAAATCATCCAAAAAGATCCAGAAATGACTCCTCCAGAAGAAGAGGAAGCACCGATCCTTCGATCCAGGATTGATTGGCTGGAAATGCAATTGAAAATGTATCTGGCGGCATTCTGGATCCTTCTGATAACTACAGTAATCTCATTCTTCGCCTATGTTTTCCTATCGGATAGATGGAAAATGGGAGGAATGAAACATATTCAAGAGCAGAAGGAACCATTGGTGGATGTGAATAATGGAAGTGGAGTGGTTGGAACGAGTGGAAGGAATTGGGAAACGGTAATGATAACTTCTGAATTCTGAAGTTTTAAGGATTTTCATGACGTTAGAAGTGTTCCCCTGGTGATTTCCGTGAATTTGATACCCATATTGCCTATATTCTGAAAAATGATAAATTCTGAATTCTGAATTCAGAAGACGTCAAAAATCCAACTTCATGGAATACGGGCAATATGGATATCAAATTAAAGGGAATTCCAAGGGCAACAAGGTTAACGTTGAGAAATCTAATAAAAATCAATTTTGGAGTTAGAATCCCGTGGAATTCCACAAGGATACTGAATCTCAAAACTTCAAAAAACCGATTTTCTCATCGTTAGCCTTGTTCCCCGTAGAATTCCCTTCAATTTGATATCCATATTATCCTGACTCCGTGAAGTTGGATTTTGACGTCTTCTGAATCCAGGATTCAGAATTTATCATTTTCCCAAACCTAGGCAATATGGGTATCAAATCAAAGGGAATTTCAAGGGGAATACTTCTAACGTCGAGATTTTAGCTGAAAACGCTTCTGGGATTCAGAATTCCTCCTTTTTTCCAGCTCCCAACAGCATTCCAAGGTCATCGATTCCCAATCGAATCCATCGCCATCGACGAGGTGGATCCATCCACGTTTGCATCATGCTGTCAAGAAGGCGTCGTCTACATTTGGAATACGAAAACCGGGCAGAGAACCATAAGGATAAATAGATTGAGAGCTATCCCAGAGAAAAGGGAGGATATCCCGGTGGCACCGAAGATTTGGGCGTTGGCAAAAAAGTGATTTTTTTAGAAGTTTTTACATCGTTAATCTTGTTCTCCGTAGAATTTCCGTGGATTTGATACCCATATTGACTAGGTTTGGAAGAATGAGGTATTCTGAATTCTGAATTCAGAAGACGTCAAAATCCAACTCCCGGGCAATATGGATATCAAAGGGGGGTTCACCGAAAACAAGATTAACGAGGAGAAAATTTTTTTTTTTGAATTTTTGAGATAAGGTATCCATGTGGAATTCCACGGGATCCTACCTCCAAAAATGATTTTTTCCAGATTTCTCGACGTTAACCTTGTTCCCCGTTGAATTCCCTTTCATTTGATACCCATATTGCCCGGATTCGGAAAACTTGGATTTTTGGCGTCTTCTGAATTCAGAATTCAGAATTCTCAATTTTTCCAAACCTAGTCAATATGGATATCAAATCCTCGGAAATTCCACGGGGAACACTTCTAACGACGTCATTTTCCTTAAAAATGCTTCTAAACCCACCTATCCATGATTTCAGAGGGGATACCGTCTACATTGGATGCTGTGATGGTAGCATTGAAATCGCGAGTATTTCTCGTAACAAACTCATCGGATTATACACTAAATCGATAATTGGAGTCTCTCATATCGTATCCAGGGGTGATGATGTGGCAATTGTGAGATTAGATGGGACAATTGACTTTTTGACAGTGGATTATGAGAGGATGGATGGAAAAGTGAGGGTTTCATTGAAAACTAAGCCCCGATTCGAATTCTACTGGTGATTTTACCCCTATTAGCTTTTTTCTGGCTTCGAAACTCGAATTTTTGATTTTGGTGCATTTTGACGTGATGCTGTCTGTGTATGCACAGATTCAAAACTACAGTAATCCAAAATGATTCAAAAAATAGTTAGAGCCTCAGAAAAAAATGACCAAGGGGTAGTTTAGGGTGAGGAATTCGAATTTGAAGTCAGATTTTGAAAATTTGTATTTTCCAGTTAGCTACAGTAATCTGGAAAACCCAAAAAGCTACAGTAACCCCGAAAAATCGAAAATGAAGCTAGAAACTTCTAGAAAACGGATCTCGGGGTAGTTTTAAGCGCTAATCACGAATCTAATATTTGTTTTTCGAAATCTGCATTTTCCCGTGAGCTACAGTAACCCGAAAAACTACAGTAACCCAAAAAAATTAAAAATGAAGCTAGAAACTTCTAGAAAACGGGTCCCGGGGTAGTTTTAAGCGTAGATTTCGAATTTTTGATTCATTTCCAGCTCCGCGTTCGCCAAATCGAGCTGAACAAGTCAATTCGAGCTCATCAAAAACCGGTGTGCCGTGTTGCCACGTGGAATTCTCAATTGATCACCACCTCCTTCGATCGAAGTATCAAAATGTGGAATTGGAGTGTGGATCCGATGGAAATTGAGATTTCTAACGTCTTCTTAGCTCATAACTCCCCTGTCGTCAATTTATCCATTGATCCGATCCAGGAGATCATGTATTCATCGTGTGAAGAAGGAGTGATCTGTTGGTGGAATTTGAAATCCGGAGAATTGATCCGAACACTGGATAACAATTGTACGTGGGCATTCCAACTTGCCACGTCATCAGAATTCCTCCTCGGATTCTATGGATCATCCCAATTATTCATGTGGAATGTGGAGAATGGACAATTGGCGTGTCGGGTGACGGATGCGTTGGGAGATGGAACGGTGAGGGATTCTTAAAATTTAAAAAAAAAATGTTTTTTTTTTCACGAATTTTTGGATACTGGATTCCACCTCCCAGAAGCTTCAAAATCATTTTTTAGACATTTTCACGACGTTAGAAGTGTTCCCCTGGTGATTTCCGTGGATTTGATATCCATATTGACTAGGTTTAGAAAAATCGAAAATTCTGAATTCTGGATTCAGAAGACGTCAAAAATCCGACTTTTCCGAATCCGGGCAATATGGGTATCAAATGAAAGGGAATTCCACGGGGAACAAGGTTAACGTCGAGAAATCTGGAAAATATGACTTTTAGAAGTAGGATCCCGTGTATTCCACATGGATCCCTAATCCTAAAACTTCAAAAAAAATAACTTTCTCTTCGTTAATCTTGTTCCCCGTGGAATCCCCTTTAATTTGATATCCATATTGCCCGGATTCGGAAAACTTGGATTTTTGACGTCTTCTAAATTCAGAATTCAGAATCCATGATTTTTTCAAACCTGGCCAATATGGGTATCAAATCCACGGAAATCCCAAGGGGAACACTTCTAACGTCATGAAAACTTCTAAAAATCACTTTTGAATTCGGGATCCCGTGGAATTCCACAATGATACTGGATTCAACGCTCCAAAATCATTTTTAGAAGTTTTCATGACGTTAATCGTGTTCCCCTGGTGATTTCCGTGGATTTGATACCCATATTGGCTAGGTTTGGAAAAATCATGGATTCTGAATTCAGGATTCAGAATTCTCGATTTTTCTAGACCTAGCCAATATGGATATCAAATCCACGGAAACCATCAGGGGATCACTTCTAACGATGCCATTTTCCTTGAAAATGATTCTGAATTTCCAGAGCGAAGACACTCTCTACACCGTCGGCAGCAGTGGAGTCGTCACATTCGACGACGAGATCGCTGCCACCGCCTCCTCGGATTCGGTGACTTTCTGGGATTTGAAGCATCGAGCGATTATTGGAAAAGTTTGAAATTTTTTTTTTTTTTTGAAAAAAAATTAAATTTCATTTTTTAGATCAAACTAAACGGAAAAATCGGATCGATGCGGAAATTAACGACGCAAAGTGTTCTTTGTGGAGTCGACAATTCAATGTATTCGGTGATGGTCCCGTCTGTTAGATTTAAGTAGAAAAATTTGAATTTCCCGCTTGAAAATTTAATTTTGGTGCATTTTACCGTGAAGTGTATATGCACAGAATAACAACTACAGTAACCCTTCTTGCCTTTTTTATTTTTCACAGGCATGTCCGAGGCATGCGTTTCGCCGCGTTCAGAACTGCAAAATTTACTGTAGTGTGGCGCGTCGCGGTCGCGTCGCGGTTTCCGTTTTCAGCCTATTTCTGAAAAATCAAGCGAAAAATAATTCTTCAAACTAAAATAATTGTCTTCGCTGGAAAATAAGCTTTATTTTGATATAAAGTTCGATATATTTATTTGCAAAAAAAATAAAACGCCCGATTTTCGAAAATCGCTCGAGATTTTTATTTTTAAAGATAATCAGGAAAAACTTTATAGTAGAATAAAGCAAATTATTTTCTAAAGACGATTATGTCGGTTTAAAATGATATTTTTCGATAAATTTCTCAAAAAAAGCTGTAATTTGGCTCAAAAAATGCGACCGCGACGCGACCGCGACGCGACCGCGACGCGACCGCGACGTACCACGCTACCATAAGCCTTGCAGTTGTGGCACGTTTCTCGAGCGGCAGCGGACATCACTGATTTTTCATGTGCCTTTTGACCTCCCGAATTCAGGAATTTATTGTGATATTTTCAGAATTTTGTTTCCAGTTCCAAACTGCGCTCTGTATAAATAATAAAAATTTCGATTTTTTATTGATTTTTCCATTTTTTGTGGTTTTACCGCCTTTTTTATCTTTTTAAATTTTTAAAAATGGATTTTCTTGATAATTTTAACTAATTTAGCTTGAAAATAGCATTAAAATCGCTGAAAATCGGCTGAAAATCGGCTGAAAATCGACAATTTCGGTGAATGGAAGAGAAAAACAAGGGGTGGCCGAGAAATTTAAAAACTCGGCCATCGCTTTTTTCGGCGGTTTTTTTGGGGTTTTTGATGAAAATGTCTTTAAAATTATCGATTTTCCCCCTTTTTTCGTTTAAAAACATCAAAAAATACGTTTTTTAATGGAATTTAGCTATATTTTTTCGTATTTTCTCCTCAAAATCCTTGCAGATGTCCGAAAAACGCGTCGGCTACCCATTCAACACCTTCCTCGACCAACATTCCGGTCAACTAAACGCGTCGGCGGTGCCACCAGAGCTCTGGCATAATCTCTACAAAAAGCTATCGGATCAAACGTTCGACGCCGGCGACAAATTTCAAATTATTTGTGAGGAAGACGATGCGGATAAGAAGACGCTCTTCGTTCGCGCCTTGGAGGATTTGCATAATAATGATGAGGAAAAGTGGGGGATTTTTAAATTTTTTAGTTTTTTAAAATTAAATTCTGGTTTTTTTCAGCATTTTTCTCATCGATCACTTCGTCTCGTTCTCCTCGGATACCGCTAGAAAATGTGTTGAATCGACTGAGGGATTAGCTGAGAAACTGGCTGCACTTTTTGGGATTGATGTAGGGGATTTTTTTGGGATACTGTAAAAAAATTTTTTTATTTGTACACCACACGAAAAAATGCAGAATTTATTTTTAAAAAAGTGTTTTTCAGTTGATTTTCTGCCATTTTTACCATTTTCAGCGTATAAAACAAACCTAAATTAGCCACTTTGCATTCATAGAATTAAAAAAAAATTCCTAGTTTTTCAGATTTTCTAAAACACACCCTTTCGACCTGTTGTTGACCTTTTTTGTACTGAAAATAGGCCAAAATCGGGTCAAAACGGGTATTTTTTAGATTTTTTGGCCGGTTTTGGCATATTTTTACACTAGAATTCAATTATAATTAACATTTAGATGATTTAGTGTGAAAATGGTCAAAAATAGGCCAAAAACAGCAAAAAAATCCCCATTTTTTCACTGAAAACTGGAAAAATTGGTTTTTTTAGCCGGTTTTACCCTGTTTTTGGCCATTTTTACACTAAATTATCTGAATTTTAGTGTAAAAATGGGCCAAAAACGGCCAAAACATCTAAAAATACCCTTTTTGACCCGATTTTGTCAATTTTTCACTGAAAACCTGAAAAAGGTATATTTAGGAAAAGCTGAAAAACTAGACATTTTCAAAAAATGCTGTGAATGCAAAGTGGCTAATTTAGGTTTGTTTTAGGTACTCAAGAATTTTCAGAGTGATCGGACCTCTGAAAATGGTAAAAATGGCCGAAAATCAACTTTGAACTGTACTTTAAGGCTAAAAAATAGCTGAAAATAGCTGAAAATAGCTGAAAATATCATTCAGACGGACGCCGCCGCCGATGAAAGTCATGAAACCGCCGAAAAAATCGAGACGAGCAACGAAAAAGAGGAGGCGGAACACGCCCGCCGACTCTCCGATTCCAACCTCCCACCAGGTCTTCCACGTCACGAATCCATCGATGCCCGTCTCTCTTCTTATTCGGTAGATGATCCGAAGACTGAACTCATCGAAAAAGTGATGAATTCACTATGGAAATACGCGCAGACGTATTCAGTAAGCTATCAATTGGAGAATGGAGAAATCGAGAAAAAGAATGTTTGGTATATCATGGATGATTTCGGATCCAGAATTCGTCACTCCTCCACTCCCAACGTCCGTATCATCCCGTTTATCTTTATTCCACAAAATTGCGCCTACAGTATCCTCTTCCTCACGAAACCCGTCTCAACTGACGAGGAGATTTGCATGGATTGGGCGGCCAATGTGATCACTTCACAGAATCCACAATGGAGAAAATATATGGAGAATCCATGGATTGAAGGGGATTTCTCCGCGGATCCAATGACACCGGCCACGCCCACTTTGGAATATTTCACTTCTGGAAGGAATCCGGATTTTCTGGCGAGTCGTGAGCAACAGGAGACGTGTCAATCGGCGATTTTTGCGGCGATGCGGGTGATGAAGGGAAGGAAGATTAAGGTATTCAAGAGTAGCTTTCAGCAACGTTTTTTTCGAGCTTTTTTCACATTTTTTCTTAGTTTTCAGTTTTTTTTCAAAGAAATTTCGAAAAAAATTAAATTTTTGAACTAATTTTTCAATCAAATCAAATTTTGATCGAGAAAAAATTGAAAAAAATTGAAAAATTAGTTCAAAAATTGAACTTTTTCCAAATTTCTTCGATAAAAATTTCAATTTTCTCGTTTTTGGAGCTTATTTCACATTTTTTTCATAGTTTTTTCAGTTTTTTATCAAAAAAATTTCGAAAAAATTGAATTTTTGAACTAATTTTTCAAAAAAACTAATATTCTTACGATGAAAATGATCGTAAATTAAAGAAATAGACGGAAAATCTGAAAAAATTGAATTTTCTACTGAAGTCAATTTTTGATCGAGAAAAAATTGAAAAAAATTTGAAAAATTAGTTCAAAAATTGAATTTTTTCCAAATTTCTTCGATAAAAATTAATAAAAATTGGTATAAAAGACTTTTGGAACTGGAAAAAAATAAGAAAATTGAAGGAGATTTGAGTGAAAAAATTATCAGAATACGGTACCGTTCAAAAGTTTATAGAAAAAAAAAGTGTTTTTCAGTTAATTTTCCGCCAATTTGGCCATTTTCAGGGGTTCTGATCGCCTCTGAAAATTTTTGTGGGTCATAAAACAAACCGTTTTGACCGTTTTACACACTAAAACCTTTAGAAAAAGGTATCTTTAAGAAAAGCTGAAAAACTAGAACGTTTCAAAAAATTCTGTGAATGCAAAGTGGCTAGTTTAGGTTTGTTTTAAGTACTCAAGGATTTTCAGATTGATCGGACCCCTGAAAATGGTTGAAATGGTCGAAAATCATCTGAAAAACACATTTTTATCACATTTTCCAGGTGTTCGCCGACGACACCCAACTCACGGATCATCTGAAAAAGCATCAAATCGAGTATGTGGACGACTGGAAGAAAGCCGACGTCATCTGGATGATCAAACACTTCCACGACTACAATCAACTATCCGACGAGAACCCATGCGCTCAAATCAATCAATTCCCATTCGAATCGTGTCTGACGGTGAAGGATTTGCTAGCCGCTTGTGCGATGCGTGATCCCGCCAAAAACGATTGGTATCAGTTGACCTACAATCTGAATACTCAACTTCCCGAATTCGTGGCACGCTTCCAGAGTCGAGAGAAGGCCGGTGAGCACAACGTCTGGATTGTGAAACCGTGGAATTTGGCGAGAGGAATGGAGATGACGGTGACGCGGGATTTGAATCAGATTATTCGGATGGTCGAGACCGGACCAAAGGTATTTATGAGATTACTGTAGTTTGGTTTGGGTTACTGTAGCTTTTTTTCACGGTAGCTTAGTCTAGATTACTGTGGTTTGGGTTACTGTATCCAGGTCTGTGTTATTATAGCTTGGCCTGGATTATTACTGTAGTTAGGTCTGTATTACGGTAGTTTGTTTTCTATTATTGAAGTCTGGTCTGGATTACTGTAGCTTGGTCTGGATTACCGTAGTTTATTTCCTGTTACTGTAGCTTGGTTTGGGTTTCTGTAGTTTTGTCTTGGTTTTGCTATTTTTGTCTGGGTTACTTTAGTTTTGTCTTGGTTACGGTAGCTTGGTTTCTTTTAAATTACTGTAATTTTATCTGGTTTACTGTATTTTGTTTTCTATTATTGTAGTCTGGTCTGGATTACGGTAGCCTTGTCTTGGTTACGGTAGTTTAGTCTGGGTTATTGTAGTTTTGTCTCGATTACTGTAGTTTGGTTTGGGTTACTCTAGATTGGATTAGGGTTTTTTTTTTTGATTTCTGTGGCAAACTACAGTAACCCGAAAAAATTCAAAATTCCCTCCAGATCGTGTGCGAATACATTCCACGCCCACTCCTCTTCCCCCGTCCGGATAACGGCAACAAAGTGAAGTTCGATCTTCGCTACATCGTCTTCCTCAATGGAATCTCGCCAGTCACCGCCTACGTCTACAATCGCTTCTGGATTCGATTCGCTATCAAGTGAGTCACTAGGCTAAGCCACGCCCACTTTCAAAAATCTAAATTCCAGTCAATTCTCGCTGTCGAATTTCGACGATTTGGAGACGCATTTCACAGTGTTCAATTATTCGGACAAGGAGAAAATCCTTCAAATGAAATGCGAGCAATTCATTGAAATAATCGAGAAAACGTATCCAAAGATTCAATGGAATCAAGTACAAAAGGATATTAACGAGACGATTCGGAAGGCGATTGAGACGGCGGCGAGGTACAGTAATCCCGCTATTATGTACAGTAATCGAAATTTGCAGAGAAGAAGCGCCACGTGGCGTCGCACCAAACGTTCAATCTCGTGCCATGTATGGTGTTGATATCATGCTTCAAGAGACGGAGAATGACGTCAAATCCACACTTCTCGAGATCAACTTCATGCCGGACACGACACGCGCCTGCCAATACTATCCAGACTTTGCGGATACGGTATTCGAGACACTATTCCTTGATGACATCGATCCGACAAAAGTTACACAGATCTAAGTTTTCACTTGTTGGTTATTTTGTTAAGTTAAGCGCCATTTTCTTTGGCTATGTGTGCCGTAGCGTGCCGCGAAATAAAATGTATGCATTAAATGTTTGTCAGGTTAGTGTACAAAAACAAAAACAGCATCGCAGGCTTTATCATCATCTTCTCCTTCATCGGGCACCATCCAATCATCGAATATTGGCTTCCCGTGTTGCTTAGCATAGTACAGATTATACAACGAACGTCCTTTTTGAACTGTTGCTTTTTTGCCATTTGGACCGTTGATTCGGGCTTCTTCGCGTATGGAAAAGAATCGCTCAACGAATCTGAAGAAATAATTGAAAAAATTGAAATTTTTTCCAATGACTTACCGCTTATGTAACCTAACAGCGCGTGTTTCGATTCGCTCAATTCCATCAAGCACATCGCTCAGACTGACCTTACTCAAATCTATAAAATTGGCTTGTTCCATTCGAGAATGATTCTCCTCAGCAATCCAGCTCTTTAAAAACGAGTTCACATGCTCACACCCAATTGATGAGTTGCAGTACGCGTGTATTCTCGATGACTCCACGTAATTCAAGAAAAGCCATTGAACTGAGCTGATATACCCAATTTCGGTGAGCTTAACCGCTTCAAACTTGCTACCAGCCAGCACTTGGCACGCCGGTTCATCCATTTCTATTTGTAACACTAGTCGATTCGTGGTGGCACGATAGTTCTCGAAAATGATTCGGATGTCTTCTTGGGTTCGAATCGAAAAATAACCATGTGAAACATGGAATTTTTCAAATCCACGCAACCATACAATCCTATCGTTTGTCGTTGCCTCATTAAAACAGAAGTTGAACTGAAGCCGTAGAACTCTGAATACTTCCGCCACTTGTTTAAAGACTAACAACAAATCGGCGACAGGTTTCTTTGAGAAACTCATCAACCAACTATCATTGTCATAGAAATGATTGTAAATTGGATCACGAGTGAGACTGAAAAACCACCAATCTTGCTCGTCAAATCCCTTTTCTTCATCTTTTTCGTAACTTAAATCCACCGCATGACGGTCTTGTAGTATAACGAATTCGCCTTTTCTGCTAAATAATGTGGCAATCTGTTTGCATCGTTCAGATGTTAATGAGAGGTTGTAGCTGAAATGAAGCTAGTGATCTATTCATGCGATTTCGAAACAGCGTTAACGCGGTGTTTGCGGACTTTTTTTGAAAAAACGAGTAAAAAGGACGTTCAAAGAGAGCTTTTATTATTCTTGTCTCGATTAGTGAGACTCCGTGAGGTGCCCGCGAAAGTTTTGGAATGGTGTTCCCCGCAGCGAAAATATAATTTTTATTTTTAAATGACACAGTTGAAACGAGTGTTACAGTAACTTTTTCATAATTTTCAATGCGATTTTCAGCTTTTTTAATGGTTTTTCTTTCTCGTTCGGGCTATTTTTTGAAAATTTAATCGATAAAAGATAATTTCAAGCCAAAGCGAGAAATAAAAACCATTAAAAAAGCTGAAAATCGCATTGAAATTTTTGAAAAAGTTACTGTAACACTCGTTTCAACTGTGTCATTTAAAAATAAAAATTATATTTTCGCTGCGGGGAACACCATTCCAAAACTTTCGCGGGCACCTCACGGAGTCTCACTAATCGAGACAAGAATAATATTACTTGAAGAAATTTTCAGTCTGTTTTTTTTCAGTCAATCTCGTTAAACTTCATCTTATGCTCTAAAATTTCTTTTGGGTACTTTTTGAGCCTAAATAAACATTCTGACAAAGTTTGGAGTAGAAAAAATTTTGGAATTTTTGAAAAATTTCATGGTCTATAGTCCATGGATTTTTTTGAAAATGTCAAAATTTTTTTTTCGATTTAAACTCTTTTAATATACTTATTTAGTGTTAATTTTATGATTCCAGCTTTGAAATCTGCGAAAAGCGTTCAACGAGAGCTTTTATTACTTGAAGAAATTTTCAGTCTTTTTTTTTTCAGTGTTTTTTTTTCAGTGTTTTTTTTCAGTCAATCTCGTTAAACTTCATCTTATGCTCTAAAATTTCTTTTGGGTACTTTTTGAGCCTAAATAAACATTCTGACAAAGTTTGGAGTAGAAAAAAAATTTTGGAATTTTTGAAAAATTTCATGGTCTATAGTCCATGGATTTTTTTGAAAAAAAAAATTTTTTTTTTCGATTTAAACTCTTTTAATATACTTATTTAGTGTTAATTTTATGATTCCAGCTTTGAAATCTGCGAAAAGCGTTCAACGAGAGCTTTTATTACTTGAAGAAATTTTCAGTCTTTTTTTTTTCAGTGTTTTTTTTTCAGTGTTTTTTTTCAGTCAATCTCGTTAAACTTCATCTTATGCTCTAAAATTTCTTGGGGGTACTTTTTGAGCCTAAATAAACATTCTGACAAAGTTTGGAGTAGAAAAAAAATTTTGGAATTTTTGAAAAATTTCATGGTCTATAGTCCATGGATTTTTTTGAAAAAAAAAATTTTTTTTTTCGATTTAAACTCTTTTAATATACTTATTTAGTGTTAATTTTATGATTCCAGCTTTGAAATCTGCGAAAAGCGTTCAACGAGAGCTTTTATTACTTGAAGAAATTTTCAGTCTTTTTTTTTTCAGTCAATCTCGTTAAACTTCATCTTATGCTCTAAAATTTCTTTTGGGTACTTTTTGAGCCTAAATAAACATTCTGACAAAGTTTGGAGTAGAAAAAAAATTTTGGAATTTTTGAAAAATTTCATGGTCTATAGTCCATGGATTTTTTTGAAAAAAAAAATTTTTTTTTTCGATTTAAACTCTTTTAATATACTTATTTAGTGTTAATTTTATGATTCCAGCTTTGAAATCTGCGAAAAGCGTTCAACGAGAGCTTTTATTACTTGAAGAAATTTTCAGTCTTTTTTTTTTCAGTGTTTTTTTTTCAGTGTTTTTTTTTCAGTCAATCTCGTTAAACTTCATCTTATGCTCTAAAATTTCTTTTGGGTACTTTTTGAGCCTAAATAAACATTCTGACAAAGTTTGGAGTAGAAAAAAAATTTTGGAATTTTTGAAAAATTTCATGGTCTATAGTCCATGGATTTTTTTGAAAAAAAAATTTTTTTTTTTCGATTTAAACTCTTTTAATATACTTATTTAGTGTTAATTTTATGATTCCAGCTTTGAAATCTGCGAAAAGCGTTCAACGAGAGCTTTTATTACTTGAAGAAATTTTCAGTCTTTTTTTTTTCAGTCAATCTCGTTAAACTTCATCTTATGCTCTAAAATTTCTTTTGGGTACTTTTTGAGCCTAAATAAACATTCTGACAAAGTTTGGATTAGAAAAAAAATTTTGGAATTTTTGAAAAATTTCATGGTCTATAGTCCATGGATTTTTTTGAAAAAAAAAAATTTTTTTTTCGATTTAAACTCTTTTAATATACTTATTTAGTGTTAATTTTATGATTCCAGCTTTGAAATCTGCGAAAAGCGTTCAACGAGAGCTTTTATTACTTGAAGAAATTTTCAGTCTTTTTTTTTCAGTGTTTTTTTTTCAGTGTTTTTTTTCAGTCAATCTCGTTAAACTTCATCTTATGCTCTAAAATTTCTTTTGGGTACTTTTTGAGCCTAAATAAACATTCTGACAAAGTTTGGATTAGAAAAAAAATTTTGGAATTTTTGAAAAATTTCATGGTGTATAGTCCATGGATTTTTTTGAAAAAAAAAAATTTTTTTTTCGATTTAAACTCTTTTAATATACTTATTTAGTGTTAATTTTATGATTCCAGCTTTGAAATCTGCGAAAAGCGTTCAACGAGAGCTTTATTACTTGAAGAAATTTTCAGTCTTTTTTTTTCAGTGTTTTTTTTTCAGTGTTTTTTTCAGTCAATCTCGTTAAACTTCATCTTATGCTCTAAAATTTCTTTTGGGTACTTTTTGAGCCTAAATAAACATTCTGACAAAGTTTGGAGTAGAAAAAAAATTTTGGAATTTTTGAAAAATTTCATGGTCTATAGTCCATGGATTTTTTTGAAAAAAAAATTTTTTTTTTTCGATTTAAACTCTTTTAATATACTTATTTAGTGTTAATTTTATGATTCCAGCTTTGAAATCTGCGAAAAGCGTTCAACGAGAGCTTTTATTACTTGAAGAAATTTTCAGTCTTTTTTTTTTCAGTGTTTTTTTTTCAGTGTTTTTTTTCAGTCAATCTCGTTAAACTTCATCTTATGCTCTAAAATTTCTTTTGGGTACTTTTTGAGCCTAAATAAACATTCTGACAAAGTTTGGAGTAGAAAAAAAATTTTGGAATTTTTGAAAAATTTCATGGTCTATAGTCCATGGATTTTTTTGAAAAAAAAAATTTTTTTTTCGATTTAAACTCTTTTAATATACTTATTTAGTGTTAATTTTATGATTCCAGCTTTGAAATCTGCGAAAAGCGTTCAACGAGAGCTTTTATTACTTGAAGAAATTTTCAGTCTTTTTTTTTCAGTGTTTTTTTTTCAGTGTTTTTTTTCAGTCAATCTCGTTAAACTTCATCTTATGCTCTAAAATTTCTTTTGGGTACTTTTTGAGCCTAAATAAACATTCTGACAAAGTTTGGAGTAGAAAAAAAATTTTGGAATTTTTGAAAAATTTCATGGTCTATAGTCCATGGATTTTTTTGAAAAAAAAATTTTTTTTTCGATTTAAACTCTTTTAATATACTTATTTAGTGTTAATTTTATGATTCCAGCTTTGAAATCTGCGAAAAGCGTTCAACGAGAGCTTTTATTACTTGAAGAAATTTTCAGTCTTTTTTTTTTCAGTGTTTTTTTTTCAGTGTTTTTTTTCAGTCAATCTCGTTAAACTTCATCTTATGCTCTAAAATTTCTTTTGGGTACTTTTTGAGCCTAAATAAACATTCTGACAAAGTTTGGAGTAGAAAAAAAATTTTGGAATTTTTGAAAAATTTCATGGTCTATAGTCCATGGATTTTTTTGAAAAAAAAAATTTTTTTTTTCGATTTAAACTCTTTTAATATACTTATTTAGTGTTAATTTTATGATTCCAGCTTTGAAATCTGCGAAAAGCGTTCAACGAGAGCTTTTATTACTTGAAGAAATTTTCAGTCTTTTTTTTTTCAGTGTTTTTTTTTCAGTGTTTTTTTTCAGTCAATCTCGTTAAACTTCATCTTATGCTCTAAAATTTCTTTTGGGTACTTTTTGAGCCTAAATAAACATTCTGACAAAGTTTGGATTAGAAAAAAAATTTTGGAATTTTTGAAAAATTTCATGGTCTATAGTCCATGGATTTTTTTGAAAATTTCAAAATTTTTTTTTTGATTTAAACTCTTTTAATATACTTATTTAGTGTTAATTTTATGATTCCAGCTTTGAAATCTGCGAAAAGCGTTCAACGAGAGCTTTTATTACTTGAAGATATTTTCGACGAGGCATCAACATGCGCTCTAATCGCAATTAGGCTGAAATTCAAATTCCGACGACACAAATCGAAGCCGGCAGGGCCAAAATATGAAAAATAAAAATTTTTGTCGACTAGAAACACTTAGAAGAGTATCAGAACGAAGAATATCAAACTTTCAAGTACTCTCCGTCGAATTTAGCACGTATTGCGATTAGAGCGCATGTTGATGCCTTGTGCCGGACTAATAGGATTAGATTTGGAAATCGCTCGGATTAGATGTGAAACCGTTTCCCTGAGCAATGAATGTATGCAATCCAGGAGGTATTCTTATTTCGAATATTTTGCCTCTGCTGCCAAATATATTGAATCCTAACTTCGAAATTTCAACAAATAATTCAATCTTTTATCTCTATAATTGTTCAAACTTTTTAAATATTTATTTGGAATATTTCATTTAATAAATGGCCGAAAAGACTGTAATTACCATTGAAAAAAACTGTTTATTGATATATATACAAGTACGGGAAAAACGAAAATTTTTTTTTCAAAAAAACGAGAGGAAAAAGAGCAAAATGGTGTGAAGAGGAGTTTAGAGAGCAAAAGAAGAGATTTTTAACAGAAAATTGACGAAAAATGGTTTAAAATGATTTAAAATGATCTGAATTGTCTACCGAGTAATGGGATTCTTGGGTGGGATATCATTATCACAACGGGTCGAAGAAAAGGAAATAAATATACGAAAGAGAGTGAGATTTCGGGTGGAATTCCAAAAAAGGGGTTTAGAAGGGATTTTAAGTCATTTTTCATCAAAAAACCCCTTCAAAACCCTCAAAAATCCCCCAAAAATTCAAAAAAAATCAATTTCCCCGTCGTCTCACTCCTTCGGCCGTCTCCCCGGAATAGGCGGGCGGTGCCTCGAATTGACCGGCCACGTGGAGCTCTTCGGTTGGATGAGGTCCACGTTCCGGTCCAATTCCTGGATATGGGGGCGGGGCGGAGCTCATAAAGACGCGAGATGGGTTTGGTTGATCGGGGAATGAGTCGGTCGTCGGGTTGAAGCCGTTTGGACCTGGAAAATTGGGTGGGAATGGATTTTAGTGCTTAAAAACTAGTTTTTTTTCCAATTTTTATCAATTTTACAATGGAAAAATCAATTTCTCTGCCTAAAACTATTCAAAAAATCGATTAAAACCCCAGAAAACCTATTTTCACCTATTTTCCAATTAAAAAACCATTTTTCCTCAAAAACCACGTCAAAACCTGACTTTTCGCTATCAAATAACTTCCAAAAAATTCAAAAATCAATAAAATCGCGGAAATCCGACACTTTTTGGGTCCAAAATCGCAAAAATCGGGGGTATTGTGAACCGTGTTCGGTGGGGCGCGTTTGCATTATTCGGTTTTTTAAACGGGTTTTGGTGGTTTTTCGTGGTTTTCGGTTGGAAAAACGGCTAGAAAAGTGGAATTTTCGATAGAAAATAATTTAAATAGCTTGTTTTTATTGTTCTTAATGAAAAAAATCATTAAAAATGGGTAAAAATTGATTTTTTAGGCTGAAAAAAATGAAAAAATCATGAAAAATATGGTTTCCAAGCTAAAAACCTCAATTTTTCAATTTTTCGAATAGAAAATGGTTGAAATGGCTTGTTTTTAAGGAAAAAATCATTAAAAGTTGGAAAAAATCATGAAAAATAGGTTTTCCATGGTAAAAACTTCATTTTTCTTCATTTTTCTTCAATTTTCTCCAATTTTTAACTAACACTCCGTCAGGGAGCTCACCTTGATCCGGCGACGGTTGATAATAAGCGGGCGGTGCCGAATAAAAATCGCCAATCGGCGGTGAATAAGCGGGCGGCGCGTTCTGCGGTCTCATTCGGGTGGCTCTTTCGACCGCTTGAAGCAACGATTGACCGAATTCAATGCATCCGCCACGATTGAAAGTCATTCGCCATGGAACTTCTCCGTTCATTTGTCCTCCTTGAACGGCTGTGGCGATTCCGCATAGGTAATTGGCGCCTGGAAATCGATTTTTTAGTTGAAAATTCAAATTATTAATCCGACACAAGGCATCAAAATGCGCTCTAATCGCAAAACGTGCTAAATTCGACTTTTTATTTTTCAAATTTTTTTGAATTTTAGCCTTATCACGATTAGAGCGCATGTTGAAGACTCAAATAGAATTCAAAATAAATTCAAATTCCCCACCAAAAATCGGCTGATTCAAATTGACATCTTGCATATTGTTGAACGGAATTTCGAATGATTTCAACGAGTCGGCACTCGGATCCGGCATGAATATGATTCGGTGTGATGTGAGGTAGATTGTGCCCGTTCGTCGGCCTTCAAGACCCTGGAAACAGTGATTTTAGGGGGATTTTGGGTGAAAAATGTCGTTTTTAGGGTTATTTTGACCGGAAAAAGCCATTTTTAGAATATTTTTATCTAGAAAGTATCTTTTTCAAAGTGATTTTATATCAAAAAATTAATTCCCGGACCAAAAATCACGTTTTTAGACCACTTTAGCTTAAAAAAACCAATTTTTTCAAATTTTTGGCTATTTTCAGTCAAAAATGTCTTTTTTAGATCTTTTTAGCCAGAAACTATATTTTTTGGGTAATTTAAGCCCAAAAGTATCATTTTTAGAGTTATTTTAACCGAAGAAAGCCATTTTTGAGGTGATTTTAGCCCGAAAATTCTATTTTAACGACAAAATATTTATCATTTTTAGCAAGAAAACGTAATTTTTGTACCATTTTCTGGTTAATTCTTGTTCAAAAAAGCCATTTCTAGGTCTAATATGATCATTTTTGAATAATTTTTGCTAGAAAATATCATTTTAGAGCTATTTTAACCGAAAAAAGACCTTTTCTAATATAATTTTCGGTCAATTTTAGTCAAAAATACGTTATTAGATTGGTTTTAGCACAAAAATTCCATTTTTGAAGCTATTTTAACTGAAAAATATCATTTCTAGAGCTATTTTAATATTTTTCTGGCTAAAAATGATGAAAAATATCATTTTTTTGCCAGAAAATATAATTTTTTGGGTAATTTTTCATTAAAAAATTCATTTCTAGGTCAAAAATCACTATTTTAAAACCATTTTTAGATCAATTTCAGCTCAAAACTTCAATTTTTCGCCTTAAAATAAGAATTTCATTCAATTTATTAGTCCGGCACAAGGCATCAACATGCGCTCTAATCGCAATACGTGCTAAATTCGACGGAGAGTACTTGAAAGTTTGAAATTCTTGGCTCGGATACCCTTCTAAGTGTTTCTAGTCGACAAATAATGTTTATTTTTCAAATTTTGGCCCTACCGGCTTCGTTTTGTGTCGTCGGAATTTGAATTTTAGCCTAATTGCGATTAGAGCGCATGTTGATGCCTCCTGCCGCGCTAATAAAACCCCCACCTGATTGGGACTGGTGCCTAGTGTCATAACCACTCCTTGCGCGAAAATCACAATCGTCTCTCCGTTGTACAGTAGGACGCCCATTCCGTCCGGCGTGTTTGCCGTGTTTATCGACATTTCTGAACTGTGATTTTTTTTTGGAAAAAATTGAAAAATTAAGGGAAAAATAAATAAAATTCGGATTTCCAAGGGGAAAACCAATTTGAAAAAAAATTTAAAAATCCGAAAAAATCATTAAAAAATCGTTCTTCAAATAAAAAAAATCGCAGAATAAGAAAAAAAATCGGAGACCTAGATTCAAAAATTGGGGTATTTATATATACAGAAAAACCGGCTTAAAATCGAGAGAAAAGTACATTTTCAGTCATTGAAAAATTATTTGAATTGGCGGGGGAACAGAGGCTTAAAAGCATTTATATTTTGGTCAAAAAATATCTAAAAATGGCTAGCTAAAAGTCTAGAAAAAATGCGAAAATTTAGGATCGGCTTAAACTTTTTCACGTTGCAATTGTGCCATAAACTCTTCGAGCTTCTCCTGGATTCGGCGGACTTGTTCTGGAAATACAGTAATCCTTGAAATTCAAGCTACAGTAATCCTTATGATTCAAAACACAGTAATCCTTGAAATTTAAGCTACAGTAATCTTTATATTCTAAGATACAGTAATCCCCTTTTTACATGATTTTTCAAACCTAGTCAATATGGATATCAAATCCTTGGAAATTCCATGGGGAACACTCCCAACTAAGTGGTTTCTCGTGAAAACGCATCTAGATCCCCTAATTCATGGATTCCCATCTAAAAACCAGGATAAAAATGAAAATTTGGGCATAGGTTCCCCGTCAAAGTGGTCGAAACGTGCTCCATTGGGATAGTCTTTGGTATATTCTGATTTGATTATGGATAAGGATACTGTAGTTATCATGGATCATGGATCATAGATAACTACAGTATACTTATCATAACCGAATCTTTCAATACTTCCAGATTATCAATGGGGCGCATTTGCCACGATAGGAGAATCATAGGTAGAGAGAAGTATGTAGGATTACTGTAACTACAGTAATCCTAAAAACTTCTGATTTAAATACAGTAATCCTATCTTTCTTTAGCCTAGATTACTGTAGCTTGAGTCTAGATCACTCTAGCTACAGTAATCCCAAAAAACCTAAAAGAAAAGGGATTCCTATTAAAAATAGCGTATTGGATACAGTAATCCAAAGCTATTTCCAGCTATTCTAGGTTACTGTAGCTACAGTAACCCCCAAAAAACTCACGAATCTCCTCCGCCAAATCGACTCTCCTCCCCGTCAAATACTTCTTCTTAATCTCGGGTTCCTGTGACCAATCGTCCAACACCTCCTTTATCTCTTTCTCGAGTCTTCGATGCTCCGTATTCGTAATCTGTTGACGGAGAGCGTTGCACGTCAAGTTGACCATCTTTTGGATACGGTAGAATAGGACGATAGTCTGACAGTCGATGTCTTGTCCTTCGATCATCCCTTGGCGATACATTTGATACATTGATAGACAGTCTTTCGAGCTCTGCAAGGATTACTGTACTTCCCCGGGATTACTGTAGTTTCTAGGGTTACTGTAGGTTACTTACATTGATAATCCTCTCCAAAAAGTGCTTCTTAAACACCATCTTCCACTGCTTCCGAATCGCTTCCGTCGGCACCTCCAACACCCCCTTCGTCTCAATATTCCTCCGAATCACCGTAATATCGTCATCAGTCAACGCTTGCTTGTGCTCCGGATCCGATTGGAGAATCGCGTAGAGCTCATCTTGAATCACACACGAATAGTGGTTATCGGCGGTTGGGGTCTTCCACATAAGCCATTTCGAAGCCCATCCAGGTCCACGGTCTTCTTGAAGTTGCTTTTTGACATGGTTAAGTCGCTCGGTGGCAGCTTTATTCAAGAAATTACACGCCGCATCCCAAGATCTCTTATCTTGCACGGCACGATCCTCCATTGCATTTAGCTGGATCACTCTGAGATAATCCATCGCCTTATCATCCCATCCATGAGTTAGCATAGCCTCCTCGATAACCGCTTCCTTCAAAGCATCAAATACAGGATCATGATCCTTCTTAGTTCTGGCGTCATGATTAATCTGTCGAAAGAACACCTCCTTCAACGTATCCCATCCCGTTTCAATCGATTTCTGTGCCAATTGCTTATCGGCAAAATGTTTCAACTTGATATCCACCGTCGTATTAAACGATCCAGAGCTCGACGATGCGTAGGCGGGCATCAGAATCTGATCAAAGACGTGAGAAGAGATTCCACTCCATAGCTTCTCCTGAAGCAATTTTTCCCATTCCTCCACCCCGATCAATGATAAATTCACGATTTCATCGAGGATCTCGCCTCGTGCTTTATCATAGAGCTCATCTCGATTCAGCTGTCTTATTCTCAAAAAATGATTCTTCCATTCCGCTTCTAAATTGAATTTCGCGGCTCTAAACGCGTCAGTTTGGGATTCAATCGAGTCCCGAACCATTCTCCAGAAGCAATCCGATACTGCCAATGACATATTTCTTGTCGTCATTTGACTCGGTTTCAGTACTCCATCTCTTAGGAGTTGACTCGACGCGAAGAACGTCTCCTCGTATTTCCGAATCTCTTCAATCGAATCCGAACTATTTCCGCGGCCAGTGACGACGCCGAAATAGCCGAGAGCTTTCATTGGGAACAGTTTTCCCTCGAGAATCTTTTTGATACGATCCGGATTCGCCAGGTTTTTTTCGGCCATGTCGACTTTGGTGAGCACGAGGATTGTTCGTTTTCCGGATGGGTCGATGCTTGAGACGAGGTCGGTGACGTTGCTTCGTTCCGCGTCGACGGATCTGGAAATGGTAGGGTTACTGTAGCTAAGATAGGGGATACTGTAGTTAGGACTACTGTATCTAGCATTCAGGGTTACTGTGGCTATATGGGATTACTGTAGCTATCTAGCAGCGAAGATTAGAGGATACTATAGCTCGGATTACTGTATCTAGTATATAGGATTACTGTACCTTTCAGACAAAAAATAGAAAAATAAAAACTAGAGGATACTGTAGCTAGGATTACTATACCCAGTGTTAGGATTACTGTATCTAGGATTTAGAGATACTGTACCTAGGATTACTGTACCTTCCCTATAGATCTAAGGAATACTGTAGCTAAGGCTACTGTACACTCCAGACAAAAATAAAATCTAGAGGATACTGTAGCTAGGAATATTGTAGCTCGTATTTGGGATTACTGTACCTATGATTTAGGATTACTGTACCTATACCGAGCAGTTAAGTTTATAAAGGATACTGTAGCTAGGATTACTGTACCTATAGATAGTATCAAATGATATAGAGGATACTGTAGCTAGGATTACTGTACCTAGCATTTAGAGATACTGTACCTAGGATTACTGTACCTATGATTAAGGATTACTGTATCTATACCTAGCAGTAAAGATTATAGAGGATACTGTAGCTCGGATTACTGTACCTTCCAGACAAAAACAGAAAAACTGAGATCTGAAGGGTACTGTAGCTAGGGTTACTGTAACTAGGACTACTGTACCTAGGATTAAGGATTACTGTAGACCCACTCACCCATCCTGAATACACAAAATAATC
The DNA here is from genome assembly GCA_963932035.1 of Caenorhabditis wallacei. Lineage (NCBI taxonomy): Eukaryota > Metazoa > Nematoda > Chromadorea > Rhabditida > Rhabditidae > Caenorhabditis > Caenorhabditis wallacei. Next base: position 433,609 of record OZ009934.1, read on the forward strand.
GCATTAGGATTCTCCATATGCGCCTTGCTCATCCGAATAATATCATCCTTCGTCTCCCTAGCCATATCAGCCGTCACCGTCGAGATCACTCCCGGCAAATCGACCAAAACCATTCTTGGCAGGTTTGGTCCTTTCACCGTCAACGAGATCACCTCATTCGACACCGTTTTTCCATCTCTAACCGAATTTCTCATTCTCACTTCTGTCTCGTTTCTCAGCTGTTGTAGATCCGATTCCTTAGTCAAATCGAATTCTCGAGACGAGTCACGGAATTGTGCCACGTGGTATGGACCTTCTGATAGGGTGACTTTTACTGGAGCTCTTGTCATCATTTCTCCGCTTCCACGTGGAAAAATCCTAGCCTGAGCGACCATTTCCAACACCGACGTTTTTCCGGCACTCTGATCACCGACCACCACGACACGTGGCAGGTTATCTGATGTATTGTAGGAGGAGTCGTATTCATTGAGCAAATCCAACACTTCACTGTACATATCAATTAGGGATCTCTGGAAAGAACCATGGGTTACTGTAGCTACAGTAATCCCTTACCTTAAGACGCTTCAGACGAGTCGCCGCTTTGTCATCTGAGAGAAGAAGACGTTGTTTTAAGACCTTATTCTCCTTTTCGAGTCGTTCAAGCTCTCGTTGATATTGGCTTTGTGTCTTTAGCATTTCTTCTTGCAACTTCTGAATTCTCTCTTCCGCTGATTTTGCGTCTTTTTGCTTGTTTTCCTCGTTTTCGTCTTTTTTCGATCCGAATGCTGACATTAAGGAGGCCAAGACGATTGGTTCTGGAAAAAGTACAGTAATCCGTTTAATGAAAAGTACAGTAATTCTTGTGATGAGAAGTACAGTAATCCGTATAGTCAAGGATACAGTATTCCTTGTAATTACAGTAACCTTTTTTTAGCCTTTTAACGAAAAGTACAGTAATCCTCGCTAAAAATTTGGGCAGAGGTTCCCCGTCAAAGTGGTCGAAACGTGCTCCATTGGATAGTCTTTGGTATATTCTGATTTGATTATGGATAAGGATACTGTAGTTATCATGGATCATGGATCATAGATAACTACAGTATACTTATCATAACCGAATCTTTCAATACTTCCAGATTATCAATGGGGCGCATTTGCCACGATAGGATAATCATAGATAGAGAGAAGTATGTAGGATTACTGTAACTACAGTAATCCTAGAAACTTCTAGAGAAAAACTTCGGATTAATCTACAGTAATCCTGTCTAGCTATGTCAGACTTTCCCAGATTACTGTAGCTAGAGTCTAGATTACTCTAGATTACCATAGCTACAGTAATCCTAAAAACTTCTAGAGAAAAGGAACGAGACCACCAAAAATCGTGGTTTCATTGTACTTTTCTCATTTTTTTGAATTTAAAATAGCCGATAACTATTGGATTACTGTATCTACAGTAATCCAAAAACTTAAGAAATCTAGCAATTCCAAAAAAAACTTCGCCCTTTTTATACTATTCTAATGACTCCTAACCGTTCAAAAATAGATCAAAACTGACGTAGAAAGCCTATTTGTTTCTATAAAAAATGCGTAAACCAGCTTTAAAAAAATGACGCTAACTCTAGAAACTCATCGTCAACTTTTCCCCAAAATCCCCCTCCTAATATCAGAAATCAATCTTAAACACCTTTCGGCACGTCTCCTCCTCTTTCTCCCTCTTCTTTCCCATCGCTTCTCTGCTGTTTGAACTGCTCGAATTTGGCCATCCATTCGGCCCATTTACTCTGTCCGTCGATGCCACCAAATCCATCCTTAATCCCTTTCATTCGCTGCGAGAACTCGTTCCACGATCCGTTTGCGTCGAACCATTCGGGAAGGGTTAGGTCGGGCAGGTTTGATTTCCATTCTTCGTACCACTGAAAGGATTGGGGTACTGTAGGTGTTTATAAGTTTGGAAAACATTTTGGTTATTTTCAGGCTTCTGGTGTATAAAACAAGCCTAAATTAACTACTTTGTATTCACAGAATTTTTTGAAAATGTTTAGTTTTCAGCTACACAGCTTTTTGAAGTTTTTAGTGCAAAAATTGCCAAAAATAGGCCAAAAAGCCTGAAAAATACCCGTTTTTGGCTGTTTTTTCACTGAAATCCATAAAAACGGGTATTTTTAAGCCATTTTTTGCCTATTTTTGGTCGTTTTTATACATAGCTTATCTAAATTTCAATTATAATTAAATTATCTAAATTTTAGCATATAAACGACCAAAAATAGGCCAAAAATGGTTTTAAAAAAAACACCCATTTTGGGCTATTTTTGGTCGTTTCTACACAAAAACTTGAAAAAAAAAAGTGTTTTTCAGAAAAGCTGAAACCCTCCAAAAATTTCCAGAGCTTTCAGTGCAAAAATGGGTATTTTTTGCCGTTTTTAGCCCATTTTTGGCCGTTTTTTTCACTGAACACGTTTAGAATTATTGAAATTGCCTAGATTTACAGTTTTTCTAAAAATACCTTTTTTAAAATTTTTAGTGCGAAATTGGGCAAAAAAGGTATTAAAAATACCCGTTTTTTGCCTGTTTTTGTCCATTTTTGCCCTAAAAACTTGAACACACATATCTTTCAGAAAAGCTGAAACCCTCCAAAAATTTCCAGAGTTTTCAGTGCAAAAATGGCCAAAAATAGGCCAAAACGGCTAAAAAATACCCGTTTTTGCCTGTTTTTGCCCATTTTTGCACTAAAAACTTCAAAAAAAAGTTTGTTTGAAAATAAGCTGAAAAACTAGAAATTTTCAAAAAAATTCTGTTTTGATAGATACCTTTTTAAAGTTTTCAAGGCAAAAACAGCCAAAAACGGGTATTTTTGGCCGTTTTTGGCCCATTTTTGGCCCTTTTTCGGTCATTTTAACAATAAAAACTTTTAAAAAACCTATCTTTCAGAAAATATAAAAATCTAGACATTTTTTAAGAAATTCTAAGCGTTTTCAGTGTAAAAAAGGGCAAAAATGGCTTAAAAATACCCGTTTTTGGACTATTTTTGGCCCATTTTTCGCCGTTTTTGCACTGAAAACTTTTTAAAAAGTGTGTTTCAGTAAATCTGAAAATCTAGACATTTTCAAAAAATTCTAAACGTGTTAGGTGAAAAAAGGGCCAAAAAAGGGCCAAAAACGGTCCTTTTTCGCCCATTTTTGCATTAAAAACTTGAAAAAACTTTTTTTTAATTTCAAAAAAGCTGAAAATCTAGGAATTTTCAAAAAATTCAAACTTGTTAATTTAGGTCTTCCCAGACATTTTCAGAGCTCCAGAAGCCTAAATATAGCCAATAACTTTTTTTTTTAATTTAAACTTTTAAACTACTGTACTTTTCCAAAAAAAAGCTTACCGTTCTCGCCGCAACACTTCCACCAATCACCCCAGTCGCCACAAAATAACGAAGTTTAAGCAAGTGTCTCGCCGCGCTAGCAGCTATTCCGATGAAAGCGCGCTCGGTTTGCAAATTGATCACAATTGGCCGTTTTTGAAGAAGTCTGAAAAAAATTGTGGAGTTTATGCCTTAGACAGATTTCGGCTTAGCAGAGATTATATGGGAATGCGCTCTATTGAGAAGAAAAGCAGAAGAAGAAGAAGAAGGAGGGAGCAAAAAATGGAAGACATCAATGATCATATGCTCACTTTGAGAAAAACGAATTTTATTAGTTTTTGTGTTCAGTGGAAGGGGAGCAGAGAGACGCAGAGAAAAGTGCATGATAGGAATTTAGGAAATGATCAAGGGATTACTGTAGTTTTAGGCCTTATGGAAAAGAACTCCTATTCCAATTACCTTGTTGTTTAGAAGGCATCAAAGAATACTGGAGGGAAGATAAACAAGTCAAAGACCAATGAAAACAACTCTGCTCTCACAAGGGGGCGCCCTTTTAAAAAAGGGCATTGTGGCCTAGAAAATTACATTGGGAAAAAAGTTCTTCCATGGCCTAACTTTTTCCAGTGTAGATTTCTAGTCCCCAGAATTCTATTCCGCTAATAATTTGGCGTGTTCTGCTATCTTTACATTAGAGCAGATTCTGACCATCAAAAGATATTCTGCTCATGGTATTCTGCTTGCTTCGAAGCAACTTCAAGTCAGAGATCAGAGCTCAGAGCTTTCCAAGCCAAGACCAAACATCTTAGTTAAGCTGTCAAATCAGATTTCCTAGTTTTTAAGGTCTAGCAGACCATTTTGGACCGTTTAAATTAGATTTTAGTATCTCTAAGAAGCGTTTCGGCCTTCTAGCTTAGAAAAATGACCTATCTAGACCGCTTTAGCTAGCGTAGAGACATTAAAAACATGGTTTTGAAGGAAAAATTGACTCAAGTTAGGTTCCAGAGCCAAAAATACCATTTCGGACCGTTTAAACTAGAGTCTAGCCTTTTCTTAACATAGAAAAACATGCCGGAATTCGAATTCTAGGCCATTTAAGCTAGCTTAAAACCTGGAAAAATAAGATTTTCAAGGAAAAAATGGTTCTAGTCAATTTCCAGGGTCTAAAATACCATTTTAGACAGTTTAAACTAGATTTTAGCCATTCTAAGGAGGCTTTAGACCGTTTAACATAGAAAAATGAGCTTAAATTCCAATTCTAGACCGTATAAATCACCCTAAAGCCTGCAAAAATTGCTCAAGTCAATTTCCAGTGTCTAAAATACCATTTTAGACAGTTTAAACTAGATTCTAGCCATTTTAAGTAGAGTTTAAGCCTTCTAACATAAGAAAATGATCTACAAATCGAATTCTAGCCATTTAAGCTAGCTTAAAGTCTGCAAAAATGGCTAAATTTAGTTTCCAGAGCCTAAAATACCATTTTGAGAGCTTAAACTAGATTCTGGGCTCTCTTATAACGGTTTAGACCGTTTGAAATAGAAAAATGACCTAGCTAGAACGCTTGAACTAACTTAAAGCCTGTTTTCAAGGCAAATTAGGGATTCTAAGTTAATCAACTAGTAAATATAGTTTTAAAATTCAAAAGTTACCCTACTTTCATTTTCCCCATTCTCATCTTCCGGCTCCTATCTATCTATCATTGACCAACCAACCAACCCCCCCATCATTCTACTGATACATACTTTCTGACCAAAAATCATGGTGGTGTCTTCGACAGACAGACGGTTTTGTGATCGTTTCTGGATTCCGAAAAATATCCAGTCCATAGGAAAAGGAATAAATTGAACTTCTAGAAGATCCCTTGGAAAATGAGAAAAAAAATTCTGCACAATAAAAAAAGCGAAAAAAAGAAAACAGAAAAACAAAAAGTTCCTTGGATGGGGTGTCTTTCTCTCTCTCTTTCTCTCTCTCTCTCTCCCTATATATTCTGATAAACGTCATCGACCAACAGCAGGAACCGCGAGAGATCAAGGAAATTGAGGAGACATAGACGAAAAAGGAGTATTACAAAACACTCCTCTCTCTTTTTCTCTCTCTCATGGTTTTTGGTGTCTTATTACTCATCAAAGAGCGCTGAGATACGCGGAGAGGGTAGAGAAACGAGAGAGAAAAGGTCTTTGCAGCTGGAACAAGTGCAAATAAATGACCTCTAATAGAAGGGCATCAGAAAAAGGAAACTTACAATCCAGGATTTCTTCTTCCTTGAATCGAATGAAGTTCTCGTTCCTGGCCGATGGGAGCCGTGATTCCAGAGGAAATTCGATTGAAATTCGGGGTGAATCGACGTCTGCTTATTATTCTCATCATTTTTTCATACCTGGAAATATAATTATGGAAAAATGAGGAAAAAAAAAGAAAGAAAAGAAGAAAATCAAAGAGAAAAAGGAGGATTTGGAGCCAAAAAAAAAGGGGGAAATTAGTTTTAAAAGATATAAAAAAAGATAAATATTGGATTTTAGACCATTTTTAGTGTATTTTTAATGGAAAATAAGCTATTTTTCATCGAAAAGAGGCAATTTTCAGAGAAAAAAGCTCTTTTTTAATAGAAAAACAAAATTTGGAGCCAAAAAAATGAATTGTTTATTGAAAAATTGAAAAATCTGAAAAAAATCGAACTTTTAATGAATTTTAAAATAAATTTTTCATAGAAAAAGAGCTATTTTTCACTGAAAATCGACAAATTTTAAAGGAAAATGGGCTATTTTTAGTCGAAAATCGACTTTTTCAGCACAAAAATCTGATTTTTCATGAAAAAAACTGGGTTTTTTCTGGAAAAATACGATTTTACTCGTTTTTCATACAAAAATTGAAGTAGGAGTTTTCTGAAATCAATTTAATTTGAAAAATTTGAAAAATCAACAAATCTTGATTTTTAAACTATTTTTAGCACATTTTTATTAAAAACTAAGCTATTTTTCATTAAAAATCGTCATTTTCAGCTCAAAAATCTCTTTTTTCAATAAAAAATCCAAAAACTCGGAAAATCTCGAATTTTAAATAATTTTTCGCATATTTTTATCATAAAATAAGCTATTTTCAGCTCAAAAATCTCATAATTCAAGAAAAATCTGTGTTTTTTAAAATAAAAATTCATCCAAAAGAACCTGAAATTCTCCATTTTTCCCTGCAAAAATATTCAATTTTAGAGCGTTAAAACTCCATTTTTTAAAGGAAATTTGTTGAAATTTCAAAAAAAAAAATTTATTTATTAAAAAAAATATTAATTTCAATTCCATAAGTATCTATTTATTTAGAATCCCTGTTTTCAAGTGAAAAGGCACCAAAAATGTAAAAAAAAAATATTTAAAAAAAAAAGATTATCAATTAGAGAGAAAAAAGTGAATGACTAGAAGAATTCGAAGAATGAAAAAATCAAAAGAGATCGGGTTTTTCACAAAAAATTGATGCAAATACGCTCCATCGCTCTACTCAATCTTCATTTTACTCTTCCACAAAATCGGCGCCAACGACAACACCGCCGATCCGCCGAGCAACGCCACAGAGCTCCAACTCCACGCCACACTAGTATGCGTCATTTGCTCCAGTGTGGATCCCGCTTGAATATACAAAAAACTAGGCGGTGCCACACCCAAAAAAGTTCCCCAAAAAAACGGTGAGATCGGGACATCCAAAACAGGGCTCGCTATATTGATAAGCCAATTGGGGACGATTGGAGTGACCCGTAGGAATATCATATAGTTCAAAAAATCGTCTTGATGCTTGCCAAGATCCACTTGCCATTTGGCGATTCGTTCCGGGAATTTTTGAAGGACAATGGATCTTCCGAAGAGGTTTGAGATGGTGTAACAGGTTGCTGCTCCAATTGCGGAGCACGAGCAGACGAGGAGAAGTGCCACGTGGAATGGGAAGAGGTATCCTGAGAGAATTGTGAGGAAGATGGATCCAGGGATTGCAAATGACTGAAATACTGCTTTTAGGAGATAAAATTCCAATTTTAAATGCCTACTTGAAGGAAAATATAGACAACAATGACACCAGACAACACAACTCCATAATTATTCTCCTTATACTTGGATAAAACCCTTCCCAACTGCTTCGCATCCTCCAGATTCCTTGGATACTTCAAATGCACCTTTTCCTCATCGGAAACCTCCGGAAAATTCATGTAGACACTGAATATTGTGATGGCGAACGTGGCGAAGATTAGGATGACGAGATAGGGACGGGAGGTGGGCTCCGGCATTTCTGGAATTGTGATTTGCAAGGAAAATAGCGATAAAAATCATATAAAAGCCGATTTATGGGAAAAAAGAGGATTTTTAAAAATCGAAAAAATTTTTTTTTTGCACAAAAAATAATTTTATATTCAAAAAATACGGGGTTTTTTGAACAGAAAATAACTATTTTTCCTTTAAAAAAAAATTAATTTTGATGCAATAATTCCAAAATTTCTCAAAAAACCCAATTTTTCAGCTTTTTCAGGCCATTTTTCTCATTTTTAGCTCAATTTTTCGACTGTTTTACTATTAAAACAGCCTAGAAATTCCATTTGTTCAAGAAAATCCAAAAATAGCTTTTTTTTATTCAAAAAAAAATTAATTTTGATGTAATAATTTCAAAACTACTCAAAAAATCCAATTTTTCAGGCTATTTTTCTCATTTTTAGCTCGTTTTTTCAACTTTTTCACTATTAAAACACCCTAGAAATTCAATTTTTCCGGGAAAATCCAAAAATATTTTTTTTTTTCAAAAAAAAATTAATTTTGATGTAATAATTTCGAAATTTCTCAAAAAATCCAATTTTTCAGCTTTTTCAGGCCATTTTTCTCATTTTTAGCTCTTTTTTTCAACTGTTTTACGATTAAAACACCCTAGAAATTCAATTTTTCCGACAAAATCAAAAAATAGCTTTTTTTTAATTTAAAAATCAAAAAATCAATATTTTGCATTAAAAACCATGACAAATCTCTCAAATCTCAAAAGTTACTAGAAAAAAAAACAGAGAAAAACTGGTAAATATACTCCAAGCCCTGCTAAAAATAGCCAAAAATAATCGTTGATGCCCCCCGTAAATCCACACGTCTCTTCCCTCCGAGACGCGATGAGCAAAAAATGGGCTGCGCCTTTAAAAAGTCAGCCGTTTTTATTTATTGATCAGCTGATTTCGCTGGAATTCGATGGAATTTTGGGGATTTTTTGATTAGAATTGATAGAAATAGTGAGGAAATATTGATTTTTATGAAATTCAAGCCTTAAGAATCCAAAAAATATTGAAATTGCGTCATTTTTCTTAAAAAATTCAAAATTCAGGTTAAAAATGGAAACAAATTTCATTGGCGACGACTACGGACCACTCTTCCACTACCAATATCGATTAATAGTGATCGGCGATTCAACCGTCGGCAAATCGAGTCTCCTACGTTATTTTACCGAAGGGCGAATGGCCGAGATCAGTGATCCCACCGTTGGCGTCGATTTTTATGCTAGAATGATCGAATTAAGGCCTGGATATCGAGTAAAACTTCAGTTATGGGATACAGCCGGTCAAGAGAAATTTCGGTCCGTTTCAGAGGGGGCGTGGCCTAAAAAAAAATCCCCATTTCTAGATCAATCACCAAATCCTATTACCGTAATTCTGTTGGCGTCTTAGCAATTTATGACATCACAAATCGAGAAAGTTTCGAACACGTCGAGAATTGGGTAAAGGAGGCGGCGCTTAATTTGGGCGGTCCGAGTCCGTCGAAATGTGTTTTTCAATTGGTTGGCACAAAGTGCGATATGGATGCGCAGCGGCAGGTAGGAATGAGAAAAATGGAGATTTTTGGTTATTTTTAGCCAATTTTAATCGAAAAGATCCTGATTTTTAGTCCAAAAACAGGGTAGGAGGCTTGGAAGTGCGGTTTTAAGGGAAAATTGGGGAAAAACTGTATTTTTAGTGATTTTCAGTCAAATTCAATACAAAAATCCGGATTTTCAACCAAAAATCGATTAAAAACAGTCAAAAATCTCTTATTTTATCTTAAAAATCATTTTTATTTTTCGATTAATGATGAAAAACTGAGTTTTCAATTTTTTGAAACATAAATTATTCGAAAAATCGGTTATTTTCGGCCAAAACCTTTGTTTTTTAGTCATTTTCAGTCAATTTTAATAGAAAAACCTTGATTTTCAACCAAAAATTGGTAAAAAATAGTCAAAAACCCGTAATTTTGCACTAAAATTCATTAATTTTTAAGTAAAAACGAAAAATAATGAAAAAATCTAGTTTTAGAGCTATTTTTTGCAATAATTTATGAAAAAAATACGATTTTCCAATCGTTTTTAGTGAAATTTGACTATTTTTCTATCATTTTTAGCTGAATTTGATAATTTTTCACCAAAAAATCAGTTAAAAAGGATCATTTTCAGGTAAACTACGAAGAAGGCGAATATTTTGCCAAATATCATAAAATGAAGTTCATCGAAACGTCAGCAAGAACCGGGGATAATGTGAATGAGGCGTTTCATATGATTGCTCAGGAGGTTTATTTTTGAACTTTTTTTGGGGGAATTTTTTGAAAAAAAAGGAAAATTTTGGGTTTTAAGTGAAAAATAGTGAATTTAACCAAAAAATTATGTAAAAAATCCCGCTTTACTTATTTTTTAAAAAATAATTTTCAGAAAAAATTGTGAAAAACCAAAAAAAAAATCGAAAAACTAAAAAAAAACAAATTTCAAGGTCCAAAACCAAAAAAAAAGGATTTTTAGTGGAAAAATAGCGAATTTAACCAAAAATTTATATTAAAAATGGCGTTTTTTCCTATTTTTTAATGGAATTATCTGAAAAAATTGTTTAAAAAACAAAAAAAATTTGAGTTTTTTAGCTTAAAAATTGCGAATTTAACCAAAAATTTATATAAAAATCCAGGGTTTTCCCTATTTTTCAGCGGAAATTTATGAAAAAGTAGTTTAAAAGCCAAAAAAGAAGGTTTTTAGTGGAAAAATAGTGAATTTAAGTAAAAATTAAGATAAAAAATCCATTTTCCCCCTATTTTTAATAAAGTTTTCAAAAAAAAAAAAAAAAAGAATTAGTGCAAAACTTAAAAAAAAAAAACCAAAAAAGCCTCAAACTTAAACCATTTCCAGATCCAAAACCGCGTCGACTCTGGAGAACTGCGTCCCGTTGACGGTTGGGAGGGCCTCAAAACGGGTATAATGCGATCACAATCGGTGTGCTTATCCGAGAGGAGTTTCCCGACGAATAGTACAGGCGGTGCATGTGGATGTTGATTTTTTTTGCATTTTTTTGTATTTTTTATTCCCCATTTAGTCATAATTCGCCTAGCGTCCCTTTATTTTTTCATTTTTTTCCCAGTTTTTTTCAAAAATTTCCCTCAAAAAACCAAAGTTTCTTCTCCTCTTACCTGTGAGCTTTCTTTTTGTAATATTCTAATCCGTGTGCGCTCTAGTCTACAAAAATCATAAAAAATCCAATAAAATTTACAAATTTTCCAAAAAAATCGGGGAATTAGTAGTAAAAAAGGGATCACAATTGCTATTTCTAGATGAGAGAGGGGATAACCTGTCAGAAATTTGGGGGAGGGGATTACTGTAGTTTTACAGAATTTACAGGGGGAAACAAAAATAAATAAATTATTCAAAAATTTTAATCAAAATTATCGCGCCGACGAGGTCGAAGGTCCCGATGGGGCGGAGCAAACGCTGCGCACATCCCAAATCATGACGACACGATTTTGGCCAGAAGTGACGAGAAGACCAAGGGTTTCCTGGAGGTGCATTGCGGTGATTCCGGTGCGGATTTCATGTGGGATTGCCAGGGGTGTCAGGCTGAAAGATTTTTTGGATTTTTTCAAAAAAAAAAAATTTCTAAATTGAGCCAAAAACTTGATTTTTCAGTCATTTTCAGCCTATTTCGATGGAAAAATCCTGATTTTCACCCCAAAATCGGTCAAAAATAGTCAAAAATCCATTATTTTATCTTAAAAATCTTTTTTTTCGATTAATGATGAAAAACTGTGTTTTCAATTTTTTGAAACATAAATTATTCAAAAAATCAGCTATTTTCAGCCAAAAACTTGATTTTTCAGTCATTTTCAGCCGATTTTAATGGAAAAATCTTGTTTTTCGGGCCAAAATCGCTCAAAAAAACTCAAAAATTCTATATTTTAGACTAAATTTCAATAATTTTCAAGTAAAAAGGAAAAATAAAAGAAAAGCGGATTTTCAGACATTTCAAGCCAAAATAATGCAAAAAATTTGATTTTTAAGGCAAATTTTATAAGAAATTATTATTTTTCAGTCATTTTCAGCCTATTTCGATGGAAAAATCCTGATTTTCAGCCAAAAACCGGTGAAAAACAGACAAAAATCCCTTATTTTTCACTAAAATTCAATAATTTTCAAGTAAAAATGAAAAAATCTGGCTTTAGAGCTATTTTTCAGCAAAATAGAATAAAAAATATGTATTTTTCAATCATTTTTCGATGAATTTCATGATTTTTCAGACATTTTTCACCCAAAAATCAATAAAAATCCATCATTTGCCTCCTCTAAATTACTGATTTTGATTTTTCAGAAAAAAAAATTCAAAATTCCCTACTTAAAATTCTGTGGCGTCTCCTTCATCCTTCCATTACAATCATTACAAATCCGGACTTTCGTTTCATAACCCATCGGTGGATAAGTCGTCCAATTATCACAGCAACTTCCACAAACAGCAGATCCACACGTACGACAATGATGTTGGCGGAGTCCGACCACTTTTCGTTGCCACATTGCCTGGAGATTCCAGAAGAATGGTTGATTACACTTTTGACAGCAATCCGAGGTTTTCCATTCGGGAGTCTCGAGACGTTTGCATTCCATGTCCCAGCACATTAGTTTTCCGTGTTCGTCGGCGGAGAAGAGGCGTTTCGCTGCTGGGGCGGCGCAGAGAGCGGTGACTTTTCCGTTGTGACCACTGAAATAAGTACAGTAATCCTTGTAAAGGGAAATACAGTAATCCTTATAATCTAAGATACAGTAATACTTGTACAGAAAAGTACAGTAATCCTTGTAAAGGGAAATACCGTAATCCTTGTAAAGGGAAATACAGTAATCCTGGTAGTCTAAGATACAGTAATCCTTTTTTAAAGCTTTTTAATGAAAAGTACAGTAATCCTTATAATCTAAGATACAGTAACCTTTTTAAAGTACAGTAATCCTTTAAATTAAAATAACACTAATCCTAGTAGTCTAAGATACAGTAACCTTTGTGATTAAAAGTACAGTAAACACTGTAAAGTAAAATACAGTAATCCGTATAGCCAAGGGTACAGTAATCCTATTTTAAAAGCTATTTAACCAAAAATACAGTAATCCCCGATAAAAATTTGGGCAGAGGTTCCCCGTCAAAGTGGTCGAAACGTGCTCCATTGGGATAGTCTTTGGTATATTGAGAATTGATCGTAACTTAGGGAATTTGGTTAGATCAACTCAGCCAATACTTCCAGATTATCAATGGGGCGCGTTTGCCACGATTGGAGAATCATAGATAGAGAGAAGGATAGGATTACTGTAACTACAGTAATCCTAGAAACTTCTAGAGAAAAACATCGGATTAATCTACAGTAATCCTATCTAGTTATGCCAGACTTTCCTATATTACTCTAGATTACCATAGCTACAGTAATCCTAGAAACTTCTAGAGAAATGGAACGAGACCACTAATCGTCGTGGTTTCGTTGCATTTTTCTCATTTTTTGGAATTTAAAATAGCGGATAACTATTGGATTACTGTATCTACAGTAATCCAATCTTACTGTACCTTCTGGACTACTGTATCTAATCTTTCCAGCTTAATCTATCTCAGAATCACTTCCTAATCATCACACATCTTCCCCATTTTTCACGTTCTTACTTGAGCTCATAAGCCTCCCCTCTTCCGCCTCCAATATCCCACATTATGATGAGATTATCGCTGCTTCCCGAATACAACACCTTCTTATTTCCGTCCCATGTCAATGTGGTGATCGAATCTAAGAAATTATATATATATATATACATATTTTTTTTTCTATTCTAAAAAAAAAGGGATCATTACTAGTATGAGCGCTAAGTTTGCTGACAAGATTCGGCTGGTTATCTATGATACGGAGTACTGTAACATGTCCTCCATGATCGCCAACAAAGACAAATGGGAGGTCGATGACCATTGCGGTACAACTATTCTCCAGAAGATAAGATCCAAGCTTATTCGAGTTTTCTGAGCAATGCCAAACGATCGATTTGTCTCGAGAGCAGCTAAAGATCAATTCTGAAGACAATGCGAAGCCGAGGCCAGAGATTGGGCCAGCGTGGCACGTCCATTTTCTAGCTTCTGTCATACTATTGAAATCATCGGCTACACTGAATTCGTAGACGTTTCCATTGATAAGACCAACCAGAAGTCTAGAAAATTCTATTTTAAATAAGCCAAAACTCTTAAAAATCCATACTTATAAGTCTCCTCACTATAATAAAGACAAGTCGGAGCCACTGGCATAAAATGATGAATCGACGGCCAGAATTGCTCATTATCTCGTTTCAGATACAGACGAACGGATCGATCGTCGCTTGCCGTCCAGACTCCCTCGTCTTTCGATAGAAGAATCACGTCGTTGATGCGGGCGACGTGGCCGGTGATTTTGTGGAGCAGGGCTGGAACTAGTTGGGGTTTGTGGAGGGGAAATGGATTTTTATGGAAATTTAAGCTTTTTTCAAATTTATACCAATTTATATGATTTTTTAAGCTCAAATTAAGCTTTTCTCGCTATTTTCAGCATAAAAATCATTAGAAAACCTTTTTTTTTCTTAATTTTAGTTTTTTTCATGAAAAAACTGGTTTTTTCAAAGATTTTTTGAACAAATTAGCAAATTTACATGAGTTTTTAAGCTTAATTTAAGATTTTTCTGTTAATTTTAATCCAAAAATAATTTATTTAATTGGATTTTTTAAACGAAAAAACCGGTTTTTTCACATAATTTTATTCGTTTTTAATTTTTTCTTCATGGAAATTTTCTTCATGAAAACCAGTTTTTCCATTGGAAAAACTGGTTTTTTCAAAGATTTTTTGAACAAATTCTCAAGATTTAATGGATTTTAAGTTTAAATTGAGCTTTTTCTGCAATTTTGATCTAAAAATAAATTATTTGACTCTATTTTTTTTAAACGAAAAATCTGGTTTTTTAAATAGAATTTTATGCAAAATTTAAGCTTTTCCTGTAATTTCTAACATAAAAATCACTAAAAAATCATTTTTTAAAAATTAGATTCTTTTTTTAATTGAAAAAACTGTTTTTTTTCACATAATACTATGGTTTTTAAGCTTTTCCGGCAATTTTCAAAATAAAAATCATTTTTTCAATTAATTAATCAACCAACAAACCTGGTTTCACACCGCCCATGCTCGATTCGCTTTGCTCGACACGTTGATTGATTATTGCAGCCATTTCTGGCTGAAAACCTCTGAAATTTGATACCTTTTTCAATAGCAAAAGTGTAAACTAAAAGAAAACATTGTTTACTTTTCAAAACTAAGAAAAATCAATAAAAATCCCATGATTCCCGTTATTTTCCTCGATTTTCTTCTATTTTTAGCTTTTAAATCGATATTTTAACTTTAAAAAAACGAAAAAATCCATAAAACATGCGAAAAAAGGCATAAAAAGTGACGAGTCACCCCTTCACTCGCCAAAAAATCGACGCGGCCGAGGATCCGACACACGGCGTTTCCTAGTCCCCCGCCTATTTTTAGAGGGTTTTCGAATTTTTTCGCTGCTGAAATTATATTTTTACGATATTCTTATGCAAAAATAAGTTAAAATTGACAATGAGAACTGAAGATTATATTTTCGGACTTGATTCGAGGTATTTTGCTGTTAAAAAATCGATAAAATGAAAATATTACGAAATTATTTAAGAAAAATGAGAGAAATCGAGAGGGAGCAAGTTTCAAAGTCACTAATGAATTTAATGTGGTCGAAACATATTCAAATGGGTTGTGAGATTGTTAATAAAGGGCATTTGGAGGATATTAGTGCATTGGATATTGATGATGGTGATCAAATGTAAGTGTAAATGCGCTCTATTGATAATTTTTTAATTTTCCAGGATTCTAATGGGATCTCATAGCGGATCGGTATCCATTGCTAATTATAAATATTTGGGAAGAAAGAAATGGAAGAAGCCAATGACTCTGTGGGTTTCTAGGCCACGGCCGTCAAAAAATTTTGAAAGTTTTGAATTCAGCGTGTTGAGAGCTTCAAAAAGAGTATAATATTGGCTAGGTTTGGTGAAAGTTGGGTCCCGCCCCGAAAACTACCGTAATCCCTTTCTACAGTAATCCAATCCACTTGAAAATGGTACCATTGGATTCAGCGTGAAAAGAGCTTCAAGAAGAGTATACTCATGACCTATCTAGCTTAAATTTGAGTTTTTTTGGGTCTCACCACGAATTCGAAATTTTCGAACTACAGTAATCTCGTGGCGGGACCCATAAAAATTCAAATTCAAGCTAGATAGGTCATGATTATACTCTTTTTGAAGCTCTCGACGAGCTGAATCCAATGGTACCATTTTCGAGAAGTGTGGGTTACTGTAGAAAGGGATTACTGTAGTTTTCGTGGCGGGACCCAAACCTAACCAAACCTAGCCATGATTATACTCATTTTGAAGCTCTTTTCACCCTGAATTCGAATATAATATTTTCACCTCGATTCTGACTACTTTTTATTCCAGAAATCTCGAAAAACAAGCCTTAAAAACTATTAAATGGTGTCCAATAGACATGCGTCTATTCATGGTGACAACCGCTTCGAATTGGATGCGAGTATGCGATAGTCAAGTGGGGAAAGTGATAAATGGGAGTCGATTCGATGGAGATGTCCATTTTCACTGGAATCAATATCATACCAGAAATTCAAAAGTTGCCGTGGCGGATGGGACACGGACGATGAAAATCGTGGATTTTAGGTGGGATTAGTGGAATCAGCGTGGGAAGAGCTTCAAAATGAGTATAATCATGACTAGGTTTGGTTAAGTTTGGGTCCGAAAACTACCGTAATCCTGGGCTACAGTAACCCAAACCTCTTGAAAATGGTACCATTGGATTCAGCTCATCGAGAGCTTCAAAAAGAGTATAATCATGACCTATTTAGCTTGAATTTGAATTTTTTATGGGTCTCGCCACGAGATTACTGTATTTCAAAAGTTTCAAATTTCGTGGCGAGACCCATAAAAGTCCAAAATCGCGCTAGATAGGTCATGATTATACTCTTTTTGAAGCTCTTTTCACGCTGAATCCAATGGTACCATTTTCAAAGGGTTTGGGTTACTGTAGCCCGGGATTACGGTAGTTTTCGTGGCGAGACCCATAAAAATTCAAAATCGCGCTAGATAGGTCATGATTATACTCATTTTAAAGCTCTCGGCGAGCTGAATCCAATGGTACGATTTTCAAGTGGATTGGATACTGTAGAAAGAGATTACGGTAGTTTTCGTGGCGGGACCCAAACTTAACCAAACCTAGCCATGATTATACTCATTTTGAAGCCCTTGCCACGCTGAATTCAAATTCAATAATATCAAAAGCTAACCTCTAATTTCCATTTTAAAAAACCTTTCAGAATAGGCATGTCACTCCCTTCAATAATCCGTTGGGAAGACATCCCAATCGACGTCGTCCAATGGTTTCCATCGAAACATCACTATGTGTACATGGGGCGACGCGACGGAAAAATTGGGATTTTCGATATTCGAAGTACACGTGGCACGCTAGCCGAAGCTCAACTTCACTCCTCCCCGATTTTTGAGATGAGGTAGGGGAATGGCCTAACTTTTTTTATTTTCTAGGCCACCAAAAAAAAAATTTCCAGAATAACTTCCGACGGCTCCCGGATAATCACGGCGGATCGTTCTGGATATTTCCACGTGGCAGACACCTGGAACTTTTCCAAAAAATCGGAATTCATCGGCACCCCATTAAACGTCTCACATCGTCGACCTTCTATGGAATTGCTAGAGAATCAACAGGATTTATTTTTAGCTGTTAATCTAGACAAATTGACAGTGATTAAGTTTCCATGGAAAGGAACGCCCGAGTACAGTCAGCTGGAACCTGTTGTTCTTAGCGATAAGCCAATGGTTTTTCGGAAGACTAGCTCGGAATTGATCACCGGACACTCTTATAATTATCTTAATGTTTTATCCAGAAGGCTTGATGATTGTGAAATTGAATAATAAATATATTTTTTTGTTTCCATTAGCAAAAAAAAAACAAAGTGGCCGCCCCCCAAAACCGAACCCCCACCCTCAGATCAGCCGACAAGGACGCTACCGCCGCGGCCACACGCGCGACAGAAACCTCGCTTTTACCTTGCCTAGAAGTTACAGCCATTGCAAATGAATAGCTAAGCTACGAAGGAAGGCTTCCTTACAAAACCTGGTCCAAGAGGTCACCTATTCATAAAAGGTGTGAACCATCATAATTGCATACACATATTCCTAACCCAATTGTCTTCCTTCTTCTTCAAATTACGTAATATTAACAAAAGACAAGACTTGGAAGAGGAGGGGAGGAGGGTCATCCCGTGTGCACACATGATTAGTGTCTGTTTGGTGATTCGTGTATGTTAGGAGGGGCATCCGATGAAACACACACTTTTGTATACATTTTGGAGATCGGTTTTCATGTTTCTTAATTTTGTGCTTAGGATAGTTTTAGTTTGGGTGGGTTACTGTACTTTTTTTTTAAATTTAATAATTCTTACTTTTGAAAAAAAATGTGTTTTAGTACAGACTCCTACAGTATCCCTTGGGCAAAGCTCTACTGAGATTAGCGATGTGCTAAGCTTCCAAAATAGTTAAATTAAAGTTTGTTAGCTATTTTAGCTAGCTTAAGTACTAGCTTAGGCTATTTTACAGTTTGTTATATAGTTAGTAGCTTAACTAAATAGATTAAGGCAGGGTTACTGTATTATATATGTTACTTATGACAAACCTAGTTGTTTTATAACTTACAGTAATAATCAAGTATCTAAGCTTAAACTTAGTAGTAGTTATCAATAATAAAGTACAGTAGTAATTCACGCTAACCTAGCCTTAACTACAGTACCTTCATTATTAGCACTATTCTAGACTCATATATACTAATAAAGTAGTTTCTATTAGCAACCTTTGCTCAACACCGCCCATCCTAAATTATTAACATCCGAACGCTTCTTGCCAAGAGCTAAACCTCTGCCACCTTGTCCTCCACTCAGCTACATATCACCGTGTGAAGTGTGTCAAACGAACAATGTCAAGTGGCTCCCCAAACTTGCATTACTTTTCCAAAAAGTCTGCGGGTTTTTGAGGTTTCTCACTCTCCAATCTCTGCCCCATGTCAATCACATCATCTGACAATTGTGTGTGTGTGTGTGTGGCTCTCTATCTCTCTTCCATCATTTACTTTTTATCTCGCCAAAAACTTTTTTTTTGGATGGATATATGTACTTGGGAGGGGGGGAAAGGGATAGAATATTTGATTCTCATTTTGGATTCATAAAAATGAGTCGCTTCTTTTCACTTTTTTCTTTTTTCTCCTAACTCTATAGCTACTAGCTTAGCTAGCCCTATAGCTTAATCCCAAAACACAAAATACGGTAGTTGATGTCTGATGAAAAGTGTCAATTTCAAGGGGAATTTATCCCCCGGTTTTCCAACTTTAAACCTTCTTCAAGTACACGCACTTTTCATTTCTCTCTTCAAGCGTATTGAATTTCTCCCGCAAGAAAGAGAGAAGAAGACATCGTCAGTTATCCCGGAAATTCGAGACGTTTTGAACACAAACGGGCGGTGCAGGGAGGGGAGGAGGCTCAATGAGAGTTGTTCACTACCTGTTGGAACACTTTTGAAATTGGTTGTAGTAACTTAGGCTAGCTAAGGGTTAGGCTAGTTAAGCTTAGATTTATGCTATTTAAGCTTAGATTCAAGCTATTTAAGCTTAAATTTAGGCTAGTTTAGCTAAGATTTAGGCTATTTGAGCTTAGATTCAAGCTAGTTAAGCTTAGATTTAGGCTAGTTGCTTAAGCTAGTTAAGCTTAGATTTAGGCTAGTTAAGCTTAGATTTCGACTAGTTAAGCTTAGATTTAGGCTATTTAAGCTTAGATTTTTTTTAAAATACAGTATCCGAGGGTTAAGACAATTAGTCTAAATTCGTAATTTAAGTATTTTATAAAGTATCCAATTGTCCTTTTTTTTTGAATTTTGTTAAATTATATATTTTTTACCCTATCATAAGGGCATGTCAAAAAATACCATTTTTCGTAATTTATACAATCTTAGTATCCATGTACTCTATTATAAGGGCACCCCCAAAAACCCTAATTTTCCTATTTCAAAATTAAGACAATCTTTGTATCCACTACCTCTAATATAAGGGCATCCCAAAAATTCCATATTTCTAAGCCAATCTTAGTAGTCCCGTACTACCTCTAATATAAGGGCACCCCAAAAAATAGCATATTTCGTAATTAAGTCAATCTTAGTAGAAATGTACTCTAATATAAGGGCACCCCAAAAAACCTTAATTTTCCTATTTCGTAAAAACTCCGCAATCTTAGTCTCCCTGTACTACCTCTATTATAAGGGCACCCCTAAAATCCTAACTTTTCTATTTTGTAATCAAGTCAATCTGAGTATCCACTACCTCTAATATAAGGGCACCCCAAAAAACCATAATTTTCCTATTTCATAAAAACTCCGCAATCTTAGTATCCCAGTACTACCTCTAATATAAGGGCACCCCCAAAAATACCATTTTTCGTAACTAAGTCAATCTTAATATCCTAATATAAGGGCATCCCAAAAAACCCCCCAACCCCTCTCCGCAACAAGTTTGAAATTGTCCTTCAAAATCTGCCAACTCCAATTAGTTTCCAAATCTGTCTGCGTCTCCCCCACCCCACACTCTCTCTCTCTTTGCAAGTTTAAATTCCTCTCGGATTTTTTGTTTCTCTTTCTCTATCCGTTCCATTCGAATGACCGTGATAAAAGCAAGGTCGTTTTGGAATTGGAAAAGCTTTTTGAAAGGTGTCCAAAATGAAGTATGTCATTTTCCCCCTTAGAAGCTAAGTAAGTACCAAATGTTCGAGTGTAATTACTCCATTCTTAGTCTATTCATAAGCGAGAGAGAGAGAGAGAGAGAGAGAGAGAGAGAGAGAGAGAGAGAGAGAGAGAGAGAAAGAGCATACAAATCTTTTGAAAACTACAACCATTCAATAGGAACCATTGTCCTTTCTCGCTCCACTGCATTCTCGGCTACCTATCTCTTTGCCCCGCTCTCGGCTCGGCTCTCGGAGAAACGTAATACCGTAATTAGGTGTGTTCGGTGTGCCATACTTCCTGTTTGAGCTTTGTTGACTAGCTGGGAACACAGATGAAGGGGTAGGGAACTGATATGACCTTGGCTACAGTAATCCTTTTCGAAACGTTTAAAAACTTCTTTGTTCTTTCTGTCAAGTCAAATTTCACAAGAAAGGCTAATCCCCGACAAACTTCTTCCGGACGACTACATTTTCCTCCATATTCTTTTTCACCAAGGTGCCAACACATTGTTCACTTCACACTAGCCTCCTATCTTTTTCTCTTGTTGACGTCTTATTTTCTTTTTCTAATTAGAGGTATCTTCTTCTTCTTCTTCTTCTCGCTTCCCCCCTTCACCAGATGTGTGCCAAAAGAGAATTAAGGATGGATAATCAGATTCATTTATCCATCCAACCATTGTTCGTTATTCCAAGGAACATTTGTGGTTGGCTTGTTGATTTTGGGGGGAATTGAGGGTTTAGATGGGATTTTAGGGTGGTTTAGGGTAGTTTTGGGCTAGTTTTAGGCTAGTTTTAGCCTAGATTTAACCTAGTTTCAAGTTTTTTCATTATTCCAAAAGTTTAAAGTTTAATTTAGGTTTGCATATGATTTTACATCATTCCAAAAGTATTTAAGGTTTTTTAAGGTATTCAAATTTAAGTTTTTTGATGGCTTAGATAGTTTTTTTGGTATTAGAATGGATTTTAATGGTTTTAGACAGTATTCAACTGATTTTGATAGCCATTTTTAGTTTTTTTGCCAGTTTTAACCAGTTTTGAAGGTTTTCTCTTGGTATTCTAAGCTTTTTAAACTATTTTTTTGGGAATTTGGAATAATTTTCCTGTTTTTCCTCAAATTCCAGCTAAATTTTAACATTTTCATGATATTTTTGTGACTTTCAACACAATTTTTTTCATAACACCTCAATTATTTTTTCTTCAAAATGTTCTCGCTTCTAACAACTTCCTATTTTTGAGTCACATTTTAGCATTATTTTCTTAAACTAAAATATTTTTTCAGTAGAATTTTTAATTGGCTATAATTAACTACCATAATCCTGACCATTCTCTAATTTCTGCTAATTTACAAAAAAAATTGCTTAGAAGAATCGGGGTTTTGGAGCAAATTTTGCTATGAAAAACCCTAAATTCAGCTATGGAAAGCTTAAACTTAGCTAAGAAAAAGCCTAAACTTAGTCATAAAAAGCCTAAATTTTGCTATGAAAAAGCCTAAGTTTAGCTATGAAAAAGCCTAAATTTAGCTTTGAAAAGCCTAAATTTAGCTATGAAAAGCCTAAATTTAGCTATGAAAAAGCCTAAATTTAGCTATGGAAACCCTAAATTCAGCCTAACCTTCCAACCTAAATTCCGCTGGATCCACCAGAGTTTCGTGTCCATTTTGATTATAATCGTCTATTTCTCCTTTTGGTACTTCTTCCTTCTTCTCCTCCTTCATTCACGCCTAATCCTCTTTCTCCTTCATACGTGAAGACGAGAGAGGGCATAAACAAATTTTCACACACAGGCACCTCTCTCTCTTTCTCTCTCTCTTCAAGGACCCTTTTCTTGAAATTTTGCACATTTCTCTTTCATCGTCAAGATGAAGAAGAAGAAGAAGTGGATGAACACTGCACTTTGTTAATCAGGTTTTGAGCAAGAGAGCGCAGGGAAGGATTTTCGGGGAGTTTGGGAGTTTAGATTCTAGTTTTTTTTGGAATTTTTTTTTTTGCAAAAAACCACAATTTTCAGCCAATTTTAAGACAATTAACTTCAAAAAACTTAAATTTCTGCTGTTTAAGTACCCCCAATACCCTTAACTACAGCTAACACAGTTACTTAACACCTAATAATCCCCCAGCTGTGACTATCCCCCGGAAATCTTATTTCACCCAACAGGTGCTTTAGAATTGTTTCCAGAAATTACATTATTCAGAATTCCTCTCTAATCCTCTCCCCCTCTCTCCCTCTATTCACCATTTCCAACCAACATATATGTACAACTCATTTCTCAGTCATCCATCACATTTATTTTACATGCGTTGAAATGAAATGAAGGAGAAGAAAAAATGGGAGGAGGACGTGTACTAACTAATAGAATACATTTTTTTTTCAGTTTCAAAATTACTTTTTTTGCTATGTGAAAAGTTTTAGATTGGAGTTTGAAAAGTATGGCTTGTTTAAGCAGCGCTATCTCAGTTGCCAGTGAAGATATCAAAAAGTGGTCAATTACAAAAGTGTTTAGCTTAAAAAACTGCGTATTTCAATAGTTGAAAGTTTTTTGATAGCTCTTAAACTAAGCGAGTTATAGGCGATTGAAGTTGGGCGAGAGGGCGCAGACAGTTAGAGCGCTCTAGCCGCCGCCCTTTCTCTGCGTCTCTTTCAGCGCGCAACTTCAAATGCTAACATCTCGCTTCCTGTTAAAGCTATCAAAAAGTGATCAACTAACAAAATATGCAAAATTTTATGCTGAACAATTCATTAGTTGACCATTTTCTCCTAGCTCCTCTAATAACCGAGATACACTAGTTTCAAAAAGCTAAGACATAATTCCTCCAAAAAAAGTATCGATGGTCCATCCTGAATTTTAATGAAACTTCTCTCCGTCTCTTCTAGAAAGCTTTAATGGATGTTTTTCTTGAGAATTTTAGTTTTTTCGTTTTTTTTTTGAATTCCCAGTTAACATCTTTCACCTGCCTTAATAATTCAAGATTTTTTCTGAAAAATCTTTTTTTGATAAAATATTTTTAATTTCAATTCACTGAATTCCTAATTTTTTTTGGTGTTTCTTAGCTTTTTACTCTTCGAAAATAGTCTTAAGATCGTTTTTTTTTCTTTTTTTCTTCTAGAATGATTTTGTTATCTAAGCTAATCTAAATCTTAGTATATCTCAGTTCCTATTAGAGATATCAAAAAGTGGCTAACTACAAAGTTAATCAGCTTAAAATTCTGAATATTTTCTTAGTTGAAAGTTTTTTGATAGCTCTTAAACTAAGCGAGATACAAGCCTTTCAAACTAGGCTGCAATAGAGAGACGCAGATAGCTAGCTTTCTCTTTAACCTACTCTATCTCCGTTAGAATGAAATCTTTCAAAAAATGATCAACTAGTAAGTTGTTTAGCTTAAAATTCTGAATATTTTCTTAGTTGAAAGTTTTTCGATAGCTCTTAAACCAAGCGAGATACAAGCCTTCAAAGTCAAACACTTCTTATGAGACCCAGGAAGCTAGCTTTCTCTGCGTCTCCAACTTCAACCCAGTGTATCTCCGTTAGAATTAAAGCTATCAAAAAATGATTAACTAATGAAATACTCACCTTAAAATTTTGCACATTTTATCAGTTAACCATTTCTTGATATCTTCGCTCTCCATAAAGTTACACCTGTTTTTAAAAACTATACCTTTAAAAAAATTTTTTTTTAATTCCTTTTTTCCAGGAAATGTCCCCCCGACCCGAGGACGATGATCTCGTGATAGAACCAGCCGATGATGAGGGTCTTCACTACGGAAACGCATCGTAAGTCCAGATTTAATTATGTGTTTTGTCTAGGGGGATGATACGATAATTGTACAGTAATTAGATTCGGATCAGGTTCAGGACATACGGACAAACTTTTTTTGGTATATTTTGAATCCCTATTCCAATTTCCCACATCCATCAGAGGGTCCACGGGATTATGCAATAGCTGTCCGCTTAGCCTAAACGGGGGGGGGAGGATCTTGATAATTTAGGAGGGCGACTGGTCGTATAATTGTTCTTTTTTGGCGCAAGTTCTTATCTACAGTAGAGATCTGTCCATTTTTCATCGTTTTTGACAGTTTTTTTGTAACTTTTTGGGGGTTAGTTACTTTCATTTATTTTGAAAAAGGACTGAATTTAAGAGTGATACAAAATTTTAGAAATCGCTGAAAATTAAATTCGGAACTAAATTCTAAAATGAAAAATTGCACAGATAAGCGTTCTATACCCCTTAAAATTTTAAAATGATCCAATTTATTTTGGTCCGAAGCCATAAGACCTGTTTATAACTTTTTTATGCTATAGGTTTTCAGCCCACTGTATCTCAGTCAGTTTTAGCGCTAGCAACTAGGTCCCAACTGACGAAATATAGGTAATCGTACGCTGAACAACTCACTAGTTGACCACTTTTTGATAGCTTTCATTCTAACGGAGATAGCGCAGGTTGAAGTTGGAGACGCCGAGAAAGCTAAAATCTCGATTGCAGCCTAACTTTGAACGCTTGTATCTCGCTTAGTTTAAGAGCTATCAAAAAACTTTCAACTATTGAAAAATGCAGAATTTCATGATGAACAAATTCCTAGTTAATCACTTTTCGATAGCTCTAATTCTAGCGGAGATATACCAGTTCAAAATTGGAGACGCAGAAAAAGCTAGCTATTTGCGTCTCTTGGTTGCAGCCTAGTTTTAAACGCTTGTATCTTGCTTATTTTGAGAGCTATCAAAAAATTTTCAACTAATGAAATTTGCAGAATGTTAAGCTGAACAACTCACTAGTTGACCACTTTTTGATAGCTTTAATATTAACGGAGATATACCAGTAAATTGGAGACGCAGAAAAAGCTAGCTATCTGCGTCTCTAAAAAATTGCCTAACTTTGAAGGCTTGTATCTCGCTTAGTTTAAGAGCTATCAAAAAATTTTCAACTAATGAAATATGGAGAATTTTAAGCTGAACAAATTACTAATTGACCACTTTTTGATATCTCTAATGGGAATTGAGATATACCCATTTAAATCAGGCTATGCCCCTTATTGCTCTTCTTCGAGATTGTAAGCAACACTATAAAAATAATTTTCACCCCAACCATAAAAATTTCCATAAGCGGAAATTGGGTTAACTGACACCTTATGTCTTTATAATGGATCGTCTCTTCTTGCATAATCCACTTGACACCTCTGCCCCCATCGTACAGCCACCCAACCAACCAAACGGACCACCGTGTCATTCGTCTCCGTGCACAGTGGTCTCTCTTCTCCGATTGACTGACAAAACCCGACTGACCTCTGCCTTCATATATCCCAGATGTCTGTGTCTCTCTCTCGGATCTGTGCACTATTTTGTCTTGTGGTCCTCCTCCTTGTCTAACACACAAAGAGAGAGAGAGAGAGAGAAAGAGAGAGAGAGAGAGAGAGAGAGAGAGAGAGAGAGAGAGAGAGAGAGAGAGAGAGAGAGAGATACGCTCGCGGGGGGGATGCGACTACTCGATTTATAATTTATTGGTCTTGTAATGATGACACATCGTAAAAAAAAGAAACGCTCGTTTATCATTTTAATGGGTTTCTTTTAGATTTAGCTGTTTTTTTTGGTAAAAGGCGTGCCAAATCGTGCCGTAGGATAGAAAAAAAAGAAGATTTTGTTTTTTTGTTAACTCTGAGAATTTTGGTATTACAGTAATTGTGCCGGACCGTGCCGGCTTAGCTTGAACTAACCTTTAGATTTGGTTTGGCTATTTTTTTTTTCAAAACGTGATTTTTATTTTTAAGCTGTGCCAAACCGTGCCGAAATGTGCCGCCAATCTTTTTTCTTTGATTTTCCTATTTTTGACAATTTCAAAAAATCGTGCCGAACCATGCCGACCATGAAAAACTATTTTATTTGATTTCATGATTTTTTTGCAAAAAAAATCGTGCCGAACCGTGCCGCCAATATAAAATTCAATTTTCTTAAATTTTACTATTTTTGACAATTTCAAAAAAAGTCGTGCCGAATCGTGCCGAACCGTGCCGCCCATCAAAAACTATTTTCTTCAATTTCGCTATTTTTGAATCGTGCCGTCTCGTGCCGCATATTATCTGCAAACCAAACCCTATCTTAACGTTCTCGTCAATTTTCCACATCTTCCACGTCACCAACCAGATTTTGTCACCTATTGTCCCCCCACACTATTTACATAAGACCTTAAGGAACCATTATGAGCCCTACTAATAGAATCATATTCCAAAATAATGATGGTCATTTCCCCCCGGGGGTAGTATGACAAAAATGTTGTAAGTATATCTCAAGTGAGACAATGTTTGGTGATCCACTTTCATTTCGTTTCTTCCAAATGTTTATCCAATTTGCCCGTCGTTTTTCTCTATGTTTCAAAGACAAATTTGGAGTTTCTTAGATGATTCAAAAGAGTTGAGAGAGTGAGCTTCAATTCAAACTCCATCAATCTTCATCATTATTTCAACTATTTACGCCGTCTCTCACAAGACAACTTTCGTGATTTAGTGAGTGAGGAGGGGGGGAGGATGCAATGGAGCCAAATGTTCGATTCGTTTTGACTGATGCTCTTTTCATTACCCCTCATGCTTGGTGCCTCCGATGAAACCTAATTAGTTGTTGGGTGGGTGGTTGGGGAGGTCTAGTGGTGTCTAAGATGCTCTTAGTATCTTTTGTGTTGTGGAATAAATTTGGGTTAGTCTAAAGTTAAATTTAGTCTGAATTTAAGCCTATTCAAAATTAAAAAAATTAAGTCTAAATTTAGTCTAAACTTAAATTTAGTCTAAATTTAAAAGTTGGTCTAAACTTAAAAGTTAGTTTAAACTTAAAAGTTAGTCTGAACTTAAAAGTTAGTCTAAATTTAAAAGTTAGTCTAAATTTAAAAGTTAGTCTAAATTTAGTCTGAATTTAAGCCTATTCAAAATTTAAAAAAGTTAGTCTAAATTAAAAAGTTAGTCTAAATTTAGTCTAAACTTAAATTTAGTCTAAATTTAAAAGTTAGTCTAGACTTAAACATAGTATGAACTTAAAAGTTGGTCTAAACTTAAACTTCGCCTAAACAAAAAAAAAACTAAAAAAAAAAAAAAAACTTAGTCTAATTTTTTAAACTTAGTCTAAACTTTAAAAAACTTAAGTCTAATTTTCCCCCTCAAACCAAACCATACTTTTAATACTTATGTATGCTCTTAAGCTTATGGTCCCCCCTATAGTACACTTGATCCGATTGAGGACCCCCCTTCATCCCCACTTCAGTTGTTTTTCCCCTATTCCATATTTCTTTCTTATGTTAGCAAGAGAGAGCTCTAATCTTTCGAAGAGACACAATATTTGAACAATCTGTCACTTTTTAAAAATCAATTTTGGGGGTGGATGAACATCTGGATTTTTGATAAATTTCGAAATTTCTAGTCTAAATGGTCTACCTCTATTAGAACGGCATGTAATACTATATTTTTAAAATGTTTCTTATTTGAGGGCAACACTATTAGAGGTGCAATTCTAATAGAGGTTTTATAGGAATTTCCTCAAATTTTGGAATTAGACTCACTTTTTTGATCTAGAAACCTATTTTTGATCTACTTTAAAAAATATCGATTTTGACATTTTTAGCAATTTAAAATGCAGTTTTCCCTTGTTTTTTTCCTTTTTTTCCTGGTTTTTAAGCCTTAGTTTAAGCTTTTTCACGCTAGAAATTTTGGCTGAAGTTGTCCGTAGAGCGTAAATGCATCATTAATTATGGAAAAAAATCCTCCTTTAAAAAACATAGAAAAACCAAAATTTAAGCTATTTTTGAGGTAAAAACCGTTATTTTGGTAGAAATTTAATTTTTTCAATTTTTCAATTTTCCAAAACTTCCAATTCTACTCCAAACTTTCTACACTTCTGACCTTATTTTAATATGAATAGAATACGACTCAAAGTTTTGACCAACATTTCTAAAGGACCACTCTTCTCAACTGACCAGTTCTCTCTTAGTTTAACACACTATTTCCCAAAAATGTCCAATTTCACTTCATTTTCCAAAAGGACTCCTTTTCTCTCTCTTTTTCGCTCTCTTCGAGACATTCGGGACACATTTTCGGAAGGGAGCTTTCTGTGAATAATGAGCTTCTAGTTTTCACATCCATTCCGACACCACTGACAGCTTTTTCAAATTTATGACTTTGTGAGCTTTTTTTGTTGGTAGGATAGGTGGTCTAAGCGCTAAAGAGCTATCCTTTATTATATGGGTGAGCAAAATTGTTGAGCTTAAAAAACTGCACATTTCATTAGTTGGAAGTTTTTTGATAGCTCTTAAACTAAGCGAGATATGAGCGTTTGAAGTTGCGCGAGAGAAAGAGACGCAGAGAAAGGGCGGCGGCTAGAGCGTCTAACTGTCTGCGTCTCTCTTAGCTAGCAACTTCAAACGCTCATATCTCGCTTAATTTTAAAGATATCAAAAAACTTTCAACTAACAAAATGTTCACCATAAAATTCTACACAATTTCCAATTTACCATTTTTCATCGCTTTCAATTTTTTTCTCTAATTTTCTCTAGAGTCTCAAATTAATTCATTTCTCCTTTATTATCTTAAGAAAACCCATTTTCTTATGCTCCAATTTGCATAATACGCCTTGCCATCTCCAAGAAGACCATATGTCATATTTCTCGGCTTCTGAGTAGCGAGAGGGAGAATTGGCACTTCATAAAATTGATTTATAGGTTTTAAAGGTTTAAGGGAGGCTAAAAGACTGGAAATAAGGCTGAAAAGCTGAAAATTAGACTTGAACAGGCTTAGTAACAACTAATTTTAAGCCAAGTTCCATTTTTTTTGAATTTTGGCTTATTTGGGACCTTAATCAAACTAAATTTAACTTTTTTCTATATAAAAATTACTTTTCCTACTTTTTCTTATCACATTTCCATCATATCTTAATCAATTTCATTTTCAGAATGGAGGGTACATCAACCGGTCAACGACCCTACATTCGGCTAACCTCTCAACTCCGAAACGCCACCAAAAGTTCGGGAGACGAGGTTCGATTCAAGTGTGAAGCGCTTGGCACGCCGCCTCTTAAGTTTATGTGAGTTTTTCTTATGAATATTGCTATAAAAACAGCAATCGATGTTTAGCGAGCTTTTTGAAACTAATGTATCTCGGTTGATAGTGGAGCTAGGAGAAAATGGTCAACTGAAAAATTGTTCAACATGAAATTTTGCATATTTTGTTAGTTGATCACTTTTTGATAGCTTTAACAGGAAGCGAGATATAAGCGTTTGAAGTTGCGCGCGGAAAGAGACGCAGAGAAAGTCGCTCTCTACTTCAAGCGCGCATATCTCTGTTCCCTTAAGTCTTATCAAAAAATTGTCAATTAATGAAATATAGCTCTTAATAAGGGCTACATTTCATTAGTTGACAACTTTTTTCTAGTTTTGATCCAAACAGAGATATAACGTTTTCAAAAAAAAAAAAAAGTTTTTTCCAAAACAAAAAAAATTTGCAGCTGGCTAAAAAACAATGGTCCCGTGGAAAAAACGAAGCGGGTTAAGATTCGTGACAAGGAGAACTCGTCTCGATTAGTTATCACTCAATTGGATGTTCTCGACAGTGGATATTATCAGTGTATTGTGTCAAACCCGGCGGCATCGGTTAATACGACTAGTGTGTTAAGGGTGAGTGGATTTGAATTAAGTTTGGGCTTAAGTTAGTAGTTTAATGGAGCGCGTTTACATAAAAAAAACCTGGTTGTCAGTAGAGCGTATTTGCATTTCATTTTCTTTTTGATAAGTTTGTCTAACTATCGTCAGTCCCTTAGCCTAAGGGCCTTAGAATTGTTATCAATGGAGCGCACTTTCATCATTGCTAACCCCCATTTCTAGAGCCTTTCACACCCTCTGCCTCATCGTACTACTATACTCTCCTCATTTATCCCCCTCCTCCCATTCTTTTTCACAAACCAATTGGTAGTCGGTCTCATCCTCCTCTCCCTTTGTGTCCATTTTCTCCACACACATACACAAATGATTAACCATGCTGGACAACATCAGCTGGAGGGGAAGACGACACTATTCTGTTGCACACATTGTTGCATCAAATTGAAATTGGGTCCATCTTTCCTAGTTCCTTCTATGACTGTTGCGAAATGATGGAGTAACAGAATTAAATTTTGTTTTTGAATTGCGAAATATGTTTTTAGTTTAGGCGAAGGGACTATCTAGCCAGAAGACGTTAACCTAGAGGTCAATTGAAACAGCTGACACTTTTTGGTGCGCCGAAGTTCGTACTAAGCTACAACTAAAGATGGGCGGTCTAAGGGGGAGAAGACAGATGTTCAACACCTGACACGATCGGTTTTTTTTTTGGCATGTTGGGTACTCATTAGTCTTGTTTTAAAGGCGCAGCCTAGTTAGGGCGAGGCTTACTACAGTAGTCCTTAGTACAGTAGTCCTTAGTAGAACTATTCCCCCCTTCAGCAATCTGCCTCTCCGCCCTCATCGATACAAAGACGCGATAGTTGTCAGCTCCCAGTGATGGATCGTTCCTTTCGCTGTCTGCGTCTCTCATTCTCTCTCCTCGGTTTCTTGCCATTCTATTGTCTTTGACCGTTTTTCCAATTTTCTTTTTCTTTTTTTTTTTAGAAAACTGTTAAGTTTTTCATATTTTTGGTTCATTTTTTGATCCTAATCCATTTGACCTCCTCTTGAAAATCGGGCCACTTTAGAATACCGCCTATAAAGGCTAGTGCACATCTGTTCCATTGTCCTTTTCCCATTTTTTCCTTTCAGTTTTTAGTTTCCCAAAAAATTTTGCATCTTTCTCTGCGTCTCCTCTTCCCTAATCTCTTATCACTCCCGATTCTGGTGGTGTGTTCTTGATAACGTGAGCCCCCCAATTAGTGTCGATTATTTATGATTATTATCGAAGAAGACGAATTGCATTATTGATTTTTTTTTCTGACCTTTAATTTCTTGATTTAAGTCTTAAGTCTAGCCTTAAGTCTAGTCTTAAGCGTCCTTGTTAAGCCTCTAACTTCATTGGTACCTTGACTTTAGTCATTTGTAACTCGGTCCATAGTAAAGATAGAAAAAAATGGTTAACTAATGAAATGTAGAGCTTGAAATTCTGCACATTTTGTTAGTTGGAAGTTTTTTGGTAGAGTTAACGAGAAGGGAGATATAGGGGTTTAAAGTGGCGCCCCGCCGGAGAGAGACGCAGAAAAAGGCGCGCTCTAACTGTCTGCGCTCTCTGAGCGGGCGCGCCCAACTTCAAACCGTTATATCTCGCTTGGGGTTAGAGCTATCAAAAAACTTTTAACTAACAAAATATTCAGTTCATCAAGAGCTATATTTCATTAGTTGACCATTTTTTAATAGCTATCCTGCCAAGCGAGATATTTTAGGTTAAAGTTGGGCAACCAAAAAAAAAAAAAAATTTTTTTTTTCACCATTTTTAAAAATTCTAAACAGAAACACATTTCGGTTTCTCAGTTTCCCAAAACTCTAATGGGCCCCCCACAAATTGCATACATTTTGAATCAGCTCTCTCTCTCTTTTTGTTTCCAAAATTTTGGGTTTCCTCCCCCCCGCCTAACTTTTTTCTTGACTAAGCTGACCTTGAAACAAACTTTTGGCAAGATTAAGACCACCTGGCCAGTTGCCAAAAAAAAATCAAAACATTTTCCAATCTTACTGTACCCTCTCTAGTATTCTATTCCAAGATTGTTTTGGCCTCCCAGATGAGAGCAGATTCGCTAGCCAGATGCGTCTAATCGATCATTTCTCGGTCTCTCCGTTGTGCACCATATCATTTGTATCCATCTTTTGGCCTTATTTACAAACCGTTCTCTCTTTCTCTCTCTCTCTCTCTCTCTCTCTCTCTCTCTCTCTCTCTCTCTCTCTCTCTCTCTCTCTCTCTCTCTCTCTCTTCTTTAGGCCAGAAACATTCGATCAGTCAAATGATGCTCTCCTTGGACATTAATCATATGCGGGTTTGTGGGTGGGTCTTGGAAAGGGAAGGACATAGATAAGGAACGTTTTTTTGTTTTGAATATTGTGTTTAGGCTAGTTGGCTGCTAAGCTACTTCGCTAGCACGCAACTTGGTTAAACTAGCTACTACGCTACTTCCTTAACTTTTAGCTTAGTTCTAAGCTTCTAGGCTTTATGATGCAAACGCGCTCTACTAAGCCTATGTTAGGCTTGCTGGGTGCTACGCAACTTCGCTAGCAAATTGGTTAAACAACAGCTAAGGCACTACTCTACTCTATCTAGCTACTACTACGCTACTTTGCTAGCTTGTTTCTAAACTCTTAGCTTCTAGGTGTTTAGGCTTTATGATGCAAATGCGCTCTACTGAAAACCATATACCCCTTTATCCAAGTTTTGACTCAAAAAAAGTTGAGAGAAGTGCAACAAATAACAACCAATTCCTCTTCTCATCCTGTCGTAGAAATAGAGAGAGAGACTCGAGAATTTGTGTGTGTGTGTGCGAGATTCACTTGATTTATGGGTCCGGGACCTCCTCCTCCTCCCTTTTCCTCATTCATTCTTCCATCCTCCTTCTTCTCCTCCTCCTTTCCTAAATTTCCCTTCCAACCTATCTTTTTTATTGTTTTGATATTGAGAGGAAGCGTGATGTCGCTTTTTTTGAAAATAATTTTTTTTGAAATAGTTAAACCGGGATATCTAAGTTAAACTTGAAAATTTTAAAATTTGGTCAACTGCAAAGTTGTTCAGCAAGAAATTCTGCATATTTTGTTAGTTGATCATTTTCGGGTAGCTCTTAAGGCAATCGAGTTACAGGCGCTTGAAACTAGGTTGCAATCGAGAGACGCAGATAGCTAGCTTTCTCTGCGTCTCTAACTTCAAATGTTTATATCTCGCTGAGTTTTGGAGATATCAAAAAATG
This sequence comes from Caenorhabditis wallacei, assembly GCA_963932035.1. Classification (NCBI taxonomy): domain Eukaryota; kingdom Metazoa; phylum Nematoda; class Chromadorea; order Rhabditida; family Rhabditidae; genus Caenorhabditis; species Caenorhabditis wallacei. The sequence goes on from OZ009934.1 coordinate 466,924, forward strand.
ATTAACTAACGAAATGTAGCCCTTGATAAGAAGAATATTTCATTGGTTGATCACTTTTTGATAGCTCTAATTCTAGCTGAGTTATAGCACTTTTAAATAAGCTTATCTTTTTTTTGATTCAAAAACTATTTAATCAAGCTATTGTCCATTTTATTTGGGACTTTTTTGAAGTAGGGATTAGTCTAGTTAAACCGGGATATCTTAGTTAAACTTGAAAATTTTGAAATTTGGTAAACTGTAAAGTTGTTCAGCAAGAAATTTTGCGTATTTTGTTAGTTAATCATTTTTCGGTAGCTCTTAAGGCTATCGAGTTACAGGCGCTTAAACTTAGAGAGGCTTGCGCAACTTCAAGCGCTCATATCTCGCTGAGTTTTGGAGATATTAAAAAATGATTAACTAATGAAATATAGCCCTTGATATGAGCAATATTTCATTAGTTGACCACTTTTTGATATCTTTAAGTCTAGCTGAATTATAGTGCTTTCAAATAAGCTTATCCTTTTTTTGATTCAAAAACTATTATATTTAATCAAGCTATTGTCCATTTTATTCAAATTTATTTGAGCACCACCCCCACCTTCCCACGTAAAACTACTTTTTTGATGTCTTCACCATTGTCCATTTTCTATTGACTCTCTCTCTCTCTCTGTCCACACTAGCCATTCTTCTTGCTCACTCATCATTTGACCCCTACCCTCTCCATCTACTATCACTTCTCATCGGCGCCCTTTTATCATTTGGAAGTCTCCAAAGTTTCCTTTTGATCTACCCCGAAAAAACACGGGCGGCTTGATCCCAGAAAAAAAGAAATGAAGTCGAAATCTCAGGTGAACAACGTGCCGGATGCGGTGAAATTGGGCAATAATAATAAGAAGACGCATCACTCGACTAAACATATTGCATTCGACGAGTACGAGGATTACGAGGTTAGTGACTAGCCTAAGTATTATCTATAAAGTCATGACTAGTTTCAGCTAATGGATCGTGGTCGATTACCAGATGAGGAGGAGGCTGACCTCTATCGTGTCCCGGATGGCGCGGCGGGCGCCAACTACGCCCCGGCAGGCGTCTCGGAACGATGGCTCGACGGTATCAAATACCGCGTCGGCGATTGTGTTCAATATCGAGGCGAAGCTTGCCGACAGTACTTGTCCAACAAGTTTGTAATGATGACCAACGAGTCGCGGGAGGAAATGTATGACATTGACCGTAACCTTCGTGCCGCGATGCTTTTTATCAATGGAGCGCCGACGATATCGCAAAAGTGTCGGCAGTTGTCGCAGGCGGTGGCTTGTCATCATATGTATAAAGTTTGTGAATCGGATATTAGTAGTCAGATTGTTTCGATTTGTCGACACGATTGTGATGTTATTCAGGTTGGTTTTTTTTCAATTTTAATATCAAATTTTGAATCCTTGACCCTTTTTACCCGGAATTTTAGCATTTTTGTTTAATTGAAAAATTTTTTTTTCCAAAAAAAGATAATCCCTTGATTTTCATGACTTCTGACCTAAAAGTTCGGATTGCTTGACCCTTTTTACCCCTATCTAGACGGTAATCCCTTGTTTTTAGCGTTTTCTGCATTTTGACGTGAGTACCTCCGTGTAGGCACAGATTCAAAACTACAGTACCCTAAAATCGTTTAAAAAATAGGTAGAGACGCAGAAAAAAGTGATTAGGGGGTGGTTTAGGGTGAGGAATTCGAATCTGAAGTCAGATTTCAAAAAAATATTTTTAACGCGCATTTTCAAAACTTTGTTTTTCTAAAACTCACTAAAGAAATAGTTTTGGTGAAATTTTAACATCAAAATCGTGATCCTTGGGTCTTTTTACCCCTATCTAGCATTTTTCTGGGTCCTGGACTCGAAATTTTGATTTTGGTGCATTTTGTCGTGATGCCCTCGGTGTATGCACAGAATCAAAACTACAGTACTCTAAAATCGTTCAAAAAATAGCTAGAGGCGCAGAGAAAAATGATTAGGGGGTAGTTAAGGGTGAGGAATTCGAATCTGAAGTCAGATTTCAAATTTTCCCATAAACTACAGTAACCCGAAGCCTACAGTAACCCAAAAATTCAAAATGAAGCTAGAAACTCTTAGAAAAATGTTTTCGGGGTAATTTTAAGCGTAGATTTCGAATCTAATGCTAGTTTTTCGAAATTTGCATTTTCCAGTTGGCTACAGTAATCCAAAAATTCAAAAAATCCCCTAAAAAGTGTTTACCAAAATCTACACTAATTTTTCAAAAAAAAAAGCGAATAAAATTTAAATTTGATCTACAATCACCCCATTTACAGAACGACGAATGTCCATCGGAATTGGCACTTGCCGCGCAACACGAGCTCGTCGGCGACACGCCCAAAGCACTATTCCCACTTTGTTCGCGTCTATCCTCGACCTCTAATTGTATCCCAGTGGTTAGCACTGCCATGCAAAACGTGAGTTTTTTTTCCCAGAGATTACTGTAGCTAACCCTAAATCTTCCAGAACGCCACACCAGAAGTCCCCCGTGGCCACCTAACCCATTGGTGTTATGTGAACAGCGGAACGCAATACGAGGGAACCGTCGCCCAATCCTCATCCGGCAAACAATGCGCTCAATGGATCGATTCAACATCGCGTGACTTTAACGTTCATCGTTTCCCCGAACTAATGACCGCCAAGAACTATTGTCGGAATCCGGGAGGCAAAAAGTCCCGGCCATGGTGTTACACGAAGCCAATGGGTCAAGAGGAGTACTGTGACGTGCCACAATGTCCCGGCGATATGTATCCCCATCTAAACGACAAGAAAATCGAAGGGTCCACTAAAGGAGGCGTATCGGAGTCTGTAACAGCTCTATGGGATTCGCTAGATCCAACTATGCAAGTAGCGCTGGTCGGTGGCGGTGTCTTCTTCTCCCTTCTCCTCCTCCTATTATTCTGTTGCGCGTGCTGTTGTAGAGCTAAGAAGAAGTCTCAAAAAGCCCGTCATCAGAATCACTCAACGGCTCCATCGGTGATCAACAGCGCCGCTAACTCGGCTTACTATCGGAAACTAAACGGGACGAGTACTCCTATCATGGGACGGAATGGTGTGGAAATGACTTCATTGTTGCCAGGACAACACTTGGGACCACCACCCTACCCGATAGAATTGACTCAACAACACGTGGCACGACGATTCCCATCGCAAGAGCCAATTGATGATAACTCTTATAAGGTTTTTGAGATTACCCCTTCCCAATTAAGTGTTCGTGAGAAGATTGGTGATGGACAGTTTGGAGTCGTTCATTCGGGGATCTACACTTCTGGATTATTTGCTCCCGAACCAATGGCTGTCGCTATCAAAATGTGTCATAAAACGGCGACAAATGCGGAGCGTGCACAACTCGAACAAGAAATCCGAACAGTTGCCACGTTCGATCATCCAAATGTGATTAAGCTGATTGGCGTCTGCTACATGGATAACTCACTCCTAGCTGTCTTCGAGTACATGGTCCACGGAGATCTCCATGAGCTTCTCAAGGTCCGTGTCCCGCCGGCGGATCATGATATGGGAGGGATAACGGAAGCGAACTCGGAGTTTTTGTACATTGCCACACAGATTGCACTTGGAATGGAGTATTTGTCGTCGATGTCGTTTGTGCATAGAGATTTGGCGACGCGGAATTGTTTGGTTGGCGATACGAGAACGATTAAGATTGCGGATTTTGGATTGATGAGGACGAGTTATGGAAGTGATTATTATAAGGTTAGCATTTTCTTTTCCTTGAGGCCTACATCTACGCAGAGTATGAAGCGAGTTTCTGTCGCGCGTGTGGCCGCGGCGGTTGTGCGCTTTCACGCTAATCTGAGGGCGAGGGTTCGGTTTTGGCAGTGGCCATTTTATTTTATTTTCTTTTTTTTAAGCCTAAAAGGATTTAGGCTAATTTTTAAACATTTCCAGATGATCCATCGCTCTTGGATGCCAGTCCGTTGGATGTCGAAAGAAGCCATCGAGCAAGGACGATTCAGTGAAGCCTCCGATGTCTGGTCTTTCGGAGTAACACTCTGGGAAATCTGGTCATTCGGACGTCAACCATACGAAGGAGCCAACAATCAACAAGTCATTGAGCTCATTGCAAATCGACATTTATTAGAGTGTCCACACAATTGCCCCACTAATATTTATAGTTTGATGGTCGAGTGTTGGCATGAGAATATCGAGCGGCGGCCGACGTTTTCGGAGATTAGAAGTCGACTTCAGTCGTGGTCGTTGGCTAGTCCGGCTCACTCGATTTTGCAGCAACATCAGAATCGCGCTGGTTCGCATAGTGGTAAGTTTTTGCCTTAATTAGGGGTTTTTTAAAGTTTTTCAATATCAAATTCAAATTCCTTGACCCTTTTTATCCCTAGGGACCATCTTATTCGAGTTTTTTCTAGAATTTTTGAAAATTTTGAAAATTTGAAAAAAAAAATTTTCCAAAAAATGATAATCCCTTGATTTTCTTGGCTTCTAACCTAAAAATTCGAATTCCTTGACCCTTTTTACCCCTATCTAGCATTTTTCTGGGTCCCGAAATCGAAATTTTGATTTTGGTGCATTTTGACGTGATGCCCTCGGTGTATGCACAGAATCAAAACTACAGTACCCTAAAATTGTGCTAGAAATAGATAGAGACGCAGAGAAATCTGACTAAGAGGTAGTTGGAGGTGAGGAATTCGAGTCTGAAGTCAGATTTCAAAATTTGCATTTTCCCGTGAGCTACAGTAATCCAAAAAACTCTGAAAAATTGAAAATGAAGCTAGAAACTTCTAGAAAATTGATTTAGGGATAGTTTTATGTGGAGAATTCGAATTTCATAGTGGCTTCTTGAAATATCTAATTTTTAGTCGTAAATTAATAGAATTTTGACGGAAAACTTGAAATTTCAAAAAACCATTATCAAATTCAGATTCCTCACCCTTTTTACCCTTTAATCATTCTTCTCTGCGTCTCTATCTATTTTTTAAACAATTTTAGGGTACTGTAGTTTTGAATCTGTGTATACACCGAGGGCATCACGTCAAAATGCACAAATCTCTAGAAAAACGTGGATACCGTCTAGATAGGGGTAAAAAGGGTCAAGGAATCCGAATTTTCAGCTTAGAAGTCATGAAAACCAAGGGATTATCATTTTTCAAAAAAAAAAATTTTTTTTCGATTTTTCAAAAAAAAAATTTTAAGGAAAACTCAAGTAAAATGGGCTAGATAGGGGTAAAAAGGTATAAGGAGTCAGAATTTTTAGCTGAGAATCCATGAAAATCAAGGGATTATCATTTTTTGGAAAAAAAATTTTTTTTTCGATTTTTCAGAAATCCAAAATATTCCAATATTTTCAGGTTCCTCAGGCGCCGGCGGTCGTCCACCAACCCATCAACAACGCGGATACCCAAGTCAAAAACTTCATCGACGTGGCGAGGGAGCCTCCCCTTTGATGAAACGTCACGACGCCAACTATGCTTATTCAGAGGATGGTGATTCGGATTAAGCTTGTATTCTATAAAATCTAGTTTCTTATAATATCCCGTGATTTTTCTCCCAACTCATTTTCATTCTTTTTTTTTCTTAAATGTTTTGTTTTTTCTTAGTCTCAGCCATTATCAGGGTACAAAAAAACCGCAAAAATGACACTCTAAACCTCGAAATTTTCCCTTAATTATCTAAATATCATTGAATATTATTATTCTTTTAATTAAATATGTATAATTATCCCCCTTCTTAATATTTCTCTCAATAGAGCGCACTTGCATTCTCATTGATTCTTTAAAAAAAAAAACAGGGTATTTTTCATTCCCCCTCTCTTCCTTAATTTTTTAATTTCCTCATTTTTAATCACAAAAGCTTGACCAAAAAGATTTTACCTCATTTTTTTAAATAATTATTATTTTTTCTCATTTTTTTTTGGTCTGTGATTTTTTTAGTACATCGAATGAACCGATTTCTAATTAATTTTTTATTTATTCACAAGGTTTTGGAAGATTTAAAAAATTTTGATTTTTTGTCCACGAGGAGTACAAAAATGAGTTTTTTTTGGGAAATTTCAAACCTAGTCGTGATTATAGTTTTCTGAACCGGAAAAACCTCCTGATTTCAAAAATTAGGTTTCAATGCGAATAGATCAAAATTGATCGGGTTACGGTAGCTTTTCTAGCTTGAAATTGAAAAATAACCAATTTGATGGGTTAGAAGTGATTTTCGTGAGTTGGTGCAAGAGACAAAGTTGCTCAGAATCAAAAGTTACGTGGGATAGACTTTTTAAAATTTCGAAAATCTAGATTTTTTAAAAATCCCAAAAAATTGTCCACGAGGAGTACAAAAAAGAGTTTTTTTGGAATCTAGCCATGATTATAGTGTTCTGAACCGGAAAAAACTCCTGATTTCAAAAAATTAGGTTTCAATGCGAATAGATCAAAATTGATCGGGTTACGGTAGCTTTTCTAGCTGTAAATTGAACATTTTCATTTTTGTTGGGTTAGAAGTGATTTTCAAGAGTTGGTGCAAGAGACAAAGTTGCTCAGAATCAAAAGTTACGTGGGATAGACTTTTTAAAATTTTGAAAATCTAGATTTTTAAAAAATCCCAAAAAATTGTCCACGAGGAGTACAAAAATGAGTTTTTTTGGGAAATTTAAAACCTAGCCTTGTTCATATTTTTCTGAACCGGAAAAACCTCCTGATTTCAAAAAATTAGGTTTCAATGCGAATAGATCAAAATTGACCGGGTTACGGTAGCTTTTCTAGCTGAAAATTGAAAAATAACCAATTTGATGGGTTAGAAGTGATTTTCATGATTTGGTGCAAGAGACAAAGTTGCTCAGAATCAAAAGTTACATCGGATAGGTTTTTTAAAACTTTGAAAATCTAGATTTTTAAAAAATCCCAAAAAATTGTCCACGAGGAGTACAAAAATGGCTTTTTTGGAATCTAGCCATGATTATAGTTTTCTAGACCGGAATGACCTCCTGATCACGATAAAATAGGTTTCAGGAAGCATAGACTAAAACTGACCGGGTTACGGTATTTTTTCTTCAAATTTTGAAAAAAAATAGGCCCTTTTTTGACATTTCCAAAATATTTTTCACATCGAATGAACCGATTTTTTAATTAATTTTTCATTTATTCATATATTCAAAATTTATGAAAAAATTGATAGGATTGGATCCATGTGGCAGTGATGATTAAAATGAGAAATGTGAAGAGAATCGAAAAATTACAGACAGATGGAATTTTAGATATTACTTAATTAAAAATTAGGGATAATTAACTTAGAATTCGATATTAAAATCCAAAGAAATCTCTGACAGCGTCCCAAGCTCCTTGATCATAATGCTTATGGCTAAGCATGTTGACTCCGCGACGTTGAGTTGTGTAGAGACGAGTTGGGGCGTTCGACTTAAGAATCTTTTGAGACTCTGGCAACAAAACGGCAAATTGGCTGTGAGCCGGTTCCGGATGTGGAGTCATCTCTGGCACCGTCACAGTAACCCCATTCTCTGTGTCAAAGGAGGTACGCAGGACGAAGACTCTGCCAGGGACCACTTGACGGGTGCCGTTCTGATAGAGGTCTACTTCGGATTCGGTGGTCGCGTAGATGGAGCCAATTCCAAAGTTACGACGGAAGACAAAGTCATCGTCGGTTTTAAAAGCGTAGATTGGGCAGTCGGAGAGGGAACGCACGTCGCATTGAGTGTCGAGCTCTTCGAAACAGTAGATGTATGAGCCGAACTGAAATTTGTTTTTTTATGAATTTTGAACGGTTAGACGCGTTGCGGTCGCGTCGCGTCTCTCAAAAAATCCTTAACTAACCAAAACTTTGCACTTTTCCAATTCGATCGGGATGACAGCTTGCGGGGTGATCAGGGCGAATTGTGGGATGTCGTAGTAGGCGTAGACTTCCTCGTTGTGCAGGAATTCTCCTCCGTGAGCCAGCTGAAAATTTAGATGTTTAGTTATGGCTTCTGGTAGGCTTAGAATGGCTTCAAAAATCCGGAAAAAATACAGTAACCCGGTCAGTTTTAGTCTAGGCTTCCTGAAACCTATTTTATCGTGATCAGGAGGTCATTCCGGTCTAGAAAGCTATAATCATGGCTAGATTCCAAAAAAACCATTTTTGTACTCCTCGTGGACAATTTTTTGGGATTTTTTAAAAATCTAGATTTTCGAAATTTTAAAAGGCCTATCCCACGTAACTTTTGATTCTAAGCAACTTTGTCTCTTGCACCAACTCTTGAAAATCACTTCTAACCCAACAAAAATGAAAATTTTCAATTTCAAGCTAGAAAAGCTACCGTAACCCGATCAATTTTGATCTAGATTCCTTGAAACCTATTTTTTCGTGATCAAGAGGTTTTTCCGGTTCAGAAAAGTATAAACAAGGCTAGGTTTGAAATGTTCCAAAAAACTCATTTTTGTACTCCTCGTGGACAATTTTTTGGGATTTTTTAAAAATCTAGATTTTCGAAAATTTTAGAAAGCTATGCCACGTAACTTTTGATTCTGAGCAACTTTGTCACTTGCACCAACTCTTGAAAATCACTTCTAACCCAACAAATTGGTTATTTTTCAATTTTTCAGCTTGAAAAGCTACCGTAACCCGGTCAATTTTGATCTAGGCGCTTTGAAACCTAATTTTTCGGAATCAGGAGGTTTTTCCGGTTCAGAAAACTATAATCACGACTAGGTTTGAAATTTTCCAAAAAACTCATTTTTGTACTCCTCGTGGACAAAAATTCAAATTTTCAATTATTCTAGAAAAATTTATTTTTTCGACTTTTAGTTTAGTTTTTTGAAGTTGAAAGCCCAAAAAGCACGTAGTACCCTAACCCAGGCTGAGTTACCGATATCTACTTAAATAGCGTTTTTAAAACGTGCATATCTCAGTTTCTAGCAGAGCTACCAAAAAGTTGTCAACTAATGAAATATTCCTCTTAATAAGGGCTTCATTTTGTTAGTTGACACCTTTGTTATAGCTTTTATGGGAACTGAGATATAAGCGTTTTAAAAAATACCGAAACAAAAAACTTTAGGCTTTTAGGCTGAGTAGGCTTAGAATTCTGGGCTTAGTAAGCTTAGAACTAACTTTTTAATATAGGCTACTACAGTATACCCCTGACTCACCGCATAAATAGTTCCAGCCTGTGGAATATCCGAAATATTAAAGCAAATCATCATATCCACAGTCATCTGCTTAACATTACACATCTTCGGAAACACCGTAGTCTTCTGACTGAAATCCGTGACATCCGAAGCTCCAGCTCTCTTAATCGTCTCCTGTGTTACCGTATCCAAGAACGGATGATTAATCTTGTTCTCCAAAAACAATGATTTCAAATCTCTTTCAAATCTCAATGAATTCCAGTTATAATCGAAATAATCGAGATATCTCATTTGAGAACGATCCTCTGTTAGATTATAAACCGGCGGCTCAACTTCATCAACCTTGATTTGGAATTTACGGCAGATTGCGTCGAAAGAAGTGAAAATTCGGTTTTGAAGGAGTCCACGACTATAATCGTTCATGTTATTCGTGTTAAATGAATTGACAAATTCATTGAGATCAAGAGTATAGGGAACACATGATTGCTTCTCTGGGATTAGACGTCCCTCTCCGTAAACCTCGAATTCGATGCCATTCGAACGGAATTCGTCGAGAACCGAGGCATTGATGAAGGCGGCAAGGGTGAGGACAGCGGCGATTAGACGCATCTGGAAATTTGAATTTTATTATGAGGTTTTGGGGTGAATAGTGAAGAAAATTGGAGGTTTTAACAAAAAATAATATCAAATTCGAATTCCTCACCCTTTTTTACCCCCTAATCACTTTTCTCTGCGTCTCTACCTATTTTTCAAACGATTTTAGGGTACTGTAGTTTTGAATCTGTGCATACACCGAAGGCACCACGTAAAAATGCACAGAATCTTAAAATCGTCTAGAAAAAGTCTAGATAAGGGTAAAAAGACCCAAGGATCACGATTTTGATGTTAAAATTTCACCAAAACTATTTCTTTAGCGAGTTTTAGAAGAAAAAAGTTGAGAAAATGCTATCCAAAATTTTTCAAAAATCAAATCTAACTTCATTTTTGGATTTAGGTCCTAAAATTACCCATTAATCATTTTTCTCTGCGTCTCTATCTATTTTTTGAACGATTTTAGGGTACTGTAGTTTTGATTCTGTGCATACACCGAGGCACTTACGACAAAATGCACAAATCGCTAGAAAAACGTGGATACCGTCTAGATAGGGGTAAAAAGGGTCAAGGAGTCCGAATTTTATACTTAGAATCTATAAAAATCAAGGGATTATCATTTTTTGGAAAAAATATTTTTTTTTCGATTTTTCAAAAAAAAAATTTTTTTAGGAAAACTGAAATAAGATGGTTTATATAGTGGTAAAAAGAGACAAGGAATCTGAATTTCAGCTTAGAATTCATGAAAATCAAGGGATTATCATTTTTTGACAAAAATTTCCTTTTTTTTTTATAAAATGGTCTAAATAGGGTTAAAAAGACCCGTAGAATCCAAATTGAACAGAAAAAAATCACTTTAAAACCTAGAAAAATCAGAAATTCAATGAAAAACGAGTAAAATCAAGGTATTTTGGAAGAAAACAAGTGTAAAACTAAACGGGTACAAGATCAATCAATAAGACATTACAAAAAAAATGCGCGCTCTAGCCTAGCAATAGCCTAAGAATGCAGGTCTAGGACCACACCAAAGGAAAGGATAGCCTAAACCAAAAAGAAAAGAGATAATAATGCGACCTGTCGAGTGAAGACTGTCTTCATTAGACTGAACACACACAATGTGCATAATGACAGATCTCGCGAGAGCCGCGTTGCGCAACCGCGACGCACCGCCCATCTGACGTCATCGGGGTCATGCCGCCTTTTGAGATTACAATACCTGAGATGACAGTTATTGTGGGGTGTAAATTGGGTGTATTTTTGATGGATTAGGGGGGTAGATGATGGATGATAGCAGAGGGCCTTTTGGAGATGTTTAGGGGGTTCTTAAGATAGGCTTAAGTTTTAGGTGACTTTTAAAATTCTGAAATCTGAAAATTCCAAGCTGAAAATGCTTATTCTAAGTCCCTTAAACTTAGTTCTTGGTTAGTCTCCCATCTAAGTTTGCCCGTCATATATATTTGCATATAAATGAAAGTATAATGATCTGAATAATGATATTTCTCATGTTTATGCAAGGGAAAACTAGACAATTTTTGGTTTTTCATGAGAAAATTGTTTTTTATTTTTTAAAGAGAAAATCTTATTTCTGAGTGGTTTTTTCTGTTTTCTACTTAATAAAATCATTCTCAAGATGTCCAAAAACCCAAATCCAGCTTTAGGACTCGAACTTGACCCCCTTTCTGCTCCAAAAACATCTCTGCTATCCACTGCGCCACGGAAACAATGCGCCGCCGCGCCCTTGTTAAGTTACGTAAGGTGGTTTGGATGGCGCAGTGGGTAAGGGGGTTGTCCATGGAGAAAAAAGCTTCAGGTTCGATTCCAAATCCTGGATATAGGTTTTTGCTAGTCTAGATTTCAAAATTTTCACTTTAAAACCATTAAATTCGAGCCGGAAATGAGATTTTTCGAAAATTTTCGATCAAAAAAAATTTTTTTTTTGGGTAAATACTTTATTATTATTCCAATTTCATTTCATTTTTTCCGCAGAGACACAAAAAATATATAAAATGAAAAATAGAATTTAGGAAAACCGATTACATTATATAGTTTAACTTTGGGAGACAAAATGAGAGCGTTATTAGGAGATTAGGAAAATTCCAGATAAATCTGAAAAAGTCAAAAAAATTTTTTGGTGAGGATTTCGAAAGCTAGACAGGGGATTTTGATTTCGAAGTTTGTTTTTTTTTTTTTGAAAAATAGAAAGAAAAGGGGAGAAATTAATGAAAATGGGTTGGGCAGGTTTTGGTAGCAATTGGTGCGGGGTGTCGTTTAGGCGGTCTCCTCGGTGGCACTGAAAAAATTAAAAATTAAAAAAAAAAGTTGAAAAAACTTTAGAAACCAACAAAATAAACATAAAATTCGAAATCCTCACCTATTTTTACCCCTATATACTATTTTCTTAGAGCTTAATCTGCAAGTTTTGACTTCTGTGCATTTTGTCGTGAGTACCTCGGTGTATGCACAGAACTAAAACTACAGTACCCTAAAATCGTTTAAAAAATAGCTAGAGACGCAGAGAAAAGTGACTAAGGGGTAGTTTTAGGCGAGGATTACGAATTTAACATCCATTTTCTACTCAGAATTCTGTAAGCTATCATTCGGGTAAGTCTAAATACTATTGGGTAAGAAAACATGCTCTAAAATTCTAATTCAAGCTTTTCCGGGTTACCTGGAACCACACAGCTGATTTAGGCTGAGCTGAAATATTCGCGGATTAACTAAAAAGATACCGTATCCCAAAAAAAAAAGCAAAACTTACTCCTTGGCGGTGAGTGGCTTCAATTCCTGGTTTCCGGTGAGCACGACGTACTTCTCCTCGGCGTCTTGTGGGGTGTGGAATCCGATGAGGAAGTAGTAGAGCCAGATTCCGACGACGGCTCCGACGAATGGTCCGACAACTGGTACCCAGAACCATTTGCTGGAAAAAAATCGATAAAAATTGCGAAATTAAGGCTTTTAGGGGTTCTAATATGTTTAAAATTGAAAAAAGCTTCAGCAAAAACCTAAATCCAGCCTGAGGATTCGAACTTGACCCCTTTCTGCTCCAAAGGCAACCCTACTACCCACTGCGCCACGGTAAAAGCGCGCGGCGGCGCCCCCGTCAAGTTACGAGGGTGGTTTAGATGGCGCAGCGGGTAAGAAGGCTGACTATAGAGAAAATACCCTCAGGTTCGATTCCAAATTCCGGATATAGGTTTTTGCTAACCTCGATTCCATATTTTTCACTTTAAAACCACGAAATTCCAAGTGGAAGTCGATTTTTTTTTCAATTTTCCCGTTAAAGGTGTTGTTTACGACTAAGCCACTTTTATGACTTTGTTTTTCACTAGCCCCGCTGTTTTTCCATGCTAACCTTAACCTACAAGTATCAATTTCTTCACCCCGGAAATTTCATGTTTGCCCTCTCCGCGATTTTTGACGCAAATTTTTGCCGAATTCGGAATTGTTTACTTGTGTGTCTCCACTCTATCCCTTTTTTAGTTTTTGAGTAGTAGTGTGTTTGGTGGGAGACCGCATTACGGTGTGGACGATCATTCAGAGAGAGAGAGAGAGAGAAAAGAAGAGAAAGGGAATGTGACCGCGAAAATGAGTTTATTGCCCTCCGATGGATCGGCCTTCTGCATGCCATGACGGTTTTAGGGAGGACTAATTTTCCCGAAAAACTGTTTTCCCGGGGGGTAGTGGAGGACGAAAATGATGTGGGAAATTGGAATTTTGGTTAGGGGGACATCTCTGTTAGCCACTGAGCCACCCAAGCAAGGCTTAGGCGCGCTAGGAATGATGGCGCAGTGGGCTAGAGAAATAGCTAAGGATAAACTTGGCGCAGGTTCGATTCCAAATGATGGATATAGGTTTTTGCTAGTCTAGATTTCAAATTTTCCAATTTCAAACCAAGAAATTCAAGCTAGAACCCAGAGTTTGAGCTACCAAGACTTACGTGAAGACAGCTCCTCCATAGAAGATAGCGGTGAAGAGACGTGGAGCAAGATCACGAGCTGGGTTAACTGGATATCCACAGTTGTATCCGAAGGCGGCTCCAATAGCGACGAATCCGGTTCCGACGAGAATTGGTTGAAGCCATGTTGGGTACGAGTTGCGCTTATCAACAATATGAGCAATCAAGAAAACGAAGACAGCGGTGGCGACGAATTGATCAACGAATCCGTTAAGGAGTCCAAGATGTGGTCCTGGGTAGGAAGCGAAGATTCCAGCGGTGTCCTTAAGTCCTCCAACAGTACGGACTCCACCATCGAACACATTAATAGCGTCGTTGTAGACAGCGTAGACAACAGCGGCTCCGAAGAAGGCTCCGAAGAATTGGGCGAAGAAATAAGCGATGAATTGGACGACGGTGATTTGTCCGACGCTAAGGAAGGCCAAGGAGACAGCTGGGTTGATATGTCCTCCGGAGAGCTTAGCTGAGACGGCGACACCGAACACGATGGCGATACCGAAGCCAACGTTGACACCGATGAACTCGTTGACTTCTGGTCTTGGCAGAACCTTCTGTGCGACAACAGAAAGACCAATGAGCTGCAAATTTAATTCATTTTCAATTAGGCAACATCTGTCTTTAGCCTTTAGGGGGGCCAAAGGGTGGAAGGGGTCTAAGCTGCGTAGATTTCGTAAGCAGGTGGAAAATATCGGTGTAAAAGGTCCCAAGGGTTCGGAGGACCGGGGGACAAACCGATTTATCACATTGGCAGTTTTTTGAGGGAGAGGAGAGGCTGATGGGTCCCAGGGGTTTTAAAAAAGGGGTTGGAACATGGTTCATGAATCATGTCACATAGTGTTTAGGCTTAGGCTTAAACTAGAAACCCTTAAAATCTAGGCCTTAACCAAGAATCTAGGCTTTAAACAAGATAAGACTGAGCTTCAAAAATCCCAAAAAAAACCTAAGCTAGCTAGAAATTAGGCTTAAACTAGGCCCCTCTTAAAACTGAGGTTTAGGCTTAACCAAAAACTTAGGCTTAGGCTTAACCAAGACCCAAAAACCTACATTTTTCAAAATCCCAAAACCTTAGGCTTATGCTAAACTTACAGTAGGATTAAGCTAAACCCCGCCCCCCCCCCCTTCTAAACAAAAGTTTCGAGTCAAAAAAACCACTTACACAGAGCAAGAAGGTACCGGTGAACTCGGCGAGCACGGCGCGAAGAAGCTCACGACGAATGTGGAACTTGGCGCGAAGTTTGTCCAACACCATGGTGATCTGGAAATTCTTAATTTTGACAAAATCCCAAAAAAAGTGAAAAGAAGAAGAGAAAAAAAAGCGTTGTTTACTCCAAGCCACACCGCCCGCCCTCGGCAGTGAGATTGGACTGGGGGAGAGTCACAAAATGGGGCGTAGTCGGAGCGAGAGAGGACGGAGGGGTGGTTGTTGTTGGGTCTCCGGTTGACTCCGCCCACTTCTCTCTCTCACGCACATACACAACAACACGTACACCACGAGGGCATTTCCCTCGATTTTGGACGGGTGCCAAGGTCGAAAGGTGAAAAGTGGGAGGGGAGAAGAGATAGATCCGATCACAGATCAATTCGGGGCGGCTTTGTATATATATATTTTATATTTCTATATATATATTTCGATCATGACAAAGGATAGGAGAAGATGAAGATGCATCGGAAGGGGGGGAAGATATGGGGGGTCCGTCAGGAGAAGACAACTGACGCCAGGAGGAAGAGTGTTGCAGTTCGGAGGGTTGGCAGGATGCCAAGCTTTTTGATGTGATGGTTGGGGGGGTTAGGTACCCGCTGTCTTAGCCATCTAGTAGCGTGGTAGATCTTAAGTCAAATACAATAACCCACTAGAGATAGCTTAAACTTTAACCCTAGCTAGTCTAAAACCTTTGATAGTAAACCTAAATTTGTAGCCTTTCTCCCTAGAATCGCTATAACTCGCCCATCTTAACAGCTATCAAAAAGCTATCAACTAACAAAATATAGCCCTTTTTAAGACCTATATTTTGTTAGTTAACAACTTTTTTCTAGCTCTGCCAGAAATCGAGATAAACCTTGCCGAAAGCTATTTGCATTTTGAGCCTTCATAACTCTGTTAGGAGAAGAGATATCAAAAAATGAGCAACTAGTGAAATATAGCTGTTGATTAGGGCTATATTTGTTTAGTTAATCATTTTTTGATATCTCTTTTCCTAACAAAGTTATGACTGCTTAAAGTCAAGCTTTTCGACTATAGATCAAACGACTTAGGCTCCCACGACTAACCAAAAAATTTCCCATGAGTGTCTGCTACCTTACGTAGTAGCTATTACTCAATTCCCATAACCCGAAGCAACAACTGCCGCTTTCCGGCCCCCTATTACAAAGGTGCATCTGGCCGGGGGGGTGTCTGGCGACCCCCGCCATCATCATCCACCACAGAGGCCATTGTAATTCCGCTATTGAAAGGGGAGGGCCTCGCTTTTTAATATAATGACAGACGTCCTCTGAGGGGACAATGAATTAGGATGCGAGGGGGGTCAATTCCTATAGAGGGTACATTATAACTAGATTTAGCCCGAAAGTCGAGAGCCATGTGTATAGCTAAGCTCACCATGGTAACCGTGGCTCGGATATACATATATCTCTATTCATAAACACACACACATATATATATAGCGGAAGAAGTCACGAGAAGCGGATATGAGAAGAGGAAAGAGGAGGCGATGAGCACCTGATGTTTTGCTCTATGGCTCTTTCCGAGGGGGGCTCAGCTAGTCTTAATTATCGCTTGTTTACAGCCATTGACTTCTCTGAAAATTTTCTGTGAAAAACAGGTTGGGGGGGGGGGGGGGGGGGGAATTGGATAAGGATGTCATTTCCTTGAGAGAGAGAATAGAAGATAACAACAATTCCGAGAATCAGCCAACTGGAATGGAAATTTCGAAAACCGGGGGGACACATTTAGGTCACTTCACTAATGGCAGCCAATCTTCGAGATCTTCCTAAAGGGCACATTCTTTTGATGATGACTAAGAATTGCATTTTAGAGGGGGAAGGGGTACGGTAGATAATAAAACATTTAGAATACTATGAATCGATGAATAATAATGATTTTATGCAAATTGTTATGCTGGTTTTTATATAGTTTTATGATCAGAATAATCAAAATAAGATGTGCAAAAGACCAAATTCACTTCGAGGGATCGAACTTGAGGGGTCCCGAGACAAGCCTCTTACCGGTTGCGCCATGGGGGGGAAACCGTGGAAGCCGTTTAGGGCGCTGGCGCAGATGGCTCAGTGGATAAGAGAGATGGATCCGGAGGTGCTCAGGTTCGAGGCCAGAGCTCGGATTAGGGTTTTTGCACATCAGAAATCCTTTTTCAAATACAAGAAAACTTAAATTTCGAGGCAGAAGGTACTTTTTCAAAAGCTTTCCCAATTTTTCATCTCAGAAAACCCCCATTCATATAAATCAAGACATACGGATCCAATTTTTCACGAGATTTTTCATTTTGCTTACACACATGCCGGACAAAAAAAACCACAAACAAATGAGGCAAAATGACACGACGTCTCCAATTCTTATCTCTTTATTCACATCTTCTTCTCCTTTTCGTGCTCATTCTCATTTCCCCCCTTCCCCTCCCCCTTGGCCGGAGAGCGTGTCTCTCTCTCTTTTATTGTCGCAATGTCGTCCCGCTCTTTTCTCTGTGAAGGCATTCGAGAGATTATTGGGATTCGAGAGACGCAGTGATTGGCGGGGCCAGATGGCAACATTCGTGAAATCGTCGCGTCTCGCGTTGAGAAGCACTATTTCCGATCCGGAATGATTTATCACTGGAATTGAGTCGACACCACACCCCTCGAGATGCTTTGGTTTTACAGGGGTACTTGGAGAGTGCGGGGTGACATATGCATAAAATAAACCTTTTGGAAAAATGGGAAATCGACTTAAACTAGGCTTCTAAAAGTGATAAAATCGTTTTCAGGATGTGCAAAAACCCAAATCCACTTCCAGGATCCGAACCCGACCCCCTTAACCTGTTCCAAAACCCACCCCCTTCCCAGCTGCGCCACCCATACAGGAAGCCCCAAACCATTAGGCGCGCGACGCCAATGGACTTAGATGGCGCAGTGGGTAACACAGATGTCTTTGGAACTGGAAAAGGACCAAGTTCGAGTCCCAAGACTAGATATTGCTTTTTGCGAACCAGGTTTTCTAGGATCCTCGATTTTCGATCATTTTGCACTCCGTCAATCACCAATGAGTCAGCGAGTTCAATAAGTGGAGACCGAAAATAAATTGTCAAAAAGCAAAATTCTCCTTCAACAACAAAAAACAAAGAGTACTTTTTGACGGGAGCACATGACATTTTCTGATGAAAAATTGAAAAAGTGGAGCAAAATTGAATATCGGTCTTTAATTTCCTTATTTTCCACTGCGAAATTGAATTAGCGATTCGTCAACAGACAACAAAAATAGGGGAAGAGACCAGAAAATAATTGAAAATGTACATAAGAAGTGTGTTCGTGTGGTTTTGGTGGATGGAGCTTAGAATAGGGAATTTTAAATTTTTTCGAAATTTTAAACATGGGCTTATTTTGAGCGCGTTTATCTCGGTTCCCGTTAGAGCTAGAAAAAAGTCGTTAACTAATGAAATATAGATTATGGTAAGCGCTATATTTTGTTTGTTGACAATTTTTTGATAGCTCTTACTACAAGCGAGATAGGAGGGCTTGAAGTTAGGAGAGACGCAGGGAAGGGGCGGCGGCTAGAGTACTCTAACTGTCTGCGTCTCTTTTTATAGGGGCGCGCAACTTCAAACGCTTATAACTCGGCTATTTTGAAAGCTATCAGAAAATTGTTAACTAATGAAATATTGCTCTTGATAAGGGCTATATTTTGTAAGTTGACAGTTTTTTGATAGCTCCCATAGGAATCGAGTTATAGCGCTTTGAAGTATGGTACCAAGATTCATAAGCAATTTTCATGTCATAGACAAAGTTGCTTAGAATTAAAACTTACCTAGTTTTGATACAATTTTTTCCCGTTACCCTATAAGTACCCTACCGGAACAATGTACTAATAATGAGGGTGTGAAGTGGTCGGGAGAGGAGGTAATTGAAGGTCAAATACAAAAGTAGCGGCCACCTCCACACAATTCCACTCACAAATCCGTGTCGGGGATAAAAAGAGAAGGGAGGGAAATGAATATATGCAAATGGGTATTGTTCGAGTAGAAAGAGAGAAAAGGCTCAACCATATATATTCCGGTCAACACCTCATTATTATTCACATGGAGTATTATTGTATTGTTACTATTGTGGCGGAGCGATATTAAAGTAGTAGTAGTAGGTTTGGAAAAGTTTGAAAAAGTTATTGGGGTCTGACCAGGGAACTTTGGAAATTTTTTTTTTCAAATGTTTCCTAAAATTTTACCATGTAAGTAGCTTAGTTTAAAAAAGTGGGAAACAATTTTTCAGGTGATTCTGACTATTTCAGGCCAAAATATAAGCCAAAATACGAATTTTGGAAGTTTAAGCCACGCCCCTTTTCTGAAATTTATGCTTAAATCCGTACTTTTATCATAAAAACTGAAAATTAATCATTTTCAAGCTATCTACCGTAATCCTAACTAAAAAACTTAAATTTTCCAAAAAAAAAAAAATTTCAAAACTACTCCAAAATTTTCCCACATAACTAGCCTAGCTTAAAGGTGATCCACAAAAATTTTCAAGCAATTCTGACCATTTTAAGCCGAGTTATGAATTTTTGAATTTTAAGCCACGCCCCTTTTTCAAAAAAAAAAATTCCCCATGATTTTCGCGTTCTGCACAAAATATTACAGATACTAATACTAAAAATGAAAAACAATTTTTTTTGTTTTTGGTAAATACCCCCCAAAAAGAATGTGATAACAAATGCCAAAATACTACCTAATTCTAATTTGATAAAGGGGGGTTTTTTGTTCTATTGTCCACGAGGACTACAATTCCAAAACTATACATTTCCACATATTTCATTCCGGTAACCGTGTAACAGTTGGGGTGGAGATAGACAAAGAAGAAACAGTTGGTTTTACGGAAACTACTGAATTAATGTGTGTTCCCAACGACGACGACGTAGATAAATGTGATGAGTGCAAGAGACAAAGAATCGGAAAACTAGACAACTTTTGGGGGAAGGGAAAGTAATTGAAATGAATCACCTTGAACAGGAACAGGTATATCTCGGTTGGCAGTGGAGATATGGGAAAGTGAACAATTAGAGAATTGTAGATCAAAGAATTTTGCATATTTTATCAGTTGAAATTTTTTTGGGATCTCTAAAAACAGCTAAGATATAGATAGTTTTGTAGAATAAAAGTTTGAACGCTTATATCTCAATTCCGGTTATAGCTATGAAGAAGTGGTTAACTAAAAAACTGTTTATCTTAAAATTCTGCAAATTTTATTAATTGAAAGTTTTCTAGCAGCACTTAAGGTAAGCGAGTTATGAGCGCTTGAAGTAGCGCGCCCCCTGGAGAGAGCGCAGACTCTCCCCAACGTCAAACCCTTATAACTCTCTTCCCTTTAGAGATATCAAAAAGCTGTCAACTAACAAAATACGCAGAATTTTAAGCTGAACAATTCTCTAGTTAACCATTTTCCGCTATCTTTACGCTAAACTGAGATACAGTCGCTATAAAAACCTATAAATCTCATAAAGTTAGATAAAATTGCTGTTTGATCTCTAAACCAGAAAAATCCAATTGTGTAAGGGGTTTCAATAACCAAAACGGGCAATTTTGAATTCTGAATCGACAAGAATAATAGGTTTATTTATTGGAAATGTCTGGATTAAAATGAAAATTGAAAATTGAAAAATGCAACATTTAAGGCTAAAGGATTACTGTAGCAAGCCTAACCTCAACAACTACAAACTACATTGAATGATGACTCAAGATCCTCCTCCCCGGATATCTGTTTTTCATCTTTCTCCTGCTGAATTCAAAAAAAAAATCTTTTTCAAAAAATTTCAAATTCAATCCCTTTGCCTGAAATAAAAACATCTTCATGTTTTGCTCTTCGCTAAACTTTCCCCTCTCTCTCATTTTATAAATTTCTTGATTAATTGCTCATCTTATCCGGTTGTTTAGGTGCATTCAACTGGAATAAAAAAACATAGAAGAATAGAAAAGAGTTTGTCGCCTCGTCATTTTCTTGGAAATTTATATAGTTACACCCACGAAGGGTTTTGATCTACTATGTTTCTATATAAGGTTAGTGACCTAGTGATCTAGAACATGTTTTTTTTTGCAAAATTTTATTTTTTTTTTGTGAAAAGTTTAAGTAAAATACTTAGATCCATCGGTAATTTAAAGGATCATCTAGCAACTTCAAACGATTATATCTCGCTTAGTTTAAGAGGTATCAAAAAATGGTCAACTAACAAAATGTGTATAATTTTATGCTGAACACTTTTCTAGTTGATCATTTTTTGATATCTCTACTGACAATTTAGTTATAAGCGTTTGAAGTTAGGTATGTCCATTGAGATCAGTGAATTTTGCATTTTTTCAAAAATCCAAAAAAAATATGTGAAGTTTTTGTGTACTCCTCTTGAACAACTAGCCATCCATTGCTCATTATTGAGTATTACCCTAGTTACCCTAGTTGTCCGAGAGGAGTACAAAACTCGAATTTCATCAAATTTTAAATTTTAGATCATTTAAACCTTCTTTAGATTGAAAATAAAAGTACCTAATTGTTATCCACTTCCAAGAATCCTGCCCAACTCAAATGACGTGATCCATTTTCATATTTTCCACTTCCAAATCACCTCCTCCCCACACAATTCCACGAATCCAATCGGATCTGTGTTTCTCTCTCTCTTTTCTTCTTGTCTCCACACCACAAAGAAAGTGTCAATTAGTGTATAGGGGCCCGCCGTCGAAAAATGATTAGTAAGGCTTAGGCTGAGAAAGAGAGAGACGGCGTGAAAACCAATTTTTGTAACGACTTTTATGGTGTTTCTTATTGGCTCAGAAGAGAGAAACTCGACACTTTAGTGGCTACCTTTAGTTTTGAGTTTTTTTTGACAGAAGTTGGATAGGTATATGGATTTTTTCGATTTTTTCGATTTCCATGAACTACAGTAGTCCGTAGTTACGGTTTAGGCAAGAAACAAGTTATTTTTTGATATCTCTAACTTTAAACTATTTTCTCTGGAAACTGCATCCTAGCTATAAAGCGTCATAACTTTGCTAACTTAAGAGATATGAAAAAGTTGTCAACTAACAAAATATTGCTCAAAAGAAAAGGAACATTTCATTAGTTAACCACTTTTTGATACCTCTCACGGGAGCTGAGATACAGTGGTTCGAAGTTAGGAGAGACGCAGAGAAGGGGCGGTGGCTAGAGTACTCTAACTGTCTGCACCCTCTTTTTGTCGGGCGCGCAACTTCAAACGCTTATAACTCGGCTATTTCAAAAGCTATCAAAAAACTTGCAACTGATGAAATATAGCTTATGATAAGGGCTATATTTTGTTAGTTGACAATTTTTTGATAGCTTCCATAGGAATCGAGATACAGCGCTTTGAATTAGGGTACCAAGATTCCAAACATTTTCATGGCATAGTGCTTTAGACAAAGTTGCTCAGGGCACTTCTCTGTGCTATGAGAGTTTTAGTTAAGCTTATTCTCACATTTTTTTCGAGCAAAAATTTGTTTTCAATAATTTA
The DNA here is from genome assembly GCA_963932035.1 of Caenorhabditis wallacei. Taxonomy (NCBI): domain Eukaryota; kingdom Metazoa; phylum Nematoda; class Chromadorea; order Rhabditida; family Rhabditidae; genus Caenorhabditis; species Caenorhabditis wallacei. The sequence goes on from OZ009934.1 coordinate 489,277, forward strand.
AGCTTTGCCCTTATGACTCACTCCCATCTAAACTTCAATTTCAAATGAATGACTCAAAAGTCTTCTAGAACTTTATCCCCCAGGTGTTCTTCGAAAATCGAATTCCTAGACAAGCCTTTTTGTTGTCTATAATTATTTGTAAAAAAAAATTTCTTCGATTTGCTCCGCCTAAACTGCTCAGACTCTAAAAACCAATCTACGTAGGTCATGACGTTATTTGGTATCTAGTTTTAATATATTGGAAAATTGGAAAAAGTGTTATATTTAATCTAGAGTTTTTAGGCTTTTTGGCACTTTTTTTCACAAAAAATTTAAGCTTAAATTTTTTTGTTCAAATTCTTATAATCCATCCCCCTAACCTATTTAATATCCAGATGCCGTCATTCCTTGCCATCCTTCTCCTCTTGGTCATCGTCATTACTTATTCCACAGCGTTCATTCTTCAAGACTTGCCATTGGAACGTTTCGAGCGGAGTGGTCATGGCGAAGAAGTGTCGTATCATGTTAACGAACGGCACACTCGCGCTAATCAGTTGTACAGGCCTGGCGCCAATTTTTGGGCCAGATATAGGTGGGTGCTCTTTTGATGAGGGGTTTTTTAGGTCTTGAATATGATTATTAGCGGAATGAAAATTCGCTACACCTCGCTCCATCGCTAATTGGCGCGGGGACTAGAAAATTACACTGGAAAAAGTTAGTCCATGGCCGTGGAAGATGGAGCGAGGTGTAGCGAATTTTTATTCCACTAATAAAAAGTGTTTTTAGAATGAAAAAAGCAAAAAAAAATCCCAAATTCCATTAAATTTCTAGCTACGGCTTCGAAAACATATTACCATCGTAAAAAGCATGTGCAAAAGCCTAAATCAAGCTTCTGGACTCGAACCTGACCCCCTTCCGCTCTAAAAACATCTCTATTACCCACTGCGCCACGTAGGCCGCACGGTCTGCCGCGGCCGGCGTGTTTAGGCGCGCTGTTCAGATGGCTCAGTGGGTAAGACAGATGACTTTGGAGCAGAAGAGGGTCAAGTTCGAGTCCTTAAACTAGATTTAGGTTTTTGCACATCCTGAAAACGTTCCTGACACTTAAAACCCTTGATTTTTGCAGAATGATGTCCGGATAAGCCTCTACTCTCCTTTCAAAACGACTCCGCATCTCTCCGACTTCTTGGGATCTCAACTTCTCCAGTCTTCTCACTAAACTAATTACTCTCTGAATATAAGTATTGATTTTTTTAAAATCCATCCAAAAAAAGATCAAATAAAACCATGATTTCGTTAGTTCCTCCCTTAACAGGTGCGAGAAAAGTGAAAAGATATATAAATATTTCGGAAGATTGAAGAGAAAAATCGGAAATCGAAAGTTGCACTTGTTGATTGATGACTTTTCCTTTTTCGTGTTGGCCACGCCCCCTTTCTCTCTTATTTTCTATCTCTCTTCTTTATCAGCTAAAGACGAGCCTAAGCCGTCGCCGTACGAATCAAATTAGGTCAGCTTCTTTTGTTTCCCTCCCCATTTGAAGGAATGCTTCATTCGCATCAACACTGAGAGAGAATGCTAATCGCGTTTTGTTTCATTTTTCACTTTTCATACGGTTTTTCGCGACTTCCTGGATAGTGACTTGCTAATATTAAAATTAAAGCGTCGAAGCTGAAATTCTCATGTGCAAAAACCCTTAAGGACTCGAACCTAACCCCTTTCTGCTCCAAAGACATCTCTCTAACCCACTGAGCCATGAAAACTGCTTGCGTGGCAGCTTTGGCGCGGGGGGTCTAGGTGGCTCAGTGGGTAAGAGGGATGACCTGGGAGCAATAAGGGGTTAGGTTCGAGTCCCGAGAGTGGATTTAGGTTTTTGCATACGTAGATTTCAATTTTCAAGTCTGAATTTAACGAGGAAGCCCCTCAAAACCTATTTTTTCGAATTTCCATTTTTTTTGTTAAATCTTAATTTTTTCTTATTTTTTAAGCATTTTTCACTATTCCAAGTGAATTTCTACCCCTTTTTTCTCCAGAAAATCCCTCAGAAATGAGGTCACTTCTTCTTCTCTTGGCAATTTCTCTTGGCTCCGGTTTAGCGGACTCCGGTGGTAAAAACCTATTCGAAATTCAGTTGCTCATTATTTTTTTTAGTTCTCCGACCATGTTTCGAGCGATATTCAAATCATCGACTAGTCAACCTTCGGCCTTATCACAGTGAATGGAGAATGAGGACCGAGGATATGTGTCTGCTGTTTTGCGCTCAGTCGGCGGTGAGTTTTTGGATTACTGTAGTTTTGACAAAATGGGCTACATAGGGGCAAAAATTATTTTCCTCAAAAACTAAGCTTAAATTCAGATTCTTCACCTCTTTTTACCCCCAAATCATTTTTCTCTGCGTCTCTAGCTATTTTTTAAACGATTTTGGGGTGCTGTAGTTTTGATTCTGTGCCTACACCACACCTTACGACAAAATGCACAAAATGCATAAAAAGACGTGGATACCGTCTAGATAGGGGTAAAAAGGGTCATGGAAGTCGAATTTAAAGCTTAAAAATCATGAAAATTAAGGATTGATCAAATTTAGGGAAAAAATTTTTTTTTTGGATTTTTTTTTCAAAACGTTTTTCAAAATTACTCAAACCTAGCCTAAACAAGCCTAAATAAAACCAAATTTCCAGTCACGATGCCGTTCAGTGGTCTACGACACCGTCCAACACATTTGCCATTATTTCTCGGATGAAGGCGTCGATCAGGCAGTGCTATCAGCCAAAATGACCTACCTTCGCGTCGTCTCTCAATCTTGTTTGCGTGAGTCGTTTTTCGATTTAGAAATCCTTCCCTTTTGTCTCTTTTTCTTCTTTTGTTAGACCTACGGAGATAAGAGAGATATATGATGATAATGATGATGAAGGTAGAAAGTGAAATTTCCGGAGTGGATAAAGGTGAAAATGAATCTATTTCTCGAAAAAAAAGAAGTTTTGAACTTTTTTTGGTAGTTTTGATCCCGGAAACTATCGAGGAGATCGATTTTAAGGGAAAAACTAGAAAAAAAAACTTAAATCCGATCCCAGGACTTGAACTTGCCGGTTTTTTTGATCCCGGGACATCTCTCTTACCTACTGCGCCACGAAAACACTTAGGGGCGGCAAGGGCGCCGCGTTCGCGCTAATGGCTCAGTGGCTAAGAGAGATGGTTAAGGATGGACGCAGGTTCGAGCCCAGAAGCGACTATAGGTTTTTTGCTATCCTGAATTCGATTTTAACACTAGTCTTAACCCTAGATCAATGATTTAAGGGGGTTTTTCAAAAAAATTTTTTTTTTTTTTTTTTTTTTTTTGAAATTTTTCTATTTCCAGAAGAAAACGCTGAAATGGCATCGGACCCAAGCATCTCACCACCAGACGCTCCACCAATCCTTCTCCCAACTTCCGCATTCCCACAAGATAACGGAATCCAACAGGAGCTTAATATCCCTCAACCACCTATGGAAGAGGAGACCACCACTCCAGAAGTGGTCACTTTCGAATCAGCCACGTCACCAACAACCACAATGGCTTCAGATGAAGACGTGACAGCTAAGCCAGAAGCTCCAGAAGAGAATCTAAAAATCGATGAAGCTGATCTAGACGCTGAACTTAAATCTGTCATGGAACCATCACAATTCACCGGATCTTTTAGTGATTCGGAATCTCAAATTGATAATAACGGAGTATACAGGGATAAGACATCCAGTGAAGGAAGGTGGATGGATTCTATGGAAAAAATGGATTCGAAGCAATCAGAAAAGAAATCTATAGATGAGAAGCTAGAAGATTTAAAGCAAGAGGATAAGGAGAAATATGAAAAGTTGATGGGAGCAGATGAACAAGAAAAAGAGATTCAAGAGCTCAAAAATAACTTGAGATACGGCGCGAAAGTGATTAAGTTCGACGAGGAAGCTGCTTTCCGTAAGCAATCGGAGCTTAGAAGGAAGCCAGTTGGAGCTACTAGACGGCCAGCTCTTAAGCCAGTTACCATATCTTCTACGAGCTATATTCAAAAGGCTAAGTCATTTTTGGATGAATTAAATGAGGAAGTGGAGGAGGTCACTGGAAATGTTGTGACTACAGGTAAAATTTTTTTGGAAAAACTATGTTCCAGGGGGATTTTAACGAAATTTAAGTGTTAAATTCGTTCTCCTCGTGTGCAAAAACCTAAATCCACTTTTTGGGAATTGAACCTGAGGGTCCCATCTGATCCAAAGACAACGCTCTTCCCGACTGAGCCACCTAGGAAGCGGGGTCTAAGGCGGGCGGGGCGTTTCGGCGCGCGTCAGGGATGGCTCAGTGGGTTAGAGGGTTGGCTTTGAATCAAAAATAAGGGTCAGGTTCGATTCCAGAGGGGGAATATAGGTTTTTGGATATGCTGAGAACGATTTTAACACCTAATTTTGGCCTAGACTCCACTGGATCAAGGTTTTTTTCAAAATCTTTCGGTTAAATAGCAATTCTTAACTTCAGAATGCCAATCCGATGATGTTGACGTCTGGATCGCTTTTGAGAACAGTGAGCAAGCCGATGAGACCGAAGACGTTGATATGGATTCCAATGTAGCTTCCCGGAAAGAATGCCAGCGGATTTGTCGGGAAAAGGTACTGTAACGAAAGAGGATTACGGTATCTTATCTTTATAATTTAGAATTGCCGCTCGTTTACCTATTTCGAAAAAACCCATACCTGCCATTTGAGCTCTAAATCCGACGGAGTGACTCTTCAAGCTCCATCATCTGGAGACTTCACCGCTTCAACCTCCACTAAATTCTGTTATCCAAGAACATTTTCCGTTTTCGATGGTTGCTCGAATTTCGTCGCCTTCCGTGACTACTCAGTTAGAATTGAAGCTGTCGAAGAGTTTGACGGTTTGCCACGTGGCTATGAGGGAATGCAGTTATGCGTGGAATTGTGTGTTTTATCAACAAGATATACCTGTAGATCATCGACTTTTAATCCGATTACTGGAAAATGTCGGTTGTTAACTGAAGACTCCTTGACTAGCCCTGATGACTTTAAATATGATGAATTCCAAAAAGATCTATATTTCGAGAATGGTTGTACAAATGCTGGGAATGATGGTTCAGGTTTGTGTCGATTTACGGGGTGATTACAAAATTTACAAGTTGATTTTGCAGATTCCACTGATCGAAACGTGGAAGTGGTGGCGATTAAGCCGAAGAAAATGAAGAAGAGGGTTAGGAAGGTTAAGAAGCTTCGACGTCGTCATCGTCAATAAAAATTAGGATTTTTTTTTGAAAAATTTTCACTACAGGTGCCATTGTACATACATAATAATTTTTTAAATTTAATAATAATTAAAAATAATAATAAAGTTTGATTTGATCAAAAAAAAAAATAATTTTCTTCAAAAACTAAGCTTAAATTCAGATTTTTTTTCGAAAAATGATAATCGCTTGATTTTCGCAAATTCTAAGCTAAAAATTCGAATTCCTTGACCCTTTTTACCCCTAGCTAGCTTTTTTCTGGGTCCGGAACTCAAAATTTTGATTTTGGTGCATTTTGACGTGATGTCCTCGGTGTACGCACAGAATCAAAACTACAGTACTCTAAAATTGTTCAAAAAATAGGTAGAGACGCAGAGAGAAATGATTTGGGGGTGAAAAAGGGTGAGGAATTCGAATCTGAAGTCAGATTTCGAAAATCTGCATTTTCCCGTGAGCTACAGTAACCCAAAAATCTCCAAAAATTGAAAATGAAGCTAGAAACTTCTAGAAAATGGATTTAGGGGTAGTTTTATGCGGAGAATTCGAATTTCATAGTGGTTTGTTGAAATCTTTGATTTTAAATAATCAAACCCTAATATTTTGACCGAAAACTTCAAATTTCCAAAAACCAATATCAAATTCGAATTCCTAACCCTTTTTTACCCCATAACCATTTTTCTCTACGTCTCCACCTATTTTTTAAACGATTTCAGGGTACTGTAGTTTTGAATCTGTGCATACACCAGACCTCACGACAAAATGCACAAATCACTAAAAACACATGGATACCGTCTAGATAGGGGTAAAAAGGGTCAAGGAATCCGAATTTTTTGCTTAGAATCTATGAAAATCAAGGGATTATCATTTTTTTTAGAAAAAAAAAATTTTTTTTTTTTTTTGAAATTTTTTTTTATCAAAATTTTTGGTTTTTTGTTTTTAGGAAACCTAAATTATATGTTATATTAAGCGTATAGTAACTATTTTATCACATAATTGAATTTTAAAAAAATTAATATCCTGGTGGTGTCCTAGCCGGCGGGCAATGTTCACAAGATCCATCCAATCCTCTTTTCCCTGGTAACCCATCTTCTCCTTTCTCTCCAAGCCGCCCATCTAATCCGGGACCACCTGGATCCCCTCGTGGCCCTGGTACCCCAGTTTTCCCATTCGCTCCAGATGGTCCCGGACGTCCAGGTGGTCCAGGCTTACCCAGAGGTCCAGATAAGCCAGGTAGCCCCGGGGGACCTTCCATTTCAAGGATCTTACCCGGGGCACCAGTCGGCCCGGGTGCCCCTATGGTCCCATTTCGTCCAGGGAGGCCAGGTGGGCCAACTAAACAAAAAATTGGTTTTTAATATAAGGGCATAGATCTACCTGGTCCCGGTACCCTATTCCCTTTGGGTCCAGGCACCCCCGGTGGTCCCAAAGGTCCTGGGTACCCTTTAAGCCCCACTGATCCTGGAAGACCAGTTATCCCTGGTGGACACTCGAAACAGAAATCCACATAGCCATCGGATATCATTCTTTCCATGGAATCCTGACCAGGTTTACCGGGGGACCCTGGGATACCATCATTACCTGGAAAAATTGGATTTTGGTAACTTTATTTTGCAATTTCAGGTTTAAACTTCTAATTTGGTGCTTTGGAATTGCTAGAATCGTTTTCAGCATGTGCAAAAACCTAAATCCGGTCTCAGGGTCCGAACCTGCCTTCCTTCTGCTCCAAAGCCATCTCTCTTACCCACTGCGCCATAGCAACAAGGCGCCCTAACGCGGCGCCCGAGTTACGGCGCCCTTTCTACATGACTCAGTGGGTAGCAGGGATGGCTTTGAAGCAGAAAGGGGTCAAGTTCGACCCCCGCAAGTGGATTAAGGTTTTTGCACACCTGGAACTCAAATTTCTTAGTTAGTTAACCCGAAAAACGCCCCGGAACTCATTTTTCTCTACTTACCATCTCTCCCATCATCTCCTTTATCTCCTTTAGGACCCTGTGGACCTTGGGAACATTTACAGCACTTCTCTGGAGGTTGAGCTGGCCGATACAAATTCAAAGGTTCATTATAAGAATAACCGCTTTGGAACTCATCCTAAACCAAAATTTATGAAAAAAAAAGAAAAAAAAGAATAAAATACCAAATCCGTCATAAACTTCTTAATCTGTCGTTTTTCTCTTCCCACAATCTTTAAATCCTTTAGATCTCCCCGACAAGTCGATATTAAAGGCGCATAGTGGTTTCTGATGTTCTGGAAGATTACTGTACCTACCGTAACCCAAAAAGAACCAACCTCAACTTTCAAAAATACCAAAGGGATCAAAAAAATGACTAAAAAACTAGAAAAAAAGGCAGAAAATAAGCCGAAAAATGCGAAATTTCTAGAAGAATTCATAACGGAAACTTCCTTAGATTCGTGGATTTTATATACTAATCCTAAAAGGTTTTCCATTTAAAAAAAACTGGTAATTTTCACTTTATTCGTTTACGACCTAATTTAGGTCAGAAGAGAGTAATGGAAAGACATTTTATGATGAGGAACATGAGAATAAGTTATTTAAAAAGATTAGTCAATTGGCCGTAGAAGAACTTGAAAAACGAATTCTCGATTACAAGAAAATGTGGATTCATCATTGAGCAATTCGTCGAATTCTATCTTTTTCTCCATTTCCAGCTCCGAATAGTATCTGGAATAGTTTTTAGCTTGCTAAGAGCTTTAAAATGAGTATAGTCATGCCTAAAGTTTTTTTTTGGAAAAAACTGGTTTTTGGTTCTTGAGGATTACTGTAGTCTAAGGTAGCTTAACTTTTTTGCGGCTAGCTTATAATCCATTTAAAGCTTTTGGTAAGCTTAATCCGATTCTGACAATTATTTTAAGAGATTTTCAAAAAAAAAATTCAAAAAAAAACCTGGTTTTGGTAAACGATTTTTTGCCGGATGTCGAAAACAAGACTTTTTTCTCATCGACTATTTGGAGGAGGTATTCAATTGATCTGAATTTTTTAAAAATGAAATTCCAGAAAAAAAAACACAAAAAAATGTACCTAGACTGATCCATTCCCTCAGCGATGAGCAGAATTCGAAGCACGTCTTTTTTAGCTGGATTAGGCACTGATAGACCTGGAAAATGGTTTTTTTTGTTGAAGTTTTGATAATTGAAAAGGTACCTGTTAGCTTAAGAGTCCACTTCCATTCTGAGTTCGGATAGGTTGAGGATCTGGTGTCGAACTGGAATTTTTCTAGGTAAAATCATGTTTTAGGGGAAAAATAAGGGTTAAAATCGTTCTCAGCATAAGCAAAAACCTAAATCCGGTCTCAGGGTTCGAACTTGTGTCCTTTAGGAACCTTAGGCATCTCTTTTACCCACTGAGCCACGAGGACACCTCGCCGTAAACCCTGCGCCACGTTACGGCGACTGTTCTAGATGGCTCAGTGGGTAAGAGAGATGCCTAAGGTTCCTAAAGTACACAAGTTCGAACCCTGGAAGCGGTTTTAGTTTTTTGCATATCCGATTTTCATTTTAAGGATATTTTTATAGCTTAATAGCTAGATTAAGCATGAGACTTACCGTAAACGCGTGATCAACACATGGAAGAGAGAGTAAGGATTTTGAAACGTTAATCCGTCGATCCCAACGAATATCTCGGTATTTACGGAGCAGAAATTGTTTTTTAGAGAATTCTCTGGAATTTTTAAATTACTAAATTTTTCAAAAATTGAAAACCAACTTTTGGTTAACACGACTACCCAATGGGAGTGCTTGGAACTTATAAGCAAGTAGCAAAGGAGGTTGGAATAACTTCGGATGCAATTCTGAAACAGTTGACTTCTCAACTTGGCTTAGCTCATCAGCAGTCATGAATGGGAATCTGATAAGTGGAAGGAGGAGGGCCATTAATGGTCCCGCGGTGTTGCCACGACGTTCCGAGTGAGTTGGGGCTTGAATCCATTTTTGGAGCGATTCCCAGAGCTTGAATTCGTCTGGAAGTGAGTTTATGTGATGGGAGAGTGTTTTTATCGTTTTCAGGGTATGCAAAAACCTAAATTTAGTTTCAGGGGTCGAACCTAGGCTAGCTTGGGCCATAGACATCTGTGTTATCCACTGAGCCATTTGAAACTTGCGCCGCGCCCTTGTAGCCTCCTTTAGAAAAGTTTAGGCATGGCGCAGTGGCTAAGAGAGATGGCTATGGAGCAAATGGTCCCAAGTTCGAACCCTTCGACCGGATTAAGGTTTTTGCACATGCCTTCTTCATTTCTGACCACTTTAAAACCCCATTTTCAGTGCCTAACCCCTAAAATCCAACTTACTCGACAACTGCAACTCATTACACTTCAAAATCTCGACCATCTGATCTCTATGCAATTCCTGCCAATCCTTCTCCCATTCCTCAGTTAGGAGAGTCTCAAAATCCAGCGCAATCGCCTCCATACACGACTTGATTAGGCTGGGATGATAGGCTTTGGTGGCGTAGGAGAACCATACGGAGAAGATTTCTTTGAGATCAATGACGGGAAGGATTTCCGATTGGGCAAAGTCTAAGCAGACCTGGAAATCAAAAAAATGAGAAAAGTTGAAAACTAGGGGTAAAAACTTTGAAAAATCGTTAAAAATCGATTTTGGGTTTTGCAGAAGTGTGAAAATCGGAAAGAGCGTGTGCAAAAACCTAAATCCTTAATCAGGACTCGAACTTGAGCTAGTTTGGATTCAACTCTCTTACCAACTGCGCCATCTAGACACCCCGCCTAAAGGCGTTGCGCCGCATTGTCCCCATGGCGCAGTGGGTAACAGAGATGACTTTGGTTCCGAATTAGCTCAAGTTCGAGCCCTGATAATGGATTTATGTTTTTGCACATGCTCTTTTCATTTTTTCACATAATCCAGCTTTAAAAATGATCCCTAAACTCACTTTCTTTAACGTTGTCACATTATACTTATCCGCCAAAACCAACAACGGCAAACAGTTGTCTCGATGCAGGACAACATGATTACAGTAAAGAAACCGTAAAAAAGAGGAAAAAGCGACTTGACAAATGGAATCTTCCACCAATTCCACCTCCAACTTATCTCCATTCCATCGTTGGCTAAGCATTCGATCGAAGACATCACTGCTTTTCGAGAGGATTAGACGGTGAGCAGCGAAACTTTCCTCGCCAACTTTCAGATTGACATCGCTGAATTGTGGAGAGTTGTAGAATTTGGCGAGGTCGCTTAAGGATTCTCGATCGTCTCCGAACCAGTCAGTGCCTGAAGTTTGGAAATTTAGGCTTAAAACTAAATCTAGCCATTTCTATAGTGCTAGAATCGTTTCCAGCGTGTCCAAAAACCTAAATCCACTTCCAGGATTCGAACTTATGAGTATTGGCGCCCTAGTCATCTCTTTTACCAACTGAGCCAAGGAAACACCGCGCGGTAACGCGTGCGCCTCGTTACGGGGCTCAGTCTAAATGGCGCAGTGGGTAAGAGAGATGCCCAAGGTTCCTAAAGGACACAGGTTCGAACCCTAAGAGTGGATTTAGGTTTTTGCACACGCTGAAAACGATTTTTGACATGTTTCAACCCAAAAACCCTTAGGAAACCCAGTTTTTCGAAAAAAAAATTTTATACCAGCTGGCTCATCCTCGCGAACCGGCAACCGATTCGGAATATCCTTGTACTTTGGTAATAGCATCTAAGCAAGTTAAAAGAATCAGCTGAATGGAGAAAAAAAGGGGAAGAACTTGTTCCTTTAACGTCTCCAATGATGACCAAAGGCCTGATCTCGTGATAAAAATGGGTGTGGTGGCAGAAGGAAGTTTCAATTCCAAAAAAAAAGGGAAAGTGTGTCCAAAACTTTATTTTTTTTTTCGATTCGGACAGAAGCTCTGACCCTTTATAAAAGGACAGTCAGCTGAGTTTTTGTTGTCTCTCTGGTTAAGTTTATTTTAAAGATTTCAGAAAAATAGCATAGAAATCGAGGAGACGCAGACAAAAGTGTTTTTTACGACAAAACCTCACTCACCACAGGAAATTGGCGATTCAGAAGCATTACAATCAGCTGACATGATGGGCTTAAGGAGAGGGATTAAGGTATAGCAAGGAGGAAGAGAATAACAAGGGAAAACGAATATTTTTAGATTTTTTGAACCTAGAAACTGATTTTAAGCTGAGAAATAGAAAATCTAACAAAGTTATGGTCCTTAAGAAAACTGGGGTCTAACTTCCAGCGCCTATATCTCGGTTCCGGTTAGAGCTATCAAAAAATTGTTAACTAATGAAATATTGCTCTTGATAAAAGCTATATTCCATTAGTTGACTACTTTTTGATATCTTCAACTAGAGCCGAGTTACAGGCGTTTGAAGCAGAGCGCCCCTTGGAGTGTGTGCCTCCCCCCTCTTTTGAAGGATGGCCAACTTCAAACGCTTATATCTCGATAACGGTTAGAGCTATCAGAAAACTTTCAACTAAAGAAATATTCCTTAGGATAAGAGCTACATTTCATTAGTTGTCAACTTTTTTCTAGCACTTAAAGGAGCCGAGATATGTGCTATTGAAATTGAGAAAAAGGTCTAGGGAAAGCTCTTCTAATAGAGAATCTTCCAAACTCCTTGATTAGCCGGTTTTCCCCCTTAAACCACATAAAAACTCAAAAAATAACTGAAAAAAAAATAAAAAATGATCTTAGCAAGTTAGCCACCATCAAAAAATGCCGACAAATGAAAAACAACAAGAAACTGGATAGTTAGGTTGCGCAAGAGGAAGGGAGGAGGGAAAATAAACAAACAATCATGAGGAAAAAAGTGTTCCCGCAAGATTTGACTAATCACTATTTGTACTCCTCGTGGATAACTAGTCAGACATTTTTTAGGTATTGAAATAAAATAATACGCTAAGTTCAAGGCGCTATATCTTTGTTCCTGTGAAAGCTATCAAAAAGTAATCAACTAACAAAATATAGCCCTTATCAAGAGCAATATTTCATTAGTTAACAGCTTTTTGATACCTCTAACAGGAACCGAGATATAGCCGCTGGAAAAAAGAGCCTGGCAGGCTAGTTGTCCGAGAGGAGTACAAAAACATTTTTCAGACATTTTTAAATATTTTATTGCCGTTTTATAGCAATTTTCAGGTAAGAAAGCCATCTTAAGCCACCTACAAAGCTTCTCCTTTAAAGAAATCCCTATGCTGGGTCAAACTAGTTATGTAAATATCATCGTAAGAAAAGAAGCAGCAAGACGATAAAATCTGATGCTATTATACTTAGATGTTCTTTTTTTTCCTTTGATATCTTTCAGATTGATCAAGGGGACAATGGAATAAAGTGTACTGTAAGGGTTACTGTAGAAAACTAGAAATAACTTTGTTTAGAGTGGAGGTATCAAAAAATTATCAAGGGATGAAATGTAGAGCTTGTTAAGCTTAATATTTCATTAGTTGAAAGTTTTTCGATAGCTCTTATGGGAACCGAGTTATAAGCGTTCGAAGTTGCGCGCCCTCTGAAAAGGGGGAAAGAGAGAGAGCGCAGACAGTTAGGCGCTCTAGCCGGACTTATATCTTTAAACGCTTATAACTCGGTTGCTGTTAAACCTATCAAAAAACTGCCAACTAAAGAAATATTCCTTAGGATAAGGGCTATATTTCATTAGTTAACTATTTTTTGCTATCTCCACTTCTAACCGAGTTACACCCAATCTAAAAAGCTCTTCTCTTACACCAGGCTTACCTTCATGTCTAGAAATATTTCGATTATTAACAGAAACAAAGTCAACCGAATGCAATCTCATTTTCACTTACTAAACGGTTTGGAGTACTTTCTTGCTAATGGTGTCACCCAGTCAATGTCTTCTTCTTCTCCTCCTCCCTCTCTTTCTCTCTCATCATCTAGAATCTCGATGACACCATCTGCTTCTTCATCAACCATTTGCCATCTCTCCAATTCTCGTTGAATCTCCTCAATTCTTAATTCCAGATGGTTGTCTGGTAGTGGTAGTGGTTGGGGAGGTGGAAGGACGTCTTCAAGAAACAGGTCACTAAAATTAATGGTGTACATCTGCCGAGGATTAGGTGTGCAGGTGGTTTATGTGGTTTTTTTGGAAAATTGAAAAAAAATAGTATTTCACATGAGAGACGCAGAGAAAAAGAGCGTCTAATTGTCTGCGCTCTTCCTCGAGGAGCGCGCAACTTTAAACGCTTATAACTCGCTTTAAGTAATAGCTATCAAAAAGTGATCAACTAAAGAAATGTGCAGAATTTTATGCTTAACAACTTTGTAATTGACAACTTTTTGATATCTCTACTAAGAACTGAGATATAACAATTTTAAAAATCATTACCTAAAGTCCCTTCAAGTTTTTTTCTTACTTTCTATTTTTTTATCCAAAAAAAAACTTCAAATCAAATCAAAAACTCAATTTCAAAAAAGAAAGACAGGTGTTTTCCTCTACCCCAGCTGGACTTACTTTATATCACCTCCTCCATCATCAATTTGATTTTCGAGGAGTGGTTGTTCGTCAAGGTCGACTGGTGGCATTGCTACGATACACCTAAAAAAAATTTACGATTTAAAAAAATTAAGGAGCATGCCCTTGTATTAAAGGGACACTCAAAAAGTTAAGGAAAGTCATAAAACCATTAAACTTTAGATATTGCTATATGGGATTTTTTAAAGCCTTATATCTCGCTTAGATTAATAGCTATCAAAAAGTGATCAACTAGAAAAATGTTCAGTTTTTTATGCTGAGCAATTCATCAGTTGACTATTTTTTGATATCTTCAACTTCAATCGAGATAGAGAGATTTTAACAAATCAAGGGGTCATTCAATAATAAAATTTGCCTTGAAAAGTCTAAAAATCCACTAAATAGAGTCTAAAAACGCTTAAAAACTTCACATAAAGACCCAAAAAAATATGAAGTTTGTTTTTAAATTGTCTAAGGTGCGAAAAAAACAAAAACACTCTCCCCCCAATCCTTCTGTACAAGTAGGTACCATGCACTCGGTAAATAAATAAAAACAAATATTTTTGCGTGTTAAGGTAACTGATAAGAAACTGTCTGTTAAGCAGGAAATAATATTGTTTTGAACGAGAAAAATATTAGTTTATGGACCAAATTATGGTCTTATTTTTTCATGTTAAGAAATTTAGTGCCGATAAGAACTCCTAGTTTTTGTAAGCCTAAGGAAAACGGTTATATCTCAAAAACTGAAAAAGCTAGAAAAAAGTTGTCAACTAACAAAATATTGCCCATAAAAAGGGCTATATTTTCTTAGTTGACAACTTCTTTCTAGCTTTCTTAGTTTTTGAGATACAAGCGTTTAAAGATTGCAGGCTGGAAGCACTCTGGTTTCTCTGCGCTCTCACCTTTTCTTGTTTTGTTAGTTTTCAAAGATAATTTTTTTTGTTAACAGAATTTATGGATGGATTTCAGAATCATTTTCAGAAGAGATCACAGAGAAAGCGAAGAGAGAGAGAGAGAATGAGAGAGAGAGAGATTAAAATGGAATGAGAAGAAAAGAAAGAAAATTATCACTGCATCATCATCATCATCCACACATTTTTCACGCCACTTGCTTCTCGGAATTCGGAGAGACCGGATATGGTGGTGGTCCGAGAGCCGTCACATTCCATTCGTCCTTAGCCATCCCAATCTTGACACGTTTTCCCTCGAAGAAGCGACCGCACGAGGCCATGAAGAAGAACTGGAATTGATTTTTGGTTAGGAATCCTTAGAATAGTTGGATTAAGCTTATCGAGAGCTTTAAAATGAGTATAATCATGGCTAGGTTAGGAAAATAAGCTTTTTCAAAGTTTGGGCCCATCCACGAGATTACTGTAGCTAAGTATACCTTGCTTATATTTTTCTTGAAGCTCTCAACAAGTTTAATCTCATTTTCATAACCATTCCCCCTATTTTTTTCAAAATCCCCCACTTCCTCCTCCTCCCCAACGTCATATTTTTTGTTATTCACATTTCTCAGAATTTCAACTTCAAACACCTGTC
This sequence comes from Caenorhabditis wallacei, assembly GCA_963932035.1. Taxonomy (NCBI): domain Eukaryota; kingdom Metazoa; phylum Nematoda; class Chromadorea; order Rhabditida; family Rhabditidae; genus Caenorhabditis; species Caenorhabditis wallacei. Next base: position 504,482 of record OZ009934.1, read on the forward strand.
ATTTTCAAGAATTCTAATTATCAAAAGAAAGAAAAATGTCATGTTTTTCGAGACATTTTTGATATAATGTGATATAATGGATGGGTTGAGACGCCCACTGAATTGGAATAATTGGTTTTTCGAATCGAGAGATTTTAAAGTGCAAAAATTGATCTGAGCAAGTGCAAAAACTTAAATGGACATTGAGGAATTGAACTTGTGAGCTTTGGAACCATATCCATATTTGTTATCCACTGCGCCATCCAGAAACCGCTTTAGGGCGCGCGCCGGCAGCTTGCCTCGATGGCTCAGTGGCTAACACAGATGTCCGTTGATCCAAAAAAGCCTAAGTTCGACCCCAGACCAGCTTACCTGCTCTCTGAACATTCTCAAGCAAACCAAAGCCAAAATCGATTGAACCAATGGGAAGAGGAGTACAAACCAGGGCATGGCGAGGATAGCATTCGTAGCCACTTGCATCAAGAAGTTCATGTCGATCAAGCTATCTCCGGATGAGCTGGAACCACCGCCGCCGGTGAGAAGACCGCTTTCAAGGACCCAGGTGAGGAGATGTTGCATGGCGAAGCTGACAGAGGTCATTCCGAACGATGGTCCGTACATGATGGATGGGACCATTCCGTAGGGGAAGAGGAGCCACATATCCGCGAAGGTTCCGGTGGTGCGCTGGAAAAAAATGGGCTTTGAGCTTCCTGAGTTAGGCTGAGGCTTAAACTTAATGCAAAATCGTTTTAAGCATGTGCAAAAACCCAAAACCGGGTCCAGGACTCGAACTTAAGCGGCTTTGGATCCAAGGACAACTCTACTATCCACTGAGCCATGGCGCGCGGCGCCGCAGACCATTTACGGCGGCCGGTTTCCATGGCTCAGTGGGTTAAACAGATGTCCCTGGATCCAAGGCACCACAAGTTCGAGTCCTCCCACCGATTTTAGTTTTTTGCACATCCAGAAATCCACCTACCGACGATGATTTCTTCGAAGTCATGGTAGCACAGCAGAGACAGGTTCCAAAGAGACAAAAGATGAAATAGATGAAGGTGAAGAAGACGAAAAGGAGATAAGTGGCCAAATTGAACAAATCAATCGGTTCGTACCACCAGACAACGTCCATGAACTAGAAAAACATTTATATTAATGCCCTTAAATTAGAGGGAGCTTACATGAGCGTAGTACAAGAAGATCATGAGTCCGTTTAAAAATGGGATCAAAAGGATGAAGAAGATTCCATTGAATATCCAAGAATTAGCCAATTTCGGTGCGAGTGTCAAAATGATTCCTTCCAAATAAACAAACACCATTCCAGCTGGGAAAACGGACCGAGTTAAGCATTCCACTTGTTTAGCAGTATCCCTCCAGTCCTGATTAGTGATGTAGTTAGGCCATGGGGCCTTGGTGGCGAATGAGCAATAGGATATCTGGGCGAATATGTTAGGAGAGACTAAAAGGCAAAGGCTTACCAGATGGAGTATACCCCAAAGACTACAGTTAAGGACGTGCCAACGGACAGCTGTGGCGCGGATGCGTTGCCCGAAAATGCACATGTAAAGCATGACGAGAAGGACGCCAACCGTGACGCATGAGATCTAGAAGAGCTTTTTTTAGCAGATTTTTTGGTAAAATCATGCTTCTAGAATGGCTACCGTAACCCTTAGAGTGTCAAAATCGTTTTCCCCACATGCAAAAACCTAAACCCACTCTCAGGACTCGAACTTATCCCCCTTCTGCTCCAAAATCATCTCTGTTACCCACTTTTCCATTAAAACGCTTTGGCGCGGCGCCCCTATACAGTTAGGCGCGGCATTCTGGATGGCTCAGTGGGTAACAGAGATGACTTTGGAGCAGAAGGGGGTCAAGTTCGAGTCCTCAAACCGGTTTTAGGTTTTTGCATATGGGGAAAACGATTTTAACACTTTAAAAACACGAAAATAAGCTTGGAAGCTTGAAAAACGAAAAAATCCAAAAAATGTAAATCACACTTTCAGAGCTTTTTTTTCATGGTTTAAAAGTGTCAAAATCGTTCTCAACATGTGAAAAAACCTAAATCCAGTTTGAGGATTCGAACTTGACCCCCTTCTGCTCCAAAATCATCCCTATTACCCACTGAGCCATCCAGAATACCCCTCGTAACTGTACGGGGGCGCCGCGGCAATGCGTTTTGATGGCTCAGTGGATAACAGAGATGATTTTGGAGCAAAAGGAGGTCAAGTTCGAGTCCTCAAACCGGTTTTAGGTTTTTGCATATGGGGAAAACGATTTTAACACTTTAAAAACACGAAAATAAGCTTGGAAGCTTGAAAAACGAAAAAAAATTCAAAAAAAAATCCCAAAAAAAAAAAATTAAACTTACCACTCCATAAGCCACCTGATCAGCGGCCTGTTTCGCCGAAGCCGTGTTACCCATTCCTGAAAATTATTTTTTATTTTTGATTTTAATATTAAACCCCCACCCTAAACCCTCAGCCTAATAGCCAAAACCAACCTTGCCCCTCGGCGCCTTTTTTCCAATTAAAATACTCAGTGGCGATGGTCAACGCATTCAAATACGTTTCCGTCGTCCACGTGGCAATCAATTTATCCATGGAGACACATTTATTAAAGCATTCCTCGTAAGAATGGAAAAGAAGGGGGAGATTTCTCAAATGTCAGTTGGTGTCCTCCTATGAATCAACGAGAGGAGCAAGAAGTTTCTTACACTAAAATGTCCTCCAATATCCAAGAGAGATATCTCTCTCGGACGGGTCAAGAATTTGATTTTGGTATATTGAAACTGGCTAACCTGAGAGAATGTGTTGCTATGGAGCGAGAACTTCTGATATCTAATATCAAATAATAACGGAGAATGGCTACCGTAGTGCAGTCAGGCGCAAATGTAATTTTCGCCACAAATGACTGGTTTCGGCTCTCTATCTCGCTCTCGAAAAGTTGATATTTTAGATACACCTGCCAATTTTCTCTTAGCTACCGTATACCCATGTCATGTGGTTTTTTGAGCAGGTGTTTTTGGGTTTTTTGAGAAACAGATTTTAATTGGAAAGGGGTTGAACAAAGATAAGAAATACTGAGTCAGTGTGTGTTCAGATGTTCAGAATGACGTAACTACGTTGCGATAAATTGAATTTGGGATAGCAAAATTCAAATTTTAAATGAAAAATCGTACCTAAATCAGACGAAATCCCACTTTCAGAGCTTTTTTCATGGTTTAAAACTGTCAAAATCGTTTTCCCCATAACCAAAAACCTATATCCGCTCCCAGGACTCGAACCTATCCCCCTTCTGCTCCAAAGTCATCCCTATTACCCACTGAGCCATTCGGAATGCCGCGCGGAACTTTACGGAGGCGCCGCGGCAATGCGTTTTGATGGCTCAGTGGGTAATAGGGATGGTTTTGGAGCTGAAGGGGGATAAGTTCGAGTCCTGGGAGTGAATTTAGGTTTTTGCATATGGGGAAAACGATTTTAACACTTTAAAACACGAAAATAGCCTTGGAAGCTTGAAAAACGAAAAAAAAAATACAAAAAACAGTGGATTTAGGTTTTTGCACATGCTGAAAACGATTTTAACACTTTAAAAACACGAAAATAGCTTTGGAACTATAGGTTTTCCAAAAAAACACAAAAAAAACCAAAAAAAAAACGAAAAAAAATGTTAAGTTGTCCAAGATTAAACCCCGCTGAAAAAAAAACAAACTTATTGGTTTCGTCGTCGTATTCGGCGGTGTCCAATTCTTCGGTGGCGGATATTTAGTCGAGTGACCATAATCTACCGTACTACCCATAGTAGTGGTGTTAACCATTGAGATTACGGTAGTCAAAATGGTGGTGAGTACGGTGGATGTCTCCATTCCATCGGAGACGACTCCATCGGAAACGACCCCGTCGGATACCACCGACATGGTGGTACTGTAGGATTACGGTAGTTATAAGGTTACTGTAGTAAGTTTTTTTAAAAAAATAAGAAAAAAAATTCAAAAAAAATATTTTTTTTCAAAGAAAAAAGTATATCATAAGCCTAACAATATACATCTAATCACGCATGACCTCATCAGAAAACTCTAACATTTTCAGTCAAAGATCATAAATTATTTAGAGAAAAAAGTGAGTTGCTAGGCACCATTCTCATTTCACTCGACTTGTTTTTGATTGAATAAGAGGAAAAATGAAGGAGAAAGTGAGAGAGAGAAATTTAATTATGAAGTTGAGTGGATGAAGGAGCTGGGAATGGATTTTTTTTTGAAGGGAATAATTTATAGATGAACTTTTGAATGGGAAATTGTGAAAAAAACATTTTTTTAAAATTTTTTTAAAGCGATTTCTTAGCTGAATCACTCTTTAAAACCCGTTTCAAAAGGAAGAGAGAGCGCAGAGAAGCGAGAGTCCCTCCTCCCTCTAGCTCGCTATCTTTAAACCATTGTATCTCCAAAACTAAGAAAGCTAGAAAAAAGTTGTCAACTGAGAAAATATAGCCCTTTTTATGAGCAATATTTTGTTAGTTAACAACTTTTTTCTAGCTTTCTTCGTTTTTGAGATAAACGCGTTTTAAGGATGCTATCTAGAAAGCGCGCAGATAGAGGGAGAGAGAGTAGAGAAGCAGACACCCCCGTTTCTCTGCGCTCTGACCTTTCTATTTTATCATGTTTTTGGCAGTTTAGAGCTGTTTTTAGGCTTACTTAACTGAAAATGGTAGTCAGAAAACAAATTCAAAAAAAAAATTAGAAAAAAAAATCTAAAAAATTTTTTTCAAAAAAAAAATCTTAAACTGAAACTCTCTCAAATCCAAGTATAGAAAGAAATGCACTCTTGAATCACGTTTAGAAAATCCCGGTCCCAATAGTGAATTCACACTGATAAAGGGCGCCTAATTGCGCTCCATTTGGTCTTCGATCGTTTTCAAGTTTCAAATAAGTTTTTTTCTTATTTTTTCTAAGAATTTTTTTTCAGGACATGTGGTTTGAGTTAGGCATAAGTCTGCGCCGCCCATGGATTACGGTAGCCTTTTTTAGGACCCCCTTAACTACCATAATTTAAAAATCCCTTAGCTAACCCCTACCTGGTGTATAATCGTCGTAGATGATCGTATCCACATCCACCACCTTAACCTTAGCCGGTGTCACCAACGTCGCCAGAAGCAGGAGAACTATCAGACCGCCACGTGTCGTCACCAGACTCATAGTGACGACAACAGACGGATCGGGGCTTTTGGTGAAGTGACTTTCTTTGTGCGGATCTGAAAATGAATGGATTTGAAGATGAACATTTAAAAGTTTTCAACAAAAAAAGTGGATTTTTTCAAAAAAATTAGGTAGAAAACATGCTTCTAGGTCGAATTTCATGGTTTGAAATTGTCAAAATCGTTCTCAGCATATGCAAAAACCTAAATCCACTCCCAGGACTCGAACCTATCCCCCTTCTGCTCCAAAATCATTCCTCTTACCCACTGAGCCATCAAATCGCTTTGGCGCGGCGCCTCAATAAACTTCCGCGCGGTATTCCGGATGGCTCAGTGGGTATTAGGGATGACTTTGGAGCAGAAGGGGGACAAGTTCGAGTCCAGGGAGTGGATTTAGGTTTTTGCACATGCTAAGAACGATTTTAACACTCTTAAAGCACCTAAAACATCCAAAACGATCGATTTTACCAAGATTTTTCTAGAAAAAAACCAAAACCAAAAAAATTCCGCTTAAAAACAACTCTTAAGAAAAAAGGGGAAAATGACTAAATCCGGCAAGCCATAAGCCAATTTTTCAGCTGCTCACATCCAAGTTCAGCAACGGTTTCTTTCCTATTAACAAGACAGGTGAACTAAAGGGGGTACTGTAATTCAATGTTCACCTGCTCTCCGAAACTATGACTCCTTTTTTTTTTAACTTTCTTAAATCGATATAAATCCAAAAAAAACCAAAAAAAGTGATTATTTCATTCAGTGGCAGTTCTCTTATTGACAAGCCAAAAAAGTTAATCAAGTTGGTTTTTGACTAGATATTGGTTTAATATCTGATATCTTGTCCGAAAGGAGTACAAATTGGGGAAAAAGAGGGAAAATCTGAAAAAAGGGGTCTTAAGACCCAAAATTCCACCTGTTTTTTCTATTTTGTGGTGATTTGTTTCAATGGTATCCAGGGTGACAACAAAAATCATATTATGGTTTTTGGAGGGATATAACGTTATATATTATATTATATATAAAGTTATATAATCAATAAGAGATAGCTTAAATTCAAAAAACACGAAATCCAGGTTATTTAAGGACTTTAAAAGACGCTATGCGCTTATATTTAAGTATATAACGTTATATAAGCTTAAGTAATGTTATATATCGTAGAATAACATTAATATCATCAAAATACATGAAAATAATATTAAAATTGCTCCAAAAATCAATAAAAACTATATTTTTCAAAAAAAAAAAGATTATTTAAAATTATATAATTTTATGTAACCTTATATAACATTATATAACTATTTAACTTAAAGAATGTGTTAAAAATCATATTTTTATCTAAAATCAATTTAAACAATCTTAAATAAGTTTAGAAAACCAAATTATATACAAAATGAGCTCAGCGCCTCTGAAACACCTGTTATTATCTTTTTGATAAAAATCTTGTTAAAACTTTCCAAATCGAATTTATAAAATATTGGCAGTGTTCAACTTAAAAATCAAGAAACCAAGAAACCAAAAAATTTAAGAAAAAAAAATTATTTCGACAGGTAATGATAATAGTTTCGCGGTGGGAAGTTGTCCGGGATATGGTGGTCCGTCTGAAAATATCACTATATCTCGTTTCTCTGCGCTCTCTCCTCTCTTAAAATAGAAAAATGCTCACCTTAACCTCCGAATTCTTGACCGTATTCGTAGTCTGCACGAATCGTTCCAATGGTAATTGTCCATCTCTCCAATCATAAGTACAGAATACAAAAGAAGTTAAAACTATTAAAACAAGAATAAGGATCTTCATTTTTTGGTGAAAGACACAAAATTGTGTCATCTGGGTTTATATAATGGTCAATGGGTAAATATAGCGTCAAGTAGCTGAATAAGTAGTTGAGTCAATATAGGAAGTGATAATAGTGACCTCACGAATTGAATGGGGAACTGATCTTTTTCTCGTGTACTCCTTTTGGACAAGCCTAAATAATCTTGGAATTTGAAGAAAAAATTGTCCACGAGGAGTACAAAACCTATATTACGCTTTTGCATCCTCAAAGCAGTTATCGCTAGAAAAAACTTTCCTAAAACAGCTGTATCTCTGAAACTAAGAAAGCTAGAAAAAAGTTGTCAACTGAGAAAATATAGCCCTTTTTATGAGCAATATTTTGTTAGTTGACAACTTTTTTCTAGCTTTCTTAGTTTTTGAGATAAACGCGTTTTAATATTGCAAGCTAGAAAGCGCGCCCAGATAGAGGGAGAGAGAGTAGAGAAGCAGACACCCCCGTTTCTCTGCCCTCTCACATCCCTATTTTATTGGGTTTTTGTCAGTTTAGAGCTGTTTTTAGGCTTATTTAACTGAAAATTATCTTCAAAATAAGAAAAAAAATCTAATATTTTGTTAGTTGACAACTTTTTCTAGCTTTCTTAGTTCTCGAGATACAGGCGTTTAAAGATTCTTAACTTTACTTCGATTGATAAAGGAAAGAGGGCGCAGACACGCAGACACTCTCGCTTCTCTGCGCTCTAACCTTTTTTCCACAATCCCCTTGTCCACGAGGAGTACAATGTCATACAACTGGTTTTTTGAACTTTGCGTCTCTGCCATTCTTCTCTCTTTTTTATCAATTGTCATCATTATTTGCCAGTATAAATAGATACGTGTTTATCGTTTTTCTCGACATGTTTCATTGGTTTTTGCAAGTTTTAGCCTAATTTTTAACTAACCCTAAATTCCAGGAATAAAAAAAATCATGGTTAACTACAAACTAACCTACTTTTTATCCCGTGGTTTAGCGGATACTTCCCGCCAGCTATTCCACCTTGCTGGCGTGGAATTCGAGGATGAGAGGCTTAATCATGAGCAATTTCTGGAGAGAAAGGAGAAGTTTCCGTTTAAGCAGGTTCCTGTTTTGAGTGTGGATGGACTGGAGATTCCACAATCTATGGCGATAGCTAGGTACTTGGCAACTAAGTTTGGTAAGTTTTGGGAGCATCTTACTTTTATGGGATAGCTTAAGAGACTGCTTAAATATTATGGAACTACCTAAACCCCAAATCTTATAAACCCTATAAAATCACTTAAGGAACCATCTACCTAAATTGTTCCAGGTTACTCCGGCCAAACCGCCGAGGAACAAGCCATGGTCGACGCCTTTGTTGACCTCTTCAAAGATTTCTATTCTGAAATCCACGACTACTTTTATACCATGTTAGGCTTCACTCAACTTGACAAGGACACCCAAAAAGACCAAGTTCTGATTCCGGCAAGAAACAAGTTTTTGCCCTTTTTGATTAAGTTTTTGAAGAAGAGCAAATCGGGATTTTTAGTGGATTCAGGGTTAACTTTTGCTGATCTGATTATCAATGATAATATGACAACTTTGTTGAATTGGTGGCCAGAATATGCTGATGAGTATCCAGAGGTACCCTATTATAAGAGCATGATTTGAGAAAAAAGAAGAAATTTCAGATTTTGTCATGGCATAATCGTGTGATGAACTTCCCGAAATTGAAGGAATATTTCGAAAAGAGACCTGTTACCATGGCTTAACTTTTCTTATTTTGTACTCCTCTCGGACAATAAATTGTTGTTTTCAGATTATTGCAGAATTTGTTACGTAGATGACCTTGAATAAAGAGATCAATGGAGTAAATCGTCTTAAAATGTGTTTTTTTGTCAACAAGGTTTTTAAGAATTCTAGCTAGGGAGGGGAGACGCAGAGTCTTCAAACTTTAGAAGGCTGTATCTCTGTTAGTTTAAAAGATATCGAAAAATGGTCAATTACAAAAATGTTAAGCTTGAAAAAATTAACATTTCATTAGTTGAAAGTTTTTTGATATCTCTAATGGGAGCTGAGATATAGGCGTTTGAAGTTGCGCAGGAGAAACGCAGACACGTAGACTGCCTAACTTAGAAGCGCTGTAACTCTGTTCGGAATAGAGCTGGAGAAAAATTTCCAATTGATAAAATACTGAGAATTTCATGGGGAATATCCTTAAACTAAAAAAAAGGAAAATTTGAAAAAAAAATTTTTTTAGTCGAAAAAAAATTTTTTCCCAATTTTCTTAAAAACTTAACCAGATGTTTAATCTAGCTTAAATAAGGTCCCCAAATTTTTTCAAGCAACTTAAACCACTTTAAGCATAGTTATGGATTTTTAAAATTAGGCCACGCCCCTTTTTAGTCCTCACTCCAAAAAAAAACACGTCGAATTGTCATTTCGAACATCGTCATTTCAACAAATTGAACAAAAATAATTAAATTAATTTTCTACGATTAAAATTGTAAGATTTTTGGTCACGACCTTCTTTCTCTTCTCTCTCTCTCCACTTATCATTCTCGCCACCACAATTTTCACTTTTAACCACATGATCAAAAAAGTGGTTGACCATCCAATTCTTCTGAAACTAAATGGAATTCAGAAGTGACGTCGTCTGGAACATCGTGGAATGGAAAAGGGGGAGGAGGATTGAAAAACAATAAATAGAGTGGGGGATATTTGTTTAATAGATCATCCCTTCTTCATCTTCAGAATTCAGAATACCGCCCAGTTGGTAAACAGACACTTCTAGGCTCCGCCCACTTCTTCTTTTTTTTTCATGAATCAGTTCCAGTCTCTTCTCTTCAATTCGATTCAAGTTCATCATGATGTGGTCAATTGCTGCTGTACTTTCAATCATTGTCGTTGTGGAGTCTGGAAGTGTTGGATGTGAGTTTGAACTATTATAACTCCCTAGGGATCAGAGATAATGAAAAGTGGTTAACTAAAGAAAAATGGGATTTTTTATGAGGAGTATTTTGTTAGTTGACCATTTTTTGATAGCTGTTAAACTAACAAAGATACATAAATTTCAAAAAAGTTATCATAAAAATTGGTATAACTCCGCTAGCAGTAAAGCTATCAAAAAATGGTCAACTAATGAATTATTCAGCTTAAAATTCTGCGTATTTCATTAATTGAAAGTTTTTTGATATCTCTAACGGGAGCCGAGATACAGACGTTTGAAGTTGCGCGCCCCCGACGCGAGACTCCCCGGTTTCCAGGGGGCGCGCTACTTCAAACGCTTATATCTCGGCTCCTGTGATAGCTATCAAAAAACGTTCAACTAATGAAATATAGCTTATGACAAGCTCTACATTTTCTTAATTGACTATTTTTTGATATCTCTAAAATTAACCAAGTTACAGTTGTTTTTGTAAAGCAACCAATTTTTTTGATTGTTAAAAAACATCAATTAACTATTCTTCTTTTTTGTTAGTTTTTCTCTTTTTTCCCGTTCCTCAAAAACAAAAAAAACACTCTTAAATAATTCAGTATGCCGAACGGAATGCATCGAAATGAATTCCCGAAAAATCGTGCGTGTTCATTTAAAGGATGAATTAGTGATGGCTGGTGTGTGTAATAATAAAACAGAAATGGATGGATCCATTGTTACTCCTTATGTTTGTCATAAGAATGTTGGTCTATGGACTTTGGATGAGTTGGTAAGTGGACAGTTTTTTTGGAAAACATGAAAAATCCAGATTCTAAAAGAAAAAGAAAAAGTGGGCGTAGCTTAAAAATGAAATTAAAAGTCATAATCATTTTCAGCTAACCGAGAGCTTTTAGAAAAGTACCCATATGCCTAACTTCGGGTAAAATTGATTTTTGATCTTTTATGCGCCTTTAAAGTCGTGTTAAGACCCAAAAATAGAATCACAAGGAATATGAAAGCTCTCCGTGAGCTTAACTCAAATTTGACATTGAAATTTTGGAAATCCTTTGAGAAATTGAAAAAAAATGTAAAAAAGAGCCATTTTTTCCATTTTTCGCTGGTTACAGTAATCCGAGAAATATAGTAATCACTACAGTAATCGCGTCTAGTATCCAAAACTTTGAAAATATTTCGAAAATTCTAAAAAATTCCAATTTTATTTTTTTGTTGGTTACAGTAATCCCTACAGTAATCGCGTCTAGTCTTCAAAACTTTGAAAATATTCCAAAAAATTCCAATTTTTTTTGGTCACAGTAATCCTGGTACTACAGTAATCCGAGCAGTACAAAAATTCCAAAAAAGCGTTTTTTTTTTTCATTTTTTCAAATTTCCAATTTTACTTTTTTTTCTGGTTACAGTAATCCTGGTACTACAGTAATCACTACAGTAATCCCATCAATACAAAAGTTTTAAAAAAAATCCCATTTTTGCTAATTACAGTAATCCCATTAAATCCAAGATACAGTAATCCTAATACTAGAGTATTATCTACAGTAAAAACAGTAAATTCAAAATACAGTAACCTTATGATTACAGTAGTCCCCTTTATCCCAAAAATTCCAATTTTCAGGACGAAGAAGGCGTTGTCTCTTTCGAAAAACTATGCCCGACACCAGAACAATATCCATTTGAACTCCGTTCCACATGCCCTCGAATCCACGATAATCATGATGAGCCATCAATCGGAATGGATTTGGATGAGTATCCAAATTCATCCGGTGACACCCCATTATCTCTAGCCTAATTCTCATGATATTCTTTATTTTTTATATATTATGTATATAGAAAAAAATACAAGAAAACGAATAAATAAGAATTGAAATCTGGAGGGGAAATCACAACACTTGCCATAATTATTATCACATTTAAATGAGATAGAGCGCATTTTCCACGCTCATGGGACCTAAAAAAAGAGGAAAAAACGGGGAAAGCTGTGTGGTGAGAATTCGGGAATTCCGGGAAAAATGCGGAATTTTTAGTTATATGAAAAAAGCAGTTCATAAGATCCCTTAATTAGCTGGGGATCTCGACGGGAATACTCTCCATTGACTTCGTGGAATCTTTTGGAGATATTTGATTTTGTTGTAGAATACTTTGTACCTGAAAAGAAATTGGAAATTGTAGTCCTCGTGGACAATAATTGGGACCAAAGTACAGGTGACTAAGTTCAAGTGTTCCTAAGAAAAACTCAAGTGGAATAGTTCTAAATTGCTGTGGAAATTGAGTGATTACTGTAGCAAAACACAAAAATCGAGTTTTCTATCTACCGTAATCCTACAGTAACCCGAAGAATGAGATTTTTGAAAACAAAAACTTGATGAATTATTTTAGATAGCTAAATACAGTAATCCTATACTGAAATACATATTATAGCTATCTACAGTAATCCAATCTCAAAACCGTCTTAATCTACAGTAATCCTTAGTCTCTTGACCTTCCCAAATCTACGTGTCAAACCGTCCATTTCTCTCCTCCAATTAAACCAATTTCCTATTTGAAAGGTGTGTTCCGGTCGGTTTCTAAATAAATTGAACCAAGAGAAAAAACCGGGTTCAAGAAAGTGTGAAGGTCATCGGAAGAAAAGTATCGGGTGGAAAAAAAGTGATTACGTAAATGAGGTGATTTAAAGTGGCATTTTTACACTGAAAAGTGTCGAAAAGTTAGAAAAGTACTTGAAAAAGGACATCGAATTTGTGAACTTTTGAAAAGTGCGGAAAATGATGGAATTGGAAGGGATTACTGGACCTAGAATGAGTTGAGGACTACTGTAGCTATTTCGCAACTTACAGTAATTATTATTGAAGGATTACTGTACCTAGAATGAGCAAGAGGACTACTGTAGCTACTGCACATCCTGTAGTTAATATAGAAGGATTACTGTAGTTATACTTAGCTAGAGATTACTGTGCCTGGTCTGGGTTACTGTAGCTAGTTACTGTAGCCATAGCTAAAGGATACTGTACCTAGAAGGGTTACTGTAGCTACCTTACAAGCTAACCACACTAGGATTACTGTAACTCATCTTCCCCTTACCAAATCACTCCAATAACCGAACAAATTGCCACCGAGATAAAATAACCATCAATCGCCACCTCACAAACATCACCTCCCGCCGAACATTGATCCGCCAGAACTTTTGTGTTGCACGCATAAAGAATACTGTAATTCCCTCTATTAAAAGAGCATTTCAAGAATAAACAACTCACTCCTTAGTCCCCTTAACCACACAATCCTTATAAGTAAACCAGTCCGTCACCGAGAGAACTACCGTAACCGGCCAATTTCCACCCAAATTATTCAAAGTGTTCAGCATAGTCATATAGGTTCCACCGATTCGAGGATCCGAGATTTGCGCGATGAACGCCATCATTGAGACGAACATGGAATAGGTGGCAAGCTGGAAAATTCTTCTGGATTACGGTAGCATAGAATATAGCTTACCTGATGGAAAATATAACCAGTAATCCACACAACATACACAGATAACTCAAATTTGCCATCGGCCAGTCTAAAGTGTGGGGTCCACCAGACAAGCGCGGCGAAGACTCCACCAATGAAAATTCTGTAGGGGAACGCCAAAAGGAAGATATTCAAGGGGCGTGGTCCCGCCGTCCATTTCCCGATCATCCATGGAAGAAGAATTTGCATTGGTGTTAAGAAGACTCCAATTGAAGCAAGACGATCTTTCGGGATTCCCATATCGATCAATTTCAGACTCGTCATTCCATCCGAAGCAGCGAAGGCGAGTTTTCCGGTTAGGAGAATGGCCACCATCCAATGAGTCGGTTTGAGTTTAAGGATTTTGTAGAGGACGGCGTAGGATTCGGCGACGCCGAGTTCTAGTTCCTCTTCCTCTTCTCCTGGAGTCTGGTTAGCTGGGACCGACATGTCCACTTCGCGTTTAAGGATTAGGACGAGGGTTGTCGTGATGATGAAGACCCAGCCCCAGAAGAAGACGTAGCCTGGAAGAGAAGAAAAGTTTTAGGAGTTGTTCCCCCCCTTTTTCGGATTCTGAAAACCTTTCTCTACAGCTTTTTTACTTTTTTTCAAGGATTTTTTTAGTATATACTTAAAAATCGTTGAATTACTGTAAGCGCAAAGTAGCTAATTTAGGTTTTTTGGAAGCTAGTAGCTCCCTAAGCTAAACCATCTTAGCTAATAACTTCCTTATGGTCCTCGAACCCCATTTGTTATTGTTTTGGTCTCACTGACCGCAGAATATCAATTTCAGGCTCCACTTCCTCAATAATAAACAAAGGTGTGCGCTTTAGAATATTTAAACAATTCCTTTATATTGTCCAGTATAATATAATAAAACGTCACTTGCACTCTCTCCATTCTAAAAGGGAATCGTCATATATATATATCCCACGCAATAACTTTCTGGCTTTGTTTCTATATATCTTCGTGTTCTCTTTTTTCGCGTTTTTTGGGTGTTGGTTCCTCTCTCTCTCTCAAAAAAAATAGATCAACTTCTTCTTCTTTTTTTTGTCGGCGTGGGTTGAGGAGCTCCGCCCTCTCCTATTCACTCTCGTTTTATGCTTTTAGGCGGAAACGGGAAACCAATATTCACATTCCTCTACTCCATTTTCAGAGAAACGGACAATGAGTACACGTTTCGTCGTTTTTCTGTTGGTTGCTGTTGTCGCCGCGGCGATTGGCATGAGGAGTGAGTTAGGGGGGAGTTTAGGCTAGTTAGCTAGCTTAGATAAGCTAAAACTATTTGAAGTAGCTTAGTAGGCTAAGACTAGCTAGAGCCATTCAGTGAGCTAGCTAAAGTAGCTTGAATTAGCGTAGTCTGCTCTGGGCTAGCTTAAGCTAGTTCAAGTTTTTGAGTGAGTCAGCCAAAGCTATTTCAACTTGCTTAGCTGCTCTGTGCTCACTTAAGCTAGATCAGCTTCCAAGTGAGCTAGCTTGATCTTAGCCAAGGCTGTCTGAAGCAACTTAGAAGGCTCTAAACTAGCTTAGACTAGCTAAAGCCTTTACCTAAGCTAGTCAACGCTATTTGAAGTTGCTTAGCTTCAAGCTAACCAATCCAATCTCCGTTAATTTCCAGCGAAACGAGACAATTGCAAATCGGAAAAGTTGCGGGAATTAGTCCTGGAGACTGTAGGCATCTATCCACATCAATATAGTTATCAAGCCAAGTGAGTTTCTCTCCTTAGCGACATTTCTTCCATAAATAATCTTCCAGATATCTCAAACAACAAGCCGAGGAGCGTTTCGGTTTCTGGTGGAGCGCTGTTATCGTCAGTGAGCGTGGCGGTTACGGTATGAGTGCCGTCTATGATCAGTATAAGAATACGTCATGCGAGATGATGTTGTTCGATACGTATTATTGGATTGGAAGGACTTGTTAGATCGGATTGGAGCTTCGTATGATAAATGTTGAAAGGAGTTATAATTTTTTTTTCGTCTTCTGTCTATCTAATAAAATGTGATCATCATCAAAACATTGTGTTAGAGCGCGTTTACAAAAAATTGAATTTTCAGGTATTTTTCAGAAAGTCTCAATAGAGCGCGTTTGCACTAATAGCTTAAAAACTTTAAATTCAAGCCAAAATCCCGACTTTAAGCCTATTTTAAGTTTTTTTTTTTCGGATTTTCATTCTAAAAATCACTTTTTTTCACTATTTTAAGGTATTATCAATAGAGCGCATTTGCATTAACAGCTGAAAAATGCGATTTTTAAGCCAAAAACCATATTTTAGGCCTAGTTTATGTCAATTTATGCATTTTTTTTTTTCGAAAAAATTCGAATTTCAGCGATTTTTCAGGGATTCTCAATAGAGCGCATTTATAACATTGGCTTAAAAATTCAATTTTTCAGTTAAAAAACTATATTTTAGGCTTATTTTAAGCCTATTTTATTCTAAAAATCGCTTTTTTCACTATTTTAAGGTATTATCAATAGAGCGCATTTGCATTAACAGCTGAAAAATGCGATTTTTAAGCCAAAATCTCGATTTTAAGCCGATTTTTAGGGTTTTTCTGATTAAAAACCATTTTCTATTCAAATTTCCGCAACTTTTTCTCTTCTTTTTTCTCTCTCTTTACCCAAAAATATCTTCCCTCAAAAAAAAAACCTAAAGAGAAAACAAATAGAAATCAATTCTATTAGCTCCCCGGGGAGCGTTTCTCTTCAAACTTCGCCCATAAGGGGCTCTCTCATCCAACGTCATTTTTTTCTTCTAAAACGACACACTAAAACCATTTTTATAGGAGGAGGAGGAGGATTCAGAATACCTGCCAAATCGACCATTCCATAATCCTTTGCATTCTCCTTGGATCTTAAGAAGTCATTGCAGAAACCGGGAGATTCCAGGGCGAGAAAGACGATATTACCGAGGAAATAGCCGGCGGTTTGACCAACAGCGTTACAGGTGGAAGCGTAGCCAACGTTTTTTCTGGAATTGTTAAAGTTTCTGATGGTAGCTACAGTACCCAAAAAGTTCAAATTATAGATTACCATAGAACAAAGTACAGTACTCCGTTAAAAGCCCAATTCAATATTTTTATGTTCTATATATATATTTTTATACGTTCTTATATAAACCTTAGAAGCTTAGCATTTTCAAAAAATTTTTGAAAAACCTAAGCTTAGTTTACTACAGTAAAAAATATTACAGTACCTTAAAATTTAAGTAAATTTTATTTTTCTATTAAATACCGTATACCCAGTTAGCGATGTGATATTTATTACTGTAGTACAGATTACTGTAACCTGCTAAGTTTAGTGAAGCTTAAGGTACTGTATAAACCTTAGTATTGTTAACCATAAAGCTTTTAAGTATGTCGAATTTTTTAAAATCAAAATTAACTAACAATCTACTCTTTAAGCAATTATATACGGTATACGGTATCTTAAAGGGACTATGGTAAATATAACTACGGTATATTATTTCTTAGTATTTATATCAATGCCTTGGTATTCTAGAACTGCGCTGAAGATTACTGTAGTAGCTTATACTGTAAGCTATAGTTACTATAGTACGGTTTACTGTAAGTGTTACTGTAGTACAGCTTACTGTAACTTTCTAGGTTTAATGCAATTTCTTCAACCTTAATCTTTGTTGGATACTGTAGTATCTTCACAGCTAAGCCTGGCTAAGAGTGAAGGGTATACTGTAGCCCCTGTCTATATGCTAAACACAGTTTACAACTAGTTTTTTTTTTCGAAACTTTTTTCTCTAAATAAAGAATCGAGATTAAACAAACAAGGCCGTTTCGCTTCAATGCATTCTTTTTTTAAAAAGGATTTTAATTTAATTAAACTTTTTTTTTCCGCTAATTTACAAAATTCTTACTTCGAAAGCATTGTCAATGCCCATCCATCAACAGCAATATCCTGTGTGGCAGCTAAGAAATTCAATGGCAAGAAGATAAGCATGAGGAAGACGACATTCGGTGATCCACCATTTTCTCCCATTATATCATTGACTCGGAACGATAGGAATAGCATAAACGCTCCGATTAAGTATTGGCATGGAACCATCCACGATTTCCTTCTTCCCAAACGCTTAGAATAGACTGAATCGACGATTGGAGCCCATAGAAGTTTCATACTTAAATTAAATTGATTTCTTATTATTTCTTAAAGATCCCTAAACAATTTCCATACCTAAACGGCCAATAAGCAAACGAAAAAATGGCCTGTGATCCATAGGAAACGTGTTTACTCGAGAGCAAAAGCGGCACTGCGCCGATGAGACCCAATGGGACGCCTTGAAGAAGATATAAGAATAGAAGTAATAATATTGAGGAGATGTCGCCTTTAAGTGTGTCATGGGTACGTTTGAACCAGTTTGCGTTTGGATCCACGTTCTGCAATCAAGTTGGTGGGGTTTTAGGCTATTTTAGATTTGAATTTACAGAAAAAACTTAAATTTTTATGGGTTTAGCTTTTTTTGTGTTTTTTCTGTCATTTATAACCTATTTTAAGCTTTTTTTTGGGATTTTTAAGTTTTTCAGACATAAAAAGTCATTGATTCATAGAAAAAACTCAAATTTTTCGGTTTTCAGTCAATTTTAGCTGATTTTTTAGGTTTTTTAAAGGAAATTATATATATTTTTGAGCTAAACAGTTATTTTAACCTATTTTAAGCTATTTTTGAGTTTTTGGAACTATTTTAGACCTAAAAAGTGATTAATTTATAGAAAAACCGAAGTTTTTACGGTTTTTAATTAGTTTTAACCTATTTTCTTGATTTTTGAGAGTTTTAAACGTATTTTTTTTAACAAAATTAGTGAATTTTAGCTATTTTTGAGGTTTTGGAACTATTTTAGACATAAAAAGTCATTAATTTATAGAAAAAACCGAAGTTTTTACGGTTTTTAATTAGTTTTAACCTATTTTCTTGATTTTTGAGAGTTTTTAACGTATTTTTCCAACAAAATTAGTGAATTTTAGCTATTTTTAGGGGGTTTAAAGTATTTTAGACCTAAAAAGTCACTAATTTATAGAAAAAAACCCAATTTTTTCGGTTTTCAGTCAGTTTTAGCTTATTTTTCAAATTTCAAGGGAGTTTTTGACGATTTTTCCAACAAAATTAGTGAATTTTAGCTATTTTTGAGGTTTTTAAATTATTTTAGAGCAAAAAATTGACTAATTCATAGAAAAATAGGTTTTTTAATGGTTTTAAGCCTATTTTTTCGTGTTTTAGGAAGTTTTTGACGATTTTTCCAACAAAATTACTGGTTTTTCCGCTTTTTTTGCTATATTTTTAATCTAGGTCAAGTCTAGTTCGGTTAGTACTGTTTTCTCTACTTTTAGGATGATTTTTAGCTATTTTTAATGGTTTTTAGTGATTTTCACTATGATTAATTGGGTTTTTAGCTAATTTTAACTGTTTTTAAAGGATTTTTACCGATTTTTGGTCATTTTTTGTGTTTTTTTCGAATTTTTGGTTAAATTTAGAGTCTAAGAGTCCAATTTTAAGGTTTTTAGAGAATTTTTAATGATTTTTGGATCAAAATTAGTGGTTTTTTCATCTTTTTTAGATAAATTTTAGTCTGAGTTAGGTTTAACTTGGTTAGTAATAGTTGTTACGATTTTAGAGGGATTTTTAGCTATTTTTTATGGTTTTTGGGGTATTTTTCACTATTTATCCCGAAAAACTGACAGGATCGGGTAACAAATGCTGAATATCGGGATCATCAAGATTATCATCATCACTATCCTCATCCCTTCCATCATAATCATTCGATGGCAGATAAACACGTGGAAAATGTCCACCGGCGGTCGAGAAATCGACATCCGGCTCATAGGCCATCACGTCTTCCGATGTACGTGGCAATCGATTTTTGTGACGAGCGCGGATTCGGTCTGTCATTGCTGGAAGACGGGGAAGCGATGGCTTAGAATGGGGACGAGTGGAAGAGGGTTTTGAGAAGAAAAATGGAAGAAATCGAGGGGAAACTAAGGATTTAGAGCATTTTTAGGGGGTTTTTTGATGGAAAAATGAGTTTTTTTCATGGGAAAATTGGATTTTCAAGTCGAAAAATGGTTTTTTTTTAATGTGAAAAATAGATTTTTCACAAGAAAAATGTTTTTTTTCATGAAAAAATGGTTTATTAAGTTGAAAAATCGATTTTTTCAAGAAAAATGGATTTTTTTAAAGAAAAAATGGTTTTTTATGTGAAAAATCTATTTTTCCAATAAAAAAAATCGATTTTTCATAAGAAAAATGATTTTTTTTAAAGAAAAAATGATATTTTTTTTCAAGAAAAATGGTTTTTTTTCAAGAAAAATGGTTTTTTTCATGGAAAAATTAGATTTTTTTTTAAAGAAAAATGAATTTTTTATAGAAAAATTGGATTTTTTTATGGAAAATTGGATTTTTTTATGGAAAAGTTGGATTTTTTATGGAAAATTGGATTTTTTTATGGAAAGGTTGGATTTTTTTCAAGAAAATCGATTTTTCACAAGAAAAATGAATTTTTTAGAGCTAAAAATGGTATTTTTTTAAAGAAAAAATGGTTTTTTTTAATGGAAAAATTGGATTTTTTCATGGAAAAATTGGATTTTCAAGTCGAAATCTAATTTTTCCAAAAAAAAAATCGATTTTTCACAAGAAAAATGTTTTTTTCATGGAAAGATTGGTTTTTTTTCAAGAAAAACGATTTTTTTAAAAGAAAAATGAATTTTTTAGAGCTAAAAATGGTATTTTTTTGAAAAAAAAGTTGTTTTGAAATTTCAAGGTTTTTATTTACTTTTTCCAGTGATTTTTTAGTTATTTTTGGGAATTTTGACATAAAATATTAGAAAAATCAATTTTTCCCCATTTTTCCCCCCAAAAAATGCTCATTTTTCGTCACTAACCAATTGTCTCAACTTCGGAATCAATATCGATATAGGTGTAACTCATAATATCTGGAACTAGATAGGGGGAATATACGAGAAATAGTGACTAAAAGACAAGAAGAGAGGCGAAAAGTAGGTTAAACATCAAAAGAGAGACCATCAAACACACCGTCTTTTATTCTTTTCTTTCCGTTTTTTTCTCTTTTTTTCCGACGAAAAATGTTCCGATTCTATGCGGGGAAAATAAATAAAAATTGAGACACGTTGCAAAAAATGGGTGTGGATTTACGATAAACTGCATGCGGTGGCGGGATTTCGGAGCATCGTTGGGGCGGTTTAGCGCGGCAATTTAAAAGTTAGTTTTTAAAGAAATCAGGGAATTTGTTAGTTTTTTAGTAAAATTAATAGTTTTTTCAAAGTAAAAAATTAAATTAGTTAAAAATATCAGTTAAGAAATGTCTTGCAAGTTTTAATCCGAATTAATTAAATTGTCTCGGGGTGTCCAGCGGAATTCACGGATATTTAGTGGGAAATGTGATAAGAATTATAATTAGATTGGTGTCAGTGATCAATTTAAAGACAAAGAAACCCCTAATTTCGAATTAAATCGATAAAATTGGGGAAAACGAGAAAAACACTGAAAAACTCAATTTTCAAAGGAAATTTAGAGTTTTTAATGAAAAATCTGAGATTTAAAGCTTGAAAATTCTTAAATTAAGCAAAAAATGAAGAAAAAACTGCAAAAAATTATTAGAAAATCAAGTATTTTCGTTAAAAACCAATTTCCATGGGAAATTCTCAATAGAGCGAGTTTTCATCATTAAAAATTATCAAAATGATGGTAATCTCTTAAAATAAGCTAGAAAAATTAAATTTAGCCTTTAAAAAAGCGAAAAATCACGAAAAATTCGAATTTAAATCGAATTTTTAAAGAATAGTCCAATAGAGCGCATTTGCATCAAGTTAAACATTTAAAAATGAAGGAAAATACTAAAAATAAGTTAGAAAAATCAAAATTAGCCTTAAAAAAGCGAAAAATCTCGAAAAATTCAATTTTAAATCGATTTTTAAAGAATAGTCCAATAGAGCGCATTTACAACAAGTTAAAATTTAAATTAGTGGTGAAAAAAAATTTAAAAGCTAAAGAAAATCCAAATTTAGTTTAAAAAAAAACAAATATTCTTTTTAAAAAATTGAATTTGAAAAGTGATTTGAAAGGGTAGTCCAATAGAGCGCATTTACATTTTAAGCTTAAAAATTATTTTTTTTACAGAGAAAAAGAAAAAAAAAATGTTTTTCTTAACAAATTTTGCCGAAAACCTACTCAATTTCCCTTATCATTCACTTTAAAAGTCATCATAAATCAAAAACCAAAAAAAAAAAGTCAAAAAAACCTTAATCTTGTTCCTCCTCCACTCCTCCTCCTCCTCATCTGGATCCTTCTTCATCTTCGTCTTCTGCTCCTCCATTGACACAATATCACATTGTGATGGATGTGGCTGAATAGTGGAATCGAAATCGACAGATTCACTTAAATCGAACGGTCCAACGGTGGCCGTCATCTTATTGAAGAAGAAGAAGAATTTTAGAAGTTCGTCTCTCTCTTGTGGGCGGGTACTTCAGTAATCAGAAGAAGAAGAATGAAGACGAAGAGAAAGAAAGATCTTGAACTTTAAAATAGAAAAGACAAATCGATAAGGGAAGATGATAAGCGAGATGGAAGGAGGAGGGGGGATTGATATCCCTCTCGTTTATTCCACATTCCTTGTTTTTGCGCTTTTTGGTGTAGCTTTTCGTATTTTGATCGTATGGCATTTTTTTAAATCGCTATAACTCTGTAGCCATTAGAGCTATCAAAAAAGTGTTAACTAATGAAATGTAGCCCTTGATAAGCTTAATATTTTGTTAGTTGACCACTTTTTGATTGCATTTTTCCTTGTCGAGATATTTGGTCTTTTGTAAACTATACAATGTACGGTAGTTGTAATAGTAAGTAACTAGTTAGACATTCAAATCGCTATAACTCGGTAGCTATTAGAGCTATCAAAAAATTGTTAACTAATGAAATGTAGCCCTTGATAAGCTTAATATTTTATTAGTTCACCACTTTTTGATAGCTCTCACTGGAACTGAGATATTTGGTTTTGTACATACCAGATACAATGGGGGTAGAAGTAACAGTAACTAACTAGTAGTAAACTTAAATCGCTATAACTCGATAATGGTTTAATCTATCAAAAAATTTCTTAACTAACAAAATTTAGCTCTCAACAAGCTCCAAATTCACCTAGTTAACCACTTTTCCATATCTCTACTCTAAACTAAAATAGCTAATTAGCCTTGACGCCCTGCTTAGCATCTTTCTTTAAACGCCCATATCTCTGCCCCTGTTAAAGATATCAAAAAACTTTCAACTAACAAAATATAGCCCTTGTTAAACTCTATATTTCATTAGTTAACCATTTTTTGATAGCTTTACCAGGAAGTTAGATAATTTCGTTTGAAGTAGCGTATCAATTTCACTTCCCCACCAATCAAAAGAGACTTTGTCTACTGACCTAATACCTCTGGTATCATATGACCAAGGCTAGGTCACTGATCTAAAGGAACACCACTAATCATATTTTCGAAACTTAAAGGAGGGAATTTTGATTTTAATACGTAAGGTCTTACGAACTCAGCTGATCTATGTGGCAATTCGAAAATCCTAATTTTAGAAAATTTTAATTGTCACGTGCTGGATCTAGTGACTATTCATGAATGCCCTTAAAGTACATGGATAGTAAAATACATTTTTTTAAAGGGTTTGAACTTTTTTATAAACTTTTTTGTTGAACCAAAAAATGTTTTGTACTCCTCTCGGACAAGCTACCTTTCTTCTTCTTCCCCTCCCACGCAACCAAATGAACAATGCTATTGTCTCTCTCTCTTCTCTTTCTAATTTATGATTGCCTTTCGGTTTTTGTGAAAGCGGGGTCTCAAGACCAAGGTTTCATCATGAAAAGAAGTCATTCTGGACAATTGGTAGGTGGAATGTGGTAATTGGAAGTTGCGAAAAACGGTTTGGGGAAAATTGAGAAAATGGGTTTCAAGGGGTTTAGGGTATTTTCAGTCAAAATTAAGCTTCTTGGCCTGATTTAAGCTTATTTTAAGCCTAAATTAGCCTAGTTTAAGGTTATTTAAGCCATTTTCAGCCTGTTTTACGCCTAGTTTCAGCCTGAGTTTATTCTTATTCAGGTCTAATTTAGGCCTTCTTTAAATCTGCCTCTAGTCGGATTCCAGCTTTTTTATAGCCTTTTTAGCAAATTTTAAGCTTATTTTCAGCTTGTTTTAAGGCTAAATAAGTTTAGTTTGAGCCTATTTGAAGTCTAAATTATTCAATTTTAAGACTATTTTCATCCTATTTTAAGCTTATTTCAATTCTATTTTAGGTCTAATTTAAGCTTATTTTAGGACTATTTTAAGCTTATTTTTAACCTAAATTAGCTTTTTTTAAAGCCTATTTTAAGCCTTTTTAAGCCTAATTTAGAGATAGTTTAGGCTTTTTTAAAGCCTATTTTAAGCCTAATTTTGGTCTAGTTTAGGCATATTTGAAGCCTTTTTTCATTAATTTAAAGCCTGTATTAGCCTAGTTTACGCTTAAATTTACCTATTCTAAGCCTATTTTAAGCCTTTTTTTAACCTAAACTAGCCGATTTCAAGCCTATTTTAAGCCTGTTTTAGGCCTAAATTAGCCTTTCTCAACCTATTCCCACCCAATTTTCAAACTTCCCGGGTCAAAGTCACTTCCAATATATTTATTCTCTGGACTCCCTTCATCGTCACCTTCAGAACTATCCGTAAAGTGACACCATCAATCATTTCTCTTTTTTCTCTCTTAAAGTTTATTTGAAGGAGGTGATACCTAACATATGACAATGTCGGAAGAAAACTTGTATTTTTTGAATTGAATATGGGATGGAAGTTATGATAAAGGTCACCGGGGGGGGGGGGGGGGGGGGTTGTAGAAGAATTAGAAGGTTTAGGAACCTCTATTAGAAATGCATGCAATTTTAATAGGGGGGTTATGGAGGCTAGCCTAAACTAGCCTAAACTAGCCTAAACTAACCTCAGCTAGCCTGAGCAAGCCTGAGCTAGCCTAAGATAGCCTAAGATAGCCTAAACTAGCCTCAGCGAGCCTAAACTAGCCTAATCTAGCCTAAACTAGCCTAAGCTAGCCTAAGCTAGCCTAAACTAGCCTAAACTAGCCTAAACTAGCCTAAACTAGCCTAAACTAGCCTAAACTAGCCTAAACTAGCCTAAACTAGCCTAAACTAGCCTAAACTAGCCTAAACTAGCCTAAACTATCCTAAACTAGCCTAAGCCAGCCTAAGCCAGCCTAAGCTAGCCTAAGCTAGCCTAAACTAGCCTAAACTAGCCTAAACTAGCCTAAACTAGCCTAAACTAGCCTAAACTAGCTTAAGATAGCCTAAGATAGCCTAAACTAGCCTAAACTAGCCTAAACTAGCCTAAACTAGCTTAAGATAGCCTAAGATAGCCTAAACTAGCCTAAACTAGCCTAAACTAGGCTAAACTAGCTTAAGATAGCCTAAGATAGCCTAAACTAGCCTAAACTAGCCTAAACTAGCCTAAACTAGCCTAAGCTAGCCTAAGCTAGCCTGAACTAGCCTAAGCTATCCTAAGCTAGCCTAATAAATAATTGATCCCTTTTAAACTTTTTTTTTCGTATTCTACTACAAGTTGATAAGAGCTTGTAGTGATAAGAGTGACGGTCAAAAACCCCTATGAAATCATTTCTTTAAATATATATATTTAACAAAAAAAATATATTTTTTTTAATTTTTCAAATTTTATTTTTAGGGTTATTTTCAGCCAAAGTTAAAGTTAAGATTAAGCCAAAAAGTTAGCGACTTACCACTCGATGCTCATTAGCCAAAGTGCTCTTTCGACTAGCTGTCACCAATAATGGTCCATCGCAATGAAGCACATTCATTGGCTCATCCATCTTCTCTTCTTTTATTAATTTCGATTCCAGTTTTGAAGCGATTCTTAGGTTTACAGATGAAAACGTCTTCAGGGTGTGTGTGTAAAAAGTCTCAATTACAACTCGCTGCTATCATTGTTTCTCTCGTCTTCTCCGTCTCTCTTTTTTTTAGTTGGTTGAGGGGGGTCTAAAGAGTTAATGATTATGTTTAGGAGAGAAAAAATAAGGGAAAAAATGTTAAATCTTTGGTTTTAGAAGGTTTTAAAGGTGTCAAATCGTTTTCGCCATGTGCAAAAACCTAAATAGCCCTTGAGGGCTCGAACCTGAGTCTATTCTGCTCCATGGACATCCCTCTTAGCCATTGAGCCATTTAGAAAAGGGGAGGCAGCGCGGCGCCCACGAAAAGCCTGGGTGTTTAGGTGGCTCAGTGGGTAAAAGGGATGTCTTTGGATCTAAATGGGGTCGGGTTCGAGGCCAGATTAGTGGTTTAGGTTTTTGCACATGGGAAAAACAATTTTGATACTTATTTGGAGGGAAAAATTGAGGGGAATCTTTTTTTTTTTCGAAAAAAAAATTTTTTTTCGTTAAAAAAAGTTTTCAAGAGAATCCCAATTCTTCCCAAAAAAGATGACAAAACTTAATCCGAGAAGGTCACTGACTACAAACTTCAAAAAATTTCAGGGTTTTTGCCTTAAAAACGCCCAAAGAATGTCAAAAATCACAAGAATATCATGAGAGAGAAAAAAAGAAAGAGAAGGAAGGGTAGCAAAAAGAGATAATAATCATTAGTTGTCGAAACATCAAAAAAAGAGAAGTTGGATGGGGGAGAAGAAGATTTACACTCGAAATAGTACAGTGTCAGAAAATATTTTAGAATCAGACAACATAAGAAGATGATATAAGTGAAGAAGAATTTTTTTTGGGGGAATGTCGTCATGATTAGGGTCAGATTAGTGTTTGTCTTGGGGTTAAAAAAAAGAAAAAAATTTTTTTTTGGTTTTTTTTTTCGAAAACTGTAAAAATTGACCTTGCTAATCATTTTTCTCATGTGCAAAAACCTAAATCACAAATCTGGCCTCGAACTTGTCCCCTTTCTGCTCCAAAATCATCCCTCTTACCCACTGAGCCACCTAATCCCTCCCGCCTAAGGCGCGCCCCGAGTTGCGGCGAGCTTCTAGAGTGGCGCAGTGGTTAAGAGAATTGATTAAGGTTCCAAGGGTCCCAAGTTCGAATCCAAATGGGGCCAATAGGTTTTTGCACATGAGAAAAACGATTTTAACCATTTTTTAATACGATAAATCAAGTAGAAACATGATTTTTCAATTTTTTTTTTCTTAAAACGATTTTAAAACTAAAATTCCTTTGATAGATACAATCTCTCTTGAATACTCATTCCATTTTTTTTGTCATCATCATTACCTTCCGCCTATTTGCACCGCCCTTACAGTAACCAATTTAGTCATTTTCCTCCCCCAAAAAGATCGTAATCTTCACAAATCATACCTCGACCACTTTTTTCTCTGATTTCTCTAAATTCTCCACACTATTTCTCTCCTTCATCTCGATTTTCTCGAATCCACCACCATCTTCCAATGTGCCAAGGGCATCCGAATTTTGATTGTTCTGGAATAAATTTTTTTTTTGAAATATTTTTTTTATTCTGAGGAAATTGATCCTTTTGTACTTTGATTCGGAAATTTAGATCGAAAAGATAAGAATTTAGTCTCGAGAAAAACGAAAAAAGGTGTGAAAAATGACATTACAGGTGATTGATGTGTATAAAAATAGATGTGTCTTCTGGTTGAATAATAATTTGAAAAACCAAGAAAATAATTGTCCGAGAGGAGTACACAGGCTTATTTTGAGTTCGAGGAAACTTTTAGATTTGAAAAAATGTCGAAATTAAACTTTCAAGGCGCCTGTACGCCATGGGTTGCCTATTTAAGAGGTTATAACTCGACTCCTGGTAAAGCTATCAAAAAGTTGTCAACTAATGAAAAATAGATTATGATAAGGGCTATATTTTGTTAATTGAAAGTTTTTTGATAGCTTTCACAGGAACCGAGATATAAGCGTTTGAAGTTGGCAGAGACGCAGAGAAAAAGCTGCGGCTATAGCGCTCTCTAGCTCAATTTCAAACGCTTATATCTCGGCTCCTGTGAGAGATATCAAAAAGTAGTCAACTAATGAAAAACAGATTATGATAAGGGCTATATTTTGTTAAT
Organism: Caenorhabditis wallacei; assembly: GCA_963932035.1. Classification (NCBI taxonomy): domain Eukaryota; kingdom Metazoa; phylum Nematoda; class Chromadorea; order Rhabditida; family Rhabditidae; genus Caenorhabditis; species Caenorhabditis wallacei. The sequence goes on from OZ009934.1 coordinate 531,894, forward strand.
TAACAACTTTTTGATAACTCTAACAGGAACCGAGATATAAGCGTTTCAAATCAGGTATTTTCAAAGACAGCCTAACTTCAAACGCTTGTATCTCGGCTCCTGGTAAAGCTACCAAAAAGTTGTCAACTAATGAAATATTTCTCATAAAAAGGGCTATATTTTGTTAGTTAAGCAATTTTTGCTAACTCTCACAGGAACCGAGATATAAGCGTTTGAAGTTGGGACAGACGCAGAGAAAGAGCGGCGGCTAGAGCGCTCTAATTGTCTGCGCTCTCTAGCCTAACTTCAAACGCTTATATCTCGGCTCCTGGTAGAGCTATCAAAAAGTTGTCAACGAATGAAATATTTCTCATAATAAGGGCTATATTTCATTAGTTGACTACTTTTTGATAGCTGTTACAGGAACCGAGATATAAGCGATTGAAATAAGGTTATGTCAAAGAGCGGCTATATCTCGGCTCCCGGTTAAGCTACCAAAAAGTTGTCAACTGAAGAAATATTTCAAATTTTAAGCTGATCAATTCTCTAATTGACCACTTTTTCCTATCTCTAACAAGAATCAAGTTAAAACAGTTTAAAGTTTAACTAACCAAATTCGGGATACACTACCTCAATCAAAATTTAAAAACATTTTTTAAGCAACATACCTGAATACTGGAATCCGATATTTTGGTGGGCATTGTGTTCACCTCCTCCAAAAACAATTGGCCAGTGCAAATGGCTTCTATTCTCCCTTTTTTCCGGGCAGGGCATCTCTCGTCTCTTCCGTCGCTGTATACACAAAAGATGATCCTAGAAGACCGCTAAGACTGGTCATCAGTAGACTTTCTTTTCGAAACGGCAAACATTCCGAGCCACCTTTTTTTTCTCGTGTGGATGACCGGAGTTTTTGGATGATGATGATGGCTTAATGAGGGGTGTTCCTGGAGACAAAGCGGGGCGACGGCATTGTGTTTGGGTTAAAGATTAATGGGTTTCAATATTTTTGGATGGAAATAGATATGTGGCCTAGAATCCCAAACTCTTCCATGATCTGCAAAAAAAGTTGCGTTGTCCACTATATACCAATAATAATAACAAATAATAATAATAATAGATGGAGAGCCCCCCAACAACATAATAGCTCCCCCCTCCTTCCAAAAAGGTATCTCCGGATGTGTTCAGTCGTGCGAGACCCCCTCTATTCACCAATTTTTTTCTTACTTCCACATTCCTTTTCGTACTTGTTCTGGGTTAGACTTTGTTTAGGCTTGGAAGATGGTTTAGGCTAGTTAGGCAATGGCTTAGATCTTGTTAACCTTAGGTAATGGTTTAGGCTAGTTAAGCTTAAAAAGTATGTTTTAGGCTTACTAGGAAATGGCTTAGATCTTGTTAAGTTTAGGTAATGGTTTAGGCAACGTTTTAATGTTAGGCTTACTGGATAATGGCTTAGGCTTAGTAGACCAAATCTTAGGCTTACTAGACAATGGCTTAGGCTTATTGGATAAGGGTTTAGGCTAGATTATTGCTTAGGCTTACTAGCCTCTCCTTTTTGTTGCGGTTTTCTTTTTTTTCAAAAACTTCAAAAAAAATAATTTCCAGATCACTGCTCCCACACCCGACACTCATATATATTTATAACAACAACAAGACAATTTTTTTTTTCATTTTTTTTCTTCCCCAAAAAAGAGCAAGAAATGAGTGAAAATCTGCACACAATCATACATCATGTCGACTTTTTTCCATTGAGAGTGAGTTTTTTTTGTTTGAAAGGGGCTTTTTGACCTTTTATGTCGAAAAATGAAACATTTATGGTGAACGACGAATGTGGCAGTTTAAGGCGGTAAAGGTAGTTTTTTTTCATTTTTTCATATGATGTTTTTTATAAAAAAGTTTAAGATTTATGAAAATCCGAAAAATAACGTTAATTACGTTTTAAATGAAGCGCAGCCTTAACTTCAAACGCTTATAACTCGGTACCTGTTAAAGCTATCAAAAAACTTTGAACTAGTGAAATGTAGCCCTTAACAATTTCAACATTTTATTAGTTGACGACTTTTTGATAGCTTTAACACAAGCCGAGTTATAAGCGTTTGAAGTTGCGCAGAGGGCGCTCACCCACCTTTGTCTGGCGCGCAACTTCAAGCGCCTATAACTCGATAGCTGTCAAAGCTATCAAAAAGTCGTCAACTAATGAAATGTAGCCCTTAACAAGCTTAATATTTCATTAGTTGGCCACTTTTTGATATCTCTAACCTTAACCGAGTTATAACCATTTTAAATTGAACTTGATCAAAAAAAAGTTTCTAAGAGAATTTCCAGATCCGCGTATTCCGAAACGGTGACATGTTTGACCATGGACGGATACTAGTGGTTACCCGGAAACAATTTAAACATTGGATAGTCTTTTTGGACGCTCTTACAGACATGTTAAGAACTGCAACAGCGGTAAGACGACTTTTCACAATACAAGGAGACCCCATTCATCATGTAAGCCTCTTTTTTTAGTTATTTTTTATTTTTAAGTTTTGCAAAAACAAAATTGCAGTTTGATGAGCTGGAAACGAATGGGGAGTATGTGGCAGTGGAGACTGGTCCGTTTATTAATGTTCCTTATGGTCAGGCGAGGTTTACTTTGAGGGGGAAGGTAAGAATAGCTTATAACTCGCTTATGGTGAGAGCTAGCGAAAAATAGTTAACTAAAAAAGTGTTCAGCATACAATTCTGCGTATTTTGTTAGTTGAAAGTTTTTTGATAGCTCTTAAACCAAGCGAGATACAGGAGTTTGAAGTTTGGCAAGAGAGACGGTTAGAGTACTCTAGCCGCCGCCCTTTCTCTGCGTCTCTTTTTTGGCGGCGCGAAACTTTAAACGCTTATATCTCGCTTACAGTAAAAGCTATCAAAAAACTTTAAACTAACAAAATATTCCTTATAACAAGAACTACATTTCACTAGTTAACCATTTTTCGATATCTTCAATACGCACCAAGTTACACCCAATTCCAGCGCTACAACCCAATTATCCGCGCACCCCAACTAATTCCAACGTTCCTGAACTCAGCGGAAAGCATGGATATATACTTGAAAAAAGAGGGTTATGGAACAATTACAGGTATAGGTGTACTTTAATAATCGGAAGTATAATACACTTCCGTCGCAGGTCTACCCTATCCATTCGACGGAATTCTATCGAGGAGTCCGAGTGCGTCGAACATTCAGATTAAGCATCTTCAATCACATATTCCACCGCTTAAGGTGAGTTTTATTCTTTGGATCTAAGACTGAGCAATGAAGATTATAGATCGGCGGAAGTATGGAGCATTTGAATGAGTTGGGAACGGCTTCTTGGCTTGGTAAAAATGAGAAATGGATGATGGGAGAGCGTGTGAAGGTGGAGACGCAGACGAAAGAGGAACATATTCCAAGGCTTGAAATCAAGGATGATGGAAGTACGACGTCGGAAGTTGTTAAATCCAAGAGCACTAAGCTTCCGAGACTTTTAAACTCGAATCGGTCTTTTAAAAGGGGTAAGGGGCCTTAAAACGTGGATAACTTTGTTGGTTTAAGAGTTAGCAAAAAATGATCAATTAATAATTTGTAGAGCTAAAAATTCTACACATTTCATTAGTTGTAAACTTTTTGATAGCTTTAACGGGAGCCGAGTTATAAACGTTTGAAGTTGGTACGCAGCAGAAGAGGCCGCTAACTGCTGTTTTTAGGAGCGCGCAACTTTAAACGCCTATAACTCGTTTCTCGTTGAAGCTATCAAAAAACCTTCAACTAATAAAATACACAGTTTTTTATGCTTAGTAATTTGTCAGTTGACAATTTTTTGATAGCTTTAACAGGAAGCGAGTTATAAGCTCTTGAAGTTAGGATGCAGCGAAAATAGGCGCGCAACTTCAAACGCCTATAACTCGGCTCTCGTTAAAGCTATCAAAAAATGATAAATTACTAAAATGTAGCCATTTGCAAGCTTTACATTTATCTAGTTGACCAGTTCTTGATATCTCCACTGGTTATTGAGATACGTCTTGTTTAACCCAACTTACTATTTCAGATTCATCCCAAAAGCCCCAAAAACCCGAAGAACCACCACGCCAACCAGAAAACCTGCCACCAATCGACCTAAAATCCATGCAAAACTTCCAGTCAACTCAAAATACGATTCAGAAAAAAGATAGTGACACAATCTCCATTAAAACCGAAGAAGAAGTCATCTCCATTTTAAAACCCGAAAAATCCGAGAAAAAAGTTGCAAAAGAAGATGATGAAGTTCGTTTTCATCGCTCTTATCAAGTCACAGAAACCCATTATACAACCAGGAATTCAGATAATACTCCAGAAGTTCAGAAGGAGGTTCAGAAGGAGATCCCGGAGACAACGATGAAATCAGAGAGGCCTGAGAAGGTTCAGAAATCTGAAAAACCAGAAAAACCAGAAAAAATCGATAAAATCCCACCAAAACCGGAGAAAAAAGAGCGAGCGAAATGGTCAGATCAAACGACGCTTCGTCGCGAAAAATCCATTGAAAAAGTGGTGCCAAAGTCGATTAATAAACGGGAGAAATCAATGGAGAAAATCGATATTTCTGAAAAGCCAGCTAATTCTGAAAAAGCTAAAAAAGTTGATATGGCTAAAGGAGAATTAAGGAAATTTGATGTGGATATGAATGAAATTCCGATTCGATTTGATGGAGGGAAGAATGGATCGAAAATTGGTGAGTGAATAACTCGGCTAGAATCAGAGCTATCAAAAAACTTTCAACTAATGTAATATTGCTCATAATAAGGACTATATTTTGTTAGTTGGAAGTTTTTTGATAGCTCTAACGGGAAGGGAGATATAGAGGTTAGAAGTTGGGAGCCCCTAAAAAGAGACGCAGAGAAACGGCGGAGGCTAGAGCGCTCTAACTGTCTGCGCCCTCTAGTCCAACTTCACACGCCTGTATCTCGCTTAGTTTAATAGCTATCAAAAAACTTTCAACTAATGAAATATTGCCCATAAAAAGCTCTACATTTTACTAGTTAACCATTTTTAGCTAGCTTTAAAACCAACTAAGTTACAACCATTTTTCAGTGACAAGCCGCTCAAGCATGCACCTTTTCATCGATGAACTTGTCGGAGAAGACGAACTGGATGACGTCATCGAGAGAGCACAGCTATGGGATCAGAATAAACGTCGTCAGAATATGCGTCAGCAATGTACCCAAACCAGTGGATCCATGTATCGCTCGATGTCGGCACCGCGCCGTCGAGTCGTTCTTTTCGATCCGGATTTTGATTAAGCTTACTTTTTTTTTAACTTTCTCAAAAAAAATTGTCTTTCAAATATTTTTAAGTATGAAAATAAATAATATTGATAATAATTCCTTAACATCGTACTATCTATCGCCGAATCCAGTTCTATGAATCACCGAAAATAGATAAGAAAAAGGAAAGTCTCCTCCGATTAGTTGACCGATATAATCATCAGAATAATGATGCCGATTTTATTAGTGATTTTGACTATTTTGATTGGGGTATCGCAAGAAGCCGATATTGATTTTGTAAGTTTTTTTAGAAAAGTTTTTTTGAAATCGATATATCTCGATTCCCAGAATAGATATGAAAAAATGGTCAACTAATGAAATATTGCTCAGGTTAAGAACTACAATTTGTTAGTTGAAAGTTTTTTGATAGATTTAACGGGAACCTAGTTATGAGCGTTTGAAGTTGCTTCGAAGAAAGTGAGCGCAGACTCTACAAGCGCAACTTTAAACGGCTGTATCTCGGTTACTGTTAAAGCTATCAAGAAGTTGTAAACTAATAAAATGTAGAGTTTTTAATAAGCAATATCATTAGTTAACCATTTTTTGATAGCTTCAACAAAAACCGAGATATTAGGCTTCAAAAGATAGAAGCTTCAAAAGAAGAAGAGTTATTTTAAACTCCTGTATCTCGATTCCCGTGATAGCTATCAAAAAACAGTCAACTAACGAAATGTGGCCCTTATCAAGCCTAACATTTCATCAATTAACACTTTTCCCCTATCTCTCACCGTTCCCAAGATATCCCGAATTTTCCAGGCCCTAATCTGCGATAAGGGTTTCCGAGTCTCCTCCATAAAACGTGCCAAGACAGCCTACAGTCTCCTGGGCAGTCTTACTGTAGAATGCGAACAAATAGCTCTGGGCGAGTCAACAAATTGTGCTCCCCAACAATCCGTTCCAAAATGTACCGGGCTTCTGGAAGGTAAGCCACGCCCCTTTTTCCTAGTCTAAGTAAGTTTGCTTTAGGTTGCACGGGTAACACGTGGCTCGGTGGTTTCCACGTGTATCTTCTGGAGAATACTACTCAAGCGGCTGTTCTTGATCCCGTCTGTTGTTCATCTCCATCAGTACAAATCGATTCGGGATCGTGTATTAATGATCAGCTGAATACGGGCACCCGCGATTTTTCGCATTCGATTGTGGCTGATTTGGTTAGTGATTAACTGTGGTTAAACTATTTTAAGCTAGCTTAGGCTAGCTAAGGCTGGCTTAGGCTAGCTTAGGCTGGCTTAGGCTAGCTTAGGCTGGCTTAGGCTAGCTTAGGCTGGTTTAGGCTAGCTTAGGCTAGCTTAGGCTAGCTTAGGCTAGCTTAGGCTAGCTTAGGCTAGCTTAGGCTAGCTTAGGCTGGCTTAGTCTAATTTAGGCTAGCTTAGGCTAGCTTAGGCTAGCTTAGCCTAGCTTAGGCTAGCTTAGTCTAATTTAGGCTAGCTTAGGCTAGTTTAGGCTAGCTTAGGCTAGCTTAGGCTAGCTTAGGCTAGCTTAGGCTAGCTTAGGCTAGCTTAGTCTAATTTAGGCTAGCTTAGGCTGGCTTAGTCTAGCTTAGTCTGGCTTAGGCTAGCTTAGGCTGGCTTAGGCTAGCTTAGGCTGGCTTAGGCTAGCTTAGGCTGGCTTAGGCTAGCTTAGGCTGGCTTAGGCTAGCTTAGGCTAGTTTAGGCGTTTTTAAGCTGCTTTAAGCTATTTTAAGCTTATTTTAAGCTATTTTAAGGTACTTTAAGCTATTTTAAGCTTTTTGAAGCTACTTTAAGCTATTTTAAGCTATTTTAAGCTATTCTACGCTATTTTAAGCTATTTTAAGCTACTTTAAACTATTTTAAGCTACTTGAAGCTAGCTTCGCTTGGCTTCATGCCAAAGTTTCAAAAAAAAATTTCCAGATATACCGTGGCTGGCAATGTTGGCATCAGTACGATCGTAAACGAACCCTAGTCGATCTTCTATGGAAAACCGAGATTTGTCCGTTCTCCTCCTCCGATTTTCCAGTTATCACAAGGAAAAGTTAGTTAGGCCACGCCCCGTTTTAGTCTACACCTTGTTTTCAGCTGACTGCGAAGAGTGCTCTTGCGAGTGTGGAATAGAACAGTGCTCCAATGGATCAAGTCCGGTTCGTGTCATTCACAAGAAGCTACTTCTACCGTGCGCCTGTGATTGTACATGTACCTTTAAATGTCTTTAGATTTTGAAAAAAAAATTCATTTTTGAAATTTATTCAATTTATTTACAACGTCGTCTTCTTCTTCGCCTTGCCAATCGATTCATAAAGCTTCTCGAAGTAATTCTGCAATTTTAAAAATTTTCTCATTTTAAATCCCAAAATTACCTCTAAATCTCGACATGGACACGGTGTAGTCTTAGTAGCGATTAGGGAGTCGTTGGGTAAAAATTCCGAGTCTTGGCGACGATGTCGAGTGATTCGTGGCAGGTGGACGGGGATTTCGTGCCAGTGGGAGCTTGAGTTTGGGCAGTTTCGGAGGGAACACTGAAATAGTTTAGTTTGTAGTTTGTAGTCTGAGTAGTTAGTAATAAGTATAAATAGTTCGAAGCTAATAGCTAAGCAGTAAGTAGTTACTAAGTATTAGTGTGTAGTTTATAGTTTACATTCTCACCTTAACCGCCTCAAAAATAATTGTCCACCAAGTGACATCTTCCTCATCATAAGGACTCAACAACAACAAAAAATGAATCAAATCCCAACTAATCCAATCGTCATCTTCCTCCATCTCCTCCTCCTCCTCCCTCACCTCCTCCACTTTTCTTACCACCTCTGGCAACACCAAATTCCCATCAGTCTTCACCTTCTCATTATGAAATTGTCGAGAGACTAGAAATCGCGATTTTTCTGGGATATCAACTTCCTCCGCTTTTTCTTCGTTGTCTTCTGAATCCATTTTTTCGGAAATCTCTTCCACGTGGCTTGCGGTTTTTGGGAAATCGCTGAAGTCAGTTTCTTGATGGCTACGGTCGTTTTCCTCGATTTCCTGGCCTAGAACTTTCATTTATTTATTTGTAGTTTTGGTAGTCTGAACGTGGCCTAGGATACAAACTCTTCCATGTTTTGCTAAAAAAAAATAATTTCGAAAACACTATATATCGGATTTTGACCCGTGCTCTCTCCTCATTACCTTTCCGGCAGTATGAAAAACAAGCGGCGGCGGCCGAGTGGTTAACGCTGGTGTAGGGTAATCTATGCACCCGGGTTCGACCTTTTTTGGAAACTTTTTCCTTTTTTCTTTTTTTTTAATTTTGAAAATTGTCAGTTAAATAGATTTTTTCCAACTCACCATTCTCCTCCTGCTCCAAAACCTCCACATCCGAATCCCCCGTCTTCATCTTCATCTTGGAAACAGTAAAATTCTCAATATTCTGTTTCAAATCGAACTCATCATTGATTTTTAAATCCTCTTGAACAACAGACGTCTGCATATCCATCCCGATTTGATCAATCTCCTCCTCCAGCTTCTCTCCTTTCCCAGTACTATCATCACAGCTAACGAATAGAAAAAGATAGCCGACGAGGAGTAACGACAACTTCAGAATCATTTCTGGGATCCATGCCGCCCGATCATTAGAGAGAGAGAGAGAGAGAGAGAAGGGGAGCTAGAGAAGCAGAGAAACTCGTGTGGAACCAGCTGTATCCATGATAAATGGGTTCCTCACATCGTCATGTGCTTTGACAAAGATTTGGCGGAGTTCAGTCATATGTTCGTGTGTTTAAAGAAGAAGCAATAAAAAAAAACGATTCTAGGAATGTTCTGGATTCTGCTAAGAAGATTTGGTCCAAAGGGGAGATTGTGGGAAATGGTTTTTATATTGTTGCATATTTTGTTAGTTGACCACTTTTTGATATTTTTAACAGCAAGTCAGACCCTTTTTTATTTTAAAATATTTTAACTATATCTCACTTGTATTATACTATACTTAATCTTTCCTTTGGTCAAAAATAAATATAAAATGTCAAAGAACCTGTATTTTGTAGATTTATCAAGTTTTATCGAAAATAGTTTATATCAGCGGAGATACCAGAGTTTTAAAAAGTCTCTTTCTCTTGTACCCTTCAAAAGTTGATATAGAAAAATTTTCAGGCTTCCGATCACTCTGAAAATCCTTGAGTACCTTAAACAGACCTAAATTAGCCACTTTGCATTCATAGAATTTTTTGAAAATGCCTAGTTTTTCAGCTTTTCTGAAACACCCCTTTTTGGCCCGTTTTTGGCCGTTTTTGCACTGAAAACGTGAAAAAACAGGTTTTTTAAGGAATAGCTGAAAAACTAGGAATTTTCTAAAAATTCTATGAATGCAAAGTTTTTAATTTAGGTTTGTTTTATAATAAACTCAAAAATTTTTAGAGTGATAGACCCCTGAAAAAGGCCAAAATCAACTGAAAAACAAGTTTTTCTATAAACTTTTGAGCGGTACTGTATCTCTGCTAGTTCAAATTAAAAAAAAGAAAGATTTTTGATAAAAAAATGACATGATCTAACTCAAAAAACTTTTGATCAAAATGGGATTATAATTGGCCAAATTCCGAAAACTCGAGATTTTAGGTCAAATTTGGAAAACACTTGATCTAATTTAATCCGAACTAGCAGAGATGTTACGAGATTCTACTCTTGTTGAGTTATCATTCAGTATAGAGGAGAGGAGACCCGGAGACCAGAGATGAGCGGAATTTCTTCTGCCTTTTTCCGGATTTTTCGCACTGTTCCGGGTGATTTTGAAACAATCATTTCAAAATACGAAACACCAAATAATTGGGTTCTAGAAAGCTCAGATTCTCCTTTACTTGTTTTTTTTTAGAAAAACAGAGAAAATTATTCAACTTGTACATTCCTTATTCCGTCTTCCGTCTTCCGTCTTCCGAATTCCCCAAATTTCTCTTCCGCTCATCTCTGCCCTAGACGGGTCACCCTCCTCCATCAGTATAAGTGAATAGAATGGCGAAGCGGCTTCCCGGCACACTAATTTCCATCATATGTACAGATGTAATAATTCTGGGACTTGGCATTGTGCCAGCTGCTCTCGAGGGAACATCTGTTGAGGTCAACGGAAGGATAGCCACTGGGTGCCTCTCTTCATCATTCAAAGATGTTGTTGGTTCCTTTTCTACTGTTGAAACTACCAAGATTAGTCATTCTAAATGTTGTCGATTATTGGAATCCGAAAGAGATGTAAGTAGATCCCTAGATAAAAGTTTAATTTTCGTTTTTTTTTTCAGATACAACTTCTCATTGACTTCTGAAAAATGCAAACAGCTTGCAACAATGTTGAGCAGAAAAGCTGAATCAGTTTGTATACGAGGCGTCGATTTTCCAATTCGAATAGGATTTCCTAAAATAGGATACAAACATAATTCCTTTCTTTTCTATTTCACTCGCGATCTCGAGCCCGAGGGTTATCCATGGAACCGAAGGAAACTACCAGGCGCCCTGAACCAGCATAGACGGGATGATAGAGAATTCGATATGATCTCAGAAGATCCTGTCACCGATTCGATGATATTCATGAAGTATTTGGTAGATTTGTTCAAAATACCGCGAGTTGCTGTATATAATGAACGACTGGGAAGACCATCGAACGACGAGACGGCTCTATTCTGGCGAGGGCTTCAGAAGCTTCATGTCACGTTTGCCTATCTTGTGTTCCGAACAAGTGAAGAAGTCAAAATCTTCCTCGAAAACTACCGCTCCCGCACCGATGACTTGGAAATTTGTGTTTGGGATGTTGTGCAAATGAATGAAGTGGATGTACCAGCTGGAAACAAAATAGAATCGGTTAAGAACGCGAAATTCCTAAATATTAATTCCGAAAATTGGTTATTTTTGAATAATATCGACTCACCGAACATCGAAATAGTTTGCTTTAGCGAACTAATAAGTGAATATTTGAATTCATTTTTGAAGAATTGGATTGCTGAAAAGAATCATTCTCGCATGGAACAAGCCAAATTTCGTATAATGAAAAAACCCAGTTTGAATGAGGTGCTGGATGGAATTCCGAGAATTGAAAAACTCTTTGTTAGACATTATAAACGGTTTGTTAAGAGAACTTGAGTTCCCAACAATTTCAACATTTTTCAGATTCGATGATGAGTTCTATTGGATACAAGAAGGAGCTGATATACATGGTCCAAACGGAAAAACGGCCACAATTCTATCAAGAAGTTATTCGTATAATCTTTTTTGTGCGGAAAAATACGCAAAGCCAATATTTGATGACACGATGGTTCCTGTTACAGAAGAAGAAGAAGAAGAAGAAAGAGAAGAAGATATAAAGCGACAGGAAATTGTTTTGTTTGTACACTAATTAATAATATTCCCTTTTTCAAATGTCAGCTTGATGTACCTGTTGATTCTTGAAGCTTCTGACGTCACGGAAAATGTAAGCGCCCCCGTTTCTCAAATTTTAACATTTTTCTAATATATATATACCGTGAATACTTTGTTTTTAAAATGGTTGAGCTTAAGTTTTTTTTCACCTTTTTTGAATAAAAACTAATATAATGGTATAGTATTTACTCTAGCTCCTTTTTTATACTGTTGATATTTTAATACAATTAACGTTCATCTATTATGGTACTCTTTTTTTTCCAACTTCAGTTTTTAAATAAATTTTTTAAAAAGATGGTTTGTTAGTCGATGTATTTTTTCGAAAAATCGTGTCATGATAAGTGGTAGTTTTTTTTTGACACAGAGAAATATATATTATTGTAGGATTTCGCAACAGAGCACACTTTGTCGGCATCTTCAAAGGGTAGACTTGTATTAGACACGTACTTAAAACTAAAAAAATAATTGGGCCCAAGCTAATTATCAAAAGGGCGCGTTTGCTCAAGGTGAGCAGTCTTAAAACTAAAAAAATAATTGGGCCCAAGCTAATTATCAAAAGGGCGCGTTTGCTCAAGGTGAGCAGTTTTAAGTACGTGTCTAATACAAGTCTACCCTTTGAAGATGCCGACAAAGTGTGCTCTGTTGCGAAATCCTACAATAATATATATTTCTCTGTGTCTAAAAAAAACTACCACTTATCATGACACGATTTTTCGAAAAATTCATCGACTAACAAACCATCTTTTAAAAAAATTTATTTAAAAACTGAAGTTGGAAAAAAAAGAGTACCATAATAGATGAACGTTAATTGTATTAAAATATCAACAGTATAAAAAAGGAGCTAGAGTAAATACTATACCATTATATTAGTTTTTATTCAAAAAAGGTGAAAAAAAACTTAAGCTCAACCATTTTAAAAACAAAGTATTCACGGTATATATATATTAGAAAAATGTTAAAATTTGAGAAACGGGGGCGCTTACATTTTCCGTGACGTCAGAAGCTTCAAGAATCAACAGGTACATCAAGCTGACATTTGAAAAAGGGAATATTATTAATTAGTGTACAAACAAAACAATTTCCTGTCGCTTTATATCTTCTTCTCTTTCTTCTTCTTCTTCTTCTGTAACAGGAACCATCGTGTCATCAAATATTGGCTTCCCGTATTTTTTTGCACAAAAAAGATTATACGAATAACGTCTTGATAGAATTGTGGCCGTTTTTCCGTTTGGACCATGTATATCAGCTCCTTCTTGTATCCAATAGAACTCATCATCGAATCTGAAAAATGTTGAAATTGTTGGGAACTCAAGTTCTCTTAACAAACCGTTTATAATGTCTAACAAAGAGTTTTTCAATTCTCGGAATTCCATCCAGCACCTCATTCAAACTGGGTTTTTTCATTATACGAAATTTGGCTTGTTCCATGCGAGAATGATTCTTTTCAGCAATCCAATTCTTCAAAAATGAGTTCAAATATTCACTTATTAGTTCGCTAAAGCAAACTATTTCGATGTTCGGTGAGTCGATATTATTCAAAAATAACCAATTTTCGGAATTAATATTTAGGAATTTCGCGTTCTTAACCGATTCTATTTTGTTTCCAGCTGGTACGTCCACTTCATTCATTTGCACAACATCCCAAACACAAATTTCCAAGTCATCGGTGCGGGAGCGGTAGTTTTCAAGGAAGATTTTGACTTCTTCACTTGTTCGGAACACAAGATAGGCAAACGTGACATGAAGCTTCTGAAGCCCTCGCCAGAATAGAGCCGTCTCGTCGTTCGACGGTCTTCCCAGTCGTTCATTATATACAACAACTCGCGGTATTTTGAACAAATCTACCAAATATTTCATGAATATCATCGAATCGGTGACAGGATCTTCTGAGATCATATCGAATTCTCTATCATCCCGTCTATGCTGGTTCAGGGCGCCTGGTAGTTTCCTTCGGTTCCATGGATAACCCTCGGGCTCGAGATCGCGAGTGAAATAGAAAAGAAAGGAATTATGTTTGTATCCTATTTTAGGAAATCCTATTCGAATTGGAAAATCGACGCCTCGTATACAAACTGATTCAGCTTTTCTGCTCAACATTGTTGCAAGCTGTTTGCATTTTTCAGAAGTCAATGAGAAGTTGTATCTGAAAAAAAAACGAAAATTAAACTTTTATCTAGGGATCTACTTACATCTCTTTCGGATTCCAATAATCGACAACATTTAGAATGACTAATCTTGGTAGTTTCAACAGTAGAAAAGGAACCAACAACATCTTTGAATGATGAAAAGAGGCACCCAGTGGCTATCCTTCCGTTGACCTCAACAGATGTTCCCTCGAGCGCAGCTGTTGCCAAGTCCCGCCTACCAGGTTTATTACATCTGTACAGATGATGGAAGGTTGTGTACCGGGAAGCCGATTTTGAATGCGGAAGTTTTTTTTAAAATAAAACTGAACCTGTTTCTACTACAATCATACTCGAAGTGAAAACATTGGAGTCCTTATATTCATGGGAAATATCACGGAATAATTACATTTCTTATTTTTTCTTTCTTCTATCAAAAAGTAGTCAGTTAATACAATTCTCAGCTTTTTCTGGTCATGTCTGTCTTCTCTTTCCCTCAGGCTCTATTTCTTATTCAAATATTTGAGTAATTACTAGCCGTGCGACCCCGATAAACAATCGGAGGGCATCTGGCCTCGTTTCCCCCGTTCGATACACTTATACTGGTGGAGGAGGGAGACCCGTTTAGGACAGAGATGAGCGGAAGGGGAATTTCGAGAATTCGGAAGAAGGAAGACGGAATAAAACATTGATTGAGAGATCGAGGAATGTACAAGTTTAATAATTTTCTATGTTTTTTAAAAAATAACAAGTAAAAGAGAAACTGAGCTTTCTAGAACCCAATTATTTGGTGTTTCGTATTTTGAAATGATAGTTTCAAAATCACCCGGAACAGTGCGAAAAATCCGGAAAAAGGCAGAAGAAATTCCGCTCATCTCTGGTCTAGGACCTCTTTCAGGTAACCGTTGTGCAATTCCTTTCCACCGCTTGTTGTTTCGTGCTAAGACCCAAAAAAAATCAGTTGAAAATGAACACGCTCATGGTCATGCTCAATGAGTTGATCATGAGCCTAGGTACGCTCATCTCATTACCTAACTCATCTCGCGCTCGAGCGCACACACTGGTCCATATATTTCAGACTTTAAGGACAATTAACTCGGCTTTTAAAGCGGATCAGCGCCTCAGAATGCGTTTTAATTACCCGAACTAGTTTTGACATTATCAACTTGACAATCAGTTCCAAACTCATCTAACCTATTCAGAACAATTTACAACCAATGGAGCCATGAAATGACCTGAATGTTAAATTAGGTCAAAGTGATGTAATATGATCTAAAAAAATAAAATCACTTCTATAAACCAATGAGCAAATCCTACGTGTCCGTGGCACGCTATTTGCTTTATAACTTTTTGGTCTTTGTCCCTATTTTTCCGTAGCTACAGTAACCAAAACATCTAAAACCGCACGAGTAGGACGGGATGGGTCCAAATTTTTATGACGGCGCACTCATAAGGGCATCTACAGTTTATTTATTTATTTATTCACGTCATTTACAATTGAAAAAACCCGGATAAAATAGCGCATAAGACAACCAAATACAGGTACATTATGAATAACGGGAGAGAGAGAGAGAGAGAGAGAGAGAAGATAAGTGATGGGAGATGGAAAATCAGATGCATCGGGTTGAAAAAAGAAAAATAATATTGAGATAAATGCGTGAAAAAATAGGGAAGAAACCAAATGACCGGCAATAGTCAAATGGTTTGGATACTACACGATAAGATATTTGAAGGGGATAGATTTGATAAAGGTGTTGAAACTGCCACTTGACAACTACCTAGGTATTTTAGTTGCTACCCGATTCCAAAGAGTGAGATGCGCGAGAAGAAAGGAATCATGAGAGAGGCTCGTGGAAGAGAGGAGATATGGATATCTAGGGGAATGACCGGGTTTGAGGATACAAGAGAGAGATGGGAAATGATAGCTATGAGTGATGATTTTGAAGAACGTATTAAGTATTAACAGGATACGTCTATGGAATATTGATTGGAGATTAAACTGAGCAAGGCGATCAAAATAATATTATTAGAAATATTACACCTTTGGAATACTCAGTGGAACCTCAGTGGAGCTTCCAAATTTTAGGTAAGTAAAGAGGAGGATGGATGAAAAACTTCACAACCATATTCTAAGAGTGGGCGCACGTAAACGCCGAATAACTTAAAATAGAATACGGGGTTTTGGGAACAACATGCTTTGAGGATAAGCCTCGACTTATGGAGATCAGCATTACCTATGACATTAATGTGCTTCTCAAATTGGAGACTACAATCAACAAAAACACCTAAATCTTTCATGCAATCTACTTTGACGATAGGTTCACCGTTGAGATAATAATCTACTTTAGGGTTTCTTTTCCCAAGGTGATACTTTTCTGAAGGCTGGCCGGATTGTCGCCGACGATTTTCAAATCATCGGCAAATGCCGTGACATGAACATCAGGGGGAAATGATTCAAGAAGATCGTTTATACATATAAATTAGGAACAGAAATGGACCACTAATGGATCCTTGCGGAACTCCTAACAAGGCCGTTACGAACACGTAAGGTTTTTAATTTTTCTATAAAATCGCACACATACACTTTCAAACACCCTAAACACGAATATCATAGTCGCTACCTGCACAAACTCCTGGAAGTCTGAATTTTTTGTCTGAAAATCAGTCTGTTTTTTAAGCATTATCGGACTTTCCACCCTACCTCCCTCCTACCTTTCCGGCGATACGAAAACCGAGCAGCGGCGGACGAGTGGTTAACGGTGGTGGGTGCAATGTCGTTTTAGAACCGCACGAAATAGAACTGACTCGTTTTAGAACTGTTTCGAAATAGAACCGTTCGAAATAGCACTGTTTCGGTTTTGAACTGCCTCAGAATAGAACTGTTTCGAAATAGAACTGCTTCGAACTCGAACTGTGTCGTTTTAGAACTGTGTCGTTTTAGAACTTCCTCGTTTTAGAACTGTGTCGTTTTAGAACTGCCTCGGTTTAGAACTGTCTCGTGTTAGAACTGCTTCAGTTTAGAACTGATTTTTTTGCAGTTTTTATTGCACTTGGATGCGTCGGAGAAGGAAACAGTTTCTTTATAAGCAGTTCTAAACCGAAGCAGTTCTAAAGCGACACAGTTCTATTTCGAGACAGTTCTATAACGAGACAGTTCTAAACCGAGGCAGTTCTAAAACGACACAGTTCTAAAACGACACAGTTCGAGTTCGAAGCAGTTCTATTTCGAAACAGTTCTATTCTGAGGCAGTTCAAAACCGAAACAGTGCTATTTCGAACGGTTCTATTTCGAAACAGTTCTAAAACGAGTCAGTTCTATTTCGTGCGGTTCTAAAACGACATTGCACCCGGTGGTGTGCGGGAATCTATGGGCCCGGGTTCGACTCTTTTTGGTGGCTTTTTTCTTTTTCTTTTTGGAATACTACTTTTCTGGTTTTTTTCAAAAGTTTGGCCGTTTCTAGTGTTTTTATTGCTACCCTGGGGTTCAAAACCCTTTCAAAAGTTCACCTTCAAGTTTTCAGAGAAAATATTTTTTGACCCAAACTTCAATTTTCATGGTCATTGGGGTGTCAAAATTTTTCAATTTTTTTTTTCGATTTTTTTTTTGAAAAATTACTTGTCGTTTGTCTTTTGATGTTCACTGATTATGTTTTGAGATTTCACTTGGTGTGGGAGTGCCAATTACCAGTGATAACTCATTCTCTTATTCAACATTTTGTTCTATGGACTGACCTAGTCAACGGGACAAGCTTCACATGTATCAAAACATTGACACCTTAATGCTTAAAAAACAGAGTGATTTTCAGACGAAAAATTTCAGACTTCCAGGAGTTTGTGCAGGTAGCGACTGTGATATTCGTGTTTAGGGGGTTTGAAAGTATACGTGTGCGATTTTATAGAAAATTTAAAAACCTTACGTGTTCGTAACGGAGAGAATAGGAAACGGATTGTCGTCAACGAAGTCATTGACTTTTATCTTAGCCGATCGATTGGTGAGGAATGACTTGAACTAATTGCAAATCTTCTCATCGAATCCAAACTTGGCTAGCTTGCATATCAGTAAGTTATGGGGGACTGAATCAAAAGCTTTTCGAAAATCAAAGTATAGAATATCTACATGCTTCTTTTTTTGGACTGCGATACGTTGGGCATTTGTGAGAGATTCCAATAGAGCTAATACACATGACGCTTTATTCAAAAAACAGTATGCAAACGAAAAACCAGAAGCTTCTATTTTTGGATGACAGTTTGTCTAATATATACGTATAATATTGGGAAATTGCTCTGGGTGCTTTAGGACCACTGTAATTCTGTTTGGAACCAAAAACCAAGAAGTTTGAAAGTAAAAAAAGATAATTAAATTTTAATTTAATATTTAATATTTATTATACGATCCTTTAGATCGTGCAATAGAAGAGTAATAACACATTTGCCTGTTGACATAAGTAATTGCCGTCACAAACTTCCAAAGCAATTTAAAAACATTCAGAACATTTCATAACGTTCTTGAATGTTTCAGAGCAGCCAAAATTTCCCAGATCATTCCAAAGCCTTCCTGGACATTTGAGAAACTCAGATTTTTGTTCACAACGCATACAAAAGAAAAAACATTTAACAAAGAAATTGATGTTAAAATTACCTATATTTATAGCTTCAGTTCGACTAAAATACGAGCAACTCAAGGAACTATCAGTAAATTGAGCAGCAATGGTTTATCTTCAATAGAAAATATATTATGAAGATTCTTAATTTTCACTTATCTTTTTATTCTACCTTTCAATAAATGCATTTTTTAATAATTCACGTGTTCAATGAATGGCGGGATTTGGGCAAGCAATGAGCATATACTGCGTCCAATACTAACAAGGCCCTTTGAAGGCCATTCAATTTAAGATGCAAAATGACCCTAGTAAACCAATTTTCCTGTTGATTCCATAGTCGAACCCCGCACAGTAACAGAAAGGTACTCCTGCAAAACCTGTCCAATATTAATAGGACCTACCGTAAGAACTCTAGTAAATGGTCACCTTTAATTGAATGCCACCCTCTAATAGAGTGACACCCCAAGCCTCCTCCGAACAATAGAGTGCCATGGCCATCTAATAGAGTTTTTACGGTAATTGGGTAACATGAATAATCGATAACTCAACAGGGAGTGCTTTGAATAGACCGTGGAGTTGGAGGCCAGCATACAAGTTTTTTGGTAGATTAGACCTGGTTTAGAATCTGAAGTCAGAATTTGCTGCGGACCCCTCAGTCTCGAGATATTTCAGAAAAAGCTGGTTTTCAGTACTAAATGGCTCAACCTTTCACTAATCATAAAACTCTTTAAACGCGTTTTCTGAGCGTCATATTTTGTGGAACGACTTCTATTGGTCACAGGAACATGCTCAAAAAGTTTCGAGCAAAGAAATTTTTCTTCGAAAAATTTCTGATTTTGATGACCAAACCCGTGGCGAAAAAATGGTAGAAAATTTTTTTTTGAAAACTTTCTCCAATCGTTCTGAAATCATTAGTGACATCAAAATGAGTTATTGGAACATTTTTGGCATGATTTCATCCATGTTCGAACGGAAATTTCAATCGAGAATCAGTTTTTGTGTAAAAGTCAATAAACTTTAAACACTGATTTCTCCATAAAATCAGCAAGAACCTGGATTAAACTTCATTTTACTGTTTAATATTCACATATCTAGTTGTTTCTAATAGTTTGCATCTTGGAAAATGAAGCAAAATAAACTAACCCTATTTGGTCCAAAAATCCATCCGAGGAAAATGGAAAAAACTTCAAAAAATTATTTTTCCAAAAATTTCCTATGAATGACATTGACCAATTCGCCAATGAAAAGAGTAATTTAGCAGTACCATAGGAGTTCCAAAAAGTGTTAAACGAACAACCAAAAAAATGTAAAAAACAAAATCCAGAATATTGACCGAACCCACACCCTTCGTATATAAATCCTGAACGCTCACCGCTCGACCACCCAACCACCACAGGTAAAACGGTACACACGATGCGCACATGAGTGACACCTCCCGGACACATAACGGGAGAACAACGCGCTCATGAGTGAGCGTTCGGCGCGAGTGGATCCCACTCATGAGTCGTTCGTATTCGTTTCATATGTTCGCGTCTCACGCTATTCCTTCATAAGGCCTACAGTTAAAGACTATTACTCGAAACACACCGAAGTGTATTTCTGTACATGATAATGTTGTAATGTGTTCACTGTACTTTCCATCGTCACAAATACGTTCTTTTTCAGTTTTTTCTCATTTTTTATCCATTTTTCCAAATTTTCTTTTTAGAAATTAACACTTCATTCAAAAACAATCTACAAGTCAGAGTGTGTAAATTCAGTTTTTGAAAAGTTACACGAATTTTGATATTTTCCGTTTCGAAAAAATAGAGTACAAAAGATAAAAAGAAGTTTTCGCGTTTTTTAAACACGTCCAATTGAATTTTGCCAATTCATTTTTCTTATTTGGAACTTTTTTTTTAACAATGGGAACAAATGATGGTAAGCCGATTTACGAATTTAATTATAAAAATTTAGATATCTTCCAAAAACCTTATTTTTTACTTTATTTAGTACTGAACTATTTGAAGCGTAATTCAGGAACTCATTCTGAACCAAATGAGTCGGTCGATATCGCAAAAAGATCACAAAATGATCGCTAACAAACGATGGGAAGCACTTTTTCAATTTTTCGTCATAAAAATCTTTTATACCGAAAAGAAGGGTCTGTAAGGGATCGCACTGCGAGTGCGCTCTATTGACACGCTGTAGAGAGTACGAGACGCCGAGTCTCCCTTTTCTTTTTTCACGCAGGCACGTTTTTCGGCGTTGCGCGCTCTACTTTTGTTTTGTAAGCGGAGTCGGTGGGTGTTAAATTTTTTCCCTTTCAGGCATCTCCGCCTGAATACGTTCTGTGTCGTTTCTGTAGCTCTGATTTTTCGATTTTCAGTAAAATGGCGTTCTGTAGCTCGCATTCAGCTGCGGCTGAATTGGTGGCCCTCAAACTGACGTGAGCGCGAGCGGTGCATGCGGAAAATGCACGTTTTACCTTTGAATTTTCTTATTATGCTGATTCGATTCGTGAGACTCCGTGAGGCAGTCCAAAATTCCAGCCCGCGTGGATATCTCGCCACGATAGATCACAAAATTTTAAACAAAAGTGAGTCTAAAAACTTTTTAATTTCCGCTTTTCAACACTTTCCCTCCAATTTTCCTTGATTTTGTCGTATTTTCAACTCTTTCTTGGCTGTTACAATGGAAAAATCAAGGAAAATTGGGAAAAAAGTGTTGAAAAGCGGAAATTTAAAAGTTTTAAAACTCACTTTTGTTTAAAATTTTGTGATCTATCGTGGCGAGATATTTCCTCCTTTTCCGCTTCCATGATCCCAGAATACAATGCTTTTAGGCTCCAGAAGCGTTTTCAGAAGAAACCACTTAGTCAGGAGTGTTCCCCGTAAAATTTCCGAGGATTTGATACCCATATTGGCTGTATTCTAAAAAATGATGGATTCAGAATCCAGGATCCAGGATTTATCATTTTTCCAAACCTAGTTAATATGGGGATCAAATCCACGGAAATCACCAGGATAACACTTCTAGCATCAAATTTCCGACTAAAAACGCTTCTGGACCCCAGGATTCCTCCTTTTCCGCTTCCATGATCCCAGAATACAATGCTTTTAGGCTCCAGAAGCGTTTTCAGGCGGATTCATATCGTTAATCGTGTTCTCCATTAAAAATCCGAGGATGTGAATTCGGAATAATTCTAAAGCCATTTAACTTCAGACCCCAATAAATGGATACATTTTTCAGGACCGAAGAGTATGTCCGCGAGGCCCGATTCGCCAAAGGAATCAAGCTATGTGTCAAACAAATCGACACTGTCGCCGGCGAGTGGCCCGCTCAAACCAACTCACTCTACACAACATTCAACGGCGTCGAAAACGACGTTCCGTTCAACATGAAAAACGCGGTGATGGTGCTCGGTTCGGGTGTCTCCTCTGTGGAATTTGATTCCTCCTGTGTCGGATGTATCCGTGAATTGAAGGCGTTGGGATATTCGACGATTACGGTCAACTTCAATCCGAACTCCTTCTCCACGGATTCCGATTTCAGTGATCGACTCTATTTCGAGGAGATCTCGTATGAAATGGTTCTTGACGTTTATCATCTGGAGCAGCCGAAAGGATTGATAGTTGCATTCGCAGGACAACCGGCGAATAATTTGATGCTGCCCCTTCTCAAATCTCAAATCGATATTTTCGGATTGACGCTAAGCTCTATGAAGATCGTATCAAACTCTGTGTCGATCTGCCGTTTATTCAAAAATCTAAATTTAAACCAACCAAAGTGGGAGCCAATGGTAAACACGAAGAAGTCAATCAAATTCGCTCGAAAAAATGGATTTCCGGTTGAATTATTTCTGACTGGTGGAAAGAGAATCGCATGTAGTAACGAAAAGAAGCTGAAGGAAGGTATTTTAATGGCCGATCATATGGAGCATCCCATTGTCATCCGGAAATTAACGAATTCGCAATCAACTTTCTTCGTGACTTGCGTTCCATTCGGGTTCGGGCCCATATACATTTCACTCGTCGAAAAAAAAGAAAATGGAACATATGAGCAAGTATTATCGCCAAGAATCAGGGAAAAGACTGAAAAAATCGTTTCGGTGATTTCGAATGAAATTGATGTCAGGTCTCCATTCTCTGTGCAGTTTACTATGTACAAAAAGAAGATTTATGTCAATGATATAAAACTTGGAGGAGGACGTCTCATAGCAGCAACCAATTCAATGAACGCGGACCTCGTCTCTCTCTCTCCACGAGAGCACTGATGAGTACTGAAAGGCCATTTGTCCTCAACAATCGAACTGACGGACTTGTACGGAAAACGGTAACTTGACCTTTCTTTTGATAACCGAATTCTTAAAATTTCAGATCTTGGATGAATCATTGATTCCAATAGACGTGATCAAATACGGAGCTGTGAAACCACTGGAGTATATGAAGAAAATTAATGAATCACCATCAGCCGGGAAGTTCATGACTCTGGAAATCGCCTTCCGAACGTCGTCTGACAGCTTGAAAGGCAAACGATATTTCGATTGTGTTCAATTTGACTTGAGAAAATTTGAGAGGGACTTATTCGACTTGGTTGAGAAGGTTGAAATTTTAAAAAACTTATGAAAACAACTAAGTGGAATTCGATTTCAGATGAATATTGGAATGGTTTATCAATGTGAAGTGGTGCCACGGCATGTGATCTCAGAAAGCAAAACTCACTTGTTGTTCTTGATTACTGAAATTTCGGATTCTTACATTAAACACCCTAATTCACCTCGCCTTGAGATTCACTTCTTCAACAACATTGTCAAAGAGACGAGTGGAAGAGAGATGAAGGTGAGCCGATATTTTTATTTGAGGAGTTATCATGGGCAACCCTGGAAATCTTCCATTTATTTGAATTTTAAAAAAAAAAGTGTGTTTCAGTTGAATAATTCGCCTTGTCTCGTTGCTGATGGATTACAAGCCGTCCACGACAACAGTTCAACGGATGCAAGAATCTGCCGCTTCGATTGAGCAGAATTCTGTGAGATTCTGATCTATGATATAATTTCTTTGTTTCTTGGTTCTTTTTCTCCTTCTAAATTCTGTCGCTTCTCCACATTGCATATTTTTCAACATTTTCTTATTTAAGAGACAATTACTGTTTCTTTTTAGTATTTTTGAACCAATGGTAAATTATGAATTTTTTTGTATATCGTGCACTCTATTAAAGAAAATCGCTCGCGGTTTCAATGGGAGAATGAATCGGGGAAGTGGAATACAATAAATCAACCAGAGCTTTACAAAAAAAAAGCAAATTTTACATTTTACGAATCTAAACGGAAATGAAAAATAGAATTAGAATGCGGATGGTTCGGCGGCTGGCTTCGATTTGAATCCGGTGAGCAATGACTTGATCTCTCCGATGGCCTTGGCTGGGTTCAAGTGCTGCAAAAAACCTCTTTTAAAAGGGCACCCCGGGAAAAAATCACTTACTTTTGGACAAGTCTTCGTACAATTCATGATAGTGTGACATTTGAACGCGGAGAACGAGTCGTGCATACGGTGGAGGCGTTCGGTGGCGTAGTCATCGCGTGAGTCGATGACCCATCTGTAGGCCTGCATTAAGACGGCCGGTCCGAGATATTTGTCGGCGTTCCACCAGTAGGATGGGCATGAGGTGGAGCAGCACGCGCAGAGAATGCATTCGTAGAGGCCGTCCTGAAAGATAGATGGGTTACTGTATCTCGAGACAGGTTTTCTAGGTTACTGTAGATTTGTTTTTTTTATTTATTATTATTTTTTTTTTTTCAGATATTACAGTAATTTCAGTTTTTGTGAAAATCCTTTTTTTTTATCGTTTTTCCAACTTTTTTTTGCTCAAAAAATGAATTAAAGCTTGAAAAACTAGCGAAAATTAGGGATTTTTTGGAAAAAAGGTATCAAAAAAGAGTTTAAAGGCATGGAAGAGCTCGTCGGATCCTCGGCTGCTATCTATTAGATGTGCAGGTTTTCTAGGTTACTGTAGTTTTTTATTTTTTATTTTTTTTTAGATATTACAGTAATTTCAGTTTTTTGTGAAAATCCTTTTTTTATCGTTTTTCCACTTTTTTTTGCTCAAAAAATGAATTAAAATTTGAAAAACTAGCGAAAATTAGGGATTTTTTGGAAAAAAAGGTATCAAAAAAGAGTTTAAAGGCATGGAAGAGCTCGTCGGATCCTCGGCCGCTATCGGTAGTTTCAAGGATTACTGTATCTTACCAAACGATCACGCTCGGCAACACTTTGATGCATTTGCTTCTCTCCAAGAGTCAACGGAGTCTTCTTTTGGATCCATGGTTGAATTGAGGCGTATTGAGCGTAGAACAGGTTCATATCTGGCACCAAATCCTGTAAAAAATCCAGATTTTCATGGAAAATTCAGAATTTTAAGCTTTTTACCTTGACGACGAACATGTGTGGAAGCGGATAGATCTTGGTGCTCTTCGACGTGTCCGAATCGATTTTGCAAATGCAGGCAAGGGTGTTCTGTCCGCCAATATTCATAGCGCACGATCCACAGATTCCTTCACGACAGCTTCTTCTAAACGTCAAAGTTGGATCGACCTCGTTCTTGATCTTGATGAGAGCGTCGAGGATCATTGTTCCGCATTGATCCAAATCCACGTCGAATTTCTAAAAAAAAATTTTTTTTTCAAGTTTTCCGTAGAAAAGAGCTACCTGAACAGTCGGCTTGGCTCCTGGAGCTTCTGGATTGAAGCGATAGATTTCGAAGGTCTTGATGCGATTTCCGGTCTTCTTTGGTTGAGCGGCGGCGGCGCCTACAAAAAACGATCAGTTCTCTACGTGCAAAACGGGAATTTAAGGACTTTGAGTGGAAATTTCAAAAAATTTCAGATTTTTAGCTTTAAAATCGGGTTTTAAGCAAGATTTAATTAGTTTTTTTGTTGTTTTTTGAAAGGAAAATCCGGGTTTTTTCCAAAAATTTTTTTCGAAAACCGAGAAAAAAATTTTTTTTTTAATTGAAAATTAAGATTTTTAGCTTTCAAATTGACATTTTATCAGGTTAAAACCTTCAGAAATCTATTTTTCTAATAAAAATCGACATGCCTACGTGCAAAATCGAAAAATCCGTTTTTCAGGGAATTTTTCAACAAAAAGCTTGGAAAATTTGTTTTTTCTTTATTAAATAGCTTTTTCACCGTATTTTCAGGTTTTAAAGCTATTTTAAAGCCCAATAAACAATGAATTTCAGACAAAAATCAATTTCCTACGTGCAAAACCGAAAATATCAATTTTTCAGATTTTTTCGACAAAACCCCTCTTTAAATTCATAATTTACCCAATTTATTCATATTTTTACATTAAAACTTTGAAAATTTGAAAGAAAAAATGAAACAAACCGGAAGCGGCACGAGCGGCGTTGGCGGCGAGCTCAGCCGAGTGAGCCAGGAGAGCCGATCGAGCCAACATCTAAAAATCGATTTAAATCATTAATTTTATTCATTTTTCATCAAAAGATCTCGAAAAAATGGTCAAAATCAGCTGAAAATCGTTGAAAATCAACAGCAAATAATGGACGTGACTTTGAAAATTTCGCAACGATGCTCCGAAATTCCGTTTGACACATGATTTAGCAGCACTTGTGTCGATTTACGGGCTATTTATTTATTTTTCAAAATAGCAATTCAAAGCAAAAAAAAAGCAGTTTTTTATCGGTTTTTCCAATATTTTTTCTCATTTTTATATAAAAAATCGTTTATTTTATCAGATGAAACGGGTGTCAATCTTCATTCTCCTCGTTTTCCATGCCATCTGCCTCCCACAAGAAAGCGCTCCGATCACCGATGATCCCTGGGATTTAGATGGTCCTTGTCAGAAATATGTGGAGGTAAGTGGTTTTTTAGGGTGGAAAAAACGAAAAAAAGAAAGGATCTTTCCAGAAATTCGCAGTAATTCAATCAGAAATGGTCGCTTGTGCCACGAATTGGTCAATCCCACCAAAAGTCTGCACCAATTGCTACAATACGTACCGCGATTTTAAGCTTTATGAATTTCAGACAAAACATTTGGTAAGTGTTATTTTTAAGCGATTTTTCTTTAAAAAAATCGATTTTTTAAACCTTTTTTAGCCCTAAAAGTCAATTTTCCCTTTAAAAAACCAATTTCCTATTTAAAAACCCTATTTTTAATTGAAATAATCAAGTTTCTTAGCTTAAAAACCCTTTTTGTTTTTAAAAAATCAATTTTCCCTTTAAAAACCCTATTTTTAATTGAAAAAATCACTTTTTAACCAAAAAAATCAATTTTCTTAGCTTAAAAACCCTTTTTGTTCTTAAAAAATCAATTTTTCACTAAAAAAACCAATTTTCCCTTTAAAAAATCAATTTTTCAACTAAAAACCCCATTTTTAATTTAAAAATACCAATTTCAACAAAAAACCCCCAATTTTCTCTTAAATTATCAATTTTCTTAGCTCAAAAACCCTTTTACTCCCTAAAAATCTTTTTTTCCAGTGAAAACCCCCTTTCTATTCTTAAAATCCAATTTTCTATTTAAAATCCCAATTTTTAACTAAAAAACCCCCAATTTTCTCTTAAAAAATCAATTTTATTAGCCAAAAAACCCTTTTACTCCTTAAAAAATTAATATTTCCAGTAAAAAAAACCTATTTTCCCCAGTAAAAACCCCAATTTCCTCACCAAAAACCCCAATTTTCCAGGATAACGTCTTCTCACTGGACAATCGAACATGCTCTCAAGTGATCTACGACAATTATCTATTGTCCTACAGTAGCGACATTTCGACGGCGTTGACGGCGAAGATTTGGGAGAAATCGAGGTGTGATTGTGAGTTTTTTTCTGGGAATTTTCAATCAAAAATTCATTTTTTCGACTTAAAATCGTGTTTATTCCCATTTGAATAACCTATTTCTCAACTGAAATCTGTCACTTTTATTGAAAAATTACCGGAAAAAATATGGTTTTAAGCCCAAAAATTCAATTTCTATAACTTTATCTGATATCTATAACTTTTTGGAAAATTTAGCTGAAAAAATCAGTTTTAACATCCAAAATTCAATCTTTAAGCTCAAAATTCAGTTTTCTAAGCCTAAAAACCCAATTTTCCCAGAAAAAAACATATTTTTCAACTAAAATCTGTCACTTTTCCTGATTTTTTAGTGAAATAATGTGATTTTGAACCCGATTTTTTTAAATGTTGAACCCCGAAATTCAATTTCTGGTTATAAAATTCAAAATTTCAGCTTAAAATCCTATTTTCTATGCCTAAAAACCCCTATTTTCCATTTTAAAAAACCTATTTTCAACTAAAATTGTGATTTTTTGAAAACCTACGAAAAAATACGATTTTGAGCCCAGAAAATGGTTTTTTCGGTTAAATTTCTATTTTTTTAAGCCTTAAAACCCAATTTTCCCAGAAAAAACTCAATTTTTGGATTTAAAATTCAATTTTCCAGGTCTAAAAAACCCAATTTTCCATTAAAAATACTATTTTCAATTAGTCAAATTCAATTTTTTAGCTTTAAATCCTCTTTTCTAAATTTCTGGGTGGAAAATTTAAATTTTTGGTTCAAAATTCTGTTTTCCAAGCTTAAAAACCCCTATTTTCCATTTGAAAATACCTATTTCTCAATGATTTTTGTGACTTTTTTTGGAAAATTTAATAAAAAATATGATTTTTGCCTTTTTTTAAAAATTTATCTCAGAAATTCAATTTTTAGGGTTCAAATTCAAATTTTCTGTTTAAAATCTTTTTTTCTACGCCTAAAAAACCCAATATACCATTAAAAAAACCTATTTTTCAACTGAAATCTGTCAGTTTTTTGGAAATTTAAATTAAAAAATAAAGATTTTTAGTCCAAAAGCTCAATTTTTAGGTTTAAAATTCCATTTTTAGGCTTCAAATTCAAATTTTCAGCTCAAAATTCAATTTTTTACCTTAAAAACGAATTTTCCCAGAAAAAACCTATTTTTCAAATGATATCTATAAGTTTCTTGAAAATTTATTTGAAAAAATCAGTTTTAACATCCAAAATTCAATTTCTGGGGGCAAAATTCAAATTTTAAACTTAAAATCCACCTTTCTAAGCCTAAAAATCCCTCTAATCCAACTAAAATCCTTTGCAGCATGCGTCACAATCACCTGGAACTTTCCAGAAAACAAGTCGGACGTGGCGTTCACCGAACGAACGCTTCTCTTTCAAAATCGTCTTTACGAATGGCGAAATTGTGTTGTCAACTACACTTCTGACGGTGATCTTGATGATTTGATCGATGTGAGAAATGGATCGAAGTTATGTAGTCTGTGCAAACAACCATTTGATGAGCTCTATGCATACTACTGGAAGATCTATACAACTCCCGACGTGGATTTTTGTGTTGACGTGGAGACGACGATGAATGACACGATTCATTTATGGGATGACGTTTGGAAGTGCGCTGAGAAGCAGGATCGGAATCGAGACTTGGCTGGAATTATGATCACGTTTGCCACGTTGGTGTTGTTGACCGCGTTGTTCTATGCGGCCAGTTATATTCAAGGAGGAGGGCAAACGAGGAATTTGGTTCGATGTGAGTGTTTTGAAAAATTGATTTAAGCCTTAAAAATAACCTAAAAATCAAATTTTTTGACCTATTTTCAACTGAAAATCCTTATTTTTACCTAAAAATGTTTAAAAATAGACTAAAATT
Organism: Caenorhabditis wallacei; assembly: GCA_963932035.1. Classification (NCBI taxonomy): domain Eukaryota; kingdom Metazoa; phylum Nematoda; class Chromadorea; order Rhabditida; family Rhabditidae; genus Caenorhabditis; species Caenorhabditis wallacei. Next base: position 560,908 of record OZ009934.1, read on the forward strand.
GTCTAATTTTCACTGAAAATAGGGTATTTCTAGTCAAAAAATTGAAATTTTTGTTGAAAAACTAGGATTTTTAACGGTTTAGGCTTGAAATCGCATTTGTAAGTCTAAAAACTTGAATTTTAGCTTTGAAAAAGACTAAATTTGTCTAAAAACTCAAATTTCTAGGCTTAAAAATTCCAAAAATCCCGAAAAATACACATTTCAAAGCTTAAAACCTGATTTTTAATGAAAAAACATCGATTCTTAGGTTTAAAATCGCATTTTTAAACTAAAATCTCAACTTCTAGGCTTAAAAAACTGATTTTTAAGCTTAAAATCTCATTTTTAGGCTTAAAAACCAAAAAAAAACCTTAAAAATACACATTTCTAAGCTTAAAATCTGCTTTTTAAATTTAAAAAAAAAATTCATTTTCAGTCAAAAAACTTCAATTTCAAGCTTGAAAATCAGATTTTTCTATTGAAAAAAATCTAATTTTAGCTCAAAACTCCATTTTTACTCCAAAAAACTCAATTTTCAAGCCTAAAACTTTATTTTAGTCTTTAAAAACTCAATTTCTAGGTTTAAAATCGCATTTTCTGGTTCAAAACCCCTAATTTCCCTCCAAAATCCCCCATTTTTCCAGACTCTCGCCTCTCGGATCCACGTGGACAACGATCACGTCTTCTATCTTCTGGAATGTCGGATGCAGATTTAGTTCATCGAGCCATTCAACCGCAGGGACCATCGTCTGCTTTGGATTTTAATGTGCCGATTCATCAGACACGATAATGACGTTTTTGGGGGGTTTTAGGGATTTTCAGCTATTTTTTAGCTAATTTTTAGTGTATTTTACTCATTTTTCTGTGATTTTCTGTGGTTTTTTCTATATTTCAGTCAATTTCTAGCTATTTTCATTGTATTCTACCCATTTTTCTACGATTTTCAGCTAATTTCCTGTTTTTTATCCAAATTTTTCTGTAATTACAGTCATTCCAATTCAATTTTCTTGTCGATTAATTGTTTCCGGTGATTTATTGCTCATTTTTGTGATTTTTGTATATTTTGAATATAATAATTTTTTTTTTAATTTTTTAAATGTTTTTTCTAATTTTTTTTAAAAAGATGTTGAATTTACATCGATTTTATCTTTTTTTTTTTCTTTTTTTCCCCTTTTTTAAACCGTTTCCCTTTCCCCCTATTAAAAGAGCACCCCAAAAAATTTACGATCCTCCTCCTAGATGTCTAAAACATCCCACATTCTCTAGAGAGAATTCTCTCCCAACACATTAAACGAGGCGCCCGTAAATGACCGTCGTAACGAGCTTGTTAACCGCGTGTGCTCCCTTCCATCGCTCTCTCCCGGAGAGTGAAAAACGTCTCTGTTTGTTCTAGGAGGATGCGGGGCGATGCGGAGCTCCGGAGCGAAGAGAAGAAGCTGCGCGGTTCATTCCATGTAAATAGTTGTTTGACGTTGTTCTCTTAACCGTTTTTTTTTTTTTGGGTTTTTTCGATTTTTTTTCAAATAGTTTTTATTTAAACCCGCTTCAGAAGGTATTCAGATTGCTAGGCTTTACTTAACTTCCAAGTTCTGAATAGCCTACGTGGAATAGCTTCGTGTCCTTTAATTTCTTAATCTGAGCTTACAAAAGGCTCCTGAGCTAGCTTTGGCTAAGAAATTGTTAGGCTTACCAGTGTTGAGCGGAATTCCTTCCGTTTCCTTCCGTCTTCCGTCTTTCTTTGATTTTTTTGTTTCGTCTTCCGTTTTCCGTGTTCCGTGAAATTTTTTTTTCCGGTTTCAGTCTTCCGTCTTCCGTAAAGTGAAAATATTTCCGCTCAACCCTGTCTAGAACCTTCCTCTATGACAAGCAAGATGTCTTAGAGTTGTCAGTAGCAAAATTAGCCTAAATCTTCAATTTTAAATTCAAAAAATTGGATTTTTATGGTAGAAACTACCTACAGTACCGCTTAAAAGTTTATAGAAAAAAAGTTTTTCGATTTTCGGTCATTTTGGTCATTTTCAGGCGTCAGGAGCTCTGAAAATTTTTGAGTTTGTAAAACAAATCTAAATAAACAACACAGAATTTTTAAAAAATGCCTAGTTTTTCAGCTTTTCTTAAAGTTACCTATTTTTAAAGTTTTTAGTGTAAAAACGGCTAAAAATAACCGTTTTTAGCCTATTTTTGGTCATTTTAACACTAAAAACTTTAGAAAAAGATAACTAGGAATTTTCAAAAAATTCTGTGAATGCAAAGTTCTTAATTTAGGTTTGTTTTATACCCTGAAAATGGTAAAAAATGGCCGAAAATCAACTGAAAAACAGTTTTTTCCATACACTTTTGTGCGGTACTGTAGCTAACCAAGCTCCTAAACTGGTCAAAGCGATTTCCGGTACCAGGTGCGTGGCAGGTGTTCAACCCTTCCCGAGAGAGTCAATTCATTCACACGTCGGTGCTCTCTCTCTCTCTCTCTGTCAATTATTCCATGTTTGTCCCTCTCTCTCCTGCTAGCTGCGAGGTTTTTCGAAAAATGTTTTCTTTTCGTATATATCAATTTTACGGCCAGCTCAGCTTACCCATCAAAAAGTCATAAACTAAGCTGCTTAGTTTAAAGTGCAATCGATTGTTCTCGTACTTATTCGAACATAGATCAATATCTAGTCCGTCGGTATCTAAGGTGTGAATCTAGACCGGAAGTTTCATGTGGAAGGCTCCAGAACTATCGAAACTATAGGGAAAGATTCCGCGGAATATTTATCAAGGATGCCCTTAATTTGATTATTCTTCCTATCTGTTCTCCGCGAACATATTCGGGGGAATATTGTCACTTTATTGTTGAAGGATATCTTGATATCTATATATATACAGTTGATTTTCGGCCATTTTAACCATTTTCAGGCTTAAAAACAAATCTAAATGAAAAACTTTGCATTCAAAGAATTTTTTGAAAATGTCCAGTTTTTCAGCTTTTTTGAAATACATCTTTCTTTAAGTTTTTAGTGTAGAAACGGCTAAAACAGGTCATTTTAACACTAAAAACTCTAAAAAAACTTTAAGAAAAGCTGAAAAACTAGACATTTTCAAAAAATTCTGTGAATCCAAAGTTCTTAATTTAGGTTTTTTGTTTTATACCCCTGAAACTAACCGAAACACTTTTTTTTCTATAAAACCGCTACTGTATATAACATTGCTCTCACTTTTTCTCACTTTTTCTGTTTAGTCAAGTGTTCAAAGTTAACCCATTTTTCCACGGGGGGAGTGGAATGATGAACAAGTGAACGGAACGAGGCGGGAGAGAGGCCAGTAGTAGCAACTGCCGCTCTCCTCCTCTCTCTCTCTCTCTCTCTCTCTCTCTCTCTCTCTCTCTCTCTCTCTCTCCTGTGTGTATGCGGGAAAGAAGAAGAAGAGAGCGTGCAGGCGGGAAAGTTTCAAGTACGTCTCTCTCTCTCTCTCCATCTCTCTCTTCCACATCTGCGTCTCTTCTATTCACAGATACGTTGAAAAGAGAAAGAGAGGGAGAGACCGACCTATCCATCGACATTGTCGCCCGTAATCCCGGTGGACACTGTTCGGCTTCGATTTTCCCCCTTTTTTAAAGAGGGGGATCCGTCTGCTTCGGATTTTGACAGCTTCTTGGTTGGATTTCTTGGATTTTTTGGCTTTTTTTCTGATTCTTACTGGCTAAAAAAACTAGTTTTGCTAGCTAGAATAGCTTAGGAGCCACGCAACTTCAACTAGCTCTTTTCGATCAAGCTCATAGACATGGCCTAACTCTTGAATTCGGCCACTGACCTCTAAGTCCATCCCTCCTTTATCACTCATCATTTCACAATATTTGTCTCCTCATCCACCCTACTCTTCTCGTTTTCCGCCATATCTCCCTTCCACTTGTCGCACTTTTGGGAATCAGACGGATAGAGGGGGAGGAGGAGGGAATCGATTGATTGATTAGTGTTGGGAGATCTGAAAATATAAAGAAATCTGGAATTTGTACTCCTCTCGGATAACTTAGAAAGTTAAGAATCTGGATTTTTCCGGTGTACTCCTCTCGGATAAGTTGGAAAGTTAGCTGAAGCTAGTTAGGCTAATTTCGAGCTTAATATCCAAAAAAAAAAGGAATTTTTAGTCCTGAAAACCCCTAAAATTAAGGGTTTTGGAAGGTTAATACCCATTTTAAGAGCTAAAAACCCTTTTTTTCATGAATTTCCTGCCAGAAACTTTAAAAAATAGCATTTTTAAAGGTTCATACCCATTTTAAGAGATAAAAACCACTTTTTTCTTATATTTTTCGCTTAAAAACCACCAAAAATAGATTTTTTAAGGGTTCCGACCATTTTTAAAAGCTAAAAATCTAGATTTAAGGCTTAAAAACCACATTTTCGAGGTTTTTTACCTCTCAATTTTTGTACTCCTCTCGGATAACTTATCTTTAGAAAAAGAATAAGGATCTGGAATTTTCCGGTGTACTCCTCTCGGATAATTTGGAAAGTTAAGTGAAGGCTAATTTTGAGCTTAAAGTCTAAAAAAAAAAGGAATTTTTAGTCCTATTTTAAGATATAAAAATCACTTTTTCTTATATTTTTTGCCTAAAAACCACCAGAAAAAGCGTTTTTTGAAGGTTCAATCCCATTTTTAAAGCTAAAAATCACTCATTTTCGATATTTTTTGCCTAAAAACCACCAAAAAATGAATTTTTAAGGGTTCCGACCATTTTCAACAGCTAAAAATCTAGATTTAAGGCTTAAAAACCGCTTTTTTCGATGTTTTTTACCTCTAAATAGCTTAAGAACCCCTTACTCATCTCCTCCTTCTTCTCTCTTTCCAAAAACGGGAAATTGAACGTCTCTCTCGCTTAAATGGAGGAATAATTGACTTCAGTCTTCTCCGGTTTCAGTTCCCGTCATTTATTGTGGGAGAATTTTGTATAGTTTTTCGAGGAAATTCGTGTTTTTATTTGATTTTTTTTGGAAAGAAATCGGTTTCACGCTTTTAAAATCAGTTTTTCTTTTATTTTTGAATTTCTTTTTCATTTCTAAAATGTCTGGAATTCAATTTTTTCTACTGTTTTCTTGATTCGTGTCTAAACAACAACCAAACCCATACAAAACATTCATTTGTTTGCAGAGAAATGGGTCAAGATGACGAGGACGATGCACAAATGCTGCAAGCGAAGCAGCAAATCACATTTAATGTCGTCAATAAGAGAAAGGTTAGTTGGGATGGGAAGTACAGTAATCCTTGGAAAATAGTGAATCTGGATTTACTAAAAAGTACAGTAATCCTTGGAAAATTTGAAAAAATTGAAATTTAAAGATGAAAATTAGGGTGTTTTTATCAGAAAAGTACAGTAACCCTAGATTTTTAGTCTAAAAGTCAAGGCTTTTTTTTAAATAAAAAGTACAGTAATCACCGATTTTTTAAGCTGAAAACTCTGAGTACTTGAAAAGAACAGTAATCCCGCAATTTTTATTGTATTTTAACTCGATTTTCCTAGCCAAAAATAGAGCTTTTCCCATGAAAATTATGAAGTTTTTTATTTAAAAACTGAGTTTCTTGTTTAAAAATGACCTTTTTTCTTTATAGAATCTCCAGATTTTTGATTATAAAAATCGCTATTTTACACTAAAAAATTAGCCATTTCTACCAATTTTTTAGTCTAAAATACCCAAAAAACTGTATTTTTTATCCTAGGGTTTGCGGTTTTTCGGTGCTAGAAATCCAGATAAAACAAAGAGTATATATGTTAGAAAAAGCTAAAAATAACGGTTTTTGGCTAGAAATTCAAGATGAAAATGTCGATTTTTTGAATCGAAAATTAGCTTTTTTGGGCTATTTTAAGCTATAAATTTCATAGTGAAATCTAATTTTTTGACTATTTTTGGGCAGTTTTTAGTCATTTTCAAGTTAGAAATTTCTTTAAAAAATGCCATTTTTGGACTATTTTTGGACAGTTTTTAGTCATTTTTAAGTTGTAAATTTCATTAAAAAATGTCTTTTTTAGACTATTTTTGGGCTATTTTAAGCTATAAATTTCATTAAAAAATTCCATTTTTGGACTATTTTCGGTTATTTTTAACCATTTTTAAGATAGAAATTTCTTTTAAAAATGTCATTTTTTAGACTATTTTTGGACCTTTTTAGGCCTTTTTAAGCCATTTCCCTAACCAAAATTCTGATCTTTCTTCCCCTTTTTTCCATTTTTTTTTCAATACAAAAAAATGGAAAAGTTTTGGTAACTCTCTCTCTTTTTTCCAATCCAATCATTTTCCTGCTCTTCCTCCCATTTCCCTTCGCCGTTTTCCACATACAATCACCACATATATAGACAATAAAAATGAGTCATCTCTCTTCCTCTTTTTCTCTCTCTCTCTCTCTCACTTTCTCTCTCTCCCATTCTCCTGGAAAAGTGACGGCTAGAAACCATATTGCTTCTGTTCTTCTTCTTCTTCTTTTTTTTTGTTTTTTTTTTCGATTTATATCGATTTTAGCAGAAAATCGGCTGCTTTTGGATAATTTAGGCTTAAAATGGCAATTTTAAGCAAAAAAAATCGCTTTTTTTACTCTAAAAATCACTAAAAATCACTTAAAAATAGCTAGTTTTGACCTAAAAATTCATTTTTCTATTTAAAAATCCTTATTTTTGAAGTTTTCCAGCCAAAAAAGGGGCGTGGCCTAATTTCATTTTTTTTTAAATTTACTCCTTGAAACTTAACCACCCTGTCTTCGCCGCGAAAAACCAAAAATCTGGTCGTTTATTCGTGTTAATCAAAAGTGCAAATATATATATGAGAGAGAGAGAGAGAGAGAGAAGAAAATTGCGAAACTTTTTTTAAAGTTTCTCTCTGTAGACATTATTTCATTAAAACTGAGGTTTTTAGACCAAAAATAAAGCTAAAAATGGAAAAATTGGGTTAAAATGACCATTTTTCCACTGAAAAAACTACTAAAATTGACATAAATCTATGATTTTCACTGGAAAATGCGATTTTTAGGGTCAGAAACCTATTTTAAGCTGGAAAAACCTATTAAAAATGACCTAAATTGAATTTTGAGCACAAATTTCGGCTAAAAATATCTTAAAAACACTATTTTTACTGGAAAATTCAGTTTCTAGGCTTTAATTTCGACTAAAAATGACCTTTTATAGGGTCTAAAACCCATTTTTAACTGAAAAATCCATCAAAAATGACTAAAACTGAATTTCTAGGGCTTGAAACTCATTTTTAACTGAAAAAACCATCAAAAATGAGCCAAAAACTTAAATTTCACTGAAAAATTCAGTTTCTAAGCTAAAATTCCATCTAAACATGACTTTTTAGGGTTAGAAACTCATTTTAAGCTGAAAAAACCATTAAAAATGACCCAAAACCCTTATTTTCACTATAAAATTAAGATTCTAAGCTTAAATCTTCACTAAAAATGACCCAAAACTACTATTTTGACTAGAAAATTCAGTTTCTAAGCTTTAATTTTCACTAAAATCATGTTTTTTAGGGTCTAAAACTCATTTTAAGCTGGGAAAACCATTAAAAATGACCGAAAACTACTATTTCTACTAGAAAATTCAGTTTTTTAGCTCCAATTCCATCTAAAAAATGACCTGCCCTTCTATTAAAAACCCTTTTTTTCCAGGATCAACTACGTCGTTGGCAAAGCAGCGAGATGAACGCAGAGGCGTCACGTCGTCTAAAACGGCCAAAAGTACAATTCCAGGATAGTGATATCTTTCTATCGGCGTGTATGTCCGGTGATGAGGAAGAGGTGGAGGAGTTGTTGTTGAAGGGAGCCGATATTAATACGTGTACGGTGGATGGGTTGACCGCCTTGCATCAGGTTAGCTATTTTTCTAGTGGTTTTTATAGCTGAAAATCATATTTTTTAATGAAAGTAGGGTATTTTTGACCTAAAAATGTGATTTTTCTGGTCAAAAGTGGTTTTTTATGAGCGATTAAGCTCGTTTTTATAGCTAAAACCTTTAAAAACCATATTTTTTCATGAAAATAGGCTATTTTTGACATAAAAAATTTGTTTTTTTTTTTGAGTCAAAGTGGTTTTTCAGAGGCGATTAAGCTCATTTTTATAGCTAAAAACCTTTAAAAACCTATGTTTCCATGAAAAGAAGCTATTTTTGATATAAAAATGTGATTTTTCTGGTCAAAAAATGGTTTTTATAAGAAATTAAGCTCGCTTTTATAGCTAAAACCAAATTTTTCCATGAAAATAGTCTATTTTTAACCTAAAAAATGTGATTTTTTCTGGTCAAAAGTGGTTTTTATGAACAATTAAGCTCATTTTTATAGCTAAAACCTTTAAAAACCATATTTTTATATGAAAATAGGCTATTTTTGACATAAAAATGTGATTTTTCTGCTCAAAAGTGGTTTTTTATAAGCGATTATGCTCGTTTTTATAGATAAAACCACATTTTTCCACGAAAATAGGTTATTTTTGACTTAAAAATGTGATTTTTCTTGTCAAAACTGATATTTTTTGACCTAAAACCTCAGTTTTTCTAGTTAAAATGCTTTATTTTTAACCTGAAACTCAAATTTTTCAGTTAAAAACTACTGTTTTAAAGATTTTTAGCTTATTTTTATAGCAAAAACCCTATTTTTCCTATGAAAATGTTTTATTTTTGGCTCAAAAAAGTCATTTCCTTAGTAACAAACCACTTTGTTAAAGTTTTGCTTATTTTTTCTCTGAAAAATACCTATTTTCTGATCAAAAACCACTATTTTTGAGATTTTTAGCTTATTTTCAAGCCTAAACCATTATTTTCAACTTAAAAAATGACATTATATCGATTTTCCAGTCTGTAATCGACTCAAAACCCGAAATGGTCCGTTTCCTGTGCGAAAAAGGTGCCGACGTGAACGCCCAGGATAACGAAGGATGGACGCCACTTCACGCGGCCGCCTGTTGTGGAAACGTGTCAATCGTGCGATATCTGTGCCAACACGGTGCCGATTTATCGGTGGTGAATAGTGATAAAGAGCTGGCGTTGGATTTAGCTGTCGATGAGCAATGTCGAGAGTATTTGGAAGTGGATTATAAGAGACAGATGATAGATTTGGAGGCGTGTCGAGAACAGGAGTTACATACGATGTTAAAGGATGTGAAGATGTGGATGAGTCAGGGAGAGTATCGAGATATTCCACATCATAGGACAGGTACAGTAATCCAGGATTAATCTGGCTACAGTAATCCTAGAGAATAGATACAGTAGTTTTAGGATCCGGGTACAGTAATCCTTATAACAATCCAGACGAAATGATCTAGCTACAGTAATCCAGAGAAAGGTACAGTAATCCTAGGATCTAGGTACAGTAATATATACCTACAGTAATCTAAAATCTATTCTTTATCTAAGTACCGTAGATTGATCTAGCTACAGTAATCCATCCCATAAGTGAGTTAGGTACAGTAATCTTTGGATCTAGTCTAGATACAGTAATCCTAGAACTACAGTAATCGGTATTATAGATTGACCTAGCTACAGTATTCCTAAAATCTAGATACAGTAATCCCAGACCTACAGTAATCCATTATCAGTCTCAGCCCTCGAATGATCTAGCTACAGTAATCCCAGCTATTTAAAAAACCCCCGATACTGTTGTAGTCCTATGTTCCAACCTAGCCACCATATCTACAGTACCCCTCTTCCAGGCGGCACAGCAATGCACGTGGCAGCCGGACGTGGCTATACTCAACTACTCGAACTACTCATCAAAGCCGGCGGAAACGTTCGCGCTCAAGACAAGGAGGGATGGACGCCACTTCACGCCGCCGCGCATTGGGCCGAACGAGACGCGTGCAAGATTTTGTTGGAGAACGGCGCCGAACTTTCGGATCTCACTTATACGGTAGGGTTTTTTGAGAGATGGCCTAACTTTCTCAAATAGTCTAGATTTAAGTGGCCTAGGTTTCCATGACCTAGATTAAGCGTGGCCTAACTTTTCCATGGCCTAACTTTCTCAAACAGTCTAGTTTTAAGAGGACTAGATTAACCGCAGCCTAACTTTCTCAAATGGCCTAACTTTTCCATGACCTAGCGTAACCTCTTCCATCCTCTTCCAGGGTATTGACGTGCTCGGCGTGGCCGACAAAGAATGCGTCGACTATTTAATCGAACTGGCTGATACTGTCAAATCACAACAAAACAAACGGAAATCACCGGGTGCCGTGCCACCCGCCTCCATACTCCAGGAGAAGAATCATCGAACGCCCAGCACTCATGAGGAGCACACGTTGTCGACGGAAAGGAAACGAGACCTGCAGCATAAGGATCAGCATAGGTAGGAGAAAGGGGATTACTGTAGGATAGGTGGAAAGGGTTACTGTAGCTCCTCTGGCTTCTGGAAGATGAGGAATCTCCAGGATTACTGTACCTACCGTAGTCTCGCTACTAGGGACTAAAGGATTACTGTAGCGGAGAATGGGGTTCATGGGGATTACGGTAGCTACTAGAAGATAGGGATTACTGTAGGTATATGGTATCTAGGATTACTGTACCTACCATAATCTGAAACCCTAGGAACTACTGTACTTACTATAGTAAGCGGCTACTGTAACTATCGTAGCCTTAATTCTAAGGACTACTGTACCTACCGTAATCTGGACCTAAGAACAACAGGATTTCTCTATTTATGAGGATTACGGTAGGTTACTGTAGCTGCTATCTACAGTAATCTAAATCCTAGGATTACTGTAGCTTCCAAAAAGCATGAGCCAAAAACACTTTCTCTCTATTCCTATCGCTTCCCCCACATCTATCTATGTTCAGTGAAAACGAGTATCTTCACTCCTCAATGCCTTCCACAACATCCATAGGATCATCTGAATCCTCCTCCTCCACATCCAACAATAATACAACATCCACCACAACTACCATCATCATTGAGAATAATGATCCAAAGGAATCGACGAAAGAGGAGGAGGAAGTGGAAGTGGAAGAGGAAGAAATGGAAGAAGAGGAAGAAAACGAGGAGGAGGAAGAGGAAGCCGAAGAAGAGGAGGAGATGGAGGAGAAGATCAAGGAGATGACGCCGGCCTCATCGAGAAGTTTGTCGGTGACAAGGTAATTTTGAAGGCATTTCCACCGTATTCAGTTGCTGTTTTTTCCCGTTTTTTTTTCACTGAAAATTTGAATTTCTGAGCTTAAAGAGCCCTAGAAATGCTCCAAATCACTGGAAACTCTATTAGAAGGGCACCCCATTTTTAGGTTTTTTAGAACTAAAAAATGATGTCTAGAGGCTAAAAATAGTCTTGAAATCGGGAAAATAGGTATCTAGGATTACTGTAGGTTACCGTAATCTAGGATAGCCTGAGATACCATAATCTATGGGTTACTGTAGCTACCATAATCTAGGTTACCTCTATTTTCTATTTCTTTTGAAAAAAAAAACAAAAAAAGGAAATTGAGATGACTCAGTTTCTCTGTGTTTATACATATAAAAATGACCAAAAATATGCATTTTTTCACGAAAAAGTATAGTTTTCTGCTTGAAATTATCGATTTTTAAGGCGAAAATTGGTTTTTTCTAGGTTTTTAGGCTTTAAATTGGCTATCCGTGGAAGCCTGGATTAATGTAGATAATAGTCTAGGGTTACTGTAACCACCATAATCTAAGGTTACGGTATTCCGGAATACAGTAATCTATGGATTACTGTAGATAAGGTTCTAGGGTTACGGTAATCCAGGCTACAGTAATCCCTGGAAGCCTGGATTACTGTAAATAAAGATACAGTAATCCATGGATCACTATAGCTAGGATTACTGTAACTACCAATTACAGTACCCTCAGAATACAATTCCATTGATCTTTCAGAAGTCTCGACGGCTACACAGATCGTTCTTCTAGCTCGGGACGTGAAACATCCGTGGAAACGAGTGCCTCTAATGCATCTTCATCATCTAGATTCACCCAATCTTCCACACCATCATCCCAGAGATCAGTGACGCATTCTGAGACGCCGAGGTCTTCTTTGGTTAGTTTTTTGACTTCCTCTATTAGAAGGGCACCCCCTATTAGAAGGGCACCCTATTAGAAGAGCAGCTAACCCTGTTTGTAAGTATTTCCAGGAGAACACGTCATCAATTGGAAGCGGTGATCAGACAGTCAGTGCTACCGTGCCCATTGCTCCGCTAACTGCTCCACCGAAAGCGGTTCATCAAAGTCCGAGTTCGTGGATTAATAGAGGAGTTCCATTGTCTTCAAGGTACAGTAATCCTGTTTTTTTTTTGGTTTGGGTTACTGTAGATACCGTAATATAGAGACTACAGTAGTCTCTGGATTACTGTAGATCTAGGGGTACTATAGCTACAGTAATCCTTCCTAATGATTACTGTAACTACAGTACCCCTTTTTCCTCCATTTCCTCTTCTTTTTTTTTCTATTTCTTTTGAACAAAAAACAAAAAAAAAAGGAAATTGAGATGACTCAGTTTCTTGTGGTTATACATATAAAAATGACCAAAAATATGCACTTTTTCTTGAAAAAGTATAGTTTTTGATGGAAATTATCGATTTTTAAAGCTAAATTTTGGTTTTTTCTAGGTAAAATAGCTATTTTAGACACTTTTTGGCTTAAAAAACGGATTTTAAGGCTATTTTCAGCCTAAACATTCATTTTCTGACCATTTTTCCACTTAGAAACCTATATTTCATCATATTTCCCTTCCAGAAGCTCGACCTCATCAATCAATCGAAGCAGCTCCACCCCTGTATCGGATATCATCTCTCCACCAACTTCTCTTCATTCTTCTTCTCAACCACAATCATCCTATTCGTTCCTTCCATCATCATCTTCCACAACTACTCCAACCACTCCAACTACAGTAATCCCGTCGACGCCGACGAATGCGATGGCGGCGACGATCTCGTCGTCGGCCAAGAATACGCCATCACCGGCTGGAAGTGTCACGATTACGGCCGTGTTTTCGAAACCGAGGTGGGTTTGGGGAGGTACAGTAATCCTTGGGATACAGTAATCTAGGTACCCAGAAACCTACAAAGTACAGTAATTAGGAACTACAGTAATCACAGGATCAGTCTAGGTACTGTAGAATAATCTAGCTACAGTAATCTTAGGATCCTACTAGATACCGTAATCCCCTAGATGGCGTAGGTACAGTAATCTTGAAGAGGTTACAGTAGTATAGCATAGCTACAGTAATATTTTATTAGGTACAGTAATCCTACTACAGTAATCTTGAGGAGGGTACAGTTGAATTGGCTAGGTACAGTAATCCCAGGGTTCTAAAAGATACAGCACTTCTTAAGGAATTACAGTAATCCTTTAGGATGTACAGTAATCCCTTGATCCTACTAGATACAGTAATCCCCGGCATCTTGTAGGTATAGTAATCCCATTATTCTATTAGCTACAGTAACCCCTTTTTCTCCATTTTTTTCGTTATTTCTTTGGTTCTCTCATCCTATGTTCACTCTCAGTTTTCGTCCATTTTTTCTGTTGATCCTATCCAATGTCTTTCAGTTTGTCCTCGTCCAATTTCAGCTATCTTCCACACCATCAGCAAACGGCTCCAAACTCTCGAAACCCATCCGAAGAGCTCTACCGTAGTCCCTCACAACCGACGAACGTCCCATGGGCATCCCTTTGGCAGAATGTGAACAACGCCTCCACCGGACAGATTCGATCGCATATCGAGCAGTTGAGGAACGCCTCCTCCTCCTCCTCCTCTTTATCCACTCATTCGCCGAGAGTGACGGCGTTCCGGGCGCCGATTAAGACGACGACGGCGTCGACGACGTCGGTGAATTCGACGGGATCTTCTTCCACACATCCACATCCGCCCGTGATTGCCGAATATCCACGTGGATTCGTGCCACAGCAGATAAATCCGATGAAAATGAGGTTTAGGAGGAATGGCTTGGAGTGTGTGGCTTGTACCTCTAATAGAAGGGCACCTCTATTATAAGAGCACCTAACCTTGAATGTACCTTTAATAGAATGGCACTGTACCTCATTATAATGGCACGATTTGAATCAACCTCTAATAGAAAATCACCTATTATAAGAGCATCTAACAAATCTGTGTTTACCTCTAACTGAAGAGCACCCCTTTAATAGAAGGACCTCTATTATAAGGGCATCTAACTTGTACCCTAATAAAAGGGCACCATCTTTCCTAGAGGTCACCTCTTTTTGAAGGGCATACCTCTATTATAAGGGCTTGCTTGGAATAAACCTCTAATAAAATGGCCCCCCTTTTCCTAGAGTTTCCCTCCTTTTAAAGGCATACCTCTATTATAAGGGCGCCTAACAGATTTGTGTTTACCTCTATTATAAGGGCTTGCTTGGAATAAACCTCTAATAAAAGGGCACCCCTTTTTTCTGGAGATAACCTTTTTTTGAAGGGCATACCTCTATTATAAGGGCACCCTATTTGTGTTGCATGCTTTTTTCTGTTTCGTCCTCCCTCTCTCTCTCTCTCTCTCTTTCTCCCAAGCTACAGTAATCCCAAACTACAGTAATCCTAAATTTTTCTACAGTCTTAAAAAAAAACCACTTAAATTTGCAGTCGATGGCAATCGAAAACGGTGACCGAAAGCGAGGCGGAACGACGAAACAACTCTCGAATGCAACGACAGCATCGTCGATCGACGCAAGGAGTCACTAAGGAACAACTCGAGGAGGCGTCGAAATTTGCGACGGATGAGGTGGCGAGACGGAATTCGCATGGATTGACCTCAACGACGAGTTTGTATCCGAATACGGTAGGTGATTTTAAAGGGGGGAGGAGGTACAGTAATCCTAGGATCGGGGTACAGTAACCCATCTACAGTAACCTTGTGATCTAGGTACAGTAATCCCAGGGACCTACCGTACCTTCTAGGAAGGTACAGTAACCCTGACAGCCAGACCGTCATGTAGTTTCGTCTACAGTAATCCTATAATCCTATTGTCGGAACTACAGTAGCCCTTTCTTAGCTACAGTAACCCTGTAATCTAGATACAGTAATCCCATGAACCAGGAACTACAGTATTCCAAAATCTTCCATCTATTCAAAAGTTACAGTAATCCTTTTCCTAGCCTCAGTCAACTACAGTATCCCTCTAGATACAGTAATCCAGTGCCCTTCTATTACAACTTTCCCTCCTATCCTCCCCCTCCCCCTCCTCCTCTTTCTCTCTTTCTCTCTCTCTCTCTCATCGCCTGCTTCTCTTCAATTCCAGTTACAAGCCCGCCTGGCATCCGAAGAACGTGATCTCTCCTCGATCAGCGACGATCCAACAACCCGAGATCAGAATCCGGGTGACGTCACCACATCGGCTACCGTATCCCTTCTCAATTCGCCGGGTTCCACGTCCCTAACCAATTCGTCGAATGTGAGGAGAAAGAGTCAGGTAATTTGAGGATTTTTCGCATGATTTTTTCGGTTTTTCGGGGATTTTTTGGATTTTTTCGGTTCCCTTTTGTGAATGTGTTGGTTACTGTAGCCGTGGCAAGCAATTTCAGGGTCTCACCATCTCCCGATCGAATCGACGAGCCACTGGACCCGTTAATCCGGAAGATTTGGCACCGGCAATGTCGCTTCGGCTAGCCTCCTCTCAACCCTACTCGCCGGCTAGCATTCGTTCCAACGCCGGCACGGTGCCGATGATGACTTCGACGAGATTTATTGCGGAGAAGGCGCAATCGCTTCCGCCGACTAGTAATAGTAATGGAAGTTTGGTACGGTTTTCATTGATGTTGTTGATTTTTGAATGCCTGGGGTACTGTAGATGGATTACTGTAGTTTGAGTTACATTTTGTTTTTGAACGGGTTACTGTAGCTCGGTTTTTGGAATGGGGTTTTTGGGTTAACTACAGTAATCCGTTTTGAGAGATTACTGTAGTTTTTTTGGTTTTTTTTTCGGTTTTGAGGCTATAATAACTACCGTAATCCGTTTTAAAAGGTCACTGTAGCCGATTATGGTATCTAGAATACCTGGATTACTGTAGCTTAGCTTCCATTGAAAAAATACAATTTTCAATCTAAATTTCAAGATTTTCATTCTAAAAACTAAATTTTTCCATCAAAAAACCACATTTTTGACAAAGTGTAAAGTGAATCGGATCAATGATCATCTGAAATTGGACACCGTGTTATCTTATCCTTATCTCATGTTATTCTATACCTTTTTTACAAAAAATTTCTTTTTTTTTTCAACTTGCCCACCCTAGTTCCTCATTTTAAAACTGGGTTTTTTTACTTGAAAAATAGTTTTTTTAGTTGGAAAAGTAGAAAAAATAAGCCTAAAATCATGATTTTGTTATAAAAACTGAATTTTTGACCGTAAGTCCATTAGTTTACCTTAAAAACTCGATTTTTACATTAATATTTTGATATTTTCGACAGTTTGGACACTAAAAATCGTATTTCAAGCATCTAGATCATTTTACACTGAAAATGAAGTATTTTTGACTTTTTGGACCCTGAAAACCCCATTTTGAGCATTTAAAATCTATGAAAATGGATTATAGATCTTAAATTCATGGTTTCACCCTTAAAAACCACATTTTTACATTGAAAATAAGGTATTTTTGACATTTTTTACCTCAAAATCAGACTTTTAGCTCCAAAAACTTATAAAAATGGATTTCAGATCTTAAATTCATATTTTCACCCTTAAAAACCACATTTTCAACTAGAAAATTAGATATTTTTGACATTTCTTGCTCCATAAACCCAAAAAATGGATTTTAGACCTTAAAATCATCATTTTACCCTTGAAAACCACATTTTTATATTAAAAATACGATATTTTTGACATTTTTGGGTTCTAAAACCTCAAAAAGGCATGTTTCCTTGCAAAAAAAAAGACTATGTAGTTTCTAAAACCTACGCGCAACCTATTGTTATGTGTTCTTTCGAAGATCTCTCTCCGAGAGAGAAAAAAACGAAACTTTTCCTCAAAAAATAGCTATATCTTTTTTGTTTCTCTGCGCTCTCTCACCTTTCCTATACTATTTCTATACTTTAGAAAAATGAGTTTCTCAAAACAAATAATGGATTTTTTTTCGATTGTCGAGAGCTAAGAGCAACCCCTCATTTCGAACTTCTTACTCAAAATCTCGAATCGATTCGAATCGAAATGATTTCTAGTCCTATTATTCTAAGATCATCACGAACCCATCGACGACTTCACTCGTCGTCTCGTCCCTATTCACAGGATAGGGGCGGTTCGATGATGTTGATGTTGCCGGTTAGACCACATGCGAGGTCTTTTAGTACTGAAAGGGTAGGGGGAATTTATAGAAGCTCTTATAGAAGGGCATTCTTTAATTGATGAAGAATTATGGTTTTTATAGTGAAAAATAGACGAAAATTGACTAGAAATAGTCCAAAATAGTTAAAACCTCTTATTAAAGGGCACCCTTTTTTTTCTAGACTAAAAATCCTGTTTTTATGATGAAAAAATGTCAAAAAATGACTAAAAATAGTCAAATATAGTTAGAACCTCTAATAGAAGGGCACCCTTTTTTTAAACTAAAAATTAAAGTTTTCGACCAGAAAATGACGATTTGGATACTAAAAACGGCTCGGAAACCGTAAAAATTAGAGTATCTGATGGTTAAAATATCTAGAACCTCTTTTAGAAGGGCACCCTTTACTTGATGAAAAATTATGGTTTTTATAGTGAAAAATAGTCGAAAATTGACTAAAAATAGTCCAGAAATGACAAATTTATGGGGCAAAATAGTTAGAACCTCTTATAGAAGGGCGCCCTTTTCTAGATTGGAAAATCCTATTTTTAATGAAAAATAGTCAAAAAATGACTAGAAATAGTTCAAAATTAACGATTTCCGCTTGAAAAATAGCCGTTGCCTCTATTAGAAGGGCACCTATTTTTAAACAGAAAATCCGGGGTTTTATAGTGAAAAAAGGTCAGAAAAATGATGAGTTTACGATCTAATTGGGCCTAAACCTTTAATATAAGGGCGCCCTTTTTTTTTAATTAAAAATTAAAGTTTTCGACCAGAAAATGACGATTTTCATACTAAAAACGGCCCGAAAACCATAAAAATTAGAGTATCTGAGGGCTAAAATATCTAGAACCTCTATTAGAAGGGCACCTATTTTTTAAACAGAAAATCCGGGGTTTTATAGTGAAAAATAGTCCAAAAATGACTAAAAATAGTCCAGAAATGACAAATTTATGGTCCAAAATAGTTAGAACCTCTTTTAGAAGGGCACCATTTACTTGATGAAAAATAATGGGTTTTTTAATGGAAAATAAACGAAAAATGACTAAAAATAGTCCGAAATTAACGATTTTTCATTGAAAAATGCGTTTTTTATGATTAATTACCCAAAAATTATTTAAAAAATACTATTTCAAGTATCACAATTAAGAACCTCTTATACAAGGGCACCCCTCTTTTAGACAGAAAAATCCTGTTTTTTTAACGAAAAATCATTAAATTTAGACGAAAAATGACGAAATTAGAAGCTAAAATATCCAAAACCTGTATTAAAAGAGCACATTTCCAGCAATCGACGACTCAATCACTGTCCTCACGAAGCGCCGTCGTCGCCGGTCTCTCTTCGGCTCCATCGACTATCCGTACTTCTGGAGGAGGAGTTGCACCAATGTCCACTGCCACGACATCATCACGATTCCTTCCATCATCCTCGTTATCATCGAATGGATCCACTAATAATCATCAGCCAACGTCTTCATATGGTTTACAGGTACGGGTAGTTTAGGCTCTATTTTTAGATCGGGTTTAGATTGGTATTAAATAAGCCACGCCCACTTTTTAGTTAGGTTCCGCCCACTTTTCTGAGGATTTTCATTATTTTTAGATAGACCACGCCCACTTTTCGGAAATTCTGATCATTTTTAAAATAAGCTCCGCCCACTTTTCTAAGGAAATTGAATTTTGAAAAATAAGCCCCGCCCCTTTTAAAATAAGCCCCGCCCCTAATCATTTCTATTTTTGTTGCAGACCCGCCCCACGGAGACCAATCTAAACTATAAGGCACTATTCGAAAAGGAGCGAACCGAATGTGATCGTCTTCGACGAGAGAATGACGATTTAAGGAGGTCACAGACGGCCGATGTGAGTTTTTTTGGCCACGCCCACTTTTTGAAAAAAAAAAGTCAATTTTCTCTGCCCTTATATTAGAGGTTTTTGACTGGAAAATCCCTCCTAGATGCCCTTTTAATAGAGGATTTTGGAATTACAGTTTTTTTTAGTATTTAGGCTCCGCCCCTTTTTGAAAAAAATCTCAATTTTTCCCTGCCCTTATATTAGAGGTTTTCGACAGGATATCCTCTTTAAAAAAAAATATTTTGGCCCGCCCCTTTCCCTTAGGCCACGCCCACTTTTAGAAAAAAATCCCACATTTACTGCCCTTATATTAGAGGTTTTGACTGGAAAATCCCTTCTAGATGCCCTTCTAATAGAGGATTTTGGAATAACAGTTTTTATTAGTATTTAGGCTCCGCCCCTTTTCTTAGGCCACGCCCACTTTTAGAAAAAATCCAATTCTCTCTGCCCTTATATTAGAGGTTTTTGACTGGAAATTCTCTATTAGGTGCCCTTATATTAGAGGTTCTGAAATTACAGTTAAAAAAAATGTTTTGACCCCGCCCATTTTCTTAGGCCACGCCCACTTTTAGGAAAAAATCTAAATTTTTCTCTGCCCTTTTATTAGAGGTTTTTAAAAAAATTACAGTTTAAAGAAATATTTTGGCCACGCCTCTTTTTGAAAAAATTTCAGTTTTTCTCTGCCCTTCTATTAGAGGTTTTTGACAGGAAATTCTCTTTTTTCAAAAAAAATTTTTTTGGGCTCCGCCCCTTTCCACAACCCCAAATTCAATTCTATAATTTTTTTTTCTGCAGACCTGGCGTGCCACATCGAATCAACCGGCATGGCGTACACGAAACGCCTCTCCATCAGCTCAGCCACACAATTTGTCGGTGGCCAAATCGACATCTCTCGCTTCTTTTGATGAGAACGAACGCAGGAGTATGGAACGAAAAATTGCTGATTTGGAGTTGCAGTTGAAAGTAAGTATGGGGGGGGGGAGGTGCTCTTATAATAAAAGTGCCCTTTTATTAGAGGGAAAATTGATTTTTTTTTGGGAGGCTTTTAAACTGCCCTTTTATTAGGGTGAAAATAAGAGTTTTTTTAAAAATTGAATTTTGGAGATTTGGAAGTGCCGTTTTATTAGAGGTTTTTTGAAAATATTCTATTTTTTGGATTTTTCAAAAAATCCCGATTTTCCTGCTCTTATATTAGAGGATGTTATACAAATTTTCAAATCTAGGTGATCTTCTATTAGAGGTTTTTTGGAAATATCAAATTTTCTGGATTTTTCCAAAAATCCCGATTCTCCTGCCCTTATATTAGAGGTTTTTGACTAAATTCAGTTTTTTTCCAATCTATAGGTGCCCTTATATTAGAGATTTTTATCCTATTTTCAAATCCAGGTGCCCTTATATTAGAGATTTTTATCCTATTTTCAAATCCAGGTGCCCTTATATTAGAGGTTTTTTGGAAAAATCAAAATTTCTGGATTTTTCAAAAAATCCCGATTTTCCTGCTATTATATTAGAGGTTTTTTGACTAAATTCAGTTTTTTTTTCCAATTTATAGGTGCCCTTATATTAGAGTTTTTCGAAAAAATTGAAAAAATGTGAAATAGATTTTTTCCTGCCCTTCTATTAGAGGTTCTTATCCCATTTCTCAAAAATCCGGGTGCCCTTCTATTAGAGGTTTTTTGGAAAAATCGAATTTTCTGAATTTTTCCAAAAAATCCCGATTTTTCTGCCCTTATATTAGAGGTTTTTATCCTATTTTCAAATCCAGGTGCCCTTTTATTAGAGGCTTTTTGCAAAAATCTGGAAATTTTCAACTTTTTCCAATTTCCCCCTGCCCTTATAATAAAATGAATCAACAATTTCAGACGGCTCAAAACCTTCGAATGGAGAATCAACGGCTAAAAGAGGAGAACGGAGCACTGGTCAGGGTCATCTCGAAAATGACAATTTAAACAATTTTTTTTTCAAATTTCAACAACAAAAAAGTGGATGAAAAGATAGAAGAAGCTTTAATCTATTCCATAATTATCTGTCATATTTTCAATTTTTTTCCTTTTTTTTTTGGAATTTTTTTTTCAAAAAACGCATAATTTTCTTTGCTCCCTCCCATCCACTGCCCTTTTATTAGAGTTTTCCCCCATTTTTTTTCCTATTATTTAGAGCCGGAAACTGTGCAATATAAGCCCCGCCCACATCACTTTTTTTCTCTGGTTTTTATTGTTTTTTTTCTTCTGTCTGATTTGGTAGATACAGTACCCCCTCGTTTCGTTTTTTTTTTCGGCCCCCCAAAAATTTCTATTATTTATGTGTGTTTATGTGATCGCTTGCTCATGATTAATGATGAGTAAGAGAGAAGAAGGAGAAGAATGAATTTAAGTGAATTTCTTTTTTTTTTCTCTGGAATTTAGGTTATAAAGGTGGGCGCATGGCTAGTTGAATCAGGCTCATCGAGAGCTTTAAAATGAGTATAATCACGGATAGGATCCGTTAACTTCAGAAATTAGGGTTAGAGACGCAGAGAAACGAGAGTGTCTGCGTCTCTAACCCGAAATCCTAAAGTTAACGGATTCTAGCCGTGATTATACTCTTTTTGAAGCTCTCGATGAGCCTGATTCAACTAGCTAGGTCTGGATCCACAGAAACTACCGTAACTCGGATTACGGTAATTTTTTTTTTGAAAGTTTGAAAGTCTAAATTTAAAAAAAATCGCAATTTCGTTCCTGATCTATCTTACTCATTCCTTTAATCTAAAAAAGTGTCTCGTGCCATTTCCCATGATACGTGTGAGAAAAAAAAGAGGTGTTGCAGCACACTTTTTTTTTGTAAGATTAATCTGAAAAGCGGGTTTGTTTTAGTGGGCAGATTAGTTTCTTTTAGGAACATTTTCTTAATTTTTACTGTTTTTTAGAGATACCGTAAAACCTGTATTAGAAGTGCCCCTGAAATTGAAGTGCCCCTCTAATTGAAGTGCCCCCCTAGACACCCCGCGAAAAATAGAAGTGCCCCCTCTAATTGAAGTGCCCCTCTAATTGAAGTGCCCCCCTCTATTTGTTCTTTCTCAACTCAATTCCATGTTTTGTTGCTTTGCTTTTTTATAAAATTGTTGATGTTAAAAAATTGTTAAGTAAAAACAACAATATTTTAACTGAAAGACGATGTCCCTATAATAGAAGTGTCCTTCTCAGCGACCCGCGAAAAATAGAAGTGCCCCCTCTAATTGAAGTGCCCCTCTAATTGAAGTGCCCCCCAAGAGACCTCACGAAAAATAGAGGTGCCGGCACTTCTAATACAGGTTTTACGGTATATAATATTTTTTTCCATTTTTCTCAATTTTTTTTTCTCAAAAACCACCTTAAACATTAGCTACCGTACTCTAAAATAGTTAAAATCGTTTTCAGCATGTGCAAAAACCTAAATCCCTTCGGAGGACTCGAACCTGAGCTCAATTGGATCCAAAGACACCTTCGTTACCCATTGAGCCACCTAGAAGCTTAGGCTTGGCGCGCTTTATACGTTAAGCGCGCTGGTTTTGGTGGCGCAGTGGGTAAGAGGGATGTCTAGGGATCTGAATGGGCTTAGGTTCGAGTCCTAAAAGTGGATTTAGGTTTTTGCACATGGGAAAAACGATTTTATCATTTTTAGCCCGTGGTTTTCAACGTTTTTCACAAAAATTCCATGTTTTGAACTATTTTTTTTTCTTGTTTTTCGTTAATTTTGTCTCCAAATAGTCTAGCCCACCTGACAACATGTTTACAAAGATTCCCCAAGTACACTAGCACCCTACTGATCATTTATAGTATGGTTACTTTCAATTTTTTTTTTTGAAAATATTATAGAAAAATAATTTGCCACCCGGAACCTCTATTCTCTTGTCATCCTGAAACACACGTTTCCATCCACGTGAAATGTTAACCGGTTTATCATAGACATTATATGTGTGGTCTTTCATCAGTCAGAAGAGAGAGAGAGAGAGAGAGAGAGAGAGAGAGAGAGAGAGAGAGAGAGAGAGAAAGCACAGATCATAAAATTGTGTGAATAGTAGTATAAGGGTACTGTAGTTTTTGATTTAAAAAAAAGTGCAACTTTTTTTTTCGAAAAACCCCATTAACCTTTAGCTACCGTAGTCTAGAATGGTTAAAATCGTTTTCAGCATGTGTAAAAACCTAAATACCCCTGGAGGACTCGAACCTGAGCCCGCTTGGATCCCTAGACATCCCTCTAACCCACTGAGCCACCAAAACCAGCGCGCTTAACGCATAAAGCGCGCCAAGCCTAAGCTTCTAGGTGGCTCAGTGGATAACAGAGATGACTTTGGATCCAAGTGAGCTCAGGTTCGAGTCCTCAGGGGCTATTTAGGTTTTTGCACATGGGAAAAACAATTTTGATAGTATTAGAGTACGGTAGCTAATGGTTAAAGTGGTTTTTGAGAAAAAAAAATTGAAAAAAGTTGGTTTTTTGATCGTCATGAACGGTTTTGTTCGATCTGAGAAAATGATGACAAATCGGCGAAGCGACCATACGTGATTCTTGTGATCCAAAAAAAAAAATGGGTCGTACGTGCAATTAGGCTAATTCGAGATCAAAAGATGTTTGAATTGTTAGTGGGGGAACAAAGTACAGTATCCGATTTCAATAAATATTTATGATTAGCAATTTGTTGCCTTCTTGGAGACCAAGTTCACCCCCCTTATCATTCAAAAAACGTTGAACTTGTGGTTGTGTCTGTTGCAGAGAGTGTAATAGTCTCGGAAATCTGAGAGCTTGTGACGTAAACGAGATGAGAGCAAAAATCTGTTCGAAAGGTCGTGGGAAACGTGGGTCCGAAGCAGTGTGCTTCACCGGTTAAGAATATTGCGATTAATCGGTTATTTAACCGGTTAATTAACCGATTAATTAACCGACAATTAACCGGTTAAATTAATCGTTTAATCGGTTAATTAATCGGTTATTTAACCGATGATTAACCGATTAATTAACCGGTTAAATAACCGGTTAAATTTAACCGACGATTAACCGACATGTTTCACCGCTTAATCGGTTAATTAATCGATGAATTCACCGCCGGTTAATCGGTGGAATTTATCTCAAGTCATACCTCAGACTATGAAAATGCCATAATTTACGAAATAACAAACTGTTGCTATCATTTTATCAGTTTTATTCCCATTTCGAAACAGGTAACATTAAAAAAGTTTAAATTCAACAAAACGAAACAATTATTTAAAGAAAAAAAGGTGACGATTGAATCGAACTCAGTATTCTGCTGATTCGGAGGATCCTTCAATGTCTAGAATTGGCATGGAATCTTCAATTGGATATCTCGCGCTCATTTCGACGTCGTCAATATCAGAATCATCATCTTCTTCTTGACTTTCTTCATCAGAATCACATTGGTCCTCGATACATTCCATTGACATATTCGATCGACTAAAAAAAAACAAAAAAAATTTGAAATACTTAAAGTTAGATTTACCTGCGAACTTTTATCAGCGAACAAAACAAGATTACTTGCTGCATCAGACGTTAAAGCTGAGCAATCAGAGTATTGAAGTCCAAACGTTTTCATTAGTTCGCATATTGTTTCACCAATCGATACTGAGTCGCTTGCGGCGGTTCCTCGAATTCCACAGAACTGTAAAAAATTTTATTTCAGCGCTATTTGCCAAAAACTTACAATCAATTTTCTATCATAATTGTCGTCGACGTAGCTAACATGCAAGGAATAGAATTGAAATCCTCTTCTTAAATCACTATATCCATCAGTTAAAATTGTGTATTTTTTAACATTTCTTAATATCTCATTGACTTTTGCTTCGTGTTCCAATTGAAGGTTACCGATAATACGGCGAATTTTCGAAGGGCTCGGCACGTTAAAATTTTCTGTGGTTTTTTGAACGAGTTCAACGAATCGCTTGAATTCAAAGTTCTCACAAAATCTGAAAGGCACAAGCCCAATTGCAAAAGATCTGAAATTTTATCTTAAAAACCATTGTTTTTTTTTTCGCTCTCTCACTTGGCTAGGGTCTTCTCAATCACCTCCATCAGCATATTTGACGTCATTCTCGCATCAGGATCCATCTGAAATTTGAAAAAAACGTTTGAAAAATTGAAAAAAGTAAGTCAAATACCGATTTTTTGATGATTTTTTGGAAATCATCGTTGTGAACATTCTCGAGATGATATCTCAAAGTAGTGGTTCCAGATGATATTTCTTTTTTACACTTCGGGCAAATAACTCCGTTGGAATCAGTTGGTTTCTTAAAAAAATTCCAGACGATCGATTCGTGGCCAGTTTTCTTTCGTTTTATGGCTGATGGAGCCATTCTCTACTGAAAACAGAATTAAAACAAAGAAATTATTTATTTTTTAAATTTATGAAAACATTTTTTCTGAAATCCTCGAAGAAAACAGGAAAAATATTGCAAAAACGATTAAAAAATATTAAAAAATTTTTAATCCGCATTTTCACGTGACCGTGCTTTGCGTACTTTATCTGCCTACCGTAGTATCACTCGGTTTATTTTAACCGACGATTAATCGGTTAAAAAGCGGTTAATTGTTCGGTTAATTAACCGGTTAAAATTAATTGTTCGGTTAATTAACCGATTAAAATCGGTTAATTTTTAACGGTTAATTCACCGAAATTTAATCGAATATAAAATTAACCGAAAATTTTTAATCGGTGAAGCACACTGGTCCGAAGTAGCTGATTTTTTTTTCTTGAAAATTTTTTTCTCAAAAACCCCTTAAAACCTTAGCTACCGTACTCTAAAACTATCAAAATCGTTTTCCCCATGTGCAAAAACCTAAATACCCCTGGAGGACTCGAACCTGAGCCCACTTGGATCCATAGATATCTCTGTTACCCACTGAGCCACCTAGCTTGGCGTGCGCAACGCGGCGAGCGAGCTTCTCCTAAGGATTCAGGTGGCTCAGTGGGTAAGAGGGATGTCTGGGGATCCAAATGGGCTCTGGTTCGAGTCCTCCAGGGCTAGTTAGGTTTTTGCACATGGGAAAAATGATTTTAACCATTAAAACTAGCCTTAGCTCTTTTAGAAACCTTTTTTTTTATTTAGGTGGCTTTTAATAACAAAGTTTATCCTTCTCTTTTTTTTTCAAGATTAAGGTTTTTTTGTTCCTCCTGAAAATCTAGATTAGAACCCTGATTTTTTGAAAAACCCTTTTAAAACGATAGCCACCGTACTCTAAAACATTCAAAATCATTTTTCCCATGTGCAAAAACCTAAATACCCCTGGAGGACTCGAACCTGAGCTCAATTGGATCTAAAGACATCCCTCTTACCCACTGAGCCACCTAGAAGCTTCAGCTTGGCGCGCTTTAAGCCTTAAGCGCGCTGGTTTTGGTGGCTCAGTGGGTTAGAGGGATGTCTATGGATCCAAGTGAGCTCAGGTTCGAGTCCTTCTGGGCTATTTAGGTTTTTGCACATGCTGAAAACGATGTTCACTATTTTAAAGTACGGTAGCTAAGGTTTTAAGAGGTTTTCTCCCAAAAATTCCCCGAATTTTTAACTTCCTAGACATAAATCAGGGGCCAAAGTGCTAAAATTGCATCTTCAAATGTCATACATGAAAATAGACTCGAGAACAATTGATAAGAAATGGGGAGGTGGGGTAGGCTGATAAAATTTATGATGTGACAAAATGTGATAATTAGTTGAGTGCGTTGTATGAATGAATATTGATGATTGGTGACATTTTTGGAAGGAAAACGGGGAAGAAACAAGGAATTTAAGATGGAAATTTATTTTTGGAAAAAAAAATTAAAAAATTTTTTTTTCGAAAATTTTCAAAAAAATTTTTTCTTAAAAAAAGCTTCTAGACCCATTTAAAAACCATATCTAATCCTATCTTAACTTAATTTTCCTTCTGGGAAGGATCAAAAAACCATGGGGACTGTAGATATAGATAATGATGACAATAAATTTATATCATCTTTTTTTGAAATTTCTAGACTAAATTCTTATTTTTTCATTGATTTTGAGGGATTTCTGATATTTTGAATCCTATTCTTAATGTTTTGATGAAAAAAATTTTCGAAAAAATTTTTATTTTTTCTTTCAAAAATCCAAAAAAATTTTTTCAAATTTCCCAAATTTTCTTAGCTAGATCGATGCAATTTTTAATTCTGAGCAACTTTTTCTCTTGAACCAACCCTTAAAAATCACTTTTAACCCCTCAAAACCCTTAAAAACCCTCAAAAAACTAAATTTCCCCTGTGTACTCCTCTCGGACAATCTCGATTTTGCGAAATTCGAATTCCCCGCTCAAAACTACCCTAGACCCACTTTAAACCAATTCTTAATCTATTTTTTGAAAGGATTTGGATTACTGTAGTTTTGATTCTGTGCATACACCGAGAGCATCACGTCAAAATGCACAGATTTTAAAAATGAGAGTTAGAGACCCAGAAAAAAGCTAGATAGAGGTAAAAAAGCATGGGGAATCTGAATTTGACAATATTTTTGCTGTTGGACGTCTCTGTGTACTCCTCTCGGACAAAATTTTAAAAAAAGTTTGGGAAAAAAATTTTTTTTTTTTTTTTTTGAAAAAAAACCTATTTTTTGCGTTAGCTAAACAAAGATCCAAACAATTCTATAGATCATTCGTCGAAACGTTGTTTCTGACGACACTCTGTGCAGAGATCATTGTAGTCCTGTTCCGATAGGAAGTACGAGATGATGACAAACTTAATGTCTTCTCCTCTTTTCTCTCTCTCTCTTCCTTATTCTGCAAACTGTCACACCATCAGAATTGCTGATTATCACGTAGGCCTCCTACGTGACTTTTCACAAAAACTGTACGAATAGCGGAAAGTGGGCGGGGCTTAGACCGATGGAGGGGGGAGAACAGTGTTTTGATAATTGTCTCGTAGCATCATCATATATATAAATATATTGAGAAATCAAGAATTTCAATGTTCATCTATTATTTGGTTTGTTTATGTATTTTGGTCTTGTGAGTAGGGTATTGACATTCTAGAAAAAAACATTTTTTCTTAGGTTTAAATTTTCTTTAGGAATAGTTAGCCTAAGCCTAACCTCTAATACTAAGCCTTAATTTAATTTTTTTTAGGAAAAAAAAATCAAAAAAATTTTAGCCTAACTTTTTAGTCTAGCCTAATTTTTTTTCAAAATTTTATAAAAATGGCTAGAGTGGATTTTAAGCCTTAAAATTTTTTAAGGGTACTGTCGGTTAAATGCCCAACATTTTCACTAAGTTTAGGGAATTTTTGAAAAAAATTTTTTTTACTAAAAAATTTTTTTTTGACTAAAAAATTTTTTTTCCAAAAAAATTCAAAATTGACTAAAATCGATTTTTTAAACTTATACATAGTGTTAAATCATCCCTAATTTGATTTTCAAACTTAGTTTTCTATTATTTTCCCTTAAAAATTCAAGTTTCGCTATTTTAAGGCGAAGGTACAGCCTAATTTTTTAAATGCTTTATAAAATCCGTTAAACTTAAATTTAAGCCTTAAAATCTTTTGGGGGTACTGTCGGCTAAATGCCCAACATTTTTACCAAGTTTAAGGAATTTTTGAAAAAAAAAATTTTTTTCGAAAAATTTTTTTTTTTCAAAATTCTCAATTTCTCTGTCATGATCACTTTCTGAACTTTGTTTCCATTATTTCACCCTAAAAAATATCATATAACCACAAGAAAAAAAAAGAAAAAGGGTCGTTTCTTTTGTTACAGTAATCACCCATTGTCATGATCATACACAGACAGCATTCCCTTTTTTTCTTCTTTTTATCATTAGCAATAGTCACGTTCGCAATCTTAACATTAGAAAAAGAGAAAAAAAGAGAAAAAGAAAAAAAATTCCGTTCAAAAAAATATTTTGTGTTATGATTCCAATAGGGGGGTTAGTCATGACCAAATTAAAAAAAAATCTAGATCAAAAAATCGTGTAAATTTTCATTTTTGATAAGAAAATGATAGCTACAGTAATCCTAAACCATAGAAAAACTATTTTTTTCAAAAAAAAAAATTCAAAAAAAATTGTTTTTTTGAAATTTCTTAAAAATCCAAATTTCTAAGCTCCGCCCATTTTTCCAGAATCAAAAAAATAATTTAAAAATCTTTAAAAACTTAAAAACTATCAAAAAGCTAGATTTCCAAAAATAAGCCCCGCCCCTTTTAGGTAAAATAGGCCACGCCCCTTTTAAGATAACTTTATGATCTTAGCTAAATAAGAAAAATCAAAGTATCAAAATCCGGTTTTTTCAACATCCCTCCTAAGCCCCGCCCACTTTTGCATGCCGCCTCCACGTGATTTTTCTTGTCTCTTCTTCTCTCTCTCTCTCTCTCTCTCTCTCTCTCTCTCTCTCTCTCTCAATCAATCAAGATATCTCTTCAGACGTATATGTCATCACCATCATCAACACTACTAATCATGGAACGATTAAATGAAGTACGAATGTACTCAACCCCTGCAATGTTCAATGGAAATTTGACGAGTTGTTTGACGGCGGCACTTGTGCCGGATAGTGTTAGGACCGCGGTTAGCCCATTGTTAGCATGGATTTCTTTGGTGAGTTTTTTTTGGAAAAAAAAATTTTTTTTTTTTTTTGGAAAAAAAGTTTAGCATCTAAGTACAGTAATCCCATTGAGACTAAGATTTAAGGTTTAGGTACTTTGGATTACCACTAGATTACTGTACTTTTTAATTTTTCCAAAAAAAAAAAAAAATTTTCCGAATTCTTAATTTTGCAAATTTTCCTTTTTTTGAGTTACTGTACTTTTTTCAAAATTTCAAAAACTTCAGTTTTCTCAGTACCAAATGATCAATTCCTTTTTGCAAAATCAATCACAAAAAAATGATAAGCTACGTGATTTTGGGAACTTTTCCTGCATTTGGTCAACTATATCGAGTGATGATCGGTGAAAAGGAAATAGATCAAATTTAGTGAGAAAAACTAGTTGAGGAAGTTACAGTAATTTTGGAAAATTTGGAAAATTGAGATTTTGAAAAAAAAAAATTTTTTTTGGAAAATTGAAAAAGTACAGTAATCCGGAAAACCAAAAAAAAATATTCTAGTACTTACAGTAATCCAAATTATTTGAAATTGAAAGCTACAGTAATCCCAAATATTGAAAACCTTAGCTAAGCAACTACAGTAATCCAAAATACCAAAAAGTTCAAAAATACAGTAATCCTAGAAAGTACTGTAGTCCAAAATGACAAAAACAACTACCATAGCCTACAGTAACCCATGATACCTTGAGTATCTAGTTACAGTAATCCCAGATATCTAGAATTATATATAAACACCTACAGTAACCTAGAATACCCAAAAAATAAGAAATATAGTAATCCTAGGACATACAATAATCCAGAATAGCCCAAACAACTACCGTAACCTACAGTACGTTAGGATTGGTAGCTACAGTAATCCTAGTCATCAGAAACCGTAAAACTACAGTAAACCGACCCTACAGTAACCTAGAATACTCTATATATGAGTTACTGTAACCTAGGACCTACAGTAGCCCGCCCTAGTTGAAAATAACTAGTTACAGTAATCCCAGCCATCTATGCGCCTACAGTAATCCAAAAAACCCAAAAACTAGGAAATACAGTAATCCTAGAAAATACCGTAACCTAGAATATAGAAAAACTGAAAACCTAATCTTCGCACCTACAGTAACCTATAGTACCTTTGGGATAGCTAGCTACAATACGTACAGTAACCTAGAATAACCAAAACTCAGGAATTACAGTAAACCCTTTTCTAAGTACCCACAGTAATCCAAAAAAAACCCAAAAACTAGGAAATACAAAAATCCTAGAAATCACTGTAATAGTTACAGTAATCCTAACAAATATTAAAAACCTTAAAACTACAGTAATCCCGTCTAGAAAAAAAAATCGAAAAAACCCTAAAACTACCGTAATCCAATCCACATCATTCTTTCATTTTCAGATAATAATCGGAACCCTCTCCCCAATCAGCATCTTCTCAAGCCTCTCCTTAAAACGATCTACCAAAGAACTCCTATCCGAGAGATCTTCAAAACTCGACGTCTTGGATATCTTCCGATTCATTGCAATTCTCTGGGTGATGCTTAATCATACTGGAAGCGAAGGAAGGATTGATATTCTGGAGAGACTTCCGTCAGCTGATACCTTTAAATCTGCAATGCATGATCATCCAATCTTCGGGGCTCTTATGGGTAACTCGGCACTTGGTGTCGAGATATTCTTAGTCCTTTCTGGCTTACTAGCAGCTCGTTCTTGGCTCCGAAAAGCTGATGAACCATTCTTCCTCCATTGGAAATCATTTATCACTCGAAGATTCCTCCGTCTCGCTCCTTCCATGCTAATCTTTGTCTACATCGCCGCTGGTCCCATTATGAACGCAATCCTCCCCAGATATTCCTCTTCCATGGTATCTGCTTGTGGATTCTGGGGCATTCTTAGCCATGTCACATTTACTTCGAATTGGCAAGCCACGCCCACTTGTATGGGATACTTATGGTATCTTGGATTGGATATGCAATTGTACATGGTCGCACCGATATTCCTCAACTTGCTTCATAAATCACCACGGCACGGTGCCGTTTTGACATTCTTGACTATTTTGGGATCGATGGTTATTCGTGCGGGTTACTGTACGGCTTATGGTACTTGTAATAAGAGTGATGTGGATATTCCGTTCATCTCTTATCCGGGACAAGATGCGGAGACTTTGAAGAGTATTTATGCTGGATTATGGGATATGTACTCGAGACCCTATACTAAGTGTGGACCATTTTTGATTGGATTATTGTTGGGATACATTACCACGGCGACTCAGGTGAGAAATTTTGATTTTTGAAAGATTTTGAAAAAAATTTTTTTTTTTTTGGGAATTTTTTGAAAAAATTTTTTTCCTAAAAATCATTTTCCTTGAAAACCATTATCATTTTCGAATTCAGCACCCCAAAAAACGTCGGGAAATCAATTTTGAGCTTAGTAGCTTGAAATGTCGTCAAATCCGGTGTTTAGTCCGCAAACACTTTCCCTTGCACCGAATTTTACGACACTTTGAGCTAGCGGGCTAGAAAATTGGGGATAGGGGTTTCTTAGCATGGGGAATTCAAATCTGAAGTCTGTTTCCGGAAATATTGAGCTTTAGTATGGAAAATTCAAATTTTTCAAAAAACCGAATTTTCGAAAAATCATTTTTAACAAAAACTAAGTTCATATTTGGAAACAGCACCCCAAAAAACGTCGGGAAATCAATTTTGAGCTTGGTAGCTTGAAATGTCGTCAAATCCGGTGTTTAGTCCGCAAACACTTTCCCTTGCACCGAATTTTACGACACTTTGAGCTAGCGGGCTAGAAAATTGAGGTTAAGGGTTTCTTGGCATGGGGAACTCGAATCTGAAGTCAGAATTCAAAAAATTTTGAGTTGAAACCTAGAAAAAATTTTTTTTGAAATTTTTTCAAATTTTTTTTTTCAGTACACAATGTCCCCTGCCGCCTCAAAAACCTTGTTCCGTTCAAGTCTCTTCGTCGCAATCGCCACAATCTACGCTATCCTCCCTGAATACTGGAACCCGGATGCTGGAAATACCGTATACAACACAATCTACACAGCCGTCTTCCGATCGGTTTTTGCTCTGGCTATCGCTGGAATGATCGCCGCGTTGTATTTTAGACAAGAATAGTGAGTTTTTGAAAAAAAATTAATTGAAAAAAAATTTCAAAAAAAAAAAAAAATTTTTTTTTGTCCTCGAGGAGTACACGAATCTCAAAAATTTCGTCAAATTCAGATTCCCCGTGGCTTTTTACCCCTATCTAGCTTTTTTCCCGGGCTCTAACTCTCAATTTTAAAATCTGTGCATTTTGACGTGATGCCCTCGGTGTATGCACAGAATCAAAACTACAGTATCCTAAAATCGTTCAAAAAATAGACTAAGCCTTGGTTTAAAGTCCGTCTAGGGTAGTTTTAAGCGGGGAATTCGAATTTCGCAAAATCGAGATTGTCCGAGAGGAGTACACAGGGGAAATTTGGTTTTTTAAGGGTTTTTAGGGGTTTTGAGGGGTTAAAAGTGATTTTTAAGGGTTGCTCCAAGAGAAAAAGTTGCTCAGAATTGAAAACTGCATCGATCTAGCTAAAAAAAATTTGGAATTTTGAAAAAAAAATTATCCTTCTTAAAATCCAAAAAAAAATTTCAGCCGCCCAACCCATCCGATCTTCGCCATTCTTGCCAAACTCACCTACAACGCGTACCTCCTCCACATGCCCGTCGTCTACATCTTCAATTGGCTTCCATTCCTCCAATCCGCCACATCCCCAATTCATCTGATCCTTGTCCTCCCATTCGTTGCCATTCTATCATTTCTCGCCGCTTTGATATTCTATCTTTTCATTGAATCCCCTATCGGTCATTTAACTTCACAGTATGCCACACGTCTTGGATTATAGCTCCGCCCACTTTTTGAGATCTGATTTCAGCTTTAGACACCACGCCCACTTTTTTTTGTCACGTGTTATTTTTTTTATGTACAGTTTTTTTTATTATGGTGCTATTTTTTATGATACGGGTACTCTAAGAATATAATAAATTATTCATTTGAAAAAATAATTTTTTTTTCGATTTTTTCAAAGTTCTGGAAATCCTTCAAAATCGAATTTCATGAAAAACCATGACGTTATCCTTAATCCCCTTGAAATTCCCTGCGATTTGGTATCCATATTGCCTAGGTTTGGAAAAATCGATATTCTGAATTCAGAAGACGTCACGTCATCTGAATTCTTGATTTTTCAGAATCTAGGCAATATGGGTATCAAATTAAAGGGAATTTTAAGGGGATTAAAGATAACGTCATGGTTTTCTATGAAATTGATTTTTGAAGGAATTCTAGGAATTCAGAATTTTGAAAAAAAAAATTTCTAATTTCTTCCCAAATTAAAAATGAATAAAAAATCATTGATTAATCCTCCCAAATCGATTTAAATAACGCCAATAATCTAAGCAATCCGAAGCGATAAGCCGTTGTCCATGACCTGTGCGCTCCCGTGCCGCCAGCGCCATTGAGATTCGAGCCACTGCTGACATGGAGGAGAATGGGTCATCGCCTGGAATTAAATACGGGTTTTTGATCATTTTTGACCGCAAAAATAATAGAAAAAAAATCGGAAAAATTTTGAAAAGAAAATTTTTTTTTTTGAAATTTTGTCCACGAGGAGTACACGGATCTCAAAAATTTTGTCAAATTCAGATTCCTCATGCCTTTTTACCCCTAAATAGCTTTTTTCTGGGTCTCTAACTCTCATTTTTAAAATCTGTGCATTTTGACGTGATGCCATCGGTGTATGCACAGATCCAAAACTACAGTACCCTAAAATCGTTCAAAAAATAGCTAGAGCTTCCTAGAAAAGTCGGTCTAGGGTAGTTTTAAGCGGGGAATTCGAATTTCGCAAAATCGAGATTGTCCGAGAGGAGTACACGGGGGAAATGTGGTTTTTTCGGGGTTTTTGAGGGTTTTGAGGGGTTAAAAGTGATTTTCAAGGGTTGCTCCAAGAGAAAAAGTTGCTCAGAATTAAAAACTGCATCGATCTAGCTAATAAAAATTTCAAATTTTGGAAAAAAAAGTTTCAAAATTTTTTCAAATTTTTTTTACTAATTATTTTTTACCAATCACCTACTATCCTTAGTCAACTTACAATCACACTCCGCCACTATCAACCTTGGATTCGACGCCGACGCTTCCTCAATTTCTCCTCCCTTTTGTACCCCATCAAGTAGGATATCGGCTTGTCTAAAACTACAGTAATCCTTCTTTCCAAAAAAAATTATTTCTACCGTATCGCCCTCGAAATCTCCTTTAAATTCCTTAAATCATATCGAAATTCGATGACATTCGCTCCATGATCCTTTAGAATTTGAGAGATAAGCCCTAATTGATGAGATCCTTTTACGGATACCACTTCCGTTCCATCCAAATAATTCTCGCCAAGCTGGGCTCTTTGTTTTACGTTTGAGCCAATGTATAGGTTTCCGACGAACTAGAAAAAAATTGGATTAAAAAAAAAATTTTTTTCAAAAATTTCAAAAAAAAATTTTTTCAATTTTGATTTTTATCAAAAACTAAGTTCATTTTCGGAATCAGGACCCCAAAAAACGTCGGGAAATCAATTTTGAGCTCGCTAGCTTGGAATGTCGTCAAATCCTGTGTTTTGTCCGCAAACACTTTCTTTGCACCGGATTTTACGACACTTTGAGCTAGGAAGCTAGAAAATCAGGGACAGGGGTTTCTAAGCATGGGGAATTCAAATCTGAAGTCTGTTTTCAGAAATATTGAGTTTTAGTATGAAAAGTTCAAATTTTTCAAAAATCGAATTTTCAAAAAATCATTTTCCCTGAAAACCATTATCATTTTCGGAATCAGCACCTCAAAAAACGTCGGGAAATCAATTTTGAGCTCGCTAGCTTGAAATGTCGTCAAATCCGGTGTTTTGTCCGCAATCACTTTTTTCATTGCGGACAAAACACCGTATTTCACGACACTTTGAGCTAGCGAGCTAAAAAATCCGGAATAGGGGTTTCCAAGCCCGGGGAATCCAAATCTGAAGTCATAATCCCATAATTTCCCATGTAACTAGGAGAAACAGCTAAGCTCCGCCCCTTTTTCCAAAATTACCGTATCCAACTTACTCTTCTGGATATTTTAATCATTTTAGAATATTCTAAAGTGGAAAAATGAATAGAAAAATGAAAAAAAGAGGGGAAAGAAAAGAAGAAACTAATCCAATTTCTGCAAAAAGGGGGAAACAAAATAGGCTCCGCCCACTTTTCTCTCTCTCTCTCTCTCTCTCTCTCTCTCTCTCTCTCTCTCTCTCTCTCTCAACAGCTGTAAAAAGAAGTCAATTTGAAACAAAGAAAGAAAGGGGGAACTAATTATTTTCCTCCTCCTCCTCCTCCTTCTTCAAAAAAGGGGAGGAGGGCTCTTTTCCATGAGAAAAACATGGAAAAAATTCCCGATTTCGATTTGAATTCATTCAAAAAGATGTGGAAAAACAGATAAGAAGACAAAAACAATTAAAAATGAAAAAAAATGGGAAAACAGAGAAAAAATGAAAACAATTGGAGATAAGTGAAGAGGGGGAAAAAAAGGGGGCGTGGCCTAAATTCCAAAATCCCAAAATTTTTCTAGAAAATGGGCGTGGCTTAATCCTTCTTAATTCTTCAAAAAAAAAGATCCAGAAAAATCAGAAATTTCGGTATTTTTGGAATTAAAAAGGGGGCGTGGCCTATGGATTAATAGGATCCAGGGGAGTTAGGGGGAAAAGGGGCGTGGCCTAAAAAACCAAAAAATTCAGAATTAAAAATAGGGAGAAAGGGGCGTGGCCTAGAAACTGAAAATCCAGAAAAAAAAATATATTGAAAAAAGGGGGCGTGGCCTAATTTCAAAAATTAAAAATTGTTCAGTTTTTTCGGGAAAAGTGGGCGTGGCCTAAAATAGAGACAACAATAAAAGAAAAAGGGGCGTGGCCTATTTTCGAATTATTTTTTTGAAAAATGGGCGTGGCTTAACAATGAAAAAAAAGAAAAAATAACAAAAAAACGAGAAAAAAGGGGCGTGGCTTAAATCAAAAAATCCAAAAAAAAAAATGGAATTAATGCTCATCCTCGGTGTGCTTCTTTCTCTTTTTTGGAATTTCTTCAGCGTCTTCTGAATTCTCTTCTTTTCCTTGTTCCTCCTCCTCATGAAGACGTTTAAGACGTTTCTTTTCCTGCAAAAAAACAGGGATTTTAGCTATAAAAATGGGATTTTTGACCGAAAATTGGGGATTTTTATAGGAAAAATTGGGTTTTTGACTGAAAATAGAGGTTTCAGGTTGAAAATTAAGGCTGGAATTAGCTATTTTGACATTTTTGGGATAAAAATGATCATTTTTCTTTAAAAAAAAAAAGGGGTTTTTAGATTAAAAAATGGGGTTTTTGTCTGAAAATTAAGGCTGAAATTAGCTATTTTAACACTTTTTAAGATGGAAATAGTCATTTTTCAACAAAAATATCAGGTTTTTATAGAAAAATGGCTATTTTCAAGCTAAAAATACCACTTTTTTGGGTACAAAATCTAGTTTTTAATCTTAAAAACCAGCTAATTCAATGAAAAATCGACCATTTCTGTCCTTTCAGCCAAAAAACTATCGAATTTCATGATGAATCTACTTTTTCCAGCTAAAACCCGTATTTTTCAGCTGAAAACTCTCAAAAAATCTCAAATTCCTCCTAAACTGTCAATCAAAAATTCCGTCTTGTTTACTACCGAAAATTTCAATATTCCACGTTATTTTAATCATCAAAAGTGCACATTTTCCGTCTTGAAATTGACATTTTCCAGACATTTTTATGTCTAGAAACTGGGAATTTTCAGTTTTTTTTCTGTAAAAAAAAGGAAGCTCGAATTGTTTAGAAAAAGGAGGAAAGGGGGAAGAACTGGAAAATTATGGATTTTTAGGGAAAAATAAAGTTTTAGGGATAAAAATAGTCATTTTCAGTGAATTTTAGTTAAAAATTTATCTTTTTGAGGGGGAAAATGGTCGTTTTTAGATATTTTCAGTCAAAAAACGGGATTTCTGGGGGAAAATTCATATGGAAAACCATATTTTTCATGAATTTTAAGAAAAAAAAATGGATATTTCCTCAAAAAAGCAAGAAAAATCTCTAAATTCATAGATATTTGATCGAAAACTCTGCTTTTTATCATCAAAAATAATAATTTTAGTGAGTTTTAGTTGAAAATTTATCATTTTTAAGGGTGGTCATTTTCAGATATTTTCAGTCAAAAAAGGGGTTTTCTGTGGAAATTCGTATAGAATACCCTATTTTTCATAGATTTTTCATTAAAAATAGTGGATTTTTCGTCAAAAAAGCAAGAAAAATCGCGATTTTTCATGAATTTTCAGTCAAAAACCCTGATTTTTATCGTCAAAAATGATGATTTTTAATCAAAAACCTAGAAAAATTACTATTTTTCCGATTTTTACCCTTAAAATACCCATTTTATAGCTAGAAAACAGAGTTTTTTAATTCAATTTCACCATTTTTATTGAATTTATCTCAAAACCCCCACCTTCTTCAATCTCTTCCTCTCTGCTTCTTCATCCTCATCCAAAATCTCCTCCTTTATCTCCTTCTCCTCCCCAATTTCCTCTCTTTCTCTCTGCTCTCTTCTCAATCGTTTTCTCTCTTTTTTCTCTGCTTTTCTTCGTGCCTTCTCCTCCTCCCCTTCCTCTTCCTTGATCTCCTCCTTGATCTCCATTTTCACCTCCTCCTTGATTTCCAGAGCAGCCGCCTCCCTTTTCGCTTTCAACGCCGCCATTTTTTGAGCGAAATAATCGCCAACGGAGAGCGTGCTGACCGTATTATTCCCCTCTTTTTTATCATCTGAATCCGAATTTTCTGCCACTTTTTCTGGAGATTTTTCCTCGGATTCCACCGGTTGCTGATCCGATTTAAGGCGTCCGTATCCCAGAATTCCTTTTTTGTGACTGTCACTGTAGTTACTGGTATCCTTGGCACGAGTGAACTTTTGATAGCTGCAAAAAAAACATGGAATTCCATTTTTATGAATTTTCACGTCGTTAATCTTATTCTCCATGAAAAATCCGAGGATTTGATATCCATATTGGCTATATTCGGAAAAATGATAAATCATGGATCCTGGATTCAGAATTTATCATTTTTCAGAATATAGGTAATATGGATATCAAATCCACGGATTTTTCATGGAGAACACGACTACCGACGTGAAAACTGATGAAATCGCTCCTGGATCCCGGAATCATTGGATTATGGATTATGGAAGTGGAAAAGGAGGATTCCTAAGATTCAGAAGCAAATTCATCGAAATTCGTTATGTTAGAAGTGTTCCCCTTGTCATTTCCGTGGATTTGATATCCATATTGTCTAGGTTTGGAAAAATGATAAATTCTGAATTCCAGGATCCAGGATTTATCATTTTTCAGAATATAGTCAATATGGGTATCAAATCCTCGGATTTTTCATGGAGAACACGATTAACGACGTGAAAATTGATGAAATCGCTTCTGGAGACCAAAATCCACCCAAAAACAGGGATAAAAATGAAAATTTGGGCAGAGGTTCCCCGTCAAAGTGGCCAAATTGTGCTCTATGGATAATCTTTGTGTAGATCTCGACTTGATCATGATAAGGGAATCGATTCTTATCATAATCTAGCCAGAAATGACTTCAGAATATCCAGAGATCCCATTTGCCACGAATCATGGAAGAATCACGGATATTTTGGAATTCCATGAATTCTGAATCGGAATATCGAGGTTTTCAGCTCGATATTCTTGTTCTGCATGGAATTTGCAAGGATTTGATATCCATATTCCATGGGGTCCATGGATTCCATGGATCCCTGATTCAGAAGACCTCAGAATCCAAACCCATGCAATATGGATATCAAATCCACGGATTTTTCATGGAGAACACGATAAAAACAACGATTCCATCTGAATCGACTTACTGAATCCTACGCCGAATCGATTTGCTCTTCAATTCCATGGAAATCTTCTCCGCCGCCTTCGTCTTCTCCTCCTCCGTCTGTTCCGGCTCCTCCTCCTTATTCTTATTCAGTGCCGCCAACAAATCCGCAAAATCGTCATGATGAGAGATCCACGTGGAATCGTAATCGGCTAGCTTATCGGCTCCCAAGCCACGCCCCGAATGATTAGCACGGAGCTTGACGGCGTCAGAATTCCCCTGACGATGACGTCCGAGACCATCGCCTTCCGACCATCCCATTTTTTCCATTAGTTTTTTGGAGAATCTGAAGAAAAAATAGAAATTTTTTTTTTTTGCAAAATCATGGAATTCCATGGATCCCGGTTTTCAGAATTTTTGATTTTTCTTCAATTTTCTTCAATTTCTGCGAAATTTAACATTGTTAATCGTGTTCTCCATGAAAAATCCGAGGATTTGATACCCATATTGCCTATATTCTGAAAAATGATAAATTCAGAATCCAGGATCCAGGATTTATCATTTTTCAGAATATAGGCAATATGGATATCAAATCCACGGATTTTTCATGGAGAACACTCCTAGCATCATGAATCCGGCTGAATTCGCTTCTGGATCCCGGAATTCCACCTTTTCCTTTTCCATAATCCCAGAATCGAATGATTACGGGATCCAGAAGTGTTTTCATCAATTTTCACGTCGTTAATCGTGTTCTCCATGAAAAATCCGAGGATTTGATACCCATATTGCCTATATTCTGAAAAATGATAAATCC
Organism: Caenorhabditis wallacei; assembly: GCA_963932035.1. Classification (NCBI taxonomy): domain Eukaryota; kingdom Metazoa; phylum Nematoda; class Chromadorea; order Rhabditida; family Rhabditidae; genus Caenorhabditis; species Caenorhabditis wallacei. The sequence goes on from OZ009934.1 coordinate 601,234, forward strand.
TGGATCCTGGATTCTGAATTTATCATTTTTCGGAATATAGGCAATATGGATATCAAATCCACGGATTTTTCATGGAGAATTCGAAAAAAATCATGAAATTCCATGAAAATCTCCAAAAAACTCACTTCTGATCATCATTCTTCCATGTCAAATTTTGCGGATCCACACTGATCTTCTGTTTTCGTTTCGGCTCTGCGAGAATCGACATTGCTCAGGTTATCTGAAGCGTCGGGGGAACCCTGGAATAGCTAAATTAGGTGGAAAAAATGGGAAAAAAGGGGAAAAATTAAGGAAAAATGTATGAAAGTGTCAAAAAACACTAAAAATGGGCTAAAAGCAGCCAAAAATAGGGAAAAAGGCTTAAAAATATGGATTTTATGTCAAAAAACACTCAAAATTAGCTAAAAATGGTCAAAAATAGCCTTAAAAATCCATCGAAACAAGGGATTTTATGTCAAAAACGTTTTTAAAAACCCTTTAAAAATCAGAAACATTAGATAAAAAGGTATGAAAAGTGTCAAAAAAACACTTAAAATAGGCAACAAATGGTCAAAAATCCGAGAAAAAGGGTGAAAAATATGAATTTTATGTCAAAAATCACTTAAAATAGCCAAAAAATCTATTAAAAAAGGGATTTATTGTCAAAACCCCTTTAAAAATCAGAAATAATTGATAAAAAGGTATGAAAAGTGTTAAAAACACTTAAAAAGAGGCTAAAAGTAGCCAAAAGTAGCCAAAAAATCCATATAAATAAGGGAATTTTATGTCAAAAAACTACAAAAAAAAACGAGGAAAAACCGAAAATGAGATTATTTAAGGGAGGATTTCGAGTAAAGAAATCCAACGATAATCAATTAAAAAAAAAGTTGAAAAAGGCCAAAAATGACCAAAAATAGGTAAAAATCAAGTAAAAAATATGAAAAGTGCTGAAAAACACCAAAAAATAGTCAAGAATACAGAAAAATCCATTAAAAATGGGGGTTTTTATGTTAAAAATCATCAAAAAATATCCAAAAAACCAGGAAGAGTCGATAAAAATGGATAGAAATCAGTAAAAAAAAACGATAAAATTGAGATTTTTAAGGGAGAATTTAAAGGAAAAAAGGTATGAGAAGTGCCAAAAAAACACTTAAAATAGGCTAAAAATGGCGAAAATCGGGGAAAAAGGATAAAAACGTCGATTTTTGGTCAAAAACTACAAAAAAATCAGAAAAAGTCGGTAAAAAAGGGGAAATCCATTGAAAACGGGGTTTTTAAGTGAAAAACTACAAAAAAGTCATAGAAATCCATTAAAAATCGATAAAAAGGTGTCAAAAACACTTAAAATAGGCTAAACATGGCCAAAAATCCACAAAAAAAGGGGATTTTTACATCAAAAACCTTCAAAAAACCAGAAAAAAACCGATAAAAATGAGATGATTAAGTCGAATTCAAAGAAGAAAAATCAATAAATTAAGTGAGATCCATTATTCCCCAACAATATCCAATATCCATACTTCACTCATTCCAATCATTTTCATGGGTGGTCCCTGATACAATGATCCCGCCGTGACCATCAGTTGCCCTCCAAATGGGATCTCATATAATCCATAGAAATAAGGGAGGAGCCAGTAGACGACAGGGATAACAACATAGAATTGACCAGCATGGGTGTGTCCAGAGAGGATGAGATCGATTCTGGAGAGCTCTTGGGGATGATCCTGGAGGAATTCCTTGATGGAAGCGGGATTATGAGACATGACGATTTGAGAAGTGTTTTTTGGGCAACGTTGGGTGGCTTTTGGTAGATCCATTTCATGATTTAGAATTCCTGATTTTGGACTGGAAATGTCGTTGACTCCGGCTAGGCAGACGCCTTTTAGCATTGCGGATCTGGAAGAATTTTTGATTTTCGGAGATTTTTGGCTTCAGAATCGTGTTCTCCATGAAATTCCCTTTGATTTGATACCCATATTGCCTATATTCTGAAAAATGATAAATCCTGGATCCCGGATTCTAAATTTATCATTTTTCTAAACCTAGGCAATATGGATATCAAATCCTTGGATTTTTCATGGGGAATACGATTAACGTCATGAATCCATCTGGAATCCCTTCTGGATCCATGGAATTCCATCTTTTCCGCTTCCATAATCCCAGAATCCAATGATTCCGGGATTCAGAAGCGTTTTCATCAATTTTCACGTCGTTAATCGTATTCTCCATTAAAAATCCGGGGATTTGATATCCATATTGGCCAGGTTCCAGAAAATGATAAATCCTGGATCCCGGATTCTGAATTTATCATTTTTCAGAATATAGTCAATATGGGTATCAAATCCTCGGATTTTTCATGGGGAACACGATTAACGTCATGAATCCATCTGGAATCGCTTCTGGAGGTCAGAATCCACCCAAAAACCGGGATAAAGATGAAAATTTGGGCAGCGGTTCCCCGTCAAAGTGGCCAAATTGTGCTCTATGGATAATCTTTGGGTAGATCTCGACTTGATCATGATAAGGGAATCGATTCTTATCATAATCTAGCCAGATATCACTTCAGAATATCCAGAGATCCCATTTGCCACGAATCATGGAAGAATCACGGATATTTTGGAATTCCATGAATTCTGAATCGGAATTTCGAGGTTTTCAGCTCGATAATCTTGTTCTGCATGGAATTTGATATCCATATTCCATGGGATCCATGGATTTCGGATTCTGAAGTCTCCAGGATCCAAAATTCCATGAAACCAGGGCAATATGGATATCAAATCAACGGATTTTTCATGGAGAACACGATTAACAAGGTTAAAACATCCCAAAATTCCATTTTCCCCCATTCAAATCCTCCAAAAAACCCACTCATTCTCCAACACGGTAATATGTCCATTTCTATAAAATCTAAGCCATTCATGAACATCTCCATAATAATATTCATGATTTCCCGTCACAAAAAACGTCGGCGCATGAACAGGAAGCTGTAGAATCGGCCTAACTCTATCCTCAATCTCTGCCACCGGTGCATCCACCATATCCCCAATAATTAATACAGCATCTACTGGATTTTCGAGAACTTTCTCGACAACTTGATGAATTTGTTGAGAATAGACGCTCGCGCCGGCGTGGAGATCCGAGATCACTGCCACTTTTAGATGGGATCCATCCGCGGAGAAATTCCGAATTTTGATGGTTTTATGTTTGACGACGATCCAATCACGGGAGATGAACATGGATATGGACATGATTAGGGTGAGGATTAGGGTGAATCTGGAAAAAATGGAATTTGGAAAAAGGGATCATTGGTGGCATCTGGATAAGGAGGAGTTTTGGAGCATTCTAACATGGATAATCGTGTTCTCCATGAAAAATCCGATGATTTGATATCCATATTAGCCAGGTTCCAGAAAATGATAAATCCTGGATCCCTGATTCAGAATTTATCATTTTTCAGAATATAGGAAATATGGGTATCAAATCCTCGGATTTTTCATGGAGAACACTCCTAGAATGATAGATTCGACTGAAAACGCTTCTGGAGCCCAAAATCCACCCAAAAACCGGGATAAAAATGAAAATTTGGGCAGCGGTTCCCCGTCAAAGTGGCCAAATTGTGCTCTCTGAATACTCTTTGGGTAGATCTCGACTTGATCATGATAAGGGAATCGATTCTTATCATAATCTAGCCAGATATCACTTCAGAATATCCAGAGATCCCATTTGCCACGAATCATGGAAGAATCACGGATATCTTGGAATTCCATGAATTCTGAATCAGAATTTCGGGGGTTTTAAGCCAGATAATCTTATTCAGAATGGAATTTCCAAGGATTTGATATCCATATTCAAAGGAATCCATGGATTCTGAATTCAGAATCATTCAGAATCCAAAATCACGGATCCCATGGAATATGGATATCAAATCCACGCATTTTTCATGGAGAACCCTTCTAATCCCTTCCATACTTAATCTGAGCTCTCCGCTTCCAAATCAAATCATGGATCCATTGAATTCTTCCGAAAAACTCCAAAATCCACGATGTCCATTGGAAAAGCATCATTTTCGAGGCGAAAAAGTTGATTAATCCGAATCCGCAGACGAATGCAATCATATTAGTCCAAATACCGGCACATATTGAGGTGAGATCGAATAGCAGCCACTGGAAATATTGAATTTTTGTCAGAAATAGGTTAAAATAGGTCAAAAAATCAGAAAAATCACCATTTTAAGCTTTAAGTCCCCTTTTTTTTTACTAAAAAGTTTTTTTGGCAAAAACAGTCAAAAAGTAGGTTTTAAACGGTAAAAATCAATTCCCATCGTTAAATCCACTAAAAATACTAAAAACTAGGTTTTTTTTAGGTTTTAATCAATTTTTTCAACCAAAAACAGTAAAAAAACAGGTTTTCAAGGGTAAAATCTACTGAAAATCATGTTTTTAAGCCTTAAAACAGTTTTTTTTTAAATCAAAAATAGTCAAAAACGGGTTTTCAATGTTAAAAATACGATTTCCATGGTTAAAATCTACTAAAAATGACTAAAAATCATGTTTTTCAGTCCAAAATCCCTTTTTTCCTATCGAAAATAGGCAAAATATAAGCTTTTATTGGTAAAAACTACTAAAAATCATGTTTTTAAGCCTTAAATCGCTATTTTTTAATGAAAAACAGTCAAAAATAGGTTTTTATGGTAAAAAATCGATTTTTATGGTTAAAATTCACTAAAAATGGATTTTTAATAGTAAAATATATACTAAAATCACTAAAAATCATGTTTTTAAACCTAAATCCCCTTTTTTCAATCAAAAATAGTCAATTTATAGGTTTAAAACGGTAAAAAATCGTTCAAAATCCACTAAAATCCACTAAAAACACGTTTTTTAAACCCTAAATCCAAAAATTACCTGCAAAAAACTGGGTGCATAATACATAAAATAGACGGATTGACCCAGGAAGAGGAAGATGACCAGAGCGTCCGAGCATCGTTTTCGATTAATCTGAAAATTGAAATTTTGGAGGTTTTAAGGAGTTTTAAAGGGACTTAAAGGGACAAAAAAGGGATTTTATCAAGTTTTTTGGGGGAAAATGGGATTTTTTTGGGTTTTAAGGGGAAATTTGGGTTTTTTGAGGGTTTTTAGGGGAATTTAGAGGTTTTTATTCATTTTTTGAGCTTTTTTCATTAATTTTAGCTATAATTTACCTATTTTAAGCCTTAAAAATGAGAAAAAAAAATTTCCATTTTTTATCAAAAAAAAAATCAAAATTTCCACTTTTTTAGGGTTTTCATGGCTGAATTTAAAGAATTTCAGCTCAGAAACCAGGAAAAATCGAATTTTAAAGCAACTTTGGAGGGAAAAATTGATTTTTTTGGGTTTTTAGGTGGAAAATAGGGATTTTTAGGGGAAAAATGGGTTTTTGAAGAAATTTCAGGGTTTCTATCGCTTTTTTCAGCTGTTTTTAGTCAATTTAAAGTAGAAATTGGCTATTTTAAGCCTAAAAATTAGGAAAAATAGTCATTTTTCATATTTGATCAAAAAATTCAAGTTTTTCACATTTACAGGGTTTCAAAGGCTAATTTTCAAGATTTTAAGCTCAGAAACCAATAGAAATATTCATTTTTACCATCAAAATACACAAAAATAGGATTTTTGAAGCAAATTTTGAAAAAAAACCATTTTTCCCATAAAATCCACTATTTTACATCGATTTATAACTAAAAATTCATAAAAATTTCAATTTTCCACCTCTAAAACCCCAAAAAAACCCTTTTCCCTTTGAAAAACCCGTTTTCCTTGTAAAAAACCCCCAAATAAAAAAACAACGACACTCCGAAATTCCGTTGCGCCGTGTTTAGCCACCGTATTTTGGGTCTCGCAACGAACGGCGCGTCTTCAAATTCTGTTTTTTTTCTCGCCAATCTTATCGGTTTTTTACCTCATTTTCCACTTTAAAACTAGCGGTTTTTTGAATTTTTTGCTTAAAATATTGATTTTTCTTTGTTTTTCTTGTTAAAAATCGTGTAAAAATCGTCGGAAACAGGGAAATTATCGATTTTTCCTGGGGAATTTTTTTTTGTTTCAGATTTTATCGGATTCATCGAAAAACTTGTTTTTTTAGCAGCCGGATCTGCGATAATGAACCCGGTAAGTGGGAAAATATCGATTTTTGGGGGAAAAAATTAAAAAAATTGGGAAAAACTGGTTTTTCCATTAAAAAAAAGTGGATTTTTAGATGAAAAATACCTGAAAACCCCGATTTTCTGGCTTAAAAAACCCGATTCCTTTGATTTTGAGGCCTAAAACCCCCGATTTATCACCGATTCCCGATTTTTGTTGGAAAAATAATTTAAAAAAAACGGATTTTTTCGATAAAAAAAATGGATTTTTAGACGAAAAATACCTGAAAAGCATGATTTTCTGGCTTAAAACCCTCATTTTCCTTGATTTTTCAGCCTAAAAACCCCGATTTATCACCGATTTCCGATTTTTGTTGGAAAAATAATTAAAAAAAACGGATTTTTTCGATAAAAAGTGTATTTTTAGATGAAAAATACCTGAAAACCCCGATTTTCCAGCTTAAAAACCCCATTTTCCTTGATATTTATGCCGAAAACCCCAGTTCATCATCAATTTCCGATTTTTGATAGAAAAATCGTTAAAAAATGGATTTTTTCTATAAAAAAGTGTATTTTTAGATGAAAAATACCTGAAAACCCCGATTTTCTGGCTTAAAAACCCCATTTTCCTTGATTTTTAGGCTTAAAACCCCCCATTTATCACCAATTTTTGATGGAAAAATCGTTAAAAAATGGATTTTTTCGATTAAAAAAAAAATGGATTTTTAGATGAAAAATACCCGAAAAGCATGATTTTCTGGCTTAAAAACCCCAATTTCTTTGATTTTTAAGCCTGAAAACCCCCATTTATCACAAATTTCCGGTTTTTGGGGGAAAATCTATAAAAAAAAAAATGGATTTTTCCATTAAAAAGTGGATTTTTAGATGAAAAACATGGTTTCTAGATGAAAAATGCATGAAAAACACGATTTTTCAGTCTAAAAACCCAATTTATCACCAATTTCCAGACAAACTACGATCACCGGCAGGTGCATCAAATGCCACGTCAACAATACACCCAACAACCAAATCCTCGTTATCTTAACACAGGATTTCCACGTGGACCAATCGCCCGTCATCTCTATCAAGAAGACGGATTTAATAATGGAAGTGGAAGTGGAGGAGGTGATCAATGGGATGAACAACCTCATCATGGAAGTGGATTCAATTCCAGTGGCACCTCCTCCCAAGAGAAACCAACTGGATTAAGACATTTCTCGACGAAAGTTTGTGAAAAAGTCAAGGAAAAAGGGTTGACGAATTATAATGAGGTGGCCGATGAACTTGTGGCTGACTATTTTCAGAATAATATTATGAAGCAGATAGATGTTGTGGTAAGTTGGAAAAATAGCTAAAAAAATGGTTTAAAAAAGGCTTAAAATGTTCAAAAAAGCACAGAAAAAAGCCGAAAAATGACTGAAAATGCTCTAAAACAGCTAAGAATCGTCAGAAATCGTTGGAAATCGCAAAAATCGCCAAAAAAAGGCTAAAAATGTCAAAAAAGCGCAGAAAAAAGCCGAAAAATGACTCAAAATTGCTAAAAATCGTTAGAAATCCCAATAAGGGCTTGAAATTTCTTGAATTCACGGAAAATCGCCAAAAAAGGCTAAAAATTTTTGAAAAATAGCTCAAAATTGACTGAGAATAGTCAAAAATAGCTAAAAGCCATCAAAAAAGCCACAAAATAGTAAAAAATAGTTCAAAATTGACTGAAAATTGTCAAAAGGTGCTGAAAATAGCTAAAAATCGTCAAAAAACGCCACAAAAATGTCGAAAATAGCTAGAAACGGTCAAAAATAGCTTAAAACTCATAATGATAGCTTGAAATGACTGAATCAGTTTAGTTTAGACTTAAAAAACGGAAAATTTGTCAAAAAGAGCCCAAAATTGCCTTAAAATGCTCCAAATTAACTCGAAATCGTCACAAAATGGCTAAAAACCATCAAAAATAGCTAGAAATTCTCGAAATTTATCGAAAAATTCGTGAAAAAAGCTCGAAATTGTCCTAAAACCCTTTTAGATGGCTCAAAATCCGTATAAATAGCTAAAAGTCCTCAAAAAAACTAGAAATACTTGAAATTGGCGGAAAAGTGGTCAAAAATGACTCAAAATCGTCAAAAATGGCCTAGAAACACCAGAAATGACCTTAAAAAAGCTCAAAATAGCTTAAAACCCCTAGAAACAGCTTTAAATTCATAAAAATAGCTTCTACCAAGCCAAAAATTCTCGAAAATAGCTCAAAATAAAAAAATGGCTTAAATTCGTCAAAACTACCTAAAAACGGCTAAAAATCCCCAAAAAACAGCTCTAAATCACCAATTTCCCTCCGCTAAACCTTAATTTTTCCAGAAACAAGAATACGACATGAAGAACATTCGTCGGCGGGTCTACGACGCTCTAAACGTGCTTCTCGCCATGAATATCATCACAAAAAACAAAAAAGATATACGTTGGATTGGTCTTCCAGCTTCCGCTGGTCAAGAGATCACTCGATTAGAGGAGGAGAAGGTTCGGAGAGAAGCGAGTATTCGAGCAAAGAAAGATGCTCTTATGGAGATGATTATGCAAATTGTTTCGTATAAAAATCTTATTCAAAGGAATCGGAAGAATGAGCAGTGAGTTTTTTAGATGCCCTTTTAATAGAGGGATTCTAAAAGTAGCTTCCAGGAGCTTTTAGTGCCTTTTTAATAGAAGTAGCTGTCAAAAAGTGCCCTTTTATTAGAGAAATCCAAAAAATAGAACTTCCTGTGCCCTTATAATAAAGGAATCTATCAAAAAGTGCCCTTTTATTAAAGAATCTCAAAAAGGAGCTTTCAGTGCCCTTTTAATAAAGCTCCCTCATTTTTCAGCGCCAACGGACGTCCCGTCGCCGACACCCTCCTCCATTTGCCATTTTTGATTATCAATACGGAAAGAGAGTGAGTTTTTGATTGAAATATGTCATTTTTAAGGAAATTTTATGGTTTTTGAGCTCAAAATCACTTATTTTGACCCAAAAATACCTATTTTCGGCTTAAAATATAACTTTGAAGCCCAAAACCTTGATTTTAAGCTCAAAACTGTCTTTTTTGAATAGAAAATTGATTTTTATGCTGAAAAACACCTATTTTAAGCCAAAGATGCCGAATTTTAAGTTGAAAACCATCATTTTGAGTCAAAATCCGCTGTTTTTGCTCTGAAATATCACTTTTTAAGTCCAAAACTTTGTTTTTAAGCTCAAAATCTCTATTTTCTGAGGAAAAACTCAATTTTGGGTTGAAAATTTGATTTTTATGCTCAAAACTATCAATTTGAAGCTAGAAATGACTTTTTTCAGCTCTAAACCGTTCATTTTAAGCAAAAATTAGCTATTTTCGGCTCAAAATGTCATTTTTTAAGCTCAAAATCTCCATTTCGGGCTCAAAATCTCTCTTTTATGATGAAAAACACAATTTTGAATTAAAAGTTTGATTTTTAGGTTCAAAAACGTCAATTTTTTGCCAAAAATGCCGAATTTTCAGCTCAAAACCACCGATTTTCAGCAAAAAAGCCTATTTTCATCTTAAAATTTCCTATTTTAAGCCAAAAATCCCCAATTTTCAGTACAAACGTCGAGTGCAGCGTCTCCTCTGATAAATCGGAATTCCTGTTCTCATTCGACAAACGATTCGAGATTCACGACGATTTTGAGGTGTTGAAAAGTGAGTTTTCCTTCTTTTTTAGTGAAAAAATCCCTTTTTCTATTGCAGAATTGAATTTGGATTGCGGTTTGAACGATGGAACGTCGACAGACGAGCAGATTAAGCAGGCGAAGAGCTTTTTGCCGAATTTGCATCAGAAATATGTTGATGATATTATTGAGAGTGAGTTTTTTGGGGTTAAAAGGGGGAAAATAGGTTAAATGTGATGAAAAATAGCTCAAAATGGTCCAAAAATCATGAAAAATGGCCTAAAATAGCTATAAATGGTCTAAAAACCATCAAAAATGACTGAAAATGGCTCAAAACCCATGAAAAAACTGTTAAAATTCTCATTTCCTGACCAAATTGACTAAAAATGACCAAAAAACCCATTAAAAAGAGCTAAAAATGGCTCAAAATCTATCAAAAATGGCTAGAAATGACCCAAAATCCATCAAAACTCACTGAAAATGTCTCAAAACCCATGAAAACACTGTTAAAAACCTCATTTGTGGACAAAAATGACTCAAAATGGCTCCAAAATCATCAGAAACCTCTAAAATGACCCAAAAACTATGGAAAAGGGCCTAAAATGACCTAAAAACCATCAAAAATCCCCTATTTCAGACCAAATTGACTGAAAGTGGCCAAAAATACATCAAAAAGAGCTAAAATGGCTCTAAAATCATCAAAAACCTCTAAAAATGACCCAAAAACTATGAAAAATGGCCTAAAATGACCTAAAACCCATGAAAAATCACCTTTTTCAGACCAAAAACGGCTAAAAATCGAAGCAGAAGAGCGAAAAGAGCAAATGATCCTAATGGCTGCTCAACAGCAGCTTCAAGCGCAACTTCAGGCTCAACAACTTCAACAATTGCAACAACAGCAACAAATTCAATATTATGATGAGCAAGGACATGAACAACATATGCAAAATGCGGGTGGACGATTCAATCGACAACTTCAAGAGCATTTGGGAATGACCGATGCGAATGAGGATCGGAGTGGTGAGGAAATTGCGTTTTTTGGCTTTAAAATCGTGAAAAATAGGTTAAAAACCATTATTTTGATAGTAAAATTGTGAAAATTAAGATAAAAACGACGTTTTTGGCCCTAAAAATGATAAAAATTAGATTTAAAATAGGATTTTGACTGTAACAGTTGAAAAATTAAGCCAAAAGATACGATTTTAGCCTTAAAAATGTTTAAAATAGGCTAAAAACCATTATTCTGACCCGAAAATAGTGAAAACAGGCTAAAAATCATTATTTTGACCCCAAAAATGTGAAAAATTGACTAAAAACGACGATTTTAGCCATAAAAACGTTAGAAATACGCTGAACATTTGCTTTAAGATATAAAAATGTCGGAAAATACGCTAAAATGACGATTTCAACCTTTCGAATGACAAAATTAAGCTGAAAATTCCATTTTTATGGTTAAAAACTGTCAAAATTCGATTTTAGAGCTCAAATAACATGGAAAATCCATCAAAATTACTGTAGATTGCCTAGTTTTTCTATCTATGGCCTAGCTTTCCTTGTCATGGCCTAACTTTGCTATTTATAGCCTAACTTTCACAGCTATGGCCTAACTTCCAAGATAGCTGGCCTAGTTTTCCTAATAATGGCCTAATTTCAATATTTATGGCCTAACTTTGCTATTTATGGCCTAACTCTTGTTATCATGGCCTAACTTTTAAGATAGCTGGCCTAACTTTCCTATCTGTGGCCTAGTTTTCCTATCAATGGCCTAACTTTCTTTATCATGGCCTAACTTTTAAGATAGCTGGCCTAACTATCCCCTCCCAACAACCTAAATAATTCCAGCCGCCGCCGGAATCATGGATCGTGAAGACGAGCTAATGGAGAAACCTCTCGCTCCAGGAGCCCAAATCCAACGTGGATCCATGTACAACTTCAGTAGCCCCCAAAAAATGCGTTCCACTCCATCATCATCATCATCATCGGGAGCCCCAATTCAAGCTCCGTCATCAACTCGTCGTTACTATGTACAAAAATCATCATCATCGACGATGGGGGCGGCGGGACAGACGATTCGACAAGTCGCTCGGCCTTATCCTCAGCAGCAGCAGAGAATGGTTGGTGGAGGAGGTGGAGGAGGAGGACCGGTGAAATATTATGTGCCACAGGGAGGAGGTGGAGGAGGAGGACAGCAAGCGGTTATGGGTGGACCGAGATATGTAAGTGGTCTTTTTTGTAGAAAAACATGGAAAAAATAGCTGAAATTGGAGATAAATGGCCTAGTTTTATGGGAAAAAATAGGTAAAAACAGAGGAAAATGGCCTAGTTGTCCAATTGATCGCCTAACTTTTTCAAGCAGCTTGTTTTTTCGATAAAAATATCTGAAATTTCAGAAAAATAAGCTAGTTTAAAAAAAGGCCTAGTTTTTCAATTAATGGCCTAACTTTCCCTTAAAGAGTTTAGTTTTTCGCAAAAATAGCTAAAAATGGTCAAAAATGGTTCAATTTTTCGAAAAAATAGCTAAAAATGGAGGGAAATGACCTAACTTTACCCCTAGATGGACTAGTTTTTCAAATGGTGGCCTAAAGTTCCAAATGATGGCCTAACTTTTTCAAGCAGCCTGCTTTTTTGTGAAAAAACGGCTAAAAATGAAAGAAAATGGCCTAATTTCCTAGAAAATGGTCTAACTTTTCGCTAGATGGCCTAACTTTCTCAAGCAGCCTGTTTTTTGTGGAAAAAAGGCTGGAAATGGTGAAAAACGGCCTAACTTTCTACTAGGTGGCTTAATTTTACTCTAGATGGACTAGCTTTTTCACAGATTCCTCTTCCAAATGGTTTATCACTCATGGCCTAACTCTCTCTCCCCTAATCTCGATTCCTCTTCCAGATCCAACGTGTCCGTCCCCAACCACCAATCCATCAACAACAATCCCAACAACGTGTCGTCTACACATCCGGCACCGGAATCCCCACTCAATTAGCCCCCGGACAACGAATCGTCACCCAACGAATCGTTGCTCCCGGTGGTCCTCATCCACCTGGAACCATCGTTCGAAAAGTGATACGGAAGATTGTGGTGAATAATCAGGGAGGAAGTGGAATGCAGAAACAATCACCAGCTCAACAGGTTATACAGAAGAAAATGATGGAGCAGGGTGAGGATTACTACTAGGGATTTGAATTAAAATTACTGAAAAATTGGTTTTTGAGATTAAAATCTAGATTTTTAGCTCAAAAATGCCAAACTCGACTGAAAAAATCGATTTTTTGGCTCAAATGTTAGGATTTTAGCTCATATAATGCTAGTTTTGACAGAAAAACTCGAGTTTTGACTTGAAATAGCATATTTTCGAGCTAAAAAAGAGAGAAAAGTAAATTTTGACCGTAAAATTGATTTTCGGGCTTGAAATCTAGGTTTTTATCTCAAAAATGCTAATTTTCCACTCTAAAAATTGAATTTTGATTGAAAAATTAGATTTTTGAGCTAAAAACCTGTGTTTTGTCAGAAAATAGCTAATTTCTAGCTCAAAAATCTTTTTTTTCGAGCTTAAAATGAGGAAAAAAATCAGTTTTTAGCTAAAAATCCCAATTTTACACTCGAAAATTTGAATTTTGACTGAAAAAATCGATTTGCTGGCTTAAAATTCAGATTTTTAGTTGAAAAATGGGTTATTTGGCTCCAAATACCCTACTTTTTTAGCTCAAAAACCTCCATTTTCTTCCAGAAATGATGCCAAAACCGGATCAACAGGCGATGACGTCAGCCCAAGCGGCAGCAATGATTCAACATCCACCACAAGACGATTTTGACTATTTTCAATAGATTCTTTTTATATTTTCGTCAGGAAGTGAGCCCCATTTGAAGGCGCAACTTTGGGTCTTGTTAGGAAGAAATAATCAAAAAATATCGTTTTTGACCCGAAAAATCGGTGTTTTTCTCATTTTTTCATGAAAAATTGGTTAAAAATGCTAATTTTCATTAAAAATGCAAAAATCACCGATTTTTCGGGTCAAAAACGATAGTTTTCTATTATTTTTACCAAACGAGATTCAAGGTTGCTCCTTTAAAGGAGAGCTCACGAGAGGGCTCCTTTGGGTCTCGTTAGGTGAAAATAATCAAAAATATCGTTTTTGGTTCGAAAAATCGGTGATTTTTTCATTTTTTCATGAAAAAATGGCTAAAAAAGTGTTTTTCAATGCTATTTTTCATGAAAAAAATGAGAAAATCGCTATTTTTCGGGTCAAAAACTATATTTTTCTTATTATTTTTACCTGCAATAATGAAAAATATCGTTTTTTGACCCGAAACATCGGCGTTTTTCTCATTTTTTCATGAAAAAAGGGTTGAATAAGTGTTTTTCAATGCTATTTTTCATGAAAAAAAATACAAAAAACGCCGATTTTTCGGGCTTTTTCATGAAAAAATGCAAAAAACCCCGTTTTTTCGGGTTAAAAACTATATTTTTCAATTATTTTTTACCTAAAGAGACCCTTCCTGGCTCATTTCCCGGCAAAAATACTGTATTTTAAAAACCTTTTTCCCCCCTGTTTTTCTCTAAGCCACGCCCCTTTTTTTTCCATGTTTTCTCTTCCTTCCTAGGGAACGTTTTATGTATACGAGTTTTCCTCCCTATTTTCTTCCTGTATAAGATTTTTATGCAGTCGAGCAAGTGCGCTCCATTGATTCTCAATAGAGCGCACTTGCCGGGTTTTCCCTCTTCCTGTACTCTCTTTCCTGAATATTGTAATTTTTCTGAACATTTTTTCCGCTTTTTTTTGTGAAATTTTGAAAATTTCCCCTCATTTTGATATATATTCGTGATTCTCTATTATTTCTTCATGAAATCCCATTTTTCTTGCTCAGAATAATAGATTTTACCTGCATTTTTCGCCGATCCGCCACTTTTTCTTTTGTGATATCCTCGTCGAACCATTTCATTAATTGAGTGTAGCAGAAGACGTTTAGAAGGGTTAGAATGCACTGAAAATGTCATTTTTGATGTGATTGATTAGGCCACGCCCCCTTTTCAGCTTACCTCAATACGCCACATGGCGATGACGCGACGCCGGTTTCCGATGAGGTAGCCATCGACGGATTCGATCTGGAAATGGGATTACTGTAGGTTGGAAGGGGGTACAGTAATCATTGAAGCTGGCTACAGTAACCCAGGATCTAGATACAGTAATCCGGAATTGGAAATTATGAAAACTACAGTAATCCTCAAAAGTTGAGTGACTACAGTAACCTATAACTGCTACAGTAGTCCTTAGGAACAAGCTACAGTAATCTTGTTGATCGAATTTCCAACTACAGTAATCCCAAAATGAATCTTCGAAAACTACAGTAATCCTGACAAATTTAATAATCCTATATTAAGATACAGTAACCTGTCGGTGCTACAGTAATACATACAGTAATCATAAAAAGATCTAGGATCTAATTACAGTAATCCTCAGAGTCCTAGATGTGAGGTACAGTAACCTGACTACAGTAATCTTAATATGAACTAGGATCTAGCTACAGTATCCCTACAGTAACCTATAATTCTTACAGTAACCCCAAAGATAATACAGTAATCCTAAGTCAATCTAAGATCTAGCTACAGTAATCTAGGATCCAGAGAATACAAAACTACAGTAATCCTATAATAAGGTACAGTAACCTAGCTACTAACTACAGTAATCCTGCCCTATAGTTTCTACAGTAACTCCAAATGGTACAGTAATCCTAACTCGATCTTAATATAAGACCTAGGTACAGTAATCCGGATCCAGAAAAAAACAAAACTACAGTAACCCTAAGCCAATCTAAGATACAGTAACCTAGGATCTACAGTACCCCAGAATCTAACTACAGTAACCCCAATCTGAATTAGGATCCAGGTACAGTAACCTAGGATCTATCTACAGTAACCCAAAAACTACCGTAATCCCCAAAAAAACCCAAAAAAGACTCACCCAAAACGTGGAACAATATGTCAAGAGCAACCAGGCGATAACCGAGCACAACACAAGAAACTTTTGAACGCTCATCTGAAAGTGAAATTCAGATGAGATATCCATGTGGAATGGGAATTCCACATGGATCGGGAGGAAAAGGGAAAAATAGATTCGAATCTGAGATTCTTATCCTTAGAAGAAAAAAGGGGAGGAGGAATGGAAAATGATCAAAAAGTACGGAATTGACGGAAATCCGTTATTTTCTCAAAGAACAGACAGAAAAAGTGTAGTTTGTAGTCTTATTATATCACAGAAAGCAATTAAGCATATATCTACAGTAATCATTAAATATTCGAAGTATTATTTGTGTCGTCATTCTGGTTTTCGGCGTGTTGTTCGAGACTTTGAAGAGCCATTCGCATTGTGGTACGCATGTTTTTGAGGCATTGTTGGAGGCGTCTGGAAAATGGGTACAGTAATCATTTGGATACAGTAATCCTCGAGGTACAGTAACCCAGTTGATTTAGGATCTAGGTACAGTAATCCAATCCAAATACAGTAAATTAAAAGTAATCCTAGATCTAGGTACAGTAATCCTTGAGATTTCTGGATCAAGCTACAGTAATCCAAAAATGTTCCTAGATGTAGATACAGTATCCCTTAACTGGTTAGGTCTTGAAGATCCGGGATCTAGGTACAGTAACCCAGAACTACCGTAACCCATTTTGTTCAGGATCTAGATACAGTAATCCTATCCTGTTACAGTAATCCCAAAAGTGTCTTATATAATGGTACAGTAACCCAAGATTGTCAAGACTAAGCTACAGTAATCTTAGATACAGCAGGATCTAGGTACAGTAATCCTGGGAGCTCCAGATTTCGCTACAGTAATCCCATTCAGTTACAGTAACCGAACAATAATCTTAGATCTAGATACAGTAATCCTTGACTGGTAGCGGATATAGGTACAGTAATCCTAGAAGTAAGTACAGTAATCTTTGGAAAACTCTGGATCTGACTACAGTAATCCAAAACAGTTGGGATCTAGTTACAGTAACCCGGGACTCAACTACAGTAACCCAATTGATCAAGGAGTTAGTTGCAGTAATCCTATTTAAATACAGTAATCCAAAAATAATGTTAGATCTAGGTACAGTAATCCTATCTAGTTACAGTAATCCAAATACGTCCCTAGTTATACATACAGTAATCCTTAAGGGTCTAGGTACAGTAACCTTAGCTACAGTACCCCCTTCTTCAAAAAAAAAAACTCACAAATTATCAAATCTTCCGACCAATCCAGCCCTATAACTATTGATTTGAACTCTAATCGCCAACGTGGCATAAGTAGACAACGCCTCTTCTAATCCAGTCAAATCAATGACAATCTGGGTGACAATCAATGGAGAAGTATCTTGATTTAGACGAGAGAAATGAGTGAGCAGAGAATCGAGAGCATTTGAAACTGTTTGTTGGAGACATTCAATGGCTAGTTGAGGGGCGTAGAGTTCGAGTTCGGCTTGTTGGAGCACCGAGCACAGGATCATTTCTTTCGCGTAGTCGGAGATGTCTGGAAATGGGAAAGGGTTACTGTAGGTGGAAGTACAGTAATCCTAGTTAGCCTAGATCGCTGAGATTACTGTATTTTGATTTAGCTACAGTAATCCTAGGATCTAGGTACCGTAACCCTAGCTATCCCAAATCGCTGGGATTACTGTATTTAGTTATAGGTACATTAATATAGCTACTAAGCTTTCTAGGATTACTGTAGTTTTAGCGGTACAATAATCCTGGCTTTATGGGATTACTGTAGTTTAGATCCAGATACCGTAACTCAGGATACAGCTAACATAATCTTGTATGACCTAGATGACAAGGATTACTGTATCTAGGTCTAGCTACAGTATCCCTAGGAGCTACAAATGCTACCGTCAGCTACCGTAATCCAGCTACCGTAATCCAAACTAGGCCAAATCGCTAGGATTACTGTAGTTTCGAAACAAAAACGATTCTACAGTAATCCTATCTGTAATACCGTAAACCTGGATCGATCTGACCAACTAAGATTACTGTAGATCCGGATACAGTAACCATAGGAATAGCTACCGTAATCCTAATTTGTTTAAATTGCTAGGATTACTGTACTTTCTTGACAAAGAACAATTCTACAGTAATTCTATGCCAGATACCGTGATCCTGGATCTTAAGGATTACTGTATCTAGGTTTAAGTACAGTAACCCAAGGATCCAGCTACCGTAATCCAAACGAGCCCAAATCGCTAGGATTACTGTAGTTTCGACATAAAAAAGATTCTACAGTAATCCTAGTCGGTCTGACTTCATTTGGATTACTGTATCAAGGTCTAGATACAGTAATCCTGTGATCCAACTACAATAGCGGTAGGGCCTAAATACCGTAATCTCAGGTCATCTAGGTTGCTAGGATTACTGTACTTTTGAAAAAAGAACCATTCTACAGTAATCCTATTACAAATACCGTAATCCTGGATCTTTAGGATTACTGTAGCTAGATCCAAAATCCATATACAGTAATCCATGATCTAGCTACCGTAATCCTCATAGTCCTCTTCAACCTGACCAACTAGGATTACTGTAGGAATAGGTACAGTAACCCTAGGATCTATCTACCTTAATCCCGGATCTTCAGGATTACTGTAGCTAGATCCAACTAGCTTCCTAGCTACAGTAACTCTTACTGTACTTACCATCATCATCCGGTAGATATTCATAGGTTGCCGATGCCACAAGCGGCTGAAACGCGCTACTCATCATTGCAATACAATCATTGATCATTTTCGTTCGGAACGATGACAATTTTGCTCGGGATTTCTAGAAAAAAGTTATTCTAAGATTACAGTATCCCTGGGATTACTGTACCTCCTGAATCATATCCACATGCTTAACTCCACATTCCTGCATTTTCTTTCCAACGTTATTTAGGGTTTTGGCTATGATAAATTCGATATCTCCAACTGCAATGAGCAATTTTTTCGTGGTTATTTCATTGGATTTCTTCTCTAATTGTTGTGGTCTCTGGCGGGTGAATAGACGGTCGAAACAGATTTTAATCGAGGTGATGAGATGGACGAATAGGTCGATAATGGTATCACGGAATCGTTCTCGAGAAAAGAGGCACGCTTCTCCTGGATATCCTGTGGTGGATAGGGCGTCACGGGTACGGGTTAGGCATTCGCAGATCTGGAAATGTCTTGGACTACAGTAATCCTCCAAAAAAATTTGGGCAGAGGTTCCCCGTCAAAGTGGCCAAAAACGTGCTCCATTGGATAGTCTTTGGTATATTCTGATTTGATTATGGATGAGGATACTGTAGTTATCATGGATCATGGATCATAGATAACTACAGTATCCTTATCATAACCGAATCTTTCAATACTTCCAGATTATCAATAGAGCACATTTGCCACGATTAGAAAAGATAGGATAAAACTACAGTAATCCTGAAGCGATTTCAGCAGATTTCACGTCGTTAATCGTGTTCTCCATGAAAAATCCGAGGATTTGATATCCATATTGCCTATATTCTGAAAAATGATAAATCCTGGATCCTGGAATTCAGAATTTATCATTTTTCAGAATCCGGGCAATATGGATATCAAATCCATATATTAAATCATCAGAGGAACACTTCTAACGTCGTGAAAATTGATGAAAATGCTTCTGGAGCCCAGCATCTTGGAAAAAATGGGATAAAAATAAAAATTTGGGCAGCGGTTCCCCGTCAAAGTGGTCAAAACGTGCTCCATTGGATAGTCTTTGGTATTCTAAGTCTTAGTCATGATAAGAAAATCATGGCTAAGCCAAAAAATAGGTCCAGATTATCAATGGAGCACATTTTCCACGAAAATCTTGGATTTTAGTTTAAGATGCTACAGTAATCCTACAGTACTCCCTGGCTATTCTAATCCTAAATTCTAAACTTCGAAAGCTAACACTAAAAAAAAAAAATGGAAAAAAGAGCGCGTCTGCTTAGTCAAGCTTAGCCAAGCAGATGTTCAAGAGCCAATTTTGATTGACAACTTAATTAGCACCGCCTATTCTCCTTAGCTGACAGGTTTACGACTTAGCTCGTGAATCCATCAAAAATTCAATTTTGGGGGGAAAAAATGAAAATTTTGGCTTAAACTACAGTAATCCTTAAAATTCAAAAATTCCAAAAAAATGAAAATTTGGGCAGAGGTTCCCCGTCAAAGTGGTCGAAACGTGCTCCATTGGATAGTCTTTGGTATATTCTGATTTGATTATGGATAAGGATACTGTAGTTATCATGGATCATGGATCATAGATAACTACAGTATCCTTATCATAATCGAATCTTTCAATACTTCCAGATTATCAATAGAGCGCGTTTGCCACGGGGAAAAAGTAAAAGTTTTTGGGATTACTGTAGCTACAGTAATCCTGTATCTACAGTAATCCCAAAGAGAAAACGAACAAGACCACTAATCGTCGTGGTTTCGCTCTATTTTTCTCATTTTTTTCAGTTTATATCACGATTGGATTACTGTACCTACAGTAATCCAATCTCAGGTATCTTTTCTAGCTACAGTAATCCACCTCATTCTCATAATAATCCGGTAAAATAGTCTTCGTCTGTTGAGCCCTATCCAAAATATCCTGTTTCCAATTAATCCGATGAGCAAGGAGAGCCACCCGCTCCACTCCACAATCCACAAAATCCGAGACCAATTTCAATCGGACCGTCATACATAGCTCAACTAAGGGTTGGACATGGCTCAGGTTAAATTGATGTTCCATAAGGGATGAGATAAGTGATCGTGTCGTTTTAAGGCTTTGTTGAAGGTTTGATCTTCCGATATCCGGTGAAACGACGGGCCATTTCGCGAATTGATCTCCGTATTGTTTTAGGACCATGTCGGGGAGAGCTTTTGGGACCAGTGCGTTGAGGATTAGCCATGAGGAGACGTTGATGATGTTGGTGAGCATTTGCTGGAATAAACTCCTTAATCCTTTGAAAAGGTGGAAAAATTGCCTAGGATCCGAGTTAGTTCTTAAAATCGATTAGCTACAGTAATCCTCTTTTTTTTTTTTGGAAAGAATGGTTCAGGATTACTGTAGCTAGTCGATATAAGATCATGGAAGAGTTTTTCGGGTTCTAGGCCATTTTTTTAACATTTTTCCAGATTTTTTCACTGGAAACGATAGTTTTTAACGAGATCTAAAGCTTAGGCTAGGTTTGGAGCTGTTTTGAGCTGAGTTAGATGGCCTAAACCAGCCTAAACTAAGCTTAACCTATAGATCTCGTTAAAATCTTCCTTAATCCTCTAGAATGGTGGCCTAGGATTCGAAAAACTCTTCCACGATGTTTAAATCGATTTTCTACAGTAATCCTGCGCCTTTAAACTATCCTTTTTTGAGAAAATAGCCTTTTTTCCAAAAAAATAAGGTTTAAAGGTCTAGGATTACTGTAGGAAATCGATTTTAAGATCCTGGAAGAGGTAAATCGGATCCTAGGCCGCCAAGACTAGCCGGCACGGTTTCAGCACACTTTCGGCTCGATCCTAGCCTACTTAGGCCCCCGGCACGCTTCCGGCACAATCCTAGATGACTAAGACTAGCGGCACGCTTCCGGCACAATCCTAATCCACCCAGACCCTTTAAATCGACTTTCTACAGTAATCATAAACTTTGGTTACTGTAGAACACCGATTTATAGAGGATGGAAGAGGTTTGTCGGATCCTAGGCCACCAAGAATAGCGGCACGCTTCCGGCACCTTTTCGGCACAATCCAATGTGGCCAAACTACCCGGCACGCTTTCGGCACAATCCTAGCCCACCTAGACCGCCGGCACACTTCCGGCACACTTCCGGCACCCTTTCCCAACACCCACATTAATATCCTCCAATCTCTGAATCGCATCAGGATGCGCCGTCGAGTTATGATAAGTATTAGCCAATTTCCAAAACGACGGAAGCTTACTCAACAACAACTCCACCAACGTCGTCACAAAATTCTGAAGTTCATTCGTCTTCTGAATCAGATTCTGTTGGGATAAGTTGGTTCCATCCTCCATCCGCGCCTTCTCCAGAAATTTCGTCTGCATATCCCATAGACTTTTCTCCAACCATACGTAATAAGAAGTGATACAATCCCAGGTTGGATCCGATTCTGGATCCAAGATTTTGAGGTATTTGATGAGTTTCGATTGTTCTTCATAGGATACGGGCGTGTCGATGAGTTTTCGTTTCATTTCCTCTTTGAATACCTCCATTTTTGCGTCGATTTCGGTCATTACTGGAAGGAAAGGGGGTACTGTAGGTTGGGGATTACTGTAGGTATGGTAGCAGGGTTTCGAATAGCTACAGTAATCCTTAGCTAGCTTAGCAAGTCTTAAAATCGGTTTTCTACAGTAACCTAGCCTTATTTAGAGCTTGGTTACTGTATAAAGTCAGTTTTAAGACCGTGACCGAACTTTTCGGATCCTAGGCCACCCCTAAACTACAGTAACCCTTAGCTATCCTAGAGAATCTTAAAAAGTTCGGCCACGCCCCTAATACAGTAAACTAGCCTTATTTAAACCTAGATTACTGTAGAAATCCAATTTTTGAGAGCTTTTGTCGGATCCTAGGCCACCAAATAGCTACAGTAATCCTTAGCTATCTTAGCTGGGTGGCCTAGGATACCAAAAAGTTCGGCCACGCCCTTAATACAGTAATCCATCCTTATTTAGAGCTAGGTTACTGTAGAAAGTCAATTCTAAGGACGTGGCCGAGTTTATCGGATCCTAGGCCACCAAATAACTACAGTAATCCTTAGCTATCTCAGCTGGATGGCCTAGGATTCCAAAAAGTTAGGTCACGCCCTTAAATCGACTTACTACAGTAACCTAGCCTTATTTGGAGCTTGGTTACTGTAGAAAGTCAGTTTTGAGACCAGCGGCCGAGTTTTTTTGGATCCTAGACCATCAAATAACTACAGTAATCCTTAGCTATCTTAACTGGGTGGCCTAGGATACCAAAAAGTTCGGCCACGCTCTTAAATCGACTTTCTACAGTAACCCAACCTTATTTAAACCTAGGTTACTATAGAAAGTCAATTCTAAGGCCGTGGCCGAACTTTTCGGATCCTAGGCCACCCCCTTAACTACAGTAACCCTTAGCTATCTTAGCTGGGTGGCCTAGGATACCAAAAAGTTCGGCCACGCTCTTAGAACCTTAAAATCGACTTACTACAGTAACCCAGGACGTTCAAAAAACTTTTTTCAGGCCGTGACCGAACTTTTCGGATCCTAGGCCACCTCCCTAAGCCTCCCTTAAACTACAGTAACCCCCTAACCTACACTCTCTAAACAATGGAACATCCGTATCGGCGTACAACGACTTGGCCCTGGTATAATCATTCAAAATGGTAATATATTCCCCATTTTTCATGCTTTCCTCGATTTTCGATGATAAGAAAAAGATAAATTTGAATCTGACGATGACTCCAAGAGCGTTTCTTGTAGCATCCGCATCATCCTTTCGTTTGAGGACGTCGGCGAAAACACTTTCCGCTTTTGTTTTCGAATCTTTGATCTGCAATGGGTAAGGGGTTATGCTACAGTAATCCTACAGTAATCCTTTTCAAATTTCCAAAAAAAATTTGGGCATAGGTTCCCCGTCAAAGTGGCCGAAAACGTGCTCCATTGGATAGTCTTTGGTATATTCTGATTTGATTATGGATAAGGATACTGTAGTTATCATGGATCATGGATCATAGATAACTACAGTATCCTTATCATAACCGAATCTTTCAATACTTCCAGACTATCAATGGAGCGCATTTGCCACGATTAGAAAAGTTAGGATAAGACTACAGTAATCCTGAAGCGATTTTAGCAGTTTTCACGTCGTTAATCGTGTTCTCCATGAAAAATCCAAGGATTTGATATCCATATTGCCTATATTCTGAAAAATGATAAATCCTGGATCCTGGAATTCAGAATTTATCATTTTTCAGAATATAGGCAATATGGGTATCAAATCCTCGGAAATCATCAGGGGAACACTTCTAACGTCGTGAAAATCGATGAAAACGCTTCTGGATCCCAGAATCCACCCAAAAACCGGGATAAAAATGAAAATTTGGGCAGCGGTTCCCCGTCAAAGTGGTCAAAACGTGCTCCATTGGATAGTCTTTGGTATTTTCTAGCTTAAGTACGATAAGAAAAGGATTCTGATCACGATTAAGCCAAAAAATAGGTCCAGATTATCAATAGAACGCATTTGCCACAAAGTATCCATGGAAAATGGGAATATAGGAATTCCATGATTCTGAATTCGAATTTTCAGGATTTTTAAGCTTCTGGGGCTTGCATAGAATGGAATTTCTAAGAATTTGATATCCATATTCTGAAAAATGATAAATTCTGAATTCCAGGATCCAGGATTTATCATTTTTCAGAATATAGGCAATATGGATATCAAATCCTCGGATTTTTCATGGAGAACACGATTCTGATGCTTAAAACCCTTAAAAAAATCACCAATTTCGAGATATTTCCCAACGCCGCAAAATGATCCGCATTGGCGCCTTTTTCGAGCGCCTGATGCAGATTCGCTAGCGTATCCACACAATTAATCAGTGAATAAAGGTTCGCTTTGTGCATTTCTTCGCTTCGTTTCGCGTCGTTTTGCTTCGCCAACTCCATATTCTTAATGGCGGTTCGGAGATCATCAATTCTGCAATTGCGCTCCATTGATAATCCTTTTTCTTAAGGATAAGCTTACGTAGCATCGGCATGATTTTCTAGAAGATACCATTGAGGTGAGAAATTCTCCATTCGAAGATTTCCGGAGCAATCGGGGAAATCTCTCGAGAGAATCACTTGATCCATTCGTTTTTGAGAGGGGACTAGGCCAAGGGCGTCACGTTCGTCCTGGAAGAGGTACAGTAATCCTAGGATCTGGGTACAGTAATCCAAAATGTCCAGGATCCAGTTACAGTAACCCAAGACCAAACTACAGTAATCCAGAGGATCTAGGTACAGTAATCCAGTGGTACTAGGATCAAACTACAGTAATCCAAAATGTCCAGGATCCAGTTACAGTAATCTAGAACCCAACTACAGTAATCCTAGCTTTCTAGGTACAGTAAAATTCGAAGAGGTTAGGATCAAAGTACAGTAATCTTGGATCTAGATACAGTAATCCAGAGGATCTAGCTACAGTAATCCAAAAAGTCTAGGATCCAGTTACAGTAGTCCAAGACCAAACTACAGTAATCTTAGGATCTAGGTACACTAATACAGGGGTACTAGGATCCAACTACAGTAACCCCCAGGATCTAGGTACAGTAATCCAAAGGATCCAGGATCTAACTACAGTACCTGTATCTGTGGAACACTCCGAATCGCCTCCCTTCCCGGAACCGTTCTTGTCTCATCAACCCAAACAGCCGATTCTTCCAATGGTCCAATTTGTGTAATAAATACACGAAATTTGACATTTGAAGTTCCTTTTCCCCCCGATTTCGTCACAATTCGAACTTCTCCGGGACCACGAGAGGCGGCACCAACACGGGCGATGATTTTTGATGGGGATTTCCATCTGAAAATGGTCAAAATGGCCTAGAAATTGAAAAAGTTAGGCCATGGGGTTTTCTAGGCTGTTTAAGCCATTTTTAACAGAAAAATGGGGATTTTTAATCTGAGCAAGTGGAGGAGAATATTTCAGGTGGCCTAGAAAAATAGGAAAACTCGGCCACGGGGTATTTCTAGGCCACCAACCTTTTTTTATAGTGGAAAAATAGGTTTTTTTTCGTTTTTTTCCCATTTTTGGGTAGATTAACGTGGAATAGAAACTTGTGATGGCCTAGAAATTGGGAAAAGTTAGGCCACGGAGGGTTTCTAGGCCATTTAAACCATTTTTCATGAAAAAACTCATTTTTTGGCTATTTTTCTCAGTTTTTCGGGTCTTTTTCTAGTTTTCCGGGTAGATTAGCGTGGCCTAGAAACCCCCCATGGCCTAGAAAAATAAAAAAGTTAGGCCACGGGGGTTTCTAGGCCACAATTCATTTTTCCCCTAAAAAACGGCTTTTTGGATTATTTTTTAAATTTTTTCTGGTTATTCGGGTAGAATAGCGTGGCCTAGAAATTCCTTATAGCCTAGAAAAATAGAAAACTCGGCCACGGGGGTTTTCTAGGCCACGAGTCATTTTTTCAAGAAAAAAGCATATTTTTGGCTATTTTTCTCAGTTTTTCGGGCTTTTTTCGAGTTTTTTGGGTAGATTAGCGTGGTCTAGAATCTGAAAACTCGGCCACGGGGGTTTTCTAGGCCATTTAAGCCATTTTTAATGGTTTTTTCTCAATTTTTTTGCAGTTTTTAGCATTTTTTAAGCTTTAAACCATCAATTTGGCTACCATGGCCTAGTTTATGGGATTTCTAGGCCACTATTCGATTTTCTCTTCCATATATCTTTTTGGGCGGTTTTTAGAGGTTTTTTCGTAGTTTTTAGGTTAAGATCGTTTAGGGTTGATGGAAGAGAATATTTTAGGTGGCCTAGAAAATAGAAAACTCGGCCACGGGGGTTTTCTAGGCCATCAGTTATTTTTTCAAGAAAAAACGGTTTTTGGCTATTTTTCTCAGTTTTTTCGGAATTTTTTCTGTTTTTTTGGGTAGATTAGCGTGTCCTAGAAACCTACATGGCCTAGAAAATTCCAAAAACTAAGCCATGGGGGGTTTCTAGGCCATCGGACCATTTTTCACCTTAAAAACCGATTTTTCGACCAATTTTAACGATTTTTTCACGATTTTCGCATTAAAAATAGGATTTTCCAGGGGTTTTCATGATTTTTAAGGGGAAATATCGATTTTTTCCAAAAAAACGACCCACTTCATACTCCACAAACTATCGATTCCACAAATGAACAACATAATCACATCGTTCTGATCGCATCCCAAATTCTCGCCTCGAATCGTGATTTGAGTGCCGGGAACGCCTGAAATTGGTTGATTTTGGTTTTTTTTCGATTTTTGGAAAATACCTTCGGTTGGCGAGAGTCCGGTGACCGTTGGGGGTAATCTCTGGTTATTTTGTGCATTTTCCTCCATTTTTTGGGCTAAAAATCGAAAAAAATCGTTGAAAAATCATTAAAAACGGTGAAAATGAAGTGAGAGAAGCCAAGTAATTGTCCGAGAGGAGTACACGACGACGCGCTAAACAACACGCAATCGGAATAACGGAGTGTCGTTGTCAATATTCATTATTTAATTTATTCAATTTCTCTCGATTTCTCTCAATTTCTCTCATTTTTTCGGGATTTTCGTTAATTTTCTGGGATTTTTTCAGATTTCGTGATGTCTAACAACCATTATAATCATTATCGACACCGCCAACACGATCGCCTTCCTGGGAGACGATTTCCAGACAGGTAAACCGAAAAAAATGGGAAAAAACCCGAAAAATCGGGGAAATCAACAGAGTTTTACCGATTTTTTAAGGAAAAAGGGGTTTTTAAAGCGGAAAAAATGGTTTAGAAGGGCTAAAAATTGGTTTTTCATAGAAAAAACGGTAAAAAATGATAGTTATCTGGAAAAATCGTTTTTTCACCTAAAAACCATTAAAAATACCCATTTTCAGCGATAAAAAAGCTGGAAAAGGCCAAATTTTCATGCGGAAAATCCGAAAAACCAAGTTTTCCCAAGAAAAATCGATTTTTTCTTGAAAATTTGGAAAAAAATCGAAAATTATCTGAAAAAATCGATTTTCCGCTTAAAAACCCACTAAAAACACCGATTTTAAGCAGTAAATTCGATGAAAAACTCATTAAAAACCCTCTAAAAACCTATTTTCCTATAAAAAATCGATTTTTTCTGAAATATTTGAGAATTATTCTAAAAACTCGATTTTTATGCTAAAATCCACTAAAAAAAACCTATTTTTAGCTGACAAAAACTTGAAAAAAGGCAAATTTGAATGAAAAAACTTCAAAAAGCCAACTTTTCTTTGGAAAAATCTATTTTTTCTTTAAAACTTTCGAATAAGTCGAGAATTCTCTCAAAAACACACTTTTTCGTCTAAAAACCACTAAAAACACCCATTTTTAGCTATAAAAACCCGGAAAACCGCCAACATTTCCCCAAAAAACCATTAAAAAACTCAGTTTTTCTATAAAAAATTGGTTTTTTCTTTGAAATTTTAATGAAAATCCATAATTACCTAGAAAATCCCAATTTTAGGGTGAAAACCTATAAAAAAATACTCATTTTCAAAGAAAAACCCCCAAATTTCCCGAAAAAAAAACCCTAAAAACCCATTTTTCTACAAAAAATCTATTTTTCTAACAATTTTCGAAAAATTCTTATTTTTTAAGGTAAATCCCCCTTAAATATCTAGAAAAATCGATATTTCACCTAAAAACCATAAATAATTTCCAGTTTTAGCAATAAAAAACCTCAAAAAGCGCCAAAAACTAGTTTCACTGTTAAAACTTCACTTTTCTTCTGTTTTAATCTAAAATCCACTGAAAATAACCATTTTTAGCTATAAATACAAGGAAAATCCACTAAAAACCCCCATTTTTCCATAAAAAATCACAATTTCCTTTGGGAATCTCCCCCATTTTCAGCGAAAAAATGAAAGCTGAAAAAGAGTTTAAAAAGGCGAAAGATTTCAATTTATACAGATGGCAAATCTACGATAATGTTGGAAGAGATATCGAAGGAACTCGTTTCGTTCCATTCAAAACTCCATTGGATTCATCGTTTTTCGATGGAAAAAATATGCCAGAAGAGCTACAATTTAGTGTTAAATCATTGATGAAAATGGCTAAACAAGCGAATAAACAGATTGGATTAGTTGTTGATTTGACAAATACGGATCGATATTATAAGAAGACTGAGTGGGCTGATCATGGTGTTAAGTATTTGTGAGTTTTTTCATTATTTTGATGATTTTGGACCGAAATTAAAGGGTTTTTGACGAAAAAATCAATGAAAAACCGGTTTTTCTAGCCTAAAATTGGTTTTTTCCACCTTATAAACCCATTTTTGACTCTGAAAAGTGTATAAACCGAGGAAAAACGGATAAAAAAGAGGGTTTTAACCTAAAAATGGTGTTTTCTGGCTTAAAAACCTATTTTTACCTTTGAAAAATATGAAAATTAGAAAAAAATCGGTAAAAATATGGTTTTTAACCTAAAAACGGGGTTTTCTGGCTTAAAATCCGATTTTTAACCTTTAAAAAAAAAATTGGCTATTTTCACTCAAAAACCTACTTTTTTTCGATTTTAAAGAAAAATTAGGAGGTTTTCAGTGAATATACTGTTCTTTTCAACTTAAAAATGATTTTTCCACTCAAAAAAACCCCATTTTAAACCCTTAAAATCGGCTTTTTTCAATAAAAACCCTTTTTAAACCCAATAAACTGATATTTTGGACAAAAAACAGGGAAAAACCGCTAAAAATAAGGATTTTCAAGTGATAATCATAGTTTTTAGCTGAAAAATTGCCTTTTCCACCTTAAAAAACAGTTTTTTACCCCTAAAAGCTATATTTTCCACCAAAAATAGTCATTTTACCATTAAAAACTGATATTTTGAACAAAAATAGGGAAACCCCGATAAAAATGAAGGTTTTTATTGAAAAATCCGGTTTTTTAGCTTAAAAATTGACTTTTTAACCTTAAAAACCCATTTTTACCACTAAAAATGAAGTTTTTGGAAGAAAAATGATTAAAAATTAATACAAATCGAGGTTTTTAGTCAAAATCCTGGTTTTTTAGCTTCAAAATTGATTTTTTTTGGTGGAAAAATGAAGGTTTTCTACCATAAAACCCGGGTTTATCTGCTAAAAACCGTATTTTCCACTGAAAAAACCGATTTTTACCCTTAAACGTGAAAAAAAAAACAAGAAAAATCAATAAAAATCAAGTTTTTTGGCTTTTTCCAGCTTGAAAACCCCATTTTTCAGACTAAAAAACCTATTTTTACCTCTCCAAAGTCCAAAAATCCATAAAAATCAAGTTTTTTACCTTTTTCGAGCACAAAAACCACATTTTCACGCCTAAAAGCACCTAAATTCCAGAAAACTGAATTGTCCGGGACACGAGGTGAGTGAACGTGAGGATTTGGTGGAGGATTTCATTAAATCGGTTCGAGAGTTTGTCGAGGATCCGGAGAATGGTAGGTGTTGGCCGAGTTTTTCGGGGTTTCTAGGCCATCTAATAGTTTTGTGGCCTAGAAAACCTTGTTTTGGGGTTTCTAGGCCACCTAAAAGCCTAAAAACCGTTAAAAATGAGTTTGGTGACCTAAAAAAGCATATTTTAGGCTTTCTAGGCCACCTAAAACCTCTAAAACCGTTAAAAATGGATTTGGTGGCCTAGAAACCCCATTCTAGGCCATTTTCTTAAAGGTGGCCTAAAAAGTTTAATTTTGAAGTTTCTAGGCCAAGCTAGGCCACGGCCTAGCTTCCCAATAGCTAAACCTAGGCCACGAGTCCTCCTCCCCCTAATAAAAGAGCATGTTTCAGAAGAGAAATTGGTCGGCGTTCACTGTACTCATGGACTCAACCGGACGGGATATCTCATATGTCGATATATGATAGATGTGGATGGTTATTCGGCGGCGGATGCTATATCGAGTAGGTTACTGTAGTTGAAGGGCATTACCTCGTTTAGAAGGGCACCTGTAATAGAAGGGCCCCAAAATGGGTCAGAATGGATTTAGGGAATGTCCTTTAATTGAAGGGCACCCCTTTTATAAGGGCATTTTTTTTTTTGAATTACCCCTTTTAGAAGGGCCCCTCTAATATAAGGGCACCTTCATATTCCCTAATTCCCTCTATTATAAGGGCACCTTTTTTATAACGGCTCCCATGAATATTAAAGTCCATCTATCTTAAAGGCACCCCTTTTATAAGGGCACTTTTTTTTATTACCCCTATTTTAAGGGAACCTCTTTTAGAAGGGCACCTCTATTATAAGGGCACGCTTTTATTCCCTAATTATCTCTATTATAAGGGCACCTTTTTTTTGTTGAAATTACCCCTATTTTAAGAGCACCCCTCTTTATAAGGGCACCTTACTATCTCCATATTTACCTCTTTTATAAGGTCACTTTTTTGTATTACCTCTATTAAAAAGGCATCATTTTTTGAAATTACCTTTATTATAAGGGCACCATTTCCAGTGTTCGAATACTATCGTGGACATCCAATGGAACGACAACACTACAAAATCGCTCTCTATGAGGCTGAACAGAGACGGAATGCGGAAAAAATGAAGCCAAAGGAGGAGGAGGAGGAGACGAGGAAAGAGGAAGCAGGGGATACGACGACGGATTGATTTTTGATTGAAATTGACGATTTTTCTAAAGATTTTTGGATTTTTTCTATGAAAAAACGGGTTTTTAAAGGGATTTTTGGGGTTTTTAATGGTTAAAATCGATTTTCCCATGTGCAAAAACCTAAATACCCCTGGAGGACTCGAACCTGAGGTCCTTCGGAACCAGGAACATCTCTCTTAGCCACTGAGCCACCTAGTCCGCGCGCGCCAGCTCATCGGCGGCGCCTCGCGCGATGGCTCAGTGGATAGAAGAGATGTCCCTGGATCCGAAGGACCTCAGGTTCGAGTCCTTCAGTGGTATTTAGGTTTTTGCACATGGGAAAAACGATTTTGAACCTTAAAAACCACGAAAATGCCTTTAGAAACCAGTTTTTTCAAGGAAAAATCGTCTTTTTTCGATTTTTTTCAATTTTTTCGCCCCAAAACTTGTTCTCCTTGAAATATTCCCTTCTATTGTCATCACCACGAAATCCCCATCGGGTAAACATTTCAAAATTTTTATTAAAAAATCAGAAAAATCACAGATTTTTTTTGTTCACAGTTTTAAAAAAAATGGGGGTTAAGCTTAAATAAATTAGGCAAAAAAACATAGAAATTTGGTCAAAAAATCACAGAATGTTGAATTTTTTTCTTGAAAACGGGTGGATCAGAGAGAGAGAGAGTGGAGGATGAGAGGAGACGCAGACAGTTAAAAAATCATTATGCGTTTTTTAAAAAAAAAATTTCAAAAAAAAAAAGTGGGCGGGGCAAGACGGAAAAATACTTTAGCGAGGGAGGAGGAAAAAGGGGGCGTGGCCTGCAAAAAAGGGGGCGTGGCCTATTCCATCAAAATCGGTTGAAGTGGGAATTGGTGTGGAAGATGATGTGGATGATGTGGAAGATGTGGAATATGATGTGGAAGAGGATTCGGAGCAAATCCTCCAGCCAACTGAGAAAGTGGAGAGGCTCCGCCCCCTCCTCCTCCTCCTGTGGCACCGGATTGTGGAGGAGGAGGTGGAGGAGGGGCACGGTTGCGGAGAGTGATGATCGCTTCGCCGGTGGAGACGAGAGTTGGCCAACGGGTGAACATTACCTGCAAAAAAATATGGATTAGTTTAGGAAAAGGGGCGTGGCTTAAAAAGGGGCGGAGCCTAAAGTTTTGCTGGGCCTGGTGACAACCTGGCAGGGGTTAATCAGGGATCAGAGGTACTGTAGTCCGGGGATACTGTAGTGGCTACTAGATAAAAGGGGGCGGAGCCTAAAAGGGGCGGAGCCTAGCTAAAATGGGCGTGGCCTAAAACCTATTCCTAGTCTAGCAGCCTCTTTTTTTTCGGGGTTAATTAGGACGGGATACTGTAGGGATTGCTATCTAAAAGGGGCGTGGCCTAGCTAAGAGGGCGTGGCTTAAAAAGGGGCGTGGCTTAACTAAAATTCGACGGAACTTCAAATTTCAAGAAATCAAAATTTTACCGAATTTCCAAAAAAAAAGTGAATTTTGATAAAAGGGGCGTGGCCTAGCTAGAAGGGGCGTGGCTAAAAATAGGTGGAGCCTATTTAAGGGGCGTGGCCTAGCTAAGACTTAATCTAATATCAAGCTAAACGAGTTTTTTTAGCCGGATAATTCTGATTCTGATTTTAGCGTAATTTCGTCTAGACTCCTCTTTTAGAAAGGCATATCTCGATTCCCGTTGGAAATAGCAAAAAATGATCAACTACAAAATTGCTCAGCATAAAAAACTGAGTATTTCATTAGTTGAAAGTTTTTTGATAGCTCTTAAACTAAGCGAGATACGGGCGTTTGAAGTTGCGCGCCTCTAAAACCAGAAAAAATAGGTTGCCAACTTGAAACGCTTATATCTCGCTTAGTTTAAGAGCTATCAAAAAGTGGTCAACTAACGAAATGTAGCCCTTAGCTAGAGCTACATTTTGTTAGTTAGCCACTTTTCGCTATCTCCACTCCCCATGGAGTTATTCCCCTTCAAAATCCAAATCGAAGAAAAACCCACATTCTCAACAGTATGTTCCAAAGTGGTAAAGCTAGCCATCAACTCGGCAACACCAATACTTGCATGAATCCCGTAGATCATCAATTGGGTGACTTGTCCCGGGATAATCGGAGAAATCGGGGGCGATGGATAGCTCTGCCAGAATGGTTGAACATTCTGAGCAGCTTGAGCAGCCTGTGGTGGTGGAAGATGGCCTAAGAAGGCTAATGGCTGAGCTTGTGGCGTCTGCATCATATGTTGAAGGTTAAGCTCTTCGGAGCTCGATTGGAACACTTCAATATATCTTTTCTTCTTTCCAACACACATAAAATTGTTATGGCAACCCGCGGCGGTGGCTGCCGCGGCTTGCTCCGAAGCCATTTGGATAAAGGCTTCTCCTGATGGATTTCCTTGGTTATTGTAAACCATGTGGACACCTTGGAAACGGACCATGCCCGCGTAGTCGCCAAGGAAGGTTACGATGTGTTGAACCTAAAAAATCGAAAAATGTTGTCAAAAAAACCATGTTTTAAGGGGATTTTTGGGGTTTTTAATAGCTAGAATTGAATTCTCCAATGTGTAAAACATAAAAAAGCTTAGAGGGTTCGAACTTGAGCTACCTTAAGGTGCGCGGATCAAGGGGCATCTCTCTTAGCCACTAGGCCACAGGGGAATTCTAGAAAGCCGCGACGGGGGCGCCGGGGGCGCCCCTGCCTCGGCTTCCCCGGTGGCCTAGTGGCTAGAAGAGATGCCCCTGGATCCTTTGAGCTAAGGTAGCTCAAGTTCGAGCCCTCTTGGCCTCTTTATGTTTTACACATTGGAGAATTCGATTTTATCATAGTCTGAGCTTATAAAATAAGGGATTTTATGGATTTTTCACTTTTTTTTTGTTTTTTTGGGCTCTCACCTTTTTTAAAAAATGATGAATGTCTCTTGACTTTTAGACTTCCGCAATCATCCCTAAACCAACCCCTTTGCCCAAAGAAAGAAAGAAAAAGTGTTCCCCGGCGTGCTTACTCACCCCCACACCCCCTTAGACTTACCGTAGCCTCATAAGGCAGACCACGAAGACGAACACAATCCTTTTTCTTCTCATCCGGCACCTCCAAAGCGTTAGCCACCGCCGGCGAGCTATTAATCATATTGCATCGTTTAACGACTTGTTGAACCTCGGCGGCCGTCGATTTGAATAGTTCAATGTATCGTTGACCAATGATATTCCTATGCTTTTTAAGCCCAAGTTGCGCGTCTTCATCAGTTTCAAATTGTACAAACGCGTCGCCAGTTGGGCGTCCATCGGTTCTCGATATAAACAGAATCTTGTCAGTTAGCTTAAGTGGCTCGAAGAATGCTCGAATCTGAGCGTCGGAGCAATCATACGGTAGCCCACGCATTCGGACGATGTGCGCGTTGGCGCTGACGAATTCCATGGCTTCGGTGGAGGAGCCTGGAAGTGATGATAGTAATAAGTGCATTTGGGTGTGTGTGTGTGTGGACACAAAATCAATGAGTTGATAACACCTGGTTATCAGTGTTTGTGGGTGTGTTTGGATGAGAATTAAGAGACGACAAATATTAATCGGGGAACGCAGTTTGAAGGAAAAAAAAAATGGAAAAACTAGGTTCCATCGAGATTTTCGGGGATTTTAAGGCTTAAAATCGTTTTTCCCATGTGCAAAAACCCAAATACCCCTGAAGGAATCGAACCTGAGGTCCTTCGGATCCAGGGACATCTCTTCTACCCACTGAGCCATGGTGCAAAGCGCCGCAGATGAGCTGGCGCGCGCGGACTAGGTGGCTCAGTG
Organism: Caenorhabditis wallacei; assembly: GCA_963932035.1. Classification (NCBI taxonomy): domain Eukaryota; kingdom Metazoa; phylum Nematoda; class Chromadorea; order Rhabditida; family Rhabditidae; genus Caenorhabditis; species Caenorhabditis wallacei. Next base: position 636,003 of record OZ009934.1, read on the forward strand.
GCTAAGAGAGGTTCCCTTGGATCCGAAGGACCTCAGGTTCGATTCCTCCAATGGTTTTTATGTTTTACACATCGAAATAATCGATTTTCAACCTTAAAACCCCTAACAATCCTTCTAAAAAGCTTAAAATCGTTTTTCCCATGTGCAAAAACCTAAATACCGCTGGAGGACTCGAACCTGAGGTCCTTCGGATCCAGGGACATCTCTGCTACCCACTGAGCCATTGCGCGCGACGCCGCCGACGAGTTGGCGGCGCCTCGCGCGATGGCTCAGTGGCTAAAACAGATGCCCCTCGATCCTCTCCCCTCAAGGATGCTCAAGTTCGAGCCCTCCTGGCCCCCTTTATGTTTTGCACATCGGAGAATTCGATTTTTAACCTTAAAATACTCGAAAATCCCGCTGGAACCTAGTTTTCCCAAGGAAAATCGCTTCTAACCCCACAAAATAAGGGGAAAAGAGGAAACAATAACTATATGGGAAAATTGCCCATTTTTATTTTATGTGTGGGAGAAAAAAAGGTATTGAGTCATGAATAAGAACTCTTCGTAATGTTATATTATAAATTTGGAAATGATATCAGTATACTGGAAAATAGTGGAGAAAAAAAACCGCCTTCTAGACAAGTGGGCGCCCCAGGAGAATGATTTTTTGATATGGAAGGGAGTATAAGAGCCTAACTAAGCTAGCTAAAGCTAAGAGCTAAAAAGTACAACGTTAAAGTATAGTATACTGTAGCTAGGACCACTATTCTTATCCAGATTAGATTGTCACTAACTAAGAGTTATTACCATAAGCAGCCTAAACTAATAATGGCCAAAGTACAGATATCATAGCTGAACTATCTTAGCCTAAAAAGTACAATGATAACCTATACAGTATACTGTAGCTAGGAGCACTATCCTTAACTACTGTAGATAAACTGTTACCAAAAGGCATTACCATAAGCAGCTTAAACTAAAGATGCCTAAAGTACAGCTATCTTAGCTTAATCTACAACTATCATAGCCTAATCTACAGCTACCTTAGGCTAAACTAACATCGGACCAAATCATATTAAGCAGCCTAAACAATAATGGCCAAAGTACAGCTATCATAGCCTAATCTACAGCTATCTTAGCTAAACTATCCTAGCTTAATCTACAGCTATCATAGCCTAATCTACAGATACGTTAGCTTAATCTACAGCTATCTTAGCTGAACTATTATAGCTTAGTCTTCAGCTATCATAGCTTAATCTACAGCTATCTTAGACTAATCTACAACTATTTTAGCTTAATCTACAGCTATCTTAGCTAAACTATCTTAGACTAATCTACAGCTATCTTAGCCTAAACTAATAATGACCAAAGTACAGCTATCATAGCTTAAACTACAGCTATCTTAGCTGAACTATTTTCACCTAACTAAATTACTGTATTAGCTTTATTACTAACGTTATCTAACATAGCACCTAACATTTAAAAAAAAACCAACAAAAGCTGATCAATACCACCTCCACCACCTCCACACAATATATATTGTGATTGTGTGACGCAGAGAAGAATATATATATGGAAAATAAAACATCCACATCGCCCTCTTCCCCTTCAACAACTGGAGCCGCAATATGCAAAAATGGGCGGATCGATCAAAAGAGAGAGAAACTGCAAAAAAGTGATGCCAACGGGGCGATAAAACTGCGGGGGGTACGGTACCTGACTCTGCCTTGCTTATTTTTTATTATTCCGGAAAAATCGGAAAGTAGAGAAAGAGAGAGAGAGACGTGTCAAAATGCAAATGGTGGGGGAGTTTTTTTGGAAATAGTGTTAGGAAGAGAGAGATAGTGAGAGAGAGCTCTGGGAAAATTTAGAAAAAATATGGAACGATGGTTTGAATATTTTTGGGGACGTGGAATTTGGGAAAAATTGAAAAAAGCTTAAGTTTTGGAAATTGGGGAAAATGGATTAAGCTGAAGTTTAAGGATTTTCAAATTTTGCAAAAAATTGGGCTTAGCAAGGATCCTATAATTGTAAAATAAATTTAGGTACCGTATTATCTTACTGTAAGTATTACGGTAATTGTTTTGACTAATTTATAGCTAATTTATAGCTAAATCAGTTTTAAAAATCGAAAAATTCAAAAAATGCAATTTTTGAAAAATTCCATTTTTCTAGAGCCATAAATCTTCATTTTCCCTATTTTTTCCTATTTTTTTCTCCAAAAAATAGTTATTCTTAGCCTAACCTAAACTTCCTGAACGTCCCACAACAAAAAACACATAAGCTTATCAAAATCCATATATCTCCATTCCCGTCAAAGATAGCAAAACGTAGTCAACTACAAAATTGCTCAGCATAAAATTCTCCACATTTTTTTAGTTGACCACTTTTTGATAGCTTTTAAACCAAGCGAGATATAGGCGGTTGAAGTTGCGCGCTCCTAAAAGAGACGCAGAGAAAGTGCGGCGGCTAGAGCGCTCTAACTGTCTGCGCCCTCTTCCCCCGGCTTTGCAAAGGCGAGCAACTTCAAACGCCTATAACTCGCTTCTTTTAAGAGCTATCAAAAAACTTTCAACTAATGAAACGTAGAGTTTTTTAAGCTCTACAATTTCGTAGTTGACAACTTTTTGCTATCTTTAACAATAACCAAGATATACCACTTTTTTAAAGCCCATTATTCAAAAAATCTTATCAAGAACTCAAAAACCATTCAAAAAACACGAAAAGAGGTCAAAACTGTCAGATGGTGGGGCTGGTTGCTCCGCAATATTATTTTCTCTTCATCAATCAGTCCTCCTCCTCCTCCTAGTCCCTCCCCAGTTCATCAGTCTTGTGTGTGTGTGTGCCAGTGTGATGGAAAACGGGGGGTTCTATTTGGACAGCAGGAAGCCTATTGGTTCGTGAGGGGTGAAAAACGGAAGAGACGAGATAGGGGGGAAGGACAGCTACGAATACATGATTATATACAGGTGGATGTATAATACTGATGATGGATGGGCCAGGTTAGGGGGTGGCTTAGGCTAAATTTAGGTTAGGCTTAAGAAGGAATTAATTTAGGAAGCTTAGGTTATTTATTTTGTTTAAGATAGCTTAAAATTTAATGTAGCTTAAGAAGTTTAAGTTAGCCTAAAAGTGCTCAGAATAGCTAAAAACCAGTAATATCATAGTATAGTCCATTTAAACCGCTTGTACCTTGCTTCCCGTTTAAGCTATCAAAAAGTGGTCAACTACAAAGTTGCTCAGCATAAAAAACTCTATATTTTGTTAGTTGATCACTTTTTGATAGCTCTTACAGTAACCGAGATATGACCTGTATCTCGCTTAGTTTAAGAGCTATCAAAAACTTTTTAACTAACAAAATATAGCCCTTATTAAGAGCAATATTTCATTAGTTGATCACGTATTGATAGCTCTTACAGTAACCGAGTTACAAGCGTTTAAAGTTAGGCGCCTAAACTAGACGCAGAGAAAGCGGCACTCTGCGCTCCTAACTTCAAACGCTTGTATCTCGCTTAGTTCAAGAGCTATCAAAAAACTTTCAACTAACAAAATACCCAGTTTTTTATGCTTAACAACTTTGTAATTAACCATTTTCCCCTATCTCCGAAAACAACAAAGTTATACCAATTTTCCTAACCAAACCAAGAAAAAAATCTTCAAAACCCATTAAAAAGCCATTTTTCTTGTGTGTGCGCGCAAGGAAAGGGGGGGGGGTTCCGAAACCATTATAATAATAATAAATATTCAATTTGATTGCATACAATTCTTTCTCTATCGATACCATACATAGAAAATGCATTTGTTTGGTGATAAAGAGAGAATAGAGAGGGGGGTCGGTGTCAAAACTGTGTGTTTGTATTTATGTGTGCTGAAGGGGAGAAGGAGAGGTTAATTGACACTTGTCAAAGCCTTTTCGGGCCCGGCTTTCTATGGGAATTGAGTGAGATTATGTGGTTAGGGGGTTAGCTACCATAAGATAGTTGAGAAAGTTTTGGAAAGGCAGGGAAGCCTAAAAGCTAAGGAAAAGTTAAGGTACTGTAGTTTAGGGTAAGCTTAGCCCTAGCTTAGGATCAACTAGCTTAGCCTAACTAGCTTAGGCCCTTCTCGCTTAGTCCCAAGGGCCTTGCCACGCAACTTCGTTTGCTATTAGGCTATCATAAGTGTTTAAGGTACTGTTAAGCTAGCTAAGTTTGCTATAACTAATCCTTATTTAAAGGCGCATTTCTTAGCTATCTTAAGAAGGATTACGGTAGCTTAAAAGCTTGCTAATATTAAAAAATCTCTCTTTTTTCCGTGAATTCAAAGAATAAATGCAAAACGTATATATACATATTGAAAGCGCTTTCTCTCCCCCACGCGATGTCACCTGGGGAGATGTGCACAATGAGTTATTGCTTTTCATCCGCCTCCAGATTGCCACGGTGATGGATGCGCGGTTGCTAGATATAAGAACTACAGTAGACCCCAGAAAAAGGAACAGGCGAACGAGAAAAAAAAGTGTGAAATAATGAAAAAATTGTTTCGGAACTGCGTAGGAGATACAAAATAGAGATCATCACGAATATAAACTGAGAGAGAGAGAGAGAGAGAGAGAGAGAGAGAGAGAGAGAGAGAGAGAGAGAGAGAGAGAAAAAGGGAGATTACCTAAAAGTGAACCGTTTTTAATCGTTTTGCTGCCATCGAATTTTAATTCCACTTTTTCAATACATAGATATATATGAAAAAAGTATTTTGGTCTTTTAAACTGGCCTAGGTTTTTCAAAAAAGAGGTTTTCTAGGCCATCAATTCAAAAGGGCTTAGTAAAATGGTCCTAACTCATAGCTTACTCAAGATTACGGTATTTTAAGGTAGCTTCTTAAATTACAGTAACCAACCTGTAGCCACATGCATAAACTCCTCCAGCGACGCTTTATACACTTCAATATATCTGGATAACAAGAAATTTCGATGTCTTCTCAAAGCCAAATCCCGGGACTCTTGGCTAGCGAATTGAACGAGAACTTCTCCGTTTCGACGGCCTTCTGATGAGAGGCACAAGGCGATTCCTCCTCTGGAAAATGATAGGGGTACGGTAGGTATCTAGTATGGTACTTTAAACCAGTTTTTAAGTCACAAATCTATAAAATTCTTGTATTTTTTGGTCTAGTTGCTAAATCCGCTATATCTCATTTCCCGTTAAAGCTAGCAGAAAGTTGTCAACTAACAAAATATAGCCCTTATCCTAAGGAACATTTCATTAGTTGAAAATTTTTTGATAGCTCTCAAGCCAAGCGAGATATAAGCGTTTGAAGTTGCTCGCCTCTGCAAAGCCGGGGGGAGAGAGCGCAGCGCGCTTTCAGAGGGCGCCTAACTTCAAACGCCTGTATCTTGGCTAGTTTAAGAGCTATCAAAAAACTTTCAACTAATGAAATGTTCCTCAGGATAAGGGCTATATTTTGTTAGTTGACCGTTTTCCTCTATCTCCAACATGAACCGAGTTATACCAATTTAAAAATCTCAAAATTTTTTCCAAAAAAAAAAAAAAAACTCACGGAACAATATCCAATCCAGCAAAAAACTGTGCGACATGATGATCGGATGCTTGCCACGGGAGGCCACGTGCCCGACACACCACATTATCCCCATCCATCCCTGTATCATGATCCTCGAAAATTGGCGCCGGTTGATAGTTGACATGAACGGTTTTGTGGATTTTAGCAAGGGTTTCTGAAAATAATTTCTTAAATTCAAAATCCCTTAGCTCCCCCTTAACCCAAAAAAGCTTTCGATGCCAAAAACTTCCTCGTTTACCCTCTATGTTCACTTCCCCTCCCTTTAATATATTATTTGCCCTTTACCTTGTGAGAGACCGGAGGGGGTGAGCCATTTCTCTCTCTCGGACACCTGGACTGGTACGTATTGTTTACACTTTCCCGTTTGGACAATAGGAAAAAGGGGAGAGGGAAGAGGAATAGATTCAAAAAACTCTACGTGGACATTGGTGCACTTCAAAGCGGGATATCTCCTTTGCCATGAGAGATATCGGGAAGTGGTCAACTAGAGAAATATGGGAAATGGAAAGATGAGCACTTTACTAGTTGAAAGTTTTTTGATAGCTTTTAAACTAAGCGAGATATAAGGTTTGGAAGAGAAAAACAACTTTGGAGCCTTGTAACTTGGTTAAAATTGAAGATACTGAAGAATGGTTAACTACAAAATTGTTAAGCATGAAAAACTGGGTATTTTGTTAGTTGGAAGTTTTTTGATAGCTCTTAAACTAAGCGAGATACAGCTCTTTAAAGTTTGGAGCCGCCGCCGAGAGACGCAGAGAAAAGGCGGCGGCTAGAGCGCTCTAACTGTCTGCGCTCTCTCTCCCCCGGCTTTGCAGAGGTGAGCAACTTCAAACGCTTGTATCTCGCTTAGTTTAAGAGATATCAAAAAAGTTCCAACTAATGAAATACGCAGTTTTTCATGCTTAACAATTTTGTAGTTAGTCATTTTTCTCTATCTCCACTGCTAACCATGATATAAGCAAATTTAGAAGCGTAACTTTCAAATCCTAATATCTCGATTATCGTCAAAGCTATCAAAAAACTTTCAACTAATGAAATACTCAGTTTTTCATGCTTAACAATTTTGTAGTTGACCATTTTCCGCCATCTCCACTGCTAACCATGATATATGCAATTTGCCACTCCAACCTTTTAATGGAAATATCTCGCTTATCTTTAAAGTTATCAAAAAACTTTTACATAACTAACAAAATAAATAATTTTTTATGCTGAACAGTTCTATAGTTGTTCATTTTCCCCCCTCTCCACTGGGAACCATTCTATTCATATATTTACGACCAGTCTCCCTTTCACCATAACAATAGGACCAATGACAACAATACCTTCATTCAATTCCATAATTGCTCTTGCAATTGCCACGTCATCCACCTCCTCCTCTTCCTCTTCCATTCCATCCATCTCCACATCTTTTCTATACAAATATCCAATATCATAATAATCATGAAGTTGATGTGGAACAAATCTCTCATTCCTTACAAACAACGGAATTAACACGTGTCGAATTGGTTCAGGACCTTTGGCGAAAACAATGGATTCCGTTGGTTGCTCATCGAAAAATTTGCAGACATCATCCGGTTCGATATTTACAAAATGAGTGGTTATTTGGTGTTGGGTTGTGGATGAGGTGTTATTGTTGTTGGCGTCTTCTTGAGCGTAGAACGCCGTGACGATTAACTTTGTGTTCTCGTCATAGTTCTCGTCAGATACTCGTATGAGTAGTTGTCGTTGTTCTGGAAAAAAAATGGTTGTTTCTTAAATATATAGTTTTGAGGCTTATGGTAGCTAGCTCGAGATTTCAAAATAGGTTTCATATTCGGCGGGAATTCAAAATTTCAGTAAAAAATGGTGAAATTTAAGCTTTTTAAGCCTTTTTTCAGTAAAATTATTAATTTTGTAAAAAAAAAATTTTTTTCAGAATTAATTTTTTTAAAGTTTCACTGAGTTTGAGGCTATATTTAAGCTATTCTTAACTCAAAAAATTCATTAAAAATTGAAAAAATCGAATTTTTGAGTTTTTAGGTCATTTTTTCAAATTCTAACTCGAAAATGATTTTTTTCTGGAAAATTGATTTTTTTTTCAAAAAAAAAAATACCGTATCCCTAAAAATTTATAAATATGGATTTCTGTAACTAGCCAAAAAAAAATTAAAAATTTTTTTTTGGTAACTCAACTTTTAATTACAGTACGGTAACATCTATCCAACTTCTAGGCTCCATAACTCAGTTCCCCTAACTCCTATCAAAAAACTTTCAGCTAACAAAATATTCCTTATAACAAGAGCTACATTTCATTAGTTGAAAGTTTTTTTATAGCTCTAACGGTAGCCGAGATATAAGCGTTTGAAGTTAGGCGCCCCAACTAGACGCAGAGAAAGCAGCACTCTCTGCGCTCCTAACTTCAAACGCTTATATCTCGCTTGCGGATAAAGATATCAAAAAACTTTCAACTAATGAAATGTAGCTCTTTTTATGAGAAATATTTCATTAGTTAACCATTTTTTGATATCTATAATGGGAACAAAGTTATGACCCCTAGAACTAGGCTCCCATAGTTAGTAGTCATACTGTACATATATACAAGCTACAATTCCTATCCTCCTTCCAAAAAGAACAATAAAAACGCGGAGCAATCACAAAAACCATTGTTTATTTACATGTAATTCAATTCGTGCTTTCTTTTTTGGTCATGGTCATGCTTTTTGGAGCTAACAATATAAAAAAGGGTCAAATTGAAAAAAATTTTTTTTTTGAAACTTAAGAATGGTATTACTGTAACTTAAGCTATTGTTTAAGAAATAACATAACTTAAGGTTCCATAACTAATCGGTAATACCAAAAAAAAAAAAAAAACTATCTTAACCTAGTCAATCTCCGCTAAATGTGATAAAAATGAGATCAAGGTTAGATGATTTTTCTACACAGATAACCCTTTTAACCCGAAAAATAACCCAAAGAAAAACAAAAAATTTAAAAATTCCTATTTCCAAAATTACTAAGGTTTAAACCCTCTTAAATATCGAATTTAAACAAATTTAAGTTTCCTGAACAAGGATTTCAAAGGTTAAGGTCAAAAAACTCATACTTAAATTTCCAGATTTGACCTATAAACTTGCCTGGATGAGACGTTTGCCGATTCATCAATATAGGGAATCGTCAGTGCGTCCTTGGGTACATACGCAAACCAACGGGGCTGCTGAGGCTGGTGTTGACCGTCGGGGAGACGACGACCCGCCGCCACCCGCGCGGCCGCCGACGACAATGAGACCGCCCCTTTCGCGACGAACTCACTTTTTCGAACACTGCAAATCGAAAAAATTTGGGAGAAGATGTGTTCAATGGATAACAATGAAATCAAAACTCATTTTTAGGTCAAGTTTGAAATTGATATATCTTGGTTGGGAGTGGAGATATCGGAAAGTGGTCAACTAGTAAAATGTAGAGCTTAAAATTCTGCACATTTCATTAGTTGAACGTTTTTTGATAGCTCTAACGGGAAGGGAGATATCGGCGTTAGAAGTTAGCTGAGGGAGCGCAGACAGTTAGAGCGCTCTAGCCGCCGCGCTTTCTCTGCGTCTCTTTCTAGAAGGGCGCAGCTTCAAACGCCTGTATCTCGCTTAGTTTAAAAGCTATCAAAAAACTTCCAACTAATAAAATACGCAGAATTTTAAGCTGAGCAGCTTTGTAGTTGACCACTTTTTGATAGCTCTTTCCTAAATCGAGTTATCCCCAATTTAAAGTCCCCCGACCTAAAAAAGAACATGAAAAACACTTCAAATTAAGAAAAGAAAGAGAGAGAGAGAGAGAGAGAGAGAGAGAGAGAGAGAGAGAGAGAGAGAGAGAGAAGGTGAAGGTTACACACTGTTTACCGGGGTAATAAGGAGGCATGAATTGTTGATTTTTGGAATTAACCCTTAGAAATTAGCTATGAGCAAGATTTTTTGAAGTTGCGCGGTCCTAAAGCTAAGCTAGCTTAGCTAAAAAACCCAATTACAGAATTTTTTAGTTTTATCTTATCTTCCATGTGGATCCCACTTCCTCATCATCTTTCCCCGTCTAAATCTCTTTTCTCTCTCTCTCTCTCTCTCTCTCTCTCTCTCTCTCTCTCTCTCTCTCTCTCTCTCTCTCTCTCTCTCTCTCTCTCTCTCTCTCTCTCTCTCTCTCTCTCTCTCTCTCTCACCCTGATTTTTCATCGGTCACCACCAATCCAAAATGACCTCATTTTTCGAGGACGTCCCTTCTTCTCCGCGATGAAGAAAAGAAAGACCTTCAGAAGACAATCAAAAACTCATCGAGAGAGAAACGAAGTGGGTGAGAGAGATGAAAAGAGAGATGATAGGATAACCGTCTAATTTCGGGTGTTTTTTGAAATCGGTTTTTTTTTTAATTTAGAAAAAAAACAACTTTTTTTAATCTAGAATATCTCGCTTCCTGTGATAGCTATCAAAAAATGGTCAACTAATGAAATATAGAGCTTAACAAGGCCTATATTTCATTAGTTGAAAGTCTTTTGATAGCTCTTAAACTAGCGGAGATACGGGCGTTTGAAGTTGCGCGCCCCCTAGAAAAGAGACGCAGAGAAAGGGCGGAGTGCTCTAACTGTCTGCGCTCTCTCTCCCCCGGCTTTGCAAAGGCGCGCAACTTCAAAGGCTTGTATCTCGCTTGGTTTAAGAGCTATCAAAAAACTTTCAACTAATGAAATATTCCTCAGGACAAGGGCTATATTTTGTTAGTTGACAACTTTCTTCTAGCTCTAACGGGAAATGAGATATAACATATTTACAAACTCAATTCCATTTTTTGCAATTTAGACCAAAAATACATGGATTTAAAGCTGGAAAAAATCCTTCTCCATTACTTTTTCCCCTTAACGTCATCTTTGATCCTCCCCAACCGTATCTAGCACCCCGGATCGGATCAACTACGATTCCAGCCTCCCACAAGGATTGACGTAATCGACGAATCGGATCTCTCTCTCTCTCTCTCTCTCTCTCTCTCTCTCTCTCTCTCTCTCTCTCTCTCTCTCTCTCTCATTCTCGAAAACTAAAAACGAAATTTCCCCCCAAAGTCATCAAGGAACTATCTATGTGTTTCTGGTGGTGGAAGGGGAACAAGTATGTTATGTGTGTGTGTTAACGGGTCACACGGAATGGATACATGTATAAAAAAGAAGGGGCGAAAGAATTATGTTCACGATTTGTTTTTGGATCATTCCTTGTCGATAATCTAATCTTTGGTTGAAGAGACAGGAAGTGATGTGTTGATTTAAATTGATTTATCTCGATTCCCGTAAGAGATAGCAAAAAATTGTCAACTAGAAAGTTGTACAGCTTGAAATTCTGTGTATTTTGTTAGTTGACGACTTTTTGATAGCTCTTAAACTAAGCGAGATACAAGCGTTTGAAGTTAGCTAAGAGAGCGCAGACGGTTAGAGCGCTCTAGCCGCCGCGCCTTCTCTGCGTCTCTCTTTGGGGGCGCCCAACTTCAAACCCCTGTATCTCGCTTAGTTTGAGAGCTATCAAAAAACTTCCAACTAACAAAATATTCCGCTTTTCAAGCTCTACATTTCTCTAGTTCACCATTTTCCTCTATCTCCCCTCTAAACCAAGTTAACTCACCGTAACGCATTCAACATCTTCATCGCATCAAATCCTCTTCCTATCGAGTGCATCTTAGCAATTCCAACCGAGCCGCTTACATCAACAGCTGAAAAATAAAAAAATAGGAGCTTGAAATCCAATTTCTATTGAAAGATACCTAAAGTAGTCAAAATCAAGCCGATAAAAATGAAAACAATGGAGCAGAGCATATATTCGACAGTTCCAGCTGGGTAGAGATCGCCGAAGCCGACAGTTAGCTGGAAAATAGTTTAAAATAGTTTAAGACAGTTCTTAATTTAAGAAACTTACCAATGAAACTAAGCAAAAATAAAATGAGTCAAGGAAGGACCACATTGGCTCCAATATCGTATAAACACAGGCTGAGATGGTCATATAGCCAAGAAGGAATACTAAAACAAGTAATTGTCTTCCAGTTTTTGGGTCTTCCGTTGGATCCATGATAAGCATGTCAGCCACGAATTTGGCTAAATCCGCGATGGTTACCAGGGTTAGAGGGATGCTGGAATTTAAGTTGGTATAACTCTGTTCATATTGGAGATAGAGGAAAATGGTCAACTAGTGAATTGTTCAGCATGAAAAACTGAGTATTTTGTTAGTTGGAAGTTTTTTGATAGCTCTTAATCTAAGCGAGATACAGGCGTTTAAAGTTAGGGGAGAGAGCACAGACAGTGAGAGCGCTCTAGCCGCCGCGCTTTCTCTGCGTCTCTCGGCGGCGACTCCATACTTTGAAGAGCTGTATCTCGCTTAGTTTAAGAGCTATCAAAAAACGTTTAAATAGCAAAATGTAGCTCTTAACCTGAGCAATATTTCATTAGTTAACCATTTTTCACAATTTTCACTCTAAACTGAGTTATTCTTAATTTAAAAATTTCACATTTCATAATTACAAACCCAAAAATCGCGTATCCAACACAAAAAATCTTGCCGCCTGTCGAAATAGGTATCAGGTTACCGTAGCCAATCGAAGTGAGTACTGTAGTTGTAAAAAAGATTGCTGATATCATAGACCATCTGCTTGTTTCCTGTGGGACCAGAAAGTCTGTCGGCTTAAGCCCATCCTTAAACGCTCGAAAATTGATTGAGGTAAACGAGTCGATCAGTTTTTCGACATCAGAAACTGTTCGATTCGATGTTGGATAATAGAGATTATCGACGAATGTCCGGTAAATCGAGTGGTAGGATTGATAGCGGTCTAGCTCAGCTTGATGCTCGATTTTTGTGAACAAGTAGGCGCCGGCGATGATGTAAGCGACGGTGGCGAAGATTAGGACCAAGTGGAAGAGGGCTAGACGTAGATTAGCAAGTAGTCCTGGAATTAGGGAAAGGTTACTTTTTTAAAGGATAATTTTAATATAGGATCATTGAAATCGGTATATCTCGATTCCCATCAGAGCTAGCAAAAAGTTGTCAACTAACAAAATATAGCCCTTATCCTGAGGAACATTTCATTAGTTGAAAGTTTTTTGATAGCTCTTAAACTAGCGGAGATACGGGCGTTTGAAGTTGCGCACCTAGAAAAGAGACGCAGAGAAAGTGCGGCGGCTAGAGTGCTCTAACTGTCTGGACCCTCTCTCCTCGCGGGCGCGCAACTTCAAACGCGTGTATCTCGCTTAGTTTAAGAGCTATCGAAAAACTTTCAACTAATGAAATACGTAGAATTTTAAGCTGAGCAACTTTCTAGTTGACCACTTTTTGATATCTCTCACCGGATTTGAGATATAGCGTTTTTAAAAGTCCTACCAAAAAAATAAATTTTTTTCTGACAAATTCCGGGTTTTTTCAAAAATTTCAAATAAAAAATTTTCATAACGGGGTTTTTTTCTACTTTTACTAGATGTCTGGTGATACAGGCGTTTAAAGTTAGGCAAGAGAGGCAGACAGTTAGAGCGCTCTAGCCGCCACCTTTTCTCTGCGGCTCTTTTGAGGGCGCGCAACTTCAAACGCTTGTATCTCGCTTAGTTTAAAAGCTATCGAAAAACTTTCAACTAATGAAATACTCAGTTTTTTATGCTGATTAATTTTGTAGTTGACCACTTTTTGATATATCTTTTCTAAATCGAGATATAGCAATTTCAAAACTCTACCAAAAAATAAATTTTTTCCTGGCCAATTCTGGATTTTTTCAAAAAAGGTTCATAATGGGTTTTGGGCACGTAATAGTGTTTTTCTACTATTACTAGATGTCTCGTCCCAATATGATGATTTAATTTAAAAGCGAAGAAAACCGCTTTAGAGTTCAGAGACTAGACCTAGACCCTGGACTAAGACTAAGAATAGGGTTACTGTATTTTTAAATAATTGAATTAGACTATAGACTGAAAAGGGTTACTGTAGCTTGAAAACCTTTCGACACAGAAAACTCTCTCTCTTTATGATGTGGATGAAATGGTGTCGCCATAAAAACCCGCGATCGACCGCCACGCTGTAAACTACCGTATCCACAGATTAGTCAACTTATTAAAAATACCATTTTTTTCTTAGAATAGAATCTCAGATTTTTTAAATATAATAGTAGAAGCCAAAAAATATATTTTTTTGGCTCAAGATTTAGGGGGTAAACAAACAAACCTTCTTTTGGTACCTCCTCCCCATCGCCGCTATTGTTTTCCAGAATCATGGCGTTACGGCGTCGTGCCGAAGCCGTTCCAAAATGGACCTGAAAAGAATGAAGGAAAAGCAATCAGACTAAAAGCAACATTTTCCCTCTTTTTTTGGGAAGGGAGAATCTATTTATCTCTTCAAGAATCTAAATTTAGGAATTTAGGAATTATAGAGGGAGACGCAGAGAGTACCTAACTTTAAACGGGTATATCTCCCTTCCCATGAAAGCTATCAAAAAGTGGTCAACTAACCAATTATTAAGCATAAAAAATTGAGTATTTCGTTAGTTAAAAGTTTTTTGATAGCTCTTAAACCAAGCGAGATACAAGGGTTTGAAGTTGCGCAAGAGAGCGCAGACAGTTAGAGCGCCTCTTTTCTAGTGGCGCGCAACTTTAAACGCCTGTATCTCATTTTCGGTTAGAGCTATCAAAAAGTGGTCAACCAATGAAATGTTTAGCATAAGAAACTGAGTATTTTGTTAGTTGAAAGTTTTTTGATAGCTCTTAAACCAAGCGAAATACAGGCGTTTGAAGCACCGCGCCCTTAAAAGAGACGCATAGAAAGTGCGGCGGCTAGAGCGCTCTAACTCTGCCTAACTTTAAATGCCTGTATCACCAGACAACTAGTAAAAGTAGAAAAAACCCGCTCTGAAAATTTTTTATTGGAAATTTTTGAAAAAACCCAGAATTTGCCAGGAAAAAATTTATTTTTTGGTAGGATTTTTAAAATTGCTATATCTCAATTCCCATAAGAGCTATCAAAAAATGGTCAACTACAAAATTGCTCAGCATGAAAAACTGAGTATTTTGTTAGTTGAAAGTTTTTTGATAGCTCTTAAACTAAGCGAGATACGGGCGTTTGAAGTAGCGCCCCCAAAAGAAACGCAGAGAAAAGGCGGCGGCTAGAGCGCTCTCTGCGCATCCTCGCTCAACTTTAAACGCCTGTATCTCGCTTTATTTAAGAGCTATCGAAAAACTTTCAACTAATGAAATACGCAGTTTTGTAAGCTGAACAACTTTGCAGTTGACCATTTTTTGCTATCTCTCATGGAAACCTAGATAAATCCGTTTTACTAAGCCTAATTATTAAAACGACTAATTTTCTTTAAAAAAACCCAAATCAGACTTTTTTAAAAAACCAAATCTTTCTAAAATCTACCAAAGAATATTTGCTCATCTCAAAAAAAATATCCAAACAAAAAAATCCAATTTCTAAAAGCAAACGAGGGGGATAAAAGAAGCTGCCCGAAATCTTCGGGGGTTTAATCGTTTCGTCACCGGGGAAAACGTGTGAAAAGAAGAAGAGAAAAGGCATTTTCGGTTGGCAGAAATTGGGAGGAGGAGGTAAGCGGCTTTTCACTAGGATTCATAATTGCACAATCTTCCTCCCCACCGAAAAGGAGGAATTTGCAAGAAATGTGGAGTTTTTACGAAAAACGGATCAAACATCGTTTTGGAGAGGGTTTCGAAAATAGAAAGAGAAAGAAAAAAGGGTTTGGGTTAGCTACAGTAATCCGATATCATATTTTTAAATTGTTTATTAAATTTTAATTTAAAAAGCTTAGATTAAGCCTAATTATTTGAGATTTAGGTCCCAAAATAAATAAAAAAAACTACTGTATAGTCTTAAATTTTCGAAAAATTCCATTTCTTAAAAAACTTTTTCATGATTATAATTATCTAAACCAGCTTAACAAACTGATTCTAAAAAAATAATAGGTTACGGTATATAGTCCAAATTTCGAAAATTCAAAAAATTCAAAAAATTCCAAAAAGTTCATTTTTAAGTGTTTTTCATAAAAATCAAGCTTCTCCCAACTGCCCTTATAATAGGGTAATCTTCAAATTTGAAAAAAAAACTATATTTTGGTAGTCTTAGCTATTGAAAATGGTGGCCTAGGATCCGACAAACTAGGCCACGCTTCTAAAATCATACTACAGTAGCCTAAACTTTGAAAAACTAAAAGTTTGGAAAAAAGCTAAAAATATTATTTTAGAGAAAATCATTCAAAAACTTCAAGGTTACTGTAGTTAATCAATTTTAAGACCGTGGAAGAGGTTTTTGGATTCTAGGCCACCAAGGTGTCTACCGTAAGACTACCATTAGAATAATTGAGGGCCCTTAAAAGGTTGCAATTCAATATCAGGTGTGTAAGTCATACGCTTAACCTAAGCATGGCCAAACGAGACTTTCTTTAAATTTTAGATTTTAAGACGAACAAAAAATTGATTTATAGATCTCGACGAGTTCTTTAGATCAGTTTCCAAAACTTTTTGTTCAGTTTAACCATAGCTACAACAGAAAATAGCTTAACCTATAGAGTTAGAGCTAGTTTAAGCTATGTAACTCTGCTTAAACTAAACCAATCGTTTCAAAAACTCGACCATTGGATAGAGCTTCTCAAGATCTATCATTTTCACTTCTTAACCCTTTAAAAATCTAGAATTCCAAGGAAGATTTATTAAAAATTTAATAAATCATACTTTTCATTACTTAACCCTTTATCTAGATACTCTTAGCTAGACACTCCTAACTAGATTTTCAAAAAAATAAGACAAACCTGATTCATATTGCCACTCGCATCGGAACTCGTCGTCCGCCTCACCAATTGAAGATGCGCCCAATCGTTATGATTTCTTGAAATGAGTGCGGCCGGAGCAATATAGAGCGCGGACAAATGTCCGGCCAGAAATTTTCCCCGGGGATGCATATTGGGGGGGGGTGACAAACAGAGAGAGAAAAAGAGAAGGGTGACAACTCCTCCGCTTTTTTCTCAATTTTTCTCAATTTTTTTCGGGAAAAAAAAATAGTGACAAACAAAAAGTTTATATTAATAATTTTTTTCCAAAAAAACTTTTTCGAGAAAAATGAGCAATGTAAGTATACACACACACAATATATATATATATATATATATATAAACTTTTTAACGCGTCAATGAACTTTTAGGTGTCGGGGGGAAACCGGAATCGAAATTAGGTTAGATATTTCGGAGTGCACTTTTTCGTGTGGAATTTTCGGAGAAATAAACAAAATTTGGATTTTGAATGAATATATGGGGGAAGAGGCGGGAAATGTAAACAATTTGGGTTATTGCAACAATTTTTTATTTAGGGATTTAATACTACGGCACGGTTTTGGCACATTTTAGCAAAAAAATTAAGCTTAAAAGTACCATGCTGTACTTTTAGGGTGGATACACTATATCATTAGTACTAATAACTACAGCTTATGGTAGCTTCAGCTTAAGGTTAGCATTAATTGATTTTAATATTTATTTTTTCATTTCATGTTCTAATAGTACGGCACGCTTTCGGCACTTTATAACAAAAAAAAATTAAGCTTACAGTATATAATTAGTACTAACCATAACTCTAAAATGGTTAGTTCCAATTACTACAGCTTATGGTTAGTGCCAATATATTTTTTAATCTAAGAATCTAATAATTCGGCACGGTTTTGCCACATTTAAACAAAAAAATTAAGCTCGAAAAATAGCACACTGTACTTTTAGATTGGATCACTAGTACTAACTATAATGTACCTTTAAACTTTCCCTGGTATATTATTGTAAATGGATACTGTAGCTAGCCAGTTTTAAAATCATAGCCGAGTCTGATTCTCAGCCACTTCTCTGAGCTAAGAATATTTTATAGTGATTTAAGAAAAAATGCATCCCCGGGTGCCTAAATTTAAAAAATTGACTTACACAAACTTCATTTTGGCTCTATGCTCCTTTAAATCTGCAAAATTTAAGCTATTTTTTGGTGCCAGATTACGGTAGCTAAGGTACTAGTTTACGGTAGCTAGTAAAAAAATATGGAAAAAACCAAAAAAAAAGTATAAGATTCCAAAGAACCAAAAAAAGTGGGACCAAGTGGTTCCGAAGAGATGTCCACTCATATTTTAACACACATACACATAAAGAGCACACTTTTAAAAGGGGGCCCGAGGTTCTTTGAATGGATTAAAATGGCGACCCGTCCGACCGTGACCTAATATCATTGTTTTTTTTCTTTTTCGTTGCAAAATGCACTTAGAGCCAACTTTATGAATACTTGTGCCGGAAATGTGCCGGAAAAAGGGAGGCTTCTGAAAAATGAATAAAAGTATTCTTATATATTCAATTTATATCTGGAATTTAAGAAGATATCATGGAATCCGTATCCAGGTGGTTGATTCGAAATTGAATTTACAGATCAATCTGGAAATCTGAAAAGAAGGTTCTAGCGACCATAACTCAGTGCCCATTAGAGGTATCAAAAAAGTGTCAACTAACAAAATATAGCCCTTATCATGAGCAATATTTCATTAGTTGAAAGTTTTTCGATAGCTCTTAAACTAAGCGGGATACAGGCGTTTGAAGTTGCTCACCTCTGCAAAGCGGGGGGAGAGAGGGCGCAGACAGTTAGAGCGCTCGCCGCCCTTTCTCTTCTAGGCGCTCACAACTTCAAACGCCTGTATCTCCGCTAGTTTAAGAGATATCAAAAAACTTTCAACTAATGAAATATTTCTCAGGATAAGGGCTATATTTTGTTAGTTGATCATTTTCTGATAGCTTTTATGGGAAGTGAGATATAGCAGTTTTAAAAAACCAAACAAAAATGTTGATTAAAGTTTTTTCTACTACTAGCTGTTTGGACCCCTTATGAAAATGTAGGAAATGCAGTTTTTGTTAAGATTTCATTAGTTAACACACATTTCTGAAAGCTCTAACAAGAGCCGAGATACGAGCGTTTGAAGTTGCGCGCCCCCGACGGGAAAATAGAGCAACTTTAAACCTTATATCTCGGCTCTCGTTAAAGCTATCAAAAAACTTTCAACTAATGAAATGTTACTCTTGTTAAGGGCTACATTTCATTAGTTAAACATTTTTTGATAGCTCCTATGGGAGCGGAGATATAGGCGTTTGAAGTTGCGGAGAGGGAGACGCAGAGAAAGTATCCTAACTGTCTTCTATTATATATTCAATTCACTGTTTTCTGTGGTGTACTCTGAAGGGACCATCTGTCAAAAATGAACGACTACTCCATGGTTAAGCCTATGTCACGAGCGGGTGACCCTCGGGGGGAGAAAGGGACAGGTGGTCCTCGAAATCGTTCTATCCCTCTCCTCCTCTCTCTCTCTCTCTCTCTCTCTCTCTCTCTCTCTCTCTCTCTCTCTCTCTCTCTCTCTCTCTCTCCTTTTCCCCTTCCCATCACAAAAACCGTCAGTAATGAAACGGGGGAATTCGAATTCGGGGTTTTTAAAGCTTATATCAAAGGACAACTTCATTATTAGCAAAAGGAATTTTACAAGAGACAACAGAACATATGATTCCGCGATCTCTCTTATACTCAACTCGTTTTTTTCTTTGCTCACACAGAAAATAATTACTAACAGACAGAATTCGAAATGCATCGATAGACAAAAAGAATGATGTAAAAATAAGAATAAAGCACTGAATCCATCGAAGTTTGTATAAATTAAAAGCAGGATGAAGAGTTGCAATTGAGATTGCAATTAATGAATGAATCAATGCCGATACGAATATATGTCGCTTCTTTTTCTGTTCGGTTGGAAGATCCACGTAGACTTCTGACTTGTAGGAAGTGGAATAAGTGAAGGATATTAGGATGGTGTACAGGGAAAGATGATGGATTAATCTGGATATCTGGAAAAAAAATTATAGCCTTAGATTCGAATTTAATTATTAAAGTGAGCCTTGTTCTATTGGTCATAACTCAGTTCTCGTTGGAGCTATCAAAAAGTTGCCAACTAACAAAATATAGCTCTTATTTTCATACTTGCGCCGGGCCGGGCCGGGCCTTGACAGGAATTTTCAAGGCCCGGCCCGGAAGGCCCGGGAGGCCCGGCCCGGATGGCCCGGAAGGCCCGGACTGTTGGCGCCAGTTTCAAATTTGGAAAAATAAGCCTATTTTTTGTTGAAAAAGGGTGTGTGTGTGTGGTTGATTTTGTTACTAAGTTACACAGTTTACATGTTTTGAAACAATATAACACTTTTTCTCAAAAATTTGGAAAAAAAAATGTTTTTTTTCGAATTTTTTTGAAATTTTTGCAAAAAAATGACCCAGCCGGGCCTTCCGGGCCTTCCGGGCCGGGCCGGGCCTTCAACGATTTTCGCAAGTATGCTTATTTTGAAGAATATTTCGGAAGTTGAACAGTTTTTGATA
The DNA here is from genome assembly GCA_963932035.1 of Caenorhabditis wallacei. NCBI lineage: Eukaryota > Metazoa > Nematoda > Chromadorea > Rhabditida > Rhabditidae > Caenorhabditis > Caenorhabditis wallacei. The sequence continues at coordinate 655,926 of OZ009934.1, forward strand.
GCTCTTATAGGAGTCGAGTTATAAGCGTTTGAAGTTGCGCGCCCCTGGAAAGTTTAGTAGTCTAACTTCAAGCGCCTGTATCTCGCTTAGTATAAGAGCCATCAAAAAACTTTTAACTGATGAAATATTGCTCTTGTTAAGGGCTATATTTCATTAGTTAAACATTTTTTGATAGTTTTAAAGAGAATTGAGTTATGGCCCCTAGAACTGGAAAATTCCAAATTTATGAAAAACGTACCACCCAAAAATCCTTCAAATCCCATATAAAATGACTAAAAACAATAGTCCAAACCGAGAGAACAGCACCCGATAACCCAATTTGCATGTGTCGAATATTTTGAATTTCGGGAAGCTTTTTAAATATTTTACCAATTATCCACAACGAGGACAACGGTTGAACGAATCCACAATGGAGAAAGAGTAGAACATATAACGGTTCAATGAATAAAGACGTCGAATAAATCAGGAATATATAGAAATGCCAGAAAACGAAATGGGTGGGGGTACTGTAGGCGGTGTACGGGTATTGGCTCATCCATAGGTAGATTGGAGCGAAAAGGCCAATGATGCATGTAGTGTAGTTGAAGTCATCTTCTTGGTGATTGTTGTTTGGAAGCGGTTCGGATGGGGCGACCGGGCAACGTTTCATTATTGACTGTGGTGGGAAGGGGAAAAGGAGAGAGAGAGAGAGAGAGAGAGAGAGAGAGAGAGAGAGAGAGAGAGGAGGAGAGGGATAGAACGATTTCGAGGACCACCTGTCCCTTTCTCCCCCCGAGGGTCACCCGCTCGTGACATAGGCTTAACCATGGAGTAGTCGTTCATTTTTGACAGATGGTCCCTTCAGAGTACACCACAGAAAACAGTGAATTGAATATATAATAGAAGACAGTTAGGATACTTTCTCTGCGTCTCCCTCTCCGCAACTTCAAACGACTATATCTCCGCTCCCATAGGAGCTATCAAAAAATGATCAACTAATGAAATATAGCCCTTATCATAAGTAACATTTCATTAGTTAACACTTTTTTGATAACTTCAACGATAGCCGAGATATAAGGATTTGAAGTTAGGCTGCACTATTTTCGGGGTCGGGGGCGCGAAACTTCGAACGGCCGTATTTAGAGTTATCAAAAAAAAAGATTAACTAATGAAATGTTGCTTTTAGCAAGGACCGCATTTCCTATATTTTCATAGAGGGTCCAAACAGCTAGTAGTAGAAAAAAAAACACTAATACGGTCAACATTTTTGGTTGGTTTTTAAACGGCTATATCTCACTTCCCATTAAAGCTATCAAAACGTGATCAACTACAAAATTGTTCAACATAAAAAACAGCGTATTTCATTAGTTAAAAGTTTTTCGATAGCTCTTAGACTAAGCGAGATACATGAGTTTGAAGTTTCCCTAGAAAAAAAAACGCAAAGGAGGCGGCTAGAGCGCTCTAACTGTCTGATTCCTCTCTCGGCGGCACCAAACTTTGAAAGTTCGTATCTCGCTTAGTTTAAGAGCTATTGAAAAACTTTCAACTGGTGAAATATTCTTCAAGATGAGAGCTGTATTTTTTTAATTGAAACCTTTTTGATAGCTCTAATAAGAACTGAATTATGATCCCTAAAACCCTAGTATTTTTTTCAGATTTTCAGATTGATCTGCAAATTCAATTTCGAGTCAATTTCGAGTCTGAATACGGATTCCATGATATCTTCTTAACTCCCAATTATCATTTGAATACGTTTTATTCTCTTTCTAGAACGTCTACTTTTCCGGCACATTTCCGGCACAAGTATTTATAAAGTTGGCTCTAAGTGCATTTTTCAAATCTGACACTGCCATTCGATTCTACGTGGTTTCTTACGTATGGAATAATTATTTTTAGAAATTTTGGTTCATTAGGAGCCGAGCTACGAGCCTCCGAAGAGCGCAACCCCCGACTGTCCGAAAAGTCATGACGCCCCGCCCACCACGTGTGGTGGTCCCTACTTATAACTTATGGATTACGGTAGAGGAAGTCTTTGGAGTTCGTTTCATGGTTTTAAAATCCCTTTTTGATAGGCTTTTCCATCAGAAGAAGGCTCAAATAGAGTAAAATAAAATGAATTTTAAAAAGTTCTTGAAATTTTCTTTAAAAAATTTCTCATTTGTTTCAAGACAGCTACTTCTGTCTCAAATTAGTAGAAAAATGCATTCAAAGCTCAAAAAAATGCAAAAGTCCGGTTTTCTGAACTTTTCACAAAAAATAAAAAAAAAAGAACAGATGTGGGAATTGAACCCACAGCATCATTTACGCCAGTCATAGCCCTTAACCCCTCGGCCATTAAACCACTTTTTCGTGGCGACCGTCGAGCGTAGACGAATGAGACAGTCCAAACTCCTTGCGAGTGAGGAGTTTAGTGCATAAACAACGGGTTTCAGTACTAAAATTTCAGATCGAAATTTCTCAATTTCAGATAGAGTTTTGCAAATACTGAAACTTGTTCTGAAATCGGAATGGCCTCAGCTTTCTACTCATATATTATTGTTACCCAACTCCACATCCCTTATTCTGACCATTTCCTATTAAGTATAATTGCTTTTTTTTAGTAGTTGAATGCCGCCTTAGTTATTGTTAACATTTAAATATAATGATTATAATAATAATTCATTTAATGAACAAATAAGCGACAATATTATTATATACACCATTATTATATTAAAGTGTGTTTGTTTGTGATTATTGTGTCAAATTAGTTCAAGTTGTTCGTGGTGTATCCTTAGTCCCTGGCATTTTTTTTGGATTCTTCTTTGCCTTTCCATCACATTTTCAATGTCGTCCAGGTTGTGCAACTGTTCAATCACTAATGTAAGCTTTTTGTGAAAATTATCGCCAGTTTTGGTCTGAAATTATTAATTTCATATTTTGAAATATGGAAAAATCAATCATTTTCTGAAAGCAACTTGCAAATTTTCTTACCGCGATCAACGTGATGGCAAACACTATATGGAATAAACTAAGAAATGCCAAACTTTGTTGCACCATAGTTCCAATTTTCAATGGAAATTGATTGAGAACGAGCCCCATAACACATCCTCCCGACGCGGCCATAGAACTAGCTATAAGACTACATATTTCGGTCTTTCTGAACCATTGCATGACTATAGCATCGAACGTTATGCAATCAGCGACTGAAAATTTTTAGAATAAACGAAAAACATATTTAAAAAAAAGTTTACTTACTGAGTGATAAACCTGTTGTTACTCTTACGAATAAGTCTTCTTTATAAATACAAGCGAACGCAATTAAAATTCTACCGATTCCGCTGATTAATACAAAGAAATGCGCCTGTAACCAGATAAATTATTAAAAACCCCTTTCATAAATTAACATTATTCATAAATAGTTTGAGAGTTTTAAAGAGAAAACTTCGGGAAAATTTATCAATGCTGTCAAAATACTTACCGGAAATTTTTTGAATTTTTTTCTTATTATATATAATACAGCGGCAGTGAGTCGACTTATTATAATCATCATTATTATAATCCTGTAAAAAAATTACATAATTTGGAATAGAAAATTTCAAAATCAGTATACTCCAAATAAATTTAGAATTTTTTTTTTCGTGCAAAGTCATCTAGAGTTTTATATACAGTACGGTCCAAAAGGTTGTTGACTTTTAATCTTCCTCTGTCATACACCAACAAAAACTGAAAAGGTCAAGGGAAAATCACTTTGGATTGTCGAAATTCATACTTCAGGCGTACCATAGGCCTATATTCGGGGTATCCATCCAACATTCAGATTTTCCATTTATACAATTTTCCTACTTTTCAGAACTTTCCCAGAAAATTACATTTAATGAATATTCTAGTTGATTTACAAGCAACTTTTCGCTTAAAAGTGTCGATAATAGCCTAGTAAAGCTTAATTTGAACAAATGTCAGCGAAAGGACCAAAGATGAGAAATTTTGAAAAATCGACTTTTTACAAATTCTAATATTTTGACACCCAACTGGATCATTTTTGATAATGTTGGTTAAAACTTGGCGGAAATATGTCAAATCTATCCAAATACCTAAGAAAAAAAAATTCTACTTGATACTTGAAACAATTCTATGGCTGGAAGATTAAAAATCAACAATCTTTTGGGCGGTACTGTATCATTCTTATATAATAAAATCCCAATGGACTATGTCCGTTTGTCCGCACTCCTCACGCAAGAAGAAATATAACTGCCGCCGCCGAGAGTCGAACCCGTGACCTCACGAACGGCAGACAAGAACACTACTAGCTGCGCCAACCATGCAAATTTTATAGTATCAGCTCAAGGCATAGATATTTCCTAATGAGTGGCGCAGCCGCGAAGAAAGGCCAGAAGGCCTGCCGAAGGCAGGTAAACTGGCTGGTATATATATAAGAATGAAAGAATGATGACTTAGGTAAACTCACATAGTATTTTCGAATATATTCTGCTGTTCAATGCCTCGTGTCCATTCCGCATATTTAATATCAACAATTACAAAGGAATGATTTATAAAAACAAAAAAAAAACAAAAAACAAGCATTTATTAATTCGAGAAGTTTATTAAGTTTCCAACGAATGATATTGGCGCATTTTACTGAAATATAGAAGTTTTTATAAATATAGAAAAAAAAAATATTTTTATAAATATATATGTTTCGTGAAAGTAATATCGAGCTAAAATCTAGTCCTTCGTTGTAATGTTGTCCGGAAAGAGTTTTTTGGATAATGGAATATAGGATGAAATACTGGATGTGACGTCCGGAACAGAAAATCACGATGTTGGATTTTGAAAAGCTCATCCCGGGCAACACTGACAAGTGGAATTATCTTATCGTATCTGCAAATGAAAATGACCTATCTTGGTCAGTTCTACATAACGGACTGTTTTTTTATGTTCTCGTTTTGTATGAAAAGATTTTTTGGTCCTGCTAATTTAAGCTGTTTTACTATGACCAGAATGTACAAAAGCATTCAAAAACCCGTTCCATTATGTAGTACCCACTCAGATATGTGTTTCATTTTTTATTTTCCTAATCTAGTTTGATTCCAATTAGGATGTTATGGGGACCGTATGTTTTACCTTAGTCTGCCTTGTTTTGTGAATAACCAGACTAGGGCGCGGAGTTGGAATTTTAGATTGATATCAATTCAGGACTCTAGCCGCTACAAAAAAACCGTTTTCTTTTTTCTTGCGTCGGAAATCGTGATCTAAATATCCAAATATGTCATTTTGTGCCTTAAAATGCCGTTTTTTGAACTTCCAGCAGAAGCAAGACGTTTATCCGAACTTATAAAAGTGTTTTCCGAAGAAATTTTTTGAAAGTTTTTTTTTTTCAATTTTTCATGGTCCATGGTCGAGACAGTCAAATTCGATTTCATGAGTGATTACTTTACTGGTCACAAATTTGTCTTGAACGTTAGTATTGGATAAAATCCATGTTTTCAAGATGTTCTCCAACATTTAAATCATATATGATGATTATAGAAGTTTTTCATAAGATCCATGAATGCCTTGAAAAAACTTCAAGGCTATCGAAAAAATTGGAAAATTTCAGAGTTTTTTTTCGAAATTTTTTGAAAATGATTGCAGATAGGCATAATTTTATGGTATTCTTATTGAAGTAGGAAGAAGAGCTTCACAGTCCAAAAAAATGACATATGGTTTATAAAAAAGATCTTCCTAAATATTGACTTTTCATACCAAACTACCCCCCTTCGCCCTCGGCCAGCAAACCGTGGTTTTTAATGTGAATTGTTTTTGTAGAGGGTTTTCTGAAATTCCAAGCTGTAAAAATAGAAAACGGTTTTTTGTAACCCTTGGGGTCCTAATTGAAGTCATATCATTGAAGTCAGTCAAAATTGTTTGGCTTTATCAAACTTTGTGAATTACCTTTATTTTTTTCTGCCTCCAAATTTGCTCGCTTCTTCTGAATAGTGTCTAGCTCTGATTGCATTGCTTCTGTAAATATCAATATGTAGGTTAGTTTGAATTTTTGAGGTTTCAAACGGTAGACTAGTCTGGTCGCCATAATGCTCGTTGGCACCGAGGCTAGACGCGGCTATGCCCCTGTTAAGATGGTCTTTTTTCTATCAGTTTCCCAAAGAGAGACGACAAAATTTCCTCCTGGGAAGAACCTTGCGAATCTTGGATTTTTGCACTAAAATCAGTTTTTTGGCTCCAAAAAGCTTCAAAGTTGGAATTTTCAAAATCTAAAAAGACGGGCATCATGCGGCGAACTTTTCTGATCTACTAGTAAAAAAACCCACTAAATCGGTTCAGTAGGAGCTGAGAAACTACACAAAAACTGTCAACCCCCACACTCTCGTGTTTTAGAGATGTAGATTGAAGTCTTATTTTAGAATTTGTAGAATTGAAGATAATAAGTAGCCGGGCCTTCGGCTCGGGTTAATGATGGGAAAGGCCTATTCTCCTTTATGACATCTTTTGATTGTAAATCATAAATTGCCTTTGAAAAGAAGTTTTGTACACCTTTTCCTTCACACACAGTCGTAAAAAGGGGCGGAGCCAACTGTAAATGCTTTGCGGCCGTTTTGCGGCCCGATTTCGCGAGAAAAGTATATTGGATCTTATATATTCAGAAAGAGGACAAAAAACTCTATCGATTTATATCTTGAAACATGCGAAAAGTCGAAAAATGAGAAAAATAGTTTTTTTTAATTTTTCGATTTTTCACGAAATTAGTGTAACTCGGCGGGGAGTGGTCGGATCGGGCTGAAACTTTTTTCCTTTTGATATCAAAGATAGAAGATATTTGAATATAATTTCTAAAACATTTTTTAAAATTTTCGTTTTTCGAACTCATGTTTCCGACCAGCCCCTAATACAGTACCACCCCAAGCATCCTCTGAACAATTGAGTGCCAACCAATTGAGTGTCTAGCATAATGCCACCTTGTTACTTATATTGATATCTTTCGAACTCGATTGAGATTTTGATCTTATTAATAGTTGTTTTTCTGATAATATGTTGATTATGAATTTGAAAAGGATTTTTGTGAAAAATGTTCTGAAATGAAGCCAATTTAATGATTTCTCGAAATGGGGAGTTGATTAATAGAGTGCCATATTTCTATAGAGTACCTATATTTCTTAAGTTAATAATTTTTTGATAACTCTAACAGGAGTCGAGATACGGCCGTTTGAAGCTTCTTTTTTCTTTAAACGCCCGTATCTCCGCTCCTATAAGAGCTATTAAAAAAGTGTTCACTAATGAAATGTTACTTATGATAAGGGCTATATTTCTTTAGTTGACAGTTTTTTGATAGCTTTAACATTAGCCGAGATACGGATTTTCAAAGTTAGGCTACTTTTCTAGTTTCCCCTTTCCTCTCTTTAGAGGGGCGCGCAACTTCAAACGCCCGTATCTCGGCTCTCGTTACAGCTATCAAAAAATTTTCAACTACTGAAATATTCTTCAAGATAAGAGCTATATTTTGTTAGTTGACAACTTTTTGATAGCTCCTATGGGAACTGAGTTATCGTCCCTAGAACAAGGCCTTAAATTCGAATCTAACTAGTAAGGCCCAATAGAATTTTTTTCAGATTTCCAGATTAATCCACCATCTTTCCCTATACACCATCTTAATATCCTTCACTTATTCCACTTCCTACAAGTCAGAAGTCTACGTGGATCTTCCAACCGAACAGAAAAAGAAGCGACATATATTCGTATCGGCATTGATTCATTCATTAATTGCAATCTCAATTGCAACTCTTCATCCTGCTTTTAATTTATACAAACTTCGATGGATTCAGTGCTTTATTCTTATTTTTACATCATTCTTTTTGTCTATCGATGCATTTCGAATTCTGTCTGTTGGTAATTATTACTTGTGTGAGCAAAGAAAAAAACGAGTTGAGTATAAGAGAGATCGCGGAATCATATGTTCTGTTGTCAGTTGTAAAATTCCTTTTGCTAATAATGAAGTTGTCCTTTGATATAAGCTTTAAAAAACCCGAATTCAAATTCCCGCCAAAATCGTCGAAATTTCCACGAGGAAACAATGCAAACGCGCTCCACCGCACACCTTTTTTTCTTCGATTTTCCCCCGTTTTCCATGATTTCCCCTTAAAAAACTCCATTTTTAATGATTTTTTTTGGATTTTTTTTTGAAAAATCGTTTAAATCGCAATAAACTTTATTAAAACATCAGGAAATTATCGATTTTACATGAAATTTATAGGTAAAATGAGCAAAAAGAAGCCAGTAGCGTTGTTCGGCGATGATGAGCCCGAGGAGCAGGGAAACAATGGTTTGGCGATTAATAAGGTGATTTTTAATGATTTTTAATGATTTTTAACCTGAAAAACGGTGATTTTTGTAGGGATACGCTCAAAAATATGATAATTGGAGACGACTCGAGGAAATGCAGAAAAGTAAGTGATTTTCGTTGAAAATCTATGAAAATTGATGAAAAATGGGGATTTTTAAAGCAAAAAATCGTGTTTTTTATTAAAAAATTCATGAAAATCGCGGAATTTCAGCTAAAAATTCATTATTTTCCTTAAAAATCGATAAAAATCAGTTTTTCCCGCTATGGCTCAAAATAATGGCTCAAAATAGCTTCAAAACGGCCAAAATTAGTTGAAAAGCCAGGAAAAACTGCCAAAATCCTGAAATTTCATACCAAAAATGATAAATTTAGCTTAAAAATATCATTTTTGCACCTAGAAATGGTTATAACTCGTTTTTTATCACAAAATTCTATTAAAATGCCTATTTTTCATGATTTTATAGTGAAAGTTAAGGTTTTTTGATGGAAAATCTATCATTTTTAGTGGAACAATCATATTTTAGCGATTTTTTGCTCAAAAAACCCTATTTTTCCGCATTTCTAGCTCTAAAACCTCGATTTTAAGCCATTTTTCCCCATTTTTCATCAAAAACGACTATTTTTTCATGATTTTATAGAAAAAATTAATGTTTTTTTATGGAAAAAACCATATTTTAGCGATTTTTCCTCATTTCTAACCCTAAAACCCCTATTTTAAGCAAATTTTCTCCATTTTTCCCATTTTTTCTCCATTTTTCCATTCAATTTCCAATTTCCAGTCAAGGACAAATACGGAGACGTTGACGACGACTCCTCCTCCTCGGAATCTGAACCAGAATGGACGGAAGAGCATGAAGAGGCATTCCTTCGGACTCTTGGAGCACTGAAATCCGGTGATAAAGAGTGTTTTGCAGATGGAAAAGGATTTTTTAATGGGATTAAGGAGGAGGGGAATAAGAAGAAGAAGGAGAAAATGAAGAAAAAGAAGAAGGATGAGAAAATGACAATTAAGGATTACGAGAGAAAACTTGTATTAGAAAAGGGAGGGTAAGTACAGTAATCCTGGTTTTTAATCTGGAAAAATTGACTTTTCAGTAATTTTTAACCAATTTTCACCGTTAAATTAGGAATTTTCACCTTAAAATTGGCTATTTCAATGGTTTTAAAAACACGAATTATTAGCGAGTTTTTAATCTAAAAATGCTGATTTTTTTTTCATCACTAAAAAATCAAATTTTCAGTCTAAAAATTAATTTTTCTCTTGAAAAACCTGGTTTTTTAGTCATTTTTAGCTATTTTTCACTCAAAAGTGGGTCAAAATCGACTTTTTACTTGGTTTTTATCTGAAAAATTCAGTGAAAACCTATTTTTTTCACCAAAAACACTAAAAAATGAATTTTTCACTTAAATTAGTAATTTAGCAGCTTTTTTTCGTTAAAAATCTGGATTTTTGACTCAAAAATCCAAGTTTTTAACGATTTTTCACCTAAAATAGTTCATTTTTCATGTTTTTTACCTGAAAATTGGATTTCCCATGAATTTTCCAAATTTTTAAGCCTTTTCCATCTTTTTCTCGCTCTGAAAACCCTATTTTTAATCTCAAAAACCCCTTTTTCCTGTAAAAAATCCACTTTTTGCCTCTTTTCTCATTCAAATTGACCTAATAATGACCTTAAAACACACCAATTTCATCATCTGACCGCCCCTTTTTTGATATTGCGAAATTTATTGAAAAACTGGTTAAAAGAGGTTAAAATGGGTCAAAAAAACTAAGAAAACCATATTTTTCATTGTAAAATCGCATTTTCAAGCTAAAAATTGCATTTTTGGACCAAAAATGCGATTTTCAGGTTAAAAATGGCAATTTTTACAATGATTATCCAATTTTTCTTGTTAGAAACCCTATTTTCAAATGACAATCTTCATTTTTCCATTAAAAACTATGTTTTTAGGTTCAGATCCGTCATTTTTCGATATAAAACTAAATTTTATAACTTGAAACCTGATTTTTAAATGAAAAATCCAATTTTTCTATTAAAACCCCTTTATTTATAGCGAAAACTTACTTTTTTCTATTAAAATCCTCATTTTTCTACCAAAAACCATATTTTTAAGTAAAAAATCCAATTTTCCTTACCAAAAACCCTTTTTTTTTTTAATGGAAAATCTAATTCTCCTATCAAAACCCCTATTTTTACAGTAAAAACTCACTTTGCAGTGAAAAATCTGGTTTTCCCTATTAAAACCCCTATTTTTTAATTAAAAACCCATTTTTTCCAATTGAAAACCTGTTTTTTTCTCTCAAAAACCCTATTTTTCCCTATCAAAAACTCCCCTAATTCATTAAAAATAGGCTCCGCCCCCTCCTCCTCTTTTTCCTTGCTCATTTTATTTAAATAAAAGCGAATTTCGGAGTGAAATTTCGGAGGAAATTCCAACTCACCCAACAGAGAAAAAGCTGTCTTGTTTTCTCTGAACTCTCCATGGAATACATACTCTCTCCTTCTCTTTTTCCTTCTTTTCGTTTCATTTGCATGAAAAATAAAGGAAGAGGAGGAGGAGGAATCCGATAACATCGGTTCCTTTTCTCGATTTAGACGAATATATATCCCTTTTTGCTTCTTCTTCTTCTACTAACCAAATCCTCTTTTTCTATTGTTTTATGGGGTTTTTCGTAGGAAAAATTGATTTTTACAGTTAAAAGTTGGCTTTTTGATAAGAAAAGTTAGATTTTTGGCCTAAAAATGGGATTTTTCACTTAAAAATGAGGTTCTTGGTCTAAAAAAGCGGGAATTTCTGCCTTAAAAAGGGTTTTTTGTATAAATAGAGGTCTTTGATTTAAAAATTGGATTTTTGTCGAAAAATATGGTTTTCTCGTCAAAAATTGGTTTTCTAAGGTTTCTAAGATTAAAAGCTGGATTTTTACCCCTAAAAATATCTTTCTTGTTGGAAAAAATGACTTTTTGACCCACAAAAGATGAAAAATATGGTTTTTCAGCTAAAAACTCGGTTTCTGCTTCAAAAAAGGGGTTTTATCAGAAAAATTACAATTTTTTAGATGAAAATAGGATTTTTAAGTGAAAATTAAGATTTTTGGTCGAAGAATATGGTTTTTAAGCTCAAGAATCGGTTTCTGAATATAAAATAGAGGTTTTTTGAAAAAAATTCAATTTTACAGGTGAAAATAGAGTTTTCAAGTGGAAATTAGGGTTTTTGGATTGAAAAATTACGATTTCTGACTGAAAAATTGGTTTTTAAGTGAACATTAAGGTTTTTAACAGTAAAAATATGATTTTTCTACTTAAATCCGACATTTTTATCATTAAATTGAGCTTTTTTCCATTTTTTCAACCCAATTTCCCCACTAATTCTTTCATTTTTTTTTGCAGACAAATCGATGAAAGTGACGAGGAGGCGGAATACCAAAAAACTCATCAAAAAGGATATTATGAGGAACAGGAGGAGATTCGAAAAAAGTGAGTTTTTTGGGAGGAAATCGAGGAAAAATGAGAAAAATATAGGTTTTTTCATGGAAAATAGTCATTTTTAGATAGAAAATGACCTTTTTTCAGTTAGAAATAGTAATTTTAGCACGGAAATGGCCTTTTTAGCCTAGAAAGCCCACTTTTTCAATAAAAATTCCAGTTTTGAGTGAGAAAATAGGATTTTAAGCTGAGAAAATGGATTTTTGGGGTTAAAATGACATTTTTTACTCGGAAAATTGGATTTTTAACATTGAAAATACACTTTTTCAATGAAAAAACAAGTTTTCAGTCAAAAAATATTATTTTTTAGCTGAAAATTGGGATTTTTGAGATAAAAATATCATTTTCAAGCCAGAAAATGAAGTTTATGATCTAAATTCGAGCCAAAATCACTTTTTGAGCATTTCTAAGCTAAAAATGACATTTTTGCCCCTCAAATGACGATTTTGGACTTAAAAACGATGAAAATAAGGGGAAACTCTTGGTTTTTCAATGTAAAATTATTTTTTTCAGCTAGAAATTAGGATTTTTAGCCTTGAAAACATACTTTTTAAGTAAAAAAATCCCAATTTTTGAGTGAAAAATAGGATTTTAAACTGAAAAATGGGATTTTTGGGTCTAAATTAGAGCTAAAAATGGTTATTTTTCAATTTCTAAGCTTAAAAATGACATTTTTGCCCGTTTCAGCCTGTCCGCTGCCATCAATTTCGGGGATGATGATGATGATGAGGATATTCTGAAGGAAAGAAAAAAGACATCAAAAGAAGTTGAAGAAGAGGAAGCAGATTTCTATGAATGGATGAAAACAGCTGATGGAAAAGCAGATAAGAAGAAGGCGAAAGAATTGAAACATTTGAAGAAATTCTGGAAGGATGATGATGGAAAATTGGATGAATCGGAGAAATTTTTGAGAGATTATCTTTTGAATAAGGATTATCAACCAGGAGAGAATGAGGAGTAAGTGGAATGGATTTTGGGGAGGGGTTTTTGGAAAAATGGAATTCCATAGTATCCATGGTTCTGGAGGATTTTGAAAAAAAGTGGAATTCCATAAGGATCCGGGATTCTAAATTCGTATGATCCATGGAATTCCATGAGGATCCAGGATTTATGGAATTCCGAAAGATCCAGGATCTCGATTTCATAGTATCCAGGATTCTGAAGGTTTTTTGGAGAAAATTGGAATTCCATCAGGATCCAGGATCTTGATTCCATGGAATATCCATGATATTCAAAATTCAAAATTCATATAATCCATGGAATTCCACGATGGTCCAGGATTCTGAATTCACGAGATTCATGGAATTCCATGAGAATCCAGTCAGGGATGTTCGGAATGGCCTTTTTCGGAATTTTCGGAATTTCGGAATATTCCGGTTTTCAAAAGTTCGGAATATCGGAATATTCGGAATTCGATCCATCGTACTGTTTTTTTTTTTTAGATATAAATCATACTTCCAAAATTGACAAACAGATTTCGAAAACGAAAAAAACGAAGTTAACGGTAATTCCGCTCGAGACCCTTAAGAAACTTTTTGCGCGCGCCTTTGACATACTGTAGTCCAAGAAGCTCTAATTCCAAAAAAAAGCTTTGAAAATATTTCGTTTCGGAATTTCATTCCGAAAGAAAAATTCGGAAATATTCCGATCGGAACTTCATTCCGAAAAAATCTTTCGGAATTATTCCGACCGGAATTTCATTCCGAATTTTTTTCTCGGAATTATTCCGGTCGGAATTTCATTCCGAAAATGGTCGGAATTTTCGGAATTTTCGGAATTCCGAATTCCGTTCCGAACGTCCCTGGAATCCAGGATTTATGGATTTCCGAAATATCCAGGATCTCGATTCCATGGTATCCATGAATCTGGAGGATTTTGGAGAAAAGTGGAATTCCATGCGGATCCAGGATTCTGAATTTTTCCAAAATATTCCTAATCCTGAATCTTCCGAATATAAGGAATCCTCCTCCATTATCCTATTTTTTTCCAGAAATCCAACCTACGAAGACATTGTGGCATTGGAAGAGGATGAGAAGGAGTTGGACAAGAATCGTCAATACGAGCAAAAATACAATTTCCGGTTCGAGGATCCCGATCAGGAATTTGTGAGTTTTTTGGTGGCCTAACTTTTCATGGCCTAACTTTTTGGAGTAAAGGCCTAACTTTTCTAGGTCATGGCTTAACTTTTTGGAGTGATGGCCTAACTTCTCCGTGGCCTAACTTCTCCGTGGCCTAACTTCTCCGTGGCCTGACTTTTTCGAGTGATGGCTTAACTTTTTAGAATGATGGCCTAACTTTTTAGAATAATGGCCTAACTTTTCTAGGCCATGGCCTAACATTCTCATGATTTTTCTCTTCCAGATCAAACAATATCCACGTACCGTAGCCGAATCGATGAGAACCGACGATTCATCTCGAAAAGAGAAAAGACATGAAAGAGAAGAACGAAAAAAACGAGAAAAAGATGAGAAAAAGAGAGAATTAGCTGAATTAAAGAAAATGAAACGATCAGAAATTGAACAGAAACTCGGAAAACTAAGAAAAGCGGCTGGAATTGAGATTCCGATGACATTGGATGAGTTGAACGAGGATTTTGATCCGAAAGAATTTGATAAAAAGATGAAATCGATTTTTAATGATGAATATTATGGAGTGGAAGAGAAAGTGGAGGAGGATGAGGATGAGAAGCCCGTTTTTAGTGATGTGAGTTTTGGGGAGGAGGTGGAATTCCATGGAATCCATTTTTTCAGATGGAAGACAGCGACTATGAGGATTATGATAATATGGATGTGGATGAGCTCAAAAAAGAGGAGGAGGAGGAGGAGGAGGAATCGGATGAAGAGGAATCAGGAGAGGAGGAGGAGGAGGCTCCAGAATCCAAGAAATCCTCCATGAAAAATGGGAAATTTGATATGGTGGCGGCGGCGCAGAAGGCGATGAGCAAGGATCGCAATGGTGAGGATTCTTTTGATTTTTAAGGGAATTCAGAATCCGGGATATCATGGAATTCCATTTTTTGAAAATCAGGGATATCATGGAATTCTATGGTTCAGAATCCTGGATTCTTGGTTTTTCATAATCCAGAATCCCGAATCCCATGGAATTCCATGATCCAGAATCTCGGATACCATGGAATTCCATTTTTTGAAAATCCGGGATATTTTTGATTTCCAGGATGCAGGATCCCACATATTCTATTTTTTTCCCAAAACTAGGATCCCCATAGAATTCCATGATTCGGAATCCAGGATGTCGTCTAATTCCATTTTTTGAAAATCCGGGATCTTCAGGATTCCATGATTCAGAATCCGGGATAACTTGGAATTCCATGATTAAAAATCCGGGATATCATGGAATTCCATTTCTTGAAAATCCGGGATTTCTTGAATTCCATGTATCCCATTTTCTCGAAAATCTACAATTCCATGGAATCCTATGATTCAGAATCCGGTATATCTTGGAATTCCTTATTTGAAAATCCGGGATATCTTGGAATTCCATGATTCAAAATCCTGGATTCTCAAGATTCCAACATCTAGAATACATGATCTTGTGGAATTCCATGATCCACGATTCCACATATTTTATTTTTCCCAAAATCTAGGATTCATAAAATTCCATGATTCAGGATCCTAAATTCTAAGGTTTCTATTATCCAGAATCAAAGATCTCCAGAATCTCCCGAATTCCATGTATCCCATTTTCCCAAAATCTAGAAATCCATGGAATTCCACGTATCCACAAAATCCCCATTTTCTTTTCAGATAATCGTCGAAAAACGAAACGAAACGCTCTGAAAATTGCTCTCTCTAAGAAAAAGCCATTATTCAATCCGAAAGAGAAGACATTTGAAGAGTATTTTAATGAATACTACGCTCTCGACTACGAGGATATCATTGGAGACACGCCCACTCGATTCAAATATCGAGATGTGGAAGCAAATGATTTTGGATTAAGTGCAAATGAGATTCTGGAGGCAGATGAACGTCAATTGAATGCGTGGGCGTCATTGAAGAAGGTCACCGCCTACCGTACCTCTCAAGAAGAGTTTTTCGATCGAAAAGCGTATCAGAGGAAAGCGGAGGACGTGGAGAAGAAGAAAAGGATCCTTTCGACGGATTTTGGTGGGAAGAAGTCGTTGAAAAGGAAAGCGGAAGCGGAGGAGGAGGAGGAGATGGAAGCGATGAATAGGGAGGAGGAGGAGGTGGAGGAGAAGAAAAAGAAGAAGAAGAGAGGAAAGAAGAAGGTTAAGGTGAGCGATTTTTAGAAAAGTTCAGAATCCAGGGATACAGTGGAATTCCATGATTCTGAATCCATAAATCCCCTTTTTCCAGGTCGCTGAACCCCAAGAAGCCGTGGAACCCATGGAAGAGGAGCCAGAAGTTGTTGAGGAGCCGGAGGAGCCGAAGGAGCCAGAATCCGCTCAAAATGGTCATGCTAACCAAAATGGAGGAGAGAAGAAGAAGGCGAGAAAGAGGAATAAGAATAAGGTAAGGATTTTGAAAAAAATGAAGAAAAAATGGATTTTGGATTGAAAAACTTGGATTTTTGGCTTAAAAACCCGATTTTTCCACTTAAAAATCGTGTTTTCGGCTATTTTTAAGCATAAATTTGCATTTTTGACCCCAAAAATCTGTTTTTTGACTATTAAGTCAAAAACCCCAATTTTCAATTTTAAAATCCACTTTTCTCTTTGAGAATGCTATTTTTGACGCTTTCTTGACTACTTTCAGCTCAAAACCCTATTTTTTCACCCTTAGATTCAATTTCACAGTTTAAAAACTGTATTTTTGGTCCAAAAATTAATTTTTAACCTTAAAATTGGCTTTTACACGATTTTTAGCCGTTTTCAGCTTAAAAATTGGATTTTTGAGCGTTTTTTGTCTATTTTCAGCTCAAAAACCATATTTTTTCACCCTTAAATTCAATTTCACAGCCTAAAAACTGTATTTTTAGCCCAAAAATGCATTTTTTCACCTTAGAACAAGGTTTTTGACTATTTTTACATCTAAAACCCCATTTTAAATCTTAAAATCAACTTTTTCTCTTTAAAAATGGGATTTTGACCCTTTTTCGACTATTTTTAGCTCAAAACTTCAATTTTCCACCTTTTGAAATTCACTTTCACAGCTAAAAAACTGTATTTTTAGTCCAAAAATTGATTGTTGACTTTATAACAAGGTTTTGACGATTTTCAGCGGAAAACTCCCATTCTCAACCTTAAAATCCACTTTTCTAGCTTAAAATGAAATTTTTTATCGTTTTTTGATGATTTTCAGCTCAAAAACTCAAGTTTCCACCTCTAAAATTCA
This sequence comes from Caenorhabditis wallacei, assembly GCA_963932035.1. Lineage (NCBI taxonomy): Eukaryota > Metazoa > Nematoda > Chromadorea > Rhabditida > Rhabditidae > Caenorhabditis > Caenorhabditis wallacei. Next base: position 673,016 of record OZ009934.1, read on the forward strand.
TTCTAATAGCTCAAAAACTGTATTTTTAATCCAAAAATTTGATTTTTGACCATTTGTTCAATATTTTCAGCTCAAATACTGTATTTTTGGTCCTAAAATAAATTTTTGACCATAAAACTGAAATTTAGACTATTTTTACATCTAAAACCCCACTTTCAATCTTAAAATCAACTTTTTCACCTTAAAAATCGCTATTTTTGCCTTTTTTCCACTATTTTCCATCCCTAAAATCATATTTTTCAGCAAAACGTGATCGCTGAGAAGTTTGGAGAAGGAATGACGGATTCACGTGTCAAAGCGTACGGTCTCAATCCATCTCGTCTCAAGAAGGGATTGGTTTATGGAAAATAATCCCGGATTTTTGCACTTTTTTTCTGTTTTTCTGGATTTTTTGTTGTTAATTTTGTTATTTTTATTGTTTTTCTATTGAATTGTTATTGTTGCTTAATCCCGATTTTTTATTAATTTTTCCTGAATTCACTGAATTTCTTAAAATTTAAAATAAATCGTTTTTTATAGGTTTTAGGGGGGTTTTTCGGAGGTTTTGAAGAGGGTTTTGATCAACCTTTTTGATATTTTTTTCTTTTTTAATTATTTTTTTTTCCTATTTTAAAATTATTTTAGAGGTGAAAAGTCCTGAAAAACTCTATTTTTTCAACAAAAAAACCTATTTTTCCGAGAAAAACCTATTTTTAGACTTAAAATCCCATTTTACTGGTCAAAAACTATATTTTCCCAAGAAAAACCTATTTTTAGACTTAGAAACCACATTTCATGTTAATTTTTTAAAAATTTCGACCAAAAAACTATATTTTCCGGTCCAAAATCCCACTTTTCCATGTTTAAAATCCTGAAAACCCCTATTTTTTCCCAAAAAAACTATATTTTCCCAAAAGAAAAACCTGTTTTTAGGCTTAAAAACACATTTTCCTGGTTAAAAACCATATTTTTCGAAGAAACCCCTATTTTTTGACATAAAAACAGATTTTCCGGGCTAAAAACCATATTTTCCCGAGAAAAACCTATTTGTCTATTTAAAAATACATTTCCAGTTAAATTTTATTAAATTTTAACCAAAAAACTATATTTTTGGGTCTAAAATCACGCTTTTCCATGTAAAAAATTCTATTTTTCCCATGAAACCCCCTTCTTTTATTTAAAAAAAAGAAAACCTATTTTTCATTAAGTTTCAAAAATTTTAACGAAAAAACTCAATCGTTTGTCTAAAATCCCACTTTTTAATTTTAAAAACCAATTTCGAATTATTTACAAATTAAAAGAGAACTCAATATAAAAGAGCTCCTCCATTTTTCTTTTTCTTGAAATTTGTCTTCTTTTTTCCCAGAGACTCCTCTTTTTCTCTTTTTTGGTGCAGTTTACGGACATATTTAGTAAGAAGAAGAAAAAGAAAAGTCAGTGTTTTTGAGGAGAAGAGAAAGAGGAAGAGTACAATGAGAAATATACACATATAGTTGTATAGACTAAGAAAGAGGCCATCTTTTTCTTCTTTTCTTCCACTATTTTTTGGAGGAAATGAAGGAAGAGTTGGTTTCGTTTGAATTTTATTAGAAATTACCATTTTTCATGGTTTTTTCCATTAAATATAGGGATTTTTGAATTTGAATTTGAATTTGATTTATTGCTCATAACCGGTAAAATTAATATACATAAAACAGTACTTAGCGCAGTAGAAGAATAAAAAGGGTGAGACAATAAAATTGAAATGACCGTTTTGACCGATAAGAGTCAGGTTGGTCAAGTTGGGGGGAGAAGGGTATCGAGAGGAATAGCGCCTACGCGCGCAGCGAATGCCGGTGGACTTAGATTGATGGATAGCCTTAAAAAATATCAAAATCAGTGAAAAAACCCAAAATAACTGTTTTTGTCAATTTCGTTTTTTTAAACTAAAAAATATAGAAAAATTGGTTAGTTCATGTTAAAATGTTTGAAAAAAACTGGATTTTCCATCTAAAAATTAGCTTTTTAATGGAAAAATAGGTAAAAACTCGGTTTTTCTCAATGAAGAGACTTGAAAAATTTCAAAACTTGTAAAAAATTGGTTAATTTAATTTTAAAATAGTCAAAAACCTGGTTTTTTCCAGAAATATTTAATTTTTGCCTGAAAAAATCGAGTAAAAAGCAGAGAAAACCTTTAAAAAATACAAAATTGATCAAAAATGTGTTTTTTTCTGTAAAATTTAAGATTCTGAGTCGAAAAATCCGAGAAAAAATCGGTTAATATCTAAAATCGAAAAAAATTATTAGAACCTTTAAAAACTTGAAAAAATGCTCAAAACCAGTATTTTTCCATCTTAAAAACAATTTTTACTAGAAAAAAATGACTAAAAGTTTATTTTTTATAGATAAAATCGAAGAAAAACATTTAAAAAAATTTTTTATCCAAAAAACCGCCTAAAAACTATATTTTCCCTTGTAAAAATCAACTTTTTACTAGAAAAAATGACTAAAAACCCATTTTTTCCCTATTTTTCCCCAAAAAATCCCTATTTTTCCTTAAAAACGTGACCTTTTCCCATCCTCCTATCATAATTCCACGTTTCCCTTATCCACGTCATCCCTTTTTTTCCCACTGTTTTCTCCCTCAATTCACTAAAATCCCCTAATTCCTCAACTTCCAGACTCTCTCCGAAAAAATGGGCGGAGTCATGTCATATTTCCGCGGGCTTTTCGGTGCCCGCGAGATGAGAATCCTGATTTTGGGACTCGATGGTGCCGGAAAAACGACGATCCTTTATAGGCTACAGGTAAGCGAAAGGGCGGGGCTTAGGAGGGGTTACGGTAGTTTAGAAATAGCGATTTTTGGTATAGTAGGATTACTGTAGATACCTTAAAAAAAGATCAATTTTGATAAAAGATGACTGTAGTTAGAGGAATCCCGACAATAGGATTACGGTACTTACAGTAATCCCAGCTTCAAAAAGTCCTATTTTGATCTAGGATAGTTACAGTAATCCTTATTTTTAGGATTACTGTTTTTAAGATTACTGTAGCTACTGAGATTACTGAAACCATAATTCCAGGTTGGAGAAGTGGTGACAACAATTCCAACGATAGGATTCAATGTGGAACAAGTGGAATACAAGAATCTCAAATTCCAAGTTTGGGATCTCGGTGGTCAGACGTCGATTCGACCGTATTGGAGGTGTTATTATGCTAATACGGATGCCATTATTTATGTGGTGGATTCGGCGGATCGTGATAGGGTAAGAGTGGATTACGGTAGTTTCTGGGGTACTGTAGTTTTGATTGGGGAGACTGGAGGAGGTTACTGTAGCTAATATTGATAGTTGATGCTAACTGTATTCCTAGGATTACTGTACCTAGATCATAGGATTGATGTAGTTTTGATAAAGAATAACTTTAGGAGGTTACTGTAAGTTGAAGCTTTCTTGGTTAATGTAACAATAGGGTTTCTATAGTTCTAGGTTACGGTAGCTGGATCCAAGGATTACTGTAACTAGATCCTAGGGTTACTGTACCTAACCTAGATCCTGGGGTTACTGCACTCCTAGGATACGGTAGTTGGATCCCAGGGCTACTGTACCTAACCTAAATCCCGTGGTTACTATACTTCTATGTTACTGTACCTAAACCCCTGGGATTACTGTAGTTTCGTACTGTGTTCAGTTTTCAGGAATACTGTAACTCTAGGACTACTGTAGACTCCTAGATTACTGTAGATTACTGTACCTACTAATCCCCCCTATTCCAGGTCGGAATCTCGCGCCAAGAACTAGCCACAATGCTCCAAGAAGACGAACTTCAAGGAGCAGTTCTCGCCGTTCTGGCCAACAAACAGGATATTTCGGGATGTCTAACAGAAACAGAAGTATACAAAGCACTTGGATTAGATGCTCTTCGCAATCGAACTATTCAAATATTCAAAACATCAGCATCAAAAGGAGAGGGTCTCGATGCGGCAATGGATTGGTTGGCAAATCAATTACAACAGAAAAAATAGACATTCTTGACTGGGTTTTCATTTATTTATTGACTTTTTTTGGTGTTTTTATTCGATTTTTTGTGAGAATTTGGGTTTTTTTGGTTGAAAATGGGGTTTTTTAGGGTTAGAAATGATTATTTTTGGATTAAGGTACCTGGGATTACTGTAGCCAGGTTCTAGGGTTACTGTAGCTAGATTCTAGGATTACTGTACCTAGATCCGAGGTCCTAGGATTACTGTAGTTCTAAGGACAGCTATAGTTAGCATACTGTAGCTCCAGGACTACTGTAGTTTATAGGACTAGGTTCTAGGATTACTGTACCTAAGCCCCGCCCCTTTTTTCTTCAAAAAAAACCCCATTTTCAGCCCGTTTTCATCCAATTTTCTCCCAACTTTTCAACCCATTTTTATCAGAATTTTTGCCTTTTTTATCCCATTTTTCATCTATTATTTGACTCAAAAAAACCGATTTTCTTGTTGTTTCCTACAAAAAACACGAGGTTTTATCTATTTTTCGCTATTTCTCTCTCTATTTCTCTCTCTCTTAAATTCTGTGATTTTTTTTTGGTTTTTTAATGTCTATCGCTTCCCCCATCCTTTAAATTCGACCTTATTTGTTTTTTCATGTAAAATACATATTTATTCGCCGAAAACACAAAAAAAACCAGTAAAAAAGTCAATGATGACGAATATTGGATCTTGGCACGAAGCCAAGACCCAATTTGGCAAGTGACATGTTTTTTCGAAGATTCACCACGTGGAAATAGGAATCGCGTGGTCCCGGTTTGATGAGACCTTGGGAGAGATAACGGATGCAGGTGTAGAAGTCACAAACGGCGGCGATCTGGAAAAAATGGAAGAATTAGAGGATGAGGATGGGACCATTGGATTCAGCGAGTTGAGAGCTTCAAAAAGAGTATAATCATGACCTATTTTGGATTTTGATGGGTCCCGCCACGAAAACTACCGTAATCCTGGGCTACAGTAACCCAATCCTTTTGAAAATGGTGCCATTGGATTCAGCGTGAAAAGAGCTTCAAAAAGAGTATAATCATGACCTATCTAGCGCGATTTTGAGTTTTGGTGGGTCTCGCCACGAGATTACTGTAGTTTGAAAGTTTCGAATTTCGTGGCGAGACCCAATCCATTTTAAAATTGAGCTAGATAGGTCATGATTAGACTCATTTTGAAGCGTTCGGCGAGCTGAATCCAATGGTACCATTTTCAAGGGGACTGGGTTACTGTAGAAAAGGGTTACGGTAGTTTTCGTGGCGAGAATCATCAAAAATGGAAATTGAGCTAGATAGGTCATGATTATACTCTTTTTGAAGCTCTCAACGAGCTGAATCCAATGGTACCATTTTCAAGTGGATTGGGTTACTGTAGAAAAGGATTACTGTAGTTTTCGTGGCAAAACCTAATAAATTTGAAAATCGCGCTAGATATGTCATGATTATACTCTTTTTGAAGCTCTTTTCACGCTGAATCCAATGGTACCATTTTCAAGTGGATTGGATTACTGTAGCCAGGGATTACGGTAGTTTTCGTGGTGAGAACCATCAAAAATGGAAATTGAAGCTAGATATGTCATGATTATACTCTTTTTGAAGCGTTCGGCGAGCTGAATCTGATAAGCTAGGTGACAAAGAGTGATTTTGAAGTTTGAGGGGAAAATTTGAAAAAAAAATTTTTTTTTTTTTGAAAATTCCAAAAATTCAAATAATGGCCTAGAACCCCTTCCTCTTCCACCCTTAAAATAGAAAAAAAACGCACCCGATTCCTGGCGATCAACGAAACAAAATGCCATTCCTCATCATCGGTCCTAACACGATACGGACAGAATCTCGTGGCATTCGTCAACGCGCAAATCCTCACCGCCGGCTTAGCCTCATTAATTGGCTCCAACTGAACTCGATTCTCTCTGATCGCCTTCATTAATTCAGAAGAGAATTCAGAATTCTCGAATAGCATACACGGCTCCACTTCCTCCATCATCACTCGATCAATGAATGGATGTGATTTGTCTGGATGTCCAGAATTCCTCCATGATTCGAATTCCGAGAAAAGGATCGGATCAATCTCCTCCACAGCATCCGCTTCCTTTTGTTCCCGCTCTTCTGTAGAATTCTGATGGGAGATGGAAGAAGTGGAAGGGAGAGATGACGTTTTCTTCTTCTCGACCACCTTTTTAGATGATGACGTGGAATTGAAAAGTTTGGATAGAGTGGATTTATGTTCCGGTGAGGTTGTCTGCTTGAAATGGTTCTTTCCCATGCCTGGAGCCGAGATGAGCTCTTTCAATGCGCGCACTTCGGCTTGTAAAACTTCCACTTCTAGGCGGGACTCGTTGAGAAGCTTCTCCGCCTTCTCGCGACGCTCTTCTGCGGAATTGACCATTTTGTAGGCTTCCTAGAAAAAAATAAAATATATATAAAAAACTTATTCCGTTGCGGGGAATCGAACCCCGGCCTTATGGGTGAGAGCCATAAATCCTAACCACTAGACCACAACGGAGGATGAGTGACCGAGTGGCGGAGGGGGTAGATAAGTCGGCGGGCAAGCTAGCCTGCCGGGAGGAGAGGGGAACCCCGAGGATACCTGAAACAGCTTCTCCGTCAATTCCTGAACCTCCTCATCCACTGTCGTCTGAATTTGTGTCATCTTTTTGTCTTTTTCGACCAACGCCATTCGAGTGGCACGCAACTCAGCCTGCATTCGAAGAAGCTCCTCGGCTCTCGGGCTCATTAGCTCGGAATCGGATGAGGTGGAAGCGGTGGAGGAGGTGGTGCTTCTTGCAGAGGTCCTGGAACATTGGAAAGTTGGAGAAAAGTGTTTCTTTTTGTTTTTGGTTGAATTTTAAACTTTAAGCGTTTATAACTCGCTTGTCGTTAAAGATAGAAAAATACGGTCAACTGAAAAATTGCTCAGCATAAAATTTTGCACATTTCATTAGTTGGAAGTTTTTTGATAGCTCTTAAACTAAGCGAGTTACATGCGTTTGAAGTTGCTCGCCTCTGCAAAGCCGCGGGAGAGAGGACGCAAGCAGTTAGAGCGCTCTAGCCGCCGCCCTTTCTCTGCGTCTCTTTTCTAGGCGCGCACAACTTTAAACCCCCGTATCTCGCTTAGTTTAAGAGCTATCAAAAAACTTCCAATTGATGAAATATGTAAAATTTTATGCTGAGCAACTTTGTAGTTGACAATTTTTTTATAGCTTTTACGAGAACCGAGATATAATCGTTTAAAGTTACCTACCCCTAAAAACTTCCAACGCTTATATCTCGCTTAGTTTAAGAGCTATCGAAAAGTTTTCAACTAACAAAATACTCCAATTTTTATGCTGATTAACATCCCAGTTAAACACTTTCCCCTATCTTGCCTCTAAGCCAAGCTACCTCAAAGTGTCCTGCGATTCTACAGACATCTCCAAATGAATCGGGTTTAGCACTGCGATTGCGTCAACCATTTTTGCATTTCACGAATCTTTCTGAAAAATCATGGAAATTTAAAGGTGCCCTTCTGATAGGGGTAAATAAAAAGAAGAATAAGAAGAAAAATGACGGATGATGTGTTTTTGATTGATAAAAACGATTTGTACATCGTATTGTAATAGAAGAAAAGAGGAGGAGGTGGAAGAGAAAACAGGTTTTAGTTGTGATGTAAGAAGAAGAAAAAGGGGGTTCCAATAATCCCGAATGGATTAAAAAAGAAGAAGCATTGCGAAACGATTGGGAAGGAAAAAAATAATTAAGAAATTCTTGGGATTCTTTGGGAAATATTTTGTTTTTGTAAAACTCTTATATCTTGGTTTAGAGTGGAGCTATCAAAAAGTGGTCAACTAACAAATTATTCAGCTTGAAATTCTGCACATTTCATTAGTTGAAAATTTTTTGATAGGGTTGACGGGAGCCGAGATACAAGCGTTTGAAGCTAGACAGTTAGAGCGCCTCTTTCAATGCGCCTCTTTTCTAGGGGCGCGCAACTTCAAACGCTTGTATCTCGCTTAGTTTAAGAGCTATCAAAAAATTTCCAACTAATGAAATGCTCAGTTTTTTAAGCTTAACAATATTGTCGTTGACCACGTTTTGCTATCTCTAACCAGAAGCGAGATATAAGCGTTTGAAGTTAGGTAACCTCTCTGGGAGTGCAGTAGAGCGTGATGCAACTTTAAAAATTATTTTAAACAGTTTAAAGCAATATTTACTATTTTTTAACCTTCAAAAATTGTGTACTCCTCGTAGACAATTAACAATTTTTTAGAATTAAAAAAAACCGAGAAGGATAAATTCCAGGAGATAGAGGAAAAGTCAGATGAGCAATGTCAGATGATAGATATTTTGAACTTTTCTCTCTCTCTCTCTCTCTCAAAAAAAAAAAAAATCAAAACGGATAGAATGACACATGCGCTATTTCTCTGTCTTGTCTATGGATCAGATGAGCATTAGAAAAATGAGAAAAGAAGAGAGAAATCAAAAACAATAAACACACAAAGATTGATGGGAAAAACATAGAGGGTCTAGAAAAATCAGGGGAAATTAGGTCATATTGAATTAGAAGCTTAATATCTCGGTTAGGAGGAGAGCTAGGGGAAAATGGTCAACTGCAAAATTGTTAAGCATGAAAAACTGAGTATTTCATTAGTTGAAAGTTTTTTGATAGCTCTTAAACTAAGCGAGATACAGGCGTTTGAAGTTGGGCTAGAGAGCGCAGACAGCTAGAGCGCTCTAGCCGCCGCCTTTTCTCTGCGTCTCACTTTTCCTGCGCGCCACTTCAAACGCTTGTATCTCGCTTAATTTAAGAGCTATTAAAAAACTTCCAACTAACAAAATACTCAGTTTTTTATGCTTAACAATTTTGCAGTTGATCATTTTTTGTTATCTCCACTCTCAATGAAGTTATACCAATTTTCAAATTACATAGCCTAAAAACAGCCAAAAAAGACCGTTCTCGATTCTAATCTTAGGAACAAATTTGAAATTAGTAAGAGAAAAGACCTTGAGAATGCTTCACATAAAAAGTGTCCTTCTTCTCTTGTTCTTATGACCCCTAAAAGAACTAATTTCAAAGAAAAAGGGGAGGAGGGAGAGAAGAAGAAGAAGCAAGTAAAAAAAAAAGAAAGAAGTTAGCTATTCATGAAAAGAAGTAGAAAAAGGAGCAAAAAAAGAAGAAAATGAAGAAAAAATTCCGTGCGAAAAGTGTAATCAAAGAAGTTACGACGTCTTCTTCTTCTTCTTCTTCTAAGGACCACAAGTGGCTCTCCTAGAAAAAAAATATTTTTCTTTTCCGGAAATTTCTAAATTTTTGTGCTTAATCAATAGATTTTCCCAACTTAGTTACACTTCTTAATTCAAAAAAAAAAATTGTCCACGAGGAGTACACAGCCTAAATATACAGTTTTAAGCTATTTTAAGATTTTGAGGGGTTTAGAGTGATTTTTAAGGGTGGCTCCAAGAGAAAAACTTGCTCAGAAGGCAAAAATACATCGATTAGCATTTTAAAAATTTGATTTTTCAAAAAAAAAATGTTGTCCACAAGGACTAACCGATTTTTTTTTTAGAATTTAATCTAGCAAGCTCAAATTTCAAAAAAATTGGTAAAATTAAATGTTCTACGCTTTTTTAGGCTTTTCAAAAAAGAAAAAAATTGGCAAAACTCTGAAAAAGTTGTCCACGAGGAGTACACAGCCTAAATTCAGTTTTTCCTCAATTTAGGGGGTTTAATGTGATTTTCATGGGTTGCTCCAAGAGAAAAAGTTGCTCAGAATGCAAAAAATATGCCGATCTAGCTATTAAAATTTTGAAATTTTGAAAAATTTTTTTTTTTGAAAAATCCAATATTTTTCAAATTTTTCAAAAGAGCCTAATTTAGCAGAACCTAATTGGAAATGACGCCAAAAGCGTCGAAAAAAAGAAAAAAGTCTAAAAAATAGCCCAAAAAAACCGATAGACCAATGAGTTGTGGTCAGTTTTTGGCCAAGAGAAAGGGGGAGAAAACCCGACTGTTTATTTTGTGGTTTCGTCCGTTCTCTCTTTTCAACAATAGTGTCTCTCAGTCGATATAAACTTTTTTTATATATTGGAAGTGAGTTGGATCATTCGAAAACACTCTAAACCCAGTTTAACATCTCTAGCTTTCAAAAAACCAAGGATATCTTGAAAATGAGAAGAGCTAGGAAAAAGTCGTCAACTGGAAAGTTGCTCAGCATAAAAAACTGCGTATTTTGTTAGTTGGAAATTTTTTGATATCTCTTAAACTAAGAGAGATATCCGTGTTTCAAGTTGAGCTCGAAAAGAGACGCAGAGAAAGGGCGGCGGCTAGAGCGCTCTAACTGTCTGTGCCCTCTTTTTCTAGAGACGCCCCACTTCCAACGCTTATAACTCAGCTCCCGTAAGAGCTATCAAAAAACTTTCAACTAACAAAATGTGCAAAATTTTAAGCTCCACATTTTTCCAGTTGACTATTTTCAGCTAGCTCCACCCATAAGCGAGATAAGACAGTTTTAAAAAGCTAACCAAAAAAGACGATCAATTGGAATGACGAAAAATGTCACGGGACCCTGTGCGGAACGAAAAACTAAACAGAAAACGAAGAAATCGAATTTTCTAGAGGAAAAAAAAAGTTTTGTGTAGAAGAAGACGACGACTAAAAGAAGAGAGCCAAAATAAGAAATAGGAAGTGCCAATCTCTGCGTCTCTCCACTTCACACACTATCTCGTTTTTGGAGAACAAGTGTGGAACAGATGGATGGGTGTCCAGAAGAATCTAAACAAAGAGAGAATGATGAAACATTAGAGATGAGACAACGGAGATTATCTGAAATGCATTGTTTTCTCCCATGGGTATTGAAAACGGGAGATAGGGGTGAGAGGGGGAGAGAGCGCAGAGAAAAGAGAGCGATTCTGTTTAAAGGGGTATATCTTGGTTTAGGGGGGAGATGGAGAAAAGTTGCCAACTAATGAAATGTGGAGAATTTTAAGCTGAGTATTTCATTAGTTAAAAGTTTTTTGATAGCTCTTAAGCTAACCGAGTTATAAGCGTTGAAAGTTGCGCGCCTGAAGAAAAAGCCTCTCTGTCAGCGCGCAACTTCAAACGCTTATATCTCGCTTAGTTTAAAAGCTATCAAAAAACTTTCAACTAACAAAATACTCAGTTTTTCATGCTGAACAATTCTCTAATTGACAATTTTTTCCCATCTCTTCCCTGAACAGTTTTCTCTGCGCTCTCTCCCCAAACTGTTCTCTAACTAGCGTCAGACTAAAGTCAGAGAGTGAGCCAAAACAAAAAGAATTGTGGCAATTAGATGTGTGTGACTGTGACAGAAAAAGGAATAGAAAACAGAGGAATCGTAATGAAATGAGTCACTTTGAATGTGAAGAGGGAGTCATCCCTCTTAAGAGACGCATTACCACCTGTCTTCCGGCGGTTAACGGTTTTGTGTCAATTCAAAATTATTGGTAATTTAGGGTTTTGGTGTACTCCTCGTGGAGGTTTTGTATGGATTTTAATAGGGAAAATTGTCCACGAAGAGTACACATCCTAAATAAGGTTTTTAGGGATTTTAAGATTTTAGGGGGTTTAGAGTGATTTTCAAGGGTTGCTCCAAGAGAAAAAGTTGCTCAGAATTCAAAAATATGCCGATTTGGCTAAAGAAATCCTGAAATTTCAAAAAAAAAAATTTTAATTTTGTACTCCTCTCGGACAATATTTCTTGGTTTCTAAAGGTAGAGATAATTAATGTACCATCTTCACATATTCAATCTATTGTTCTTAAAGATATTTTGATCATAAATCTTAGATTTATTGTCTTAGATAGCAATGTGAAGATGGTACATTACTCATAAAAAGGGGTGGAGTCATCTAAGCTATGGTTTAATCATTTATATATTTTTTCTTTTTTTTTTTAATTTTCATATCTAAACAAACCCTTAAGGATATTTTTTAATGAAAAAATTGTCCACGTGGAGTACACAGCTTAAATTCAGTTTTTCCTCGATTTAGGGGGTTTAGAGTGATTTTCAAGGGTTGCTCCAAGAGAAAAAATTGCTCAGAATTCAAAAATACATCGACTTAGCTAAAGAAATTTGGATATTTCAAGAAAAAAAATTTTGTCCGAGAGGAGTCCAAAATTAAATTTTTCAAAAAAGTTTTTAGGTTTATAGGAAACTCGTTAATTTAGCTTTTCTAAGCTTTGTTTAGGTTTTTTAAATAGTGAAAAATTAGCAAAACTCTGAAAAAGTTGTCCACGAGGAGTACACAGCCTAAATTAATTTTTTTCCGGGATTTGTGGGTTTTAGAGTGATTTTCAAGGGTTGCTCCAAGAGAAAAAATTGCTCAGAATTCAAAAATACATCGACTTAGCTAAAGAAATTTGGATATTTCAAGAAAAAAAAATTTTGTCCGAGAGGAGTCCAAAATTAAATTTTTCAAAAAGCTCGAATTTTCAAGAAAACTGCTTATATTGACTGTTCTAAGCTTTTTGAGGCTTATTAAAAACTAAAGAAATTGGTAAAACCCCGAAAAAATTGTCCACGAGGAGTACACAACCTAAATTTAGTATTTCTCTGTTTTAAGGAGTTTAAAGTGATTTTTAAGGGTTGCTCCAAGAGAAAAAGTTGCTCAGAGTACAAAAATACATCGATTTAGCTGAAAAAATCTGAAAAATTTGAAAAAAAAATTTTTGAAAAAAAATCTATCCCGCAGTACCAAAAGCCCTAAAATAGTCACTAAAAAACTAGAAGCTAGAAAATGACAAATGAGAGAACCTTTCTCCTCTCTCCGACACAGACGACCAAAAAATTCCCGCGGGGCGAACGAGAAAAAAACGGGAAACAATTTCCGACAACCAAGAAAAAGGGCATAAAATATTCACGAGTTTTCCGCGAGTTTTACTCGACTTTTTTCTCTCTAAAAGTTTTAGAGAAGAAAAAAAATCGATAGACGTCATCTAATGATGACACACACTTTTCAAGGGAGAGAGAGAGGGAGGGACCATGAGAAAATTGAATTAGCACTCGCACACACATAGAAAAGGAAGGGAAGGGCTCTTTAGTATACACATTTGGTTGTGGAATGCAAAAAAGGAATGAGAAAAAAACAATGAAAGGGAATTTTTAAGTATTTGCTTAAAAAAATATTTTGTAAAAAATTGTAGTCCTCGTGAACAAATTTTTTTTTCGAAAAATCAAAATTTCAAAAGGTTAATCGATGTATTTTTGAATTCTAAGCAACTTTTTCTCTTGGAGCAACCCTTAAAAATCACTTTTAACCCCCTTAATCAAGGAAAAACTGAATTTAGGCTGTGTACTCCTCGTGGACAATTATTTAGGAAGCTTTGAAACTCAAAATATCTTTCAAAATCAGTTTAAATATTCGATAACTCTCTAAAAAGTACGAAAAAACCGAATAAAATGGAAAACTAGAAAAAATCGGGTTTGTAGTCCTCGTGGACAAAATTTTTTTTTTTCAAAAATCAAAAATTCAAAATGTTAATCGATGTATTTTCTTAAACCAACCCTTGAAAATCCCTTTAAACCCCCTAAATAAAGGAAAAACTGAATTTAGGTTGTGTAGTTCTCGTGGACAATATTTTAGGTGCCTTTAGAATTCAAAATATCTTTCAAAATCAGTTTAAATATTCAACAACTGTCTAAGAAATGCAAAAAACCCGAATAAAAAAGAAAAATTGGAACAGTAGAAGACTGGAGACCTGTCCAAACTGATAAGAGAGACTGGCAACCGATAATCTCTATTTGCTAAGTGTTCCATTCGGACAGATAGTCTTTTGACACTCTTTTCCCGACTTTTCCCCCTTTTTTTCTGTTCCATGGAATGACATTTTGATGGGAACCACGAGAAGTTATAGTTAAGGACTGGTTTTAATGAGTTTTATTTGGTTGGATAGGAAAATCAGGGATATCTTGAAAACTAGAAAAGCTAGAAGAAAATGGTCAACTACAAAATTGTTCAGCTTGAAATTCTTCGTATTTTGTTAGTTGAAAGTTTTTTGATAGCTCTTAAATTAAGCGAGTTATAAGCGTTTGAAGTTGCGCGCCCTTGGAGAAGAGACGCAGAGAAAGGGGGAGGCTAGAGCGCTCCAACTGTCTGCGCCCTCTCTCGGCGGCGGCTCCAAACTTTAAAGAGCTGTATCTCGCTTAGTTTAAGAGCTATCAAAAAACTTTCAACTAACAAAATACTCAGTTTTTCATGCTGAACAATTTTCCAGTTGACCATTTTTTGCTATCTCCACTCTCAATGAAGTTATACCAATTTTAAAAAACAATATCAAATTTTTATTGCACATTCAAAAAACAAAAAATTCCAAAAACAATCTAAGACCACTGCTCCTCAAACGGGTTTCTTGCTGTTGGCGGGAATCGTTCAATGAAGTCTCCAATGAGAAGTTCTAGCATTCTAAAAACTTTATGGTTTATGACGGACCACTTAATGGTCCCGGGCACTTACGTTGGCTTATGCGCCGATGGTGCTACCTTAGCCACTCCATTTGCGTTTTTCTCTTTTTTATTGATTTTTTTCATGGAATTTAAGGTAATCACTTTTGGGGGCTTAACCTGCACTAATCCTTGGGGGATATCTTCTGAATCCTCATTAATCCTATTACTCGGCTCCACTTGCGTCTTTCCATCCTCCCTTAGATGATAATAAGGATGAGGTTCAAAATGAATCGACTCGATTATACTCTTCTCAATTGGTACAGTATCCCAGGCTCCGCCCCCTGACGTCTCCTCCCCAATAGAGCGCTTATCTCTATTAATATTTCGGCGAATAAAGTCTATCGGCTTCTGGGTGACTAACCCATCGGAGCCAACAAACTTAAGCTTGGTGGGTTTCTTCTGAACATCTGAATCTCTTGCTCCAAATATCATCTTGGATAAGACTTTCCGAAGCCTCATTCGATTCTGAGCCCTTATTCGATGATTAAGAGTTTTGATACGACGCATTCTATCGATTTTTCTCATTTTTTTGAGATTTTTTTTGCGATTAATGATAGGCTTCCCGGCACGGACTAGAAGCGGTTTTGGGTTACGGTTGATAGGCTTAGGTTGTTTTTGGATGGGACCAACGGCGCCTCCATGAAGCTGAAATTATATTTTTTGTTGAAAATGGCTTAAATCCCCTTAAAACCCCTTAAAACCCCCTATGAATCCCTAAAAACCCAAAAAATCAAAATTTCCCAAAAAATGTCTAAATGGCTCAGTGGCCTTTATCCCTTAGGAAATAGGTCCCAGGTTCGAACCCCCCAGTGGCTAATACTTTTTTTCTTTTTTGTTTATCCTAAAGCCGACTAAAACTAGTCTGAAAATGTCGAAAAATCCGGTTAAACCATAAAAAAATCATTTTGAAATCCAAAAAAAAACCAATTTTCTAGTATTTTTTTGGCTGAAAATGACTCAAAAATGTCTTAAAACCCCTTAAAACCCTTTGAAACCCACCAAAAAATCCCAAAAAATCCAAAAAACCAAAATTTCCCAAAAAATGTCTAAATGGCTCAGTGGCCTTTATCCCTTAGGAAATAGGTCTCAGGTTCGACCCCCCTAGTGGCCAATACTTTTTTTCTTTTTTGATTTTTCTTCAAACGACCTAAACTAGCCTGAAAATGGCTAAAATTCGTTAAAACCATAAAAAAATCATTTTAAAATCCAAAAAAATTAATTTTTCCTAAATTTCTAGGATTTTTTCGCTGAAAATGACTCAAAACAGCTTGGAAATGCCTTAAAACCCCTTAAAACCCCCTATGAATCCCAAAAAATCCAAAAAACCAAAATTTCCCAAAAAATGTCTAAATGGCTCAGTGGCCTTTATCCCTTAGGAAATAGGTCTCAGGTTCGACCCCCCTAGTGGCCAATACTTTTTTTATTTTTTGATTTTTCTTCAAACGACCTAAACTAGCCTGAAAATGGCTAAAATTCGTTAAAACCATAAAAAAATCATTTTAAAATCCAAAAAAATTAATTTTTCCTAAATTTCTAGGATTTTTTCGCTGAAAATGACTCAAAACAGCTTGGAAATGCCTTAAAACCTCTTAAAACCCCCTGGAAACCCTAAAAATCCAAAAAATCAAAAATTCCCAAAAAATGTCCAAATGGCTCAGTGGATTTTATCCCTTAGGAAATAGGTCTCAGGTTCGAACCCTCTAGTGGCCAATATTTTTTTTCCTTTTTATTCTTACCTTCCGCTTAATGGGTCTCCCAACTGGCTTAGTCTTCACCAATTTCCCTGTATTCTTTAAATTACTATGATCCGAAAGATCATAATCCAAATGTGCAAATGGATCTGGGCGTGCAGTGACTGCCACTTGCTTAACCTGTAATACAATGTCATGCCCTTTTAATAGAGGTCTCTAATTACCTCCTGGATCAATGTAGTATATATCTTGGGGGCTACAGTAGTATTCAGAATCTGATCCTCAACCATCTCTCCAGATCCTTCCTCATCACTGAAGAACATTGTCTCATTTCCCAATAACATCATTTCCATGGGTGACGTTGGGGTTACTGTAGTCCTTAGAGTTAGCTCTTCTCGATGAAGATCACCCATTAGTCTAGCAACTTCATCACGAACCTGGAAGAAATAGTGTGTGGAATGGAGAGACGCAGAGATATAAACTTCTCCACTGGATTTTCGCATTGACACTTTCACATGAGGTTTAAATTGGGAATCGAGGACTTGGGGGTCTAATCTGGGCACGGAAGTGGTGTCATCGGGTTTAGCGGTTAGCTCATAGTCGTCATAGTCACCATAGTCTGGAGCTGAAATGTTTAAAGTGGGCTAGCGCGCCGAAAAGGTGCCGAAAATGTGGTAAACTATAACTCCCTTTAAAAATGAGATTTTTAGACGAATAAAAAAAGGAAATGGTAGATCTTGACGAGCTCTACACGATTAGCTAGCTTAGGAAAATATTGGTTTAGTTTAAACAAAGTTAGACGGCTTGGAATAGGTAATAGGGGCCTAAACCTCTGTTTTAAGCTATCTAACCCGGTTTAGACTAATCCAAAAAACCCAATAGCTAGCTTATCGTGTAGAACTCGTCAAAAGCTATTGATTTCATTTTTTGATCGTTTAAAAATATCGTATTTAAAGGAAGTTATAGCCTGGCCCATTTTTGGCACGTTTCGGCATTTTTTAAACTTTAATTAGCGCCCTTATATTAGAGGTACCTGGTGAAGTAGCAGTTTTTGCTGGTTTAATGTCCAAAACCACTTCCGGATGTTGTTTTGTGTTAGTGTCTAAGTCAATGGTAGCTGTAATCTGTTTTTTTTTTGACATTATTACTGTAGCCTAAACACTCACCCATAAAAACCGGCTTCTTCCTGGGGAAACTGAAATTATATCGATTTTTGAACCAATTAAAAATTAAAAATTAAAAAATTACCAATTGACTACACAAACCGCTAACAACAAATACCATCGCATATTCGGGGGCGATTCTCGAAGGAATGATATCAAGAAGCGCGGAAGGAAGCGGCGCGACTCTGCAAGCCGTAACAAGTTTGCCGCCAACTTGTTGTTTTTGAGTGATACGCCGGGGGATTAATGCGTTAAGCGATGACATAAGTATTCGGGAATTTTTTGGGGAGGAGGAGAAGAGGATATCTATCCGCCTTCAAGATTTTTTGTTAGAAATATATATTTTTTGAACGGCTTATATCTCGATTTGAGTTGGAGATAGGGATAAATGGTTAACTAGAGAATTGTTCAGCTTGAAATTCTGCGTATTTCATTAGTTGAAAGTTTTTTGATAGCTCTTAAACTAAGCGAGATACAGGCGTTTGAAGTGGCGCGCAACAAAAGTGAGACGCACAGAAAAACGGGGAGGCTAGAGCGCTCTAACTGTCTGCGCCCTCTCTCGCCGGCGCCAAACTTTGAACGCCGGTATCTCGCTTAGTTTAAGAGCTATCAAAAAACTTTCAACTAATGAAATGCGCAGAATTTTAAGCTGAACAACTTATTAGTTGACCATTTTTTGATAGCTCTACTGCGAATTAAGATATGATACCAAACAAAAAAAAAAGAAAAAACATTCTTTATTATCAAAAAAAGCACCGAAAATTTTTTTAAAAAATTGGTCAACATGTAAAATGAACCCGTAATTCTTATTATTGTTCTGAATCCTCGTTATTATTATTATTATTATTATTAGTATGAACATTTTTCAGGGTCAACGACTTCAAATCCTTCGAACTCGAATGAGAAATCGATGCCAACCGGGAGGAGATGGATCGACGAAGTCGTTCGTACAGTGGAGCGCACATGCGAAGGGCGACCTGGAAGAAATTTTTGAAATTTTTTTGAAAAAAAAATATTTTGAAAAAATCAAAATTTCCTACAGTAATCCCTGGGACCGATCTTAAACTTTGCCAAAAAGGTCCTAAAATATGTTTTTCGTTTTCAGCTCGTTCTAAGCTTCAAAATGAGCTAAAAAATGCTTTGAACTGACAATTTTTAGAAAAATCAAAAAATTTAAAGTTTCCTACAGTAATCTTTTCGTGATGGGACCCAATTTTTTAAAATCTAGTCATGATTATACTCATTTTGAAGGGCTTGAAGAGCTGAGCTCGACTAAAATAGTGAAAATAGATGGAACTTTGGTTTTTTAAGGAAATTTCAAAAAAAAAAAACAAATTTTTTTGGTTCGAATTTTTTCGAAACTACAGTAATCCAAAAAGGCCATGTTTAGACTCATTTTGAAGCGCTTAACCTCCTTTTTCCAACTCACATAAACTACATTACTCCCCAACTAACCTCATAAGGCGGCGGTGGCTCATCTGGCTCAATCAACAAAGACGAATCATCAGCAATCTCCCTATACCCATTTGACCACGCGGATATCCCCCCGATTGACAAGGATCTTAACGGAAGACCTCTGGAAGGGATCGCTCGGTTCCTTCCATTCTCCAGAAAACTTAGATTCTCCTCGTTGGTCCCGCCGGCAAATGTCATACTTCTACTGACCCGAATAGGCCTTGGGGTTACTGTAGCTGGCTCTGAGATTGTGTTTTCTGTTTCTGTGGCTCCGTAGTTCCTTAGAACGATATGCTCGTTTGTGGTGGATACCAGGGGACGAGGATGGATAACTGGATCCAAAAATCTCAGATTTGGATAATTCGTCTGGAATATGCAGATTATTCAGGCCCCTTAGGCTAGCTCACATTAGAATTAGCAATAGTATTCTGCATGAGCATAACTTCACTATAAGAAGGCACCACAAAATGTTGTTCTCTTCTCAATAAATCTTCCAATTCTACAGTATCCATTGTAGAAGTTCGGGTTAATGGTCCGGTGTAGTTGATGGAGTTTGGGCTGGAAAAAATTACTTATACTAACTTCACTACACTAATCCCCATAGAAAATAGTTAATCTTAGATGATTGATTGCTAGATTTTCCATAATATATACATTTTAATCCCTCTTGGAACACACCATTTCTTCTTTGTTTCGAAATAATGAGTATATCTCGATTAGGGGTGGAGGTATCAAAAAATGGTCAACTAACAAAATATGCAGTTTTTATGAATAACAATTCACTAATTGATCATTTTTTGGTATCTTTAACGGAAAGCGAGTTATAAGCGTTTGAAGTTCGACGCAAACTCTGTCAGAGATACACTTTTTAACGGCTTATATCTCGATTTGTGT
This sequence comes from Caenorhabditis wallacei, assembly GCA_963932035.1. Taxonomy (NCBI): domain Eukaryota; kingdom Metazoa; phylum Nematoda; class Chromadorea; order Rhabditida; family Rhabditidae; genus Caenorhabditis; species Caenorhabditis wallacei. Next base: position 692,631 of record OZ009934.1, read on the forward strand.
TGGAGATAGGGGAAAATGATTAACTAGAGAATTGTTCAGCTTGACATTCTGCGTATTTTGTTAGTTGCAAGTTTTTTGATAACTCTCAAACTTAGCGAGTTATAAGCGTTTAATGTGGCCCGCAGCAAAAGTGAGACGCAGCGAAAGCGGGGAGGCTAGAGCGCTCTAACTGTCTGCGCCCTCTCTCGGCGGCGCTAAACTTTGAACGCTTGTATCTCTCTTAGATTAAGAGCTATCAAAAAACTTTCAACTAATGAAATGCGCAGAATTTTAAGCTGAATAATTTATTAGTTGACCATTTTCTTCCAGCTCTAACAGAAACCAAGATATAATCATTTAAAGTTAGCTATCCAAAAGTAACTCACCTTAAATAATGCGTTCCAAACAGCTTGACCACCTGGAACGACAATACAGCCGTCCTCCATTCGGTATAAATCCTCAACGGCCAAGACAGCACTAAAATCGAGAAAAACCAAAAAACGATCGGATGGAGAAACCAGGGAGGAGTTGGTCGATTAAAAGCGAGAATCTCCTCCACAAATCCAACATCTGATAGATCCATTCCCTCTCGGACCTCCATATAATCATCTTTTGTTTCGTTATCATTAAAAAATCGAGATCTTTGTTGCTCGAATTCCGTTGCGGCTTGCATGTTGGCAAATACAAAACTTCGAGTTAGACGAATTCGGGTGACATGGAATTTTTCGACTTCAAGGATTGATTTGGAGATATCCTAAAATGATATTCTAGGGGTCATAACTCGGTTCCCATAAGAGCTATCAAAAAATGATCAACTAGTGAAATATTGCTCTTAGTAAGGGCTATATTTTTTTTGTTGAAAGTTTTTTGATAGCTCTTAAACTAAACGAGATACGAGCGTTTGAAGAAGTTGCGCGCCCCCGAGACGCAGAGAAAGCCCAACTTCAAACGCCTATATCTCGGCTCCTGTGATAGTTATCAAAAAAGGTCAACTAATGAAATGTAGCCCTTATTAAGAGGAATATTTCATTAGTTAACAATTTTCCGATATCTCTAAAGGGAACAGAGTTATGAGCCCTAGAACTAGAACTAACCCTAAATCCACAAGTATCATAAATGAACATGCTCCCTGCTTGATGAGAATTGACCCGCTCGTAGTAGACCTGGGTGGCTGACACAGCGTCTCCGTTACGGTATCTGGGAAAGGATAAGTCTTAGCTAGTGGCCTAGGACCTGACAAGCTCGGCCATGGCCTCTATTTACTACAGTAACCTTTGAACCAAAACCTTGCCTCAAAATAACTTAAGATGGTTACTGTAGTAAGAAGATCTTAAGATTTTAAAAGCCTCACCTCGTAACCTGCCTAGTCTTCCTCGTATAATGATAACATACACTCTTCCACCAAACAATCGGAGGGCTAGTCCGCAGAGCCGTAATATAATCTAGAGCATCTTCCACCCTCACTTTCTTCATACTTATGATCTTTGTTCGACTATGCCAACATTCCATTAAATAAACGATGTAGAGCATTAGACCGAACACAATTGGAACGAAGTTGTAGCCCTGAGCGCATGGACCGTGTTGGTAGCTGCAATTTAGCTATGAATTAGGGAAATCATATTTTTAATTTCCTACAGTAATCCTTGACACTTACCAACTTTCTCAAAAAGAATTTTTTTTCAAAATCAGCTTATTTTGAGCTTAAACTAAGCCAATTCTAAGGAAAATGAAAAAATTCAACATTTCCTACAGTAATCCTTTCCTGGTGGGACCTAAGTCAAACATGATTATACTCATTTTGAAGGTCTTGGAAAGCTGAATTCGAATAAAATAGTGAAAAAAGATGGAACTTTTTTAAAAATACATTTTTTTGAGAAAATACAGTAATCCGGACAAGTTCATACTCATTTTAAAAGTCTTAACCTCCTCTTTTCGATCCGTCAACTCACATTAACAATGGCTGACTTCCCGAGTATGCCTCATGCTTAACATGACAATAAGTGGCATAGAAGAAACACAAAACGAGTAATAGAGAACAAACGAGACATTTCCCATATCCGGTTCTTCTCAACACTCTGAACAGATTTGGACGACGTGGCTTAGCCACATGTTCCTGAGAGTCAACGGTCCCCGTCATGGTGTCATGGTACCTAAAATTTAAGGTTTTGAATTTTTTTGTTCTAAAAAAGTGCATGCGCCTTTAAAAACAAGGTTAAACCACAAAAAAAAAACACAAAAAAAGCGAAAAAAAGAAAAAATTGAAGGAAGGAAGGGGGCGGAAATTGATGAGTTTTGGCGGGGTGACTAGGATAAAAATGGGGCAATTGAATTCAATTTTTTCGAGGAAAATGGGCAATTTAAAGGGCGAATTATGGGAATTGAGCTTTTTGTATTTTTTGAAAAAAATGTTTTTTTTTTTGAAAATTAAAAAAAATTTTTTTTTCAGAAATGCCTCAATTTTCTTTTAAAAAAAATCATTACACCCTTATTTTTTAACAGTTTACGACAAAAACCCTCTCCCAGAGAGACAGAGAGACGCAGACACTCTCGCTTCTCTGCGCTCTCCTCTCTCTCCTCGCCAATCTTTAAAGGTCCATAACACTAGAAGAGATAGAGAAAAATTTCTAGAGACAAAAATAATCTCCATCAAATTCTCTACATTTTCTTACCAAAAAAGTTGAAAGAAATCGAAAAAAAATTTTTTTTTTTGAACATTTTTATTTTTTGACTAAAAATATTTTTTCAAAAAAATGCCTCAATTTTCTTTTAAAAAAATCATTAAACTCTTAGTTCTTAACAGTTTATGACTGAAAACCCTGTTCCGAGAGACGAAGAGACGCAGACACTCTCGCTTCTCTGCGCTCTCCCCTATCTCTCTCCAGGCCAATCTTTAAAGACTCATATCTCGAAAACTAGAAAAGATAGAGAAAAACTCCAAGAGACAAAAATAATCTCCATAAAATTCCCTACATTTTCATATCAAAAAAGTTGGAAAAAATCGAAAAAAAATTTTTCAACCTAAAAAAAACTAGGAAAAGTGGGCGGAGCCTAAACTTTGAAACTTTTTTTTTCGCAAAAAAAATAAGTGGGCGAAAGAGATGTTCGGGTAAATCTCCGAAGGAATCATTCCCCCCGAGAGAGGGCTAAGAAAAAATGACTCTTTGTCAAGTTTGCACACAAAAGAGCAAAAAACCAAGTTTTTTGGGGACCCTACAGTAATCCCAAAGGGGTACTGTAGGCTTAGCTAGAGCTACTTTTTAAAAAATAAAGAAAAAAGAAAAGAAAAAAGTTTAGCCACCATAAAAGTCCTTTAATGAATTCATTATCCATTTCCCCCCTTTTCAAAAAAAAAACTTCACTTCAAATTTAGAATTCATTAGAATTCCTCAAAAAATCCTTTTCTTAGCTAACCACATGGATTTTGAACTTTCAAAAAAATCTTTCTTTTCTCAAAAAAAAAATGGAAAGTGACACCGTGGTAATTCAATCAGATTCGTGCAGTACCCTTTTAGTGCGAAGAGGTGTTAATGAGATTTTGGGGAGGGAAGGAAAAGATAGTTTTGGGTTCAAAAAACATTGCTAAGCAGGATAAATTGCTTCCAATTCAGGTAAAATAGTGTATCTAGCGTTTAATAATGTTTAGTAGCGCTTAAAATAGCTATACACACAGCTTTCATGTTCTGGATAGTGTTCTTGGGGGTGACTAACTTTAAACGTCTGTATCTCGCTAGCCATTAAAGCTACAAAAAAGTTGTCAACTAAGAAAATGTAGAGCTTGAAATTTTGTATATTTCGTTAGTTGAAAGTTTTTTGATAGCTTTTAAACTAAGCGAGATACAGGCGTTTGAAGTTAAGCGAGAGTGCGCAGAGCGCTCTAGCCGCCGGCGTTTCTCTGCGTCTCTTTTCCGGTCACTTTTTAGGAGTGCGCAACTTCCAACGCTTGTATCTCACTAGCCATTAAAGCTGCAAAAAAGTGATCAACTAACAAAATGTAGAGCTTAAGATTCTCTATCTTTCATTAGTTGATCACTTTTTGATAGCTATCACAGAAACCGAGATATAAGCGTTTTAGTAATAGAGATATAGTTAGCTTAACTATTTAACGTATGTTAGCCTAAAAAGTCTAGAAAAAAGCGATTTAAAGACCCTAAATGGCCAAACCTAATTGAATCCACTAAAAAACTCGTAAAGTTTCTGTAACCCCCATCTGGTGCCACACACCAAAAAGTTTGGCTACGTTGAGCTCATTGAGAAGAGATACGAGCACACAAAAAAAAGAAAAGGGAGGAGGAGGAGGAGGGGATCTATTCCCCAAGAGATTCCGATCTGAAATTGGACACGTCGTGTTAAGAGAGAGAGAGAGAGAGGGAGAGAGCACATCCTTCTTCTTCTACAACAACGACACCATAATAGAGTTTGATTTGAGTCACATCTTTAGAAGACAAGGGAGAGAGAGAGAGAGAGGGAGAGAGAGAGAGAGAAATCAGAAATTATTTCTCTCTGTTTTTTTCGTGTGTTCTAACTAAAAAAAAACAAAAAAAGCGGGGAAACCATCAATTAGGTAGGTTAGCTTAGAGATTTTTTACTGTCTAAACTTCAAAGCTTCATAACTCCGCCGTTTTTAAATTTAGCAAAAAATGGTCAACTAACAAAATACTCAGTTTTTTAAGCTAATCATTTCATTAGTTGACAACTTTTTGATAGCTCTAACGTGAAGGGAGATACAGGCGTTTGAAGTTGCGCGCCCCTAGAAAAGAGACGCAGAGAAACGGCTGCGGCTAGAGCGCCCTAGCTGTCTGCGCTCTCTTTCCCTATTTCACTTGTTTCCTATGGTATCTAAGAAATGAAATCTAAGTCATTTTAAGCCATAAATTTCATAAATAGATAGTTTTTTCATAGCTAGAAAATTTAAGAACAATTTCAGAAAAAAATAAAATTAATCTAACTTTCGGCTTAAAGTATTATGAAAAAAAAACTCCCAAACTATTTATGTAACAACAAAAATATAAACAACGCTTGCCCCCAAAAATATTCGTAGGCTATCCCCCAGAAATATCCAAAACCGCTTCTCCCCCCAAAATCTCTCCCATCCCCATGGGACCATCGCACTTTGACTTTGACTTTCAAGATCCATTTCGAAGTGATAAAATTGTCGCAAAATAGTTTTTCTTTTTTCTTTTTTTTTTGGGGAGGAGAGAAAAGACAGAAAAAGACGGAGAGACACTTGTTATAGAAGTTTTGAGGGAGGGAAGGGTGCGGAGGGGGAGAAGCATAAATTAAAGAGCCCTTCTTTTCCCATTTTGCTTCCAAATGGCTAATGGGTTCAGAAGAGGGCATTGTGTGTGTTGATGAAGAATTGAGGGGAGGAAGTGGTGATGAATTGGATTTGAACGGCTAGGCTCCGCCCACTTTTTACTAAGTTTCTATTATCCTAAATGTTATAAACGATGTTTCATAAATTAAATTTAAAAAATTGACTCCGCCCACAAATTTTTTGAAATAAAGTATTGAAATTGATAAGACAAAATTTAGCTAAAATATAAAAATTCAAAATTTTTAAAATTAAGCCCCGCCCCCTCTTATCACATTCTAAAAAGATCATGGATAAGAGATGTTATAGATGATGTCAATATATAGACTCCGCCCACTTTTTAGTGAATTTTTTAAAAAGTGGAATTGATAAAACAATATTTTTTTCGAAAAATAATATTTAGAAAAAATTAAATTAAGCCCCGCCCACTTTTAGAGGGTTTAAAATTTAGTTTTTTAGAAGCCCAGTTTTATAGAAGCTAAAATATAGAAATTTAAAATTTTTCGGAAAAATAAGCTCCGCCTACTTATCAAAAGTTAAAATTTAATTTTTTATTGGTTTTAGCTAAAAGGGGCGGAGCTTAGTCAGTTTTCGAAAAAATAGTTCTAAAACTCTTATATATATTGAGTGTGTTGCAAAAATAAAAACGGAACCTTCCGGTTTTTCTTGGGGTTTTTAATCCCCCTCCTCCTCTTCTTAAACCTCTTTTCCTGGCATCTTCTTCTTCTTTGTGGTAGTTTAAAGTGTTGTTTCGTAGTTTTGAGTATGAATGGGTTTTTGGGGGTTCTAAGGGTGAATATGAAAAAGGGGAGGAGGGAATATTGCTTAACAGAAAAAGCTTAGCTACAAGGTTTAAGGATTACTGTACTAAACATAGAACCTACTTTTAACTCATATACGGTGTATAGCGTATTAAATTAGGATGTATCCTATATTAGATTAAATACTATCATCGATTACAGTACTTAAATATGTACCTTAATCTTAAAATAAATTTTAAAATTTCAAAAATTTGCAGGACCAAAAAACCTATCCAAACCCGCTCCCCAAACATCATCACATTAGTGACACGTCATCAAGCCCTCATTTATGTGTTCAATGGAGCAAGAAGCATCCCCTCTCTTCCCGTCCCAAAAAAGTTGTAGAGTAAACAACGCAATTTTTGGTCCCCCGCCGGCCAGATGGATTCTTTTGGTGGAATTCCGAAAAAAGATTTATTTATTTATCATGGTGTACAAAAAAAATGGAACCCGATGAAGAAATGCATGGAATAGGCCCTATTCAATAGGGAGAAGCTCGGATTAAAAGGAAGAAACTAATTATGCAAACTGGGGGAAACATGGCAAAGTATTAATGGCAATTATTATTTACAAGAGAATTGGGGCACACTTTCGGCACAAATTACAAGCAAGTCTCTTTTTGAGCAATTGGCTCATTTTCATACTGTATCTCGTTATTATCAATCGGTTTCTTATCAAGATCTGGTTGATTGTAATATCCATTTGATGTACTTGGAGTATTACTGTTATTCGGTTGGTTGTAATACTCATTTGATACTGGTGATAGTTCTGAAATGTCATAACTCGCTTAGTTTGATAGATAGCAGAAAATAGTCTACTGAATAATTGCTAAGAATAAAATTCTACGCATTTTGTTAGTTGAAAGTTTTTGATAGCTTTTACAGGAACGGAGATATTAGCGTTTGAAGTTAGGCTCTTCGGGGGGCGCGCAATTTCAAATGATTGTATCTCGCTTAGTTTAACCGCTATCAAAAAACTTTCAACTAACAAAATACGCGGAATTTTAAGCTAAACAAATTTCTAGTTGGCCACTTAAGCGTTTAAAGTTAGCTATTCGCAAGAGGTACTTTAACTGTGCCTATTCTGGACTTTTAAAATAAAACTAGAGTGTCTGCGTCCCTCACTGCAATCTAACTTAAATTTGAAAAAATTGTTTCAATAAACACTTCCCCAAAAAAGCTTACCTGTCTGCCCATCCTCCATGGTCACAGCTGTATACAACACTGACGACTGTTGTACTTCCTTGGTTTTGGGGATAAGATATGAATTGTCTTCTGGTGCTGATCCATCTAAAGAATTATCAGTTTTTTAAATAAATAAAAAAATAAACTTACAATCGAAAGGTTCAGTTTTGTATCTGGATGAGTTCACTGACTGCATTCGACTTATCAAGTCGCCATTGGGAAGGGTGAACTGAAATTTTTTAGTTATATCTCAATTTTGGTTAGAGATATCAAAAAGCTGTTAATTGATGAATCGTTAAGAATAAAAAATTACACATTTTATTAGTTGACAGTTTTTTCATAGCTATTACAGGAAGGGAGATATAAGCGTTTGAAGTTGAGTGCCGCAGAAAAGGGGCGTGCAACTTCAAAACTTCAAACGCTCATACCTCGCTTCTCGTAAAAGCTATCAAAAATCTTTCAACTACAAAATTGCTCACCAAAAAATTCTACACATTTCACTAGTTGACCACTTCCCTCTATCTCTCACCACAACCAAGTTATCCCCCTCTAAACAATCCACCTACCGTAGCCATCGAAGTCGGCGAACTTGGCATGCTCGCCTGATCAAAATACGTCTGCGGATCAATATTCCCATCGAAAATCTCTCGAAGCTGCTCCGTCTGAAACTTCTCCTCCGCACTCAAATCCGTATCACTCAAATTGTTAGCATTCTCCAAAAATAATTGAGGAACTTTACAAAATTCCTTGAATCGTTGATAAAGAGTGTCGAAATCAGGGCGAGATTTTGGATCAGCCATCCAGCAACGAAGTAGTTCTTGATACAGATCCGGAGAGCAATTTGGAGGTTGGGAGAGCCGATTTCCATCTGCAAATCTTTTTTTTAGGCTCCGCCCACTTCCTGTTAGCGAGAAAAGGGGCGAAGCCTAACCAATTTTTTTAATTTTAGGCTCCGCCCATTTTGACAATTTCAGAAAATTGGAAAAAATGAGCTCCGCCCACTTTTTAACTAATTTTTTTCAAGGAAAAGGAGAAAATGGGCGTGACCTAATTTCTCGAAACTATAAATTTAAGATCCTTTAAAAGTGGGCGGAGCCTAAAAAGTAGGCGTGGCCTAATTTTCTAGAAAAAAAACTCTATTTTTTCAATTTTTGCAAAAAAAAAAAAACAAACCTCTTAAGAAATTATGAATACTCTCAGTATCCATCCCTTGATAAGGACTCTGACCAAAAGTAATAATCTCCCAACAAGTCACACCAAACGCCCACACATCCGATGCGTGGGTGTAACAATGTTTCGAGAAAATCTCAATCGCCAACCACTTAATCGCCACTTTTCCCGACTTGATCGTGATTGAATCGGCGTCGTGTTTAAGAATTTTGGATAAACCGAAATCGGTGATCTCAACGTGATTGAACTTTTTGACGAGGACATTTCGAGTGGCGAGATCTCGATGAACGACTCTTTGTTGGTATAGGTATCTCATTCCAGATGCAATTTGGTAACAATATAACATTTGTTCCCTGGCACCCAAATTCTCTTTGTGAAGCTTCAAAAAACTCTGTAGATTTCCTAATGGTCTATAGATTGTGACTATCTTCAACCCATCGTCATGCATACAAAATCCAATAATCTTCAGAAGATTCTCATGTCTTAAACGGAACATATTCGTCGCTTCTTCGATCATCTCATCCGTTTGGGATTGCCCTGTTTGAAACACTTTTATCGCCACTGGTATCTTCACATTCTTCGGTTTTTTGGGGTAATAAATACCGGCGAACACGGTGCCAAACGCTCCGGATCCAAGCTTTTTATCCATTTTGATTTGTAGTTCCGAGGATGGGATTAAGTTGATTCTCGACATGTTTGGACGGACGCTCGAGTCAATTGGAGTTAGTTCAGGCATATCAATGTCCATCTCGGCGATTTTTAGTTTTTTCCCGATTCGTTGGCAACGCCAGTAGATTAGCTGGAATTAGTTTTTTATTATTTTGCGCTATATCTGAATTGCGGTGAGAGCTATCAAAAAATTGTCAATTACAAAATTGCTCAGAATTAAAAACTAAGTATTTCATTAGTTGAAAGTTGTTCAATAGCTCTCAAACTAAGCGAGATACAGGCGTTTGAAGTTGCGCACCGTAAAAACTTTTTTGCCGAACTTCTAACGCATATATCTCAGCTCCCGTTAAAGCTATCAAAAAACAGTCAACTACAAAAATGATCACCATAAAAAACTGAGTATTTCATTAGTTGGAAATTTTTCGATAGCTCTTAAACTAAGCGAGATACGGGCGCTTGAAAATGGGCGCTCCTTCAAAGAGAGTGCAGACAGTTAGAGTACCCTAGCCGCCGTCCTTCCTCTGCGTCTCAATTTTTTGCGCGCCACTTCAAACGCTTATAACTCGCTTAGTTTGAGAGATATCAAAAAACTTTCAGCAAACAAAATACTCAGTTTTTTAAGCTGAACAACTTTCCAGTTGACCATTTTTTGCTATCTCTTTTCTCAATGAAGTTATACTAATTCTAAAAGTTCCTAGCCAAAACACGGCCGAAAGTCTGGAGTTCTGCTCCCTAAAAAAAACTCACCATAATAAACAAAAACATCACAATAAAACCCAACAACACACTTCCAATAATCATCATCCTTGTCTTCTTCTGCCTCCAAGCAATATCATAATCTATACATTCTCCGTTCGTCGGATTAGCGAATGGTAGATGAGGAGGGCATTGGCTAACGCATTCCTTTAAAAAATCCTAATTTTTTGACTCTAAAAGGATTACTGTACCACAATATCCTCGTTGAATACGGCGAACGATTTGCATTTATTGCATCCAGTTGGCAGATCATTTGAACAATGATAATTCTGATCGCATTCCTCGTGACACTTTTTACAAATACCGTAATCCGTATCCTTGGTAGCTGGGATAGTAAAACTGTTCACTGGACATTTATCAATACAAATTGATTCGTTTGCAGAGACATGATATTCGAATTGTTTACATACACATCCGTTTCCGTTGACGTTGCGTCCGTAGCTGGAGCATGTTTGGCAGAATGGGTGACATTCTTCGCAGTGCTAAAATATGTTCAACTTTAATCGCTAATATCTACACTGTGGTGAGAGATATCAAAAAATGGTGAACTAGAGAAATGTTTAGCTTAAAAAACTGAGTATTTTGTTAGTTGAAAGTTGTTTGATAACGGTTAAACTAAGCGAGATACAGGCGTTTGAATTGCGCGCTCTCTATTAGCTTACCTCAAACGCTTATATCTCCCTTCCTGTTAGAGCTATCAAAAAACTTTCAACTAACAAAATACTCAAAATTTTATGATAAGCAAGCCCCTAAAAGTCATTCTTCAAAAAATCTACTCACTGAATCAGTAACCCCCTCGATATCCGTTGGTTCAATATGAAAATTCAAAAAGTTATTCTCCTGACAAACACTATTCGTTCCGCTGGCTTTAAGACAATTTACAGTTTTATTAAGGAACTTCACAGCATATTTACACTTGTTACATCCACCGTACCCCAGTATTGATTCTGGTCCGGTGCATCTGAAATAAGGTTAGGCTCTTTCAAAAAACTCCAGAAAGCTTACCCATTATCATAGCAAGTCGGATGACACTTTTCACAGACATTTTTGTTATTCGACACATGAGTTCCTTCGGGACACTCGCTAACACATTCCATTCGATTTCCGAAATCCGGATTGTACAAAGTGAAATGTTTGCATTCAAGACAATCGAACTCGCCAAGTCCATTACAAGTTGCACATTCTGGAGAGCATTTTTGGCATTGCATTGAGGTTTGGTTACGGAGAAATCTTAACTTTTTTTTGAATTCAGTTATTTTGAAAAAAGTTAAGCCTACCCATTAGTATCACATTTGGATACACATGTTCCCATATAATTCCATGTTCTACATTCTAAGCAGTCATTTGGGGTGCTACCCCAGCAACCACGATTGTTACAGTTTTTGTCGCACACCTCGTTTTCCTCGACTGAAATTAAAGATTATTTAGTCTCCGCCCACTTTTAAAATTGTTGACGCAGACTGACACGAACAAACTTCCAAGTTCAAGAGGCCATAACTTAGTTCTCATAAGAGCTATCAAAAAAGTGTTAACTAATGAAATATTGCTCTTAATAAGGGCTATATTTTATTAGTTGAACGTTTCTTGATAGCTCTAATGGGAGCTGAGATATAAGCGTTTGAAGTTGCGCGCCCCCTAGGAAAGAGAAAGGGGGAGCGCTCTCTCGCCTAACTTCAAACGCCTATATCTCGGCTCCTGTGATAGCTATCAAAAAGTTGTTAACTAATGAAATAAAGCCCTTATTAAGAAGAATATTTCATTAGTTGAAACTTTTTTGATAGCTCTGATGGGAGCTGAAATATAGGCGTTTGAAGTTGCGCGGCACATTCTAAAATTTTCAACAAAAAAAAACCTACCACACCGATCACCATCCCTATTTCCAGACAATTCCAGCGTCTGATCCTTAGATTCTCCCTTGGATTCTCCCTTTGACTTCAAAATCGACTTCCAATCGATAGTATTAACATAACATAATCTATGATTATCATGAATCATTACCGACCCCGATTTAATTAGTCTCAACGAATTTAAGTTAAGTTCCGCTAAATTATCGCATTGAAAAATGGTGAAGACCCATTTCATATTGTGTACCATTCGACCTTCGACGATTTCCAGGTTTTTAAGGAATTTCAGATCGTAAAAATCTTGTTTGATGATTTGAATGAACTCGCTAACGATTCGCACTGATTCAAGCACTTTTAGCTCGTTGTAGGTTAAACTGAAATGATAAAAGTGTGCCTGAAGTGTGCCTTGAACTCACTTTCCATCAATGATCAATCTTCCTTCAATCAATTCGCATCCTTTAAGTTCTTGAAGCTTCTCACGGGTTAGTGGGTCTTCCACGAAGCATACTAAAGTTTTTTTTTTAATTTTGGAGTATTTTTGTGAAAAAACAAACTTTTCGGACAGTTTGGGGCACACTTTTCGCACTCCCTTACTTCCTTGTTAGCGTCGTAGTAGAGCCCTTCGGAACAGTGACGAACACAAACATCGTTCTCGATTAGCAGTTCTGCTGGAAGGGGTTTGGATTAGTATAGTTAGGCTTACTGTAGCAAAACTAGCTTTAAACTTTTAAACGGTATGCCTTGTCAGTTAAGTACAGTAACCCAGCAGCTTAACCCTAGCACAAAAAAACTTACACGGACACTCCTTAACACAATGATTGCCATTCTGATACCTTCCATCAGGATTCGGCACCAGCCTCCCCGACTTATGATTAAAGACCTTCCGCGGTGGACACGTGTCAACACAATCCCCATCCATTTCATATTTGCTACAAGCGACACAGTTATTCGGACCGCGCTCGAAACAACCACCAAGGCACGATGAGTCACAACATTCGTAGGATTGTGTTGTGTTTGAGAAGAAGCATTGGTTGCAGAATTTTGGGCAGATTGAGCGGTAGACTAAACAAAAAAATTTAAGCTAGGGACAAAAAATTAGTGATACCTCGCTGACAATCGTTCTCCCCTTTTCCCCAACACTTTCCATTACAATTTTCATGGCATTTTACTATCGACACACTGTCTTTGTAGCATTGTTTATGCGAGTTTGAAACAGTCACTTTCTGAGTTTCATTGTCATAAAGAATCTCGTTCCAATCGATTTTATCCGCAAGATAACACATCTTCGGATTATCATTGATTGTCACTGACCCATTTCGGATTACTGTAATCTAGGTTAGCCGCTTTAATTGAAGGGGGCTTACCTCGTAACTCTTTCATCACCACTTCATGAACCTTTTCGTTTTTGTGAATGTATAGGGAGTAGTCATGGAAGACTTCATCACCGTAGATTACACGTAGCTTCGGGAACGAGATTTTTTCAATGTTTGCTCGATAAATGATTAGACTTCCGCGAATCTTAATTTATATATTTTTTTTTATATGGTTACTGTAATTGGTTAGTATTTTTGGTAGTAGATTACTGTAGTTTTGAATGACTATTGTTTTTAGGTTAGAAAAATTAAGGACAGTTATATCCTTAACTTCAGTAAATGCGCTCTATTGAAAAAGTTATCTAAATGAATTTTCAGGATAAATTTATCAGTTTATCAATGGAGCGCATTTGCTTAGCTTTTTAATCTCTTTTTTTTAATTGTTTAAGAAATATAAGGATTTCGGCACCCTTCCGGCACTCACTTCCTCCAAATGATCAAAAAAATTGATCGATTTCAACGGGCTTCCATCATCAGCACTAATATTCTTAGGATTCCTCCACCTAGCGATCTCCTCCGCTTCAACCCATGTTATTTCGAGATTCCCATAAACGCGACGACATCCTCGGTACATCTGGAAAAATGGCTCGAGGCTATTTGTTTAAGGAAAAAAAAAGAGAAAAAGAGGGAATAGAGTTTTCTGGTTTTTAGGTGCTACCGTAGTCTAGGACTAACCTTTTCCAAATTTTGTAGAATATTTCCGGATCCATATTTTGAGATTCCGCTTGTGGTGCCGGAGCAGACTGAAAAAAGAGGAAGTTTTTACTGTAATATAAGGGCATAGGGGAGACAAGGGGTATAGTAGTTTCGGTTACAGTAACCTGGATATTTTTCCGTTCTAGGTTAGTTACAGTAACCTAGTCTAGGCTAAACTAGGCTAGGTACAGTAAGCTAGGTTAAGTTTGTTTTTCAAACTGCGATTTCTGAAATTAGGAGTTCTTTATTGGTTACTGTAAATTAGACTGTATTTAGGTCACAGTAACCTGCTGGATAAATTAACCTAGCTGTTTTGGTGGCTACAGTAACCTGGATAGCTTAATCTAGCCTAAATACAGTAACCTAGTTTAAGTTTGTTTTTCAAACTGCAACTTCTGAAATAAGAAGTTCTATATTGGTTACTGTAACTTAGACTGTATTTAGGTTACTGTAACTTGCTGGATAAATTAACCTAACTATTCTGGTGGCTACAGTAACCTAAATTGAGCATTTCTTCATTTAACACCTAGCTCGTAGGTAAAGTCACGTGATACAATGCTTATCAGGTGCGTAATAAAAAATAACTTGGCGGTCTTTCTTAAAGTTTTCATGAGTTACGCCTTTAAGCCTAAGCTTAGTTTAAACTGTTAAAAGCATTTTTGGAAAATTTTAGTTTTTTGATTTTCAAAAAAAAAAATATTTTTTTGTTTTCTGAAATTTAAAGGGTCTACTAGAATCTACAGTACCTATCAAAAAATTCAAAATAATTTTTTTTTCAAATTCAAAAAAAAATTAATTTCTTTCAAAACTCACTACAATCAGTCTTATCCTGTCCGCACTTCTTCCATAACTGTGCATCACTTAATGATACAACGACTATTAATAGAAAAGTAATCAATAAACTGATAGGCGGTTGTCGCATCCTATACAACACACTAAAAAAAGAGCCCAGAATTGAAAGATAGTGAGAGAAGGGGAGTTCTCGGCTTCTCTAATCACTCTCTCTCTCTCTTCCTCATCGACTAAAATATTTCCAATTTTGAGATTCATTTACTCAAAGTGCTCTCGCAAATGAATTTTCATTTGGGATGGGGAAATAATGTGGGAGGAAAGTACTTCTAATTGAGTTTTTTATTTCGGAAAAAGATACATCACAAGGGGAGGACATCACGAAAACAATGGAAAGCTAAAGGGGGGATTGTTGGAAGGGACTTACCTGGACGCTTTATGTTCCCTAGAAAAATGAGCTTTAAAATTACCGTAACCCAATTATGTTTTTTTTTCAAAATTACATAAAGTATCGAAAAAACCTTAGAAATTTACGTTAAACCCCTTAAAATAGCTTTAAAAGGTTTTGTACTCCTCGTGGACAAAAATGTTTTTTTGAAAAATCAAATTTTTAAAATGTTAATCGATGTATTTTTGCATTCTGAGGAACTTTTTCTCTTGGAGCAACTCTTGAAAATCGCTCTTAACCCCCTAAATCAAGGAAAAACTGAATTTCGGCTGTGTACTCCTCGTGGACAATTTCTTGTTGAAATTTTTGGTTTTTTCACACAGATAGGTGTATTTTTGCATTCTGAGCAACTTTTTCTCTTGAAGCAACCCTTGAAAATCACTCTAAAACCTTTAAAATAGCTGAAAATTGAGTTTGGTCTGTGTACTCCACGTGGAATCCAAGAATCGTGATTACAACGGGATTACTGTAGATACCGTAATAAGGATTTTTAAAAATGATTACTGTAGTTAAGTACGTTTAAAATTTTTTCCATAATTTAAATAGTTTACTTTATTCAGTATAGCTATAACTTAAATACAGTAGGATCTAGCAAAATTTTTTTTTATTAAAAAAAACTTACATTCCCTGACAATAACCGGCGGCTTCCTTCTCACTTTAACACTTCCTTTAGCCACCGTATCCGCCGAATTCGACGTTTCAAATATCAAAAATAAGAATAGAAAAAGGAATCTCATCTGAAAAATCTATTTGAGAATATAGTACGGGTTTTTAGTTTTTATCGAGGGATAGAGAGACGCAGAGAAATAGAAAAGGGGATACGGATTTAAATCGGGTATGGAGAAACAACGCGAAAAAAAGTTTTTTTTTTTTGAAATCACATACATACATACACAGAGAATGTTTTATTGGTGGCGCCGGTCTCCGATCTTTGTGATACTCAACAGTAGGGGGTACCAATATGGGAAGGAGTGTCCAATTGTGTGGAAGATGAATTGGAGGACACATAGCACTTCCGATTTGGAATTGGAAGAATTAGAGGGGGTTTCTAATAGAAGGGCATGCTTAGGAATTGGAAGTTGTGGAAAGTTAGTTAGCTTAAATCAAATGTAACCCATTTTTAGGCGAATTCAAATTTATGATTTTTTTTTAAAAATCTATATAACTCGGTTCTCGTAAGAGTTATCAAAAAACTTTCAACTAATGAAATATTGCTCTTAATAAGGGCTATATTTCATTAGTTGAAAGTTTTTTGATAGTTTTCAAACTAAGCGAGATACAGGCGTTTGAAATGGCGCGCTCCCAAAAGAGACGCAGAGAAAAGGGGGAGGCTAGAGCGCTCTAACTGTCTGCGCTCTCTTCCCCCGGCTTTGCAGGGGCGCTCCACTTCAAACGCCTGTATCTCGCTTAGTTTAAGAGCTATTGAAAAACTTTCAACTAACAAAATACTCAGTTTTTTAAGCTGAACAACTTTCCAATTGAAAATTTTTCTCTATCTTTTTTGCGAAGAAAGTTATGACCCCTCAAAGTTTCTCACCGTTTTTTAAAATTATCTATTCCTAAATAATTACAAAAGAAGTCCTTTTTTTTCATTTATGAATCATAGGAAGCTCCGACTATTTGCTCTCCCTATTCACTTTTGTAAATTGAAAGAGTGAATCAGAAAGATGGTTAGAGATGGACTAAAAACATAGAAGCCATGGGAAACTGAAAAAAAACGGAATTCCGGAATTTTCTTCGATTTAGATCAATTTGTTGAAGCTAAGGATTACTGTAGAATATTTTTTTAATTCTAAGCCTTTTTTTTCGAAGAAATACTATTTTTCGTTTTTATGAACATATTTTTGCAACCTAAAAAAACTACTGATAACCAAAAATCATATGATTGACAGACTAAATATTAAAAAAATTGATTCGAATGAAAAAAAAATCGAAAAAGTGTTAGTTGGTTGTGTGGGTGTCTTGAAACGCGGATGCTGATAAGACACAAGACTGTCTGCGTCTCTGGGCTCTCAAAGGAGAAGAAGAAGGAAGAAAAATACCATGTGAATCATAACATTGTAAAGCGGCGGTATGAGGGAGGATAAAAGGGAAGAGAGCAAGTTGAATAGGTGGGAAAAGTATTATGTTAAGTTTGTTAGGTTTGGGGAGGTACTGTAGACAGGGTTACTGTAGTAGATTATGAAATAGGTAGGTAAGCCGTTAGTAAGATAGTCATTATTAGGTTAAGCAAGCGAATTTTAAAAAATTGAAAAATTCGGAAAATTCAAAAAATGTTTTTAATTCAAAAAATCCTTTCTTAACGTTATTTCTTAATGAAAACAAATCATCGTCCATAAATTAATTTAAAAAAAAACAAATCCATCTTGAAGACGTCAAGAAGGATGGCCTCCTCCTTTGAAGTGAAACCGCAAGGACACGGGGGGCCGATTAATTACCATATGGAAGAATAAAATGAGAGAGAAAATGAGAGAGGGAGAGAGAGAGAGAAGGTAAGAGCAACATGTGTGGAAGCGAAAAATGATTGGATTTTGATGGGGAAGAGAAATTTGTTATTGAAAGTATAGGGGAGGAGATGGAGGAGACCTCCAGGTGTCAAGTGGCTTAGCCGAAGATTTATGATGAGGAGGTTAGGTGGAGGAGGAAGATATTTTGGAGAAGGTCAAGGAACTATTCGGATTGTATATAGTTAGTAATGTGAGTAATTTAGGATTTTGGTAAGTAATTTGGAGGGGTTTTATTTATATCTTTATTTCAAGCGGTTGTAACTTTGTTAGGAAAAGAGGATTCGAAAAATTGTCAACTAATGAAATGTTGCTTGTTTAAAGCTGAACAATTCGTTAGTTAAACATTTTTTGATAGCTTTAACCCTAACCGAGTTATAAGTGTTTTAGGGAACATGCGCAGAGAACTCACTTTCTCTGCGTCTCTGAAAGCGCGCAACTTCAAACGCTTATATCTCGCTTCTGGTGGGAGCTATCAAAAAACTTTCAACTAACGAAATAGTCAGTTTTTTATGCTGAACATTTCATTAGTGAAAAGTTTTTTGATAGCTTCAACCCTAACCGAGTTATGAGCGTTGTAGGGAAAAGAGCTTTCTTTCTCTGCGTCTCCGAGGGCGCGCAACTTCAAACGCCTGTATCTCGCTTATTTTAAGAGTTATCAAAAAACTTTCAACTAATGGAATACTCAGTTTTTTATGCTTAACAATTTACTAGTTAATCATTTTTTGATAGCTTTTCAACTAACAATGTTATGACAATTTGAAGTTAAGCTTTAAGCTATGAAGCTATTTGAGAAAGTATGTTAGTACTTTTTTTTAATTCTTGAGTACTAGAAAACTTAAATTTTGCAAAAAAAAAACTACAGTACCACTAGACCACTTTAAATCATTTTTTTAAAGGAGCATGAGTAATTGTGGGTGTGTGGGAGCAACTCCCCACTTTCTAAGAGACATAGCTGTCTCATAAAAAAGGGGGAAGGTGTGCATTGATTTATGCGATTGAAGGCAAGGGGGAGAAACAAATATTGGCACAACTAATAGGATTTTTCTCAAATATGGAGGAGGGAAAGTTTCTTTTGTGGAGTTTTGTGAGCAATACGTGGAATTAACTTGTTCTGGTTAGGGGGGAAGGTTAAAAGTTTAAGGTAGAGTGGAGGACAAGGAAGGAAAATTTAGAAACATTTTGAAATCTTCAAAACTGGCTCGGAACCTGAAAAATTCTAGATTTTTCTGAAATTTTGAAATTTTTCTGAACTTCAAAACTCTAAAATTTGAAAAAAGTCAAAATTAGTGATCGATTTAAATTTAGAATATTATTGGACGCATCAGACGTCACTTTCCAGGCTTCTGAAGATTTTTTTTTCGATTTTCAGGCATTTCAGATGATTTCCAGACAAGAAACCTGAAATTTTTTAGTCGTTCAGCAAAATTTGAATGCATAGCTTGAAAGTCCTTATTTTTAGCTATCGAACCATATACTTGTCATTCAGAAAGCTCAGTTTACCTTCAGGTGTGCTCCGAAAGAGTTCTGAATAGAATTCGGCTGGAATAAAAAACTTAGAACTTAGAAGTAATAGCCTAGAATATCTGCATTTGATACTCAGTCAAAAAACAAAAACTTAAACACTCTGGTAAATAGAATTTCAGAATTATCATCAGGATATCACCGGTTTTCCAGATATTTTTCAGTTTTTGACCAAGGTTGAAGGATCTAAATCAAATTGGAAAAAAATTTAAATTTTCTGTGGGTGTCAATAAGGTCTTTCTATCTGTATATTCCAATATATTTTTTAAAGAAAAATAGCTTTTCAGTAATAAAAGTTCAATTATTTATGAATGTCTTTACTTCATTGTTGTCTTATGTTGTTCTTTTAACTTTATTTCTATCTGCAATTTTTTGAAAATTTCTAGTTTTTCAGCTACAGTACCGCTCAAAAGTTTTACATAGAAAAAAGTGTTTTTCAGTTGATTTTGAGCCATTTCGACCATTTTCAGGGGTCTGGATCTCAAGTTTCCGATCAATCTCAAGTTTTTTTTAGACTAGTGTTAAATTGGTTGGTTACTGTACTAGCTTAATATCTTCTCCTTACTAAAGGAATAGTTCTGTCTGTGTGTCCGTCCGTCCAGCGTTGTGCCGCGAATAACTTTTCTCCCAATTAACCGAATATTCTCATATTTGGGGATCACCCATGACCACCCGAGCGCTTCAATACCATACCCTTAGTTTCCCAGATTACTGTAGGATTACGGTAGCTACAGTAACCGAAAAATTCGATTTGAGCCAGGAGGGGACGGGACGGGTGGGGATTTCTATTGGAGCACCCTTGGGACACCTACAGTATGCATACGAAAATTCAGAGTCTGAAGTCAAGGATTACTGTAGCTACAGTAACCGGAAATTTGAAAAACACCATCTCACTACGAGGTAGGGGGTTGACCATTTTGGATGGAACTTTTTCTAAGATATTCAGATGGTATGGGGGAACTTCCCTGGATACGGCAGGATTACTGTAGTTTAGTTTGAAACCCAAATTTGAGAGATTTAAAGTGGAAGAAGATTATCAAATTTGAATTCCCGCCCAAAAAGTTCTAGAACGTTCCAGAATGTTCTCGAATGATCCAGCCAGGACGATCCCAGAATGTTCCAGAACATTCGAGAAAAAAGTTTTGGCGGGAATTCAAAAAAGTTTTGGCGGGAATTCAAAAATGTTTTCCCGGCAATTTAAAAAAGTTTTGGCGGGAATTCAAAAGTGTTTCGGCGGGAATTCAAAAATCACGGGGTCACAAAATCCCCCCTCTCTCGTCGAAAGCAAAAATATTTTCAAAGGCGGCATTGGCTGCGTAGCGACTCGACAACCTGCATTCCATACGGTAGTGCCGATTTGCGGGTCTACAAATTAATGGTTTTCGATGTTTTTTTATCGAATTCCACCATAAAATGTCGAAAAAATAGCTTCAAAAATTTTTTAAATATTACTTAAGCAAAGTAAAGTTAAAACTTTTCGGAAAATTTAAATTTTAAACACATTTTCATCATCAGACAGACCCGCAAAACCAAATTTTGGCACGCTGCCAAGTTTTAGACGCAGTGTTCAATGGAGCGCATTTGCTTTGACAATGCTGAAAGGGGGGCTTTTGGGACCCGTGAAAAATGTTTTGGCGGGAATTCAAAAAACTTTTCCCGGGAATTCAAAAATGTTTTGACGGGAATTTGAAAAAGTTTTGGCGGGAATTTGAAAAAGTTTTGGCGGGAATTCAAAAATGTTTTGGCGGGAATTCAAAAATGTTTTGGCGGGAATTCAAAAATGTTTCGGCCGGAATTTGAAAAAGTTTTGGCGGGAATTTGAAAAAGTTTTGGCGGGAAATCAAAAATGTTTTGGCGGGATTTTAAAAGTGAGATAGAAATTTCTCTATTCACTCTAGATTTGGGTTTCGAACTAAACTACAGTAATCCTGCCGTATCCAGGGCAGTTCCCCCATACCATCTGAATATCTTAGAGAATGTTTCACCCAAAAAAGTATGATTTGTCCTACGTAATAAGAAGGCGTTTTCATTTTTCATAGAAAATTCTCCTTACACTGTATGTCTTCTAGATTTGGTTTCCAAACTAAACTACAGTAGGCGTTTTTCATTTTTCGGGTTACTGTATCAACAGTAGTCCTTGACGACAAATTCTAAATTTATGTTGGCGTACTCCAAAAATCGAAGTTTGAATTGTGGGGAATTTCAAAAAATGTTTCCGCGGGATCTTATATATGTTAGGGTTACAGCGAGAATATCATTTCGATTTTACACCAATAGAACAACGTCTACATAAAAAGGCTTAGACAGTGTGTATATTATAAATCTTAATTCAATGTAAAATTTAGTTTCAATGTATTTACTTTTCTCTGAGAGTTTGTTGAGTTACCAGTGGAAATCGCGGCGTAGCCGCGAATTTTCGCTGGTTGATCTACTAAAGGTACTAACAATGTATAGCAATATCTAAATAGCTACAGTACCGCTCAAAAGTTTATATAGAAAAAAGTGTTTTCTAGTTGATTTTAGACATTTTTTGCCATTTTCAGGAGTCTGGAGCTTGGCTCACAAGTTTCCGATCACTCTGAAAATTTTTGGGGTCATAAAACAAGCCTAAATTAACAACTTTGCATTTAAAGAATTTTTTGAAAATGTCTAGTTTTTCAGCTTTTCTGAAACACCTCTTTTTGGCCTATTTTCAGTGCAAAAACGGTCAAAAATGGGCCTTCAGAAAAGCTGAAAAACTAGGTGATTTCTTAAAAAATTCTAAAAATGCAAAGTTGTTCATTTTGTTTTGTTTTAGGTACTCAAGGATTTTCAGAGTGATTGGAATCATGAGATCCGAGCTCAAGACCCTTGAAAATGGTCAAAATGACTGATAATCAACTGAAAAACACGTTCTTCTATTAGCGGAATAAAAAGTCGGTACCCCATCGCTAATTGGAGCGGGGACTAAAAAATTACACTCAGAAAAATTTTTCCACGGCCATGGACTAACTTTTTCCATTGTAATTTTCTAGTCCCCGCGCCAATTTGCAATGGAGCGAGGTTGAACGAATTTTCATGCCGCTAATATAAACTTTTGAGCGTAACTCCGTTCAATTTTAATATTTTTCGACGATTAAGGAGTGAAAATGATAGATTTTGACGAGTTCTACACAATGAACTAATTTTCAAAGTTTTCGGTTCATCGAGAGCAGAGTTACATAGCTTAAAGCGCGATTTAATCCATGTATCTCTGTTCATCCTAAACCAAAAAGTTTAAAAATTAGTCCATTGTGTAGATCTCCTCAAAAGCTATCATTTTAACCCCTTTAAGCTTGTTTTAGAAATTTTAATTTTTTTTAAATCGATTATCCCACTAATCGTAAAAAAGGGTCTAGGTCACCAGGTGTCGGAAAAAACAGTAAAAGACAGGAAAACAAGTTGTAAATTGGCTAATTTTATGATGAGCAGGATAATAAAGAGCTCATAAAGACAGATGGCTGGTTACTCTATTATAAGGGCATTTTGAATTTTTTTTTTTTCATTTTTTTTTTAATTTCTAGATTAAATCTAGCCAGCTGGTTACACTACATTCACAAATATCCACATAGTCACAAAAAATGCCCAATTTGACCTCGTCACTTATGAATTAACCCTTCTCTTTTTGTCCAGAAAAACGCTAGCCAAAACAATCCGAGATCTCGATCTCCACCTACACCCATCTGCTGGTCGGCTGTATTTTTCTGTCTTTTTGTTGGCAATTGATGAATGATGTGGAGTGTAAAAGGAAGAGGGGATTAGAATGGAAATACCTGGAAAAAGAGGGGTTTTTTGGGGGAAAATCGGGGAAAATTGAGGAAAAACGAATTTTCTATCAAAAAAACCTATTTTTAGTGATTTTTTAGTGATTTTTAATGATTTTCCTTGAATTAAACCCTCATTTTTTGAATTTCCCACCCAAATTCCTCTTTTCCCCCTTCAAAAACCCCCATTTTCCCATTAAAAATCCAATTTTTAAAAAAAAATCCCAAAAAAGGTCCCACCACGAAAACCCAAAACTTTCCCAGAAAACTTGCTGCGCCTTTAAGAATACCGTATTTTTTAACTAACTTCTCGGCGCGAGTTTCGAATTTAAAGGGTTTTCTAAGGGGAATTTCCTGGTTTTTCGTTGGTTTTTCGCGTTTTTGAAGGATTTCTAGTTAAAATTGGGGTTAAGAGCGATTAAAAATGCTAGAAATCACAAAAAAAACGAAAAAAAAACCGTAAATTTTTCAAAAAAAATTTTTTTGTCGAAAAAAAACTTTTTAAATTGAAATAGCTCAATTTCAGCTTAAAAACCCCAATTTTGCCATTAAAAACCTTCAATTCCTTCATTTTCCCCCTTAAAAACCCAAAAAACCACAAAAACCACCTTTTCCCCTATAAGCTCCGCCCCTTTTCTAGGCTCCGCCCCTTTTTTATTGTCACTCATAACCCCAAAGAACAATTAGTCTATTCATTCATTCCTAACAATGTCTTCAGCCACTGAATACACGAATCTCGATTCTGAATCCACTCATCGATCGATGACGTCATCGGGTGTTGAGAAGAAAGCGGATGATTATTTGATTCAAGATTTATCATCTTCTTCTTCCACATCATCATCGTTTTCAAATGGTGCCACAATGGGATGGCAAGGGAATTCAATGGAAGCGTTTCCGGATCCAATGGTGAGTGAATTAGCAGTGGGGCGCGATTGCTGAGTTTGGGGGAAAGCGATTTTAAGCTCAAGTTTAAGTGAGATTTAAGCGATTATCAATAGAGCGCGATTACTTTCTGACTTTGAAAAAAAATGAATTTCTAGTCAAAATTGGGGGTTTTTAAGCTTAAAATTCATAGATTTTTCGTTAAATTTTCTATAGAAAAATTCAAATAGCCGCGACGCGACCGCAACGCGACCGCAACGCGTGGTTTTAAATGGAAATTTGAATTTTTAATGAAAAAACTCGTTTTTTCCGATAAAATTCAAGTTTTTTGGATAAAATAGCACATTTTCATATTAAAAACCATGAAATTTCCATAAAAATAGGCTTTTTTCACTAAAAATTGAAATTTAAGCTCAGGACCGCGCAGGGATGTCCGGACACTTTGACTTCGCGCTCCCATGGCGCAATCTTTTAAAAGATCGCGTCGTTTGCTCGTGAGATACGGTGTCGATGTGTGCAACCACGGCGCCGCACACAATGCAGAGGCGCAGGCTTTTAGCTGATTTTCCTTCAAAAATCGTCGTTTTTTTATTTTTTAAATAATAAAATAACTATTTCAGGTAATTTTAGTCGAGAATATCGGTGAAAAGGAGCACGCATTAAAATACTCTCTTAAACTTTTTCCAGGATATATACCTGTTTGAGAACCACGTTTGCCTATTTTTACCGATTTTCTCGACTAAAATGACCTGAAATAATTATTTTATTATTTAAAAAATAAAAAAAACGACGATTTTTGAAGGAAAATCAACTAAAAGCCTGCCCCTCTGCATTCCGACGGGACTGTGTGCGGCGCCGTGGTTGCACACTCGACACCGTACCTCACGAGCAAACGACGCGATCTTTTAAAAGATTGCATTACGCTCGAGGCAAAGGGTGGGACATGCCTGGGACCGCGACGCGAACGCAACGCGCGGTTTTCTTGGGAAATT
Source organism: Caenorhabditis wallacei (assembly GCA_963932035.1). Lineage (NCBI taxonomy): Eukaryota > Metazoa > Nematoda > Chromadorea > Rhabditida > Rhabditidae > Caenorhabditis > Caenorhabditis wallacei. Next base: position 717,334 of record OZ009934.1, read on the forward strand.
TGAATTTCAAGTGAAAAAACTCAATTTTTCTGTGAAAATTCAAGTTTTTAGGGTAAAACCCACATTTTTTGATTGAAAAATCACAAATTTTCGATAAAAAATCAGTTTTTTCACTAAAAATTCAAATTGCCGCTTTTGAAACCGCGACGCGACCGCAACGCGCGGTTTTATATTGAAATTTGAATTTTTAGTGAAAAAAAAAACGCGATCTTTCCGTTAAAATTCGCTTTTTCATATTAAAAACGACATTTTAACGCTAAAAATTAAAAAAAAAATCCACCAAAAATCACATTTTAAAATGCATTTTTTACTAAAAATTCAAAATTTTTTTTTAGAAATTTTAATTTTTAATGAAAAAATTGAATTTTTAGCGAAAAAAAACCTAAATTTTCCGTTAAAAATCAAGTTTTTGGCTAAAAACCACATTTTTTTGTTAAGCTTTTATCACTAAAAATTCAAATTCCCCTTTTTAGAACCGCGACGCGACCGCAACGCGCGGTTCTTCTGGAAATTTGAATTTTTAGTGATTTTTCCCAGTTTTTTCATCCAAAAAATCCAAATTTTCCGTAAAAAAACCCCTATTTCTTGCTGAAAAAACCCAAATTTTCATTTAAAAAAACAAAATTTTCCGTTAAAAACCCTATTTTGCTCAAAAATCCCAGATTTTCAAATTCAGAGCCGCGACGCGACTGCAACGCGCCTCGGAAAATTTCAATTTCTAGTGGAATACTTTTTTTTTGGCTTAAAGCCATTTTAATGGAATTTTAATCAGCCGCGACGCAACCGCAACGCATCATTTAAACCGGAAAATTCAAATTTCTAATTCAAAAACGCAATTCTCAATAGAGCGCACATTCCAGCTGACGGCCAATTTCTTCTGGATGGATCAACCAAATTTCTACCCGCGCCCATCGTTAACCCCACCTCAAACCCACGATTATCCGCCGATTCAACAGACTCCAATCGGAACAAGTCTTCCGGGATCATCGCTAGCTTATACTCCAGAATCCCCGGATGGTTATCCACAGTATCCATATTTTCCCATTCCACCATTGATTCCACAAGTGAATACTCTGACTCCATGTCTGGAAACTCCGAAAATCCAGGCGAATTTTAAAAAAGAGGCTAAGAAAACTAAAGAAAAGGATCCAGAAGAGATTAAGAAACTATATCCGACATTTGGAGAACCGGTGACAGAAGATCGAGAAAAGAACTATTTAGATGAAGTTGATGGACGTCTTCCAACTGTTGGTGATCGATCGAAATATGTTCTGACGGTTGATGAGTTGAGACGAAGGACTAATGCTCCGGAGTATATGAATTTAAGCTCGGTTTATGGGTTTTTTAGAAAGTAAGCTTTTTTTTTTGGGTTTTGAGGGAAAGAGAAGTTTGAATTTGGAGTGAAAAAAACTATTTTTCACTTGAAATTCAAATTTTTCGAACTGCAACGCCTAGGGGTTGCCGCGAATTTTGAATTTTTAGTCGAAAATATGATTTTTAATGAAAAAAAAGCGGGTTTTTTTACCATAAAAACTCAGATTTTTCACTAAAAATTCAAATTTTTAAAAAACCCGACCGCAGTGGCTCTAGAAGCTCAAATTTTGAAGCGCGAAATTTGAATTTTCAGTGAAAAAAAACCCATTTTTCACTCAAAATTCAAATTGTTCGGACCGCAACGCGCAGATCTGAAAGCGCGAAATTTGAATTTTTAGTGAAAAACCTGATTTTTCACTTGAAATTTGAATTTTTAGACCGCAACGCACGGTTTTTTTTCGAGAAATTTAAATTTTTAATCGAAAATCCCGGTTTTTCACTTGAGATTTAAATTTTTCGGACCGCAACGCATAGGGGTTGCCGCGAAGTTTAAATTTTGAGTGAAAATCCAATTTTTTAATGAAAAAACCGCATTTTTAAACAAAATTTACCATTTTTTGGCTTAAAATCCCAAATTTTACGAAAAAAATTCACTTTTTTTCGACTAAAAACCCGCTTTTTCATTAAAAATTCAAAATTTCCCGGGAGCCGCGACGCGACCGCAACGCATCTCCCCGCGAAATTTGATTTTCTAATGAAAAATCGAGATATTTAAGGAAAAATTCAAGTTTTTTGGCTTTAAAGCAACGGTTTACGACTAAAAAACTGTTTTTTCATTAAAAATTCAAGTTTCCGGGGAGCCGCGACGCGACCGCAACGCATGGAATTTTAAAAAGTTTCAGATCAAAAAAGAAGGATTCGATATCGCGTCTGAAGAAATCGTTAGCCGAAAAGGATGTGGTGATTCCACGAATGCAACGTCAACGGAAGCTAAACGCATTCTCATCGCTTCTGGAGGAAGAGGCAATTATTCTGGCGAAGGATTTGGAACAACTCGCGAAACGATATTTTCCATTGATGGATGTCGGACATCAAATGTTACAGAATTTGATGAAAATGGGACATTCGGCGAAACAGTGTGAAGAGTTTTTGAATCAGGCTACGTGGGTTTTTTCTTGAATTTGAAGATTAGAAGATTGGAGATGTGGATATTCGGAATCAGCGTGTTAAGCCGGTTCAGAAAAGTATAATCATGACTAGGTTCTGACGATTTTGGGAATTTTTTGGTTTTGGGTCCCACCACGAAAATGGAAAAACTATCGTAACCCGGTCAGTTTTACGTTTTAGGCTTTGAAAATGGGATATTCGGAATCAGCGCGTTAAGCCGCTTCGAATGAGTATAATCTTGGTATATTTTGAGGAATTTTGGATTTTTCGGTTTTTTGGGTCTCGCCACGAAAATATCGAAAATTTCAAAATTGTCGGAATATAGCCATGATTATACTCATTCGAAGCGGCTTAACGCGCTGATTCTGAATATCCCATTTTCAAATTATAAAAATGAAAATTGACAGAGTTACGGTAGTTTTTCCATTTTCGTGGCGGGACCCAAAAAAATCAAAATTTCGAAAACCTAGTCATGATTATACTTTTCTGAACCGGCTTAACACGCTGATTCCGAATATCCCAATTTCATGATCTAAAAATCGAAATTGATCGGATTACGGTAGATTTTGTGTTTTCGCGGCGAGACCCAAAATTCAAAATTGTCAGAATCTAGTCATGATTATACTTTTCTGAACCGGCTTAACACGCTGATTCTGAATATTCTATTTTCAAGGCTGAAAAATGAAAATTGACCGGATTACGGTACTTTTTCGATTTTCGTGGTGGGACCCAAAAATTTCAAAAAATTAAAATTTTTCCCTAAATCTAATTTTTTTATTTGCAGCTACGTAATGGACCTCATAATAACGGCAATAAAATCGCGTCAACCACAAGTAAGAGGCGCAAAAGAGATTCTGAAAGGCACCCGTCTCGACGTTCCATATCACGCATTCTCGAATTCTCTTCATGGATTTGGTCATCTGAATTCATTGAATCATTATAATCGATTCCGAGAAATTATGAATTACGCGTTGATTTTGTCACGAAAAATGCAGAAAGGCGAGACGATTCCGGTGATTGAATGGGCGGTGCCGAATGAGAAACCGTTTGAATTGATGAGTGATTATGAATATGAGAAGATGATGAGTGGAAGAGGAATTAAGATTCAGAATTCAGGAGGAACTAATAATAATAATAATAATCGAGTTTTTCTTACTACAGTACCCCCTAAAATACAGTAATCCTTGATTAGGAGAAAAATGATTGTTGGATTCGGAATCAGCGTGTTAAGCCGCTTCGAATGACTATAATCATGACCTATTTTGGATAATTTTGAAAAAAAAAAGGATTTTGGGTCCCACCATGAAAACTACAGTAACCCGATCAATTTTAGGTTTTAAGCTTTGAAATTAGGATATTTGGAATCAGCGTGTTAAGCTGCTTCGAATGACAGTAATCTTGGTATATTTTGGATAATATTGAATTTTTTTGGTTTTTTGGGTCCCGCCACGAAAATATCGAAAATTTCAAAATTATCCAAAATATGCCAAGATTATACTCATTCGATGCGGCTTAACGCGCTGATTCCAAATATCCCATTTTCAAGGCGTAAAACCTAAAATTGACCGGGTTACGGTAGTTTTTCCATTTTCGTGGTGAGACCCAAAAACCTAAAAATTCAAACCTAGTCATGATTATACTCATTCGAAGCGGCTTAACGCGCTGATTCCGAATATCCCATTTTCAAAGTCCGAAATGAAAAACTGGCCGGGTTACGGTAGTTTTTCCATTTTTCCAATTTCGTGGTGGGACCAAAAAAAAAATTTTTTTTTTTTGATTTTTTTTCCACCCGAAAAATGATAGTTTTATCCACGTTTTATCCAATTTATTCACTTTTTTCCCAATTTTTTCTTGTAGATAATTCCCCCCTTTTTCCCCCTAATCGGTGCCCTTTTTCTCACCGATTTATCCTTTTTATCATTTCATTTTCCCCTCCTTTTTGAAATTGCTCATTCTATTTTTTTTGCTTCTTTTTGATGTTGGGAAGATTTTTGTCAGAATAATAATAATTGCAATAAACGAAAATTTAATTATGAAATTTTTTTTTTGAAAAAAGGGTCTTGACACGAAAATGGGAAATTTTCAAAAACTTTCCAAAATGTAGGAGATTACTGTCATTCGAAGCGGATTAACACGCTGATTCTAAATATCCTATTTTCATAGCCTAAAAACCAAAAATTGACCGATTTACGGTAGATTTTCCATTTTCGTGGTGGGACCCAAAATCAAAAAATTCAGAAAATTATCAGAACCTAGTCATGATTATACTCATTCGAAGCGGCTTGACGCGCTGATTCCGAATATATGATTTTCAAAGCCTAAAAATCATAGCTGACCGGATTACGGTTGTTTTTGCATTTTCGTGGCGAGACCCAAAATCTAAAAAATTCGAAATTTTCAGAACCTAGTCTTGATTATACTTTTCTGAACCGGCTTAACGCGCTGATTCCAATTATCCACTTTACATCGCTTAAAAATCAAAATTGACCGGGCTACGGTAGTTTTTTCATTTTCGTGGTGTGACCCAAAATCTCAAAAATCGCGATTTTCAAAACCTAGCCATGATTAAACTCATTCGAACCGGCTTAACGCGCTGATTCTGAATATCTAACTCTCAAGGCTTAAAACCTAAAATTAACCGAGTTACGATAGTTTTTTTTCATTTTCAAGGGGTACCAAAATCCCCGAAGATCTGAAAAAATGTGTAGACACCAGGAAATGTTCATAATCATTAAGTCCGGTTCTGACCGGGTTTTTCCTCGAAAAAGCCCATAAAGCCAATTTCTAGACCTGCAATGCAAGGAGAAACAATTCGCGCTCTAGCGCCAAAATCACCGCGCCAACTTGAATATGTTTTTCTTGGATTTTTAATTGGTTTTTTCATCAGTCTTGTGTTTTTGGAGACAAGTTCTCAGGTTTTTGTATAGTTTCATTTGTTTTTGGTCTTTTTATTGATTTATGTGTGTCTAGAATCTTTGCACAAGGAAGTGTTCAGATTTTAGAAGTTTTATGGCATTAAGTAGAGAATAAAGGGATTATTCTTGAAACTAGTGTCTTTTTGTCTTCGTTTTCAGGTGTTTTTATAGTTTCCCGTGTACTGAACACGTATTAATAAGTCTCTGAGTCCTTCCAGACGACGAGGTTTATTACAATTCCATGATTAAGAAAGAAAAGAAAATCACATGTGCAACAATCAGAAGGGGGGTGATAATGGGACATAATTTAATTTCATTGGAATGAGGTGAACAACGCCTTCATATATATGTAGATGTGATGATGGTCAGAAGGGAAATTAGGTTGGGGGAGGATAAGGATTTCAGAGATCAAGTGGACATCTGGATATATGGATTTATAGAAAAAAAGGAAGTTTGAGGACATCTGGACATCTGGACATCTAGATATCTGGACATCTGGACATCTGGACATCTGGACATCTGGACATCTGGAAACTAAACTAAAGTTTAAGAAACAGGTGAATTTTCTTGTCTGACACATTCTCATCTCTTTAAACTAATCCATTTTCTTGGAAAACAAATCACACCGATGTTGTCAATATGGTTAATCAAGTGTTCCTTGGAGGATTTTTAAGTCTTATTGATGATTGCTAAGTACATCAGTCGTCTGAAAAGCTAGATTTCAAGATAAAAGAGATGAATTTTTTTTAGCTTTGATAGGTTTTTTTAATTGAGAAAATGCTTTGAATATTGATGTTTAGCCTTTTGTCTTTAGAAACCTTTATATCTTCATTCCGGCGAGAGATATCAAAAAATGGTCCACTACAAAATTGTTAAGCATGAAAAACTGAGTATTTCATTAGTTGAAAGTTTTTTGATAGTTCTTAAAAAAAAGCGAGATACAGGCGTTTGAAATAGCGCGCCCCTGGAAAGTGGCCGGAAAAGAGACGCAGAGAAAGGGCGGCGGCTAGAGCGCTCTAACCGTCGGCGCCCTCGCTCCCGGGGCGCGCCACTTCAAACGTTTGTACCTCGCTTAGATTAAGAGCTATCAAAAAATTTTCAACTAATGAAATGTGCAGTTTTTTATGCTGAGCAATTTTGTAGTTGACCATTTTTCGATAGCTCTCATGGGAATTGAGATATACCGCTTTTAAAGTAACTTTAACTTTTTAAACTTTTTTCAGAGCTGTAAAATGCATTTTCTATAGTTTTTTTTTTATACATTTGGGGAAGAAAATTCCAAAATTGCATTGCCTGCAAAAAAGTTTGTTGGTCAAATCAAAAAAAAAAAATATTAATCTCCTGAGCTAGTACACCCATAGATCATTCATGTTGATTGACCATTTGACGACTACTAGCAGTAAACTAATTTATCAAAAAAAACGCAAACTTCCTGTTCTTCGATTCCTTATTTTTTTGTTTATTCATGACAACGCCTTCTGATGTAATTTAGTAAGTCGGCGCAGGAAAACGTAGTCTGAGCATATTTTTTTCTTTTTCCAAGTTCATAATGGTTTAGATAGGCTAAGCTTAGCACTTCTGATCTTAATTTTTTTTTCAAAATTTTTTTCAAAATTAGAATTTTAAAGGTACATAGATCAAGTGGTATTTCGATGTTAAGTACATATTTAGTACGTCATGTAAAACAGCTTGTCTTATGAACTCTTAGATTTGAAATAGATTATATTTTGAATAAAATTGAAAAAAAATTAAGTTGTGTAGTATTTTTCTCTTGGAGCAAACCTTGAAAATCACTCTAAACCCCTTAAATTGAGGAAAACCCAAAACTTAGGATTTGTACTCCTCGTGGACAAAATTTTTTTATTCGAAAATCAAAATTTCAAAAAGCTAATCAATGTATTTTTGCATTCTGAGCCACTTTTTCTCTTGAACCAACCCTTGAAAATAGCTCTAAACCCCCTAAATCAAGGAAAAACTGAGTTTAAGCTGTGTAGTCCTCGTGGACAATTTTTTTTCCAGTTTTTTCTATTTTTTTTTCAGAACTCGTCCTACTTCCTCATTCTCTTAATTTTTTTTCTAGCTAAAATGAGCAATTCTTAGGATCTACGTACTAACTATTATAGAATAGTACGTAGTTAATATTGGAGGTGGTAATAAAATAAATATATGTTCCTATCGAAAAATGTTCTAGAATTTTCTTTTTTTTTCTTGATTTGATGTAAATAATAAATAGTTAGAAAGAAATGGCTTTGGAAAATAAAAAAAAATAATTTTTTTGACCTTTAATTGATATTTTTATATATAGGTACTTACTAGGGTAGTCTGGTACATATCACCAATTTTAGATATTTATGTGAAATAGGAAAATAAAGGCTCTATTTGCTGATAACTTTTAGGTTTTCTAGATTTTTCAGAAATTCTGAAAAAAACAATTTTTTTTTGAAATTTTGGGGTTTTGGGTCCCACCACAAAAACTACCGTAACTCGGCGAATTTTGATTTTTAAGCCTTGAAATAGGTATATTCGGAATCAGCGTGTTAAGCCGCTTCAAATATATAATCATGCATAGGTTTTGAAAATTTTGATTTTTTGGAGATTTTGGGTCCCGCCACGAAAATAGAAAATCTACCGTAACCCGGTTGATTTTAAGTTTTAAGCGTTGAAATTAGGATATTCAGAATCAGCGCGTTAAGCCGGTTCGAATGAGTATAATCTTGACTAGATTCTGAATTTTTGAAAATTTTCATATTTTCGTGGTGGGACCCAAAAAATCCAAAAAACCAAAAAATTTCAAAATTATCCAAAATATACCAAGATTACTATCATTCGAAGCGGCTTAACGCGCTGATTCCAAAAACCCCATTTTCAAAGCCTAAAACCTAAAATTAACCAGATTACGGTGGTTTTTCCATTTTCGTGGTCCCAGTTAACCCTAAAGCTAAAATAGTGATTATTGAGTATCCAAAGATCTTCATAAAAATCTCATCCATCAAAATTCCTCGTGCCAGTTATCCCTTAGTCATTTCGCCCTGGACTAATCAAATTTCATCGGGCATTGGGGGTGACATGTGTCTAGAGCTCATACAGCAGTCAGATGTGCATTTTTTTGCAGATTTTTCAATTTTTTTTTCTTCTTTAGCTTAGTTTTTCTGTTAACTTAGGTATACTGTAACCAATTTAAAAAAATTTCCAAAAAAAGAAAGAAAAAATTACAGAATGGATACCACTGACATTACCACAGACCTATCTTCCCTTGAATCCACTCCGGATCCGATTGAAGTGACTACTATCAATTATACATTGGTTACCGATGATCCGGTAGGTTTATTTTGCCAATCACTAGAATTACAGGGAACTTTTTTATTAATTTTAATAGAAAAAACACATTTTTTCAAAGATATTTTTTGTTAAAATTGGTTTATCTCGATTTGGAGCAGAGCTAGGGAAAAATGATCAACTACAAAATTGCTCAGCATAAAAAACTGCGCATTTCATTAGTTGGAAATTTTTCAATAGCTCTTAAACTAAGCGAGATACAAGCCTTTGAAGTAGCGCACTCCTAGAAAGTGACCGGAAAAGAGACGCAGAGAAAGGACGGCGGCTAGAGCGCTCTAACTGTCTGGGCCCTCTCTCGGCAAGGGGCGCGCAACTTGAAACCCCTGTATCTCGCTTATTTTAAGAGCTATCAAAAAACTTTCAACTAATGAAATACTCAGTTTTTCAAGCTGAACATTTTTGTAGTTGACCACTTTTCGATAGCTCTGCTACGAATCGAGATATAGCGATTTTAACGAAATCATAGAAAAACGATCAAAACTACGATATTTACTCTGATTTTCACTCTAATAGTATTGCAGGGAAAAGGATCTCTAATCCTAAACGAGACCATCACCGATTTAAACGTCACCACCACTGAATACATTCCAATTGTGGCGGCAGCCACAGCTTTTGCTAGTCTTATTGCCATCGGGTTGTTTGCAGTTACTGTATTTATTATTGTGCTTATCAGGGGGAGGAAACGGTTTCAAGAGGTATGATCTTATATTAGGGGTACTATTGAAAATTCAAATTTAAAGAATTAAAAACATTTAAATTTTTTTCAAAAAAAAAAAATTTTTTTTTTTGAATTTTCAAATTTTTAAAAGCTCAATCGATGTATTTTTGTACGCTGAGCAACTTTTTCTCTTGAAGAAACGCTTGAAAATCACTCTAAACCCCCTAAATCCAGGAAAAACTAAAATTTAGGTATTTGTAGTCCTCGTGGACAAAATTTTTTTTTCGAAAAATCAAAATTTTAAATTGGATTCCGGTGTATTTTTGTACGCTGAGCAACTTTTTCTCTTGGAGCAACCCTTGAAAATCACTTTAAACCCCTCAAATCCAGGAAAAACTAAAATGAGGTTGTGTACTCCTCGTGGACAATTCCAACGGGGCGAAAATTGAATTATGAGTCAATAAAGATGTTTGTTGCAGTTCCCATTCTTCGCCATCGTTTATCACCTCACCGCCGCTAATGCAATTCATATATTGCTTCAACTCACAACTGTCTTACCCATAATGTTGTTAGATGTAAGTGGATTAGCTTTTTGGTTTTGATCTAGGCGATTTTTCCGTTTTTTTTTTGGAGATGTTGAGGATTTTTGAAAAAAAAAGTTTTTGAAAAATTTGAATTTTTTAGGGTTTTGGGTCCCACCATGAAAACTACAGTAACCCGGTCAATTTTAGGTTTTAGGCTTTGAAATTAGGATTTTCGGAATCAGCGCGTTAAGCCGCTTCGAATGAGTATAATCTTGGTATATTTTGGATGATTTTGAAATTTTTTGGTTTTTGGGTCTCGCCACGAAATATCAAAAAATTTCGAAAATTTCAGAACCTAGGCTTGGTTATACTCATTCTAAGCGGCTTAACACGCTGATTCTGAATTTCCTAATTTCAAGGCATAAATATCAAAATTGACCGGGTTACGGTAGTTTTTCGATTTTCGTGGTGAGACCCAAAAACTAAAACAATTCAAATTTTAGAATCTAGTCATGATTATACTTTTCTGAACTTTCTATTTTCGTGGCGAGACCCAAAAAATTTTTCTATTTTCGTGGCGAGACCCAAAAACCCAAAATTTCAAAAATTTCAAAACCTATCCATGATTATACTTTTCTGAACCGGAAAAACACCCTGATTCTGAATATCCTAATTTCAGTGCTTAAAACCTAAAATTGATCAGGTTACGGTAGTTTTTATATATTCGTGATAACCCAAAATCCCAAAAAAAAATCGAAAATTTCCAAACCTAGTCATGACTATACTCATTCGAACCGGAAAAACGCCCTGATTCTGAATATCTTATTTTCAAAGCGCAAATCCTAAAAATGGTCGACTTAACCTATTCCTAATTCCAGAGCGACGAAGAATCGGCAAATCGATTCTGGTACAAAATCGGTTCGTACGGGATAATGATCACTGAGCAAGCCTCCCTCTATTTCACACTTTTAATGACAATCAATCGATTTGCCGTTTTCGTTTGTCCAAGTATTTTATCGATTTTCTCAGCTAAAGGAATTCATATCATCTCTTGTTTCCTATGGATTTATATCAATTTCATCGTTTTTTGGAATTATAATTTTGGAACGACTAAAACGTTTTCAAGGAAAAGTATATCGATGAAAGAGGTTTTATTGGGCACTAATCTCCTTACTAAGGTACAGTAATCCTACAGTAACCCCCCAACCAATCAAAAAATTAATTCAGTTCTTCACCCTATCCTCCACATTTCTCCCAATTTTAATGCTAGCAATGTACGTTGTGATTTTTATTTTTATCATGAAAAAACGAAAAGTGGCGGATAATCAGAATCAGAAGAAAACCGATCGGGATACGTCGTTGGTCGTGCAGGCGTTGATTATTACTATTGCGTTGGAGGTATGTTTTTCAAATTAGTTTAACTCGAGAAGGGGTAGAGATGGGGAAAAGTTGTCAACTAATGAAATGTAGAGCTTAAAATTCTGCACATTTTGTTAGTTGAAAGCTTTTTGATGGCTTTTAAACTAAGCGAGATAAAAGCGTTTGAAGTTACGCGCCTCTTGCCGAGAGAGAGAGAGAGGGAGGGAGAGAGCGCGCGCGCGCGCAGACAGTTAGAGTACTCCCCCTTTCTCTGCGTCTCTCCTCCTCACTTTTCTTACTTTAAAGTACTGTATCTTGCTTATAGTTAAAATAAATTGCTCCATTTTTTTTATGCTGAGCAACTTTTATCACTAGCTTAAATTGAAATTTACCATTTTAGTTATAAGATTTTTAAACGGCTATAACTCGATTCCCGTTGAAGATAGCAAAAAGTGATCAACAGCAAAGTTGTTCAGCATAAAAAAACTGCGTGTTTTATTTGTTGAAAGTTTTTTGATAGCTCTTAAACTAAGCGAGATATAGGCGTTTGAAGTAGCGCGTCCTTAAAAAGGAGACGCAGAGAAAGGGGGAGAGAGGGAGAGCGCGCGCAGACAGTTAGATTACTCCCCCTTTCTCTGCGTCTCTGCTTCTTAGTTCCCTAACTTTAAATGGATTTTTCTTAAGCTTTAAGGTTAAAAAATTGCTACGTTTTTAATTCTAAGCAACTTTTATCGCTAGCTTAAATTGAAATTTACCGTTTTTGAGTACAGGTTTTTTTTAAACGGCTATAACTCGATTCCCGTTGAAGATAGCAAAAAGTGGTCAACTACAAAATTGCTCAGCATAAAATTCTGCATATTTCGTTAGTTGAACATTTTTCGGTAGCTCTTAAACTAAGCGAGATACAAGCGTTTGAAGTAGCGCGCCCCTAGATAAGAGAGGCAGGGAAAGGGGAAAGAGTGCGCGCAGACAGTTACAGTTACCCCCTTTCTCGGCGTCTCTTTTTCTTAGTTCCCTAACTCTAAACAAGTGTATTTTTCTTAAGCTTTAAGGTTTAAAAAATTGCTCCGTTTTTCATTTTCAAGTTCTATCAATAGCTTAAACTGAAATTTACCGTTTTTAGTTATGGGATTTTTAAACACCGGTAACTCGATTCCCGTAAAAGATAACAAAAAATGCTCAACTACAAAAATGATCACCATAAAAAACTGCGTATTTCATTAGTTGAAAATTTTTCGATAGCTCTTAAACTAAGCGAGTTATACTGGTTTACCCCCATTACTATGTTAGGCTACTTTAAATTGATATATCTCAGTTGTGGTTGGAGCTATCAAAATGTGATCAACTAGAAAACTGCTCAGCTTAAAAAACTGAGTATTTCATTAGTTGAACATTTTTTGATAGCTCTTAAACTAAGCGAGATACAAGCGTTAGAAAAAAGTAAACTTCCAGATGGTTAATATCACCGATGTGTTAACCCCACTATTCAAATCAGCTCAACTCTCCCTTCAATGGATATGGACTATATTTTGTTATTGGTAAGGTCTAAAAATTTTAAAAATTTATTTAAAAAAAACAAAATTTCCAGCGTAACAATATTCAATCAATTAGTCAACCCACTATTCTTCCTGATGGTCAACAAAATGGTTCGAAGTGTTGCTAAGCATATCTTCGATAAGAACATCTCCTCGTTTCTATCGGATACCAGTTCGACCAATAAGTTACCAGGTCAGTCAGGCTTCCACTTAAATTGCTAAGATTATTATTTTTAGATCGTCGAATCCCACGACAAACTAAGAAACTGTGTTATGGATGTTGTGCATGGATGTTTAGTGATGAACCGAAGGAACGGACTGTCGTCACTTTTTGAATTGATTAATTTTAAATGTTGTATAATTATTTATAAAAAGTGTAGATTTTTTTGGTTTATGCTGTTTTTTTGGGTTCGGAAAGTTTCCTATTTTCGTGGCGGAAGTTTTTGGTTTTGGGTCCAACCACGAAAACCAAAAAACTACCGTAATCCTATCAATTTCGATTTTTAGGCCCTGAAACTGGTATTTTCAGAATCAGCGTGTTAAGCCGCTTCGAATGAGTATAATCATGACTAGATTCTGAAATTTTTGAAAATTTTTGAGATTTCGTGGTGAGACCCAATATCTCAAATTTTCAACTTTTTCAGAACCTAGTCATGATTATAGTCATTCGAAGCAGCTTAACACGCTGATTCCGAATATCCCATTTTCAAGGCTTAAAAATCAAAATTGACCGAGTTACGGTAGTTTTTATATTTTCGTGGCGGGACCCAAAACTCAAAATTATCCAAAATAGGTCATGATTATACTCATTCGAACCGGCTTAGCACGCTGATTCTGAAAATCCTATTTCCATAATCATTTAACAAAAATTCACCTAAAAATGATAATTTTATTATTAGATCACAAAACAATTACAGTAACCCGATGACACCAAAAAATATCACATGACACATATCATAGACGACTTTTGGAGAATAAACAGACCAGATAAAAAGATGGTTTTGGAAAATAAAAAGACATAGAAGAGATATGGCGAGTGATGAGATACGGTAGGAAAAGAGAAGGTGGAGCCATCGTTGGGGGCGGGGTTTTCTGGAAAAATGGGATTTTTTTGAAAGTTATCAGCATATTCGGAATCAGCGCGTTAAGCCGGTTCGAATGACAGTAATCTTGCTATTTTTTGAAACTTTTCGATATCTCGTGGTGGGACCCAAAAACCAAAAAAATTCAAAATTCTTTGAACCTAGTCATGATTATAGTCATTCGAAGCGGCTTAACACGCTGATTACGAATATCCTATCCATTTCCCTTGAAAACCGCAAATTCCAAAACCAACCTCCCGCAAAGAAAGACAATTGGACCCGAAAAGGTGTAGAGAAGCAATTGCGCTCCAACGATAATCGGATAATAATCGAGAAGGCCAACGTAGGCGGGTGTTAAGGATAGTGTTGATAAGCTGTTCGAGTTTCCCTGGAAATTTTAAAAATTTCAAAAAAAAATTTTTTTTTTTGAATTTTTTTCCAGAATTTCAGGTAGAAGGAGCTGGAATTTCTGAAAACTAAGGTCATATTCAGATTCCCCATGCCTTTTTACCCCTATTTAGCTTTTTTCTCGGTCTCTAAGTCGAAATTTTGCATTTGGTGCATTTTGACGTGAGGTGTATGCACAGAATCAAAACTACAGTACCCTAAAATCGTTCAAAAAATAGATAAAGACGCAGAGAAAAATGATTAGGGGGTAAAAAGAGGTGAGAAATTCGAATTTGAGCTTAGTTTTTTGAAAACAAACATTTTAAGCTATTTTTTTTGGATTTTCAAAAATATCGAACTATTTTTTGACCTTTAACGTGATTTTTATCAATTATCGATATCAAATTCAGATTCCCCATGCCTTTTTACCCCATTTTAGCTTTTTTCTGGGTCTCTAACTCTCATTTTTGAATTCTGTGCATTTTGACGTGATGCCCTCGGTGTATGCACAGATCCAAAACTACAGTAATCCAAAATCGTTCAAAAAATAGATAGAGACGCAGAGAAAAGTGATTAGGGGGTAGTTTTAGGCCCTGATTACGGTTTTGACAATTAAACTCAGCTAAATGAATTTTGAAGCGGTGAAACTTCAAATTTTACGGAATTTTTTGCTCTAACTCAAAAACTATGCGTCTGGGACCATTTTCAATATCAAATTCGTGATCCTTGGGCCTTTTTACCCCTATCCAGACGGTTTCCAGACGATTTTAGAAAAGTCCGCAATTTGACGTGATGCCCTCGGTGTGTGCACAGAATCAAAACTACAGTAATCCAAAATCGTTCAAAAAATAGATTAAGCTATAGAAAAAAGCCCCCTGGGGTAGTTTTAGGCGCTGATGACGAATCTCAAGTCAGTTTTTCGAAATCTGTCGATCTACAGTAACCCAAAACTACAGTACCCCCGAAAAATTCAAAAAATAGCTAGAGCTTCGGGAAAAAATCTGTCTAGTTCAATTTTTCACGAGGAATCCAAATCTCACACCTAAAATACCGTACCATGTAAAAGAACGTGGCCATGCAAAAAATCAGATTTTCAATTTGTCGAAATTCCAGTTTTTCTGAATATCTTCCTATTTGGTAGATGATAAGGAGGAGGAGGAGTTGTGAAGATGGAGTGATAGAGAGGATGAGTGGAATGGTTCCATGGAGGATTGATCCAGTGTAGTATCCATATGGAATGGTGATAAGGCGGATTAGGTTGAGGAGATGGAAGTTGGCACTGAAATTAATATGAAATTCGGGTTTAGCTTGTTAAAACGATTCAAAACAGCCTAAATATGGTATATTTTGGAAAAACTTGAATTTTTTAGTTTTTGGGTCTTACCACGAAAATAGAAAAACTACCGTAACCCGGTCATTTTTGATTTTTAGGCCTTGAAAATAGGATATTCAGAATCAGCGCGTTAAGCCGGTTCGAATGAGTATAATCATAGCCTATTTTGAGAAATTTTGAAATTTTCGATTTTTTCGTGGTATGACCAAAAATTTCAAAAATAAAAACTCACTAATTATACTCCAGGACTCGAAAATAATGAGAAACCATTGGGAAAATCAGCCAAAATCGATTTGTTTTGATAACCAGTGACCAGCCGATGAACGACGCCAATATTACGATTTTGGGGTAGAATCTGAAAAAAATCTAGGTGAAAATGGAAGATTTAAGGGTTCTAGGTGTCAAATTCGTGATCCTCGTGGTTTTTTAGGTCTATTTAGCTTTTAGTTGGGTCCGGAACTCGAAATTTTGATTTTGGTGCATTTTGACGTGATGCCATCGGTGTATGCACAGAATCAAAACTACAGTAATCCAAAATCGTTCAAAAAATAGGTAGAGACGCAGAGAAAAATGATTAGGGGGTAAAAAAGGGTGAGGAATTCGAATTTGAAGTTAGTTTTGCGAAATCTGCATTTTCCCGTGAGCTACAGTAACCCCAAAAGTCAAAAATTCAAAAAATAGCTAGAACCTTGAGAAAATAGTTTCCCGCGGCTGTTTTAAGCGCTGATTACGGTTTTCACAATAAAAATGCCCTCAACTTTTTTAACGTAATAAAATAGCAAATTTTTCGAAAATTCTTAGCTTTAACTCGATAACTATTCGCCTAGAGTCATTTTCGATATCAAATTCGTGATCCTTGGGCCTTTGTACCCCTGTCTAGCTTTTGTCTGGGTCTCTAACTCTCATTTTCGAAATCTGTGCATTTTGACGTGATGCCCTCGGTGTATGCACAGATCCAAAACTACAGTAATCCAAAATCGTTCAAAAAAAATAGATAGAGACGCAGAGAAAAATGATTAGTGGGTAAAAAGGGGTGAGGAATCCGAATTTGAGCTTAGGTTTTGGCTGGGGGGATTTCTAGGCCACCAAACCTAGGCCATTCTCAAAAAAGCTTCAAAACCTAGGTAGAGCTTCGGAGAAAATGGATTAAGGGGTAGTTTTAGGCGGTAAATCCGAATTTGAAGTCAGATTTTTAAAAAATCTTACTGTAACCCTGTATTCAAGTCGAAAAAATTGAAATCCATGAAATCCGAAAACGGGGATGCGGGTAACAAATTCTGATCCATTGACCATCGTCTTCTAGTACTTTGCATGTATCCATAACCAATTCTATGCAAAAATCCCATTAAAATAATCGATTTTAATGGAAAATCCCTCTTCCGGATCCATTCCACCGCCCGTATTCCAACTACAGTACTCCCAAAATAGAACCATAATTCATGTTCTTCTTCGATTAAACTCGACGCAAAACTGACAAAATTCAGGGAAAAAATCAATAAATTCCACGTGGAAATCCTTGAGATCCAGGATTTTGTGGAGATTACTGTAGCCTGCAAAAAAATTCAAATTCCCGCCTAATCTAGTTCGGTAGAGCGAACTTACCCCGATTAACATGAAGAAACAGCAAAAAATCGATGGGATTGGGACGTCGGAAGCGGTTCCGATGAGCTCCTCTTGCACTTTTTTGAACCATTTTTTCAGTGATTTTTGAATGAATTTGTTGGAATAATCACAGGCATCACAAACATCCGAGATTTCTAGGGACTTTTCTGGAAAAAATTTTTTCAAAAAAAAAAAAATTTTTTTTTTTGGAAAAATTTCTTTTTCAGGTAGAATTCGCTAGAATTTCTGAAAACTAAGGTTAGATTCGAGTTCCCCGTGCTTTTTTCTCCCTATTTAGCTTTTAGTTGGGTCCGGAACGCGAAATTTCGATTTTGGTGCATTTTGACGTGATACCCTCGGTGTATGCACAGAATCAAAACTACAGTAATCCAAATCCTTTCAAAAAATAGCTAGAGACGCAGAGAAAAATGAGTAAGGGGTAAAAAGAGGTGAGGAATTCGAATCTGAAGTCAGTTTTTCGAAATCTGCATTTTGCGATGAGCTACAGTAACCCAAAAATCAAAAATTAGCTAGAAGCTCGGGGTGAACTGGTTTTGGGGTAGTTTTGAGCGCTGATTACGAATCAGACCTTTTCTGACCTTAGTTCTCGAAAAATCCCCGAAAAAAACTTAGAAAAACTACTATTTTATCCAAAAAACAGGTTTCAAAGTGAATTTTACCAAATTTCAGTATTAAATTCGAGTTCTAGAGGTCAAGTTAACCCTATCCCGGTGGTTTTCGCGAGTTTTTATGAAAGTCCGCAATTTGTCGTAAGGCGCTCGGTGTATGCACAGAATCAAAACTACAGTAATCCAAAATCGTTCAAAAAATAGATAGAGACGCAGAGAAAAATGATTAGGGGGTAAAAAAGGTGAGAACTTTGAATTTGATATTGATTTTTCGAAAAAAAATTTTAAGCTATTTTTTTTTTAATTTTCAAAATTTTAAAAGTATTTTTCCACCTTTAAAGTGAGTTTTATCAATTTTCGATATCAAATTCGGATTCCCCACCCCTTTTTACCCCTATTTAGCTTTTAGCTGCGTCTCTAACTCTCATTTTTGAAATCTGTGCATTTTGACGTGATGCCCTCGGTGTATGCACAGAATCAAAACTACAGTAATCCAAAATCGTTCAAAAAATAGATTAAGCTATAGAAAAAAGCCCCCTGGCGTAGTTTAACGCGCTGATCACGAATCTGAAGTTAGTTTTTCAAAATCTGCGTGACCTACAGTAATCCCAAACTACCGTAACCCAATTTTTCTCAAAATTAACGCTAGAAACCAGGAAAAAAACGCTTCCGGGCTAATTTTCCACGCTGATCACGAATCCAACCTTAGTTTCTCTTGAAATCCCTTACCTCTCACTATTTTCCTAAAATGTCGATGTTGTTTCCGAAGGATCTCCTCCTCATTTCCAAATCTATCCGCCAGCGAGATACCGTATGATCCAGGTGGATAATCCATGGAAAATAGGTCAAAAATAGTGGAAGAAACGTCGATTTGCTCGATTTTTTCGGTTTTTTTCATGGATTTTTGGGTTTTTTGGGTTTCCGGATTGGAAAAAATCAAAACCGGAACCCGTGTCTCATCTGGAGTTGCTCCTCCATGCGATCCTCCAGGTGTCATTCCATGATCTCCACATATGATAAAAAATGATTTTTTCTCGGTTTTTATCAAAAAATTCTGGATTTTTTGGATAATTCCATCCATTTCTCTTAATTTTTCCGGGATTTTCGGGGATAATCCACCTAAACTATGGCCAATATGATCTAAGCCGAGATAATGAAGGATTAGGATATCCGGTGGATTCTGGAATTCTGAATTCAGATGACGTGTCACGTTATTATCGACTTCTGTGTAGTCATTGACGTAGAATGAAGTGACACCTTCAAATTTTTCAAATTTCGCGGGCAACAATTTAATCCACGTGTCATCCCCGAAAAAATGGATTTTTTTCCGAGCCTCCGCCAATCGAGATATCCAATTATCGATTTTTATCTCGTCAGTCGCCAGATTCGTCAAAATGGTCCCAAATGAGGGAAGGGTCCCGGTGATATAAGCGGTTATACGTGGCAGGGTTACTGTAGGCATTCTGGCGTAGGCATCGAAAAGATGGGCGTGGCCTTGGGTGATGGAGGATTTGGTGAAGGGCATTGTGGAGGAGGAGAGGAAGGAGAAACGGAAGGCGTCGATTACCATGAAGATGAGGCGGGGGGTTTCTGGAATAAATTTTTTTCAAAAAAAAAAAAAAATTTTTTTTTTTTGAATTTTTTTTTTCGAAAATTTTCAGAATTTCGACATGAAGGAGCTGAAATTACCGAAAACTAACGGCAGATTCAGCTTCCCCATGCCTTTTTACCCCTATTTAGCTTTTAGTTGGGTCTCTAACTCTCATTTTTGAAATCTGTGCATTTTGACGTGATGCCCTCGGTGTATGCACAGAATCAAAACTACAGTAATCCAAAATCGTTCAAAAAATAGACAGAGACGCAGAGAAAAATGATTAGGTGGTAAAAAAGGGTGAGTAATTCGAATCTGAGCTTAGTTTTTTTGAATCTGCATTTTCTGGGGAGCTACAGTAATCTGAAAGTACAGTAATCCAAAATTGTTCAGGAAATAGGTAGAGAAGCGGGGAAAAATGATTTTGGGGTAGTTTAAGGTGAGGAATTCGAATATGAGCTTAGTTTTTGGAAAAAATAAATTTCAATCTGCAAAAAAAATTAATTTCGAAATTTAATTTTTTTTTCAAAAAACAAAGTTTATATTCGAATTCCTCACCTTAAACTACCCCAAAACCACTTTCCCCCGCTTCTCTACCTATTTTTTGAACAATTTCGGATTACTGTAGTATTGGATTACTGTAGCTCCCCAGAAAATGCAGATTTCAAAAAACTAACCTTAAATTCGAATTCCTCACCTCTTTTTACCCCTTAATCATTTTTCTCTGCGTCTCTATCTATTTTTGAAGGAATTTGGATTACTGTAGTTTTGGATCTGTGCATACACCGAGGGCATCACGTCAAAATGCACAGATTTCAAAAATGAGAGATAGAGACCCAAATAAAAGCTAGATAGGGGTAAAAAGCCACGGGGAACTCGAATCTGGTCTTAGTTTTGGGTAATTTCAACTCCTTTCACCCGAGATTAAATATTTTTTTTTTGAAAATTCAAAAAAAAAATGTTTCAAGTCAGCTAAAGCTAAACCTCGATTTTCCATCGTAAAATTCGCATTACCCATCGTCGTGGGGCCATTTTCAAGTGCAACAAAGCTATAAACGAGTAGAGCACAAGCACCAATCACCACGACTCTTGATGTCTGCAAAAATCCCATTTTTTCTCTACTTTTTCTGTCTTTTTCTCTTTTTCTCACCCAAATCCCTGCTCCAGATGACATTTAGCTCGTGATAGCTAGAGAGAGAGAGAAAGAGAGAGAGAAACCCGATCTCTTTGTTTCTTCTTCTAAAAAAAAACGAAATCTGTTGTGTTAGTCGCTTCTTCTTCATTTTCTCTCTCATTTTCTCTCTCATTTTCTCTCTCATTTTCTCTCTCATACGCGCGCGCGCTAAGACTGGTTTATCATTGTTTTCATCCGAACATTTTCTTGATGATTTAGCTTATTCTATGGATTTTTCTCTTCCTTTTTTTGAGGATATGCGCCTTTAAACTTAGTTTTAAAAAAAAAACTAAGTTTAAAGGCGCTGGGATTACTGTAGCATCTAAGCTATTGGGGTTACTGTAGCTAGCTTCACTAAACTTTCCTAATTTCGCTGCGTTTGGCTGAGTATCAAATGTAAAACTTGGTATTATGGTGGCCTAGAATCCGACTCTTCCATGCGCCTTTAAACTTTATTAAGAACTTTCTTAAGTTTAAAGGCGCATGGTGGGATCCATGGCTACCGTAATACCAAGTTTTACATTTGATACTCAGCCAAAAGAAGCGAAATTTGGAAAAGTTCACTCTAGCTACAGTAACCCCAATGGCTTAGATATTACAGTAATCTCGGTGGCCTAGGCTCCGACTCTTCCATGCGCCTTTAAACTTAGTTTAAAGGCGCTGGGATTACTGTAATATCTAAACCATTGGGGTTACTGTAGCTAGACTGAACTTTCCAATTTCGCTGCTTTTGGCTGAGTATCAAATGTAATACTTGGTATTACGGTATAACAAGTTTTACATTTGATACTCAGCCAAAAGCAGCGAAATTAGGAAAGTTCAGTCTAGCTACAGTAACCCCAATAGCTTAGATATTACAGTAATCTCAGCCTTTAAACTTTAGCAAGTTTAAAGGCGCATGGAAGCCTTGGCTACAGTAATCCCCTCATATTCCAGATGCTTCCCCTATTCCTCCTCCTCCTTATCCTATCCCTATCAGAATCCGCCCCAACCCTCCCATCCCTCGGATTACTAAGCGGTTCTGATGGAGTCCTCGTGAAGGAGTACATCAACGCCATCACCGCCTATGGTCCCGGATTAGGTGTCTACAGTAAGCCCCTAAGCTACAGTAACCCCCGGAAAAAACCCTAAGATTTCAGCTCCATATAGCTATGTGGATGTTTCCTATGATAACATCCCGTTTGTGGGGAAAATTCCAATTATTGGAAAAGATGGAACTAGTTCGAGGCTCGGAGTCTCGCCGTTCTACCCGCCCGGCGGGAATCCCTCGAATCCGTGGCCGCCGATTTATAAGTGAGTTTTTTAGGCCTAGCTAAGCTAGCCTAAGCTAGCCTAAGCTAGCCTAAGCAAGCCTAAGATAGCCTAAGGTAGCCTAAGGTAGCCTAAGCTAGCCTAAGCAAGCCTAAGATAGCCTAAGGTAGCCTAAGGTAGCCTAAGCAAGCCTAAGATAGCCTAAGGTAGCCTAAGCAAGCCTAAAGTAGCCTAAGATAGCCTAAGATAGTTTAGGCTAGCTTAAAATAGCTTAGCCGTTAAAAAATTGATTTTAAGGGTGAAATTTGAAATTTGGAAAAAAAAGTTGAAAAAAGTCAAAATTTCAAAAATTCAAAATTTCTCTTAAACTTGATTTTTATGGTGTCCCAGGTCTAAATTCATGTTTTCGGTGAAATTCCCTCAATTTTAAGCTCCATATCGACTATATTTGGCTAATTTTTTATTTAGGCTATTTTAGGGCCAGTGGGAAATTCGAAAAATGCCCCGTAGCTGGAATATAGTTGATATGGGGCTTAAAATGTTGGGAATTTTACCGAAAAAAAGAATTTACATGTTGGGAATCATAAAAATCAAGTTTAGGCAAAATTTGGGATTTTTGAAATTTTGACTTTTTTCAACTTTTTTTCCTAAATTTCAAATTTCACCCTTAAAATCAATTTTTTCAACGGCTAAGCTATTTTAAGCTAACCTAAACTATCTTAGGCTATCTTAGGCTATCTTAGGCTTGCTTAGGCTAGCTTAGGCTATCTTAGGCTAGCTTAAGCTATCTTAAACTATCTTAGGCTATCTTAAGCTAAGCTAAGCTATCTTCCAGAGCCCGCCCCCTTCCTCTCCATGTCCCTGAACCACAAGACGTCGTAGCCGTGCCTCTGGATGAAGAATCTCTTCATGGAGAACCTCTCTTCCCACCGGAACTCATCCTTCCAAGTGAAAAAGCTGCTGAAGAAGCAGCAGCTAAGAAAGCATTAGAAACAGCGAAACCCGAGAACCCGTTCGCTGACGTCGTTGAACCGAATGAGTTGGATGAGGGAGTGGTTCAATGGCCGGCGATGAGTACGGGGGAAGTTAAGGAGGATTTGGTTGAAGGGAAAAATATGGTTCAAGGTTTGTTTTTAGGTTGAAAATATGAGAAAAATATGATTTTAGCCAAGAAAATGAGCGGAATTCATATAAAATCCAATTTTTAGCATATTTAGGAAGAAAAACCGAATTTTTCGATTTTTCTAGATTTTTTGGGGTTTTTCCATCAAATTTGGACCAATTTTCATTTAAAATAGCTCGTAAAACGTCCTAAAAATCGATAAAATTCGAGAAAATAATTATTTTTCAATATTTACCAAAAAAACCCCGATTTTTCGATTCTTCTAGGTTTTTTGGGGTTTTTAATCGAATTTTGACTGATATAGAGCGGAAAAAGCTTGAAAAACGCTCTAAAAATGAAAAAATTCGAAAAATTAATTTTTTTTCAATTTTTACCAAAAAAAAACCTGATTTTTTTCATTTTTTCTGGATTTTAGTACTGTTTACCCATTATTAAGGCTATTTTTCACAATTTTTCATCTAAAAATCATCAAAAATCGCTCTAAAATCGGTTTTTTCAAAAGTTCATCTTCAAACCGCCCGTAATTCCGGAGCATCGTTGTCAAATTTTTAAAATTTGGTGAAAAAAATAATTTTTTTCCTGATTTTTCCTCAATTTGGATGATTTTTTACCGATTTCCGACTTATTTTGAATCAAAAAAATTGTTCAAATTTCACCGAAAAATAATAAAATTCAAAAAAAAAATGTCCGTAATATCGGAATTTTAAATTTTTGTGAAAAATTTTTTTTCGATATTTTTCCTTATCCTGTGTGGTTTTTCACCCATTTTTAATGATTTTTAAGTAATTTTCAGTGAAAAACTGTCTAAAAAGCACCGAAAAATGTTAAATTTGAATAAAAAATAAATAAAATTTGAATTTTCATCGAAAAATCCTTTTTTTCCGAGTTTTCCTCACATTTCAGTACTTTCTACCCATCATTTAGGCTATTTTTAACGATTTTTCATCTAAAAATCATCAAAAATCCCTCCAAAACCCTCTTTTTTCCCTTAAATTCATCTAAATCCTCTAAAGACCGCCCATAATTCAAAAATCTTCCAGAAGACGACCCCCAACGAACAATGATAATTGATGAGGCACGTGAGAAGCCAATGCAACCGTTCGAAGCGGCAAAAATAACGATTGGAGCGAACGACCGGCCGAAGAGTCCGTTCCGGTCAAGACGCATTTTGATGGAACGGTTTTGAGCCGGTTTTTTTGCTTAATTTATTGATTTTTTTCTTTTTTTTTCTCAATTTACAAAAAAATGTAAATATTTAAATTAAAAAATAAAAAATAATAAGAAAAAGAGATCAATTATTCATTGGGCGTCGGTTTTCGATACCAGAATCTCGCTCGATGATCATCACTTCCCGTCATAAAAGCGGGCATCGATGGAGAATGGACAAAAGTACGGCAAGCGGAAGTGTGACCGAGAGCCAAAAGACGTTTTCGATCCGAATTTCGAGCATCCCATGAACACATACTTCCACTTTTTTCGTCCGGGAATAGTACTGCAAAAATCCAATTTGATAGCGGAATTTCCAAAAAAGAAAAGATAACTGAAAATCAAGAGACGCAGAGAAAGGGCAAGTGCGCTCTATTGCTAAATTATGGTTTTTTGGGGGTTTTTGGCCTAAAAATTTGATTTTTCTTCATTTTTTAAAAGGAAAAATGGGAATTTGGAGTGGAAAATTCAGATTTTTCCGTTGAAAATTGACCTTTTCAGCTAAAAATAGGGGTTTTCGGTTAAAAAAAAATATTTTTCCTGAAAAAATGATTTTTACCGAAAAATCGGGATTTTACTGAAAAACCCCATATTTTTAGGCCGAAAAATGTGATTTTTCAGTTGAAAACCGAGACTTTCGCTCTAAAAATGAGGCTTTTAAGCCAAAAAAATCACTTTTTAAACGAAAATTTATTTTTTTTTTCCCGGAAAAAATTAATTTTTATCGAAAAAACGGGATTTTTCTGCGAAATTCATGATTTTTAAACCCAGAAATTGAATTTTTCACATAAAAATAGGTATTTTCGGCTTAAAAATGTGTTTTTTCATGCAAAAATTCAATTTTCTGCTAAAAACAGTGATTTTTCAGCATGAAAACTGCACTTTTGGGCTAAACATCGAAATTTTTGCACTAAAAACCTATTTTTTACTCGAAAAACGGGGTTTTTACAGCCAAAAATCTTATTTTTATCAAAAAATTCAGATTCTTCATTTAAAAACTGATTTTTACAGCCAAAAATCTAGCTTTTCTTCAAAAAACGTGGTTTCAGAGGCAAAAACCCCAATTTCTGCTCTAAAAAAGGGGTTTTGCAGCCAAAAATATCATTTTTTATCGAAAAATCTCTATTTTTACTCAAAAACCCCAATTTTTGCTCTAAAAACGCGTTTTTTCAATGAAAAAAGCTCATTTTTCTCCAAAAAACCTAATTTTTACCCCTCAAAACCCTTACCATAATCCTCATTATGATTAAACGATGCATTGGTCGAAAAATCCTGTGCTCCAGTGGCTCCCGCCCCGGTATAAACGATCAAACATCGATTCGTACTCAATTCCCACAGCTTCACAATACTATCCATTCCACTAGTGAGAATATATTTCCCATTTTTCGTGAATTTCGCCGAGCAAATCGGTGAGCCATCGTGAGCCCGTTTAAACGTTTCCACACATCGATTCGATACTCCATCCCATATTTTAACATCTCCATCTTTGGAAGCCGTCACGTAGAGACGGGCGTTCTCCGAATAATGAACATCTGTCACTGATTCTCTATGTTGATCATCTGGATTAGCTGACGTGTAGGCTTGCGCTGTCTCGATATTATATAGCCGAACTGTGGGATGATCTGTCGCCACGAGGAGGAATTCACCTCCAGGATGACAAGATAACGCACGGATCGGATAGACTTCTGATAGAGTTTTCATTGCTCGTTTAACAGCTGTCTTTGAGAAATCAAATAATTTCACTGTTTTATCATTGGATCCCGAGATCAGAATCGCGTCTCTTGGATGAAAAATCACCGTATTCACGTCATCGACATGATCATAAAGGGTTCGAATCACTGGATGATGAGCATCCGGTCCGTTCTCGTTCATCTCTCGATGCTCTTTCTCTCTAGCCAGGATCCTTTCGACATCCATGATTTTAATGGAGCAATCCGCTGAGCCCGTCGCTACGAGGGAACCATCTGAATTGAAAGCGGCGGCTCTACAGGGAGCCTTATGAACTGTCAAATAGATCGTTTCGTATTGAGATGGTTCTGGGGAGACTGGTTGAACATCGGCATCGTATTCCAAGTCTAATCCCGAGGAAACCGTTTCGAATTGGATCTGGAATTGGGGAAATATTGGTTTTTAGATGGAAAATTGGATTTTTATGCCAGAAAATGGGTTCTAGGCTAGAAAATCTAATAAAAACGATGAAAAATTGAATTTTAGAACCAAAAAAGGGAGTTTTATGCCATAAAAATGCGATTTTCTCTACAAAAAGGGTTTTTGGGCTAGAAAATCTATTAAAAATAGAGGAAAATTGGTTTTTATGCCAGAAAAATGCTATTTTAACCCGAAAAAAAATTTTTAGTCGGAAAATCTATTAAAATTGACCAATAGTGATATTTTAAGCTGGAAAACGAGATTTTTGACCAAAAAGGGGTTTTTATGCCATAAAAACGCTATTTTAACCTGAAAAAAGCTGTTTTAAAATAGAAAATCTTAAAAATAGAAAAAACTGGTTTTTCAGCTGGAAAATCGGATTTTAGACTCAAAAAAAGGGGTTTTGGTCGGAAAATCTATTAAAAACGAAGAAAATTGATTTTTAAGCTGGAAAATGGGATTTTAGACCTAAAAAAGGGGTTTTTATGCCATAAAAATGCTATTTTGACAAGAAAAAAGGGGTTTTAAGATAAAAAATGTTAAAAAATTGAGGAAAATTGGTTTTTTGATGAGAAAAATGCAATTTTATGCTAGAAAAGGGGGTTTCGGTTACAAAAAATCCATTAAAAATTTGAAAAATTGGTTTTTAGGCGAGAAAAATGCGATTTTGACCCAAAAAAGTCGTTTTTAGACTAGAAAATCTATGAACAATGCGAAAAATTGATTTTTAGGTGGGAAAAATGCAATTTTAGGCCAGAAAATCACTCAAAAAAGGGAAAAACCGGTTTTTAAGCTGGAAAAATAGATTTTCCCCACAAAAAAGCTAAAATTTTGAGAAAAATGGTAATTTTAGGTTGGAAAACGCGTTTTTAGGTCAGAAAATCTATAAAAATCGGCAAAAAATGCAAAAAATAGAGAAAAATGGGAATTTTAGGCCAAAACACGTATTAAAAATGGCAAAATTTGAATTTTCGGGCTGGAAAACTGGATTTTTTACCCAAAAAATGGAATTTTAGGCCAGAAAATCCATGAAAATCGTCAAGAAATCTGAATTTTGGCTCAAAATGGCGATTTAAGCTTTCCACGTGGATTCTATGAAAAACCTGGAAAATTCTATGAAAAATTGTAAATTTTACGGTAAAAATACCCATTTTTAGCTTGGAAAAACAGTTTTTTAGCCTAAAAACTGGGGTTTTAACACAAAAATTGGATTTTCCCGGTGAAAATTCAATTATCTCCCACAAAAATCATTTTTTAGGTAAAATTAGGCTAAAATACCCATTTTTTCAGTGAAAATCTGGTTTTTTTTTATCGAAAAATATAATTTTTCAAGCTTTTTCCATGAAAAAATCCCTTACCGGCATCATTTTCTCCTCGGCCTTATAATCCGGATCCTCGACGAACTGTTTGGCGATGGTGACGAGTCGGAAGAGTTTATCGGATGGTGGAGGAGCTGGAGCAGAACATCCGAGCGTATTAGCCAGATTTACGGCGATTTGTTGATGGCCATCGTAGAATAATTGACTGAAAAATGGAAATTCAGGAAAAACCCAAAATTTCCCGGAATTTTACCCGATAATCAATCGATACATGTACTCGCGGTCTTTAATATCCGGTTTCATCGTGAAAAACCAAAAAAATCTCAGGAAAATTCAAGAAATTCGGTGGAAAACTGCTGGAAAAGAGGGGAATTTGGAGAAATAAATTTGAAATGTTAAAGGCGCATAGACTTTCGCGGCGCGTGGGTCTCGCCGCGCTTTTGGTGACCGTAGTCGGCTGCCTATTTCTCGCGATTTTCGGCGTCTTTTTTATCGTTGGCCTAAACTTTTTCGGGGCATTTTTGCTCGATTTTCGTGATTTTTTCGTTAATTTTTGTTAAAAATCAATTACAAATTAATAAAAACCCAGTTTTTCTCATAAAAAATGAATAAATTCTGTTTAAAAAAGTAAAAGTAACATTTTCTTTACCTTTTTCTTCGTTCCGCAATTTCCGCGTTTCTTCTCCAATTCTAAATATTCCGTTTTCCAGGTAATAAAATGAAGGTCAATCCATTCGTCTCCAGCGACTCCGGAAAAAGCCGCAAGGCCCACTTCAACGCTCCATCCCACGAGCGCAGACGTATCATGTCCGCTCCACTCACCAAGGAGCTCCGCACCAAGCACGGAATTCGCGCCATTCCAATCAGGTAAGAATTGCGGGGAATTAATGGAAGCTGATTCCATTCAGTAGTCCCGGGCGAATGAGATTTATTTGTACGGTTTGGACATAATGGAGAAATAGACCTTTTGCACTTTTTGCAGCGGAGCTGAAACCTTATTTTCTTTTTGCTAGCCATAAGTGTAAAACAATTTATTAAATTTTTATCATTTTCAGAGTCGATGACGAGGTCGTCGTCATGCGCGGACGTCATAAGGGAAACACCGGACGTGTCCTCAGATGCTACCGTAAGAAGTTCGTCGTCCACATCGACAAGATCACCCGCGAGAAGGCCAACGGATCTACTGTGCACATCGGAATCCACCCTTCGAAGGTGAGGTTTGTATAAACTAGTTCCGGTGCACACTGGCTCACATCACGACAATGTCAGGTTTGTGAGTTCCATTTGACCATGCATACGGAAAAGTTTCTTTATTTTTTCTTTTTGACACTAAGTTATTCTGATGTTAACCCAATTCATGTTCAGGTCGCTATCACCAAGCTGAAGCTTGACAAGGATCGTCGTGCCCTCGTCGAACGCAAGGCCAATGGACGTGCCCGCGTTACCGGAATCCTCAAGGGAAAGCACACCGACGAGTCGGTCAACTAAATTGTTATTGATTACAAATAAATTGTTGATTCTTATACATTCTCTCTTTTTTTCGCATAACGAAAATTATGACAGGTGCAAAACCCGGGTTCTCTCCCAATCATTCCTTTTTTCCCGCCGCGAATTCTCCGCAATTGCGCGTCAATTCTAATGTTTGGTGTTTGCACCATTGATTTTTTTCGTATTTTATTTCCCGCTCATTCGTTTCATTTCAGACCGTCATGTCTGGGTTGAGCATGCGAAATCCGGAGCGTCGAATCGAGACGAATCCGTTTGACGTGGACGCGTGGAATCTGTTGCTCCGCGAGCATCAATCGCGTGCGATTGATCAGGAGCGCGAATTCTACGAGAGTCTCGTCAATCAATTTCCGAATTCTGGAAGATATTGGAGAGCTTATATTGAACACGAGGTAATTTTATTATTATTTAATTCTTTTTTTTTTCGAAAATTCGAATAAATTTGTTATTTTTCCTTTCGTCGTTTCCACACACTCTTTACAGCTCCGCTCGAAAAACTACGATAACGCGGAAAAGTTGTTCCAGCGATGTCTTAAAACCACATTAAATATCGATTTATGGAAATGTTATATTCATTATGTGGCCGATACGAAAGGACAATTGGAACAATTCAGAGAAACAATGGCGACCGCCTATGATTTTGCATTACAAAATATTGGAATGGATGCCCAGTCACATGTTATTTATACCGAATATATAGCGTTTTTGAAGAAAGTGTATGTAGTTTTTTATAGTTTTTTTGATGGAAGAAATTTCTAGAAAAAACCTCTAAAATTAGAAGAAAATCGGTGATTTTTAGCGATTTTTTGAGCCGAAAAACCAGTTTTTCAATTGGAAAAATTTCCGTTTTTTCCCGCTAAATTTGCATCATTTTTGGTTCAAAAAAAAAATTAAAAATCCCCAATTTTCGCATTTTTTTCTCCTAAAAATGTCTTTTTTTTTAAAGTAAAATCGATATTTTAGTCGAAAAAACCTCAATTTTACAGTAAAAATCTCTATTTTCTTGGTAAAAAAAACCGATTTTCTGGCTCAAAAACCTACTTTTTCACCTAAAAAGCACATTTTTGTTCACTAAATCCATATTTTTTCAGCTAAAATCTCAATTTTTAGCCAAAAAACCATCTTTTTCATGAAAAACTCGATTTTCCATAGAAAACCCCAATTTGTTGAGTCAAAAACCTATTTTTTTTCAATAAAAATCCACATTTTTTTCATCAAAAACACTTTTTTTATGGCAAAAATTTAATTTTTCTATCAAAAAACCGTGTCTTTTTCTAGTAAAAAATCCTATTTTTCAACTCAAAACTCAATTTTTGGCCATGAAAAATCTATTTTTTTTTTTGGTCAAAAAACCTCATTTTTATAGCAAAAACCTTATTTTTACGTTTAAAACGAGATTTTCTGGTCAAAAATTCAATTTTCGGCCAGAAAATGCCCATTTTTTAGCGAAAAAAACCTATTTTTGGCCCAAAAACCATATTTTTATGTTAAAACCACAAAATTTCGATGAGAAACTTCAATTTTCCCCTCAAAACTCTATTTTTCATAGCAAAACCTGTATTCCTAGTATCGAAAACCTACCTTTCCACTTAAAAATCCTGTTTTCAATTCTAAAAATCAATTTTGGTCAGAAAAACCCAGTTTTTAGAGCAAAAGCTGTAATTTTAGAGTCCAAAACCAGGTTTTTTATCTGAAAATTCCTTTTTTTCACCTAAAAACTCAGTTTTTGACGGAAAAGCCCATTTTCAAGCTAAAAACCCGCTTTTCTACTAGAAAACTGAGATTTTAATGTAAAAAAACCACTTTTTCTAGTTAAAAATCACATTTTCCAGCTAAAAATTCAACTTTTGGCCATAAAAACCACAATTTGTAGTGTAAAAACCCGCGTTTCTAGCTAAAAACTGAGGTTTTAGAGTAAAACCCCATTTTTCTGTAAAAATCACAATTTTTGATGAAAAAACCCTATTTTCATAGCAAAAACCGCGTTTTTAGAGTAAAAACTCGTTTTTTCCTTCAAAAACTCAAATTTTTAGGTAAAAACCCCCATTTTTTGGTCAAAAACCGCTATTTTTACAGCGAAAACCAGTTTTTTAAAGTGAAAAACCCTATTTTTATTGCAAAAATCCAATTTATCCAGAAAAACCAAGTTTTTGACCGAAAACTTTTTTAAAAATTAAATGCAAAAACCACTTTTTCCAGTTGAAAATCCTTCTTTTTCCAGTTTTTTTTAGTGTTTCTATCTGAAAAATATCTATTTTCTGTAAAAATGGCAATTTTTGATGAAAAAAAACCCTATTTTCATAGCAAAAACTGTATTTTTAGTGTCCAAAACTAGTTATTCTAGCTAAAAACCCTCATTTTTATCTTAAAATCGCAAATTTCGATGGAAAAAGATCATTTTTCTGTCTAAAACTCTATTTTTGACCGAAAACCCCTATTTCCATAGCAAAAACTCCCATTTTAGAGTTAAAAAACCCCATTTTTCCAGAAAAAATTTCCCTTATTTTCCAGCCCCGCCGTCGGTCAATATGCCGAAAACCAGCGAATCACCGCTGTTCGTCGTGTCTATCAAAAAGCTTTGGGTACTCCAATGCACAATTTAGACACAATATGGGCGGATTACACGGCTTACGAAAAAGCGATTAACATGACTTTAGCCGAAAAACTGATAGCTGAGCGTGGAAAAGACTATCAAAACGCGCGTCGCGTCGAAAAAGAGCTACAATTGATGACACGTGGATTGAATCGACAGGCAGTGTCAGTTCCCCCAAAAGGAACCGCTTCAGAAGCGAAACAAGTGGAATTATGGAAGAAATTGATAAATTGGGAGAAGACGAATCCACTTCAAACTGAAGAATACGGACAATTCGCCCGACGCGTTGTTTATACTTATGAGCAAGCGCTTCTTTGTCTTGGTTATTATCCGGATATTTGGTATGAGGCTGCAATGTTTTTACAAGAGGCTAGTCATACTTTGGATGAAAAGGGGGATGTGAAGTTGGCTGCCGCATTGAAACAGGAGACTATTAGTGAGTTTTTACGATGAAAATGGCTTAAAATGACTGGAAATAACACACCTCCCCGATCGGGGAAAAACGCCTTGCTCGATGTTGACGCATTTCGCGTGCATTTCTGTCTGACTCTCTGCGTCTCTTATCTATTTTTTTGAAAATATTTTCATTTTTTCGATTTTTTTTTGTATTTTTTCAGAATATTATAACATTTTCAGCACATTTTGGAGAAAAATAAACTTAATTTTAGATTTCTTCCCGAAAAAAAATTTTTAAAGTGTCATTTTCAGGTTTCCGGTGCTACTTCACTACTTGGTACGATTTCTCGCAATCCGGTAAGAAAATTTTATCTGCGGTTAGTCAAAAAGTACAGAAAATACTTCTCCGTCTAATTTTTACAGAATTCGTCTTCGAAAACCATTTTTGAGAACGTTCAACTTCTACCGTCGCTCTAAAATAAGGGCTTTTGCCCCCATTTCTACGTTTTTTTTTCTAAATTTGTAAATTTAACACTGTTGTTTATCTACATATGTCAATGCCTTCAATTTGTCCAAAAATATGTCAAAAAACCAACATTTTAAAATGTAAATGAAAATATACACATATAAGTATTGTTGAGTTCTCAATAAATTTTAAAACAATTAAAAATCACATTTAATATTTTCTGACATCTCATTTCTTCAAAATAATGCCAAAATACATTAAAAATTACATTTTTGGGCTTAGAAATATTCATTTTTGTCGAGCTGTGTGATTAAATGATTATTTAAAAAGCCTATTTCTCCTCCTACGATGAACGAAATTGAGCGTTCTTGCACTTTTTCAGTAGCTTAGACACTAATCTAAAATTGCTAGAGAATTGTTTTGTGAAAATCGGTCGGAAAACGAAACTACAGGCTAAAATTATCGTTTTCAGTACAAAAACAATAAATTGAGCTGCGGTGGCCTAGCTTTTTCTCTGCCACGGAGAAAGCGCGCTCTAATGCGAGCGGATGGCGTTTTTTCGGTGCGGTGAGCCGTGAATAATGAAAAAATGGTGGAAAATAGCCTAAATTTGGCTTAAAATGACCCAAAATAGCTTAAAATTGACTAAAATTGACAAATAACTGCGTAAATTGCTTTGACCTAAAAATCATCTAAAACCCATCAAAATCCATCATTTTCGCTCAAAATAGCTTAAAATGACTGGAAATATTGAAAAAATAGTCAAAATGAAGCTCAAAATGGCTCAAAATACCCTAAATTAGCCTTATTTTAGACTAAAATGGTAAAAAATAGCTTGAAATTGACCTAAAAATCATCTAAAACCCATCAAAATCCATCATTTTCGATAAAAATGGCTTAAAATGACTGGAAATGTTGAAAACTGGTTGAAATTAGGCTCAAAATGACCCAAAATAGCTTAAATTGAGCTAAAAACATCAAAAATCTATCAACATCTATATTTTCACTGAAAATAGCTTAAAATGAATGTAAATATTCAAAAAATGGTTGAAAATAGCTTAAATTTGGCTTCAAATGACCCAAAATACCCTAAATTAGCCTTATTTTGGACTAAAATGGTGAAAAATAGCTTGAAATTGAGCTAAAAATATCAAAAATCCGTCAAAATCTATTATTTTCGCTGAAAATTGCTTAAAATGACTGGAAATATTGAAAAAATGGTTGAAAATAGCCTAAAATGGTCCAAATTTCACTAAAAATGACCCAAAATAGCTTGAAATTGACAAAAAACTGCTTGAATCACATAAAATTGATCTAAAAACCCATCATTTTGGAGCTGAGATGTTCTAGAATTATTTTGGACGGTTTAGGACCCGTTTTTCGTCAAAATTCAGCTGAAAATAGTGAAAAATAGCTTGAAATTGACCTAAAAACATCAAAAATCCGTCAAAATCCACCATTTCAAATACTAGGACGTTTTAAAGCGATCTAGCGATGTTTTTACCATTTCAGCTATTTTTAACCGTTTTTTGGTCAATTTTCGACTGAAAAAACGCTCAAAACAGCTTAAAATTGACCTAAAAACCATGGAAAACTGCTATTTTGAAATTAGGACTTTTCAAAATCATTTTAGCCATTTTTACACCGATTTTGGACGAATTTTGACTGAAAAAAGGCTCTAAATCGCTTTAAATTGATCTAAAACTGCTATTTTGAGGCTTCTCGAGGTCAATTTAGCCATTTTTACGCCTATGTTGACCATTTTTTGACTGAAAAAGGCCTAAAATCGCTTAAAATTGACCTAAAACCATAAAAACTGCTATTTTGAGGCTTTTCAGGACCATTTTAGACCTTTTTTACACCGTTTTTGACCAATTTTCGAAGTAAAAAAGCCTTAAAACCGTTTAAAATCGACATAAAACTACGAAAACTGCTATTCTGAGGCTTTTCCGGACCATTTTAGCCATTTTTAACCGATTTTTGACTAATTTTGTCTGAATAAAAAAGGCTTAAAATCGCGTGAACTTGACCTAAAATTGCTATTTTTATGTTTTTCAGGACCATTTCAGCCATTTTTATACCGATTTTAACCATTTTTTGACTGAAAAAGGCCTAAAATCGACCCAAAATCACTTTTCCAGGCCTCTACGAACGCGCGATCACTGGTTTAATGAAAGAATCAAAACTTCTGTATTTCGCCTACGCCGATTTCCAAGAAGAACATAAACAATTCGAATCCGTCAAAAAAATCTATGATCGTCTTCTGGAAATCGAACATATTAATCCAACACTAACCTATGTTCAACTAATGCGTTTCATTCGCCGTACAGAGGGCCCGATTACGGCACGACTTGTGTTTAAGAGGGCACGAGAGGATAAACGGACGGGTTATCAGGTTTATGTGGCTGCCGCTCAATTAGAGTATAATTGTATGAAGGATGAGAAAGTGGCGATTCGTGTATTTCAATTGGGATTGAAGAAATATGAAAATGAACCGGAATTCGGGTTGGCTTACGCTAATTTTTTGTCGAATTTGAATGAGGATAACAATACGAGAGTGGTTTTTGAGAGGATTTTGACGTCGGCTAAATTGCCTGCTGAGAAGTCGATGTGAGTCGTTTTTCGGTTGAAAATAGTGAAAAACAGGCTAAAAATGATGAAACACGGTGAATTTTTTACTACGAAGCGAGTAATTGCGCTCTCTCGCACGAAACTTGGCAACGTGCCAAGGCGGGTCTCGCAGCGAAAATAACTTTTCGCATACAGTAGTATTCAAATAATTATATTAAATTTACATTGGTTTTCATAAAAAATTTCGATAATATTACGAAATTATCGATAAATATTGATTTCTGAACAAAAATTCTCGGAAAAGTATCTGTAAAAGAACGAAAAACAACTGAGAATTCAAATAATATTTTTGCCGCCTGCATTTTCATGTCGCCGTGTTTGCACAAAGTTTTACTGTACACATTAAAACTGACGAGCAACGCTCTTAAGCATGTGTTGGGTCGCTACGCAGTTAAATGGAATGCAACCAGATTATTACTGTAGAGCGCGAGAAACGTTTTCAGCTTTTCGTAGTAAAAAATTCACCGTGATGAAAATCACCTAAATTCGGCTAAAAATGATTAAAAATGACTAAAATAGCCTAAATTTGACTAAAAATGATGAAAAATGGCTCAAAATGCTTGAAATTAGCTTAAAATTCATCAAAAACTTGCCATTTTTGAATTGCAATTTCCGGAGATATTTCAGACGATTTAAAATAAATTTAGGGCTCATTTTGGCTGAAAATAGTGGAAAAGAGGCTGAAAATAACCGAAAAATTACGAAAAATAGCTGGAAATGACTGAAAATAGCCTAAATTTGACTAAAAATGGCTCAAAACTCACGAAATTGGCTCAAAAATCATCAAAAATAGATTACTCTGATATCGGGATGTTTGAGAACCCTTTTAACATATTTTAAGCTAAAAAGAGCTGAAAAAGTCTATAATTTGACTCAAATTGACTGAAAATTGTCTAAAAATGACCTTAAAACCATGAAAAATCAATAAAAACAACTGAAAATGGCTCAATTCGCTTGAAATTGGCTTAAAAATAATCAAAAACCGGTCATTTTAAAATCATGATTAACAAGATTGCTTGAAAATCACTAAAAACGTTCCAGAACCATTTTGGACCGTTTTTGATCGAATTTGAGCTGAAAGTAGCGCGAAATTGGATCAAAAATGGTCAAAATCCATCAAAAACCAGCGATTTTTGAATAATTTCGATTGAAAATGACTAAAAATAGCTTATTTTTGACTGGAAATGGTTGGAAAATGGCTCAAAATACGTGAAATTTGCATAAAAATCATTAAAAACTTGACATTTTAAAATCAGGACACTATAAAATCATTTTGGATTTTTCACAGCCTTTTTAAGCGTTTTTTTCCTCTAAAAAGTCTTAAAACCATCCTAAACTCATCTCTATTTTCCAGCCGAATATGGGATCGATTCCTGGATTTCGAAAGTGACGTTGGTGACTTGGCTAGCATCCTAAAAGTGGAAAAACGTCGAAAAGCGGCATATGAAGATGCTCAAAAAGAGCTTCAAATGAATCATTCAATGCTAGTTATCGATCGATACAAATTTATGGATTTAATGCCGTGTAGTGGAGAACAGTTGAGGCTTATCGGTTATAATGCGTTGGTAAGAAAATGGAAAGGGGGCGGGGCTTAGCTAAAAAGGGGCGGAGCTTATCCAAAAGGGGGCGTGGCTTAGCTAGAAAGGGGGCGAGGTTTAGTTAGAAAGGGGCGGGGCTTAGCTTAAAAAAAAAAGGGGCGTGGCTCAGCTAAAAAGGGGCGGGACTTAGCTAAAAGGGGCGTGGTTTAGCTAAAAAGGGGCGGGGCTTAGTTTTTCCAAGCTAAAATGGGGCGGGACTTACCTTTTTCAGCTAAAAAGGGGGCGGGGCTTAGCCTTTTTCAAGCTAAAAAGGGGCGGGGCTAAGTCAAAAAAAGGGCGGAGCTTAGTTAAAAAGGGGCGTGACCAAGCTAAAAAGGGGCGTGGCTTAGGCAAAAAGGGGCAGGGCTTATCTCAAAAAGGCGGGGCTTAGCTAGAAAGGGGGCGGAGCTTAGCTTTTTTCAAACTAAAAAGGGGCGGGGCTTCGCTAAATAAAAAGGCGTGGCTTAGCTAGAAAGGGGCGGGACTTAGCTTTTTTCAAGCTAAGAAGGGGCGGGGCTTCGCTAAATAAAAAGGCGTGGCTTAGCTAGAAAGGGGCGTGGCTTAGCTAAAAAAAAAAGGGCGGGGCTTAGCTAGAAAGGGGCGTGGCTTAGCTTTTTTCAAGCTAGAAAGGGGCGGGAGTTAGCTTTCTTCAAGCTAAAGAGGGGCGGGGCTTCGCTAAATAAAAAAGGCGTGGCTTAGCTAGAAAGGGGCGTGGCCTAACTCACCTATTTTCCCTCTTTCAGAAAGGCACCGACAACACGTCCGGCACCTCCACCGGCGGCTCCAAACCAATTCCGACTCGTGGTCCCCAAGCGGCCAGTGCTATTATGGGCGGTGCCGGTGGTCACGCCGATATCGCTAGATACGGATTCCCACGGCCAGATATAGCTCAGATGATTCCGTTTAAGGTAAGCTTTAGATAGAGAAAGTGCGCTCCATTGAGAATTCAGTGGAGCGCGATTGCATCATCTAAAAGCAATCGCGCTCTACTGAACTCTCAGTTTAGTCAAGAAAACGCGCTCTAAACAAAGTCCAGTGGAGCGCGATTGCTTCCTGCTCCGCTTTCCTAAAGCAATCGCGCTCCACTGAACTGTTAGCTAAATGGAGCTACGCAAACGCGCTCCACCGAACCACAATCCAATAGAGCGCCCTTCCATCATCCGAATCTTTCAGCCACGTGTCAACTGCACCGCGTCATTCCACCCAGTCCCGGGCGGTGTCTATCCGCCCCCGCCAGCGGCCGCCCATCTCCTATCACTCCTTCCACCGCCGACGTGCTTCATTGGACCATTTGTGAATACTGAAATGTTGTGTAATGTGTTGAGTCAGATGCAGTTGCCTAATTTGCAATGTAAGTTTTGGAAAGGGGGGCGGGGCTTAAAAAAAACTTTTTTTTTTTGAAATTATTTTTTGTCGAAAAAACCGCACAAAATGCCCTAAAAAGGGCGGAGCCTAAAATGGGGCGGAGCCTAACTTTTTTTCATTTTTAAAAAATTCGAAAAAACCACTCTAAAAAGCACAAAAAGGGGCGTGGCCTAAAAAGTGGGCGTGGCCTAAAATCCCTTTTTTTTTCAGACGCAAAATCAGATGATAATATGATCGGACCAATGATGGAGGCGGATGTCAAAAAGGATTTGTATCAATTGTTGGCAACGACGTCGGATCCATCAGCGGTAGGTCTAGGATCAATTTTGGCTTAAAACAGGCTGATTTAGGCTTAAAAATTGATTTTTAGTCGTTTTTTCTGGATTTTTTTAGTCCTGAAATTGTATTTTTAGACCTAAAGCTGTCTTTTTTGGCTCAAATTTGATAGTTTAGGATTAAAAATCGATTTCTAGTCGTTTTTTCAAGGTTTTGAGTCCTGAGATTGGTTTTTTAGGCTTGAAATGGACTTTTCAGGATTAAAAATGGGTTTTTCTGATTTTTTTTTAGTCCTGAAATTGGTTTTTTAGACTTAAAACTGTCTTTTTTGGTTTAAAATTGATATTTTTGGCTGAAAAATTGGCTTTTGGTTGTTTTTTCTAGGTTTTTAGGCTTAAAATGGACTTTTTTGGCTTAAAACTACTTTTTCTAGCTCAAAACGGGCTAAACTAGGCTGAAAAATCGATATTTGGTAGTTTTTTCCAGGTTTTTAAACTTAAAACTGTCATTTTTGGCTTAAAATTGATATTTCTGGCTTAAAAATTGACTTTTGGACGTTTTTTCTAGGTTTTTAGGCTTTAAATGACCTATTTTGACTATTTTTCCATTTTTTCTACGCTTAAGAATGATTTTAGGCTTAAAACTGTCTTTCTCAGCTTAAAATGGGTATTTTAGACTTAAAATTCAGGATTTTAAACCAAAAATAGCTAATCCAGTGTTAAAAATTGGTTTTTCATAGTTTTTCTTGATTTTTTTAGTCCTGAAATTGATATTTTCAGACTTAAAAACCGATTTTTAGTCGTTT
Source organism: Caenorhabditis wallacei (assembly GCA_963932035.1). Taxonomy (NCBI): domain Eukaryota; kingdom Metazoa; phylum Nematoda; class Chromadorea; order Rhabditida; family Rhabditidae; genus Caenorhabditis; species Caenorhabditis wallacei. The sequence continues at coordinate 756,602 of OZ009934.1, forward strand.
TTTCTACGTTTTTAGGCTTAAAATTGATGTTTTAGCCCTAAAATTGACCGATTTGCCTCGTAATTTCAGGAGTTTTCATCTAAAAATAGCCTAAAATAGCCTAAGACTGCTTAAGCTTAATCTTAAAAGAACTAGCCTAAAATAGCCTAAACCTTCCCATTTTTATTTGATTTTTCTTCCAGGTCGTTCGCTCCTCAGCCCTATCCGATCTGAAAAGAAAACGTGGAGATTCGGATGATGAGGATGAGCACGCTCATTTGACAGGAGCGACGATAGGATCAATTGGGACAAGGGATGCGTATAAGCGGAGGATGAACAAGAAAAATGAATAATTTCTTTGTTAAAATTGAATTTTTTAATGTTTTTCTGGGGGTTTTTGGCTTTAAAATTGGTATTTTTGGTACTAAAAATGGTATTTTAAGCCTAAAAATGACTTTTTGGCCTAATTTTTTAGTTTTTAGGCTTAAAAATGGCTATTTTTAGCTCTAAATCGACTTTTTAGCTGAATTTTTCAGTTTTTAGGCTTAAAATTGGTGTTTTTGGCTCCAAAATCTATATTTTAAGCCAAAAATAACCGGTTTTGGCTTAAAATTTGGATCCCAAAATCTGGCCATTTTAAGCCAAATACTGACTTTTTGAGCTTAAAATCGACTTTTTAGCTGAAAATAAGCTATTTTAAGCTTAAAATTGGCCATTTTTAACCTAAAAATCTATATTTTAAGCCTAAAATGGCTATTTTTTACCTAAAAATGACAATTTTAAGCTTAAAACGGGGTTTTCAGCCTGAAAATTGTCTTTTTTTTTGCTAAAAAATAGGTATTTTTGGCTGAAAAATAAGCTATTTTAGGCCTAAAAATGACCATTTTCAGTCTAAAAATCGTTATTTTAAGCCTAAATAAGGTTATTTTTTGACTAAAAATGACAATTTTGGCTCAAAATATGCCTTTTTGAGCTTAAAACAGCCTTTTTAGGCTTAAAAATGACCATTTTTGCTTGAAAATAGGTATTTTTGGCTAAAAAAATAAGCTATTTTAATCCTAAAAAGAACATTTTCAGTCTAAAAATCAGTATTTTAAGCCTAAAATCCACTATTTTTAGCTGAAAATAGTGTATTTTTAGTGCTAAAATCGGTATTTTAAGCCTAAAAAATACCATTTTTGGCTGAAAATAAGCTTTTTTAAGCTTAAAATTGGCCATTTTTAACCTAAAATCCCCTATTTCTGTCCTAAAATCCCAAAATTTCTATCTAAATCCCATATTTATTTGTACCTTCTTCCCTACACACACACAATCTCAAATGATCTTCTAAACTCCGCCCCCTTTTTTTTTCGTGTTTTTCTCTCTCACATCCTTCATTTTTTAACACATTTTTTGATGAATTATTTATTTTTTGGCAATTTTTTCTTTTTTTTGGATTTTTGGAATGGTTTTTCTAGCCATTTTACAACTATTTTTTGTCTAAAATTAAGCCCCGCCCCCTTTTTAAAACCTTTTTTTCAGAAAAAAATGTTAACAAGTCTCGTATTCTACCCCTCATTAGGCTATAATCTCTTCCGAAACTATATCCAACCGACACGATGGCCATGGTATAATCGGGTGGATGAGACGATGATTCTGGGCGCGATGCCGTTTCAATCGATGCGTGATGAGTTGATTGAGAAGGAGAATGTGGGCGGAGTCGTCTGTTGTACCGAGGAATATGAGTTGAAGGTTAGGAAAGCTTAGGAAAGCTTAGGAAAGCTTAGGAAAGCTTAGGAAAGCTTAGGAAGGCTTTGGAAAGCTTAGGAAAGCTTAGGAAAGCTTAGGCTAGTTTAGGGAAGCTTAGGAAAGCTTAGGAAAGCTTAGGCAAGTTTAGGCTATCTTAGGAAAGCTTAGGCAAGCTTAGGAAAGCTTAGGCAAGTTTAGGCTATCTTAGGAAAGCTTAGGCAAGCTTAGGCAAGTTTAGGAAAGCTTAGGAAAGCTTAGGCTACTTTAGGCTACCTTAGGCTATCTTAGGAAAGCTTAGGAAAGCTTAGGAAAGCTTAGGCTGTCTTAATCTATCTTAGGCTATCTTAGGCTATCTTAAACTAGCTTAAACTAGCTTAAACTATCTTAGGCTAGCTTAGGCTATCTTAAACTAGCTTAAACTATCTTAAACTATCTTAGGCTATCTTAGGCTATCTTAGGCTATCTTAAACTAGCTTGAACTAGCTTAAACTATCTTAAGCTATCTTAGGCTACCTTAAGCTACCTTAAGCTTCTTCCAGGCTGCAGTAAACGCAATGCGAGAAGAGGACTGGAAAAAAGCGGGTGTCGAGTGGATGGCGGTGCCAATGAAGGATTTCACGGGAACGGCTCCGCGAGCCGAGATCAACGAAGCCGTCGAGTTTATCGAGAATGTGGCGTCGAAGGGGAAGACAGTTTATGTGCATTGCAAGGTATTACGGTACTTACTACAGTAACCCAGGATAGCTACAGTAACCCAATTCTTCTCTTCCAGGCTGGCCGAACCCGAAGCGCCACCGTCGCCACGTGTTACCTAATGAAATCTCGGAATTGGATGTCAAACGTGGCATGGGAATTTTTGAAGGATAAACGACATCAAGTGCTCCTGAGAAATGCTCATTGGCGTACTGTCAATGAATATCGGCGATTCTTAGATTCCACGTCATCTTCTGGAAATTCGAAATAGATTTTTTTTTTTTCGTTCTCTGCGTCTCTCTTATATACCTTAGAAATGAATAAAAATGCAAAAAAACAATGTCTCTCAATTCCACACACTATCTCTTCCTTTACGAGCCACGGAGGAGGAGGAGGAGGAGGAGGAGGTGGAATCATTCCTCCTCCATATTTCTTCCACATTTTATCATTCCACACTTTTCTATTCCACTTCGAGAAACGATCATGATCCGATTGATTTTTGCCGTGTTGGCGATTCTGATGACTATGGATACGGTAGGTATTCCATGGATTCGGGGATCCATGATAAGCGTGCCACGTGGAGAAGGTCTTCTGAATTCAGAATTCAGAATTCAGAATTCTGATGACGTCATCCATGATCACCGTTCCCATATGACTCACAAAAAAGCGGCCGATGATCAAAGAGGGTTACTGTAGGGAATTTTCCTCCTCCCCTATCTTGGTTCCCAGAAGAGATAGGGAAAAATGATCAACTAGAAAAATGTAGAGGAGGTTAAGATGAGCAATTTGTTAGTTGACCACTTTTTGATATCTCTTGAACTAACCGAGATATAAGGGTTTTAAGAGAGACATAGAGAAAAAAAGCGCGCAACTTCAAACGCTGATATCTCGCTTAGTTTAAGAGATAGGGGAAAAGTGTCAACTAGTGAAATGTAGAGCTTAAAAAACTGCGTATTTTGTTAGTTGACCACTTTTTGATAGCTCTTACCCTAAGCGAGATATAAGAGTTTTAAGAGAGACCCAGAGAAAAAATAGGCGCGCAACTTCAAACGCTCATATCTCGGCTCCTGTTAGAGTTATCAAAAAACTTTCAACTAATGAAATGTGCAGCTTAACTTGCTCTACAACTTTCTAGTTGACCATTTCCCCCCATCTCCACTCCCAACCAAGATACACCCCGATTTAGGTCATCTGCCAGGAAGCCAACTCAACCCTGGTCGCCGAGGTGGAAACTACCGTAATCCCGGTCACCACCGCCCACGCAGCTACCGGATCCACCGAGGAGAGCGATGATGAGAAACCGATTACGGAGACGATTCGGACTTATATTGAGGATTCGGTCAAGTCGGTTAAGCACGCGGTACGGTAACCTTGGCCTAAGATAGCCTAAGGTAGCTTAAACTAGCCTAAGCTATCCTAAAGTAGCCTAAGGTAGCCTAAGCTATCCTAAAGTAGCCTAAGGTAGCCTAAAATAGCCTAATATAGCCTAAGCTTTCCTAAGACAGCCTAAAGTAGCCTAACATAGCCTAAGATAGCCTAAGATAGCCTAAGATAGCTTAAGGTAGCCTAAGCTAGCCTAAGCAAGCCTAAGCTAGCCTAAGCAAGCCTAAGATAGCCTAAGCTAGCCTAAGCTAGCCTAAGCTAGCCTAAGCTAGCCTAAGCTAGCCTAAGCTAGCCTAAGATAGCCTAAGATAGCCTAAGCTAGCCTAAGCTAGCCTAAGCTAGCCTAAGCTAGCCTAAGGTTGCCTAAGATAGCCTAAGGCTGCCTAAGGTAGCCTGAGATAGCCTAGGGTAGCCTAACATACCCTCGACGCATTTCTGGTGCCTTGACGCATTTCTCGATATTTTCAGATTTCAAAAATCGGCAAATTCGTCGGCGAATTCTTCGATGACTCCTCGGCCAACTCGACCACCACCGCCACCGTCAACGTTACCGTGATCCCGACTACCGTACTCCCGACTACCGTAACCCTTAATGTTACCGATGACAACGACAACTAAATTATTGATTTATTGATTTTTCTATTATTTAAAAAATCAATAAATTTGTTAATCCGCCCATTCCGATTGGACACCGATGGCGCGAAGTTCGTCGCGATCCAGGAGAAGATCCACGTGGACAGCACGGAATACGGTATCTCGGCAGTCGATCATTGCCAGGCGATGACGTTCCGCCTGGAAAAGTGTTGGCGCGTTTTTGGTGTTAAGGATCGAGAAATGCGTCAGCAACTCTAAAATGAGTTTTCTAGATCCTTGACGCATTTCTGGTGCCTTGGCGCTTTTTCAGTGTTAAGGATCGAGAAACGCGCCAACACCGAAAAAGCACCAAGGACTCTCAAAAATGACGTTTCTAGTTCCTTGACGCATTTCTGGTGCCTTGATGCATTTCTAGTGCCATGGATCGAGAAATGCGCCAAGGATCAAGAAACGCGCCAACACCGAAAGAGCGCCAAGGACTCTCAAAAATGACATTTCTAGTGGCTTGACGCACTTCCCGATCCTTGGCGCTTTTTTGGTGCCTTGACGCAATTCTCGTGCCTTGACGCATTTCTTGATCCTTGGCGCATTTCTTGATCCTTGACTCATTTCCGGTGCCTTGACGCATTTCCCGTGCACCCACCATATTCAAATCCCCGGCCTCCAACGCTCTGCTCCTCCTCGTCGCCAAATCCTCAATCCTAGCCTCATATTCATCGATCCGTTGAATTGCCCGAAGGCATACTGTAGCTTGGATCGTCTTCCCATCGAAATTCGCTTTTTCCATTTTTTGGTCTAGAACTCGACGGATGGTCCGGATCGAGGTTAAGGGGTCACCGCTTAGGTTGGTCTCCTCTTTCATTGACATTCCGTCGCCTTCGCTGGAAATTGTGGTTGTTGGCGCGTTTTTGGTGCCTTGGCGCGTTTCTGATGCCAAGGATCGAGAAATGCGCCAATGCACCGAAAAAGCGCCAAGGACTCTCAAATAGCGCCTTGACGCATTTCTCGTGCCTTGACGCATTTCTCGTGCCTTGACGCATTTCTCGTGACTCACTAGCTATGCCTCTCGACCTTCTTCTCTTTTTTCTCCCTCTTCCCCTCCAAATCCAATCTCTCCATTTTCAATTCCACCTCCTCCTCCTCCCCTTTTTTCTCTTCCACTGGAGTCTCCACTATCCTTAGCATCTCTTCTGGAAGTGGATAGCCAAGTACAGTAAGCTTGTTGATCTGAATTTGGCCGTGAGGGTTTTGGGATAGGGGGATCGGTTTTTCGATGGTTATCCAGATGTATTGGCCGATGGCGTCGGTGAACGCGTTTCTGGAAGATCGAGAAATGCGTCAAGGCACGGGAAATGCGTCAAGGAAATGTTAGGCAAGCTTAGGCTAGTTTAAGCTAGATTAAGCTACCTTAGGCTATCTTAGACTATCTTAGGCAAGTTTAGGCTATCTTAGGCTATCTTAGGCTAGCTTAACATAGCTTAGGCTAGCTTAACATAGCTTAGGCTACCTTAGGCTACCTTAAGCTACCTTAGGCTAGCTTAACATAGCTTAGGCTTGCTTAACATAGCTTAGGCTAGCTTAACATAGCTTAGGCTATCTTAGGCTACCTTAGGCTAGTTTAAGCTACCTTAGGCTAGATTAAGCTACCTTAGGCTAGTTTAAGCTACCTTAGGCTAGTTTAAGCTAGCTTAGGCTCCCCACTCACTTGCTCTCCAACCGCGAAACCGATCGTTCCCTCCGATGAAACTCCAAAACCACCGGTTTCTGATATTTGGCGATTCGCGCGTTTTTATAGTTCAACTCGCTCCCCAAATCCCCTTTTCCAACACGGATACTGACTCGGGATGCTGCAAAAAAGGTACCTTTAATATAAGGGCATAGGGAATTACGGGTTAGTATCTCATCTGCATCAACAATGACTTTATAAACATTCCCGATTTTGTCTAAGCCTATGACGATATCCATTGGGAAGAAATCACTGAAAAAATCGATTTTTATCTAGATATCCGGATATCCAGTTACCCAGGAGCACTTCTGAATTTACCGCTGTTAAACTCCTCTGGATAGTGATTTCCCAAGACTAACGTCTTCCAGTACAACTCCCGAAGGGCGATGCCTTTCCGCGATTCTGTCATTTTTTAAAACCTCTGTAACTTGGTGGGATTAAGAGATAGGGAAAAATGATCAGCTAGTGAAATGTAGAGCTTGAAAAACTGAGTATTTTGCTAGTTGAAAGTTTTTTGATAGCTCTTAAACTAAGCGAGATACAGCTCTTTAAAGTTTGGAGCCGCTAGAGAGAGAGAGAGAGAGCGCGGCAAACTTCAAACGCCTATATCTCGGCTAGTTTAAGAGCTATCAAAAAACTTTTAACTAATGAAATATTGCTCTTAATAAGGGCTATATTTTGTTAGTTGACAACTTTTTGATAGCTCTCACGGGAAGCGAGTTACGAGCGTTTGAATTTGCGTACCCCCTTGAAAAGAGACGCAGAGAAAGTTAGAGTGTCTAACTGTCTGCGCTCTCTTTTTCTCTTTTTCAAAATTTGAGTAAAAGCTTAAAAACACTATTTTCAAACAAAAAAATTCCAAAAACCAAAAAAAAAGTGTATAGTGAATCCATCCTCCCCTCCTCCCCTATTCGTTGCTAAGCGCTTCCATGGGAGATGTCCCCGGTCTCCAGGAGACCGTGTACTCCTCTCGGACAATTTTTCTAAACAGCAAAAACCAAAGAAAAATAAGTTAAATTCATTTTTGCCAAAAATCAAATTTCACTTTATATTATCTCCATTCTTAGCATACAATTGATTTGGAGCGTGATAACGATTAGATGAAAAGTAGGCGGAGACGTCTGGGATTACTGTAGGTGGGCGGGGCATTGAGTAGCCGATACGACGACCACGATATTCACAGCTTTTGCCAAAGTATGGACGTTCACAGCGACAGGCGAAGTTGTAGGGGGCCGGGTTTCTGGAAAATCTCGTTTAAGCTAGCCTAAGCCTAAGCAAGCCTAAGCTAGCCTAAGCTGGCCTAAGCAAGCCTAAGCTAGCCAAAGCTATGCCAAGCTACCTTAGGCCATTTAGGCTACCTTAGGCCACCTTAGGCTAGCTTAAACTATCTCAATCTGAAACCCACATCTTTGGCCTCGGCAAATAGCACTCTCCCTTTCCTTCACACCGTTCCTCCCTGCATTTATCCAAATTCCGATCCGTCAACTGTAAATATGGTCCCAAAGTGTCCTCCAAATACATCTGAATCCCTCCGCATCTCTGCTTTATCCCATTCGATGTACTCCAAATCACCACACTATTCATATTCATTTTAATGGCAAGATCCAATGTGCTGGCAAGGTTTTGCTGAAATGCCCTTGTATTAGAGGGGGAAAGGGGGGCGTGGTCTCTTACTTTTGAGTAGAATTCATCTGGAGTATTATAAGGATTATATTCGATTTTGGTGAAAACGTGGATTTCACAAGCCGGGCAATAATTCCGTTTTATCCGTTTTGTTTCCATGATTAAGGCCTGAAGTTAGGGAAAAAATAGAAAAATGTTTAGCCACGCCCAATTACCCCTGTATTAACGAAATTGTAATCGGGTTGTTGTTTATGTGAAGGGTAGAGGTAGACGGATGGAAAAAGGGCGGTACTTTCCACCCAAAGCCAACTCAAACTGAAATATTAGGGGTTTTATCTTTAGATAGTTTTTAAAACGGCTGTAACTTGGTTGAACTAAAGAATAGCTGGAAGTGATCAATTACAAAAATGTGCAGCTTAAAATTCTGCACATTTTGTTAGTTGACCACTTTTTGATAGCTCTTAAACCAAGGGAGATATAGTGGTTTTAAAAAAGTAAGGTAAAGTTTTTGTTTCCCTTCTATCTCGGTTAGTTTAAGACCTATCAAAAAATGGTTAACTGATAAAATATAGCCCTTAATATGAGCAATATTTCATTAGTTGAAAGTTTTTTGATAGCTCTTAAACTAAGCGAGATAGAGCTCTTCAAAGTTTGGAGCCACCGCCGAGAGACGCAGAGAAAGGACGGCGGCTAGAGCGCTCTAACTGTCTGCGCTCTCTAGCTCAACTTCAAACGCTTATATCTCGCTTAGATTAAAAGCTATCAAAAAACTTCCAACTAACAAAATACTCATCATAAAATTCAGCACATTTTTCTAGTTGACCATTTTCCCCTAGCTCCTCCCACTTTTCAGATATCATCGTTTTAATAAAAAATCCCTCTTAAACCATAACCAAATCAAGTTCAAAAAGTTTCAAATGTTCTTAAAAAGGTCAAAAACTAAGGGGAAACCCATAAAAAAGTCGTAAATCAGTGTGTCTGCGCGACGCCCTCGAAACGCGAGACAATGGCTAATGAAATGGGTGTCTCTGGAATTGGCTTGGAATTATGGGTTGGTCAGGTCTTAAATGGTCTAAGACGGTCTAAAATACCTGGAAACAAGTCAGAAACTAAGAAAAACCATAAAAAAAGTCGAGGATCGAGAAATGCGTCAAGGCACCGAAAATGCGCCAAGGCACCGGAAAAGCGCCAGGGGCTTAAATTAAAGGTTTTTAGTGTTTTTAAAGCTTCTAACAAGGTTTTAAGGACTTGGCGCGTTTTCGGTGCCTTGACGCATTTCTCGATCCACCCCCACCGGACTCACTTATCATTAAATTTCTGGAATAACGTGGAACAATCGGTTTCAGATTTCTGTCCAACATCCCCGTTACACTTTGGGAACAGATAGTAACCCCATTTGGCATGGGGTCTTAACCTCCTCCCTAATCGAATCGTCTCGATGAAAAACTTTTGTGATGCTTTTTCGTAGTCTTTCTCGGCTTGCCATTCGATTTGTTTTGAAGACCAATAGGGATGTTGTTGACGCGTCAGACGGATTGATTCTGTTTTGTAGACCTGGGAAAGATTGGATTAGGATGGAGATCGAGAAATGCGTCAAGGCACGAGAAATGCGTCAAGGCACTAGAAAAGCGTCAAGGCACTAGAAATGCGTCAAGGCACTAGAAATGCGTCAAGGCACTAGAAATGCGTCAAGGCACTAGAAATGCGTCAAGGCACTAGAAATGCGTCAAGGCACTAGAAATGCGCAAGGGAAATGTTAGGCTATCTTAAACTATCTTAGGCTAGCTTAGGCTAGCTTAGGCTACCTCGGGCTATCTTAGGCTATGTTAGGCTACCTTAGGCTATCTTAGGCTAGCTTAGGCTAGTTTAGGCTATCTTAGGCTACCTTAGGCTATCTTACGCGTTTCTCGATCCTTGACGCACTTTCGGATCCTTGACGCGTTTCCCGTGCCTTGGCGCGTTTCTAGTGCCTTGACGTGTTTCCCGTGCCTTGACGTGTTTCCCGTGCCTTGACGCATTTCCCGATACTCACCGAAAACGCGCCCCAACTCAACTCCCACATCGGCCGAAACTCCTCAATATCGAGAACAGCAATCCCGGAGAAATTCTCATCCGGTATCGTCTCATTTATATTTATTTCGGCTTCGGCTAAATGTGCATCGAGATCGCCCATCTGAAGGTTACTGTAACTTAAGTTTAGGGGAAAGGATTACTGTACCTGTGGTAGACCACCGTTCTGTGGATCACTAACATTTTGTCTCTTGAAATACGGTATCTTGCCGAAAGAGTGCTCGTAGAAAATGGCGAATTTGTTTCCGCCAATGAATTTTTGATCTACAATCATTAATGATGCAAATACGCTCCATTGGACTAACCTTCATTTTGTAACATCCCAAATCTTTCGACGTTTATAGAATCATTATCGACACATGGCCATGATGGAACCATCCATATCACGTCGGTACGATTGGGTTGAGAAGCAGTGGTGCTGACTAGTTGGCTGAAAAATTTAAGGTAGCCTAAAGTAGCCTAAGGTAGCTTAAGCTAGCCTAAGATAGCTTAAAAAGCCTAAGATACCCTAAGCTTGCCTAAGATAGCCTAAGGCAGCCAAATGTAGCCTAAGGTAGCCTAAGATAGTTTAAGATAGCCTAAGCTAGCCTGAGATAGTTTAGGCTAGCTTTAAAAAAAATGAAAAAAAGTCAAAATTTCAAAAATTCAAAATATAGCCTAAACTTGATTTTTATGGTGCCTAAGATCTAAATTCATGTTTTCGGTAAAATTCCCAATATTTTAAGCTCCATATCGACTATATTCCAGCTACAAGGCATTTTTTGAATTTCCCACTGGCCATAAAAAGCCTAAATAAAAATTTAACCAAATATAGTCGATATGGGGCTTAAAATTTCGGGAATTTCACCGAAAACATGAATTTAGAGCTAAGACACCATAAAAATCAAGTTTAAGGGAAATTTGAAAATTTTTAAAAAATTTCGAAAAATTTTTTTTTTCAATTTTTCAATTTTACTAGCTACAGTAACCCTAAAACTACCAAAACAACTAAATCAATCAAGAACTTACGCTCCAAAAACCCGATAATCCCGATTAACGAGTAGCACCAATAAGTACAGTATCCACATTCTGCAAAAACACCAATTTCTCAAAAATCTAAAAAAAAAAATCATTTTCTTAAAAAAGCCTAAAAAACACCACAAAACTACGATGAGAATCCCCAAAAAATTCCCATAAAACCTCTGAGAAAACCACTCAAAAACTATGAGAACCTTCATATTTCTCATCGTAAAACCAAAAAAGAGCTATACGAAAAATCATAAAAATTGCTCGATCAACTCCATAAAACACCTCTAAAAACACCAAAAAAACCCCTTAAAATACCTAAAAATAGCCAAAAAAAACCAAAAAATATAGAAAAATTCAATTTTCAAAAATTGACTAAAAAGGGGCGTGGCCTAATTTCCCAACTTTATCCGAAAAAAAATAGATTAAAAATTTCAAATTTTCTTTGATCACAGGACTGGGGAACTTTAAAAATCGTCGAAAAAACCTTAAAAATCCCTTAAAACCCCTTAAAATAGCCTAAAATCGCTCAAAAGGGGCGTGGCCTAAATTCCCAAAAAAGGGGCGGAGCCTATTTTGAACCTAGTTTTTAAATTTAAGCTTCGAAATCATAAATTTGATAAAACCCCCGAGATTTAAAGAAAAAACTAAGCCAGGGGCGTCAAACCACTAATTTAACCAAAAAGGGGCGTGGCCTAATTTCAAAAAATTTTTGGATTCAGCTGAAAATAGCTGGAATTAATGGTGGCTTAAGCCTCTTTATCAAAAAAATGAAAAATAACTCAAAATTAAAAAAAAATAATTTTAGACCAACGGGCCAAAATTTAGTGTACCCACTATCCTAAAAAGGGGGCGTGGCCTAACTTTTAGCTGAAAATAGGCTAATTTCCATGAAATTTCGAGTTTCGGCGTTATTTTAAGGTCTTCTAAGCTAAACTATTTTTTTAAGGGTAGGGGGCAAAAAAGGGGCGTGGCCTAATTTTTTCAGTATGAATATTAGGCTAAATATAGGCTAAATTTTTCTAGAAAATTAGCAATTTTAAGGGGTTTTAAAGCTAGAAAAGATGGGTTTTAAGGGTGAAATGGCTAAGAATATTTTTCGACTATTTTCTAGCTAGAAAAAAAATGAAGGAAAAGTGGAAATGTTATGATGTTAACGCCCATCCTTGTTCTTCTCCTTCTCAACTTCCCTTTTTTCCAGGAGGACACTCACCTTTTTAAGGCCCCGCCCACTTTTCACCTCTCTGTGTCGTTCACCCCATTTCAGTTGATTGCCATAGTCCAGGCAGGGCAGGGGAAGTTTTTTTGTTGTTGTTGTTGTTGTGATGAATCAGTTGGAGGAGACGTGGCCAATTATCAGAAGGCGTTGGGGAGTGCTATGGTAGGTGGAATCTGAAAAAATAGATTTTTTTTTAATTTTGAAAAAAAAATTATTTGAGATAGCCTAAGATAACCTAAGATAGCCTAAGATAGCTTAAGGTAGCTTAAGGTAGCCTAAAGTAGTTTAAGATAGCCTAAGGTAGCCTAAGATAGCCTAAAATACCCTAAAATAGCCTAAACTAGCCTAAGCTAGCTTAAATTAGTTTAAGGTAGCCTATGGTAGCCTAAGATAGTTTAGGCTAGCTCAAAATAGCTTAGCCGTTTGAAAAATTGATTTTAAGGGTGAAATTTGAAATTTGGAAAAAATTGAAAAAAAGTCAAAATTTCAAAAAAACCAAAATTTTGTCTAAACTTGATTTTTATGCTTTCCAAGGTATAAATTTATTTTTTCGATGAAATTCCCAACATTTTAAGCCCCATATCGACTATATTCCAGCAGCGGGGCTTTTTTCGAATTTCCCACTGGCCCTAAAATAGCCTTAACAAAAATTTAGCCAAATATAGTCGATATGGGGCTTAAAATTTCGGGAATTTCACCGAAAACATGAATTTAGACCTTAGACACCATAAAAATCAAGTTTAAGAGAAATTTTGAATTTTTCAAAAAATCGAAAAAAACAATTTTTTTTTCAAAATTCATCTAAATCCCTTAACTAAGCCTAAAAACCCTTTTTTAGTATCCTAGTCCCTCTAAAATCAACTAAAACCCCCTAGAAAACCTAAAAAACCCCTATTCCCGCCAAAAATGAAACAGAAGGAGCCGACCGAAGTGTGCAATAAAAAAATTGAATAGGATGGGGCGGAAACAGTATACAAATAAAAGGCGATACGCATAAAAAAAATATGGAACAATATGTACATAAACATGACGACATACGGGGCAGGAAAAAATTTTTTGAAAAAAAGTTGAGCTAGACCGGAAAATAAATTCTATTTGAAAAGGGGCGGAGCCTAATTAAAAAGGGCGTGGCTTAATAATTTAGGTAAACTTGAATCTTAAATAATTTCCTTAAAATTAAAAAAAAAAGTTTTTTCATTTTTCATAAATTATGAATTTCCAAAAATCCCGAAAATAGGGAGAGGGGGCGTGGCTTAGAAAAAGGGGCGGAGTCTAAAATATTTTTTTTTTGAAAAATAATTTGAGTATCCTTTAATACGATGATTCAGACTATTTAAGATATCCCTAACTCGATCCGGAAGTTGTGTACTCCACGTGGACCCCAAAAAGGGGCGGGGCTTAGGGAGAGATTTGGATTAAGAAAAAATTAATTTGGATTATGAGTCAGAAAACATTTAGGCTTTAGGATGGCTAAAAATTTCCGGAAAATAGCGAAAAAATGAAAAAAAAATTTTGTCCACGAGGAGTACACAGCCTAATTTTTAAAATTTCGTCATTTTAGGGGTTTAGAGTGATTTTCGAGGGTTGCTTCAAGAGAAAAAGTTGCTCAGAATGCAAAAATACACCGGATTCCATTTTAAAATTTTGAAATTTCGAAAAAAAAAAAATTTTGTCCGCGAGGACTACAAAACCGACTTTTTCGAATATTACTTTTTTTCAGCTTTTTCTTGTTAACTTGAAGTAATAATGATGCTGGAAACCCGGAAAACTAGGAAAACTTAAAAAATTGGATAATCCCGTTTTGTCCACGAGGACTACACAGGGCTAAATTCAGTTTTTCCCGGATTTAGGGGGTTTAAAGTGATTTTCAAGGGTTGCTTCAAGAGAAAAAGTTGCTCAGAATGCAAAAATACATCGATTCGCATTTTGAAATTTCCATTTTCAAAAAAAAAAAATTTGTCCACGAGGACTACAAAACCAACTTTTTTGGATTTAGGTTTCTTTCTAATTTTTTTTTTGATTTTTCACTATTTCAGAAAAGTTTGAACCTTAATCTGTCCAAAAACCCTAAAAAATCCAAAAAACTATCTTTAAAAATTGTCCACGAGGACTACACAACCTAATTCAGTTTTTCCTTGATTTAGGGGGTTTAGAGTGATTTTCAAGGGTTGGTTCAAGAGAAAAAGTTGCTTAGATTGCAAAAATACATCGATTTAGCTATTAAATTCTTAGAATTTCAAAAAAATTTTTTTTTGAAAATGTTAGACACTTATTTTATAATGGCACTTATATGATCTCTACCATAAATCAATTCCAAAACTTCCTCTGACATCACTAATGTTTATTTGAACTTTCGAAACAAACCGAATTTTGTCGTTTCAAACAAAAAATATTTGGCCAGAATGCTTGTGTTCAACGGAAGGCGGAGGAAACATGTGTGCTCAAACAATGGACAATGAGTGATCGGTTACAAAGAGGATATTCGATACAAATCGACCAAGATCAAGTTTTTCCAAGGGAAGAGCTTGAGAAAACATGAAAAATGAGCCATTTTTTTGAATGTTGATCTTAGTCTAACGTAGTCTTAAGTTTAGGCAAAGATATCTCGATTGAGAGGGGAGCTATGGAAAAGTGGTCAATTAGAAAGTTGCTCAGCATAAAAAACTGAGTATTTTGTTAGTTGAAAGTTTTTTGATAGCTCTTAAACTAAGCGAGATACAGGCGTTTGAAATTGCACGCTTCTAAAAAGAGACGCAGAGAAAAAGGGGCGGCTAGAGCGCTCTAACTGTCTGCGCTCTCTCGCTCAACTTCAAACGCCTGTATCTCGCTTAGTTTAAGAGCTATCAAAAAACTTTCAACTAACAAAATACTCAATTTTTTATGCTGAGCAACTTTCCAGTTGACCATTTTCCTCTAGCTATACTCCGAATCGAGATACACCGCTTCAAAATAAAAAATCTTTAAAAAAAACTCTGAAAATCAAAAAATTTTGCAAAAAAAAAAGATAAGAGAAATCTTTATTAACTTCTAAAAAGAAAAAGAGTGGGTTGTTTAAATAAATAGACGGGATCATTAGCAGATCAGATATTTTTTGAAGGAAGGGCGAGACTAGAGAGATAAAATACAAATAGAGATGCAATTTTTTTTTCGTGTATACTTAGAGAAGGAGTGATCGGTGAGTAGGAGATCAGGTTGTTGGAGTGCTGAAAATAGAGTTTATCTCGTTTCTCTGCGCTCTCTCACTTTCTCATGCTTTTCCAGACTTTTAAAACCGTTATATCTCGGTTGCAAGCTGAGCTAGGAAAAAATAGTCAACTGCAAAATTGCTCAGCTTAAAATTCTACGTAATTTGTTAGTTGGAAGATTTTTGATAGCTCTTAAACTAAGCGAGATAAAAGCGTTTGAAGTAGCGCGCCCCTAGAAAAACGGGGGAGAGAGGGCGCAGACAGTTAGAGCGCTCTAGCCGCCGCCCTTTCTCTGCGTCTCTCGGCGGCGGCTTCAAACTTTGAAGAGCTGTATCTCGCTTAGTTTAAGAGCTATCAAAAAACTTTCAACTAATGAAATATTCCTCATGATAAGCTCTATATTTCATTAGTTAGAAGTTTTTTGATAGCTCTTCTGGGAATCGAGATATAACAGTTTTAAAAACTTATTCTAGTTTCTCTGCGGTCTCCCTCCCTTCCCCTCTCTCTCACTTTCTCTATAGATTCTCACCATTCAAATGGCTTATCTAGAGAACATATCCATTCCGGTGCTCAAATTCGGAACAAATCCAGTCACAAATCCATTCCGATCCATTCGGAAGCCAGGTGGAAGTGTTGGCAATGGAAGAGTTACATCCTTGGAAGCAGCTTCCAAAGCTCCAGCGAATTCTGGGAATAGTCGAGCGATTCCCTGGAATTATAAAAAAAAACTCGTTTTTTTCAAAATTAAGCCACGCCCACATTATCAGCGTCCATAGCTAGAGCCTTCTCACGGCAGGCGCTCAAATGATGCTTAAGATTGTTGCGATGTTTGATAAGCTTTCCACAGAAGCAGCACTTGGATTCGTATTCATGGCTATGAGCGAAAAGGTGACGATTGCGTTTATCTTTGGTTGGCCAATAGGTATCGCAGACGTGGCAATGGAAAGTGTTGTTTTCGTCTTCTGAAGAAAAAAAAATTATGAATTTGTTAAAAATTATTATATCTCTGTTAGAAATTGAGCTACAAAAAAGTGACCAACTACAAAAATGTTAAGCATAAAAAACTGCGCATTTTGTTAGTTAAAAATTTTTTGATAGCTCTTAAACTAAGCGAGATATACGCGTTTGAAGTTTGGAGCCGTCGCCGAGAACAGGCTGCGCAACTTCAAACCCCCGTATCTCGGCTCCCGTTAGAGCTATCAAAAAACTTTCAACTAAGAAAATGCTCCATTTTTCATTCTAAACAACTTTTTAGTTGACCACTTTCCCCTAGCTATTCTCCTTCTCGAGATATCCCTACCTGGCCTATACATCACCTTCACCGGCTCCTTTCTCACTTCATCCTGGGACTTTGGCTTCTTGAATAGAGTTGGTGGATCCCTTGGTGGACGTCCTGAAAACCATTGTACAGTAATCCTACAGTAATCCTAACCTCTCTTCTTCGGCTCCACTACTACAACTTCCTCGACTTCCTCCATTTCCTCATCGGATTCCTCCAAATCGAAATTGGTGACGTAGGAGATTTTTTGAGCAGCGCGTCTTGGACGGGTCGGTGTTGGAGATGGGTTGTTATCCATGATTCTGGAAGGTTAAGGATTACTGTAGGAAGCTTAAAGTGCGAAAAATGAGACAGTGATTTTAAATTGGGTATAACTCAATAGTGGTTAGAGATAGAGAAAAGTGGTCAACTAGAAAGTTGTTCAGCATAAAAAACTGAGTACTTTGTTAGTTGAAAGTTTTTTGATAGCTCTTAAACTAAGCGAGATACCAGCGTTTAAAGTTGCGCGCCCCCTGAAAAGAGACGCAGAGAAAGTGCGGCGGCTAGAGCGCTCTAACTGTCTGCGCTCTCTTTCCCCGCTTTTCTAGGAACGCCCAACTTCAAACGCTTGTATCTCGCTTAGTTTAAGAGCTATCAAAAAACTTCCAACTAACAAAATGTGCAGAATTTTAAGCTGAACATTTTTCTAGTTGGCTATTTTTCTCTATCTCTACTACGAATCGAGATATAAAGGTTTTTCTAAGGTTACTAAAAAAATATATGGAAATTTAATGAAAAATGGAGACGTGAGAATGTCTAAATGAACCAAATCTCCGCGTTAAAAAGCAAAATCGTATAACCGTGGGATTAAGACTCGTGACGGATTAACCCAGAGAAATTGATATTGTTGACGACAAAACACCTACTTTTTCCCATGGTTACCATGACATTTTTTACTGAGAAGAATAATAATAATATCTCGTGTTTTTTGGATTAAGCCAGGGTTAGAGAAGAAAAGATTTTTGAATAATACAAAAAAAAAGAAAAATATTATTGTTTTCGAAATATTTTAGATTTTTTTAGGAAAAAAAAAACAAAAATATTTTTGTATGCTAAGAAAGGAATCTTGGAAAAATATTATTGAAAAACTGAAAGTAAGGCTGTTGTTTTTTCTAGCTTCTTTGCGCTCTTACATTGTTTACAATTTAAAAAGGCTTATATCTCAGTTAGGAATATACCTAGAGGAAAATAGTCAACTGGAAAGTTGTTCAGCTTGAAATTTTGCACATTTTGTCAGTTGGAAATTTTTTGATAGCTCTTAAACTAAGAGAGATACAAGCGTTTTAAGTAGCGCGCCTCTAGAAAGAGACGCAGAGAAAGCGCGGCGGCTAGAGCGCTCTAACTGTCTGCACTCTCTTTCTGGCGCCGCCCAACTTTGATGAGCTGTATCTCGCTTCTTTTAAGAGCTATCAAAAAACTTTCAACTAATGAAATGTGCAGAATTTTATGCTGAGCAATTTTGTAGTTGACCATTTTTTTCTAGCTATAACGGTTAGTGAGATAATTCGTATTTTGTAAAGTTAATACTTTTCATTCAAAAAATGGGAACTTCATGTATCAAGAAGTTAAGTAATAATGCTATTTTGATTTTAATATTGGATTATTTCATATTTTTTTTTAGAAAATAAAGCTTTTTCCTAGAATTTCTTAAAAATCCATATTACTAAGACTAATAACTATAATAAATCCTGATGAAAAACAAGAAAAATGGGGCTAATAAGTTTAGCTGCATGAATAGAATTCTCTCCTCCTCTCTCTCTCTCTCTCTCTCTCTCTCTCTTTCTCTCTCAATGACCACTGGAAAAAAAAAACGGCAAAGAAGAGATCGATAGATGCACACATGAAAAGAGAGAGAGAAAAAAGAGGAGGAGAAGTAGTGAAATGGAAAAAAGGGAGAAGTGTTGCCCTCATGTGGTTAGAGACTAAGAGCTGGAGACATTCTTTATAAGGAGAAAAAATTAGATTATGTCGGTTGGAATAGCTCTTAAACTAATGATGTTGCAAGAATTTCAAAAAACAGGGCTAGAGAGCAGAGAGCGCAGAGAAAGTTTTTTTAGATCAACTATATCTCGGGAGCCGTTAGAGCTATCAAAAAACTTTCAACTAATTAAATATTGGACATGTTAAGACCTACATTTTGTTAGTTGGTCACTTTTTAATATCTTTAAAACTGACAAAGTTACCAAAGTTTTAAAAAACTATGATAGAGAAAACCCCTATTTTTTCAAACGTTTATATCTCGCTTAGTTCAAGAGCTATCAAAAAACTTCCAACTAATAAAATACACAGTTTTTTGTGCTGAACAACTTTCTAGTTGACCACTTTTTGATATCTTTAATTCTAAGCGAGATATTCCTTAAAAAACAAAAAAAAAGGATTCACTATCTGAATTCCAAAAGTGCTAATGAAAGTGACGACCTTATTAGAGGTAATTGATGGAAAAAAGGGGCGGAGCCTATTTTAAATTTAAAAAAAATTAGCAAAAAAAAAATTAAGCTCCGCCTCGTTAAACCATTTTTTTCCAATTTTCAATGAAAAATTAGGCTCCGCCCACTTTTTTGAAAAGTTAATCACACCAAAATTAATGGTTCGTTTCTATTTATTCAAATTTAAAAAGGGGCGGAGCTTAATTCAAAAGTTTTTTGAAAAAAATTTCAAAAAAAAGATAATTTCCTGGATTTTTAATAGAATTTACTGAAAAAAGGGGCGGAGATTAATTTAAATTTTCTATGATTTTAAGTGCACATAGCTTTGTTCAAGTTGATCTAATTCTCTAAAAATTCAATTTTTTCAAATTTAACCATTTCCAAGAACTCCATGATTCCTCTTGCCACCCCGTTTAACACTCCCTGCCAACTAGCAGCCAGTCACACTGTACGGTTTCTTCACACACAAAATTTAATATGATTATGATTATGATTACGTAACGAGTTCAGTCTTTATCAAATTTCATTTGAAAAACGGTTGTCGGCAAAGACTTAGATGTGTCCCTTATCAGGGGGGACGGAGACGATTAATCCGAAATTTATTACCGTTTTGGCTCCGGTGAATAGAGAGAGAAAAGGGAATTCCAAAGTGACAGGTTTGGTTTTGAATTTTGACTTTTTGGTTGAAAGTACAGTATCCATGAGTATTAACTTAAAATGAGTATATCTCAGTTAGGAATGGAGCTAGAGAAAAATGGTCAATTACAAAGTTGTTCAGCATGAAAAACTGAGTATTTCATTAGTTGAAAGTTTTTTGATAGCTCTTAAACTAAGCAAGATACAGGCGCTTGAAGTGGCGCCCCTCCAGAGAGAGGGCGCAGACAGTTAGAGCGCTCTAGCCTCCCCGCTTTCTCTACGTCTCTTTTCTAGGGGCGCGCAACTTCAAAGGCTTGTATCTCGCTTAGTTTAAGAGCTATCAAAAAACTTCCAACTAACAAAATACTCAGTTTTTCATGCTCAACAATTTTGTCATTGACCATTTTTTTCTAGCTCCCCTCTCAATCGAGTTATACCAGGTTTCCTGAAGCAATACCTATTTAAAGAGTCTTAAACCTTTTTTTTTCATTTTTTGATATCTCTAAAACTAGCTGAGTTACAAGGGGTTTAATTTAAAGCTAGATAAAAGAGAGCGCAGAGAAGCTAGAAAAAGCTATTTTTTCCAGAAAAATTCACTTTTTTGACCCCTGCCCTTCTAATAAAGCTCCCCCAGGCTCCAAGACCACCCCGTGTCTAAAAGTGCATCTTCTCTCCTCTCCTCATTCCTATCCCTTCCATTTTTTCTCATCTTCTTCTCCATCAAAATAGAGCATTTGTCGCGAAACGCCTTGATATTAGCCAGAAACTTTTACAAAAAGTGTGTCGAGAATTGAAGCCCTCATTAAAAGAACATGTGTCCAGTTCTTCTTCTCGAGTTTTCCGTTTCATCCAATATTTCGGGTCATTAATCGCCAGGTTTATTGGGGGCTTGGAGCGCTCAAGAGTTTATTGGGGATATCTATAGCTTTTCGAGCTTCTCTGCGATCTCTTTTTGACCTTGTGACCTTGGAAAAGGGATAAGTCCTTGGGTTTTGGAGATAGGGGGAAGTGGTCAATTGGAAAGTTGTTCAGCCTGAAAAATGGAGTATTTTGTTAGTTGGAAGTTTTTTAATAGCTCTTAAACTAAGCGAGATACAGACATTTTAAGTTGCGCGTGCTTAGAAAAGAGACGCAGAGAAAGGGAGGCGGCTAGAGCGCTCTAACTGTCTGCGCCCTCTCTCTCTCGGGGCGCGCAACTTCAAACGCTTATATCTCGCTTAGTTTAAGAGCTATCAAAAAACTTTCAACTAATGAAATATTTAGTTTTTTATGCTGAGCAATTTTGTAGTTGACCACTTTTTGATAGCTTTACTGGGAATCGAGATATAACCGTTTTAGAGTGGAAAAAATGAAAATATTTTCATTAAAAAAGAGTTTTTTTTTTGAAGTTTTCAATTTTTTTGTTCAAAGTGGGTTACTGTGGATTACTGTAGTTTAGGGACACTGAAAAAATGGGTTACTGTAGTCAGAATTTACAAAAATTAAGTTTTTCTAAGTATAAGCACCGAGAACCTCCTAAATCTATTTTTTTCTTTATAGACCTGGATTACTGTATTTCAATTTTTTTTTATGGATTACGGTATTTTCTTGATTACTGTACCAATTTTTTTTTCACCAAAAAATGTTTTTTTCCAAATTTCGAAATTTCCAGTTTTTTTTCTGAAAAACAAAAATAGACATTTTTTAAACTACTATAACTCAGTTCCCATAAGAGCTATCAAAAAGTGGTCAACTAATGAAATATAGCTCATAATAAGAGCTACATTTTGTTAGTTAACCACTTTTTGAATGCTCTAATGGGAACTGAGTTATAAGCGTTTGAAGTTGCGTGACCCCAAGGGATAGCTTTCTCTGTGTCTCTTGAGTTCTGTAAATTAAAAGTTGCTATTTTCTTATTGTAGGGTTACTGTAGGAGCACTGTAAACCACTTTTCTGAAAAAAAAAACTAGAATTTTTTTCAGAATCATGTCATTGCTCCACCTTTCTTCCTGCCAACCCTTTCTTCTCACTCCCTCATATATTTTATGTCCTCCCTAAATAAGGTCTATCAACAAAAAAAAGAAGAAGAGGACAACTGATTAATAGTCGTCAAAAAAGAGAGAGAGAGAATAAGACAGAGAGGTGATTACCTCCTCCCCACTCTCTTTTATGATGCCGCCGCGGAGCCCCCACTGATAAGCGAGCAGAACATCAAAAGGCGGGTGTGTTTAAAGGGGGGAGGCCGAAAGCTCCGCCCCCAATGGTCCCACAGAATTTTTATCCCCCCATCATTCCTTCATCATGACCACCGCAAAGTTCTTTCGGCCATGGGAGCCGTCGAGCTCACCGCCGGACTCGCCGACGAGCTCCTCATCGTCATCGGACGACTCAAAGATACCGCCGCGAAGGAAATGCGAGCGATGCACTTGCCCGAATTGTAAAGCTATGTGAGCCGACTTTTATGGGTTTTTTTCTTGGAGAGGGGGGCTTAAAATGGAATTGGAATTGGTGGGAGGGGGGCTATAGGGAATGGGGCTATTAGTTGGGGAATTTATTTGGGAAAGGTTACGGTAGTCAAATGCAGAGTTTTCCAATTTTTTTTTTGGAAAAAACCTTGTTATCGAGATTTTCGGGGGTTTTTTAATGGTTAAAATCGTTTTCCCCATGTGCAAAAACCTAAAACCACTCCAAGGACTCGAACCTGGCCCCTTTTTGCTCCAAAGTCATCTCTGTTACCCACTGAGCCGCCTAGAACCGCTTCCGCCGCGCCCTCGCTACGTTACGCGGGGTGTTCTAGATGGCTCAGTGGGTAAGATAGATGATTTTGGAGCAGAACGGGGTCAAGTTCGAGTCCTGAGAGTGGATTTAGGTTTTTGCACATGGGGAAAACGATTTTATTATTTTGAAATAGTGAAAAAGGCAAGGAACCATGAAATTCGATTTTTTCATGTCAAAAAAACTAAGCCTGGCTTACGAAATTATTTTTTAAAAATTCACCTAAAAATCTTTGAAAAAATGTGGTGTTTTTCAGCATTTTTGGCAAAAATCCCTTTTCTAGACCCTTTTTCGTCATTTCCAGATGATCTAATCATTTTCCCCATATGCAAAAACCTAAATCCAATCTCAGGACTCGAACCTGAAGCCATTCTGCTCCAAAGTCATCTCTGTTACCCACTGAACTACCTAGAACGATCGCCGCGGCGCCTTCGCCAATTTACGCGGGGTGCTCTAGATGGCTCAGTTGGTAAGAGAGATGATTTTGGAGCAGAAAGGGGTCAGGTTCGAGTCCTGAAAATGGATTTAGGTTTTTGCACATGCTAAAAACGATTAGAGCATTTAGAAACAACGAACTAAAGCCTATAACCCTGAAATTCAAAAAAAAATCCCCTAAAAAATCTCGTTTCCCTTCTTTTACGACTCTAAACCGATAAGAAATGAGTCATTAAAGGGTCCGCGTAACCTTTCCCTTCCTAAATGATTAACCAACACCAAATTACTACAAATATATATCAATATTTGCAGAAAACACGGCGATCGCGGTGCCCAACACACTCATTTGTGTAGTGTCGTCGGGTGTGGGAAGACGTATAAGAAGACGAGCCATTTGAGGGCTCATTTGAGGAAGCATACGGGGGATCGTCCGTTTGTTTGTGATTGGTTTGATTGTGCTAAACGATTTGATAGGAGTGATCAGTTGATTCGGCATAAGAGGACTCATACTAAGGAGTATAGGTGGGTCTAAGGGTACAGACTACAAAAACTACAAAGACTACAAAGACTATAAACCAATAACTATTATACTAACTACAATAACTACAGACTACAAAAACTACAAAGACTACAAACTACAAACTACAAAGACTACAAAGACTATAAACCAATAACTATTATACTAACTACTATAAATAAGTACTAACTATCATATAAAGTACAGACTACAAAGACTACAAACTACAAAGACTACAAACTACAAAGACTACAAACTACAAAAACTACTAACTACTAAACCAATAACTATTATACTAACTAATAACTACTAATCATTAAATAAGTACTAACTATCACATAAAGTACAGACTACAAACTACAAAAACTACAAACTACTAAACTACAAACTACAAAAACCACAAACTAGAAACTATTATACTGACTTCTTACTATTAATCATAAGCTAACCACTAACTACAGAAACTACAAACTACACAGACTACAAACTACAAAGACTACAAACTACAAACTACAAAATTCCAGATTCGCTTGCAACTGCTGTGACCGCCAATTCTCCCGCTCCGACCACCTTCAACAACACCTAACCTCCGTTCATAATATTATAGTTGTAGATTAATGCCGCTTTATTAGAGTTTATTATGATTTATGTGTACTCGTTCTGAGAAATTGAATCGTTGAATTTTTTAAAATTTTTATGAAAAAAAATATTTTTTTTTTTAATTTTTGAAAATTAAAAAATTTTTCAAAATTTTAAAATTGGCAAATAAACAACTAATAACAACATTATTTACATAGAACTTGTCCACGAGGACTACAAAACCCCTCTAGCCAAGTGCCCTCTCCCAAACATCCAATCCAGGGAATGCGACGGCTTGTCCTGTTTGGAAACCGGCGCCAACGAATGGGGAGCTAACCCCAAATGTGTGTCGAACATCTCCAGATTTGTAATTGACACCGACGTGATCATTCTGTTGATAGTATCCGCCGACACCGTATCCATTATCCACTTTTAAGTTGCCTGCGTCTTTTCCGTGGAGTGGGAAGGATACTGTATTGTGTTGACCACCCTCGACGCCTAAGGATTGGACTAAGGGGATGTTCCAGTGATTCTGAGTATGTATCTTAGTATGAGGACCCTCACTAAGCTAAGCCTACCTTATAACCGTACATGCCATCATACCAATTAGCGCCAACTTCCTGGTCACCATGGAAATAGTCGCGGACACCAACGGAAGTGGAGGCTCCGCCTCCCCAGGCTCCAAATGGGATTCCTAAGCCTACCCCGACGCCTACGGCACCTTCCTCGTTGAGTGGGTAGTAGGGGATTCCTTTGACATCGACGTTGGCTAGGTTTATGTTTACCTGGAATGTATAGGTTTGAGAAAATAGGTTGGAAGTCGGCTGGGAGCCAAGATAGAGAAAAGTGGTCTATTGTGAAGTTGTAGAGGAGGATAAGCTAATTATTTTGTTAGTTGAATGTTTTTTGATAGCTCTCAAACTAAGCGAGATATGACGATTTAAAAAATAATTTATTTAAACGAGGCTATCTCAATTTGGAGTGGAGCTAACAGAAAGTGGTCAACTGTGAAGTTATAGAGCAGGTTAAGCTAAGCATTTTGTTAGTTGAAAATTTTTTGATAGCTCTTAAACTAAGCGAGATACAGGCGTTTGAAGTGGCCCCCAAAAGAGACGCAGAGAAAGAGCGGAGGCTAGAGCGCTCTAATTGTCTGCGCTCTCTTAGCTAACTTCCAACGCCTGTATCTCGGCTCCCGTTATAGCTATCGAAAAACTTTCAACTAACAAAATACTCAGCTTAACCTGCTCTATAACTTGTCTGTTGACCACTTTTTGATAGCTCCGCTCTAAATCGAGATAGCGTGGTTTAAAGAAAAATATTTTTTAAATCGTCATATCTCATTTCCCGTTACAGCTATCAAAAAACTTCCAACTAACAAAATATGCAGAATTTTAAGCTCTACATTTTTTTAGTTAACAATTTTCTCCTATCTCCACTCCAAATCGAGTTATACCAATTTCAAAATAGCTTACCCCTGAATCAAAGGAATTAGCGATAGCTGCAAGTGGATCACTTTTCTCGATAAATGGCGCGCAATCTCTGAAATATGCTGCACATCTTCCAGCATTCCTTGCTGACGTCTTTTTAGGTTGACAATGTTTTTGGACTAAGGGACCAACACGAGCACATTTTGTTTGGAGGATTCGGACTTCTTCGGCGGATAGGGCACGGTAGCGCTGTAAATAGGATTTTAGGGCTGGCACGGGTACGGCACAGCTTACCACTGGCTTCTGCTCTGAATTCTCATCATGCGCCGGCCGAATCGCTCTTCTTTTCATGGTTGGTGGAAGCGGTGGGGGTTCGACCACTGAAAAAAACAATGATATCTCGCTTAGTTTAAGATATATCAAAAAACTTTCAACTAATAAAATACGCAGTTTTTTATGCTGAGCAATTTTGTAGTTGACTACTTTTTGATAGCTCTGCGGAGAATCGAGTTATACCTCATTCTAACTTAAAAAAAAAGTTTTTATAACTACAGTAATCCCAACGATAAAAACTCACTTTCTAATTTCCCTTTTTTCTCTGAATCACTTGAATCTCTCGCACTTCTTGCCTTCAACTGTTCACACATTTCTAAATCTGGATTTCTGGCACAGGCAAGCTTTATTAGGTGTTCTCGATCCATTGAAGCCAGGGCTGGAATTTTTTTAATTTTGAGATTTTTAGTATTTTCTGTCTAGAAAGGTTATTTTTCATTTCCTAATAGTTTTCCCTACTTTTTTAAACCTTAAAATTGGTTTAAATTGCCTAAAAATCATCAAAAAATATTTTTTTATTATTTTGGTTTAGAAAAACCGATTTATCTCCTTTGTGGTTGGAGATAGAAGAAAATGGTCAACTACAAAATTGCTCAGCATAAAATTCTGCACATTTCATTAGTTGGAAATTTTTTGATAGCTGTTAAACTAACCGAGATACAGTGCTTTGAAGTTGAGCGAGAGAGCGCAGACAGTTAGAGCGCTCTAGCCTTCCGCCTTTCTCTGCGTCTCTTTTCTAGGGGCGCGCAACTTTAAACGCCTGTATCTCGCTTAGTTTAAGAGCTATCAAAAAACTTTCAACTAATAAAAT
Organism: Caenorhabditis wallacei; assembly: GCA_963932035.1. NCBI lineage: Eukaryota > Metazoa > Nematoda > Chromadorea > Rhabditida > Rhabditidae > Caenorhabditis > Caenorhabditis wallacei. The sequence continues at coordinate 783,043 of OZ009934.1, forward strand.
GTGCAGAATTTTAAGCTGAGCAACTTTGTAATTGATCATTTTCTCCTATCTCTGCTAGCAATCGAGTTATACCTATTTTTCCGAAGCATACTAAAAAAAATTTTGAAGTTTATTTTTTTCTAAGCTACCGTATACTTTAAGCTATCTTAATCTTTAAAAAACCCACCTTCAACTCCAAAAACCACTAAAACCAATAGAAATCTCTTCATGACGAAATAAACTATGAGAATGTTATAGACCCGATGGGGGGGTGTCAAGGTGAAAAATAAAGATTTTTTACAACAAAGTATTCTTCAAAAAAAAAGAAAAAACGAGAAAATAGTAGATTGCGCATTGCGAATAAGAGAAGAGACACTATTTTATAATAGGAGACCAGGTAGATGATGATGATGATCACGTTCGATTTTAATCAAGAGAGAGAGAAGGGGTGAAGGCCAATTGGGGGGAGGAGGAGAAAACAAGATGATGTTAGCGTCAGAAAAGTTTAGAACCACTTATTTCTCAGCGGGATACCACGTGGCATTCTTTATCGTCATTATATTGTTGTTTAGAAAGGTCATCTACTAGTTTTTAGGTTATAAATAGTTATTTTCTGTTTTTGGGAGAAGGGGCGGGGCTTAGCTCCTTAAAAATAAGATAACAAAGTAGCCCTGGAAATCTGGAGTGGTTTATTAGTTGGAAGTTTTTTGATATCTCTTAAAATAAGGGAGTTAGGGTAGCTTTGGTTAAAATAGGTTTATCTCAGTTGCGGTTTGAGATACAAAAAAATGGTTAACTACAAAATTGCTCAGCTTAAAATTCTACACATTTCATTAGTTGAAAGTTTTTTGATAGCTCTTGAAATAAGCGAGATACAGGGGTTTGAAGTTGGGCGCCCTAGAAAAGAGACGCAGAGAAATGGCGGCGGCTAGAGCGCTCTAACTGTCTGCGCACTCTTTTCTTGGGCGCGCAACTTTGAAGAGCTGTATCTCGCTTAGTTTAAGAGCTATCAAAAAACTTTCAACTAAGAAAATACGCAGAATTTTAAGCTGAGCAATTTTGTAATTGACCATTTTTCGATAGCTCTACTCTCAATCGAGTTATATCAATTTCAAAGTGAAAAATACAAAAAAATATATTCATTTTTACAACAAAAGTATATTTTTACAAATCCTGAGTATCTTAAATAGCTTTAAAAAAACTGTTATACCGTCTAAAACTAAAAAAAACTTCAAAAAAAAAAATTAAATTTTCCCGGGTCGATCATCCAAAACAAGCTTATCAATGGATTTTTTGTAGTAGAAACGTTGGGTGATTAGTGCCAAAATTGAGATTATCTGGAATTAAAGAAAATTTAAGCCACGCCCCTTTTAGCTTACCTGTAGTACTCCCAGGGTAGTATAAATCAATGTGTTATTCACATAATCTTGATAAGTTTTTTCACATTTAGCCACGCCCACCAGGCTCGCTTTTTCATCATTATTTTCTTGTTCTAGAATCACTAATTTAGAAGATTCCACCTCTAGAGTAATATTAAATTCGTCGATTTTATGGCTTCTTGGAGTACGGTAATGATAAATCGACGCTTTTGTTGGATACGGTAGCGGATCGTTTTCCATAGTTTTAGATATGGTTTCCACGTGGAATACTTCTGAAAATGATGAAGTTTAAGCCACGCCCATTTTTAGGGACCAACCTCGTTTTGGAAGTTTCTCGGGTTCGGCTACCACCGGGATCTTCTTTAGCTTCTCTTTTCCTATCTCTAAGCCATAGGGACCTAAGTCGGCATCTGAATTAGTGGGAGCAATTTCCACCGTATTATCTTGTCCGACACCTTCCCCGGATTCTACGTTAGGGAAATCGTAGCCGTTTTGGAATTTTGAAGAAGTTGTTGGATTCTGAAAATTGGATTTATCTCGATTTAGAGAAGAGCTATCAAAAAATGGTCAACTGCAAAATTGCTCAGCTTAAAATTCTGCACATTTCGTTAGTTGGAAGTTTTTTGATAGCTCTTAAACTAAGCGAGATACAGGGGTTTGAAGTTGCGCCCCCCGAGAGAGAGAGGGCGCAGACAGTTAGAGCGCTCTAGCCGCCGCTCTTTCTCTGCGTCTCTTTTCTAGGAGTGCGCAACTTGAAGAGCCCTTATCTCGCTTAGTTTAAGAGCTATCGAAAAACTTCCAACTAACAAAATGTGTAGAATTTTATGCGGAGCAATTTCTTAGTTGACCATTTTTTGCCAACTCTAACGGGAATTGAGATAAAAATGGATTTCGGGATATTAGTCTTTTTTAAAAGGTTTAGAGTGATTTTCAAGGGTTGGTGCAAGAGAGAAAGTTGCTTAGAATTAAAAACTACACCAAATCCATATAGATTTAGTTAGTTTTTAAAAGAAAATTTTTGAAGGTTCCCTGGTAAGAAATTTTTCTTTCTGGAATAAATTTTGTATTTACTTAATTCATTTCTATACAGATTCACAATAAAAACTTAACAGAATAAAATCCAAACTATCCTTTCCCTCTCCTCCCCTTGGAATTCCATCCTCCTCCCCCCCTTTCCTTCTCGACACACTGACCCACTGCTCCCCCTCTCTCGTCTCCCCTCTCTCCCCCTCACTCTTCTCAACCACTGTTCGCCGGTCGTCTTCCCGGTAGCACGATGGCCGAGTGGTTAAGGCGTTGGACTTAAGTTCCAATGGTGGATAACACCGCGTGGGTTCGAACCCCACTCGTGCTAGTAGTTTTTGATTTTTACCTCTTCATCTTTTTGCTTTATTTTAAGATGGTCCCGGGTGGTGGTTGTTCTGTAGGTTGTAGTGGAGAAAGCTTTTGTTCTTTCTGAAGTACGGGGCGGCAAAGTTTCGGGCTTCCCTTCTTTATGCTTCACGTAATGGACTTTAATTGGCCCAAGATCCATTGGTCGACAGACAGGGGGCTAAAACAGACTACAGTAATCTCTAAGCTACCGTAACCCTTACCGATATCCCCTCACATCCATTTTCGTGTTTTTGGCAAGTTGTAATTTGACAAGAAAAATGAACCATCACTTGGTCCGCATAACGGAAGGCTCGGACTGCAGTGAACGCAGATTTTAGGTCATTGGAATAAGTAACTTCGGGGAATAAAGAGAAATCGGTGACGCATCTGGAAAATTAGATTTTGAAATTGAAAAAAAAATAGATATCAAAAATTTTTTGATTAATATCTCATTTCCCGTTAGAGCTATCAAAAAATGGTCAACTACAAAATTGCTCAGCTTAAAATTCTGAACATTTTGTTAGTTGGAAATTTTTTTATAGCTCTTAAACTAAGCGAGATACAGGGGTTTAAAGTTGGGCGCGCCTGGAAACGAGACGCAGAGAAAGCGGGGAGGCTAGAGCGCTCTAACTGTCTGCGCTCTCTCTCCGGCGGCTCCAAACTTTGAAGAGCTGTATCTCGCTTAGTTTGAGAGCTATCAAAAAATTTCCAACTAATGAAATGTGCAGAATTTTAAGCTGAGCAATTTTATAATTGACCATTTTTTTGTATCTCTAACCGGAAAAGAGATATTTCAATTTTAATTTTTTTTTAACATAGAATTTTTGATAGTTTGTGTTTAAACTAACCCCCGTTCATCAATGAACTGAAAATCCTTCCCAGACTCATCCCTAACCACACAGGAGTGTACCACAAACCCAAATCGTTCTAAAAAATTATTTTTCAATTTTACCTAAAAATCCCTATCTTACCACTATCACAAGTCCATTTATGGACCACCACATCACCAACATTGGCAAATTTAACGATGGGACCATTTAGGGTCCCGGAAAGGACGTCATACCGACAATTTGGAGCATTTTTGCTTTGTAAGGAGGTTGAGGGGATGTCTCTAAAAATGTTTGTAGTTTGTAGTTTGTAGTCTTTGTAGTCTTTGTAGTCTAACTCACGAAACATTAATTCTCTGTTGTAAAATTGATTCTTGTTGTCGATAAATACAATTCAAGCGATAAGCCTTATCAAATGACGTAATGAACAAGGGATGATGCTGTATTATTACTGTGACGTCATAAGAGATAGAAGGGGGCGTGACCTAAATACCTCTTTTATAAGGGCACCCAATGGAAGCTTACATTTCGACGCCGACGAACATTACAAGGACCACGGAAGGGTAGATCCATGATTATTGGTTGGTTGGTAAGACGGGTACAGTAGTTTAGGTGGCAAACCCTGGAAAATTAGGGGGTTGACCTGTGTACTTCTCTCGGACAATTTGGATTTTGGGATTTTTGAAATCAGCGTGTTAAACTACCCTTTGGGGAGTTTTCTAGGAGGCTCTACCGATTTTTTGAAGGATTTTAGGGTACTGTAGTTTTGGATCTGTGCATACACCGAGGGCATCACGTCAAAATGCACAGAATTTAAAAATGAGAGTTAGAGACCCAAAAAAATGTTGGATAGGGGTAATTTAAGATGGAGAATCTGAAAATGACACTAGATTTTTTGGGAAATGAGTTTTAAGCTTGGAAACTCCTTTTTTCAAAAAATATTTTGATGTTTAAGCATGAAAAATTATTTTCTGAGGATTTAAGGATCAGATTTGTAATCTACACCTAAAACTACCCCAAATCCACTTTTTTCTGGGTCTCTAGCGATATTTTTGAGTTTTCAGGATTACTGTAGTTTAGGGTTACTGTAGCCTACGGGAAAATGCAGATTTCCAAAAACTGAGTTTAGATTCGTAATCAGCTCGTTAAACTACCCCTTAGTCATTTCTGTAGGGTGTCCTAGCTATTTTTTGAACGATTTTAGGGTACTGTAGTTTTGATTCGGTGCATACACCGAGGGCATCACGACAAAATGCACAGATTTCAAAAATGAGAGTTCCGGACCCAACTAAAAGCTAGATAGGGGTAGAAAGACACGGGGAATCTGAATTTGACATGAGAAATTAGTGATTTTGAGTTTTTGATAGTGAAATTGAAAAAAAATTCCGAAAAAAAAGTTTTTTTTTTTTTTTTGAAAAAAATCCCGTTCCTCATTCCAATGCGTCCTTCAAACTAATTCTTTAGTAATGCAACATTCACACAAAATAAATAAACAGTTAGTTTAGTTCTCCCTCAAAAAACTAGAGAAAAAAAAGTGTCATTTTTCAAGTGGAGTACATTACTCAGCCTATAATATAGGTCAATTGTGGTCAGAAAAAACTTACGTTTGTGGAAAAAAGCCACGTACGTAGACGTGGCCACCGAAGGTGCCAGTGGGGCTTATATGGAGTCGGATGCCTTCTGAGCCGCATTCCTGGAAGATTAAGGGTTGCTAAGACTACAAAGACTACAAACTACAAACTACAAAAACTACAAACTACAAAAACTACACACTACAAAGACTACAAACTACAAAGACTACAAACTATAAAAACTACAAAAAGCCTTACCAACTTAGGCGGTGACATTTGCGTATAAAAATACTCCATTTTATTATGAGCCATTATACCGCCAAAGAGACAACAGAATATAAGCAATTGCATAACTACAGTAGTCACATGAGACGATGATTTAATAGCGTCCGAAAAAGTGCGCGTCTAATCGTTGCTTCGTCAGTTCGGACGGGGGGACTAGTATCGAAACAGTGTGTGGAATACAAACACACACAAAAGGACGAAATGGGCGGGGCTTATTTGATGATGATGGCATTGGAAATGTAGAAATGTTTGGGGGGAGTGTTAGAGAGAGGATATTTGTGCCAAGGACCTCTAGATATATGTAATTATAGGGGGAAGACGATGTGTTACGAGACTCTGGGAACATTGTGTCGTTTTGATGTACATATAGTTAAGGAAGGGGAGGCAAAGTCTAGGGGTTTAGGCTTTTAGACTAGCTTTTAGGCTAGCTAGACAAGGGGTTTAAGCCTAACCCACCTTTTTTAAGGCTTAGCTAGCTTAGCTTAAGGTCTAGAGGCCTTGTAAGCTTAGTAAAGGCGTCTTAAGCTAGGGTAGCTAAGGATCTAAGCCTGACCAAGAGGTTTAAGCCTAACCTATTTTTCTGGCTTAGCTAGCTTAGCTTAGCTCTCTGAAGCTTCCAGGGATACTGTAGGCTTGGCTACTTATCTACATATCTTCCTAAATACTTCCCTCATGGCTTTAGAAATACTGAAATTGCTTTGGGTACGGTGTGGCTTAGCTAAGGGTTCCTTACTAAGCAGATTTAAAAGTACAGGGATTTTTTTAGTTTTTGGAAAAGATTGGATTACTATAGTTATAGTCTATAACCATTTTTAGGTATTTTAGTTACTTTTAGGTATTTTTAGGTGCTATGGGTTACTGTAGGTATCAAGCAACTTGGGTTACTGTACTGATTCCGACTAGCTTTTATTTAAACCTATTTTTCTACTTTCTTGGGTACTTTGCATTATTAGATAAGATTACTGTACCTAGTGAATTTTTCAGATCCAGTGGATTACTGTAAGTTTTTTAAAGATTACGGTGGTTAGCTGGTTTTTCGGATTTCTCGGATTTTTCGATTTTTTTCAAAATTAAGGATTACTGTAGCTTTTGAAATGGGATTACTGTATTTTAATCATTTTTTTAGGTACCATGGGTTACTGTAGGTCTTCGTAGCTTTTTTTCCAATTTACTCACTTTCCCTTAACTACCTATCAGGTTTTAAGCCTCCCATTTTAAGCCTATTATTTTTTTTTTCTGAAAATCAATTAATCCCCCCCCCCCTCTCTCTCTCTCTCTTCCAATTTTCCAGTTACAAATATCATTAACAAGACCTTAAACACCTCAAAAAAAAAGAGAGAATTGCCTTTGAAAGTATAATGAGATGGTTAGAGATCCAACTATTTCTATATATGAATAAAAGTTTCAAGCCTTCCCCACGGCAGCCACCGACCAAATCTAAGCCTAATCTGTTCCACTGAAGAAACTTCCCTCCGAAGATCTCGCTTTCGAAATCTGAATATATATAACAAGTTATTGCGTCATGAGAAAAAAAATGGATTAGGTAGGGAGATTAGGGTTGAGGAAGTGGGTTTTGGCAGAAAAAATAGTGAAAAGGAATGCCAAAGGGGGTTTGGAAGGGGTGAAATTGGGGGAAAATAGGAGAAAACCTAGTAAAAAAGTATTACTTTTTTGAAATTGATATAACTCGATTAGGAAAAGAGCTATAGAAAAATAGTCAACTACAAAGTTGCTCAGCATAAAATTCTGCACATTTCATTAGTTGAAAGTTTTTTGATAGCTCTTAAACTAAGCGAGATACAAGCGTTTGAATTTGCGTGCCCCTAGAAAAGAGACGCAGAGAAAGGGCGGCGGCTAGAGCGCTCTAACTGTCTGCGCCCTCCTTGAGGGGGCGTCTAACTTTGAAAGCTCGTATCTCGCTTAGTTTAAGAGCTATCAAAAAGTTTCCAACTGAAGAAATGTGCAGAATGTTAAGCTCTACATTTTTGTAGTTGACCATTTTTCTCTATCTCTCACCGGAATCGAGATATCTCGATTTTCGAAACTATAGCCATTTTAAACTGTTTTTAATGATTTTAAAGTTTCTAAAGCCAAAAAAATAGAAAATCTTTATTCTCGTCAAAAAAATCAATGGAAAAAAAAAAAAAGGTTCACCGATGAGAAATGCACGGCATTATTTGGGTGGATAATTATATGTACAGAAAAAAATTGGATTAATCAAAAAAGAAAATACACGTTTCGAGGGGGGTTTGAGGTGACTTTGGGAATACAGTCGGGGATTATCGATTTTTCAGAGAAAAAAAATCAATAATTATCGATCGGAAAGCTCTGGTGGTGGATTATAGATAGTCTTCTCCTTATAATAAACTTCCTCATGCTCCTTATCACAAATCAACATAATCGAGGCTCCTAGAGTGAATAGCGTGGCTCCCCATGCGATACCATAAGACCAATCGACTTCCCAATTCCGGCGACTACCGTAATCACCCATTCGAACGTAGAAGGCTACTGGGAACATGATTAAGGCGATTAGGTCGAGGAGGACTGAAAAATGAATTTTTGAATGGAAAAAAATTTTTAAAGCGTCATAACTGGATTAGGAGTGGAGGTAGGAAAAAATGGTCAACTGAAAAAATGCTCAGCATAAAATTCTGCACATTTTGTTAGTTGGAAATTTTTTGATAGCTCTTAATCTAAGCGAGATACAGCTCTTCAAAGTTTGGAGCCGCCGCCGAGAGACGCAGAGAAAGGGCGGCGGCTAGAGCGCTCTAGCTGTCTGCGCTCTCTCTCCCTCGGCTTTGCAGGGGCGCGCAACTTTGAAGAGCTGTATCTCGCTTAGTTTAAGAGCTATCAAAAAATTTCCAACTAATGAAATGTGCAGAATTTCAAGCTCTACATTTTTCTAGTTGACCATTTTCCGCTATCTCTATTTCTAACCGAGTTATTCCCGGTTTTCTGAGAATAATTTTTTTTCAAAAAAAAAAAAATCTTACCAGCTCCTCCCGAAAATAACGTCGCAAATCTATACCACCGATATTTTCCTCGAACATCTGACTTGCTAAGGCCAACAATATTAAAAAGAGCGGATAGAGTGGTGAAGGCGAGGGCGGTGAGGAGGAGGACGGCGGCTGCGATCAAGTATCCTGGAAATAAAATGGTAGTTTGTAGTTTTTGTAGTTTGCAGTCTTACCTTTATTCCTTGATGGTCCGTGGCACGACCCGGGCACGGGTGCCCCTGTAAAAGGGGGAGCGTGAGTTGGTTCATTGGATGAGGTACATTCCTTGAATAATCCGGTTCGGAAGGAGCCTGTTTTAAGCCAGGATGTGGAGCAGAGGGCTACGATCATTAGACCAATTGCGATGACAAGACAGATTAGGGAGATTATCTGGAAATTTTGAAAAAAAAAGTTTTTTGGCGCTTAGAATAGCTTAAACTATGGATATAACATAATGTTCTAGGGTTTCCAGTTCTAGAGCTTATAACTCGGTCCCAGTAAGAGCTATCAAAAAACTTTCAACTAATAAATTGTAGCCCTTAACATGAGCAATATTTCATCAGTTGAAAGTTTTTTGATAGCTCTTAAAATAAGCGAGATATAAGCATTTGGAAAATTAAGTTCTTTTTTTCTCCTCTACTTTTGTAAAAGCCTATATCTCGGTTATCTTAAGAGATATCAAAAAGTGATTAACTAATGAAATGTAGCCCTTAACATGAGCAATATTTCATTAGTTAAAAGTTTTTTGATATCTCTTACCGGGACCGAGTTATGAGCCCTAGAAGTTAGGATTTGGCTATTTTTCGCTTTTTTTTTCTTTTTTTTTAAATTTTTTTTGAATTTTTTGAATTTCCTATTTTTCCCGGGCTTTTCCATTTTTTAAAAATTTATATTTTATTCAATTTTCCCAAAAAACCCAACTTTAAGATTTTTTGTTGCTTAGAATAGCTTAAACTACGGATATAACAGAATGTTCCTAGGGTTGCCAGTTATAGAGCTTATAACTCGGTCCCGGTAAGAGCTATCAAAAAACTTTCAACTAATGAAATGTAGCTCTTAACATGAGCAATATTTCATTAGTTGAACGTTTTTTGATAGCTCTTACCGGGACCGAGTTATAAGCCCTAGAAGTTAGGATTTGGCTATTTTTCGATTTTTTTTTCTTTTTTTTTTAATTTTTTGAATTTTCGCGGGCTTTTTTCAACCATTTTTTTTCAAATATTATTCAATTTTCTCAAAAAAAAAACCAACTTTAAGAGGCCGTACCGCCGAGACGGCCTCAATGGTAGTTCGTTGAACGGCTACCATTTTGTCGCGTGACGATGAACGCTCGATTTCGGGAATTCTGGAAAAAGGAAGGGTAAGAGAGAGAGAAAATGAGAGAGAAAATGAGAGAGAAAATGAGAGAGAGAGAGAGAGAGAGAGAGAGAGAGATTTTGAAAAATAAAAAAAAAAGTTTTTCCAAAAAAAAAAGTTTTTTTCTTAAACTTTAAATTTTAGCCTAAACCCTTAAACTTAAGAATTTTAAGATTAAGAAAAAAAAAATTTAAACCCTTAAAAACCTCTAAATAACTATAATATAGCAATTTCAACAAAAAAAAAGTGTTGCGCCACATTTATAAGAAAAGTAGTAGTAGTAACTAGTTGTGTGGAAAAAGAAGAGCAAAAATTTGAGAGAGAGAGAGTGTTTGGCGGGGAGAGACGCAGAGAGAGAGAGAAAGAGAGAGAGAGGAGATGGGGGAGAAGCCGCATAACTAGTTGGGGTTTTTGGAGGGTTTTGATGGATTTTTTCGAGGGAATTTTTATTAGAAGAGCATGCTAAGAGGGTTTTAGAAGGATTTGGTGAAGAAAAATTTTTCTTTTGAAAAAAAAATTTTTTTTTTGGAAAATTATTTTTTTTTTTCGAAAAAAAATTTTTCCTCTAAACTTCATTTTAAGATAAAAACTACTAATTTTAAGGGTTTTCACTAAATTCCTCATCATTTTCTACCCCTTAAACCCATCTTTTATGCTTAGTAATCCTCGATGAATGTGAGAAGAAGACGGCAATAAATTGAATAAATGAGTAAGTGTTGAGAAGGAAGAGTGCGCTTTTTTCTTCGCTTTTTTGCTTTTTCTAGAGATTCTCAGCGATAAACAATTCGAGGAAACAAAAAAAATCCGGAAAAACGGGGAAAATTTGAGAAAAATCAATTTTTCTCAAAAATTGCTCAGAATAAAATGGAAATAATGTTAGCTAGGACATCTAGAGACTTTTTTCTATCAATTCCAAAAAAAATAAATAGTTTTGCCACAAGAAGTTTCGAACCCGGGACCGATTTCTCCAAAAATGTCATGGAAATTTCCACTGAGCCATTTTTTAACTTTTTTCAAAAAATCCGAATTTTTCGGTTTTTAATGGTTTTTAGGCAATTTTAGGGGATTTTAAGAGATTTTAAGACGTTTTCAATTGATTCTAAGCCATTTTTAGGCCTTTTCCACCTAAAAAAAAATATAAAAATATATGAAATTCAACTATACTACGGAAGCTTTTGTTGGAACAAACTGGTGTGCGCGCGAGAGAGTTTTGGAATGCGCACTGAAATTCAATACCTCTTTCTCATCTTCTTTCTCTTCATATATTCCAACAACTATTCTCAAGTGGGTGCACACCTATCTTGTGAAAACTGTTGTTTAGACCTTAAAAATCACTTAAAAACCTTTAAAAATGCCTTAAAATACCTTAAAATACCTTAAAAACCCTAAAACCACTATTTTGGAAAAGTTGTCTAAATGGCTCAGTGGAAATTTCCATGAAAATTACGGTGAAAAAGGGGTTGGGTTCGAAATTTCTTGTGGCAAATCTTTTTGTTTTTTTTGGAAATGATAGAAAAAGTCGTTTAGAAGGCTTAGCAACCTGTTTTTCATGGAAATTTCGAAAAATTTTGGGGAATTTCGGGGAAATTGGAGCTTGCAAGCTACAAGTGAACATATAATAATGACAGATGAGTGTCTCCAGAAGGTGGAGGAGGAGAAAGAGGAGGAGAAGGGGAAGAGAATGACTTACAAGTTGTGAAAAGGAGAAGAAGGGAGCAGATGGGAGAGCAAAAGCCGATTAGTTGTCCGAGAGGAGTACACGGAGGGGATAGATGTGGATAAGGAGATTAGGGTGGTTTAAGGGGGTTTTTAGGCTATTTTAGGCCAAATTTAGGCTATTTTAGGCTATTTTAGGCCAAATTTAGGCTATTTTAGGCTAGTTTAAGCCTAATTTCGGCGATTTTTAACTATTTTTAGCTAAATTAAAGCTATTTTAGGCTATTTTAAGGCAAATTTAGGCTAGTTTAGGCTAGTTCAAGCCATTTTAAGCCATTTTTAAGGTACCAAGTCAATTGGAACCATTGCTAAGCCATTTTCTTAGTCCCTAACACGGCGGCTTGTTTGATGATTGTTCTCCCTTTTTCTCTCTCTCTCTCTCTCTCTTTTCAAATTTTGAAGAGCCAACATGCTTGTTTGAACAAACAATTCATATTTTTTTCTATTTCTCTGCGTCTCTCACTCTCTAATTCCTGAAAAAAATTTTTTTTTCAACCTGTTCATCGGAAGCCAGCTGTTATTCCGAAGTCTCAAATGACACAATTTTGTTTTGAACGGGGGAATTTCTTATTTTTCGGGATGGAGGGAAGGATTAGGAGATCAAAAATCTATTTTTTGGGGAAAATGGGTTAAAAATGGGCTTAAAATCGCCTAAAATAGCCTAAATTTGCCCTAAAATAGGCTTAAATTTAGCCCAAAATGGTTCAAAATAGCCTAAATTTGGCCTAACATAGGCTAAAAATAGGCTAAAATAGGCTTAATATGGGCTAAAAATAGGTTTAAAATAGGTTTAAAATAGCCTAAAAATGGCCTAAAATAGGCTTAAAATAGTCTAAATTTGGCTTAAAATAACCTAAAATTGGTCTGAAAAAGCTTAAAATAGGCTAAAAAAGGCTCAAAATAGGCTTAAAATGACCTAAAAAGCCTAAAAATCTAACATTTTTCAAAATTCAAAATTTTTCAAAAAACGGCTTAAAAGCAACTGAAAATAGCTTAAAACCACCCGAAAATTCCAAAAAAAACCAAAAAATATCGAAAACTTTCTTCATCTGTTCCTACGTGTCCCCTGGGGACAAAGTTAAAAATGAGAGCGAGTGTGGAGGAGGAGGAACGAAGGGACGAGAGAGGGGAGGAAGGATTAGTGTAAAAATTGAAAAAGAAGAAGAAGATATTTTTAGAAAATGGAGGAACGAAACAAATGAAGATGAAAAAAATATTGGAGGTGATGAGCAATCTATACTAAAAAAAGTGTCATATTTTTTGTATTGAGTGCATATGAACGGGTATAACTTGGTTAGGAGTGGAGATAGGAGAAAATTGTCAATTAGAAAGTTGTTCAGCTTGAAAAACTGCGTATTTTGTTAGTTAAAAGTTTTTTGATAGCTCTTAATCTAAGCGAGATATAAGCGTTTGAAGTTGGGCGCTCTAGAAAGAGACGCAGAGAACGGGCGGCGGCTAGAGCGCTCTAACTGTCTGCCACCTCTCTCCTCGGGCGCGCAACTTCAAACGCCTGTATCTCGCTTCTTTTAAAAGCTATCAAAAAACTTCCAACTAACAAAATACTCCATTTTTCAAGCTCTACAACTTCCCAGTTAACCATTTTCCCCTATCTCCACTCCAAACCAAGTTATACCCGGTTTCCTGAACCAATACCTATTTTAAAAGTTTTCAACTTTTTTTTGGGGAATTCTTTGAAATTCCTACTACGGTACACAATCTTTTAGCTGTCCCTTAGTCCTTTTCAAAAAGGACAATGTGTCATCTATAAAGCGGTGCGAAAAAGAGAAAGAGGGAAATGTCTTTCGCTGTCCCGTAGGTGAACAATAGATGACACATTCCCCTCTCCACAGGTTGCATATTTTCGAAACCTTTCTCTAATTCTCTTGTTCTCTAGGCGACAGTAAATACGTAAATTGGTGGGGGCGCCATTTGTGGATGGATAGGAAGAAGTTTGATGAAAAAAAAAATAGTGAAAAAAAGGATGGATTACTAAATAAGGGATAACTTGGTTAGGAGTGAAGATAGAAAAAAACGGTCAACTAGAAAGTTGTTGAGCTTGGAAAGCTGAGTATTTTGTTAGTTAAAAGTTTTTTGATAGCTCTTAAACTAAGCGAGATACAAGCGTTTGAAGTTACGCGCCCCCAGAGTGCGCGCTACTTCAAGTCTCTGTATCTCGCTTAGATTAAGAGCTATCAAAAAACTTTCAACTAATGAAAAATGCAAAATTGTAAGCTGAGCAACTTTCTAGTTGACCATTTTTCGCTATCTTTGCTCTCAATCGAGTTATACCTATTTTAAAAAGCCATATCCCCAAAAAAATTCAAAAATCTTCAAATTCAAAAAGAATGGAAGGTAATATGTATACCTGAAGTGATCGGCGTTATTTGCATTAAAATGAAGAGTGTGAAATGATGCATACACAATGAAGAAGAGAGAGAGAGAGAGAAAGAGAGAGAGAAAAAGGAAAATGAATCATAAATGGTATTGTTGAAGTGTAGGAGGGGGGAGTGCTATCAGGTAGAGAAGGGGGGGAAGTGATGCACATTTATTTGGAGACGGGGAAAAGATAGGAACTTTTAGGTGGAATTAGAGAAGAAAAATAGTTTTGGTTGACACTTAGAATTTGAAAAAAAAATAAAAGTTAAAAAAAAAAATTTTTTTTTGGAAATGTAGGATGGATAATAAGAAATTTTTTTCTTGAAATTTCAGGTTTTCTTTAGCTAAATCGATGTATTTTTGCATTCTGAGCAACTTTTTCTCTTGGACCAACCCTTGAAAATCACTCTAAACCACTTAAAATAGCGAAAAACTGGAATTTGTTTTTTGTAGTCCTCGTGGACAAAATTTTTTTTTTGAAAAATAAAAATTTCAAAATGCTAATAAATGTATTTTTGCATTCTGAGCAACTTTTTCTCTTGGACCAACCCTTGAAAATCACTCTAAACCCCTAAATCCAGGAAAAACTGAATTTAGGCTGTGTAGTCCTCGTGGAAAACTACAATTTTGACTTTTTTAATGGTTTTTTTAATTGGATTTTTTGGAATCTTAAGTAGTTGAGCATAATTTCAAAAAACCAAAAAAAAAAATATTCGAAAAAAAATTGTCCACGAGGAGTTCAAAAACCAAATTTATATTTTTCGCTATTTTAGGGGTTTTAGAGTGATTTTCAAGGGTTGCTTCAAGAGAAAAAGTTGCTCAGGGCACAAAAATACATCGATCTAGCTATTAAAAATGGGGAAATTCAAGAAAAAATTTCTTATTATCTATCCCTCATAACCAGAAAAATTTGAAAAAAATTTTTTTTTTCAAAATTTTTTTTAATTTATAAAAGTTATCTAAAACCTATTTTAGCTAGTCAAAACCTCCAAAACTTAGCAAAAATCACTAGATCAATATATAAAAAATCAATTAAATTTCATAACCTTCCAAATCAATTTTTTCCCCTAACTTACTAGGGAATTTCAGAATTTCTAAAACCCTAAAAAAGAAGAAGGAGTCAATTCGAAAATAGACAAGAAAGAGAGAAAGAAAGAAAGAACGGGGGGCCAAAAGCAGGTCAACCCTTCCCCCCGATGTCTATATTCTCAATTCCATTCAAGGAGTCTCTCGTCGTCTGCGTCTCCTCCGATCAAACACTCTCTCGATGTCTTGTTTCGGGGGACGCGCGTCTTAGAAGGCGAATGAAGGAATCTTTTGTTTATTTATTGTTCGAGCACTTTCTTTCTCTCTTCATTCGACTAAAGAAGGAAGGAAAGTGAATGGGAAGGGGAAGCTTATGTAATACAAACTATTTTGGTATTTTAGAGCTAACTAGCTTGAGATAGCCTAAGAATAGCTTAAACTAGCTAAAAATGTTAGAAATTTTGGTTTTTAGGTTTTTCGAAAAAATCAATTTTTTTTTTAATTTTTTGTAAAAAAAAATTTCTGAAAATTTCAAGTTTTTAATAGCTAGATCGATGTATTTTTGGCTCCTGAGCAACTTTTTCTCTTGCAGCTACCCTTGAAAATCACTCTAAACCCCCTAAATCGAGGAAAAACTAAATTTAGGCTGTGTAGTCCTCGTGGACAAAATTTTTTTTTCGAAATTTCAAAATTTTAAAATGGAATCCGGTTTATTTTTAGCTCCTGAGCAACTTTTTCTCTTGGAGCAACCTTTGAAAATCACTTTAAACCCCTTAAAATAGCGAAAAATTGAAATTTGGTTTTTGTAGTCCTCGTGGACAATTAAAAAAAATTTTTTTAAGTTTTTTGTGGATTTTTAGGGTTTTTGGACAGATTAAGGTTTAAATTGATCTAAAATAGTGATAAATGAAAAAAATTAGAAAAAAACTCAAAATCCAAAAAAGTCGGTTTTGTACTCCTCGTGGACAAAATTTTTTTTTTCGAAAAATCGATTTTTCAAAATGTTAATCGATGTATTTTTGTATTCTAAGCAACTTTTTCTCTTGGAGCAACTCTTGAAAATCACTTTAAACCCCTTAAATCAGGAAAAACTGAATTTAGGTTTTGTACTCCTCGTGGACAATTTTTTAAGATAATTTTTTCGATTTTTTAGGGTTTTTGGGCAGATTAGGGTTTAAATTGATCTGAATAAGTGAAAAATTTAAAAAAAATCAGAAAAAAAGCCAGAAAAATCTGAATTCATAGCCCTTCTCAAACTATTTCGTACTACAAATTCAAAATGTTCGAAAAAAAAATCATAAAAAGTTCCTAAAACCATTTCTTTTGGAATTGATAAGAAAAGATGACTCAAACAACGTATATAAGTTTTCCGGGAAGGAAAATAAGTCATACAAAACTATTCAAGGAAGTTTTAAACTAGCAGAAAAAGATAAGGGTTGGAATTCAGGGTATAACTCGATTCGGAGGAGAGATAGGAGAAAACGGTCAACTAGGAAGTTGTTCAGCATAACATTCTGCGTATTTTGTTAGTTGAAAGTTTTTTGATAGCTCTTAAACTAAGCGAGTTATAAGCGTTTGAAGTTGAGCGAGAAAGAGCGCTCTAGCCGCCGCCCTTTCTCTGCGTCTCTTTTCTATGGGCGCGCTACTTCAAACGCTTGTATCTCGCTTACCGTAAAACCTGTATTAGAAGTGCCCCTGAAATTGAAGTGCCCCTCTAATTGAAGTGCCCCCCTAGACACCCCGCGAAAAATAGAAGTGCCCCCTCTAATTGAAGTGCCCCTCTAATTGAAGTGCCCCCCTCTATTTGTTCTTTCTCAACTCAATTCCATGTTTTGTTGCTTTGCTTTTTTATAAAATTGTTGATGTTAAAAAATTGTTAAGTAAAAACAACAAAATTTTAACTGAAAGACGATGTCCCTATAATAGAAGTGTCCTTCTCAGCGACCCGCGAAAAATAGAAGTGCCCCCTCTAATTGAAGTGCCCCCCAAGAGACCTCACGAAAAATAGAGGTGCCGGCACTTCTAATACAGGTTTTACGGTAGTTTAAGAGCTATCAAAAAACTTCCAACTAACAAAATATGCAAAATTTTAAGCTTAACAACTTTTTAGTTGACCATTTTCCCCTAGCTCTTCTAGAAATCGAGATAAAAGCCTTCTACCAAAGAAGATAGAAGAAATAGTTCTTAATCTACCTCCTCCCTTCTAAAAAAAAAGAAAAAAAGAAAAAATCCAGCAAACCAATCATCAGAAAATGAATAAAACGATTGAGAAAAAAAGAAAGAGAGAAACTTGTTTCCCTCAAAGACACTCATTTTGTTGGCTTAGTAATCGAATGGGAGGAAGAAACAGTAACCAATTTTCGGATTAGATCCGAAAAAAGAAACGGATTATGAATTGGAGGAGAACGAAGAAAAAAAAGGGTTTGAGGAGAAAAAAGAACTCGTTTTTTGGAGGTTTTGAGGGAAAATTAGGGGGAGGAGGAGGAAATTGAAATTGGCAGTGACGGTAAAAGTTTAAGAAACTAAGCTGAGGTTAAAATAGCTTAGAATAACTAGAAAATGACACTAAGAACTAGATTAGGCTAGCTTTATGACTCCAAACCCCTCAAAATCTTAAAATCGAAATTTTGAGTTTTGTAGTCCTCGTGGACAAAATTTTTTTTTTTCAAAAAATCAAAATTTCAAAATGCTAATCGATGTATTTTTGTACCCTGAGCAACTTTTTCTCTTGGAGCAATCCGCGAAAATCACTCTAAACCCCCTAAATCCAGGAAAAACTAAATTTAGGTTTTGTAGTTCTCGTGGACAATTTTTTTTGGAATTTTTAATTTTTTTTTTTTGCTAAATCGATGTATTTTTCGATTCTAAGCTACTTTTCGATTTGAACCAACACTTGAAAATCACTCTAAACTCGTGAAAATTGTCCACGAGGAGTACACAGCCTAAATTTAGTTTTTTCTGGATTTAGCGGGTTTAGAGTGATTTTCAAGGGTTGGTCCAAGAGAAAAAGTTGCTCAGAATGCAAAAATACATCGATTACCATTTCAAATTTTTTATTTTTCAAAAAAAAAATTTTGTCCACGAGGACTACAAAAACCAAATTTCAGTTTTTCGATATTTTAAGGGGTTTAAAGAGATTTTCAAAGGCTGCTCCAAGAGAAAAAGTTGCTCAGCGTACTAAAATACATCGATCTAGCTATTAAAAACTAGGAATTTGAAGAAAAAAAAAATTTGGTCAAATAACCAAAAAAAAAAAGTTTTTTTTTTTAATTTTTCTAATTTTTTTTCAAATAAAATAAAAATTAATTATTTAGAAACTGGACAAAAATAAAAAAGAAAACCCGTCCCGAAATTTAGGCCATCTCAGACATGAAACAATGGCTAAATTAATTGAAATCAAATGTTCTTTTCTTCCTCCTCCCTCTTCAACACAATAATTTTCGGGGAAAAGGAATTGATCGAGGTAAATCGCCGCCTTTTACCCTCTTTTATTCAAGAAATGTCATTTCGAAGGTCATATGGGGGAAAGGAAAAAGGGAATACATTTAGATAACATCTCACTTATATGTATGTACAGAGAAAAGGTTATCAAGTTAGTGAGGGAAATCGGGTGGAAAGGAGGATTCTGGGAGGATTAGTGTGAATGGATTAATACTGTTAGATATGATTTTATAATAGTTAGATTGCAAAAAATGTGTTTTTTTTTAATAAAAAAAAATATCTCAAAAAGTGGTTCATCGTAGTACAAGTCCTCGTGGACAAAAATTTTTTTTCGAAAAATCAACATTTCAAAAAGCTAATCGATGTATTTTTGCATTCGGAGCAACTTTTTCTCTTGGTGCAACCCTTGAAAATCATTCTAAACCCCCTAAATACAGGAAAAACGGAATTTAGGTTGTGTACTCCTCGTGGACAATTTTCACGAGTTTAGAGTGATTTTTAAGGCTTGGTTCAAACTGAAATGTTGCTTAGAATCGGAAAATACATCGATTTAGCAAAAAAAAATTTAAAATTCGAAAAAAAATTGTCCACGAGGAGTACACAACCTAAATTCCGTTTTTTCTGTAATACTAAGTACCACTAATTTAGGTGCCCTTATAATAAAGGTACCTACTAAATTCCATATAATAACTATTCTAACAAGTAAAAGGGTACCAAAAGTATATTCGTGTCAAAACATGAAAAACCGCCAAAAGGAACCCAAAAAGAAAGGAAACCTCCAATTTACATGTCATGTTTTAGATGATTTAACGACTTCTGAACTCTTTTTTTTTTTTTTTTTTTTTTGAAAAGGGTTAATGGGTTTTGGATTAGAATTGGGTCAAGGTTAAGTTTTTAAGGTGAAAAAATCTTTGAAAAAATTGAAAAAAAAAGCATTAAAAAATTGTCCACGAGAACTACACAACCTAAATCCAGTTTTTCCTTGATTTAGGGGGTTTAGAGTGATTTTCAAAGGTTTCTCCAAGAGAAAAAGTTGCTCAGCGTATGAAAATACATCGATTAGCATTTTGAAATTTTGAAATTTCGAAAAAAAAATTTTGTCCACGAGGACTACACAACCTAAATTTAGTTTATCCTCGATTTAGGGGGTTTAGAGTGATTTTCAAGGGTTGGTCCAAAAGAAAAAGTTGCTCAGAATGAAAAAATACATCGATTTAGCTATTAAAATTTTGAAAAATCGAAAAAAAAATTTTGTCCACGAGGAGTCCAAAATTCAGTTTTTTGAAAAGTTCCTAATTTCATAGAAAAATGCTTAGATTAACTGTTCAAACCTGTTTCAAACTCTAAAAACAATGGAAATGTAAAAGAATCGGAAAGATATTGTCCACGAGGACTACACATCTTAAATTCAGTTTTTCCTGGATTTAGGGGTTTTAGAGTGATTTTCAAGGGTTGCTCCAAGAGAAAAAGTTGCTCAGAATTGAAAAATACATCGATTAACATTTTTTAATTTTAAAATTTTGAAAAAAATTGTCCATGAGAACTACACAGCCAAAATTCAGTTTTTCCTCGATTTAGGGGGTTTAGAGTGATTTTCAAGGGTTGCTTCAAGAGAAAAAGTTGCTCAGAATGCAAACATACATCGATCTAGCTAAAGAAAACTTGGAAATTCAAAAAAAAAAATTGTATTCCGAATAACCAAGATAAATCTTAAGTCAGTGTATGTTAAACTGTGCCTAAAAATTGAAAAAAAAATGTCCGAAATCGCTAAAAAAAATACTCTAATTATACATAGTTAATCTTAAATTAGAGCATTTCACAACAAAAAAGTGAGAAAAAGTATTAAAAAACTCGAAAAAATCGAAAAATCACCGTCGAAGTGTTAAAAATCTAATTTTAATAGTCTACTATCTATCCTAAACATATAAATTAAACCAAACTTTACCTAAACCTATCCTAAAAAGGTCACTGCATAAAAGCCACTCCCATTTCCCCTCCTTCTCTCTTCCGAAAGAATTAAAATTCCAATTGACCTACTAAATAACTATACACTCTTCAACACAACATAAAGTTGACATAACCTAACCCCTTCTCTCAAATTCTCAAGTTTCTCCATCACAAGAAATATGACACAAAAAGTGCAAAAGAAACTTTTTTTTCAAAAAAAAAAGATAGAGAAACAGCTGGTTAGCTAGGATAAGCATCTAAATCGGTGTCAAGGGAGGAAGAAGTTGATTTTTTCGAAATTTTTTGGTTTTTGTAGTTTTTGTAGTCTAGCTATAAACTTAGTTATGGAATAAAAACGTGCCATAAGTGTGCCAGAACACAAAGAAAATAGGAATATGTGCCAAAGCCGTGCCGCTAGCTAATACATAAATTGTGAGAAACTAATCCTGAATACATCACTTGATTAGTGCGGCTTGTTGTTTCCATTATATACATTGAATTCAAAAGGAGCTTAATCTTGTTTAGTGAATTCAATGGGGAGGACCAGATGTGGGGGGAAGGGTGGAGTTGGATCTATTGGGCTTTTGGAAGCTAGAATCATGGAGAAAATCAGGAAAAAATATATGGGTTGGGAAAACTGGTATAACTCGATTGATAGCAGAGGTAGAGGAAAATGGTCAACTAGAAAGTTGCTCAGAATGAAAAATTGAGTATTTTGTTAGTTGGAAGTTTTTTGATAGCTCTTAAGATAAGCGAGATACAGGCGCTGGAAGTTGAGCGCGCCTAGAAAGAGACGCAGAGAAAGCGCGGCGGCTAGAGCGCTCTAACTGTCTGCGCTCTCTAGCTCAACTTCAAACGCTTGTATCTCGCTTAGTTTAAAAGCTATTAAAAAACTTTCAACTAACAAAATACTCAGTTTTCCATGCTGAACAACTTTTTAGTTTACTATTTTTCTCTAGCTCTTCTCCTAACCGAGATATAGCTATTCTAGCTAGTATACCCCAATTACAGCTAGCTTCTAATAAAATAAGCTACTTCTAGCTAACCAAAGTTAAGTACAAAATGAAAGGAAAAAGTGTGTCGCAATGTTTTTGTTACAACCCACACGCTTTTCTCTTTTCTCTGCCCGCACGCACCCGAGGACTCACAAAGATTGATGACACTTTGGGTTTGATGAGATTTTTCATTTGTGACAATGGACACGTTGTTTCGAAGTTTGATGAGCGAGAGAGGGAGGTGCAAAAGTAAAGAAGAGGTGTGAAATGAAATGATTTCTAGATGGAAAATGGGGAATTTATAAGAAAAAACGAAGGTATAGCTAGCTAAAATTGATATATCTTGATTAGGAGAAGAGCTAGAGAAAAATAATCAACTAGAAAGTTGTTCAGCACTGAAAACTGCGTATTTTGTTAGTTGGAAGTTTTTTGATAGCTCTTAAACTAAGCGAGATACAGACGTTTGAAGTTGCGCGCCCCTAGAAAGAGGGCGCAGACAGTTAGAGCGCTCTAGCCGCCGCCCTTTCTCTGCGTCTCTTGGCGGCATCTCCAAACTTTGAAGAGCTGTATCTCGCTTAGTTTAACAGCTATCAAAAAATTTCCAACTAACAAAATGTGCAGAATATCAAGCTCTACATTTTTCCAGTTGACCATTTTCCTCTATCTCCACTCTCAACTGAGCTATACGCGGTTTTCGAAGGCATTACCTATTTAAGTCATTTTAAATTTTTTTTTTCAAAAAAAAAATTTTAAAGCTTGTTTTTTTTCTTATTCTTATCTTTCATGAAATCAAATAATCATCAAATAATAAATCTTCACATAGAAACAAAGAAATCTTCACATTAAGGTACCATATTTAATAGATAAACGATAAAATCTCTTGAAATCTCCACATTCCCACCAAAAGGGGCGGAGTCATAAAATACGACTCCGCCCCTTTTTTAATGGTATATAAGAAAACTGTAGATAGTCTCATAATCATTCATTTTAGTTTTACTTTGTTCTTTTTCTCTCTTTATTTCCTTTTTCTCCGGATTTCAATGGTCGCGCAACTTCAAACGCTCATATCTCGCTTAGTTCAAGAGTTATCAAAAAACTTTCAACTAACAAAATACTCAGTTTTTTATGCTTAACAAATGTCTAGTTGACCACTTTTTGATATCTCTTATGGAAATCGAGTTATAGCAGTTTTCAGATCCCCATCCAAATTCAAGAGGATCTCTACCTTCCTCAGAAAAAAAAACATTTTCTTTTTGGAAATTGGCTTCTTCTCCGTCTTATTCGATAAAAGACGAGAAAATAAGGTGTTAGGTCGGCGGAAAAGGGTCCGTTTTCTGTTTTCTTTTTTCTTTTTTTTTTGTGTACGCTCATCAACACCTTTTTCGTTGTTCCACTTTTTCAAGGGATAGTAATTTTGAGAAGGGTATAACTTTTTTCTGGTTAGAGATAGGGAAAATGGCTAATTAGAGAAATGTAGAGCTTAAAATTCTGGATATTTTGTTAGTTGAAAGTTTTTTGATAGAATTAACGGGAAGGGAGTTATAAGCGTTGGAAGTTAGCTAAGAGAGGCGCTCTTTCTCTGCGTCTCTTTTCTAGAGGCAACTTCAAACGCTTATAACTCGCTTAGTTTAAGAGCTATCAAAAAACTTTCAACTAACAAAAAATGCAGTTTTTTATGCTGAGCAATTTTGTAGTTGACCATTTTTTTCTATCTCCAACCTAAATCGAGATATACCTGTTTTTCGAAACCTCCCCTTTCTTATTTGCATTAAAATTAGAAACTTTGTAGTCATTACTAAGTTAATCAATCTCTAATAAATTCTCGAGATTTCTTAATCTCTCCTCCTCCCCGAATCCCCAGGAGCACTCTCTGCGTCTCTCCTCTCTACACACTCTCTCACCTCCGCCCGTCATTTCTCCGTTTTGAACTCTCCCCCCGGTTGTACTACTGATATATAGAAAAGTGTATATTGAAGAAGGATTATTCGGGAATTCAAGGATTCAGAAGACCATGGAATTCACAATGAGGACTTAGAAAGGGTCACACATTCCTTTTCCCTTTTTTTGGGGAATTTTTTTTTCTTTTTCTTTTTTTTTCTCATTCTTCGTCATTGTTTGGTTTTTTTCCATATTGAAAAGGAAGAATTTATTATTATTTTTTCTTTTTTTTCATGGGGAACAGGGTTTGTAGTCCTTTTGGACAATTTTTTGTTTTTGCTAAGTTAAACTATTAAAAAAAAATGTTTAACTTTTTTGACGAAAAATTTTTTTCTTCAAAATTCAAATTTTTAATAGCTAGATCGATGTATTTTTGCATTCTGAGCAACTTTTTATCTTGGAGCAACCCTTGAAAATCACTCCTTACACCCTAAATCGAGGAAAAACTGAATTTAAGCTGTGTACTCCTCGTGGACAAATTTTTTTTTCTTAAAAAAACTGAAAAAGACCACAAAATAATTGTTGTTTTCAGTTTTTTTCTCAATTTTTACAAATAATTAGAGGGCTTCTTATCTGAAATTAGCAGAAAAAGTAAGCTAAGCGAAAACAATTTTTTTTTTTGAATTTTCTAGTTTTCTTTAGCTAAATCGATGTATTTTTGTACCCTGAGCAACTTTTTCTCTTGGACCAACCCTCGAAAATCACTCTAAACCCCCTAAAATAGCGAAAAACTGAAATTTTGTTTTTGTAGTCCTCGTGGACAAAATTTTTTTTTCGAAAGATCAAAATTTCAAGATGCTAATCGATGTATTTTTGTATTCTGAGCAACTTTTTCTCTTGGACCAACCCTTGAAAATCCCTTTAAACCCCTTAAAATAGCGAAAAACCAAACTACGACCTGTGTACTCCTCGTGGAGAACATGGGATCCCGGATTTTTCTTGGATTTTCTGATTTATTTTTCAATTTTGGGTATTGGTTGTCCAAAATCACTAGAAAAATCTGCAAAAACGCCAAAATCCAAAAAAATCGGTTTTGTAGTCCTCGTGGACAAAATTTTTTTTTTTTTGAAAAATCAAAATTTCAAAATGCTGATCGATGTATTTTTGTATTCTGAGCAACTTTTTCTCTTGGAGCAACCCTTGAAAATCACTTTAAACCCCCTAAATCCAGAAAAAACTGAATTTAGGTTGTGTAGTTCTCGTGGACAATTATTTAAAATGGATTTTTTTGGTTTTTTAGGTTTTCTAGGGTATTTTCCAATGGTTTTAAACACTTTTTTGTTGTTATATACTTCCTCATACTATGTCCTCCCCAAGGAATTGAATTTCTTCCATATTATTGTCTCCTCATCACCATGACAATATTCCTCAGTCTTCCTCCTCCTCCTCCTCTTTTTTCTCCTCCTTTTTTTCTGAGCATTGAACACCTAAAAAATGAGAGGAAATTCGAGATTGTCACCAACTTTTTCGGGACCAGTTTTCGTTTTTTTTCGCCTTTTTCCGGATGTTTAGTTGGTTTTCGGTTCGATGAACAATTACTTTTTTTTGATTAGAGGGAACCGACTTTTAGTCTAGTTTTTAAGGAATTTTAAGATTTTAGAAGGAAAAAAGCTTCAAAAATGAGCTTAAATTCACATTTTTCTTAGAAAATCCTTATTTTCATGGTTAATTTGGTCTGAAACAGCCTGAAAATCACTTAAAATCCCTTAAATAACCCTAAAACCCCTTGAAACCCCGAAAAATCGCATTTTTAGCAAAAAATGGGAAAATGGCTCAGTGGGAATTTCCATGACAATTTCGGGGAAAATAGTCCCGGGTTCGAAACTTCTTGTGGCTAATCTTTTTGGTTTCTTTGGAAATCATAGAAAATAAAATTGGGGACAATCTAGAACCTTTAGGATGGCCTAGCTTAGCTTGACAAGGCCTAGAAATCCAAAAAACCTCATTTTTTCTTGATAAATCGCTCTAAAACAGTCTAAAATAGCCTTAAAATTAATGGAAACCTTTGAAAACCCCTAATACCCCTTGCAAACCTTAAAAATCACTATTTTTGAAAAAGGTGTTCAAATGGCTCAGTGGGAATTTCAATGACAATTTTTGGGAAAAAGGGGTCAGGTTCGAAACTTTTTGTGGCTAATCTTTTTTGTTTTTTTGGAAATTATAAACAATAGCGTCTAGAGTTCATTGGATCGCTAAATTTCAGATTTTTTAGCTGAAGTTTGGTACTTTTTTTGGTTTGAGGGGTTTTTTTTCTGAAGAATATTATTTTTTGGTATGGATGATCAAAATACATATAAAAATATGCAAAAAACAGGAATTTTTCTGTGAATTTTTCGGGTGAATTTGAATTCAAATTTGAATTTGCATTCCACGATATGAAAACGATTCTCCCCTCTTTTTTCTCTCTTTTTTTGTTAGAATTTGGTATCAATATGAAATTTTCGGTTTTTTTTTTCATTTTTGAACTTTTCCAGTTAAAAAAAAAATTAATCTATGGCCCCCGATGGCTAATGAGCCATAGAGGTTAATGGTCCCTGGGACCACCGAAGATTAGAGTTCAGCAGTTGTTTGGAGAGACTAGAGTGTTTTTTCATGAAGTTCTTCAGGTTCGAAAAGTTTGAAAAGTATAAGGTTTCATATTTTTTAAACTAAAAATAAGAAAAAAAAAGTTAGTGAAGTCTAGGTTAGTAGAATCGCTATATCTCAATTCCTAGTATAGCTAGAGAAAAATGGTCAACTAGAAAGTTATTGAGCTTAAAAAACTGAATATTTTGTTAGTTGAAAGTTTTTTGATAGCTCTTAAACTAAGCGAGATATAAGCGTTTAAAGTTGGGCGCCCCTAGAAAGTGCCGGGAAAGAGACGCAGAGAAAAGGCGGCGGCTAGAGCGCTCTAACCGTCTGCGCCCTCTTTGGAGAGGGGCGCTCTACTTCAAACGCCTGTATCTCGCTTAGTTTAAGAGCTATCAAAAAACTTTCAACTAATGAAATGTGCAGAATTTTAAGCTCTACATTTTTCTAGTTGACCACTTTTCTCTAGCTCTCCTCCTAACAGAGATATAAGGGTTTTACAGTACCCATATTTCGAAAATTTCGAATTTTCCAGTTTTTCTTCTTGTCAAATTGCTCTTTTGAAACTTTTCTCCCCAAAAAAAACCAAAAAAAAACATGGATTTGGCACCCGCGGGTAACCGGATCTCCTCTTTTCCTTCGCCATCTTCTCAAACATCTTGTCCGTCCGAAAGTGTGTGAAATGAGTTTCTCTCTTCTTCTTCTTTTTTCTCCTTCTGCGTCATTTGCTCCTTCATTCCCATTTGATGTGCCTCCTCCTCCTCCCCTCTTTGCTTCCTCCTTTTAGCTTTCCCTTTTTTCTTCTTGTTTTTGTGTTCATTCATTACCAACACATTTTTTCTTATTCTTAGCTTTCTCTTTTTTTTTACTAATTTATTGTGATTGATGGGTTTTTTTCACAAAAAAAAAAAAAAAAAAAAAGTTCCAGAAAATGACTGAAATATTAACTGAGGAACGGTATGTCAGAGATATCACTAGCTTTGCTAACAATTCGAGAGGCGATGTTTGGACACTGAATTTGGTAAGTTTTCAAGGATTTTCGATGAAATTTAGGGGATTTAAGCCAGAAAAATCTAGAGTTTTCCACTGAATTAATGGGGTAGAGCCACTAAACTAGGTATAACTTGGTTCCCATAAGAGCTAGCAAAAAGTGGTCAACTAACAAACTGTAGCTCTTGTTATTGGCTACAAATCATTAGTTGACCACTTTTTGATAGCTCTTATGGGAACCGAGATATAGGAGTTTCAAAAAATAGCAAAAAAAAAAATACTGAAAATAGCGAATTTCAGCTAACAAATCTGAAATTTTAGGATCCGAGGGCTCTAGAAGCTATTTTCCATGATTTCCAAAAAAAATCAAAAAGATTAGCCACTAAAAGTTTCGAACCCGACCCCTTTTTCACCGAAAACGCCATGCAAATTCCCACTGAGCCATTTTTTCACTTTTTCAAAAATATCGATTTTTAGGGTTTTTTATGGTTTCCGATAGGTTTTAAAAGGTTTCCAGTGGTTTTAAGGCAATTTTAGACTCTTTTAGAGCGATTTACCTAGAAAAAATGAGGTTTTTTGGGTTTCTAGGCCTTGCTAAGCTAAGCTAGGCCATCCTGAAGGAGCTAGGTGGTCCCTATTTTCTTTTTCTATCAATTCCAACAAAAATAAAAATATTTGCCACAAAAAAGTTTGAACCTGACCCCTTTTTCACCGAAATCGTCATGGAAAATCCCACTGAGCCATTTTTCCAGTTTTTTGAAAATATTGATTTTTCGGGTTTTAAAGGGTTTTTCGGTGTTTCCAGACCATTTCCAGGCTAATCTAACCTATTTTTTCCAGACCCCTCTTGGAATAACTGCCAAACAGTCAGCTATCTGTCGTTACGATGATATTGTTATCAATAGACAGGCACAATTTCAATATAATCGAAAAATGGAGAGAATTGAGTTGTGGTTTATGTTTTATTGTCGAAGTAGTAAGTTTTTTTGGAATTGCTCATCCTTAAAATTCTGGATTAAGATAACCGACCACTAAGGATCAGAGAAATCGCCGAAATAATTGGCACGAAGCCAGAGGAAAATGATGCGATTGTTGTGGAATTGTCCCAGCATCCTACTCTTCATATTCCATATTATAAGTTGTATAAGAATCCAGAAGATGCTGGAGAATTGATTGTGGCAAGTGGGGAGAATTATGTGGCGCGGTAAGGCTTATATCTCGGTTGGGAGTAGAGCTAGAGAAAAGTTTTCAACTAATGAATTGTAGCTCTTGTTAAGCGCTATATTTTGTCAGTTGAAAGTTTTTTGATTGGAGTAACGGGAAGCGAGTTATAAGCGTTGGAAAAATTAATATCCTTAAATTAGGAGAAAAACACTTGGAATTTCTGAAAATAATTGATCCTGTGGACTCCTGAAGCTATTTTTGATCATTTCCAAAAAAACTAAAAAGATTAGCCACAAGAAGACTCGAACCCGGCACCATTTTCTCCGAAATTGTCATGGAAATTCCCACTGAGCCATTTGACCACTTTTTGAAAATAGTGATTTTTAAGGTTTTAATGGTTTTTATCAAGTTCCCAAAGGTTTCCAGCAGTTTTAAGACAATTTTAAGCAGTTTTAGAGCGATTTATCAAGAAAAAAAGAGGTTTTTCGGGTTTCTATGCCATTTTTAGCTAAGCTAGGCCATCCTGAGGGTGCTAGATGGTCCCCAATATTATTTTCTATGATTTCAAGAAAAAATAAAAAGTTTTGCCACAAGAAGTTTCGAACTTGATCCCTTTTTCACCGAAACTGTCATGGAAAATTCCACTGAGCTATTTTAACATTTTTTGAAAAAAGTGATTTTAATGGTTTTTAATGGTTTTTATTAAGTTCCCAAGGGTTTCCAGTAGTTTTACGGCAATTTCAATCAGTTTTAGAGCGATCTATCCAGAAAAATATGGTTTTTTGGGTTTCTAGGCCATTTTTAGCTAAGCTAGGCCATCCTAAGGGTGCTAAATGGTCCCTGATCTTATTTTCTATAATTTTAAGAAAAAACAAAAAGTTAAGCCACAAGAAGTTTCGAACCCGGGACCATTTTTCCCGAAATTGTCATGAAAATTCCCACTGAGCCATTTTCACACTTTTTTGAAAATAGTGATTTTAAGGGTTTTTAATGGTTTTCCGGGGTTTTTAAGTTATTTTAAGCCATTTTCAGCCTATATTTAACCATTTTCAGATGGATTTCCGCGTATGGATCAGAAGCGGGTCTAGGCCCCGCCCCCACCAATGGAACCTATTCAGAATGCAATTCTTCATGCAATCAATCGACAACTAGTACTGAAGACTCTTAGATTCTTTTTTTTTCAAATTGAAATGATAATAATAATGATAAAAACGGGTAATTGAAGATAATAAATTTTTTTTTTTTTGGTTGTGGGCTAAAAATCAAAAATACTTGGTTGTTTTCAATGTTTTTATGATTTTTTGGTCAAAAAATTGATTCAAAAACCGATACTTTGCTCTATTCCATACATCATATTGATAAGAATTCGAATTTTTGCCTTGAAAAGTGCTTATCACCTTTTTAATTCGGTCAGTTTTATCTTGAATGACCCTTTTCGGAGTGACCAGTGTCTTTTATTTCACTTTTAGTTTAGGTTTTTCTAGAAAATTTTAAAAAATTTAAAAAAAAAATTTTTTTTTTTGGAATTTTTTTGATTTTTAGTGGAAATTCCTTTGAAAAACTAAGAAATTTAAGGATCCAGGGACTCTGGGGACCATTTTCTATCATTTCCAGAAAAAACAAAAAGTTTTGCCACAAGAAGTTTCGAACCCGGGACCATTTTCTCCAAACCGGTCACCAAAAATCCCACTGAGCCATTTTCACACTTTTTCTGAAAATGCGATTTTTTGGGTTTTTAATGATTTTTAGGGGGTTTAGAAGAGTTTTGAGTGGTTTTAGACAGTTTTAGAGGCATTTTTCCCATTAAAAATGAGTTTTTTGAGTTTCTAGGTCATTCCAAGCTAAGCTAGGCCATCCTAGAAGAGCTAGGTGGTTCCTTATCCGTTTTCCGGTGTTTTTAAAAAAAAACAAAAAGTTTTGCCACAAGAAGTTTTGAACCTGAGCCCATTTTCTCCAAACCGGTCACCAAAAATCCCACTGAGCCATTTTCACACTTTTTCAAAAATGCGATTTTTCGGGTTTTTAATGATTTTTAGAGGGTTTAGAAGGGTTTTTAGCGGTTTTAGACAGTTTTTAGAAGCATTTTTCCCATTAAAAATGAGGTTTTTTGGGTTTCTAGGCCATGCTAAGCTAAGCTAGGCCACCCTAGAGAGGCTAGGGGGTTCCCTATCCGTTTTCCGGTATTTTTAAGAAAAGATAAAAAGTTTTGCCACAAGAAGTTTCGAACCTGACCCCTTTTTCTCCAAACCGGTCGCCAAAAATCCTACTGAGCCATTTTTTCAATTTTTCTAAAAAACTCGATTTTTCCACTTTTTAATGATTTTTAATGGTTTTTATACAGTTTAAGAGGTTTTTTTAGTAGTTTCCAGAGGTTTTCCAAGCATTTTAACCTATAAAAGGACATAAAAATCGGTGATATTTTGCAACAAACCACCGAAAATGTTTCGTATTTCATCGAAAAAAGACATTGCTTATCGTCTGAGAGATAACAAATATTTGTACTCTGTGGTGGTCTCTTAGCTAAAGTCTTACATTGGAAAAACACGTGGATACGGTTTTTCTTTTGAAGAAGCCGATGGCTAATGGATTTTTGTTGTTTTTCTGGATTTTTTCTAGAGTTTTTAAGCCCCGCCCACTTTTCAAGGTATTTAAAAAAAGTGGGGAGCCCTGCCAAAGGCCACCACATGTTCTTTGTCTCCTTGCACTTTTGAAATGTGGGGGGAGGGTCATCTCTCTCATTTTCTCTCTCTCTCCCTTATCTATTTGTTCACGTCTCGTCCGAAAAACTTGATAATATTGACACTTGGGTCACTTTTTAGATCCGATTTTTTTCACTTTTTCTTTAGATTTTTTGCAGAAAAACAGGTTTTTAGGGGTTATCTAGGTCTGAAATTGACTTAAAATAGCTTAAAACCACTTAAAATAGGTTAGTAAGTATTAAAAACCCGAAAAATCAAAATTTTAGAAAAAATGGGAAAATGGCTCAGTGGGGATTTCGATGACAGTTTTGGAGAAAATGGGGTCAGGTTCGAGTTTTTTGGTGGCTAAACTTTTTTGTTTTTTTTATAAAGCTAGAAAATAAGGTAGGAGGTCCCTTGGCTCTTTTTGGGTGGCCTAGCTTACCTAAACATGGCCTAAAACCCCAAATTCCCTGATTTTAAGGGCTAATTTGGTCTCAAAACTTCTGAAAATGGTCCAAAAACCCTTTAAAACCTATCAGAAACCATTAGAAACCCTAAAAATCGCGTTTTTCAAAAAAAGTTGAAAAAATGGCTCAGTGGAAATTTCCACGATTTTTTACGGAGAAAACGCCCACGGGTTCGAAACTTCTTGTGGCAAAACTTTTTTTCTTTTTTGGAATCAACTCAAAAAAGGCTTCTGAAGCCGTAGCAATAAGTTTCAAGGCTTAATTTTCAATTTTAAAGGTGGAAACTCAGTTTTTTCCCATTTTTCCCCATTTTTCCATGTTTTTAGGCCAAAAAAGACCAATTTTGCTATTCTAACAAAGTAAATATTTAGTCGGATCACATGTTTTTCTGTTTTTCTGTCCCCTTTTTGCCGTCCGCCACCCCTCCTTTTCTCTGCGTCTCCAGGCGTCTGGGTCTCTCTTTTCGTCGTTTTTCGAAGGGAAACGAACACTTTAAAGGGGTTTTTTTTTGGTTTGGGGCCTAAATTAAGGATAGTTAGGCCATGGTAGAAAAAGTTAGGCCATGATATTGTAAATTAGGCCACTTAAGCCCTTCTAAAAGGGGGTTTTTGGCGGGAATTTGAATTCTTCGCATTTTTTTCGATTTTTTCCGATTTTTTCTTAAATTTTCTATCAAAAACACGTTTTTTTACAGAATGCTCACTTCCCATAACTACAGTAACCCGGACCATATCAATTTTCCCTCGAAAACCGGGTATTTTATCCTTAAAACCAAAGAAATGAGGTTTTCCTTAGCTACTAACCATTTCCTTTAATACTAAGGCATGCCCTTATATTAGGGAACCTATTTTTAAGTTTCTGGTTAGGCTACTATCGCTATCTATGCTAGTTGGCCTATTATCTATCCACCTAACGGAGATAATGGGTATAGTAGTCATTATTTGTAGTTTTGGTAGCTGATTAGATAGTGATTACTGTATAAAAAGGCTTAGTTTGATAATTTAGGGGAGTTTTGACATATTTTGGCGCGTTTTTTTGTGAAAAAATGGATTTTTTCATTAAAAATACGTTTTTATAGCGTTTCTTAGTCCTAATTTCTGGTAAAAATGCTGATAAATTGAAGGTTAACGCTAGTTTTCACTAAAAATTTGAATAATTCCACTCAGAAAACGCGCTCCACCGAACTTTGTCGAAAAACAAGGGTTTTACTGGTTTTTTCCGGGAAAATCAATTATTTTAATGATTTTTAACGATTTTCTAGTGATTTTTCAATTTATTCAACGAAAAATCCCAGGTTTTTTCGATTTTTTCCGATTTTTTTCCCGAAAAACCCCCCAAAAATAAAATAAATTCGAAAACTACCGTAGCCAACAAATTTTTTGTTTAAAGGCGCATCCCCATTTATTTTTGGGTCTCGCCTGGAATTTCAATTTATTTTTTTGGTTTTTGCGGGATTTTTGTTATTTTTGGTCATTTTTCATCGGAAAAACAGGATTTTCATCGGATTTTTTTGATTTTTTCTTGAAAAATCAGTTAAATTTCAGTTTGTTCATTAATTTTACTTCAAAAATCCGTGTTTTACGTGGTTTTTTTCGGTAAAAATAGGTATTTTTCTTTTTTTTTCGCTTTTTTCCGCTTTTTTTCGCATTTTTAAAATAAAAAACTATCAATTTCATTTTCCAGTACGGGACGAATGCATTGGGAAAGCATGAAAGCGACTTTGCACCTCGAAGACGGGTCAACGTTCGTTGGATCAATCTATGGAGCGACGAAGAGTGTAGTGGGAGAAATTGGTGAGGATTAGGGATTTTTAGGTTAAGAAATTCAAGAAAATTCTGAAAATTTGCTCCGGAATACCTATTTTCTGGAAAAAATTGATTTTTTCGTGGTAAATGCGCTCTATTGCTAATCTGAAGGGGGTTTTCTGATTTGCTAATGATAACTACAGTATCCTTATCATTATCAAACCAGAATCCATCAAGGATTATCCAATAGAGCGCGTTTTGGCCACTTTGACGGGGAACCTCTGCCCAAATTTTCATTTTTAACCCGGTTTTTCACTGGATTAAGGGTTCCAAAGGCATTTTCATCCAGAATCTCATCGTTATTCGTGTTCTCCATGAAAAATGCGAGAATTTGATACCCATATTGCCTATATTCTGAAAAATGAAAAATTCTGAATTCTGGATCCAGGATTTATCATTTTTCCGAATATGGACAATATGGGTATCAAATCCTCGGATTTTTCATGGGGAACAAGGATAACGATGAGATTCTCGATGAAATTGATTCTGCATCTCGAAAAGAGCTCCAGAATCATGGAATTCCACCTAATCCTCCCTTTTTCAGTCTTCCAAACCGGAATGGTTGGATACGTGGAATCATTGACGGATCCATCCTACGCCAAGCAGCTCCTCACCCTAACCTATCCCCTCATCGGCAACTACGGTGTCCCGTCGACAGAGCTTCTGGATCAATTCGGACTTCCCGCCGAATTCGAATCGGATCGGATCTGGCCGGCGGCGTTGATCGTCGAGAAATTGTGTGTTGATGGAGAGCACAGCCATTGGCAGGCGGTCCAATCGCTGTCGGAATGGCTTCGGAAGGCCGACGTTCCGTGTTTGTCCGGAATCGATGTGAGACAGTTGGTGAAGAAGATCAGGGAGACTGGAAGTATGAAGGTGAGCAATGGATAAGCTTAGAATCTCCTTAAACTTTCTTAATTTGTGGGAAATGCGCTCTATTGATAATCTGGAAGTATTGAAAGATTCGGTTATGATAAGGATACTGTAGTTATCTATGATCCATGATCCATGATAACTACAGTATCCTTATCCATAATCAAATCAGAATATACCAAAGACTATCCAATGGAGCACGTTTTCGGCCACTTTGACGGGGAACCTCTGCCCAAATTTTCATTTTTATCCCATTTTT
Source organism: Caenorhabditis wallacei (assembly GCA_963932035.1). Taxonomy (NCBI): domain Eukaryota; kingdom Metazoa; phylum Nematoda; class Chromadorea; order Rhabditida; family Rhabditidae; genus Caenorhabditis; species Caenorhabditis wallacei. The sequence continues at coordinate 817,056 of OZ009934.1, forward strand.
TGAATGGATTCTGGGATCCAGAAGCGTTTTCAGAATAAACCACTTAGCTAGGAGTGTTCCCCATGAAAAATCCGAGGATTTGATACCCATATTGGCTATATTCTGAAAAATGGTAAATCCTGGATCCTGGATTATGAATCCATCATTTTTTGGAACCTAGCCAATATGGGTATCAATTTCTCGGATTTTTCATGCAGATCACGATTAACTAAGAGATTTTGGCCGGAAAAGCTTCTGAATCCCAGAATCCTACATGAAAGATTTTTCGTGGCAAATGCGCTCTATTGCTAATCTGGAAGTATTGAAAGATTCGGTTATGATAAGAATACTGTAGTTATCTATGATCCATGATCCATGATAACTACAGTGTCCTTATCATAATCAAATCAGAATATACCAAAGACTATCCAATAGAGCATGTTTTCGGCCACTTTGACGGGGAACCTATGCCCAAATTTTCATTTTCAATCGAAAAAATCCCATTTTTCCAGGCGAAACTCGTCATCGAATCCGACTCCCCCCAAAGCCACGATTTCATCGACGTCAACGCCGAGAATCTCGTCGATTTCGTCTCGAGAAAAGAGCCGACCATTTATGGAACAGGCTCCCAAACGATCCTCGCCGTGGATTGTGGCTTAAAGAACAATCAGATCCGATGTCTGGCGAAACGTGGATTCCGCGTCAAAGTGGTTCCATGGAATCATCCGATCGACGAAGAAAATGATTATGACGGTCTCTTCCTCTCCAACGGCCCCGGAGATCCAGAAGTCTGTAAGGAGCTCGTGGATCGTCTCTCCAGAATCATTGCCAAAGGGAATAAGCCGATCTTTGGAATCTGTCTCGGTCATCAGATCATCTCGCGTGCCATCGGTGCCAAAACCTACAAGTTAAAGTATGGAAATCGTGGACACAACCAACCGTGCACTCATTATGCCACAGGGAGGTGTTATATCACTTCACAGAATCATGGATACGCTGTGGATCCGGCTAGTCTTCCGAATGATTGGAAGCCTCTATTCACCAATGAGAATGATAAGACCAACGAGGGAATCGTTCATTCCACGAAACCATTCTTCAGCGTTCAATTCCATCCGGAGCACACAGCGGGACCAACGGACTGTGAATTCTTATTCGATGTTTTCGCCGATTCCATTCGCCAGATGAAGGAAGGGATTCAGATGAACGTGGATGAGGAGTTGACCCGAATCATGACATTCTCCCCGATTTACAAGGCTAAAGAGCAGCGAAAAGTGTTGGTGTTGGGCTCTGGAGGTCTTACTATTGGTCAGGCTGGTGAATTTGACTATTCTGGAGCGCAAGCTTTGAAAGCTCTTCGGGAGGAGGGAATTCGGACGGTGCTAATCAATCCGAACATTGCGACAGTTCAAACCTCCAAAGGATTCGCCGATTTCACATATTTCCTTCCGATCACCAAGGAATACGTCACAGATGTGATTAAGAAGGAGCGACCAACGGGGATCCTGTGTGGATTTGGTGGCCAGACGGCGTTAAACTGCGCTATCGATCTGTACAAGGATGGGATCTTCGAGCAGTATGATGTTCAGGTTCTCGGAACTCAGATTACGACTATCATGAAGACAGAGGACCGGGATTTGTTCAATCAAGAGATCTCGGCTGTCGGCGAGAAGGTGGCACCGAGCAAAGCGGCTACGACAATGGAAGGAGCTATCCAAGCAGCAGAAGAACTCGGATACCCCGTGCTGGTCCGTGCCGCCTACGCACTGGGAGGTCTTGGATCCGGATTCGCGGATAACCAGGAGGAATTGATTCAGATTGCTCAACAAGCTCTGGCTCATTCGAATCAGGTTCTAGTGGATAAGAGTTTGAAGGGATGGAAGGAAGTGGAGTATGAGGTTGTTCGAGACGCCTATGATAATTGTATTACGGTGTGCAACATGGAAAATGTGGATCCACTTGGGATTCATACGGGAGAAAGTGTCGTCGTGGCACCATCGCAAACGCTGTCGGATCGGGAGTACAATGCACTGAGGACGTGTGCGATTAAAGTGATTCGGCATTTGGGGATTATTGGAGAATGTAATATTCAATATGCGCTCGATCCCAAGTCGCTTACTGTAAGTTTTGCCGTTTTTTTCCAGGGATTTTGGGATTTAGAAGCGATTTCAGCGAATTTGACGACGTTAAAAGTGTTCCCCGTGAAAAATCCGAGGATTTGATACCGTAACACGCTTGCGCGGGTTATTTTCAGACCGGTTTCCCCGAGTAAACACTTGACACTTAGGTCTGGATAAATATGGTTTATTAGAATAAGAATAATAGTTAAAATACTAATAATAAATATAAAGTAATAAGAATGAGATTAGAGGTTCTCCCTCTCACCTCTCACTAGACTCACAAGCACCCGACTGCCCTTCCTTTCCTTCCTCCGCTCATCATCCGGGGTGGGGCGTGTCCTCTAACGCAGGGACCCTAAGCCCCATGTTACATCCCCCCGACCATTTAAGTTGAGCGCCCTCGCTCAATGCTCCGGCGTTTCCTTGATATGACTTGAGCAAGTTGACTTGAAGATAGTTTGAACATGAATACTACGTGAGTATGAATACAGCTTGACTGAACAGCTTGACTTGATGTGACGAATTGGTGTGAGAGCGAAGGAATTCGGGAATTTGATCGGTATCGTTGTTAACTAGCGAGGTTCTAAGGATGAGAACTTACATAAGAAATATATGAAATACAATAAGTAAGAATTAACTTAAGAAAAGAAAACTGAAGTACTACCTGAAAAGGTCATTAGACATGAAAATGAGTGTAGGAACTACAGTTAGAAATTTACAATTGAATAGTAGTGTACAGAACAATATAAATTGTAGAGTGAGAAAAAAAAAAATAAAATTACACAAAACATATTAGATGAATGAATTATTAGACTATAAAAAAAATTACATAAAATATACAACAAATTACAATGCAAGAAAAGAAAATTAATATAATACCCCATAAATATATTTTGCTTACCGCTTCTGCTTATTCTGAAGTCTTGTCGATCGGCGAACGGCTCCTTTGAGTTTCTCATCTGCTGCCTCAGCTACCTCTTCTTCCTCAACTTCCGCATCCTCGTTGCATTTCAATAGTCGAACATCATCTTTATGAGCCACCTTCTTCTTCTTTCCATCCATGTATTTTACATTGAATTGATCAATTTCCACGACGACAAACGGTCCCAACAATCTTGGTGCCAATTTGTTCGCTGGCGGGCTCCTCTTCACTAAAATCTTGTCTCCAACAGCAATTGATCTTTCTTCTGTCCTATTTTGTTGCTTGTAGCAATCCTTTGATCGAACTGACTGACGAGCAATTCTTCCTTTCATCACGGCATGAAGATCGTGCAAATGTTGTGACAAGCAAGCTTCGAAGTCCTCGACATCGCAATACGAGTGTTGTGGCAATTGTAGACAATGATCTTCCGGAGTTGAGAGTTCCCTGTCAAAAAGAGCGGCATTAGGACTTACCTTAGTAATAGCATGTGGTGAAGAATTGATAGCAAAGATGATAAACGGCAACTTCTGATCCCAATCGGTCTGGCTTGAGTTGACGAATGATGCCAACGCTTCCTCGATTGTTCGATGCATTCTCTCAATAGTTCCATTCGACGACTTGTGATACGGTGCAGTTAAAGCATGGCTGACTTCCACTAATTTCAGAACCTTCTCAAATAGCGAAGATTTGAAATTCGATCCATTGTCCGTCAGTAGGGTTTTAGGAGACCCATACTTCAGAACGATATCTTTGACGAAAATATCCGAGATCGTTGTGGCATCCTGTGAAGGAATAGGAAAAGCCAACACATACTTAGTAAAGTCATCCTTGACAGTAAAGATGTAACGATTTCCATTAGCTGACACTGGAAATGGTCCACAGATGTCGGCATGTAATCGTTGCCATGGACGATTCAGCTCTTCCAAACTTCCAAGTGGTTCCTTAGTTTCCTCATGAGGATTCACTTTCCTTTTCTGGCATGCCTCGCATTTCCGAATGAAATCTCGTACTTCGGTTGGCAAATTATTCCAGTAAAACCTTCTTGAAATGTTTGCAATTGTCTTTTCCGAACCCAAATGAGCACCAAGGTGAGCTCTTTGGTGATACTCAGACACGATCCGTTTGATAACTGAGCTGTCGTTCGGAATCAAAATCCGAGGTGGTTGATTATCCTTGCTTTTGTAATACACTACACCGTCCACATCTTCATATTTGTATAGTGATGACGACTTCAGATCTTCTAGTTTCTTTGAAATAGCGGCAATCCATGGGGTATCCCGTTGGATTTTCTTGATTTCGTCATGATCGAGCGGGCGTTGTGAACTGTCGATCGCATTGACTGATTCTTCTTTCTTGATTGGTTTTTCTCTGCTTTCTTTGATTTCATCGCCAATGTATCGTGACAACGCATCGCAAACACTGTTGAGCCTTCCAGGACGGTAAACGATAGTCAAATCCAGCTCCTGCAAAATGATCTGATATTTGGCTAACCTACCTATCAAGTCCCTTCGGTGCATCAAACTCGTTAGCGGCCGATGATCAACGATAGCAGTAACAGGTGAACCCAGAATGTAGGTTCTGAACGCTTTGACGGCAAACGTAAGCCCAAGTGCTTCCGTTTCGATTGGTGGATACTTCCTTTCTGTTGGCGATAACTTCCGGCTGTCATAAGCAATGGGATGCAATTCTCCATCGTCTCCAGCTTGTAACAGTAAAGCTCCAACGGCAATCGAACTGGCATCTGATTCAATAATGAACGGCGTTCCCGATCTAGGAGGCTGTAGAACCGGCGAACTGCACAGAGCTTGTTTGAGATTGTCAAAAGCCTTCTGATGAATTTCCTGCCATATAAATGGTTGATCCTTCTTGGTTAGATCATGGAGTGGAGCAGCAATCTCCGCAAATCCCTTAATAAACCTGCGGAAATAATTAGTCATACCGATAAAACCTCGCACTCCTGTTGGTGATTTCGGCACTGGAAATTCTTTAATCGACTTAACCTTTGCAGGATTCGGTTTAACTCCATATCTGCCAACCAATAGTCCCAAGAATGTGACTTCTGGCTGAGCGAATTTGCATTTCTCCATTTTGACTTTGAAACCAATTTCAGCAATATTTCTTAAAACTTCTGCGATATCTTCTAAATGTTGCTTCAATGAATTTGAAACTATGAGTAAATCGTCCAAATAGCAAAATAATTTAGCTTTTGTCCGTTTCTGTAGTTGTTGAACGGCGGTTTGAAAAGTGTGGGGTGCACCACATAACCCCATTGGCATTCTTTTGTACTGATACGTTCCGGTGGGTGTTGCAAATGCTGTCAACTGCCGATCCTGTGTTCGCAAAGGAATTTGGAAAAATCCTTGCACCAAATCCAAATTAGTGAAAAATTTACCGTGACTGGCCAAGTCAACGATATCAGCAATGAGAGGAATTTGGTAATGTTGTTTGACAGTAACGGCGTTGAGCAATCTAAAATCTGTAGTAAATCGAAACGTACCATCCTTCTTTTTGACAAGTACAATTGGGCTGGTGAAGAAAGCAGTTGAGGGTTCAATTACGTCTAACCTCAGCATTTCGTTGATTTGCTTCTCCACTTCAGCTTGATTTCCTATTGGAACACGGTAATATCTTGATTTCGGAAATGGTAGATCTTGTCGAATATTGATTGAGTGCTCAATTCCCCCATTGAACAACCCAATATCTCCATCTTCATTAAAGAAAGCTTTTCTGTTCTCTTCAAAAATTTTCTTGAGCTTCTGCTTCATTCCAGCATTGATTTCAGCTCCAGTCCAATTTAGCTTCTTCATGAATTGAACTCCTTTAGTTTCCAAAATTTGTTCTTCCCAATTTGCTTCGGCAGGTATATCAGGTGCTCCTGGCTTCTGCAAATCCGTGAGATGGACGATCTTACCTTTCCCGATGACATCTCCTCCTTTTAAATCAATGATATTATCCGAAACATTACGAACTCGAATCGTTGTCTCTCGACTATCTAGCGGATGGAATAAAGTTTTCTCAAATAACAGTTTTCCTTCCGGTTTTGACTGAAGTAGAACTGCTTGATCCGCTTCAATATCGTTTCCATTCGCTAGGTTGAGAAGTAATTCTTCTCCTGGATTGATGATAATGTCGTCAGCATTAATCATCTCCATAACTGCATTTGTCATAACAAATGGTTTTCTTCGAGGTCCAACCAATTCGATTTCCATATTGCCAATTTGCAGCTTATTTAGTGATGGTCTCAAGCTAGTTGAAATCCCATTCCGATCCAATGCTTCCATGAAGTCAATTCCCAGCAAGGCATTGCCTGGGCAGCATTCATCTTCGGCGACCAGGAATGTGTGTTCGACCATAACTCCAGCAATTCGGACAGGTGCCGAAAACGTTCCGAGAAATTGAAAAGACGACCCATTTGCTGTCGTAGCATTTCTTATTTTCCCTGGCTTAATGGGCAGAGCCAAATGATTAGCGGAAGAACGACTTACGTAACTAACGCTTGCTCCGGAGTCCCATAAAGCGACCAATCCTTTATCAGCGATTGTAATTTGAACGTATGGAATACTGAAGTTGGTTTCGCTTGCTGTTGCGTTGCAAATGAGAGGTATGACAATTGGAATATAGGTGAATAGCGGCGGTAGCTTCCAGCTCGGTTGTACTGATCTTGGAGTGTCATTCTGTTCCAGTAATTCCAACTTGACAGCGTTGACTTCTTCCGTTAACTTGGCATCAACTTCATTGATTTTCATGACAGTGGATATCAGTCTCTTTGCAAAATAGCATTTTACCACGATGAAACCGACTCCAACCAATATGAGCAAAACCACTGCTGAAATACCAATGTACAGAAAGTACTTACCGGAAAGGAAGTTTGTTACTCCTCCGACTATATCTTTTGCGTTACTGAAAACGTAATCCATGGATCCGATACTTGTTCCATTTAGTTCACTTGAACTCCATTTGCTCCCTGTAGCCATATTTCGAAGAACTTCTTGTTGATGGTGATACTGAAGCGATCTGATACTAGCACCAAAAGACACAGCTAACATAAGCGGAAATGATGAGTCTTTGACACCAGCATAGATGTCTCCAGCCGTGAAAATCAATTGTCGAGCTTCATACGTCGGTATTCCTCCTTCTTCGATTCTCGTAACGTTCCTTGTGATGTTACTTTCTTTCCAATTTCCTTGTTCATCTTGCCAAACATAGTTTGAGATAAATCTGCAGTCGGCTTTCTCTGTGGTGTGTTCCACTTCGATTGATCCGGGTTGTATGTATACGACCTTATTGTCCGTAGTCATTGCAGCTGTCTTCGTAGTGCACTCTAATCCATCTCGTCTATCCTCTTGAATCTTATGGACGACGACCTTTGCACATTGACTGACCTGAACTACATCTCTACCTTTGAAACTGGCGATTATATCGTCTCGATGTAGAAGAACACGCATTGCTGCTTGTGGATCGATATCCAAAAACATTCTCCAGATCCGTAGTTGTCTGTTTCGGGTGTGACAAATTGCATCAACAAGACGGTTAAAATTATCTCTGCTATGCTCCTCAATCTTGTTGGATACATATTGGATTTTGTGATTCATCGCAGCCATCGAGAGATTTCTTCGATTTTCTTCCGCGATGTCGTAAGATTGTTTCATAAACTTGATATGAGCTTCCGAACCAACTGAAGAACTTCTTGTTGATGGTGATACTGAAGCGATCTGATACTAGCACCAAAAGACACAGCTAACATAAGCGGAAATGATGAGTCTTTGACACCAGCATAGATGTCTCCAGCCGTGAAAATCAATTGTCGAGCTTCATACGTCGGTATTCCTCCTTCTTCGATTCTCGTAACGTTCCTTGTGATGTTACTTTCTTTCCAATTTCCTTGTTCATCTTGCCAAACATAGTTTGAGATAAATCTGCAGTCGGCTTTCTCTGTGGTGTGTTCCACTTCGATTGATCCGGGTTGTATGTATACGACCTTATTGTCCGTAGTCATTGCAGCTGTCTTCGTAGTGCACTCTAATCCATCTCGTCTATCCTCTTGAATCTTATGGACGACGACCTTTGCACATTGACTGACCTGAACTACATCTCTACCTTTGAAACTGGCGATTATATCGTCTCGATGTAGAAGAACACGCATTGCTGCTTGTGGATCGATATCCAAAAACATTCTCCAGATCCGTAGTTGTCTGTTTCGGGTGTGACAAATTGCATCAACAAGACGGTTAAAATTATCTCTGCTATGCTCCTCAATCTTGTTGGATACATATTGGATTTTGTGATTCATCGCAGCCATCGAGAGATTTCTTCGATTTTCTTCCGCGATGTCGTAAGATTGTTTCATAAACTTGATATGAGCTTCCGAACCAACTGAAGAACTTCTTGTTGATGGTGATACTGAAGCGATCTGATACTAGCACCAAAAGACACAGCTAACATAAGCGGAAATGATGAGTCTTTGACACCAGCATAGATGTCTCCAGCCGTGAAAATCAATTGTCGAGCTTCATACGTCGGTATTCCTCCTTCTTCGATTCTCGTAACGTTCCTTGTGATGTTACTTTCTTTCCAATTTCCTTGTTCATCTTGCCAAACATAGTTTGAGATAAATCTGCAGTCGGCTTTCTCTGTGGTGTGTTCCACTTCGATTGATCCGGGTTGTATGTATACGACCTTATTGTCCGTAGTCATTGCAGCTGTCTTCGTAGTGCACTCTAATCCATCTCGTCTATCCTCTTGAATCTTATGGACGACGACCTTTGCACATTGACTGACCTGAACTACATCTCTACCTTTGAAACTGGCGATTATATCGTCTCGATGTAGAAGAACACGCATTGCTGCTTGTGGATCGATATCCAAAAACATTCTCCAGATCCGTAGTTGTCTGTTTCGGGTGTGACAAATTGCATCAACAAGACGGTTAAAATTATCTCTGCTATGCTCCTCAATCTTGTTGGATACATATTGGATTTTGTGATTCATCGCAGCCATCGAGAGATTTCTTCGATTTTCTTCCGCGATGTCGTAAGATTGTTTCATAAACTTGATATGAGCTTCCGAACCAACTGAAGAACTTCCGACTAGTTCATCTTGGGTGAAGTTTTGAGCGATTTCACTACGACGACGTCTTTCCACTGTGACGTTCGTTGGAGGTTTCAAATTGACGGGTTCGTCTGCTGCGTTGCTATTCTTCTCTTCTGTGAAGGTGAAAAATGTGACTCCATTACTTGAAAAAGTACCTTCCTTAAAGCAACTTTCCATCGATGATGGGGAAAACTGCTCATCGAGAGGGAAAGCCGTCTCCATATGGTCAACAACTAGAATTCGGTCCCCGATCGTGGCGGAAAAAGTACCGACCACAATAGGGTTACACCTACTTCTTTTCCTGGATGCCTTCCATATGGCGATCGCCTCCTCTGATTCACAATGTTCCTGTTCGAGCGTGCAATTTTTATTTGACATCAATGACAGAACTAAACTCCCATCTCCTAATTCTGCCACCTGTCCCTTTTCGATGACCATGCGTCTGGCCTCCGAACATAGATTAACGGAGAACCCATTGTGCGGGTAGTTGTTTTCAATATCAGACATAAACAACACATTGGACTTCTTCTTAAGAGGCAAATTCTTCCAATTTTTGTCCTCTGCGGCTTCGATACATTCGGCCTTGGTCGGTTTTTCCATACGAAGAAACGAGGTATTATACGATGGGATCCAAAGGACTGAAGAAACGCATTGTTGAAAAACTTCAACTCTGCACTTGAAAGCTGGGATTTCGTCCATCGTCTGGTTCATTACATGCATTAAAACTTCTCCTTTCTTGACTGCTTTGCACTTCGGGATCTTACATTCCATAGGCTTAGGTGGGTGAATGAGTGCTTGACCACTGGGAGAATGGCAATCATAAAAAGCCATCGGGTGGATCTGTGTCCATGCAGCGCACGGAGAGAGAAGTGCCATTAAGCATGCGATGAAAAGTATTGAAGAAATACCTGACCCTTTTACATGATTGACGACGGTGTAATCTTCATTTGTCTCGCATGGATCGAACACCGCATTAATCCGGTTACCTCCTTGTTGTTGATAATTGTTGTTGTTGTTGTTATGTCTTCCACGACCATTACCACGTCCACGTCCATTCCATTTCCCATTACCGCGATTTCCTCGATTGCTTTGTTGACCACGTCCTTTTCCACGAGAGTTGTGGTTGTTCGTTTGTTTGCTTTGCAGGTAATTGATCTGCTCTGCAGTTCTTGTATCCAGCTGACTGACTTGATCAGTCAGTTTATTAATGGCGGCTGTTAAACTATCGCCTTTACTGATGTTTTGTAGCGCTTCTTCGCGCTTGGCAACTTGGAGCGCTGATTCCGCGTTTCTAGGCATTTGCCTTTGAACATGAATCCTTATGTTCTCATTAAGCCCGTTAATAAACGAGGCCACCAATATAGCCTCCCGGGCGACTCTTCGGTCCTCACCGGGGTAAGCTTTGTTTCCGAGCTCTTTACAGAGCCGGAAAAAAGTCTCGACCGAGCGGCCTCCTTGGCTCAAAGTAGCCATCTCGGCCTGCGCGACCAATTGGCGGTCCTCGGTGTGGATGAGCTCTCTCAGTCGGTTGAGGAGCTCATTCCACGGTCCTTCTCGGACTTCTTGAGGTAATTCCTCGTACGCGTCTCTAGCGTTATCCGTTAGCAAGAACGGTAGCATTCGGCGGCCTTGATCCTCATCATAGAGATGAGCGTTCAAAAAATCATTTAGACTTCTAATGAAGCTAGAAAATGACGCCTTTCCGTCATAACGCGGCGCTTGACGCAATGTCGGTCTTCCGACAGCTCCTTGAGCGTCCATACCTGGTGGTCTTGGGGCGACTGGTTGAGCAGGTGGAACTTGCTGCTGTTGATCTGCAGGTGGAACTTGCTGTTGATCCGGATTCTGTGGCTGTTGTTGTTGTTGGAAGACGGGTGGTGGTGGACGGACGGGTGGTTGAGGAACGGGTTGTTGAAGATTAGGATCGAGTAATCCTCTATGTTGTAATTCTTGCAACTCACGAGCTTCGATATTTGCGAGCCTTTGTTGTTCTCGGCGTTGAGCTCTTTCGTCGCGAAGTACTGCTTCTTGCTGTTGACGATCAATTTTTCTAAAACTTAGACGTTATGATACGGTATATAATAATATATGAGTTGAGTCGAGTGAGTGGGGGAGTGTAAGTAAGTGAGAAGTAAGAGAAAAGACAAGAAAAAAACAGTTGATACGAGACGAACTTCGATTGAGGTTCACGAGGCATCTCTGAACTGCATACTGATGTGCGTCCACACAGCATTCGCCTCAATGGTCCGTAGGTTGGTTAGGCTCCGCCCATGCCGTATGACAATCGGTCCGTTTCCAACCTAACAGCTGTTATTTGCCCTCTTCTCTTCGAATAATCCAAGATAATTTATGATAGTTGCGCCATCCCGACAAAGGATTATCAGGGGCCGGGGTCAAGTAAACATAAAACCGTATGAATTACGATAGGTTTACGATCGGTGACCCCTCGTGTCAGATGGCATTAATCCCCAAGGTGTAATAATGCACACCATCTGACCCTTTTATTTGAAAACGATCCTGGATAATACCATTCAAATAGTGCAAGTGTAATTGTATTGTGCTAATAGTAGAAGTGATATCACGTGAGAGATTGCACATATATATTCAAAAACATGCTCGAGCAAGTGATGCTGCCAACATCGAAATAAGATAAAAAAAAACCATCCAAATTTGCATCGTCGAAGACTTAAAGACATGAGACATGCAAAATGTAAGTACATATTAAATACAAAATTCATGCTCAATTTGCTTACCATCAAATGTAATGTTCCTTAGCTGTTAAAAATATAAAGAAAAGTTGCGCGCGAATTTTGATAAAACTACTACAGAATAAGTAAAACAATTACGAAATGATCTTAAGCGGCGGTAGGCCTACCTGTTGTCTAAACCATCCAATGTAAAGCCCGAACTCTCCGTGGCGTATAACATATACGTTGATCCACTTTCTCTCGGAGAGATCCTCAGAAGTAAAAATTTAAAAAAAATTACCGGTAACCTATGCCCTGGGCGAGTTCAAATGAACATAGGCTCTTCGACGGGTGTTCCTGATTCTCTAATTCAACACTTTCTCGTGGCAGAAAAGTAGATTAAAAGATACAAATAAAATACAGAGAGGTTAAATAATCGAGATAAGAGTGAAATAGAGTGTATTTCCGGGAAAGAAATACAGCTCACTGAACTTACTTCTACATATGTGCATTACGTGATAACTGAACTTACGTACTATTCCGTTGGAGAGTACCTCGGTGAAGTATCTCCTCGAGGTGGGTCCTCCACGTAACACGCTTGCGCGGGTTATTTTCAGACCGGTTTCCCCGAGTAAACACTTGACACTTAGGTCTGGATAAATATGGTTTATTAGAATAAGAATAATAGTTAAAATACTAATAATAAATATAAAGTAATAAGAATGAGATTAGAGGTTCTCCCTCTCACCTCTCACTAGACTCACAAGCACCCGACTGCCCTTCCTTTCCTTCCTCCGCTCATCATCCGGGGTGGGGCGTGTCCTCTAACGCAGGGACCCTAAGCCCCATGTTACAATACCCATATTGCCAGGGTTCCAGGAAATTGGATTCTGAGGTCTTCTGAATTCAGAATTTATCATTTTTCCAAACCTAGTCAATATGGGTATCAAATCCTCGGAAATCTCACGGAAAGCACATCTAACGTCGAAATTCTGAATAAAAACGCTTCTGTATCCCAGAATTCCTCCTTTTCCGCTTCCATGATCCTTTATCCTACCTATTTTAGACTCCAGAAACGTTTTCAACAATTTTCATGACGTTAGAAGTGTTCACCGTGAAAAATCCGAGGATTTGATATCCATATTGCCCATATTCTGAAAAATGATAAATTCTGAATTCAGAATCCAGGATTTATCATTTTTCTAAAACTAGCCAATATGGATGTCAAATCCTCGGAAATGACCAGGGGAACATGATTAACGACAAGATTCCGGATAAAAACGCTTCTGAATCCCAGAATTCCCCCTTTTCCGCTTCCACGATCCTTTATCCCGATCCTTTTAAAGATTCCTCGATTCAGAAGCGTTTTCATCAGTTTCCACCTTGCTAATCTTGTTCCCTTCGTCATTTCCAAAGACTTGATATCCATATTGCCTATATTCTGAAAAATGATGTATCCCAGAATTCAGAATCCAGAATTTATCATTTTTCCAAACCTAGCCAATATGGATATCAAATCCTCGCAAATCACCAGGGGAACACTTTTAACTTTATGAATCCATCTGAAATCTCTTCTGGTTCCTAGAATCCATGGATCGCTTCCACCAACTCCCCTTTTTTCCAGTACTACATCATCGAAGTCAATGCTCGTCTCTCTCGCTCCTCCGCCCTCGCCTCCAAAGCCACCGGATATCCATTGGCATACGTGGCAGCTAAGCTAGCCCTCGGCCAACACCTCCCCGTCATCCGGAACAGTGTCACCGGCACGACTACGGCATGCTTCGAACCATCCCTGGATTACTGTGTCGTCAAGATTCCACGTTGGGATCTCGGAAAATTCGCTCGCGTCTCCACACAAATCGGCTCTTCCATGAAGTCTGTCGGAGAAGTGATGGGAATTGGAAGATGTTTCGAGGAAGCACTTCAGAAGGCGTTGAGAATGGTGTCGGATCATGCGGATGGATTCTCACCGTATACTTTCAGTCGTCCACCGACTCCTGAAGATTTGGAGAAGCCGACGGATAAGAGGATGTTCGCATTGGCACGTGGAATGTATTATGGGGATTTTGATGTGGAGAAGGCGCATTCGTTGACGGCTATCGATCGTTGGTTCCTGTTCAGAATGCAGAATATCGTGGATATTTATCATAAGTTGGAGAAGACGGATGTGAATTCGGTATCATCAGAATTGTTGTTGGAAGCGAAGCAAGCAGGATTCTCTGATCGACAGATTGCTAAGAAGATTGGAAGGTGAGGATTCTGAATTCTGGAACTTGTGGCAAATGCGCTCCATTGATAATCTGGAAGTATTGAAAGATTCGGTTATGATAAGGATACTGTAGTTATCTATGATCCATGATCCATGATAACTACAGTATCCTTATCCATAATCAAATCAGAATATACCAAAGACTATCCCAATGGAGCACGTTTCGACCACTTTGACGGGGAACCTCTGCCCAAATTTTCATTTTTATCTTTGGAAATCCATGGGTTCTGGACTCCAGAAGCGTTTTCAGAAGAAACCATTTAGCTAGGAGTGTTCCCCATAAAAAATCCGAAAATGTGATACCCATATTGACTATATTCTGAAAAATCATGGATTCAGAATCCAGGATCCGGGATTTATCATTTTTTCAAACTATGGCAAGATGGGTATCCAATCCACGGAAACTACCAGGATAACTCATCTAACACCATGAATCCAGCTAAAATCGCTTCTGGATCCCAGAATTCCTATTTTTCCGCTTCCATGATCCCAGAATCCAATGATTCTAGGCTCCAGAAGCGATTTCAGCGGGATTGGTGTCGTTAATCGTGTTCTCCATGAAAAATCCGAAGATTTGATACCCATATTGGCTTGGTTAGGAAAAATGATGTCTTCTGAATTCAGAAGACCTCAGAATCTAAATTCATGGAACCCGGGCAATATGGGTATCAAATCCTCGGATTTTTCATGGAGAACATGATTAACGACATGAATCCGACTAAAAACGCTTCTGGAGCCTGGAATCATGGAATTCCTTATCCTAAAAATCCTCCCCAATATTCAAAAAATCTTTCATTTCCAGCAACGAGTACACCGTCCGCGAGGCCCGCTTCGCCAAAGGAATCAAGCCATGCGTCAAACAAATCGACACCGTTGCCGGCGAGTGGCCCGCCCAAACCAACTATCTCTACACGACATTCAACGGCGTCGAAAACGACGTGCCGTTCAACATGAAAAACGCGGTGATGGTGCTCGGTTCGGGCGTCTACCGTATCGGATCATCTGTGGAATTTGATTCCTCCTGTGTCGGATGTATCCGTGAATTGAAGGCGTTGGGATATTCGACGATTACGGTCAACTGTAATCCGGAGACAGTATCCACGGATTACGACATCTGCGATCGTCTCTATTTCGAGGAGATCTCGTTTGAAACAGTGCTCGACGTTTATCATCTGGAGCAGCCGAAAGGAGTGATTCTGGCGTTTGGAGGTCAGGCGCCGAACAATATTGCGATGAGTTTGAGTCGAGCGCAGGTCAAAATCTTTGGAACCTCCCCGAACGACATTGATAACGCGGAGGATCGATTCAAGTTCTCGCGAAAACTGGAATCCCTAAAAATTAGTCAACCACAATGGAAGAAGAGCGAGAATATGGAGGATGCGAAGCGTTTCGCCGCTCAAGTCGGCTATCCGTGCCTCATCCGCCCATCGTACGTGCTCTCCGGAGCGGCGATGAACGTGGCACACAATGCGGAGGATTTGGAGGTGTTCTTGAAGCAAGCCGCCGTTGTAGCTAAAGAACATCCAGTTGTCGTCAGCAAATTCATCAACGAGGCCAAGGAGCTCGACGTGGACGCCGTCGCGATGGATGGAAAGTTGGTGGTGATGGCTATAAGTGAACACATTGAAAATGCGGGTGTCCATTCGGGTGATGCCACGTTGGTCACTCCTCCACAGGATATGAATAAGTTGACGTTGGATAGAATCAAGGATATCACCTATCGGATCGCCGAAGCGTTCAACGTGAATGGCCCGTTTAATATGCAACTTATCGCCAAAAACAATGAATTGAAGGTGATTGAATGCAATTTGAGAGTCTCCAGATCATTCCCATTCGTCTCCAAAACCCTCGACTACGATTTTGTTGCCCTGGCGACACGTGCCATGATGGCCGAAGACTCCCCGATCATCCGTGCCACCATCAAACCGACAGCGACACTTTTAAAGGGAAAAGGACGAGTTGGAGTCAAAGTGCCACAATTCTCATTCTCGAGACTAGCCGGAGCCGATGTGATGCTTGGAGTGGAGATGGCGTCGACTGGAGAGGTGGCATGTTTCGGCACTTCTCGATGCGATGCCTACCTGAAATCCTTGCTCTCGACGGGATTCGTCGTGCCGAAACGCAACATTTTCATCTCGATTGGCGGATATCACGCCAAAGCGGAGATGCTCAAATCCGTCGAAACACTCCAGAAGCTCGGATTCGATCTCTATGGATCCAAGGGAACCGCCGACTATTTTCAATCGAATCGGATCGATGTGAAACCTGTGGATTGGCCATTTGAAGAAGGATCATCGGATGAGAAGACTGCCAGTGGCACCCGATCCGTTGTGGAATTTCTGGAGAATAAGGAATTCCATTTGGTCATCAATCTTCCGATTCGTGGATCCGGTGCCTATCGGGTATCCGCGTTCAGGACGCATGGATACAAAACGAGAAGAATGGCGATTGATAACGGGATCCCACTTATCACGGATATCAAATGTGCCAAAACATTCGTTCAAGCGCTGAATCTAGTCGGAAGACGTCCCACAATGAATTCTCTCGTCGATTGTGTCACATCGAAGACTCTGAAACGCCTCCCCGGAATGATCGACATCCACGTGCATGTCCGTGAACCCGGTGCAACGCACAAGGAAGACTGGGCAACATGCTCTCGTGCCGCGTTGGCCGGTGGCATCACAACGATCCTCGCCATGCCGAACACCTCGCCTCCCCTCGTGGATTCTGATGTATTCCTGAAAACTGAGCAATTGGCGTCAGCAAAGTCTGTCGTGGATTACGCGCTATTCATCGGTGCCACCCCGGAAAATGCGGAATTTGCTTCTGAATTTGCGGAAAAGGCGGCTGGATTGAAGATGTATCTGAATGAGACGTTTAGCACGTTGAAAATGGATTCGATTGCCGATTGGGCTAAGCATTTTCAAGCTTTTCCTGCAAATCGACCTATCGTATGTCATGCTGAGCAACAAACCCTGGCTGCAGTGCTCTGTATGGCTCAAATGGCTAATCGAGCTGTTCATATTGCCCACGTGGCAACGGCAGATGAGATTCTGCTCATTAAGGAAGCAAAAGCTAAAGGATGGAAGGTCACTTGTGAAGTCTGCCCTCATCATCTATTCCTGACTTCTGAAGATCTACCAGATGGAATCAGGGAGGTACGACCACGATTGGTTAAGCCTGAAGATCGACAAGCTCTCTGGGATAACATGGATGTGATCGACTGCTTCGCGACGGATCACGCTCCGCATACGTGGGAGGAGAAGCAGGGGATGAAGGGGAAGATTCCACCGGGATTCCCTGGTGTGGAGTATATGTTGCCGTTGATGTTGACCGCGGTTCATGAAGGGAGGATTACGTTGAAGGTGAGGGATTCTTGGGGGGATTCTGAAGGGAAAAGTAGCAAAAAATAGGGAAAAAATGACTTTTTTCGGAAAATCCGTTTTTTTTTTTTGGTTTCAGGGATTTTTATAATTTTGAAGAATTCTAGGGGATTCTGAAGGGACAAATAGCGAAAAATAGTGAAAAATTAGGAGAAAAATGAATTTTTTCCGATTCTAGGTGATTCTAAAGGATTCTGAAGGATTTTGAAGGATTCAGAGGGATTCTGAATGGAAAAATAACAATAAATAGGGAAAATCTAGGAGAAAAATGTATTTTTTTTATTCTAGGTGATTCTGAAGGATTTTTAAGGATTCTGGAAGGATTCCGGATTACTCTGGAGGATTCTGGAGGATTCTGAAGGATTCTGGAGGATTCTAAGGGATTCTTAGGAATTCTGAAGGATTTTGAAGGATTCTGTAGAGGAAAAATAGCAAAAAATAGGAAAAAAATAGATTTTTTTTTGCAAAAAATCGCCTTTTCTATTTTAGGGGATTCTGAAGGATTCAGAGGAATTCAGAAGATAAAAATAGCAAAAACTAGGAGAAAAATGGATTTTTTTTTCGATTCTAGGGGATTCTGGAGGGATTCTGAAGGGGAAAAATAGCAAAAATAGGAGGAAAAAGGAGAAAAATTGATTTTTTTTTACAAAAAAATGGATTTCTTCGATTCTAGGGGATTCTGAATTATTCTGAAGGAGTGTGAAAAACTAGGAGAACTTTTTTTGGCGAAAAATCCATGTTTCGACTCTGAGGGGATTCTGAAGGGATTCTGTGGGATTCTGAAGGATTTCGCAAAAAAAAAAATAGGGAAAACTAGGAGAAAAATGGATTTTTTTCGATTTTAGAAGATTCGAAATGATTCTAAAGCCAAAAACTAGAAAAAGAACCTCCCAATTTTGCAGGATCTCGTCGATCGAATGTCCACAAATCCACGTCGAATCTTCAACCTCCCTAACCAAGACGACACCTACATTGAAGTGGATCTAAACGAGGAATGGATCATCCCAGAATCGGGAGGTGAATCCAAAGCCTCGTGGACTCCATTCGCCGGTCGCCGAGTCTTCGGACGCGTTCACAATGTCGTTATCCGCGGTGAGGAGGCGTTCGTCGACGGGCGGATCGTTGCTCAACCTGGATTCGGAAAGAATTTGAGATTGTATCCACATTCGGTGCCACGTATCCATGTGGAAGAGGAGGAGGAGGAGGTGATCACCGAGAACTCTTCTGATGAGCAATCTGAACTCCATACCCCGCCACGAGCTCATACTCCAATCGCCTTCCCATCTGAATTGCTTGCTAAGAATTGTATCAGTGTGAAGAATCTGGATAAGGGACAAATCAATAGAATCTTTGAATTGGCGGATCGTTATAAACACGACGTGGAAAAATCGCATCCATTAACCCATATTCTGAATGGAAAAGTGTTGGTGAATCTGTTTTATGAGGTATCCACACGAACATCTTGCTCATTCCAAGCGGCAATGCAGCGATTGGGAGGATCCGTGATCTCTGTGGATTCACAATCATCCTCAGTCCAGAAAGGAGAGACTCTGGAGGATACGGTGCAGATTCTTGGAGGATACGGTGATATCCTGGTACTACGGTCGAAGGAGAATGGAGCGGCGGAACGAGCCGCAAGGGTTTGCGAGCAGCCGGTGATTAATGGAGGAGATGGAACTGGAGAGCATCCGACGCAAGCGCTTCTGGATGTCTATACGATTCGGCAAGAGATGGGAACGGTGAATGGGTTGACGATTGCGTTGGTTGGGGATTTGAGGAATGGACGGACGGTGCACTCGTTGGCTAAGTTGTTGTGTCTTTATAAGGTGAGGATTTGGGAAAACGGGGAGGAGGAGGAGGGATTTCATGGGATCCATAAATGAGGAAAAGAGGATTTTGTATAATTCCATGGAATCTAGAGGATCCGGGATAATTCCATGAATACTGAAGGATCTAGAATTCCATGAAATTCCATGATATCCATAGTATCCAATAAGATTAGGATTCAGGATATTCTAGTGGGAATCCTTGGAATTCCAGGATAATTCCATGAAATCTAGATGATCCTGAAAGATATCGTGGAATTCCTGAATATCCATGATTTTTTAATTATCCGTGAAATTCCATGGAATTCCAGGATTTCCATGATTTTATGAAAATTCAAATTAAAAACTTCTAGGATTTCTATGGAGGAATATCCAAGATTCCATGACATCCATAGTATCCATGATTTTTTCAAATCCTGAAAAATCTGGGATATCCATGGAATTCCACGTATCCATGATCCCCAGAAAATCCAGGATATATCATGGAATTCTACGATATCCCGGATTTCCATGGAATTCTACTCAATCCACAGAATCCATGGGATTCAGGAGGATTCTATGAAGTCTGGAGGATCTGGGATTTCATGGAATTCCAGGATATCCATGATTTTAAAAAAATCCAAAAAAATTCTTGAATTTCTATGGATATCCATAACATCCAGGATCCCATGGAATTCCATGAATCCATAAAATCTGTCAATCTTCCTGAATTTCTCGATATTCTGAATTTTTTGGAATTCCATGATATCCATGATTTTACGAAAATCCAAAAAAATCAAGGATGGGATTCCATGATATCCATAAAATTCATGGAATTCCTGAATATCCACGATTTTCTGAAAATATAAAAAAATCTGGGATCCTTGTGGAATTCCATGATATCCCTAGATTCGGTGAGATTCCATGGAATTCCATGGTATCCATGATTCTATGAAAATCCTGCATTTTTTTTCAAACTCCACGATATCCCGGAATTTCATGATATCCTGGATCCTTTTGAATTCCATGGAATTCCACAATATCCCGGAATTTTTTTTTCAATTTTCATGATATCCCGGAATTCCACACTATCCACAATCCCTTCTTCTTCTTATCTTTTCATTCTTCCAGGACATCACCCTCCACTACATTGCCCCTCATCCGGATCTCCAAATGCCACAAGACGTCATCGACTACGTCTCCTCCCACTCGAACTTCCTCCAGAAGTCGTTCACCTCCCTTTCCGACGGAATCAACCACGTCGACGTCGTCTACGTGACACGAATCCAAAAAGAGCGCTTCTCATCTGAATCCGACTATCAAAAAGTCAAAGGAAGCTACGTGATCAACGCGAAACTTCTGAACGAAGCGGCTCGTGACGTGGAATCCTCTAACCTCTTGGTTCCAACGAGATCCCTTCCAATTGTGATGCATCCGATGCCACGTGTGGATGAGATTGCCGTCGAATTGGATCATGATGAGCGTGCCGCCTATTTCCGACAGGCGAAGAACGGGATGTACGTCCGAATGTCGATTTTGTCGCTTCTTCTGGGAAGAGGTCATCTTTAATTATTCTATTTTTCTTTTGATTTTTGATTTTTTTGTTGTCTATATATTTTTTGAAATTGATAAACCCTGATTTATGATATCCTCCTCCCCCATGGAATTCCACGGATTCAGATGACCTTGATTTTCTTTTTTTTTTCCATTTTTATCATTTTTCCATTTTTTGAAAATTTCCCAGGATGCTTAGCCAAGAGGAATTCCACGTGGAACTCTCAAACTTTGTCAGAAGCATGGAGGATCATGGAATGGAATGGAGGATCCAGGAACACGGAAAATTCGCATCGCATCGTCATCTGATCCACCTGGAGGATGGAAGCATCATCACAGCGGATCACCATATCATCCACAATTCCACGTATCAAGTTCCGACGCTGTGGTTCAATTTTTTCCATGAAAGTCCGGTTCCATCCTCCATGATTTTCTTATCCTCCTCCATGATTTCTTCTTCAGATGGCACACCGCTCTCGAAATCCATCGTGGAACGCGAGATTCTGAGGATCCCGGATTCAGAATCCGAGGATTCCATTCGCCAGAGATTATCCCATTTCGAGCATCCGTTCCTTGGAGTACTGTATTATAATATTCATCCGTGTCAGACGTCGAAAATCATGGAGGAGTTGGAACGGAGTGGATCCTATTTGATGACGTGAGGAATTCCATGGATCCATGATTCTGATTTTTTTTTGTTCCAGGTGGATGAGTATCTATGGACCACAAATTGGACTGAAAATTCCGGATTTTCGATTGAAAAATCAAAAATAATTTAATTATTATCACAAATAATAAAAAAAATGATTATTTATCCTTTGGATCCTCTTCCACGTATCCACGATTCTTCTCCGGTGGATCAAAATAATCCAGAATTGATAACCAGAAGCAGATGATGATGGCGACGATGATGTAGAGAATGCCGAAACCGATTCCTTGATCATAGTACCTGAAATGATCCGGGATCATGGAATTCAGGATTCATGGAAGCGGAAAAAGAGGATTCCTGGGATTCAGAAGCGATTTTAGCGAATTTCATGGTGTTTATCGTGTTCTCCTCGTCATTTCCGAGGATTTGATGTATATATTGACTAGGTTTGGAAAAATGATAAATCCTGGATCCCGGATTCTGAATCCATGATTTTTCAGAATATAGGCAATATGGATATCAAATCCTCGGATTTTTCATGGAGTACACGATTAACGATGTGAAAACTGATAAAAACGCGTCTGGATCCCGGAATCATTGGATTTTGGGATCATGGAAGTGGAAAATTAGGATTCCTAGGATTCAGAAGCGATTTCAGATGGATTCATGATGTTTATAGTGTTCTTCTCGTCATTTCCGAGGATTTGATATCCATATTGGCTAGGTTTGGAAAAATGATAAATCCTGGATCCCGGATTCTGAATCCATGATTTTTCAGAATATAGCCAATATGGATATCAAATCCATGGAAATTGCCAGGGGAATACGATTAACGACGTGAAAATTGATGAAATCGCTTCTGGATCCCGGAATCATAGGATTAGGGATCATGGAAGCGGAAAAGGAGGATTTCCGGGATTCAGAAGCGATTTTAGCGAAATTCATGATGTTTATCGTGTTCTCCATGGAATTCCCGAGGATTTGATATCCATATTGCCTATATTCTGAAAAATCGAGTATTCTGAATTCAGAATCCTGAATTTATCATTTTTCAGAATCTAGGCAATATGGGTATCAAATCCACGGAAATTCCACGGGGAACACTCCTAGCTAAGTGGTTTCTTCTGAAAACGCTTCTAGATCTCAGAATCCGTGCAAAAAATGGGATCCAAAATGAAAATTTGGGCAGAGGTTCCCCGTCAAAGTGGCTGAAAACGTGCTCCATTGGATAGTCTTTGGTATATTCTGATTTGATTATGGATAAGGATACTGTAGTTATCATGGATCATGGATCATAGATAACTACAGTATCCTTATCATAACCGAATCTTTCAATGCTTCCAGATTATCAATAGAGCGCATTTGCCACGTGGATTCTGGAATTCAGAATCCCTTACCCCTTCAACCGTGCCATCTTCCCTGGAGACTTGTGCTCCACAGCCTTCTTATAAACCACTTGGGTCCTCTCGGCCACATCAGGCCAATTATACATCTTTGATACCTCCTCATGCCTTAAATCCGGATCCATCAGAAGACCCTTTTCCCGTTTCTCCACAGCATTCAGAAGCGCTTCCACTAGATCCCCTGGAACTGGTTCCTCCAGGGAGATAAAGTCATCCACCGGGAGGACTTCTGGAACTCCGCCCACTCTCGTCGAAACGACGTGTAGGCCACAGCTAGCCGCTTCGACGATACTCATACAGAATGCTTCAGTTAGGGAGGTATTTATGAAGATTTGACCTTGATTAAGGACCCGTTTCACTTGATTATGTGGAAGCATTCCGAGCATCACTACACGCTCATGAAGCTTATATTTTTCACGCATTTCCTCGAGATCAATGATTTTTGGTCCGTCTCCGCCGATTATGAAACGGACGGTGGGATGGCGGGCGCAGACCTGGAAGTTGGAAGGGATTTTGAGATCATGGAAGAGGAAAAGTAGGAATTCCGGGATCCAGAAGCGATTTCATCAATTTTCACGTCGTTAATCGTATTCTCCATGAAAAATGCGAGGATTTGATATCCATATTGCCTATATCCTGAAAAATGATAAATTCAGAATCCAGGATCCAGGATTTATCATTTTTTGGAACCTAGCCAATATGGATATCAAATCCTCGGACTTTTCATGGAGAACACGATTAACGACGTGAAAATTGATAAAAACGCTTCTGGATCCCAAAATCTTTGGATTCTGGGATCATGGAAGCGGAAAAGGGAGGAATCCTGGGATCCAGAAGCGTTTTCATCAATTTTCACGTCGTTAATCGTGTTCTCCATGAAAAATCCGAGGATTTGATATCCATATTGCCTATATTTGGAAAAATGATAAATTCTGAATCCAGGATCCAGGATTTATCATTTTTTGGAACCTAGCCAATATGGATATCAAATCCTCGGACTTTTCATGGGGAAAATTCCTAACGACGTGAAAATAGATGAAAACACTTCTGGATCCCGGAATCGTTGGATTCTGGGATCCCGGAATCATTGGATTCTGGGATCCCGGAATCATTGGATTCTGGGATCATGGAAGCGGAAAAGGGAGGAATTCTGGGGTCCAGAAGCGATTCCAGATGGATTCATGGTGTTAGAAGTTTTATCCTGGTGATTTCCGAAGATTTGATATCCGTATCGGCTAGGTTCCAAAAAATGATAAATCCTGGATCCTGGATTCTGAATTTATCATTTTTCCAAACCTAGCCAATATGGGTATAAAATCCTCGGATTTTTCATGGGGAACAAGAATAACGACGTGAAAATTAATGAAATCGCTTCTGGATCCCGCAATGCCAAAATGGATCAGGATAAGGGATCATGGAAGCCGAAAAAGGAGGAATCCCGGGATCCAGAAGCGTTTTCAGATGGATTAATCATGTTAGAAGTGTTCTCCATGAAAAATCCGAGGATTTGATATCCATATTGGCTAGATTCCATGAAATGATAAATCCTGGATCCTGGATTCTGAATTTATCATTTTTCAGAATATAGGCAATATGGGTATCAAATCTTCGGATTTTTCATGGAGAACACTCCTAGCTATGTGGTTCCATCTGAAAACGCTTCTGGAGTCCAGAATCCATGCAAAAATAAGGATAAAAATGAAAATTTGGGCAGCGGTTCCCCGTCAAAGTGGTCGAAACGTGCTCCATTGGATAGTCTTTGGTATATTCTGATTTGATTATGGATAAGGATACTGTAGTCATCATGGATCATGGATCATAGATAACTACAGTATCCTTATCATAACCGAATCTTTCAATACTTTCAGATTATCAATAGAGCGCATTTGCCACGGATTTTCAATTAGAATTCGGAGGATTCTAGAATCCAAGATTCTGATTCTAACCTTGGGAACAATGTCACATAACAAATCGGCTCCTTTCCGATAAACCAGTCTTCCTAGAAAGATAATCGTCGTTGGATTCTCAAAGAATTGTTTCCGATCAGGTGTAAACAACGACGTCTCAATGGCATTCGGAATCGTGGATACTTTTGATGGATCCAATTTTCCACGAAGTACCGTATTCTCTTTACTTGTATAAGAGACGCAGACAATTTGATCTACGTTAATCAGGGAGTACTGTAGGACGAGGGTGTTGGTTAGGATAGCTGATGCGTCGGCGAATCCAAAGAGGGAGTGATCGGTGAATACGGTACGGAGACCCATTAAGCCTCCGATCATTAGGGATTCGTGGGCTAGAGCGGAGAATGTCTGTAAATGCGCTCCATTGAGAAAATGATAAAAATAGGGGGTTAAGGGCAAAAAAACCCGGAAAAATGGATGTTAGGATAGCTAGTAGTGATGCAATCGCGCTCCAATGAGAAACTAGCTTAAATTAGGGGTTTAGGCTTTAGAAACCAGTCAAAAATGAGTTTTTGAACGGTTTTTTGCAGGAAAATGAATTTTTCGAATGATCCCTAGTGATGCAAATGCGCTCCAATGCTAAAATATGCTATTTTAGGGGTTTTAGGCTAAAAAACTATGTTTTTGAGCGATTTTTGAATAGAAAAGCTCATTTTTCAATGAAAAATGAAGTCTAGCATAGTTCCACATGATGCAAATGCGCTCCAATCAGAAAATAGCTAAATTTAATGGTTTTAGGTCAAAAAACTCGGTTTTAAAGCTATTTTTAAGTGGAAAAATGGATTTTTTCTGGGGAATACTGTGTTTAGGTAATTCTTAAGTAATGCAAATACGCTCTAATGATAATATAGCTTAATCTAGCGATTTTAACCATAAAAACCCCCTTTTTCAACCATTTTTTCATCAAAAACCACTTTTTTGCGTCCAAAAAAACGAATTCTTACCGAATGACCATGAATAATTTCTACATTCTCCTTTAGAAACACTTTCCGTAACCATGGCATACTTCCGACAATTGATGATAGTGTGGCACCATTGTAGGCGACAATGAAGGGAAGATAGTAGACCTGGAATTGGGGGTTTTTTTGAGGGTTTTGGAGGGATTTTGGGGAATTTTGGAGGTTTTTTAAGCAATTTGGGGGACTTTTGGAGGTTTTTTTAGCTTGAAAACGGGGGTTTTCGACCCAAAAATAGGGATTTTTTCAAAATTTTAGCAAAAAGTATGGGTTTTTATTCATTTTTCATGGATTTTTGGTAATTTTCTGACGTTTTTGAAGGTTTTTAAGCTCGAAAAATGGTTTTTAGGTCTTTTTGATTATAGAATGAGGGTTTTTCCGATTTTTTCGTATTTTAAAACGAAATTTAGTGATTTTTGTGGTTTTTTATTTTGAAACCCTTATTTTGAAGGGTTTTGAGTGGTTTTTAATGATTTATAAGAGTTTTTGAGACCAAAAATGGACTTTTCATGAATATTGACCCCAAACTTCCGGGTTTTAAAGATTTTTTGAGTAGATTTAAGAGTTTTTAAAGTTTTTTTAAACCAAAAACCCTGATTTTTGGGGATTTTGAGGAGATTTAACCTCGAAAATAGGTATTTTACAGGGTTTTTGACCAAAAAATCGTGATTTTTCGAATTTTTGTCTAAATTTTGCTGTTTCTGGGGTTTAGAATGCATTTTTCAGGAATTTTTAGCGATTTCATGAGGTTTTTGAAAGCCTTCAAGGCAGAAAAATCACTTTTTCAAGGTTTTTTACCCAAAAATCGGATTTTTCCGGATTTTTTCGAATTTTTTACTAAAATTATGCCATATATGGGTTTTTGGTGTTTTTCATACCGAAAGCCTTATTTTTTTACTGATTTTTAGCGACTTTATAATCTTTTTGAAGGTTTTTAGCCCTGAAAATATAGATTTTAAAGGTTATTAACCCAAAAATAGTATTTTTTGGATTTTTTCGATTTTTACTCAAAAAATAAGGGGTTTTTGGGGTTTTTCACCCTCAAAAACCCATTTTTCCACATCTAAAACCTCCATTTCCACCCCCAAAACCACTTACCTTCAGTCCATTCGACAAATACCGAATCCCCTTTCGATCACCATAACTATGAGTGATAACCACCACCCGATGGCCTAAATTGATCAGACATTGTGCCAAAAAATAGATATGAGTCTCGACGCCGCCAGCATTCGGACAGAAAAAGTCTGAGACGAGTCTGCAAATTTTTTATATATTTTTTTTCGAATTTTTTCAAATTTCTCTCCAAAAATGGCTTACGCGATGCTGTAGGGACCGTATTTCTCACTCATAAAATCAATTTTGTGCTGATTTTAACGATTCTGATAGTGAAATCCTTGGAAAATGCGAGTTGGAGCCGGGAAAATGGCATGAAACGTGGAAAACGGCTGGAAAATGGTGGGGAAATGCAAGCGCGCTCTATTGGACAGGGCGGAAAAGCGGGGGAATTTAAATTTGGTTTTTTTGGATTCAGGGGAATTGGGTGAATTTAAGGGTTTGAATGGGTTTCAAGGGGTTAAAAAAAAAGAAAAAAGTCGAAAAAAGGCCTTTTAAATTGTTTTTACTAAGAATTAAAGGTAAAAATTGGTTTTTCCGGGTACTTTTTTATCATTTTCCAAAAAAATGCGGAATTTACCGGTTTTTAGGTTATTTTAGCTAGTTTTAAGCCATTTTTTTTCTATTTTACACTTCTATTCACTTCAAAAACCTCAGATTTTACCTATATTCCAGCTATTTCAACTGAAAATCGAAAATTTTGAATTTCCCCGATTTCTCCCAGATTTTCCCCGAAATTCTCCAATTTTTTCCTTTTTTTCTGTTCAAATCCCATTTATTTTCTCTTTTTTCACTTAATTTCATCGATTTTCACCTTGAAAACTCCTTAATTTCAGTCAAAAACCTCTTTTCCCCTTAAATAATGCAAACGCGCTCCACCGAACCATAGTCATCCACTGATGACGTCACAGCTGTCTAGATTTCCAGTTATTGAGCCATATTTCATCGATTTCCAACCGTTTTTTCTCATTTCTTCTCGTTTTTCTTTGATTTTATGGATAAATTATCGATTTTTCATTCAGAATCCATCAAAAATCGGCAATTTCTATCGGAAATGACGTCAGCATCAGCGTTCAAAAAACCGCCGAAAAAAGAGGAGCCAAAATTGACGGCCGTCCTGATTTTGGACGTTTTCGATCAACGATTCGCACCGATTCATGACTCTTTTCCGTGTTTTGTGAGTTTTTTCGTTTTTTTTGGGGAAAAATTGAAAAAACATCGTTAAAAATCCAAAAATAATGATAAAAACCTTAAAAATACCGATTTTTCATGATTAAAATCGTGATTTTCGCTATTTTTAGGCCTAAAAACCCTTAAAACCCATAATTTATCGTCAGAAATTGATTTTTTTTATATTTTTTATGGGAAAATTGAATTTTCATGATTTTTAGGGGTTTTCGGCCCTTTAAAATCGGTTTTTCGAGTCTAAAACCCTCAAAAACCCCCTTAAAATCGTTATTTTCAGTCTGGAAACCTTAAAAATCGAATTTAGGGTCTAAAACCTTGAAAAAACCGATTTTAGGCTTAAAACCCCCAATTTTAGGCTTAAAACCCCCAATTTTAGGCTCAAAAACCCATTTTTAGGCTCAAAACCCTCTTTTTTAAGCCAAAACCCCTATTTTTAAGCCAAAAACCTAATTTTTAGGCACAAAAACCTATTTTTAGGCTCATGACCCCTATTTTAGGCTTAAAACCCCTATTTTTAAACTCAAAAAGTCAATTTTTGGCTTAAAAACTCGATTTCAGGTTCAAAAACCATATTTTTAGGCTTAAAATCCATATTTTCAGGCTCAAAAACCTAATTTTTAGACTCAAAAACCTAATTTTTAGACTCAAAAACCTAATTTTTAGACTCAAAAACCCTATTTTCAGGCTTAAAAACCCTATTTTAGGCTCAAAAACCCTATTTTCAGACTTAAAAACCCTATTTTAGGCTCAAAACCCCTATTTTTAGGCTTAAAAACCATATTTTAAGCCAAAAACCCCTAATTTCCCCCATTTCAGGGCACAATTCCAATTTGCAACAGTCCGGCGGTCAATTTCTGCTTATCCTGGTTGATGAGGACCGAGGTGAAGTCGGTGATGTTGGTTGTGAGTCGGCAGAATGCGAAACATGCCGAAAATGTGCAAAAGTGAGGATTTTCGCCGTTTTTTCATGAAAAATGGGCTATTTTAGGCTAAAAATAACCTACTTTAGGTGTTTTTAGGCTGAAAATAGGCTAATTTAAGCTTTTTTAAGCCAAAAAACCGTAATCCTAGCCTAAATCCAAGAATATCCATGTTTTCAGAGAGTGGAAGCTGGCATTCGAAGAGCTAACTGTGATAGCTTGTGATGGAGCCTCCAGTGTTGGAGATTGTATGAGAGAAGTGCATAATCGGGAACTTATCACGGGTAAGGAGCCATTTTTTAGCTGAAATCATGGAGTTTATCGTGTTCCACGTGGAATTTCCGAGGATTTGATATCCATATTGAATGGGTTTTGGATTCTGACGTCTTCTGAATTCAGGAAAATTCAGAAGACGTCAGAATACAGAAATCCCCGTTAAAATCGCTTCTGAAGCTTAGAATTCTGAATTAGATCTTCGTGGCAAACGCGCTCTATTGATAATCTGGAAGTACTGAAAGATTCGGTTATGATAAGGATACTGTAGTTATCTATGATCCATGATCCATGATAACTACAGTATCCTTATCCATAATCAAATCAGAATATACCAAAGACTATCCAATGGAGCACGTTTCGACCACTTTGACGGGGAACCTCTGCCCAAATTTTCATTTTTATCCCATTTTTTGCATGGATTCTGGGCTCCAAAAGCGTTTTCAGAAGAAACTATTTAGCTAGGAGTGTTCCCCATGAAAAATCCGAGAATTTGATACCCATATTGCCTATATTCTGGAAAATCAATGATTCAGAATCCGGGATCCAGGATTTATCATTTTTCAGAATCGCTTCTGGATCCCGGAATTCCTCCTTTTCCATGATCCAAGGCTCCAGAAGCGTTTTTATCGTGTTTTTCATGATATTCTAGTCATTTTCATACCAAAATCATTCATTTTCCAAGAAAAAATGAGTTTCCAGGCGACTTCATGCTCATCTCGAATCCATCGGCAGTCGTCAGCTCCACCCTAGCTCCACAAATCGCAGAATTCCGAAAACGAAGAAGAGAAAATCCGGATAACGTGATGACACTTATCTACAGTAATCGGGAGAATCCGGAGCACTTTGTGATTGGGATAAGCTCCGAAACGAATAAGCTAATGTTATACCCGGCGGCGAATTCACTGAATCAGTTGAAAGCGGAGAAGAAGGATTTCTATGAAGGAGTGGATATCCGAAGGGATTTGACGAATACCGGGATAGCGTTTTGTAGTCGATTGATCGCTACTCAATTCAGCGATAATTTTGATTTTGTGGGAATTGATGATGTGGTTAGAGAGATCCTTTCAAAGGATGATATCCTTGGAATGAATATCCATGTGGATGTGTTGCCGACGAAGGATCGAGCGTTTTGTGCATTGTAAGGGATTAAAAAAGGGAGGATTATGATACCCAGAAAATATAGAAGAGATTCGAGATTCTGAATTCTTTGGGGAGGAGATTAAGGATCTTGGAGCCAAATTCAGAATTCAGAATCTTGAATATCGCCAATAACCAATATGGGTATCAAATCCTAGATCCCTAATCCCAAAAGTATCCTTGTGGCTAACTTGTCCCATTGCTAATCTTGAAGTTGCTCGATCCTCATAAGAAGATCTTATCAGAATCAAGCTTCTCACTAAAGATTACCCAATGGCGCACGTTTTGGTCACTTTGACGGGGAACCTATGCCCAAATTTTCATTTTTATCCCGGTTTTTTCATGGAATCAGGGATCCAGAAGCGTTTTCAGAAGGAACCATTACGCTAGGAGTGTTCCCCGTGGAATTTCCGAGGATTTGATATCCATATTGGCTAGGTTTGGAAAAATGATAAATTCTGAATCCAGGATTTATCATTTTTCAGAATATAGGCAATATGGATATCAAAACTTCAGATTTTTCATGGAGAACACGATTAACGACGTGAAAACGCTTCTAGATCAAGGAATCAGAAGACCCGTGGCAAATGCGCTCTATTGATAATCTGGAAGTATTGAACGCTTCGGTTATGATAAGGAGTGTATCCATGATAACTACAGTATCCTTATCATAATCAAATCAGAATATACCAAAGACTATCCAATGGAGCACGTTTCGACCACTTTGACGGGGAACCTCTGCCCAAATTTTCATTTTTATCCCGATTTTTAAATGAATTCTGGGCTCCAGAAGCGTTTTTAGCCGAATCCATGACGTTATCCTTGTTCCCCATGGAATTCCCTTTGATTTGATATCCATATTGGCTAGATTCAGAATTTCTAGGTCTTCTGAATCCTAATTTCGATTTTTCAGTGACTACGAATCCCTAATCCTTCTGAATACGCTCATCCTGGAGCGATGGTTCTATCCAGTCACCCCAGAAAATTCGGTTAGTCCAAAACCCCCCAAAACTACCGTAATCCTTGACCAAGTTCCAGGATCCAACTCGATTCTTCTCCGCAAATCCAAGGAATTGCTATCTGGAGGAGGATGGTGATGAGATAAGCATCAAGGCGAATACGTGGATGTAAGGAATTCCATGATTTTGGAAAAATTCCAGAAATTTTTGATTTTCAGACTAAATGATCAATGTTCTACAGTAGCCCTTGGCCAGAAGACCAAGGTATCCTATGATACAGTAATCCTGAATTCGTCGATTGGAGCGAAAACGGAAATTTCCTCGAAATCCAGGATCAGTGGATCCATAATCGGTGCCAACTGCCGAATCGGAGAGAATTGTCATATTGAGCACGCTTTTATTGGGAATAACGTGACGATTCCATCCGGGACGAATATCCCAAAGGAATCTATCATAGGATCCGGAGTAATCTTCCCCAAAGATCTTCCATGTATCCATAATTCATCCGTGATAAAATCGGGGATCAACGAGGATAAATATGATAAACTGGGATCCCAAGGGATTGGAAGCGTCCATGTGGCAAAATTCCGGCATGGAGGACCATTCTGGAGGCGATCGGTGGATGGGAAGACGTGTTTCGGGATGGATGAGATTAGTAGTGATGAGGAGGAGGAATCAGAAGATGATGATGTGGATACGACGAGACAATTCCATGATGAGGTGTTTGAATCGATGCAGAAGATTCTGGAATCGGAGAATCAAGTGATGAGGAATCTGATTCTGGAGATTAATTCGTCTAAATTGGCATGCAATGTGACAATGGATGAGGTGGCACGGAATGTATTCGCAGCGTTTCTAAAACTCCCTTATAATAATCAGATGAGCCAGATGAAGGAACTGATTCAGAAGTGGAAGGAGCTATTTATCAATTATTACACGACAACTCCAGAATCCCTTCGGATTAAGACACAGGATCAGCAGAAATTTGAGATTGAGCTCAAAAAGAAGTGTCAAATCCAATTGCTCCTTTCCATGGAGGATAAATATGAGAAGGAAGCGGAATTCCTCCCCAGAATCCCACTAATCGTTCATTTCTTGTATAATGTGGATATTGTGGAGGAGGAGGCGATTCTCGAGTGGCATGAATCGATTGATGAGGAGGAACGGGCGGAGCTGAAGCAGAAAATGCAACCGATTGTGGATTGGTTAGGGGAGGAGGAGGAGGAGGAGGAGGAGGATTCTGATGAGGATTAATTATTATTTTTTTTTGGTTTTTATTGGAAAAGGGGATTTTTGGGGTGGAAAATGAGTTAAAAATGGAGTTTTTTGGATTAAAAATTGAATTTTGGCCTAAAAATTAGCCCAAAAAGCCTAAAAAGTCGATTTTTAGGCTTGAAATAGGGGTTTTTGATCTTAAATTTAGACTTTTAGGCCTAAAAATGGGTTTTTTGATCGGAAAAGTCGATTTTTTGAACTTAAATAGGCTTATTTGGCATATTAATCCAGTTTTTGAGCTGAAAATTGGATTTTTTTTTTATTCAAAAATACTATTTTTGGCTGAAAAATGCAGTTTTTTGGTCTAAAACTGACTTTTTTAACTGAAAAATTGGCTTTTTTTTTGCTCAAAAAAGGTTTATATAGCCTAAAAATGTAGTTTTTAGTGCAAAAATGCAGTATTTGCCTTGAAAATGTCGTTTTTGACTATGAAACTCGACTTTTTCGGCTCTGAAATTGACTTTCTGGCGGCAAAAATAGCATTTTTGACTCCAAAAACCGAATTTTTAGCCTAAAACTACCTACACTGCTTAAAAATACGGTTTTTATGCTTAAAAATGGATTTTTCGACCAAAAAAACTGGTTTAAATCGCCTAAAAATACGATTTCTGGTCTAAAAATGGCCTTTTTTCACTTGAAAATCGACTTTTTGGCTCTAAAATGGCATAATTGACTTAAAAATGCTCCTTGTGACTCCAAAAGTCGAATTTTTGGCTTTTAACTGGCAAAAATGACCCGAAACTACGGTTTTTAGACCTTAATAAACGATTTTGGGTCTAAAAATGCAGTTTTTGACTTGAAAATCGACTTTCTTGCTTTGAAACTACTGTTTTTGGTCTAAAAAATTGACTTTTTGGCTTAAAATTGACCTAAACTACCAAAAAATACGATTTATAGGCTTAAAAATGGCTTTTCTTACTTTAAAACGTTATTTTTGGCTTAAAAATGACTTTTTCAACCATTTTCCACTCAAAAATCCCCAAATTTCCTTCATTTTTTCCTCTTTTTTCCTTTTTTTCATCATAATAATATCAGTGTTTTTTTTTATTAACATTTTTCTCTTTTTTTTTTCTTGTTTTTTCCCACCCAAAACCCCTTTTTTCAAATATATCAGGTTTTTCCATAGAGACCCTAATTTCTTTCTTTCTTTTTTTATAGCCCCCCTTTTCCTGCATATCCACTTTTTCTGTTTTTTATGAAATTATATATGTCTTTTGTTATCTAAAACTGTTTTTCTCTTGATTTTCCTTGATTTTCATGTTTTTTAACGGATTTTTGAGGGTTTTTGACCCCTGAAATGTCTTTTTTCCGCTTAAAATGGGGTTTTCCAGCCTATTTTAAGAGATGAGCAATTTCAGATGTCATTCAACAATTTGGTGTTTTTTAATGGTGATGTTCGGAGAGATAGGAAGCAGGAGGCGATGCTTAATAGTTTGGTAAGGGAAAAAAAATGAAAAAAAAAAGCGTAAAAACCAAAAAAAAATAGTCTAAAAGTACTAAAAACAGGTTAAAAATAGCTAATTTAGACCTAAAAACCTTTTAAAACCACTTAAAATTGCCTAAAATGACCTAGAATGGCTGAAAATAAGCTTAAAATCGCTAATTTTTTCTTAAAAATCACTAAAAATG
Organism: Caenorhabditis wallacei; assembly: GCA_963932035.1. Classification (NCBI taxonomy): domain Eukaryota; kingdom Metazoa; phylum Nematoda; class Chromadorea; order Rhabditida; family Rhabditidae; genus Caenorhabditis; species Caenorhabditis wallacei. The sequence goes on from OZ009934.1 coordinate 851,331, forward strand.
AGAAATTTTGACTTAAAACAACATATAAACCCACTAAAAATGGTCTAAAATGACCTATAATCGCTGAAAATAGGCTTAAAAATAGCTGATTTTGAATTAAAAATCACTAAAAATAGTCCAAAATAGTCTAAAAACCACTAAAAACCGACTATTTTGCTATAAAATGGCCCAAAATCCGCTAAAAATGGTCTAATTGGGTCTAAAATAGTTTAAAAACCACTAAAAATAGCCAAATTACACTTAAAATCCATTAAAAACCACTGAAAATGGTCCAAAATAGCTCAAAAAGTCACAATAATTGTGAAAAATGACAAAAAATAGTCCAAAAACCCAGATTTTCACTGGAAAAACCATTAAAAACCACTGAAAATGGTCCAAAATGACTGAAAATTGGCTTAAAATGGCCCAAAAACAGTCTAGAAAGGCTTAAAACCGATAATTTCTGCTTAATACCATCTAAAAAGTGCTAAAAATGGTCTAAACTAGCCTAAACTAGCCTAAACTAGCTCAAACTATCCTAAACTAGCCTAAACTAGCCTAAACTAGCCTGAACTTCCAGAACGAACGTGACAACTTCCTAAATCGACTAAAAGAAATGGAAAAGAAGCGAGAAAAAGACGAGAAACAAGGAAAAGCGGCGAAGAAAATCCAGAAATTATGGCGAGGATATCGGGCTCGTCGAGCCCAGCGGTTACTGTATCGAGCGAGATTCGATGGGATTTCCGAGGGGACGAGGGATGTGGAGGTAGTGGAATTTGGGGGGATATTGGGATTCTGAAGGGATTTCAGATGAAATCATGGAGTTTATCGTGTTCTCCATGGAAATTCCAAGGATTTGATATCCATATTGCCTTTATTCTGAAAAATGAGGATTCTGAATTCTGAATTCTGAATACTCGATTTTTCAGAATATAGCCAATATGGATATCAAATCCTTGGATTTTTCATGGAGAACACGATTAACGACGTAAAAACGCTTCTAAATGGAGGAAACAGAATATCCGTGGCAAATGCGCTCTATTGATAATCTGGAAGTATTGAAAGATTCGGTTATGATAAGGATACTGTAGTTATCTATGATCCATGATCCATGATAACTACAGTATCCTTATCCATAATCAAATCAGAATATACCAAAGATTATCCAATGGAGCACGTTTCGGCCACTTTGACGGGGAACCGCTGCCCAAATTTTCATTTTTATCCCGGTTTTTGCATGGATTCTGGGATCCAGAAGCGTTTTTAGAAGAAACCATCTAGCTAAGAGTGTTCTCCGTGAAAAATCCGAGGATTTGATACCCATATTGACTATATTCTGAACAATGATAAATTCAGAATCCTTGATCCAGGATTTATCATTTTTTAGATCCTAGCCAATATGGATATCAAATCCTCGGATTTTTCATGGAGAACAAGGATATCGATGAGATTTTGAATGAAAATGATTCTGAATCCTTCTGATCCATGGAATTCCAGACGATCCTTGAAATGTCTCAACTCCTTGTCAACTTCTATGAATCCGCGACAGATGAGGAGCGTCTAGTGATGACCCTCGTGGAATTAGTAAAATCCCGGAATTCCGATAGAAGCTTCGAATCCAGAATCCGGGATACTCAACGAATCCTCCTCTCCAGATGTTGCATCAAATTCTTGAATCATGCCACAGAAAACACCATCTTCTTCCATGTATTCAGGTATTCAAAGGATATCCTTGGAATTCCACTCCTCCCCTTTTTTTCCAGATACCTGGAGGATTATGTCACGTGCCACGCCCACCTCTTCGAAGCCATCTCCTCCCTTGGAATCTTCGAATCAGAATTCCATCTTCTGGAGGTCCTCCTAGGAAAACCCACGGATCAGAAGATTCAGAAGATGTCACTGAATCCACGTCATCAACAATTGATGATGAGGATTTTTGAGATTTTTGTAGTAGGATTTTTTGGTGCCATGTATCCATGATCATGGATCCTTTTTCCAGAATTCAGAAAGAGCTACACCGATATCCGTGAAAGTGGCGAATCGCCTACTTAAAACGATATGTGTGAATATCACGGATCTCAATTTCGCCAACTATATTCTATATTTTATCAAGGATCATATTAAACTCACTTGGTAAGGATCCAGAGGGGTTTCCATGACAAATGGCATCGTTATTCGTGTTCCCCGTGAAAAATCCGAGGATTTGATATCCATATTGGCTAGGTTTGGAAAAATGATAAATTCAGAATCCAGGATCCAGGATTTATCATTTTTCTGAATATAGGCAATATGGATATCAAATCCTCGGAAATGACGAGGGGAACACTTCTAACATCGTGAAATTTGATAAAAATGGTTCTGGATCCCAGAATTCCTATTTTTCCGCTTCCACGATCCCTTATCCTGATCCATTTTGGGTTCCAGAAGCGTTTTCAGCCAGAATCTCCATGTTAATCGTGTTCTTCATGAAAAATCCGAGGATTTGATACCCATATTGCCTATATTCTGAAAAATGATAAATCCTGGATCCTGAATTCAGAATTTATCATTTTTCAAAATATAGCCAATATGGATATCGAATCTTCGGATTTTTCATGGAGAACACGATTAACGACATAAAAACGCTTCGGGAGCATAAATTCAGAATCTTGTGGCAAATGCGCTCCATTGATAATCTGGAAGTATTGAAAGATTCGGTTATGATAAGGATACTGTAGTTATCAATGATCCATGATCCATGATAACTACAGTACCCTTATCCATAATCAAATCAGAATATACCAAAGACTATCCAATGGAGCACGTTTCGACCACTTTGACGGGGAACCTATGCCCAAATTTTCATTTTTATCCCATTTTTTGCATGGATTCCGCGATCCAGAAGCGTTTTTAGCCGAATCCATGACGTTATCCCTGTTCCTCGTGGAATTTCCGAAAATTTGATACCCATATTGACCAGATTCAGAATTTCGATGTCTTCTGAATCCCTTCATTTTTTTTTCAGCTCAAAAAAGAATTCCACGAATCCAAACCTCCCCATTCTGTTCCACGCAATCTCCACTCCAAACATCATCTCATCCTGGAAACTCCTCCCCGAACAGATCGAAACCGCCTCCATCCGTCTCCGTGCCATCTTCCTCTCCTCCACAGAAAATGTGGAAAAAAGGGATGAGGAGGAGTTGAAGACATTCTTCGATGCGTTGGCTCCATTCCTAGAATCGCATGGAGGATACACGAGGAATCTGAAGATTAGGGAGGATTTGACAGAAGTCGGATTGTTGAGAACGGCTGTGAATCGACATTTATGGGATTACTGTGAGACGGCGTTGATGTCTGATGAATTCAGAAGACTTTGTTGTGCTTATGGTAAGAATTTGGATAAATGTGGAATTTCGTGAAATCCCTAAAAACCGGGATATCCTAGAATTCCATGAAATCCATGATTTTGGATCCATGTGGAATTCCATGGTATCCCGGAATTCCGGAATCCTGGGATATTCCGGAATTCCATGAGATCCCTAAAAACCGGGATATCCTTGAATTCCATGATATCCCAGAATTCTAGGATTTCCTGAAAATCAGGGATATCCTTGGATTCCATATTACCCTTTAAATCCGGGATATTCCGGATTCCATGGTATCCATGATTTTGGAAAAATGTGGAATTCCATGGGATCCTTCAAATCCTGGATAATCTGATATTCAGGGATATCATGGAATTCCATGACATCCTTGAAAACCGGGATATTATTGGATTCCTATTATCCTTGAAAACCGGGATATCCCTAAAAATCAGGATATCCTTGAATTCCACGATATCCATGATCCCATGGAATTCCCCTCCTCCCCTAAATCCTCCCCCAATCATTCCAGCCAACCTCCCCGACATCAGCGTCTCCACCCTCGTCGCTCTCCGAAAATACTTTTCCCAATTCCTGGATCTGATCTCCTCCTCGAATCATCTCGTGGAATCGTAAGCCTCCTCCCCTCTTCAAGGATTACTGTACCTCCTCCCCATTTTCAGACTCTACGCCTTCATCTCCTCCTCCTCCATGGAACATGATCTATTCGACTTCTCCTCCCCTCGAATCAATGCCCTGGAATTATTCTGTAATTGTCTGAATAAACGTGTCTCATCTGTTGCGGATTCGGATTTCGTTCCAACTGACGTTTTTGTGGATTTTGATCATACTGTGGAATTCCTAAGGGATATATCGATTAAGCTGATCCATCTGATGTTTCCAAATGTGGCAAGAGGGGATTTGTATTCGGGAACGTTTTCGGAGAAGATGAGCAAAGCGGAAACGGTAGGAAAAGGGGAGGAGTGGAATTTGGAGGATCCATGGGATTTAGGGAGGAGTGGAATTCCAGAATCCTTGAATTTGGAGGATCCATGGAATTATGGGATCCATGGATTTTGTGGAATTCGAGGATCCCTAAAAACCAGAATCCATGAAAATCTGGGATCCCTAGAATTCAGGATTCATGGATTTCCATCTTTCTTAAAGTTTTGGGATCCATGGAATTCCAAGGATCCATGATAATCCGGGATCCATGGAATTCCAAGATCCTATTCTAGGATCCAGGTTTCCGGGATCCGTAAAATTCTGAATCCATGGAATTCAGGGATCCATGAATTTCATAAATTTCAGGTTCAGGATCCTTGATAATCTGAGATCCATGGATCCATGGAATTCCGGGATCCTCAAATCCAGGATCCATGGAATTCCAAGAATCCTTAGATTGCGTGGATCCATGGAATTCCAAGGATCAATAAAATCCGGGATCCGTGGAATTCCACAATCCTCAAAAATCCAGAATTTTCTCATTTCCAGTTTCCTTATGATCCATGGAATTTTTTGATCCTGGAATTTAGGGATCCCTGAATTTCAAGGATTCATGAATTTCCATCTTTCTTAAAGTTTTGGGATTCATGGAATTTCAAGGATCCATAAAATCCCAAGGATCCATGGAATTCCATAATCATCGGTTTTCCTGGATTCAAGGAATCCGGGATCCATGGAATTCCAAGAATCCATGAAATTCCGGGATCCATGAATTCCATAAATTTCAGATTCAGGATCCTTGATAATCTGAGATCCATGGATCTGGATCCAGAAAAATCCGGGATCCTTAGAATTCCATAATCCTTGGATTCCATGATCCTCAAATCCAGGATCCGTGGAATTCCATTATCCTTAGATTTCGAGGATCCATGGAATTCGAAGATCCTATTCTAGGATCCAGATTTTCGTTATCCTCAAAATCTTGGATCCATGGAATTTCGAGGATTTCAGATTCAGAATCCATGATGATCCGGGATCCATGGATCCATGGAATTCCAACATCCTTTACTAGGATCCAGATTTTCGGGATCCTTAAAATCCTGGATCCATGGAATTTCGAGGTTTCTGGAATTCCGGGATCTTTTACTAGGATCCCTGAATTTCCAGGATCCATGGAATTCCACATTATCCCTAAAAATCCAGGATTCCTCCGTTCCCAGGATCCTTTTGATTCCAGGATCCTTATGATTCCATGGAATTCCACCTAATCCCCAATCATCCCCATTTTTCCAGGATTGGAAAGATGTCACAGAAGCAGTCTTCTCAATCCTTGGAGCCGTCTACCATAAGGATATCCGCCTGAAATACTTCCCCGACGGATTCTGGACGAATCATGGAAGAGAGGTCTTAAGTGGAATCGGAGAACAGAAGAGGATGCCACATCGACGTCTTCCGAATGGACGTCTTCAGCCACAGTGAGTCATTTTTCCGGGATAAAAATGGAATTCCATGATCCCTTATCCTATCCATATTAGGCTCCAGAAGCGTTTTCAGCTGGATTCGTGTCGTTAGAAGTATTCCCCTCGTCATTTCCGAGGATTTGATACCCATATTGCCTATATTCTGAAAAATGATAAATCCTGGATTCAGAATTCAGAATTTATCATTTTTCCAAACCTAGCTAATATGGGTATCAAATCCTCGGAAATGACGAGGGGAATACTTCTAACGACACGAATCCAGTTGAAAACGCTTCTGGACCCTAAAATGGATTGGATAAGGGAACATGGAAGCGGAAAATGAGGAATCCTGGGATTCAGAAGCGTTTTCAGCCAGAATCATGTCGTTTATCGTATTCCCCATGGAATTCCCGAGGATTTGATATCCATATTGCCTATATTCTGAAAAATGATAAATTCAGAATCCGGGATCCAGGATTTATCATTTTTCAGAATATAGGCAATATGGGTATCAAATCCTCGGAAATTCCACGGGGAACACTCCTAGCACCAACAGGATCATCAGGATAAAAATGAATTTGATTCCAGAAGAACCATGGATACCGAATTCGTGGAACGCCTCTCCGCCATCTACGAACACGACAGTGATTCAGAAAACGAGGAGGAAAAAGATGAGAATGGAATGCTCCCAGCTCCACTCCGCCGTGCCATCTGCGTCATGAAAAACATCCCATTCATCGTGCCATTCATGGATCGTGTCAGCCTATTCAGTCGTCTTCTGAATCAAGAACACGAAAAAACGGGTCCCGGAGGCCGGAGCGTGTTTGGAGGACACTCGATTACGGTCAGAAGGGATCATGTTTATATGGATGCGTATAATATGTTTGCACCGAAAGCTGTTGGGGATCAAGGTGAATATTTGGGTCCAGAAGCGATTTCATGAGGAATGATGGTGATAGGAGTGTTCTCCATGAAAAATCCGAGGATTTGATATCCAAATTGCCTATATTCGGAAAAATGATAAATCCGGGATCCTGGATTCTGAATTTATCATTTTTCAGAATATAGGTAATATGGATATCAAATCCTCGGAAATGACGTGGGGAACACTTCTAACGTCTTGAAAATTGATGAAAATGGTTTTGGAGCCTAGAATTCCTCCATTTCCGCTTCCATGATCCCTCCATGTATGGATTCTGGGATATAGAAGCGTTTTCAAAAGAAATCATGTAGTTTATCGTGTTCTCCACAAAAAATCCGAGAATTTGATACCCATATTGCCAGGGTTCCGTATTTTGAATTCTGACTTCTTCTGAATTCAGAATTTATCATTTTCCCAAACCTAGTCAATATGGATATCAAATCCTCGGAAATTCCATGGAGAACACTTCTAACGACGTGAAATCTGATGAAAATGATTCTGGATCCCAGAATTCCTAATTTTCCGCTTCCATGATCCCAGAATTTATTCATACGAGGCTCCAGAAGTGTTTTCAGAAGAAATAATGTAGTTTATCATGTTCCCCTGGTGATTTCCGTGGATTTGATACCCATTTTGCCTAGATTTGGAAAAATGATAAATCCGGGATCCTGAATTCTGAATTTATCATTTTTCCAAACCTAGTCAATATGGGTATCAAATCCACGGATTTTTCATGGAGAACACAAATAACAACAAAAGAACCCATCTAAATCCCAATTTTCCCAGTCCGCGAGCTCAAATCCATGGTCCGAATCAAAATGGTCAACTGGGCGGGGATGAACGAGCCGGGTGTGGATGGAGGTGGCATCTTCCGTGAATTCCTAACCGAGCTTCTGAAGACGGCCTTCGACGTGGATCGTGGATTCTTCACAGAGACGGACGGGAAGCTCCTTTATCCGAATCCGACGGCTCCATTCCTTCTGGGAGCCGATTGTCAATCACATTTTCAGTTTATTGGAAGAATGATTGGGAAATTGATTTTTGAGAGACAGGTTTTTTTTATTTTGTCATCTGAATCCTCCTAGAATCATCTGAATTCTGAATCCTTTTCAGCTCCAAGAAGTGCGTTTCGCCGAATTCTTCATCGCCCAAATCTTTGAATCCGATGCGAACAAGGATGTGGATCTTCAACATATGAAAAGTTTTGATCCTTTGATCTTTAAACATCTGAAGGCGCTCCAGAAGATGAATGATAAGGAACTGGAGGAGCTTCAATTGGATTTCAGTATCGTCACTTCTGATGTCGGATTAGTGAGAACGGTGAATTTGAAGATGAATGGAGCTAAGCAGAGGGTTACGGTGGATAATGTGCAAGAATATGTTCGGCTCTATGTGAATTATCATTTGAAGCAAAGGGTGAGTATCCGTGTGGAATTCTATGGGATCCTGGTTATCCTTGTGGAATTCCATGGTATCCCGGATTTCCTTATCTTGGTGGAATTCCATGGTATCCTGGTTTTTCGGATCCTCATGGAATTCCAAAATATCCCGGAATTCCATGGTATCCATGATTTTTGGATCCTGTGGAATTCCATGGTATCCCGGATTTTCAGGATATCCCGGAATTCCAGAATATCCATGTTTTTGGATCCTCATGGAGTTCCATGATATCCCGGATTTTCGGATCCTCATGGAATTCCATGATATCCTGGATTTCCTTATCCTTGTGGAATTCCCAGGTATCCAGGAATTCCAGGATATCCCGGAATTCCATGGTATCCCGGAATTCTATGGATCAATGATCACATCCACGTGGAATTCCATAATATCCACATTTTTTTCCAGATCTCCTCCATGGTCAGCGCCATTCGTCGTGGCATCAGCGAAGTGATCAGCATCGAATGGATGAGCATGTTCGCTCCGCACGAACTCCAAATCCTCATCGCCGGATTCGAGGAGGTATTCACGGTCAAAGAGATGAAACAATACTGCGAGATTCGATTTTCGAATGGAATGCAGGATGGAGACTATGTGACAATGTTTTGGGATGTGGTGGATAATTTGTCCAAGGAGGATAAGATGGCGTTTTTGAAGTGAGAATTTATCTTTTTTTGGGACGCTGAAGCGTTTTCAGATGGATTCATGACGTTAGAAGTGTTCTCCATGAAAAATCCGAGGATTTGATACCCATATTGCCCATATTCTGAAAAATGATAAATTCAGAATCCAGGATCCAGGATTTATCATTTTTTCAAACCTAGCCAATATGGATATCAAATCCTCGGATTTTTCATGGAGAACACTCCTAGCTTTGTGGTTTCTTCTAAAAACGCTTCTGAATCCCAGGAATCCTCTTTTTCCGCTTCCATGCTCCTAGGATCCAATGATTCCGGGATCCAGAAGCGTTTTCAGATGGATTCATGTCGTTAGTCTTGTTCTCCATGAAAAATCCGAAGATTTGATACCCATATTGCCCATGTTCTGAAAAATGATAAATTCAGAATCCGGGATCCATGATTTATCATTTTTTGGAACCTAGCCAATATGGATATCAAATCCTCGGATTTTTCATGGAGAACACGTCTAACACCATGATTTCTTCTAAAAACGCTTCTGAATCCCGGAATTCCAGATTCATCACCGGCTGCTCGCGTGCTCCAGTCGACGGACTCAAAAGTCTCTATCCTGCCATGGGTATCCTTGTGGTAAGTGACATCCTCCCTGATCTTCTGAATCCTCCTCCTCCTCCCCTTTTTCAGCTCTCCACATCAGAAGACGAACTCCCAACCAGTGCCACGTGCATGAATATGTTGCGTATCCCGAAATATTCCACGAGGACCAAGTTGGAGGAGAAGCTCCGCTACGCCATCAATTCTGGAGCCGGCTTCGAATTGGCCTAATTTATTGATTTTTTTTTTTCAATGGAGCGCATTTGCTCCCTTTTTGTATCTATGTAAATTCTAAATTCGCTCAATTTTTTCAAGGCCACGCCCCCTCTTCCCCTGGAAAAATTTAAAAAATTCAAAAAACATTCAGAATTCATTAAATACTATGAATCGATCATCTCTCTCAACATCTCTCTCATCTCATCCAACCGCTTCTCGAATTCCATGCGATCCACAGAATTATCGACGACTTCGACGACGAGCTCATCTGAATTCGAGATGAATTCGCGTTGACGTTGAAGTGGAATTCCGCTGGATTCGATGATTCCGCGGATGACGCGATGGCATTTGACGCTCATTTCGAATTTCTGAAGAATCCGGGATACGGTGGAATTCCACGTGGATACGAAATCTTACCATCTTTTCAAATTCAGAATCCTGCGACATCTGAATTTCCTCCTCCTCCTGGTTATCATTTTCAAGGGATTCTTCATTATCCTGGATCATGGCATCGGATCTCTTCCATCTGAATACATCCCCATAATAAGTGTATTCTCCTTCGATTCTTCCAGCCTCCTCCATGATTCTTGGTGCCATGGATCCATGATTCTGGATACGTGGCATCTCCTCCATATAAGAATCCATGAAATCATCGGATCCCTGATCCAAATCCATTTTGATCATGGAATTCAAAGGATTCCTTCTTTTTCTCGGAATCGTGGAATTCGCCAGCTCCTCCTCCTCCTCAGAATCCCTGCTCTCATCTGAATCTGTGTCTTCTGATTCTGGTGCCTCCTGTTTCATGGATCCACGTGGAATCGGATCATTTTGTGGAGGAGTAGGAGGATTCTCATCTGAATCCAGGAATTCATAGGATTCCACGATTCCATTGGATCCTAGTTTGATGCGAGCGTTGAAGCGGTCTTGGAGGCTGAAAAGTATCCATGTAGAATTCCATGGGATCCATGATCAGATCCATGTAGAATTCCATGGGATCCATGATCAGATCCATGTGGAATTCCATGAAAAAAAACTCACTTTTCCAGAAGATACTTATCCATGGGAATTCTGACTTCCTTGAAGAGAAGCATCATCTTCTCCTTCGGAATTGACTTATTCTGAAGTTGTCCTAGCATGTGTTTTCGGAAGCTGAAAAAATGATAAAATCATGGATGTGGAATTCCACATGGATCCCATGGAATTCCGGGATATCATGGAATTCCACGTGGATATGATCATGGATCCATGGAATTCCACGTGGATCTGATCATGGATCCATGGAATTCCACATGGATCCTGATCATGGATCCCATGGAATTCCACATGGATCCTGATCATGGATCCCATGGAATTCCACCTGGATCCTGATCATGGATCCCATGGAATTCCACATGGATATGATAATGGATGTGGAATTCCACATGGATATGATCATGGATCCATGGAATTCCACATGGATATGATCATGGATGTGGAATTCCACATGGATATGATCATGGATCCCATGGAATTCCACATGGATATGATCATGGATCCATGGAATTCCACATGGATATGATCATGGATCCATGGAATTCCACATGGATATGATCATGGATCCATGGAATTCCACATGGATATGATCATGGATCCATGGAATTCCACATGGATATGATCATGGATCCATGGAATTCCACATGGATATGATCATGGATCCATGGAATTCCACATGGATATGATCATGGATCCATGGAATTCCACATGGATATGATCATGGATCAACTCACTGCGATTCCCAATTGCTCGCCGTCCTATCCGTATTCCCCTCCTCCACATAATCCTTCCAGAATTCCGGCTTCCCTCGTGGCACCTTCTTCCCTGATTCAAGCGCCTCCACGATGGCATCATGAAGACGATTCCACGCGGATACTTCCATTTGATTATCAAAACTTTTTCTTGGTTTTCGAGCGTGGGCGTAGCTGCTTTGGCGGCGAGGGCGTGGTTTGACGTCTTCTAGGATTATGACTTCTGGAGATTGGGGAGGAGGAGGAGGAGCTGTGGAGGTGGATTGGAGTGTGGATCTGGAAAAATGGGGATTTTTTGGAATTCCGGGATAAAAACCAGGATATCATGGAATTCCATATGAATATGGAAAACCAGGATGTTTAGGAATTCCACCTGGATCCGATCATAGATCCATGGAATTCCACACGGATATGATCATGGATCCATGGAATTCCGGGATATCATGGAATTCCACGTGGATCCAAAAACCAGGATATCATGGATCCCATGGAATTCCACATGGATATGATCATGGATCCCATGGAATTCCACATGGATCCTATCATGGATCCATGGAATTCCGGGATATCATGGAATTCCATATGGATTCGAAAAACCAGGATATCATGGATCCTATGGAATTCCACATGGATATGATCATGGATCCCATGGAATTCCACATGGATCCTATCATGGATCCATGGAATTCCGGGATATCATGGAATTCCATATGGATTCGAAAAACCAGGATATCATGGATCCTATGGAATTCCACATGGATCCGATCATGGATCCTATGGAATTCCACATGGATCTGATCATGGATCCATGGAATTCCACGTGGATCCGATCATGGATCCATGGAATTCCAGGATATCATGGAATTCCACGTGGATCCAAAAACCAGGATATCATGGATCCCATGGAATTCCACATGGATATGATCATGGATCCCATGGAATTCCACATGGATATGATCATGGATCCCATGGAATTCCACATGGATATGATCATGGATCCCATGGAATTCCACATGGATCCTATCATGGATCCATGGAATTCCGGGATATCATGGAATTCCATATGGATTCGAAAAACCAGGATATCATTGAATTCCACAAAGATAAGGAAAACCAGGATATCTTGGAATTCCGGGATACTATGGAATTCCAGAATGATAAGGAAAACTTGGATACCATGGAATTCCGGGATATCATGGAATTCCATATGAATTTGAAAAACCAGGATATCATGGATCCCATGGAATTCCACGTGGATCCGATCATGGATCCCATGGAATTCCACCTGGATAGGATCATGGATCCATGGAATTCCACATGGATATCCTATCATGGATCCATGGAATTCCTTACCTCCCCATTCTCGATGAATTCCTGGAATCTGGCGACGTCCAATAAACATCATGGGATCCGATATCCTCGTATCCATGTGGAATTCCTCTTCCCTTGATCCTAGCGTGATCCCCATTTCCAGAACGTCTTCTGAATCCTCCCGCCTCCTCCCTAATCGCTTCCACGTCTTCTCGTTGTCTTCTCAGAGGATGCTGGCCTTCTGATCTCCTTCCACGTGGATTCGGATCTTCTGATCGTCTTCTAAATGAATTCGGATCTTCTGATCGTCTTCTGTATTCCCTGAATTCCTCCCTTATCGCTTCCACATCTTCCCTTTGTCTTTTCAGGGGATCCCTGTCTTCTGGAAGTCTTCTGAATCCTCCAAAATCCTCCCTAATCGCTTCCACGTCTTCTGATCGTCTTCCACGTGGATTTTGATCTTCTGATCGTCTTCTGAATCCTCCAAAATCCTCCCTAATCGCTTCCACGTCTTCAGATCCTCCCTGATCCTGATCCTTCAATCGAAATGATCGAATCCTCCTATCCTTATCCAATTCCATGGATTCCAAGGAATCCAGATGAATTATTCTCAACATTTTCTCCGTATGATTATCAATTTCAATTTCAAGAGATTTGAAAATTGAGAGCATTTTGAGAGCTGATAATTCACATTTGTAGAGAGTTGGTGGCATTGTCGAAGTGTAACTGAAATTATTAGGATTATTAAAAAATTGAAAAAAAGCAAAAAAGAGCAAAAAAATGATGAGAAACCATTAAAAAGGCTCTAAAATACCCTTGAAATTACCTAAAAACCACCAAAAGTCGTAAAAATTTGGCAAAAAATCTTAAAAATAGTCTAAAAAACTTAAAAAACAGTCTAAAATTAGCTCTAAAATTGTCTAAAAAGTCAAAAAATGATATAAAATCTTAAAAATTATTTTTTTTCAAATTCTAATAAAAAATTGTCAGAAAACCACTGAAAATCGCCTATTTTTCCTTAAATTTAGCTTAAATTATCTTAAAAATTACCTAAAAACCACCAAAAATAGCTAGTAAATCGTAAAAATTGGGCCAAAAGTCGTTTCTAATAAAGTTTAAAAAAAAAGAGAAAAGTTTAAGAAAAACTAACTGAATGAAAAAAAACTGACTGTATATATATACCCTAAAAGTGGGCGGAGCCATCTAGGCTCCGCCCCTTTTCTACCATCTCCACATCAATTATCTTTATTTTCTATTGTTTTATTCAAAAATTAAGTTCCACATTAATATTGATAATATCTTAGATTTGAGAGATAATGATGTGAAGATGGTACATTCATCGAAAAAAGGGGGCGGAGCCTAGATTACTGTATAGATAACCAGACATTTTGAGCTATTTTCACTCAAAATAAGCTATTTTTTATGAGTTTTATTGATTTTTTCTGCTTTTTGGGAGTCAAAGCTAGTGATTTTTAGCCTATTTTTCAGGTTTTAAGTCTATTTTTTTAGTGATTTTATACGTTATTTTCGACTTTATTGTAGTTTTAGTCATTTTAACACGATTTCTGGAGGTTTTAATCCTATTTAAAGGGATTTTACGCCATTTATATGGCTTTTCTGCTATTTTTAGGATTTTAAAGCCAATTTAAGTGGTTTTTAGGTCATTTTGAGCGATTTTAATCGGGAAAAACTCATTTTTGGACAATTTTTGATAGTTTTCATTCATTTAAAGATCAAATTTGATTATTTTAAATGCTTTGGAGCTAATTTAAGGGATTTTAAGGTTATTTTTCAGATTTTTTTTTTCGATTTTTTTCGATTTTAAGGAAATTTATGATGATTTTAAGGGTTATTAAGCTAATGTAATTGGATTTAAAGGTAAAGTTGGGAATTTTAGGGTATTTTAAGCGATATTCAATGGAAAATTCATTTTTTTTAAAGACGATTTTTGATTGTTTTCGTCGATTTAAGGGTCATTTTGAGTCATTTTTCCGAGTTTTAAAGACATTTATCACTATCTCAAGCTATTTTTAATGATAAATTACCTAATGGGAAGGTTTTGAAAGATTTCCTCCGTTTAAAGGTCATTTTTTAGTGATTAATCATGATTTTAGACCATTTTTCCTCGATTTAAGGTCATTTTTAATGATCTCAAGCCATTTTTTTCTAGTTTTAAGGTCAATTTCTACGATTTTTAAGCCATTTTCCGCTATTTTTAATCATAATTTGCCTAATGGGAAGGTTTTGTCCCAATTTTAGTGATTTTAGGTGATTTTTTCTAGTTTTAAGGTGATTTTTGATGATTTTAAGCCATTCTTCATGGTTTTTAGGTCAATTTCCAGCCATTTTTCACTATTTTAACCTCTTATTAACTCACTAATTCATCAATTCCTCTGCCGACCACTCCAACCATGAATTCTCTCGTAGATAGTGACGAAACAAGAAGACGTCCACTTTTTCGCGGATTTTTTGAACACAAATTGTTCTGGAATTTTTTTATTTTATTGATTTTTTAAAGATAATTATCGATTTTTTCAAAAAAGGAATACTTACTCATAAATAAACTCCCAAATCGGCTCCTCGTCGTCTAGTCCCGGTGGTCGAATTGGTGCCATTTTCTGAAGAAAAATCGTGGATTTTGGGGTGTTTTTGATGGTTTTAGAGGTGGAAAATAGGTTGAAAAAGGTTAAAAAAAGGGGTTTTTGGGTAGAAAAATTGCAAAAAATTGAAAAAATGGGGAAAAAAATTTTTTCGAAAAAAGTTTTTTTTTTTAATTATTTCAAAATTTTCCCTATTTTTAGCTTAGTTTACCCATATTATTATGATTGAACCCTTCAAAATCCTTAATTTGTACTAAAAATCGATGAAAACCCCAAAAAATCCCGTTTTTCCTCAAAAAAAAACCCTAAAATTCTCTTAAAACCCCAATTTTCAGCTTAAAATCCCTCAAAAATTGTCGTTTTTTCATTAAAATTCATCGAAAACCCTCTAAAAACCTCCTAAAATCACCTAAAATCCCTTGAAAAACTTCTAAAACCTCTAAAAACCCAAAGCAGCCATTTTTCCTCAAAGAACCCCAAAAAACCCTAATTTTCAGCTTAAAATACCTTTTAAAATGCCATTTTTGACTAATTTTACTGAAATTATCTCTGAAAACACCTCTGAAAACCCCTAAAAACCATAAAAAGCCTCCAGAAACCCAGAAAAGTCGATTTCGCCTCAAAAAACCCCTAAATTACCCGTAAAACCCAATTTAGAGCTTAAAATCCTTTTAAAATTGCCATTTTCCCGTTAAATTCCACTTAAAATGACCTAAAAACCTCTAAAATCTTTAGAAAATTATCAAAAATTCTAAAAATCCATGTTTCCTCAAAAAACCTCTAAAATTACCCAAAAACCCCATTTTTTAGCTTGAAATACCCTCAAAAATTGCCATTTTCAACACTGAATAAACCCCTGAAAACTCCCTAAAACCAATTTAAATCTCCTGAAACCCCAAAAAATCTGAAAAATCGATTTTCCCTCAAAAAACCTCCAAAACTCCCTTAAAAACCCAATCTCCACCGGAAAAGGGTCAAATTTCCCTATTTTTCCGTTGAATTCCACTTAAAATGGCCTAAAAACCACATAAAATCAATAGAAACTCCCCTAAAACCTACAAAACCCAAATAAAATCTATTTTTCTCAAAATTCCCCGAAAACTCCCAGTATTTAGCTTAAAACACCATTTAAAATCTCATTTTTACATTAATTTCCACTAAAAATCCCTAAAAACCACCTAAAATCAATAGAAACGCCCTAAATCTTCTAAAATTGAAGAAAAAATCCATTTTCCCTCAAAAAACCCCAAAATACCATACTTGGAACGGGCCGGGCGGGCCGGGCCGGGCCGGGCAGATTGTCTAATGTTCACCTGCCCGGCCCGGCCCGCGGGCAGCCCGGGCAGCCCGCATCTGCCCGGAAGAAGCAGGTTAAAGACAAAAATGCAAAAGTTGAACTTTGGACGGGGTATTTAGACACCAAAAGCAATCAGTTCGGCTCGAGTGTATTGGAAATGTGTTCCCGAGAACTTTGTCTTTTGTCCAAACCAATTTACTGGTGATAATTCTAATTTTGATATGTCAAAAAGTGAAAATCTGAAGCAACCGGGCAGACCGGGCCGGGCCGGGCAGGAAGAATTTTTCATCTGCCCGGCCCGGCCCGTGAGCCGGGCAGCCTGGGCAGCCCGCGGGCCGGCCCGGAATTTTCCAAGTATGCAAAATACCCTTAAAAAACCCAATTTCCACCGGAAAAAAGATCTAAATTCCCTATTTTTTCGTTAAAATTCATCAAAAACCACTGAAAACCCCCAAAAATCCCCTAAAATCCATGAAAACCGCCAAAAACCAATCAATATCCTTCAATTTCCCGCCGAAACTTTTTCAAAAAATTGGTGTCCCATGGAGCGCGTTTGCATTTTTCTCCCGTTTTCTAGCCTAAAAACCATCGAAAATCAATAAAAATCGATAAAAACCAATGAAAAAAATCGATAAATCCCTAAAACTACCGTAACCCTGCCTAAACCTGCACATCAAACTTTTAAAAATTCAAAAATCCCTCAAAAAAAAGCCTAAAAACGCTCGGAAAATATTTAAAAAACCGGGAAAAAAATTAGAAAAAACTAGAAAAAATCAATAAATCCTTTACAAAAATTCATTTATTACACAAAATTACAAAAAAAATAACAATTTAATCAAAAAATTCAAAAAAAATTCAAAAAAAAAAGAAAAAACCCAAGCAGAATAGGGAGAATTCTCAATAGAGCGCGTTTACTCTTAGATTTAAAAAATACAAAAAAAATTCAAAAAGAAAAAAAAAAGAAAAGCCCGTTGAATATGTACATTTTTGGATGCATTAAAAATTCAAAAAATCACAAATTTCTCAAAAAATCACAAAAAATCAATATTTCTCAAAAAATCGATATTTCTCAAAAAAAATCGATAATTCTATTATTGTTGTATTAAATTGCATAAAAACTCCTCATAACTCGTTTTTGACGCATATTTTTTCGCAAATTCGACGATTGCCTGTTTTCGACGAGTGTGTGGAAATGTGTAACTGCAAAAATTGGAAAAGTTAATTTCATAGAGAAAAGGGGCGTGGTCATAAAAAAGTGGGCGTGGCTTAGTAGAAAAAGGGGCGTGGCCTAGCCAAAAATGGGCGTGGCCAGAGCTAAAAAGGGGCGGGGCTTAGCTTAAAAAGGGGCGTGGCCTAACTGAAAAGGGGCGTGGTCTGCTTTAAAAAATCTAGGTAAGCTCCGCCCCCTTTTTTGGTCTTTTTCAGGTTCATTTTCCTAAGCCACGCCCCTTTTCCTAAGCCGTCGAGTCCAAAAACCTCCAAAACTAAGGTTTTCCGTTTTTAGTAATTCAGGCCACGCCCCTTTTTAGCTAAGCCCCGCCCCTTTTTTTTCAAAAAGAAACTAACTTTTCAATTTCGGCGACATCCCTTCTCGACGTGTTCAATATTGTATTTCGAATGAATGTGGGTAGATTAGACAATGAGACGACGACACCATCGACGAGTGGTCCCGCTTCTCCGAATCTGAAACTTTTTCAAGAAATTAGGCCACGCCCACTTTTTGGATTCGCCCATTTTTGGAGGAAATAGACTCCACCCCTTTTTTAGAATCCGTCCCCTTTAGATTGGCTCTGCCCCTTTTTGAAGAAAATAGGCTCCGCCCATTTTTTGGATATTGTCCTTTTTTTTTATAGGCTCCGCCCCTTTTTAATAGACCCCTCCCACTCTTAAGCCCCGCCCCTTTTTGGATACGGCCCTTTTTAAATAGGCTCCGCCCCTTTTTTGAAAAAATAGGTTAAGTCAATCTTCAGAAAGGTTTTGGGAAATTAGGCTCCGCCCATTTTATATAGGTTCCGCCCCTTTTAGAATACACCCATTTTTTGGATACGGTCCTTTTTTTTTTAGATAGGCCCAGCCTCTTTTTGGATCCGTCTATTATTGAGAAAGTAGGCTCCGCCCCTTTTAGGAATGACTTCTCTTTTTTTGGCAAAATAGGCTCCGCCCACTTTGGACTTTGGAAAGTTAGGCTCCGCCCACTTTTAGATAGGCTCCGCCCTTTTTTGGGGAAAATAGTCTAAGTATTTTTCAGAAAGATTTCGGAAAAATTAGGCTCCGCCCCTTTTCGGAATTATCCTTTTTTGAAGAAAATAGGCTCCGCCCACTTTTAGATAGGCTCCGCCCCTTTTTGGGGAAAATAGGCCCCGCCCCTTTAAGAATGACTTCTCTTTTTTGGAAGTTAGGCTCCGCGCCCTTTTGGAAAAATAGACTCCGCCCCTTTTCGGATAGGCTCCTCCCACTCTTAAGCCCCGTCCCTTAAAAAAAGAGGCTCCGCCCCTTATTATAGATAGGCTCCGCCCCATTTTTTGGATAAATCAAGCTCCGCCTCTTTTTAGGACAAGCCTTTTTAAAAGGAAAATAGGCTCCGCCCCTTTTCTAGATAGGCTCCGCCCCTTCTAATATAGGCTCCGCCCCCTTTCCTCCCCTTTCCCCTTTCCAAAAAACAATTGCTTACCTATTAACAGTGCCACGTGTCCTGATTTGAACAATTCCGGGTTCGATGAGATGAATGAAAATGATATGATGAGCAATTTGAGAAGAAGAAGAAGAAGAAGAAGAAGTGGGAGGATTCGAAGGAGGAGAAGAAGATATGGATCCATCTGGTTTTGGAGGAGGAATGAGAAGAAGATCCGTTCCATCGTCACATGCGCCGAGAAGTTCGTCTGGAATGGATGGATATTTGGGGAGAGATGTTTGGGGATGAGGTGGAATCCATGATATCCTTGAAATCCGGAATTCCTTATCCTTGTGGAATTCCAGGATCCTTCAGAATTCCTGGATACCGTGGAATTCCACAAGGATCAGAAATTCCATACTATCCTGGAATCTAAGGATCCTTCAAAGTCCAGGATCCTGTGGAATGTGTGATTCCGGGATACCATGGAATTCCACAATGGTAAGAAATTCATTGAATCATGGAATTCCACGAAATCAGGGAAGATCCATGATTTCAAGGATCTCCTAGACATAATGAATTCCATAGGATCCTTGGATTCCGAGATACTTCAGAATTCAAGGATATCCCGGAATTCCATGATATTCCTGAATTCTGGAATTTTTCAGACATCCGGGATACGATGGAATTCCAGGATCTTTCAAAATTCGGGAATTCCTGGATTTAAGGATATCGTGGAATTCCTTATACTTGTGGAATTCAAAAATATCCTGGATTTATCATAATTCATGGAACCTATGGAATTTGATATTCCTAAATTTAAAGATCTGGAGGATTCCGGGATACTTCAAGATTCTATAAGAATACGAAATCCGGAATATCAAGGAATTCCACGATATCCCTAAAATCCAGAATCCTTCCAAATTCTGGAATTCCACGATATCCTGGAATCTAAGAATCCTGCGAAATCCGGAAAATCCTTGAATTCAGGAATCCTTTGGAATCCAAGGATCCTTCAATATTCTGGAATTCCATGAAATCCAGGACCCTTTAGAATTCAAGGATATCGTGGAATTCCATGATCCCCAAAACCTCCAAAAATCAAAAAAAAAGTTCACTCACAAACAGGAAAACAATTCATATCCTCTGGCCTTTCCAACCATACCAACATAATCCTCAACGCTGTCGTTCTTCTTCCGACTGCTCCCTGTCCCATACTACTTCCACCTCCAGAATACGGTCGAAAATCCCGATCACTCATATTAGAAGGGCTCTTTTCTCCAGCTCCTCTTCTAGAAGTCGTCGTCGTCAACATCATCATCTCTGAAGATGACGTCGTCGAATCCGCATCCGACATTGTCATCGATCGATTGTTATTATTATTGGATCCACGTCTTGAACTGCTTGCCGGGGATGTGATATTCTGTTTAAACATTCGAACACTTCTTTCCGTTGGCATTAGGAATGCCATCTCTGAATTGCCTCCTTGCTCATCACAATACCATAGAGCGTGTTGGATTCCGTCAATGATATAGTGATCAACACCTTCGGATTCCGTTTCTTGTTCTGAAAATTGGACGTGGAATGGAAAAATGGGGAGGAGCCTAAAATAGTCTAGCCTAAAGGATCTAGCCAGAAAGTGGGCGGAGCCTAAAAAGCCATGCTAAAAGGGGGCGGGGCCTAAAAAGTGGGCGGAGTCTAAAAAGGGGCGTGGCCTAACCCTACTAAAAAAGGGGCGTGGTCTAGAAAGACCTAACTTGAAGGATCTAGCTCAAAAAGGGGCGTGGCCTAAAATGGTGGCGTGGATTCAAAACGCCTAGCTAAAGGGGGCGGAGCCTAAAAGGGGGCGTGGCTTAGAAAAGTGGACGGAGCCTAAAATAGCTAAAAAGGGGAGGGGCCTAAAAAGGGGCGTGGTCTATCCAAAAGTGGGCGGAGTCTAAGAAGGGCGTGGAGCCTAACAGGGTCTAGCTTAATCAAACAAACAGCTAAAAGTGGGCGGGGCTTAAAAGGGGGCGGGGCCTAAAGTGGGCGTGGCTTAGAAAAAAGGGGCGGGACATGAAAAGGCCCGTGGTCTTTTCCCTTAAAAGTGGGCGGAGCTTAAAAAGTGGGCGGGGCCTAAAATGGCCTATCCAAAAGTGGGTGGGGGGGGGGGGGGGCGGAGCTGAAAAAGGGGGCGTGGCCTAGAAGGACCTAGCTTAAAGGATCTAGCTTAAAAGGGGCGGAGCCTTGCTAAACGGGCGGAGTCTAAAGTGGGCGTGGCTTAGAAAAGTGGGCGGATCCTGAATAGGGCATGTCCTCCTCCCCCTAAAAGTGGGCGGAGCTGAAAAAGTGGGCGTGGCCCAGCTAAAGAAATGGAAACTGAAAGGGGCGTGGCTTCTTCCCCCCTAAAAAGGGGCGGGGCTTAAAAAAACGCTAACTTCTCTCGGTTGAATAAGCCGTCGACCAATGCCCTGTCCACGTATCATGCATTCCAATCTCGATTCCTTCGCCTAAATTCGATAGGAACAAACAGAAATCTGAGCATGAATTCTGAACGTTTAGGGCGTTTTCAAGGATATCCACTGCATTCCTTTGGCCTTCTTTCACATAAAATATATGGGATGTCAACTGGGTTCGAGATGGGGCACAATCCACCGTCTCGTGAAGGTCACGATAGAATTTTTCGCTGAAAATGATGTCGGATTCTAGGGGAAAAGGGGCGTGGCCTAAACCTATAAGTCTAGAACAGTTAAGCTCCGCCCCTTTTTCTATGCCTATCGAGAAAAAGGGGCGTGGCCTAAGCAGAAGAAGAAGAAGAAGAAGCAAAGCTAGGGAAAAGGGGCGTGGCTTAAAAGAGAAAATTGTCTTAATTTAGATGAAAAAGGGGCGGAACTTAGCTACAAAAAAGGGGCGTGGCTTAGGGGGCTTAGATCAAAACTGCCGGAGAAATAAACCTGGTTTAGCTAGAGAAAAGGGGCGTGGCCTAATCCAATTAAAAATGGGCGGAGCCTAAAAAGGGGCGTGGTCTATACTAAGAAAGGGGCGTGGATTATCTACAAAAAAAGGGGCGTGGCCTAAATTCAATTTGCTATTTTTCGAGAAAAACCTAATTTCAAAGGAAAAAGGGGCGTGGCTTAGCTATAAAAATGGCAAAGTTAATCCAGAAAAGGGAGTGGATCTTGAACAAAAAGGGGCGTGGCCTAAATTCAATTTGCTATTTTTCGAGAGAAACCCAATTTCCAAGGAAAAAGGGGCGTGGCTTAGCTACCTGATTTAGCTAGAAAAAAGGGGCCAAGACTAAAAAGGGGCGTGGCCAAGACTAAAAAGGGGCGGAGCTTAAAGATAAAATCTATAAAAATCGCGATTTCCAAGGTTTTCAAGACCCTAATTAAGCTCCGCCCCCTTTTTCCTGATTAAATAGGTTAAGCAGGAAAAAAGGGGGCGTGGCTTATCTACAAAAAAAAGAGATGAGCTTAGCTACAAAAAGGGGCGTGGCCTAATCTCAAGAAGGCGCTAAGCTAGATGAAAAAGGGGGCGTGGCTTAGGCTTATCTACAGTACGGTAACCTCTTAGCTTTCTTCAAAAAAAAAAGGGTTTAACTTTCTAAAAAAAAAGGCAGCGTGTCTCCAGGCTACAGTAACCCACCTCATTGAGCTATCCAATACAACAATCTCCGACCCGTAAATTCGATCATTAATCAATCCAAAATCATATAACATCATTCGAATTGAACTACATTTTCCATCATCTGTCAATTGGGATTTCATTGGTGTCACTAGTCGTTCTTCTGGACGCATTCGTTCAAATACATTATTCCGCCGAGCGTCATCAAAAAATGATCGTCCCGATGTCGAGTTTTGTTGTTTCATTTCTTCAGCGATCGCTTCTGTTTCGGATGTCGATTCGAGAGAGCGGAACGCGTTGTCACTGGAAAAAATGGCCTAGAAAACCCCAAAACGAGCACCCATATTGAATTTTGAAGCTTTTTCTATCAGAATGGCCTAGAAACCCCACAAAAAAGTGCTAAAACTAGTCTCTAATCGTCTTGGTGGCCTAGAAATCCCAAAACTAGTCCCCGTTTTAATTTTGAAGTTTTATCCTTTCAAATGGCCTAGAAACCCTAAAGTTTAGAAAAACTAGTCCCTATCAAAATCGATGGCCCAGAAAATGCTAAAACTAGTCCCTCATTAAAAAATGGTGGCCTAGGATCCCAAAACTCGTCCCCGGACCTATTTTTGACGGTTTTAGACCATTTTTAGTCATTTTAAAGCCATTTTTGATGGTCTAGGATCCCAAAACTAGTCCCTAAGTCTATTTTTGGCAGTTTTTAGGCCAATTTTAGCAATTTTAGGCCATTTTTAAAGGTTCTAGACCATTTTTATTCATTTAAAAGCCATTTTCGGTGGCCTATGACCCCAAAACTAGTCCCCAAGCCTATTTTTGATGGTTTTTAGGCCATTTTCGGCGGTTTTAGACCGTTTTTCGCAGTTTTTAGCCCATTTTTCGCCTATTTTCTCATTTTTTAGGCTATTTTCTCATTTTAAGGCTAATTTTGGGGTTTTTTAGACCAAATTTAGCCCAAATTCAAGCCAAAAACTTACAGTTTACACGAATTCTTATAAAATTCGGGCGGTATCACAAATTGCTCTCCGATCGATTTTGGTTGTTGAGAGGAGGAGGAGGCGGGGCGAGTCGGCGTGTTGGGTCCTGCAAAAAAAGGGGCGGGATTTACTTTTTGAAAAAAAAAATGAAAAAGGGGCGGGGCTCAGATAGTCTAGCGCGCTATGGGGGGAAAAGTGGGCGTGGTCAAAAATAGGCCACGCCCCCAGATGAGGGAACCAACACCAAAATGAAAAGTTAGGCCACACCAAAAAAAAGTTAGGCCACACCAAAAAAAGTTAGGCCACCAAAAAAAAGTTAGGCCACCAAAAACAAAGTTAGGCCACACCAAAAAAAGTTAGGCCACACCAAAAAAAGTTAGGCCACCAAAAAAAAAAGTTAGGCCACCAAAAAAAAAAGTTAGGCCACGCCCCCTTACCATCCGAATCATAACCCATCGCTTCGTCATCTGAATTCTCCTGGAGCATCATGGAAGAGGAGGTGGAGGAAACGACGACACCGGTCAAAATGGAACCGGTGGTGACCAGAGTGGGCGGAGCCGTGCGAGTGGTTACTGTAGATAGGGAGGAGGGGGAGGAGGTGGAATGGATAGGATCAGGGAAAAAGGGATACCTTTCGATGCGATCGACATCTTTTCATGGATCGATGATCCGGGAGGTAGAGGAGGAGGAGCCGAGGTGGAAGAGGAGATTGAGAGTTTCGAGGAGGAGGAGTCTGTGGGTTACGGTAGCTAAGGGTACTGTAGGTCAAACATGCAAACAAAGGAGGGTGTAGCTAGCCAAGGATTACGGAAGAAATGGATTACTGTAGCTTGGAAAGGATTACTGTAGCTAGAAAAGATTACTCTAGTTAGCAAAAGACTACTGTAGCTAGCCAAGGATTACTGTATCTAGCCAAGATTACGGTAGAAATGGGTTACTGTAGTCATTCCGGGTTACTGTAGCCGGCCAAGGATTACTGTAGGTCTCTAGACTACGGTAGCTAGCAGAGGACTACTGTAGTTTGAAGGCTACTGTAGCTAACCAAGAATTACTGTAGCTCCTTGGATTACTGTAGGCATTCCGGGTTACTGTAGCTCTCTAGACTACGGTAGTTAGCCAAGGATTACTGTAGCTTGGAAGTGATTACTGTGGTCATTTCAGACTAATCTAAGATTACGGTAGTTTTGAGGACTACTGTAGCTAGCCAAGATTACGGTAGGAATGGATTAAATGTAGTCATTATGGGTTACTGTAGTTCCCTGGGATACTGTAGCCTGGCTAGCTTCCAAGGATTACTGTAGCCATTCCAAACTATTCTAGGATTACGTTAGTTTTGCGGATTACTGTAGGCCATGCACTGATCCCTCTACTTTTTGGTATTACTGTATTACTACTGTAGCAGCGCATTCCCTCTATCCTAAAAAAAAAGCCTCAAAAATACCTTCAAATCCATCGTGCGAAATCGCCGACATTGGTGTCATCGGTGGGGGCGGGGCTTGTCCATCGGAATGATAATTCTCGGGTTTCGGACGGAGTTTCGCCACTCCCGTGTTGGCTCCTTGCATTGGAGAGCGGCGGACGTAGACGATGGAGGCCGAGTCTGGAAAATGGGTACGGTAAGGATTACTGTAGTTAGGTAGGGGTACGGTAGGCCTGGGGATACTGTAGCTAGTTACAGTAATCCTAGTTAGCTACAGTAACCTAGGAATACGGTAGCTAGCAAGATACAGTAATCCTAGACAAGATTACAGTAGTCTAGGTACAGTAATCCTAGGATGACTAACCGTAAGATTACGGTACTTCTTCCTAGGATTACTGTAGCCTTTCCTAGGGTTACTGTACCCCGTTTTAAGCCATTTTAACCGTTTTTCGACTATTTTAGGCCATTTTAAGCCTAAACTAACCCGACGGAATCTCCTGAATATGGGAAGCCTCATGAAGCGACAAAAGCGTATCCCCATTGACCAAAACGTGCAAAAAATGCTTCGGATTAATCCGATCCGGTCCATATTTGTGTAGAAGACGTCGCTCATCACGTAGGGGTCCCGGACGTCTTCCGACCACACAGAATAGGGTGTACATCAATGCTTCGGCTGCTTCGAGGACTCGTTGACTTGCCGCTTTTGGTTTCACCGTTTTTTGAGGGTCTGGGGTCTGGAAATGGGTGGGATTAGGGGTTGGAGGGGTACTGTAGTCATCATAGAGGGTACTGTAGCTAGTAAACCTAGATAGGATTACTGTAGTTTAGGTACAGTAATCCTAGAGAGTACTTTAGATAGTTAGGTACAGTAATCCTTAAATAGGGCTACCGTATCTAGCTATCTACAGTTACCCTTGGAACTTATAAGTACAGTAATCCTAGAGAATACTGTAGTTAGTTAGGTACAGTAATCCTAGGAACTTTAAAACTACAGTAACCAATATAAAACTTATTACAGTAATCCTTGATTGCAAACTAAGACTACATATCTAGGATTACTGTAGCCTTTCTAGGATTACTGTACCTTCTACAGTACCCCTTAACCTACCGATTTACTTCCAGTGACTCCCAACTGAATCACATCGCATACAGTACCAAGAACGCCCACGCACTCCGCCAGCAATGGTGATGCCGTTAGCCATACTGCCACCGCGTTGTAAGCAGCTACCACCTTGAATTTCTTATATTATAAAAAAAAAAGGTACAGTAATCCTCTTACGGTCGAATGAAGATCTTTAGAATGCATTGGTGGGGGTTTGTTGAGTTGTTGTTCGATGAATCGGCAGAGGGAGGCGATGACGAGGGTGCCAGTTGAGACGTCCACTGAAATATCGGCACCACGGGGGTTAAGGGGGTTTCAGGATTTTGGATAAGAGGGGTACTGTAGTCGATACAGTAATCTTAACTACAGTAATCCTAGACTCTAGGTAGTACAGTAATCCAAAGTTTTATTTCACTTGCTACAGTAATCCCAGTAATCCTAGAATAAGTACAGTAATTCTATATGAGGTATACAGTAGCTACAGTAATCTTCCAAATAGGAAACTGTAGTTGACAGCTCATGTTAGCTACCGTACCCCTTATAGCTACAGTATCCCAGGATTACTGTAGTCTAAATTTATAGAAAGGATTACTGTATCCAGTTTTATACGGGTTACTGTAGTACTACCTATCTAGGATTACTGTACCTATATACAAAAGAGCTAACTACCGTATCCTTAGGATTACTGTATCTAGCTAACTACAGTAATTCTAAATCAGGTTACAGCACCTAGCTGGCTACCGTACCCCTCTAGGATTACTGTCCCTCAACTAGCTACCGTACCAGTCTAGGATTACTGTACCTATACAACTACAGTGCCTTTCCTAGAGATTACTGTACCCAAACTACAATGTAACCCTATCTAGGATTACTGTACCTAACTCACTACGATAACCTTTATGATCAAAGTACCTAAACTACAGTACCCCTATCTAAGGCTACTGTACCCAAACTACTGTAACCCTGTCTAAGATTACTGTAACTCTTTCTAACTACAGTACCCTTTAATATTACTGTACCTAAACTACATTAACCCTATCTAGGGATTACTGCCCCCATCTAATTACAGTACCCATAGAATCATAATAGTTAGCTAGCTACAGTACCCCTCTAGAATTACTGTACTTGTTTGACTACAGTAACCCTAAAGAAGATTACTGTACCCATCTAACTACAGTAATCCCAAATAAAAAAACCTACTATTATTAAAAAGAACCGTATGATGTACATGCGAAATACAATTCAACACATCAATAATCGCCAGCGCCGTCGAGTGATCAATCGTCTCAATTCTCCCGAATTTATCACAAATCGCCGATAGTACTCCTCTAACAATGGATGCACATAATCCCTTCTCCGGTTGTCCAGAACTCGACGCCGTCGTCGATATCCTTATCATCTCCTTCGTCTGCTCCTCATTTAATCCCAAATCGAATTGACACGATTCTTCGACAAGAACTGCGCAGAGAGCCAAGGCGATATGGAGATTGGTTGGATCCGTTTCGTTGCGGACACTGAACATTAGGGTTTTGAAGATACGGGAGCGAAGGTGGAGGTAGGTGGCGGCGTTGGATTTGAGACCGGCGGCTTCCGAGATTTCTGAAATGAAAAATTGGGATGTTGGAAGGAGGGGAAAGGGGAGAAGGCTAGGCTAAGGAAGGGGCCAAGGTGGACAAAGGGTAGGTCAAAGATGGACAAAAGAAAAAGTAAAGGCTAGGTCAAAGCTATAGAACAAGATGAGGACAAAGGCTGGGACAAAAGTTAAGACAAAGCTAAAGACAACGGTTAGACCAAAGTATAGGCTAAAGATAAGGGCAAAGGATAGGACAAGATAAGGACAAAGATTTAGACAAAGCTAAAGACAAAAAAAACTAGTCAAAGATCTAGGCTAAACTATAGACAAAAACAAGAACAAAGGTTAGGACACAGCTCATTGCAAAGCTTACGACAAAGATTTGGACAAAGGCTAGGACAAAGCTATGGGCAAAGTTCTATAAAAAGATCAGGACAAAAATTAGGCCAAAGCTAAGGACAAAGGTTAGAACAAGGAATAAGACAAAGTCATAGACAAAGCTAAGAATAAATATAAGAGCAAAGATTAGGACAAAGGTTATTGCAAAACTATGGACAAAGCTAAGGGTAAAGCTATGAACAACAGTTAGGCCTAAGTTTAGTACAGAATTTAGGACAAGTCTAAGTACAAAAAAACTAGACAAAGATTATTACAATTACCTAGACAAAGTTTAGGACAAAGATTTAGACAAAGTTATTACCAAAGGGAAGGACAAAGCTATAGACAAAAACCAGGGCAAAGACCTAGACAAAGGTTAGAACAAAGACTAGGTCAAAGCTATAGACCAAGATAACGACAAAGCTAAGGACAAAGCTTAGGACAAAACTAAGGAAAAAAACTAGATCAAAACTGAAGACACAGCTTGGTACAAAGCTATAGACCAAGCTAAGGACAAACCCATTAACCAAGCCTAGGACAAAGGTTTGGCCAACGATTAGGCCAAAAGTTAGGACAAAGCTCAGAACAAACCCCCAAACCAAGCTCTAGACAATCCAAACCAAGAAAAAAACACTCACGCGGAATCCTGCTCATCCCAAACGTCGTCGGCCAACAAATCACCGACGACAACGCCCTCAAACACGCCCTGCGGACCTCCACTTCCGATATCGACGGATGCAATCTTAGCTTCGAACTCTCAATCATCACAATATCCAGAGCAAAAAGGAAGTGTGGCAGGAGACTTTCAATCCCAGGGAGTCCCAATCTAAACAGATTCCGTCCATAATAGAATAGAGTGCATAGCATCACACGCTCCTTCTCCACCAGACACTGGAATACGGTAGCGTAGAAATTTGCGAGCTGAGCATTCGGGATCCGTTCATTCGACGATTTCGAAGTGATAATTCTGATGAGCGAAGCCAAGGCGGCAGCTCTTCCAGCCACCACTCCATCCACTAGATGATCCTCTTTGTGAGTCGTCACATCCGATTCTCCGGCTACCGATGAGCACGATGATCCGACACTTTTGCGGCGCGCAACGGCACTGTGCCCGCCGAGCATCGCACTGCTATCCGATCGGCCCATCATTGGGCTCATCGCGTCCGGGATGTCGTCGAGGTCCACTGAGTGAAGCGATAGGCCGGATATTACATCTGAAAGAACAATGATAATTTTTTTTAATTATGAGCAATAAAACCCTAATTTTCCTATTAATCCTAGCTACAGTAACCTACACAAATCCGCATTCTGACATGCTAGAAAAGGCTGGGTGCCCCATAACGGGTTAGACGTCGTGGAAAGGGCTAGATCGCGGATTAGGGATCTTTTTCTTCGGTTCGTCTTCAGAAGGGGTTGCCTGGCGGGGCAGGAATGGCCCCGGAGGCGTCGGGAGGAGGTGGGATGGACCGTCAAGGTAGTGCTGAAGAGTGGAGGAGGTGGAAGCGGATGAGGAGGAAGGATTAGGGGATTTTGACGTCTTCTGACGTCTTCTAGCTTCTGATTCTGGAATCAGAATCCTCCAGAATCCCTTAGAATCCATCAAAAATGATCAGAAGACCTGATAAAGCTTCTAGGAAAGTCAGAACTAGTTAGAAGACGTCAGAAGGAGTCAAAAGACTTCAGAAGGAGTCAGAAGACGTCAGAATCAGAATTCTGGCTCCAGAAGCTTCCAGATGACTCTAGAATAGTCAAAATAGCTATTCTGATCGTTCGAAGCGGTTAGAAGACTTCAGAAGCCTTCAGAATCCCTTAGAATCCCGTAGAATCCTTCAAAAATGATCAGACGACCTTATCCAGCTATTCTGGATCTTCTAATCTTCTAGAAGATGTCAGAATCAGAATTCTGGCTCCAGAAGCCTCCAGAAGCCTCCAGAAGACTCCAGAATAGTCAAAATAGTTATTCTGACCGTTAGAAGCTTCTAGAATCCCACAGAATCCCTCAGAATCCCCAAAATCCTCCAAAAAACCTTATCAAACCATGAAAATCCACCAAAATCCACCAAAAAACCACCAAAAATTTCGCAATTCCAGGTAGAAAACGACTACTTTTTTGGCGGGCGGGTGGCCATGGCAATGCCATGTTTCGCAATCTCTCTCTCTCTCTCTCTCTCATTCAATAAAGTCTCAAAACTCGTTTTTCATCCTCTCCGTCACTATATACATGTGTGTCTAAGTCTCTTCGACTATCCTTTTCTCTCTCTCTCTCTCTCTCTCTCTCTCTCTCTCTCTATCTCTCTCCTGCTTCCGTTGAACGGTAAATATATCACGCAAACATCGTGGATTCTCGGAGGTTTGTCAGACCCATTTGCCCGACAAAATAACAGTTTTGTCGACAAAAAGGACCAAAATTCCATGAAAAAACTCCATTTTTCATGGTTTTTTTGTCCGAAAAGTGACAAAAAAGGCAAAATGTTTTCACAATACATTCTCCTTTTTCTCCTTTTTCAAATCGATGACACAACAATCAAAACTATTGGAAGGAAGCGGAGAAAGAGACCAGGAGCCAAGAGAGAGGGGAGCGAGAGGAGCAAATAGATTAGTAACCAATGGAAAGCCGAAAGAACGGTTTGTCGACAAAAAGAGACATTTCGTTAGACAATTGCTTATGCTACTGTCAGCTTGAATCTAGCTGCTAGATAGCGTTTGTCCGGCAAATATAACCGTTTTGTCCAGGGTTGGCGAGCCAGCGTGTTTACCGTGTCGAGTTTGTCAACACCTAATAGGTAGGTGTTTACAAAAAACAACGTAAACAACAACAACAACGTTGTAAAAACAATAACACCTAGCAAGGCCACGCCCACACCTTCAGCGTGTTGAGCACGCTGGCCCACCAACCCTGGTTTTGTCTGACAAACAGTCATCTAGGCCTTCAGAACACTCCATAAACTATAAAATCAAGGTTAGCCCTGATTTAGCAATCTAGAAAAGGCTAAATTGGAACTTAACCAGACTAGATCCCCTAGACGAGCTTAGAAGAACAAACTTAGCATTTCTGCCTTAAGAATAGTCATCTAAACCTCCAGAAGCCTCTGCTGACCAAAAAACAAGCCTTATCCTTCTTTAGCTACCCAGAATATCTTAAAATGAGGCTTAACCAGACTAGGTTCGTTAGATAAGCTTAGAAGAGCAAAACAAGTCATTTTATCGGAAAAATAGTCATCTAGGAGCCCTGGAGGCTCTTATCCCGATTAAGCCTTGTTTTCCTGACCTAAACTTCAAATTCGAGCTTTTTTATCAACAAAATGAACTTCTAGGTAGTTCTATTAGCCTAGAAACTCGCTATTCTCCTAGTTTTGCTAGCCAAGGGCTTAATCTAGCAGTTTTCGACGATTCTTAGCTTTTTGGCTAGATTTAGGCTTGTTTTATCCACAAAAACTTAAAAATTCCGTGCCGGAACCGTGCCTGTCTTCAAATTCGATTTTTCTCAGCGATCAAACAATGAAAGTGATAGCTTTTGACGAGTTCTACACGATAAACTGGTTTAGGAAGCTGTTAGCCTGGACATAAATATCTTAAAATAGAAATCTAGTCATTTGAAGGCTATATTTCTATTTTAAGCCATTTAAGACCAGGCTAACACCTTCCAAAACCAGTTACTCACGTAAAACTCGCCCAGATCCATCATTTCCCTTTCTTAATCCTTTAAATTCTCAAATTCGAAGAGCGGCACGTTTTCGGCACTAAATTCCAAAGTTTTAGCGGATAAAACCAAGCAAAATCTAGCCAAAAAGCTAAGAATCGTCGAAAACCGCTAGATTAAGCCTATAACCATCAAAACTAGAGGAATAGCGTTTTTCCAGACTAAAAAACCCATCTAGAACTCTATTTTTCGATAAAAACGCTTGATTTCAAAGTTTTTGCATAGAAAACAAGGTTAAATCAAGGTAAACGTCTATTTCTTGTCATTGATTAGCTAATCCATGTCTAACTTAGTTTTTCTGATATGAAAACTGCTTAGTTCGAGCTTCTAACCTAGTCTAGCTTCAAAAATCCAAAAATCCATAGAAAAAACCCACCAAAACTACAGTAATCCACTATATATAAACCAAATTCGCTTCTATTCGGAATATATAGATGCTAGTCAATCGAAATGGAAAATGGAAATGTGGAAATGGGTGGGGAGAGGACTAGCCACCCGAAAAAGGTACATTATGCAAATCGCTATGACCACCTTTTTATTAGCGAAAGAGAGAGAGAGAGAGAGAGAGAGAGAGAGAGAGAGAAAATTTCCACGTGGCCATTTCCTACCTGCTTCTTCCTCAGCTATAATAGTAAGACTGTGCTCCGCGCAACCAAATCATCGGGGGAAATAATACAAATGAACAAACAAAGAGCGGCGCGAGATAGACCTTGACATGTTTGTGAGCTCTATGAGAAAGAGAGAGAGAGAGAGAGAGAGAGAGAGAGAAAAAGTGCCAACTTGTGATCTTTCGAGCTTATATGGAATAGCTTAGCCTTAGCTTAGCTTAGCCTAAGCTCAGAAAACCCACTATTCCTCGACATCCGGAACAACCATCGCTTCCATGAGCTCGACTCCCCATCCATGGACACAAAAACTAATAAATGATTCGTGGAATCAAAAAAAAAATGATGGCATGCAGCGCCTCCTCCCTATTGTTTGCTATTCAATAGCTTTTATTGTCCCCCTTCTTTCTATACATGGCCTAGAATCCGACTTTTCCATGATATAAAAAACTACAGTAATCCTTCAAAGTAGATTACTGTATCTATCTACTAACTATGATTCTGATCCACCGTAACCGGAGAAGACGAAGGATACGGTTCGCGTAGGAATAGCAATTTGGAAGTGAATCTGGAGACGGCTTCATTCAATTGAATCGAGAACGATTGTTGTTGCGGTGGGGACGGCGTCGATGGACGGTGCATTGTGCATCTGGAGATCTAAGCAGTTTAAATCCGAGAAAAAGCTTGCCGAAAACGTGCCGGACCATAACTCCAGTTAAACTCGATATTTTAAAGCTCTCAAAAAATGAAAATGATAGCTTTTGACGAGTTCTACACGATAAACTGGCTTAGAAGCGTTCTAGCGTAGCCTGAACCGAGTTATCTAGCTTAAAACAGCTCTAACTTCGTCCAGAAAAAGCCTAAACCTTCCTAAACCAGTTAATCCTGTAGAACTCGTCAAAATCTATAATTTCCATGTTTGGATAGGTTAAAAATATCGAGTTTAAAGGGAATTACGTGCCGGACCATAACTTCCGTTAAACTCGACATTTTAAAGCTCTCAAATAATGAAAATGATAGCTTTTGACGAGTTCTACACGATAAACTGGCTTAGAAGCGTTCTAGCGTAGCCTGAACCGAGTTATCTAGCTTAAAACAGCTCTAACTTCGTCCAGAAAAAGCCTAAACCTTCCTAAACCAGTTAATCCTGTAGAACTCGTCAAAATCTATAATTTCCATGTTTGGATAGGTTAAAAATATCGAGTTTAAAGGGAATTACGTGCCGGACCATAACTTCCGTTAAACTCGACATTTTAAAGCTCTCAAAAAATGAAAATGATAGCTTTTGACGAGTTCTACACGATAAACTAGTTTAGAAGGGTGCTAGCTCAGTCTGAACCGAAATAGGTAGCTTAAAAAAGCTCTAGCTCGATTTCTGCTAAATCTAGGGCTTCCAAAACCAGTTAATCATGTAGAACTTCTTAAAAAACATCATTTCCAATTTTAATCGCTTAAAATATCGAGTTTAAAGGGAATTACGTGCCGAAAACGTGCCGGACCATAACTTTCGTTGAACTCAATATTTTAAAACGATCAAAAAATGAAAAATCTAGCTTTTGACGAGTTCTACACGAT
Organism: Caenorhabditis wallacei; assembly: GCA_963932035.1. Taxonomy (NCBI): domain Eukaryota; kingdom Metazoa; phylum Nematoda; class Chromadorea; order Rhabditida; family Rhabditidae; genus Caenorhabditis; species Caenorhabditis wallacei. Next base: position 885,399 of record OZ009934.1, read on the forward strand.
AAACTAGTTTAGGAAGCTGTTAGCCTGGAAATGAACAGCTTAAAATAGAAATCTAGGCTTCAGAAGCTCAGATTTCTATTTTAAGCTATTTATTTCCTGGCTAAAAGTTTCCTAAACCAGTAAATCGTCTAGAACTCGCCAAAATCCATAATTTCCAATTTTAATCGCTCAAAAAATAGAATTTAAAGGGAGGCACGCTTCTCTAAAAAGCTAATCTAGACCTTCTTTAAAGGGAGTCTCTAGCTTAGCTTTTATCGCCTTTAAACTGCTATTTAGCCTAAATAAAGCTAATCAAAAGAGCCAAAATCCAAAAAAATCCGAAAAAAAAAGTCGCCGGGCTCCTTATGAAGAGTGCTTCGCTTCATTCTTTCCAAAGAAAATTGCGGCGATTCCTTAGTTTGTTTTGCGTCCGTCCTCCGTTTTTTCCCTCCCTCCCCCCATCAAAGGTCAATAACCGGTTGGATGCGGGGGGGGAATCGAGGAAAACTATGATGAAGATGATTCGTTTTGAAGAGGAGGAGGACGTCTTCTGGATAATTGACCGAATGCCTCTTTTTTCCTCCTCTTCCCGTGTATTCTCCTGGTTCCCGGGACAAGTATTGACTTTACTAATCCAAAGTGAAACCCCCTCTCTCCTTCCATTTTCCGTAATGAGGGTTTCCCTCTAATATCATTCTTATATATAAAACGCAAGTGGACTCTGCACGTTTGTTTGTAATTCCGCATTTTTTCTAGCCACGGGAAAAATTGAACCTGTGACCTTTTGGGCAGAGTGCAAGGACACTACCACCTTGACACGCGTGCAAACGTAGAGAACATAAAAATAGTGGTAGATATAAAAAAAAACTATTTCTGACGTGAGGACTATTGAGTGGCGAAGCCACGAACAGTTAAGCCTACGGCCCCGCCGAAGGTGGGGAAGTAGGCTGGTAGGTATATAATTTGGAAGAATCGGGGGAATTCTTTAAATGAGGAAGTGGCCTTGTGTATTGAACAACTTGACCCATACTTTGAGATTCTTTGGAAAAAAAAGGATGGAAAAACTTAGATCAATCGGTTCAGAATGACTTTGGCTATTTCAATATACAGTAACCATACTAACCAGAAAAGCTTTTCCAAAAAAAAAACTTTGAAAAAAGGTGCCGAAAACGTGCCTCCCTTTGGAATTCAAGAACGGCACGTTTCTGACTTGAATAGTGTCTACTTAGCAAACTTTGTTAGAGATCCAGCAGCTAGCTTAGCCTACTTACAGTACCTTTTACAAAAAATATATCATATTCCAAACTGAAATTGATACATTTTTGTTTTGGTACTGTACTTTGCTAAGATCTTGGCTAGTGCCGTAAATTAGGTTCTTAGCAGGTACTATTAAATAGTGAAAACGTGCCAAAAACGTGCCGGACCATAACTCCAGTTAAATCCGATATTTTAAAGCGTTCAAAAAATGAAAACGATAGCTTTTGACGAGTTCTACACGATAAACTGGCTTAGAAGTGTTCTAGATTAGTCTGAACCAAGTTAGATAGCTTAAAATAGCTCTAATTTCGTCCAGAATAAGCCTAAACCTTCCTTAAATAATAAATTGATACATAAATTGCTTAAATTAGAAATCTGAGCATCTAAAGGCCAGATTTCAATTTTAAAGCATTCATGATCATTTAAACTAGGTTAACTCCTTCCAAAACCAGTTAACCATGTAGAACTCTCCAAAATCCATTATTTTATTTTTTGATAGCTTAAAAATCTCAAATTTGAAGGGAGTTACATGCATCCCTTCAAACTCGATATTTTTAAGCCCTCAAAAAATGAAAATGATAGCTTTCAACGAGTTCTACACCATAAAATGGCTTAGGACGCTGCTAGCTTAGTTTGAACCAAGTTAGATAGCTTAAAACAGCTCTAGCTCGGTTCCTACTAAATCTAAACCTTCAAAAACCAGTTAATCATGTAGAACTCGTTAAAAATCATCATTTCCATGTTTGATAGCTTAAAAACATTTAGTTTGAAGGGAGGCAAGCAATTTCAGTTAAATCTGATGTTTTAAAGCTCTCAAAAAATGAAACTGATAGCTTTTGACGAGTTCTACACGATAAACTGGCTTATGAAGCTGCTAGCTTAGTCTGGACCAAGTTAGATAGCTTACAGTAGCCTAGCAGCTTCAAAAAACCATTTTAAACCTATGTTTTCATAGTAATATAGTCAATGTGCTTAAAATAGACGGTAACTCTTCAAAAAAACAACCAAAACCACCAAAATCTAGGCAGATCTTAAAAACGAAAAAAAATCCAAAAATCCAAAAAAAAACTCACCCTTAAAATCATAGCTCAACCTATTCAACCTCGTTGGCTCCTCCAACGACAACGCCGTTTGGCGTCGTCGTCTCGGCGGTGCGATCGGCGTAATTTTGTTTCGAATAGTTCTCAAAATTCAAATAAGAAACCACGTTCTTCTTCAACCGTCTGCGTCTCTCTTCTCTATCTATCGAAAACCAGCGAAAATCAAAGTATGGTCGAAGGAGAAGAGAAGAGACACCCTATCGATGTCCGATCTGCGCTCTCTTCATCTATATAGGTCTCTAGTCGATTCCGAATCGAAACTAGTTGGTTTTTCTCGTTTTTTGGACAGTTTTTGGGTCAAAACTTCGAAAAAATCGTGAAAAAATGCAAAAAATCACGAAAAAACGGGGAAAAGTTACGAATAAGGACGAGGCAAACACAGTCGTTGATACCTTTCGGTGTTTGTTCAAATATAATACAAACCAGTCAAGCTTATCACCTTTTCTCTCTCTCTCTCTCTTCATTTTCCTCGACTTATCATCTTTTCCATATTGAAAGAGAGAGAGAGAAAGGGAGGAATTGACACTTTTGATAGTTTTTTTTCGGATGGATAAATTGAAAAGGTCAAAGATTTAGGAGAGGAGAGCTAAGAATAGACTAGGATTACTGTAGTTGGGTTACTGTAGCGTGTCAACCAAAAGCACAGATTTAAGGAGATTACTGTATTTGAATCAAAAAGGTTACTGTAGCTTCAAAATCTGATAGGATTACTGTAGTCAACCTAAAAGGGTTACTGTACTAAACAAATCGAGGTTACTGTAGATGGAAGGATTACTGTAGCAGTTTGAAAAAAGCAGTTAAAATTAGGATTACTGTAACCAGGTTACTAAAGCTATTCGGTTACGGTAAGCTGATAGTAGCAGGATTACTGTAGATAAATCTATATAGATTACTGTAACCATTAAAATTGTTGATTTAGCCGGGTTACTACTATTCAGGGTAATGTAGATTAATAAAGTGAGGATTACTGTAGAAAAATCAGATGGATTACTGTAGATAACTTCAGAATAATATTGTTCTATGGATTAATGTAGTCGGATCCCTGCAGACGGATCAAGATTACTATAGATTACTTCTTGACATGCATGGATTACGGTAGGATTACTATACCCCGATCTAGGCCGGGTTACGGTAATTTTGCATCAAGATTACTGTACCCAAATCATTTTTGGCTCGAAAATACGGTTACTGTAGCTAAAGGTACCGTACCATTCATACCGGATTACTATTCATACAGTAATCTAGAACTACAGCAGGATTACTGTAGCTAACAAAATCTAGATTACTGTGTCCATTGGATTACTGTACCTAGACCACTTTCAGTCCATTTCCACAGTAGGATTACTGTAGCTGACTAATTCTAGGTTACTGTACCCCTCAAAAAAACCAAAAAAACTCACCATCCGACACCCCATCATTATTCTTCTTCAAATGCCCTAAATGTTCATTGACACGCGTTCCCATCGTCGAGTTCACAATTTGGAATAGCCAATCTCCAACCAATTCCAACATCCGATCAGTTTTCGGTCTCTTGTTCCCAACGAACGGCATTGTTGCTTGGTTAGCTGTAATACCTCTATTATAAGGGCACAGGTACCGTAACCCACCGATTAAAAAGTTCGTCACAAATCGTTGTGCCGTTTTATAAGGGGAAATCGATTCTGGAAGTTGCTTCCGAATTTCCATCTGATGAATTCCCGGTCTCAACGTGGAATCATTGCCAACCGGTGCGGATACTGTAGAATTATGGACCAATTGACTGATACTCTCTCCCGGTTCCCCTCCTCCTCCTCCTTGTTCTGGAGCAGATTTGTAGGTCAGCGTGGAGGAGGTTAGTTCAGAGTTTCGAGACGCGTTGGAGCTCATCAGCCGATCTCGGGATACTGTAGATGTGCCGGTGGCTGTGGAAGTTTTGCCGGATGTGGTGGAGACGGGCGTGCCGTCGTCGACAATGATCTGGCCGATGGCGCCACCGAGGGAGACGTAGCGAGAGGAGTCGCCGGCGGTTGAGGTGGTGCGCTGGAAATATTGGATTACTGTAGCAATCCTGGGATTACTGTAGCTAGAGAAATCGAGATTAGTTAAGCGAATGGATTACGGTAGCTAGACCACTTTAGACTATTTTCACAATAGGATTACTGTACCCGATTCTAAACTATTTTAGCTTGCCGGATTACGGTATGGATTACTGTACCTAGAACACTTTAGAATGTCTTTATAATAGAATTACTGTACCCGAATCTAGATTACTGTAGCCCACCGGATTAGGATTACTGTAGGTTTTGATCTAGTTTGGATTACTGTAGATAGCTTTAGAACTCGGGGATTACTTTATATCTTTTCTAAAGGATCTTGAATCCGGAAAGATTACTGTACCGCATAGAGTACTGTAGAAAAGTTCAGGAGGGTCTGGGTTACTGTAGCCGGGATTACTGTACCTTATGAAAACGGGTTACTGTACCCAGATAATACTAAATACAGTACTACCAGATTAGGGTTACTGTAGAGAAACCTAAAATCTTAAGGATTACTGTACCCCATGGGTTACTATCTACACTATAAACTACAGTAACCTTGACCATAACATAATTACTGTAGTTGTATCTAAACGGGCTAATGTAGAAAGGTCCACTGTACCCAATAGGATTACTGTACCCAGATCCTTTAAGCTACAGTAGTCTCCAAATAGGATTACTGTAGAAATTTCTACTGTACCCACTAGGATTACTGTACCTAATTGGTTACTGTACCCAGATCCTTTAAGCTACACTAATCTTCAACTAGGATTACTGTAGGATTACTGTTCCTAAGCTACCGTAGCCTAAAACAAGGATTACTGTAGATTGAACCAACTGGTTTACTGTACCTAGACCCGGATTACTGTACCTCCCACTTACATTAGTCTGATGACTATGTGTCTCCGTTAAAATCGAGGCAGTCCTAGTGCTCCCTGGAGTCTTTCCCAACTCCTGATTCGAATTCCTCAAATCAATTTTCACTTTCGAATCTCCATAAAACAAATCGACCATTCTTTGGAGGGTTACTGACGCCAGGAAGAAGGAAACTCCTTGAGCAGCTGATGAGCTAGCCAGTTCCATGTTAGACGTCGAAATTGATGAGTGGGTTCTTCGGGGGGAATTTCCGTCTGGAAAAGGGATAAAATAGGCTTAAAATAGGCTAAAAAAGGCTAAAAATAGGCTTAAAAAGGCTTAAAATAGGCCTAAAATAGGTATAAAATGACTAAAAATGAGTGAAAAATAGGGTTAAAAAACTTAAAAATATGCTTAAAATAGTCTTTAAAAGTCTAAAATTAATCCTAAAATAGATCGAAAATAGGTCTAAAATAGGCTTAAAAAGGCTAAAAATAGACTTAAAAATAGGCTAAAAAAGCCTAAAATAGGTTTAAAATAGGCTAAACAAGGCCTTAAAAAAGCCCTAAAATAGGCTTTAAAAAACCTAAAAACAGGCATAAAATAGGCTTAAAAAGCCTAAAAATCAAGTTAAAGTCTTAAAATGACTTTAAAATGCTTAAAATAGGCTTAAAAAGCCTAATCTAGGCCTAGTTTAAGCCTAAAATAGGCTAAAACTAGGATAAAAATAGGCTAAAAATAGGCTAAAAATAGGCTGAAAATAGGCTTAAAATAGGCTTTGAAAGCCTAAAAAGGGCTTAAAATAGGCTAAAAATAGGCTAAAATAGGCTAAAAATAGGCAAAAAAAAGGCCAAAAATAGGTAAAAAATATGCTAAAAATAGTCTAAAATAGGCTAAAAAGACCTAAAAATAGGTTAAAAATAGACTAAAAAATGCTTTAAAAAGGCTAAAAATGACTAAAAATAAGTTTAATATAGGCCTAAAATGAGGCCTAAGCTAAGCTTAGTTCAAGCCTAAAAAGGCTAAAAAAGACTAAAATATGGTTAAAAAGCCTAATCTAGGCCTAGTTTAAGCCTAAAATAGGCTAAAACTAGGATAAAAATAGGCTAAAAATAGGCTAAAAATAGGCTGAAAATAGGCTTAAAATAGGCTTTGAAAGCCTAAAAAGGGCTTAAAATAGGCTAAAAATAGGCTAAAATAGGCTAAAAATAGGCAAAAAAAAGGCCAAAAATAGGTAAAAAATATGCTAAAAATAGTCTAAAATAGGCTAAAAAGACCTAAAAATAGGTTAAAAATAGACTAAAAAATGCTTTAAAAAGGCTAAAAATGACTAAAAATAAGTTTAATATAGGCCTAAAATGAGGCCTAAGCTAAGCTTAGTTCAAGCCTAAAAAGGCTAAAAAAGACTAAAATATGGTTAAAAAGCCTAATCTAGGCCTAATTTAAGCCTAAATTAGGTCCAAAGAAGGCTTGAAATAGGCTTAAAATAGGCTAAAACTAGGCCAAAAATAGGCTTAAAATAGGCTAAAAATAGGTCAAAAACAGCTTTAAAAAGCCTAAAAATAGTCTTAAAAAAGTCGTAAAAAGGGCTTACTTAATCTAGACCTAGTTTAAGCCTATTTTAAGCCTTTCTAGGCTATTTTTAGCCTATTTTAAGTTAAAACAGGCTAAAAATAGTCTTTAAAAAGCCTAAAAAGGCCAAAAATCCCAAATTTTTCAAATTTTTCACTGCAAAACCCTCAAAACCACCCACTCAAACACAGATTCCTTGTCGCATCGTGTCCCAATATCTTAGCCGGTGAATCGAAAAGACATAGCATATTAAACCATGTCCGATACAATAAATGTACTTCATTCTCATCCTCATCTGAATTAATCTGGACATTTTCAAATTGTGCCACACTTTCATCCGAAATTTCAATTTTTAAATAGTCATCTCCATACATTTTTCGACAGACTAACACTGATAAGCCGAGAATCTTTTTCGCCCAACATTCAATGATCGGCACCTGTAATTTTCATCATTTTGAAGGGGGGTTAGGTGGGGAAAAAGGGGCGGGGCTTATTTTTCCGCTATTTTTGTCAAAAAAATTGTTTTATTTGTTAGAAAAATTAGGCTCCGCCCACTTTACTTGATTTAGCTGAAAAAATGATTTTATTTTCTGAAATCTAGATTTTTTTAAATTTGGCTCCGCCCACTTTTTGCAATTTTCGCCGAAAAATTGGTTTTTTTTTTTTAAAAAAAAAATAAATCAGGACTAAAACTAAATTAGGCTCCGCCCACTTCTGGAAAAATGAGAAAGTTAGGCTCCGTATATTTTTTCAAAAAAAAAAAAAAAAAAGAAAAGAAAAGTGGGCGTGGCCTAAATTCTTAATTTTAAAAAAAATGATAGGAAAAAGTGGGCGGAGCCTAATTAAAAAACAGCCTAATTCCTTCAAAATCAACATAAAAACCCCCAGAAAAAAAAAAACGAAAAAAAAGTGGGCGGAGCCTAAATCCCTAGTAAAAAATCGAAAAAAAAAAAGTGGGCGGAGCTTCCTAAAAAGAAGCGTGACCTAGATCCTACAATAAAAAAAGGGGCGGAGCCTAATTTCCCAATTTTTCCATTAAAACTAGCTAAATCCCTTTAAAATAGCGCTATTCAAGGAACCAAAAAAGGGGCGGAGCCTCCAATAAAAAGGGGCGTGGCCTAATCCTATTCAAACTATCTCAATCATTTTAGAACCATTATTTAAAAAAAAAAGGAAAAAAAACACTAAAAAAGGGGCGGAGCCTATTTTCCATTTTTCCGCTAAAGCTATCTCAATCATTTTAAAAACGTACTTTTTAAAAAACAGAAAAAAAAAACCAAAAAAGTGGGCGTGGCCTAAACTTAAATTTCCCATTTTCTCTTCTCTATTATTATCTTACATTATGCCTCCACCTCCTCGCCAAACTAGCCAATGAACTCCAATACGTCAACGACGGTATATGTTCATTGATCACCGCACTCAACCACATCTCAAACAGAGTATCCGCCACTCGAATACACGTTCTCGTTCCCATTTCTTCCGTCGCATTCGGCTCCGACAACAGGATATCCGAACTGTTCAACAGGAAACTAATCGATCGCGCCCATACTTCATCCTGATACTTTCTACTCGAGTTTCGGGTCAAATGTTTTAATGACTCCAACACCATCTCAATCTCAATCGCCTGCCGTTCAATTGCGAGACCACGGGGGACTTGTGACGTGTCGAAATCATCCTCTCTTCTACAGAATACCCATCGGAGGGCGTCGATGATGTTGCGAAAGTATTTTTCTGGGGTGGCGAGGAGCGGGGTGGGGATGTTGTTGTCGGGTGTGTCGCAGAGAGCGCGCAGCCAGTGGAGATAGATTCGGACGGCGCCTGGAAGTCATTTTTTATTATTTTTTGGTGAGAAAAGTGTGCCGGAAAAGTGCCGTAATTATGAATTTTCCAGAAAAACTATTTCCGTGTGCCGGAATCGTGCCGTAGCTTGCGAACTAACGAAAAATCGATTTTCGGGCATAACTCCGTTGAAACAGGACATTTTAAGCCCATCAAAAATGGAAATGATAGATCTAGCCGAGATCTACATAATGAAAAGTATCTAAAATAGTCTAAGCTAGTTTAAAGGGAGCTAACTCCCTTTAAACTTCTAGAGATATTCCAACTAGTTTAGATCCATAATTTCCATTTAAGATCAGCTTAAAACACCCATTTTCCGTGAAATTATACTAGAATTAGCTATTTTAAGCCTTCAAAACATAATCTAAGTATAGATAGAAGACCACACAACAGCTAACTTCACAATATCAGTCATACCTTAATTATTTAGTGTAGTCTTCCATTTTTTACACAATTAATAAGGTTACGGTAATTAGGTGTGTTCTGCAATGTACAGTAATCCAGTTTTGCTTAAATTCCAGAGAAAAATGAAAAAAAAAAGTTTTTTGAATAGCTAGATGTACTTTTTACATAGATTTTAGCATAACTACCATAATCCAAGGTTATAAAATACCAAATAAGTCATTTTCAGCTATTTTAAGCAGAATTTCCTTAAAATTCCTAGAAAAAACTCTTAAAAATGCAGTTTAAACCTTGCTAAGTTTCATTTTTACATCGTATTTAACATTGTTACATTTGAATAACTATTATGGTAAATGATAAGTAAAAATATCTTTTATCTAGGTTAAAGTGCAATTTGTAAGAGGTTTTTGCAGGAATTTAAACGAAAATCTAGTTGAAAATAACCAAAAGCAGCTTGTTTTGTAACTTCAATGCTATCTTTAAATATGATTATTTAATAACCGTGGATTACGGTGATTAAGGTCAAAACTATGTAAAAATAATGTTTATCTAGGTTAAAAATGCAATTTCTATGGTTTTTTACATTAATTTTAACGAAAATCTAGTTGAAAATAGGTTAAAAACAGCTTATTTGTTAACTTCAATGCTATCTTTAAAGGTGATCATTTAATAACCCTGGATTATGGTGACTAAGGTGAAAACTGTGAAAATAACATTTATCTAGGTTAAAAACGTAGTTTTTCTTAGTTTTAGTTGGAAATTTTAATTAAAAATGGCTTATTCTGTAGTTCAAAAGTTATTTTTGAAATTTTTATATAATTATAGTAATTATGATAGATGCAAGAACACAATCTAGGTACTATACTGAAGATTATAGTTGAAACTATGTAAAAATAACGTTTAGCTAGGTTCAAAACGTAGTTTTTCTTAGTTTTTACTGGAATTTTAACTCAAAATGGCTTATTTGTTAACTTCAATTGTATCTTTAAATACATTCATTTTATAATCCTGGATTACGGTGATTAAGTTAAAATCTATGTAAAATTTACGTTTAGCAATGTTAAAACGTTGTTTTTCTTAGTTTTTACTGGAATTTTGATTGAAAATGGCTTATTCAATAGTTTAAAGGCCATTTTTTTAAAATTTTTATATTTAATTATGGTAAATTCAATGTAACAATGATTATATTAGTTAGCTATGTTAAAAGTTCATTTTCCATAGTTTTAACTGGAATTTTAACTACTTTAGACCGTTTTTCTTGTAATTTAAAGGTTTTTAAGCACCAAAACTATCAAATTTCATGTATTTTTCATGTTTTTAAGCTATAAAAACCCAAAAAAATGCACTTTTTATCACTAATCCCCATTAAAATACCTTTCAACGTATCATAAATGAACGATTATTTACAAAAAAAGTTCCTTTTCCATAGTTTTAACTGGAATTTTTAACAATTTAGATAGTTTTTCTTGGATTTTTAAGGTTTTTAAGTATCAAAACTATCAAATTTAATGTATTTTTCATATTTTTAAGCATAAAATCCCAATTTTTATCACTAAACCAAACTAAAATACCTTTCAAAGTATCATAAATGATCGTTTTTCTTGAATTTTTAAGATTTTTTAATGTATTTTTCATGTTTCTAATCTATAAAATCCCAAAAAATGTACCTTTCAACGTATCATACTCCCGACTCGTTGCAAATGACAATGTCAACGAATGATTCAACACTTGCATACACCATTTCAAGTGTTCCTCATTATTCAATCGAATCGAACCGCCCGTTTCATCAGAATCCGATCGAGTTAGCTCAAATAGCAGTGAGGAGGCGACGGATTGTGATGTGGCTCTGAATGTCGATATATCTTAGCTAAGCTAAACTAAGCTAAGCTAAGCTATGCTAAGCTAAGCTAAGCTAAGCTAAGCTAAGCTAAGCTAAGCTAAGCTAAGCTAAGCTAAGCTAAGCTAAGCTAAGCTAAGCTAAGCTAAGCTAAGCTAAACTAAGCTAAGCTAAGCTAAGCTAAGCTAAGCTAAGCTAAGCTAAGCTAAGCTAAACTAAGCTAAGCTAAGCTAAGCTAAGCTAAACTAAGCTAAGCTAAGCTAAGCTAAGCTAAGCTAAGCTAAGCTAAGGTTAAAGCTATCAAAAAGATGGTTAATATCTAGTTTTTTATTCTGAGCAAGATCCCATTAACCATTTTCCGATAGCTCCAACTCTAGCTAAGATATTGCCTTTTTCGGGGGGAGGGCTTACTTGGTAAACAAATCGAGAATACTCGAGTTGAGGTCCGAGAACTCGAGTGTCGGCCATTGCTCGTACATATCGCCGCATAAACGGGCCTAGAAAATAAGGTTTTATTAGAAGGGCATGCCTTTAAAATAGAGGTAATCAAGGAATACGAATTTTTAGCTAAAAAGGGCAAAAAAGTACATTTTTAGCACATCTAAGCTTAAAAATAGCTAAATTTAACTACTTTTAGGTCAAAAAACTGTATTTTTATTGTTTTTAGGCTTAAAAATATACTGTTTCTTATAAAAATCGCTAAAATTCACGATTTTAGGTAGAAAAATGATATTTTAAGCATTTCTATCCCTAAAAATCCAATTTTTAAAATAAAAATAGCTAACTTTAACGATTTTTAGGTAGATAAACCTATATTTTTAGAATTTCTGAGTCTAAAAATCCGATTTTTAACTTAAAAATAGCTGAATTTCCCTATTTTTAAGATACAAAACTATATTTGTATTGTTTTTAGGCTTAAAAATATACTTTTTCATTTGAAATTCTCCGAATTTAACGATTTTTAAACCAGAAAACCAGGTTTTTAGTGTTTTTAGGAATAAAAATACCATTTTTCATGTAGAAATTGCTAAATTTCATGATTTTTAGGTGGAAAAATGTTATTTTAAGGATTTCTAAGCCTAAAAATACCATTTTCAATCTAAAATTAGCTTCATTTCACGATTTATAGGTCAAAAAACTATTTATTTATTGATTTTAGGCTTAAAAATATACTTTTTCATATAAAAATCACTAAATTTAACGATTTTTAGGTAAAAAAACCCCTATTTTTTAGCACATTTTAACTAAAATCACTCAATTTATTCCATAAATTCTAGGAAAAAACGTGACAATTGACATTGAATATAACTCAAGGTTACCTAGTCACTAGGCTAGTTTTCGACAACAAGTTTTCCCCAAAATTTTGGAGGAAACTGAGATGTTCAATGGAGATAAGCAATTAATTAAGGTGACTGGAGGGATGGAATGTGATGAATCTAATGAACATTTCTTTAAAAAATTGGTTAAAAATAGATGTTTTCGTCTGAAATTTTCAATGAAAATTTTATATTTTAGTGTAAAAATTCAAGAACATGGGGTTTTGAATTTTTAGGTGGGAAATTAGGGATTTTAAAAGTTTGCTGAACAAAAAATAAATTTTTTTAACAGTAAGAAAAATAGGTTTTTAGGTCAAAAAACACTAAAAATCCTAGTTTTTACTATAAAATTACTAGTTTTTCAGGGTTTTTATATGGGGAAATGGGGTTTTAATTTGCTAAATCATGGAAATTACTAAACTTTAAAATGTCAGAAAAATATGACTTTTCTAGTGTAAAAACCACATTTTTGAAGCAAAATCCATGGTTTTGGATTAAAAATTCTACTTTTCAGTTAAAAACGGCTTAAAAACCCACTTTTTACGGGTTTTAGGCTAAAAATCAATTTTTAAAGTACTGTTTTCAAATAAATAACTAAAAATGACTTTTTTACCTATAAAAACTTAGATTTTCCTCAAAAAATTCAATTTTAGGTTTAAATATAGCTAAAAACCCGTTTTTTCAAAGCTAAAAAGACTTTTCTAACAGAATCAGAGCGATAAAAATCGAAATTGAAAAAATCCAAAAAAATCAAAAAAGTTCCAAAAAAAAAAAAAAATTATTTTTCAAATTTCAATTTAAACCTAGTCCAAACCTATTTTTAACTACTTATTCGTGAATTTTAACTTATTTTAAGCTATTTTAACTCATTTTTCGGGTATTTTACCTATAAAAAACCCCCATTTTCCTATTAAAACACCCTTAAAACCCATTTTTCCGCCAAAAAAAAAATTATTTTCTCACTTTTTTAAAGGCTAAAAAAACTTTTCTAATAGAATCAGAGCGATAAAAATCAAAATTGGAAAAATCCAAAAAAAAATCAAAAAATCCAAAAAAAAAATTATTTTTCAAATTTCAATTCAAACCTAGTCCAAACATATTTTTAACTCATTTTAAGCTATTTTAACTCATTTTTCGGATATTTTACCTATAAGAAACCCTTTTTCCACTTAAAAAACCCCCAAAACCCGCATTTTTCCGTTAAAAAAACTATTTTTCTTCAATTTCCGACTTTGAAAAATGTTCAATATAATTAAATTTAAAGCTTAGTAACTAAGCTAAAAAGGTAATATCAATTTCCTACCTATCTACCTATATCTACCTATATATATATACCTATATATATAAATAACGAAGAAACTATTAAGGTGACGAATCGGAAAAGAGAGATGTACTTGTCTTTTTCTCTGTTGCCACTCATATAGATGACCATTTGAACGCAAGAGAGAGAGAGAGAGAGACATTGTCCAAGTGGCCTTTTATCAAGAGAGAGAGACTTAGACGAACCGAAAATTACCAATTAGGTCAGCCTCATTTCTTTGGCATCTACCTTAAATAATTCTAGTCATTTTTCAATTATTCTTAAGTTTTTAACATTAAAAACTATTTTTAAAAAGCTCAATAAAATCAAAAAGATAAATACCCAGTTAATTAGTCCTCGAGGACTACACGACCCCCCGAGTGGGGGTACGCAATTCGACGTGACGGTGTTTGCACAGATTCATGGGAAAATGGTTTTTCTGCGGGGAAAATGGGTTTTTGGTGGATTTTCGGGTAAAATCGATGTGAAAATGATGGAAATCGAGTTGAAAAATGGGAAAAACCACTGAAAATCAATGAAAATCACTAAAAATCCCCTAAAAATCACTAAAATCGAGAAAAAACCAATTTTTTCAGGGAAAACCTGGTAAAACCCTACATTTCTTAGGTATTCTGGACTTAAAAAACTCAGAAAACCCCCTAAAATATTTTTAAAACCCTTAAAAATAGCTGAAAATTCTTAAAAATCCGGAAAAATCGATTTTTTGTCAAAAAACCCCTGTTTTCCTATTTTTGATTTAAAAACCCCTAGTTTTCCTTAGTTTTCTGGTTTAAAACTCTCAGAAATGCTTCAAAATACCCCTAAAAACCCCTGAAATTCCCTAAAATTCCCTAGAAATACCAAAAATCGATATTTTCTAAAAATCCTAATTTTCCCCTTAAAAAATCTAATTTTCCCTAGTTTTCTGGCTTAAAAATGACTAAAAACTTCGAAAAATCGCTAAAAACCACCTAAAATACCCTAAAAACCCTAAAAAATAGCAAAAAATCGATATTTTCAATTTTTTCCCTAAAAAAACCTCATTTTCCCTAATTTTCTGACTTAAAAACCCCTAAAAACGTCGGAAAATCACTAAAAACCACCTAAAATACCCTAAAACCCCTAAAAATCCAATAAAAAATAGATATTTCCCCAAAAAAAAAAATAATTTAAATTCAAATAAAGCCTACTCAGCAAGTGCGCTCCACCGAACTAACCACCAAAAAAACGCCAAAAAAACCGCTAAAATTCCTAAAAATCCATCGAAAATTCAAAAAAAAATGCCATGAGAAAGCGCGCTCTACTGAACTCCCTAACAAATTCAAAAATCCCATAAAAAATTCAAAAAATCCCAAAAAAACATTAAAATTTCAAAAAAAAAACTCCTATTTTTATTTTCCATCAGCAATTCAAAAAATCCTCTATTTCATTTTTCGTGAGAAAGTGCGCTCTACTGAACAAAAAACAAGTAACTAACCTTTCCTTCCTTCCTCCTCCTTCTCCTACCCTCTACAGTAGTCGTAGTCAATTCCACCGTATCCTCAGATCCCGGATCCCTTCCACCAGAGATGACTCCTTCGGTCAGTGTGGGCAACTCCTTCAATATGTTCACAATTTGCTCCATTTCTCTTCCCTTTTTTTTGTGCTCTTTTCAATGCTCTCGTATGTTTACTTTTTGGTTGGTTAGTCTATTGGCTCGTCGTGTGCGAAACAACGGACAAAAAATAGGGAATAGTTTTTTTTTTTGGGAAAAAAACGAAAATAAAAGTTCGAAAAACTTTCTACTTTTTTTTCTTAGTTAAGAAATCTAGAATCACAGTGGGAAGTCACGCGAAAAATGAAAAACAAGACGATTAATCTTCCCGTCGTTTTTTTTTTAATATAAATTTTCTTAGCCCCTAATTCAAATGATTATATCTCGGCTAGTTAAAGAGCTATCAAAAAATTGTCAACTAATGAAACGTTGGCCTTGTTAAGCTCTATATTTTGTTAGTTGATCATTTTTTGATAGCTCTTAAATGAACCGAGATACAAGCGTTTGAAGTTGCGCGCCCCAAGCCATTTCTCTGCGTCTCTCTCCGGCAAGGCTTAATTTCAAACGCCTGTATCTCGGCTAGTTTAAGAGCTATCAAAAAACTTTCAACTAATGAAATATTGCTTATGATAAGAGCTATATTTCATTAGTTGGTCACTTTTTGATAGCTATTACAGGAGCCGAGTTATGATTGTTCAAAAAATCAGGACTTTTAAAATAACGAAAATTCTCTTGTTTTGAAAACCTCAATATTTCGGTTCCTGTAAGAGCTATCAAAAAAGTGTCAACTAATGAAATATAGCCCTTATCATAAGCAATATTTCATTAGTTGAACGTTTTTTGATAGCTCTTAAATTAGCCGAGTTATGTGCGTTTGAAGTTGCGCGCCTTCAAGACAGCAGGCTTTCTCTGCGTCTCTCATCATTTTTCTTTTATTGAGAAGGGCTGATAGAGCGCACTTGACCTAGCTAAAAAAAATTCTAGGCTATGTTAAAGATATGGCCTAGGATCCGACAAAAGCTCTTCCATGCCTCTAGCTAAGTAAATCCGGTTTAAAGGCGCAGAGACAAATTTAGAGGCATGGAAGAACTTTTGTCGGATTCTAGGCCACGCTTATCTTAAATCCTGAAACTATAGAAAACGCGCTCCATTGCTAATAATGTTTTCTTCAATTTCTATCCAAAAAAAAAAAGGTGAGAGACGCAGAGAAAAAGAGCGCCTCTTTCTGGGGGCGCGCAACTTCAAACCCTTATAACTCGGCTAGTTTAAGAGCTATCAAAAAAGTGTCAACTAATGAAATATAGGCCTTGTTAAGAGCTATATTTCGTTAGTTGAAAGTTTTTTGATAGCTATATCAGGAAGCGAGATATGAGCGTTTGAAGTTGCTTGTTAAAAAAGCCAAGAATTATAACTTTTTTGAGCGCGCTGCTTCAAACCCCTGTATCTCGGCTCCCGTGAGAGCTATCAAAAAACTTTCAACTAATAAAATATAGCCCTTAACAAGTGCTATATTTCATTAGTTGAAAATTTTTTGATAGCTTTTAAACTAAGCGAGATATAAGCGTTTGAAGTTGCGCGCCCCCCAAAAAGAACTCTAACTGTCTGCGTCTCTCCCACCTAACTTATTAAAAAAGAAGCTAAAAATGCAACCGCGCTCTATTAACAATTCAACAATTTAAAATTCAAAAAAAAAAGAAAAAAACAAACTTTATTATAACCCGAAAATATCGACAGCTTTCTCATCGTTGTTCTCAACATTCTCCTTCTTCCACTGCTTCCATAAGGGGAGGAGGATTCTGGAAAAAACAAAAAAAAAGAAAAACAACAAAATGATTCAGAAAAGAAATGCCCTTCTAATACAGGTATCAATGACTCAAAAAGGAAAAAGATAAGAAACAAGGAGAAACGCAGAGAAAAAAGGCGCCTTATTGAGTCATAGAAGAAAAGAATGGCAATGTTTGCTCTTCTTATTTCTTTTTCTCTTCTTTCAAAAAAAAAAAAGTTTTTTGATGATGGTTTTAATTGCAAAAATTTTCTTTTTTGTGGTGGGAAACCCTATTTTTTATTTATGAAAATATATAAAAAACCAAAAAAAAAATTTCTCGAAAAATCCCATTTTTAATAGCTAAATCGATGTATTTTTGTATCCTGAACAACTTTTTCTCTTGGAGCAACCCTTGAAAATCACTCCAAACCCCTTCAAATAGCCCAAAACTGAATTTTAGGTTTTGTACTCCTCGTGGACAATTTTTTGGTTTTTTTTTTTAGAATTTTCAGCATTTTTAGAGTATCAGAAAGCTTAGAACAACTAATTTAAACATTTTGTTTGAAAAATAGGGATTTTTCAAAAACTGGAGTTTTGTAGTTCTCGTGGACAAAATTTTTTTTTTCGGAAAAATCAAAATTTTGAAATGGATTCCGGTGTATTTTTCGGTTCTGAGCAACTTTTTCTCTTTGAGCAACCCTTTAAAATCACTTTAAACCCCTCAAATCCATGAAAAACTAAAATTTAGGTTTTGTACTCCTCGTGGACAACTTGATTTTGTGATTTTCGAATTCCCCATCTAAATCTACCCCAGACCACTTTTTTCTGTAGCTTAATCTCTTTTTTGAACGATTTTAGGGTACTGTAGTTTTGATTCTGTGCATACACCGAGGGCATCACGTCAAAATGCACTAAAATCAAAATTTCGAGTTTGGGACCCAACTAAAAGCTAGATAGGGGTAAAAAGGCATAAGGAATCTGAATTTCAGGTTTATTTTTAGTCTAGATAAGTTTAAAGTACCATTTTTGTTAGATAAAAGTGAAAAATCCCCTAAAAATCGCAAAAAAACCGAAAATTTCCTCTAAAAACTCTCAAAAACAACAATAAAAACATGTATAAAAGAGGGAAAAAAGACAAAAAGAGATGCGAAACCAATATTTTATGGACACATACAAACAACACTCTCACCCCTCTTTTATACATACATATATGTATATATATATTCAACACAATCGTTTTTATTGTCATGGAAGAGAAAAAGCATCAGAAAAAGTGCCTGGTTTGAAAAAAAAATGGAACAAAAAAATGGACCTCATGAGTCTAGACAAGTGGGATTACGGTAGGTGCAAAAAAAAATAAATTGAAAAAAAAAATTTTTTTTCAAAAATTCAAAATTTTAATAGCTAGATCGAGGTATTTTGGTACGCTGAGCAACTTTTTCTCTTGGAGCAACCCTTGAAAATCACTCTAAACCCCCTAAATCCAGTAAAAACTGAATTTAGGCTGTGTACTCCTCGTGGACAACTTTGGATTTAGGATTGGTTTCTCTTGGTTTTCGGCACGATTTGGCACAGCTTGGTTAGTTTTGGACTGTCTCATCGTGGCACGGAACGGCACAAGTTGATCTGAACTAAACTGAAAAAAAAACAATATCTGAGTACAGAATATATAAGATCTGACTTCTAGGGCTCATAACTCAGTTCCCGCTGATCCTATCAAAAAACTTTTAACTAATGAAATGTAGCTCTTAACAAGGGCTATATTTCATCAGTTGACCGCTTTTTGATAGCTCTAACGACAACTGAGTTATAAGAGTTTTAAAAGGTACGATAATTTTTATGTGTTTTAAATGTCCTATTTTTTAAAACGGTCATAACTCGGCTCCTGAAAGAGCTATCAAAAAACTTTGAACTAATGAAATGTAGCTCTTAACAAAGGCTACATTTCATTAGTTGACACTTTTTTGATAGGACTAACGGGAAGGGAGTTATAGGCCCTAGAACGAACTATATATGGATATGAAAAGATAGTAAATTTCTTAAAAGATAAAATCTTCAAAAAATCCAATAAAGCTTATAAAAAACCAATTCGAAACTTTATTAATCACAATTTTAAGTCAAATAGTTTGAAAAAGAAATATACAAACTTCAAAAAAAAAATTGCATTTCCATTGATCTACCCCTATCTTGGCTTAGTTAAGGAGAGACCTGTAATACAATGGCATCCAGAAATTCAAAAAAACCTGAAAAAAACATTTTTCAGATCGCTGTAACCCTGAAAAACCCAAAAAAAACCTCAAAAAACCCCGTTTTTAGCCTAAAAACCGTTATTTTCATGATTTTCTAACCATGGCCTAGGTTTTGATGGCCTAGAAACCTCCCTACTCAAAAACTAACCAAAAAATCGAATTCCCCATCTAAAACTACCCCCGAGGGGTTTTTTTTGGTAGCTTGTTAGTAGTTTAGGCCAGGGTGGCCTTTGGTCTAAACCTTGAAAATCAGAACTTACTAGGGAGAGCTAAAAATCTTTTCTGTAAATCCTGATTTTTTTATTACCCAGATCAATGTATTTTTCAATTCTGAGCAACTTTTTCTCTTGACGCAACCTTTGAAAATCACTTTTAACCCTTTAAAATAGCGAAAAACCAAAATTAAGGTTTTGTAGTTCTCGTGGACAACTTGATTTTTCGATTTTCGGATTTAGCACCTAAAACTGACCCGAGGGGTTTTTTCCGTAGCTTAATCTATTTTTTGAACGATTTTAGGGTACTGTAGTTTTGATTCTGTGCATACACCGAGGGCATCACGTCAAAATGCACAGATTTCTAAATTGAGAGTTCCGGACCCAACTAAAAGCTAGATAGGGGTAAAAAAAGGCATGGGGAATCTGAAATTGCCACTGAAAATCCTTGAAAATGATTATTTCTTTATGAATTTGTAGAAAAAAAAATTTTTGTCAAAAAAAAAATTTTTTTTTCAATTTTTTTTTCAATTTTTTTTCAACATTCCCCTTTCAAAAGCACCCACCTCCAATAGAATCCCTTCTCTCAAGGCAAAAAGAAAAGAAACACGGAGATATTGGTAGATAAGGTGGAACTTCAGGTTCCACCAGATATAGATCGACCGTTTCAAAGGGAATTGGAAAAAATATTTTTCTCCTTTTTTTGGTGGCTAATGTTTTCCATGTTTTCCCCCAAAAAGATTCTGATTTATCTCCAGATTATCCATCAAATATATAGATTTCTCATAATAATAATAATTTTGCTATACTATAATAAGAAACAATTTTTTCTTCAAAATTCATATTTTAGTAGTAAAAATACAGTAATCCTAGCTTAAAATATTGTTCTAGAACTTTCTAATAAGCTACAGTAATCCTAACCTAAGAAAAATATCGTTGAAATTTTTTTTTCCAGATTTTTAAAGTAAAGTACAGTAATCCTAACCTATAAAACATTGTTTTCGGTAAAGTACAGTAATCCCACAAAAATGGTTTTTACGATTTCCAAAAAAAAAATTTTTTCAATTTTTTTATTTTCCTAATCTCCCCCTTAGCCTAAGCCTATCCGGTCTTGCAGAGATTTGTTCCACCGTCCGTTCTCCTCAAAATAACACCTCCTTTTTTTCCTTTTTTTTTTGTTTGGGGATTAGATATTGAGACCGGTTACTATTCTTAGCAATACTTGAACCCCCACCATCAGTACCGGTTACACCTTACTTAGTTTTATTTTATATTGCATTTGTAGTTTTTGTAGTCGAGATTACTGTAGCTAACCATTTTTGGATTTTCGAAAAATTTCTACAGTAATCAAGTCATACTGTAAAATTACTACAGTACTAAAGTACTTAGTCTTTGTAATTTTCGTAGTAGAGATTACTGTAGCTAACCATTTTGTTGAAATTGTCTTCTACAGTAATCACGTGCTAAACTAAAAATTACTACAGTACTACTAGAACAGTAATACTGTGTAATCTTACAGTAATCCAAAGAAAAATAGTTATTTTGAAAAAATGTGTATTTTGTAGTCTTTAAAGCCAGTGCCCTTCTAATAGAGGTATTTTTATTTGACTCTGAGCAATCTAGACAGGCGCCCTTATATTAGAGGTACTTTATTTTAACTGAGAAATCCAAAAAAAAAAAACCAAAAATATCGAAAAAGGGCTGTGCCCTTATATTACAGGTACCTTAACTATGAAATTTTAAGAAATCCAATAAAGAAAGGACATGCCCTTATATTCGAGGTATTTATCCAATTCCAAAAAAAATTATTGGGTGCCCTTATATTAGAGGTATCTAGGCTAAGCTAAGCATTTCAAAAAACCAAAAAAATATCCGAAACCTCAAAAATGGCCGTGCTCTTATATTAGAGGTATTTACCCAACTCAAAAAAAAAAATCTTTTGGTGTCCTTATATTAAAGATACCTATCTTAAGCTGAGCAATTTTATAATTTGCAATAATAGGTGGGCCCTTATATTAGAGGTACCCTAATCTCCATTTCTTAAACATTCATAAAATTGACACCCCTCTCTCTCTCTCTCTCTCTCTCTCTCTCTCTCTCTCTCTCTCTCACTTAGCGCCTTTTCAACAACGGTTTTCCTTGTGGTCAAAGTGATGGAACTGTGGAGGATAGAATAAAGGGAGGGAGGATGTGAATAGTGTCTATTAATGGGCGAAGGACAAGTGTGTCTTCCACACACACACTTATTGTCACTCTCTCACTCTAAATAACGGAAAAATACATTTTATTTTATTTTAGATTAAGAGATTTTTTGAAAGATTTGGATTTGAAGAGAAGCTAAAGATGGTTTTTGATCAGTTTTCGTTTTTATATACTTAAACCTCAAAAAAATTTTTCCTGAATTTTCATGAATTTAATAGCTAGATCGATGTATTTTTGTACCCTGAGCAACTTTTTCTCTTGCATCAACCCTTGAAATCACTATAAACCCCTTAAAATGGGCAAAAACACCAAAATTGGGTTTTGTACTCCTCGTGAACAAGAACAATTTTCTCAAAAAATCAACTTTTAAAAACATAGATCGATGAATTTTTTGAATCCTGAGCAACTTTTTCTCTTGGAGCAACCCTTGAAAATCACTCTAAACCCTCTAAATCAGGGAAAAACTAAATTTAGGTTGTGTACTTTTCGTGGACAATTTTTTTTTGTGTTTTTTTAAAAGAATTTTTTTTAGAAAAAAAAAACATTTTCAAAGTTCCAGGAAGCTTAGAACAACTAAGCTAAACTTTTTTTTTGAAAAATAGGGATTTTTCAAAAACTGGAGTTTTGGACTCCTCGGTGACAAATTTTTTTTTTTGAAATTTGAGATTTTTAAAAGCTAGATCGATGTATTTTTGTACCCTGAGCAACTTTTTCTCTTGGAGCAACCCTTGAAAATCACTCTAAACCCCTTAAAATAGCGAAAAATTGCGAAAAACACCAAAATTGAGTTTTGTACTCCTCGTGGACAACTTAATTTTGAGATTTTCGAATTCCCCGCCTAAAACTACCCTAGGACACTTTTTTCTGTAGCTTAATCTATTTTTTGAACGATTTTAGGGTACTGTAGTTTTGATTCTGTGCATACACCGAGGGCATCACGTCAAAATGCACAGATTTCTAAAATGAGAGTTAGAGACCCAATTAAAAGCAAAATAGGGGTAAAAAATCATGAGGAATCTCAATCTGAAGTTAGTTTTTTGAATAGGTGTTGTCCACGAGGAGTACACAGCCAAAAATATTGTTTTTGAAGGATTTAGGGGGTTTAAAGTGATTTTTGAGAGTTGCGTCAAGAGAAAAAGTTGCTCAGAATTGAAAAATACATCGATCTAGTAAATAAAAATTAAAAATTGATAAAAGTCAATATTTCACTGTGAAATTGAAAAAAAATAATATGAAAAAAAAAACTTTTTTTGAATTTTTTTTCCATAATCTTCAAAACTACCGTAAGCTTTTATCTATATCAGTTCTCCCCTTCTTTAAACCCTTCAAAACTACAGTAATCCCCCTAATCCACCATAATATTATCATTTCTTATCCAAACATGTACTAATAAAAATGCTATAAATATCTCATCTATCCTTGTTTTCTAAACGGTCACACATAATAAAAATCCTATTTTCCACTTGACTGATAACACAGTTTTCACTCCCTCTTCCAATCGGCTTATCCTCCCTATGAACTTGCAAATAGGAATATAAAAACTGGTTTAGTCGGATAATTTTTATTATTTATTTAGTCTGCAGATATCTTGGAACACTTCCTATTCCAGTTTCCTCGGGCTTTTCCGAAAAAAAAAATGGGGAAAAAAATTTTAAAAGCGAAAAAAATTTTTTTTTTTTTGATCTCACTAGGGAACCTTCAAAATTTTTTCTTTAAATCCTTTAGTATTTTTTGTTAATTAGATGTAACTTTTAATTCTGAGCAACTTTTTCTCTTGCACCAACCTTCAAAAATCACGTTTAACCCCTTAAACTGTAGTTTTTTTGTCAATTTTTGGCACAACCTATTTCTTCAATTTTCGGTAAAACCTATTTTTTTTTGTCCAAA
This sequence comes from Caenorhabditis wallacei, assembly GCA_963932035.1. Lineage (NCBI taxonomy): Eukaryota > Metazoa > Nematoda > Chromadorea > Rhabditida > Rhabditidae > Caenorhabditis > Caenorhabditis wallacei. The sequence goes on from OZ009934.1 coordinate 908,720, forward strand.
AGGACTACACATCATTTTTTCTTGAATTTTCCGAATTTCCGGTTTATTCCTTATTCCACTCGAGATTTTGTTCATTTTTCTTCGAAATGTTTACTTTTTGAAAATGAAGACTGTCTTAGATAGGTTTTCCGGTGGTTTTCTCTTTTTCCCTGTTTTTTTTTGGTTAAGGAACCCCTAAAAACCCTCCAAAACCTATATTTCCACCTAAAAATCGTTATATTTTTTTTTTTGAAAAATAGGGATTTTTCAAAAAATGGAGTGTTGGACTCCTCGTGGACAAAATTTTTTTTTCTGAAATTTAAAATTTTTAATAGCTAGATCGATGTATTTTTGTATCCTGAGCAACTTTTTCTCTTGGTGCAACCCTTGAAAATCACTCTAAACCCCTTAAAATAGCGAAAAACACCAACATTGAGTTTTGTACTCCTCGTGGACAACTTGATTTTGTGATTTTCGAATTCCCCGCTTAAAACTACGCCGGACCACTTTTTTCCGTAGCTTAATCTATTTTTTGAACGATATTAAGGTACTGTAGTTTTGATTCTGTGCATACACCGAGGGCATCACGTCAAAATGCACCAAAATCAAAAATGAGAGTTAGAGACCCAGAAAAAAACTGAAATGGGGTAAAAAGCCATGACGATCACGAATTTGATATCGAAAATGGCCCTAGACTACTAGTTTTCGAGTTAAAGATAAAAATTTTCAGAAACTTTGCTATTTTAGCACTTTAAAAAATTCTTGGCTCATTTTCATTGTCGAATTCATAAACAGCATCTAAAACTACCCCGGAAAACTTTTTTCTCAAGATTCTACCTATTGTTTGAATTTTTGACTTTTGGGGTTACTGTAGCTAACTGGAAAATTCAGATTTTTGAAATTTGACTTCAAAATCGTAATCTACGCCTTAAACTACCCCGGGACCATTTTTTTCTGTAGCTTAATCTATTTTTTGAAGGAATTTGGATTACTGTAGTTTTGATTCTGTGCATACACCGAGGGCATCACGTCAAAATGCACAGATTTCAAAAATGAGAGTTAGAGACCCAAAAAAAAGCTAGATAGGGTTAATTTAAGGTGGCGAATCTGAACTTGAGGTTGAAAACTGGGCGGGACCACTGGTTACATGTCTAATTTCTTAGTCTAGACCAAAAAAACCAAAAAAAAAAATTTTTTTTTGGTTTTTTTTTTTGAAAGCGTCTCCAAATATGTTCACAATGAACCGGTCGGTATGTGTGTGTCCACCACCAAATCATCCCTTTTCATTTCGGAAAACGTTTCGGTCTCCTACCTCATTTGAATTGCCTCCTCCTCCACCACCTTTTCATTCATTTCGGCTTCTTTTTAGCCCTAATGATGACCGTAAAACATATACCGCCTTAAATACAACTAATTACTCGTAGGGCTTAGTATGGTCGTAAAAAATGTGTGGATTACTGTAGCTTATGTTCTAGATCCAAAAAAAAATTATTTTTTTTGGAAATTTCTTAAATTTCACATTAAAAACCTATTTTCCGGGGGATTTCTAAGCATTTCTAAACTACAGTAACCCTTAAAGAAGGCTTGGCAACCATAAAAAAAGCAATTAGTCGTTTTTTTTTCGTTTTTTTCCAATTTTAAACTAAAAAAACCACTTGAAATAATTGGTTTTTGTTAGCCTAAACTAAAATATTTTTTTACAACCTAAACTACAGTAATCCAAACTTTTTTTAAATTGAAAAAATTTTTTTTCAAAAAAAAATTTTTTTCAAATTTTTTCAAAATTTTTTGTTTCGATTTTCTTCAAAATTCCATTCTACACTACAGTATTCCTTATGTCCTTATATTAGAGACCACTTTTTTCTCACTTTTTAACATTTTGACCAATTTTTTTTATTCTGACAGGTCATATGCCCACCTAACTGGTTTTATGGTTTCCGGTAGCTATTTTTTATATTTTTCGAGAAAAAAAGAGATAGAAAAATATAATAAATGACCGTATAATCTAAAAAAAAAAGGGGTAACGCCCCTTTTGATGAGAAAAGTTATTTAAAAATTTTTTTTTTATTTCATAAAAATAATTGTTTTTAAAAAGTTTTTTTTTTGGTTTTTTTTTCAGTTTTTTTCCTCTAATTAACATAAAAACCTAGTTAAAATCAGAAAAAACCACCTAAAAATCGTGATTTTCACGATTTTCTACCCATGGCCTAGGTTTGATGGCCTAGAAACCTCCCCACCCCAAAAACTAACCAAAAATTCGAATTCCTCACCATTATTTACCCCGGGACCACTTTTTTCCGTAGCTTAATCTATTTTTTGAACAGTTTTGGATTACTGTAGTTTTGATTCTGTGCATACACCGAGAGCCTTACGACAAATTGCGGACTTTTCTAAAATCGTCTGGAAACCGTCTGGATAGGGGTAAAAAGCCCCAAGGATCACGAATTTGTTATTGAAAACTCTCCCAAAAGCTTAGTTTTCGAGTTAAAGCAAAAAAATTCCTAGAAATGCTGAGTTTCAGGGCCTCAAAATTAGTTTAGTTGAATTTCATTGTCAAAACCGAATCCAGCGCATAAAACTACCCCCTAATCCCTTTTCTCTGCGTCTCTATCTATTTTTTGAACAATTTTAGGGTACTGTAGTTTTGATTCTGTGCATACACCGAGAGCATCACGTCAAAATGCACAGATTTTAAAAATGAGAGTTAGAGACCCAATTAAAAGCAAAATAGGGGTAAAAAATCATGAGGAATCTCAATCTGAAGTTAGTTTTTTGAATAGGTGTTGTCCACGAGGAGTACACAGCTAGAAATTTTGTTTTTTGGGGATTTAGGGGGTTTAAAGTGATTTTCAAAGGTTGCGTCAAGAGAAAAAGTTGCTCAGAATCACAAAATACATCGATCTAGCTAATAAAATCTTAAGATTTTGGTAAAAATTTTTTTCGAAAATTAAGAAAAAATTTAACCAAATTCAAAAATAAGAGTTAAAGACTCAACTAAAAGCTAAACTGTGGTAAAGAGAACTCAGGAATCTGAATATGTCATTTTTATGCCTTGAAATCCACTTTCAACCAGTCAAATTCCATAAAAACCAATATATTTATCAACTTTTCCCCTAAAAAAAAGTTTTCCCATTTTCCACATCCACCATTTCTCACTTTCTTCTTCCCTCCTAATTCATCTTGCGTAATCATGTGTCTTAAGTTCAAGTTTTCCCCCTCCACTTACACATAAACGTACTTTCCGTCTCATTAGTCTCTTTTCCTTATTATGGACGACCGGGGGGGGCCATTTAGAGTGAAAGAGACCACTTTCAATCACACACGTGTGTTCTTTTCATTTCTAACACCAGTTTAGTCCAGGGTGGCCTTTGGTCTAAACGTCTGATAAGCGATTGGATTAAAAACCTTAAAAACCTTAACTTACTAGGGAGAGCTGAAAATTTTTTTTGAAATTTCAAAATTTTGAAAGCTAGATCGATGCATTTTTGTACCCTGAGCAACTTTTTCTCTTGGAGCAACCCTTGAAAATCACTCTAAACCCCTTATAATAGCAAAACTCTGAAATTTATGTTTTGTACTTCTCGTGGACAACTTGATTTTGCGATTTTCAAATTCCCCACTTAAAACTACCCCAGGACACTTTTTTCGTAGCTTAATCTATTTTCTGAACGATTTTAGGGTACTGTAGTTTTGATTCTGTGCATACACGGAGGGCATCACGTCAAAATGCACATATTTCAAAAATGAGAGTTAGAGACCCAGAGAAAAGCTAGATAGGGGTAAAAAGCTGTCAGGAATCCGAATTTAACATGTTAAAACCCTAAAAATCAATATTTACCTGTCAAATAAGAAAAAAAAATTCTGGATAAAAAATCAAAAAAAATTTTTTTTTAATTTCAAAATTTTAAAAGCTAGATCGATGTATTTTTGTATCCTGAGCAACTTTTTCTCTTGGACCAACCCTTGAAAATCACTTTAAACCCCCTGAATCCTGGAAAAACTGAATTTAGGCTGTGTACTCCTCGTGGACAACTAGACTTTGCGATTTTCGAATTCCCCACCTAAAAATACCCCTTAGCCACTTTTTTCTGTAGCTTAATCTATTTTTTGAACGATTTTGGATTACTGTAGTTTTGGATCTGTGCATACACCGAGGGCATCACGTCAAAATGCACCAAAATCAAAAATGAGAGTTCCGAACCCAATTAAAAGCTAGATAGGGGTAAAAAGGGTCAAGGAATTCGAATTTGACATTTTAAAACCCTAAAAATCAAGAATTCCGTGTCAAATAAAAAAAAATTCTAGAAAAAAATTTTTTTTTTTTCGAAAAATTTCAAAATTTCAAAAGCTAGATCGATGTATTTTTGCATTCTGAGCAACTTTTTCTCTTGGAGCAACCCTCGAAAATCTCGTTTAACCCCTCAAATCCAGGAAAAACTAAATTTAGGTTTTGTACTCCTCGTGGACAATTTTTCTTTTTTTTTCAGATGTCAGTTTTTCTACTTTTAATGGCTATTTTGCTCCCTTTGGCGCAATCCGGAGTACTTTTGACCTATCCCCAAGCAAGATTTCCTCCATTGGATTATCTACCAGATGACTTGACAATGCCACCGTGTGGGGTGCCTAAACCGACTAAACGTGGGTTTTTCAGCTTTTTTAGGTTAAAAATAGTTAAGATTTCAGCTTTTTACACAACTTTTCATATCGGTGACTCTTATAATATTTCATGGATCACCCCTGCTGCTAATAATGTAATTTTTTCCAAAAAAAAAAAACTTTCCTACAAAAAATTTTCCAGAGTAGCTACCGTATCCGACTAGTCGATTCGGATGGTCTTACTGTAGAACAATTGCCTGGAGTAATTACAGAAGACGAGACTTCTCAGATGATTAAGCTACGATCACCTTGCGAACAGTGTATGCTGTTGATAGAGCAAGTTATGCAGAATGGAAAGGTTTTTAGATCATGTGCTGATGTTAATGTGGTTAGGGCTAGTGGTAAGTTAAGGAAAAACATTTGGGGAAGTTAAAGAAAGAAAATTTTTTTTTTTGATTTTTTGAAAAAAAAATTTTTTTCTCAAATCGAAAATTTTATTAGCTAGATCGATGTATTCTGGCCTCCTGAACAACTTTTTCTCTTGACGCACCCCTCAAAAACCACTTTTAACCCCCTAAATCCTTCAAAAACAAATTTTTTTGCTGTGTACTCCTCGTGGACAACACCTATTCAAAAATCTAACTTTAAATTCGGATTTCCCACCCTAAATTACCCCTATTCAGCTTTTTTCTGGGTCTCTAACTCTCATTTTTGAAATCTGTGCATTTTTACGTGATGCCCTCGGTGTATGCACAGAATCAAAACTACAGTAATCTAAAATCGTTCAAAAAATAGATAGAGACGCAGAGAAAATTGATTAGGGGGTAAAAAAGGGTGAGGAATTCGAAAATCGCAAAATCAAGTTGTCCACGAGGAGTACACAGCTCGTTTTCAGTGATTTTCAGTGTTTTTGGCTATTTTAAGGGGTTTAGAGTGATTTTCAAGGGTTGGTGCAAGAGAAAAAGTTGCTCAGAATCAAAAAATACATCGATCTAGTTAATAAAATTTTGAGATTTTGGAAAAAAAAATTTGGTAGTAAAAAACTCAAATTTTTATAGTCCAAGAAAACGAGCAATGCTCTCAACGCGGAGCCCTAATGAATACTACATGTCAATGTGAAAGTGGTTTCACTGGAAATCAATGTCAATATTTCGCTCAATGCGAGACCAATGATGACTGTTTGAATGGTGGAATATGTGTGGATCAGCCGGATGCTCTCATCAAGAAACGATGTTTTTGTTCGTATGGTTTCTTTGGGCAGAGATGTGATCAAAGTTAGTCAGTTTTGATTGAAATGGGCGAATTTTAGGGGGAAAGAAATTTAGTCTAAATTTTTTTAAAAAAATTTGAAAAAAATATTTTTTCCAAAAAAATTCTGAAACTTACAGTTTTTTGGTATTTTTTGGTGGGAAATCGTTATTTTTGATGTTCAAAAACTATAAATAACCATTTGGGGAAGAAAATCAAAAAAATATTTTTTTGTAAAATTTTCGAAAAAAAATTCTGAAAAATTCTGAAAATTTTTTTTTTCAAAACTTCTTGAAATTTTTTCCCTGGGATAAAGACGGCTTAACTAGTGTGCACAAAAAAATTCAAGCGATTTGGACCATTTTAAGCCGAGTTACAGAATTTCGGAATTTAGGCCACGCCCATTTTTAGGGGGTAGGCTAAAAATAGTGAAAAACAGGGCTTTTTCGGTATTTTTTGGTGCGAAATCGTTAATTTGGTTGTTCGAAAACTCTAAAAAATCATTTTGGGAAGAAAAATCGAAAAAAAAAATTTTGAAAAATTTTCAAAAAAAAAATTCTGAAAAAATCTGAATAAACTTTTTTTTTCAAAAAATTCCAAACTTTTTACAGTATGTTAAGAATGATTGAAATAGGCTCCACAAAAAATTTGAAGCAATTCGGACCACTTTAAGCCGAGTTACAGAGTTCTGAAGTTCAGGCCACGCCCCTTTTTAGGGGTAGGGTAAAAATAGTTAAAAACTAGGGTTTTTTCCGATTTTTCGTGGGGAAAAAACTGAAAAATATGCATTTAGCTTTTGAAACAGGTAAAAAACTATTTTGAACAAAAAATTTTGAAAAAAAATTTCAAAAAAAAAATCTGAAAAAATCTGAAAAAAAATTTTTCTCAAAAATTGCTGATACTTACAGAATGTGTTTAGACTAGTTAGAAAAGGGTCCACAAAAAATTTCAAGCAATTAGGACCACTTTAAGCCAAGTTACATAATTTTGAATTTTTAGCCACACCCCTTTTTTCGATTTTTTTCGATTTTTTCAATTTTTAAAATTTCCCCATATAATCCAACTTTCTTTTTTTCAGAATTCAATTCGCAAAACGATCATTGTTTCGCTTATGATGAACCAGTGGCATCTGATCTTCCATTATACGGAATGTTCAATCCTAGATGCTACCAGCGACATGATCTCTCAGCTAATGATAGAATTTATTCGAGAAAAGTGGATAATGAAGTGGAAGTGATCATGGATTTCTCCACAAAAAATTGGATGAGTTTTGGATGGAGACCAACGGAATTAAGCACTTCCTGCCGGTTATTCCCGATTTTAGAGGATACGAGGGGAAGGATTAGTGAAATGGATCAGATGGCGAGGAGGGAGTTTGTGGCTAAGCCAGTGATGCCGAAGGATAATGGATTTAGTGAGTTTTTTAGTTTTCGAAAAAAAAAATAATAAAAAATTTTTTTTTTTTTTTTGAAATTTTGAAAAAATTTTTTGTTCCAAATTCAAAATTCTAAAAACGAAATCGATGTATTTTTGGCTTCTGAGCAACTTTTCCTCTTGGAGCAACCCTTGAAAATCACTCTAAACCCCTTAAAATAGCGAAAAACTGAATTTAGGTTTTGTAGTTCTCGTGGACAAATTTTTTTTTTCAAAAAATCAAGTTTTAAAAAGATAAATCGATGTATTTTTGCCTCCTGAGCAAATTTTTCTCTTGAAGCAACCCTCAAAAATCACTTTAAACCCCCTAAATCCCCGAACAACAAAATTTTTCGCCGTGTACTCCTCGTGGACAACATGAATTAAAAAAATTAACCTCAAATTCAGATTTCCCACCCTTAATTACCCCTATCTAGTTTTTTTCTGGGTCTCTGACTCTCATTTTTGAAATTTGTGCATTTTGACGTGATGCCCTCGGTGTATGCACAGAATCAAAACTACAGTACCCTAAAATCGTTTAAAAAATAGATTAAGCTACGGAAAATAGTGTTCTAAGGTAGTTTTAAGTGCTGAATTCGAAAATCGCATTTTCAAGTTGTCCACGAGGAGTACACAACTAAATTTCACTGTTTTCCACGGTTATTCGCTATTTTAAGGGCTTAAACGTGATTTTCAAGGGTTGCTCCAAGAGAAAAAGTTGCTCAGAATTAAAAACTGCATCGATCTAGCTAATAAAATTCTGAGATTTTGGAAAAAAATTTTCAGCTGAACTCGGCTTAAAATCCTCTCTTCATCCAATGGATTGTGTTGATGTCATAATGGCTTCTGTTCGGAATGGAAGATTATTTATTTCTGATTTCTATTCTCGTGATAGATCAACTCCACTTGAAGACTATTGGTATGACGGTGAGATGAGTTTATCGGCTGCTTATGGTGTTCAACAAGACGGACGGTCTATCGTTATGTTTAGAAGAGAATTAAGAGGTAATTATAGTGGCATGCCCTTATAAAAGAGGTCTTTTTTCAAACAGAATTTGAACCAACTGATCATCCATTGGGACCAAATGAAATTCTGGTTGTTTGGTCGAAAGGAGACGGTGCTAATCGAGGAGTGGAGAAGCTGAAATTGGCTGAAACAGTGAATGTAACATTTGAACAGCCGCCGACTAATGAACTGGCGTTTGGAGTCAAGAATGTGGTTCATGGTAGGTTTTTTTTGGGAAAAATTTTTTTTTGGAAAAAATTTTTTCCTCAAATTCCAGTTTTCTTTAGCTAGATCGATGTATTTTTGTCTCCTGAGCATCTTTTTCTCTTGGAGCAACCCTCAAAAACCACTTTAAACCCCTTAAAACCTTCAAAAACAAATTTTTTGCTGTGTACTCCTCGTGGACAATACCTATTCAAAAATCTAACTTTAAATTCGGATTCCTCACCTCTTTTTACCCCTATCTAGCTTTTTTCTGGATCTCTAACTCTCATTTTTGAAATCTGTGCATTTTGACGTGATGCCCTCGGTGTATGCACAGAATCAAAACTACAGTACCCTAAAATCGTTCAAAAAATAGTTTAAGCTACGGAAAAAAGTGTCCTGGGTAGTTTCGCATGGGGAGTCCGAAAATCACAAAATCAAGTTGTCCACGAGGACTACAAAACCTAAATTTCAGATTTTCGTTAGTTTAGGGGTTTAGAGTGTTTTTCAAGGGTTGCTCCAAGAGAAAAAGTTGCTCAGAATTCAAAAATACATCGATCTAGCTAATAAAAACTTGAAAATTTCAAGAAAAAAATTGAGGTCTCCCTAGTAAGTTCAGATTTCGAAGGCTTTAGGGTTTTTAAATGTGAAATTTGGATTCCTTGACTCTTTTTACCCCTATCTAGCATTTTTCTGGGTCTCTAACTCTCATTTTTGATTTCTGTGCATTTTGACGTGATGCCCTTGGTGTATGCACAGATCCAAAACTACAGTAATCCAAAATCGTTCAAAAAACAGATTAAGCTACGGAAAAAATCACCCTGGGGTAGTTTTAGGCGCTGATTACGAATCTGAAGTCAGAATCCAAAAATCTGCATTTTCCCGTGACCTACAGTAACCCAAAACTACAGTAATCCAAAATCGTTCAAAAAGTAGGTAGAGCCTCGGGGAAAAGTGTTTTTGGGGTAGTTTTAGGCGCGGCTCACGATTCTGAAGTCAGATTCGCTTACAAATAATTTTTTCGGGGAGTTTTAGAAAAAAAAATTTTTTTAATTTTTCAAAAAAAAATTTTTTTTCAATTTTCCCAAAAATAACTATTTTCCAGACCGCCTGGAACCCATGACCGTATCCACCACCACCAAAGAAGCTCCAATGACTCCATCCAACATCCCAACTCCAGCTCCACCCCCTTCCACCTCCTCCCAAGATCCTGTGGAATCCTCCTCCTCCTCTTTATCCTTTTTCCTCATTCTTCTAATATTCTTAATTTAGGCTCCGCCCCCTTTTATTACCGGTTTTAAGTTGTAAATATATTCAGAAAATAGTTATGAATTTAGTGGAAAATTAATATTTTTTATGGATTTTTGATCTAAAAAATTGAAACAGAGAATTAAAAAAAACGAATTATAACCAATCAACAAATAAATAATATTGCTAAGAATAAAAAAAACTCTAAATTTTAAATTTCAAAAAAAAAAAAAATTTTTTTCAAAAAAAAAATTTCTAATTATGCTTCCAAACATTGATATTCCTAGCCTCCGGGAGCATTTGTTTCTTGTATTTAATCAAATCAGCAGCCCTTTCTGCCATCATCATCACCGGCGCATTCAAATTTCCACTAACGATTGATGGCATCACACTTGCATCCACAATCTGCAAAATTTCAGATTTTTTGGTTTTTCCGACTGAAAATGACTGATAGACCCATTTTTATTGCTAAATTCGAATTCCGGAGGTAAAAAATTTAAAAAAAAAATTTTGAAAAAATTTATTTTCAAATTCACCGAAAAATATTCATTTTTAGGTGATTTCCTTGTCAAATTCAGATTCTCCATCTATTTTTACCCCCATTCAGCTTTTTTCTGGGTCCGGAACTCTCATTTTTGAAATTTGTGCATTTTGACGTGATGCCCTCGGTGTATACACCGAATCAAAACTACAGTAATCTAAAATCGTTCAAAAAATAGATAGAGACGCAGAGAAAAATGATTAGGGGGTAAAAAAGGGTGAGGAATTCGAATTTGAAGTCAAAATCTAAAAATCTGCATTTTCCCGTGACCTACAGTAACCCCAAAAGTCAAAAATTCAAAAAATAGCTGAAACCGTGAGAAAATAGTTTTCTGGGGCAGTTTTGGATGTTGATTACGAATTTGACAATGAAAATGCCCTCAACTTTTTTTTAAAGGGATAAAGTAGCTTCTTTCTGAAAATTTTTAGGTTCAACTCGAAAACTAGCAGTCTAGGGTCAATTTGCATATCAAATTCGTGATCCTTGACCCTTTTTACCCCCATTCAGCTTTTTTCTGGGTCCGGAACTCTCATTTTTGAAATTTGTGCATTTTGACGTGATGCCCTCGGTGTATGCACAGAATCAAAACTACAGTAATCTAAAATCGTTCAAAAAATAGATAGAGACGCAGAGAAAAATGATTAGGGGGTAAAAAAGGGTGAGGAATTCGAATTTGAAGTCAAAATCTAAAAATCTGCATTTTCCCGTGACCTACAGTAACCAAAAACTACAGTAATCCAAAAATACCGCTAAAAACCTCGAAAAAAAGGATTTCGGGGTAGTTTTAGGCGCTGAAAACGATTCTGGACTTCAAACTTTAAAAAAATCATTTTTTTCACTTCTAAAACAGCGAAAATAGCGAGAATCTGCAAATTCCGGCTGTGTACTCCTCTCGGACAACCTTGATTTTACCATTTTCGAATTCCTCACCCCTTTTTACCTCCTAATCATTTTTCTCTGCGTCTCTATCTATTTTTTAAACGATTTTGGATTACTGTAGTTTTGATTCTGTGCATACACCGAGGGCATCACGTCAAAATGCACCAAAATCAAAATTTCGAGTTTCGAACCCAGAAAAAAGCTAAAATGGGGTAAAAAGGCATGGGGAATCCGAATATGATATTGAAAATGGTCTAGGACAGCTTTTTCAAGGGGAAAAACCAAAAAAAATTCAAAAAAATTTTTTTTTTCAAAAAAGGCCCACCTTCAAATTCTCGGTTCCATATACTCCCATCGTTTCCGGATCGACCACAGCCATTGGATCACTCGATTTTCCCATTTTACAAGTACACGACGGATGATAAGCCGACGCGGCCTTCTCCTTTACAAACTTATCAATATCGGCATCCGATTGGCATTCGGCTCCCGGAGCCAATTCTTTTCCACGGTATTCATCGAAAGCTTTGGATGCGAATAGTTCTCTCGATAGTCGGATACACTTCCGGAATTCTCTCCAATCCGCATCTTCATCCATATAGTTAGGATTAATGATGGGTGGGCGGCGGGGGTCTTTGGCTTGGAGCATTATGTATCCTTTTGATTTGGAACGCATGGGACCAACATGGACCTAAAAAAAGATAATGGAAACTACAGTAACCCTTTCAAAAAATAAAAAAAAATGAAAATTTGGGCAGAGGTTCCCCGTCAAAGTGGTCAAAACGCGCTCTATTGATAATCCATTTTTATTGGATAGCTTAATCTTAAGTTTACTTATATTAAAACAAGATTAAGTTATCCAATAATCTAGATTAGCAATAGAGCGCATTTGCTACAAGCTTGTTTTTTTAGCTAGAAAGGTACCGTAATCCGAGCAAGCTACAGTAACCCCGCTAGCTATAATTAGGATCTACCGTAACCTAAAACTACAGTAACCCTTCCAAAAAATAAAAATAAAAAATGAAAATTTGGGCAGAGGTTCCCCGTCAAAGTGGTCGAAACGTGCTCCATTGGATAGTCTTTGGTATATTCTGATTTGATTATGGATAAGGATACTGTAGTTATCATGGATCATGGATCATAGATAACTACAGTATCCTTATCATAACCGAATCTTTCAGTACTTCCAGATTATCAATGGAGCGCATTTGCCACAATTTTCATTAGCTAGAGAGGTACCGTAATTCAGTTAGCAACAGTAACCCTATAGCTAAATATAGGGGAAAATAGGATCTACCGTAAACTAAAACTACAGTAACCCTTCCAAAAAATAAAAATATAAAATGAAAATTTGGGCATAGGTTCCCCGTCAAAGTGGCCGAAAACGTGCTCCATTGGATAGTCTTTGGTATATTCTGATTTGATTATGGATAAGGATACTGTAGTTATCATGGATCATGGATCATAGATAACTACAGTATCCTTATCATAACCGAATCTTTCAATACTTCCAGACTATCAATGGAGCGCATTTGCCACGAGGATCTAAGGTACCGTAGCCCTGTCAAACTACAGTAACCAGTACAGTAGTCCTGGTTATTCTGGTTGATGGACTACAATAGTTAGGTTACCGTAACCGCATTAGCCTAATTACTTCCATAACTAGACTACTGTAGCTAAGCTTTGCCACTAACTGGGATTACTATAGCTAGAATCTTACTGTACCTGATAACCATGACAAGTCCCATTTGTCCTTCCATCATCATGGACCGTCGATGGCAAGAAATGAAATTGGATATCCGGATGGCTAACATTCTCATCTGATCTAGCAAATCCTCCAGTCTCCAGATGAGACGACGCCCCTAATCCTGTTCGATTCGTAAACCATTCCACCCCAATTTTAACCATATTATGGGGGTATCTCCATGAACTTTTGTTGTATAATGTGACGGGTTTAGTGGATTCTTGTTGGACATAAATTTCCAAATGGTCCTGGAGATTCTGACCGACTCCTACAAATATTTAAATGAAATTAAGGAGGAAATTGTTATTTTTGAATTAAAAAAATTTTTTCTTAATTTTCAAAAAAAAAAATTTTACCAAAATCTTAGAATTTTATTCACTAGATCGATGTATTTTTTAATTCTGAGCAACTATTTTTCTTGAAGCAACCCTCAAAAACTACTTTTAAACGCCTAAATCCCTCAAAAATAAAATTTCTAGCTGTGTACTCCTCGTGGACAACACCTATCCAAAAAATAACGTTAATTCCCCACTTCTTTTTACCCCGTTTTAACTTTTTTCTGGGCTCGAAACTCGAAATTTTGACTTTGGTGCATTTTAACGTGATGCCCTCGGTGTATGCACAGAATCAAAACTACAGTAATCCAAAATCGTTCAAAAAATAGATAGAGACGCAGAGAAAAATGATTAAGGGGTAGTTTTAAGCGCTGATTACGATTCTGAGGTCAGATTTCAGAAATCTGCATTTTCCCAGTGAGCTACAGTAATCCAAAATCCTTAAAAATAGAGCTAGGGCTTTGGGCAAAAATGGATCCGGGGTATTTTTTTTTGGGTAGAATTTGAATCTGGGGTTGGTTTGTTCAGAATTCCAATTTTAAACAACTTTTTGAACAAATTTCGGAATAAAAATTCAAAATTCGAGGTTTTTGGGAACTGTCAAAAGTTCTATTTGTTAAAATCGGAATCTTCATCGTTTTTTACCCCTATTTAGCTTTTTTCTGGGCTCGAAACTCGAAATTTTGATTTTGGTGCATTTTGACGTGATGCCCTCGGTGTATGCACAGAATCAAAACTACAGTAATCCAAAATCGTTCAAAAAATAGTTAGAGACGCAGAGAAAATTGATTAAAGGGTAGTTTTAGGCGTAGATTACGATTTTGAAGTCAGATTTCAAAAATCTCCATTTTCCATCGAGCTACAGTAACCCAAAAAACTACAGTAATCCAAAATCCTTCAAAATGAAGCTAGAGACTTCTAGAAACCGGCTTTTGGGGTAGTTTTAGATGGAGAATCCGAATCTGACGTCAGAATTTGTCTAGGACAGCTATTTCAAGGAGATCCGCTAGAAAAAAAATCAAAAAAAAAAAAAGTTTTTTTAATCTTCGCTCACCGGGCAAATCCACCACCAACGGTATCTCATGAGCCCTTAAATGCTCCGCCGGTCCAACTCCACTCAACATCAAAATCTGCGGCGTATTGATAGCTCCACCCGCCAAAATCACTTCCCCTTGACAATAAATCTTCTCCCTGCTATACGAATCAATATTCTCGGTTCCAATGAAATTCAATTTCCTTATAAACTCGATTCCAATCGCTTTTTTCTTATCAAACAGTACTCGAGTACAGGTAATCCCGGAAGATGTGATTAAATTGGGTCTATCTCTAATCGGATGTACATACGCTTTCGAAGCGGACCATCTCTCTCCATTATGAATTGTCATATCCATTTTTGAAATTCCTTCTTGTTTTTCTCCATTCATATCATCCGTAAATCCGATTTCATGCTCTTTTCCTACTTTTAGCCAAGCCTGATGCAATGGATTCTCCGCATCGCCTTTTCTAACAAAAAGTGGTCCATTATTGCCTCTAAACGGGTCATTTTCTTTAGCATGAGAATAATTCTCCGCTTTTTTAAAGTACGGTAGACAATTCGTGTAGTTCCATCCGGAAGCTCCTTCTTCTTCTGCCCATCGATTATAGTCGTTGGGGTGGGCGCGGACGTAGCACATCGCGTTTAGGGTAGAGCTTCCTCCCCAGACTCTGGAAATGGGGAAGCTACAGTAATCCTTAACAAAAAATAAAAAAAAATTGAAAATTTGGGCATAGGTTCCCCGTCAAAGTGGTCAAAACGCGCTCTATTGATAACCCATTTTTATTGGATAGCTTAATCTTAAGTTTTAATTTAAGTAAACTTAAGAATCTTAAGTTTACTTAAATTAAAACAAGATTAAGCTATCCAATAATCTAGATTAGCAATAGAGCGCATTTGCCACAACTTTATTTTGTTTTAGCTAGAAAGGTACCGTAATCCAGCTACAGTAACCCCGCTAGCTAAAATTAGGATCTACAGTAACCCAAAACTACAGTAATCCTAAAAATAAATAAAAATTTGGGCAGCGGTTCCCCGTCAAAGTGCCGAAACGTGCTCCATTGGATAGTCTTTGGTATATTCTGATTTGATTATGGATAAGGATACTGTAGTTATCATGGATCATGGATCATAGATAACTACAGTATACTTATCATAACCGAATCTTTCAATACTTCCAGATTATCAATAGAGCACATTTGCCACAACTTTCTTTTTTTGCTAGTACCGTAATCCTACAGTAAACTTAGATCCTGTCTAGATATCACTTTCTACAGTAACCACCCAATACAGTAATCCTACAGTACCAACTTCGGCTACAGTAAGCCAACTACAAAGACCTAAATTTCAACTACAGTATCCAGGATTTCTCAAGTACAGTACCTTATATACAGTAATCCTAACTTAACCTAAATACCACTTTCTACAGTAACCCCTACAGTAACCATACCTCCCCCTTGGCCAATAAAACGTGCGATTCCCCAAATTCTTCTGCGCCGTCGTATGATAATGCCAATTATAGGTCTCGGAGCACAAATTATACATCAATGCCGCCGGCATATGTATTCTCCAATCCCATTTATGATCAACTGGTCCCGCTTCGATTAGGAGAACACGATTGGATGGGTCCTCGGTTAGGCGGTTGGCTGGAAAGGTTGAAACTAGGATTTCTATGGGAAAATGGGGATTTCCGGGAATTTTGGGGTCGGATTAAGATTCCCCATGCCTTTTTACCCCTATTTAGCTTTTTTCTGGGCTCGAAACTCGAAATTTTGATTTTTGTGCATTTTGACGTGATTACCTCGGTGTATGCACAGAATCAAAACTACAGTAATCCAAAATCGTTCAAAAAATAGGTAGAGACGCAGAGAAAAATGATTAGGGGGTAAAAAAGGACGAGGAATTCGAATCTAAAGTTAGAAATCAAAAATCTGCATTTTCCCGGGAGCTACAGTAATCCAAAAAATTAAAAATATCGCTGGAACTTCGGGGAAAACGGGTCCCGTGGTAGTTTCAAGCGCTGATCACGATTCTGTTACTCATTTTGCTCATTTTTCTAAAAATCCCTTGAAAAAACCCAAAAAAAAATTTTTTTTTCATCAAAAACTAGGCTTAAAATATAATTTCCCTTGATTTCAATGTCAAATTCGAGTTCTACAGGTCCAATTACCCCTATCTAGATGGTTTTCGCGAGTTTTTAGAAAAGTCCGCAAATTACCGTAAGGCGCTCGGTGTATGCACAGAATCAAAACTACAGTAATCCAAAATCGTTCAAAAAATAGATAGAGACGCAGAGAAAAATGATTAGGGGGTAAAAAAGGGTGAGGAATTCGAATCTGAAGTTAGATTTTAGAAATCTGCATTTCCCCGTGAGCTACAGTAACCTGGAAAATCCAAAAAACTACAGTAATCTTGAAAAAATCAAAATGAAGCTAGAACTTCGGGAAAAACGGGTCCCGGGGTAGTTTTTTATGGGGAATTCGAATTTGAGCTTAGTTTTTCGAAATTTTCCAGTTTAAAAAGGCAATTTCTAATATTTTCTCACCCAAAACACATCCGGCACTTCCCGCCCCCACAATAATATGCGTTGGCTTATTCTCCTTCAAATCCGCTGAAAAAGTGCCTTCTTTCATTGAATCCCTCCAATTAAACCATCGTTTTGTTGTTAACCGAGGAACGGATCGCTGGATTTGAAGCATCTTGAATTGGAGTGATATTCTGTTTTTTCGTGGTGAAAAAAGTGAAAAATGAGAAAAAAAAATAATTTGGGGGAAAATATTGAAAATCCTCTAAAAACTAAGAAAAAAGGTTGGAAAAGGTCACGGAATTAAATATTTTAAAATTTATGGTTTTTGAAGGAAAAAATTCAAAAAAAAAGGGAAAAAAAGAGGAAAAAAGCACTTTAAAAAGGAGGAAAAATCAAAAAAAGTTTATAAAAAAGGAAAAAAAATGGAAAAAAAAAGAGAAAAATCAAAGAAAATCACATTAAAAAAGGGGAAAAGTCAAGAAAAATGGAAAAAAAAAGTTTTAAAAAAGAAAAAAAAAATGGAAAAAGTTAAGGACCCTCGAAAACAAAATTGAAATGTTAAGGAAATATATGAATAGAGAATTTTAAAAATAGGATAAAAACAAGGAAAAGAAGTGAAAATCAAGGTTTTTAGGGGTTTTAGAGGCTTTTTTTGATATTTTAAAGGGAAAAAGGGCATTTTTGGATGGAAAAATCGGGGTTTTTCAAGGAAAGAACTGTATTTTTGACTGGAAATTGCGATTTTTAAGAATAAAAGTACTTTTTTCTAGGAAAGTTTTGATTTCGCTAAAAAGAATAAGCAATTTTTAGCTTTGATATTCGAAATTTTAATTTAAAAAATTGTGATTTTTGACCAAAATTTGAGTACTTTCTAGATGAAAAAATTGAAAAAAAGAGCAATTTTTAGCTTAAAATCGAGTTTTTTGCCGAAAAATTTGATTTTTAGCTATTAAATCGCGTGTTTTAATGGGAAATAGCCTTTTTAACCGAATATTGAGTGTTTTTGACTGAAAATATGCTTTTTTCAGCTTAAAATATCAATTTTGGTACGAAAAACGGGGGGATTTTCTTTAAAAAAAAAGCGATTTTTTTTTTCGATAAAAAGACTTTAAAAAATTGTTTTAAACCTCAATTTTAGCCTAATAATCTCAAAATTATGTGTTTAAAAAAAATTGAAATTTGACCAAAAAAAATTATTTTCTGCCAAAATTTCTTTTTTTTCGCTATTTTTAACAAAAAAACTATTTTTCTTAATTTTCTCGCAAATTCTCAATTTTTCTTGTTCAAAAACCCATTTTTACGCTATTTTCCAATAAAAAATCATGTTTTTCCACCTAAATCTACCAAAAATACCTCTAAAAACCCCCAAAATTAAGATAAACATCTCCCTATCTCTAGATATTTGTTTGTACACTAAACCGGTTATCAAGAAATGATATAAAAAAGATAAGAAAGAATAACTAAACGGTTGATGAGAAAACACATATATTATTCCTTGTTGATGACACTTCTATCGTCTTCGTTTCAACTACTTCTCCATCTAAAACCACATAGGATCCTTCGCTGAGCACTTCCAATTTCATTGATGATACTTCCACGTGCTGCAAGAAAAAAAGGGAATTATTTGAAAAATGGGAAATTTTTTTGAGTTTTGTCGGCCAAAAATGGACTTTTCAATATGATTTTTTGGATCGGTAAATGCGCTCCATTGAGAATCCCATTTTTATCATGATTTTTTTGAAAAAAGCTCGAATTTTAAGCTAAAAATAGGATTTTTACAGGGTTTTTTTAAAGATAAGAAAGTGCGCTCTATTGAGAAATACGGTTTTTCTTATATTTTTAGGCTAAAAACTGATTTTAATAGGGTTTTTATAGATTAGCAAGCGCGCTCCATTGATGATTCCATTTTTTCAAGGTTTTTTTTAATCGGGAATTTTGGCTTTTTTAACTTTTTAAGGCTAAAAATGGATTAAAAAAAAAAATTTTTTTTGGATAAACAAATGCGCTCTATTGAGAAATACGGTTTTTCCTTTTAAAAAAGTGAATTTTCAGCTATTTTAAGTCGGAAATTGGAATTTTTAAGGGATTTTCTAAGAATTAGCAAGTGCGCTCTGTTGCTAATTTCATTTTTATCAAAATTTTTCAAAAAAATGAGGTTTTTTTTTTGTTTTTTTAGGCTAAAAATGGATTTTTTTCCAATAAGAATTTTTGGATTAGCAAGTGCGCTCCATTGATAATTCTGTTTTTATTAAGTTTTTTTTAATAAAAAAATTATTTTTTTTGGTTAAAAATTGACTTTTTTTCAAATTATATAGTTTTATAGGGATTATCAAGCTCGCTCCACTGATAAAATCCCTATTTTTCATTAAAAATCCACTAAAAATCCGAAATTTCTCTATGAAAAAGGCACTTTTCAGCGTTTCTAAGCTTAAAATCATGTTCCTCATGCCTATTTACCCCTATTTAACTTTTATCTGGGTCTCTAACTCTCATTTTCGAAATCTGTGCAATTTGACGTGATGCCCTCGGTGTATGCACAGAATCAAAACTACAGTACCCTAAAATCGTTCAAAAAATAGATAGAGACGCAACGAAAAATGATTAGGGGGTAGAAAGGGGTGAGGAAATCGAATCTGAAGTTAGTTTTTGGATATCTGCATTTTCCGGGGAGCTACAGTAATCTGAAGAATCCAAAAATCTACAGTAATCCTGAAAAAATCAAAATGGAGCTAGAACTTCAGGGAAAACGGGTTTCGGGGTAGTTTTAAGCGCTGATTACGAATCTGAAGTCTATTTTAGAAAATCTGCATTTTTAGGTGAGCTACAGTAACCTAGAAATCCAAAAAACTACAGTAATCTTGAAAAAATTCAAAATGAAGCTAGAACATCGGAGAAAAAGGGTTCCGGGGTAGTTTTAAGCGCTGATTACGAATTTGAAGTTAGTTTTGCGAAATCTGCATTTTCCTGGGAGCTACAGTAATCCGGAAAATCCAAAAAATTCAAAGTCGAGCTAGAAGTTCGGAGAAAACGGGTCCCGGGGTAGTTTTTCATGGGGAATTCGATTTTGAGCTTAGTTTGTCCATTCAAGGCCATTTTTCTCGATTTTTTCATTAAAAAAATCGAAAAAAAAGACAAACCTTAACAAACGGCAATTCCAGATGTTTCTCCTTCTCAATCGCCAACAAATACTTAGCAATATCCACTCGTGTTCCAATATCCTTCCATAAAATATATGATAAATGAATCCTATTATCCTCTAGCTTAGCAGAAGGGGCAAATGGTCCATCAGCTGCTATATGGGATAGGGTGACTGCGTAGATATTGATAAACTCCTCCTCAATGATAATCTCTTCAGAATTGTCTTCTGAATCATGGATATTCCATGATTCCATTGATTCTGCATTCGATTCTATCTGAAAATCCGTGTTTTTTTTTCATTTTTTGAATTTTTTGAAAAAAACCATACCCTCTCCTCCATAGTTTTCTCATAAACTCCATAAATATTCGAATCCGGCTCATAACCCTTTGGATCATAAATCCTATAACTAAGCCTTCCCTTATAAGACCGAAGATCTGAAAAAAAATCATTTGGTGCCCTTCTAATAGGGGTAACCTACTAAAACTGCGAATAAATCCGCTTAGAGTGAAACGATGAGCCCCTAGGGATTTCCGCCATTTTTCGCTTTCGATATCTGCAAAAAATTTGATTTTTTGAGGAAAACAATTTTTTTTTTTGATTTTTTTTCAGTTTTGACCGGGAAATATTGAGATTTCCGGATTTTCCTTGTCAAATTCAGATTCCCCATGCCTTTTTATCCCTATTTAGCTTTTAGTTGGATCCCTAGCTCGAAAAATTGAAATATGTGCATTTTGACGTGATCCCTTTGGTGTATGCACAGAATCAAAACTACAGTAATCTAAAATCGTTCAAAAAATAGATAGAGACGCAGAGAAAAGTGATTAAGAGGTAAAAAGGGGTGAGGAATTCGAATTTGTTGTCAAAAAACCAAAATCCGCATTTTCCCGTGAGCTACAGTAATCCTTAAAATTTAAAAAATTCAAAATGAAGCTAGAAATTTGGGGAAAACGGATTCGGGGGTAGTTTTAAGCGCTAATCACGATTCTGGGACTCATTTTGCTAATTCTCTTAAAAATCCCCAGAAAAATCGCAAAAAATGATATTTTTCAGAAAAAATTAGGCTTAAAATAAAATTTCCCTTAATTTCAATGTTGAATTCGTGTTCTACAGGTCCAATTACCAATATCTAGGCGGTTTCCGCGAGTTTTTAGAAAAGTCCGCAATTTGTCGTAAGGCGGTCGGTGTATGCACAGAATCAAAACTACAGTAATCCAAATTCCTTTAAAAATAGATAGAGACGCAGAGAAAAGTGATTAAGGGGTAAAAAGGGGTGAGGAATCTGAATTTGAGCTTAGTTTTTGGAAATCTGCTTTTAACCGTGAGCTACAGTAATCCAAAAAACTACAGTATCCTTAAAAATTCAGAAAATAGCTAGAACTTCGGGGAAAACGGGTTCCGGGGTAGTTTTTGGTGGGGAATTCGAATTTGGGCTTGTTTTTTGTAAAATTTGAGTTTTAGGTAGATATTTTTCAAGTTTTGATTTTTTTTTTCACCAAAAATGGATTTTTATGATTTTAAACTAATTTCGCCCAAAATTTAAAGTCCATAATCATTAAAAGCGCCTAAAACTACCCCAAAACGCTTTTTTCTTGTTTTCAAGCGATATTGTTGGATTTTTTGGATTACTGTAGTTTTTTGGATTTTCTAGGTTACTGTAGCTCCCGGGAAAATGCAGATTTCGGTTTTTTGACTTCAAATTCAGATTCCTCACCCTTTTTTACCCCTTAATCACTTTTCTCTGCGTCTCTTTCTATTTTTTGAACGATTTTGGATTACTGTAGTATTGATTCTGTGCATACACCGAGGGCATCACGTCAAAATGCACCAAAATCAAAATTTCGAGTTCCGGACCCAGCTAAAAGCTAAATAGGGGTAAAAAGGCCTGAGGAGTCTGAATTTGAAGTTAGTTTTTGATAATTCTAACGCTTTCTACCTGAAATCCCGAATTTTTCCACAAAAACAAAAAAAAAACAAAAAAAAAGCTAAATAGGGGTAAAAAGCCACGAGGAACTCGAATTTCACCATAAAAACTAACCAATATCAGCCATAAGTCCCCATCCAATGGATAAAAATGCTGCATACATTTGATGATCCGTTTTCACTGAATAAAGAGCAACACTTTCCGCCCGGGCTGTTGGTGACGTGGCAATTTCCAATGCTCTTTCCATCACTGATTTCTCTGTTAATTTAGTACCGTACTTTGCTAAAACTGAACACAGTAATCCATTTCCTGATCCACTTGGCACAATGCCAATTGGAAGATTCGGGAAGATTCGGAAGGCGTCTTCGCGGCAAAGTATTCCGTTTAGGGCCTGAAAATAGTTTTTTTTGAGCCAGGAAAGGGGGTTTTAGGGTTAAAAATCGAAATTTTGGACTAAAAATACAGGTTTTAGTGTGAAAATATGAATTTTAAGGTCTAAAATAGGGTTTTTAATCAAAAAAGTCGAACTTTGGCCTTTTAAACTTGATTTTTGGCTTTAAAAACCCAATTTTTAGGTCAAAATCTTGGCTTTTACCTTGAAAATTGACCTTTTAACCCACAAAGGCTGTTTTTGAAAAAAATCAGTTCATTTTTATCCTGAAAATGGGGTTTTCAGCCAAAAATAAGGGGTTTAGACCTTAAAAAAGGTAATTTTGATTTAAAAATACGGTTTTTGGCTCAAAAATTTGATTTTCTGCATAAATTCCCGATTTTTTTTTGGCTAAAAATCTACTTTTCAAGACAAAAATGGGATTTTTGGCTCTAAAAAGTATATTTTAGCCAGAAAATGGGATTTTTAAGCCCAAAAATGAGGATTTTAGATTTAAAAAAACTTGATTTTAAGCTTGAAAATTTAATTTTTTGCTTAAAATTTCGTTTTTTACCTGGAAAATAGGGTTTTTAAATCAAAATGATAGTTTTAGACGTAAGGATAGGGTTTTCAGCTAAAATTTAGCGCTGAAAATTGAATTTTAAGCTAGAAAATTCGATTTCTGGCCTAAAAAACTGAAATTTGGTTTAAAAATTCGACTTTTGGCTTGAAATCCCAATTTTTACTCTGAAAATGGAGTTTTTAAGCAGTATACTTTTTTTTATTTAAAAAATAAGATTTTTGGCTTAAAAACTCGATCTTTCACCTGAAAACTTGATTTAAAAAAATTAAACTTGAACCTAAAGCTCCCGATTTTTGACTAAAAACCTTCATTTCTGAGTAAAAAACTCGATTTTTAGCTTGAAAATCGGCATTTTAAGGCTGAAAAACCGTTTTGGGTCTAAATTTGGTTTTTAAAGCTTAAAATTATGGTTTCTGGGGCAAAAACTGAATTTTGACGTTAAAAACTTGATTTTTAGCTTAAAAAGTGGGTTTTTGGAAGGAAAAATGCTTAAAAGTAGGGATTTTAAGGTTTGAAAAGCAGTTTTTTAAGCTAAAAACTTGATTTTTAGTCTAAAAACCCGGATTTTGGCTGAAAACCTCGATTTCTAGGTTAAATAGCCCATTTTTGCCCAAATAACTCGATTTTTAGATTAAAAAAGCTTGAAAATGGTGTTTTTATAGAGAAAAATGAGATTTTTCAACCGAAAATCGGGAAAGAAACGATTTTTAATGTAAAAATTAAATTTTGACTTGGAAAACTCGATTTTATGTCTAAAAATTCGATTTTTGGCTTAAAAAACCAGATTTTTTCGGGATTTTCAAAGAAATTTTTATAAAAATCAGTATTTTTCAGTATTTCTAAGCTATTTTACCCATTTTTATCAATTAAAATCCAATTTTTCCATTAAAAAAGACTCACCTCAAAAACCAGCCCATCACCGGATAAAATCAACACTCCATTGAATTTTCCCAAATCTGATTTTGTCATGAGCACGTTTCTGGCATGGTTTCGGCCCGCTTAAGCGATTTTTTCATTGATTTTTTGAATTTTTCGGGGAAAAATCGACTTACTGGTGATTATCACCTCATATCGAATGGAATTCCTGTCTAATTTTGGGGCTACTGTATGGGCAAAGGTTTGGAGACTTTTGCCTTTTCCGCTGTGTGGATTTAAGAAAACTAGCAGGTTTCCACGACATAATTCTGGAATTTTTTGGGTTTTTTGGAGGAAAAATTGAAAAAAATGAAAAAATCAGTTTTTGGGGGGTTTTCATGGTTTTTATGGGTTTTTATGGGTTTTTATTGGTTTTTTCATTGATTTTAATGCTGTTTTACCCCTATTTTACCCTATTTTTACTCTAAAATCAAGGTTTTTCGATTTTTTCGATTTTTCAACGATTTTCAAGGATTTTTCTATTTTTTTCTATCAAAACTATTAAAATCCATTAATTTTTTTATTTTAAGCAAGTTTTCCATAGAAAAAACCAACTTTTCAGCCTGAAAAACCCAAAAAATAAATAAATTCCCCGTAAATCCACCCGAAATTACGGTAGAAAAACTGTATATCACACGACAAAATGCACAGATTGCATCATTTCGCGGGGATTATTGCGTACTTTTGATATAATTTTTTTAGATTGGTTTTTAAGGGATTTTCAGGTTTTTAGATGGAAAAAAGTGGGTTTTCTGAGTTTAACATTGAAAAAATCAGTTGAAAATCGATATTTTATCGTTAAAAATAGAGGAAAATCCTGAAAAATAACAAAAAATCGTCGAAAACCCGAAAAAAATCATTTTTCTACTAAAATACCCAATTTTTGGGTCAAATTCTTTTAAAAAATCACGAAAAAACCGATTTCTCTATCTTCAACCCTCAAAAACCAACCCTGCACCGGCGGTTGCCGTCCCAAAATCACACTAGTCAGCTGCTCGTTCTCCTCCTCCTCCGATCGGCAACAGCAGCAAATTGAGCCGCCCATCTTGAGTTTCTGAGTGATTTTTGCCCATTTTGTGTAGTTTTCATAGATAAAAACTATTATTATGAACATTTTAGGGTGGGAAAATGGGGTTTAATGGGGTAAAATTAGTTAAAATGATAGATAAGAAAGCGCAGAGAAGAAGGGGGTATTTGCTATTGTAGTTAGGCTTGTAACCCCTTGAAAACAAGGGTTTACCTGGGAAAAATTGATTTTTCTTCAGAAAAATCAATAATTTAGCTTAAAATATCTATTTTATCCTATTTTTGGGGATTTTTTCTTAAAAAAGCTAATTTTTCATGGAAAAAACCCAAAAAATTGGATAAAATCGATATTTCCAGCTAAATTATTGATTTTTCTACAGAAAAATCAATTTTTCCCAGGTAAAACCCTGTTTGCAAGGGGCTACATGCCTAACTACAAGAGCAAATACCCACTTTTTCTCTGCGCTCTCTAATCTATCATTTTACCTAATAAAAACCATTTTTCCCGGCTTAAAATGCTCAAAATAATGGTTTTTTACTATGAAAACTATAGAAAAAAAGGGGTTGCTAAGGGCCTAGTGGCTAAGAATAGAGCGCATAAGAATTAAAAAAAAAAAGGAAAAATAGTCACGTGGATCCTTAAAAAACCAAAAAAAACACTAAAAACACGCAAAGAACCAGTTAGAAAGGGTGGGAGGACAGGTGGTGCTAAAAGGGGGGAGATAAGCAATTTCGCTATACTAAGGGGGAATAATAGTACAAGAAAACGGGGAAAAGTGAGCAAATAATAGGGGGAGCGTGTGGTCAATGAACTAGTCAGCGCAGTGGTCAGAAAAACGCGGAAGTTGCTTTTTTTTCCACTAAATTCGCTCTATTGTGGCCTAGAAAACCAAAAAAAAAGTTAGTCCCCCTAAACTACAGTAGTCTAAACCAATTTCTAAATAGCTAAAAAAAACAAAGTTGTGGCAAATGCGCTCTAATGGTAATCTATGATATTGGATAGCTTAATCTCGTTTTAATTTAGGTAAACTTAAGAATCTTAAGTTTACTTGAATTAAAACTTAAAATTAAGGTATCCAATAAAAATGGGTTAGCAATAGACCGCGTTTGGCCACTTTGACGGGGGAACCTCTGCCCAAATTTTCATTTTTTAAGAGGGTACTGTAGGCTACTGTACTAAGATTTTGCTAGTCGCCTTACTATAGTTGGGAAGACAAAAAAGAAAGAAGAATTTATAATCGAATTAACACCTTTCCGAGAAAAAATGGAGAAACCACTCCACACTTTGATCAAAGATCAATTATAGCTGTAAACAATATATTTCTTTAAATTCTAGAATAAGAAAAAATTGAAAAATTATCAAAAATCAATTTTTCTCTTCTGACTAAAAATCATCGTTTTTAAATAGTGATAAGAAAAACTTGCAACCTAAACTCACTCAAAAGTGTAGTCTATTATATGAAACGATAAGAACAATATTTGAGACTTCTTGTCTTCTAGTTGGCAACGTTTAAAAAAAAAAATTTTTTTAATAAAGAAATAGCGTTTATTCAAAAATCACAAAAAAAAAATCGATTTAAATCACTTGTTAGCCTCTCGTCTCATTCGAATCCGGCGGTTTTGGAACCAGATTTTGACCTGAAACAGGGATTTTTTTATTTTCTCATGATTACAGTATACTATAAGAGAAACAAAATTTCGAGAAGATTAATGGTCCGAAATTATGGAAAAAACTACATTTTTAGGTCCAAAATGAGGAAAATTAAGTATAGCCTACTTTAAACCTGTATAACTTTGTTAGAAGTGGAGCTAGTTAAAAATGGTCAATTAGTGAAATGTAGAGCTTAAAATTCTGCGTATTTTGTTAGTTGGAAGTTTTTTGATAGCTCTTACGTGAGCCGAGATATGGGCGTTTGAAGTTACGCGCCCCTAGAAAAGCGAAGGGAGAGACGCAGGCAGTTAGAGCGCTCTAGCCGCCGCCCTTTCTCTGCGTCTCTCTCCGGCAGTGCGCTACTTCAAACGCCTGTATCTCGCTTCGTTTAAGAGCTATCAAAACACTTTCAACTAACAAAATGTGAAGAATTTTAAGCTCTGTATTTCATTAGTTGACCATTTTTCCCTAGCTCCTCTCCTAACAAAGTTATAAAAGGTTAAAGTTACCCTATCTTTAAAAATGGCATTTTCTCCCATTTTCTCCATTTCAAACCAAAATTTCGCCTTTTTTTCAAGCCTAAACCCGATTACCTGATACTCATCCAAACTCAACATCCTCGCCAATCTCTCCCGCTCCCCACACCCGACATATTGGCTCCGGGCAAAGTACATCTCCAATAGATACAACTGTTCTACCGTAAACGTCGTTCGTCGACGTGGCACCCGACCGGTATCTGGTCGAACCATTTGTAGAAAGGAATGAGAAGAATTAAACTGTTCATGTTCCATATTTATGTCGTCAATTCGTTTTGACGCCCTATACAAATTATAGGGGTGATGGAATTTGACATGTCGTTTCGTTTATTGGACAATTTGATGTGAGGACATTAGAAATGTTTTTATTAGAAGGGCATAAACAAGAAATTATCCCAGGGAAGCCTTGACACCGGCTAGATCCCTTATCTCGACTGCTCTCAATAGTTGCTCGGGGACATTGGAGGTGCGGATGGCGGCGGATCTGGAAAAAAAAATGGGGATAACTTTTTTGGGGGAAGAGATAGCGGAAAATGGTTAACTAGTAAAATGTAGAGCTTAAAATTCTGCGTATTTTGTTAGTTGGAAGTTTTTTGATATCTCTTAAACTAGCGGAGATACAGGGGTTTGAAGTTGAGAAGCCTTAAAAAATATAAAAGGGTCATAACTCGATTAGGAGTGGAGTTATCAAAAAATGATTAGCTAATGAAATGTAGCTCTTGTTAAGGGCTATATTTTGTTAGTTGAAAATTTTTTTGATAGCTCTTAAACTAGCGGAGTTATGAGCTTGTGAAGTTGCGCGCTCCTAGAGCTCGCTTATCTGCGTCTCTTTTGGCGCGCAACTTCAAACGCTTATATCTCGCTCAGTTTAAGAGCTATCAAAAAACTTTCAACTAACAAAAAACATCATTTTTCATGCTGATCAATTTTGTAGTTGACCACTTTTCTCTATCGTTCCTAGTTTTCGAGATATAGCCGTTTTAAGACACCTCACTTCTCTGCGCTCTCTCCTTCCTCTCTATCTAGCGCAACTTCAAACCCCTGTATCTCGCTTCCTGTTAGCGCTATCAAAAAACTTTCAACTAACAAAATACTCAGTTTTCCAAGCTCAACAACTTTCCTCTTGACCACTTTCCGCTATCTCTTAAACCAAGCCCCCTACCAACCTCATAGTACTCCATATACTCGACGCCTGATTTCCACCTTTCTGCAATTCCAATGCGGACAAGAAATGCTTCAATGCCTCATCATAAGATGATAATTGCATGCATGATATTCCCAAATTGTATCTAGCACGGACATACGTCGGATATAGTTTAAGGGCTTCTCGGTAAGCTGAGATAGCTTCGGCGGTACGGTCTCCATTGGCGAGGGTGGCGCCGAGTCGGTTCCAGAGACGGGCGTCCTGGAATACTGTAGTTTAAGATTTAAAGGGGAGCTGAGGTTGAGCGAGTGGAAGAGACGCAGAGAAAGCCGCGAGGCTAGAGTACTCTAACAGTCTGCGTCTCTCCCCCTCCCCCTGAGGGACGCCCAACTTCAAACGCCAGTATCTCGCTTAGTTTAAGAGATATCAAAAAACTTTCAACTAACAAAATATTCAGCTTAACAAGCTCTACATTTCACTAGTTAACCATTTTTTGATAACACCACCCCCAACCGAGTTATACCTATTTCAAAAAACATACCCCGGGATTCCTTGAAATCGCCAATTTTAACGAGTCCACCGCCCGTGCAAAGTTCCGATTCAAGTTATACAGTACTCCCAACGCATTCTGAAGGTCTGGATCAGGCGTAGCTCCCTGCTGACGTGCCGCATCCAAGAATCTCGCTTCCACTCGATTAAAGGTATCGTTATCCAGGAAGGAGGAGTACATTGGGGAGGAATTGGTGACTTGTGTGGAGTTATTGCCCTGGAATCTTGGATTACGGTACAGAAAGGGTTACGGTAGTTACCAGGTAAGACGACATCCATTTGTCTAATTGATGAAGCGCCTCGTTCTCCATTCCTTCGTTGGCTTGGGAGACTGACATGGCGAGGAGGGCCTATAACTTTGTTAGGAAAAGAAATATGGGAAAATGGTCAACTAGTGAAATGTAGAGCTTAAAATTCTGCACATTTTGTTAGTTGGAAGTTTTTTGATAGGGTTAACGGAAAGCGAGTTATAAGCGTTTGAAGTTGCCCGCCTTGAAGTTGGGGGCGCGCTACTTCAAACGCCTGTATCTCAGCTAGTTTAAGAGCTATCAAAAAACTTTAAACTAACAAAATATAGCCCTTATTAAGAGCTACATTTCATTAGTTAAAAGTTTTTTGATAGCTCTTAAACTAAGCGAGATACAGGCGTTTGAAGTTAGGCCTAGCCGGAAAGAGGCGCAGTGGCTTGTGAGCGCGCTACTTCCAACGCCTGTATCTCGGCTAGTTTAAGAGCTACAAAAAAGTGATCAACTAACAAAATATGGCCCTTATTAAGTGAACCATTTCATTAGTTGGAAGTTTTTTGATAGCTCTTAAATTAAGCGAGATACAAGCGTTTGAAGTTGCGCACCCCAGAAAAAAGGGGCGCTCTCTTTCTAGGGGCGCGCTACTTCAAACGCCTGTATCTCGCTCAGTTTGATAGCTATCAAAAAGTGATCAACTAACAAAATTTAGCGCTTAACAAGAGCTATATTTCATTAGTTAACAACTTTTTGCTATCTCCACTCCTAATTAAGTTATAACAATTTTAATGAATCACCTCCTTATTCCCCGCATCAATCTGCAAACACTTGGCGAAAGCTTGCATCGCCAACTGATCCTTCTCATTCTCAGCGTGAGCTAAGCCTAGCTTACACCAAGCCTTAGCGTCTTGTGGATCCTTCTGCACCGCTGCTTCATAAGCCAACATAGCGTTTCCAATATCTCCACTTCTCATTAAATTATCCCCTTCCATAAGGGGATTTGGGGAGGAGAGGAATGGATTTATATCCTGGTAGATATAGTTATCCTGAATCGCTTCCTCTTTTTCCATATCCCTTTTTATCTCTTCCCATCTTTGTTCGAAGGATTCGGAATTCTTCCATGCATTTTCCATGCCATTATCCTGTTGACTAAGGAAATCATCCGCCCACGCACCGCTCTTCTGAAGGGAGGTGTCTACCGTATCCAGGTATTCAGAAGACCACATTCCTGAATCTGTAGCTGTTGTGGATGGTGCTGGAAGAGGTTGCTGCCAGTAGCGCTCGAAATTTTGGTTTAGCGAGTTCTCCGTGTATTCTTTGGACCATTGGTTGGATAGTTGGTTCTGCAAAAAATGGTTGTAACTTTGTTAGGGGGGAAGATAACAAAAAATGATCAACTAATGAATTGTAACCCTTGTTAAGAGCTATATTTTGTTAGTTAATCATTTTTTGATAGCTTTCACGGGAACCGAGTTATAAGTGTTTAAAGGGTTACCAATCTTCCAGCGCTTATAACTCGTTTAGCTTAAGAGCTATCAAAAAGTGGTTAACTAATGAAATATTGCTCATGATAAGGGCTATATTTCATTAGTTGAAAGTTTTTTGATAGCTTTTAAACTAAGCGAGATACAGGCGTTGGAAGTTGCGCGCCCCCAGAAAGAGGGCGGAGACAGTTAGAGTGCGTCTCTTTCCGGGGGCGAGCTACTTTGAACGCCCATAACTCGGCTAGTTTAAGAGATATCAAAAAACTTTCAACTAATGAAATATTCAGTTTTTTATGCTCTACATTTCACTAGTTAACCATTTTTTCCTAGCTCCCCTCCTAATCGAGATATACCTATTTTAAAGTAGCTCTAAAAAAATTATCGGGTTTCAAAGCTCGATTTCTCAAAAACCTCTCTATAAAATTCACTCAAATTTTCCCTAAACCCTTAAAAATGATTAAACTACCCCGAAAAAAAATTTTGGAGTCAATCCGACAAAATTTTTTTTTTGAAGTGTGCCGTGCCGTGCCGCCTAGAAAAATAGCTTCTAACAAAAAAACAAAAGAAAAATGGCTTGGAAGGAATCGAACTTTCCTAGTTTAGGATCCCCAGACAACCGTTTTACCAGTTGCGCCACGCGGCGCCCTCCGCCGAGCTCGGCTTTTCCATGGCGCAGTGGCTAGCGGGGTTGCCCATGGGTCCAAGGGAAGGGGTCAGGTTCGATTCCTTCAGGGTTAATTATTTTTTGTTTTTCTTAAAAAATGCTCCGATCTCTATTATAAGGGCAGGGGACACTTTTTTACGTAAAATTCGTTTAAAAAATCAATTTTTTCACCAAAAACCCTCAAAAAAGGATCTACCTGTCTCGGCTGAAACTCCTGCGACCAATTCATGGCCATACTCGACGAAGCGGCACCCTGCGGCAAGCTTTGTTGCATTGACTTCATACTAAAACTAGCTGGGGCTCTGGTAGTTGCTTGCTGCCGGAGGTATTCATCTGCCATTAATTCTCCCATGGAGGAACGGGGGAGGAGGGAGGAAGCGACTAAAATAAGGGGTGGTTAGGCTATTTTTTCGAAAAAACGGGGATTTTTACCATTATTCGGAGCAATTCGCTGGTTAGAAGTCCCAAATTGGGTTGCCAGGTTAACCAGGGCGTTTTGTTGGCCACATTGTCCCTCGACAACTCCCTTCATCTAGAAAATCGATATTAGGGGCTTAAAATGATGTAAAAAAATCAAAAAAACACAAAAAAAGTAGAAAAAATGTTTAAAAAGGTGGCCCCGATGTAGTGTATCGATTGTCGCTACACTACTAATATGGTAGATGAGAGACGCAGAGAATCTTATCAAAAGAGGATGGGAATGATAGATAAGGAAAAGGGAAAGGGGAGGAGATGTTTTAGATAAGATAACAATTTATTTCTTTTTTTTATTGGAAACAATATTTAGATTTTAAAAAAATCTTACCTGAAGCTTGCCTCACTTAAAACCGATATATCTCTTTTTGGAGTAGAGCTTGAAAAAAGTGATCAACTACAAAAATGATCAGCATAAAAAACTGAGTATTTCATTAGTTGAAAGTTTTTTGATAGCTCTTAAACTAAGCGAGATACAGGGGTTTGAAGGAGGCTCCTGAGAAAAAAAGAAAGAGAGAGCGCAGAAAAGTGAGATGTCTTAAAACGGCTATATCTCAAAAACTAGTGGAGCTAGGAGAAAATGGTCAATTACAAAAATGATCAGCATGAAAAATTGAGTATTTCATTAGTTGAAAGTTTTTTGATAGCTCTTAAACTAAGCGAGATACAGGCGTTTGAAGTTGCGCGCCCCCAGAAAGTGCCCGGAAAGAGACGCAGAGAAAGGGCGGCGGCTAGAGCGCTCTAACTGTCTGCGCCCTCTTTCTGGGGGCGCGCAACTTCAAACGCCTGTATCTCGCTTAGATTGAGAGCTATCAAAAAATATTCAACTAATGAAATATAGCACTTATCAAGACCAATATTTCATTAGTTAACCACTTTTTGATAGCTCTTAAACTAGCCGAGTTATAGGAGTTTTAACTGAACAACACGATTTTTCTTAATTATATCACAATTTTCCCTGTAACTCCGTAATTAGTGAAGATATCAAAAAATGGTTAACTAATGAAATATTGCTCTTAACAAGGGCTATATTTCATTAGTTAACCACTTTTTGATAGCTCTCACGGGAACCGAGTTATAGCGATTTTAAGAAAGTCATACATTAGGAAATGGTTTTTTGTAACTTTTTGACATCCTGAAGTGTATTTCAACAAAAAAAAACCAAAATCCAAAAAAAAAATTATTTATTATCACAAAAACTCTCTCACATCCGCATCCAAAAACGGTCTGGCCTTAGCCATAAAATTATCTCTCGACAAATAACATCCACACATTTTTCGATATCCTTGGAATGCTGTCCTTGAGTGTAACACTCGAAAATTATCAATGAAAATCACTGATCCCGGTTTAAGGGATATTGTCAAGGCGTTTAAAGGATCATGACATATTCTGGAGAAATTTTGGTAGGCTTCATAGAATTTAATGGTTTCCAGGGCTGAGGAATCGGTGGAGGATAGGCAGGAGAATAGTGCGCGGTCGTAGGGGTTGAATCTGGAAGGATTACTGTAGCTAGATAAGTCTTAGGCTAAGCTTACCGTATCTGGGTGATATTCCCACTTGAATCCGTCTCAATTACGGGTTTTTCCAAGCTTAGGCTATGAATAGAGCTCCCGGGAGGCGTTCCTTCCAGATAATGATGAGCAATCTGAAATTAACATAGCTTAGGCTAGTTTAGGCTAGGTTAGGCTAGTTTAGGCTAGCTTAGGCTTGCTTAGGCCGGCTTAGGCTACCTTAGGCTAGATTAGGCTGGCTTAGGCTAGCTTAGGCTAGATTAGGCTAGCTTAGGCTTGCTTAGGCTAGCTTAGGCTGGCTTAGGCTAGCTTAGGCTTGCTTAGGCTAGCTTAGGCTTGCTTAGGCTAGCTTAAACTAGTTTAGGCTATTTTAGGCTACCTTAGGCTAGCTTAGGCTGGCTTAGGCCAGCTTAAACTAGTTTAGGCTATTTTAGGCTACCTTAGGCTAGCTTAGGCTAGCTTAGGCTGGCTTAGGCTACCTTAGGCTACCTTAGGCTAGCTTAAGCTAGCTCAAACTAGCTTAGGCTAGCTTAAACTAGTTTAGGCTACTTTAGGCTACCTTAGGCTAGCTTAGTCTAGCTTAGGCTTGCTTAGGCTAGCTTAAACTAGCTTAGGCTTGCTTAGGCTTGCTTAGGCTAGCTTAGGCTTGCTTAGGCTTGCTTAGGCTTGCTTAGGCTTGCTTAGGCTTACCTTAACATTGCAAAGTGTCTCATAATCTTGTGGCCTCTGCGCCTTTAACTTCTCGGCACACTTAAACGAATCCACAAGTACAGTATCCCCTCCAACCTTAGCCGGCGTCAAACAATGAAAAACCTGGATGCCGGGGGTCTGATTGAAATACGTGCCATCAGTGTGCGGACCAATTTCCTCGTTACCATAGGCAGTATCCTCATAAGCTGGCTCATCCTAAACTTCCCCCCTATTATAAGGACATAGGCTTAGGCTTACCTCGCTAGCCGAATTGCTAAAAACCCAGAATTGGCCGAAGAAAGTGTCATGGACTGGGACCAGAGATTGGCAGAGTTTTTCGGTGGCCTCGGGGGTCCCGGCCACCCCGTCGATGATTACGGTACCGTACCTGACTAAACTTTCGGAGAAGGATTTAAGGGTTACTGTAGATTTTTCTAGTCTTGGGACCTCTTTTAACGTCGATGCATCCCATAATTCTAAGCCTCGATCCTTAATCTTCTGCTTAATCCTCCCTTTCCCAATAATTTCCATGATTTCAAATATCGATTGATGACCGTCTTCCCAATCGATAATTATCGATTTTTTGTCTTGATCCATGGTGATTTTAGAAGATATTGATTGATTTATGAGATCTGTACAATTCGATTTCCGTTGGTTTGTGGGTTGATGGTAGTGTTTTTTGGAGGTACAGTGGTCCCGGAGCCAGACTAATGGCATTATTAGTTTGGAGGGGGATTCTGAAAGTTTTTGGATTTTGTAGTCCTCGTGGACAAAATTTTTTTTTTTTTGAAAAATCGAATTTTAAAAACACAGATCGATGTATTTTTGAATTCTAAGCAACTTTTTCTCTTGGAGCAACCCTCGAAAATTGCGTTTAAGCCCTTAAAATTGAGAAAAACTGAAATTTGATTTTTGTAGTCCTCGTGGACAAAATTTTTTTTTTTGAAAAATTGAAATTTTAAAAGCTAAATCGATGTATTTTTGCATTCTGAGCAACTTTTTCTCTTGGACGAATCCTTGAAAATCACTCTAAACCCCCGAAAATGGCAAAAAATCTAAAAATTGGTTTTGTACTCCTCGTGGACAATACTAGATTTCGAATTTTCTGGATTTTTTTTTCAATTTTCAGTATTATTGGTGTTTCAAATCAACAAAAAAAGCAAAAAAATTTAGAGAAAATCCAAATTTCAAAAACATCGGTTTTGTAGTCCTCGTGGACAAAAATTTTTTTTCGAAAAATCAATTTTTAAAATGGAATCCGATGTATTTTTAGATTCTAAGCAACTTTTTCTCTTGGAGCAACCCTTGAAAATCACTCTAAACCCCCTAAATCGAGGAAAAACTGATTTTGAGTTTTGTAATCCTCGTGGACAAAGCGTAATTTAGGATTTTCTATTTTTATAGATTTACAGAGTCAGTTTTTCCAGAATAACACGAAAAAACAACAAAAAAAAGCCAAAAATCAGAAAAATCGGTTTTGTAGTCCACGTGGACAAAAATTTTTTTTTTGAAAAATCAAAATTTCAAAACAGTAATCGATGTATTTTTGCATTCTGAGCAACTTTTTCTCTTGAAGCAACCCTTGAAAATCACTC
The DNA here is from genome assembly GCA_963932035.1 of Caenorhabditis wallacei. Taxonomy (NCBI): domain Eukaryota; kingdom Metazoa; phylum Nematoda; class Chromadorea; order Rhabditida; family Rhabditidae; genus Caenorhabditis; species Caenorhabditis wallacei. The sequence goes on from OZ009934.1 coordinate 943,964, forward strand.
TAAACTCCTTAAAATAGCGAAAAACACCAAAATTGAACTTTGTACTCCTCGTGGACAATTTTTTAAACCGATTTTTTCCATTTTTCTCGTTAAAAAATACCTGAATCTTGCTTAAAAACCAATTCCAACGCATCATTTTTAGTCCGAATATTCTTAAAATTGCAACTGATGACCCGTGTTAGACTAGATGTGAATCGACTTTGTACATACATTTTTCTGGAAATTTTGAATATTTTTTTCGAAAAGAAAGCCGTTTAAAATAGAGAAAACTGTGTTTTAAAACTGAAAAAAAAAAGGAAATGAAAATGGTGGTTTTGGACTTTGTACAGTGGGGTGGACAGACATATATATATATATAGATACGTGGAACCGATAAGAGATAATAAAGGACAGTGGGTCACAAGACGTGGGAAAATTGAAAAAATGTGTCGTGGTGGAATGCCGGAATTTTTGATTTTTGTAGTCCTCGTGGACAAAAAAAAATTTCTCGAAAAATCGAATTTTTAAAATGCTAATCGATGTATTTTTGCATTCTGAGCAACTTTTTCTCTTAGACCAACCTTCAAAAATTGCGTTTGACCCCTTAAAATAGCGAAAAACTAAAATATAGGTTTTGTAGTCCTCGTGGACAAAATTTTTTTTTTTGAAAAATCAAAATTTTAAAAAGCTAAATCGATGTATTTTGGTACGCTGAGCAACTTTTTCTCTTGGAACAACCCTTGAAAATCACTCTAAACCCCCTAAAATCGCTAAAAACTATTTTTAGGATGTGTAGTCCTCGTGGACTATACGGGATTTCGGATTTTATTTAAATTTAGTGATTTTTCTTATGTTTTCTATACTGGGCTTTTATAATTTCAAGAAAAAACCTAGAAAAAAACCCAAAATACAAAAAAAGTTGGTTTTGTAGTCCCCGTGGACAAAATTTTTTTTTTTGAAAAATCAAAATTTCAAAATGGATTTCGGTGTATTTTTGCATTCTGAGCAACTTTTTCTCTTGGAGCAACCCTTGAAAATCACTCTAAACCCCCTAAATCCAGGAAAAACTGAATTAAGGTTGTGTACTCCTCGTGGACTAGGCTTTCATTTTGTTGACGATGATGCAAATAAGAGTGCAAAAGTGATGAGAGAGAAAAAGAGAGAGAGAGAGAGAGAGAGAGAGAGAGAGAGAAAGAGAGAGAGAGAGAGAGAGAGAGAGAGAGAGGCCACAGAGAATGTGCAAGAGTAAACAAGGGAGAAGACTACAAGGGTGGGTTGTAGTGAAGTTGTGGTCATGAGAGAGAAAATGAGAGAGAAGATGAGAGAGAGAAAAGTGGAGAAGAAAAAGGAAAACTTGTTTTTGAATAGAATCATTCGATGTTCGATTTCTGAATCTGTTTTTTATTTTTTTTATTATTTTGTTTTTTGCTATCGACCAGTTTTTGGTGACTTCCTTTAACTCTGTCTTAAAACCCCTATAACTCTGCTAGTTGAAGAGCTATCAAAAAACGTTCAACTAATGAAATATAGCCCTTATTATGAGGAATATTTCATTAGTTGACCACTTTTTGATATCTCTTACCGTAACCGAGTTATAGGAGTTTTAAATAAAAAATCTAAATTTTTTATGTTATGGTCACTATTTCTCTTGTAACTCCGAGATTTTAAGAGCTATCAAAAAATGGTTAACTAATGAAATGTAGCTCTTGTTAAGGCCTATATTTCATTAGTTGACCACTTTTCGATAGCTCTTCAACTAGCCGAGTTATAGCCGTTTGAAATCAGGGAGGAGAGACGCAGAGAAGGCTGCGCCCCCTAGCGCGTAACTTCAAACGCTCATAACTCCGCTATCTTAAAAGCTATCAAAAAACTTTCAACTAATGAAATACTCCGTTTTTCATGCTGATCATTTTTGTAGTTGACCACTTTTTGCTAGCTCCAACCCTAACCGAGTTATACCAGTTTTAAAAAAGCTATCAATTCTTAACTTTTTTTTTCTTCTTAAAATCAAATTTTTCCTTTTTTCTTCTATCCAAACTATTAAATTTTGATCTCATCTCACTCCAATTCCCCCTCCAAAGTTCAAAAAACGAAACTTTTCGTATTTGTCATCATTTTAGTACACTAGAAACCGAGACAGCCCCTCGGGGCGGGTGTCTACGTGACTATTACTAAGATTTTCTTGGCTACGTGATACTTTTCAAAAAGGGGGCGGGGCTTAGCTATGATTAAAGCAAAATGATGACAATTTTTTCGTTAGAATACCTTGAAATGGTCCTTATTCTTTGTTTCTTAAGCATAAACGGGCTGGGACGATTTTTAGTAAGTTTAATCGATATTTTTCTTATTTTTTTGTTTCTAGGCACTATTTTCTTGCTTAAAAACCCCTAAAATCCTTTAAAATCCCTTGAAAATCCCTTGAAATTGGCAAAAAATCTTTTAAAAATGTTTTTGTTTTTTAAACTTCCCGCTCGAAATTCGTTCGCATTGGAGCGCGTTTGCATCATTTTTAATTAATTATTTCTTTTTTTTACGTAATTTTCCACATTTTCCCAGCTTTTTCCAGCTTTTTACACGTTTTTTTCTGAGAAAAAAAAGAGAAAAAAACGTAAAATTGCTCTCTCTCACTGTCTGCGTCTCTCCTCTCTCCGCGCCTCCCCTAAAAAACGGGCGGCCCACTCCTCACTATTTTCCATAGATTTTTCCCATTTTTTCTCGAATTTTCTTGGATTTTTTTGCAGAAAAATGTTATCATCCGTTGCTAGATGCGGTGCTCATTCGTCTCGAATGACTCCAGCCGTTTGTATGGCGATTCGTCGATTCGATCCGTTGGAGGCGAAAATGGCGCAGAAAAGGGTGGGTTTTAGGGGTTTTTATGTAGGAAAAAGGGATTTTTTTTAGATATTTGAAAAAAAACAACAACAAAGATACAAATTTTTTTTTGAAAATTAAAAAAAAATTTTTTTTTTTCATAAGTCAATTTTCTTCTTAAAATCATTTAAAAAAACCCTGAAAAAAACTTTTTTTCCAGAAAAACCAGCTGAAAATACTGTTTTCCCCGAAAATTTCGAATTTTTTCATGAAAAATACCCGAAAAACCACATTTTCCTGTCTAAAACTCATTAAAATCTGGGAAATATAGGATTTAAGCTATGAATATGATGAAAAACAGCTAAAATCCATATAAAAACCCAAAAAAAAGCCGAAAAATCTCGAATTTTCGACCGAAAACTTTTTTTTCCAATTTCACTTGAAAATCGTCTAAAAATTGTCCACGAGGACTACAACAAAAAGGTATTTTTCACAAAAAAATTCAATTTTCGTTTAAAAACCCCAAAAAACCGTCAAAAATCTTGAATTTTTCTTTAAAATTGACGAATAAATCCATTTAAACTACCCACTTGTCCACGAGAACTACACAGAAAAAAGCCTAAAATTTTAAAAAAAGTGAAAAAAACCATTTTCAGTGGAAAAACCCACTAATAATAGGTAAAAAAACCACAGTTTTTCCTGAAAAAAAGTACTATAAAGTCTGTATTTTCCTATTTTGTCCACGAGGAGTACACAGAAAATAGTCGAAAAGTTAAAAAAAATTGATAAAACCATATTTTCGAGCCAAAATCAATAAAAAAAACATCTGAAAATCATGTTTTTTCTTCAAAAATAACCAACAACTCTAATTTTTCTATTTTGTCCACGAGGACTACACAGCGACCCTTTTTTGAGCCAAAATCACCGAAAAAACACCTAAAAATCCAGTTTTTCTTCAAAAATTCATATAAAAAACTCTAAAAACTCAATTTTTCTTAAATTGTCCACGAGGAGTACACAGAAAAATCTTAAATTTCCAAAAACTCAAAAAAGACGCTATTTTTGAACTAAAAACAACGAAAAATCACTTTAAAATCCAGTTTTTTCTTAAAATATTCATAAAAATCTCTAAAAATCCTATATTTCCTTAACTTGTCCACGAGGACTACACAGAAACTGTCCTAAATTTCCCAAAAACTCAAAAATCCTCATTTTTCATCAAATAATAGTCAAAAAACTCTATATTTTTCATCAAAATTCTCTAACTCTCGATTTTCCCCAACTTGTCCACGAGGACTACACAGAAACAACTCAAGAAAACTCAAAAGCTTCGGAATCTCTAATTTTGAACTGAAAACACTAAAAAACTTACTAAAAACTCCGATTTCCCGTTAAAATCCAGAAAAACCCCCCACTTGTCCACGAGGAGTACAATGCTCCCCCATTTTTAAATTTTTGAATTAACATTTTAAAAAAATCCATAGAAAATCTAGTTTTTTCCATCAAAAATGACCGAAAACCCCATATTTTCTTTACTTGTCCACGAGGAGTACACAGAAAAAACCAAATTTCTTCAAAAATACAAAAATACCGTTTTTTTTGTGCCAAAATCACTGAAAAGCCCAAAAAAAGAATGTTTCTTTAAAATCCAAAAAAACCCATCTTATCCACGAGGACTACAATTTCCCCTCATTTTCTAAATTCCCATTTTGCAGGCCGAAATAATCAATCAACAACAAAATCCATCAGAAGCTGATCAAAATCGTGTTACATATGCAACAAAAGACGATTTCAAACAGAATGTTCAGGATTCTCGTTTCACTGGAGCCGCTGATTCGGAAACTGGACAAATTCCGACGAAATGGCAAAAGAAATTCTTGGTTATTACTAAATTATATCCATCGGCTGACGATATTCCACCATATGTTCAGTGAGTTTGGATTTAAGGAAGAAAAGGGGCGTGGCTTAAATTAAAATGTATTAAAAAATCGTTTTTTCCATAAAAAAAATACCGTTTTTCTATCATTTTTTAAGACAAAAAGGGGCGGGGCTTAATTGAAAATGCATGAAAAATATTTTTTTTTTTTTCATAAAAATGCTTTTTAAAAAACATTTTTTTCCAATAAAAAAGGGGCGTGGCCTATTCAGAAATGCTTCTTTTTTTGGTTTTTTTAAAAACAAAACTCTTTAAAAAATTTCAAGCCAAAAAAGGGGCGGAGCCTAGTTATTTTTAATTTAAAAATCTGAAAAATGACTTAAAAAGCTCTATTTTGGCCAAAAATTCCGAAAAAACAGTCTATTTTTTCTCAAAAAAGCTCTAGGAAAAAGGGCGGAGCCTAATTTCCCTGAAAGTAGGCGTGGCCTAATTTTTAAGATTTTGAAAAATTGAAATTTTAGGCGAAAAATGTCAGTTTTTGGTCCGAAATTCTTCCAAAAATAGGAAAAAAAACCGATTTTTTCTCAAAACTGCTCAAGGAAAAAGGGGTGGGGCCTTATTTCCTTAAAAGGGGCGGAGATTAAAATTTAAAATTTTTGAACAATTCAAATTTCATTTAAATCACAATTTTCGGCCTAAATTCCTCTAAAGAATCTGGAAAAATTAAGTTTTTGTCTAATAAAAAATCTCTAAAAAAGTGGGCGGAGTCTAATTTCTCCCCATTTTAAATCAATTTTATAAAAGGGGGCGTGGCTTGTTTAAAAAAAAGCCTACAAATCGTCAAAAAATAACACAAAAAACGGAAAATTTTTGGTTTTTCTGGAATTTGGACTTGTTCAAAAAAAATTTGGCTTTTTCAAAAATTTTTTTCTGAAAAAAAAAAAAAATTAAATTCCATTAGAAACCACTATTTTTTAGCCTAAAATTCCTATTTTAGGAAGAAAAATGGCTAAAAAGGGGCGGAGCCCATTAGAAAACTCTCAAAATCACCAAAAAATAGTCCAAGTTTGACTTTTTTCAAAAAAAAATAATGAAAAAAAGCTTAAGAATCGCCTAAAAATAGTGAAAAAAACTTGAAAAATCATTTTTCCTTAATTTCTGAAAAAGTGGGCGTGGCCTAAATCCCCTCAAATTTGAATATTTTGCATTTTTTCAAAAAGAAAAAAAAAGAAAAAAAGCTTTAAAATCGCCTTAAAATAGTGAAAAACTGGAAAAAATCAATTTTTTTCAAATCGAAAAAAGTTGAAAAAATTTTTAAAAATTTAAAAATCGCCTAAAAACAACGAAAAATCGATTTTTTCTTAATTTTTGAAAAAGTGGGCGTGGCCTCATTCCTCAAAATCAAGAATAATTTTCAGTCATGGAACAATGAATCGAATGCACGACAGAATGCGTGTCGTCTTCATCGTCACCGCCTCAATTTTCTTCTTCTCAACATTTTATATTGCCGAGAGAGCAATGGCTCATAAAATTGCACGTGACCGTGATGCTGGAGTAGTTGTCAGTAAAATGTAGTCATTTTTAACAGGAAAATTGGATTTTTCAGCTTAAAATACGGTTTTTTGTATAAATTTTTCATTTTTTTGGGATTTTTTTGATTTTTTTATATGTATCCGTTCAATCGGTCCGCCCATTCATTCATTTTTCTCTCATTTTTGTGATTTTTTTGGATTTTTTGAATTTTTTATTGATTTTTACCCCTAAAACCCGATTTTTCAGCTATTTTCACCCCTTTTCCACTGAAAAATGGGCCTTTTCCGTACAGTATTCATGAATGTTGCCGGAGTTCATCAAGAAGAACCCAAAAAAGGATCATATGAATGGAAGAAGGAGCACTTGACACCGGAACAATTGGCAAGGACATCGGATAATAAGGAGAAGTATACTGGGGTGAGATTTTGGTGGAAATTGGTTTAATAGGCTTGAATTTGGCTTAAAAATCATGCAAAACAGGTCTAGATTGACCGAAATAGCTCGAAAACCTATAATTTTGGCTTTAAAACCCTAAAAGTCATGAAAAATGGCTCTAAATTGGCCTAAAACAGTAGAAATATTTCTAAAATCTCTAATTTTGGCTCAAAACTAAAAAAAAATCTTGAAAAATGGCTTAAAACCACTGAAAATAGCTCTAAAATACCGAATTTTGGCTTTAAAAATCTAAAAATCATGAAAAATAGCTCTAAATTAACTGAAAATAGTGAAAATACCTCTATAATCTCAAATTTTGGCTCAAAAACTAGAAAAAATCAGGAAATTTGACCGGAAACCACTAGAAATAGCTCTAAAATACCGAATTTTGGCTTAAAAATCGTTAAAAATGGCTGAAAATAGGCTAGAAATTTGTATTTTGGATTAAAAAATCCTGAAAAATGACTCAAAATACCTTAAAATCCATAAAAGTAATCCTATCTTGCTCTATAACACCCTAAAAATAGCAATATTGCTCAAAACTAACCTAGATTGAACTGAAATAACCCAAAAAACTGAAAATTCAGTTAAAAATGAGCCTAAACCCATGAAAAATGGCTTAAAATTACTTGAAATAGCCTTCGATAGCTCTAAATTAGTCCGAGTGGGTTTTAAAGCTAATTTTGCCTTAAAGTACCCTAAAAACTTCATTTTAGGCCTTAAAATTGTGGAAAAATAGCTCAAACTTAACCAAAAACTATAAAAAATTCCCCAAAATCCGTGAATTTTCGCTCTAAAAATCGTTTAAAATTGCTTAAATTAGCCCAAAAACGCCTAGATTGGCATAAAAACCGGGCCTGAAAAACCTCAAATTGACTGAATTTCAGTAGGGAAGTCTCTATTTCGGAAATGGCCTAGATTGGCTTAAAATACCCTTAAAACCTTGAAATTAGCCTTAAAATAGCCTAAAAACTCATAAAAAATCACCTAATTTAGCCAAAAATAATCCTAAAATAGTCCTCAAGCCAATCCAAAATGAGTTAGATAATTCCACTTTAATAGGCTTAAAAATGGCGTAAAATAACTGAAAATGGCCTAAAATAAGCGAAAATAAACCCAAAAAACTAGATTTTTAGCTTAAAATAACCAAAAAATAGCTCAAAATAGCTGAAAATCTACAGATCCCAGCAATTCCAGTGGATATTGGATATCAAAGTGGAAAACAAGTGAGCGGAGTGAAGAAATCGGGAGTGTTCTCGAATGCTTCAAGTAATCCAGGAGTTATCATTGGAATGGGACTTACGACGGCCGCATTGTTGGGAATGTTCAAGTGAGTACGGTAGGAGGGAAGATAGGGGTACGGTAGGAGGGGTACAGTAACCTAGATAACTAGGGAGTACAGTAACCCAAAGGTACAGTAAACCTTAGATACAGTAATCCTTAAATACAGTAACCTTGTTAATTAGATCAAAACTACAGTAGTCCATAGGTACAGTAATCGTGTTAAACAGCCCAGAGCTACAGTAATCCTAGAAGCTAGACAAAAGCTACAGTAATCCTTAGATACAGTAATCCATAGGGTCAGCCATCTAGGTACAGTAACCCAAGATACAGTAGTCATGGGAGCTTAACCAAAGTTACAGTAGTCTAGGTACAGTAACCCAATAGGAATAGTAACCCTAGCTACAGTAATCCCAGCAAGTAAGCTAGAGCTACAGTAATCCAGCCGAATTGACTAGGATAGCCATATTTACAGTAACCATAGATTACAGTAATCCTAGAAACTAGGCAAAAGCTACAGTAATCGTTAGATACAGTAATCCAAAATTACAATTGTCTAGGTACAGTATTCCTATTAATTAGGCTAGTGGGGTACAGTAATCCTTGGTTACCGTAATCCAGCCAGCTTGACTAGAATAGCCCTATCTACCGTAACCATATATTACAGTAATCTTGGAAGCTCAGTTAGAGTAATCTAGATACAGTAATCCAAGATACAGTAATCCTTAACTATAGTATTCCTAAATACAGTAATCCTGGAAGCTTAACCAAAGTTACAGTAGTCCTAGCTACAGTAACCAAAGCTACAGTAACCCCATCTACAGTAATCCTTCCCGCACCTTAAGCTCCTTGACCAAAAATACACGTGCCGCCCACGTGTCTGTTCTCTTGGTCTTTTGGAGTGGAGTGCTAAGCGGATTAGTCTCCCCCCAAAAAAGTGGGCGGAGCCTAATCTAGTGCACTCTGGGAGGTTCGAGAAGCAATATTAAATATATATATATATATATATATATATATATATATATATATATATATATATATATATATATATATATAGGAGGGAGACTCATTTAGTTATCGTGACTTTTCTTATCAGTGGTTAGACTAGGCTAGAGTGTAGCCATGACCGTGGCCTAACTTTCCCCCATCAATTTTCTCTTCCACCTCCTAACAACTTTCAGATCATCATTCGTTGGCGACAAAGTTGGCGCTCAAAAAATGATGCAATACCGTATCATGGCGCAATTCTTCACCGTCACCGCCCTCGTCGCCGGTGTCACCATTTTCGGTGCCACCTACGATGATGAGGAACATCAAAAATGATGAAAAATAGACCACGCCCCTTTTTGATTAGGCCACGCCCCCTTTTTTTGAAGAATTCCCGGGTCTTTTTCCCCCATTTTTCCCCGATTTTTCCCCCGATTTTTCTCGATTTCCGTCTCTTTTTTTTCTTATCGAAAACTATAAAAAAAGAAATAAAGGATTTTTTGAAAATAGATGATACTACGAAGCTCCGCGAAAACAGCAATTTCAATTATACTATTGGGATGCGGATTAGCGTGGTGGAAGTCTTCCCCGAAGCCTTTGGAGCAGAATATTGGAGGATTTGCAAAGGAGGGATGGAATAGAGTGGAGGAGGCGTTTAGGTAGGTTATAGTGGGTTACGGTTGGGTTACGGTAGATTGAAAAATCAGTTTTTATCGAAAAAAGTCAATTTTTGACCGAAAAAACTGGAAAAATCCCGGAAAAATGGCTTTTTCGAGCGATTTTTCCAGTTTTTATCGAAAAACCATGGATTTTTTGAGTTTTCGGACCAAAAAAGTCAGTTTTTCCCCAAAAAAAAAAAAGGAAAAATCCAGGTTTTTCAGGGCAAAAATGGGTGTTTCAAGCGATTTTTTTAATCGAAAAACCTTTCTTTTTGAAGATTTTTTGATTTTTCCGGAACAAAAAATGATTTTTATTTTAAATCGAAAAATCCGTGATTTTTCGAGCTTTTTTTAAGCTCCAAGTCTTCTCGAAATCGATTTTTTCAAACAAAAAACCGGATTTTCCACTAGAAAAGTCAGATTTTATCAGCAAAATTGGTAGAAAAACTCGAAAAAATCAATTTTTTATAGAAAAAACCTTGGAAAACATGGTTTTTAGCACCTTAGCAATTGTGCTCCATTGATAAAAGTCATACTTGCGAAAATCGCTGAAGGCCCGGCCCGGCCCGGGCCGGGCCTTGGAAAATTTTCAGGGCCCGGCTGGGTCATTTTTTTGCGAAAATTTCAAAAAAATTCGAAAAAAAAATTTTTTTTTTCCAAAATTTTGAGAAAAAGTGTTATATTGTTTCAAAACATGTAAACTGTGTAACTTAGTAACAAAATCAACCACACACACACACCCTTTTTCAACAAAAAATAGGCTTATTTTTCCAAATTTGAAACTGGCGCCAACAGTCCGGGCCTTCCGGGCCTTCCGGGCCGGGCCTCCCGGGCCTTCCGGGCCTTCCGGGCCTTCCGGGCCTTCCGGGCCGGGCCTCCCGGGCCTTCCGGGCCTTCCGGGCCGGGCCGGGCCGGGCCGTCGCAAGTATGATAAAAGTTGGCTAGATTCAATTTAAATATTTTTTTAAAACTAATTAAAACCAATTTAATTAACTTTTATCAATGGAGCGCATTTTCTAAGATTGAAAATAGCGAATAACCTGAATTTCCATTAATTTTCGAGTTTTCCAACGAATTTTGCTGATAAATCCTGACTTTTTTCTAGCAGAAAATTCAGTTTTCTGCCTGAAAATCGGAGGACTTAGAGCTTTAAAAAAAAACCCGATAAAACCCCAATTTTGTGGTCTAAAAAACCAAAAAATCTGTAGTTTTTCGATTTAAAAAACCGAAAAAACTGCTTGAAAAAACCATTTTTCCGGGATTTTTCCAGTTTTTTCGGGCAAAAAAAGGACTTTTTTCGATAAAAATCACTGTTTTGAACCGAAAAAAATTGCCAGACAAAACCAGATTATTCGGAAAACTAAAAATCTATGGTTTTTCGATTAAAAAAACGAAAAAACCGATGGAAAAAACCTTTTTTTCGGTCAAAAATTGACTTTTTCCGGTGGAAATCACTGTTTTGGTCCAAAAACCAAAACCAGACATAACTGGATTACTCGAAAATCCAAAAATCGATTTTTACCGATTTTTCTATGGTTTTTACCGGATTTTCCGCTCCAAAAACCACCAAAATCCACTATTTCAAGTCAAATCTTCCAGAAAAAACCTAGCCGAAAACTGGGAACGTTCGGGAGCCGCGTTCGTAGTCTACCATAAAAACCTCAAAGTCGTTGATCTCTGGGGTGGATATTCTGATCGAGAATCGCAAAGAAAATGGACTCGAGATACACTTTCCATTGCTTTTTCTTGTTCTAAAGCGATGGGAGCCATTGTGATAGCTAAGTTGGTAGATCAGAAACTGTTAGCTTATGATGATCTTGTCACCAAGTATTGGCCGGAATTCGGGAGAAATGGGAAGGATAATGTGACGATTCGATGGTTGATAACCCATAAAGCTGGGTTAGCTTACACGGATCACCCAATTTCCTTAGCTGATACCAAAGATTTCAAAAAAATCGATAAAATTCTGGAAGATCAGAAACCAAATTGGCCACCGGGGACGGCAGTTGGTTATCATGCTGTGACACATGGATGGTTGGTGGATGCAATTGTTAGAAGGGTTGATGGGAGGACAGTTGGACAGTATTTCAGGGAAGAGATTGCCGAGAAATTTGGTGGGTTTTCTAGGCCATTAGGCCACCAAAGTCTAGGAGATTGGGCCGTTAGCTAGCCATCAATTGGGGCCGTTAAACCAGGGGTTTTAGGCCACCTAATTTGGATAGCTAGGCCACCATGGCTATGCTAGATCGTTGGTTTAGCGGCCTCTAAAATAGAAAGCTAGGCCACCATTTTTAGGCCATTTTCTCTTGGTTTAGACCATCTAAAGCGGACATTTACCGTAAGATTTAGGCTGACTAGGTAGTTCTAGGCCACCCAATTTGGATAGTTAGGCCACCAAGGTCTAGGGGATTAACCAGCCACCAAATGGCTATTTTTAGGCCATTAACCTAGGGGATTTAGGCCATTTTAACCGGGTTTCTAGGCCACCCAATTTGGATAGTTAGGCCATTAAGCCTGAAGTTTTAGGCCGCCCAATTAGGGATCTTAGGCCACCCATTTTAGGGTTTTTTAGGCCATCCCCTTGGTCAAAAAATGAGTTTTTTCGGCGAAAACCACTATCCATTTCCGGACAAAAAAAACCATAGAAAAAGCCATTTTTGCTTGAAAAAATCGCGATTTTTCGAGTTTTTTGGTTTTTTTTAGAGCCACTTCAGCTTTTAGATAGCTTTTTCGGAAGTCTTAGGCCATCGGTTTTTGTGTTTCTAGGCCAGCCAACTAGCTTAGTTATAGCAGCAGGGGCTTACCAGCTACTTAGCCAAGCTTTAAACCGAAGTTTTTAGGCCATCCAGCTAGGGATTTCTAGGCCACATATTTTGAATAGTTAGGCCATCGATAGTGAGGTTTCGGCTACCAAAAATCGTGTTTTTAGGCCATTAAACCGAGGATTTAGGCCAGCCAACTAGCTTATTTAGCATCTGGGGCTTACGAGCTACTTAGCCAAGCTTTAAACCGATGCTTTTAGGTCACCACAAATTGAATAGTTAGGCCATTAAACCAAGAGTTTTAGACCGCCGATTTAAGGTTTTTAGGCCATTTAACCTGAGATCTAAGCCTAGCAATTTCATATTAAAATGAAATTGGGTTTCTAGGCCACCCAACTAGGGGGTTTTAGGCCATTTAACCAGGAAAGTTAGGCCAGCCAGCAAGCTTAGAGCAACTTGGGCTTTTAGGCGTTCTTAGCCAAGGCTTAACCGTAGCTAGGGATCCCTAGCTTTAGGGTTTCTAGGCCATTTTACCCTGGAAAGTTAGGCCACCCAATTGAGAAGTTTTAGTCCGAACTTTTTGGGTTTCTAGGCCACCTTAATTAAGGTTTTAGGCCATTTTTAGGCCAACCAACTAGTGGTTTTAAGCCATTTCCGCTTGGTAAGCTTCCAAAAGCTTTGAGGGCTTATCCAACCAATTTTGGGTTTCTAGGCCATCTACCCTGAGATTTAGGCCACCTAATTAGGGATTATAGGCCACCTTGATCAAGGTTTTAGGCCATGTAACCAGGAAAGTTAGGCCAGCCAACAAGCTTAACAACTTGGGCTTTTAGGCCACACTATTTGGGTTTCTAGGCCACCTTATCCAAGGTTTTAGGCCATTTTACCCGGGTTTCTAGGCCAGGGTTTTTCTAGTCCCCCATTTTCAGGGTTTCTAGTCCCTCTTCCCTAAGAATTCATCAATTCTTCTTCCAGGAATCGAATTCTACTTGGGCCTCCCCGTCACCGAACAACATCGTGTCGCCCGTATCGAAAATCCGAATTTCTTCAATATCATTGAAGAAATTCTCTATTCCCCTAAGGATTTCGATGTGCCACGATTCATAAAAGACCATTTTTTGAATCTAACCCTATCGAAATCCTCGGCCAGCACCCCTTTTATAAGATTTGTCGGCGGAATGACTCTGAACGATCCGGATCTTCATCGAATCGAACAATCCGCTGTATTGGGAATAGGGACCGCCCGTGCGATGGCCGAGGTTTTCGAGGTGTTAAGAATGGGAAAGTTAGTCCGCGATGAGACGAAAAAACAAATGTTTGAGGGATATGAATTTGGGGAGGATTATATAAGTGGAGCCCGGGTCGAAAGGGGACAGGGATTTATGATGAATCGATTCAGAGGGGCTAAGCTATACGGTCACAGTGGTTACGGTGGTCAGAATATTCGGATGGATTTGGATAATGAGATTACGGTAGCTTATTTGAGTAATGGATTGAAAGTTGGGTTTGGGGATACGGCGAGAACTTGGAAGAGATTGTTGAATGCGGTTTATGATACTGTTGAGTTATTGTGATTTTTTAAATGTAATTTATGAATGATTTTGAGGTTTTTTCGATATTTTTGATGGTTTTTATGGATTTTTCTATGTAAATTTCAATATTTTTGAGGTTTTTTCGATACTTTATTGATTTTCCTATGTAATTTTTTGATTTTTGAGTGATTTTCAACTGATTTTCAGGTTTTTTAGATATTTTAATGATTTTTTAAATGGTTTTTATGGATTTTTCTATGTAAATTTCCATATTTTTGAGGTTTTTTTTTCGATATTTTATTATTTTTAGAGTAATTTTTGATGATTTTTATGATTTTTTAATGGGTTTCATGGATTTTTAAATGTAAATTTTTGATTTTTGAGTGTTTTATGACTAATTTTGAGATTTTTTGAGTAATTTTTGATGATTTTTATGATTTTTCAATGGTTTTTATGGATTTTTCTATGTGAATTTAATGATTTTTGAATATTTTATGATTTTTTTTCAGGGTTTTTTCATTTTTTTTAAAAAAAAAAATTTTTTTTTCGCATTTTTCCCAATTTTTCTATTAGCGCGGCATAAGGCATCAACATGCGCTCTAATCGCAATTAGGCTTAAATTCAAATTCCGACGACACAAAACGAAGCCGGCAGGGCTAAAATTTGAAAAATAAAAATTATTTGTCGACTAGAAACACTTAGGAGTCTATCCGAACCAAGAATTTCGAACTTTCAAGTACTCTCCGTCGAATTTAGCACGTATTGCGATTAGAGCGCATGTTGATGCCTTGTGCCGGACTAATAATAAAACCCGCTATTTATAGATTTTCTAAGCTCAATTTTCCCCATTTTTTCAATAAAAATCCCATAAAATTCGCCAAAAACCCGATTTTCTGGTTTTTCCAATATTTTTTTATTTTTTTCGCAATTTTTCCCATTTTTCTAATAAAACCTGATATTCATCGATTTTTGAAGCTTTTTTTTCAATAAAAATCCCATAAAATTCGCCAAAAACCCGATTTTTTTTCTAAAAAAAGTTTTCCCCTGTTTCCCGGAAAAATCGATATATTCCTCATTTTTCTACTAAATTACGCTCTTTTCTTCTATTTTTTCAATAAAAACCAACCAAAAAATCCCTAAAACTAGCGAAAAAACCCCTAAAATCCCAAAAAATCCATTTTTCGGCTTTTTCTTGGGAAAAATCGATAAAAACCCTATTTTGCCATGAAAATCTACCCTTTTTCTCCTATTTTTCCACTAAAAATCACCCAAAAACGCCCTGAAACTAGCGAAAAATCCCCTAAAATCAATTTTCATCATTTTCCCCCCAAAAAATCAATAAAATCCCAGGTTTCCCTTCAATTTCCTTAATTATCCCCTTTATTTTAATTCTTAAACCTCTAAAAACCCTCAAAAACCCCTATTTCCCCTCTAAAAACCCTAAAAAACCTGAAAAATCCCCAATGCCATTTTGTCCACGAGGACTACACAAGTGTCTCAATGGAGCGCGATTGCTCTCGGGGGTTTCTCGGCCACGTCGAATTTTTATTTTATTTGAATCGTTTTTTCGGTTTTTTGGGGGTTTTTTGGGGGGATTTTTCGTGTTTTTTTAAGTTTTTTTGCAATTAAAAATTATTTTCCATCGATTTCAATCAATTTCCATCCTAAAAACCTAAAAAATCCCCCTAAAAATTGCAGAATGTCGCTGAAATGTGAAACGGAGCGGAGTGAGACGTGGAATGGGTTTGGGGATGGTGTCCCATGTGTTTTGGGAATCGACGAGGCGGGGAGAGGTAATTAGAAGCGTTTTTCAGCATTTTCAACCAATTTTCGAATTTTTAGGACCAGTTTTGGGGCCGATGGTCTATGCAGCAGCGATTTCCCCGTTGGACATGGAAAAAGAGCTTCGGGAACTTGGTGTGGACGATTCCAAGGCGTTAAATGAGGCGAAAAGAGAGGAAATCTTTGAGAAAATGAATAAAGATGATGAAACCAAGGAGCTAGTGGCTTATGCTCTCCGCTCCCTATCCCCAGAGCTAATCAGCTCATCGATGCTTAAAAGACATAAATATTCATTGAATGAGGTGTCTCATGACGCGGCAATCGAATTGATTCGAGATTCTTTGAATTCTGGGGTTAATGTAGTGGAGATAAAGGTGGATACGGTCGGTCCGAAGGCTAGTTATCAATCGAAACTCGAAAAACTATTCCCAGGGATCGCGATTTGTGTCACAGAAAAAGCGGATTCTCTATTTCCCATTGTCAGCGCCGCCTCCATCGCCGCTAAGGTTACCCGTGACGCCCGTCTTCGCTCGTGGAAATTCAAGGAAAAAAACGTGAAAATCCCGGATTCCGGGTTTGGAAGCGGGTATCCAGGGGATCCGAACACCAAGAAATTCCTACAGTTAAGCGTCCACCCGATATTCGGATTCAGCTCTCTTGTCCGAGCTTCGTGGAAGACTGCTAGCTCGATTGTGGAGAAGCGATGTGTTCAAGGATATTGGGAGGATGATGAGGAGGAGGGGAAGATGAGAAAAATGAGTGGGTGGTTTGTGAAATCGAAGGATTCGATGGGGGTCCCGCCGAAGAGGAATAATTGGTTTAGAGAGAGATCCATGAAAAATTTGGTGACGCTTTGATTTTTTTTTATCGATTTTTTGGATTGAATTAGCTATTTTTCGCTGATTTTTATCCTGGAAAACTGATTTTTTAATTGTAAAAAAGTTTTTTTTTCGAAAAAATCACTTTTTTTTAATTTTTTCGATTTTTTTTTCTCTATTTTCCCTTGAAATTCGAATTGATTTTGCTCATTTCTCGCTCATTTTCGGATTTTTTTTTCTGTAAAAAGAATTGTTTTTTTCTTTTTCGAAAAATCACTTTTTTTTTCAAATTTTCCCAATTTATTCCCTCTAAATCACTCACTTTTTATGAAAATTACCGGGTTTTTTTCTTCTCACTGATACTCTGTCAATAAATACTCGATTTTTCTAATTTTTTTTCTTTGCTTTTTTTCAATTTTTTTCACAAAAATACCCGTTTTTCGCGGTTTTCATGATTTTTTATGACAAATTTTGGGGTTTTATTGGATTTTAACGCTGAAAAATGGGTTTTTCGACGGAAAACAGGCGGAAAATCGGTTTTTTAGGCCGGAAAATCAATTTTTTCAAAAAAAAGTTACAGTATTTTTAAAGGCGCAGACTGGGATTTGTAATTGGGTCTCGCCACGAAAACATTTTTCAAACGAATTTTTTTATTTTTTCAGGATTTTTTTGTTTTTTTTTTTCGAGTCAAAGTTAGAATGTATTGATTAGAAATCATTAATTCAGTTTGTTTTAAACGAAATTCACCGAAAAATTAAAGATTTTCTCGAACAAATCAAGAAAAACTCCATTTTTCGTTGAAAAAATTTTCTACAGTAATCTTAAAGGCGCAGGGCTAAATTTGTAAATGGGTTTCGCACCGAAACCAATTTTTATTGGATTTTCCACGTTTTCCAACAAAATTAGGGGGTTTTCATAGGGAAGAAGCAGTTTTCAGAAGGAAAACTTCGGTTTTAGGCTTTAAAATTTAGAAATTTCGAGAAAAATCCAAATTTCAATGCAAAAAAACCCCGAAAATCCAAAAAATTCCCCAAAATCCCAAAAAAAAAATTCAAAAAGTAACGTTAAAATGAACATTTCCAGATGACAATAAACCTAACAAAAGTGGTCTCCGTGCTCTTCCTCAGTTTTATGTTCTACAATTTTTATCAACTTTATAAACTCTTCACACCGGAATTATGTGGCCAAAATGAACCGGATTCGTCTTGTTTTTCGGTTAGCAATGGAGCGCATTTGCTCTTTTTTTTATTTTGAAAAATATTTGAATTTTTTCTTTTTTTTAGCCAGTAATCCGGCCAAATAGCGAGGGATTATTCGATTTATTACAACTTCGTGTCTATTTTTCAACGAAAAAAGATCAATTGGAGACGTTGGTGACGACGGTGGAGAATGTGCAGATAGCTGATGCTTTTCAAAAAGATGTAAGAAATTATAAATTTAAAAAAATCCAAAAAAAATTTTTTTTAATTTTTTTTTTCAAAAAACCCCAAAAATAGTCATTTTCGTGAGTTCTAGACCTTAAAATCAGATTCCCCATGTCTTTTTACCCCTATCTAGCTTTTTGTTGGGACTCTAACTCTCATTTTTGAAATCCGTGCATTTTGACGTGATGCCATCGGTGTATGCACAGAATCAAAACTACAGTAATCCAAAATCGTTCAAAAATTAGATAGAGACGCAAAGAAAAATGATTAGGGTGTAGTTTTAGGCGTAGATTACGATTCTTAAGTCAGATTTCAAAAATCTCCATTTTCCATCGAGCTACAGTAACCCGAAAAGTCAAAAAATTCAAAAATAAGCTGGAACCTTGAGAAAAAAGTTTTCTGGGGCAGTTTTCGGAGCTGATCACGAATTTGATAATGAAATTTGACAAAAATTATTTTTTTGAGCAAAAACTCCAATTTCATCAATTTTTTTTTGCTCTAACTCAAAAACCACGCGCCTGGGACAGTTTTTGATATCAAATTCGTGATCCTTGGGGCTTTTTACCCCTATCCAGGTGGTTTTTGCGAATTTTTAGAAAAGTCCGCAATTTGTCGTAAGGCGTTCGGTGTATGCACAGAATCAAAACTACAGTAATCCAAAATCGTTCAAAAAATAGATAGAGACGCAGAGAAAAATGATTAAGGGGTAAAAAAGGGTGAGGAATCCGAATTTGGAGTTAGTTTTGGGAAATCTGCATTTTCCCGTGAGTTACAGTAATCTAGAAATCCCATAAACTACAGTAACCCGAAAAATTCAAAATGAAGGTAGAGACTTCTAGAAAACGGGTTTTGGGGTAGTTTTAGGTGGGGAATTCGATTTTGAGCTTAGTTTTTGGCCAGGGAGGTTTCTAGGCCATCAAAAAAATTCAAAAAAAAAAATTTTTTTTCAAATTTTTTTTTGCAGCTCCAAGTAAAAATCCCATCTTCTGTAGCTAAGGACGGCTATCTCTACGCCCACGCAATCCTCCTCCCCCATCAATTCGAGGGTCATAATCCAATGAAAGCGAAATGGAAAGTGCACGTGGCATCACCAATGATCGTTTTCCAAGAACCAATTGCTAAGACTTTCCAGCTATTAGGAGACGCAGACGACGAGAAAAAAGTGGAAAAAGTAGAAAAAGGAAGGAAAAAATTGGTAGAATTGGCGGCTCATTTTAGAAGTGTACTTCCGATTAGAATAGTTTCCGAACCGAATCGATATGTGAAGACGAAGATTAGTGGGGAATTGGCGTAGGTTTTTTTTCTGTATTTTTTAAAATTTTTTTGGCAAAAAAAATCGAAAAAAAACTTTTTTTTCAAAATTTTTTTTTTCAATTTCCACCTGAAATATTGATTTTTAAGAGTTCTAGACCTCAAAATCAGATTCCTTGATCCTTTTTACCCCTATCTAGCTTTTTTCTAGGCTCGTAGCTCTCATTTTGGAAATCTGTGCATTTTGACGTGATCCCCTCGGTGTATGCACAGAATCAAAACTACAGTAATCCAAAATTGTTCAAAAAATAGATAGAGACGCAACGAAAAATGATTAGGGGGTAAAAAAGGGTGAGGAATTTGAATTTGAAGTTGGTTTTTGGAAATCTGCTTTTTTATGTGACCTACAGTAATCCAAAAAACTACAGTAACCCAAAAAATTGAAAATTGAGCTAGAGACTTCTAGAATAATGATTTCAGGCTAGTTTTAGGCGCTGATCACGAATCTGAACTTAGTTTTTGGATATCTGAATTTTCCTTGGAGCTACAGTAATCAAAAAAAAGCTACAGTAACCCTGAAAATTTAAAATGGAGCTAGAAACTCATAAATAAATTATCTTGGGGTAGTTTCAAGCGCTGATCACGAATCTGAACTTGGTTTTCCAATATTTGTATTTTCTGACGAGCTACAGTAACCCTAAAAACTACAGTAACCCGAAAATTCAAAATCGAGTTAGAAACTTCTAGAAAAAAGTTTTCTACCCAGTTTTTCGCGGGTATCACGAATCTGAAGTCAGAATCCAAAAATTCCCATTTTCTCGAGATCTACAGTAATCCTAAAAACAACAGTAATCCCGAAAACTGAAAGTTGAGCTAGAAACTTCTACAAAAATGGTTTCGACCTGGTTTTAGGCGCTGATCACGAATCTGAAGTCATATTTTCAAAATCTGAATTTTCCCTTTAGCTACAGTAATCCAAAAAAAAACTACAGTAACCCGAAAATTCAATTTATAGCTGGAAACTTCTAGAAAAATGGTTTCGACCTAGTTTTAAGCGCTGATCATGAATCTGAAGTCAGAATTCAAAAATCTGGATTTTCCCGTTAGCTACAGTAATCTAGTAAAACTACAGTAACCCGATAATCAAACATGTCGCCAAAAACCCCGAAAAAAAGTCTCCGATCTTATTTAAGGCGTAAAATTCGAATCCAAACCTAATTTTCCATTTCAGTGACTTCCTGACGATCGATTCGACACAATCCTATCTCCCAATCATGTTCATCGATGAAATGTCAATGAGATCGAAGCATCTTCAAGAGTTAACAGATAGTCAAACTACAGTAAACCTTACAGTATCCTATGAACCAACTACCGTAGCCAAATTGCTTCTACTAACATCCACAGCTCGTTCCACTCATCAATTGATGAGACATGGATTCAAGGATAAGGATATTGATGAATTAAGGGGGTTGTTTACGGAGACTTCGATTCTACTTCTGATGATCACTTTCTTTGTGTCGACACTTCATTTACTGTTTGATGCATTAGCGTTTAAGAATGATATATCGTTTTGGAAGGAGAGAAAGTCGATGGTTGGATTGAGTACTAAGTGAGTTGTTTTTGGGGAAGAGAAGGGGAGGAGGTGGAATTCCATGGATCCAGGATTTTCAAGAATTTTCCAAAATTCAGAATTTGAAGATTTTAGGATTTCGTGGAATTTCATGGATCCAGGATTTTCAAAAAAAAAAAAGGGATTTTAAGATTTCGATCTGTGATTCTGGGGTTTGGTGGGGGCCGGGATACGTGGAATTCCATGAATCCTGGTTTTTTATTTGGAATTGTCCAAAATTCAGAATTCAAGGATTTTAGGGTTTCATGGAATTAAATGGATCCATGATAATTCAGAATTCAGGGATTATAAAAATTTCATGGAATCCGGGATATCGTGGAATTCCACGGATCCATGATTTTCAGATTTTTCCTTTTTTTTTCTCGATTTTTTGATTTTTCAGCTTCCCCAAAATCTGGGATATCGTGGAATTCCATGAATTCTGAATCCTTTGGAATGCCAAGTATTAGGGATTTTGTGGCATTCCATGGATTCAGAATTATGAGAATTTTCATGGTTTTTTCTTAAAATTTTTGATTTTCCAGTTTCCACAAAATCCTGGATCCATGGAATTCCATGAATTCTGAATCCGATGAATCCTTGGAATCCGTGGAATTCCAAAAAAAAAATGATCCGGGATTATAAAAATCCATAAATATTAGAAATCCGGGATACGTGGAATTCCATGGATCCATAATTATCAGAATTCAAGGATTTTTATGGATCCTTTAATTCCACAAAATCCTAAAAAACTTGGATTCCAAGATTCCATGGATCCCTGAATTCCATTAATTAATAGGATCCATGGAATTCCATGAATTTTGGGATTTCATGGATTTTATGAATCCAGGATACGTGGAATTCCACTAATCCAATCCTTCTTGAATTCCATGGATCCATGGATTCAATGATTCCACAAAATCCCGTATTTTTCATAAATTTTCGATATTATCAGATTCCATATATCCAGGAATCCACGATTTTTTTTTCGATTTTCCAGTTCCTCACAAAATCCTGGATCCATGGAATTCCATGATTCCACAAAATCCCGGATTTTTTCATGGATCCATGGAATCCGCCCTCCTCCTCCCCTTAATCTCCAATTCCATCGTTCCAGAACCCTCCTCTGGCGTTGTTTCTCCCAAACCATCATATTCTTCTATCTCTTCGATCAACAAACCTCACTTCTCGTCCTAATCCCCGCCGGAATTGCCACAATCATTGAATACTGGAAAGTCTCAATTGCCTACAAAATCCGAATCACCTGGAAAGGAATTCAATTCGGAAAACACACTCCAGAAGAGAATGAAACGGATTCGATTGATTCTCAAGCAATGAGATATCTTTCTATCCTACTAATCCCCCTAATCATTGGAGGAGCCATCTATAGTCTCCTATATATCCCCCATAAATCATGGAGATCATGGATTCTCGAAACTTCTGCTAATGGAGTCTACGCTTTTGGATTCCTTTTCATGCTTCCCCAATTATTTGTTAATTATAAGCTCAAGAGTGTTGCTCATCTTCCATGGAGAGCTTTCATGTATAAGGTGGGCGGAGCTAAAGGGGGCGGGGCTTAGGTGGGGAAAAGGGGCGGAGCTTAGGTTAAAATGAGCACCTAAAAGTGGGCGGAGCCTAAAAAGGGGCGGGGCTAGACAACAGATCCTTAAAATCGAAAAAAAGGAAAGAGGCGGAGCTTAAACTTAGCTAGGAAATGATTAAAAAGTGGCCTAGTAAATGGATCCCTAAAATTAAAAAATTAGCGAAAAAGTGGGCGTGGCCTAAAAAAGGGGCAGGGCTTAGCTAGTCCCAAAAGTGGGCGGAGACTAAAGTGGGCGGAGCCTAGAAAGGGGCGTGGCCTAAAAGGGGCGGGGCTTAGAAAATGGATCTTTATAATAAAATAAAAGTTACAAAAAAAGAAAAAGGGGCGGAGCTTAAACGTAGTTTTGAAAAGTTCTAAAAAGGGGCGGAGCTTAAGCTTATATTAGCAAGTAAATTCTTTTTAAAAGTGGGCGTGGCCTAGAAAAGGGCGGGGCTTAGAAAATAGATCCCTAAAATTGGAAATCTGTGAAAAGGGGGCGGAGCTTAAGCTTAGCTAGGAAATGCTTTAAAAAGTGGGCGGGTCCTAAAAAGGGGCGGAGCCTAAAAGTGCGCGGAGCTTAGAAAAATCTACTTAAAGGGGCGGGGCCTAAAGGGGGTGGAGCTTAGGAAAAGACGAATTTTGAGAAAATGGACAAAAAAGGAGCGGAGCCTAAAAGTGGGCGGGGCTTAAGAAAATCTGTTAGAAGGGGGCGGAGCTTCAGAAAAGGGGGCGTGGCTTAAAAAGGGGGCGTGGCTGAAGAAAATATATTAAAAGTGGGCGGAGCTTAGGAAAAAGGGGCGTGGCCTAATCTATCTAATTCCAGGCGTTCAACACTTTTATCGACGATTTGTTCGCCTTTGTGATCACTATGCCGACGGCTCATCGAATGGCTTGTTTCAGGTAAGACTACAAAAACTACAAAAAAAACTACAGTAACCCAAAACTAGCTAGCTACAGTAATCCCATGTGGAACAGACCACAATAGACCTACAGTAATCCGCACTAGACTACAAACTACACTATTTTCCAGGGATGACATTGTATTCCTTGTCTATCTGTATCAAAGATGGCTCTATCCAGTGGATTATTCGAGAATCAATGAATTCGGAGAGGGAGGAGGAGATGATAAGAAGGAAAAAGGGGAGGAAGAGATTCAGAAGACCATGGAACGACAAGAGGAGGAGGAGGAGACGGTTAGACGGAGAAGAAAGACTTAATTATTGCTCATAATAATATTAATATTTATTGATTTTTTTTTTCTGTGATTTTTTGTTTGAATTCCATGTATCGTGAGCCACGCCCCTTTTTCCCCATAAATCGAGCCGTATTCAATTTCCTTTTCCTTTTCTCGTTTTCCCACCCCGAAGCCTATTATTCCCTTCCACAAAACACGCTTATTTAGGTAAACAAGAGAAATAGTGTGAGGAGAGGAGAGACGCAGACATTGGGGGCTCTTTTCTTGAGAAAAGCGGAGGGGGGAAAGTCAGTTATTATTAAGAAGGAATGATCGTGACGTGGTGGTGGTTGCTTGGGATTACTGTACTTTTTGGAGGTGAGTGGATTACTGTAGCTTAACTATTTTTGGGATTACTGTAGTTATTTTGGGGGTTACTGTATGATTACTGTATTTGCTATATTTAAGAGTTAATGTAAGATTACTGTAGTTTCTATATTTACGGGTTACTGTAGACTACCAAAAGATTACTGTAGAAATTAATTTGGGAATTGCGGTAGTATTACGGTTGCTTAACTTATTTTGGGGTTACTGTAGCAGTACTGTAGGCTTACTGTAGGTTCTATATTTAGGGGTTACTGTAGTTATTTTAAGACTACTGTAGGATTACGGTAGAAACTATTTTGGGGGTTACTTTAGGATTATTGTATTTGCAATATCTAAAAGTAAGGGTTACTGTAGGATTACTGTAGCTTAGCTATTTTCGGGGTTACTGTAGTTTTGCCATGGATGGATTACTGTAGTTAATTTAAGAATATTGTAGGATTACGATAGAAACTATTTTGGGGGGTTACTGTAGGATTACTGTAGGAATTATTTACGTGAATACTGTAGGATTACTGTAGGAATTATTTACGTGAATACTGTAGGATTACTGTAGGAATTATTTACGTGAATACTGTAGGATTACTGTAGGCTCTATATTTAGGGGTTTCTGTAGTTTTGTCATGGATTATTGTAGTTATTTTTAAGATTACTGTAGTATTACTGTACCAATTATTATGGGGGTTACTGCAGCTTATGGTAGGATTACTGTAGGCTAACTATTTTCGGGGTTACTGTAGGATTACTGTAAGATTTATTCTTATGGATAGAGTAGGATTACTGTAGGTTCCATATTTAGGGATTACTGTAGAAATTAATTTTGTGGATTACTGTAGGGCTACTGTAGTATTTTTCAAAACTACTGCAGAAATACTGTGGGATTACGGTAGTCGTATTTTGGGGGTACGGTAGGTTACCATAAGTATACTGTAGAAATTATTTTTGGGGATTACTGTAGCTTCTTAATCTGGTTACTGTAGGATTACTGTATTTAACATCCTGGAGAATTACTGTAAGATTACTGTAGCTATTTTAAGAATACTGTAGCATTACTGTAGTATCTATATTGTGGGCTACTGTAGCTTATGGTAGGATTACTGTCATCCCTAATTACAGTAACCCATTGCGGAATCCTGGATCGCTCTTGTTCCCGGCGACGAGTCGGCTACATCACCTCCTGGGGCAAACACCCATTTAGAGACGACCAGGTACCCCATGGCCGTGGCCTAACTTTCCTCCATTTTTGGTTTTCTAGGCCACCAAATTAACCCATCTCGTCTTCGCTTTTTTTGTTGTCGATTCAGATGGAAGTGTGAAATTGGAAGGGGATGCGGCAAAGGAGCGGCTTAAACATGTCAAGGAGGTTGCTAAGACTACAAACTACAAATTGCTCATAATAAAAAAAATTTTTCAGGTTGCAGCCCGTCACCCGCATCTGAAGTTACTGTATGCTGTTGGAGGATGGGAGAACTCCCAATACTTTTCGGTGCTAACTGCGGATCATTCTAGAAGGTGAGGCTATAACTCGGTTACGGTAGGAGCTATCAAAAAATGGTCAACTAAGAAAACAAAGAGCTTGAAAAGGGCTATATTTTGTTAGTTGAAAGTTTTTTGATAGCTCTGAAACTAGCCGAGTTATGAGCGTTTGAAAGAGGAGCGCTCCATATTTTGAATTAGTAATATCTCGCTTAGTTTTAGAGTTATCGAAAAATGGTTAACTAATGAAATATAGAGCTTGAAAAGGGCTATATTTCATTAGTTGAAAGTTTTTTGATAGCTTCTAAACTAGCCGAGATACAGACGTTTGAAGTTTCGCGCCCCCGGAAAGAGAGCGCTCTAGCCGCCGCCCTTTCTCTGCGTCTCTCCTCGGGGGCGCGCAACTTCAAACGCCTGTATCTCGGCTAGTTTAAGAGCTATTAGAAAACTTTCAACTAGCAAAATAAAGAGCTTGAACAGGGCTATATTTTTTTAGTTGAACGTTTTTTGATAGCTCTTAAACTAGCCGAGTTATGGGCGTTTAAAGTTGTGAGTCAAAAAATGCTTATATCTCGCTTAGTTTAAGAGCTACTGGAAAATAGTAAACTAATGAAATATAGAGCTTGAAAAGGGCTATATTTCATTAGTTGAAAGTTTTTTGATATCTCTTAAACTAGCCGAGTTATAGCCTTTCAAAGTTCAGAGAGACGCAGAGAAAGGGCGGCGGCTAGAGCGCTCTAGCTGTCTGCGCTCTCTCGCCCAACTTCAAAAGCCCATAACTCGGCTAGTTTAAAAGCTATCAAAAAACTTTCAACTAATGAAATATAGCCCTTTTCAAGCTCTACATTTCATTAGTTGAAAGTTTTTTGATAGCTATAACCACTACTGAGATAATTGCGATTTTTGCCATTTCAGAAGAGCCCAACTTTAAACCCCTATATCTCGCTTCCCGTTAATCCTATCAAAAAACTTTCAACTAACAAAATGTAGCCCTAAACAAGACAAACATTTCACTGGTTAACCATTTTCCTCTAGCTCCAACCTTAATCGAGTTATGACAACTTTTTCCAGATCCATTCTAATCTCCAACCTAATCTCCGCTCTAAAAGAATACGATTTCGATGGAATCGATATCGATTGGGAGTATCCTGTGACAGGTGGTGCTATAGAAGGAACCCCAGCAGATCGTCGAAACTACGTCAATCTAATGAGGGAGCTCCGTTCGGAGCTCCGAGACCTCGAAGACCAAAGTGGGCGGAGCTATCTAATTTCGTTTGCGGGGGCGGCTGGACATTGGGTGTTAAAACCCGGTTATGATTTGCAGCAATTGATGAAATATTCGGATTTTGTGAATGTTATGAGCTATGATTATTTTGGAGCGTGGTCATCGAAATGGGGAGCTTATACCGGGCCACCGGCGCCGTTGAATTTCGCTATGCCGAAGAAGTGGGTTTTTTAGGGCATGGGGGAAGGTTAGGCCATCTAAAGAAAAGTTAGGCCACCACTAAATTCTTGATTTTCTTGGCTGGGATATCCGGAAAAAAGTTAGGGCAGCTAAGAAAAAGTTAGGCCATCTAATTTAAGTTAGGCTAAAAAGTTAGGCCATCTAATTTAAGTTAGGCTAAAAAGTTAGGCCATCAAAAAAAAGTTAGACCATTTTTTAAAAAAGCTAGGCCATTTTGGATTTCTAGGCCACGAAAAGTTAGGCCAATTAAAAAAAAAGTTATTCCATCTAAGAAAAATTTAGGCCATCTAAGAAAAGTTAGGCCATATGGAAGGAGCTAGGCCATTTGGGTTTCTAGACCACCTTAGGTTTCTAGGCCAAAACTTAATATTAGGGTTTCTAGGCCACCACTAGGAAAGTGAGGCCATCGAGGAATAGTTAGGCCACAAATGGGAAAATTAGGCCATCTAAAAAAAAGGTAGGCCATGAAAAATTAGGTCATATAAGAAAAGTTAGGCCATCTAAAAAAAGTTATTCCGGAAAAAGTTAGGCCATTAAAAAATAAAGTTCGGCTAAAAAAGTTAGGTCAACAATGGAAAAGTTAGGCCATCTAGAAAAAAATTAGGCCATTTTGGGTTTCTAGGCCACCAATAGGAAAGTCAGGCCACCTAAGAAAAAGTTAGGCCATCTTGGACTTTTAGGTCATGAAAAGTTAGGCCAGCTAAGAAAATTAGGCCATCTTAGAAAAGTTAGGCCATTTTGGGTTTCTAGTCCGTCAATGAAAAAGTTAAGCCACCTAAGAAAAAGTTAGGCCATGAAAAATTAGGTCATCTAAAACGTTAGGCCACCCCTTGCTTTTGAGTTTCTAGGCCACAAAAAGTTAGGCCATTAAAAAAAAAGTTAGGCCGAAAAAGTTGGGTCATTAGGTTATATAAGAAAAGTTAGGCCATATGGAAGGAGTTAGGCCATTTTGGGTTTCTAGGCCGCCAATGAAAAAGTTAGGCCATCACTTGATTTTAGGTTTTCTAGGCCACGAAAAGTTAGGCCAGCTAAGAAAAAGTTAGGCCATTTTGGGTTTCTAGGCCACTAATGGGAAAGTTAGGCCACCACTTGATTTCACGATTTCTACGTCTGTTTGGATTTCTAGGCCACCAATGGGAAAACTAGGCCACCGTTTGATTTTAGGGTTTCTAGGCCATCTAAAAAAGGTAGGTCATCTAGGGAAAGTTAGGCCACCCCTTGCTTTTGAGTTTCTAGGCCACAAAAAGTTAGGCCATTTAAGAAAAAGTTAGGCCATTTAAAAAAAAGTTAGGCCAGAAAAGTTAGGCCATTAAAAAAAAAAAGTTAGGCCATGAAAAGTTAGGCCATCTTGGATTTCTAGGCCACCATCCAAAATCCGCTATTTCCAGGTTCTCCGGTCGAATGAATGTGCACGCGACAATGAAGGACTACAGTTGTCAGATTAAGGCAACGAGCAAGGTAGGGCGGCACGGATCCGGCACGGGAGGGGCACGATTGGGGCACGCCCCGGCACAGAACGGCACACTTTTTTTTGGTTTTTCGATTTTCTAGGGTTTTTTTGGTTTGGCACGCTACGGCACGACTGGGGCACGGTCTAGCACGCCCCGGCACACCTAATTTCACCCAATTTTCGGATAAGCCATCCTAAAAACTTTTTCCAGATCAACATGGGCGTCCCATTCTACGGACGCTACTGGAAAAACGTTGGTGACGCCGTTGACTCATCAGATGACATGTGGAGGACCGCTAGCCCAACTAACCAGGAAGGGACCAAGTTCGAAGGAGGCGATGTTCAATGGAGGGATTTAAATACGACTTTTGACATTGCTAAGACTAAATTCCACTCTGGAGCTAAATCCCCATTCATTTGGATTCCTGATCAGAAGACATTCATTGGATACGAGAATTCCGAAAGTTTAAAACATAAAGTTGATTATATCGTTGAGAATAATATTGGTGGAGTGATGATTTGGGCGATCGATTTTGATGATGATCATGGAACACTTCTGAATTCCGTAGCTTCTGATTCTCTGTGTGCCTCCTCCCCTAGATCATTCAGCTATAAATGCTCACCGGTGGATGATAAGCGTTGGTGGACGTATGATGATAATGAGGAGTTGGCGGGGATGTGTGGCAAATCTGCTCCGTTGATAGAGGGATATTACCCCGTTTGTGATCCGGATGATCCGGGACATGCTTGTTGTGGGAAGGTAAAAAAGAAAAAATAAATAAAAAGCCAATAGGATCCGAACCAGGGTCCCCTGAACCATAGTCATCCCTCTTACCCATTGCGCCGTGGCGTGCATTGACACCCTCTGCTTTGAGGGCCTAGATAAGCTAGGCGGGGCGGCCTGCCGCCCCCACCAAGATATCATTACCATTGACACCATGCTTGGTGATGCACCCCATGGCCTAGTGGCTAGTAGGTATGGCCAAGGTTCCGGGGGTCCCGGGTTCGACTCCCGCTAGTGTAATTAATCTTTACCTCCTCCCCTATCTCTATTCCACGAGCTCCCATTCCAGTTCGGCTACTGCGGCTCGGGCTCCGAATTCTGCTCCTGCCCGGAATGCATCGACTACGGCGCAGATCCATCCCTGATCCTCAAGGAGCCGGTTAAACCAAGTCAAAAGATCACATGGTACACATCAGATGCGGGAGACGGAAAACGTGGAAGATGTGGGAGAGATGTGCCACCGTTGGAAGGCGAGCCGCCAACTTGTAATCCAGATGACGTCAATGCACATTGTTGTAGTAATGGGGGTTACTGTGGAAATTCAAAGGAGCATTGTGAATGCGTGGGATGTGTCGATTTTTCGAAGCAAAGGGATTTTAAGTATAAACCGTTGGAGTGGTGGACGTTTTCGGAGAATCCTGCTAATGTTGGTAAGTCACGCCCCTTTTTCTTATAAATTAGGCCACTGCCATTTTAGGCTCCGCCCACTTCTAAAGGGCGTTGTTCCCCCGGTAGGCCACGCCCATTTTTAAGCCCCGCCCCTTTTTCTTAGATTTTAATCCACGCCCATTTTTAGACTCCGCCCCTTTTAAGGCCCCGCCCACTTTAAGGCCACGCCCTTTTTAGGCTCCGCCCATTTCAGAGACATAACATTTTTTCTTCATTTTAAGCTCCGCCCACTTTTTTTTTTCAAAGATTAAGCCACGCCCACTTTTAGGCCACGCCCTTTTTCAGACTCCGCCCACTTTTAAAGTACCGTTTTTCTAAAAAAAAAAAATTAAATTAGGCTCCGCCCACTTTTTAGGCTACGCCCCTTTTTTCCTAAATTAAGCCACGCCCACTTATAAGCTCCGCCCATTTTTCTTAATTCTAAGCTCCGCCCCTTTGAACTAGGCCACGCCCACTTTTCAGGCTCCACCCCTTTTTTGGTCACGCCCACTTTTAAGACTCCGCCCACTTTTAGGCCACGCCCCTTTTAGGCTCCGCCCACTTTTTCTTATGTTAAGCCATTTTCTCTAAGCCACGCCCCTTTTAAGATCCCGCCCATTTTTTTCTAGAATTAAGACACGCCCACTTATAAGCTCCGCCCCTTTTTTGAAATTAAGCTCCGCCCATTTCTATTAGATTAAGCTCCGCCCCTTTTTCTAAACCACACCCACTTTTAAAGTACCGTTCTTCTAAAAAATTAAATTAAGCTCCGCCCACTTTTGAGCCCATTTTAAGCCACGCCCACTTTCAGGCTCCGCCCACTTCTAGAACCCATTTTAGGCCACGCCCACTTCTTGACCACGCCCCTTTTTCTTATAATTGACGCCACGCCCACATTTAAGCTCCGCCTCTTTTTTGAACAAAGCCCATTTCGCTAAGCCACGTCCTTTTTAGGCCACGCCCTTTTTAGGCCACGCCCACTTTTAAAGTACCGTTTTTCTAAAAATTGAATTAAGCTCCGCCCACTTTTTGGCCACGCCCACTTTTCTTCGATTAAGTCCCGCCCACTTTTTCTTATGTTAAGCCACGCCCATTTTAAGCCCCGCCCATTTTTTCCCTTAATTTAGACTCCGCCCCTTTTAAGGTCCCGCCCATTTTTTTTTCTAGAATTAAGACACGCCCCCTCTAAGATAAGCCCCGCCCCTTTTTCATTTCCCATTTCTTTTTCATTTTCCAGGCCGTTGCGGTTACGATGCTCCTCGTCTTTCGACGGGAAAAATTCCCAAATGTGATCCGGATTCTGAATCATTTTGTTGCAGTAATAGTGGATACTGTGGAAAAGGAGAACAATACTGTAGCTGTTTGGGTTGTGTGGATTTTAAGGCTAATCCCGGATATGAGTATTGAGAGAGGCTATGCCCACTTTTTTTTTGGATTTTTCACAGAAAATTGTATATATAAATGAATAAATAAATAAAGAATAAGATATATATATATATATAATGATGGAGACCATGGAAATGAATTTAAAAAAAAAGTTTTAAAAAAAAGTTAAAAATCCCAAAAAAATCCCAAAAAAAAAACAAAAGATCTACAGTAATCCTTGTCTCTTCAAATCCTCGTACATCTTCCGTGTCACCACATTTCCACTCGAATCCTCGTATTCCTCATCAATATCCGGATTCCATTTGGCCATCTCTTTCTCCGTTTTCAACTTATTCCACAAATCAAGAGCGTCTTTGATTTTGGTGATGTTGGCGAAGTGGGAGGTGTTTGGAATGCCGAGGCAACGCATTCCGTGCGAGTGACGCCATTCCTGGAAGAATAGAAAAAAAATGGGATTATGGAGGAGGGAATGGCCTAGAAACTTCAAGAATGGCCTAGGAATCCAAAAAAATAGCAATTTTCAGATTTTTATCAGTTAACCCGTGCCAGGGGTGTGCCGAACCCGTGCCAGGACGTTTTTTAACCAAAATCCGAAAAATCGACCGAAAAGGGCTGTGCCGGGTGGTGCCTAACCCGTGCCAGGTTATTTTTCTCAGTTTTTAATCTAAAAATGACCGAGAAAGCCCAAAGATGGCCTAAAAATCCCAAAAAATAGCCTAGAATTCCAAAAAATGAGCAATTCTTAGATTTAAAACCGTGCCAGGGGTGTGCCGAACCGGGCCAGCTCGTTTTCTTACAAAACTCAAAAAATGGCCTAAAAAGGGCCGTGCCGTGGCGCGCCGGACCGTGCCAGATCCTGCTAAGCCTTCCCAGGAGGAGTCTAGCCGTGCCAAGCCCGTGCCAGGTCATTTTTCAACCAAAATCCGAAAAAATCGAATAAAAGGGCCGTGCCGAACCCGTGCCAGGTCATTTTTCTCAGTTTTTTTTGGCAAAATGCCCAAAATGGCCTGAAATCCCTGAAAATGGTCTAAAAATCCAAAAAAAAGTCGAAATGTTCATTTTTCTAAGGATTAGTTCAATTCAGCCGTGCCGAACCCGTCCCAGGTCATTTTTCATCTGAAATCCGAAAAATCGACCAAAAAGGCCGTGCCGAGACGTGCCGAACCGTGCCAGGTTGTTTTTCTCAGTTTTTCGCCTGAAAATGACCTAGAAATGTCAAAAATAGCTTTAAAATCCTCCAAAGTGGTCTAAAAATCCCCGAAAAACTGAAATTTTCAGATTTTTCGTTTAGTTCAGCCGTGCCGTGGTGTGCCGAAGCTTGCCGGACTTTACCATGCCAGTTTTCTAATTTTTTGGCATAAAAGTGGCCTAGAAATCCCAAAAATCTAGAAAAGAGGCAAAATCCTAAATTTTCTGAAGATCTTTTCCCGTATTCAATTCAGCCGTGCCGGATCGTGCCAAAGTTGTGCCAAAATAAAAAAAAAGCAAAATAAGACTGTGCCGAGTCGTGCCTCGCCATTTTTCCCATTTTTAGCCCATTTAACCACAAAAAAACTCACATTAAAATGTTTCTGGAATGCTTTTGGTCCCTTATAAGTCTGATTTCCACAAATCTCACAAGCATACGATAGATTCAAACCGTGTAGTTTGTACAACCAATATGGAATTGGTTTTCCATCCCATCCAAGTGGAAGATTCTTCGGATTATATGGAGCACTTTCGTCAATCTCCTCCTCTTCTTCGATCTGAAAGGATAATAATGGGATACGTGGAATTTGGGGATCCTTTAGATTCTGAGATCTGTGGAAATCGTGGAATTCAGAATCCTCGAAATCCGGACATCCAAGAAAAGTGGAATTCCAGAATCCAGGGATCCTTGAATTCCACGGATACTTGAAATTCATGGAATCCAATGATCCTGGATCCCGTGGAATTCCATTTTCCAGGATTCCATGGATCCCGGGATCCATGGAATCCTAAAAATCAGGGTTTTAAGCTAAAAACCCCTGAAAATCACATTTTTAAGTCTAAAAAGCGGTGAAAACCTCATTTAGGGCATGAAAACTGGCTCGAAATCGTATTTTTAGAAGAAGAAGTCTTATACCTATTATTGGCTGAAAAATTGCCTTAAAACCTCATTATTTGGGCTAAAAAACCATGAAAATCCCATTTTTGAAGGGAATAGTCCCTAAAAATCACAAAATAACATGATTTTAAAGAAAAATTGCATAAAATCTAACAAAAACACTATTTTTTGTGAAAAATTGGCTAAAAACTAGCTAAAAACCTTATTTTTACACGAAAAATGATCTAAAATACTACTTTTGGGCTGAAAATGGTCAAAAACCTCATTTTTCGCTTAAAAACCGCCTAAAATCCCTATTTTTCAACTAAAAACCCTAGTTTCATCCCTAAAAAACCAAAAACTCTATTACTGATCTAAAAAAATGACAAAAAACCTATTTTTAGCTCACAAACCGTATAAAAACCCCTGATTTCAGCTGAAAAGGCTAGAAACCCCATTTTTATACGAAAAATGACTTAAAACAACATGTTTCGAGCTAAAAATAGCCAAAAAACCTCTATTTTTGGCTAAAAACCTCTATTTTTGGCTGAAAATGACAAAAAACCTATTTTTAGCTCACAAACCGTCTAAAATCCCCTTTTCCAGCTAAAAATAGCCATAAAATCCTCATTTTTCGCTAAAAAAAACCCATTTCTAAGCCAAAATAGCCAGAAAAACCTAATCTTTCTCAAAATGGAGCTAAAACTCTTATTTTTGGCTTTGAAACCGTCTAAAAACCCCCAGTTTTGGGTTAAAAAAATGGGCGAAAACCTCTATTTTTGGCTAGAAACCCCATTTTTATACGAAAAATGACTTAAAACCCCCTTTTTCAAGCTAAAAATAGCCATAAAATCCTCATTTTCGGCTTAAAAACCCCCAAAAACTGCTCCTTACAATTGGCTCCTCCTCCTCTTCCTCCTCCACTTCCCCAGCCGATCTCGCCTGTTTCCTCTCCACATTCTCGCGTGTCCCAGCCCGTTCCTCCGCCAAAATCTCCGCCAACGCTCCAATATGCCCCTCAATTTGCGCCAGAATCAAATTCTTCGCCTTCTGCTTCCCCGCTTCCACGTTATTCGACGACATTGCCGCCTTCTCGAGTTCCGATAATTTGTGTCCTTTCGTCGCGAAAAGTCGATCGGCTCTCTCTTTCAGCGTTCCCCCACATTTTAAGCCCAGCGCCATTAATGCTCCTTTAAGTCGTTCCAATCCTAGACCTTCCAACTCTTCTGCACTATTATAAGGGGATAAATCGACTGCGGCAGCTTGCGCTTGGCTTTTTTCCGCTTCCCAACCCGGCAACGTGCCGCTTTCAAATGCCTTTTTCACCGAGTCATTGATCTCAAGGAATACGGTATCTAGATCATGAAGTGGCCGAGTTCTCTCCATAAACGACACTAAATAATCCTTCAATCCAATGAGATATTCCTTGTAAGCCCCAGTTTTCTTCGTCGAATTCTTGGGAATATCCGAAAATTTCTCAAAATTCATCAAAAACGTCATATAATCCACTCGTTTAATATTCTTTAAATTGATAAATTTATCATATTGAGCGTGAAGATCCAAAAACCGTCCGTAAGCCTCCTCATCACTAAACTCCACCATATCCGGCTCAATACGCTCCGGATTCTGAATCTCTTCGATGATTTTTTGGAATTCTACGGTTAGCGGCTCGGCGAGCTCATCAGGATTCCGACGATGCGCGTCTTTGACCACTTTAAGACGGGAATAGAACTCGGCGAACTCATTTGGACCGGAAACAGCGTCCATTTCAATGGATTTCGAATGATCTTCATCGCGATAGAATTTCGCTAGTTCGGAGGAGACTTCGTAGTACTTCTGAAACCATTTTTAAGATAATTTTTGATAAATTTCAAGATTTTTAGATAAAAAACTCTATTTTTGGGGATTTTTGGGCGTTTTTTGAGCGAAAAATGGCATTTTTTATCCCAAAAAACCTTGAAAATTGACTTTTAAAGAAAAAATTGGGCATTTAGAACCGAAAATTCTGAATTTTAAGATAAAATTGGCCAATTAGAACCAAAATTCTATGATTTTAAGATAAAAACTCTATTTTTGGGGATTTTTGGGTGAAAAACCCTTTTTTAGGCGATTTTTATGGTAAAACCCCTCTTTTGGGCGATTTTTGGTATAAAAAACCCCAAAAAAAACCTATTTTAGGCGTTTTTTGAGCGAAAAATGCCATTTTTTATCCCAAAAAACATTGAAAATTGACAAAATTCTGAATTTTAAGATAAAATTGGGCATTTAGAACCAAAATTCTAAGATTTTAAGATAAAATTGGTCACTTAGGGGTTAAAATAGCATGAAAATACCATTTTTGAAGGGAAAAATCGCTAAAAATAGCATTTCCAGACAGAAATCACTGAAAAATTGGAATTTTGAGCTGAAAATCGTCGTAAATTATGGAATTTGGTCGATAATGGCCCTCGAATACCGTTTTTGAGTGAAAAATGGAATTTTCATCCCAAAAATCATTAAAAATTGACTAAAATCCAATTCCTAAGCTGAAAATAGCCAGAAAAACCTAGTCTTTGGCTTAAAAATTGGCAAAAACACGTATTTTTGGCTGAAAATGATATAATTACTCATTTTTAAATCAAAAATGGCTCAAAATTACTTTTTTGAGCTAAAATAGCCAGAAAAGCTTCATTTTTAGCTGAAAAATGACCAAAAATCCTACTTTCACTCTAAAATTGTCATTTTTCAGCTTAAAAATGGACAAAATCCATAATTTCCCTGTTAAAAACACATTAATTTTTGATAAATTTTAAGATTTTAAGATAAAATTGGCCATTTAGAATCAAAAATTCTATAATTTTAAGATAAAATTGGCCATTTAGAACCAAAATTCTATGATTTTAAGATAAAAAACCTATTTCAGGCGTTTTTTTTGGCATTTTTATCAAAAAATCATTAAAAATTGGCAAGAATAGATTTTTTTTTAATTCTAAGATTTTAAGATAAAATTGGTCACTTAGAACCAAAAAACTGTATTTTTTCGATTTAAAAACCGAATAAACCTCTTGAAAAAGCCATTTTTCCCTGGAAAACCAGGATTTTTCCAATTTTTTCGATCAAAAATTGACTTTTTTCGGTGAAAATCACTGCCGGACAAAACGAGATTTTGGAAAACCAAAAAACCAAGGGTTTTCTGGTGGAAAACCATTTTTAGAAGATTTTTCTATGATTTTTCGATAAAAACTGACTTTTTTCGTGGAAAAACCATTTCCGGACAAAAAAGGATTATTAGAAAATCCAAAAATCCATGGTTTTCCGAAAAAAAACCCTTTTTCCGATTTTTCCAGTTTTTTCGCTCCAAAAACCAAAAATTCTGAATTTTAAGATAAAATTGGCCATTTCCAGGCGATTTTAAGCACTTACATCGACAAACTTCTTCACCCGCTGCTCACTATTCACTTTCGCCTTATGCGTCAATTTCTCGGCGATTCTCTCCTTGATCGTCGCGTCGATGAGACGTTCGCGTTCTTCGTGCAGGTTTCGGATGGTTTCGAGGCAGGAATCCATGGTCTGGAATGGGGAAAATCGGAAAAATAGCGAAAAAATAAGGGTTTTTGAAGAAAAAATCGAATTTTTAACATGAAAATCGTGATTTTTAAGCGGAAAAAGTCCAAAAAATCATGAAAAAATGGGAACAACCCCCAAAAAACCATGGAAAAATAGAAAAAAAACCATGGAAAAACAAAAAATAGCCAGGAAAAAAAAACAATGGAAAAATAAAAACAAGTTTTATTGAAAGAAAGGTTTTTTTCGTAGAAAAATCGGTGTTTTTAACATTGAAATAGCCATTTTAAAGCAAAAAACCACTGGAAATCATAGAAAAATACTCCAAAAACCAAGAAAATCATGAATTCTAGAAAAAATGAGGTTTTTTGAAGGAACAGCGATATTTGCTATGATGAAAATGCAATTTTTGGTCGGAAAATACCTGAAAATCCCAGAAAAATAACCAAAAAACCATGATTATTTCCAAAAAAAAGTTTTTTAAGTGAAAATAAGGTTTTTTGATGGAAAATCGATATTTTGGGGATAAAAATGCAATTTTTGATAGGAAATTACCTAAAAATCCCAGAAAAATACCCTAAAAACCAAGAAAATCATGATTTTTAGAAAAAATATTTTTTTCACTTTTTCTGCCAT
The DNA here is from genome assembly GCA_963932035.1 of Caenorhabditis wallacei. NCBI lineage: Eukaryota > Metazoa > Nematoda > Chromadorea > Rhabditida > Rhabditidae > Caenorhabditis > Caenorhabditis wallacei. The sequence continues at coordinate 981,296 of OZ009934.1, forward strand.
TTTTTCGAAAATTCTCCAGCAATTTCTTGATTTCAATCGATTAAATGATGAATTTCCAATTTTTTGAACCCATTTTCCTCTGAAAAAACCCCTAAAACCATAGAAAAATAGCATAAAAACCAAGAGTTTTTGGAAAAAGACCGATTTTATGGAAAAAAAGATTTATTGAAGAAAAATCAATATTTTCTAAGTTAAAACTGCGATTTTAACGCAAAAAACCCACAAAAACCATAGAAAAATCACCAAAAAACCATGGAAATCATGATTTTTAGAAAAACCCCGATTTTTCTGTATTTTTATAATTTTTCAAGCAGTTTCTTGATTTTAAAACGTTCAAAATTGATTTCCCAATTTTTTAAACCCATTTTCCCCTGAAAAACCCCCGAAAACCACTGAAAAACCGCTAAAAATCACCCCGAAATGAATACGAAAATCAAATGGTGTGCATTCTGACGTGACGGTGTACGCCACCGTCAATTGCGTACCCGGCATTTTATTTGACGAGCAAATAATCTTTTTTTTCTTAATCGAATTTAGGTGGTTTTCCCTGGTTTTCAGCGATTTTTCCCGGGATTTTTTCGATAAATTTGATAAAAAAAGGATCAAAAAATCGATTCCAGGTATGCTCACCACCGGCGGCTCTCTTGCTCGCCGTCTAATCCACTCATCATGCCGGCTGGCGTGCGAGGGCAAAACCAAGGAAGTTCCGTCTCCAGAAGAGGTAAATCGTCGTTTTTGGGGTAGAAAAATACGATTTTAAGGTTTAAAACCCTTAAAAACTCAATTTTCCGTATAAAAATCGAGAAAAAACCAAAAAAATCCAGAAAAATCCCATTTTCAGGCAGGATACGCGTTTAATCATGTGGATCGAAAGAAGGGAATGTATAAGCCAGTTCATAGTATTGCCGAGCAGATTTCTTATATGCAAAGTCGCGGTGAGCTATTTAAAATCGTTAAAAAATTGAAAAAATCCTGAAAAATCCATTTTTCAGCGTATGCGGAGGCTTACAAGGGGCTACCGATTTATCGATGGTATAAGAGGAATATTAAGGTGATTTTATGGGATTTTTGTGTTAAAAAACCCTATTTTCGGCGATTTTTGGGTGAAAAAACCCCAAAAACCCCTGTTTTGGGCGTTTTTACCTGGGAAAAATGGCATTTTTATCCAAAAAATCATTAAAAATTGACTAAAATAGCCAGAAAACCCTATTTTTGGCTTAAAAACTGTCTAAAACATGTATTTTTTGCCTGAAAACGATATTAATACTCATTTTTATATCAAAAATGGCTCAAAATCTCTCTTTTGAGCTATAATAGCCAGAAAAGCATTATTTTCAGCTCAAAAATGACCAAAAGTCCTATTTTCGCTATGAAATTGACGTTTTTCAGCTTAAAAATAGCTTTAAAACATCGTTTTCAGCTGAAAACTCTTAAAAAACCATGAAAATCCCATTTTTGAAAGGGAAAAGTCACTAAAAATCACAAAAAAACGTGATTTTTGACGAAAAATGACATGAAATCTATCAAAAAAACCTTTTTTCCATGAAAAACGCCATAAAAACATCAAATAACCAATTCTTGGCTAAAAAACTAGTTGAAAACCCCATTTTTATACGAAAAATAGCATAAAACCCTCATTTTGGCTTGAAAATGACCAAAAGTACGTATTTTCGGGTTAAAAACCGCCAAAAATCGCTAGTTTTCAGCTAAAACCCCGATTTTCCCTTCCGAAACCCCCAGAAAACCCTGTTTTAAGCGATGTTTGGTGTCAAAACTCCAAAATAGGCAATTTTAGGCGATTTTTAAGATAAAAACCCAAAAATCCCTGTTTTGCGCGATTTTTGGGTGAAAAAAACCCCAAAAGCCCTTTTTAACGCTATTTTTGATATAAAAACCCCAAAAACGGGGGTAAAAACCACTAAAAACCTCCCTAAATCGCTAAAAAACTACTTTTCAGGGTCAATCCAAGCTTTTTAGATTAAAAAAACCCCTTTTTAGGTGATTTTTCGGGTAAAACCCTTCCTTTAGCCAATTTATAGTGTAAAAAAACCCCAAAAACCCCTATTTTAAGCGATTTTTGGGTGAAAAACCCACTTTTAAGCGGTTTTTGGGCGAAAAAAACCCCTAAAACCCGCTAAAAACCCCTAAAATCCGCTAAAACCCCATATTTCAGGGTCAATCCAAACTCCAACCGCCTCCACGCCTCTTCTGCATCGACAAACACGGACGATTCAATCTAAACCACGCGTGTCCCGTTTGCCGTGACGAATATCTCTATTTCGACTACCGTAATCCATCTCTCATCGAACAATTCCTCGCCGATGGCACCGATCAACCAATCGATATTCTTAAAAGTGGTCTTTGTCGGGAACAGTATACCCTCTTAAGAGCTCAACTTTTGAAGGCAAAAGAGCACGGAACGATCACTTTTGGAGTGGAATTCCGTAATTTCGACTATCGACAATGGTATAAATCATGGGATGAAGAACCGGGGAAACCTGTTGAGAGAGCTGGTGTCCGGCTTCAGGATATTCATCCGGATCCATTGGTACACTTCCCAACGTTCAAAAATGATAAGAATAATGATTGGGATCAGTGGTGGATTCGACATGACAAGTTTGCTAAGAAGGCGAAATAATTTAAAAAAGATTTAGAATGTTTTTTTTTTCAAATAGTTTTGTTGTGTTTCATTGTTGTTTTAATAAAAAATGTGGCGAAAAAGAAGGTTTCCAAAAAAATAAAAAAGAAAAACCACTGAAAAATCGAACCAAACCCCTTTTTATCAATGAACAAGACTGTTACCGACTGCGCCAATTCTGCATTTCCATTTTTTTTTTAATTGAAAGTGAAAAGACTTCCCTTGAAAAAAGTCCTCAATAAAAATCGAACCCAGGATAGCGAATCGAAAAACGAGGCGCTACCCGACTGCGCCACGCGTGCAACAAAAGTACAGGGAGCGATAGGCGATGAAAAGAGGGGCGCGTCGCGAAGCTTAGGCACGCATTTTCAGAGAAGTTTAAGACTTTATTAATCAAATTAAAAGGAAAAAAAAATAAAAGAACCCGTATAAAAAAAGCCTAAAAAAGACGGCAAGACATGAGATTTGTGTCAAAAAATTCCAAAATTTCAAAGAAAAAAAAATTAAACCAAAAGACCACCACTAGTCATGACGGGATAACTTCCCTCCTGGATCGTCGGATCACTGGATAACGGAATCTCGTTGGCGGCGTGATAATGGCTAATGACTCGAGCATCCGGTGTCTTCTGAACACGAAAAGCACTTTTATACGACTTGGTTCCAAGTTGCTCGGAGAGCCGTATCCCTGGTGAGAGGATTGGATCAACGGATAGAAGAATTCCAGGTTTAGCCGGGACCTTTGGTGGTCCCGAAGATCTTGATGAAGTGGAGGATGGTGCCGGAGAGTCGAGCATTGGGGCGAACATGGAGGGAACTGAGTCTTGAGAAGCGTTGCGGGATTTGTAGTCGGAGCTTAGGGGGATAGTGGAGGCTGGGATGAGGTCGGATTGGTTGGAAGAGCGGGAGCGAAGGCGTTCGTACATTTCGTAGTCGGGGGTCTGAAATAGTTTTTTAAAAATATTTTGAGTTTTGGTTTTTGGCAGGTGTTTTGAAACGCTTATAACTCGCTTGTCTTAAAAGCTAGAAGAAAATGGTCAACTAATGAAATATTGCTCTTGTTAAGGGCTATATTTTGTTAGTTGAAAGTTTTTTGATAGCTCTTACGGGAGCCGAGATACAGGCGTTTGAAGTTGCGCGCCCCCGGAAAGAGAGCGCAGACAGCTAGAGCGCTCTAGCCGCCCACCCTTTCTCTGCGTCTCTTTCCAGCGGCGCGCAACTTCAAACGCTTATAACTCGGCTCCTGTTAGAGCTATCAAAAAACTTTCAACTAATGAAATACGCAAAATTTCAAGCTGAACAACTTTCTAGTTCACCATTTTTACCTAGCTTACACCCAAATCGAGATACAAGAGTTTTAAAGTCATATACTTCTCTCCGTCCTCTTTTTTCCTGGCTTTTCAAACGCCTGTATCTCGCTTAGTTTAAGAGATATCAAAAAACTGTCAACTAACGAAATACGCAGTTTTTTAAGCTGAACAATTTTGCAATTAATCATTTTTGATTGCCCTCAAACTAGCTGAGATACAGGCGTTTTTAAAGTTTAATGCTTTTTTGCTCCTGTTCTATCTCTGGCGCCAACTTCAAACGCCTGTATCTCGCTTAGATTAAGAGCTATCAAAAAACTTTCAACTGACAAGATATGCAGAATTTTAAGCTGAACATTTTTGTAGTTGACCGTTTTTTGATAGCTCTCAAACTGGCTGAGATACAGGCGTTTTTAAAAATTAATGCTTTTTTGCTCCTTTTCTATCTCTGGCGCGCAACTTCAAGCGGCTACATCTCGCTTCCCGTCACATCTAGAGAAAAACTTTCAACCAACAAAAAACCCAGAATTTTAAGCTCTACAACTTTCTAGTTAACTATTTTCCTCTATCTCCACTCCTTACCTCTCTATCCGACGGTTCCGCTTCCAAATGCTGTCTAATCCTTAACAAAGTCGCACTTTTCGGGTCGAAACTCACTAATGACGTGACATTAGCCGGTTCCTCGGTTTCCGGGCGCTAAAACTCTTTTTTAAAGAAACATTACTCATTCTTAACTTACCCTTAAGGTCTTCTTCTTGATCGGCTTGGTATAAACATCTTCCGAATTGATTTCTTCCTCCGACGATCGTGAACAAGGCGCGCAATCCGGTGCAGGCATAGCTGGCCTCTTCTTTTTCTTCTTCGAATTTCTCTCAAATTGACCTTTGACCTCTTTAGGCTCTTTAGGCTCACGATTCGACGTTAAGTCATCATATTGAGAGTTTAGGTACCCACTACTCGAGTTATTCGTGGTACTTGGCGCCTTGGTTAGCTTGGAAGCAGAGATTTGAGCGTAGTGATTGATGGATTGCGAGTTAGCTCTTATTGGCTTTTTACGGATCTCGATAAGCACTAGAATAGAGAATATGGAGGTGGTTAGGGTGAAGATGATGTGGAGGATTGATTGAGAGGCTTCGATGGAGTAGAATGGAATGAAACAGGTTTTTTGGACCCATTTTTTGCTGGAAAATAAATAAAATTGAATTCTCAAAAAAACAATTTTTTTTTCCAAAAATTTCGAAAAAAATTTTTGTTTCAAATCCAAAATTTCAAAAACGCATCCGATGCAGTTTTTAATTCTGAGCAACTTTTTCTCTTGGAGCAACCCTTAAAAATGACGTTTTCCCCCTTAAATCCCCCAAAAACAAAATTTTCCGCTGTGTACTCCTCGTGGACAACACCTATCTAAAAATCTAACTTTAAATTCAGATTCCTTGACCCTTTTTACCCCTATTTAGCTTTTTTCTGGGTCTCTAACTCTCATTTTTGAAATTTGTGCATTTTGACGTGATGCCCTCGGTGTATGCACAGAATCAAAACTACAGTACCCTAAAATCGTTCAAAAATAGGTAGAGACGCAGAGAAAAATGATTAAGGGGTAGTTTTAGGTGCTGATTACGGTTTTGACAATGAAATTCAGCTAAAACAATTTTGAGGTAGGAAAATCCGAATTTCTGGGATTATTTTTGCTCTAACTCGAAAACTATGCGTCTGGGAGAGTTTTTGATATCAAATTCGTGATCCTTGGGCCTTTTTACCCCTATCTAGACGGTTTCCAGACGATTTTAGAATTCTGTGCATTTTGACGTGATGCCCTCGGTGTATGCACAGAATCAAAACTACAGTAATCTAAAATCGTTCAAAAAATAGATAGAGACGCAGAGAAACATGATTAGGGGGTAAAAAAGGGTGAGGAATTTGAATTTGAACTTAGTTTTTCAAAAATCTGCATTCTCCCCTTAGCTACAGTAATCCCAAAAAATCAAAAAATCGCTAGAGCTTCTAGAAAAATGGATTAAGGGGTAGATTTAAGCGTAGAATTCGAATCTGAAGTCAGTTTTTCAAAATCTGAATTTTCCCGCTAGCTACCGTAACCCTAGAAACTACAGTAATCCAAAAATTCAAAATTGAGCTAGAGACTTCTACAAAAATGGTTCCGGCCTATTTTAACGCGCTGATCACGAATCTGACATTATTTTCTTTTAAAAACCCCAAAAAACCCCAAAAAACCCACCGAATCACATCAAACTCCGCATCACACCCGGGCGTGAATCTCAAGAAAAACGACGAGGAGTACGGTAGTCCAGCCGATAGATATGGCCTAGAAATCTCTCCAAAAATACCAATGTACCATAGGAAGATAAGCACGTTAACAGTCAGCGAGAGAGCATTCGAGACGAGAAGGGTGTAGAGAAGTGGTCGACGTTTTTGGGTGGCGCCGAATAGTCCCGATATTAGGAATACTATCTGAAATCGGAATTTTTTAAAATAGTGCCCTTATATTAAAGGTTTAAAAAGTGCCCTTATATAAGAGGTTTTTAAAACTAGTTCACTTACTAGGTAACCAAAACAAAATAACTTCTAGAAGCCATAACTCGGTTCCCATAAGAGCTATCAAAAAAGTGTCAATTAATGAAATGTAGCCCTTACAATGAGCAATATTTCATTAGTTGACACTTTTTTGATAGCTATCACAGGAGCCGAGATATAAGGGTTTAAAGTTCAGAGCCGCTGATTAGCGAGGAGACGCGCTACTTCAAACGCTTGTATCTCGCTTAGATTAAGAGTTATCAAAAAACTTTCAACTAACAAAATGTGCAGAATTTTAAGCTAACCCTTTTTGTAGTTGACAGTTTTTCGATATCTTCAACGAGAAGCGAGTTACATGTTTTCAAAGTTAGGAGTTGTCGAGGAGGGAGGAGGCGCGCTACTTCAACTGGCGCGCAAATTCAAACTCCTGTATCTCGCTTAGATTAAAAGCTATCAAAAAACTTTCAACTAATGAAATATTGCTCATAATAAGAGCTACATGTTGTTAGTTGACTCTTTTTTGATAGCTTTAATGGTTGCCGAGTTATACCAGTTTTAGTGAAATACTTTCACAAAATTAGTTATCGTTTTGTCTTACTCTCACAGAGTTAGAATCTTTTCAATGTGCCCTTATATAAGAGGTTTTTCTTACTGCTCTTAAATTAGAGGTTTTTCAGTGTGCCCTTATATTAGAGGTTTTTTCAGACTATCATTATATTGAAGGTTTTTATAGTGCCCTTATATTAGAGATTCTTGAAAAGTGCCCTTATATTAGAGGTTCCTAAATAGTGCCCTTATATTATAGTTTTTTTTCAAAATGCCCTTAAATTAGAGGTTTTCAATGTGCCCTTATAATAGAGGTTTTTTTCAAAATGCCCTTATATTAGAGGTATTCTATATTTGGTATATAGTATGTAAACTACTACAACCCTTATAATTAGCCACGCAAGGTCATACCGGGATACGCAATTATATAAGGTCTACATACACAAACCCTATAATTAGGGGGGTGCCCTTATATTAGAGGGAATCTATTTTGGGGTAGTAGCCGATCTAGGCTAGAGCTAAGGCGGCAAATGTGCCCTTATAATAGGGATACCTGGAAATGAAGACTTAAGCCTAGCAGGGGAGGTATGCCGCTTCGTGCCGGGTGACGGACCCTGCTAAATCGTGCCCAAGTCGTGCCAACCCATTTTTTTTCAAATTCTCGAAAACCATGCCGTGCCGCACCGTGCCCTTCTATTAGAGGACTTTTTCTAGTCCCTGGGGTCTTAGCCAAGGCTTATCCCGTAATGGCCCCCTCCTTTCAAGGGTAATCAAATGGGAATCATCCTTTTCTCCTCCCGGCCTACCTAATACCCATCAGAAACACAGCAGGAGGGAGCCTAAGCCGTTTTCTTATTCTTCTTCAGGGTCATCCCCTCCTTTTTAGGCCCGAAAAGTACGCGCGCGAAAAGTAATGATATTCCCCCCAATTGTATAGTAGTGGGTTATCGGCGCGGCGCAATGGTCTCTCTCTCTCTCTCTCTCTCTCTCTCTCTCTCTCTCTCTCTCTCTCTCTCTCTCTCTCTCTCTCTCTCTCTCTCTCTCTCTCTCATTTTATATATATGCGAATCGAGATAACGGTTTGTTCCTTCCTCTCCTTTGGATAGGAGATTTATATGCGTGAAGTGGGGAACAATGCTTGATCCGATAATTTCAAAAGGATTAAAAGACGGGTTTTTAAAGCGGGGATATCTCGCTGACCGTTAGAGATAGAGGGAAATGGTCAACTAGAAAAATGATCAGCTTAAAATTCTGCACATTTTGTTAGTTGAAAGTTTTTTGGTAGGGATAACGGGAAGGGAGTTATAGACGCTAGAAGTTAGGGGAGAGATAGAGAGCGCACGGAAGCAGGAGGGTTTTGGAACGGGTATATCTCGAGAATTAAGATAGCTAGAGAAAAATTGTCAATTGAAAAGTTGTAGAGCTTAAAATTTTACACATTTTGTTAGTTAAAAAGTTTTTTGATAGGTTTAACGGGAAGGGTGATATAGGCGCTAGAAGTTAAGGGAGAGATAGAGAGAGTTTTCGAATGGCTGTATCTCGAGAATTAGAGAAGCTAGAGGAAAACAGTTAACTGGAAAGTTGTAGAGCTTTAAATTCTGCACATTTAGTTAGTTGAAAGTTTTTTGATAACTAGCACAGGAGCCGAGATACAAGCGTTTGAAGTTGCGCGCCCCTGGAAAAGAGAGGCGCAGAGAAAGGAGTAAGCCTAACTGTCTGCGCTCTCTTTAACCGCCTATATCTCGCTTAGTGTAAGAGCTATCAAAAAACTTTTAACTAATGAAATACGAAGAATTCCAAGCTGAACAACTTTGTCATTGATCATTTTCCCCTAGCTCCCCTAGTTTTTGAGATATAGCCGTTTTAAGATACCACACTTCTCTGCGCTCTCTCTTCCCCTTTTTTCTCAGCCGCATTTTTTAGCCCCCTGTATCTCGCTTATTTTAAGAGCTATCAAAAAAATTTCAACTAACAAAATACTCTATTTTTTATGCTAAACAACTTCCTAGTTGACCACTTTTCACTATCTCTCCCCGGAAGCCAGATATCCGCGCTTAAAGTTAAGCCACCTGAAATTCAATCTATCAAAATCTTTGTTTCCCCAATTCCCTCTTGGATCCGGCTTAAGCGGCTTTCACATCCCCCAAGTTTCCTGACAGCCGCGCCGAAAAGGTACACTTGAAACAAAAAGAGCCTATGTACCGGCTCGTTTAATCATAGCAAGCTGGGGAGGATGAGCCTAGGGGCGAGAGATCTCATTGTTTGTATAGAGATGGAGGGACAAACAAGGCGATGTTTATTCGTATTCATCCAAAACGAGAAATGAGCAATAGGCTAGAGGAAGAGGCAAACAGGTTGAGAAGGTAATATGCCATTCGGATGATTCGGTCACTGAGCAATATGGAGGAGGGAAACTGGATTAGTGAGCAAAAAACATTGACTATTTTAAAATTGGAATATCTCGATTCTGGTAATAGTTACGAGAAAATGGTCAATTAGAAAAATGTAGAGCTTGAAATTCTGCGTATTTTGTTAGTTAGAAGTTTTTTGATAGGGCTAACGGGAAGCGAGATACAGGCGGTTGAAGTAGCGCGCCCCTTGAAAGAGACGCAGAGAAAAGAGAGCTTTAACAGTCTGCGCTCTCTCACTCAACTTCGAGCGCCTATATCTCGGCTCTCGTGCTAGCTATCAAAAAACTTTCTACTAACAAAATACGCAGTTTTTCAAGCTCTACAACTTTCTAGTTGATCATTTTTCTCTAGCTCTTTTTCTAACTGAGATAGCACAATTTTTGCAATGCTATACTTCTCTGCGCTCTCTTTATCTCGCGCTAACTTTCAACCCCTGTATCTCGGCTCCCGTGTTAGCTATCAAAAAATGATCAACTAACAAAATACGCAGAATTTCAAGCTCTACAACTTTCCCATTGACACTTTTCCCCCATCTCCCCTAACAATCAAGTTATACCACTTTCAATTCACCAACCTGCACAAAATCGAACACCACAACGACCCAAAGATTTCCGATCAGATCGAAAACGAGTCTGGCGATGGTTAGAAGCGTCCACGTGGCAAGTAACAGGGAGAGAAGCCACCGGATAGACATCAAGGATCATTACTCCATTCGAAGGGTCTGGAAATGATTTTTTTGGATTTTTTTGAATTTTTTTTTGAAAATTTAAGAGAAAATGATAGACAGGAGGCGCCAAAAATAATATTATTAGTGTTAAACAAACATTCAATTTAATAGGATGATAAATTTTGAAATTGCTTATCACACTACGACTAGTGGAGAGGAAATTGAAAAAAAAATGGGGGGAGAATGACAGGGCTTTGTACATGAACAAATAAACAAATGCGTGTGTTTATACAATTGGCAGCAGGGCTTAGCAAGAAATTTTTTTGAAAGAAAAAAAATTTCAAAAAAAAAAAAAATTTTTTTTTCGAATTTTCCAAAATTTTTTTCTAAAACCTCCGTTAAAAATCCCCTAAGCCAATTTTCATTATCAAATTCAAATTCCCCACCCTTAATTACCCCTATCTAGTTTTTAGTTGGGTTCGTAACTCTCAATTTTGAAATCTGTGCATTTTGACGTGATGCCCTCGGTGTATGCACAGATTCAAAACTACAGTAATCCAAAATTGTTCAAAAAATAGATAGAGACGCAGAGAAAAATGATTAGGGGGTAAAAAGAGGTGAGGAATCTGAATTTGAGCTTAGTTTTTTGGAAATTTCGATAAAAAAGCGGTATTCGTGTACTCCTCTCGGACAAAAACTTATTTTTCGAGAAATAATAGAAATTCTGGTTTTCGGGGACTAAAAGTCTTAGTTTTTCATAAAGATACAGGGAAAAATTTAAAAATGCGAAAAAAAATTGTCCACGAGGACTACACAGGCTATTTTTTTGGTTTTTCGCTATTTTAAGGGGTTTAAACTGATTTTCAAGGGTTGCTCCAAGAGAAAAAGTTGCTCAGAATTCAAAAATACATCGATTAGCATTTTGAAAATTTTATTTTTCAAAAAAAAATTTTGTCCACGAGGACTACAAAACCTGAATTTAGTTTTTCCTCGATTTAGTGGGTTAAACGTGATTTTCAAGGGTCGCGTCAAGAGAAAAAGTTGCTCAGAATTGAAAAATACATCGGATTCCATTTTAAAAATTCGATGTTTCAGAAAAAAATTTTGTCCACGAGGACTACAAAACCTGAATTTTGTTTTCCCTCGATTTAGGGGGTTTAGAGTGATTTTCAAGGGTTGGTCCAAGAGAAAAAGTTGCTCAGGGTACAAAAATACATCGATCTAGCTATTAAAAGTTCAAAATTTTTAGGAAAAAAAAAATTCAATTTTAATTAGTATGGTAGTTTAGTTTTGTAAGAAAATGTTAATATACATACTAACTAACAAAAAGAAAATAGAGTGAGTGAGAGAGAGAAAAAGAGAGAGACAAACCGAAATTGGCGGGAACTGCGCGGGAAGTCAGAGGGGAGACGCAGAGAGAAAGGGTTAACTGTCACGCCCACTTTTTGATGAGAGAGAGAGAGAGAGAGAGAGAGAGAGAGAGAGAGAGAGAGAGAGAGAGAGAGAGAGAGAGAGAGAGAGAGAGAGAGAGAGAGAGAGAGAGAAGGGTATTAGGTTGTGTGTCGGGCGGGTCGAGTTGTTCCGCGCGGGAGAAAGAGTGAAAACGATCTGTTTTCTCGTGCTTTGAGGATTTCGACATGATGGGGTGAAAGGGAGGAGAAAGTTATATGATGAGGAAGCTTTGGGAAAAAAAATGGATCCGGTATTGTCAGGTGGATTCTGGAGAAAAATTGGGTTTTGGGGAATTTCATGATTTTTCGATTTTTGTGGATTACTGTAGTCCATGAATTCTAAAAAATCCAAATTTTATGAATTTAGAACTTCAGAAAGCCTTTAGAATCCGTAAAATCCTTATTTTTCAGGTTTTTGGAATTCCATGGATCCATGATTTTCCAAAATGTTGAAAATCTTAATTTTTGAGTATTACTGTAGTCCATGGATCCATGAATCCCGAAAAATCCAAATTTTATGAATTTAGACCTCAAAAAGCCTTCAGAATCCCTAAAATCCTTATTTTTCAGGTTTTTGGAATTCCATGGATCCTGGATCCATGATTTTGGGGGTTTCGAGGATTTCGATGATTCTGAAAGTCATAAACTCCTAAAATTCCAAAAAAATCCAAAAATTGGTACTTAGGTTACTGTAGTTAAGCTATAAAAAACTATGAAATTAAGATACTGTTTAATACAGTTTGACAACTAATAATGCAAATACAGTTCCAAGTTATAGACGCTATAACTCAGTTCCCGTTAGTCCTATCAAAAAACTTTCAACTAATGAAATATTGCTCATATTAAGGGCTACATTTCATTAGTTGAAAGTTTTTTGATAGCTATTACGGTAGTCGAGATATAGGAGTTTTACTGAGAGACGCAGAGAAGGCTCCTTATCTGAGGTTGCGCCACTTCAAACGCCCGTATCTCGGCTAGCTTAAGAGCTATCAAAAAGTGGCTAATTAATAGAATATTGCTCATGTCAAGGGCTACATTTTCTCAGTTGAAAGTTTTTTGATAGCTCTTAAGAGATATAAACCTTTGAATTGCGTGCCCTAATTGAGAGGCGACTTCTCTCTGTCTCTCACTAAAACTCTTATATCTCGGCTCCTGTGAGAGCTTTCAGAAAACTTTCAACTAACAAAATATAGCTCTTATTATGAGCTACATTTCATTAGTTAACACTTTTTTGATAGCGTTCACAGGAATCGAGTTATAAGCCTCTAAAACTAGGAATATTGATCATAAATTAGTTGTCACTCTGTAAATGGTTTCTTTACTAAATGTATTTACTAAATAGCATTTACTTAGGTTTTGGGCTATTAAAAGTGGTACTGTAGCTTAAAATAGCTTAATAATTCTAAAAAAAAATAAGAAAATTCCAAAAGAAAAAACGAAAGTGGTCTCTTGGCTAAGCTTATCTGATCTATCCATTCTTGTTTTCCTCCACACTTTTTTTGAAGCTGTCTTCCTCCACAATGAGATAAACAAAACTAGCTACTTCATTAAACAGAGGACTCTTCAGGGTGGTCCCTTAGCCCCTCTGTCCTATGCTACTAGTAATAATAAAGTAAAGGGAATGGGGGAACACAAATAAACAAGTAACTAGAGACCATCGGGGGGTGCCCAGACCAAGGTAAATAGTAGAATATAATCTGTTTGACATTGTAGTTACCAGTGTGTTGGTGACTTCTTCTGGATTTATAGAAGACGTTTTATTTTAGAAAAAAAAAATAAAAAATAATTTTTTTTGAAAATCCAAAAAAAAATTTCCTCGATTTTAGAATATTTTATTAGCTAGATCGATGTATTTTTTAATTCTGAACAACTTTCTCTCTTGCACCAACCCTTGAAAATCGCTCCTTCCCCTTGTTTCAGCCGATTTTCCCCATAAAACTTGTCCTCGAGGACCACACAGCCTAGTTATTGAAATTTCAACATCAAATTCAGATTCCCCACCCTTAATTACCCCTATCTAGTTTTTCTCTGGGTCTCTAACTCTCATTTTTGATTTTGGTGCATTTTGACGTGATGCCCTCGGTGTATGCACAGAATCAAAACTACAGTACTCCAAAATCGTTCAAAAAATAGATAGAGACGCAGAGAAAAATGATTAGGGGGTAGTTTTAGGCGTAGATTACGATTCTGAAGTCAAAATTGAGTTTCCTGTAAAGTTTATGCACAAAAATAGAGCTACAGTAACCCAAAAATTGAAAAAATAGCTAGAGACCCAGAAAAAAAGGGTTCCGGGGTAGTTTTGCCTGCTGATTACGAATTTGACTTTCAATTTGAAGAAAAATCATTTTACCATGAGAAAAACCAATTTTTCGTTTGAAAATTCATTTTTCCTATGCTAAAAATCATTTTCAAGGTATTCTAATGCTAAATTCGAATTCCCGACCCTTAATTACCCCTAATTACCCCTAGGGGGTAAAAAAGGGTGAGGAATCTGAATTCGAGCTTAGTTTTTCGAAAATTTCAAGTTCTAGCTGAAAAGGGGCGTGGCCTAAACTTCAAGTTGCTGTAACTCGGCCTAAAGTGGTTTAAGCTGACTGAAATTTTTTGGGGGTGTTATCCAAGTTTAATTTGACATTTGATAGGGTTTCTGAGGCATTTTGGGACTTTTTTTCCAGAAGAGACGTAGACAGTGTCGTCTGCGTCTCTTTCCTAGAAGTGCGCAACTTCCAACGCTCATAACTCGCTTAGTTTAAGAGCTATCAAAAAACTTTTAACTAACGAAATATGCAGAATTTGAATCTGAACAACTTTGTAGTTGACCACTTTTTGATAGCTCCACTGACAACTGAGATAATCCTCAATAAAGTTTATTAATAAAAAAAATAGCACCAATAATTACAATAATTCAAAAATTCTACACAGTAAGTTTCTCAGTAAACAAAATAGCTCTTAACATTTGTCTCATCACTAAATCCAGAATATTGCTCATTTCATCACTGACAGCTGAAACCACGAAATCACTGAATTCTGAAAACATCATCTCAGTTCTGGCTTTTCTCTCGTTGGTCCCCATTTTGGTGTCTTTAAGAGCTTGGAGATGGACTATTGTGTAATGGGTCTGAAATTAGGGGTACTGTAGTTTTCAGGTTTAAAAAATCTAATTTTAAAAATTTTTTCAAAAAGATAAAAAAAAAATTTCTGGATTTTTCAATATTTTATTAGCTAGATCGATGTATTTTTTAATTCTGAACAACTTTCTCTCTTGCACCAACCCTTGAAAATCGCTCCTTCCCCTTGTTTCAGCCGATTTTCCCCATAAAACTTGTCCTCGAGGACCACACAGCCTAGTTATTGAAATTTCAACATCAAATTCAGATTCCCCACCCTTAATTACCCCTATCTAGTTTTTCTCTGGGTCTCTAACTCTCATTTTTGATTTTGGTGCATTTTGACGTGATGCCCTCGGTGTATGCACAGAATCAAAACTACAGTACTCCAAAATCGTTCAAAAAATAGATAGAGACGCAGAGAAAAATGATTAGGGGGTAGTTTTAGGCGTAGATTACGATTCTGAAGTCAAAATTGAGTTTCCTGTAAAGTTTATGCACAAAAATAGAGCTACAGTAACCCAAAAATTGAAAAAATAGCTAGAGACCCAGAAAAAAAGGGTTCCGGGGTAGTTTTGCCTGCTGATTACGAATTTGACTTTCAATTTGAAGAAAAATCATTCAAAAATCGCAAAATCAAGTTGTCCACGAGAAGTACACAACTCAATTTTGGTGTTTTTCGGGGTTTTTCACTATTTTAAGGGGTAAAAAGTGATTTTCAACGGTTGGTCCAAGAGAAAAAGTTGCTCAGCGTACAAAAATACATCGATTAGCATTTTGAAGTTTTGATTTTCGAAAAAATAAATTTTCTCCACGAGGACTACACAGGCTATTTTTGGTTTTTCGCTATTTTATGGGGTTTAGAGTGATTTTCAAGGGTTGCTCCAAGAGAAAAAGTTGCTTAGAATTTAAAAATACATCGATCTAGCCAATAAAATTCCAAAATTTTCGAAAAAAAAAATTTTGTCCTCTCGGACTACACACCTTTTCAGCTATCTCCTGCAACCTCTCGTCCTGCGCCAATTTCAATAGGATTGATTCTGCTTTATAAGCATTATATGATTGTTGTACTTCTGTTCGGAGGGTTCCAACTAGCACATCTAGCTCCGTCATCTGGAATTGAAAAAAATTTTCAAAAAAAAAAAAAATTTTTTTTGGGACCATACCTTTCTAACCTGAGCAATACCAGGTGTCCTATAAATCGCCATAAACTGTTCAATCGCCTCCGACGTCGCATTAATCAAAAATGGTGGCTTCGGCGCCGGCTCCAATGTGACCTACAAAAAAAGGGGGCGTGGCTTAGGACAGGTACACCGAACCTGTTGGCTACCGACCTCATCCAAATTGAATTGACGCACATCGATTTTAGCGCTAGCTACAGTACCCATTAGACTTAAAATTAGCAAGAAAAGGAGCATTGTGGAGGGGAGAAGTATTATAAAATGGTATAGGGGGTCACACTAAGCCGCAATGTTTGTTTGTGTTGACACTCTCGTATATAATATTGGATATCCGTTCGGAAAGAGCGTGAAAACCCCTTCCGCTTGCTCTTTGTTACTTTCGCCGCACGGGGTGTGGCTCATAATTTCAAAAAAAAAAAATCTTAAAATTTTAAGTTTTTATTAGCTAGATCGATGTATTTTTGAATTCTAAGCAACTTTTTCTCTTGAAGCAACCCTTGAAAACCACTTTTAACCCCTTAAAATAGCGAAAAACCACAAAAAACTGCAAAATTGAGCTGTGTACTCCTCGTGGACAACTTGATTTTGCGATTTTCGGATTCAGCGCCTACAACTACCCCTTAATCATTTTTCTCTGCGTTTCTACCTATTTTTTGAACGATTTTGGATTACTGTAGTTTTGATTCTGTGTATACACCGAGGGCATCACGTCAAAATGCACAGATTTCAAAAATGAGAGTCAGAACCCCAATTAAAAGATAGATAGGGGTAATTAAGGGTGGGGAATCTGAATTTGAAGTTCGTTTTTTGAATAGGTGTTGTCCACGAGGAGTACACAGCGAAAAATTTTGTTTTTGAAGGATTTGAAGGGTTTAAAGTGATTTTCAAGGGTTGATCCAAGAGAAAAAGTTGCTCAGAATTGAAAAATACATCGATTCCATAAATAAAAACTGAACTTTTCGAAAAAAAAATTATTCGAATCCAAAATAAAATATTTTATTAATCCAAAAAAAGAAAGAAACAATTGAAAAATAAATCACAGATTTAAGAATTTGTGTGAAGCTGCATTTGAAAGAAAAAGATGAAAAAAGCATAGAAAAATTCCAAAATATATATATGAATTCTCAGAGAAAATTGATATGTTTCAAATGGCGAAAATTGCTGTTCTAAGAAAAAAGTATTTTTTTTAAATAAAAAAAACCTATAAAATCAACTGAAATACGACTAGAAGAGACGAGTGAAATGCAAAAAACCCGAAAATGTTAGAGGAAAATTTAGAAAAAAAATCATTTATTATTGACATGATGCTCCAAGGCGTTGTTCTCGTTTTGGCGGGTGGTGTTGCGTCGACGGAAGGAGAATTTGCTCTGGAAATTTTACGTGATTGATTTCAAAAAAAAAAAAATTTTTTTTTCGAATTTTCCAAATTTTTTTTTCAAAATCGCTAGCTTAAAGTCCCCTAGGTCCAATTTCATTATCAAATTCGGATTCCTTATGCCTTTTTACCCCTATCTAGTTTTTAGTTGGGTCTCTAACTCTCATTTTTGAAATCAGTGCATTTTGACGTGATGCCCTCGGTGTATGCACAGAATCAAAACTACAGTAATCCAAAATCGTTCAAATAATAGATAGAGACGCAGAGAAAATTGATTAGGGGGTAGTTTTAGGCGTAGATTACGATTCTGGAGTCAAAACTTGGTTTTCTGCATTTTCCCGTAAAGTGTATGCACAAAAATAGAGCTACAGTAACCCAAAAATTGAAAAAAATGCTAGAGACCCAGAAAAAAGGGTTCCGGGGTAATTTTGCCCGCTGATTACGAATCTGACCTTCAATTTGAATAAAAATCATTTTACCATGAGGAAAAACCAATTTTTCGTTTGAAAATTATTTTTTTTCCAGGTTAAAAATCACTTTCAAAAGATTCCAATGCTAAATTCAGATTCCCCATGCCTTTTCACCCCATTCAGTTTTTTTCTGGGTCTCTAACTCTCAATTTTGAAATCTGTGCATTTTGACGTGATGCCCTCAGTGTATACACAGATCCAAAACTACAGTAATCCAAAATCGTTCAAAAAATAGATAGAGACGCAGAGAAAAATGATTAGGGGGTAAAAAAGGGTGAGGAATCCGAATCTGAAGTCTGAATCTAAAAATCTGCATTTTTAGGTGAGCTACAGTGATCCAAAACTACAGTAGTCGAAAAATTTTTTTTTTTTTTAATTCTGGGGTAATTTTTCGCGCTGACCCCAAATTTCATAATCCCACTCACCCTAAACGAGCTCTTCTCCTTAATCGAGTGTCGATTCGAAGGAGGGCGTGACGTCTTCTGACTATCATTATCCTCACTATCCTCCTTATCATAGATTCGATATTCCGGATTCGTCATGTACCAATGTAACATTACATCGTAGAGATATTTATACTCATCCTTCATATCAATCAATTGGGGACGATTGATCCGCATCATTTTGACAGCGTGGAACACATCGACTTCATGATCAATATCCATTTGATCGATGCAAATGTTGGCGCCGATATAGACACCGACGCGGGATACTCCATTGCTGGAAAATTGGTATATCTTGAGAATGGTGATAGCTAGGGGAAAATGGTCAACTACAAAAATGTTTGGCTTGAAATTCTGCACATTTTCTTAGTTGAAAGTTTTTTGATAGCTATCAAGATAGCGGAGATACAGGGGTTTGAAGTAGCGCGCTGCTCGAAAATGGTATGCTTTGGAAAAGCTGATTTATCTAGGTTAGTTTAAGAGCTATCGAAAAACTTTTAATTAATGAATAATTGCTCTTGATAAGGGCTTCATTTTGTTAGTTGGAAGTTTTTTGATAGCTCTTAAACTAGCCGAGTTATGAGCTCATAAAGTTGAAGCGCCCGGAAAGAGACGCAGAGAAATGGCGGCGGCTAGAGCGCTCTAGCTGTCTGCGCTCTCTTTCTGTGGGCGCGCAACTTCAAACGCCTATAACTCGGCTCCCGTGCTAGCTATCGAAAAGTGATCAACTAACAAAATACGCAGAATTTCAAGCTCTACATTTCACTAATTGACCATTTTCCTCTAGCTATCAAAAGAATCGAGTTATAACGCTTTTCAATCAACCTCCTATATCTCGGCTCCCTTGCTAGCTATCAAAAAGTCACCAACTAACAAAATATGCAGTTTTTTAAGCTCTTCAACTTTCTAATTGACACTTTTTTCCTATCTCTAACCCCCACCAAGTTATCCTCATTTTAAAAAACTCACTGTGACATAACAATCGTCGGCTTTGTCTCCGGACGATCCGGAGCCCGTTTTCTCCAACTCCTTGCCATCTTAATCACATCTATCAAACCAGTAGTCGACAAGGGCACCTTATTCTCGATAGGCCACATCCGAACCTAAATCTAAGGCTTAGAACCCATAGCTACCGTAATACCCACCTGTATCACACAACAAATCCGTACTTCTGCATCGATCTGCTGATTTTGGGCTCCCGTTGCCATTATATCGCTGATCATGAATGTCTGGAAAATTGAAATTATTTATTGGGATTTTAGTATTTTAGGGGAAGCTTATCACTCTGATTAGGAATGGGAAAAAAGGGGCGTGGCTTAGGCCCCAGTATATTAAAGCTTATAAAGAATTAGTCAACGTTGGACAAGAAGCAAACGCGCTCCATTGAGACTATTAGTGATGATAAGCGGGATTAGTGGCATAACACATAACATAAAAAATGGACCAGCTTCTGAATCTGCTTAGTCGTCTCCTTCTGAAGATCCGCCTTCTCTCTGCGTATATTCAGAAGACGTTTGATATCGGCTGCACCCTTCTGTAAGCGGACAATGGACAATTTCAGATAGATATCCAAAAAAAAAAAGAAAAAAAAAAGAATTACGAGACACTTATTCCCCACCAGGTTCAAAAAGGCGCACTGCACGACACTTTTGGGCTGACATAGTTTTCAACTCACTAGCTTTGACACCCCCTTACCCTCAGGGTCGACCTTCATTGGCGGAACCTGGTGGGGCTGCAAAAGGTTTTGTTTAGGCTTGGTGCTAGAGTTGGAGGTAGTTGGAAAATATTGATTGGAGTGTGATCTACGAGGAATTTTGAGGGGTTTGTTAGTTGGAAGTTTTTTGATAGCTTTGCTGGGAGCCGAGTTATGGACGCTAGAGAGGAGAGAGCGCAGAGAAGCTAAACTTTAGGGGCGTGTATCTCGGGAACCGTAAGAGCTATCAAAAAATTTTCAACTAATGAAATACGCAGTTTTTTATGCTGATCATTTTTGTAGTTGACAACTTTTTGATAGCTCTTAAGGGAAGCGAGTTATAAGGGTTTTAGAAAATAGGACTAAAATTTTGCTTTTTTTAAAATTCTTTTTTTTCTAAATTATTAGAAATATGGTTTTTTTTTTCTTTTCAAGTTTCTAGGCTTTAAAAAAGCTTTTAAATCTTTTTTTAGGGTCGCGCCCCTCAAGAAGAGAGAAAGAGACGCAGACAGGCTAGATTTCTCTGCGACTCTCGGGACCCTCTGACTTTAAGCGCTCCTAACTCGCTTCCTGTAACAGCTAGAGAAAAACTTTCAACTAATGAAGTATGCAGTTTTTTATGCTGATCATTTTTGTAGTTGACAGTTTTTTGATAGCTATCACGAGAAGCGAGTTATATGTCTTCAAAGTTGGGAGCCGCCAAGGAGGGGAAGGCGCGCTACTTCGCCTACTTCAAGCGCCTATAACTCGCTTAGTTTAAAAGCTATCAAAAAACTTTCAACTAATGAAATATTCAGTTTTTTATGCTGATCATTTTTGTAGTTAACAATTTTTTGATATCTTTAACGAGAAGCGAGTTACATGTCTTCAAAGTTAGGAGTCGTCGAGGAGGGACGCTACTTCAAATGGCGCGCAACTTCAACCGCCTGTATCTCGCTTAGGTTAAGAGCTAGAGAGAAACTTTCAACTAACAAAATGTGCAGAATTTTAAGCTGAACAACTTTGTGATTGACAGTTTTCCTCTATCTCTAACCATTTTCGAGTTATACCCGTTTTAAAATCGTTTCTCTGCGCTCTCTCCCTCTTTCCCTCCCTCTCTCTTTCTCTCCGATGTATCTCGGCTCCCCTTAGAGCTATCAAAAAACTTCCAACTAACAAAACCATCAGAATTTCTTCTAGATCACCCTCCAATCTTCAAATTCCAGCTATCTTTCTTAGCAATGAAGATAATCTATTTTTTTTTCAAAAAAAGACGAAACACACACAAATTGTTATTTCTAACGAAAAAAAAAATCCAAAAAAAAAAGGAGGAGGAGGGATTCCACGAGGATGTTTCAGGGTCGAGAATCACAAAGGTTCAACGGGGAATTCAATGAAATAGTGATGGGCACCTCTCGAAACGGATCCTCAGCCGATCGGCTCCTCCGCTTCAGACCATTCCGTGGAGGTAAATTCAAGAATTGGGTGCTCGAGGTTTTCCGTGCGGCACGCGGCGGCACCAATAGATTCTTTTCTTCTTCCTCATCGTCTTCAGACGAGTCGTGCGGTTCGCGGAATCGTCCACGATACATTGGTTTGAAGCGGAACGATTGTCCGGGGATGATATCCGGACGGGATTGATACCCGGGCACACCTTCCAGCGTTGGAATTTTCATGGTGGAACGCGCGTTTGGTGGATCGATCTGGTTTTTTTGGGATTTTTTGGGAAAATTATTTTCCAAAAAAAAAAATTTTTTTTTAATCAAAAAAAAATTTAAAAAAAAAAAAGAAAAAAAGAACAAGAAGAAACACAAAATAGAAGCTTAAACCCTTTTCAAAAAATCAATAAAACCAACCCTTTTCATCACTTTCACCATATGACTCGTCATCGCCGGATACTGATGATAGTTCATGATTTCGACGATAAACGGACCGTAGTTTGCTTTTCCTTTGTTGTGGATGAATGAGGGGTAGTGCTGAAATGTTGGTTTTAATAGAGGGGCACCTTGAGAAAAAGTTTTTTGGAAATTTGGAAAAAAAGTTTTTTTTGAAAAATTCCAAAAATTTTTTTTTTTGGAAAATCTCAAGTTTTAATAGCTAAATCGATGTATTTTGATGTGCTGAACAACTTTTTCTCTTGACGCAACCCTTGAAAACCACGTTAAACCCCTTAAAATAGCGAAAAACTAAATCTTGGGTTTTGTACTCCTCGTGGACAAAAATTTTTTTTTGAAAAATCAAATTTTTAAAATGGAGTCCGACGTATTTTTGCATTCTGAGCAACTTTTTCTCTAGAGCCAACCCTTGAAAACCACTCTAAACCCCCTAAATCAAGGAAAAACTAAATTTGGGTTTTGTACTCCTCGTGAACAAGCCGGGATTTAGGATTTTCTTTAGAATTCCTGATTTTTCTTAAATTTCCAACATAAGGCTTACAAAATCAAAAAAAAAATATCTGACGTAAAGCGAAAATCCAAAAAAAGTGGGTTTTGTAGTCCTCGTGGACAAAAATTTTTTTTCGGAAAAATTAATTTTTTAAAATGCTAATCGATGTATTTTTGTACGCTGAACAACTTTTTCTCTAGAACCAACCCTTGAAAATCACTCTAAAACCCCTAAAATCGCGAAAAAATAAAATTTCGGTTTTTGTACTCCTCGTGGACAATTAAACATTATTTATTTGAATTTTTCATGTTTTTCCGTGTGTAAATAATTTTGTTTTCTTTAAAAAAAAACTGTTTGAATCCCTAAACAGAGAGACGCAGAGAAAGAGCGCGTCTAACTGTCTGCGCTCTCTCCTCCCCTCGCTTTTCTAGGACCGCGCAACTTCAAACGCTTATAACTCGCTTCCCTTTAAAGCTATCAAAAAACTTCCAACTAACAAAATACTCAGCTGAACAAGCTCTACAATTTCCTAGTTAACCATTTTCCCCTATCTCCAACCCCCACAGAGTTACAACAATTTCAAAACTCCTTACCCTTTGCGACCCTTGATTGCTCAAATTCACTACAGTATGACACGCATGATCATAGATCAGTGTCCAAAACGAGTCGACAGTGCTCTGTTTCGGCCATTCGGTCACAATGAATTCCGCTTTTCGAGTGAAACCATCGACCTTAAGAATATACCAGTTTTTTTATTGTAATAAAGAGATTATATATATTATATATAAGTCATATATATTATATATGTATTATATATGTATTATATATTATATATATATATATATTATATATATATATATATATTATATATATATATTATATATAATCTTATATATATATATATAATCTTTATATCCCACCTCGACTGCATTGATATATGTATAATCTTTACTTTCACCATGCAATGTTTGTAGATACGGTCTAGCGTGGTCCGCTGTAAAATTTTAATTTAAGCCACGCTTCTTTTAGTACCCCCTAATTAAAGGGCATAACATACGCGGCACCACCATCACATCCCGATTCTTTCCACGATTCTCGAGACGATGTCCGCCGGCGCAATCGCCAATTCGAAGTGTCGGTGTCAGATGCATTAGAAGCTGAATAGAGAAAAGGTGATAAAGTTTTATTAGTGCGTGTCTCATCATAAAAGACTAGGTAGTTTTCGTTTCGAAATGACCATAAAATGAGGGAATTCAGAGTGGAGAGGGAGGGAGAGAGAGAGCGCAGAGAAAAAAGGGGTTGGTTTTTTAGAAGGGGGATAACTTGAAAAGGAGAGGAGATAGGGGGAAATGGTCAACTAGAAAGTTGTAGATCTTGAAATTCTGCATATTTTGTTAGTTGGAAGTTTTTTGATAGCTAGCACAGGAGCCGAGATATGGGCGGTTGAAGTTGCGCGACCCTAGAAAAGCGGGGGAGAGAGACGCAGACAGTTAGAGCGCTCTAGCCGCCGCCCTTTCTCTGCGTCTCTTTTTAAGGGCGCGCCACTTCAAACGCCTGTATCTCGCTTAGTTTAAGAGCTATCAAAAAAGTTCCAACTAACAAAATGAAGCCCTTACCAAGACCAATATTTCATTAGTTGACAGTTTTTCGATAGCTCTCAAACTAACCGAGATAAATCAGTTTTACCAAAGCAAGCATCGCGCAACTTCAAACGCCTGTATCTCGCTTAGTTTAAGAGCTATCAAAAAGTGATCAACTAACAAAATACGCAGAATTTTAAGCTGAACAACTTTCTAATTGACCATTTTTCTCTAGCTCACCTGGTTCTCTAGATATCGTCGTTTTAAAATACCAAACTCTTTTTCTCTGCACTCTCTCCCCCTCTCTCCCCTTTCAAATGCCATAGATAAGCCATCCATTCCAAAAAAAGAGAGAGGCGCGCAAATCTCCAAGGATCTCGCGTCGCGATAACTGTCTCTCCGAAAATAAGGGGAAGGGGCTAACCTTATTCTCGTGTGTCTCCTGACTTTCCAACAGCTCCCGATTCTTCTTCGCCTTGTACATACTTGAACGCTCTTTTAACAAGTGCATTTCGATTGGTTGCACGTTGCACATCACTGCCTAAAAAATAGAGAATTTTTTGGTTTAAGCTAAGCCTAGATTCTAAGCCTAAGCCTATTTTCTAAGGTCATTTCCCTCCTCCTCCCCCTGCTTAATCCGTTATTCTCATGGCAGATTGCCTTCTCAAGGCCTCCTTCCTCATCATAACTTTCATCTAATCCATTCCTCTCCAACATACCTCCGACAAAACTTCATAAACGAACATATACTGTTCAACGCTGTCTATCAGATGAGGCCGCGAGTTAACCAGCGTTTTAGCGTACTCGAAAAAGTCCAGCTGTCCGGTTTTCTTCATCAGCTCCAAGTTAGCGTCCAACGCTAGGAACGCGCCACTTCGACCAGCGCCGTTGCTGAAAAAATTGGAATTTTAGATTTGGTTAAAAAAAATTTTTTGACTATTTGTATTTTAAAATGGTTATATCTCAAAAACTAGGATAGCTAGAGAAAAATTGGCTAGAATATTGAGTGTGACTTGGTTAGGAGTGAAGATAGCGAAATATGGTTAACTAAAAAGTTGTTCAGCTTGAAATTCTGAATATTTTGTTAGTTGAAAGTTTTTTGATAGCTAATACAGGAACCGAGATATAAGCGATTTAATTTAGGTATATACCTACATTTTTAAATCGCTAATATCTCGTTTTCTGTATTAGGTAGAGGAAAATTGTCAACTAGTAAAATGTAGAGCTTAAAATTCTACACATTTCATTAGTTGAAAGCTTTTTGATAGCTCTTAAACTAAGCGAGATACAGGCGTTTAAAGTTGCGCGCCCGAGGAGAGAGGGGGCAGACAGTTAGAGTACTCTAGCCGCCGCCTTTTCTCTGCGTCTCTTTTCCAGTCTCTTTTCAGGGCGCGCAACTTCAAACGCCTGTATCTCGCTTCCTGTAAGAGCTAGAAAAAAACTTTCAACTAACAAAATATGCAGAATTTTAAGCTGAACAGCTTTGCAGTTGACAGTTTTTCTCTAGCTATCCTAGTTTTTGAGATATAACCGTTTTAAAAATGGATACCCTCATTTCCTTTACCTCTTTATATCTCCACTCTCGTCTTAGCTATCAAAACATTTCCAACTAACAAAACCCACTATTTTTTCTTCTGAGCAACATCCTTTTCCCCTTCCAAGCTATCCTTGATCCTCCATCAAGATACCCCCGATTTTCAACCCCATTTATCAATTTCGTTTTTTTTTCGCTAAAAACCCATAAGGAAAACGGAATCTTCTTTCAAAGTCTAATAGGCATAGGAGAAAGTTGAAACTTTGCTAATCGTCTTCCTGACTACAAGATGGCGCGTTTCGATACCTAATTAGGCTCCGCCCACTTTCCCCCCCCCAGGATCATCATTGTTTCATTGGCCTTTTTAAAGTAGTCTAAGACTATTCTGCCCTTCTATTAGAGAAAATAAATTGCTTAGTCTATGCAAAAATAATCTGATTGACTACTAAACAACTGACCAGTCTTTCGGATAGCCATCTCCTCTCTTTTCTACCATAAGTTGTTAGTTTCTTCTTCTCTCTTAGCTATTTTCGTAGTCTCGACCTGCCTCTTAACCCCTTCAGATGACATGTAATTATGGTCGGGGGGTGAAAGACCAGCATTTTTTGAAGGACTTTTGCCCCCCATTGAAAATTCAAGTTTTGTCTTGTTTTTTTGGTTTTTTTTCTTTATATTTTAAAATGGGTGTATCTCTAAAACTAGAGTAGCTAGAGAAAAATTGTCAATTGGAAAGTTGTTCAGCATGAAATTCTGCGTATTTTGTTAATTGGAAGTTTTTTGATAGCTAGCACAGGAGCGGAGATACAGGCGTTTGAAGTTGCGCGCCCCTAGAAAAGCGGGGGAGAGAGCGCAGACAGTTTGAGCGCTCTAGCCGCCGCCCTTTCTCTGCGTCTCTTTTCGGCGGCGCCTAACTTTGAGTAGCTATATCTCGCTTCCCGTGAGAGCTATAAAAAAACTTCCAACTAACAAAATACTCAAAATTTCAAGCTCTACATTTTACTAGTTGATCATTTTTTTCTAGCTAACACGAGAATCGAATTATAGCCCTTTAAAAATATCTAAATAGAAAAATTGAATTTCTCGAATTCTTTCAATGTCCTTCAGACGGTTATTTCAAGTTCAAGTACCCCCCAACCCACTATAATTATCTTCTTCTCCTTCGACCACACCATTTTTACACCTTCCTCATTCTAAACCTTCAGATGCAACTATGCCCCCTTCTCCTCCTCTTCCTCTCTCTTCTCATCCTAGTCGACTCCCGGCTCCCACGCTCTCGATACCGAAAACGTGGCCCAACTGGTTTTTCCCTGGCACGAATCCAAAAACAATACGATGATGATTACGATTCGACAGAGGATTCGAGTTCGAGTCGGAAGAGTACAGGTAGATACCCATCTGGTCACTTTCTCTTTTTAAGAGATTCTTATCCAAAAAAAGAATTCTTTTTGTGTTTTTTGTTGTCTTGGAATTCCTAGAGAAAGTGCGAACATTTTCACTTTTCCAGTTGACGGATCCCGACGGAGGGATGAGGTGGTGAATGATGCCAAGTGTTTGCAGAAGTGTAATAGTCAATTGAATATTGGGATGGATATGGTTAATGTGAGTTTAGCTTAAGGGATAGATGGAATTTGATAGTTGGAGAGTGATCCTCATAGAATTCTGATAATTTTGTTAGTTGGAAGTTTTTCGGTAGCTCTTAATCTAGCTGAGATAGTGGCTAGAGAAAAAGAGAGCGCAGAGAAAGTAAATCATATTTTTCAAAGCGCTGTATCTCAGCTACCGTAAGAGCTATCAAAAAACTTTAAACTGATGGAATATTGCTCATGTCAAGGGCTTTATTTTATTAGTTAAAAGTTTTTTGATAGCTCTTAATCTAGCTGAGTTATAAGCTTTTAAAGATAGCGAGTAGAGAAAGATAGAGCGCAGAGAAAGCAGGTCATACTTTTTCAAAGCGCTATATCTCGGCTACCGTAAGAGCTATCAAAAAAGTGTCAATTAGAAAGTTGTAGAGCTTGTAATTCTGCATATTTTGTTACTTGAAAGTTTTTTGATAGCTTTTAATTTAGCTGAGTTATAAGCGTTTAAAGATAGCGACTAGAGAAAGAGAGCGCGCAGAGAAAGTAGACAATACTTTTTGAAGCGCTGTATCTCGGCTACTGTAAGAGCTATCAAAAAACTGCCAACTAATGAAATATTTTTGATATTAAGGGCTACATTTCATTAGTTGAAAGTTTTTTGGTACAGTACCGTTCAAAAGTTTATAGAAAAAAGTATTTTCCAGTTGATTTTCGGTCATTTTGGCCATTTTCAGGGGTCTGGAGGTCGGCTCACAAGTTTCCGATCACTCTGAAAATTTATGGGGGTATAAAACAAATTCAAATTAACAACTTTGCATTCACAGAATTTTTTGAAAATTCCTATTTTTTCAGCTATGCGGCGTTTTCTGAGACTCACCTGTTTTTTTCACGTTTTCAGTGCAAAAAAGGCCAAAAACGGCCGAAAAAGGGGTATGAGTCAGAAAACGTGGCACAGTTGAAAAACTAGGCATTTTCAAAAAATTCTGTGAATGCAAACTTGTTAATTTAGGTTTGTTTTATACCCCCATAAATTTTCAGAGTGATCGGAAACTTGAGAGTCGAGCTCCAGCTGCTTGAAAATGGCCAAAATGGCCGAAAATCAACTGGAAAATACTTTTTTCTATAAACTTTTGAACGGTACTGTACCTAACACAGGAGCGGAGATACAGGCGTTTAAAGTAGCGCGCCCCCGTCATATAGCTAGCTAGAGATAGAGAGAGAGCGCAGAGAAGCTAGATCTTCTTTTTTCTAGATTATCCTTATTTTTTATCTTTTGCTAGACCTGATCATGAAAAAAAGGCTAAATTTAGGCTAAAACTATGAAAAATGGGGGTTTCTGACTTCTCTGCGCTCTCCCTCCCCCTTTTCTCTGGCTCCCCACAGTTTTTTAGCGGCCTAACTTTAAACGCCTATATCTCGCTTATGGTTAAAGCTATCAAAAAATGATCAACTAACAAAATATAGCCCTTAACAAGAGCAATATTTCATTAGTTAATCATTTTTAGCTAGCTTTAACTATAAACGAGTTATAGCGCTTTGAAATCCACCATCAAAATCTCTAAATCCCTGTTCCAGGCGCATATGGCATTTGGTAGTATTGATGTCCCTAGTGTCGTTGAAAAAAGGGATTTGGAAATGTTTTGTATGCTCGACTATCAACACAGTCAATGTATCGATGAGTGTGGCTACTCGGTTCAATTTAACCTTCGTGAATACGTCTGCCGGAATCGGTTCCCCGAGGTAAGCCTAACTCATCATAAATAGCTCAGGCTAAGCCCCAAATGATGAATCCAGATGTTGCAACATCTACCGTGCTACGCCCGTGCCGCCCCCGCACTTATCCGTCATTGTCGACCAAGATGCGGCGGGTACAAGGCGTTGGTTCATACGCAGGATGGGTACTCGCAGAGGTTAGACCACTAGGATACGAAGAGAACTATAAAAGTGTTATTCCAGATGTCGACAACTTCTCTGCGATCACACGTGCTCGACATACATTTTGAAGAGGTTGTGTCCGAATGAGACGGGAGTGGCGGCGTCGAATTATTTATTGGAGTTTACAAGGTTGCAGGTAAGCTTGGGGAAAAGAGGTGTATCTCGAAAACTAGAGGAGCTAGAGGAAAATGGTCAATTAAAAAAATGTAGAGCCTGAAATTCTGCGTATTTTCTTAGTTGGAAGTTTTTTGATAGCTAGCACAGGAGCGGAGATATAGGCGTTTGAAGTTAGGCGAGAGAGCGCAGACGCTCTAGCCGCCGCCATTTCTCTGCGTCTCTCTCGCTCACGCAGGCGGCGCGCAACTTCAAACGCCTGTATCTCGCTTAGTTTAAGAGCTATCGAAAAACTTCCAACTAACAAAATAAAGCCCTTATTAAGACCAATATTTCATTAATTGAAAGTTTTTCGATAGCTCTTAAACTAACCCAGATAAATCAGTTTTACCAAAACAAGCATCGCGCAACTTCAAGCCCTTGTATCTCGCTTCCCGTTAATCCTATCGAAAAACTTCCAACTAACAAAATATCCAGAATTTTAAGCTGAACAACTTCCTAGTTAACCATTTTCCGCTATCTCCCCTCCTAACCAAGTTACACTCAACATTCTAGGTCGATTACTGGATGAAAGACTTCACAAAGCAATCAAAAACGCGGATCCCTTTAACATGTCGAAAAGTTCAATGCAAAGACTTTAAGCTAGCCAATTGTCGTCCAACGAGAAGATATCGAAAACGAGTTGCTGATAATTAATTTTTTTTGGAATTTTTAAAAATTTTTCAAATTTTTTTTTGAACTTTTTTCAAAATTTTTACGGGTCCAATTTTTCTTAATAAAATTTTTAAAATCATACCTGCAATGAACAATCATTGGCGCATCAACTGGAAACTTCTCCATAAACTGTCTGACCCGTCTTCTTAACTCAATAAACGCTGAGATATAAGGAAACGAGTCGAGCTCCCATTCCGTAAAATGAAAATGTTTGACTATCCGGGTTTCGATGGATTCCTCGGTTTTTCGGGTGAGTTTGAAGGTGCGGATGACCTGGAAAGTGGGAAATTGAGTATTTTTGGTTCTAGAGATAGCTAGAGAAAATAGATGGCAGAGAAACTAGATTATCTCGAAAACTAGAGGAGCTAGAAAAAAATGGTCAACTAGTAAAATGTAGAGCTTGAAAAACTGTGTATTTTGTTAGTTGGAAGTTTTTTGATAGCTAGCACAGGAGCCGAGATACAGGCGTTTGAAGTTGCGCGCCGCCGGAGAGAGACGCAGAGAAAGGGCGGCGGCCAGAGCGCTCTAACTGTCTGCTCTCTCGCCCAACTTCAAGCGCGTATATCTCGGCTCCTGTGCCAGCTATCAAAAAACTTCCAACTAACAAAATGTGCAGAATTTCAAGCTCTACATTTTTATAGTTGACGATTTTTCTCTAGCTCTTAAGATTCTCGAGATAATCGAGTTTCTCTCTACAACCCCCTATCCCACTCACAAAATGCGAATACGTCTTCACTTCGGTCGTCTCCACCTCAATCTCCCGAAACTGAAACTTGGTCTGTGGCCAATACTGTAGACACATGACCCTCATAAAATCGAACACCTTGGTCAGCATCACAATACAATTCGATCCTAATTCCCAAACCATTCGCCAGAATTCCGCGTTCATTGGCTTCGTTCGGACGGCTTGGGTTACCACGTAGGCCTTGTCTCGGAGCCAGCTCTGTAAAAAAGAATTTGAATTTTTTAGGCCTGACGGGCGAAGCCCTCGCGTGTTCCATTAACCCTTCAACAATTGCCACCTGACAACTGTGGTCCCAGAAAATATGTATTTGATCGGGCGCCACGCGAGAGAAAAGTCATTTATCAATTCGAGGGGGAGATATTTCACACATATCCCGGCCCCCACACAATAGATATTTTTTTCAAAAAAAAAAAAAAAAAAAAAAGACTACAGATTGAGAGAGTGCAGAGAAAAATCATTACAGAGGAATTATCTCTGTTCCGGTAAGAGCTAGGGGAAAATGGTCAACTAGTAAAATGTAGAGCTTGAAATTCTGCATATTTTGTTAGTTGTAAGTTTTTTGATAGCTATAACGGGAAGGGAGATATAAGCGTTTGAAGTTGCGCGCTCCCGAAGAGAGAGGGGGCAGACAGCTAGATTACTCTAGCCGGCGCCCTTTCTCTGCGTCTCTTTTCCAGTCACTTTCAGGGGCGCGGAACTTTAAACGCTTATAACTCGCTTCGTTGAAGAGCTATCAAAAAATTTCCAACTAACAAAATACGCAGAATTTAAAGCTGAGCAACTTTTCAATTGACTATTTTCTTCTAGCACTTCTAGTTTTCGAGATATCCCTGTTTTAAAATTGCCTGAATTGAATCGCCTATAACTCGGCTCCCGTGCTAGCTATCGAAAAACTTCCAACTAACAAAATACTCCATTTTTTATGCTGAACAACTTTTCAGTTGACCATGTTTTTCCATCTCCCTTTCTAACCGAGATAAACTCACATTAACATAACTCGCATTAATATAATGCGAATTCTCATCGTTGTCTATCCTTGGGAGTATCACTCGGTTATGGTCATACGGTAGCGTGTCCTAAAAAAATTCTTTAGTTTTTATTATAAGGGCACCCCTACCGGATAGGGATTCCGATCCATCATAGTGCTTCCAACGTCACATCTGCATTTGTTGTTGTCAATGGAGCGGTTAACCATCTGGAAGTTGGTGTGCTCTTATAATAAAGTGGTTTATTTATATGTATAGATTTTATGTGTGCTCTTCTCTTGATGATGACAGCAGAGCACTTAATCATAGGGAAGAGAGAGAGAGAGAGAGAGAGAGAGAGAGAGAGAGAGAGAGAGGAGGAGGAGAGAAGACAATTTGTCAAGTCTTCTTCTCAAAGCTAAGAAAAAAAAAAACGAGATTTTATTTTTAGATAATTTCCAAGATGAATATTTCGGGGTCAGAAGTGAAAATTGATGGGTTTTTTGGCTATTTTTTTGGTGGAATACGGTAGAAAAATAGCTTAAAATAGCTAGAAATAACAAAAATTGAAATTTTTCGAAAAAAAAATTTTTTTTTCCGAATTTCATTATTTTTTTCTAAATTTGGAATCTATTGGTTTTCGGGTACAGTAATCTCTAAAATCTGTAAAACAATCAGAAAAAAAAGACTAAACGTTGTCCGAGAGGAGTACACGGAAAGATTGCCCACATAGTTTTTGGGTAGCTAGCTTCAAAGGCTTATAGCTCGGCTCCTAAATAAGCTATCAAAAAACTTTCAACTAATGAAATATAGCCCTTGTTAAGCTCTACATTTCATTAGTTGACAAGTTTTTGATAGCTCTTAAACTAACGGAGATATAGCGTTTTGAAGTTAGGTACCCCCTCGAGATTGCAGGAAATGGTGTAAAAGCCTCTTTTAATTTCAAACACCTATAACTCGGTTCTTGTAAGAGCTATCAAAAAATGATCAACTAATGAAATATAGCCCTTGTTAAGCTCTATATTTCATTAGTTGATTACTTTTTGCTATCTAGCACAGGAACAAAGTTATAGCTCCCTTAAACTTAGTCTATGCATTAATTTTGAAGTTTAAACCAGAAAAACGGTGTCTTGTCCAACAGGACTACAAAATCTTCCATTTTTAACAAGTTTTCCAATAAAACAATATAGAAAAAGACTCACCAAGTACTCCCCCTTAAAAAGTATCCGTTTCTTCCTCCTCTCCTGTACATACGCCACAAACTTGCTAGCATCCACCGGCGCGGTCGGCACCGCCTGCATCGCCTTTTCTTCTTGTACTGAAAAAATTTTTTATTGCAGAAGATAAAAAAAAAAGAAAATCTAGTCCCCTTGCTCATCTTAAATTCAATTTCCCTCTTCCCTTTAAAATTTCCGTTTTAAAGCGTTCCCCCT
The DNA here is from genome assembly GCA_963932035.1 of Caenorhabditis wallacei. NCBI lineage: Eukaryota > Metazoa > Nematoda > Chromadorea > Rhabditida > Rhabditidae > Caenorhabditis > Caenorhabditis wallacei. The sequence goes on from OZ009934.1 coordinate 1,014,072, forward strand.
TACCCTCATGGTACCGATCAACAGTCCGTTGCCCGTAGTGGCTACACCACTCGAATAGTAGTCGCATGGAATAATTTTTTTTTTCAAAAAAACTTAGAAAAGATGTCCCCAAATATAAATTTATGATTCCTCTTCGTATAAAAAAAAACAAAAAAAAATCGAGGCTGAAGAGGGTGGAGTCATGGAATAAACATTTTGGGGGTCCATCCTCCTCCTTTTTTTTTTGGGAATAGTGGGGTGGAAGAGGAATTTTTTTTGAATTTTAATGATCTAGTTGGATTGAGCAAACAGGAAATTTGATTTTTTTTTTCAAAAAAAAATAGTGTTTGTTATGTCTGGCAGACTCCTAAACTTAGGCTAAGACCTAAACTAAGGTTAGGAGAAACAGGGGCCTAATTGCAATTGAGTTAAGCTGTTTAGAGGGTATTGTAAGAAAGATTACTGTACTTACAAAAAAAATACAGAAAAAAATTGAAATTTCCAAAAAAAAATTTTTTTTCAAAATTTCAAAATTTTAATAGCTAGATCGATGTATTTTTGCATTCTGAGCAACTTTTTCTCTTGGAGCAACCCTTGAAAATCACTCTAATCCCTCTAAATCGAAGAAAAACTAAATTTAGCCTGTGTACTCCTCGTGGACAATTTTTTTTCAAAATTTCCAGATTTTATTAGCTAGATCGATGTATTTTAGCACTCTGATCAACTTTTTCTCTTGGAGCAACTCTTGAAAATCACTCTAAACCCCCTAAAATAGCGAAAAACTGAGTTTAGGTTGTGTAGTCCTCGTGGACAAACCCAGATTTGAGATTTTCTCTTTTTTTCTGGATTTCTTAGCATTGGTAGTCCAAAATAACGAATTTAAACAAGAAAAACTTTGAAAAAAGCGAAGTTTTAAAAAAGTCGATTTTGTAGTCCTCGTGGACAAAAATTTTTTTTTTGGAAAAATTAATTTTTTAAAATGGAAACCGATGTATTTTTCGATTCTGAGCAACTTTTCAGTTGTAACCAACCCTTGAAAATCACTCTAAACCCCTCAAATCCAGGTAAAACTAAATTTAGTCTGTGTACTCCTCGTGGACAAAATTTTTTTTTTGGAAAAATTAATTTTTTTAAATGGAAACCGATGTATTTTTCGATTCTGAGCAACTTTTCAGTTGAAGCCAACCCTTGAAAATCACTCTAAACCCCTTAAAATCGCAAAAAAGCTATATTTTGGGTTTGTACTCCTCGTGGACAGTATTTTTTCCAATTTTTTCAAATTTTTTAGTCCTTGATTACCAGGATTACTGTAAAACAAGGTTACTGTACCATTTTAAATATCACTTCAAATTTCAAATCGTGCCGTTCAAAGGTACCCAACAACTTGACAGCTGCGCACTCTTTGTCTTCTATCTACATTCTACACCGCAAGAAATGTGTAACCCTAAACTTTTCTTCATTCAAGAAAAGAGAGAAAGAGATAGATAGGTATCGAGTAAAGTGACGTTGTTAAGAGAAAAAGGTTAATGCTTTTAGGGTGACGTCACTGAGAAGGTTGGGGACTGTAAATGGGGTATAACTTCGTTAGGGTTAGAGATATCAAAAAATGGTTAACTAAAGAATTGTAGAGCTTGTTAAGCTGAGTATTTTGTTAGTTGAAAGTTTTTTGATAGCTTTAACGGGAAGGGAGTTATAAGCGTTTGAAGTTGCGCGCATTTTACTACCTAACTTGGGCGGTACCAAACTTTAAGCGCTTTTATCTCGGGAACTATAATCGCTATCAAAAAACTTTCAACTAATGAAATATTGTTCATAATAAGGGCTATATTTTGTTAGTTAACAACTTTTTTCTATCTCTAACCAATCTTGAGATATAGGCGTTTAAAGTTACTCCCCATTGAAAATCAGATAAATCCTAACTTGCGCGGTACCAAACTTCAACTACCTATATCTCGAGAACTATTAAAGATATCAAAAAAGTGTCAACTAATGAAATGTAGCCTATATTAAGGGCTATATTTTGTTAGTTGATCATTTTTTGCTAGGACCAACGGGAGCCAAGATATAAGCGTTTTAATTATAAGCTAGTGTAGCGATTGGAGTAAAAGTCGACATATTTTAGGTTAGATTAAATATAAAAGCCTAAAAACCAAAAAAAAAACACAAGAAAAAAATCTAGGCTGTTTGATCCGAATTTTAAGAATATTACGGTAATTCTAGGCTATTACGGTATGGTATTACCCAACTAACCAAGGTTCCAAGCCATCTAACTTATACCAATCTTAAAGAATAGTACCCACAGTCCAAAAAAGCTAAGCCTTGCTACCTTACCAAGTTGCAACTGTCTCGAAAAATTCCCGGGCGACATAGCCTGCCACGTCTTCTGCACTTTCCTCCTCCTCCTTCCCTTCTTCGATTGTGGCGGATTTAAGTTCCCGGTCGACTGAGAAGCCCTCTCTGGATGTATATATTGTGAGCTTCCCGGTGACGGTGACCCTCTTAACGCATCCATAACCAAACTCAATTCTGATATGGATTTTCTCCGGAAATCTTCGAAGACTTCGGATAATTCTCGCCTTCTAGTCATTGGCGATTCGGGGACCGTCAGAAGGTTACGCGTGGAGCCATCGAGCTCTCGCGATGGACCCGGTTGGTCGCGAGATGATGAGAATAGTGACTTCATAGAACCGTCATTCAGAATATTTAAGGGTGGTTATCTTGATTCAAGAAAAAATCAATAAACAAAGAGAGAGTGGTTGTCGAGAAGAGCTCTCAGTTTCTTTACCTTCGGCTTAGACGCTCCTCTCTCTCTCTCTCTCATCCAGAATCATCGAGAGATCATGAGAATCAGAGAGACGCAGACAACTGACGACAGCTGCGCCATGTGCTCCAGGAAGACGGCTCCCGGGCGGGGAGGAGGAAACAACTCTTGCGAGTGGGTTGAGAGAACTCGGGCGGCTCATTACTACCCCCCCGTTCAGTGGAGGCCTAGCAGCGGTTCTCTAATTGAAGGGCACCTTACTTAACGCGGTTGAAGTGGAGGGTCGAAGTCCTGGTAGGAATTCGCCAATGGGTGATTTGGAGCGGAGTGAATGGTAGGAAGCGGTTAGAAGTGATGTCATGATTTTACTGGAAGGAATTTTTTAGATCAGAATTTTAAAGCAAAGAATAATGATATTGAGATGAGTAAAAAGGGTATAACTTTGTTAGAGTGTGAGCTAGGAAAAAATGCTTAACCAATAAAATGTAGAGCTTAAAATTCTGCACATTTTGTTAGTTGGAAGTTTTTTGATAGCTATAACCGTTACGGAGTTATAGGCAGTTAAAGTTAGGGGGTAGAGAAAAGAGAGCGCAGAGAAAATAGAGTGGCTATTTTGCAGCGCCTGTATCTCGCTTAGTTTGAGAGCTATCAAAAAATGTTCAACTAGTGAAATATATAATTTTTTATGCTGAGTATTTTGTTAGTTGATTATTTTTTGATAACTTTAACCGGAATCGAGTTAAACCTATTTTTAAAAAAGTTGGATGGCCTAACTTTTCAGGATAACTTAGGAATTGGATTTCTAGATCACTTCTGATCAAAATGAGTGGGAACTTGAATTTTAACAAATTCAAATCATAAAATTAACAATAATTTTGAAAAAAAAATTTGAAAAAACTCGATTTTAGGCTCCCTGCTACTTTAAAAACAGGTATATCTCAGCTCCCATAAGACCTATCAAAAAATGGTCAACTACAAAATTGCTCAGCCTAAAAAACTGCATATTTCATTAGTTGAAAGATTTTTTCTAGCTCTTACCCCAACCGAGATATAGGCGTTTGAAGTTCAAGTAGGTTAGAGCGCAGAGAAGCCAGGTTGTCTGCGTTTCTAACTCAAACGCCTATATCTCGGTTGTGGTAAGAGCTAGAGAAAAAGTTTCAACTAATGAAATACGCAGTTTTTTATGCTGAGCAATTTTGTAGTCGACCATTTTTTGATAACTATCACCGGAACTAAGTTATACCCGTTATAAATTAGGAAATATTAGTTTTCCGGAGGAATTTCTTATTTTAAAGGGTTCTAAGCCATTTTTCCTATAAAATTAGCCAAAAATAAGTAAAACGATTTGGCGGGAATTCAAAAAACCCAAAAAAAGTCAAAAATTTGGAAAAAAAATTTTTTCGAAAAAAAAATTTAATTCCATCTATTTCCCCAAAAAAGTGAGAAATGACTATTCTTTCAATTTCACAGAAAAAAATATATATTAAAAATGTTTGTCTCTTCAAGACGAAGAGTCATCTTCTTCCTTAGAAATATGATACCATTTCCATTTCAAAATGGTGCCTCCCCTTTTTCTGGTGGCAACAGGAAATGAGCCAATTCTCTCCGAAAAGAAGAAAAAAGAAGAAAAAAGTGAAATTACATGTCAAATATGGAAAAAAAAACGGAGATTTTTCTTATTTGAACATCGAAAAAATATTGCGAAAATGTCACTTTTTGTTGGGGGTGAGATGAGACGAAGATGAAATGGTTTATACTATTTTTAGTGTCGTCATTAAAGGGGCGTGGCTTAAATTTTTTGGTTTTTTTTTCAAAAAAATCCTTGTTCTAATCTAAAGGGACATACCTAAAAACTAAGAAAAAGCGCTAGAAAGAGAGCGCAGAGAAGCTAGACTATTAAAAAAACGAGTTATATCAATAACTAGAAGAGCTAGAGAAAAATGGTCAACTAGAAAAATGTAGAGCTTAAAATTCTGCACATTTTGTTAGTTGAAAGCTTTTTGATAGCTCTTAAACTAAGCGAGATACAGGCGTTTGAAGTAGCGCGCCGCTAGAAAAGAGACGCAGAGAAAGGGCGGCGGCTAGAGCGCTCTAACTGTCTGCGCCCTCTTTCTGCGGGCGCGCAACTTCAAACGCTTGTATCTCGCTTAGTTTAAGAGCTATCAAAAAACTTTCCACTAACAAAATGTGCAGAATTTCAAGTTCTACATTTTTCTAGTTGACCATTTTCCTCTAGCTCTTCTCGTTTTCGAGATATCCCCGTTTCAAAAACAATATCCTTTAAAATATGAATTTTCGAGATTTCAAAAAGCCAAAAACTGATGTAAAAAGTGCTCCCGGGAGCCCGTAGAGCTCAGACAAAGTGTGAGGAAGCAAAAGGCGGGAAGATAGAGAGAGAGCGACTAAGATTTGGAAATTCGATACGTACGATATGACATACATTTTTTGTTCCCCCCCCCCCCCTTTTCCGCTGCCGAGTAAAACTGATTTCTTCTTTGCTATTTCGTTTTTCGTTTTGATCTTTTCCTCCTTAACTACAATGTTTTGGGGGAAAAAAAAAGAAAAAGGGGGAAAAGATGAAAAAGACTAATTAGCTGAGGGGAAAGTAGATTAGGGCCTTAAAAGTTTTTGGAACTTTTTTGAAGTTAAAGTGGTTCAGGGACACTGGGATTACGGTAGAAAGCTTCAAAGAACAAGGAAACTTAGTTTTTAGAGAAAAATCAAAAAAAAAAAATTTGGACTCCTCGTGGACAAAATTTTTTTTTTCGAAAAATCAAATTTTTAAAGTGCTAATCGATGTATTTTTGTACGCTGAGCAACTTTTTTACTTGCATCAACCCTTGAAAATCACTCTAAACCCTCTAAATTGAGGAAAAACTGGATTCGGGTTGTGTAGTCCTTGTGGACAATATTTTTTTTCGGAAAAATTAATTTTTTAAAATGGAATCCGATGTATTTTTCGATTCTGAGCAACTTTTCAGTTGAAGCCAACCCTTGAAAATCACTCTAAACCCCCTAAATCGAGGAAAAACTGAATTAAGGCTGTGTAGTCCTCGTGGACAAACCTAGATTTGGGATTTTCTGGATTTTTTCGCATTGGTACTCCAAAACAACAAATTGAAACGAGAAAAACTTTAAAAAAGGCGAAAGTTTAAGAAAGTTGATTTTGTACTCCTCGTGGACAAAATTTTTTTTCTTGAAAAATCGAAATTTAAAAAGCTAGATCGATGTATTTTTGAATTCTAAGCAACTTTTTCTCTTGGTGCAACCTTTAAAAATCACTCTAAACCCCCTAAATCCAGGGAAAACTGGATTTAGCCTGTGTAGTCCTCGTGGACAAAACTAGATTTGGTATTTTCTCATTTTACTGGATTTTTTAGCATTGGTAGTCCAAAACAACAAACTCAAACAAGAAAAACTGTGAAAAAAGCGAAAGTTTAAAAAAAGTCGATTTTGTAGTCCTCGTGGACAAAAATTTTTTTTTGAAAAATTTATTTTTCAAAATGTTAATCGATGTATTTTTACATTCTGAGCAACTTTTTCTCTTGGACCAACCCATGAAAATTACTCTAAACCCCTTAAAATAGCAAAAAACCAAAAAAAACATTTTAGGCTGTGTAGTTCTCTTGGACAAAACTAGAATTGGGATTTTCTGGATTTTTTAGTATTATTATTCCAAAATAACAAGTTTGAACAAGAAAAACTGTGAAAAAAGCGAAAGTTTAAAAAAAGTCGATTTTGTACTCCTCGTGGACAAAATTTTTTTTTTTTTGAAAAATCAAAATTTAAAAAGCTAAATCGATGTATTTTGGTACGCTGAGCAACTTTTTCTCTTGGAGTAACCCTTGAAAATCACTCTAAACCCCCTGAATCGAAGAAAAACAAAAAAAAAGGTGAGGCGGTGTAGTTGTCGTGGGCAATTTTTTTCCCAAAGCTAGCGTTATTTCCAACTGAAGTAGCTTAATAAAAAACTTACACCCAATAACAAACTCGCTGATGCTCTTCTTCAACATTCCGGGCTCGGCTACCGTAGCCACCGTAATACTATGCAAATTATGCAGACTATGCATAGTTTCACTTCGAATTTTACTCGGCGAAACAGTGACACTCCGTAAATGTTTAGGCAAAAAGTTCCGCAAATTATCGAGCCGACTTCGGACCCGTTTTGGGGAGGTGACCTCCGGTTGAAGGGGTTCGACGGAGGCGCACTGACGAATTAGTGTACGACGGAGGAGTGGTGGGGTGCTTGAGGTGGATGTGGGCACCTCTTCGGATTTCGCTTTTTGGAGGCATGATGGGTTAGTTTGGTGGATAGTGGGGGTTAGCATCTGGAAAAATTAGGGAAATTCGTGTTAAACGGGTGAAGAAAGAGAGGTTAGAGGAAAAACGATTTATCTCGAGAACCGTTAGAGCTAGAGGAAAATGATCAACTAGAAAAATGTAGAGCTTGAAATTCTGCACATTTTGTTAGTTGGAAGTTTTTTGATAGCTCTTAAACTAAGCGAGATACAGGCGTTTGAAGTAGCGCGCCGCTAGAAAAGAGACGCAGAGAAAGGGCGGCGGCTAGAGCGCTCTAACTGTCTGCGTCTCTCTCCCCCGCTTTTCTAGGAGCGCGCAACTTCAAACGCTTGTATCTCGCTTAGTTTAAGAGCTATCAAAAAACTTCCAACTAATGAAATACGTAGAATTTTAAGCTGAGCAATTTTGTAGTTGACAATTTTCTTCTAGCTATTACCAGAATCAAGATATAACAAAAATAAGTGAAAAGAAAAATGATAAGAACTTTGATCTACCCCAAAAAGTCAGATGACCTCCCCAGACTAAAAAATGTCAAAGAATACACATAAACTAAAGCGACACCACAAAAAGGAGGCGGGTCCCTCCCTTTATGTCAAAACACACTCACAATTTTTATGTGAAAAATTTAAAAATTTATGCTTTTATATGCCAGCTTACTCCCCAACACTAAACAAATTTAATTTTGTCTTTGTGTAGAGCAGAAAAGGAAGCAACAAAAGAAGGTGTCATATGTATATATATGATATTAAAATGGAGAGTGTCAAAAAAGGGGAAAACCCATTCGAAATGCATGGGCCCTTTTCGAAAATTTTGGGTTTTGAATGATGGGTTGTAAGTGCGCTCTATGGAGAATGTTGTGAAAAATAAAACAAAAGAAAAAAAACTAAGTTGGAGTCGAACCTACCCCCTCCCGAAAGATCAAAAACCAAGGGTGTTCCCTATTGCGCCACGGCGGCAACAAAATGAAATGTGGCGGTGGGGGTAGAAGAGAGAGAGACGTCGCTAGCCGGTATGAACGGTTTTACCAAAAAAATAAAAATAAAGAAAATTCTTCCAGTGAGCAAGTGCGCCCCACAAAACTCGAAATGCTTCTAAACAAAATGCGTGTACGGCTCATTTCACATATTTCATAAATATACAACAAGATCGACACACACTTCCCTCGTGTTTTGTTTTATTTTTGGGCTCGAAAAAAAAAATTTTTTTTTTTTTTTGGTTTTTTTTGGAATAGTAGAAAGAAAAGGAAGTGTTTGGTTTATGGAGAAAAAAAAATTAAGAAAAAGTATCCTATTTTGAAGGAAAAGGGTTATAATTCAGGGTGACAACCCGTTGGAAATGTAGATGCATAATAGATTAGGAGGAAATAAAAATTTTGTGGGAAAATAGGGTTTTGCCACCTAAAATTAAGAAATTTAAGGAAATTTAAAGAAAACTAGTTTATTTAAAGCGGAAAAATGCGAAAAAAAACGAAAATAGGAGGGATACTATACTTAAAATCGATTTAACTCGATTCCGGTAGTAGCTAGAGAAAAATAGTCAACTACAAAATTGCTCAGCATAAAATTCTGCACATTTCATTAGTTGGAAATTTTTTGATAGCTCTTAAACTAAGCGAGATACAGGCGTTTGAAGTTGGGCGAGAGAGCGCAGACAGTTAGAGCGCTCTAGCCGCCGCCCTTTCTCTGCGTCTCTTTCTAGAGGCGCGCTACTTAAAACGCTTGTATCTCGCTTAGTTTAAGAGCTATCAAAAAACTTCCAAATAACAAAATAATCAGTTTTTCAAGCTGAACATTTTTGCAATTGAACATTTTTCTCTAGCTCTTCTCGTTTTTGAGATATCCTCGTTTCAAAAAAGTTTATCCAAAAATTCCCAGAAAAACCAAAAAATTCCAAGTTCTTTGTTATCTTTGGTTTAATATGAGTGGTACGTGATACTCTAAAAACAAGAAAAAAAGAGAGAAGCTAAACATGTGTGTAAAACGCTCCCTCTCCGTTGGGAAATTGACGTCTTCTTTCTTTTTTTTTCTTTTTATGGAATCGTCAAAGAGTTAAAAAGAATCCTTTCTGACGACACGTCGTTCTATTTTAATCTAGGTAGTAGTACCTCTTCTGGGGAGACGTCAAATGATGGCTTAGTTTAACGTCGCCTAATTCCCCAGATGGTGTTCCTTTTAGCACTTTTTACATGGAGAGTGATAACGAAATAGATAGAGAAAGAGAGAGAGAAAAAAGGAGAGGAAGAGCGCGCAGAGAAGACAAACACTGATTTTAAAAAGTTATGTGTTTTAAAACGCGATTATCTCGAAAACGAGAAGAGCTAGAGGAAAATTTTAAATTGCAAAATTGTTCAGCTTAAAATTCTGCACATTTTGTTAGTTGAAAGTTTTTTGATAGCTCTTAAACTAAGCGAGATATGAGCGTTTGAAGTAGCGCGCCCCCAGAAAGTGCCCGGAAAGAGACGCAGAGAAAGGGCGGCGGCTAGAGCGCTCTAACTGTCTGCGTCTCTCTCCCCCGCTTCTAGAGGGTAGCGCAACTTCAAATGCCTGTATCTCGCTTAGTTTAAGAGCTATCAAAAAACTTTCAACTAATGAAATACTCAGTTTTTCATGCTGAACAACTTTCCAGTTGACAACTTTTTTCTAGCTCTTCTAGTTTTTGAGATACACCCCCTTAAAGTTAAAGTTAGAGATAAAGAGAGCGGTTAGAAGCCAACCAACTGTTGCAAAATGTCGCATCGGTGGTTTGCTCCTTCCCCCTAATGGTCCCATGGGAAGGTGTGACTTTTGACAAAAAAAAAAGAAAAATACGTTTTTTCTGTGACGTCACTCACTATCACTTATATATCTGAAGGAGGTCTTCCGCAACTTTTTTGGTAGAATTGGCGTTTTGGGATTCCTTTTTTTTTTTTGAAGCGTAGAAAAAAATGGGAGTGCAAAAGAGCAACTCTTTGTACTCTAGTACGCACTGGGGGTACTTGAAACAATACCCAATTGTCAATACACTACGTCAGACCATATCTTACTGACAATTGGTTTGTTGTGGTATATTAGTTTTGAAAAAGCTATTAAAAAAGCTAAACTACCTAAAAATTGAAAAAAAAAATCCAAAAAAAAAAAATTTTTTTCATTTTGTAGTCCTCGTGGACAAAAATTTTTTTTTTTGAAAAATCAAATTTTTAAAATGCTAATCGATGTATTTTTGTACCCTGAGCAACTTTTTCTCTTGGAGCAACCCTTGAAAATCACTCTAAACGCCCTAAATCGAGGAAAAACTGAAAATAGGCTGTGTACTCCTTGTGGACAAGTTTTCCCGGGTTTTTTGTTGAATTTATCGATTTTTCAGGGTTTTTCAGGGTTTTTTTGGTTAAAAAATTGAGAAAAACTAGAAAAAATCGATAAGATAATTTTGTGAAAAAAAGACAAAAAATTCAAAAATTTTCAAAAATCCTCTTGTCCGAGAGGAGTACACAGAAAACTTCAGTTCAGTTTTTTTCTTCATAATCTACCCATTTTAACCATAAAATTCCTGGAAAAATCTTAAATTCCCTTAGATTCCAAAAAATCCCGAAAAGTGGGCGGAGCCTATTTTAAATTGTCCACGAGGAGTACAAAGGAGCCATTTTCAGGGGTTGGTCCAAGAGAAAAAGTTGCTCAGCGTACAAAAATACATCGATCTAGCTAAGAAAATTCGGGATTTTTTGGAAATTTTTTTTTAGTTTCAGGAAGTTTTCAGATTTTCAGCCTTAACTTCATTTTCAGAGGTTCTAACCCTTGGAATCGTGATCTACGTGAAAAATCCGAGGATTTGAGTACCCACAAGCCGGGGTTCAAAATTTTAGATTTTTTCAAAAAAATAAGAAAAAAAATTTTTCTTCTACAGTAATAGCTTTAAAATCGAGGATTACTGTATCTAAATAACTAGTTTTAAGTGCTACCAAAAACTAAGAATTCAAAAAAAATTCCAAAAAGAAGAAGAAAAGAAGAAACAGAAAACAACTAATTAGGTTAAAATGGACACAAACGGCTATCTAATTTCTATTTCTCTGCGCCGACTAAGCCCACCAAAAAGTCACGCTTTTCCAAAAAAAAAAAAAAGAATAATGATTGGCTTGGTATAAGGGGGAAATAACTGCATGTTTTTACGATGGAGTCGTAAATAGGTATGATTTATATGTGGTACTGCAGTATTTTTTATAATGTATAGTAGTTATGCTTAGCAACAATTAGCGCATAGTTTTTTGAGTGATTTTGTAGTTAAAGCCATTTCGATAGCTCTAACGGGAAGCGAGATACTAAGAAACAGCGAGAAAGAGAGAGGAGACTGCAGAGAAAACAATATACCTTTTTAAAATGGATTTATCTCGAGAACTAGAATAGCTAGAGAAAAATTGTCAACTGCAAAAATGCTCAGCATGAAAAACTGCGTATTTTCTTAGTTGAAAGTTTTTTGATAGCTATTAAACTAAGCGAGATACAAGCGTTTCAAGTAGCGCGCCCCCCGAAAGAGACGCAGAGAAATGGCGGCGGCTAGAGCGTTCTAACTGTCTGCGCCCTCCCTTGGTGGGGGCGCGCAACTTCAAACGCCTGTATGTCGGCTAGTTTAAGAGCTATCAAAAAACTTTCAACTAAGGAAATACGCAAAATTTTAAGCTCTACATTTTACTAGTTGACCACTTTCTTCTAGCTCCACTATAAACAGAGATATAAACGTTTGAATTTGGGTACCCAGAAAAAAGTGGTAAAATCGAGTTAAGCCGCCAAAAATGAAAAATGAGCGAAAAGTTTTTCTTTCATATTCTGAGTAGTTCTGAGTAACTCTTCGTAATTCTAAACCTCTAGAGATTCCAAAAATGAACTTTTCAGTCATAAATATGATTAGTCATTTGGCATTAAGAATTAGTGAGTCAATCAGGTGATTAGCAAAATTAGCAAAGTTCCAAAAATCAAATTTAAATGTGCAATAGAGCAAAAATGCATTTTTCAGGTCAATTTTAAAGTTGCAAATCCAGAACGGCAAGGTTTTGGCATGATGCCAATAGAAAAACCCGTTTTTAACACTTTTAACTATTCTAGAATGGTTTTTAAGCTATACTAAGCTACCAAGAACTGGCACATGTGCCAAAACCTTTTCCCAAGGCGGCACATGTGCCCCCTTCCAAAAAAAACTCACAACACTCGACGTAATTCATAAAACTCAATGTATTCCGCGATGCGGTCCTCTCATAAACATGACGATCAATCCATTTAGAAACCGAATTTAAAATTGAAATATGAAGATGTAGAAGACGTTTCTTCTTCGGTTTCTTCTCATCTTTTTTCTTCTTGAATTTCAACAAATTCCTCCATATAAAACAATCCATGTGATCCAAGTGAAACACTTGGGGTTAGTGATTTTAACATCCCCCACCGTCGAGGATGCTTTCTCTGCGTCTCTCACTTCTACCGTACTATCTCTTCAGATCCAAAAGATTACTGTAGAGCGTCAAGTGCTTAGAATGCTCGCTTACAATTGTTCGGCGAGAGAGTATAGGGTGATAAGAGGATTAGAGAAAAATACAAGGGACATGGATACTTCGCACGTAAACCATATTGTTTAAACAAATAGATCAAGTACATAGATCAAGCCCCCTATTAGAAGGGCACCCTTTAATAGAAGATCCATACCAATTTTCTTTTGTTTGCATTGTCCCCGAACACTGTTCCTTTAAAAAACTCACTAATCATCTTTTTTGCCAGCTTCTTCGCCTCCGCTTCCTCCTTCTCCCTGTAAATAGTGATTTATCTCGAGAACCAGGAGAGATAGAGAAAAGTGGTCAATTAGAGAAATGATCAGCATAAAAAACTGCACATTTTGTTAGTTGAAAGTTTTTTGATAGCTCTTAAACTAGGCGAGATATAACGGCTTTAATTAGGCTAAACTTAAAGTGCTTGTAACTCGGCTCCCGTTATAGCTATCAAAAAACTTTCAACTAATGAAATGTGCAGTTTTTTATGCTAAACAATTTGTTAGTTGATCATTTTCCCCTATCTCCCCTCCCAACTAAGTTATCCCCTGGTCAAAAAACTCACTGCTTTTGCGACAATCCATATAACATTGACCGTAATCCGGGTTCCGCATCTCTAACGCTCTTGGATTTTCGGGCCTGGAATAATCAATTGATTTTTTTTTCAAAAATAGAAAAAAAATTAGTTAAAACATTAAAACATATAAAAAAAGTTTTTTGAAAAGACAAAAAACCGTGGAACGGACAATAAGACATTGTGAATATATATACATTTTATTTTGAGCTATATCTCAGTTCCCATAAGAGTTATCAAAAAGTGGTCAACTAATGAATTATAGGCCTTGTTAAGAGCTATATTTCATTAGTTGATCATTTTTTGATAGCTCTTACGGTAGCCGAGATATAAGCGGTTGAAGTTGGGCGCCCCAGATACTCGACCTGTCTGCGCTCTCTGGGGCGCCCAACTTTAAACCCTTATATCTCCGCTCTCGTAAGAGCTATCAAAAAACTTTCAACTAACAAAACATAGCCCTTACTATGACCGATATTTTCTTAGTTGACCACTTTTTGATATCTCTACTGGGAATCGAGTTATAATCGTTTTAAAGCATAATATAGCTTGATATAGTTTTTTAAATGACTAAAAAAGTTAAGCTGAACGATTTTACCACAATTTTATCAATTTTTTTGTGACAAGGACATGGTGAATTACACAAATAGTGAGTACCACAAAAATTACAAAAATCAACACTTAATCCCACCTTTGATGGCTTAAAAAGCCTCATCATGATGTGATCCATACTTTTTATTTTTCGTGGCGGCTAAATTTTTTTTTCAAATTCAAAAATATTTCTGAGACGGCACATGTGCCCCTTCTGAAGACTTACCCTAGTAATCCCTTCAATTGGTTCTCCATTTTCATTAAAATAGGCTGATGACGGGCGACTTCTCCGGATAGATGAGGCTGGAGTCGAGTCTCGACGGCTACTGCGTCGGGAGTTTATCTGAAAGGTGTCCTTGTGTTAGAGGGAGAGTGGGGGCACATGTGCCACCTACCTCATTAATATTATCAACCACATCACTCGGTGAAACCACAAAATCATCACCTTCCTCGTTTCGGACTCGAATCGAGACCGATGCCATTGGATCGTCTGGATCAAAATCGTTGGGTGTTGGGGGTACTGTAATTACGTAATTAAGGAATAAAGATTACGGTAGCTACATTTTGGCGAAGGAATTCGAAATAAGGAAAATTCGAGAAAAAAAAAAGAAAAAATTAATTTTCCAAAAAACATTTTTTTTGAAAAATTCAACATTTTATCAGCTAGATCGATGTATTTTTGCATTCTGAGCAACTTTTTCTCTTGGAGCAACCCTTGAAAATCACTCTAAACCCCTTAAATTGAGGAAAAACTGATTTTAAGCTGTGTACTCCACGTGGACAAAAATTTTTTTTTTTCGAAAAATCAAATTTTTAAAATGCTAATCGATGTATTTTCCGGTTCTAAGCAACTTTTCAGTTTGAACCAACCCTTGAAAATCACTCTAAACTCGTGAAAATTGTCCACGAGGAGTACACATATATAGTTTTAAGCTATTTGAAGATTTTAAGGGTTTCAGAGTGATTTTCAAGGTCTTAAAAAATTCAAAAATACTGTAAATTCAAAAAAAATCGACTAAAATTGTCCGAGAGGAGTACACAGAGCAATATTGAAAGTAGTGGAAAAATGGTTTAAAGGGATGAGTCATACTAAAAAATCGAATTGAAAAAAAAATTGAAAAAAGAAATTATTGAATAGAATGTGCATCTATAGCATTAAATAGGAAATACTATTTTCCAAAAAAAAAATGTTTGGTCTATTGATGTACACCAAAAGGATAGAGGAAGTTCATTCTACTAATCAAATTGCAAGAGTTCATCAGAGCGCTAAACTAGCTTTAAATGGATTTAATAAAATTGCATGCAATTCTTAAAAAATGTACAGTAAGCCCTTAAAAAAAGGAAAAAAAGAAAAAAATAGTAAATGAATAGCTAAGTCTATGGGCGGAGCCATCTAGGCTCCGCCCCTTTTCAGATAAGATCAAGGTAGATGTACCATCTTCACATTTATAGTTTTTGATTCTGTTGTTCGACTTTTTATCTTGATAAATCATCTTTTAAGTTTAAAGATAATAAATACTAAATCTTCACATCTGTAATTTGGCTATAAAAAGGGGCGGAGCTAAGATAACTATCTTTTTTATTAAATTAAAGTAAATCATTGATTTGAAAGATGAAAATGAGAAGATGGTACATTAGTTTTTCACATTTCTGTATCTAATCTTAAAAAGGTTGCTGAGCCTATTTCCTCCTACTGTATTATAGTGGCATATTAAATTGATTTATTCAAGTTTTTAGAAATATTATTTTTAAATGTTTTTCGAGATATTTTTTAAAATTTTATAATTGGTCAATAATTTAAAAAATGCTGTAAATTTGTTAAAAAGCTCAAAATAGCTTAAACTTCATGTATATAATTTTGGTGTTCTTAAGTTTTTACGGTACTAATAAGAATATATTTCTTGTCAAATTAACACAAAAATTATTCGTTTTTTCTTCATTTTTGATATTTTTTATTCTAAATTTGTCCTAATTCGCTTACTTAAATAAGGAAAAAGCTATTTTCTGGGCTGTTGTACTTAATTAATAATCAATGTAATTGATAATTTTTCAAAAATACTGTAATTTTGTTAAAAAGCTTAAAATAGCTTAAACTTCATGGATATATTTATTTTGGGGTGTGCTTAGATACTAACTTAGTACTACTAAGTATATTTTTCTTGTTAAATTCATACAAAATACTTTGAATTTTTAATAATTTTTTATATCCCTTATTTTGTTAGATTTTATATTGATCGTAATCTTAATCTTAAAGTTAAAACAATTTTAAGTGCTTAGCTGAGCTTAATCTACATTTATAACAATTTATAACAAATTTATGATAATTTGAATTTAAAAAAATGTTAAAGCAACTTCAAGTACTTAGCTTAGCCTAGATACAGTACCGTTCAAAAGTTTATATAAAAAAAAATTGTTTTTCAGTTGATTTTCGGTCATTTTAACCATTTTCAGGGGTCTGGAGCTCGGCTCTCAAGCTTCCGATCACTCTAAAAACTTTTGGGATCATAAAACAAACCTAAATTAGCCACTTTGCATTCACATAATGTTTTGAAAATGCCTAGTTTTTCAGCTTTTCTGAAACACACCCCTTTTTACGCCGTTTTTGGCCGTTTTTGCACTGAAAAAAGGCCAAAAACGGGTATAGCTGAAAAACTAGAAATTTTCGAAAAATTCTGTGAATGTAAAGTGGCTAATTTAGGTTTGTTTTATGACCCCAAAAATTTTCAGAGTGATCGGACCCCTGAAACTGGTTAAAATGGCCGAAAATCAACTGAAAAACACTTTTTTCTATAAAGTTATGAACGGTACTGTATATAAACTTTTGAGCGGTACTGTAGCTTAGCTTATTATTTTAATTTTCATTTATAATAATTTATATCCTATTTATGATAATTTGAACTTTAAAAAAATGTTTAAAAAATGTTAAGTGATTAGTTTAGCTCAATCTGCATTTATGATAATTTTGGGAGCAATTTTAAATTTTTTTTGTTGCAATTTTTAATAATACCAAAAACTAATAACTAAAATAAATTTTTTCTCAACAAAAAAAAGTGTGTCAAAAGAAAAAAAAAGCGAGAAAAAAAACTTGTGAAGAGTGTTCTAAGGGTGTGGTCTCTACCATTTAAATTGCCACTTATGCTAACCTATAGTAATAAGCTACAGTATACCGCATATTTAAAAAACCAATCTATTTAAAATCAATTTTCTATTTTCTGCAAAACCCTGCAAACTGTGAAGATCCCAAGAAAAAAAACATTCTCTCAAGAAAAATAAAAAAAAAAGGAATCGGTTATTTTTGTTGGTGACTAACAGAGACTATATATCCGAAGTTGCCGCCGCTGCCGATAGAGAAGAGCAACACAAATATTATGGGGAAAGTCTTTTTGGAAAGTACTTGAAACTTTTTGCTTCGGTTAGAGAAATAGTGAGAGAGTATGGAGATCAGAAGAGACGCAGAGAAGCTCTATGATCAAAAAAAGATTGAGGGGTGAGAATACCAATTAAATCAATATTTTTTAGAAATATTGTGCGGCGTTTGGCAAAAAGGGGCGGGGCTTATCTAGTATAAATTTTAAAGTAAAAATTTAGAAAAATAATATTTTATAAGCCCCGCCCCTTTTCTAGGCTCCGCCCCTTTTAATAAGAATTTTGAGAAAAATAATAAATATCGACTTTCAGAAAAAATTCTTTTTTTTGAAATTTTCAATTTTTTTTCCAAAATTAAGCCCCGCCCCTTTCAGATCATTTTTAAATAATTTTGCGGGAAATTTAATTTTTGAAAAAATCGAAAATTTTTTTTTTTAATTTTTTTCCACCTAAAAGTGGGCGGAGCCTATTTTTTTTTTTTGAAATTTGAATTTTTTTTATTAATGTGCCACCAAAATATGGTACTTCAAAAATAATATGAGCAATAATAACAGTGGTCCTTTAGAATATCTCAAGTGCACTCCACTGAGGAGCCTTATTTAAAGGAGCATAAATATTGCTCATTTTAAAATTTTTTTTACAAAAAGGGATTAATCAGCTGATTAAACAAAACTCACCATCTCCATTTACTAAAAATCCATTTCCATTCATATCCACTTCTTTCGGTTTTCGACGAAAAAACGCCGCTAGTCTCGTTTTGCTATTTGATTCTGAAAATTAAAGGGGTTTATCTCGGTTGGGGTGGGAGATGGTGGAAAATGGTTAACTAATGAAATGTAGGTCTTGTTATGCTGAACATTTCGTTAGTTGAAAGTTTTTAGATAGGGCTAACGGCTAGCGAGTTATAGGCGCTAGAAGTTGGGGGGAGAGCGCAGAGAAATCTAGACGCTTTTAGAGGGGCGCGCAACTTCTAACGCTTATATCTCTCTTTCGGTTAGCGCTATCAAAAAACTTTCAACTAATAAAATATAGCTTGTTGTAAGGGCTATATTTCATTAGTTAACTATTTTTCAATAGCTCTTACAGGAAACGAGATATAGGAGTTTTAGAGAAGCAAAGAAATCTAGACGCTTTTAGAGGGGCGCGCAACTTCAAACGCCTATAACTCGCTAACCATAAGAGCTATCAAAAAACTTTCAACTAACGAAATGTAGCGCTTAACAAGACCTATATTTCATTAGTTAATCATTTTTTGATACCTCCACCTCTAACTGAGTTAAACCAATTTTTAAAATGGAACCTACCAATCATCCCTTCGAAACCATCCAAAAAAAAAAGAACACAAAAAAATAAGTGATCACTGTGGTTTTGTTCCCCTTGAGTTGTCAATCTAAAAAAATCATATTTTCTTCTTTTTTTTAAGAAAAAAGAAGAAAAAAAAGAAAAAATAGTGGGTGAGAGGGATAATTTATGGGGTGGGGATAAGAGAACGTCACTGATAAACGAGCGTATCAGCTGTGGAGAATGGGATAGAGAAAGAGGAAAATAAGAAGAAAAAATAATGAAAAAACTGGAATTGAAATGTATTTTTGACCATGAAAAGTTGGAAAAAAAAAGCTGAAAAATTATTGTTTTAGAACTTGAAATCGAAATTAGTTGTATGCAATTTCTAAACGGGTATATCTCGATTCCGGTGATAGCTAGCAAAAATTGGTTCACTAATGAAATGTAGGGCTTGAAATCCTGCATATTTTGTCAGTTAAAAGTTTTTTGATAGCTAGCACAGGAGCCGAGATACAGGCGTTTGAAGTTGCGCGCCCCCTAAAAAGAGACAAAAAAGAGACGCAGAGAAAGGGAGGCGGCTAGAGCGCTCTAGCTGTCTGCGCACTCTATCCAACTTCAAACGCCTGTATCTCGCTTAGTTTAAGAGCTATCAAAAAACTTTCAACTAATGAAATACTCAGTTTTTTATGCTGAACAATTTTGTAGTTGACCATTTTTTGATAGCTCCACTTCCAACAATGTTATAACGATTTAAAGTCATCACTAAGTAAATGGACTATTTTAATTGATTTTTTGAATATTTTTCGAATTAAAAAGTTTAAATTAACTCAAATTTATTGATATTTCTTATGAAATCCATAGAAAAATTGGATTTTCTTAAAGAATTTAGTTTTTAGCAAGCACTATTTGAGGGCAACTGCTCCAATATATTGATGACACCCTATCTCCCTCCCACAAGAAAAAAAAATTTAAAAATTAATGGAATATTTTCTCTAGATGTCCCTTGAATACTTAGAAGCACAAAAAACTCAAAAAAGAACAAAGAAATAGCGAAAAAAAAAGTTCATCGAAAATTCGGTGAATATTCAATTCATTTCACTGAAAAACGGAACAAAAAATAACGGAAAAAATCGAAGACTCAAGGGAGAACAATAGGTAAATAGTAGTTACTAGATACTGATGGATGTTATTATGCAGAAAAAAAACCGGGAATTTTTACTGGAATTTTGGATGGAAATTATGTTGGCTTTGAAAAACGAGGCTATCTCTCTAGCCATTAGAGCTAGAGAAAAATTGTCAATTGGTAAAATGTAGAGCTTAAAATTCTGCACATTTTGTTAGTTGGAAGTTTTTTGATAACTCTTAAACTAAGCGAGTTATAAGCGTTTGAAGTTGCGCGCCCCCTAGAAAGGAGACGAAGAGAAAGGGCGGCGGCTAGAGCGCTCTAAACGTCTGCGTCTCTCTTCTAGAGAGGCGCGCAACTTCAAACACCTGTATCTCGCTTAGTTTAAGAGGTATCAAAAAACTTCCAACTAACAAAATGTGCAGCTTTTTAAGCTGAACAATTTTGTAGTTGACCATTTTTTGCTAGCTATCACAGAAACCAAGTTATCAGCGTTTTAAGTTAAGTACCCTCTCAAAGAGACGCAGACCGTTAGAAGCTCTAACTTCAGGATTCTCTGCGTCTCTATTCTGGTTGCTTTATGATTCTTAAAAAGTAATAAGCTAAGCTAAAATTACTATTTTTCAGCATAAAAATCAGTCTAGCCTAACAAAAACACCAATCTCGGGGAGTTTACGAAAACAAACTAGGGAATCACAGAATTTTTTTTCTAAAATTTCAAAATTATATTAGCTAGATCGATGTATTTTCATACTCTGAGCAACTTTTTCTCTTGAAGCAACCCTCGAAAATCACTCCTTTGTACTCCTCTCGGACAATGTTTATAGACTCCGCCCCTTTTTCCTTGATTTAGGGGGCTAAAAGTGATTTTCAAGGGTTGCTCCAAGAGAAAAAGTTGCTCAGAATTCAAAAATACATCGATCTAGTTTAAGAAATCTGGAATTTTTGAAAACATTTTTTTTCAAAAATCGAAAAATCAAATATGACGAAAGAGTGTGTCTAGGGTTCCGGGTGTGTGTCTAATGAAGAGAGAGAGAGAGAGAGAGAGAGAGAGAGAGAGAGAGAGAGAGAGAGAGAGAGAGAGAGAGAGAGAGAGAGAGAGAGAGAGAGAGAGAGAAGGAGTCGTCTCAGGTAACTCGAGATATCGTTTAGTTTTATGCCGGTCTGCGGTTGAACGTAAAATCTCGAAAAATCGAAGAAAGAGATCTTTCTCTCCTTCTCTCTCTCTCTCTCCTGTTGTTTTTTCGTTGTTTTCTCAAAAATGTTAACGACATAAGATGGCACAAAGAGTGTTCTTCCCTCCCCATCAAAATAGATCTGAGCAAAAGTTTCTCTGCGCTCTCTTTTTTTCTAAATGGCTTGTAACTCGGCTAGGGTCAGAGGTACCAAAAAATGGTTAACTAATGAAATATAGGTCTTGTTATGCGCTACATTTTGTTAGTTGACAGTTTTTTGATAGCTCTTAAACTAAGCGAGATACAGGCGTTTGAAGTTGCGCTTGGCCGGAGAGACCCAGAGAAAGGAGGCAGCATAACTGTCTGCGCACTCTTCAAACGTCTGTATCTCGGCTCCCGGGCTGGCTATCAAAAAATGTTCAACTAACAAAATACGGAGAATTTCAAGCTGAACAACTTTCCAATTGATCATTTTTTTCTAGCTATCACCGAAACCAAGATAGCCCGCGTTAAAGAGAGACGCGGAGAAACCCAGAGAACGCCAACTTCAAACGCTTATAACTCTGCTAGTTTAAGAGCTATCAAAAAACTATCAACTAACAAAATACGCAGCTTTGCATGCTCAACAACTTTGTAGTTGACTATTTTTAGCTAGCTCTCACAGTTGCCGAGATACAAGCTCTCAAAATCGGTGAATTTTTGATTTACCAGAAAATATAGAAAAATAGAGGTTAGAGAGCGCAGAGAAGCTAGAAACACCCAATTTTCCGTTTTTTTTTTAATTTTTCAGGATTTTCAGGTTTGTCAGAACAGCTAAAAACGGTTTTAGAACTGATTTTCAATTTTTTAAAAACTATAACTGCCCTTCTATTAGAGGTACCCCGAAAAAAAGAGTGACATAGAACAAAAAATGAAGAAAAAAGATGGAGAAAAGATGGGAAATCATGGAAAAAATTGGGATTTGTTGTGTAAAGTTGGAAGGAGGAGGAGAACAGGGGAGGAGGATCAGGAGAGGAAGAGATATCCCGGAAGGATAGGGGGAGATCCCAAGAAGTTTTTTTTTTTTGGAAAATTCATCTGTGCCGTAGCTTGCCAGAACGTGCCGAGGGTGTGCCGTGATAGGAAAAGTTAAGTTTTTTGGAATATTTAAGGATTTTGAAAAAAAAATTTTTTTTTTGAAATTTTCTATTTTTATGGATTTCTCTAAATTCCCCAGAACTACAGTATCCCTGCCCTTAATTACAGTACCCTTAAAAAATAATTCTGCAAAAAAATCTCAACCTTAACCTGAGCAATTTCTCCTCCTAGTGCAACCGGAAACCGAAAGGTGTCAATGGAGGAGGTGGAGGAGGAGAACACGGATATCTCTTATCTTTTCTTCTTTTTTTTTTTTGAAAAAGAGAGATAGAAAGGAAGAAGTTATCGATTGATCAACAACTGGTTTTGTGACATCACAGAGGGAAAAAATGGGTGGGTTAGGGGGAATTAAGGGGTGCCAAAGCGTGCCGAACAGCGCTCAAGCCTTTTCTAGAAAAAAAAAGAAAAAACCTGGAATTTGGATTTTTAGTAGTGCCGCACCGTGCCGTAGGGTGACAATATCTGCCAAAGCGTATCAAAACGTACCAAATCATTTTATGCCATTTTAAGTCAAAAACCCGGAAATCTAAAAAAACTCATTTTTTAGTCGTGCCGTACCGTGCCGGAACGTCATTGATTGTTTTTTGTCAAAAATAACAAAAATCGAAAAAACTCATTGTTTAGTCTTGCCGTACCGTGCCGTCCCTTGCCAAGGCTTGATTCAATGCGGGACAGGTTAAGCTAACCTTTATCTAGCTTAAAATAGCCAAAACCACTAAAAAACCGTTTTTTAGTCGTGTCGCACCGTGCCAAATCGTGCTAACCCATCCTTAATAATAAAAAAAACGAAATCTTAAAAACTCATTTTTTAAGTCGTGCCGCACCGTGCCTCATCGTACCGGACTGTGCGGCACTGTGCCCAATCGTGCTAAGCCTTTCTTACACACCGTGCCGCACCGTGCCAAACCATTTTTAGAGCAGCGGCACCGTGCCCAAACTTTCTCAACCCTTTTTTAGTCAAAAATAACGAAAAAAATTCATTTTTTAAGTCGTGCCGTACCGTGCCAAGGGATAGGTTAAGCTAGCCTTAATCCTACTTGAAATAGCAAAAAAAAAAAACCGAAAAAAACCATTTTTAAAATTTTTAGTTTTTAGTAGTGCCGCCTCGTGCCAAGACTCATTTCAAGTTAAAAATAGCGGAAACCTCAAAAAAAAGTCGTGCCGTTCTGTGCCAAAAAGGTCTCGCCCTTTTCCCCCAAAAAGGGGCGTGGCCAAGGAAAACCCATTGCTCATCACAAAAAAGAACACACTTGAAGGAAAAGAAAAAGAAGAGGTCGTTCATCAAAATGCGAGATCTTTCTGCGCCTTTGCACACAAATCACTCTTCGGGAACCCTTTTTTGGGGGGGGGGGAGTTGGTGGTGACGTCACGCGGCACGGTTAGGCACACCACGGCACACTACATAATGACTTTAAATGGCTTGGCACGATTCGGCACACTTTAAAAAAATTTTAAAAAAATAATTTTTTTTATAAATAACAATATTTATTCCAATTTCATCATCAAAATGGCCGAAAAAAGGGGGGCGGAGCCTATATTTTATTGTCTAATCAAATTAGCAGTATTCTTTTGTGGTTTCTAGGAATAAAAGGGAGGAGCTTCTCCAGAAGTCGGAAGTTGCTTAGTCCAATCATCTTCAAGACGAGATGGATTAGAGGATCGACGGACACGGGAGTTCTGGAATTTTCTTTTTTTTCAAGGATTTTTTCAGGTTACGGTACCTTGCTCATCAGATAATTATGCCGAACTTTCATACAACCGATTAGAGTAAAACTGCACACGAAGAAGACCATAAAGGCGATTAGAGTGAAGTGTTGCTCACGGAATTCGCCAGAAGCGTCAAGGAGATCGTCCATGTTGAACACCATTCCTTTATCTGGGATTATCTTGGTTGGGGTGGGAGATGGGGGGAAATGGTTAACTAATGAATTGTAGCTTATGGTAAGGGCTACATTTTGTTTGTTGACAGTTTTTTGATAGCTGTTATAGGAACCGAGACACAAGGGTTTTAAGATAGGATACCTCAAAAACTTAAAATCTTTATAACTCGATTTGGGTAAGAGCTATCAAAAAATGGTTAACTAATGAAATATAGCACTTATTATAAAAAATATTTCATTAGTTCAAAGTTTTTTGATAGCTCTTAAACTAAGCGAGATATAGGCGCCTAAAGGGAGACGTAGAGAAAGCGCGTGTCTGCGTCTCTCTCCCCCGAGAGCGCGCTACTTCAAACGCTCCTATCTCGCTTAGTTTAAGAGCTATCAAAAAACTTTCAACTAACAAAATACTCAGTTTTTCAAGGTGAACAACTTTCTAATTGACCATTTTCCCTTAGCTCCAAAAGGAAGCGAGATATAAAGGTTTTAAAAATGGATACCCTAAAAACTTAGGAGACCTATACCTTGGTTAAAAGTGGAGCTATCAAAAAATGGTTAACTAATGAAATATTTCTCGTTTAAAGGGTTATATTTCATTAGTTAACAGTTTTTTGATAGCTCTTAAACTAAGCGAGATATAGGCGCCTAAAGGGAGACGTAGAGAAAGCGCGTGTCTGCGTCTCTCACCTCCGAGGGCGCGCTACTTCAAACGCTCGTAACTCGCTTAGTTTAAGAGCTATCAAAAAACTTTCAACTAACAAAATACTCCATTTTTCAAGCTGAACAACTTTCTAGTTGATCATTTTTTGATAGCTCCAACGGGAAGCGAGATAGAAGGGTTTTAAGATAGGTCACCCTAAAAACTTAGGAGCCCTATAACTCGATTTGGGTGAGAGCAATCTAAAAATGTTTAACTAATGAAATATTATTCGTTTTAAGGGCTATAATTCATTAGTTGGAAGTTTTTCGATAGCTCTTAAACTAAGCGAGATATGGGCGCTTAAAGAAAGAGCGCGGGTCTGCGTCCCTCTCCCCCGATTCTCGAAGGCCGCACAACTTAAAACCATTTTTTAAGCTGAACAACTTTCTAGTTAACCATTTTCCTCTATCTCCACTCCTAATTGAGATACACCGACTTTAAAATAGCTTACATATCAAAACCTCTTTCGGTCTATACTGCAATTCTGTAATATCCTTAACAATGGGACCATTGGGACCATGTTCCAAGACCCTTGGCCCAACATAATCAATACTCGAAATTCCATCGAATCTTCTCGGTGACATGCTAGAGATCTCCTGACGTACTTTGTCCAACATCTCCATCATAATCGTCTGCATGGCACGGCTATCCGCGTCGTACACGTTTAGATTGGGGCTGGAATGGGTTACGGTAGCTAGGCTTAGGTTACGGTAGCTTACAATCTCAACTTGCTTGTCGGATCCATAAAAAAGTGGTTTCTTCTTAGGACTACTGTACTTATCAGGTCATCATATTCCAAGGCTTCACTGGACACTTTATGACCATCTGAGACGATCCGTTCGAAGTTCCAGATGGGTTCTCCGGAGCGTAGGTCAATGTAGACGTTCCACTGGAAATAAGGTAGCCTAAGCTAGCCTAAGGTAGCCTAAGCCATGCTAAGCTAGCCTAAGCAAGTCTAAGGTAGCCTAAGGTAGCCTAAACTAGCCTAAGCTAGCCTAAGCAAGTCTAAGGTAGCCTAAGGTAGCCTAAACTAGCCTAAGCTAGCCTAAGCCAGCCTAAACTAGCCTAAGCTAGCCTAAGCCAGCCTAAGCTAGCCTAAGCTAGCATAAGGTAGCCTAAGGTAGCCTAAGCTAGCCTAAGGTAGCCTTAGCTAGCCTAAGCTAGCCTAAGCTAGTTTAAGCTAGCCTAAGCTAGCCAAAGCCAGCCTAAGCTAGCTTAAGCTAGCCAAAGCCAGCCTAAGCTAGCCTAAGCCAGCCTAAGCTAGCCTAAGCTAGCATAAGGTAGCCTAAGCTAGCCAAAGCCAGCCTAAGCTAGCTTAAGCCAGCCTAAGCTAGCCTAAGGTAGCCTTAGCTAGCCTAAGCTAGCCAAAGCCAGCCTAAGCTAGCTTAAGCTAGCCTAAGCTATTCTAAGCTAGCCTAAGCCAGCCTAAGCTAGCTTAGGCTGGCTTTAGCTAGCCTAAGCCAGGCTAAGCCTAAGCCAGCCTAAGCTAGCCTAAGCTATGTTAGGCTAGTTTAGGCTACCTTAGGCTATCTTGGGCCCAACCTACCCTTATTTTAGTCTTATACGGTAGCCGACAAGCATGAAGACACGCCTCCCACGCCCGATTAATCCATTCCGTATCATTCCCTCTCTCATCATAATTAACACGGAACCGTGCCTCACACGCGCCGAGACACGACTGAAATGGGTTAAGCCGCTCCCTGATTCCGGTACGATGATGGCAACCGTATTGACATTCCTCCTGGAAGAGTTTTTTCCGGTTTGGGGGATCCTAGGCCACGGGACTAACCACAATATCGGAATAGTTATGATGACACATGTCATCACAGACTTCATTGTCGTTCTCGACTAGGATTCCATTGGCATCATGGAGTTTATGGGTGGAGGTGATGACAGATGGCATCAGAAGACCCATGATGAGAAGGAGCAGGTTCATTTTTCCTGGTTTTCAAAAAAAAACTAGGATTTTTTTTTCTCAAAATTTCCAGATTTCTTTAGCTAGATCGATGTATTTTGGCACCCTGAGCAACTTTTTCTCTTGGACCAACCTCTGAAAATCACTCTAAAACCCCTAAATCGAGGAAAAACTGAAAATAAGGTTTTGTACTCCTCGTGGACAATTTCAGAGCCATTTTCAAGGGTTGGCTTCAACTGAAAAGTTGCTTAGAATTGAAAAATACATCTATCTAGCAAAAAAAACTAGAAATTTTGAAAAAAAAATTGTCCACGAGGACTACAAAAACAAAATTAAGTTTTTCCTTGATTTAAGGGGTTTAGAGTGATTTTCAAGGGTTGCTCCAAGAGAAAAAGTTGCTCAGAATTGAAAAATACACCAGATTCAATTTTAAGATTTTGAATTTTTCAAAAAAAAAATTTTGTCCTCGAGGACTACAAAACCGATTTTTTTGAAATATGGAATTTCCCTAATTTGTTTGTTATTTTGTTGATTTCTATCGCTAATACTAAAAAACCATTAAAAAGAAACCAGAAAATTCGAAATCTAGTATTGTCCACGAGGAGTACACAGCCTAAATTCAGTTTTTCCAGAATTTAGGGGTTTTAGAGTGATTTTCAAGGGTTGGTCCAAGAGAAAAAGTTGCTCAGGGTACAAGAATACATCGATCTAGCTAATAAAATTTGGAAAATTCTGGAAAAAAAATTTTTTTTTTTTGGAAAATTTGGATTTTTCAAAAAAAAATATTAAAAACCCTAGTTTTGTAGTCCTCGAGGACAAGTAGTCCTTCTTTTTAAACTTTTTTTGAATAGTTTAATCTGGAAATCCTAGAAATATTGAAAAAAATTCCAGATTTTCAGACTTTTTTCAAAATTCAAAATTCAAAATTTCCCCAAAAACCAAAAAACACCTATTTCGTGTACTCCTCTCGGACAATCAATCCACATTTTTTTAAAGCCAAAAAACCCAAAAAACCCAAAAAAAGCCAAAAAAAGCTAAAAAAAGTGCGCCAAAAAGGCAAAAAGCTAAGCTAAGCAAAAAAAAGGAAAAAAAAATCTAAAAGGCAAATAAGAAGACCTCTTCTTCTTATTCTGAGCAAGAAGCCGTCTTTTTCTCCCTCTTCCCCTCCTCCTCCCCTTCTAAAACATGTGACGCCCCGGTTAAAGGCGCATGGCGCCGAAATCGATGGCGCAGTGAAGTGGGGGGAGAAATGAGGTTAATTTAGGTTTAAGCTAGATCTTTCTGAAATGAAAAATATATTTGAAAAAATGGAAAAAGTAAGAAAAAAAAGAATAGATAGATAGATAAAGCTATTTAGCCTAGAAAAATGGGGAAAAATGAGGAAAAAATGAGGAGGGAGAAATGGATAAAGCTAAGAAAAAATATGAGTCAATTCTAGAAAAAAAATACTTTAAAAATCTAAAAAAAGCTAAGAAAAATACAAAAAAAAAACCAAAAAAACCCTATGAAAAAAGCGATTTAACACTATCAATAGCTCCACGTGGATCCTGTTTATGCATCAAAAAGTGTCCTTGAACTTGTGCCGGCGATAGCTCTTTCTTAAATTCCTCGACTTTTTTAACGAATTCCTCAGCCATTTGGGAGTCGTTAGGTTCACGGTAGAAGCGGGAGAACATCTGGAAAATGGCTTAGATTGTTAGATGGCCTACTCATGCTTAAATGGCTTAGAATCTACTTGCTACAGTAATCCATATGTAAAAAAAAATGGGGTTGTCCGAGAGGAGTACACAAAATAGGCATTTTTTTGGTTTTTTGGGGGAAATTTTGAATTTTGGAAAAAGTCTGGAAATCTGAAAATTTTCTGGATTTTTTTTTCAATTTTACTAGGATTTATAGACTAATCTATTCAAATAAGCTAAACAGGAATGGGCATTTGTCCTCGTGGACTACAAAAAATCCAGTTTTCCGAAACAAATTTTTTTTTTCTTGATTTTCCCCATTTTTCTTAGCTAGATCGATGTATTTTTGCCTCCTGAGCAACTTTTTCTCTTGGAGCAACCCTTGAAAATCACTCTAAACCCTTTAAAAAGCGAAAAACTGAAATTTAGATTTTGTACTCCTCGTGGACAATTTTTTCTGAATTTTGCTTTTTTTTTGCCAGATAGATGTATTTTTCAATTCTAAGCAACTTTTCAGTTGGAGCCAACCCTCGAAAATCGCTCTGAAATTGTCCACGAGGAGTACAAAACCTAAATTTCAGTTTTTCCTCGATTTAGGGGGTTTAAAGTGATTTTCAAGGGTTGCGCCAAGAAAAAAAGTTGCTCAGAATGCTAAAATACATCGGATTCCATTAAAAAAAAAATGCAATTTTTCGAAAAAAAAATTTTGTCCACGAGGACTACAAAACCCAACTTTTTTGAATTTTCGTTATTTTTCAGCATTTTTAGTCGATATCTTAACATAGACCCTGGAAACCCAGAAAAAATATATAGAAAATAGAAAAAGCCTTAATCCTGTGTTGTCCACGAGGAGTACAAAACCTAAATTTAGTTTTTCCTGGATTTAGGGGGTTTAAAATGATTTTCAAGGGTTGGCTCCAACAAAAAAGTTGCTCAGGATGTAAAAATACATCGATTTAGCAAAAAATTTTTTTGTCCACGAGGAATACAAAACCTAAATTTCCGTTTTTCGCTATTTTCAGTTTTTGATGGTTTCGGAGCCATTTTCAAGGGTTGGTGCAAGAGAAAAAGTTGCTCAGGGTACAAAAATACATCGATTAGCAATTTAAAATTTTGATTTCAAAAAAAAAAAAATATTGTCCACGAGGAGTACAAAACCTAAATTTCCGTTTTTCGCTATTTCAAGCTTAAAAAAGCCACCTACCTTTCCTAACATCTCTCTACTAGCATTCCCAAAAAACTGCTTCCGATCGACTCTTCCGGGACGAATTAACGCCGGATCCAGCCTCTCCACATAGTTAGTCGTCATAAAAGTGATCCTCTCCTCAGCGCATGCTACTCCATCCAACGCGTTAAGTAAGCCGGAAAAGGTGACACGGGATAAGCCTTGATATGCTGGATGATTGGATAAGGGATCTTCACGGGAGACAAATGCTGCGTCGATGTCTTCTAGGATGACTACCGAATTCGGAGGAGCCGTGTTTAGCAGGTGGTTTAGTCTGGAAATGAAATGAAAATTTGGGCAGAGGTTCCCCGTCAAAGTGGCTAACGCGCTCTATTGATAACCCATTTTTATTGGATAGCTTAATCTTAATCTTAAGGTTAAGCTATCCAATATTATATGTAGATTAGCAATAGAGCGCATTAGCCACAAAAATAAAATTGGTTGATTTAACCTACAGTAATCTACAGTAACCCTTCATAGATTACTGTATGTCACTGTTTTTTCCAATTCATTTAGATACAGTAATCCTACAGTAATCTTTCAAAAAAAAAATGAAAATTCGGGCATAGGTTCCCCGTCAAAGTGGCTAACGCGCTCTATTGATAACTCATTTTTATTGGATAGCTCTTCTTTAAGCTATCCAATAACATAGATTAGCAATAGAGCGCATTAGCCACAATTTCATTTTTTTCTCTTAAACTAGGGTTATATATATATAAAAGTACAGTAACCTAGTCAAGCTACAGTAATCCTTTAAAAAATAAGCCTGATCTACAGTATCCACTACAGTAATCCTTCCAATCCTCAAAATAAGTTTAAAAAAAAATGAAAATTTGGGCAGAGGTTCCCCGTCAAAGTGGTCGAAACGCGCTCTATTGATAATCCCATTTTTATGGGATAGCTTGAGGGAAAGCTATCCAATATTCTAGATTAGCAATAGAGCGCATTTGCCACGAAAAAAAAAAGAAAATAACTTTTTTTGGAATTCTAGAATTCCAAGTGGATCCTGGATTCTGAACTTCAGAATCATTTTCACATAGTTAATCGTGATCTCCATGAAAAATCCGAAGATTTGATACCCATATTGGCTAGGTTTAGAAAAATGGAATTTTCTAGAATATTCTGAATTCAGAATACCCCAGAATTTATCATTTCTCCAAACCTAGCCAATATGGGTATCAAATCCACGGAAATCACTTGGAGAACACGATTAACGATATGATTTCGTCTAAAAATGATTCTGAATCCGTAATCCCGAATTCTCAAAAAAAATTTGGGCATAGGTTCCCCGTCAAAGTGGTCAAAACGCGCTCCATTGGATAGTCTTTGGTACATGCTCAGTTTTTAATGATAAGACAACCCAGGAGGTTTTTTTTTGAAAAAACCTCCTGGCTTTTCTTATCACGAAAAATTGAGGCAAGTAGTTCCAGATTATCAATAGAGCGCGTTTGCCACGGAAATTCGAATTTTTTTTTGGTATTCCTAGAGTATCCCGGATTACTGTAGCCTTAAAAATAGAGAGCGTTTAATCTAGCCCTAGATCGCGATTTTTCCTTAAATTAAGGGAAAAATCGACTTTTTCATCGATTCCACCTGGATTTTTAGGATCCACGTGAAATCTAGGATTACTGTATTTTTAAGGGTTACTGTAGAATTCGGATTAGTGGATTCTAAGCATTTAGGATGCGGTTTTTCCCTCTAAAATGTAAGATTTAGGGAAAAATCGACTTTTTTTATCGATTCCACCTGGATTTTTAAGATCCAAGTGGAATCTAGGATATAAGGATTACTGTAGCTTGCGATTTTCCCCTCTAAAAAGGGAAAAATCGATTTTTTTCAGCGATTCCACGTGGATTTTCAGGATTTTTAGGATCCAATCTAGGATTTTGGGATTACTGTATCTTGCGATTTTTTCATAAAAAACGAGAAAAATCGACTTTTTTATCGATTCCATCTGGATTTTCGAGATCCACGTGGAATCTAGGATTACGGTATTTTAAAGGGTTACTGTAGCTTGCGATTTGTTCCTTAATCTAAGGATTTAAAGGGAAAAATCGACTTTTTCATCGATTCCACGTGGAATTTATCATTTACCTATCATCATCCAAAGTCCTCTCGCTCAACGACAACAAGCACACACTATAACCAAAATGGCTAGCCAACGCCGAAATAAAACTGGATTTCCCCGTCCCCGGCGGCCCATAGAATAGATACCCCCGGCGGTACGGTACCCCACGATCAGCGTACCACGCGGCGGATCCAGTGAATTCTTGAAAGTCCTTTAATAGTTTTTGACAGGTATCGCCATCTAAGACGACGGATTCGATATCTCTCTTTTTGCGTGGCACGCCAAATCGGATCCATTGGGGGCCGACGGCCTGGTAGATCACTAGGCCAGTCTCCGAATTATCGATTGCCTCGCGAGCGGATTGTTGGAGCATTGATTTGAAGAATTTCACATCTGACCCCAATGTGGTTAGGGTTACGGTCTCGAACGGGGTTCGGATGCCGTCCTTCTGGATTACTTGTTTTTCGCGTTGACGTTCGACCTTAATCCAACGGTAGTTGTGGACGAAGAAATGGGTTCCGTGGCCGGGAAGAAACGAGATCGATAGCTCGGTCTTCCCACTTTCC
Organism: Caenorhabditis wallacei; assembly: GCA_963932035.1. Taxonomy (NCBI): domain Eukaryota; kingdom Metazoa; phylum Nematoda; class Chromadorea; order Rhabditida; family Rhabditidae; genus Caenorhabditis; species Caenorhabditis wallacei. The sequence goes on from OZ009934.1 coordinate 1,045,891, forward strand.
GCCTGATGAACTGTCGTGTTGGCAGAGAGATTCCGAGTTTGAGTGGCACTTCGCTTATTGATGAAATCCAGGAGCCATGGATAAGCCCTAAATGATTTTTCAGTTTTTCCTGGAATCCTTTTGAATTGGCTTACGCATCCTCGTTATTAACCTGAAGGGTGATCATAAAACGACGCCTAAAATAGGTATTGCTGATTTGAGCTGTCCTTCTTAGGAAGCTCATGGCAATCCCGATACCCGCCAAACCGGCTCCCGCATTGAAATATGGATTTTGATTCAGGTTTTCGTAGAGATTCGCCAAGAATGAGGGATCCTTGGAGGAGCTAGGTGGTGCTAGCTCGGACATCTTAAAACAACTAACAATTTGCCTAAATTCTTGCCCGTTCTAAATGTATAAAGATCATCGTACAACAATTTGTGATAATTTGGGCGATAAAGTCAACAAATATATTCATTTGAAAACGAAAGTAACAAACAGAGAACTTTTTTACTCTTGTTGCTCCTTGAGTTGGAGAAGGAGGGCCTTCTTGTCGGCGACGCGTTGCTTTCTCTCGTCATAAGTCAATTTCTTGGCGGTGTGTCTCTTGGATTGCTTAGCTGGCTTCTTGGCGGCGGCGGCTGGATCGGCGCGGATGTTGGAGTGAACCTTTTGGTAAGTCTGGAAAACGGGAAAGATTAATCAGAACTGGGAGGTTAAGGACTTACTCCGACGAGGTTGTCAGAGCTCAATCCGGCGGCGATGAACTTGGAGAATTGGCGTTTGTAACGGTCCTCATCCTCCTCCTTCAAGAGAGCCATGTAGTCGGCGACGTGCTTTCCGAGAATTCGGTCACGGTGAGCCTCGGCGTTGTACTCCTTGGACTCTTGGTCGAATCCGAAGAATCGGTTCTCGCTGTGTGGAACGTTGATTCCTCCATCGGCGACTCCCTTCATGACGGCGAAGATCTTGGATCCGGTGGTGGTACGGGCGAGTCCGATGTCGAGGACAGCCTTGAATGGAGCGCGATCTCCCTCCTCTTCGACGTTGTAGTCCTCTCCGGTGAGCTGAAGAACAATTTCATTGAAATTCTGATCAAAACTAGAAGAAATCGGTTACCTCAACGTGTCCCTCGTAGGTGGAATCGAGTCCGATGGCCTTCAAGTGACGACGAGCAAGAAGGAGTCCGGTGGCGTAGGCAGCGGCGTAGTTGGTGAGTCCGGCCTTGAGTCCGTAACGTGGGAGCTCATGAGAGTAGGCGGAGGCGACGACAACGTCTCCCTCGATCTTGGAGTAAGCGAGCTGAAAAAAATGCAATTAAATCGAGGAAAATCTCCAAATCAAGCTTACTTGAGCGACGACATCCTTGTTGGTAAGACGGACGATCAAACGGTACTTTGGGGTGTTGTACTTGTTCTTGTCCTGGACAGTAAGACGCTTTCTGGCGTAGTAGTCAGTCTTTCCCTCACGTCGGCGCTTCAGCTTAACCTGGTAGCGCTTGAAGTAGGCCTTGTTTTTAATGACCTTGACGAGACCCATGTTCTTCTGAAAATAAAAAATTTGATTGTTGTGAAGCTAAAAAAAAACAGCGAGAAAAAGAAGGCAAGTATCAACAAAGGAAAAATCCTAATTTTCTACATTTTTGCTAGAATAAGGTATTTTTTCTATGAAAAAAGTGTTGAAAAAATGCAAAAACTCAATTAAAATTCTTTAAAACTAACTTTAAAAATATTTTCAACGAATCCTACAAAAAATTCCAATTTTCGGCTCAAAAAAATGACGAAAATCCCGCCTAAACCAACGAAAACTCTTCAATTTTCCATTTTACTAACGATTTCCTAATTTCTAATCACTTTTTCAAAGAAAAAATCGAAAAATTCCATTCAAAACGAGTTGAAAAAGCCCAAAAAAGAGGAGAAAAATTTAGGACAACGCAAATATTCTTCAAGTCCGCAATGTGGCGCGAGCGTGTTGACACGGCGAATGCAGACATTGAGTTTGATGCGCAGGCACACGCCCGCCAATTTGAACAAGGTGGGTACGGTAGGCAAAATGAAAAATTGGAGGGAAAAGCTTATTTTTAATGGATTTTCGCCGGAAAAAAGGAAAAATCAACAGAAAACAGGGAAGATTATTGATTTTTAAAAGAAAATTGCAAAAAACATGGGAAAAATCGGGTAAAATCGGGGAAAAATGGATTTTTTCCTTTTTTTTCGTTTTGTCCCCTGGGAAAAATGGATTCCTTAACCAAAAAAAAGTGGAAACCGGCTTTCTTATCACCTAATTTTTTATACCAAAACTCCCATCACGGCCCCAAATCCAAAACTTTTTTATTCGATTTTCTTCACGGCGAAAAAAGTGGACGCGCTTCCAGTATACTGTCACGGATACTCTTCGTTCCGCATTCTATCTCTTCCCTAACCGTTTCACTATTAAAAGGGGAACAGCGAATCCGTTGATAGAAGACATCTCTAAAAATGTCGAAATATTTGGTTCCCGTGTGCGCCTCGATTTCGTTGGCGGCGGTGTTTGGGGCGCTCGTCGCCATGCATTCGATTGTGGTGGATATTGATACGATGCGGGATGAGATTGTCACCGGAGTTCATGAGATGAAGGTGAGCAATCGTTGGGAATGAGGTTTTTGATGGTCGGCTCGCCGCGCCTCTTTTCTAGGGCGTGGCGGCCTGGTAAAAAACTGTGGTGGATGGCGCAACCGGTAAAAGAGACGGGTTTTGAAAAAATAGTTTCGGGTTCGACTCCAACCTGGAAATTTATGTTTTTTTTTTCGTTTTTGCTTTTTTTCTTTCTATTTTTTTAACCCTTTTGCTTTGTAGATGATGTCCGACGACGCCTGGAACCGCATGATCGGAATGAGCAAGCCCCAACTCGACGACGGCACCCGTTCCGCCGCATTCGCCAGCATTTTCCGCAACAAACGCTCCGCCTACCCATCCCAATGCAACTGCGACGCCAACTCCCTCGGCTGCCCACCAGGACCACCAGGACCCCCAGGACTTCCAGGAGGCCGTGGAGACCAGGGACCTTCTGGAGACAAGGGACGTGATGGCGCTTCTGGAGTCTCGCTGGCCGTGACTCATCATCTCCCGGGAGGATGTATTCAATGTCCACAAGGACCCGCTGGAGAGCCTGGACCAGACGGGGAGATCGGTGAGCCAGGATTCCCCGGAGCAGCCGGATCAGCTGGACAATGTGGGGAGGATGGAGCGCCAGGAGAACCCGGAATTAATGGAGAGCAAGGGCCACCAGGAGAGCCCGGAACCGAGGGATCACAAGGGCCAACTGGACAAGACGGAACTATCGGAGGACCAGGGCTTCCAGGACAACCAGGAACACCGGGATGGCCGGGATCTCAGGGAGAACCAGGAAAGAATGGGGAATCGGGGACTGATGGAGAGCAAGGACCACAAGGACCACAGGGACCGGCTGGGCAACCTGGACGTGATGCGGATGATGGGCAACCGGGGCTTCCAGGGAAAGATGGGGCTATTGGACCAGATGCGAACTATTGTCCATGCCCGGCTAGAGCTAAGAAGCATTAAACTCGCTGGTTTTTGTATTTTTTTGATTTCAATAAATATTTCATTTTTCAATTTTTTTTTGGATTTGAAATTTAGGCTAAAATCGGTGATTTTTGGCTATTTTTAGAGCTATTTTCAACTTAAAATCTTGAATTTTTTTTTTCCATTTTTCCGAATCAATAACAAAAAAAACCTTGATTTTCTAGATTTTTGGGGCTAAAATAGGCTAAAATTAGCTGAAATCGGCGCCTTTTTGCTTTTTTTTTTTGCCTAAAAACTTAAAATTTTCAGTTTTCCTAGTCAAAAAACCTTGATTTTTTGGATTTTTGAGCGAAAAATCAGCTAAAAAGTTGGTTTTTTGCCGTTTTAAAGCGAAAAATCGGAATTTTTCAATTTTCCAAGTCAAAAAACCAAAAAAACCTTGATTTTTTCGAATTTTTTGACTAAAATTGGTTAAATTAATGGTTTTTTGCCATTTTTAAGTTTAAAAATGTCGAAAAACCATTAATTTCAGCCTGTTTTAGTCAAAAAATTGGAAAAAAATCAAGGTTTTTTTGGTTTTTTGACTTGGAAAATTGGAAAATTCAATCTTGATTTTTCCATTTTTCCGTCTGAAAAATGAAAAAAAACCTCTGATTTTCCGAATTTTTAAGCTAAAATCAACGAAAATCGGTGGTTTTTCGTTGTTTTTGAGCCTAAAATCTCAAAATTTTCTATTTTCCGTGTCAAAAACCCCGAAAAACCATGATTTCCTACTTTTTTTACCTGAACTCGGTAGTTTTTTCGTCATTTTCAACCTAAAAACCCAAAAATTCCCGAGTTTTCCGAATTTCAAGACTAAAATTGGCTAAAATCCCTGACTTTTTCGCTATTTTGACCCCTAAAATCCTAGAAAATTCCATATTTTAAAATATATTTTTCAGTATTTTCGGCTATTTCACACTAAAATTTGATATAAAAAATCTTAATTTCCCACTTTCTGACCTAAAATTGGCTATTTTTCGTGATTTTCAGCTCGAAAACTCGGGAAAACCTTTATTTTTTGTATAAATTTGATCTAAAATATAATGTTTTTCGTTATTTTCAGGCCTAAAACCCTAAAAATGCCTGTTTTTCTCAATTTTTAGGTTAAAAAACTCGAAAAACCCCAATTTTTCCATTTTTTTCGTTCTTTTCAATGTCAAAAACACTAAACCTTCAATATTTTCCATTCTTTCAATAAATTTTTCGCCAACCGTCATTTCAAAATGAATCCTTATCAATAATGTTGTCTAAATAAGAAAACACCCACATTTATAATCTGTCTGCGTCTCCCCAAACTCCACACTATTTCTCTTTTTGTATATAATAATGATTTATCAATTTTAATCAAGTGAGCACAATGATTTGTGTATAAAACCCGTCGTCAGGTGACACTTTTTCCGTTTTTTCGGACAGTTTTTCTCGATTTTTCTCGATTTTTCTGCTATTTTTCACTTTTTTTGGTCATTTTTTCCATTTTTTCACGATTTTTCCTATTCAGAATGTCCTCCACCACCGCTACCCCCCAAAAACCGGAGCCCACTCCGGATGAGGTCGTCGAGGGTGAATATGTGAATGTTGGAAGAGCCAGAAGTGCCACTGCCACGTCAACGGCATCCCGGAAGGAATACGAGACGTTGGAGGATTTTTTGAAGCGAGACGAATATTCGGCGGAGAGCAAGAGGGACAAGTTTAAGAGTGTTCAGGTCCAAAGCCTTGATAATTCGTATAAATTCAGAAAAAATGATTTGTCGTTGCAATAATTGAATTTTTCGGCATTTTTTTGATTTGTAAATAAAGATTTTTGATTGGAAAACGTCATTTTAACGGGAAAAAATGGTGAAAAAACGGAAAAAATGAAAAAATCATCAAGAAGATTACTGTATTTTTAAAGGCGCATAGTTAATTTTGTGGTTGGGTCTCGACTGGAAAACGAATTTTCGTGAATTTTCAAATTTTTTCTTTGAATTTTCGACCTAAAAACCTGATTTTGAGTGGGAATTTCGCCAATTTTCAACAGAAATTTCTAGAAATCAATGAAAATCAAGCTAATTTCGAGTTTTTTCAGCTTTTTTCACCTAAAAAATCACTAAAAATCAATTTTTACAAAATTTTTTTGTCAATTGACAATTTCTGATTTTTTATTACAGATCAAACATCATTTTAAACCTTCAATTTCCTTAAATTTTCATTGAAAATCGCGAAAAACGCTTTTTCCCTAAAACTACAATTCAAAAACCCCCGCTTTTCCCTTGTCTCAATGGAGCGCGTTTGCATTATTTTCCAAAAAATAATTCCATTTTTAGCACACGTCACCGTCTTAAAACCCCTCAAATCTTTGTGATTTCTCGATTTTTTTCAAAATTTTTAATAAAATATTGATTTTCAGAGTATATGGAAAGTATAGAACGATGGGCGGCTCCACTGGCACCTTTGTAGGTCGGTTTTTCTCGATTTTTTCGAAAAAATTCCTTCTAAAAAATTCCAGGAATCGGTATATTAGGCTTATTGCTAGCCGGGTGGCTCGGTCAAAAATACGGGCTGCCCCCACCGCCGCCAAAAATCGCCGGAATCGATTTAGGCACGACTTACTCATCAATAGGCATATATCACGCGGTAACCGGCGAAACCATCATACTTTCCGATGATTTAGGCAAGAAATCCGTGCCCAGCGTCGTCGCTTACCTGTAAGAAGCTTAAAAATCCAAAAAAATCCCATTTTTTCCAAAAATTCCAGACCAAACGGCACGATTTTGATCGGAACTCGAGCCGTCGAGCAACAGGAGCACAATCCAAAGAGGACGATTTATGATGCGAAACGGTTTATCGGGAGGAGTTTTGAGATGGAGAATCGCGATTTTTTGGTGGGTTTTGGGTGTTTTTAGGCTTAAAAATAGGTAAATTTTGATATTTTTGGGGTAAAAACCCGAAAAAACCATGTTCTGAGCTTAAAAACTATGAAAAACCATTAAAAAACATTAAAAACCCTCATTTTTCCTCTTAAAAACCTAAAAAATGCTATAAATTTCAATTTTTAGATTTAAAAAACGGCCAAAATCAATTTATCATTAAAAACCCATGAAATCTTGGATTTTTCACTGTTTTTCACTTAAAATCAGTAATTTTTTGCCATTTTTATGCTCAAAACTTTGGAAAAACCCCATATTTTTCAAGTATTTTGGTCAAAAACCGAGAAATTCGGGGTTTTTGGCCTTAAAAACTGTAAAAATCGCTATTTTTGAGATTTTTTGATTAAAATTGGTTATTTTTCGCTATTTTTAGGCTCAAACCCCTGGAAATTCCATATCCATATTTTACAATATTTTTTTTCTAAAAATCTCATTTTTCAGCACAAAATCCAAAAAAAACTCGCTATTTTAGCCATTTTTCAGTGAAAAACTTGATTTTCATCCGTTTTTCCCCGAATTTTGATGATTTCGAGCTTAAAATGTTCTTTTCCTGTTATTTTCAAGCTCAAAAAACCTATTTTTCAATAAAAAGCCACTAAAAATTCACTATTTTCATGGTTTCAGGTAAAAAAAAGGCATTTTTGGCTATTTTTCGATAAAAATCCCTAATTTCATCTATTTTCGGACAATTTTAACTCAAAATTCCTCAATTTTCACCATTTCAGGCTTAAAAAGCCCTATTTTGACCATTTTTTCTTCAAATTCAGCATAAAATCCCTCATTTTTCCACAATTTTAAACTTAAAAGTGTCTTTTTCCATTTAAAAATCCAGTTTTTCCAATTTTTCAGTCCTAAAAACCATTATTTTCATCTATTTTCGGACAATTTTAACCAGAAATTCCGCATTTTTCAGCAATTTCAGGCTTACAATAGGCATTTTCCACCCAAAACCCCCATTTTTACCATTTTTCAAGCCTAAAAATCACTATTTTCACCATTTTTTCCACTAATTCAACTAAAAATCGCTAATTTCAGGCCGATCAAAAACGGTATCCGTTCACAATCAAACTAGATTCGGAAGGAAAAGCTTATTTCGAAATTCCCCTCGACACCGGCCTAAAAATCGTGTATCCAGAAGAAATTGGCTCTCTGATCATTGGATATTTAAAATCAGCAGCTGCCAAGAATCTCGGTGTCTCTTTAGGACAAGTAGTCATCTCTTGTCCAGCTGAATTCAATGAGAAACAACGGAATTACACGGCAAAAGCGGCGGAATTGGCGGAAATGGAAGTGAGAAGAGTGATTTCGGAACCGACGGCCGCCGCGTTGGCTTATGGATTACATAAGAAACAGGGAGTCGAGAATGTTGTTGTTGTTGATTTAGGTAAGGAGTTTTGGGGGGAAAAATGCAGAAAAAACGGTATTTTAGCTCAAAATCCCGATAAAAACCCTATTTTTAGCTTGAAAACCGAGATTTTGACCCAAAAAAATACAAAAAAGTGCTATTTTTACCAAGAAAATTGGGGTTTTACCTCAAAAATACGATAAAAACTATATTTTTACCCGAGAAAACCTTGATTTTGACCAAAAAATCCATAAAATCCACTATTTTTGAACTAAAAATTGAGTTTTTAACACTAAAATTGATGAAAAAGTCTGTCTTGACTCAAAAATCATATAGAAACCATATTTTTAGCTAGAAAATCTTATTTTACTAAGAAAAAAACAATTTTTTCAGCCACACATGTATAAGTTTCTGCAGGCTGGACCCCCAAAACTGGGAAACTGAGGAGCTGGGGGTACAAAAAGCTTTGAATATGCAGAAAATGCCTTAATTTTAGCTGATTTTAAGTGGCTGGACCCCCAAAATTATGCGTATTCCCCAGACCTGGACCCTCAAAAAAAATTTTCAGCATTTGTCAGAAAACTTCGGCATGTGTGTTTTCAGCTAAAAATCGCCAAAACCCCCATTTTTCATACAAAAACCTTGGAATTTCAGGTTTTTATCATTAAAAAGACTCTAAAAATCCAATTTTTCCACTAAAAAATACCCAATTTAGCTGTAAACAGTTGGAAAATTCGATTTTTCTGTAAAAAACACATTTCTAATGGAAAAATCTCGAAATTTTCACTTTTTTCATCAAAAATAGTCAAAAACCCCTATTTATTCAGTAAAAATACCGAATTTAGCTTTGGAAATCTCGATTTTTCTGTTAAAAATAACCAAAAAATCCCGTTTCTCATGGAAAAATCTCCAAATTTCGACTTTTTCCCATCAAAAAAACCCCCTAAAATTATATTTTTCCACTAAAACATCCAATTTAACTATAAAAAGCTAAAAAATTAGATTTTTCTGTTAAAAAAATGACATTTCTAATGGAAAAAGTCTCGAAATTTTCACTTTTCCCCACTAAAAATAGTCAAAAACCCAATTTTTAGACCTAAAATCCCTCTCAAAACCTCCCAAAACCCCATATCATTCCAGGCGGTGGAACCTTGGACGTCTCAGTTCTGTGGCTTCAAGGCGGTGTATTCGTAACCCAAGCAATGGCTGGAAACAATCGTCTCGGTGGTCAGGATTTCAACGAGCGCGTTCAAAAACATTTAATCGAAAAAATTGAGGAAAAATTTCGAAAATTGGTAGAAGATAAAGAGGATATTCAACAGATTCGAATGGAAATTGAGAAGGCAAAGATCAGATTGACGAGTATTCCTGCCACGTGGATTGAATTGAATTTGAAGAGTATTGGAAAATGGAAATATGAATTGACAAGAGAGGAATTCGAGAAATTGAATGAGGATTTGTTGAAGTCTATTGAATTACCCATTCAGGCTGCGTTGGAGGATGCAAAGTACGGAATTTTTGACGTTTTTGAGAGAAAAATAGTGAAAAACTCGGTTTTTTAGCTAGAAAAACCATATATTAAGCTGAAAAATCGCTAAAAACAGGTTTTTAATGACAAAAAGCAGTTTTTTTGGCTGAATAAACCACATTTTAAGATAAAAAATCCATCAAAAATAGGTTTTTAATGACAAAAACCATATTTTAGGCAAAAAAAGAACTAAAAATAGGGTTTTCTTAGGGAAAAATGGGGTTTTGGCTGTAAAAATCTGATTTTTTGACTGAAAAACCAACATTTTTACCTAAATAACCACCAAAAATAGGGGTTTTTGACTGATTCGAGAAATTGAATGAGGATTTATTGAAGTCTATTGAATTACCCATTCAGGCTGCGTTGGAGGATGCAAAGTACGGGAAAAATAGAGAAAATGGGGTTTTTAGTGAAAAATTGGGTGAAAAACGTGATTTTTAGCTATAAAATCACTAAAAATGCGGTTTTTTAGCCGAAAAAACCATATTTTTAGCTACGAAAACACTAAAAATCGGTTTTTGGCTGAAAAAACCCCCATTTTAAGCTAAAAATCCATCATTTTTGCCATAGGTTTTTTATGGCAAAAAAGCAGTTTTTAGCTGGAAAAACCCGTGTTTTCACCTTCAAATCCGTTTTTAATTTACAAACCCGCTAAAATAGAGATTTTTATGCCGAAAATATTATTTTTGGCTGAAAAACCACATATTAAGCTAAAAAACCACCAAAAATGGGGATTTTTATGACAAAAATCTGATTTTTTGGCTGAAAAAACCATATTTTAAGCTAAAAACGCACAAAAAATAGGGATTTTTATGCCAAAAATATGATTTTTGTCGAAAACCCCTACTTTTTAGCCATAAAAGCACTAAAAATGGAGGTTTCTTGAGCGAAAATGGATTTTTAGCTAACAAAGAGCTTAAAATAGGCTTTTTCAGGGGAAAAATGGGGGTTTAAGGCCGAAAACCTGAATTTCAGGGGAAAAAACCGTATTTTCAACTAGAAAAACGTTAAAAATAGGTTTTTATAAGAAAAAGCTCCGATTTTTGGTGGAAAAACTAAGTTTTTAGGTTTGAAAATCGCTGATTTTAGTGGAAAACCCGTTTTTTTAAATGAAAAATCACCTTTTTAGTTGAAAAATAGCTTTTTTAAGCCATAAAAACCACTATTTTCAATTGAATTTCAATTGAAAAACAGTGATTTTAACTGAAAATTTGGCTGAAAACCAGGTTGAAAACCCAATTTTCCCCTCAAAAACCACTTTTATCGACTGAATTCAGCCTAAAACCCTCTATTTTTTACAGCTTAGCCACCGCCGACGTCGACGAAATCGTGCTGGTTGGGGGATCGACACAGGTTCCCGCTGTGAGGAAAATAGTGGGGAGATTCTTTAAGTGAGTACGATTTTTTTAAAGATGGGCGGTCTGTTTACAGTTACCGTAAAACCTCTATTAGAATTGCCCCAAAGAAGACGTAATTGAAAAATAGTACTGCATGCAATTCTAATAGAGGTATTACGGTAGCTTGGGAATGATGATGGGGATGAATAATTCAGAAATAGGCGGTCCCAAAAGATAGGCGGTCCCAAGCTAAGCTATGGGCGGTCCAATTAAGACAGGCGGTCTTTAGAAACGGCTTAATCAGGCCCTAGCCGCTGATGGGCGGTCCCTAGGGTACCTACAGTACCGTTCAAAAGTTTATATATATGGAAAAAAAGCGTTTTTCAGTTGATTTTCGGCAATTTTTACTATTTTTAGGGGTCCGATCACTCTGAAAACTATCTTGGGTATAAAACAAACCTAAATTAGCCACTTTGCATTTATAGAACTTTTTGAAAATCTCTAGTTTTTCAGCTTTTCTGAAATACACCTGTTTTTTTCACGTTTTTAGTGCAAAAACGGGCAAAACGGATAAAAAATGCCCATTTTTGACCCGTTTTTGACCGTTTTTGCACTAAAAACGTGAAAAAAACAGGTGTATTTCAGAAAAGCTGAAAAACTAGAGATTTTCAAAAAGTTCTATAAATGCAAAGTGGCTAATTTAGGTTTGTTTTATACCCAAGATAGTTTTCAGAGTGATCGGACCCCTAAAAATAGTAAAAATTGCCGAAAATCAACTGAAAAACACTTTTTTTCCATATATATAAACTTTTGAATGGTACTGTAGGTACCCTAGGGACCGCCCATCAGCGGCTAAGCCTTAGCCATTTTTAAAGACCGCCTGTCTAATTGGTCCGCCCATAGCTTAGCTTGGGACCGCCTCTATCTTTTGGGACCGCCCGTCCTTAGATGGGCGGTTTCTAGATAGGCGGTCCCTAAATAGACGGTCCCAACCTTAGCTATTTGCTTAGCTTAGCTATGGGCGGTCCAATTAAGACAGGCGGTGCTTTAAAATGGCTTAGTCAGGTCCAAGGCGCTGATAGGCGGTACTAAGCTTAGCTAATGGGCGGTCCTTAACTTGGAGGTTCTTAAGATAAACGGTCCCAACCTTAGCTATAGCTACTATTTCTTCCAGAAAATCAGCCAACTACGGTGTAGACCCGGAACTAGCCGTTGTGACGGGCGCCTCCGTCCAAGCCGGGGTCATCGGGGGCGGTTGGCCCCTTCAAGTAGCGGCAATGGAACTACCCGCAAAACGACGGAAACGACACTTTTTCACGGAGCAACAAAAGGAAAATGAGCAGGATCGGAGGGAATTGTGATTTTTTTTTCGCCCCCCGGAAAATGTCATTTTTTAAATTTTTTGACTATTTATATGATTTTTTCCATTTTTTTTTGTTTTTTTCAGTCTATTTGCAGTACGGGATACTCATTTTTAGTGTAATTTATCTTAATTTATTTTTATTTTTTCCCCCTTTTTTTCAAATTTTTTGGAGCATATCCGCATTTTTAGCCCTGTTTAGTGACGATTTTTCATTATTTTCGAGGGATTTTGAGCTGAAATTGACGAAAAAACGCTGAAAATCCGGAAAAATTCGAGAAAAATCGAGTTTTTTTAGGATTTTTCGTTAAAAAATTCAAAAAAGTTGCAGAAAAAAATTACTGTAGAATTTAAAGGCGCATGGCAAAACTTGTCGATGGGTCTCGAGTGGAAATTCTTTTTTTTCGAGATTTTTTATTTTTTTTTGAATTTTTTCATTAAAAAGTCAATTTTAAAGCGAAAAAAGTCGATTTTCAGCTAAAAATCCCCCCAATTCAGTCAATTTCCCCGTTTTTCCCAGAAAAATTGTGATTTTCATCATTTCCTGTGCAATTTCCCCCTCAAAAAATCGATAATTTATTAAAATTCACACATTCTGAAATTGGCGAAAAAACGCTGAAAATCCCGAAAAATTCGAGAAAAATCGAGATTTTTAGGATTTTTCGTTTGAAAATTCAAAAAGCTTGCAGAAAAATTACGGTAGAATTTAAAGGCGCATAGCCGAATTTGTCGATGGGTCTCGAGTGGAAATTCATTTTTTTGTGAATTTATATTTTTTTCTTGATTTTTTTCAGTTTTCAGCCATTTTCAGCTAAAAATCCCCCAAAATTCCCCGTTTTTTCCAGAAAAATTGTGATTTTCATCATTTCCTGTGCAATTTTCCATCCAAAAAATCCGAAAACTTTTATTTTTTCTCATTTTTTGAATTAAAAAGTCAATTTTGAAGCTAAAAAAGCCAATTTTCAGCTCAACATCCCCCAAATTTAGTCAATTTCCCCGTTTTTTCCAGAAAAATTGTGATTTTCATCATTTCCTGTGCAATTTCCCTATCAAAAAATCGATAATTTATTAAAATTCACACATTCTGAAATTGGCGAAAAAACGCTGAAAATCAGGAAAAATTCGAGAAAAATCGAGTTTTTTAGGATTTTTCGTTTGAAAATTCAAAAAGCTTGCAGAAAAATTACGGTAGAATTTAAAGGCGCATAGCCGAATTTGTCGATGGGTCTCGAGGGGAAAATCATGTTTTCGAGATTTTTTTTTTGAATTTTTTTTCAGTTTTTCAGCTCAAAATCCCCCAAATTTCCCCGTTTTTTCCAAAAAACTGTGATTTTCATCATTTCCTGTGCAATTTTAATTTCAACCAACCGAAAAATCCGAAAATTTTTATTAAAATTCACACATTTCCTCTCTTTTTTTTCCTCGTTTTTTCCTAGCTATTCCGGCGTATTAAACGTGTTCATTAGTCGATTCTCATCGCTATGCCCTCCACGTTTCGGCGATTTCGCTTTTGACGATTTTGATGGCGGAGGCGGTTGCGTGGGCGGCGGATGGTGCTTCATTTGGGAGTCGGGTGGTTGTTGGCGGAAGCGGCTAGAGTTTTTCTGAAAAAAAAAGCTAAACGATGCTCCGCTATTCCGCAATGCTAAACAGCGCGCAAACGATGCTCCGCTATCCCTTAGCTACAGTACCTTGGGAGTCTTTAAATTAACCGGATGAGAGGGCATAGTAGCTGATAGCTGACTATGAGAAGAAACCGAAGTCAAGCTCATGGTCCCTTCCAATAGAGACGTGGATGATGACGTGGATTTGGCGGTGATGACGTCATCCTCGGTTTTTGGAGGCTTAGCAATCTCTTTTCGAGCTTTCTTGGATTGCTCAATGACATAGGCGAATTTGTATTTGGGAGGGAATGGATTGTTGTAGAGAATGTGCTGGAAATTAGGGGTGTAACTTGCTTAATTTTGACTTAGGGAAGGCGGGACCTAGTTTTTCGGAATCAGGGGGTCAAGGCGGTTCAGAAAAGTATAAACAAGCCTAGGTTTTGAAAAAGTTGGATTTTGGGTCTCACCACGAAAATACATTTACTACCGTATCTCCTCTAATTTTGAGTTTTGACCCATAAAACTTAGCTAGTTGAATTCAGCTTGATTTTAGCTTTAAAATGAGTATAATCATGACCACTTTTGAAAAATTTGGATTTTGGGTCCCACCACGAAAATACATTTTCTACCGTATCTCTCTTATTTTTCAAAATTGACCCCTGAAACTTAGATATTCGAAATCAGGGTGTTAAGACGGTTCAGAAAGAGTATAAACAAGCCATACTTTGAATTTTCAAAAAATTTGGATTTTGGGTCTTACCACGAAAATACAAAAGTTACCGCAACTCGCTTAATTTTGACTTAGGAAAGACGGGACCTGGTTTTTTGGAATCTCGCTGTTAAGACGGTTCAGAAAAGTATAAACAAGCCATACTTTGAAAAATCGATTTTTTTGGGTCCCACCACGAAATTACATTTTCTACCGTAACTCGCTCAATTTTGATCTAGGACCAGTGGGACCTAGTTTTTCGGAATCAGGGTGAAAATCCGGTTCAGAAGAGTATAAACAAGCTATGGTTTTGAAAAAGTCAAAATTTTGAATTTTGGGCCACGAAAACCTTAGAACTACCGTATCTCAGTTAATTTTCAGTTTTGAAACTTGAAACCTAGCTAGTTAAATTCAGCTTTATTTTAGCTTTAAAATGAATATAATCATGACCACTTTTAGAAAAATTTCGAAATCCAAGGATTACTGTAGTTTTCGTGGTGGGACCCAAGTTTTTCCAAATTGGGTCATGATTATACTCATTTTGAAGCTGAAATCAAGCTGAATTCAACTAGCTAAGTTTCAAGGGTCAAAACGCAAAATTAGGGGAGATACGGTAGTTTTAAGATCGTGGTGGGACCCAAAATCCGAAAAAATTGAAGTATGACTTGTTTATACTTTTCTGAACCGTCTTAACACCCTGATTCCGAAAAACCAGGTCCCATCTACCCTAGATAAAAATTGGCCGGGTTACGGTAGTTTTTCTATTTTCGTGGTGGGACCCATTCCAAAAAATTTTCAAGTTTTACCAAATTGGGTCATGTTTATACTCATTTCAAAGCTCTTTTTTAGCTGAATCTAAATCTGCCAAAACTACAGTAATCCTACCTCATTATAAAACAATTTCGCCTTCTCACACCCGGCCTCCACTGATTTCCGATTATCGGCCAAATCGAACGCCGCCTCGAAATTTCTCGAATCCCCTAATTCAAGGGCACGTCGTTTAGTTAAATCCATCATACTAAACGACAAAAATTTCTTTCCGATATCCGTTTGACCAGAGGTTAGCGTTAGACGTTGAGGCTTCTTGGAGGGCTCGTTGAGGTAACGGGTTACTGTAGCGTAGACGACCTGTGGGATAGGGAAATTTGAATTTGGGGTGAGGAGACGGTTCAGAAAAGTATAATCATGATGGGGTTTGGTGGATTTTGAAATTTGGCTTATTTTCGTGGTGGGACCCAAAAAATTGAAATTTTCAAAACCCGGGCTTGATTATACTTTTCTGAATCGGCTTAACCTCCTGATTCCGAAAAACCAGGTCCCGTTGGTCCTAAGTCAAAATTAACCGGGTTACGGTAGTTTTTCGATTTTCGTGTTGGGACCCAAAAAAACTTTTTTTCAAAACCCAGGCTTGATTATACTATTTCGAACCGGCTGAACACCCTAATTCCGAATATACCATTTTCAAGGCGTAAAACTCAAAATTAGCCGAGTTACGGTTGATTTTCGATTTTCGTGGTGGGACCCAAAAAACAAAAATTTCGATTTTTTAAAACTACCGTAACCTCGCTAATTTTGAGTTTTGACTACTTCAACTTAGCTAGTTGAATTCAGCTCAACGAGAGCTTCAAAATGAGTATAATCATGACCCGATTTGGGAAAACTTGGGTCCCACCACGAAAACTACAGTAATCCTTGGATTTCGAAATTTTTCTAAAAGTGGTCATGATTATATTCATTTTAAAGCTAAAATAAAGCTGAATTTAACTAGCTAGGTTTCAAGGGTCAAAACTGAAAATTAGCTGAGTTACGGTAGTTTTAGTGTTTTCGTGGTGGGACCCAAAAAACTAAATTTTTGAAATTTTAAAGTATGGCTTGTTTATAATCATCTGAACCGTCTTTCCACCCCGAATCCAAAAAACATGGTCCCATCGATCCTAGATCAAAATTGGCCGAGTTACGGTAAAAAATGTGTTTTCGTGGTGGGACCCAAAATCGAAAATTTTTCAGAACCCGGGCTTGTTTATAATCATCTGAACCGTCTCAACACGCTGATTCCGAATATCTAAGTTTCAGGGTCCAATTTTGAAAATTAAGTGAGTTACGGTAGAAAATGTGTTTTCGTGGTGGGACCCAAAATAAAAAATTTTCAAAAGTATGCCTTGTTTATACTTTTCTGAACCGGCTTAACACCGAGATTCCGAAAAACTAGGTCCCGCCGCCTAAAAATGGGTCCTTACCGCAAACGGCGAATGATCATCGATGCGTTTCGTGACCACCGCCGCCGTCTTCGTAATAATCATTTTTTGCGAGTTCGCCTTCAAACATTGTGTCATTTCGGGTTTCATTGTTGGGAAATAAATTTTAAATTTTTTTTTTGAAAAGCTTAGCCTAGGTCCCTACGTTAAGGTTAAGAAAAAAATCTTCTCCGTGCAACTTCATTCATAAATGGAAAAATATTGATATAATTATATAATTATATAAAACGAGTTACCTACGGAAGGGAGAGAAAATGAGAAAGATTTGGGAAAAATCAATAGAAAAATCAATAAAAAAAAACAAGAAAAAAAAGGTGTAGTAGTGAATTTTTGCTGAGAGGGAAAAATTGAAACTTAATTTTTATTAAAATACAAAAAAAAAGTTTCTCCAAAAAAAATGAATTAACACACTGATATCCAATCCATTAGCTGGGGCGGCAAGCTTATTCCTTGGTGCTGACCTTCCATCCGAGTACAGCCTCCTCACCGATAGCGGAGACGACTTGGACAAGGACAGATCCTTCGTCCTTCTCAAAAGCGTCACGGATTTGTTGTCCGATCTCGTTTTCCGGGAGTTTAAGGTCGTCTTTTTGGTCGCAAGTTTCTGGGTCCATCAGAGAGCAGTAGCCGTCGTCGATGGCCATCAACTGGAAGAGATTGGGTTAGGAGATGACTTAAAGGGGCTGGGCTAAGCTACTTCCCAAGTTGCTTAGGCTAAGCTAGCTAGGAAGCAGCTTACTTAATGGCTTAAGCTACTTTGCTAGCAGAGCGTCTATAGTAAGCAACTTCGGCTGATTAAGCGCCACTAAGCAATTTGCCAAGTACTAAGGTACTGTAGGCTAAGCCTAAGAAGTTAGCTCCAACTAAGATAACTTACCAAGTACTCACGACGCTTGACAACTGGAACATCCATATTATGGGTGGATGGGCAGATATCTTCGAGCTTCTTTCCGGTGAAGATGTCGATGGCGACCAAGTGAACCTTAGCGTGACCGTGCTTTCCGGTCTTCGAGGTCGACATTTCGACGATCTGCAATTTGAAAAAGGTTAAGCCTAAGCTAAAAGGTGGCTTTTTGGGTTAAGCCTAAGGTCTAAGGACGGCCTAAGGGTTAAGCCTAAGCCCAGACCTTTAGGCTAAGCCTAAGCCATGACCTTAGCCTAAGCCATAACAGCTATCGGAAAGGTTAAGCCTAAGCCAAAACTAAGGTTTTTAGTTTAAGCCTAAGTCAGGCCGATAGTTTAAGCTTAACCCAAAAGTAGGCTGCTAAGCCAGGCTTTTGGCGGCAGGCTTGGCTTAACCCGGGCTTTCAGGCCCTGAGCCTAAGCCAAAGTTTCAGGCTTAACCCAGGCTCTTATCTATAGCCTAACCTAAGGGTTCTGGCTTAACCCGGGCTTTTAGGATTGCCTAACCCATCCTCCAAGCTTAATCCGGGCTTTTAAGAGAAAAAAGTGCTCAGCATAAAAATCAAAAGTTGGCATCAAAAAAATTTCAGCCGAAACTTATCCAAATCAGTCATCGCACTTTTTCCCCTTTCTAAACTACAGTAATCACTAACCTTGCACGGACGTCCCTTGATCATGACGTGCTCGTTCTTGCGAAGAGCCGAGCATTGTTTCGGGAATGTGGCGGCGGCTCCCGAGTCACCGGTGTGGAAGTGCTCGTCGTCGTGATGATCGTCGGACATATTGTACCCTGCGAATCGATATTTTTAGTAAAACATGAGTTTAGTACAGTTTAAGCTTATAATATTAAAGAAAATTAAGATAAAACAATGATTTTCAAAAATCCAAAAAAAAAAAAAAAGAGTTGGCCTCAGTTAAGCGATACGTAAATAGGGAGACGACTGCGTATCGCGAGACCGCTGTTGAGTCGCTACGCAGTGGAATTCCGACCGCGTGGCCTACGACGGAGCGCGTTTTCTCTAGTAGCCGGAGGGGGAGAGAGTGGGGGGAGAGGGAGACGCAGACGGGGTAGGGCCCGGTTTGCAGTTGGAATGACAAACATGGAGGAGAGATAAGATAAGGAGGAGGTGGAGGAGGTAAACATGTTTTTCAGAGATCGGCTATTTTATGAGTGATTATAAAAAAATTAATTTCTGTAATAATTTTTAAAATTGCTATAACTCGGTTGTGAAGAGAGATATCAAAAAATTGTTAACTAACAAAATATAGCTCTTATCAAGGGCTACATTTCATTAGTTGAAAGTTTTTCAATAGCTCTTACGAGAACCGAGATATGAAGGTTTCAAAAAGTTAAGCGATTATAACTCGCTTTGGGTTAAACATAGAGAAAAATTGTCAACTAATAAAATATTGCTCTTTTTAAGGGCTATATTTCATTAGTTGAAAGTTTTTTGATAGCTATCACGGGAGCCAAGATACAAGCGTTCGAAGCGCCGGAGAGACGCAGAGAAAGGGCGGCGGCATGAGTACTCTAACTGTCTGCGCCCTCTCCTCTAGGGGGCGCGCAACTTCAAACGCTTATAACTCGCTTGGTTTAAGAGCTATCAAAAAATTTCCAGTTAATGAAATGTGCAGAATTTTATTCTGAGCAACTTTCTAGTTGACCATTTTCTCCTAGCTATCATGGGAATCGAGATATCCTCGTTTTTAGTGGAAAAGAAGGAAAAAATCTGAAAAACCTGGATACAAACTGTTCAAATCTGCAAAAAAAAACCTAAATTTTCTCTATTTTCATCTGAAAAATGGCTTTCTGATGATTCCCCTAAACACGTAGCTATTTGTATCCCTTATCCATTCAGGAACCTCATCTTCAAGACAATTCTACTAGAATCAATCCAATTTTCTCCCGTTTTTGAGATAGAAGAAGCAAGATTTCATTTCCGGATGGTGTCGACAAAAGACTCACTTTTTCTTGTTTTTATTCTATCTTTATTCAGGCGATGACGTCTTTTGAAGTTTCATCTTGGCCTACTTGGTATTCTATGCTTAGCAATTCTTGCTCATGACAAAAAAAAACTCAAAAATAGCTAAATTCCCTAAAAATTTGGTCCAGGAAACCTTGATGGGTCTTGTTAAATTTTAAAATTTAAAAATTAATCAAAATCCGTTTCAATATTGACTGTAAGCTGTAGTAAAACTGGTATAACTCGGTTAGCTTTGAAGCTAGAAGAAAATTGTCAACTACAAAAATGTTCAACATAAAAAACTGGGTATTTCATTAGTTGGAAGTTTTTTGATAGCTAGCAGAGGAGCCGAGATATAAGGGTTTAAACCTAGAGCATATTTGCTGACACTTTTTTTCTATGCATCTCCTTTTAAAACTCCTATATCTCAGTTCCCGTTAGCGCTATCAAAAAATTTTCAACTACAAATTTGTTCAGCTTGAAAAACTGAGTATTTCATCTGTTGAAAGTTTTTTGATAGCTCTTAAACTAAGCGAGATATAAGCGTTTGAATTTAAAGCAAACTTGCAGACACTTTTTTCTATTCATCTCCTTTTAAAATGCTATTATCTCAATTCCCGTTAGCGCTATCAAAAAATGATTAACTACAAAAATGTTAAGCATAAAAAACTACGTATTTCATTAGTTGAAAGTTTTTTGATACCTCTCAAACTGAGCGAGATACAAGCGTTTGAAGTTCTAAAGAGAGCGCAGATAGTCTAAAGAGAGCGCAGACAGTTAGCCTCCCCCGTTTCTCTGCGTCTCTCTCCTATCTTTCACTAATTTTTTTTTCTCAAAAGTAATTCCCCCTAAAATTGTCCAAAAAAAAAACAAGATCTGAATATCAAGCTCTCCCTTTCATATTCATTCATCTCCCGACGGACACCAAAGAAGAAATTGTCTCCTCTTTTTTCTGGTTCCGTCAAAAAAAAAATGGAATAACAACCACTACATGTGGTTTTTCAGAAAAAACGAATACACTTAAATATAACCAAATTTTTTTTTCTGACATGACATGACACTTTTTTGGTTATTTTAATAGAATTAGAAAGAAAAAAATAGATGGCTTAGTTCAGATAGGTATAACTCTCTTATGGTTAGTGTTATCAAAAAATGGTTAACTAATGAAATATAGGTCTTGTTAAGCGCTACATTTCATTAGTTGAAAGTTTTTTGATAGCTCTAACGGGAGCCGAGTTATAAGCGTTTGAAGTTGCGCGCCCCCGAGAAGAGACGCAGAGAAAGGAGAGGCGCTCTCTCTTCGGGGGCGCGCAACTTCAAACGCTTGTATCTCGCTTAGTTTAAGAGCTATCAAAAAACTTTCAACTAATGAAATATAGCCCCTGTTAAGCTCTATATTTCCTTAGTTGACCACTTTTTTGTATCTCTTATGGCAACCGAGATAATTGCGTTATGACGTAGTACCCCCCTAAAATAAATCTTGACATGACAAAACGTATATTTTTCCCGTTTTTTTCCACTTAAAATGTCAAAATCTTGACTTTTCCGCTCCGTTTCTCCCCCTTTTTTGTTTCAAATTTTATTTTTATTTTTAGATTTTTCTTAGAACATACGCTAGCTTCCAGTAGCCAGCAGTAGCTATTTTCGATGCCATCATCATTAAAAAACGGGGAAAAGAAAGAAAAATATAATCAAGGCTCAAGGAAAAACATGGGAAGATTCATTTTCCTTGTTTTTCCCCTTTTTTGCATACTATTATTTTTTTTCCCGCCTTTGGTAGCTTCATTCAGCGTTTTTTGGTCTTTAGAGAGGTGTTCACAAAACTATTTTTTTTTCTTTTTGAAAATCCTGAAAAAATTGAGAAAAATTGGCTTGGTTACTGTATTTTTATCGAAATTCTTACTAAAAAATAAAGATTTCGTTGTTACAGTAATTGTACAGGTGGTACCTAACTTTAAACGGTTATATCTCGAAAGCTATTTGAGCTAGCAAAAAGTTGTCAACTACAAAATTGTTGAGCATAAAAAGCTGAGTATTTCATTAGTTGAAAGTTTTTTGATAGCTCTAACGATTGCCGAGTTACAGGAGTTTGAAGGTAAGGCGCGTTAAAGCCATGTACCGTTCTCTGCGCCTCTCTTAAAAGCGGTGTATCTCGCTAACCATTAAAGCTAGCAAAAAGTTGTCAACTACAAAATTTTTAAGCATAAAAAACTGGGTATTTTGTTAATTGACAGTTTTTTGATAGCTTTTAAACTAAGCGAGATACAGGGCTTTGAAGTTGCGCGCCCTCTAGAAAAGAGAGCGCAGACAGTTAGAGCGCTCTGGCCGCCGCCTTTTCTCTGCGTCTCTTTCCGGCGGCGCGTCACTTCAAACCCCTATATCTCGCTTAGTTTAAGAGCTATCAAAAAACTTTCAACTAACAAAATATAGCTCTAATCAAGGGCTACATTTCATTAGTTGACAATTTTTTGCTAGCTCTAGCCGGAACCAAGATATACCCCTTTCAAGTTGCTATTACAAACTAGCGTTAATGATCTCCCCTTAAAACCCTTAAATCCACATTTTTTGGACTAGAATCTCAGTTTAAAAAGCTTGTTTCCCTCCTAAAGAACTCAAAAAAGAGCCAAAAGTTCATTTTCCAAAAAGAAAAAGTTCATCACTTCCTTCCACCCTCAATTTCCGGTCTACCTGACCTGAACTCCAATATTATTAGTTCCCCTTCGCTAGATTTTTTTTGGTTTTTGCATTAAAAATCTGTATTTTTTTACTAAAATAACCCTTAATTTGAAAAAAATTAATCTGAAAACAAAAAATAGGAAAATATTTTCGTATAGATGGGCCCCTAGGGGCCCATTAACTATATACCTGTTATTAAATCAGTCTAGACATCTAAAACACAATTTTACTAGGATTACTGTACCTATACACTAGATCTTACGACAATCTACACATCTTGATCCAGGAAAAAAGAAAGACCAGGTCATTTGTGACGTATAATAATACCTCGTGTCTAGACTAATCTCGAGTACTACTTGTTCTTTTATTTCCTCGTTTCCTTTTGAAATTTTGAATTCAAATAGATATATTAATCCTATTTTTATTAAACTTGCGCTTTTTTTGGTTTTTTTCATTCGAAAAAATTTTTTTTTCATTTTTTTTTCATTTTTTTTTCTCTAGTTAGTATGTGATCCTGGAACTTCTGCTCCAAATGGTTAGGATATTCGAAATCAGCGCAAAAAACTAAGCCGGAACCCTTTTTCTCTGGGTTTCTAGCTATTTTTTGGATTTTTTGAATTTTTGGATTACTGTAGCTCCCCTAAAAATGCAGATTTTTCAAAAACAAAGTTCAAATTCGAATTCCTCACCCCTTTTTACCCCCTAATCATTTGTCTCTGCGTCTCTATCTATTTTTTGAACGATTTTGGATTACTGTATTTTTGATTCTGTGCATACACCGAACGCCTTACGACAAATTGCGGACTTTTCTAAAACCACACAGGAATCGTCTAGATAGGGGTAAAAATGCCCAGGGATCACGAATTTGATATTAAAAATGGTCCCAGAAGCATAGTTTTTGAGTTAGAGCAAAAAAAACATTTAATTTGTAGTTTCATCGACTCAAAATTAGTTTAGCTGAATTTCATTGTCAAAACCTTAATCAGCGCCTAAAACTACCCCCTAATCCCTTCTCTCTGCGTCTCTGTCTATTTTTTGAACGATTTTGGGGTACTGTAGTTTTGAATCTGTG
Organism: Caenorhabditis wallacei; assembly: GCA_963932035.1. NCBI lineage: Eukaryota > Metazoa > Nematoda > Chromadorea > Rhabditida > Rhabditidae > Caenorhabditis > Caenorhabditis wallacei. The sequence goes on from OZ009934.1 coordinate 1,069,090, forward strand.
CATACACCGAGGGCATCACGTCAAAATGCACTATTTTCAAAAAACTTGTAACTACCGTCTAGATAGGGGTAATTAGACCTCAGGAACTCGAATTCAACAATGATAGCTCTTAATTTTGAGTTTTAACCCAAGTTCACCCAAGAAATTTCTGGAAAAACACATAATTTCTCTAAATTTCCCCAAAATTTCCAAGTATTTACTAAAAAAAAACTTGTGTCAATTCCATCAAATATTCAAACACACTCCCGTTTTTCTCTCTTTTTTTCTCTCTTTTACTTGCCTCTCATTATATATAAATATCGACTAACTGACGTCTTTTTCTCAAAAAAAAAAAAAAAAAAAAATTTTTTTTGAAATCACGCGATTTTTGCATGATCATTTACTTCTAAATCTCCATTTTTACTGGGATTTTCAATATTTTTTTTGAATTATTTATTTTTGAGAAAACGTCATTTAAAAGGGGGTCAAAGCTCTCTTAGACTATTTAAAGGGAGGACATGACCACCTTTTTTTTGAATTTTTTATCAAAAAAAGTATCGAATTTCCAGAAATCCAAGCCAAGATGTTGAAACAAAAAGCGCAGTCTGTCAAGTATCCGAGGAACTCGCGACCCAGAAAAGGTCAGTTTAAACTTGAAAACTACCGTAACCCGGTTAATTTTGATCTAGGGTCGATGGGACACAGTTTTTCGGAATCAGCGTGTTAAGCCGGTTCAAAAAAGTATAAACAAGCCATACTTTAATTTTTTTGGATTTTGGGTCTTACCACGAAAATCTAAAAACTACCGTAACTCGGCTAATTTTGAGTTTTATGTTTTAGAAATGATATATTTGAAATCAGCGTGTTAAGCCGGTTCAGATGACTATAATCTTGAGATATTTTGAAAAAAAAAATATTTTTTGGTTTTTAGGGTTAAAACCAAAAAAAATTTTTTTTTCAAAAAGAGGGCTTGTTTATACTTTTCTGAACCGTCTTAACCTCCTGATTTCGAAAAACTAGGTCCCATCGATCCTAGATCAAAATTGACCGAGTTACGGTAGTTTTTCTATTTTCGCGTTGGGACCAAAACCCTAAAAACTGACTTTTTCAAAAGTATGGCTTGATTATACTTTTCTGAACCGGCTTAACCTCCTGATTCCAAATCTATCATTTTCAAGACTCTCCGATTAAAATTAGCCGATTTATAACCCAAAAAAACCGTCGGGTTTAACTTTTTTAAACCGTCGGTTTTAATTTTAGATTGTTCGAGGATTACTGTAGTTATGCCCCTCAAAATTCTAATATTTCCATAGGAATTCTAGAAAAAGGCCTATCCCATGACTAACTCATCGAAACATCATCCCCTTCTCAATGACCTCTTAAGCCCCGGGACCCTCTAGACAAGAGAAAAAAAAATAATTGTCTTCTCATCCCCAAAAAAAAAAGACAATACATATCAGATGACGTTGTTTTTTTTTTCTTATTTTTCCCCAATTCTGATGACATCCGTCATCTGTTACCCCCCTACCAATTAATTTTCGGTGTCGTTTGTTTTTGGTGATGGTCCCAAATTTTTTTTTTGGTGTCAAAGACATAGAAAACAAGTGGTCATGATAATAATAGGAATATAGGGACTACTGTAGGAAAAGGGGCGGAGTTAGAGGAATATAGGGATTTGGTTTTTTGTCTAGATTTCAGTTTTGGACCAAATTTCCATTTTTTTTTTCGAAAAATATCAAAATTTTGAAAAAGTCCCACTGGTCCTAGATCAAATTTAAGCGAGTTACGGTAGTTTTTGTACTTTCGTGGTAGGACCCAAAATCCTAAAAATTGACTTTTTCAAAAGTATGGCGTGTTTATACTTTTCTGAACCGTCTTGATCTGCTGATCAAAATTAAGCGAGTTACGGTAGTTTTAGTGTTTTCGTGGTGGGACCCAAAATCCGAAAAAATTAAAGTATGGCTTGTTTAAACTTTTCTTAACCGGCTTAACACGCTGATTCCGAATATCTAAGTTTCCGGGTCCAATTTCTAAAATTAAGCGAGTTACAGTAGAAAATGTATTTTTCGTATTAAGACCCAGAATCCACATTTTTCAAAATTTAAAAATAGGTCATGATTATACTTTTCTGAACCGGCTTAACACGCTGATTCCAAATATACCATTTTCAAGGCGTAAAACTCAAAATTAGCCGAGATACGGGAGTTTTTAGATTTTCGTGGTGAAACCCAAAATCATAAAAATTGACTTTTCCAAAAGTATGGCTTGTTTATACTTTTCTGAACCGTCTTAACGTCCTGATTCTGAATTTTCGAGTTTCAGAGCGCTATTCCTAAGAATAAGCCAGGTTACGGTAGTTTTAGTGTTTTTGTGGTGGGACCCAAAATCCGAAAAAATTAAAGTATGGCGTGTTTATACTTTTTTGAACCGTCTTGATCTGCTGATTCCAAAAAACTAGGTCTCACTGGCCCTAGATCAAAATTAAGCGAGTTACGGTAGGAAATATATCATTTTTCAAAACCCATCATTTCTACAGTAACCCGAAACCTCCTGGTTTTTGATGTTTCAAAAAAATTCTTATGATAATGATATCACCTAATCATCCCCCGCTTTTTTTTTCGCTTCACGCTCAAATTCCCTTGTTAATCAAATCAGATAGGTACACTTCGCTAACTAAGCCATACGCCTCCCTGATTACTCATCTTAAAAAGGGGGCGGAGCCTATTTTAAAATAAAAAAGGAAGTTTTGCCAGAATTATAGGTCACTTTGAATCAATTTTTTGATATTTTGTTCTAAAAATAAAATTTTTTTCAGAATAAAACAGATGAAACAATTTTTCATCTGCTCTCTTAAACTTAATTCTATGAATAATTGGAATTATGATGAATTTTGTTAGACGACAGGTGAAAAGGAAAAAAAAGTGTATTTAAAGGGTGCAGAACTAGAGTTTTTGGTTTAAAATAGGTGTTTTTATCGTGGTTTTAGGTACAGTACTCTTTAGGACACTTTAAATTAGCATATGCTTCTTTAAACGGTTGTAACTCAGCTAGATGAAGAGCTAGAAAAAAGTGGTCAACTAATGAAATATTGGTCTTGTTAAGGGCTATATTTTGTTAGCTGAAAGTTTTTTGATATCTCGTAAACTAGCCGAGTTATAGGCGTTTGAAGTTGAGGATAGAGACGCAGGAGGCTCTGGCTGTCTGCGCTCTAGGGGAACTTCAAACGCTTATATCTCGGCTACTGTTATAGCTATCAAAAAACGTTCAACTAATGAAATATAGAGCTTAACAAGGGCTATATTTCATTAGTTGAAAGTTTTTTGATAGCTTTTAAACTAGCCGAGTTATGAGCGCTTGAAGTTGCGCAACGCCGGCGAGAGACGCAGAGAAAGGGCGCTCTCTCCCCGCTTTCCAAGTGGCGCGCAACTTCAAACGCCTATATCTCTGTTCCCGTTAAAGCTATCAAAAAACTTCCAACTAATGAAATAATCCTTTTAACAAGACCTATATTTCATTAGTTGACAACTTTTCCCTAGCTCTGATAGTTCTTGAGATATACCAATTTTAAAATACCCTATATTCAATGACATCTTACTTACCAAGTTAAAGTTAATCCTACCAGTGACCTATCCAATTTAAGACCATGGACCAAAATGACGTAGCCCCGATGTTTTTAGTTCATTTCACTTCACTTCCCGAGAAAAAAAAATTATTTTTCTTTTTCTCGTTTTTGGGGGGTGTTGTACCCCGAAAATGAGAACACATGTTGTTCAATTTAGGAGTTCACTATGTAGTTCGAAGTACTTTTTTTTCTTAGAAAAGTGAAATAATTTTGTTTTAGAACATGAAATTCATTGTTTTAAATGAGTTTTGATGAAAAATGTTGGTAATTTTGAGGTATCCTTGAAGTTTAGTTAGTGTTGTGGTAAAACGCTTATATCTCGGTTTATAGGAGAGGTAGCAAAAAATGGTCAACTAATAAAATGTAGCCCTTATTAAGAGCTACATTTCATTAGTTAAAAGTTTTTTGATAGCTCTCAAACTAAGCGAGATATGAGCGTTTGAAGTTGCGCGCCCCCCTAAAAGAGAGAGCGCAGACAGTTAGCCTTTCGAGACGCGCAACTTCAAACCCCTGTATCTCGCTTAGTTTGAAAGCTATCAAAAAATGATCAACTAACAAAATACTCAGTTTTTCATGCTGAACAACTTTCTAGTTGATCATTTCTTCCTAGCTCTTCTAGTTTCACAGATACACACCTTTAAATCTATATATAGTTTTCTCCTAAAATTCCAGCTGTCCCAAAATGCAAAAAAATCTCAATTTTCACACAAAACTTGAACTTTTGAAACCCTAACTCGTGCTTTTTATAGCGCACAGACTCCAAAGAATTTCTGAAATCTGAGACGTCCAGCTCATCCCTCCTTATTGCTCATGGTCGATTTACGTACTAATCCTGTCTGTTGGGCGGGTGGGATTTGGGATTTATTTTATCTCTTGTTTTTATTATTATTATCATTCATTTTTCGTTCCAGGTAGACCTTGCTCAGCTTTTTTCTTTTTTTTTTTGGTTTTTTTAAAGGAAAGTTAGGTGGCTTAAAATTAAAAATATTATAACTCTGTTAAAAATGTTCCAAATTGGCTAAAAAAATTTTTGCAATATTCCTAGATCATTTTCTATTTACTATAAAAAATCTGGACAATTTGGAAAACTTTTTTAACTTTGGTTCCCTTGTAAGAAAGCCCGCCGCGCACCTCTACCCTCTGCGCCTCTTATTTTTAGGTTCCCCTCTTGGTGTGACCGGTAGCTCTTTTACCCGCCACCCACACAACCCGGGTTCAATTCCACCAACTTCCCAAACTGTTTTGCTTTATTCTTCCATCATTTTTAGCCTTGTAACAAACATCAGCACCGTTTAATTCGATCACAATAGCAGAACAGCGTTCTAAAATAAAATTTATCGAGAAAAAAAGAAAAAAACTTCCAAATCGTTGTTTACCACATTGCTCCTTTCTTCCTCCCCAACATAAATCATCCTGCACTCTATTATAGCAATGGTCCCATAGAAATTTTTTGTTATTCATGTTAGGTATTCTTTAGGAAAAAAAAATAGTGACGTTGGCTAGAAATTTAGGAGTTAATCAGTGCGTGAAGTGTGTAATTTAAAAATCTTGTGATATAGCTTAGGAGCTTTGATTTTATGAAACTTTTGAATTTTTTGATACCTGGTTACAAAGTATAAGTTAGAACAGTTCATTTTTAACAATTGTTTTAAGTTTGTAACTGCTTAAAAACTAGGGCGCAACTTCAAACGCTTATATCTCTGCTCTTGTGATAGCTAGGAAAAAATGGTCAACTAATGAAATATAGACCTTGATAAGGGCTATATTTTGTTAGTTGAAAGTTTTTTGATAGCTCTAACCGCTACCGAGTTATAGCCGTTTAAAGTTGAGTGCCCCGGAGAGAGGCACTCTCTCCTTGGGGCGCGCAACTTCAAACGCCTATATCTCGGCTAGTTTAAGAGCTATCAAAAAACTTTCAACTAACAAAATATAGCCCTTGGTAAGCTCTATATTTCATTAGTTGACAACTTTTTCCTAGCTCTGCTAGTTCTCGAGATATAGGAGTTTTCCAAACCATATCCAAATTATCACGTTTTCCATTGTTGACCCAAACAACAAACAAAATCTTCCATTTTTTGAAACCAGATATCCTTTTTTCCTTTTTTTCTAAGACCCACGCCCTCAAAAAAAGAAAAAAGATTCTGAATTTCGATTAACTTTTTTATATTTTTTTTTCCAGAAATGATCTCGTTGTCCGTTCCACGTACCTCCCGTTCGTTGAGCCCTGCAATGGCTAGAAGTGCTCCAAGCTCGCCGATGACTAGATATGGACCAGGTGGCATGGGTAAGTTGTTTTTTTTTAGTTTTTTGAAAAAATTTTTTTTCATTTTTTTTCATTTTTTTTTCTACCCCCTAAATCAGTTAGTTTTCAAAATCATCAAATTTCAATAAAAAAATTTGAAAGCAGCGTGAAAAACTAAGCCGGAACCGTTTTTTAAAGCTACTTTTTGAATTTTTTGATTTTTTGGATTACTGTAGCTCACGAAAAAATGCAGATTTCCAAAAACTAACTTCAGATTCGGATTCCTCACCCATTTTTACCCCCTAATCATTTTTCTCTGCGTCTCTATCTATTTTTTTAAAGGTTTTGGATTACTGTAGTTTTGATTCTGTGCATACACCTCACGACAAATTGCGGACTTTTTAAAAATCGTCTGGAAACCGTCTAGACAGGGGTAACAAGCCCTAAGGATCACGAATTTGAAGTTAAAATTGAGAAATTTTGTGTTTTAAACTGACTCTTTTGAAAAAAAATCATTTTTTTTTTAATTTCAAAAAAAAATTTTTGTTTTATCACATTTCTAAATTCCAAATTCGAAAAAAAAAGAAAAAGAAAAACAAATGAAAAGAACATCCCGAAAAAGAAGATAGAAAAAAATTTTCGAGAAAAAAAAAAGTAAACGTCAGCGAGCTTATCTCTTCTCTGCACACACACACATGTCATCAACGAGTTCATCTCTTTTTTTCCCGCCAAAAACTCTCATTTATACCCTCTTTTTCGGTTTATCCCGAATGAGGTCATTGGATAAGCTTTGGACTTATTTTTTGGCAAAATATTGTTTTGAGCTGATAGTTTGAGGTGGTTAAACTCAAAATCATGGGTTCTAAGTGTCAAATTCAGATTCCTCATGATTTTTTACCCCTATTAAGCGGTTTTTTGGGTCTCCAACTCGAAATTTTGATTTTGGTGCATTTTGACGTGATGCTGTCCGTGTATGCACAGATCCAAAACTACAGTGATCCAAAATCTGTCAAGAAATAGGTAGAGACGCAGAGAAAAATGATTAAGGGGAAGTTTAAGGCCCTGATTGCAGTTTTGACAATTAAATTCAGCTAAATAAATTTTGAAGCTGTGAAAATCCAAATTTAATGAAATTTTGTTGGTTTAACTCAAAAACTATGCGTCTGGGACCATTTTCAATACCAAATTCGTGATCCTTGGGTCTTTTTACCCCTATCCGGATAGTTCCTGGGCGATTTTAGAAAAGTCCGCAATTTGTCGTAAGGCGCTCAGTGTATGCACATAATTAAAACTACAGTACCCTGAAATCGTTTAAAAAATAGATAGAGACGCAGAGAAAAATGATTAGGGGGTAAAAAGGGGTGAGGAATTCGAATTTGAGCTTAGTTTTTGGAAATCTGCATTTTCCCATGAGCTACAGTAACCCAAAATTTAAAAAATAGCTAGAAATCCAAAGAAAAAGGGTACCGGCTTAGTTTTTCACGCTGATTCCAAATTTCTCATTAAAATTCGATGATTTTGAAAACTAACTGATTTAGGGGGTAGTTATTGGATTTTAATTAAAAAAAATTTTTTTTTGAAAAACAAAAAAATATATATATATATATATATACAATTTTTTCGTGACTAAAGGCTACAGTATCCCTAGCTAATTTTAGATTTTGATTTCGTAATTTGCACTTAAATTTAAAAACTTGTTTTCCACTTCATTTTTTTTTGTCGCCAAAAACCATCTAGAAAAAAAAAACAAAAACTCATACACATCAAAAATCTCCAAGAAAAAAAGAGAACATAAACCACGCGCATCTTTGTTTGGGACCACCAAGAACAAAAAATACAACGTTTTTTGCAAAAATAAAGATTTTTTTTTGACTACTAGTCTGGTCTATGAAAAAAAAATTTTTTTTTGAATTAAATTTTAAAAAATATTCACTAGAGCGCATTTGCATCATTGCTAAACTTTTTTCTTCTTCCTGATCCCCTCTTTTCCTCTAAAAGTCACGGAAACTCTGACTTCCTGCCCTTTTCTGCAAACAATCCACCCCTGATTTGGTTAGAGGAGCAAAAGGATTTTTTCGTGGTTTTTGAAATGTTACACGCTCCCCTTTTTCACCGGATACGATAGCTTTTGAAACATTAATTTTTTTTTTGGGGGAAAAATTGTAAAAAAAATTGGTGTCTTGTTCGGTTATGGGTTCCGGTGTGTTTTGATTCCTAGGAAAAATTGAAAAATCCGGAAAAAAAATGGATTTTGGTGATTTTGGTGATTTCGAAAATTTGAATTCCCGCCAAACCGTTTTTCAAAATTTTTTTGTTTTTTTTTTTCATATTTCTGACAAACCCTGATAAGTTGCCGACGCCACCCCGCTTATCTACGCCCTCCCACCCCAACTTTTCAAGTGCGGCGTGGCCTCTCTGGTTGCGATTTTGCCCACCATTAGAAGGGTCCGGGGTTCGAGTCCACCTACCAAAATTTTTCTTTTGCATTCTTTCCCCATCTGAAAATAGCTATTTTCTTGTACTAAAATCACGTTTCAAGATTAAATAGCCCTACGTAACCACCTAATCCCTCTGCTATTCATCTATTTTTGATATGTCTTTCTCTCCAGCACTTCTAGGTCATTTTCTATTTTCAGCATGTGATGTCAAGAAGGAAGTGTCTTGTTTTTACTCTAAAATGTTCTCGATCAGGTGCTTTATCCTCATATTTAAGCCCTCCTAATGTTTTGAAAAAAAAAGGATTCTCAAAAAAAAAAACAAGAATAAATCTGACTCATTTCTTATTCAGAGGATAATTCCGTAGATCTATGTTCTTCTTTATTTTTCCTTATTTTTCTATTGACTAGAAAAAGTAGGATAATAGAATCTTCCATACATTTTTTTTCTTGTTTTATTTTTTATTCATCCCTCTCTATTGGTTCCGGGGTGGTCCCAGGCACCCCAGACATGGTCCCCGGAACAAATATTTTGGGTTTTGGGAAAAAAATTTTTTTGAAAGAAAATTCAAAAATTTTTTTTTCAAAAAACTAACTTCAGATTCGGATTCCTCACCCTTTTTTACACCAAAAACAATTTTCTCTGCGTCTCTATCTATTTTTTAAACGATTTTAGGGTACTGTAGTTTTGGTTCTGTGCATACACCGAGTGGGTTACGACAAATTGCGGACTTTTATAAAATCGTCTGGAAACCGTCTAGATAGGGGTAAACAGGCCCAAGGATCATGAATTTGATGTTGAAATCCAGAAATTTTGAGTTTAAAACCGATTTTTTCAAAGTTTTTGACTATTTTTCCCTATTTTTCACCAAAAAAAAAATTTTTCTGAATTTTCCCCAGAATTTTCTTATATTTACCCATAAAAACCTTAGCTCAGATTCAAAACACACTTCTTTGTACCCTTCTTGATTTCCCAAGGCGCAATTAGTGTGTCCTTATTTGCCCCCACTTCTGACGTAGGGAGGTGTCAAATTATTTTTTATTATATGTTTTTTTTTGAGTCTTGTTGTCTGATCGATTACTCATTTTTTCTTAGTATAGCTCATATTTTATGGGAAGGTAGTAATTTAGGAGAAATTTTTTTTCAAAAAAAAAAATTTTTTTTTTTTGAATTTTTTTCATATTTTTAGTCCCGACTAGCTAAGAAAAACCTAGTCCACTTCCTGTACTACTAAAGCATATTTACTTAACCCTGAAGTCCTATAAATATATCCCTCGAAATCTCTATTTCAACCCCCGGAGGGCACAGGAAACTCTCGCTATTTTTTCACTAATTCAGTATAGTTTGTACAACAAAAAAAATCTTTTTTTCTTCGAAAATCCCCAAAAAAAGTGATGTTAACCCTAGTGAGAAAAGCGGATTTTAGTTGGTGGAAGCCGGAAGACCGCCCCATTTTTGGTTGACTAATAGTGTGACAAATTTGATATTCGTTCTATTTTTGTTGGTGGAAACCCGAAAATTTCGTAAATATCGAGAGAAAAATCAAAAAACTTTAAATTCCCGCCAAATCTTTCCGGCCCTTTCTGATAAGAAAGGCCCGCGCGCTTATCTACCCCCTCCCACCCAGTATTTTCAGTCGTGCGCTTGGTGTCGTGGCTAACGCTTTTGCCTGAGGCTCCACTAGGGCTCCCAGGTTCGATTCCACCCTACCCCAAATCATTTTTTCTTTTCCTTTGAACCTTTTACCGGAAACCAAAATACATCACTTTTTCCCTTCCATGATTTCTGGTGCCTGTCTCGACTCCGCCCCCTTTTTTCTTTGTGTGTGCAAAATAACATAATTAGACTGCAATTTTATTTTTTTTCCCTTCGTACTAAGAAGAAAAAATTCAGAATCCATGTCGGCACGCGATCGTTCGGGAAGCATCTCCTTGTCTCCGCGCAACATCATCCCAGTGTGCGCTCAATTGACGCCATCACAGGTGTCGGTGGTTCGTCGCTCGTGGAGACATATTAACACGAAAGGGCTGATTATCGTGTTGACTCGCTGCTTTTCGAGAGTGAGTTTTTAGCTTTTTAGGGGATTTGATAGGATTTGAAATGAAAAAATTCAAAAAAAAAAAAAAAATTTTTTTCAAATTTTTTTCCTAGTTAGGCTTATAACTCCCTTTAAAATCGATAAAAATAGGTGATCTAGGGGTGAAAATGATAGCTCTCGATGAGATCTACATAATGGGCTATCTTAGGGACCATTTGGTTCAGTATGAATCGAGTTAGACCCCATTTTGGGAGATGAGTTTCTTAGTCCGACGCTTTAAAGTGTTGTAACTTCTTTCATACCGAACCAAATGGTCCCTAACCTAGTCCATTGCGTAGATCTTATCAAAAGCTATCATATTCAATCCTAGATAGTCTATTTTTATCAATTTTAAAGAAAGTTATAGCCCCGCCCATTTTTAGTCCAACTATATTTTTTCCAGCTCGAGTCTAACTGCCCAATCGTTTCTCAATGCTTCCAATCGGCCACCTATTCTCTCTCTACTAACCCAAATGGCGTTCGTACTGTAGCCGACCATGCCAAGTATCTTCTTCAACTTCTCGATAAAATTATCGAGGGTGATGTGGTAAGTTTAGGCTACCTTAGGCTACCTTAGGCTAGCTTAGACTAGCTTAAGCTACCTTAGGCTAGTTTAGGCTGGCTTAGACTACCTTAGGCTAGCTTAGGCTAGCTTAAGCTAGCTTAGGCTGGCTTTGGCTAGCTTAGGCTAGCTTAAACTAGCTTAGGCTAGCTTAGGCTAGCTAAGGCTACCTTAGGCTAGCTTAGGCTGGCTTAGGCTAGCTTAGAATAGCTTAGGCTAGTTTAGGCTAGTTTAGGCTACCTTAGGCTAGCTTAGGCTAGTTTAAGCTACCTCAGGCTAGTTTAGGCTAATTTAGGCTGGTTAGGCTAGTTTAGGCTGGTTAGGCTAGTTTAGGCTAGTTTAGGCTAGTTCAGGCTAGTTTAGGCTGGTTAGGCTAGTTTAGGCTAGTTTAGGCTAGTTTAGGCTAGTTTAGGCTAGTTTAGGCTAGCTTAGGCTACCTTAGGCTAACCCAACTTTTTCTTTTTCCAGGACTCGGATTTCCTGCGCGAAATCGGCGCCAACCACGTCAGCTTGAAACACGAAAACGGCTTCTCCACCCAGGAATGGGATCGATTCCAGGAGATCATGGTGGAGGTGATTCTGAAACAAGACGGTGTCAAGCAGAGCAAGGAGACAAGCCGCGCTTGGCGTCTACTCATCTGCTCGTTCATCGAGCTGATCCGCGACGGTTTCGACGCGCAAGTTCGTCAATTCCGACGCAAACACTCGTTCAATGCGCATGTTCAGTATTTTGAGAATATTGAGAAGTGAGTTCAAAAAAAATTTTTTTTTTGAAAAATTTTTGAAAAAAATAGATTTTTTAAAAGAGTTTAAGCTTATATTTAAGCTTATTGCGTTAAAATTTCGCAAAAAAGTTTTTTTCAGAATCAAATTTAAAGCGGCGCTGCTATTTTTACCAGCTATTTTGGCTAGGGTAAACAGGACAATTTTCGGTTTTTTGAACTTTTTTTTGGAAAAATATTTACTCGTTTTTTAGCCAAAAATAGCGAAAATAGCAAAAAAAGCAAGCGCGCTCCACTGCACTTTTCTGAAGCTGCTTAAATTCAAATTAACGCTGCTAAACAGCTAAGAAAAAGAGCGATAGAGCGCGTTTAAAAAAAACCGACGGTTAAAAATTAAAAAAAAATTTAACTTAACAAAAAACAAAAGAAAATCGATAAAGTGCGCTCCACTGAACAATTTTTAGTGCATTAGAGCGCGTTTCATTTTTAAACCGACGGTTTAAAATTTTCAAAATTTTGAAAAAAATTTTAAATTAACAAAAAAAAAGCAAAAAAAAATCGATGAAGCGCGCTCCATTGCACAGTTTTTTTTAAATTTAAATTTTCAAAAAGTTCATTAGGGCGCATTTGTTTAAAAAAACCGACGGTTTAAATTTTTAAAAAATTTAAAATTAACCTTTTTTTTTAATTTTTAAAAAGTTCAGTAGAGCGCACTTACCCTTAACCTACTAAATTCAATTTTTCAACAAAATCTATAATTTCAGACGCGTCGGAGTCTGCCCAAACCGCAAAATCTCGCTGAACGTGGATCCACGCACACCACCAAATGGCGTCCGTAAATATTCACAATATTAATTAACCCCCCACCTGCAAATGCGCTCCATTGATAAAATCTAGTGGAGCGCATTTGCCTTATGTCCCTTTAATCATCCCCAAACCTCTTTATCCGTCTTTTCCCGTCCAATTCTGTGATCTCTCATATAGACCCTTATGGTCCCCCCTTCACCCCCGATTTTTCACATTTCTCATGATACAGTAACCTTAAATCATTATATATTTTGAAAAAATTGAATGAAAAATCAATAAATTCTAAGCTCCGCCCCTTTTCTACAGACGATTTATGTGAAGGAAAACAGAAGATAAGATCAAAAGAGATTGAAGGACAATAGATTAAGATAAGAAGATGGTACCTAGATAGCTCCGCCCACTTATTGTATTAGCCAGAATCAGAAAATATAAGTTTTATTCATTAGTTTTAGCCAAAATGCACTTTTTCTCCCCCTCTCTCGCCTCTCTCCCCGCGCCCGCCCTCCCCCTCTCTTCTACCCCCTCCCACCGCCTCTCTACATTCGCCCTTGTGGCCGACCGGCTAACACTGCCGCCTGCCGCCCACAAGGCCACGGGTTCAACCCCCGACGCACGCAATATTCGCGCCGCATCGTTTTTCATAGCGTTGTGGCTAACCAGCAGTGCAATATGAATTCTGCTCCGGCGTTGCAGGCCATCGTAGTTAAAATGGCTCGCGTTTATAGGAGTTGTACAAAAAAATTTATTTTCTTTTTTAAATTTCTAAATTTCCCAATCAGAGATACTAAGTAAGCTTTTCCTTCCCGGTTCTTCCACGAATCACATTCTCCGTCTCCTCCCAAACGTTTTGGTCGAACTCATGGAGGAATTCGCCCATATGAGATCCATGATTCAAGTGTTGTTGTCCACCATCTAGATCTATGATGACACCATTCAAAAACGACATATAATCCGATGAGACAAATGCAACTAGATTAGCCACCTCTTCCGGGGTCCCAGATCTCCCTTCCGGATTCCGAGTCTTTATCGCTTCCTCCGCATCACCTTGTTCCCCGGAGAACAGTCTTCCCCAGGCCCCTTTAGTTGGAATTGGTCCCGGGGAGACCGCGTTAAAACGGAGGCCATGTTTAGACCATTCAGTGGCCAAAGACTTAGTCATGTTCTCAACTCCGGCTTTTGAGATGGCGGATGGGACCACGAAGGGGCCACCGGCACGAGCGTATGCAGCAGTGATAGAGGTCACTGAGGCACCCGTTTTGTTCTGGAAATGGGTTTTTTTTGGATTAAGCTTAATTTGAAGTTTTTGAAAATTAGAAAAACTACCGTAACCCAGTCAATTTTGATCTAGGACCAATGGGACCAATTTTTTCGGAATCAGCGTGTTAAGCCGGTTCAGATGATTATAAACAAGCCATACTTTTGAAAAAGTCAATTTTTTCGGATTTTGGTCCCACCACGAAAATCGAAAAACTACCGTATCTCGGCTAATTTTGATTTTTACGTCTCGAAACTAGTATATTCGGAATCAGCGTGTCAAGCCGGTTCAGATGACTATAATCATGGAATAGTTTGAAAACAATTTTTTTTTTGTATTTTGACCCCGAAATGTGCAAAACTTTTTTTTCGAAAATTCATCATTATTATACTCATTCGAAGCGGCTTAACACGCTGATTCCGCATAATTAGGTTCCAAGGTCCAATTTTCAAAAATAAGCGAGTTACGGTAATTTTAAGTTTTTCGTGGTGGGACCCAAAATCCCAAAATTTTCAAAATTTTCAAAACCCAGCCGTGATTATACTCATTCGAATCGTCTTAACACCCTGATTCCGAAAAACTAGGTCCCATTGGTCCTAGATCAAAATTGGCCGAGTTACGGTAGTTTTTCTATTTTCGTGATGAGACCAAAATCCAAAAAACTTCAATTTTCCAAAACCAGGGCTTATTTATACTCATCTGAACCGCCTTGACCTGCTGATCCCGACTATCAGGGTTACTGTACCTGAATACACCGTCTCCCCAACTCAGTAGTCACATTCATCGTTCCTTTTAACACTATATCAATGATAGTACCATAAGCATTCGTCGATAGTCTTTCCGTAGCCATTATGAAATTTCCAGCCGCATTATTGATAAGAATTTCCGGATTTTTACCGAATCTGAAAAAATTAAGACTAAGATTTTCTTAGGCCAACCTACTTCGCGTTAATCTCATCAAAAGCGTTGGTAACCATTTGAGGGTCCCGGATATCCATTTGAAATGGTTCACAGATTCCTCCCGTGTTTTTCTTGATCTCCGTGGCTGTCTGCTCCAGTTTTTCCATTCGTCGGGAAGCTATGGCAACGCTGGCTCCTAGTTGAGCGAAAGTGGTGGCTATTGCCTTCCCGATTCCTGTTCCGCCACCCGTTACTAGCGCTAGTTTTCCCTGAAATTAGTTTTAATTAAGGTGAAGAGATTCTCCATGAAATTTTGAGTATTTTGTTAGTTGGAAATTTTTTGATAGCTATTCTGGGGAGTGAGTTATCACCTAAAAACCATTTTTTTTTTCATATTGCTATTTTTAAACACTTGTAACTCTGTTAGTTTAAGAGTTAGCAAAAAGTTGTCAACTACAAAGTTGTTCAGCTTAAAAGACTGCGTATTTCATTAGTTGAAAGTTTTTTGATAGCTCTAAGGGCTAGGGAGATATAAGCAATTAAAAATATTTTTTGATTTTTTATTGAATTCTGAATTGATATTCAGATTCTCCTTGAAATTCTGAGTATTTCGTGCTTTGGAAATTTTTCTCTAGCTTCTCTGCGTCTCGAGATAAACCCTTTTTTAAGTTTAGCCGGCGAGAGAGTGAGAGACGCAGGCGCGCCGACATGTCTGCGTCTCTCGCTCTCTCGCCGCCGCCAACTTCAAACGCGATTATCTCGAGACGCAGAGAAGCTAGAGAAAATTTTCCAACACATAAAAAACTCAGAATTTTAAGGAGAATCTGAATATCTGATCAGATTTACTAAAAAATTAAAAAATTATTTTTAATTGCTTATATCTCGCTAGCCATCAGAGTTATTAAAAAACTTTCAACTAATAAAATACGCACTTTTTTAAGCTGAACAACTTTGTAGTTGACAACTTTTTCCTATCTCTTAAATTAACAGAGTTACAGGAGTTTAAAGTATGCAATATTCAAAATAGCTAGAAAATAGAGCTCACTAACCTTAAAAACGCCATCACGAAGGCAAGGGGAGGTGATGATCGGGAAGAATTTCTCGGGATTTTTGCAGTGAGCCATTTTTCAAAATAATCATTTTAAAGCATTTTTTTGACCTTTGACACCAGTAGCTACGTGGATTTTAAGGGGATTCCACGCTGTTCAGCCTAAAATTTTCTTAGTCATTTCTTGATTGATTAACCACAAAAAAATGATGAGCGTAAGTTCTTTTTAGCTATGCCCTTCTAATAGAGGTTTTAGCGTAACCGTAACCAACACAAATCAATCGGACATCCTAAACAACAAGTGTTGGTGCCGAAGCCAACTGGTGAACCAAGGGGGAAGAATGCGCCGGTTTACTTGGAAAAGAATACGGTACTGGGGAGGAATGAGAATGTGATGATTGAGAAGATGATAGCTGGAGGTGGATTTGGACAGGTTTATCGGGCGAGACATTTGGTGAGTTGGAATCAGTAGTTGGGACCATGTTTTTTTCACCAAAAAACTACCGTAACTTGCTTTATTTTGATTTTTGAGCCTCGAAACTTGGAAATTTGGAATCAGGATGTTAAGCTGGTTCAGAAAACTATAAACAAGCTATACTTTTGAATTTCGAAAAATTTGGGTCCCACCACGAAAATGGAAAAGTTACCGTAACGCGGCTAATTTTGATCTAGGACCAGTGGGACTTGGTTTTTCGGAATCAGGGTGTTAAGCCGGTTCAGTAAACTATAATCTTGGCATATTTTGAAAAAACTTTTTTTTTGGATTTTCATCCCAAAATGTACAAAAAATTTTTTTTCGAAAATATCGCATGATTATACTCATTCGAACCGTCTTAACGCCCTGATTCCGAATATCCAAGTTTCAGGGTCCAATTCTTAAAAATAAGCGAGTTACAGTAGTTTTAAGGTTTTCGTGGTGGGACCAATAATCCCAAAAATTTCAAAATTTTTGAAGTATGGCTTGTTTATACTTTTCTGAACCGTCTTAAGCTCCTGATTCCGAATATCTAAGTTTCAGGGTCGAATTCCTGAAAATAAGCGAGTTACAGTAGTTTTAAGATTTTCGTGGTGGGACCCAAAATCCCGAAATTTTCGATTTTTAAAGTATGGCTTGTTTATACTTTTCTGAACCGGCTTAACACGCTGATTCCGAAAAACCAGGTCCCATCGATCCTAGATCAAAATTAACCAAGTTACGGTAGATTTTGTATTTTCGTCGCGGGACCAAAATCCGAAAAATTTTCATTTTTCAAAACCTAGGCTTGTTTATACTTTTCTAAACCGTCTTAACGCCCTGATTCCGAATATTTAAGCTTCAGGGTCCAATTTTGAAAAATAGCCGAGTTACGGTAGTTTTAAGGTTTTCGTGGTAGGACCCAAAAAATTGACTTTTTCAAAACCTGGGCTTGTTTATACTTTTCTGAACCGGCTTAACCTCCTGATTCCGAATATCTAAGTTTCCGGGTCCAATTTTGAAAATTAAGTGAGATACGGTATATTTTGTATTTTCGTGGTGGGACCAAAATCCGAAAAACTGACTTTTTCAAAACCTGGGCTTCTTTATACTCATTCGAACCGGCTTAACACGCTGATTCCGAAAAACTAGGTCCCATCGATCCTAGCTCAAGTTTAAGCGGGTTACTAAAGGAAAAACCATATTCCAGGACACAAACGAAGAAGTGGCTGTAAAAGTAGAACGCGCCAGTACCAATGACTCTCAACGGATGATTTTAGAATCCAAGGTCTTAGATGATATGCTAGGCATCAAACATTTTCCATCCGTCTACTCCATTGGTCCCCACCATGGCTACAACTATATCGTAATGCAAATGCTCGGGAAAAACCTTGGCGATATTCGGAAACTTCTTCCATCTCGAAAAATCTCTATTCATTCAGCAATTCGTATAGGAATTCAAATAGTCGAAGCCTTATCCTTACTCCATTCCAAAGGATGGCTCCATCGTGACCTTAAACCCACTAACTGCTGCTTAGGCATCGATGAACGCCGTAAAACCGTGTATCTCGTTGACTTCGGCATGTCACGAAAATATCAAAACGACGACGGCACACTTCGGCACACTCGCCATTACTGTGGATTCCGGGGGACCACGAGGTACTGTAGCTACCGTATGCATGATCGTCGTGAGCAGGGACCAGTCGACGATCTTTGGTGTTTGTATTATTCGATGGCTGAATTGATCGAAGGATTTTTGCCGTGGAAGGATTTGGAGTCGGCTGATGAAATGGCGATGGTTAAGAAGATTATGAAGCATGAAGCCATTTTTCCGTGAGTGCGCCTTTTTTGAGGGGGGTGGGGCTTAAATGGGCGGGGCTTAGGTGAGTTTCTAAATGGGTTTTTAAGACAATTTTGGTTTTTTTCATTTTTAGACCGATGGTTTTGGCCCCGCCCCTTTTCTGAATTTAAAGAACGGGGTTTGAAGCTTCGCCCCTTTTTAGGCCACGCCCCTTTTACCTTATTTTTGTATTCGAACTTTTCGGGAATTTAGGCCACGCCTCTTTTTAAGCTCCGCCCATTTTTCGAAAAAAAAATCAGAATTTTCAAAATTAAGCCCCGCCCACTTTTCGACGTTTTTTAGTCAGAAGGATAGGCTCCGCCCCTTTTAGGCCACGCCCCTTTTCTCTCGATTCCGCTCACTTTTAGGTTTTCACAAAAATTGCCTTTTTTGTTTTTTTTTTTCAGAAGGATAAGCTCCGCCCCTTTTTAGGCCACGCCAACTTTTAGGTTACGCCCCTTTTTAAGCCCCGCCCCTTTTTCTCTCGACTCCGCCCACTTTTGAGTTTTTCACAAAAATCAACCTTTTTCGGTGTTTCTGTTAGAGGATAAGCTCCGCCCCCTTTTAGGCCACGCCTCTTTTTAAGCCGCGCCCCTTTTCAGGCTACGCCCACTTAAAAAATAATCAAGCCCCGCCCATTTTTTTAAAAAATAATTAAGCCCCGCCCACTTTTGACTTTTTTTTTAGTCAGATGGATAAGCTCCGCCCCTTTTTAGGCTCCGCCCATTTTGCTTAAGCTCCGTCTATTTTTTACGGCATCGGTTTTTAGGTTCCGACCCATTTGAAGCTCCGCCCCTAAGGTACCGCCTCTATTTTTAGGCCACGCCCCTTTTTCAGGACACGCCCCTTTTCCTAAACTAATCCATGTTTTTTTCCTTTCCAGATCAATGCCATCCCGTTTCGGAAGTTTCGACCGTAACCTCCGTCGCCTCCGTCAAACCCACACGCCAGATTATGTGAAATTCCAAACGATTCTGGCGAGTTGTGTGAAATTTATGGATGATAATGCGGAATTTGAATGGGATGTTTTGGGGATTTAAGTGGGAGGAGACTACTAGAATAAATATTTATTTTAAAAATTTGAAAAAAAAAAATTTTTTTTTCTGAAAAATAATTATCATAAATTAGGGTTAATTAGAGGTAATTAGGGGTAATTATCACAGAAAAAATTGCGTAATTAAGTAAAATTAAGTATTAAATTAGGTATTTGTACATTTTTAGGATTTGACTAGCATTTGAAATTCAGCACTTTTTTTGGGGGAGGAGTAGAGCTCAGCTACTGGAGAGGACTCTTCTAGAAAAATTAATTTTGAAAAAAATGAAAAAAATTGAGCATTTTGGAATGAGATGAGGGGGAAAAATTTAAAAAAAAACAGGGAATTACTTAAAAATGCGTCCTTGTCGAGATAGAGCGTCGGGGCGATTCGGTTGACTGTAGGTTGGAACGTTGTAGTTGACGGGTTCCACGTCGGGGCGGTAGGATGGGGGTTGACCCTAGAAAAAATTAATCAAAAAAAAAAAATTTTTTTTTTTGAAATTTTTTTTGAAAGTCCCATTTTCCTCCATTTTCATGACTTCTAACCTTGAAATTCGAATTCCCCACCTCTAATTACCCCTATCTACTTTTTAGTTGGGTCTCTAACTCTCATTTTCGAAATCTGTGCATTTTGACGTGATTCACTCGGTGTATGCACAGAACCAAAACTACAGTAATCCAAAATCCTTTAAAAAATAGATAGAGACGCAGAGAAAAATGATTAGGGGGTAAAAAAGGGTGAGCAATCTGAATTTGAAGTCAGTTTTTGGAAATCTAAATTTTTTCATGGAGCTACAGTAATCCGAAATTTCAAAAAATTCAAAAAATAGCTAGAGGCTCGGGAATAAGTTTTCTGGGGTAGTTTTAAGGGCTGATCACGAATTTGATAATGAAATTTGATAAAAATTGTTTTTAGAAGCAAAAACCCTTAATTTAATAATTTTTTTAGGCCTAACTCAAAAACCACTAGTCTAGGGTCATTTTTAATATCAAATTCGTGATCCTTGTGGCTTTTTACCCCTATCTAGGTGGTTTCCACGTGATTCTAGAAAAGTCCGCAATTTGCCGTGATACCCTCGGTGTATGCACAGAATCAAAACTACAGTAATCCAAAATCGTTCAAAAAATATATAGGGCTTCGGGGAAAAGTGGGTTTGGGGTAAAAAGAGGTGAGGAATCCGAATTTGAAGTCAAAAATGAGTTATCTGCATTCTCCAGTGAGCTACAGTAACCCAAAAAATTCAAAAAATTCGAAAAATAGCTGAAGCCTCGGGAAAAAGTCTGCTAGGGTAGTTTTGGCCGCTGATCATGAATTTAACAACCAAATTCGGTGAAAACCATTTTTAGAAGCAAAAACCCAAAATTAATAATTTTTTACCCTCTAGCTCGAAAACTAAAAGTCTAGGGTCATTTTCAAAATTAAATTCGTGATCCTTGGGCCTTTTTACCCCTATCCAGACGGTTTCCAGACAATTCTGGAAAAGTCCGCAATTTGACGTGATCCCCTCGGTGTACGCACAGAACCAAAACTACAGTAATCCAAAATCGTTCAAAAAATATATAGGGCTTCGGGGAAAAGTGGGTTTGGGGTAAAAAGAGGTGAGGAATCCGAATTTGAAGTCAAAAATGAGTTATCTGCATTCTCCAGTGAGCTACAGTAACCCAAAAAATTCAAAAAATTCGAAAAATAGCTGAAGCCTCGGGAAAAAGTCTGCTAGGGTAGTTTTGGCCGCTGATCATGAATTTAACAACCAAATTCGGTGAAAACCATTTTTAGAAGCAAAAACCCAAAATTAATAATTTTTTACCCTCTAGCTCGAAAACTAAAAGTCTAGGGTCATTTTCAAAATTAAATTCGTGATCCTTGGGCCTTTTTACCCCTATCCAGACGGTTTCCAGACAATTCTGGAAAAGTCCGCAATTTGACGTGATACCCTCGGTGTATGCACAGAATCAAAACTACAGTAATCCAAAATCATTCAAAAAATAGATAGAGCTTCGGAGAAAAGTGGGTTTGGGGTAAAAAGAGGTGAGGAGTTCGAATTTGAAGTCAGATTTTGAAAATCTGCATTTTGTCGTGCTGGTACAGTAACCCGAAAAAATTAAAATAATGCTAGAGGGGCAGAGAAAAATGGGTTAGGGGTAGTTTTAGGTGGGGAATTCGAATTTGAAGTTAGTTTTTGGAATTTTTTTTCAAAAGAAAAAATTGGAAAAAAAATTTTGAGAAAAAAATTTTTTTTCAAACAAAGCAACTTACCATCAATTGCTGTAATCTCTGCGAAAAAACATCACTATCATCGGCACTTCCTCCCGACGTCGCAATATAATTCTGGCTAGTGATCTGGCCACCGTAACCCTGCGGGATCGGTTGGTTAGGCTGTTGGCTAAGGCTTAAGGGGTTCTGCTGGACTCCAGGCGCCGGTTGAACGTTCACCGGATTTCCAAATTCGTTTAGTACCCTAAAAAATATTATTTTTTGGGTTACTGTACCCGTGCCACTTACGTGCCGATCCTCGGGGCGTTGGTATGTGCGCTAACCGATATTTGATGCTCACTATTCACACTATTCCCTAATCCATTACCATTTAAGCCACCAACTTGGTTCCGTGGGTCGTTACTGTAGTTTAGAAAAAAATGTTTTAATAGTGCCCTTATATTAGAGTAACCTACTTATTAAAACCATATTGAGTGGTACGGTAGCTTGGCTGCCCTCCAAACCCATTCATATTGCTGTTCGTGTTACCAGAAGAAACCGACGGTCTAAAAAATCGGATGCCCTTGTATTAGGGGGTTTTGGGAACTTACTGTTGAGCTGTGTAGCCGCTATTGACATTGGTGGCAAAGGGGTAGCCAGGCTGCAAAAAAAATTTTTTTTTTTTTGAAATTTATTTTTCCAAAATTCAAAAAAAGTGTATTTATAGCGATTTTCAAGAATTTTCACTGCGGAATTCGAATTCCCCACCCTTAATTACCCCTATCTAGCTTTTAGCTGGGTCTCTAACTCTCATTTTTGAAATCTGTGCATTTTGGCGTGATGCCCTCGGTGTATGCACAGAATAAAAACTACAGTACCCTAAAATCGTTCAAAAAATAGGTAGAGACGCAGAGAAAAATGATTAAGGGGTAAAAAAGGGTGAGGAATCTGAATTTGAGCTTAGTTTTTGGAAATCTGCATTTCCCCGTGAGCTACAGTAATCCGAAAATTCAAAAACTTCAAAAATTAGCTAGAAACTCCTAGAAAAAGGGTTCCGGCTTAGTTTTTCACGCTGATCACGAATCTGTAATTTTCTAAGCTTAGTTCTCAAAAAACCCGAAAAAAAAGCTTTAAAAATACAATTTTTAACCAAAAAACTGGTTTCAAAGTCAATATTTCCAAATTTTCATGTCAAATTCAAATTCTACAGGTCAAATTACCCCTATCCGGGTGGTTTCCGCAAGATTTCAGAAAAGTCCGCAATTTGTCGTAAGGCGCTCGGTGTATGCACAGAATCAAAACTACAGTAATCCAAAATCGTTCAAAAAATAGATAGAGACGCAGAGAAAACTGATTAGGGGGTAAAAAAGGGTGAGGAATCTGAATTTGAGGTCAGATTTTCAAAAAATTGAGTTTTCCCAGGAGCTACAGTAACCCGAAAAGTCAAAAACTTCAAAAATTAGCTAGAAACTCCTAGAAAAAGGGTTCCGGCTTAGTTTTTCACGCTGATCACGAATCTGTAATTTTCTAAGCTTAGTTCTCAAAAAACCCGAAAAAAAAGCTTTAAAAATACAATTTTTAACCAAAAAACTGGTTTCAAAGTCAATATTTCCAAATTTTCATGTCAAATTCAAATTCTACAGGTCAAATTACCCCTATCCGGGTGGTTTCCGCAAGATTTTAAAAAAGTCCGCAATTTGTCGTAAGGCGCTCGGTGTATGCACAGAATCAAAACTACAGTAATCCAAAATCGTTCAAAAAATAGATAGAGACGCAGAGAAAACTGATTAGGGGGTAAAAAGGGGTGAGGAATCTGAATTTGAGCTTAGTTTTTGGAAATCTTGATTTTTAGGGGAGCTACAGTAATCCAAAAAATTGAAAAATTGAAAAATTAGCTAGAAACTCCTAGAAAAAAGGGTTCGGGGGTAGTTTTAAGCGGTGATCACGAATTTAACCTTAATTTTTCGAAAAACCTATTTTTTCCGCTTCAAACCCAATTTTTTTCAAAAAAAAAAACTAACAGCCTGCCTCCTCATTTCCGGTCCAATCGCCAAACCATTAGACCCATACGGCTGTGTATTATACTCAGTATTTCCATTCTGTCCATTAACCCCATTAAGATTCACAACTCCATTAACCGCCGGATGATATCCAGATGGTTGCCGTGAGTTTTGCATAGCTTGTTGCTGATTTTGCATTCTTTCTTGCTGCATTTGAGCTACGGATGGGTTCTGAGCGTATGGTCCAGTTTGAGCGATCCCGTTAAGTGGTGTCATATAGTTTTGAAGTTGTTGGGGACCCTGCTGGGTCCCTTGCCCTGTCACAACTCCATAAACATTATTTCTAAGATCCCCAATCGCATTTCCAACTTGTCCAACAAACTGTCCCGTAGCATTCATCATCTGACGGGGCATCCCGCTAAGAGGAATCCAACGACTATCATTAGGACCATTGCTACCATAGGACACCTGCATATGCTGTCGGTTACGGTAATAGTTCTCGAAATCTTGCTGATTTTGTTCGATGGTATTGGCTTGAGCGTAGGTACGCCATTCTGGGACGAATAGATAGAAGCAGTCTTGTTGTTTGATGTTTAGGTATTCATCGTTATTGTCAGAAGCGTTTCTCATGATACCGTATTGGGGAAGGCAGAAATCGTAGCAATCTGTGCACCGACGGTCTGGAAATGGCTTAGTTAGGCTTAAAAGGCTCTGGGGCTTACTTCTCTGATCGGAAGTTGGCTGAAGTTGTACAATTCGGGAGCCATTGCACTCTGGAATGGGCGGGTTAAACATTGACTGGGCCTGTAATCTTAAGGATATTTTTTTTCAAAAAAAAAAAAAAAATTTTTTTTTCAAAATTTTTTCCAATCTAAAACTCAAAATCAACGATTCTAACCTTGAGATTCAAATTCCCCACCTCCAATTACCCCTAACTAGCTTTTTCCCTGGCCTCTAACTCGAAATTTTGAAATCTGTGCATTTTGACGTGATGCCCTCAGTGTATGCACAGAATCAAAACTACAGTACCCTAAAATCGTTTAAAAAATAGATAGAGACGCAGAGCAAAATGATTAGGGGGTAAAAAGGGGCGAGGAATCCGAATTTGAAGTCAGATTTTGAAAATCTGCATTTTCCCGTGAGCTACAGTAACCCGAAAATTCAAAAAATAGCTAGAAACTCCTGGAAAAAGGATCTTAGGGTAGTTTTAGGCGCTGATCACGAATCTAACATTTTCTAAGCCTAGTTCTCAAAAAAACCCCCAAAAAACCCTTAAAAAGTCAATTTTCAACCAAAAAATAGGTTTAAAACTGAATATTTCCAAATTTAAATGGCAAATTCGAGTTCTACAGGTTAAATTACCCCTATCTAGATGGTTTCCGCGAATTTTTAGAAAAGTCCGCAATTTGTCGTAAGGCGCTCAGTGTATGCACAGAATCAAAACTACAGTACCCTAAAATCGTTCAATAAATAGATAGAGACGCAGAGAAAAGTGATCAGGGGGTAAAAAAGAGTGAGGAATCCGAATTTGAAGTCAGATATCGGAAACCTGCATTTTCCCGTGAGCTACAGTAATCGGAAAATTCAAAAAATTCAAAAAATAGCTAGAAACTCCTGGAAAAAGGATCTTAGGGTAGTTTTAGGCGCTGATCACGAATCTAACATTTTCTAAGCCTAGTTCTCAAAAAAACCCCCAAAAAACCCTAAAAAAGTCAATTTTCAACCAAAAAACTGGTTTAAAAGCCATCATTTCTCAATAATAATGTCAAATTCGTGTTCTACAGGTCAAATTACCCCTATCCAGGTGGTTTCCGCGAATTTTTAGAAAAGTCCGCAATTTGTCGTAAGGCGGTCGGTGTATACACAGAATCAAAACTACAGTACCCTAAAATCGTTCAAAAAATAGGTGGAGACGCAGAGAAAAGTTATTTTGCGGTAAAAAAGGATGAGGAATCTGAACCTGAGCTTAGTTTTTCAAAAAACAAATTCAAAAAAAAAACATTTTTTTTTCAATTTTTTCAAAAACTTACCGCATTAGTAGACTGCAAGGGAGCCGGTATCCAAGACCAAACAGATTGCCATCCATCTGTTTGCTGATGTTTAAGCACAGAACTCTTAGCAGCTTTCCTAACATCTCCAGCATTTGGCATCGAAGATCGATCCAATGGGAGGATGAAACAGTATAGATTTTTGCCGTTAGCACTGAGTGATTGATCGATGACTATTACTTGATTCTGGAACTTTAATTATTTCAAAAAATCCAAATTTAAGGGTCAAACCTGATTAAAATCATAGTAATTAATATAATTCCCTTTGATCGGCGGTGATCCATTGATATGGAATCGAATTCTTTCTTTCTCAGCTTTCATTTCAATTCTCGACGAAGAATTCTGTCCGTTTGTCAACGCAGGTGGTGCCATCCATGTGAAAGTGGCTTGTTTTGGGGAGGGAAGGACTTGAGAGAGGATAACGATGATTATGATGGCTACTATAAGAGCCAAGAGGAGACAGAGGCAACATCCCATGATTGAGGGCTTTTTGCAGCTGGAAATAAGTATTTTTTTAATTTTTGGATGCTACGTTAGATTTTAGGTGGTTTCCAATTTGAAATTTTTTTCTAGAGGGATGGGGAGCCGAGTTATGAGCCATATTATTAGGTGTGGTATTTTAGAACCCTTGTAACTTGGTTCCCGTAAGAGCTATGAAAAAATTGTTAACTAATGAATTGTTTAGCATAAAAAGCTGCATATTTCGTTAGTTGACCTTTTTTTGATAGCTCTTAAACTAGCCGAGATACAGGCGTTTGAAGAAACGGGCCGCAAAATAGAGAAACGTGGAGGCTGCACGCTCTCGCTAAACTTTAGAGGTTTATATCTCGGCTACCGTAATTGCTATCAAAAAGCTGTCAACTAGTGAATTGTTAAGCATGAAAAACTAGGTATTTTGTTAGTCGAAAGTTTTTTGATAGCTCTTAAATTAGCCGAGTTATAGGCGTTTGAAGTTGCGCACCACAAAAAAAAAAAGAAAGAAAGCCGCCCTCTTGAACGCAACTTCAAACGTTTATAACTCGGCTACCGTAACTGCTATCAACAAACTTCCAACTAATGAAATAGAGCTCTTAATAAGGCCTATATTTCATTAGTTTACCACTTTTTGATATCTCTCAAACTACTCGAGTTATAGACGTTTCAAGTTGCTCACCGCAAAAAAGAAAGATGGATGCTGCGCGCTCTCCCTAAACTTTAAAGGTTTATATCTCGGCTACCGTAATCGCTATCAAAAAGCTGTCAACTAATCAAATATTGCCCTTAATATGAGCAATATTTTATTAGTTAATCATTTTTTGATAGCTCTTAAGCTAAGCGAGATATAGGAGTTTAAAGTTGCGCGCCCCAAAGACTGCGCTCTTTTCGCGGGGGGTGAGCATTTTCAAACAGCTGTATCTCGGCTACCGTGACCGCTATCAAAAAACTTTCAACTAATGAAATATTGGCCTTATTATGGGCTATATTTTGTTAGTTAATGACTTTTTGATATTTCTTGAACTAAGCGAGATATAGGCGTTTGAAGTTGCGCGCTCCAAAAAAAGAAAAGTGGAGGTTGCGCGCTCTCCCTAAACTTTAAAGGTATATATCTCGGCTACCGTAACCGCTATCAAAAAACTTTCAACTAACAAAATGTAGCCCTTAACAAGTCCTACATTTCACTAGTTAATCATTTCCCTCTATCTCCTAAACCAACAAAGTTACACCCGTTTCAAAAAACCCACAAATTTTTCAGCTCCTGAAGCCGATTCCTTTTCGGCTTATTCTCCTTTTTCTTCGATTCCTTTCCTTTTCTCTTCTGACTGGGAGGTGATGGATTTGGTCCAGTGATAATGGATCCGGATCTTGATCCAGGCATACTTCCCATACTATGAATGGTCCCGGCGGGTCTTGGAATCGAAACTAGTCGGGGGTCCGTGGAGAACACTTTTTGGAGGGGTTGGCCTTGAGTCTGCAAAATTGCTCATTTTAAGAAATTACTAAGATTAAAAAATGAGCCACCTCGGTTACCGTATCCCGACTCGTACTTCTACCACTATCCCCATCACCGTCAATGTAGCGGACTGACTGAACTCGCGCGTGTACTGTCTCTATCTCCTAAGCATCAGGGTTACGGTAGCTAAGGATTTTCAAGACCTACCGAAAATTGGGTGGTAAAAACGTTTGGTTGTTGTAATCCGGTTATCGATGAAGCCCTGGAATTCACTGAAAACGTGGTTGACATGGGGGCGGCTGGGCGAGGGGGCTGGAATAAGGGTGCTCTTTTAATAGAGGGGATTTTTGTTTTTTGTTACCGGTTGCTTTGGGACCATGGGGTCTCCTCCAACTTGGACCAAGTTGTTCCAACTGTTTCGACGTTGGCCAGACATGGCTTCTGCAAAAAAATTAAATTGAAAAAAAATTTTTTTTTGGATTTTTTTTTGGAATTTTTTTTTTCCAAATTTCACATGGAAATAATGAAAATCACGAATCTCAAATTCGAATTCCCCACCCCTTTTTACCCCTATCTAGTTTTTAGTTGGGTCTCTAACTCTCATTTTTGAAATCTGTGCATTTTGACGTGGCGCCCTCGGTGTATGCACAGAATCAAAACTACAGTAATCCAAAATCGTTCAAGAAATAGATAGAGACGTAGAGAAAAATGATTAGGGGGTAGTTTTAGACGCTGATTACGAATCTAAAGTCAGATTTCTAAAATCCGCATTTTGACGTGAGCTACAGTAATCCAAAAATTCAAAAAATTCAAAAATTAGCTAGAACTTCAGGAAAAAAGTTTTTTGGGCTAGTTTTAGGCGCAGATCACGAATCTGACATTTTCTAAGCTTAATTCTCAAAAATCCCGATAAAAAACCCAAAAAAATGTCATTTTTAACCAAAAATAGGTTTCAAAGTCAAAATTCCAAGATTTTGATGTCAAATTCGAGGTCTACAGGTCAAA
Source organism: Caenorhabditis wallacei (assembly GCA_963932035.1). Classification (NCBI taxonomy): domain Eukaryota; kingdom Metazoa; phylum Nematoda; class Chromadorea; order Rhabditida; family Rhabditidae; genus Caenorhabditis; species Caenorhabditis wallacei. The sequence goes on from OZ009934.1 coordinate 1,097,247, forward strand.
TTACCCCTATCTAGACGGTTCTTCGGCGATTTTAGAAAAGCCCGCAATTTGACGTGATGCCCTCGGTGTATGCACAGATTCAAAACTACAGTACCCTAAAATCGTTCAAAAAATAGATAGAGACGCAGAGAAAAATGATTACGGGGTAAAAAGGGGTGAGAAATTCGAATTTAAGGTTAGTTTTTGGAAATCTAAAGTTTTTCGTGGAGCTACAGTAATCAAAAAAATCCGAAAAAATAAAAACTAGCTAAAATCTCGAGAAAAAAGTCTCCTGCCTAATTTTTCACACTAAATCCAAATTTCCTATTCAAAACTCACGATTAGGACCGGTTCCAGACATGGTGCTCCATGAGTCCTCAGTTGCCGCCGAATTTCGATATGATGGTGGAGGTCCTGGAAAAGAAGAAATGTCATTTGATATACTTAAGTCAATATGTGACTCTCTCCCGATTTGACATAACACAATAACATTTATTAGAATGGGAAGGGGGGAACAAGTGTTTGCTCATAGTTATGCGAAGGGATGGGATTATATGGGAACCTCCGCACTGTGGTAAAATTATGATTTAGAAATATTGGGAATGATTTGGGAGAAGTTTTGGCTAAAATTGGAACAAAAAATTTTCATTTAAAAAAAATTCCAAAAAACCGCTCTAAAAATAATTTTCATAAAAAACTGAGCTCAAATTCGAATTCCCCACCTAAAACTACCCCTTAACCATTTTTCTCTGCCACTCTAGCTTCATTTTAATTTTTTCGGGTTACTGTACCTGACACCGCACGAAAAAATGCAGATTTCCAAAAACTAACTTCAAATTCGAATTCCTCACTCTTTTTTACCCCTTAATCAATTTTCTCTGCGTCTCTATCTATTTTTTGAACGATTTTAGATTACTGTAGTTTTGATTCTGTGCATACACCGAGGGCATCACGTCAAAATGCACAGAATTTAAAAATGAGAGTTAGAGACCCAACTAAAAGCCAAAATGGGGTAAAAAGGGACGGGGAATTCAAATTTCAAGCTTAGAACCCTTGAATGTGAACGAAAATGGGTCAGATTAGTAAAAAAAAATGTCAAAAAAAAAAATGAAAAATTTTTTTTTTCATTTTTTCAATTTTTTCTCTTACCTTGCCAATAAAACGTCATTTTCATTCTATTTTAATATTAAAATCAATGAGAATACACTAGCACCTAGTCAACCAACCTATAGGGCCAATGACAGGTGTACCGGTTCGGATTACCTACCCCTTGGAGGGGGGTTCTTAAGGAAATGAGGCTATTAGGCTAATGGAAATGGTCAAATAAGGAAATTAAAAGGAAATTGGATGATTTAGGCCAAAAAAAAATTTTGAAAAATTTTTGAAAAAATCCAAAATTTCGAAAAAAAAATTTTTTTTTCGAAAATCCAATTTTTATCTTTTTTTAAGGTTTTCTAGCTTGAAAATTAGGTCCTGGACGAATTTTTACTATTCTAGGCCACCCAACTATACTATTTTCCCACTACATATATGTATTTGCATATGTTATTAGTTCAAGTAGGTAGGGAAACGGGGGGAAGTTATGCGGGAATTCAGGGGTTTTGGACTATTTTGAATGATATAAAAGTTATTGGTGAAGAATTGAAGAGATTTTGAGATTTTAAATTTTTTTTTTAAATTTCAAAAAAATCAAAATTTCCAAAAAAAAATTTTTTTTTAATTTCCAGTTTTTATTAACTAAATCGATGTATTTTCATACTCTGAGCAACTTTTTCTCTTGACGCAACCCTTGAAAATCACTCTAAACTCCCTAATCTCGCTAAAAACTGAATTCCCCCTGTGTACTCCTCTCGGACAATCTTACCTTGACCCCTCGGTTCGTGGTCCAGGGCGGGGAATTGGGTGACTATCTGATTGGGGCGTGACATGGTCAGAGACCCTGTGGTCTGAAAAAATGATTTTTGAAAAAAAAAAAACTGAAAAAGGTGGAAAAGAAAAAATTCAAAAAATTCAAAAAAAAAAAATTTTTTTTTCGAAAAACTAACTTCAAATTCAGATTCCTCACCCTTTTTTACCCCCTAATCATTTTTCTCTGCGTCTCTATCTATTTTTTGAACGATTTTGGATTACTGTAGTTTTGATTCTGTGCATACACCGAGGGCATCACGTCAAAATGCACAGATTTCAAAAATGAGAGTTAGAGACCCAGACAAAAGCTAAATAGGGGTAATTAAGGGTGAGGAATTCGAATTTCGAGGTTAAAATTGTTATAAATCACTAAAAATGCAATTTTTCGAAAAAAAATTTTTTCGAAATTTCAAAAATTCAAAAAAAAAATTTTTTTTAATCAATGTCAATAGTGGTTACACATCCAAGGAATCTGAAATTCACATTTAAAATTCTCAAAAAATCACTAGAATCCAGAGATTTTGAAAAAAAAAATTCAAAAAAAGTAGCTACAGTACAACCATAGATCACGAAATTTGCATAATATACGAAAACATCAAAGATGAAGAGCAAAAGAAGAAAAAGTTTGTTATTCATTGTGAGGGTCAGTCAGCTGAGAAGCCGCGGGACTGTATACATTTGCAAATGCAGAAGCCTCACTCTCTTTTATTCCAAACGGCGTATATCAAAACAAATAGAACTCTCCTCCTCCAACCGACGGTTCCCTTATAATCTTGAGCCTTCTCACAGAGGAAATACATCAGTTGCATAAAACTGAACTTTGGAATGGAATAATGAGCAATGGAACAGGGGAAAAATTAAAATTCTGGGAAAACTAAGCCCGGATTCGAAATCAGCGCGGAAAACTAGGTCGGAACCATTTTTCTAGAAGTTTCTAGCTCTATTTTAAGGTTTTCCGGATTACTGTAGTTTTGAATTACTGTAGCTCTCGGAAAAATGCAGATTCTGATTTTTTGACTTCAGATTCGAATTCCTCACCCTTTTTTACCCCCTAATCATTTTTCTCTGCGTCTCTATCTATTTTTTAAACGATTTTGGATTACTGTAGTTGTGATTCTGTGCATACACCGAGTGAATCACGTCAAAATGCACAGATTTCAAAATTGAGAGTTAGAGACCCAGACAAAAGCCGAGACGGGGTAAAAAATGACGGGGAACTTGATTTTGATAACTAGAACTTCTGAAAATTTCAAAATCGCTCAGATTTTTGAGTTTTTATCACAGAATTCAACCAAAAAGTGATTTAAAAATCAAAATTAAAGAAAAATGACTTTGGCATCAGATTCTACGACTTAAACTACACCTAATCCCGTTTTTCTGGGTATCTAGCTAATTTTTGAATTTTTGGGTTACTGTAGCTCACGGGAAAATGCAGATTTTGAAAAAACTAACTTCAGATTCGAATTCCTCACCCTTTTTTACCCCCTAATCATTTTTCTCTGCGTCTCTATCTATTTTTTGAACGATTTTGGATTACTGTAGTTTTGATTCTGTGCATACACAGAGGGTATCACGTCAAAATGCACTATTTTCAAAAAACTTGTAACTACCGTCTAGATAGGGGTAAAAAGACCTAAGCAACTCGAATTTCATGTTGAAAATTCATAAAAATTGAGTTAAAGCCTAGGTTTTCAAAAAAAAATTAGAAAAAAAAATCAAAAAAAGGAAAAAAAAATCGATTTTCTCCTTTTAAAATGCTCCAAAAAGCGTTTCCCAACACAAAAACATTGCTCATTGTGTCAAAAAACAGGCGGGGAAAACACTTGTGCCTTCCGCCGACCACTTAAAGGATTACGGTATCTAAAGAACCCGGAAGTCAAAAACCACCCCAAAAAAACCCAAAATTTCCCAATTTTTTCATAGAATTTAATGAAAATTCAATGAATTCATAATGTTGAAGAGGTTGAAGGGAAATTGGTGGTCAGTAAGGGAACCGAGAAGGTCAAAGGCAAATATTTGGTGAGCTCGGGAGCTCCTGCCGCTGTACTACTAGGAGGGAACACCTTGGTGGGTACACAAACATATATACATATATAACAGGAAAAATGTGTATAGGAAGAATTACGGGGGAAAGGAAAGTCATTGAATTTCTAAAAAGTCGGTTGAAATTGAAATTTAGTACTGGACCCACTTTTGAAATTGATATAACTCCATTCCGGTTAAAGCTAGCAAAAAGTGATCAAATACAAAAATGAAGAGCGCGTCATGCTGCGTATTTCATTAGTTAAAAGTTTTTTGATAGCTCTCAAACTAGCCGAGATACAAGCGTTTGAAGTAGCGCGCCGTCCCAGACTAACTGTCTGCGCTCTCTTTTCGGGGCGCACTACTTCAAACGCTCATATCTCGGCTAGATTAAGAGCTATCAAAAAACTAACAACTAACAAAATTTAGCCCTTATTATGAGCTACATTTCATTAGTTGACAACTTTTTGATAGCTCTCACGGTAACCGAGTTATACCAGTTTTAGTGACACATACCTTTGAAATGATGAATTTAGCTCAAATTCCTCCAAATCTCCAAATCCTTAAATTTTCCTTTAATTCCAGTGAAAATACAAGTTTTTTAGAGTTTTTAACATTGTAGAAGCCTGCTGATCATCCTAATTTATCACAATTTTACCTGAAAATCATTTATTCATCAATATCTAATTTTCGGATATTTATTAATGCGCCTATAACTCGGTTACCATTAAAGCTAGCAAAAAGTGGTCAGCTAACAAAATATTGCTTGAAATAAGGGCTACATTTCATTAGTTGAAAGTTTTTTGATAGCTGTTACGGTAGCCGAGATACAAGCGTTTGAAGTAGCGCGCTCCTGAAAAGATAGCGGAGACAGTCTGGGGACGGCGCGCAACTTCCAACGCCTGTATCACGCTTAGTTTAAGAGCTATCAAAAAACGTTCAACTAATGAAATACGCAGTTTATTAAGCTGAACAACTTTGTAGTTGACAACTTTTTTCTGTCTTCAACGAGAAAAAAGTTATATCAGTTTTAAAGTTGTTATCATCATTATTATTGTTATTATTACTAACTCGGTATTTCTCCACAACTTTCTTACTAAAATGTCGCAACTTTCGCACAAACTTCTCACACTAGTCGTTTATCTCACGCACAGAGAGTGTGAAAAAGTCGCGAGAAAGTTGTGAAAAGAGCGTACGGTAGTTGTGAAACGCTGCGCCGTATTACTTTTTCCGCTCTGAAATGAGCCCAATAAATACAAGATCATTTAAAAAGATTTTATTCTTAGAATATAATTTAAAAAAAAAAGAAAATATATAAACGGTGGAGAAAATTAATTATACATAAGTTGTTCAGTTGACTCGTTTTGGGGCGGTGATCTCGGATCCTTCACATTGTTTTGAAATCGCTTGATTCTGAAATAATAAATAATGAGTAATACTCGTGATTATACTGAAGCATCGACAAGATTGCCGACAATTATTTCGACAAATGTCGAGTTGTCGTGAGGATCAGAAGAATTGTCGACAACTAACGCCTTCATCGACAGTTAATCGAAGAGTTGTCGACACAACATTTTTCGACATTTGTCGACATTTTCCACATAAAGTCGGCGCGTTACTCTAGTAGCGGAATATTAACTTACGGAATATTAACTTATTGTAAGGTTTATTCCATTGAACAATCGTTAGAAGAATCCATTACAAATTGTAACTCGGAGCCGTTTTATCAAATTTTTCCATTGAAGATTCCGGATCTCTGCAATTTTTTATTTTAACTTTAATGTTTGATATTTTGAGAAAGCTCACCTCAAATGGATTCGATTCGTTTTGTTCTCTGAAGTAGTTAATAAAAATAGGCATGCTGGGATATCCCATGATACGTGACAGAAAGGAAAAAATGAATAAAAATAAATACATTTTATTAAAGTAAGTTTATTAGATGATGTTGAGAAAAATTTAGCAATTTTAGATTTTAAATAATTTAGTAAAACGGGAGTAAATTAAAAAATAGTTGACTCCAACGAAAATGTGCAGCGGTGAAAAAAAATGCGTGAGACGAGTCGATCAACTTTCAGCAGAAAGTTGTCCTATCATCGCACGAAAGTTGTGAAAACTTCATGTTCGCGCAAAAGTTGCCAGAACCCAGTGCGAAAGTTGCGAGGACTCTGTTGTCTTGCGAAAGTTGTGAGAAGTTCGCACAAAAGTTGCGACGGTACTAAAGTTCGTGCGAAAGTTGTGGAGAAATACCGAGAAATTAATAATCATTAATCACTTTGTTCGCACCTTTTTTTTCAAACAAAAACAAGTATAATATTAACTTTAGGATATAGATCAGCGTCACAATTTCTCTGCGTCTCCCCCCAATTTTTGCCGCTGATGTACCTCCGAATGGTCAGAGAATGATGACATCAAAACTAGTATTTATAAGACCTTGACTTGTCATAAATCAAAAAATGCCTTCAATTCCACTTTATTTACCTTTTTTCATCCTATTTTTCCCCTTAATCACTGCAAAATGTCCATCCAACTCATTCTGCTTCTCAGCTGAAAATGGGACAACTGAAATTACGGTATCTTGTGAAAAAGAGGAGTTGATAAGTTTGAAATGGAAAACGAAGGAGAGAAGATCTACTGTCATGATTAATAATGGGGTAAGAATAAAAAAACTTAATTCGGCAGGATAGACAATAAATAATTTTTTTACATAAAAAAAAAATTTTTTGAACTCCTCGTGGACAAAATTTTTTTTTCGGAAAACTGAATTTTAAAAATATAGATCGATGTATTTTTGTATTCTGAGCAACTTTTTCTCTTGGACCAACCCTTGAAAATCACTATAAACCCCCTAAATCCGGGAAAAACTAATTTTAGGCTGTGTAGTCCTCGTGGACAATTTTTTTGGTTTTTCGTTGGTTTTTTCGATGGATTGGATCTAATTGCGCTTAAAACTACTCTAGAATTGAATTATCAACTAATATTGTCCAAGAGGAGTGCAAATTCAAAAATCCAAAAAAGTCAGTTTTGTAGTCCTCGTGGACAAATTTTTTTTTTGAAAAATCGATTTTTTAAAATGGAATCCGGTGTATTTTTGTATTCTGAGCAACTTTTTCTCTTGGACCAACCCTTGAAAATCACTCTAAACCCCCTAAATCGAGGAAAAACTAAAATTTAGGTTTTGTACTCCTCGTGGGCAATTAAACAAAATTTTTTTTTGGAAGTTTAGATTAAAAATATTTATAAAAAAGAGAAAACTATAAAAATGAATGAAAAAAGGACTAATTATACAATAGCTTAGATGGCTCCGCCCCTTTTTACGATATAAGCAATGTACCATCTTCACATTGTTATCTATTATAATAAATCTAAGATATAATTAATTAAGGACAATAGAACAAAGATAATGATGTGAAAATGGCACATTCATTATCTCCACATCTAGAAACAAAGGAATATTGTCCACGAGAAGTACAAAATCAAAAAAAAAAATTTTTTTCGATTTTTTGAAATTTTATTAGTTAGATCGATGTATTTTTGTACGCTGAGCAACTTTTTCTCCTGGAGCAACCCTTGAAAATCACTCTAAACCCCTTAAAATAGCGAAAAACTGAAATTTGGTTTTTGTCCTCCTCGTGGACAAAATTTTTTTTTTGAAAAATCAAAATTTCAAAATGGTATCCGGTGTATTTTTGCATTCTGAGCAACTTTTTCTCTTGGAGCAACCCTCAAAAATTGCGTTAAACCCCTTAAATCCGGGAAAAACTGAATTTAGGTTGTGTACTCCTCGTGGACAATTTTTAATTTGTTTTCAGCTTAATCTCCTCCAATTTGTATGTGGATTCCCGACTGGTAGCACTAATTTGGATGTGATAAAATATAAAATTGATGTTTTGGAATCGGAAAATTCGACGAGTTGTCAAGTGGATTTTAAGCAATTAAATTCGGTGTTAAGGAAGGTAATTAGTGATAATTAGTTAATTAATTGGCCAATTAATTAAAAAATTTCAGAACGAATTATCCTACCTTCAATTCAAAAAAGAAAAATCGAATTGGTTCAAATTCACGGATATTTGCAATCCTAAAATTGAGGGATTAAGTAAGCCGGTCAAAAGGTTGTTAGTCAAAATTCATGGTTAGTTTTGATTTTTATCAAAATCTAGTGGAAAATTTGAAATCAGCGTGAAAAACTGAGCAGGGAGCTTTTTTTCTAAGAGGTCCTAGCTATTTTTTAAATTTTCGGGTTTTTTGGATTACTGTAGCTCCTCTAAAAATGCAAGTTTTCCAAAATCTGATTTTAAAATCGAATTCCTCACCCCTTTTTACCCCCTAATCATTTTCCTCTGCGTCTCTATCTATTTATTGAACGATTTTAGGTTACTGTAGTTTTGATTGTGTGCATACACTGACTACCTTACGACAAATTGCGGACTTTTCTAAAAACTTGCGGAAACCATCTAGATAGGGGTAACTTGACCTGTAGAACTCGAATTTGACATTGAAATCTGGAAATAATGGCTTTGAAACCTATTTTTCGGTTAAAAATGACATTTTCTAAGGGTTTTTTTCGGATTTTCTGAGAAACAAGCTTAGAAAATGTCAGATTCATAATCAGCGCTTAAAACTACCCTAAAATCACTTCTTCCTGAGATTCTAGCTATTTTTTGGATTTTTTGAATTTTCGGGTTACTGTAGCTCCCCTAAAAATGCATAATTTCCAAAAACTAACTTCAAATTCAGATTCCTCACCCTTTTTTACCCCCTAATCATTTTTCGTTGCGTCTCTATCTATTTTTTGAACGATTTTGGATTACTGTAGTTTTGATTCTGTGCATACACCGAGGGCATCACGTCAAAATGCACTATTTTCAAAAATGAGAGTTAGAGACTCAGAAAAAAGCTAGATAGGGGTAAAAAGGGCCAAGGAATCTGAATTTGGCAGTTAAAATCGTTGAAAATCACTGAAAGTACAAGTTTTTGAAAAAAAAATTTTTTTTGGAATTTCAAAAAAATATAAAAAATTTTATTTCGTCCTAGAAAAAAAGGATTAGGGCTAAAGTAACTCGTAGATTACGAATCCGACCTCCAAATCCTTCAAAAACCCCTCCAAACCAATTTCCAGCTATACTAATGCTCATCGGATGGCTATTTCTCATTCCAACTGGATTTCTATTCGCTAGATTTGGCAAGGGACTATTCCAAGACCATAAACTCATCGGGATGCCAATATGGTTCCAAGTTCATCGGACCACCACTTTTTTGGGTGTTTCTTGTATTTCTATTTCCATTTTTTGTATCCTTCTGTCAACTGGATTTGTATGGAAGGGTACTGGCTCAGATGCTTGGTATTGGACCCAATGGCATACCGATTTCGGGACCATCTCCTCGATTTTAGCGATTTCCCAGCCGCTGAATAGTTTATTGAGGTTAGTCCATGGCCTAGCTTTCCAAAAAAGTAAGGTCATCTGTTTAAAAACTCTTCCAGATACCCAAAGTAGGTATTTAGGCTTGTTAGGCCATCTAGAAAAGTTAGGCCACCTAAAAAAGTTAGGCCACCGATCAAAAAACTCTTCCAGATGCCAACCTTCCAATTCTCAACGCCAAATCTTCAACTGGTCCCATAGAATCGTCGGAATGGCTTCATACACCTTTGCAGGTCCCGCCCCCTCCTTTTTTGTCTAACTTAATTTTTTTAGTCTTAGCAATCTACGTGGCCGCTGCTAAATACCGTAAGACATGGTCCGAACCAGTTATGGAAATTGTGTTGACGAGTATCCCGACGATTTTGTGTTTTGCCACGGCAATCATGGTTTTTGGAGTTGAGAAGAAGAGGAGGGGATATAGGGAGGTGGAAATGGTGAGGATAACTTGGTTGGGAAGGGAGATAGAGGGAAATGGTTAACTAATGAAATGTAGAGCTTAAAAAGGGCTACATTTTGTTAGTTGACCACTTTTTGATAGCTCTTACGGGAATGGAGATATAGGCGTTTGAAGTTACGCGTCTTTTTCTAGATATTTTTGTGTGTGTGTGATGAAAACTCTTATAACTTAGTTAGGAAAAGAGCTATCAAATAGTTGTCAACTAATGAAATGTAGAGCTTAAAAAGGGCTATATTTTGTTAGTTGACCACTTTTTGATAGCTTTTACGGGAAGCGAGTTATAGCGATTTTAGTAACGGCGCTTAAAGTTGCTACCTTTTATCTAGCTAAGTATATGCTTCTTGAAAACTCTTATAACTTAGTTAGGAGCAAAGCTATCAAAAAATGGTCAACTACAAACTTGCTCAGCTTACAATTCTGCGTATTTCATTAGTTGAAAGTTTTTTGATAGCTCTCAAACTAAGCGAGATACAAGCGTTTGAAGTTGCGCGCTTCCTGAAAACGGGGAGGGAGAGCGCAGACAGCTAGAGCATTTTCTTTCTCTGCGTCTCTCCCTAACTTTAAACTCTAGTGACTTGATACTTAAGATCAAAAGCTTAGTGAAAAAAAAATCACAAAAAGATCAAGAAAAAACTATGTCATTGATAAGAGAAAACACGTTGTATATGTAGTTTAATCCTTATATGAAAAGACCGTGTGTACTCCTCTCGGACAAGTTCCCCGGCAATATTTTCAATATTTTCAATATTTTTAATCCGATCCTAATCGATTTGATCTACGGTGTTTGACACAATAACGTTATATCGATACGGAAGATCGGTTCGAAGAATAACAATTTTTGAAACGTTGATATCTCGATTGTGGGTGGAGATAGCGAAAAGTTGTCAACTAATGAAATATTGCTCATAAAAAGGGCTAAATTTCGTTAGTTGAAAGTTTTTTGATAGCTCTTAAACTAAGCGAGTTATGAGCGTTTGAAGTGGCGCGCCCCCCAGAAACGCAGATAAAGAGGACGCGCTCTTTAAACGCTTATATCTCGGCTACCGTAAAAGCTATCAAAAAGTGTTCAACTAACAAAATGTAGCCCTTATTAAGAGCAATATTTCATTAGTCAACAACTTTTTGCTATCTCTAACCCAAAGCGAGTTATAAAGCTCCAAATTATTGCAGAGCGAAAAACTTAACTCCCCAAAGGAATCCATCAATATCTTCCAAATCTCCTGGCTATTCACCTGCGTCGGAATCCTTTTTGGCTGTGCCACGTCACTATCTCTTCTTGTTGCAAACGGATTTAAGAATGACTAATAATCTAACCTAAATAATAAAAGTTTCTATCCTGACCTCCTATATAGAAAAAATCGGACAGGCGATATAAAAGTACGGTGAATTGTTATGATATGGATCTTATCTTATCAAAGCTGACCCCGATCCGCGCGACGGTACCCTCCCCTAGCGCGCACCATATAAAAGACCACCCGTGACACGGATTCTCTCATTCCATCCCCCTTTTCCATTAAAATGTACCGTCTTGCTTTGTGCTTGGCCCTCCCACTCTTGGCCATGGCTGCTACGCCAAACGAGAAGCTGAAGCAGTGTTGTGCTACGTTGAAGGATGCTGATAAGGAGTGTGTTGATCGATTCTGCGACTTTAACGCTATTTCTCAAGCTAATGTAAGTGTTACTGGGAAAAACAAAAAAGATTAGAGGTAGCGGGGGGTTGAACCAGGGACCTCTTTTTTGAAAAGCAAGGGCGTTAGCCAGTAGGCCACGCACGCAACTTTTTAATTGGCGCGGGAGGCTTGTGATAAAAGGGGGGCGCCTCGCAATCAAGCTAACCAGGGAACTACTCAAAAAACTCATTTTTTCCAGATCCTCAACTTCATGTCAACTTGCGGAGAGCGTGGACCAACTGTCGGACAAATGTGGGATTGCGCCTCGCTCCGTCACAACCACGAAAGCTGCTGCAAGGCGAAGGGAGTCTCCGGCGACTGTCTCAAGTACTGTACCGCCCATAAGGGAGCCCCATCCGACTATTTGAACTACGCTTTCTGCACGGAGAACTTCAACGAGATTCGCGACTGCTTCCACGAGCATTTGGAGAAGAACGAGCCATTCAAGAAGCTCTAAACTGTTAATTATTTTAATATATAATTGTATTTTTTTTGAATTTGAATTCTATTTATAATAATTATAATAATATCATATATAAAAAACGTGTATTTATTATGAATTAAATAAAGATAATTATCTTAACTACCTTTAAAAAAAGCTGCTATAGTCCCCCTTCCTCTTGCCGCCGCGCCTCTCTCACTTATCTGCGCCCTCCGCACTAGGTCGTCCAGCCGGGGGTATAGCTCAGTGGTAGAGCGCTCCCTTAGCATGGGAGAGGGCTGGGGTTCAATTCCCCATACCTCCAGAATATTTTTTTAAAAATCCCGAAAAATTGTCCACGAGGACTACAAAAATGACTTTCTCCAAATCTAGTCATGATTATAGTTTTCTGAACCGGAATCACCTCCTGATCACGATAAAATAGGTTTCAAGACGCCTAGATCAAAATTGAGCGAATTTAATTTAAAATTTATTTTTTTGCAAAAAAAAAAAGACAAGATCCGCAACATGGATGAGCAGTAAAGTAGTAAAGAAAGGGGGGGGGGGAGGCAAAAACAAATATCACAGAACAAAAAACCAAGGAAAATGCAGGAAAAAAAATGGAAAAAATTGGAAAAAGCTACCAGTACATGGTCAAGAGGGCCTAGAAAATTGGGGAGGAAATACTAAAAGGGGGAAAAAGATCATCGGGGGGTAAAATCAATATTTTTGGGTTAAAATTCAAAATTTCAAAAATCGAATCAAGTACCAGTAAAAGTTTTTTTGTAAAAAATTCAAAGGATCATCGGATAAGAAAAAAGGCAAACTGGTGAAAGCAAAATTTACACATAAGGGCTTAAAAGATAGCTTAAAAGATGGCTTAAAAAAGGGGGCGTGGCCTACACAAAGAAACCCTCTTCTCGGGGCGGGCGTGTTCGTGTTCCACGTGTCGTCGCGTGGATCCGCCCATTCAATCCATCCCGAACAATCGAGCATTCCGGTGAGATTAGTCCGCAAGCCAGCAGGTCTAGATGCGACGTGGCAGCTAGATCCGCCACCGAGTGAATATTATTCGATACGAGTTTTCCATACACATGGTTTAACCCGATTTGTCTTAAAAAATCGTCTAGCGATGGCATCGGCACCGTGCCGGTTGGCGGGGTGGGCGGTATTGATCCATAAGTGTTAAGAGCCGCCTGGCTCATTACTCTTCTCGGTAGCTCCCCTGGATCCTGTTCTATCAGCGTTGGTTGTAGAATATACTTATGAAAAGTGGCTAGAAGCTGGGTAAACGTCGGGCGCTCATGCCTCTCCATCTTCCAGCACCATTGCGCGATACGGTACAATCCCATTGGGCATTCCATCGGTGGTGGTAGCCGATATCCAATCATAACCTCGCTGATCACTTTCTGATTCGTCCAATCCCAATAAGGACGTTCGCCGAACGAGCAAACCTCCCAAATGACTACGCCAAATGACCAGACATCAGACGAAGGAGTGAATTTTCGGTGGGTGATTGCTTCTGGGGCGGTCCATCTGACTGGAATCTTCCCTCCGTTGGTAGTGTATTCTGGCTCGATGGATCCCTCGGAACGGACGCCGCGGGATAGGCCGAAATCGGCGATTTTGCAGCGGAGCTCTTGGTCGAGAAGCACGTTTCGGGCGGCTAGGTCCTGGAAAATAGAGAGGAATTAGAATAGTGGTTTTGAGCCTAAATCAATGGTCCCAAAGGTTTCTAAGCCTTTTCTAAACCTTAAAAAGTTAAGCCTAAGCACCCTAATCCATAAAAGCTTAAAAATTTTTTTTAACCCGACGGGTTTAAAAATTTTGCCTAACTCTAAAAAAGTTAAGCCTAAGGTTTCTAAGCCTAACCTTAGGTGATTTTATTCTATCCCTAAGTTTAGGAGTTTTAAACCGGCTCTGAACTTAGGCGCTCTTAGCCTGAATTTTTTTTCTGAATTGTCCACGAGGAGTACAAAAATGGCTTTTTCGAAAAGTTCCCAAATCTAGTCACGATTATAGTTTCCTAAACCGGAATGACCTCCTGATTCCGAAAAAATAAGTTTCAAGACGCCTAGATCAAAATTAAGCGGATTACGATAGCTTTTCTAGCCAAAAATTGAAAAATTATAATTTTTGATGGGTTAAGAGTGATTTTCGTGAGTCGGTGCAAGAGACAAAGTTGCTCATAATCAAAGGTTACATCGGATAGAATTTTTAAAAATTTGAAAATCTCGATTTTTAGAAAATTCCGAAAAAATTGTCCACGAGGAGTACAAAAATGGTTTTTTTCCAAATCTAGTCATGATTATAGTTTTCTGAACCGAAATGACCTCCTGATTCCGATAAAATAGGTTTCAATGCGCCTAGACTATCAGTATCCAGTCTAAGCCTAACCTAAGGGTCCATAACCCAAAAAACTTGAGTCTAAGCCTAAATAACTGGTCCCAAGGGTTTCTAAGCGGTTTCTAAGCTTCCAATAGCTATAAGCCTAAGCCTCCTGGTCCAAAAGTCAAAAAAAAATTTTTTTAACCCGACGGTCCAGAAAATTTAGTTTAAGCCTAGGCCTAAAACTTAAACGGTTTTCCAAAAAAAAGTCACTCACCCTATGCACATAACCCATATCCGTCAAATACTTCATCCCGGACGCAATTCCATACAACAACTCGGTTATCTTCTCCCACGCCACCTTCTCCCCCCGTTGATCCACTGTCCTCAAATACTGATCCAGTGACCCATTCGCCATGTACTCCGCCACAATCATCACCGGTTCCGATGACGTCACCACTCCAATTAGCCTAATCACATTCGGATGCGAGAACTGTCCCATGATAGTGGCCTCCGTCAAAAACTCCGCCTTAGCTTTCGCGCTACTTCCCGCCTTGAGCGTCTTGATCGCCACCGTCTCGTATTGATCACTTTCGAATCCCCTACCCATGGTGTTAGCCACGTTGTACTTAGCCGCCGCTGGCGAATTCCTCGACAATCCGCCTAAACAGACATCGCCAAACTCTCCGCCTCCGATAACCTGAGTTATAAACACGTCGTTCGGCGAGATATCGAATGTGAATTCTATAAGGGCTTGGTATGGGTCCTCATATGTCGTTGGGTCCACATAGGTCTTATATTTTCCAGATGATTGTACTCCACCGTAGTACGGGGGTGGTTGGGAGATCGGGGAGCCGAATGATGGGATGAGTGGAGCGTTCACTGAAAAATTCGATTTTTCTGTTTGTCCAAATGTCCGGATGTCCGGATTAGGTGTTAAAAACCATTCAAAAAAGCCAAAAAAAGCCAAAAAACCAACAAAAAAAACACAAAAAAGCCCTTACACTTCGTCGTCGACCTCAATTGTTCGTGTAGAACCGGCAAGTTGCCCTGATGGTGCCGTGACGTTGTATGGTAGTCCGGGGTCATTGAGTCTATAAATCCAATTCTAAGAGAAGGGGGGCCCAATAAAACGGAGGAAATCAATCACAAGCTATGATAAATATGTTGGGACCAACAAACCAATCACCACAATTTTTAAAAACTCTAATAGAAGGGCAGGGAGGAAATGAGGGGGGGGGGAAAATGTGGTAAGTTACAGTAATCCTAGGTGAGCTACAGTAACCCTAAAAAGTACAGTAATCTTAGAAAATACTATAGTTATCTTATAAGAGCTACAGTAACTTAGAGAAGCTACAGTAATCCTAGAGGAGTTACAGTAATCCTAGGAAAACTACATTAATCCTAGGAAGACTACAGTAATCCTGAAAAAGTTACAGTAATCTCAGAGAAGCTACAGTAGTCTCCAAGTTTGGTACAGTAGCCCAGAAAAGCTACAGTAATCCTAGAAGAGCCACAGCAAACAGAAAGTTTTATACAGTAATCCTAAAAAAAAGTACAGTAATCTTAGAAAGTTCTACAATAATTCTATGAAAACTACAGTAACCCTAAAGTTTGGTACAGTAATCCTAGAAAGTTCTACAGTAATTTTAGTATCGCTACAGTAACCGAAACGTTTTCTACAGTAATCCTGGAAAAGATACCGTTAATTTGGTTATTTCTACAGTAACCTTAGGAGAGCTACAGTAATCCTAGAAAGTTCTACAGTAATCCTTTAAAGTTACAGTAATCCTCTCATTTTCTACAATAAACTTCCTACCGTAGTCCTAGATGTTTCTACAGTAATCCTGCAAACTACAGTAATCATTTAACTCCTACAGTACTCTTCTCAAATCTACCGTACCCCTTATCCACCGTACTCCCCCATTCCCTCCCTTTCCTCATCTTTTTTTTTTCAATTCTCTTAACCTACCCTGTTTATACGTATCCAAAACATCCAAATCGCTCATCTGCTTCCTATTTTTCGACTTTTTCTGCACCACAATCATACAAAGCGCCACCGCGATGACCACCAATATCAGTGCGATAATTATGAGCAACGCAGATCCCGTTTGATTCAAAAACTGTGATTCCGATGCTTCCTCTGTTGCGGGGGAGCTAAGGACCCCCTTTCCAAGTTGATAACTGATAGGTTGACTCCATCGAAGATCATCTCGAATTCTGACTCGAAACTGGTATACTGTATCGTGTCGTAATCCGATGAACGTGGTATATGTCATGTTGACATGACGGGTTTCGAAAGCTCGTTTTTTAATCACCGCCGGTCGAACTTCCACCTCAAAATCAGCGATATCCGTGTCAGCTACACTCCATGAAATCGTTAATCCATCTGATTGCGTGGCATCCACTCTTAAATGCGAAACGGGCGGTACATCCTCTTCCTCCGATCTCGTTCGAATATCGATCACCGCGTTTTTCTCAGAAAACTCTGGAAACTGCGCGGACACCTTATTCCTAGCGTAAACCAAGAAAGTGTAATCCGAGCTTGGCCTCAGCCCATTAACTTGAACCGATCTCGTCGATAATCGCTTCTCCGCCGGTGTCATAACTACCGTACCACACTCGCCACGTCCCGAACACTTGACTTCATACCAAATCTCCGGGCGACCCCCGAGACTCGATGGTTCGTTCCATGAGAGACGAGCCGAGGAGGCGGTGATCGCGTTGGCGACGAGTTTGAGCGGCCGGGATGGCGGTTCTGTAAAGAGTTATTGTTGGGAAAAAGTTGGAGACGGCTCTTTTGATAGGGTGGGAAACTTGATTTTATGAGTTGTTTGCCTAGAAAATGGGGTTTTGGGGTTAAAATAGGTATGCGCCTTTAAAATAGCTTAAAATAGCTTAAAATAGCTAAAAATTCTTCAAAATTGGCTTCAAATAGGTCAAAAATAGCCAAAAATAGCTTAAAATACACTAAAAAGGTCAAAAATAGCCAAAAATAGCTTAAAATACACTAAAAAGGTCAAAAATAGCCAAAAATAGCTTAAAATACACTAAAAAGGTCAAAAATAGCCCAGATTTCGCCAAATTTAGCTCAAAATCCCTTTATTAATAGCTGAGAGCACTGGGACCATCCTAAAATAGATCTAAAATCTTTCAAAAAAAAAAAAACACCTAGAAAAGCTAGAAAAATCGTCAATTTTGGTTTAAAATGGGTCAAAAGTGGCCAAAAATAGCTTAAAATTCGTCAAATTTGGCTTAAAATCACTGAAAAATAGCTTAACTTGCCGGGAATCGTTTAAATTAGCTTAAATCATTAAAATGTAGACAATTGGACCGAAAATGCTTAAAATTAGCCAAATTTAGCTCAAAATAGGTCAAAAATAGCCTAAAATAGCTTAAAAATTACTAAAAATAGCGCAAAATTTATGTAATTTGGCTAAAAATTATCTTACAACCCTTGGTTCAAAAAATGGCCTAAAATGGTTCAAAATATACTAAAAATGACCAAAAGTAGCTTTAATTTGGCGAAATTTGGCAAAAAATCGCTCAAAATTGCCTAAAATGTCTAAAAATCACTTAAATATCGCCCAAAAATTGTCTAAACCCTCTAAAAATGACCCAAATTGATCAAGTGCTATTTAGCGTTCAAAATCGTTTCAAAATGTCCTAATATAACCCGGAAAACCGGGAAAATTAGCTCAGAATACCCTAAAATCCTTCAAATCTAGCTTAAAACACACTAAATTCACTAAATTTGGCTAAAAATACCCCAAAATCCTTCAAACTTTGGCTAAAAATACCCCAAAAATCTAGCTTGAAACACACTAAAAATGACCCAAAAATCCCCCAAAAAAAAAACTCACGAGTACACGCCGCCGAGACCAACTCATCATCCGCTCGATAATATCCATTGACACATCGACACGAGCTAGCCGCATCGCCAGCCACCGAATTCGGTGGGCAAACTTGACACGTGGCTTCTCCTTTCGGTTTGTACGTGTTTGGTGGGCAGCCTGGAAAATATGGATATTCTTAGTTAGGGGATCAGCAAACATTTCCTAATCCCTTTTTCTTTTAAAAGGCTACCGACACCTCTTTTCAATTCGAAAAGTTTAACGATATCATTATCCCCAGGTGTCATCGCCTATATTTGACCATCATTCAAAAAGATCCCGTTTACAACCCCCTTTCGAAAATGTTGCACCTGTCACCCGTCTGCCTCCCTCCTTTTAAACCACTTGGAGAAGACACAAATGGGATTATCACCGGGCGTGTATACATAAACATGGCATGTGTGAAGCGGTGGTTTTTGAAATGTGCCGCCATGTGCCGCCATTAGGGAGAGGTCAAATAGAAAGACAATGGGCTTTTTTTGTGTGTGTGGGGGAAATGAATACGGTTATTAATGATGATGAGGCTAAGGCTAGGCTAGCCGGATAATGAAGGAGCTAAGAAAAACAATCGGAACAATTAAGATTGCAAGCTACAGTAACCCAACAAACTTCCGGTCCCCCTATAACCCAAAGTTCTCCCCTAACCTGTCTCATCATCATAAACCATCTCCCTCCCTATTCCATTCTCAATATAAGATAAATGATATTGCGCACTATTGTTTTTGATCCTTCCGCCATCTTCCCCCTTGTCAATATCATTATCATTCGATTCATCAACCTAAGGAGAGAGAATAGAGCGGCTCTAGTTTGACAACTTGCGCAATCGAATTTGTTCCGGAGACAGCGCGATAGAAGTGGTCCCCCCCGAACGTCATTCGATTAGCACTTGTGCGACCGAACAAGGCTAAATTAGCTCATATCCCATGGGAAATGATTATGGGAGGTGTCTTAGAAACTCTTAGCAAGTCTTAGCAAGCTAAATTAGGTTGGAGTCGACTTTCAAAGGTTCTAATTGATTAGAAAGTGCTAAAAATGGTTTAAAGCCGTTAAAACTGTTCTAAACCATATTTAAGGTACTAAGTCATTGAAAACCATGTTAAAACATCGAAAATTGTTCTAAAAGTCATTTTTAACCTTCAGAACCCTTAAAAGCTATCCTAAGCTGTTTAAAAAGTCGCTAAAATGTGTTATAAGCCATTTTAAAGCTTCCTAACCATTAAAAACTGTGCTAAACCCTTTAAAAAGCACTTTAAACTGGTTATAACACATTTGAGAAGTTAAAACTCGTTCTAAGCCAATTCCAACGCCCTAAACCATCAAAACCCATGCTAAAACATCGAAAATGACGCTACTAAGCTATTTAAAAGGTTTCTAACCCTTAAAAACCGTACTAAGTTAACTAAACGGTAATCGGAAGCTGTAAAAAGGTTTGGCAGTCGTAGAAATCGTGTTAAGAAATTTCAAAGGTTCTCTAGCAGTTTATAAGCTTTCTAAGCCATTTCCAGGGCTTTAATCCATCAAAAACTATGCTAAACCATCAAAAATGACGCTACTAAGCTATTTCAAGCGTTCCTCACCGTTAAAAACCATCCTAAGCTATTTTAAAGGCTCTCACACGTTCTAAACCATATTTAAAATTCCAAACCCCTTCAAACCCCTCTTGTCTCCCCAAATTGGTGCTAAACCCGCGCGCGCAAAACCTGTTCATCAAATAAGCGTGCTCATCAACGCATGGGTGCAGCCTTGATAGCCACCACCAGGTGAGCCAATAACCATCTTTTGTCAAGTGCCGCCAATAATAACCCCCCATCTGTCATCAGGGTCTCAAAGATATCTATCTAAGTTACGTTTAAACCGAGAGAGAAAAGATTGATATCTTTGAAAGACAAAAAGCCTCGATAAGATAAGCATCTATTCCATATTACTCCTAATTACTTTACATGATGAATTGATTTCAATGGATTTTTGAATTGTGAAGAGATGAATTATTCAAAAAATCCTCCAGCGGACCATATGGGTCCGTTTTAACGACTCGGCTAAGGAGATTGCGCATTCATACCGAAGAGGGGTCGTAAAAACCAATTAGGATCGGCTCGCGCGATAATTAGAGATGTCTCTAAAGGAAGGGAGTTATGGCGGGTATGGGAAAGTCAGGAAGAGCGTAGTTAAAGGTACTAAAGTCTTTAGGAAAGGTGCTAAGCTAGGCTAAGCTAAGCTAAGCTAAGCTAAGCTAAGCTAAGTTAACCTAAGCCAAGCTAAGCTAAGCTAAACTTTATCTAAGCTATTTAAGCCTAGAAACCCTAAGCTAGAGGTACTAAGCTATAAGTTAAAATTGCAAAGTTCTTTAACCCGACTTGCTAAGCCTAAAGTCGCTATTTAAAGGTTCAAAGCTAGTTTAAGCTAGAAGTAGCTTAGCTTAGAGTACTAAGGTCCTTAAGCTAAGCCTAAAGTTACTAATGTCCCTAAACCATTCCCTAACCTACCGTAACCCCCCTACCGTATAGTATAGTAACATCAAATATTGACCCTCCTGGAATACAATTGCTCCATTCCTTGTCTCCCTATTGTCCCCGGGGTAAATCCCTAATAACAAATAACAATAATAATTACAATAACTTCTTTCTTCCATGAATCCATTACGGTCCGTTGGCTTTCCGACCTTCCCCCCGCGTAGACTGTTCCTCTTCTATAGGACCATTAATTAGTACACACAAAAACTACAGAATAACTTATTCAAGCGTGTCTTCTTCTGAATTCTAAAGGATCCCAACAAAATAAGACTCACTCTCACACCGCGCTCCATTCGAATCCGCAATTTCCCAGTATCCAGAATCGCATACGCACTCTCCGGATGTCTTAATCCCGTTTCCCGTCGACATGCACAATCCGATCAATTCGACTCCTTGAATTTTTCGGGAGGCATTCGGGATACACGTGCCATTCATTTTCACCATATCCGTCTCTTTCGGTCCGGTGATTTGTGGCGAAAAGTGGACGAGTTGGTCGGTGAACTCGTCGCAGATGCGGTAGTAGATCTGAAAATGGAAAATTGTTAAATTAGGGGTACTGTAGCTAGGATTACTGTAGTTTAAAGCTTTACATTGTGGAAAAACTCTCTAACTTTGTCTAGAAAGGCCCAAAAAGTCTCAAAAAACGTCAGAATTGTAGCTAAAAGTCTGGAGATCATTATAGAACCTTCCAAAGCGAAAAATAGGATAAAAATCTCGAAAAATAGCTCAAAATCATTCAAAAAATAACCTAAAACCCCATTTTTAAGCTAAAAATGGTCGAAAAATGGTTCAAAATCCACCAAAAAATGTCGAAAAACGTCAGAATTGAAGCTAAAAGTCTGGCGATCATTATAGAACCTTCTAGATGGAATTAAATCTGAAAATATTCAAAAACACCAAAAAATAGATCTAAACCATCGAAAAATGACCTAAAACCCCCATTGTAAGTCTAAAAATCCCAAAAATAGGCTGAAAACCCATCAAAAAGCACAGGAAAATGTCAAAATTAAACCTAGAATCAATTAAAATTAATCTGAATCAAATCTACCCAAATCTAAGTCAAAACCCTTGAAAATATCCAAAAATATCACTAAACTGTGCCAAAAACGTGCCAAAAAACCCTCAAAATAAAAAAAAGCTTAAATCTTCCAAACTGTGCCAAAAACGTGCCTCCAAAACTTTTTTCCTTCTCCCCCTAAATCCAATTCCATCATCTTCCGTATCCCATTATAAACTATATCTTCGTTTTCCTCGTTTCCCCCTTGGCTTCCCAATCCGAAATAGATGACTTCCTGGCGGCCCCCCTTCAACTTTTTTTTTCGCTCCAAACTTTTTATCCTCTTTCTTCATCAGGTATTCCCAAAACCGCAACACGAAGAAGACATTCAAGGTCAGCAGAACAAATTCCAATTGAAATGTAAATGAGAACCCATGTTACTTGGATTGGAATTGGTTAACTGTCTTCCCTATCCATCTCGATCCCTTTTCTCCTCGCTGGGCGGTTAAGACAGACACCAGGTGTTCCCCCTATTTTCACTTTTCATCACTAAAAGCTTAGAGGGAGCGGCGTCCGTAAAGGTGCCGACAAATCCCCTTCTTCTTCTCCCACTTGAAAACATATGTGAAGTGACCGCAAGATGTCATACCAGGTGTGACAGTTGTCGATTCTTAAGAGATCTCTTCGGCGACAAATTGGATTGCAATATTGGATAATATGAGAGAGAGGGATATACAATAGAGACAGCTGTTACTTGACAAAGAGTGTCAATGGGCTAAGCATAGCTAAGAGAATAGCTAAGAATAGCTAAGCAAAACAGGTTAGAAATGACCGTAGCCTTATTTCAAGCTTGTCCGAGCAAGTTCGCTCTATTGAGAATCATATCAGAGCTCAAAATAGCTTAAACTAAGACAAAAAACGTTAGAAATGACCGTAGTAACTTTGAGAACTCAAAAAACTTGGTTTTCTTGACTCTACGCTTGATAAACCTTAGTTAGCTTAAGCGCGCTCTATTGAGAATCACAGCTAAGCTTAAAGTAGTCCAAATTGACTCGAAAAGCGCTAGAAATCACGTAGTAATTTCGAGATCTTGAAAAACTTGATATTTTCAATTTTAATACGGTTTTTTTCGCTATGAGATGAGCTAGGTTAAGCGCGCTCTATTGATAATCATATCTGCGCTCAAAATAGCTTAAACTAAGCCAAAAAGCGCTAGAAATGACCGTAGTAACTTCGAGAATTCGAATTTTCTAGTTTGAAGCCGTTTAACTAGCTACAAGCTTGCTAAACCTTAGCTAACTTAACCGCGCTCTATTACTAATCATATCAGTGCTCAAAATAGCTTAAACTAAGCTGAAAGATCCCAAATTTCGACCATTTGCTTAGCTATAACCTTGTCAAATCTAAGCTATTCAACTGCATTGAATATAGATGAGTACAATAGAGATGACAGATGTTGTGCAGCTTGCAAATGGCTTGCGAATGGATGGAATATATATCTTTGGCTATTAGCTGACAGCTTCTTGTCATTTAACAAGCAACTTCGCTCACGGAGCAACTTCAAAATATATGAAGAAGCTAAGTCAAAAAGTTCAGACTAAACTTTTGGTAAGCAGCTTAGCTAGTTTAGTGCTACTTAGCTTTGGCTACCTGTAGCTACTTAGCTATAGCTTCCAAGCTACTTTAGCTACTAGCCAACAGCTTCTTGTTAGCTACCAAGCTACTTCTCTTAGTTAGCAAGCAACTTCCAACCCTCTGCCAACCCCCCTACAGTAATCCATGTCTATGGTCCACATTCAAATTCCTTTTTATATTACCATCCATTATCCTCTGTCGGAATGCATGTATACATCTGACACCACGGGACCATTCATTAGAGGAAATTCTAGCCCTTCTTTGTGCCGCCCATCCCCCCTTCATAATACAACAAAGGTATTATCGAATTAGTAGCGAGAAAAGAAAAAAGGACATGCCTAATGGATTCCAACACCTTTATTATCAAACGGAGAGACCATTCTATTCTCCGTCACAATTTATCAAATGCGCACCATTAATATGAATATGCGCCGGTGTACTTTATACAAAACAACATTTTTACGATGCCGAGAGAAGATGGGGGATACTAATCTTTCATGACGAAAAACAATACTGAAATTGGAGCGAACAAGTCATAAAACATTGTACAGTAATCTAGATTTAGTTTGATTGTTTTGGATCGAGAATAGTTGGAATTTAAATCAATTTTGGGCTTTTTTGGCTTGAAAATCATAGTTTATAGCTTAAAATGGCTCAATTTCAGTCAAAAATAGCTAGAAAAACTGGAAATTTTCAGGAGAATTTGAAAATGGTATTAATCTTAAATTTAAAGTTTCAGGACAGATTCTAGCTCGATTTAAAGAGATTTTAACCTTTTTTGGCTTAAAAACCATGATTTTTCAGCTTAAAATAGGTTAAATTCGCTCATTTTTAATCAAAAATAGCTAGAAAAATTCGAAATTTCGAGGAGAATCTAAAAATGGGATAAAATTGAAATTTGGTAAAAATTTTATAAAATCGTGAAAAATCGAAATTTCAAAATTAGTTAATTTAAGGCTTACAGTACCTTAAAATAGCCCATTTTCAGCCAAAAATAGCTAGAAAAACTGGAAATTTCCAGAAAAATCCTTTAAAACCCTTATTTTTGGTTCAAAATTCTTTAGCGCTATTTTAAGCCTTTCTACTCCTAAAAATCCCGATTTTTCGCTATTTTTAAGCCTAAAACCCCAAAAAATCGGTTATTTTCAGTCTAATTAGCTAGAAAAATTGCAAATTTCCAGGAGAATTTGAAAATTTTAAAAAATCGAAAATTCCTGGAAAAAAATTTTCGTTCAAAGTACAGCTATACTATAAGAATAGTACTTTTAACTATTTTAACCGATTTAAACAGTTTTAAAGCCCATTTTTAGCCAAAAAACCTCCGAAAACACCAATCTAAACCCCTACTAGCACCTGTTACCTCTGCTACCCCAATATAAACACATATCCAAAAACTATTGCGCAACATCCCATCTGTTGTCTGTCTGTCCACTCCAAGACATAAGATGACCCAATATTCTCACATGTCACACATATTGGTGTGATGCCCCTGACAGGCCCCATCATAATTCTTCTGGCCTAGCCTGGGCAACTGGTGGTGGTGGCACACGTGTAAACATTGAGACAAGACATTGACACCAGAACGTTTGCCAACTCATTTGACACCTATTTGTGATCGACTACACGTGTGTTTGCTCATCTCTCAAAGACTACTGTAGGAGGAGGAGGAGGAGGTGACAAAACAATCAAAGTGAAGCCCCACCACCACCAATATAGACTGTCTCAGAAACCACTTTGGAAAAGTGTGAAAAACGAACGGGAGAACAATCGCACTTATCGGGATCCTTATATCGGATACTTGAGCTAAGATGCCCTTATATTAGAGGTGCCCTTATATAAGAGGCAAAAATCCTAGCTATTTTGATTAGTATATATCTTATATATAATTGTATATAAGTATGTATAGCTAACTTTCATCATATAAGGTTTAAGGTGCCCTTAAATGAGAGGGTAATAAAATCTTAGCTATTTTGCTTAAAATATCTTACAAACAACTTTTCTCAGCTATTTATAGATTCTAAGCTATGCCCTTCTATTAGAGGTGCCCTTATATAAGAGGTAAAACTTTTTTTTTTAAACGACAGTATATAGCTATGTATAGCTAACTTTGATCAGTTAGCTACGAAAGTTTAGGTGCCCTTATATTAGAGGGAATCAAAATTCAAGCTATTTTGTTTAGTATATATCTTATATATAAGTATATATAACTTTCTTAGCTATTTTACAGATGCCCTTATAATAGGGGTAACCTCTTAAAACCCCCCAAAAATCCACAAATCATGTCAAAACAAAAATATGCAAATTTCAATCTGTCCCACTTGTCATTCATCCCCCTTTTAGTTTTTGTATCCATCTTTCCCCTTCCAATTGGTCCCCCGGGGCACGAAACGAGAGACTTCTGACAAGGTTACAACAACACAATACATTCATAGAATGGGGAAGAAGGAGACGCTAATCATATGTATGTGGGGGTGTACCCCGAAATTAGGGAAAGACACATCATCTTCCGAATCATAATGACTACATGCATAACTAGCATGGAATAGTGGATAAAAGATAGAATAATGTCAAAAAGTGAAAAACTAACCTTCACATTCAACAAGGATAAGCAGATTCCTTGCTCCTCAAACGCAATTCGAATCCACCTCGTATCCGAATCAATTTCCATTCCAATCGTTTCAGTGGTCATGTTCGAATTGCTTCGCGCTAACCTTCCGATATTCTTCCAGTTATCCATATCCGATGAGAAACGCTCTTTTTCCATTTTCGTTGAGCCGGGGGATCGAGCCGTTTTGAATTGGCGGAGGTAGACGGAGAAGGTTTCTTTGCAGGATTTTGGGTTTAGGTAGGCGTCACAGTCACGGGTGTTGAAGAGGAGTTCGATGTAGACTCTGGAATGTTGAAAAAAGTTTAGATTTGTGGAACTTTAATTTTAAGCTATATTTATAGCTTTGTAAAACTTAAGTTGGTAGTTTTTAAGCTACTTAGTATATACAGTATACCTTTAATTAGTACGCTCATAAAACTTTAATAAGTCATTTTTAAGCTACAGTACTTAGAAAATACAGTATATCATTAGTTTTAGCTTTAATCTGTAGTTTTAAGTGTTTAATAATTTAGTATATGTTTATAGCTATTTAAAACTTTAATCTGTAGTTTTTAAGCTACAAAGCTTAGTATATACAGTATACCGCTAACTTTGTATGTTTTTAAAGCTATTTAGAACTTTAATCCGTACTTTTTAAGCTACTAAGCTTAGTATATACAGTATACCTTCAATTTAATATGTATTCATAGCTATTTATAATCTTAATCACTAAATCATTAGCTATTGTGCTTAGAATGATATACAAACTTATATATAACATTATATATAAATTTATATAATGTAGCAAACCTTATTGTCTGGTTTTTTCATGTTTTAGATGTACTTTTATATAAAAAATTCCATTTTTTTATTTTTTTTTTGTACTTTGAATGTTATATAAACTTATATACTATTATATATAATTATATATACTGTAGCAAACCTTATTGTCTGTTTTTTCATGTTTTAGATGTACTTTTATATAAAAAATTCCATTTTTTTAAAATACAATTCTCACCTCCTCGCCCTTTGCACATCAATAAAATGACTAAACAACCAATTGCTCGGATTGATCATATCATAATTACACGTGACATAAGCCCTCTGATTCGCGTGCTTCTCATCCGTCGCCGCCGGGTTTCGCCACGTTTCTTCCATCCACTGTAATAGACAAAAAGTTACTTGTCTTCTTTCCGAAAACCACTTTAGGTCCCCCCCCCCTCCGCTAGAGAGCGCTAGAAAATGAATAAAACAATCACTTTCTTTTTGTTCATTCGTCATCCTGTGTAGTAGAGAGTCGTTCATGCAGCAACAAAAATTGGTAACATTATGCATTGCAGAATGCATTTATTTGTATATATATTGTAATGTCATTTGCTTATAGGTCATACTGATTATATAAACATCTCCTCTTCAAAATCTACTTATTGCATAACGGCACGCGAGCGGCACACTTCGAGAACAAAAACTTTCATTATATCCACTACTATTGCGTGTGCGTGCTCTCTCTTTTGATAAACATCTTGTTCCCTCATTTTGAGGCCCTAAGCCCCCTTCTTTCTAAAGTGTGGCCTTGTAAGTTGCATCTCGAGACGAACGATTGGGGTGTGACCTCCTCAAAAAACCATTCAAACGGAGAGATGCGCATTCTTCTTGTAGTCGTCAATACAACACGAAGAAGAAAGGATTAGTGGAAATAGGGACACCTCTCCTCGATTTCAAGTGTGCGACGAGCAATTCCTTGGGAAACAAGTCCCTCTCTCTCTCAGCGTTTGCCGCGCGGATTAGCATAAGACAAAAGTGCTTCGCGCATTCAGCCATTTTCCCTCTTTGTTTGTCTAGATAGCAAACTCATGGGAAAACGAATCGTAGTGAGCTCAGGAAGAAACTCATAAAATTCGTGGTTGGTGATTTATTGCTAGCTAATTTGTCAATCGCTATTCGGATGAGATGAGTTTGAAAAACCGCAAGAAGCAGCTGACAAGCTTCTTCAGGAACCAGTTCTTGTTTCAACACGCCACATCATAATAATCATAATATGTACTATTCCATTCTAAAACGGAACGAGTTTTAGGCGCAGGTGTCTTCTTCTAGCGTCTTCTTAGAGAGACACCTGCCATCCTAACACTTGGTGATATACATTACCGATGAATAGAATTGCAATCTATTATTTAGGGCGTCACTTTGTGCGGCCAAGCTCCACCAAGCCATCTCACACCTGTTGGTGCTGCTCATAACGCTTCACTTTCTAATTATGAACGACTTCAGTGAGCTCTTTCTTTAAATTACAGGGCAATATCACCCCCAAGGCCATTTTCGAGGAGGTGTTCAAACAATTCTCTCATGTTGCAATTTACCGCTTGACTAGGTCAACGGTCTTCTTCCTTCGCTATTCAAACATTGCGAGGTGTCAAAAACGGATGTTTCATTTTGGTTAAGGGGAGCGTCTTCTGACGTCCGGTGGAGGGTCTTGAGTCACCATATGGTTTAATCGACTCTCCTATACTAGTCGAGTACATCAAGCTCCTTAGATGGAATAGAAGATGAAAAACTAATTGAATATGTGTCTCTCTCTCTCTTTAGCAAAATGCAAAATTTTGCGAGGGAGAGAACACGAATTGAAAGTTAATGGGATTATTTATTGGAAGGTCCCCTTAAATTCAGATATGTACAAAAAAGCTTAGCTCTTCCTCGTCGTCTCCCAAAAAATTCCCATGGGTCACTCAAACTTGTTTCTTTGCAATTTCTCCCTTCTTTTTCTCATCTTTTCAATTTCGAAACCCCCTCCCTTCGCTCATCCACTCTACATAGATTGCCAACTTACCACATCATCTCTGTCGTGTCGCAACGATAGCTGGTCCCATTTCAGATCGGATCCTTGTTTGGAGAGGTCGAAGAGGACTTCTGAAACCAAAAAAAAAAATGGAGAAATATAAATAAATTTTGGTTCTCAGCAGGCTCTCATTTCATTTTTTTTCCTTTTTCTAGGATATGCTGATGTCTCAAACAAACATTGCGAAAAACGAAGGCCACACAAAAACTTCTCTCAAGATGTTCTCTCGGGGGGCGCGAAATTGAATAGTGACCACTTGACACTGTTCCTATTTTTCGTAAGAGAGAAGGAGAGGTCTAATGATATATGTATCCAAATTATTTAATATTTGCTCTCCTATTTTTTTTTGTGTCTAGAGCAGAATCCGCTTAATTTGCGCGCGCCGAGCTCGCAATTCGTGCATTTTTTATTCATAATTCGAAAAGTACATACATTCGGGACCACTAATTCACTTTTTGTCGCGCCTTTAATCGCCGGAAAAGGGTTTGTTGGGCGCGTGTTTCCCGTGATTTATTATGTTAAAAGTGGCCGAAAAGAGAGATGACTAAGTGGGCGCCCAAGCCGAAAAAGAAGTGCTCGATAAGGATCTGGCGGCCAAAAACGAAAAAAAAAAAACGGAAAAACTTTTGTAGATCAATATCTTTTCGTGGAGATTTGGAATCTTGTAGTAACCCTTAGGTTCTCGAAAAGACTTGTCAATCAGAACAACGCTCAGGGTAATCTGACTCCTCTTTAGCTTGGCTTCCCGGTAGCGTGCCAAAAAAGTGCCAAACATATAAACATAGGGGGTCAAATGACAACCACTTTTCAATGGAAGGCGCTGAATAATTTAAGCCACTTCCAAAGCTACTTCGCAGAAATTTCGTTTCCCTCCATCGAACACTAATCTATCTTCTTAACACTTGCTTTCTTCTTCAAGGTGCGATTCTTGTCACTTCACTCGTCCTCGACAGTTGTCACATATCGAATATCACACACTCTCGGCTATTATTCTCGCCTTTCGCTTTGTGACCGGGACTCAACAATTAGGCTTGGTAGCCAAGTCAGCGGGACCAAGTAGGCGCCATAAGGCGCCATCAAGTCAGTAGTTAATTGAAGGCAATTTAATACTGTACCGGTTTAGGCAATTGTACTCTTTTTGGACAATGATGATGGGAAAAGGCAAGGACGCGAGCTTGTAGTCCATTTTGGACAATTTTTGGATAATGGGGGGAAAAGACTCACCTTGATGTGCTAGGGCCAAATTTGCTAGGAATATGATTGATAACGGATTTAGAATCCGTGAATTTGATAGTCGCATATTGTTAGTACATTGGGGTAAACTTTTGCGGTTCGATCTGAAATCGATTTTTTAAAAAAATATTTTTAGGGGGTTTGGAAAGTCCTAAGCATAAAAAAATAAATAAAAATAAGCTCCAAAAAAAGAGAGAAATAGAGAAAAAAAGGCCCCCCAAAAAGTATGTGTGTGCATCATCATGATGACCGGACATACACTCATGGGGGGGTCAAAGAGATAGGCCGTGTTTGTGGGCGGGGCAGCTGCCCCGGCTGCGGCGGAGAAGAGACGCAAAGAAAACTCCGCCCACTTTTTTCGGAGAGGAAACATATGTGCGAGACACTCTGAGTGAACTGTTCTTCTTAAATTGAATCCACTTAGTGAGAAAACGGGGGAGGCTTAATCCTGAAGTCACTGATGATTTGATTATTAGGCAGGTGAACCGAGAACACAATGAAATTGGGAAATTAGTTGGGTGGCCTAGGGGGTTTCTAGGCCATCTTATCTTCGTCTCGTGACAGGTCACAGTTGTTAGTACAACGATTAGATATTGATCTGGGATGTCATGGGAATATTAGCACTAATTACTATTGTTCTAAGAGAAAAGGCTCCTTTAGAATAGAAGGATTTTTTCAAACTGTGCCGGAATCGTGCCGAGAACGAATTAAGAAATTTTTAAATAGCGGAATCGTTCTAAACGTGCCGAAACTGTGCCGGAAACGCAATTTCGAAAAACCGTGCCATAACTCCCTTCAAAATCAATATTTCCGGACCATTAAAAAACGAAAAAATAGATCTTAACGAGCTCTACACAATAGGCTAGCTACGGAACCAGTTGGCTTAGTTTGAACCGAGTTAAATAGCTTAAAATAGAGATTAAGCTTTATAACTCTATTCAAGCTGAGCTAATTGATGCTGTAGCTAGTCTATTGTCTAGAGCTTGTTAAAATCTATTTTTTGGTTTTTAATGGCACGATTTCGGCGCATTTTTGGTGAATTTTTAGCTTAAACTCCTTAAAAATGGATATTTTGGGACGATTAAAAAACGAAAAGATAGTTCTTAACGTGCTCTACATTAGCTATCTACAGTATGAATTCGTTAACATTTTTAAACATCCGAAAATATTTAGTTTTGAAAAAGGTAGGTTTCGGCACGATTTTGGCACTTTTTAAATGGTTCCAATTGGATTTTAGCCTAAAAAGTTATAAATCGGCACAGTTTCGGCACGCTAAATCGAAAAGCTAAGGCACTTTTCCGGCACATCAAACCAAAACTCATCTACTGCACAGCATGACTCTCCTAGACTAAATACCGTATCAGGTCATCTACAAGATCCAAATCTTTTTGAGCCCCCCCCCCCCCCCCCTTTCCCACCTCATTTCCCTCTAACCATACCCTATTTATATATATATATCAGATACCATATCCACAGGTACTAAATCTTAAGATTTATAATCATCAACAGATTTACGACCTATGGATGGGGGGTCGTAACTTTGTAACCCCCGGCGTGGAGAAGAGAATCGAATTCAATATCCCTATCAACATAATCAGCGTCTCCTGATCCCCCTCTCTGGGGGGTCGTCGCGATGATTACATAACTTGCCGTGATTTGCGACCAGGAACAAAATAGGGATGAACAGTTTTCTCTATAGATTGACAAGAATAGATAGTCTTGACCAAAGAAAGAAAAAAAGGGAATACTAAGCGTGTGAAAAACCACCAACCACTCTATACCATCCAAAAAATATATGTATATTATGTTGTATAATATATAGAAAAAAATGATAAGTTTGTGTGTTTTGGGTCGAGCGGGGCCCCATCTAGCGGCACGCTTTTGATGTT
This sequence comes from Caenorhabditis wallacei, assembly GCA_963932035.1. Lineage (NCBI taxonomy): Eukaryota > Metazoa > Nematoda > Chromadorea > Rhabditida > Rhabditidae > Caenorhabditis > Caenorhabditis wallacei. The sequence goes on from OZ009934.1 coordinate 1,129,026, forward strand.
TAGAAAGGCTATGGGAGGGGGTATAATGAACTTAATTTATTGGTGAATGGTTAGAATGATTAGGTGGATGGAACGTGCCGAAATCGTGCCTGAGAGGGATTTTGAGACGATTTGGGGGGAAAGCGTGCCGAAATCGTGCCAAATCATACTAAAATTGATATTTGAAATCGATCAAAAATGGAAATGAAAGCTTTTGACGAGATTTAAACGATGCACTAGATTATGGAGCAATTTGTTGAGTTTAAAGGTATATAACTCTGGTTAAACTTGACCAATTGGTCCCAAGTTTAGTGCATTTTGTAGGTCTCGTTTAGAGCTATCATTTCCATTTTTGATCGGCTAAAACTCTCAGAATTAGACGAAGAACGGCTCATTTTCGGCACAATGTCATAAAGTGAAAAAATTAAATTCCCGAAAAACTCTAGAATCGTTAAATTATTAACTTGGCTTGATAAATTTGAATTTCCGCTTAATCTTGGATTTTTGAATTCCTTAAATTTCGCTGATTAAGTTTAATTTCCGTTGACTGAGTATCAAACGTGAAAAATATCGGTTTTTAACGTTTGATACTCAGTCAACTCAACTGAAATCTAATTTAAGCAGTGAAAATTAAGGTTCAAAAATCCAAAATTCGGCGGGAATTCAAAAAATTATCGAAAAAAATCTCTAGAATCGTTAAATTACCATTAATTAACGATAATTTAAAGGGACGATTATTTTTTCTTGAAATTCAATATTTGGCGGGAATTCAAAAAGTATAATACTAATCTTAACTAAACTTTTTACAGAATTAAGCGAAACTTAATGAATTACAGGAATTTTAAGGAGTTCAAATATTCAAGATTCGGCGGGAAATCAAAAAATGCCAAAAAAAGAAAAACTAGAATCGTTAAATTCCTATTAATTAACGATAGTTTAACGATTTTCGGAAATTTTGATTTTTTTTTGAGTTTTGATTAGCAGCGAAGTTTAAGGAATTACGGTAATCCTAACAAATTCAAGAAATCAAGATCCGGCGGGAATTCAAAACTATAATACTTAGCAGAAAAAACTTAAGGAATTACGGGAATCCTAACAAATTCAAAAGTTCAAGATATTCGAAATAAGTAATACTAAGCCTAACTAAAACTAAATTAACTATATGAAGCTATATTACAGACTTATTTCCGATAATCTTAACAAATTCTAAATTTGTAATACTAAGCCAAACTCCACTAACTATGCGAACAACTATAATACACCAAACAAATCAATACAAGACCTCCTTCCTCTCCGAAAAAGAAGAAAAAACTAGGAAGAAATGATGATGACGAACACAAAAGAACCCCCTTCGATTTCAATTCTCTTCTCGTTTCTCGAAAGTGAATGTCTAATGAAACACACAAACAATAGGACCAGTTACTAATCGTCTTTTCTCTCTCTCTCTCTCTCTCTTTCTCAGAAAAAAGGTGCTAAGACGAGTATCACTGCTCTCCAGGTTCGCACCTAATTGGTTCGCCTTTCCCATGCTCTCTTCTTGGGTATTCTTTTCATTGGCAAGAAGAAAAAGACACCGATATTACTGTTTGATTAACGGTGGTTAAAGGAACATCGCCGCCTGTGTCTCTGTGGGGGAGGCCAAGAGCAACAATAACAACAAGACAGAAAAAAGAAAATTGGAGTCTTTCGGAGAGGAGAACAATAAATTCATGATATCCGCTCGTGTTTCCGGAAGAATGGGGGGGCTTGTTTAGAGACTCTTGGGGGGGCGAGAGTCAAAAACATGCAATTACTATTTTCTTGAGACTTTCTTCTGAATTTCTCAAGCTACAGTAGTCAAAACTAAGTTTTTAGATGGAAAAAAAGGTGAAAATAGCTTAAAATAAGGCTTAACATTGCTTAAACCCGTGCCAAAACCTTGCCGAAGCATAACTTCCTCTAAACGCAACATTTTTGGACGATCAAAAAACGAAACGATAGATTTTAACGAGCTCTACACAATAAGCCAGCTACAGTACCAATTGGATAAGCCCCAACCAAGTTATAAGGCTTAAAAGTGAGTTTAAGCCTTCTAACTCGATTCAAAGTTAACCAATCGGTACTGTAGATAGCTCATGTTGTAGAGCTAGTCAAAAGCTATCGTTTCGTTTTTTGATCGTCAAAAAATATCACTTTTTAAGGAATTTAAGCTAAAAATTCACCAAAAATGTGCCAAAATCGTGCCGAAGCTTAACTTTCTCAAAACTCGATTTTTTTGGACGATCAAAAAACGAAACGATAGATCTTAACAAGCTCTACACAACAAGCTAGCTGCAGTACCATTTAGCTTAGTTTGAAAGGAGTTATAAAGCTTAAAACATCTCAAAATAGGCAAAAAACTGTTTTTTGCCAATTTCAAGTTATTTTAAGCCTTATAACTCGGTTTAACCTAAACCAATTGGTACTGTAGCTAGCTTATCGTGTAGAGCTCATCAAAATCTATTATTTCCTCTTTAAATCGGTTAAAAATATCGAGTTTTAAGAAAATTAAGCTTTAGCTCGATTCTGGCTCATTTTTAATGGTTTTTAAGCCATTTTCCCTCTAAAAAAAGAGGAAAAAACCCAAAATTTTTGAAAACTAAATCCAAATGACTTCTTCATACTAGTCACCTCGTATACCCTTCTTTCTACAAGAAGGACTCCTAATTTGAACGGACACTTCAATTGAAACTAGGTTACCGGTAAGAATAAACTAATTTACGAATTAAGAAACATTATAACTGCTAATCTACAGTAAGAATGTTTGTTACAGTAAGAATAGGCTATTCTACAGTAAGAATAGGCTATTCTACAGTAAGAATAGGTTATTCTACAGTAAGAATAGGCTATTCTACAGTAGCAAGTTTTTCTACAGTAATAATAGGCTATTCTACAGTAAGAATAAGCTATTCTACAGTAATAATAGGCTTTTCTACAGTAAGAATCTTTTCTACAGTAAGACCCCTCCTAGAATATTCTAACTCCCTTTAGTGGACTAAAAGTTCACTAAACCTGCTACTTGGCCTCGGGGGACTAGAAAACAACACTGGCGAAAAGTTCTTCCATGGCCTAACTTTTCCCCCAATGTAATTTCCTAGTCCCCGCCCCAATTACTTTTTTCCCCCCGCTAAAACTAAGAATATTCCGATGAAACAACGGGCTATAACAGTGAATCAAACAACCATCTCTCTTCTTTTCTCCCCCACTCAATTAATCGTTTATTGGATATGACTAAATCGTCTCTTCTAGTGTATAATAAAGTGCCGAAAACATGCATGAATTCTCTAGAGGCCGCGAATTCCCGCTTTTCGAAATTCTTCATAAATTCAGAAAATGCAGAAAATTTGAACGAAAAATTGCGAAAAAAGTACAACTTTTTTCATGAAAAGGGAACCAGAAGTTGAACTTTTCAAAAAAAAAAAAAACTCAAAAAACGAAAAAAAAATGTTTTTATGAGTTTTAGTGGCTACTTCAGGCGAGTTTCTGTTGAAATTGAGAATTTTTTAGAGTTAGTTAGTTTTCAAGTGGTGACTTAAGTGGGAAATTAGAGGCGGAATTGGGGGAAAAGTTGGGGAAAAAAGGAAAAAAGGAAAAAAAATAAAGAAAAAAAAATAAAAATTCGAAAAATTGTGAATCGCGGCGAGACCCATCGACGAAAAATGATATGCGCCTTTGAAAATTACCGTTTTCTAGTTTTTATGGATTTTTTCGGATTTTTACCGGAAAAATGGGGGAAAAAGCGGTTTTTAACGGAATTTCAGGTTAAATCAGATGAAAATAGGCGTTAAAAAATTAATTTTCAACAAATTCGGCTGAAAATTTCGAAAAAAATAAAGAAAATCCTAAAAAACTAAATAAAATCACTAATCGTGGCGAGACCCATCGACAAAATTGGGTATGCGCCTTTAAGAAATACTGTAGAAAATTTTTTGAAAAATAATTTTTTTTTCGGATTTCACCGAAAAATCAAAGAAAATGTTGATTTTTCCGGGGTTTTCAATGATAATAATTAAGAAAATAGTGTTTTTAAATTATTTTAGTCAAATTTAACTAGAAAAATCGAAAAAATCCGGGTAAAATCGTAAAATTAGGGAAAAAATTGAAAAAATCCAAATTTCACCGGTTTTTCTTATTTTTTCTAAATTTTTTTCGCTAAACCTTTAAATAGCTAAAGACCCTGACTACCATAGCTAATAAAACTTTCAAAAAAAATTTTTCAAAAAAAAAAAACATTTTTTTTTATTAGCTTAGCAATTCCCTCCCAAAAAGTTGCAACCGCTCTCTAATGCGTTTCCGTTCATTGTCCCCCCCCCCCGCGCAATTTTAAAGTGAGGCGTATACTAAAGTAAAAGTTATGTCGACCGGAGGCCATATGTCTTTTTGTGTATGCACCGGAATGTTTAACGAGCATCTTCCCATATAACTGCCCCCAGCTCTCTCTCTCTTTCTAAATTTACACCTTAATCATAAAAACAACACCTTTATATTAAAATATATCTAAAAACCAGATGTTTATAATTCCTAAAAACCATCAAAATTGCCTCATTATCCCCCTCCCCTAAAGAAACAATGACCCCCTATCCTATGAGGGGGTCTAATCTCATAATAGCTATGTTGGTTTTTGCGCCAGATTAGGGTTATTCTTGGCATGGTTTACTTGTGGGAGGGGATTAGAAGGTAACCAACCGGCTGGTCTTAGGTTTAGGGGGACAATTACTGGGGATTGTCTAGCTCTAAACTTGAATCGGCTATAACTCAGCTAGTTTAAGAGCTATCAAAAACCTTTCAACTAATGAAATATAGGCCTTGTTAAGGGGAATATTTCATTAGTTGAACGTTTTTTGATAGCTCTTATGGCAAGCGAGATATGGGGTTTTTTGGAGCGCGGTACTTAAAACCATCATAACTCGGTTAAAAATGGAGCTACCAAAAAATGGTTAACTAATGAAATATAGCCCTTAATATGAGCAATATTTTGTTAGTTGAAAGTTTTTTGACAGCTTTTAAACTAGCCGAGTTATTAGCGTTTGAAGTTGCGCACCTAGTGCAAGAGAGGGAGAAAGAGAAAGAAAGAGGGAGAGAGCGCAGAGAATCTAGACTTTTTCGTTTTTTTTTATTTTCCTACTTTTTCCCAGTAATCGCGCCCTACTGAACTTTTATATTTCGCTGCTTACATTTAACTAGGCTAGCTGAGTATCAAACTTTCCAAAAAACCGATTTTTCTAAAATCGGGTTTTTTAAAACATTTGATACTCAGCCAATAAAGCTAAAGTTAAGAAGCCAAATCAAGTTCAGTAGAGCGCGATTACATACCTAATTAATCATTCATAAATCCTGGTGACTAACCAAGATGGCCTAGGATCCGACACCTCCTTTAAATCGACTTACTACAGTAACAATGCGCCTTTAAACTATTTTTAAAGCTTTTTTTCGTAAAAAAGTATTTAAAGGCGCATGGCTACTGTAGAAACCCAATTTTAATACCATGGCCGAGTCGGATCCTAGGCCACTACCTTATATGGCCGAGGTTTCCCTAAAATAGACTTACTACATAGAAATGCGCCTTTAAACTAGCCATTTTTTCTTAAAATTGAAAATAATTTTTTTTTTTCATTTTTTTACGATTTTTGAGTTTAAAAATAGTTTAAAGGCGCGTGGTGGGGTCACGCGAAAAAACTACAGTAACCCCGAATCTAATTAAAAATTCAATCAACACGTTGTAAACTTTGGCGCAAACATTGGTCCTCTCTAACAAAATAAATAAATATGAAACCAATGTTTTTGCCACGTCATTTCCCTCCCTTCCGTCTTCCGCCCTTCCTCCCTTCCGTCTGCTCAGCTTCTCCCTAGTTTTACGACAATTTTATCTAAGCGAAGCAAAGAAAGGGACCATATGCCCGCTGACCCCGATGGCTACTTGTAACATATGCGAATGTCATAAAACTAAGGAGATGTCGCCAGACGACGACATCCTCCCTTAATTGGAAAATTTTCAAATTTTCGATTAGATGGAATTGAGGATAAAGGGATCAGGGAGTTAGGAATTTAGGGGGATTAGATAGCTTTGGGGGAAATTGCCAAAAAAAAATTCAAAAAAAAAAAAAAAAAAAATAGAAGTCAATTTCCAACGCTTATAACTCGGCTAGTTTAAGAGCTATCAAAAAACTTTCAACTAATGAAATATAGCGCTTAATATGAGGAATATTTCATTAGTAGGAAATTTTTTGATACCATTATTTCTAAGCGAGTTATATGCGTTTGAAGATGGATCAAACTTCAAACGGCCGTATCTCGGCTAGTTTAAGAGCTATCAAAAAATGGTTAACTAATGAAATATTGCTCATGTTAAGGGCTATATTTCATTAGTTAACCATTTTTTGATAGCTCTTAAACTAGCCGAGATATAGGCGTATTTAAAAATTGCAACTCCATAATTGAAGTTTTTAACGTTTGATACTCAGCTAGCCGTGCTGAATGTAAGAAGCGAAAACTGGTGAATACAATAGAGCGCGATTACAAACTTAACTCTATAAATCCCGTTAATTTCCAAAAAAAAAGGAAAAACTGCAAAAGTCTAGCTTCTCTGCGCTCTCTCCCTCTCTCCCTAGCTTTCCAAGAGGCGCGCTACTTCAAAGGCTCATAACTAGGCTAGTTTGAGAGCTATCAAAAAATGGTTAACTAATAAAATATAACCCTTGTTAAGGGGAATATTTCATTAGTTGAAAGTTTTTTGATAGCTCTTATGGCAAGCGAGATATGGGGCTTTTTAGAGCGCGCTATTTAAAACCCCTATATCTCGGCTCCTGTTAGAGCTATCAAAAAGTGTTCAACTAATGAAATATAGCCCTTAATATGAGCAATATTTCATTAGGTGAAAGTTTTTTGATAGCTCTTAAACTAGCCGAGATATAACCGTTTTAAGTTATGCGCTGTTAGAGAAAGAGAGAGAGAGAGAGAGAGAGAGAGAGCGCAGAGAAGCTAGCTTTCGAAGGATCTTGCTTTTTACGCCTAAGCTAAGCATCTTAATCTAAGCTACCGAACCCCTAGCTATAAAAATATTTAAAAAATGGTGGCCTAGAATCCCAAAAAAAAAACTCTTCCACGCTCTTAAAATCCATTTTTCCCCAAAAAAGCTTAATTTTCTTAGTTTTTCCTATTTTTCAAGCTAATTTACAGCTTAAAAACTATAAAAATTAAGCTTTTTCAAAAGGAAAAAGTCTGAATTTAAAGCTTGGAAGAGTTTTTTTATTTTCTAGGCCACCATTTAAAATTTTGAAATTTTAAATCGCTTAAACCACCATAATACTTTAATTTAAGCCGTTTCCCCAGTATCTGTGCCATAATCGTGCCGCACATAACTCCTCAAGTATCCAAAGTTTACCGTAAGCATGCATGACCATTTACTATTGTACTATCCCCTTGTCTATGCCGGGTGTTCAAACACTCGACTCAACAACTTTCTTAAGTTCCCCCGCTATTGTCAAAATGTCAAAACAAAAGAATTATGGGAAAAATAATGAAAAAATTAAGGGAAAATCGGGGTGGCCTAGGATCCCAAAAATTGCCAAAGTTCGGCCATGACCTAAAAAAATTGATTTTTCACAAAAAAATTGATTTTTTGCTAGTTTTCAACGGGAAAAAGACATTTTGGGGTAATTTTAAGGGCGGGAATTCAAATTTTTGGGTCAAATAAAAAATAAAAAAATCGGGGAAATCGAGATAAAAATGAATTTACTACAAAGAATGGGAGCACATATACATATCATTGGATTTAAGAAAAAAAATTTTTTTCTCAAAAAAAAAAGTTAGTATTGATTTTTAAAAAAGTGATCTAGACACCGGATTCTATAGAAAAAAAAACGAAAAACCGAATATTTAAGGGGTTAATGGGGGGGACTATCACAGGATACTGTAGATTTGGGGAGGGGCGGGGCCAAAAAATCAGAATTTCTATACATATTATACAAAAAACTAGTCAGGGAAAATAAAAAAACCAAGAAAAAAAAGCGTGGGCGGGTGGAAAAGGCAGGGGCGTCAAGGAGAATCGTGTAAATACTAAAATTAATGGAATTTTTTAGGAAAAAAAAAATGAAAAAAATCGATAAAACATGAGGTGATTGGCCTTCAAACACACATTTTCACATAAAATACTTGCACAGATTTCGAAAAAACCAAAAAATTCAAAAAAAATTCAAAAAAATTTAAGCCCATGTCGGTTTGGCCTCCTCCGGTTTCGCCGGTTTACAGTAGAGCACGTTGGCCAGGAATAGCGCCAAGTCGGCGTTTGTCCAGTAGGCGAAATGCGATTTCAGGACGGACCAGTAGCTTTTTTCGGTAAGAGCTGGCTGAAAAAAACAAGGTTACGGTAGGTACAGTAGCCTAGCTAAGTCTAAAAAGTCAATTTTTTAGTGAAAAACCGACTGAATTAGTTGAAATTTAGCCAAAAAGGCCTAAATAAGCCTTCAATTAAGGTCAATTTAGGCCTTAAAAGCATAATTTAAGCCTAAATTAGGACTAAAAATCTCCAAATTAGACACAATAAGCTTAAAATTAGCTGGAAAAAAGTCTAAAATGAGCTTAAATTAGCCTAAAATAGACCTAAATTGAGCCTAAATCAGCCCAAAAAGAGCCTCATTTAAGCATCGATGAAGCCTGAATCAGCCTAGGAAAAGGCCTAAATTTAGCCTGAACCGGCCTGAAAATGGGCTACAAAAAGCCTGTTTTTAGCTTAATCTAGGTCTAAATTGAGCCTAAATTAAGCCTAAATTAAGCCTAAATCAGTCTAAATAAGACCTAAATTGAGCCTAAATCAGCCTGAAAATGGGCTAGAAAAATTCTATTTTTAGCATAAATTAGACCTAATTACGGCCTAAATGATCCTAAAAAGGCCTAAATTAAGTCTAAAACCGCCAAAAACGGCAAAAAATCTTATTTTAAGACTATTTTAAGCCTAATCTAAGCCTTAATCAACCTGAAAACTGCCTAAATTAGGCTAAATCTAAGCTTAAATTAAGCCTAATCTAGCCTATTTTGAGCCTAAATCAACCTATTTTAAGCCTAATTTAGGCCTAAATTAAGCCTAAATCCCCCCCCCCCCCCCCCCCCCAAAAAACCCCCTTTTACCTGCAACTGAAAATCAATCCGATGCGGCACCCTGACTCCGGATCCCAAAATTCTCTCAGCCAACGGCAACTCCGCCTCCGCCTCCTTTCCCACCTCAATCGCCTCCGTGGAAGTAGCTTGAACTGATGCAAGACTCGCCGAGCTTTGCGTCTTTTTCGGGTTATTAGACGATCCAAACGAGAACCACCCCTTCTTCACCGCTTTTGGTTCCTTATTCGCCGCGTTAACTTCACAAGGAGGTGGAGTCATTGACCTCGGGGATGAGCATCCACTCCTCGCATCCTCTTCAGAATCACACTCATCCTCCTCATCCACATCATCATCCCCTCCGGATTTCGCGTCGTTAGCGCTAGCCTTATCATTCTTCTTTTTCTGATTTTTCAGCTTCTTCAAATAATGCTTATAGACATCCAACGGCAGATTCTCGTAGCTAGCTCGCCCGCGGAGATCCGCATTCGAGAATAGCTTAATCGGACGTATATGCTTGTATTCGGGCGTGAAAAACGGCTCCAATCGGTAGGCAACCGGATCGTAGGGATGGAAAATGTTAAAAACTCGTTCAACATTCGTCGCCTTCGATAAAAGATCCGCCGACGCTCCGCCTCTCATCGTCAGGAATACTCCAAGCGGTGATCCCACTGCGAATAGATTCTTCACTTTGAAATCCAATTGTTCCTCTTTGGTAATCAATAGCTTATGAATTCCACCCTCCATATTATCACGGAGTTGCTCTCGAGCCAGCTTCATCGCTTCCATCGCCTTCCTCGCCTCTTCCGTGTTATTCGTATCATTTTTCTCCAAATACTCGTCGATCGATTTGGTGACATATTTATCGTAGAGCATTAGCGGAGAGTATTGGGTCAGGATATCGTAGCAGATCACTGATCCCAAGGAATGACCGAATATTGAGACATGGCCGTTGAATTGGGGATTGTTGGCTTTGAAGAGTTTGTAGGTTTTGTTGAGTTGGGTGACGACGCCGCGGACGATCTGGAATAAGGAGTACTGTAGCTTAGATTGCAGAGATAAGAGATTAAGGGGTACTGTAAGCTTGGGAATACTGTAGTTGGTTTTAGATTACTGTAAAGGCCTCGGAACTACTGTAGCTAGCTTTAGGTTACTGTAGGAAGCTCTAGGATTACTGTAGCTCCCTCTAGATTACTGTAGGTTTCCCTAGATTACTGTAAAGGCCTCGGAACTACTGTAGCTAGCTTTAGGTTACTGTAGGAGTTTCTAGGATTACTGTAGCTTTCTCCAGGATTGCTGTAGTTCCATTTATATTACTGTAACCAGTTCAAGGTTACTGTAGGGGCTTCTAGGATTACTGTAGGAAGCTAAAGGATTACTGTACCTAGCTCTAGGACTACTGTAGCTTTTTAAAAACGATTTAAAGGCACATGAGCCGTTTTTTCAGGATTTTTACTTTTTTTGCTATTTTTGGGGCACATGTGCCATTTTTTTTTAGTTTTTCTAGGATTTTTTCTATTTTTCCGGCACATGTGCCGTTTTTTCTCTATTTTTCTATTTTTTCTCCTATTTTTGGGGCACATGTGCCGTTTTTCTGGATTAAAAAAAATTTTTGCTATTTTTCGGGCACATGTGCCATTTTTCCTGACTTTAAAATTGTTTTTCTAATTTTCCGGCACATGTGCCGTTTTTTCTGGTTTTTTCAATTATTCTCTATTTTTCGGGTACATGTGCCGCTTTTTCCTGGATTTTTCAATTTTTTTTTTCAATTTTCCTGGCACATGTGCCATCTACCCACAGTATCACCAACCTCAGTCCTAAACAACGGACTCTGATAGTACATCACATCCATCGCCGTACTATTCAACGACGCTCGCATACTGCTCATCTTCGGTATCGTGATGTTCTCCGTCAGTCCGTTATCCAGAATCAGGGAGGATCGCCATTCCACGGGCAGGAAAATCGGCCGAGTCTTCTCGTCCGGATAGCATTTTTCCATGGCGGAAACGACGCCGTCGCGGACTCTTAAATCACCATTTTTTTGGAGGAAAATTCTAGAAAACTTACTGATTAGCATTTTGGGCGATGAGATTCTCGTATCCTTTCTGGCCGATTCCATGAACGACTAGGATCAAATGGGAGATTTCTGCGGACGCGTCGGCCCAATCGCCCTCTTTTTCGTAGCCACGTCGCAGCGGGGTGGTTTTTGCCCAGAGATAACGAAGAATTGCGTTGCCCTTTTGATGGAGGGAAATGTCGATGACCGAGTTCCAGCGGATGTCGTAGCCGTCGACGTGCAGTTCGGCGAGGACTGGAAATGAGTAATTTAGATCTACAGTAATCTAGGGAACATCGAGGGGAAGCTACAGTAATCCGGGAAGAGTTACAGTAATCTAGGAAAACCTGTTCTAGGGGAAGCTACAGTAATCCAGAAAGGTACAGTAATCTTAGAAGTATTTACAGTAAGTTTGAAAAAGCTACAGTAATCCACAATGGACTACAGTAATCCTGGAAGAGTTACAGTAAACTAGGAACAACTACAGTAATCTAGATTAAACTACAATAATCCAGAGACTGCTACAGTAATCTAGGGATACCTACAGTAGTCCAGCGGTATCTACAGTAATCCGTAAGTAACAACAGTAATCTCAAGGAATCCAGAGTAATCTATGAGCGTCTACAGTAATCCAGAGACCTCTACAGTAATCTAGACCTTCCTACAGTAGTCTAGAAGCAGCTTCAATAATTTAAAAGTTACTACTGTAATGCTGAAAAAAGCTACAGTAATCTAGATGAAGCTACCGTAACCTCAGGATACCTACAGTAGTCCAGAGGTTTCTAAAATAATAAAAAGTTATCTACAGTAATCCGAAAAATTAATACAGTAATTTTAAAGAGCCTACAATAATCCCTAAGTTAACTACAGTAATCCTAGAAATCTCTCCAGTACGCCTTGAACTTGCTACAGTAATCCTAACATTTTCGATAGTACCCCTGGAAAAGTTACAGTAATCCTAGAGCCTTCTACAGTAATCCTAGATAAACCTTAAGTAATCCTAATTATTCCTATAGTAATTCAAGTTAAAGTACTGTAATCCAGGAAACTTCCTACAGTAATCTAGACTCATATACAGTATTCCCAGAGCTTTCTACAGTAATCCTAACATTTTCGACAGTAACCCTGGAAAAGTTACAGTAATCCTAGAGCCTTCTACAGTAATCGGAGTGTGCATACAGTAATCCGAAAAAGGCTACAGTAATCTAGGACCAAGTACAGTAATCCAGGAAACTTCCTACAGTAATCTAGACCTTTCTACAGTATCCCTATCCCACCTACAGTAATCCTAGATCCTCCTACAGTAATCCTACGATTTCTACAGTAATCTCACGATCCCTACAGTAACCCATCAAACTCTCACCTGGCTTATTACTAGTCTCGGATTTCGAAAAAACCGTCGTTCCCTCGGGAATCATCTGATTCCTAAAACATTGCAAATGATTCTTTTCAATCGCATCTGACAATGGCATTTCAAGTGGCTGATAATCCGGCGTAAACCACGTTCCTCTTCTAATTTCCTTCGAATCCTCTTTCCAATAGATCGGATCAATTCTCGAGTTCTCCTTATTCACCTGATACTGTCCATTCAACACTACGACCATCGGTTTTCCAGATGGTTCTCCGTTTTCCGATTCTGATTCGTCGATTAAGTCTAGTTTATAGTGTCCGAGTGATTCGTCGTAGATCAATTGGACCGCTTCGTCGAGTTCAATGCGTTTTTCTTTGCGGTACTTGATTTCGAGCATCATCGAGTCGCGGCCGTTGAATGGAATCCAGACGGTCGATTTCGGTTCTTGGTAGAACCATCTGACTTCGGAGCATTTTAGTTCTGTGACCTGGAAGATTGGAGGGGTTACTGTAGCTTAAAATGGCAATTTTTGCATTTATGTAGATAGTAGATTACGGTAATCGCAATCGTTTGTACTACTTTTGGGATACTGTAGCTTCCTAGATACTGTAGTCTACAGATTACGGTATACTGTAGCTTAAAAAGTTTGGATTACTGTACATCCAGATTATTGTAGTTTACTGATCCTAGGTTACTGTAGCTTACAAAAGCCTTTACAGTAGCATTAGCCTTTTGGGATACTGTAGCCTACAGTAATCGCTAAACTTCAGCTCACAAACTCTAGATTACTGTAGTCTATAGTAACCAGGGTACCACAACTTTCATTAGCTACGGGATACTGTAGAATGCAAAAACTGGTATACTGTAGCCAGCAGTAACCAAAGTATACAGTATTCTGCATAACCTTTGGATTACTGTAGTCTACTGTAACTAAGGTATACTGTAGTCTCTTCTAGCCACTTTTTTCACAAAAAAGGAAAAAAAAACGTTCTCAAAACAAAATTCAATATTCTCTGGGAAATCGACTTTCTAGAAACATGTAAATCAACTTCAAGCCAACTACCGTACTACGCTACCTACCGTACCCCTAGCCCTTCCTACAGTACTACCAGCTTTTCTACAGTACCCCCTAACCTCTTTCTACCGTAATAAACTTTCTACAGTACCCCTTAACCCCATTATACCGTACTAACTTCCTACCGTACCCCTTTCTATCGTATTTAACCTCCTACAGTATCCTTAAACCCCTCCTGTCGAAATAAGCTTCCTACCGTACTCCTCAACTCATTCTACCGTACTAAGCTACCTACAGTACCCCTTTCTAACGTATTTAACCTCCTTCAGTAATCCTGGGCTTTCCTACCGTACCATTAACCTCTTTCTACCATACCAAGCCTCCTACAGTACCCCCAACCTATTTCTAAGGTTATAAACTTCCTACAGTACCCCCTAACCCTTAGCTACCGAACTAAACCTAACTACCGTACCCCTAGCCCTTTCTACCGTACTACCACTTTACCTACAGTACCTCTTTTCTTCATTCTACCGTACTAAACTTCCTACCGTACCTTCGGCCTATCCATCACATATTTCTGCCATAAAATACTCCGAAATGGAGCTTCCAAATTCCTTTCACTCGTCTGCACCATATCAACAAGAATTTTTCGGACATGAGGGACACTTTTGGATCTAATTTGTCTAGAATTTCTTGGAATAGTCAAGAAATTAGATTCCGGTGGCTGTGGGTCAGTCGGCGAGTTGGGTACTGTAGTTGGTAGCATTTCTAGTCGAAAAGAAGCCAAAAAAGGGGAGGAAAAAGGAAGCCGAGTAAGATGACGAAGCAAGGGAAAACGGGGAGGAGGAGAGGAACGAAGAATCAACATAATGACGCATATGACCAATAGAACGTCATTTCTTTGCCCATAACAAGGAGAGTTGAAGGTCGTTGACTAATATTGACAATTGATTGTCTCTTCTAATCAGTGGAAAACGACCAGTGGAGTTTGTGCTAGAATTGCTCATTCGTGTACTTCTCGTGGAGGACTGGGTGAGTCATTTTTAATCAAAAATAGTGGGAAAATATGGTTTTAGGTCATTTTTCATGTCTATTTCTTCTATTTTTAGTCATTTTTCGTTCAAAAGTGGTGGAAAATCATGGTTTTAGACCATTTTTCATGCCTATTTCTTTGAAATTAGGCTATTTTTAGTCAATTTTATTCAAAAATCGTGAAAAAACTAGGCTTTAGACTATTCTTGAAGCTAATTTCGAATAATTTGGCTATTTTTAGTCATTTTATAGTCAAAAATAGTGGGAAAAGATGGTTTTAGACCTTATTTTTGTCTGATTCTTTAAAATTAGGTCATTTTTGGTCGTTTCTAATCAAAATTAGTGAAAAACCATGGTTTTAGACTATTTTTGAAGCTAATTTTAAAGAATTAGGTCGTTTTTCATCATTTTTAGTCTAAAATCGTCGCAAAACCATGGTTTTTGGTCTATTTTTCAAGCCTATTTCTTCAAAATTAAGCTATTTTTGGTTATTTTTAGTCAAAAATCGTGAAAAAACCTGGTTTTAGACCATTTTTCATGTCTATTTCTTCAAAATTAGCTATTTTTGCTCGTTTTTAGTCTAGAATCGTGGGAAAATCATGGTTTAAGACCTAATTTTGCTCAAAACCCCAGTAAAATCATCATTTTCCAGAGTTTCTCAACCTAAAACCCGTTTTTCTTGGTAAAATCCTTTTCCACCAGTTTAAAATATCCAAAAATTGTTTAAACACCTCAAAAGCTTGTATAAGTAAAAACCATTTTTGACCCAAAACCCCCGAGTTCGGGTCATTTTCGAGCTATTTTTGCTCAAAATACCTATAAAAATAGAGGTTTTCTTGGTTTTATCAACAAAAACCGACTAAAACCAATTTTGAACCGCCTAAACCAGCCAAAACCATTCGAAGACCAAATTTAGACTATTCCAGACCCAAAATCGTCAATTTAGCGCCACTCTTTCCCTTTTTAAGCTCGAAATTCGTCAAAAACCCTGATTTTTCTAGTTTTTATCACGAAATGTTGAAAAAAATCGTTTTAAAACCACCCAAAACCCATTTAAAATAAAATCTAAACCTTTTTTACCCAAAACCATTAATTTAACCCATTTTTCCTCGATTTTCAGTCTCCAAACTCGAAAAAACCCTAAAATACCTCTTATTCCTTATCAAAACCCCCTTAAAAAGCTAGGTCAACACCAACTATTTGCCATTCTTCAACACAATTCCATTTAAAAAAAATAGAAATTCGTCAATTTCCAAACAAACTCTTCAAGGGACATGCCATCCTTGTGAACCAAACCGATAAAAAAATGTTATCGTTTTGTGACTTATTTCCTTTTTTTTTCAAAAATAGAAAAAAAAACTCACTTTTCTTCTTCGATTCCTTTGTGGCGGCACGGGTGTGCCGCTTGTCTTCGTCGTCGGACCAGCCGGTCCGGATTTCGCTGCCGGCGGGATTACTGTAGCCGTGCCATTGTTCTGGAATGAAACGGCTTAAATTAATTGAAAAATAGGAAGCTACAGTAACCCGAATGACCTAAAAGTACTGGAAAAAGCCGAGTTTCACAAGTCCTAAGGTACCGTAATACCTACAGTAACCCAAAATAGCTTACCGGTAACCCAGCGGGTCTCGACAAATCACCATCCTTCGTCTGAGCCATCGTATACTTTCCAGTCGGGTCGGGTTGCTAAAAATCGCTTTTATAGGGCAATTTCAATGAAAAAAAAAGGTAAAAAATGAAAAATCGGGCAGCACAACGGTGTCAAAGTGTCTAGGAATGGTAGAAAATTCCAGATTTTTTTTCTTAGTTTGTTAGCCGATGGCCTAGGATCCGACTAGCTCTTCCATATCTCTCCGCGCCTTTAAACAATCATTTGAGATAGTTTAAAGGCGCAGAGGTCAGATGGAAGAACTATTCGGAAGTTCGGCCATTGCTAACAAACTAGAAAAAAATTCCAGAAACTTCTAGCATCCTTAGACAATACCAAAGCAAAGGGGGTACCGTAATCCCTACCGTATCATCCGACTTTGTCGCTTTCGACACTTTTCTCCTCCCGAGAACCATAGTTAGAGTCACTAGACCAGAAATATAACGAAATAAGAGACGACTACGTGTTTCCTTAAACACTCAACTGATAAAAATCGAAAAGAGTTCTGTACACCCCCCAATCATATCAATTCTCTTTTTCTCTGCACTCTCTTATCTCTTCGTTCAAATGAAAAAAAGAGAGAGAGAGAGAGAGAGAGAGAGAGAGGGGGGGGGGGGGAAGAGAACGACTAGTTCAACAAAATCGTCAAAAAAAGTGACAAGTTTGCATTCCTTGTCGTCGTCAAGGTGTTAGGTGTGTCAGATCATGAAACGGGCGGTTTGGTGATCATCTTTAATCTATTAGACAGTAGCCTATAGATCGAGTGGCCTAGATTAGGTTGTCGAATCCTAGGCCATCTTGGAAACTACCGTAATCCCGTTTTTATAATGGTTAGCTTGTTTGATGACTCATCAACATGCTAACCAATATAAAATCGGGATTACGGTAGTTTCTAAGGCGGACTAGCCTTATCTAGTCAATTTTTCATCCAAAATGAGCTATTTTTGGTTTAAAAACTCTTTTTCCTAGATTTCCGACCGTCAAAAAACTTAAAACCTAAAAAAAACCGCTAAAAATCGACTTAATACAGTAACCAAGATCCTGTCTAATCTAGCTTAATCTAGATCATTTTTGCTCCAAAATTACCTATTTTTGGTCAAAAAACCTTATTTTTCCCATTTTTCTCTGATTTTCGACCTCTTAAATTGGAAAAACCGCTAAAAATCGACAAAATACAGTCACCTAGACCATTTTTCATTCAAAATGAGCTAGTTTTGGTCAAAAAAACCTTATTTTTAATCAATTTTCGACTTCTAAACCTTGTAAAACCCTTTAAACCTACTTGGCATGGATCTAAGCCTAATCTAGACAATTTTTGCTCCAAAAAACGCTATTTCTGGTGAAAAAACCCCCATTTTTCCCCAATTTTCGACTTCTAAACTTAAAAAAAACCCCTTAAACCTAGGAAAATCGCTAAAAATCGACTTTTTACAGTAACCAAGATCCTCTAATCCTGGTGCTCTTCTATTAAAGTGGCCTTAGGAACCACTCAGTGGTTACCACTGAAAAGCTAAACCCAAAAAAAAAAAACAAAACTTTTCGCGGCGAGACCCAATGACTCATTTCAATTCGAAATGAAACCTTTAAAAAACCTTCTAGAACCAAAAAAACACGACGAATTCAATTCAAAAAACCAAAAAAGCCCGCGAAAACGCCAAAAATCTAGTCAAACATAAGCTCACATCTAAACGTGTCTCGAAAACAAAAATCGATTTCCACCACCAACGCGAAACGAGCTGGAAAAAGAAAACGGCGAAAAAAAAAGACAAAGAAATTGGCTGCAATTATAGCCCTGTCACACCGAGAGAAACGAAAACGGATCTTTTCATTCAAAAACGAGGAGGAGGAGAAATAAATCAAAAATCGGTCTAAACATACTAAACTTAAAAAAGGAAACGGTGAACAATGATTCGGGAAAGAAAAAATCGACTTGTTTATGATAAACATTGCCTATTTTAAGACGTCGTCTAATTATAGATATTGATCTGTGTGTTTATGTGTTTTTTGTTGATTTTTTAAAAAAGAATGATGTCATTTTTGGTCATTTTTGACTTTTTTTTAGAAAAAAAAAGGACAAAAATGAAAATTTCATAGAATGATCACTATTGGAACTATGATGATAGGATAGTGATTATAGTGTCACGGCCTCCGCTGAAATTCAGGTTTTTCCCTCAAATCAAAAATGCACGAAAAGTTAACTGCAACATTCGAGAAAAATTGAAAAAGACGATAAAAGTCACTATAGTTTTGGCGGGAAGGATAGATCAAAGAGATCATTTGTGATCTAGAGACCCGCTGAGTTCCTAATACCGTATGCCAAGTCTAATGAAACAAATTTCTACTCTAAGTGAACATATGGGTTTAAATGAACAAAGGAAACCCAAAAATTTCGAGTAAAGCCATTAAAACTGACTCTCAGACCAAAAAACATCGAAAACCAATGAAAATTAAAACGAAACCTCTAAAATAAGGTTCTTAACCCTCAAAAACTAAAAAATCCAAAGAAAAACATCCAAAACCAGTCCCAACCCCAAAAACTGAAAAAAGGCAAGAAATAACAAGAAACTATCTAAAATAAGGTCTAAAACTCCAGAATTTTCAAGGAAAACCATACAAAACCACTCTAAACCCTAAAAAGTGGCCAAAAAACCAAAAATACGGTCCAAAACCCTCAAAAACCCAAAAAAAAACCGAAGTAAAACCATCCAAACTTTGGATGGTTTTACTTGGATTCCAAAATGCCTCCAAGACCCAAAAAGTTCCCAAAACAACTAAAAAAATACGAAAAAAAACCCGTTTAAAATAAGTTCCAAAACTCCCAAAAACCCAAAAATCTCCAGAAACACCTTTAAAAAGCTGAAAAATAACAAAAAACCTTTAAAATAAGGCCCAGTACCCTCAAAACCCCAAAATCCCATTAAAAATGACCAAAAACACCCCTAAATCCCCCAAAATCCCGCACTTTTCTGACCTAATCAAGTTCAATTGTACTAAACAAAGCGGAAACACAGAGAGAAAAGAGAAATCAGAGAAAACACAGAGAAGAAAAACAACCTTTGGACCGTATCACTTGCAAAAACACGCCGAAAAAAAAAGAAGAAACTTACTGTTGGCGTCTCATCACCACCGTCCGAAACGACACTTCCCAACGGCGGTCCGACGGCTGTCGGCGTCGATAGATCAGATTCCTCCTCCTCCGTGCTTTCCACAAAGTTCTGAATTGATAAATTGATAAGTTTGAGGAGAAGAAAAAAAAAGGGATAGATAGATGGAAATATATCTAAACTTGGTCAAGGGAGAGGAAGTGATAATAATTTTTCTAGTTTTTTTCTATTTTTTGATTGGTTTATTGATAAATAATCTCTGCTAGTAGACTGCTACAGTAATCCTTTCTAGGGTGAATTTTTAGTTGGTTTCGACTATTTTTTAACAGAAAAGTGTCAATTTGAGCCTAAAAATCCGATTTTTTGAGCCTAAAACCTCAATTTTAACCTAAAAATGCTATTTTGAGCCTAAAACTCAGATTTTTGAGCAAAAACCCCAATTTTCACCTTAAAAATGCTAAATTTTAAACCAAAAAATGTAATTCTAAGCCAAAAACATCAAATATGGGTCTAGAAGTCTTTTTTGATCTTGAAGACCTATTTTAGACCAAAAATGACGGATTTAGAGTCAAATAATGCCACTTTTTAGCCTGAAAACCCATTTTTTTAAGCCTAGAAATGCTAATTTTCCGGCTAAAAACACTATTTTTAACCTAAAAACGTAATTTTAGGTCTAGAAATGTCATTTTTAATACAGAATAGCCTAGATTTTTGTCCGAAACACCATTTTTCAGCTATATTTTCATTTTTAGGACTGAAAATGCCGTTTTTTGACCTTTAACACCAAAATCACTATTTTTCATACTAAATTCTCACTTTTAGGGCTAAAAATCCTGATTTTAAGCATAACAATGCCCAATTCAACCCAAAAAATACCATTTATGGCCTAAAAATCTAGTTTTTCAGTCAAAAAAACCTAATTTTGGGTCAAAAAACGTCATTTTTAAGCCAAAAAACATAAATTTAGGTCTAAAAATCACATTTTTAGGCCAAAAAACCTAATTTTAAGTCTAAAATAGCCATTTTTCAGCCAAAAAACCATAATTTCAGGTTTAAAAACCACATTTTTGAGCCAAAAAACCTAACTTTATGTCTAAAATAGCCATTTTTAAGCTAAAAACCCCAATTTTAGGTCCAAAAATTATATTTTTGAGCCAAAACCCCAAATCATAGGTCAAAAAAGCCATTTTTAAGCTCAAAATAACCTAAATTTAGATCTAAAATAGTAATTTTTAAGCCAAAAAACCTAATTTTAAGTCTAAAAACGTCATTTTTAAGCCAAAAACCTAAATTTAGGTCTAAAAAAGCCATTTTTAAGCCAAAAAACCTAATTTTATGTCTAAAATAGCCATTTTAAGCCAAAAAACCTAAATTTAGGTCTAAAATACTCATTTTTAAGCCAAAAAACCATAATTTTAGATCTAAAATAGCCATTTTTAAGCCAAAAAACCATAATTTTAGATCTAAAATAGCCATTTTTAAGCCAAAAAACCTACTTTTAAGTCTAAAATAGTCATTTTTAAGCCAAAAAACCTAATTTTGGGTCTAAGAAAGTGATTTTTAACCCAAAAAACACCATTTCTAGCCTAAAAAATCACATTTTTAAGCCAAAAAACTTAATTTTCGGCTTTAAAATGCCAGTTTTGGTCCTAAAATCCCAATTTTTCCTCTAAAAAAATTACCTGATTAACAAATTCCATCTTTTTCTTCTCTTTCTCCTTCTCCTTCATCTTCCCCTTTTCTCCTAATTCTCCCTCATTTCCTTTCTCATCGTCGTCTTTCACTTGCTCATCTTCAACTTCAAGACTCTTTCGGAACGTCAATACGAGTTGCTCCTCTTCGCTGCTCATTGGAAGCGTACCTGGAAAACTTTATTAAATTAACGAAAAACGAGAGAGAAGAGAGCGCAGAGAAACGAGAAAAAATAACAAAAATGGGCTAAAAAGGCTTTAAATGGCTTAAAATCTATTAAAAATCGAGAAAAAACAAGAAAAAAACAAGGAAACGCGCTCTATTGATAACTAGAAAGATCTGGTGGGAATTTGAATTCAAAAACTCTCTAAAATCGATTAAAACCAAAAAATCATCAATAGAGCGCGTTTCCATCAATAAAACCATCTAAAATAGGCTAAAAAAGGCTAAAAAAGGCCAAAAAAATGGTCAAAAATCCATTAATTCTTGGCCAAATGTCCATGAGTCTTTGGATTAGCTGCAGCCATCTCTTCGTCAATTTCCTCCAAAAATGTCTCTTGTTTCACTGAGTACATTGTGTACCAATAGATTCCAACGACCACTCCAATCAGGACGGCAAACGATATGTGATTTTTGTAGTTTTTCGCGAATATCTCCTTCACACGCTCTTGGTTTACCTGGAAAATTGGAAGAAATTGGAAATGGATGGCCTAGAAATATCTAAAACTCGGCCAGCTAAAAAATTTGAAAAATAGTGATTTTCTATTGATTTAAGTGTATTTGAGCTTAGAAAAAGGTGTTTTTAAGTTAAAATGATAGGTGGCCTAGAAAATCTAAAACCTAGGCCACCTAAAAAATTATGAAAAAAGTGGATTTTTCACTAATTTTCAATGAAAAATCACCTTTTTTTCCACTAAAAATGACTAATTTTAGTACAAAAACCTGGTTTTTTCACATTTTTGAAGCTAAAATAGCGTTTTTAAGCTAAAAAATACCGGTGGCCTAGAAAACCCAAAAAACTCGGCCACTTACTTTAGATCAGAAATATTGATTTTGAAGTGAAAAAACAGCAAAAAACGCGGATTTTAGACCAATAATTGAGAACATGGATGATGGCCTAGAAAATCGAAAACCTAGGCCACCAAATTTGAAAGAGAAATACAGATTTTAGGGTTGAAGATAGCGAAAAAAAGCTGATTTTTTTAGATTTTTATAGCAAAATCGGAATTTTTAAGCCAAAAATATCGGTGGCCTAGAAAATCGGCATCATAAAAATAGCTGGTTTTTAAGGGTTTTTGAGTCAAAAAATGAAGATTTTCCCGATTTTTCCACTAGAAATTGGTATTTTTAAGCCTAAAAAATAGGTTAGATGGCCTAGAAAACCCCAAAACCTAGGCCACCTAATTTAGATGGAAAATATCGATTTTATAGTGAAAAACAGCAAAAAAAAACACTGTTTTTCTCAGATTTTTATACCAAAAATAATCATTTTAAGCCAAAAAAAAAAAGGTTGATGGCCTAGAAAATCCAAAATCTAGGCCACCAAATTTAGATGGAAAATACTGATTTTAAAGTGAAAAAACAGAGAAAAAAACACCATTTTTCTTAGATTTTTAAGCAAAAATCGTCATTTTTAGAGAGAAATCGACAGGAAATCACTGATATTTCATATTTTTATAAATAGCTAAAATAGTCATTTTAGCCAAAAAAAAAAAAAAATGATCGGTGGCCTAGAAATCCAAAACTTAGGCCACCAAAAATTCCTATTTTTACCTTCTCAAATTGCTTGGCAAATCTCTTCTGCGGTCTTGGCAAATCCTCGATATCGATCGTTTCAAGCATATCATTATCCTTCTTTTTCTGGAAAAACCCTTTATTAGAAGGGCACTAATAACCAAGAAAATAAATTAAAAATAGCTAAGCAAGTGCGCTCTATTGATAAATTTTGGGTTTTAGCTCGTTTTTAGCGTTTTTAAACGAAATTTAATAGAAAAAACAGTCCAAAAAGGCTAAAATTAGCTTAAATTTGGATTTTATGCTTTTTTCAACGAGTTTAAGCAATTTTAAGCTATTTTTGACGGTTTTTAACACAAAAAACTGGTTTAAAAGGCTTAAAATCGCTTAAAGTCGATAAAATTCACGAGTTAAGCTATTTTTATTGAATTTATATGATTTTTAACGATTTTAAGCCGTTTTTTGTGTTAAAAACCGTTCAAAACAGCTGAAAATAGCTGAAAATCGTGTAAAATCCCTTAAAATCAAGAATTAAGCCATTTTTATCAATGGAGCGCATTTGTATCATTAAAAAATCCAAAAAACTCACTTCAATTTGCGAGAATTTTGTCGATTCCTGCGGCAATTTCTCGGCTAAAGTCGGACGACTCGTGCTG
The DNA here is from genome assembly GCA_963932035.1 of Caenorhabditis wallacei. NCBI lineage: Eukaryota > Metazoa > Nematoda > Chromadorea > Rhabditida > Rhabditidae > Caenorhabditis > Caenorhabditis wallacei. Next base: position 1,152,399 of record OZ009934.1, read on the forward strand.
ACCAGACGGCACAGTGCCGTTGCTGAACGATAAGGAGGACGGAAGAGCATCTGATGGAATGCTTTTTTTAATAATGAAAAATGAAAAAAAAAAATGAAAAAAAACGGATTTTTTAATCATTTTCCCTGGTTTTGTACTCCTCTCGGACACGCGTTTTTTAAAGGGTTACTGTAGTTTTAGCCAAGGGAAGCCTCGATTACTGTAGCTAGCGAAAATAGCCTAAAATAGCCTAAATTAGCTTAAAAACGATGAAAAATCGCCGTTTTTCCACCATTTCCCAGCTAATTTAAGTTATTTAAGCTAGCTACAGTAATCCAAAACTCCCTTACGAAAACTACAGTAAGCCTAAAAAATCCGCTTGTCCGAGAGGAGTACAAAATCAGAACAATGCAGAGAAAAAGGGGATTTTGTTGGCAAAAATGGGGAGCAGCTGATTAAATAAAATGAGCAATAAAGGAGGGCGTGGCCTAGGATTTTCCTGGATTTTTCTAGGCCATTTGAGTTAAAATAGCTTAAAAATCATGGTTTTTGTCGTTTTTTTGTGGATTTTTCGTGCCGAAATCGTGCCGGATCAAAATCTCAATTTAAATTGGTATTTTTTGAAGGAAATGGCACGGTTTCGGCACGGTAAAAATCGAAAAAAACCCCTAAAAATCACTAAAAAACCGGAAAAAAACAAGGAAAAACCATGATTTTAAGCCTAATTTAAGCTAAAAAACACGGTTTTGGCACCTAAAAATCAGAAAACTACCTAAAATAAGCCATTTTCAGTGGAAAATCAGAAAAAAAAAAACGATTCGGCACGGTTTTGGCACTTAGAAATAGCTAAAACCATCGAAAATAGAAGAAAAACCAGGTTTTTAAGCTTATTTCAGTCGAAAACCACCAAAAAACTCAAAAATACCGAAAATAACCCCACGGCACATTTTCGGCACGGATTTAAGCCATTTTCAGAGGAAAATCGAACATTTTCGAAGGGAAAAAGGTTCTGACGACTTATGTCATAAGAGAGAGAGAGAAAGGGAGAGAGAGAACTTCTAAATGGCATCTTCCTATCGGGCGATGCGATCAGCAGATGAGTGGAGAGGAAGTATATATATATAGAGGTGAAAGTGAGGAAAAAAAAAGAGGATTTCGTCATTTCCTAGTGTTTTTTAGGGGATTTTAGAGGTTTTTAAATAAAAAAAGTTCAAAAAACCCCCAAAGTAAAAATATGGATTTTTTGTCTTTTTTAAGAGAAAAAGCCAGAAAAAATCCAAAAATATCATTTTTACAAGGCTTTTTGAATAAAAATACGGATTTTAGGCCATTTTTTCATGGTAAAAATTATTTTTTTTTTCTAGTTTTTCTATAGAATATTTATATGGCTTGTTTAAAAGCTATTTTTCGGAGGAAAACCTGGAAAAACTCCAAAAAAAATCCACATTTTCCAGGTTTTTCCATAGAAAATATGGTTTTTAGGACATTTTTAAAGAAAAAACTTTTTAAAATCGTGGGAAAAGACGGAAATCAGCGATTTCTAGACATTTTTCCAATTAAAACATGGATTTCGAACGGGATTTTGAGCTGTTTTTAGTTAAAACTCGAAAAAACCCCTCAAAAAAAAATCATTTTTTCAATGGATTTTAGATTAAAAATATGGATTTTTGGTCATTTTTAAAGGAAAAGGGCTGAAAAACTCCAAAAATATCATTTTTACAGTGGATTTTAGAGCAAAAATATGGATTTTTGATCATTTTCTAGGGAAAAAACCGAAAAACCCCACTTTTAGGCAGTTTTTTTTCTAGAAAAATATGATTTTTAAGTGATTTTAAGAGAAAAATGCGGGAAAACCCTGAAAAACTCACTTTTTAACTGTATTTTTGTGTAAAAATATGGATTTAGGTCATTTTTTCACGGAAACCCCTATTTTCTTCCTAATTTTTCAATAGAATATATGGTTTTTTAAAAGATATTTTTTGGAGGAAAAGTTCGAAAAAATCGCAAAAAAAAACAACTTTTTTCCAGATTTTAATAGATAAACCTTGATTTCAAGCCATTTATTCGCAAAAAAACCTTTAAAGAAACAGATTTTTTTAAAATTAAATATGATTTTAGGTAAATTTTCAGGGAAAAGCCAGAAAAACCTGAACATTTTTTTGAAAAATGCACATTTTTCGAGAATTTACAGTAAAAATATGAATTCAGAGCTATTTTTCCTTTTAAAATCCAAAAAATCCCCAATTTTCAGAAAGAAAATCAATAAAATTCGACGGATTTTTTTTGTCTAAATAAGCTTTAAACGGGGGGTAACAATTCCGGTGAAAGAGAGAGCGGATTCAATGTTTGCATTTCGACGTACGTCTTTTCTATCGTCTCTTTCTCTGTGTATTGTGTTGTGTGTGAAACTTTTTTTTTGGTTTTGAAATTGAGAAAAAGGAGGGTTTTTGATCTGGATTTAATTGAAAATTTTGAGATGAAATTTCAAATTTGGAGGAAAATAGGGGATTTTATGCTGAAAATAAGGGTTTTTAGCGGTTTTTTACCGGTTTTTGATAGAAAAAAAGGGGTTTTCATGATAAAAATGGAATTTATAAGCAGTTCTAGCATTTTTATGTAGAAAATTGGGATTTTATGGTCAAAACAAAGGATTTTAGGTTAAAAATTGTGGTTTTTAACGGTTTTTTGAAGAAAAATGAGGGTTTTTGAATGTTTTTGATGTAAAAAATAAGGTTTTGATTTTAAAAAAGTGGGTTTTTGGTGATAAAAATACAATTTTTGAGGTATTTCAATTGAAAATTTAGGGTAGAAATTGATTTTTAGGAAGAAAATTGGGATTTTTTGGTTAAAAATGCGAATTTTCAAAAGCTTTTTAGGAAAAGAAAAAAGTTTTTTGACGGTTTTGGACTGAAAAATGATAATTTTAATGATAAAAATGTTTTTTTAATGGTTTTGGACCGAAAATTATGATTTTTAATGATAAAAATGAATTTCTGAGGGGCTTTTCATTGAATTTTCGAGAAAAATGTGGTTTTTCGATGAAAAATTGAGATTTTATGGTCAAAATAAAGGATTTCAGGTTGAAAATGGTGGTTTTAACGGTTTTTTGATGATTTTTTATTGAAAAAAGAGGTTTTTGATGATAAAAATAGAAATTTTAAGCATTTTTAAAGGTTTTTCAAGGAAAAGTACGGCTTTTTGACAGTTTTGGAATGGAAAATGATAATTTTAATGATAAAAATAAACTTTTTAATGGTTTTGGACCAAAAAAGTGATTTTTTCTTGATTTTTGAAAGAATTTGGTTCTTTTAAAAGGGTTTTTATAGAAAATTGAAGGAAAAAAGTGGTTTTTTGGTCGAAAATTAAGGTTTTTTGTTTTTTTTGGTGGAAAATGACTTTTTAGACGGTTTTGGACTGAAAAACTGAGTTTTTTAATGGAAAAATAGGCTTTTTGAGAGTTTTTCAATGGTTTTTGGGTAGATTTTGAAAAAAAAATATTTTGAAAAATGAAAAAAAATTTTTTTTTTTCAAAAATTTCGAGTTTTCTCGATTGTTATTGAAAATTCGGGGGATTCCGGTGATTTTTGAGTGATTTTTTATGAAAAAATGACTTTTTAAAACCTGAAAATAACTTTTTTTCGAGAAAATTCCATTTTTAGGACAAAAAATTCATTTCTGTTTTAAAAATACGTTTTTTTTTCAAATTTACCATGATTTCTGCATTTTTAACTATTAAAATTCACATTTTTCTCAAAAATTTCATTTAAAAAATTACAAAATTTTCGATTTTTTTTTATTTCCCAGAAAAATCTCGATTTTCACCTAAAATTTAACGAAAATCCATGGTTTCCTTTTTAAAAAAAATTCCCATCAAAATTCCACCAAAAAATCAATCGAAAAAAACCAACGGAATAAACAAAAAACCAGCTGAAAACACATGATGACTCGCCTTCCATTATCCCGGTGCCAAGCTCCGAGAGGAGTACACGGCGACGGGGACTAGAAAACCGGACGGCGGCCACCGCGCGAAAAATGCGCGTTTAAAATTTCTAAACTTTTTTATCAGCGAATTTTCATGAAAATTCGTCATTTTTCCATGGTTTCTTATCAATTTTCGATAAAATTTTCGAAAAAATTCGTTAATTTAAGGTTTAAAAGCCATTTTCCAGGTAAATCGAGCCAAAAACCAAGGAAAAATGTCGAGAAACGTGGAAATCAAGGCGAAAGTGAGGGATCACGATGAGACGGTTCGGAGAGCCGTGGAGATTTCTGGAAAGGAGCCGATCATTTTAAAGTTAGTCTGAGCAATTGATTTTATTGATTTTTCTAAAAAAAAATTTTTTAATTTTTCCATAAAAAAAGCCTAAAACCCCTTAAAAACCCTTAATTTCCTTGCAGACAACACGATATCTTCTACGAATCGCCCAAAGGTCGTCTTAAAATGCGAAGCGTTGAGGAGAATGGCGTGGTAAGCTTTTTTATGTCATTTTTCCCCCTGAAAATTCGAAAAAATAGGTTTAAGGCGCTCCAGGGGGCTTAAAATATGGTTAAAATCGAATTCTCCATGTGCAAAAACCTAAATACTCAATCTGGACTCGAACCTGACCCCTTATTTCGGATCCAGGGACATCCCTCTTTCCTACTGAGCCATCCAAGCAGCGCGCGCCACGCCGCCGGCGGCGTTAAATAGGCGCGTTTGAATGGCTCAGTAGGGAAGGGGGATGGTTTTGGAGCGGAGATAGGGGTTAGGTTCGAGTCCAGGATGGGTATTTAGGTTTTTGCACATGCTTTTTTCGATTTTAACTATATTTTAAACTCCCTGGAGCTTCTTAAACCTATTTTTCGAACTTTTTTCGTTGAAAAAACTCAATAAATTGCTATTTTATCGATTCCAGACCCGCACCGAGCTAATCTGGTACGATCGTCCCGACGTGGCTGGTCCCAAGCTAAGCAACTTCAACAAATTCGATGTCCCCACCGAAACCGTATCCCCTCTTAAGCTCTCCCTGGAATCATCAATGGGTATTAAAGGGGAGGTTAAGAAGACGAGAACCTTGGTCCTCCATGGCCAAACCCGGATCCATATCGATCGTGTCGATGGTCTCGGAGATTTTATGGAGTTGGAAGTGTGTCTGAAGCCGGAGGAGACGGTGGAGTATGGGGAGGAGGTGGCACACGGGATCAGGGAGGAGTTGGGAGTTGGAGAGGAGGATTTGTTGATTGGAGCTTATATGGATATGTTGAAGGCTTAGGAATTCATTGATTTTTTAAAAAAATTTTGGATTTTTCGAATTAAAAAAAAAGACTTTTTATTGATTTTTCCTTTTATTTCAGGGCGAAAAACACTTAAATTCCCCTAAAAATCGAGAAAATGCAAGCGCGCTCCATTGATAATCCAAAAAAAAAATTTTTTTTTTGGTTTTTTTTTCATTTTTTTTTCCCAAAAAACCCCTAATTTCAACGTCACATCCCATTTCACATCCAAAAAACGCAAGTTTCCTCAAGGAAGTACGCAGAGACATCCCCCACATCCGGCAAAAGAAGAGCTCATCACACTTTTTACATCCTCATGCTTTATACGCGCCTTGTGATTTGTTTTGGCTTCTTCGAAATGTTGTCTTTGGTTTTTATTTCCGGTTTTTTAGGGAAAAAAATTTGAAAGTATAGGTTTTTAAGGCAAAAAATTTGAAAAAATGGGTTTAAAAAGGTCCAGGAGGCTTATAATATGGTTAAAATCAAAAAGAGCATGTGCAAAAACCTAAATACCCATCCTGGACTCGAACCAGACCCCTATTTCTGTTCCAGGGACATCCCTCTTCCCTACTGAGCCATTCAAGCGCGCCTATTTAACGCCGCCGGCGGCGTGGCGCGCGCTGCTTAGGTGGCTCAGTAGGGAACACAGATGACTTTGGATCCAAAATAAGGGTCAGGATCGAGTCCAAGATGGGTATTTAGGTTTTTGCACATGCTGATTTCGATTTTAACTATATTTTAAGCTCCAGGGACCATCCTAAACCTATTTTTCCAATTTTTTTCGACTAAAAACCACCAATACTTATCAATTCCATTAAATATTCCTTCCCCCTACCTTTTTGATCTATTTCGGATATCTTCCTCCCTCCTTTTCCGCTCAAAGGATTTATGTCCTCCATGAAGTCATAGGATTAAACATAAGCAACACTCCTTTTCTCAGGAGCTTCAATTTTCTTAATGTACTCTTCAAGATCAATTTTCATTTTATACAAAACGAATAGTGCACACAATTCGATTTTCGGCTTGTCAGAAGGCTTTCCTGGAATAAAAAAGAAAAATATTTCTTAAGAAAAGCTTTTCTGGTTAGAGATTTCGAAGACGGGAATCGTTTTTTAGCTTAGATTTTGGCTTTTTAACTAAAAAAAAATTGAAAAATAGGTTTAAGATGGTCCCGGGGGCTTAAATTAGTGTTAAAATCGAATTCCCCATGTGCAAAAACCTAAATACCTATCCGGGATTCGAACCTGACCCCTTATTTCGGATCCAGGGACATCTCCCTTCCCTACTGAGCCACCTAAGCAGCGCGCGCCACGCCGCCGGCGGCGTTAAATAGGCGCGGTTGAATGGCTCAGTAGGGAAGAGGGATGACTTTGGATCGGAAATAAGGGTCAGGTTCGAGTCCAGGATGAGTATTTAGGTTTTTGCACACGCTCTTTTCGATTTTAACACTACTTTAAGCTCTAATCCGTCTCCTAAGCCTATTTTTTCAATTTTTTTTCCAAAAAAAAAACCCTCAAATCCACCCCCACTTTTGCTGTGCATGACAACAAAATATCAGAGACCGCTTCCCCCCTGCGTCTCCTAGTCACCAGGTACTCTCTCGCCTATTCCAATTACATCTGCCAATCAAACTGGGGGTTTCCATTTCTTTTTCTTTCTTTATTGTTCAGAGAGGGGAAAAAAGAACCTATTATAATCATAAAGGCTCCATTATCATCTGACACTAACCCCTCAATTTTCTTGGGTTTTCCGGTTTTTTGAGAAAAAGTGAAGAATTAAAAAAAATTTTTTTTTTTTTGAAAAACAAAAATCTTTTTTTTAGGACCATTTTAAGCTTAGACTATATAAGTTTAGGCTAAGGTTAAGCCTAAGAAGTTTCTTAATAACTAGAATTTTTGATAAATTTGATAATTAATTTTTGGATTAAGCCATTTTAAGGCTTCCTTATCCGTATTTTGTGGTTTAGCCAGTTTTTTTCATTTTTCTTTTCTATAGACTCCAATCGGTGTAAAAAGGCTCATTGGGACCCTCTATTGTCTCTATTTTGCATTGGAAATTATTTTGTTTTGGTTTTCTCTATTTTTTTTTATTTTTTCAGAGAAAATGAGGAAAATTGCTTATTTTGATATGACTAGATGCTTTTTTTTCGATTAAAATAGATTAAAAGACCCTTTAAAATCAAAATTTAACATAAATTTGAAAAAAAAATTTTTGACCAAATGTTGCAAAAATTTTTTTTTCGAAATTTCAAAATTTTAATAGCTAGATCGATGTATTTTTGGATTCTGAGCAACTTTTTCTCTTGGAGCAACCCTCGAAAATCACTCTAAACCCCTCTAAATCGAGGGAAAACTAAATTTAGGCTGCGTACTCCTCGTGGACAATTTTAGAGCCATTTTCAAGTGTTAGTGCTAATTGAAAAGTTGCTCAGAATTAAAAATTACATGGATTAAAAGTTTTGGAAAATTCGAATTTTGAAAAAAAATTGTCCACGAGGAGTACACAACCTAATTTCAGTTTTTCCTCGATTTAGGGCGTTTAGAGTGATTTTCAAGGGTTGGTCCAAGAGAAAAAGTTGCTCAGAATCAAAAAATACACCGGAAACTGTCTTAAAAATTTGATTTTTCGAAAAAAAAAATTTTTGTCCACGAGGAGTCCAAAATTCAATTTTTTGAAAAGTTCCTAATTTCATAGAAAAATGCTTAGATTAACTATTCTAAGCTGTTTTAGACTTAAAAAAAAAGGTAAAAATTGGAAAAAAAACCAATAAAATCGTCCACGAAGACTACAAAACTCGAATTTTAGTTTTTCCTGGATTTAGGGGGTTTAGAGTGATTTTCAAGGATTGCGTCAAGAGAAAAAGTTGCTCAGAATACAAAAATACATCGATCTAGCTAATAAAAATCCAAAATTTTCATATTTTTGAAAAAATAATTTTAAGCCCCGCCCCTTTGCTCATCCTCCTAATCTAATCCTCTTTTTCTCTTTCTCGCTATGGAAAAAGATCTGAAATCAGGGGGAGAAAAAGCATAAGAAAATAAAAATAAATCCGGTGTTTCCATTCTTTTTTCCAATTTTCGTTTTTCTTTTTTTTTTTTGAGAAGGAAAAAAATGAAATTGGCAATTTCTATGGCAACCGGGGGTAAGCGGCTGACGGAAATCTAAGCATTTCCGCGATGTTTTTTTTTCGTGTTTTGTGTGGATCGCTTATGAATATGAACTTCGAAATATATAAGCGATCAGTAGAAGGCCAGACACCAATTGTAGTCCTCGTGGACAAAAAATTTTTTTTTTGAAAAATCCAATTTTCATTAGCTAGATCGATGTATTTTTGCCTCCTGAGCAACTTTTTCTCTTGAACCAACCCTTGAAAATCACTCTAAACCCCATAAATCCGGTAAAAACTAAAATTCGAGTTTTGTAGTCCTCGTGGACAATCTTATTGATTTTTATCGAGTTTTTGGGTTTTTTAATAGTCTAAAACAGCTTAGAATAATTAAACTAAGCATTTTTCTATAAAATTAGGAACTTTTCAAAAAATTGAATTTTGGACTCATAGTGGACAAAATTTTTTTTTTCGAAAAATCAAATTTTAAAAAACTAGATCGATGTATTTTTGCCTCCTGAGAAACTTTTTCTCTTGGACCAATCCTTGAAAATCACTCTTAACCCCCTAAATCGAGGAAAAACTAAATTTCGAGTTTTGTAGTCCTCGTGGACAATTTTTTCAATTTTTTCAAAATCGTTTTTTTCTTTCTTAAGGTGTTTTAAGCCCAATAAAAAAGATATTTTTTTGTTTTTCAAGCCTAAATATGGAATTTTCCAGGCCTTATCAATACCCTAACTTTTAGTTTTTCTCTCACTTTTTGAGCTTTTTTCTCTCGTTTTTTTTGTTTTTCTCAGCCTAATACGTCAGAGAATTCTCCCTCTTTTTGTGTATAATCACAAGAATTTTTGCTTTTTGGGGATTTATTGATTTTCGCTTGAGAAAAGCTGAAAATAGCTAGAAACTCAAGGCCTTCCCGGTTGGCGACGCCCTTGACCTTATCACAACCCTCTGACCTCGCGTATTATTTGCAGTGGGTGGCGCAGTGACAGAGAGCGCGCGTGGTTATCGAGGGGTAAGGGGTTCGAGTCCAGATGGGTGAATTTCATTTTTTTTTCTTTTTTTAGGCTTCTTAAACCTAAAATTTTTTTAAAAAACATATCTAGGCTCTTTTAATGACTCAAACCTAAGCTGACACCACCAAAACAAAGGAAAGAACAAAAAACGCTTGCTTCCCCACCCACAACCTCCAACATAAAAACTTTATGTAATTGAGGGGAGAGGGTGGGAGCAGACACTTCCGCTCTCTATGCATTCACCCAAAAAAAAAAACGTCTCGCCTAATAGACTCTTTTCTGAATGTGTGCTTAACCCCGACGAACATTTGTACTTTTCCTGTTTTTCTTTGGAAATTTATTTTTTTTTCTAGACTAATATTTTTGTAGTTTATTATTATAGCCTTTTTATTCGACTTCAAAAATCAGTTCCCTTAATCCCCCCTTTAAACATCAAAAAACAATGAATTGTTTACAACTACTAAGTTTCTTGCTTTATGAGCTTTCTCTATTTTTTAATATTGATTTCACCATATTTTCTTGACTTAAGGTGTTCCCAAAAAGAAATTCAACTTTTTTCAAAAAGCCGGAAAAGTGCCGGAAATGGGCACTTTTGAAAAAGAGTTTCTAGGAAGTTCCTTGCGAAATATTCATTTTTTTTTGTCATCTAGTGAACCCCCTCAAGAATATGAAATATCAAAAATAAAAAAAAATAGAAAAAACCATATTTTTTAGACTTTTTATTCTGAAAAAATGGGTTTCAGAAGGTCCAGGGGGCTTAAAATAGTGTTAAAATCGTTTTCCCCATGTGCAAAAACATAAACACCCATTCTGGACTCGAGCCTGACCCCTATCTCAGATCCAGAGACATCTGTGTTCCCTACTGAGCCCAGGGTTCTCAAAAATCGACATTATTTTGAGAGAAATTTTTTAAAATTCCAATTTTTTCATCGAAAAAAAAAGATTCTCAATTGTTTTCGAGTGAAATTCGTGAAAATGTCGGAAAAAATTGATGAAAAAGACAAATTTCAATAGGGGTGTCGGCTTTTATATGAAATTTTGTTGTTTTTTAAGACAAATTTCTCATCACGGGCCGGCCAGGGCCAAGACGGGCCGGGCCGGGCCGGGCCGGGCCGGTAAGAATGACTCACTCGGCCCGGCCCGGCCCGTGAGAACCCTGACTCGGCCCGGCCCGGGCCGGCCCGGCCCGGCCCGTGAGAACCCTGACTGAGCCATTGGAGAGCGCCTGCATAATGCCGCCGGCCGCGTGGCGCGCGCTGCTTAGGTGGCTCAGTAGGGAACACAGATGTCTCTGAATCCGAAACAAGGGGTCAGGTTCGAGTCCACGGCGGGTATTTAGGTTTTTGCACATGCTGATTTCGATTTTAACACTATTTGAAGCCCCCTGAAGCGTCTTAAACCCATTTTCTCGAATTTTTTGCCTAAAAATGAGCCAATTTCGAGTCCAAATCGGCTATTTTGGTTTAGGCACATGCTCTTTCCAAATTTTGCACTTTGAAAACTTTATAAATGCCATGAAAAATGCTATTTTCCCCGAAAAAAAAATTTAAAAAGTGACGCAACTTATTTTTCTCTAATTTCTCAGAACCCTTCCGCCTAAAACATGTCAGAGAATCCCCCCATAAATTCAGTTCCGTTTTTTTTTTCAAAAGCACATTCTGTTGACACTTTGACGACCCATTCACACTTTTTCCTCTTTTTTTTTGAATTTTTTTAAAAGAAGAAAGTTTAGCAAAGAGCTCCAAAGCTGAAAAGGAAATTAAATCGAGCTAAAAAAAACTAAAAAAATTTTTTTGGAGGCTTAGTTGGAGCAGAAGTGCGTCAGAAGTATAGATGACGTAAATAGTGGTGACTACTATGACTACTATTTTGGAGTAATATTCTAGTCGTTTTTAGGTAAAAAATAATATTTTTAAGCTTTTTTACACAGTAAAATAGAGAAAAGAGACGCAGAGCACTCTAGCCTCCCCTTTTCTCTGCGTCTCTCTTCCTCTATGTGGGCGCTTAACTTTAAACCCCTGTATCTCGCTTAGTTGAAGAGCTATCAAAAAACTTCCAACTAACAAAATACGCAAATTTTCAAGCTGAACAACTTTGTAGTTGACCATTTTTCACGAGCTCTCCTCCATTTCGAGATACACCCATTTAAAAAAAGCCAACTTTTTTTTCATGGTCCCAACTTCACTTTTCCAATTTCCTGGTTTAGAAGAAGTTTTTCCCACAAAAAGTCAAAAAGTCCAATCAATTCGTTTTCTCATTGTGGTACACTTTAGGTGCTGTGAGAAACTGGGTGCTTTTTGAGCCGTTTTCGTATATATACACTCAAACACACCTGATTATACTGGATATTACACCTGCTTTTCAATGTTGAGTGCTTATTTTTATATTTTGTGATTTTTTTCTTTTTTTTTTTGGTTAAGGGTTTTTAAAGTTTGAATATTATTTCTAGAATTTTTAATAGTCTTTAAAAACCGATATTCTAAAAAAGTGCGCAACTTCAGACGCTTATAACTCGGTAGCCATTGGAGATAGCAAAAAAGTGTGAACTAATGAAATATTGCTCATAATAAAATTAATATTTCCTTAGTTGAAAGTTTTTTGATAGCTCTTACAGGAACCGAGATACAAGGGTTTGAAGTAAGCTGAGCTCTAGCCGCCGCCTTTCTCTGCGTCTCTCTTCCACCGCTTTCGAAAGGGCGCGCTACTTCAAACGCTTATATCTCGCTTCCCGTTAGAGCTATCAAAAAACTGTCAACTAATGAAATATAGCCCTTAACATGAGCAATATTTCATTAGTTGACAACTTTTCCCTAGCTCTCACGAGAATCGAGTTATATCGATTTTTGTAGTCTCATGATTTGATCCTTATAGTACGACTCTAATTTTTTTATAGATTCAATATTTTGTGTTCTCAACTATATTATACATATTCCAAGTCCATTTTTTTTCTCTTTTTCACCTCTCCATATTCCTTGAATCCAAAAATCTCCAATTCCGAAAATCTTGTTAGTCACGCTCGACCGCAGCACCTCTTTCCAGAAGAAATTTTTTTTCAATCTTCTCGTTTTTGATCCTTTTTTTGATCTATAGAGGACAATAGGACAATGGAAACTCGAAAATTTGATTTTTTGGAAAATTTAGGTTTAGGTTTTTTTGACACCTTGTGTTACTTATACCTAGTTTAGCCTAGTTTAGAGGTCTTAGAATTGGAAAATGGTCCTAAAAATCATTTAGAATAGTTAATTTCAATAAAAAATAAATCAAAAATTGATAAAAATGAAGTTTGCAAAAAATTTTTGAAATTTTGGTTTTTCTACTGAAAATTGGATTTTGTCAAAAAATTTCAAAATCCCAAAAATAGCCAATATAGGGTTCAACACTTTAGAAATTTCACCGCAAAACCGAAAAAACTGGTCCCGCGGTCTGAAAATCAAGTTTTGTTGATTTGTTGATTTTACGAAAAATTCCAAAAAATCAAGAATTTTCGAAAAATCCAAAAATTTAAAATCTTAAATATAGCCAATATGGGGCTCAAAATTTCAGAAATTTCACCGAAAACCCGAAAAACATGGTCCCGCGGTCTGAAAATGAAGTTTTTCGAAGTTTTTGAAAAATCATAAAAATCTTGAAAATTAATTTTTCTTCAAAATTTTCAAAATCCCAAATATAGCCAATATGGGGCTCAAAACCTCGGAAATTTCACCGAGAATCCGAAAAAACTGGTCCCGCGCACTGAAAATCAAGTTTTCTCGAACTTTTTGAAAAATAATTTTTCTAACCAAAAAAAATTTTTTTTTTCAAAATTTTCAAAATTTCCAAAATCCTTTAAAAACACATACACACCTTATTTGTAAGCTTTTTCTCCAAAAAATCTCGAATTTGACCCCATTCTCTCTTTAAACCACCCCCAATCCCTTCTTTTTTGTTTTTCTGCTTTCTCTGGAGTACTTTGTGCTCGAGTCACTTGGTTACCGACCCCCTTTTTTCTCTTTTTTGGATAGATATATAATCGTTTTGTTTTCTTTTATGTATTTTCTCTTTTTTTTCCTTTTTTTTAGCTGAAAAATATAAGAAAATTGAGGTTCTGAATTGAAACAAGGAAGTTTTTACTTTTTTTTAATGGGGACCATTTTATGTTAGTTTTTAAAAGTGGTTTAACTCGGTTAGGAATAGAGGTAGAAAAAAGTTGTCAACTAAAAAAATTTAGAGCGTGTTATAAGCAATATTTCGTTAGTTAACAGTTTTTTGATAGCTATAATAGTTAGCGAGTTATGAGCGTTTGAAGTTAAGACACGTTTTGAAATGGTAAGCAACTTCAAACGCTTATATCTCGCTTATCGTAAGAGCTAGAAAAAAGTGGTTAACTGATGAAATATAGCTCTTGTTATGAGCAATATTTCATTAGTTGACAACTTTTTGATAGCTATCACAGGAATCGAGATACAGGCGTTTTAAGAATAGGGTTCTAACCATAATCGGTATATTAACGGTTAAGGACCTTATTATGTTTCTGGGCTTATTTAAACTGATTTTTTATCTTTTCTAAGGTTTCCAGAACCAAAAAATAATCAAACTATCGAATTTTAACAAAAAATTAAAAGTTTAAATTTTTTGAAAAAAAAAATTTTTTTAATTTTTCCAAATTTTTAATTTTTTTCCAAAAATCCCAAAAAGTGCCTAAACCTCATTTTCATCGTTTAAGACCACTTTTTTCAAATTCCCCTTCAATTTTCCGAAATTTTGAGACTATATATTGCCTATATCAACTCCCCTTATTATAAGTGCCCCTTTATTAGGGGGACCCTAAAGGCTGAACTCTTAAAGACCAAAAACCTTTTTTTTTTTTTTTTAATATTTCTAACATTCTTTTTTATTCAATATATTTTCTAAATTTCCTCCTCCTCCCCCACGGAATTCCTTATCCACACTTTTTTCACCTGTCGGTTTTTTTTTCACTTCCCACCTAATTTTTTCTTTTTTTTTCTTCTCCGACCAACTTTTTTCAGCTTTTTCTCTCTCTTTTCTACATAATCCAAGTGTTCCCCAAAAAACAGAAGAAAAAAACAATGATCGAGTAGGAGAAAACGACGACGAAAGCTAAGAGAAAAGAGAAATGGCAGGTCCGGAAGGGGCTATCATCAATGCGTCCGCTATGCAAATCGTTCGTAAGTATTTACTTTTTTTTTGGGGAAATAAAAAAAGGTTAAGGGATTAACCTAAAAGACTAAAAGCCGGAGAAAAATTGATTTTGAAAATTTTGAAAAAAATTAAAAAATTTTTTCCAGAAATCCAAAAATTTTTTTTTTCAAAATTCAAATCTTAATAGCTAGATCGATGTATTTTTGCACCCTGAGCAACTTTTTCTCTTGGAGCAACCCTTGAAAATCACTCTAAACCCCCTAAATTAAGGAAAAACTGAATTTAGGTTTTGTAGTCCTCGTGGACAAAAAATTTTTTTTTCGAAAAATCAAAATTTTAAAATAGATTCCGGTGTATTTTTGTATCCTGAACAACTTTTTCTCTTGCAACAACCCTTGAAAATCACTTTAAACCCCTTAAAATAGCGAAAAACTATATTTAGGCTGTGTACTCCTCGTGGACAAGATGAATTCCTTTTTTTTTAGTTTTCAGGGTTCTGATAGTACTTAGGATAATTTTGGACTATAAAAGCCTAAAAAGGCATAAAAATTTTGAAAAAAAATTAAAAAGTTGTGTGTACTCCTCTCGGACAACTTCAATCGAAAAAAAGGGGTTCCTTTTTAAAACCGCTATATCTCTGTTCCCAGAAGAGATAGAAAAAAGTGATCAACTAACAAAATATAGAGCTTATTAAGAGCAATGTTTCATTAGTTAACGACTTTTTGATAACTCTTAAACTAGCCGAGTTATAAGCGTTTGAAATAAGCACTTTGACTATCCCCTTTTTCTCCTACCTTGGGCGGCGCCACTTCAAACGCTTATATCTCGGCTGCCATAAGAGCTATCAAAAAACTGTCAACTAATAAAATATTGCTTATAACAAGCTCTACAATTCATTAGTTGACTATTTTTTGATATCTCTCAAACCAACCGAGATATAAGCGTTTTACCGAAACACGCAAAATTTCATGCTCCCCTCAATCAAAATCCAATTCCTCTTTCCCATTACTTAGGTATATTCTGTCTGAAAACCTGAAAACTCCCCCTTTAGGGAAATGTCTAGAGCGAAAGAAAAACGAGAGATTGATTGATGGGTTTGACGTGTGTGTGACTACACAAATTGGGAGAAAAGTGGTGGGGGATAGAGAAAAAGAACATAAAAGCTTCGGCCAAAAATGTATATGGAACCGCTTATGCAGGTGTATAATGCGCTTAAAAATGAGTATTCCAATGATAATTCACATAAAGTCGAGGTTCATGGTGGGTTTTTTTTGCAATGACTGTTTTTAAACGCTTATAACTTGATTGTGGTTAGAGCTATCAAAAAATGGTCAACTACAAAAATGTTCAGCTTGAAAAACTGAGTATTTCATTAGTTGAAAGTTTTTTGATAGCTCTTGAACTAAGCGAGATACAGGCGTTTAAAGTTAGGCGCCCCTAAAGAGACGCAGAGAAAGGGGGAGGCTAGAGTGTCTGCGTCTCTCCCCTTAACTTTGAAGCGCTGTAACTCTCTTTAGGATAACGATAGAGAAAAATTTCCAAATGATGAAATACTTAGAATTTTAAGTAGATTATTTTCCAAAAAAAAAATTATGTCAAGAAAAAATGAAAAAAAATTTGTTTTTTCCAAATTTCCTGAAAATTTTACCAGGTATCTAGACTGGTCTAAATAATGCCCACAAAAATTTTGAGTCCATTTGGAGCACTTAGCGCCGAGTTATGGAAATTTTAAATTTAAGCCACGCCCCTTTTTTCGATTTTTTTCAAATTTTCAAGAGAAAAAGGAGTTACCTGGCTTAAACCCCTAAACCTAATAAGAAAAAATTTCCAGAAATCCATCACTACGCGGAAAACGTGCACTCACCAGAAGTAGACAAACTCTATCAGGACGATGCAGTATGGATCATCTCCAGTAGCTTTATCATTTTTACTATGCATTCTGGTAAGCCTAAACTTTTAAAAAATAGCCTAAGCGTAAGCCTAACAAAAAAAAATTCAGGATTTGGTCTCTTGGAATCTGGTAGTGTGTCAGCTAAGGATGAGGTGAATATAATGGTGAAAAACGTGGTGGATGTGGTGTTCGGCGGCTTATCCTATTGGTCTTGCGGTTTTGGATTCTCCTATGGTGACTATGAACCGTGGCGGAACCCTTATATTGGGTTTGGGAAGTTTTTCTATGATCCAACGAGAGATTATGGGACCAGGGAGAGTATTAATCAGGAGGGATGGTCTTATGCAAGTTTTTTGTTTCAATTATCCCTGGCTACTACTGCTTCCACTATTGTTTCAGGTAAGGAGTCAAAAATTGCTATTTTTTCGATTTTTTTTTTTTGGAAAAACTGGTTTAGTCAAGGCCAGAGGGTCTAAATAAGTGTTGAAATCGAAATCAGCATGTGCAAAAACCTAAATACCCAATCTGGACTCGAACCTGACCCCTATTTTCGATCCAAACTCATCTCCCTTCCCAACTGAGCCATTAGAACCCGCCTGCTTAACGCCGCCGGCGGCGTGGCGCGCGCTGCCTAGATGGCTCAGTAGGGAAGGCAGATGTCCCTGGATCCAAAATAAGGGTTAGGTTCGAGTCCTGATGGGGTATTTAGGTTTTTGCACATGGGGAATTCGATTTTAACACTATTTGGGACCATTTGGCCATGGTTTTTACCATTTTTCCACGTTAAACCACCCAAAACCCCTCCCAAAGGTCTCCAAAAACCCGATAAAATCTGATATACACTTTATAGGTGCAGTCGCCGAGCGAGCCAAACTAAAATCCTATATTCTACTTGGCTGTATAGTTATCCTTATCCAAGCCCTTCCAGCCCATTGGGTTTGGGATAAAGAGGGTGTATTCTACAAAAAAGGTGTCGTCGATTTCGCCGGTTGCTCCGCTGTTCATATGGTCGGCGGGATAATTGGTCTTATAGCTACAGTATACCTTAAACCGCGGCGAAATCGATTTAACGAGGATAGCGTTCATCAGATGAGTAGTCCGACGAACGCCTTGTTGGGCACTTTCTTATTATGGTGGGGTTGGTTTGGTATAAACGCCGGATCAGTTTGGGGTATCACTGGTGGCCGGTGGAGGCTTGGCGCCCGTGCCGCTGTGGCTACAATTATGGCTTCGATTGGAGGAGGAGCAACTGCGATTACGATCAGTTTTGTGAAGACTAAGAAGCTACAAGTGAATTTTTTGATTAATGGGATCCTATCCTCAATTGTTTCTATAACAGGTATTTTTTATTTGAAAAATCCATTTTTTTGCAAAAAAAAAAGTCTGAAAAAATTGAAAAAACAGGCTCTGGGTGGTCCAGGAGCCTTAAACTAGTCTTAAAATCGAAAAGAGCATGTGCAAAAACCTAAATACCCCCGCAGGACTCGAACCTGACCCCTATTTCCGATCCAAAGTCATCTCCCTTTCCTACTGCGCCATTTAAAAACGCCTGCTTAACGCCGCCGGCGGCGTGGCGCGCGCTGGCTAGATGGCTCAGTAGGGAAGGGAGATGTCCCTGGACCCAAAATAAGGGGTCAGGTTCGAGTCCAAAGTTGGTATTTAGGTTTTTGCATATGGGGAATTCGATTTTAACACTATCTGAAGCCCCCTGGACCTTCGTAAACCTATTTTTTAGTTTTTTTTCCCCCTAAAATCAATTTTTCCAGCTATCTGCGCAATGTCCCGACCATGGCACGCTCTGGTCATCGGCTCCATCTCTTCCGTTTTCTCCATAGCCGTTCTCCCCCTATTAGAACGTCTCCATATCGATGACCCAGTTGGCATTGTGCCAATCCACTTAACCTCATCGATATGGGGGATGATAGCGGTGGGCATTTTTTGCGAAGAGGATAAGTACCTGGTAAGCCACGCCCCCTTAAAAATTAAAAAAAAAATAATTTTTTAGACCAGCGCCACTAACAATATGTCAGGATTACTGTACTCATGGAGTTTCGAGTTGCTCGGCGTCCAATTGCTATGTACCGTAACCATTTTGATCTATTCCGCTGCTACCGGATTTCTCGCACTTTTCGTAAGCTCCGCCCCTTTTTTCCTAAAGTTTAATACTTTTTTGTTTAAGCTTATCAGCAAGAGCCCACTTGGCCTTCGTGTCACCGATTACGAAGAGCAAATTGGTGCGGATGTTATCGAGCATGGTCTGGCGGGTACTAATGTCGCTAGATATGTGCTGGAGAAGCCATTATCCACAAGGTATGAGGATTACGGTACTCTATAAACTACAGTAATCCTTTCAGAACATTCCAAACGGTCACCAAAGCCATTACCAAGTGGAAAATGCTAGCGAAAAAGAAAAGTCGGCAAAAGCGAATGGAAGCGGCTAAGCTCAAAAGGCAAGAGGAGCAGGAGACCTATGCGCAGTCTAATGGAGGTGCCCTTATAATAGAGGTCCCTTAAAAAATTCAAAAATAACTTTATTATAGCAGCTATGGCCAATGGTACCCCTAACGGCAACGGAAACGTCCTTCACCATAGAGCCAACGCTACCAACGGCATGGGACCACCTAAAAGGAATAGTGTAGCAGGTCCCGCGTTTAATAATCAGGTGGCACCACTCCCGACTACGGTAGCTACGCCTAGAAATCCGGTGGTCCGGAGAGCCGAGTCTACAACAATTGAAATGGAGAGGCCGGTGGTGCAAAGTGAGGAGGGACCATCGACTAGTGCGGGACCATCAGGGTCGCCGGAAAATAGTAAGCCAGGATCGGCGGGGTCAAGGAAGTGAGTTTTTTTTTCATTTTTGAAGGTTTGGGGTCCAAATCTAAACATTTTTGACTAAAAATTATTTTCAAAAAAAAAAATTTTTTTTTCGATTTTTTAAATTTTAATAGCTAGATCGATGTATTTTTGGATTCTAAGCAACTTTTTCCTTGGGACTGACCCTTGAAAATCACTCTAAACCCCTTAAATCCTTTGAAATAGCTTGAAACCGTATATCAAGGTTTTGTACTCCTCGTGGACAAGAGGAATATGATTTTTTGTAGTTTTTTTGGGTTTAAGAATTATTTAGGTTAGCTTAGGCTAAAAAAGGGAAATCCTTAAAAATTGCTACTTAAAAATTGCAAAAAGTTTGAAAAATAGGGTAAGCTGTGTACTCTTTGGGGACAAGGCCCTTACTAAAATCGATATATCTCGGTTCCTGTTAGAGCTATCAAAAAAGTGTTAACTATTGAAATATTGCCTATAATAAGGGCTATATTTCGTTAGTCAAAAGTTTTTTGATAGCTCTTAAACTAGCCGAGTTATGAGCATTTGAAGTTGCGCGCGGCCAAGGCAGCGCGCTCTTCCTGCTTAACTTTAACCGCTTATATCTCGGCTCTCGTTAGAGCTATCAAAAAACTGTCAACTAATGAAATATAGTCCTTAACAAGATCTACATTTCACTAGTTGACCATTTTTTGATATCTCTAAAACTAACCAAGACCCAAGCCTTTGAATTCCAGATCCATCTCCATCAACTCCACCACCTCCACAGCAACCGCCACCGCTCTAAGCACCGCTCCAATGGATTCTCGACCCTCCACAGTCTCAGCCACCTCAATAGCTTCCAAAAAATCCAAAAACTCAATGGTGGGGAAGTTTGTGAAAGCTCCGGCTCCGCGAGCCCTCTCCCCACCCATAGATGATACACCTAATCCATCCGATGTCTAAATTCTGCATTTCTCTGATTTTCAACGGGTTTTTGCTAGATTTCTTTATTTTTTTTAATTAAAAAATGATTTTTTTCAACTAAAAATGCTATTCCGGGTCGCCTATTGGATAGTATCTATTCAATGTAAAACGCTTTTTTTCAAAAAAAAAAAAAAAAAAAAAATTGTATTTGTATATTTCTTTGAGCAAAATGAATAAATTATTAACTTAATCCTTATATACATAAATTAAGTGCCAAGCCGTGCCGAGCCGTGCCGTAGCATAGCAGGCTCAAACTGGAGGCAGCGTCGTAGAACTCGAAGTAGAGGCCGATGGTGTCATTGGTGCCAAAGAGATATTAATTCGGATCGGTTGGTCGCTAGGAGTAAATAATTGGGCGGAGTTTCGTTGGACTTGTGGGCTAGTGCAAGCTGAGTCGCATTGGGGAGAGCATTTATCCAAGCAGCTTGAGGGAGGAGCAGATTTTTGGGTTACACAGGCCAGCTGGCAGACTGATTGGCATTCTGAGGAGCATCTGGAAATTAGGAGATATCTCAGCTAGTTTCATAGCTATCAAAAAGTGGTCAACTAATGAAATATTTATCTTGATAAGGGCTATATTTCATTAGTTGAAAGTTTTTTGATAGCTCTTACGGGAGCCGAGATACAGGCGTTTGAAGTTGCGCGCCGCCGGAGAGAGACGCAGAGAAAGCGCGGCGGCTAGAGCGCTCTAGCCTCGCGCCTTTCTCTGCGTCTCTCCCGGACTGAAACGCCTATATCTCGGCTCCTGTGATAGCTATCAAAAAACTGTCAACTAACAGAATATAGCCCTTTTTAAGCTCTATATTTCATTAGTTAATCATTTTTCGATATCGTTAATTCTAAGCTACTTATAAGCGTTTTAAGATGCGCGCTCAAAAAATCCTATATCTCGGCTCCTGTGATAGCTATCAAAAAACTGTCAACTAACAAAATATAGCCCTTTTTATAAGCAATATTTCATTAGTTAATCATTTTCTCCTATCTATAACCCTAATAAAGTTACACCTGCTTCCTTACCTCTGCTGCGGATCCAACAACACCGGATAAGACTGCGGCCCTGGGGTACTTGGCTGAGAGGCGACAATCGGAGCACAGACATCTCTACAAGTGTTATGACAGCTAGTTGGGCATCCTTCTGATGGTGGGGTCGCTAGCTGGGCGCAAGAGTTGGAGCAGCCCGTTTGGCATTGGGTCATACAGTACGGGGACTGAAAATGGAAAAGATTAGGTACTAGCCAAGCCTAGCCAAGCCTAGCCAAGCCTAGCCAAGCCTAGCCAAGCCTAGCCAAGCCTAGCCAAGCCTAGCCAAGCCTAGCCAAGCCTAGCCAAGCCTAGCCAAGCCTAGCCAAGCCTAGCCAAGCCTAGCCAAGCCTAGCCAAGCCTAGCCAAGCCTAGCCAAGCCTAGCCAAGCCTAGCCAAGCCTAGCCAAGCCTAGCCAAGCCTAGCCAAGCCTAGCCAAGCCTAGCCAAGCCTAGCCAAGCCTAGCCAAGCCTAGCCAAGCCTAGCCAAGCCTAGCCAAGCCTAGCCAAGCCTAGCCAAGCCTAGCCAAGCCTAGCCAAGCCTAGCCAAGCCTAGCCAAGCCTAGCCAAGCCTAGCCAAGCCTAGCCAAGCCTAGCCAAGCCTAGCCAAGCCTAGCCAAGCCTAGCCAAGCCTAGCCAAGCCTAGCCAAGCCTAGCCAAGCCTAGCCAAGCCTAGCCAAGCCTAGCCAAGCCTAGCCAAGCCTAGCCAAGCCTAGCCAAGCCTAGCCAAGCCTAGCCAAGCCTAGCCAAGCCTAGCCAAGCCTAGCCAAGCCTAGCCAAGCCTAGCCAAGCCTAGCCAAGCCTAGCCAAGCCTAGCCAAGCCTAGCCAAGCCTAGCCAAGCCTAGCCAAGCCTAGCCAAGCCTAGCCAAGCCTAGCCAAGCCTAGCCAAGCCTAGCCAAGCCTAGCCAAGCCTAGCCAAGCCTAGCCAAGCCTAGCCAAGCCTAGCCAAGCCTAGCCAAGCCTAGCCAAGCCTAGCCAAGCCTAGCCAAGCCTAGCCAAGCCTAGCCAAGCCTAGCCAAGCCTAGCCAAGCCTAGCCAAGCCTAGCCAAGCCTAGCCAAGCCTAGCCAAGCCTAGCCAAGCCTAGCCAAGCCTAGCCAAGCCTAGCCAAGCCTAGCCAAGCCTAGCCAAGCCTAGCCAAGCCTAGCCAAGCCTAGCCAAGCCTAGCCAAGCCTAGCCAAGCCTAGCCAAGCCTAGCCAAGCCTAGCCAAGCCTAGCCAAGCCTAGCCAAGCCTAGCCAAGCCTAGCCAAGCCTAGCCAAGCCTAGCCAAGCCTAGCCAAGCCTAGCCAAGCCTAGCCAAGCCTAGCCAAGCCTAGCCAAGCCTAGCCAAGCCTAGCCAAGCCTAGCCAAGCCTAGCCAAGCCTAGCCAAGCCTAGCCAAGCCTAGCCAAGCCTAGCCAAGCCTAGCCAAGCCTAGCCAAGCCTAGCCAAGCCTAGCCAAGCCTAGCCAAGCCTAGCCAAGCCTAGCCAAGCCTAGCCAAGCCTAGCCAAGCCTAGCCAAGCCTAGCCAAGCCTAGCCAAGCCTAGCCAAGCCTAGCCAAGCCTAGCCAAGCCTAGCCAAGCCTAGCCAAGCCTAGCCAAGCCTAGCCAAGCCTAGCCAAGCCTAGCCAAGCCTAGCCAAGCCTAGCCAAGCCTAGCCAAGCCTAGCCAAGCCTAGCCAAGCCTAGCCAAGCCTAGCCAAGCCTAGCCAAGCCTAGCCAAGCCTAGCCAAGCCTAGCCAAGCCTAGCCAAGCCTAGCCAAGCCTAGCCAAGCCTAGCCAAGCCTAGCCAAGCCTAGCCAAGCCTAGCCAAGCGCGCGCCACGCCGCCGGCGGCGTGGCGCGCGCTGGCTAGATGGCTCAGTAGGGAAGGGAGATGTCCCTGGATCCGAAATAAGGGGTCAGGTTCGAGTCCAGAGTTGGTATTTAGGTTTTTGCACATGGGGAATTCGATTTCAACACTATCTGAAGCCCCCTGGACCTTCGTAAACCTATTTTTTAGTTTTTTTCCCCCTAAAATCAATTTTTCCAGCTATCTGCGCAGTGTCCCGACCATGGCACGCTCTGGTCATCGGCTCCATCTCTTCCGTTTTCTCCATAGCCGTTCTCCCCCTATTAGAACGTCTCCATATCGATGACCCAGTTGGCATTGTGCCAATCCACTTAACCTCATCGATATGGGGGATGATAGCGGTGGGCATTTTTTGCGAAGAGAATAAGTACCTGGTAAGCCACGCCCCCTTAAAAATTAAAAAAAAAATAATTTTTTAGACCAGCGCCACTAACAATATGTCAGGATTACTGTACTCATGGAGTTTCGAGTTGCTCGGCGTCCAGTTACTCTGTACCGTAACCATTTTGATCTATTCCGCGGCAACCGGATTTCTCGCACTTTTCGTAAGCCCCGCCCCTTTTTTCCTAAAGTTTAATACTTTTTTGTTTAAGCTTATCAGCAAGAGCCCACTTGGCCTTCGTGTCACCGATTACGAAGAGCAAATTGGTGCGGATGTTATCGAGCATGGTCTGGCGGGTACTAATGTCGCTAGATATGTTTTGGAGAAGCCATTATCTACAAGGTAAGCCACTTGGGCTACTGTACCTACAGTAATCCTTCCAGAACATTCCAAACGGTCACCAAAGCCATTACCAAGTGGAAAATGCTAGCGAAAAAGAAAAGTCGGCAAAAGCGAATGGAAGCGGCTAAGCTCAAAAGGCAAGAGGAGCAGGAGACCTATGCGCAGTCTAATGGAGGTGCCCTTATAATAGAGGTCCCTTAAAAAATTCAAAAATAACTTTATTATAGCAGCTATGGCCAATGGAACCCCTAACGGCAACGGAAACGTCCTTCACCATAGAGCCAACGCTACCAACGGCATGGGACCACCTAAAAGGAATAGTGTAGCAGGTCCCGCGTTTAATAATCAGGTGGCACCACTCCCGACTACGGTAGCTACGCCTAGAAATCCGGTGGTCCGGAGAGCCGAGTCTACAACAATTGAAATGGAGAGGCCGGTGGTGCAAAGTGAGGAGGGACCATCGACTAGTGCGGGACCATCAGGGTCGCCGGAAAATAGTAAGCCAGGATCGGCGGGGTCAAGGAAGTGAGTTTTTTTTTCATTTTTGAAGGTTTGGGGTCCAAATCTAAACATTTTTGACTAAAAATTATTTTCAAAAAAAAAAATTTTTTTTTTCGATTTTTTAAATTTTAATAGCTAGATCGATGTATTTTTGAATTCTAAGCAACTTTTTCCTTGGGACTGACCCTTGAAAATCACTTTAAACCCCTCAAAATCCATTAAAATAGCTTAAAACTGTATATCAAGGCTGTGTACTCCTCGTGGACAAGATGAAATATACTTTTTTGTAGTTTTTATAGGGTTTTGGTAGTATTTAAGTTAGTTTAAAATGGAAAAAAAATCTTAGAAATTTTGGAATGTGTTGGAAACGTAAGCTGTGTACTCCTGAGAGGACAATATTTTTACTAAACTCGATATATCTCAGTTCCCGTTAGAGCTATCAGAAAAGTGTCAACTAACGAAATATTGCCTATAATAAGGGCTATATTTCGTTAGTCAAAAGTTTTTTGATAGCTCTTAAACTAGGCGAGTTATGGGCGTTTGAAGTTGCGCGCTGCTAAGACTCGCTTCAAACGCCTCTATCTCGGTTCCTGTAATAGCTATCAAAAAACTTTCAACTAATGAAATATTCCTTATAACAAGCCCTACATCTTACCCCCCCCCCTCCTAAACTAAGCAAGATACAAGCCTTATAATTCCAGATCCATCTCCATCAACTCCACCACCTCCACAGCAACCGCCACCGCTCTAAGCACCGCTCCAATGGATTCTCGACCCTCCACAGCCTCGGCCACCTCAATAGCTTCCAAAAAATCCAAAAACTCAATGGTGGGGAAGTTTGTGAAAGCTCCGGCTCCGCGAGCTCTCTCCCCACCGATAGATGATACACCTAATCCATCCGATGTCTAAATTCTGCATTTCTCTGATTTTCAACGGGTTTTTGCTAGATTTCTTTATTTTTTTTAATTAAAAAATGATTTTTTTCAACTTAAAATGCTATTCCGGGTCGCCTATTGGATAGTATCTATTCAATGTAAAACGCTTTTTTTCAAAAAAAAAAAAAAAAAAAAAATTGTATTTGTATATTTCTTTGAGCAAAATGAATAAATTATTAACTTAATCCTTATATACATAAATTAAGTGCCAAGCCGTGCCGAGCCGTGCCGTAGCTTAGCAGGCTCAAACTGGTGGTAGCGTCGTAGAACTCGAAGTAGAAGCCGATGGTGTCATTGGTGCCAAAGATATATTAATTCGGATCGGTTGGTCGCTAGGAGTAAATAATTGGGCGGAGTTTCGTTGGACTTGGGGGCTAGTGCAAGCTGAGTCGCATTGGGGAGAGCATTTATCTAAGCAGCTTGAGGGAGGAGCAGATTTTTGGGTTACACAGGCCAGCTGGCAGACTGATTGGCATTCTGAGGAGCATCTGGAAATTAGAAAAGCGGTTATATCTCAGCTAGTTTGAGAGCTATCAAAAAGTGGTCAACTGATGAAATATAGCCCTTGGTATAAGCTATATTTCTTTAGTTGATATTTCATTTTTTGATAGCTCTTACGGGAGCCGAGATACAGGCGTTTGAAGTTGCGCGCCGCCGGAGAGAGACGCAGAGAAAGCGCGGCGGCTAGAGCGCTCTAGCCTCGCGCCTTTCTCTGCGTCTCTCCCGGACTGAAACGCCTATATCTCGGCTCCAGTGATAGCTATCAAAAAACTGTCAACTAACAAAATATAGCCCTTTTCCTAAGCTATATTTCATTAGTTAATCATTTTTCGATATCGTTAATTCTAAGCTACATATGGACGTTTTAAGATGTGCGCTCAAAAAGTCCTATATCTCGGCTCCTGTGATAGCTATCAAAAAAGTTTCAACTAACAAAATATAGCCCTTTTTATAAGCAATATTTCATTAGTTAATCATTTTCTCCTATCTATAACCCTAATAAAGTTACACCTGCTTCCTTACCTCTGCTGCGGATCCAACAACACCGGATAAGACTGCGGCCCTGGGGTACTTGGCTGAGAGGCGACAATCGGAGCACAGACATCTCTACAAGTGTTATGACAGCTAGTTGGGCATCCTTCTGATGGTGGGGTCGCTAGCTGGGCGCAAGAGTTGGAGCAGCCCGTTTCGCATTGGGTCATACAGTTCGGGGACTGAAAATGGAAAAGATTAGGTACTAGCCAAGCCTAGCCAAGCCTAGCCAAGCCTAGCCAAGCCTAGCCAAGCCTAGCCAAGCCTAGCCAAGCCTAGCCAAGCCTAGCCAAGCCTAGCCAAGCCTAGCCAAGCCTAGCCAAGCCTAGCCAAGCCTAGCCAAGCCTAGCCAAGCCTAGCCAAGCCTAGCCAAGCCTAGCCAAGCCTAGCCAAGCCTAGCCAAGCCTAGCCAAGCCTAGCCAAGCCTAGCCAAGCCTAGCCAAGCCTAGCCAAGCCTAGCCAAGCCTAGCCAAGCCTAGCCAAGCCTAGCCAAGCCTAGCCAAGCCTAGCCAAGCCTAGCCAAGCCTAGCCAAGCCTAGCCAAGCCTAGCCAAGCCTAGCCAAGCCTAGCCAAGCCTAGCCAAGCCTAGCCAAGCCTAGCCAAGCCTAGCCAAGCCTAGCCAAGCCTAGCCAAGCCTAGCCAAGCCTAGCCAAGCCTAGCCAAGCCTAGCCAAGCCTAGCCAAGCCTAGCCAAGCCTAGCCAAGCCTAGCCAAGCCTAGCCAAGCCTAGCCAAGCCTAGCCAAGCCTAGCCAAGCCTAGCCAAGCCTAGCCAAGCCTAGCCAAGCCTAGCCAAGCCTAGCCAAGCCTAGCCAAGCCTAGCCAAGCCTAGCCAAGCCTAGCCAAGCCTAGCCAAGCCTAGCCAAGCCTAGCCAAGCCTAGCCAAGCCTAGCCAAGCCTAGCCAAGCCTAGCCAAGCCTAGCCAAGCCTAGCCAAGCCTAGCCAAGCCTAGCCAAGCCTAGCCAAGCCTAGCCAAGCCTAGCCAAGCCTAGCCAAGCCTAGCCAAGCCTAGCCAAGCCTAGCCAAGCCTAGCCAAGCCTAGCCAAGCCTAGCCAAGCCTAGCCAAGCCTAGCCAAGCCTAGCCAAGCCTAGCCAAGCCTAGCCAAGCCTAGCCAAGCCTAGCCAAGCCTAGCCAAGCCTAGCCAAGCCTAGCCAAGCCTAGCCAAGCCTAGCCAAGCCTAGCCAAGCCTAGCCAAGCCTAGCCAAGCCTAGCCAAGCCTAGCCAAGCCTAGCCAAGCCTAGCCAAGCCTAGCCAAGCCTAGCCAAGCCTAGCCAAGCCTAGCCAAGCCTAGCCAAGCCTAGCCAAGCCTAGCCAAGCCTAGCCAAGCCTAGCCAAGCCTAGCCAAGCCTAGCCAAGCCTAGCCAAGCCTAGCCAAGCCTAGCCAAGCCTAGCCAAGCCTAGCCAAGCCTAGCCAAGCCTAGCCAAGCCTAGCCAAGCCTAGCCAAGCCTAGCCAAGCCTAGCCAAGCCTAGCCAAGCCTAGCCAAGCCTAGCCAAGCCTAGCCAAGCCTAGCCAAGCCTAGCCAAGCCTAGCCAAGCCTAGCCAAGCCTAGCCAAGCCTAGCCAAGCCTAGCCAAGCCTAGCCAAGCCTAGCCAAGCCTAGCCAAGCCTAGCCAAGCCTAGCCAAGCCTAGCCAAGCCTAGCCAAGCCTAGCCAAGCCTAGCCAAGCCTAGCCAAGCCTAGCCAAGCCTAGCCAAGCCTAGCCAAGCCTAGCCAAGCCTAGCCAAGCCTAGCCAAGCCTAGCCAAGCCTAGCCAAGCCTAGCCAAGCCTAGCCAAGCCTAGCCAAGCCTAGCCAAGCCTAGCCAAGCCTAGCCAAGCCTAGCCAAGCCTAGCCAAGCCTAGCCAAGCCTAGCCAAGCCTAGCCAAGCCTAGCCAAGCCTAGCCAAGCCTAGCCAAGCCTAGCCAAGCCTAGCCAAGCCTAGCCAAGCCTAGCCAAGCCTAGCCAAGCCTAGCCAAGCCTAGCCAAGCCTAGCCAAGCCTAGCCAAGCCTAGCCAAGCCTAGCCAGACCATTTTTAACCTAAACCATTCCAAATAACCCTTCAAAAAGGTCACACCTGTTGCTGAGATGGAGTGGCGGCGGTTGGGGGTGCTTGAGTGCTCGTCTGCTGCACCTGTTGTGGAGGGCTATTCTGTGGTTGTTGTTGTTGTTGGGGTTGTTGTTGCACCTGGGATGATTTATATTTAGTTCTAGCTAGGGGGGGGGGGACCATCATGGCTTAACCCTTAGTGGTTGGGACCACCCACCTGTATCTTAATCTTAATCGGTGTCCCCGTTGTCGTCGTGGTTGGCTCTTGACTCGGGCACATACTCGAGCACGTATTCTGACAAGTCGCGTCACAAGTCGCAGGGGACACTCTATTCGAGCATGATGATCTGCAGGTGTCCGAACAAGTCGACATACAATTGGCGCCATCGTCCAGGATTTTTATGGATACCTTAACTTTTTAGTTTTTCTCCAAAATGTGCCCTTAGGGGGTACCTTAAGTGGCTGACAAACTCGAGAGCACGATTGATTACACGAGCTTGCACACTGCGCCGATCCGTATTGTTTTTGTTGACAGACATTGGAACACTAAAAGCTTAAGCTTAGGAGCTATTTGAAGTTGCGTGATACCTGAGAATTACAATCGGCTAGGCAAGATTGCCCGGCTACCGCGCGGACCACTGACGGCTGTTTTTTAGCCAAGGGAGCTGGCCTAAAAAATTATTTTTTTTTTGGGACCCTCGACCCTTTGCTTAGGCCCCCCTTAGCCGAGACTCACGCCACTTGCTTATTGCACGCGTTGACACACGAATTCTGACAATTCATGCGACACCCGATGCCACCGCCGGAAGACGAGCACGTCGGACGGCACACCGAGCGGCACGAGTTCGCACACGATTGGCATCCGCATGACGTCGACCTGGAACATTTTGGTTAGGGGTGCCGGAAGTGTGCCATGGGCTTACGGCAATGGGGAACATGAGCAGACTCTTTGGGTCGAAGCGGAAGACGAGCATTTACATGACATTTGGGGTTTAGCTGAGCAGCCACATTGGCGTTTGCTACGGGATTTGGCGGTGGTCTGGAAATAATTTTAGATGGTTTAGACCCTAATTATGGAAATTTTAATTTTTGAATGGTGCCCTTTGAATAGAGGGACTCTTAATTAGCTTAGAAAGGCTTAAAAACAGTTTCTAAAATGTTTTAGTGCCCTTTTATTAGAGGTTTTTCAGAAAATTTAAAATTGCTAAGTTTTTTGGATTTTGGTGCTCTTCTATTAGAATGTTTTCAAAGATTTTCATGATTTTTATTTTGAAAATGATTAAAATCGGAAATTTCAAGTTTTGGTGCCCTTTAATTAGGGGTTTTTTAATATTTTCATGGTTTTTAGATTAAAAGTGGTTTTTCCAAAAAATTTCATATTTTGGTGCCCTTATATTAGGGGTCTTTCCCTAAATTTTTATTTTTGAGCAAAAAATGACTAAAAACGGAATTTAAAATTTTTGAAAAAGTTGGGTGCCCTTATATTAGGGGTTCCAATGGGAAAATTATTTTTTTTTGAAAATTTAGAAAATCCAGGTGCCCTTCTATTAGAGGTTTTATGAGGATTTTAATATTTTTTGGGTTAAAATGGCCTAAACCGCAGAGGTTCAGCTGAAAACTGGAATTTTAACGATTTTTTGAATTTAGGTGCCTTTATATTAGGGGGTTTGGCTCAAACTCAAAATAACTCAATTCTTCGGTTTAGTTGCCCTTTTAATAGAGGTTTTATAAGTTTTGAATGTTTTTTAGGTTAAAAATGACTGGAAAATAGATTTTTTAGTTGAAAAATCGGATTTCACCGGTTTTTTGAACTTAGGTGCCCTTATAATAGGGGCCATGACCCAAATTTAAAAAAAAAACTTGATTTTAATTATTTTGGTGCCCTTTTATTAGAGGTTTTATAGGTTTTTAATGTTTTTGGGTTAAAAATGACTGGAACATTGAATTTCAATATGAAAATTAAGATTTTGATATTTTTTTGAATTTTGGGTGCCTTTCTATTAGAGGTTTTATAGATTTTAAAAAATGTTTTTTGGGTCAAAATTGCTAGAAAATTGGAATTATAACGATTTTTAGCATTTAGGTGCATCTATATTAGGGGGTTTGGAACAAACTCAAAAAAATAATTTTAAGGTTTTTTTTTTGCCCTTTTATCAACGTTTTTTGGTATTCAAGGTCTAGCTAAGCATAAATTAAATTTCCAAAAATTTAATAAATCTAAAAAATACAACAATTCCAAAAAAAATTTTTTTCCAAAATATCCAAAATATATTTTTTTCAAAAAAGTTAAAAAAACAAACCATTTGAACCGCCATCAACACAAAAACCAGAAAAACCACAGTTTTCATGATTCCCAATTGGCAACCAAAAACGTACTGAATTTCGTCCCCCAACAACCAACCCCACCCCTCTTCAAAACGGGCTAAAGTGGGCGGGGCTTATTATTTTTGTTTGCTCACCACAAAAAAGCTCCTGGAGGGGGTAGAGAGGCTCAAGAGAGAGAAAGAGAGAGAGAGAGAGAGAGAGAGAGAGAGAGAGAGAGAGAGAGAGAGAGAGAGAGAGAGAGAGAGAGAGAGAGAGAGAGAGAGAGATATAATCCCCGCGATATTATCAAATTTTCTCGCCTCTCGATTGATATTATCATCAATATCAAAAAAAAAAAACGGAAGGCCAATTTTCGCCTCCAGGATGAGCACATGAGCACACATTAGACCGTCGGGTGAAAGCGATGAAACATTAGT
Organism: Caenorhabditis wallacei; assembly: GCA_963932035.1. Classification (NCBI taxonomy): domain Eukaryota; kingdom Metazoa; phylum Nematoda; class Chromadorea; order Rhabditida; family Rhabditidae; genus Caenorhabditis; species Caenorhabditis wallacei. Next base: position 1,183,377 of record OZ009934.1, read on the forward strand.
TTCTCTCTCTCTCTCTCTCTCTCTCTCTCTCTCTCTCTCTCTCTCTCACCCGGACATTCGCTTCTTTTTTGTTTTGATAATGGATTCGATTGGCATTTGTATGGAGGGAGAGGGTGAGAAGCGGTTCCTGGTAGGTGATTAGACTAGTTTAGCATGGAAATGACCTGAAATATGAAAAAAATCTGAAAAAATGAGGAGAATTGGGTTGGGAAGGCACGAAATGGCACGGCTTGGCTAGGCTTAGCACGGCTCAACAAGGTCCAGGAAGGCTTAGCACGATCCAGAACGATCTAGTAGGGTCCAAAAGATAAGACAATGTTCGGCTCACTTCGGCACGGCTTGGCACGGCTCCTGATGGTCTAAAAGCTTCCAAAATGACGCGGCACGGTTCGGCACAGCTTAATATCAAAAAAGGTCCGGTATGGCTTGGCACTGCTTAGCACGGCTCCAGGCAGTCTGAAAGGGTCCGGCATTATTCTGCACAATTCGGCACAGCTTAATATCGACAAAGAGGTTAGGCATGACTTGGCTAGGCTTGGCACGCTTCGGCATCATTCGGCACAGTCTAGCAGGGACCAAAACGATCAGGAAATGATTCGCACAATCCGGCACAGCTTGGCACAGCTTGGATTTCCAGACAGTCCAAAAGGGTCCGAAATGGTACGGCACGGTTCGGCATGCCTCGGCACAATCTAGCAGGGTTTTAAAAGCTTAGAAATTGTTTGGCACACTTCGGCATAGTTTAATATCGAAGAAAAAGGTCCTGGATGGCACAGCTTGGCACGGCCTAGTAAGGTCCAGGAAGGCTCAGCCCGATTCAAAACAGTCCGGCACAGTCTCACACCATCCGTCACGCTTCGGCACCATCTGGCACAGTTTGGCATAGCTCAAGACGGCCTAAAAGCTTCCAAAACGGCACGGCACAACTTTATATCAACAATTAAGGTCCTGTACGGCTTGGAACGGCTTGGCAAAGCTTGTCACACTCCGGCACAGCTTTGCACGGCTCCAGGCAGTCTAAAAGGGTCCGGCATGGTTCGGCCCGATTCGGCACAGTTTAACATAGAAAATCAAGGTCATTCATGACTTGGAACGGCTTGGCACGGCTTGGCAAGACTTGGCACGGTTTGGCACAGCTCCAGACCTTCCAAAAGGCTCCTAAATAGTGCGGCACGCTTCAGCACTATTCGGCACAGTTCAACATCGACAAAAAAGACCCTGCACGGCTTAGGCTTGGCAAGGCTTGGCACCGCTTGGTACGGCTTGGGTCGGCTTGGCACGGTCTGGCACAGCTTAACACCGACAAGAAAGGTCCTGGATGGCTTGGCACGGCTTGGCACGATTTGACATGTTTTGGCACGGCTTGGCACTGCTACCTGAAATCCGATAAGGCTTTTTTTACATTTCTAGGCTATTTTTAAGATTTTTAGGTCATTTTTGACATTTATAGACCATTTTTTGGGTATTTTTAGGTGGTCCTAAGCCTTGCCAAGCCTTTTCAAATATTTTTTTGAAAAATTCAAAAACCCATTACCTGAAAAACCATTGTTTAACATGTTACTCACACCCCTCTCCCCCAGGTGGTTGTGGGCGCGTTTACTTAAGATGTTTGATCATCCGCCCTCCTCTTAACCAGCTTAAACACCGATTACTACATATAACCGATACCGATCTAAACACATAAGATACCTCCAAAAAGTGTAACAATTTCCGAGATTTTGCGAAAAAGGCGCGAAGATGTCGATCTCCCCAAAAAGATACCATCGCTTCAAAAAATGACAACAAAAAAAAAGTGGTCGCGCGCCCGCAGCCAACGCGTATCGGCTATAGGCGGGCAGGAATTGTTACGCTGAACTGCTTAGCGCCCCGTGTCTATCGACAACCGTTTTTTTTTGCTGTTTCAAAGGCTCGTTTAGTCAGTTTAAAGTTGGTGGAGAGGTATAAAAGGGCTTCATGGCGATGAGGATGGCATCATCGTTTCAATTCGATAATCATGTACCAGCAAGACGAGAAGAAGTTGTTGCAAGAGGCTGAGGGCCTTCGGAAGATCGCCTTTTTTGGGATTTGTATCAGGTTAGTTTTAAGATAGGTTTTACTAGTAATAGAGATGTTTAGTACTGTGGCTACTTTGACTGCTATCGTGGCGATTCCATCCTTGTACAACTATATGCAGACTGTTCAGTCTACACTTCAAACTGAGGTAAGTAGCTTGGGTTAACTTAGCTAGCTAAAGTACAGTAGTAGTAAAAAAGTATAGCAGTGTTCAGCTTACTGTAGTTATAGTTAAGTAGCTATCTAAGCTAAGCTAGTTAGGTACTAAAATGTAAACTGCTTAGCTAGCTAAAAGTATGTACCTAAAAAAGTACAACAGTGTTCAGATTACTGTAGCTATGTATAGTTAAGTAGCTAGCTGCTCACCTAGTTAAAAAAAAAGTACCTAAAAAAAGTTTTACCACACAGCTTACTGTAGTTTAGGACCTTTAATGATATCTGTGATATTCAGGATTACGGTAGTTAGTAGTTAGCTAGTTACTTCTAGCTAGAGGCTGTGCTAGCTGTTAGAGGGGTACAGTAACCCGATAGTAGCTAGCTTAGCCATTAGGAAGGTATAAGCTAATCTGCAGCTTAGGTAGTTACTTAGCTAGATTAACAGCTAACTAAGCAGTTAGGCAACTTCCTAACTATCTAACCTTCCTAAACTTCCAGGTCGACTTCTGCGTACACCGCACCAACGGTCTCTTCGAACAATACGAGCGTATCAAGGGCGTCAAAAAGCTCATGAAACGTCAAGCCGGCTACGGCGCCCCACCAGAATACTCCACCGACGCCGCCGTCTCCGCCCCCTCCTCCGAATCATCCGGCCAATGCTGCTCATGCGGAACCGGACCAGCCGGACCACCAGGATCCCCAGGAGAAGCCGGACGCGATGGAAACGACGGACAACCTGGTCCAGATGGGCAACCAGGAGCCGACGCACCAGCCGAGGCTATCCCAACTGCCGATGACTTCTGCTTTGATTGTCCAGCCGGGCCACCGGGACCACCAGGAAACGCCGGACCAAAAGGAGCGCCAGGAAACGCTGGAGCCAATGGAAACGATGGGCAACCAGGACAGCCAGGACCAGCCGGAAACGATGGACCACAAGGGCCACCAGGACAAGACGGACAAGCCGGACAGCCAGGACAAGACGGTCAACCAGGAGTTGTCGAGGAAGTCGCCGTCCCACCAGGACCACCAGGACCAGCCGGACCAGCAGGAGCCCCGGGAGCCGATGGACAGCCAGGAGCCGCTGGGCAACCAGGACAAGATGGACCACAAGGGCCAGCCGGAGACGCTGGAACCGATGGGGCTCCAGGACAACCGGGAGCTGCTGGAGAGCAAGGAGAGGCTGGAGCTCCAGGAGAGGGAGGCGGTTGCGATCATTGTCCACCACCAAGAACCGCTCCAGGATATTAATTTTCGGGGAAAAGAGATTCTCGTTTTTCTTGTTGTTTGTATGTATGCAAAATAAACTTTTTTGGAATTAATCCACATAAAAAAAGGCTAAAACACGAAAAATTGGTTTCTAACTTTGTAAATCTATACTGAGCTCCGTAAATCCACACTTAATCTTGTAAGTTGAAGTTTAGCCTTGTAAATCTGCACTAAGCTTCGTAACTCCGCATTTAGTGTGGTGGTCCAATCTAAACTACAGTAATCAACACCTAACCTCCGTTAATCCACACTTAACCTTGTTAGTTCAATCTTAACCTTTTTAATCTGTACTAAACTACCATAATCGACACTTAGCTCTGTAAATCCACACTTAACGCCATAAATCTACTCCCCTCAAATCAAGATAGATCGTATCCAAAAAGAAACGTTTTATTCGATTCACAACAAAAAAAGGGTTACGCAATTGAAGGTGTTCGATTGGCGAAAAAGAACGGGTTCTTCTTGAGACAAAAATCACTTCCGCAATGTTCACACTTTCTGGATTTTTCCCTTTATTAGATATTTTATATTTGGAAAAAAATTCAGACAGGAATTATATATACACTTGGAAAAATGGAATGGAAAAAGGTGACAAGAAAATTATGGGGTTTTTTTTTCTGAGAGTGAAAAGTTTTTAGGGAAAAGTGACTTCTATACACTTTTTACTTTTTAGAACACATTTTTCAGCATTGGAACCAATTTCTATAAGCTTTAGACCGTTTTATGGTCCAAGACAATGTTTTCTAGACTTAGGATAGTATTTTCCGTATAAGGACTTAAAAATCAGGCTCAGAACCAATTTTTAAGGTCCAGGACCTTTTTTCTGGCTTATAATAGGGTTTTTTCATGTTTAGAATCATTTTTCAGTATAGGAACCAGTTTTTATAAGCTTTAGGAAGGTTTAGGACCACTTTACAGCCTAGCACCATATTTTCTAGGTCTAGAACAGTACTTTTTTGAATTCGGACGTTTAAATCAGGTTTAGAATCAATTTTTAAGGTCCGGGACCAGTTTTTCTGGCTTAAAATTGTATTTTTCGTTTGTTTAGAACCTATTTTCCAGACTTAGAATCCTTTTTCTAGGGTTAAGACAGCTATTTCAATTTTAAGTACATATATTAAGGTTTAGGAACTTTTCCCCTAGTTTGGGACAGTTTTTTCATGTTTGGGACCATTTTTTTCAGTTTTAAAGCCATTTTTAGGTTTTTAAGAGTTGATTCTAAGCTTAGCACGGTCGTTTTAAGATCACCATTATATTTTTTGACTTAGAAGACTTTTGACTAAGTTAGGACAAGTTTTTCAATCTTAGCACCTTCCGATTTCAAAAAAAGCCTAATCTAGATGTATTTCCCCCTTTTTCTAACCTTCAAAATGCTAAATAAATCTTCTCCCTCCCCTCACAACAATTTTTTTTACATTTATCTTCCCCCATACAGACTGCAATCATGACTTTACACACCGTTCATGTCACTTTTTTTTGAAAGTCATTTAGAACGACAAATTGAGTGTTAAGGGGGGTTTTTTGATTGTGAACAAGAAAAAAAAGAGGAAAAAATATTACAACATAGCAAAATTGAACATAGAAATCAATTGAAAGGGTATTAGAAAATAAGGGGTTAAGAAAGTACAGACATTGAAAAAGAAGGGTTGGAAAATTTAAAACGGCTATATCTCGATTCCAGTGATAGCTATCAAAAAGTGGTCAACTAATGAAATATTGTTCATTTTAAGGGCTATATTTTGTTAGTTGACAGTTTTTTGATAGCTCTCAAGCTAAGCGAGATATAGGACTTTGAAGTTGCGCACCGGCGGAGAGCGCTCTTACTCTCTGCGGTCAGCTTCAAACGCTCATATCTCGGCACCCGTTAGAGCTATCAAAAAACTTTCAACTAATGAAATATAGAGAAAAACAAGAACTATATTTCATTAGTTAAATGTTTTTTGATAGCTCTCAAAATAGCCGAGATACAGGGCTTTGAAGTTGCGCGCCGGAGGAGAGGGCGCAGAGAAAGTGCCGCTTTGACTCTCCGCGCTCCCGTAACTTCAAACGCTCATATCTCGGGACCCGTTGAAGCTATCAAAAAACTTTCAACTAATGAAATATAGAGAAAAACAAGGGCTATATTTCACTAGTTGACAATTTTTTGATAGCTTCAACGGGAAGTGAGATATAGGCGTTTTAAAGAACCCTATTTTTCTTCTGACTCTGCTATGCCTATCTAATCTTTATAATAGCTTCAATAAAACTACCATAAACCTATAAACTTCCCTAGCTTTACTTTCATTCCATATAATATTTACGATGCCATTTGAAGCCAAAAATCCATATAAAATTGGAGTCAAGACTCCAAATTTCTCACTTTTTCTTATAAATGACTTTTTTCGGGGGTAAGAGAGACCACTTGGGGTGTTGAATTATGCACATATCAAATCTCAAATGCAAACATCATATTGAAGTGAGTCAAGTGAATTCTCTTTCATCGTTTTTCACACTTTTACTCGCGCACTTTTTTTTTAAACTTTTAGTAAAGAAAAGAGAAAAGAAAAGTGCTTTTTTGAAAAAAAAAATTGATTTTTTTTAGTAATCCCTTTAAAATTGTTAAATCCAGATATTTTGAAGCCCGGCTAAGCGTAAAGTAACTTGAAATTTGGATTAAAATCGGAAAAACTTAGAGAAAAATGAGAAAATAGGCTTGGCTAGGCTTGGCACGGCTTGGAACAGCTTAGAAGGGTCCGGCACGGCTCGGCATGGCTCGGCACGACCTGGCACAGCTCAAAACAGCGTAACAAGCTATAGTAAGAACCGGCACTTTTTGGCACGGCTCGGCACGACTTTTCTGGCTTTTTTTGGTTTTTCAGGCCATTTTCAGGCCATTTTTAGGTAAATTTTAGGCTATTTTTAGGCCATTTTTGGGCCATTTTTGGATTTTTAGGCCATTTTGGATATCTAAGCCATTTTTGGGTCTCTAGGCCATTTTTGGATTTCTAGGCCATTTTTGGATTTCTAGGCCATTTTTGGATTTCTAGGCCGTTTTGTATTTCTAGGCCATTTTTGGGTTTCTAGGCCATTGAACTATTTATTTATTTCTGCAGGGCACAGAGCCACTTATGCATAAAGACAGCCAACAAAAAGATAAAATAAGAAACAGCAAAGGATAGAAAAAGAAAGAAAGTAAGAGAGAAAAGAAAAAAAAATTAAATAAAATAAAGACATCAGTAGTTGGATCTATTAAGGATAAGAAATTTGTTAAGATCTAAAGACAGTAGTCTTGCTTTGAAAGAACGGGATGAAATTTTAACCGGGAAAACATTTTGAGGCAGAGAGTTCCAGCAATTTAACACTCTATTCGATATAAACTGTCCAAAGATTTTAGAAGAATTAGGTATATTAGAACGCATATAATATTCATGTCGGCGAAGGGATTTTAAGGATTTCTAGGCCATTTTTGGATATCTAGGTCATTTTTGGATTTTTGGGATTTCTAGGCCATTTTTGAGTTCTCTAGGCCATTTTTAGATTTCTACTCCATATTTGGATTTCTAGGCCAACTCTCGATTTTGGGTTTTCTAGGCGATTTCTGGATTTCTAGGCCATTTTGGGTTTCTAGGCCACCTCTTGATTTTTGGATTTCTAGGCCATTTTAAGGATTTCTAGGCCATTTTTAGATTTCTACGCCATTTTTGGGTTTTAGGCCATTTTTGTGTTTTCTAGGCCATTTTTGAGTTTCTAGGCCATTTTTGGATTTCTAGGCCACTTTTGGATTTCTAGGTCATTTCTGGATTTCTAGGCCATTTTTGGATTTTTAGGCCACCTCTCGATTTTTGGATTTCTAGGCCATTTTTGGTTTTTTAGACCACCTCTCGATTTTTGGACCTCTAGGCCATTTTTGGGTTTCTAGGCCATTTTTGGATTTCTAGGTCATTTTTGGATTTCTAGGCCATTTTAAGGATTTCTAGGCCATTTTTGGATATCTAGGTCATTTTTAGATTTTTGGGATTTCTAGGCCATTTTTGAGTTCTCTAGGCCATTTGTAGATTTCTACTCCATATTTGGATTTCTAGGCCAACTCTCGATTTTGGGTTTTCTAGGCGATTTCTGGATTTCTAGGCCATTTTGGGTTTCTAGGCCACCTCTTGATTTTTGGATTTCTAGGCCATTTTAAGGATTTCTAGGCCATTTTTAGATTTCTACGCCATTTTTGGGTTCTAGGCCATTTTTGTGTTTTCTAGGCCATTTTTGAGTTTCTAGGCCACTTTTGGATTTCTAGGCCACTTTTGGATTTCTAGGCCATTTTTGGATTTTTAGGCCATTTTTGGATTTCTAGGCCATTTTTGGATTTCTAGGCCATTTTTAGGCCATTTTTTGGGTTTCTAGGCCACCTCTTGATTTTTGGTTTTCTAAGCCATTTTTGGATTTTTAGGCCATTTTTGGATTTCTAGGCCTCATTTTGATTTTCGAGTTTCTAGGCCATTTTTGGGTCTCTAGGCCATTTTTGGGTCTCTAGGCCATTTTGGGATTCTAGGCCACCTCTTGATTTTTGGGTTTCTAGGCCATTTTCAGGCCATTTTCAGGCCATTTTCAAGCTATTTCTAGGCCATCTTTTTAAATCACCCTATTTCCTAAGAAAGCCCTCATTCCCATATCCTCCTCCTCCTCCCCTCTTCCGTCCCATCCATCCATCCTCCCCCCCCCCCCCCCCAAACACCAATTCTATTTTTTTTTTGTTTCTGACCAAAATGCTTCTGGACATCTTCTCTTCCCCAAATGGGGCGGAGCCTAGGAAAAGAGGAAAAAGCCATCTTCTTTTTGCCGCCCAAAACGGGGAGAGAAGGGGTGTCCTTCTCCTCTTTTTGTGCTCTTCTCCGTGGACACAAACGTTTTCGCGCACTTTTTTTTCCTTTTTTGGTTATTTTTGGGGTGGAATTTTTTGAAAAGTTTAAAAGAAAAAGGTTTAAGTCATACCGTAGCTTAGATTTAGCCTAAATTGTCTTTAAAAATTATTTTGGAAAAAAAACATTAATTTACTACTATAAATTTAAATCCTTATAATAAAAACAAGTTTTTTTTAGTTTTTTAAAAAATAATTACTAAGCCTTAACTAAGCTTAACCTGTAATAACATAGCTTGTAATATCATAGCCAAACCTACTGTAGTACTATGACTATAACTAATATACTATAGCTTAGGCGTTCATTTTACTTAGCTCACTAGCCTTTCAGCTTAGCTTAGCTCAAATGTACACACCCATGAAAGAAAAAAAGGTTCGCTGTGTGTTTTTTCCTTGTTTTTCTATAGACTATGACCATAGTCAAGAAGAGAGCGGGATGGGTATAATATTCCTTTTTTTATATACCGGAATACTAGGTCGCCTTTTTTTTCATATTAGTGTATAATAAACGTAGTAATGCTAGCTAAACATGTTACCTTCAATTTGGAGAAAAAAAATACGGAAAAACGGTTTTTGGGAATTTTTGGAAAAATTAACTTTTTTAAAAGTTTTTCAAAAAAACTTTTTTTTATTGCTTTTATTTTTCAAACCTTTATAACTCGGTTCCCATTAAACCTATCAAAACATGATCAACTAATGAAAAATAGACCTTGTTAAGCTCTATATTTCATTAGTTGAAAGTTTTTCGATAGCTCTTACAGGAGCCGAGATACAGGCATTTAAAGTTGGAGAGACAACTAGAGTGCAGAAAAACTCATTTAACTCGAGAACTAAAACAGCTAGAGGAAAATGATCAACTAGAAAGTTGTTCAGCATAAAAAACTGAGTATTTTCTTAGTTGGAAATTTTTTGATAGCTCTTAAACTAAGCGAGATACAAGCGTTTGAAGTTGCGCACCCCTAGAAAGTGCCCGGAAAGAGAAGCAGAGAAAGGGCGGCGGCTAGAGCGCTCTAACTGTCTGCGCCCTCTTTATAGGGGCGCGCTACTTCAAACGCCTATAACTCGCTTAGTTTAAGAGCTATCAAAAACTTTTAACTAATGAAATATTCCTCTTAACAAGAGCTATATTTCATTAGTTGACAACTTTTTCGTAGCTATCCCCTAAATCGAGTTATAAACAGTTTTTATGGCACCTAACTTTTCCGGATTTTCAAAGACTTCCGTTTGTTTTTAGATTCTTCCTCTCAACTTGCGTCACTTCTTCTTCCTATTTATCTCTTCCCCTTTTTTCCAAAAAAACAACATCCCTTCTCACAAAAGTCTATCTGTCTTTTAGCTGCAAAAGAAATCTTTTCCCGCAAAATTTCCATTCCTCCCTCATTAAAACTCTCTCTTCTTCTTTGGCTTACTCCAAGAAATTTCGGAATTCTCTCTTTCCTTTGAAAATACATATATATATGGAGCCATCGTATCTAATTAGGGAGTAGACGCTGAAGAAAATGGGGGAAGGAGAGTGCCTCTCAAGTGCCTTTCTTTTCTCTTTTTTCCCTTTTTTTTTGTGGAAATCCTTGGTTTTTTTTTTGCATAGGGGAGGTTTATGGGGAAAAAAAAAATTTTTAACCGTCGGTCTAAAAAATCAAAATCTTGAATTTTTCAAATATTTGCTAAAAACTATATAACCATGGTTAAATTAAGCCTGAAAAAGTTTTTTTGAATTCCGGCACGGCTCGGCACGGTTCGGCACGCCCTAGAATAGTCCAGAAAGATCTAGCTAAGCTTGGCACGGCTCGGCACGCTTAATCCAAAATTGGTGTAATTTTCTGTAGGTTTTAGGTCATTTTTAGGCCATTTTAGGTCATTTTTAGGGCATTTTTAGGGCATTTTCAGTCCATTTTTAGGCCATTTCTAGGCCATTTTTAGACCATTTTTAGGCTATTTTTAGGCTATTTTAGGTCATTTTTGGATTTCTAGGCCATTTTTGGTTATCTAGGCCATTTTTGGATTTCTAGGCCATTTTTGGATTTCTAGGCCATTTTTGGATTTCTAGGCTATTTTTGGTTTTCTAGGCCATTTTTGGATTTCTAGGCCATTTTTGGTTATCTAGGCCATTTTTGGATTTCTAGGCCATTTTTGGATTTCTAGGCCATATTTGGGTTTTTAGGCCATATTTGGGTTCCTAGGCCATATTTGGGTTTTTAGGCCATATTTGGGTTTTTAGGCCATATTTGGGTTTTAAGGCCATATTTGGGTTTCTAGGCCACCTCTTGCTTTTCATGATTACTAGGCAATTTTTGGTTTTCTAGGCCATTTTTGGATTTCTAGGCCATTTTTGGGTTTCTAGGCCACTTTTGGGTTTCTAGGCTACCTCTTGGGTTTTGGGTTCTTAGGCCAATTTTGGGTTTTTTACGGATCTGGCACGCTTTGGCACACTTAAAATAGCGTAGGCGAAATTTGGCACGCTACGGCACGCCATGGCACAATTAATTCGTAAGAAAAAATAATTTTCAAATTTCCAAACCGCGGCCATATTTCAAAGGGGACGTTTTTAATGACCATATATAAAAATGTATTTCACCTTCTATGTCTCCCCAATTACCTATTTCTCTCTCATTTACTCTCTCTCATTTCGAAATCTCTCTCATTTTCTTTTTCTTTTTCATTTCCATCTTTCGACGCAAAACTGATAAGAGACAAAATCGATTTTTTCCTTTATTTTATTATATTTTTTTCTAAATAGGGTCCATGACATGAGCCACCATGATGCGCCGCTTCGTCCTTCTCGTCGTCTTCGCCGCCGTCGTGCAAGGTTGGTTCAAGTCGGGGCGAAAGAAATATATATCTGATGAAGAAATCTGTGGGTGCCTTTAGGGGCGAAAAGAGGGTTGATTTGATTGCGTGTCTAGATATATTTAGGGGGGAGTGTAGATGTACTAGGTCACTACTATATTATGCATCGTAGTAGGAAAAAAAATTTTGCGAAATTATGAAATAACTGGGAAATATGTTTGAAAAAAGTCAAAACTATGTATATACATAAAAAATTTCAATAGATTCCGATTATTTTAAGCCGAGTTATAAGGATTTTTTAAAAAGTTAAAAATTTCCAAAAAAAAAATTATTTTTTCCAAATTTCTCAAAACTTGTTCCATACATTAAAAATAGCTCAAAGAGTATTCAAAAAAATTTTCAGCCGGATCCGATCATTTTAAGCCAAGTTATAGCAATACCCACTTTGACCGCACTTACCCCTAAATTTTCAAAATTTCCAAAAAAAAAAATTTTCCAAATTTCTCAAAACTTATTCCATAAGTTAAAAATAGTTTGAAGAGTACCCACAAAATTTTTCAGCCGGATCCGATCATTTTAAGCCAAGTTATAGCAATGTGGAGTTTAGCACAATAAAGTTCAAATTTTCAAAAAAAAATATTTTTTTTCCAAAATTCCTGAAAATTATACCATGAGTTAAAAACAGCTTAAAGGGTTCCCAAAACATTTTTCAGCCAGATCCGATCATTTTAAGCCAAGTTATAGCAATTTTAATTTTGAGCACCTACCCTAATTTTTCAAAATTTCCAAAAATAATGTTTTTTTCGAAAATTCCTAAAAACTATACCATGAGTCAAAAATGGCTTAAAAGGTGCCCAAAACATTTTTCAGCCAGCTCCGATCATTTTAAGCTGAGTTATAGCAATTTTACTTTAAGCAGATACCCTAATTTTTCAAAATTTCAAAAAAAAAATTTTTTTCGAAAATTCCTAAAAATTATACCATGTAATAATTAGCACCTAAGAATCGAGCACAAGAATTTTCAGCCAGCTTCGATCATTTTAAGCTGAGTTATAGCAATTTTTACTATGAGCACCTACCCCGAACTTTTAAAAATTTCCAAAAAAAAATGTTTTTTTCCAAAATTCCTAAAACTTGTTCCATACATTAAAATTGCTTAAAGGGTACCCAAAAAAATTTTCAGCCAATTCCAATCATTTTAAGCTGAGTTATAGCGTTTTGAAGTTTAAGGCCGCTCCCTAAAGTTGAAAAAAAAATTGCAAAAAAAAATTTTTTTCCAAAATTCTCAAAAATTGTTCCATGAGTTAAAAATAGCTGAAAGGGTCCCCAAAAAAATTTTCAGCCCGTTCCGATCATTTTAAGCTGAGTTATAGCATTTTTTACTCTAAACAGACACCCTAATTTTTTCCTAAATTTCCTAAAAAAAAATTTTTTTCGAAAATTTCTAAAAATTGTTCCATAAGTTAAAAGTAGCTGAAGGGGTGCCCAAAAAAATTTTCAGCCAGATCCGATCATTTTAAGCTGAGTTACAGAACTTTTTCTGCAAAAAAAAATGTTTTTTTTTTTTGAAAAGTTCCATAAACCCTAAAATTTAGGGCCTAAATCACTTAAAACTGTCCAAAATTCAAATATTCCCTATTCAAAAAAAACCCTATTACAAGGACACCCAGCCATCTGTCACTAATCCCCATGTTCCTTTAAACTGGTATGCTCCTACTTAATATTAATCATGCAGTCTTGCTATTTAGAAAGGCCCCCTGACACTGATCTAGAGGATTAATTTCTACTTAATTTTGATTTATTTATGTCAAAATGTCATGGGGCTTATGGTAGCCGGGCCAAAAGTCTAAGCCACCCATAAGACAGTAAGAATCGGGTACTGGAAGTTTAACTTTCATTAAAATGGTAGAATACGTGCAAAAGTTGGCTAAAACAGGGTACTAACCTTAACTAACCTTAGCTAACCTTAGCTAGATATGGCTTACTGTATTCTTAGCTTCAATAGACTATCCTAGTACCATAAGACGGTTAAAAAAGGGTGCTAACAATGAAAATGACTCCTAACTCAGTTTGGACCATAACCTTTGCATCAAAGCTTAGTATACGGTAGTAGTCTATGGTATCTTATATATCTTGGCATAGTTTAAACTATAAAGGACCCTTAAACTCTTACACTATGTGTCAATGGCTAAGCCGAGGGTCATTCTCAGCTTAAAAGTCATTAATGGTACTTTCTATTCAAACTACCATTGTGAACACTGGTATCTGAGCTAAGACTCCCATTCCCAGATCTACCCCTTAAAAATCACATTATCCCTTTCCTTTTCCCTTTTGGTCATTGCTTTTGGCGGCTCTCTCTCTCTCTCTCTCTCTCTCTCTCTCTCTCTCTCTCTCTCTCTCTCTCTCTCTCTCTCTCTCTCTCTCTCTCTCCTCTTTTTCTCGTTTTCACGACTCATCAATTTCTCGGCTCTGCTCTGGCTAGCTGGACGACAATTGAAAAAGAAATTGGTTCCTTTTCTCTCGAGGGACAAATTAATTGGTGGCCTTCTGATATTTTATGGTGGATTCTTTCGGAAGGGGGATGAGGACAAAAAATATGTATATAGATATTCAATTATAATCGTACTGGAAGGAAAAGGGGATTAGGGAGATTTATGGGTTAAGGAAATTGGATTTGGGATAAGGAAAAAAATGGAGAAATTGCCTAATCCTAGGAATTTTAGGGAAATTGAAATTTAGGGAATTTACATAAAAATCGTACAATTTTCAAAATTAAAAATTTGTTCAAAAATCCACCAAAATGGTCCCTAATAGCTCAAAAAATAGGTCAAAAACTAATAAAAATGATCCCAAAGCTAAACATTTCGAAATTTAAGGAAAATTTAAATTTAGGGAATTTACATAAAAATCGTAGAATTTTCAAATTTAAAATTTTTTCCAAAAATGGATTAAAATACCTTCAATCATCTTAAAAATACTTAAAAATTGAAGAAAATGGTCCCAAACCTAACTTTCCAATTTTTTTTTTGAAAAATCATCAACCCAAAATATTAAAATTCAAAATTTCCAAGTTTTCCAAAAATGTGCTAAAATAATCCCAAATAGCTCAAAAAATAGGTCAAAAATAAATAAAAATGATCCCAAACCAAAAAAATCTAGAAATTTTATTAAACTCTTATAGAACAGCACTAAAAATAGTATAATCTTGTAAAATTAAAATGTTTAAACTTTTCCAAAAATGGTCCCAAATAGCTCAAAAAATAGGTTTCATACCAAAAAAAAAATGGTCCCAAACCTAGTTTTCTCCGATTTTTCTAAAAATCTTATATTGCACTAAAAAAGTGCTAAAAACACATAATAAGGCTAAAATTCAAAATTTTCAAAAATGCAAAAACCCACTAAAATGGTCCCAAATAGCTTTAAAACGTATTAAAAATTAAAGCAAAATGGTCCCAAACCTAGTTTCATCCGATTTTTTTGAAAAATCATAACTTAAGCAGTACTAAAATACATAAAATGTACTAAAATTAAAATTTTTATACTTTCCCAAAATTGGGTCAAAATGGTCCCAAATAGTCTAAAAATAGGTTCAATATTTAAAAAAATGGTCGCAAACCTGAACTTCCCGACTTAAAAAAACTTATATTGAACAGCACTAAAAATACCTACTAAGTGCTAAACTTCAAAATTTTCAAAATTTTCAAAATCCGCCAAAATGGCTTCAATTAACTCAAAAAATAGGTCGAACCCCAATAAAAATGGTCCCAACCCTAATTTTCCAAAAAATCATTTTTATTATCCTCCCCCAACATCATCTAGGTCATCACACTAATAATGTCTCCCCAGAAAACTCCCATAGGGATTCAATGTCATGAACATTTTAGATACACATATGCAAAGTCAGTAGCCTCCCAGAAAAGACGATGTATACATAGGAAGTGGCTCAATTAGGAATTCGAATGCGGGGGGGGGGGACTAGATAGATAGCAAGAAGGGAGGAGAAGGGGTACTAATATAGTTGGGGGGACCTCTAATATAAGGGCACCTCTAATATAAGGGCACCTTTAATAAAATGAGTTCTCTAATATAAGGGTACCTCTAATATAAGTGCACCCTTTAATTATAAAGTAGCAATTAAAGTAGTACCTAAAATAATGATAGAACCTAAAATAGGGTACCATCAAAAAATCACCCCTTATATAAGGGCACCCTCTAATATAAGGGCACCCCTAAACTATACTATTTTCAGGATCGAGATGCCGACTACCATGGACCGGAGCATGGCTGGAAAATGGCAATGAGCTAAACATCACCCATAATGCAATTGGAAATCTTGGAAATTGTGTACACAAGTCAAGGGATCTGTACTTGTTGACTAGTGATACGTAAGGATTACTGTACCTATTTTTAAGTATTAAAAAAATTTCAGATCGAGGGGACCATGCTATCGATGCCTGATCACTTTTCCGGTCCATGAAAATGTGTTGCATTATAAGACTAGTAAGTTAAGATTAAGGTTTTTGGTTTCTTTAATACTTGATTTTCAGCACAATGTATTTTTGATCAGGAGATGTCTCTGGAGAAATGTTCTCAGTTAATGAGTGCGGATACAACGATGCACACGCTTTTTAGGAGTGAGTTACTTAGATTGGTACTATAGCTAAGCTGTAGAGGGTATACTGTAGCTATAGTTTTAAGGTGCTAGCTACAGTAATACGCCATTTTTAATGTTGAGCTATAGGCTTAGCTGTCGATGAAATTAGTAACATTGCTAAACATGATTAGTACTCATTTAGCTAGGTACTACGGTATAGCTAAGCTGTAGAGGGTGTACTGTAGCTATAGTTTTAAGGTACTAACTACAAAAAAAGTCATTTTTAATGGTTAGCTATGAGCTTAACTAGCTACAGTATCCTTCAAAAGTTTATATAGAAAAAAGTGTTTTTCAGTTGATTTTCGGCCGTTTTAGCCATTTTCAGGGGTTCGATCATCCTGAAAATTCTTGTGGGTATGAAACAACCCTAAATTAGCCACTTGGCATTCACAGATTTTTTTGAAAATCCCTAGTTTTTCAGCTATACCCGTTTTTGGCCTATTTTCAGTGCAAAAACGGCCAAAAACGGCCTAAAAAAGGTATGCCTTAGAAATCGAGAAATAGCTGAAAAACTAGAAATTTTCAAATAATTCTATAAATGCCAAGTGGCTAATTCAGGTTTGTTTTATAACCCCAAAAATTTTCAGAGTGATCGAATTCCTGAAAATAGTCAAAATGACTGAAAATCAACTGAAAAACTCTTTTTTCTATATAAACTTTTGAGCGGTACTGTAGCTAAGCTGTAGAGGGTTTACTGTAGC
Source organism: Caenorhabditis wallacei (assembly GCA_963932035.1). Taxonomy (NCBI): domain Eukaryota; kingdom Metazoa; phylum Nematoda; class Chromadorea; order Rhabditida; family Rhabditidae; genus Caenorhabditis; species Caenorhabditis wallacei. The sequence continues at coordinate 1,199,881 of OZ009934.1, forward strand.
TAAGGAGGTACTAAGTTATAAGGTACTAGCTACAGTAATACAAATATGTCATTTTTTAATGTTTAGCTACAGTACACCCTCTACAGCTTAGCTACAGTACCTTTTAAAAGTTTATATAGAAAAAAGAGTTTTTCAGTTGATTTTCAGTCATTTTGACTATTTTCAGGGGTCCGATCACTTTGAAAAGTTTTGGGGCTTTGAAACAAACCTAAATTAGCCGCTCGGCATTTACAGAATTTTTTGAAAATCCCTAGTTTTTCAGCTTTTCTGAAAAACACCCTTTTTGGCCCGATTTTGACCGTTTTTGCACTGAAAATAGGCCAAAACAGGTGTTTTTCAGAAAATATGAAAAACTAGAAATTTTCAAAAAATTCTGTGAATTTTTGTGGCTAATTTAGGTTTGTTTTATACCCCCAAAAATTTTCAGAGTGATCGGACCCCTAAAAATGGTAAAAATGGCTGAAAATCAACTTTGAAGGGTACTGTATATAGATAGGTACTACGGTATATCTAAAGTGTCATGGGTATACTGTAGCTATAGTATTAAAGTACTATCTAGCCACATAGTATTATTTAGTTTCCAGCTACAGTAATACTTTTAGGTCTTATAGCTAAGGTAGGTAAATATGACTGACCTAATTCTTAGTTGCTACCTAAATTTTAAACAGCTAGGTATTACGGTATAGCTAAGGGTTTGAGGGTGTACTGTAGCTATAGTAGTAAGGTACTAGCTACAGTAACAGACCCTAGATACAGTAATAATTAAAACAGTCATTTTAAAATAGTTAGCTATCGGTTTAGCTAGCTATAAGTTTAGTAACATTGCTAAATACAGTTCTAGATTAGTTGATAAGTAAAAAAATGAAAAAAAAAGTGAAAAAAAATGAAAAAAAAATGAAAAAAATCGTTTTTTCAAGTAAAATATACAGTACCCCATACTTACGGTACCAAACTTCCAGAAGAAGCCTTGCCCGTCCCTTGTCCCATCGAAGCCCCAATGAACTTCACCTACCAAACCAACCAAGGAATCTGCAACAGTCGTACTTCCCACCTCCACCGTTGCGCTCAACACGACCGTCTAGCCCTTCACTATCAAGCCTGCCCCGAGATCCCAAACCGCGAGTCTGCTATCTGGCAAATGGAGTGTATCGGAAGTTGGCAGTCCTTTGGCTTAAACTATTTCGCGGCACGAGTTGGGTACAGTGCCGGGGAGCAATATCGATGTTTTGTAAGTTTTTTGGAAGATGCCCTTCTATTAAAGGGGGTTCCAGATTCACGACAAATCAGGTAGCAGTGGTCGAATCGGAGAGTCAGCTGACGCCGGGTGCCAAGAGCTAACCCATATTGGAGCGGCAGCTACAACCCTTCATTATCGACAAGGTACCCCTTAACCTATAATTTGAACAGAAAAAAACCTTTTTTTTATTTTTTTTAAAGATTCCCCAGTCCACTCAACCTGCGAATTCCCCGGTAATATGTATGGAGAAAAATCGAGGAATTGGGAGTCGATGTTATTAGGGACCTATCACCGGATGTATCATGGAGCATGGATTTCATCGATTAAAGGGAGGAATGATACGGTGTGGACTTGTTTGCAGCAGTTTACGGATAACCCGGAACACTTTACCTATAGGACTTATGTCACGAAAGGGTGCAAAGTGGGGTATCAGTGTGTTAGGGTGAGGATTACGGTATTTGGTGTTTTTAGGGTCTTTCTTAGCTTCTCTCTCATTTTCTCCCTCATTCTTTAAACCTAAAAAATCAAAATTTTTGTGAAATTTTTTTTCGAAATTTCATAATTTCGAAGGTCTCTCTTAGCTTCTCCCTCATTTTCTCTCTCAATGAAAAACCCAAAAAAAGTGTTTTTTTATTCGAAAACCTTTTTTTTTAATTATTGGGTAATTGGTGCCGATCCGTGCCGCAAAAAAAAAATCAAAAAGCGGTCCCCGTCTCCCTCATCGTCTCCCTCACAATCTCCTTTATCGTCTTTCTTAACTTCTCTCTCATAACCTCGTTCATGGTCTCTCTCATGATCTCTCTTATCGCCTCCCTTAGCTTCTCTCTCAATGAAAAGTCCAAAAAAAAAGAATTTTCCGAAAACCTGATTTTAAAAAATTATTGGGTAATTGAGCCGAATTGTGCCGAGCCGTGCCGAGCCGTGCCGCAAAAAAAAAAATAGGAGCGGTCCGCGTCTCTCTCATCGTCTCCCTTAACTTCTCCCTTAGCGTCTCTCTCAAGGAAAAAACCAAAAAAAGAGTTTTTTTATCCGAAAATCTGATTTAAAAATGTTTTTTAATTGTTCGATAGTTGTGCCGAATCGTGCCGAACCGTGCCGCAAAAAAAAAAATAGGAGCGGTCCGCGTCTCTCTCATCGTCTCCCTTAACTTCTCCCTTAGCGTCTCTCTCAAGGAAAAAACCAAAAAAAGAGTTTTTTTATCCGAAAATCTGATTTAAAAATGTTTTTTAATTGTTCGATAGTTGTGCCGAATCGTGCCGAACCGTGCCGCAAAAAAAAAAATCAAAAAGCGGTCCCGCCTCCCTCATCGTCTCCCTCATTTTCTCCCTTATCTTCTCTCTCATGGTCTCCCTTAGATTCTCCCTCACCTTCTCTCTCAATAAAAAACCCAAAAAAAAGTGTTTTTTCATCCGAAAACCTTTTTTTAAATTTTTTTAAAAATTATTGGGTAATTTTGCCAAATCGTGCCGAGCCGTGCCGCAAAAAAAAATCAGAAAGCTTAGCTTTTCCCTCACAATCTCCCTTATCGTCTCCTTCAGCTTCTCTCTCATTTTCTCCCTCATTTTCTCTCTCAAGTAAAATCCCAAAAAAAGTGTTTTTTAATCCGAAAAAGTGTTTTTTTTATTTTTAAAAATTATTGGGTAATTGTGCCGAGTCGTGCCGAGCCGTGCGGCAAAAAAAACCCCGTCTCCCTCATCGTCTCCTTCAGCTTCTCTCTCAAGGTCTCCCTCATTTTCTCTCTCATGGTCTCCCTTAACTTCTCTCTTAGCTTCTCCCTTAGCTTCTCTCTCATTTTCTCCCTCATTTTCTTTCTCAAGGTCTCCCTTAGATTCTCCCTCATTTTCTCTCTCATGGTCTCCCTCACTTTCTCTCTCAAGGCCTTTCTTAACTTCTCCCCCACCTTCTCCCCCATCCCCTCCCCCACCTCCTCCCCCGAAATCTCCCAAATTTCCAGTTCCACATGCGTAAACCCCACATCGTCCACCTCGAATTCGGCGAAATCAACCCCTCCGAATCGTTCACCGACTGCACCGAATTCGCCATCGAATCGAGGGACACCCTAATCCTGCATGGATCCAAAGAACCATGTCCAATTGGAGGAAAGCATTATTCAAGTCAATGCTCGACACCGATTCTTCAAGTTGGATGTTTATCCAAGTATTCGATGCATTTGGTTAGGGAGTGTGCTTATCCAGAAGGAGGTGGGGCTTAGGAAAACTTTTTTTTTTTTTTTTAATTTTTTCATTAAAAAATTTCAGATGAGCTAACATGCGTAGCAAATTTCAAGCATGAAGACAACGATTTCATAATCGCCCGCGATTCCTTATCCAGACAACTCTACTGCATGGTAAGCCCCCTTTTCTTAAGCTAAGCTAAGCCTACCGTACCCCTTTCCAGACCTACATCTCGGATCGCATCAATTTGCTTAGAGTCTACGATCGAGTGTCGTGTGAAGATGTCTCTGTTAACAGTGCAACACCTTATCTATCCCTTAACTTTTCGTCGTCTGATAGTTGCTCTCCGTCGCTTCTCACCGGTTTTTTGTATTCGGCCACTAGTGGGGGCGGGGGTAATGGCTATTTTTTGGTTTTTTTAATGGTTTTGAATTTTTTTTTTTGTAGTTTAGTTTAGATCGGGGGTTTTTGTTTCCTATGGAAATACTTTTTTTTAAATTGTGGTTAATTATAGGTACTACTGTAACTGAAACTGGAAAAACTAAAATCACGGTATTTTTAAGATTATTAGTTTTTATTTATGGTACTAAAAATTGTATTGCGGTGATTACGGTAGTTCGTAGTTAGTACTACAGTAATACAGTACTAGCTACAGTACTATTATTATACTGACTGAACTATTAAAGGAATAACTACAGTACTAAGGTACTACAGTAATACTAACTAAAGTACTACGGTACTAGCTACAGTACTAACTACATCGCTGCATTTCCCAATTCCGGATTCCGATTTCCATATTCCGGGAAAATTTTTCTTTTCCGGATTCCAGATTCCGACTTCCGAAAATCGTATTCCGCACAACTCTGGTACTAACTACAGTACTACAATACTGAATACAGTAATATAGTACTAACTAGCTACAGTACTACAGTACTAGCTACAGTACATTCTACAGTACTGCAGTACGATTTACAGTATTACAGTACTAGTTACAGTATTACAGTACTTACTACAGTAGTACAGTAATAGCTACTGTAATACAGTACTAATAGCTACAGTACTACAGTACTAACCCCAATAATAATACTTTACTTTAACTTATGGTACTATGGCAGTACTGTAGTTAGCACTATCTTACTGTATCTAGCTAAGCCATAATAAAACCAGCTCCCCTCCCCCTAACTACAGTACCCCTCCCCATAGATCCCCCCCTCCTTTCCGGGTGCACCCATCGTTCTCATTTCTTGTCTTAAATAGTAAAGCTCATTCAAATAAATTTATTCTTAAAATATGATGAAACATTATATATCACAACACACCCGCTCAGCAGGCGACACAAAAAATAGCACCGATACAGGGATTGAAAGGCACAAAATGGGACAAAATCACAGAATTATTATCAAGGGGGACATGGACCCGTCACAGGGGAGCAGAAAAAGAAAATTATGGACAATGGAAGAAAAAATACGCGTCGTCGAATCATATGGTTTGGATTATACCCGGATATAACTTTTTTTTTGGAGGAGGAGGAGGAAGAAGATGAGATTTTGGAGTAGTTGTGGCCAGGATAAGAGATTAGATGTACTCGCTACTACTGTAGAAGCGTTCGGATGGGGTGCCGTGGTAGCGAGCCAGGGTGTCGTGTGGTTCCGGGGTGCTTGATCTGGAAATTTAATTGTTTTGGGTATGGTAGGGAGGATTACGGTAGCTAGCACGGTGTAATGTGGTTCTTGTAAAAAAATGGGATTTTGGGTTGAGATTACGGTAGCTTGGATACTAAAATTGGGTTTTTGGGATGCGGATTACTGTAGCTAGCCCACTATCAAGTCAAAAAATTTCGAAAAAAAATTCTGGATCGGGATTACGGTAGCTAGCACGCTATAAGATGGTTCTTGTAGAAAATGGGGTTTTTAGGTATGGATTACGGTAGCTTGAATACTAAAATAGGGTTTTTGGGATGCGGATTACTGTGGCTACAGTTTCAGATAAACAAAATTTTAGGTACGGTCATTTTTTTTGAAATATGGTAAAATGGATTACGGTAGCTAAATCAGGGGTTTTTGAGTGCGGATTACGGTAGCTAGGGCACTGTCAGGTAAAAAATTATTTAAAAAAAGGGGTTTTGGGTGCGGATTACGGTAGCTTGCATACTAAAATTTGGTTTTTTGGATGCGGATTACTGTAGCTAACCTAGAATCAGCTAAACAAAGTTTTAGGTACTATAATTTTCCTTAGAATCTGGTAAAATGGATTACGGTAGCTAGACTATGGGTTTTAGGTATGGATTACTGTAGCTAACAAATTACAAATAAAAGAATTTCAAAAAAAGTTTTTTTTGGATCCGGATTACGGTAGCTAGCACACTATAAGATAGTTCTTGCAAAAAATTAAATTTTTGGGTACAGATTACGGTAGCTAGCATCCGAAAATAGGGTTTTTTGGGATTACTGTAGAATTGGGATTACTGTAGCTAGCAAGTTACGAAGTAAAAAAAGTTTAAAAAAAAACTTTTTTGGATCCGGATTACTGTAGCTATCATACAAAACAGTTAGGAAATTCATTCTTTTCAAAAATCCATGCTAACTTACATGTTACTCAGAATCCGATGATTCGGTACACAGTCTTAAAATTTTCATTTTTTAACCTTTGGGGGGAGTCTAGGGGCACGAAACGGCACCAAATATTTAAAAAAAAAATTGAAAATTTTGAAAAAAAAGTAGGCTTTGCTAATCTTGGCTAGGCAAGCCTCGGCAAGCCCCGGCAAGCAACCAAAAACCAAAAAACCCCCTCACCTTCTCTGCCTCTTCTCCTTCTTCTTCTTCTCCTTCTCCTTGGACGATGACGTCAGCAGCTTACAACAAGAAGACATCGGACACACACAGTACTTAACAAACGGGCATACTAGCTTAGTAATGAGCAAGTACAGTATGATAAGCACTCCCAGATAGACCACGATATCCGTAGCAATCATAACACCATCCCCAATCGAACTAATCCCCTTAATCCAATGTGCCGGATTAAGAAACTTCATCATTCCATTGAAACTGATTTGATTGCATGTTGGACACGATCCAACCATCTCATGCCATTTTCCTTCCACCAAATCAATTTCCAACGGGGTCTCGAAATACTCGACCACATGACAAATACTATCGATATCCGCCATTGAATCCGCGCGTAGGCAAATTGTCCGGGCACCTTGCCCAACGATTGCCGGCAGTGGGATTATCATAGAGCGATTAGCAGCGTGCAAATCGCTTACGTAGGCGGTAAAAGTGTGGATAGTGTCTGACCCGAACCCGGTGGACATTTTAACGGCACCATCGATTTTTCCAGAAGCCTCGTAAACTGTTAGGTTAAACAGCCTATTGGATTTGGAGTCGACTATAATGGATCCAGAGAAATCCTTAATTCGGGAGGCGTTATGGAAGAAAACTAAGTTTTGACTTTCTAATTCATCATCTAAATGAATCGATATCTGCAGATTTGTTCCTTCTGCATGGGTGACTACTGCTTGTCTCGATGAGCTATCATAAATCCGCGCTGATTGGATCCAAGGTTTCATTACCTCCAGGGGACGGGTTAGGTTGAAGTGACCCGGCATCTGTAAACTTTTTTAATTAAAAATCCTTAAAAATGAGCAATTACATAATTATTAGCAGCTAGAATCGATCGATAAGTCTGCTCCTTGCAATTCTTAACTTTGGCCTTATGAATATCATCCATTTTTACTACTCCGTTGTTGACATGGAAGTGTCCGGATTCATCCATACGGTACCAGCCAAGGCGGTCAAAGCTGAAATTAAAAAAAGGGTTAGGTGAGGCACGGGACGGCACGGTTAGGCAGGGCTAAGCGCTTGCTATGTTTTGAAAACGTTCCAAATGGCTTGGCACGGCTAGGCAAGGCTAGGCAAGGCTAGGCAAGGCTAGGCAAGGCTAGGCAAGGCTAGGCAAAGCTCGGTAAGGCTAGGCAAGGCTGGGCAAGGCTAGGCAACGCTGGGCAAGGCTAGGCAAGTCCAGGCAAGGCTAGGCAAAGCTCGGCACGGCTAGGCAAGGCTCGGCACACCTCAAAAACCCCAGAACCTCAAATTGCTTAAAATTGAAAACTTTCAAAATCTCGATTTTTCAATTTTTTTAATTTTTCGATTTTTTCCTGAAAGTGGGCGGAGCCTAAATTCGCAAAATTATTTTTTAAAAACTAGGCAAGGCTGGGCAAGGCTCAAAAACCCCAAAATTGCTTAAAATTGAAAACTTTCAAAAACTCGATTTTCCAAATTTTTTAAAAACTGTCTGAAAGTGGGCGGAGCCTAAATTGTGGGCGGAGCCTAAAAGTTTGAAAATACCGAGATACTCAATTTTAGCTTTTTTAGCTTCTGCCTTGAGTGGCACGGCTCGGCAAGGCTAGGCAAGACTAGGCAAGGTTAGGCAAGACTAGGCAAGGCTAGGCAAGGCTAGGCACCCCCCGGCACACCTTTTTTTGACTCACTTATTATCAGTAATCTCATTCAACGGTTGCATCCTCAACTCCTCGGTCTCCCCTCCGTTACTTGTCCTCGAGAAGTACATTCCAGTCTCCAGCTGATGAGAAGCCCTTCCTCCGGCTGACACAGCTAACGAAATCCTCCTTTTTGAGTCTAAATGTCTATCCTGGGTCCCGCCATCTAATTGAGATCGAATTGTTGTTTTATCCTTCTCAACCCAATATCCATTGACAAAATCATAAGCTGCATAGACAAATGTGGCGTAGGTTGTTGGTTGTTCGAGTTTTACAGCTAAGAACGTCATATTTTTGTATGGTTTAAAGCGAACGTCACAACACAGTTTTGGACTATCATCCTCGCTACACCCAATGGGTGTCTGATTAGGGAAGAAGGTACGGTAGCAAGAAGTCGATTCGTCGTATTTATCAGATTCCGGGCAGGACGTGAATTGGTGGGATTCGGCGGTGCAGGTGGAGGCGGTGGCGTCGCATTCGCAGATACAGTTGGCGTGGACTTCTGGGATGCCGAAGGTGTAGCGTTGGGTGATCTGGAAGAAGGGGGGAGGTTATGGGTGAGATTATGGGGGAGAAGGTGTGGGAGATGGTGGGGGAGATGATGAGAGAGAGAGAGAGAGGGAGATCCTAAGGAAGACTATGAGAGAGATTATAAGAGAGACCATGAGAGAGAAGCTAAGGGAGACCATGAGAGAGAAAATGAGGGAGAAGCTAAGAGAGACCTTAAGAGAGAAGCTAAGGAAGAATTTGAAAAAAATTTTTTTTTTGAGACCAAATTCGAAAAAATGGTGAAAATCGATTAATTTCGAAAATTTTCGTCATTTTCACTTTTTAGGGTTGAGAAAATGAGGGAGAAGATAAGATAGACTATAAGGGAGATCTTGAGGGAGGAGCTAAGGGAGACTATAAGGGAGGCCGCCCTGATGACCATTTTGGCGGCAAGATTCTGGCACATTTTCCCAATAATTTGTTTTTTTTTCAAAATCAGGTTTTCGAATTTGAAAAAAATGTTTTTTTTTTTGGACCAATTTCGAAAAAAAAATGGGGAAAATCGATTAATTTCGAAAAATTTCGTCATTTTTCACTTTTTAGGGTTGAGAAAATGAGGGAGAAAATGAGAGAGACCATGAGAGAGACCATGAGAGAGACCCTTCCTTACCGGATGATGATGTTCCAACTTCTCCAACCGAATCGTGTGCAACAACGACGTCTGATTCCCAGTCTCAACCTGATTCATAAAAGGCATCCGATCTTCAAACAACCGAAAGCAAACGGCAGTATGCAATCCGATCGAAAATTGCATTTGCATTCCCCGGGCGATCGATGACATTGCATCTGAAAAGGAAAAAATATTTTTAGTGGATTTTTAGCTATTTTTAGGGGTTTAAACCTAAATTAGCCACTTGGTATTCACAGAAATTTTTGAAAATCCCTATTTTTTTCATGTTTTCAGTGCAAATGAGGCCAAAAATGGGTCAAAAACGGGTATTTTTTAGCCGTTTTTCCGTTTTTGCACTGAAAACATCAAAAAACGGGTATTTTTTTAGAATGAGAAGTACTGTAGATTAGAGTTATCCTAAAACGCCTTTTTTTAGTCGAAAACCCGTCATTTTTGACGTAAATTACCTATTTTTAGAGCAAAAACCAGTTTTTCTACCTTCTTTCTTAAAACACGATAGTATGGGGGTTGACATTTTGTGTGTGTGTGTGTTCGCCCGTCAGCAGCCGTTTCTCAGCTCCTACTGAACCGATTTAGTTCGTTTTTGGCCCAAAAGATCCGTAAAGTTGGCCGCATGATGCCCGTCTTTTCAGATTTTCAAAATTTCAATTTTAAAGCATTTTGCATTCAGAAAACTGATTTTTAAGGGCAAAAATCCAACTTTCGCACTGTTCTTCCCAGGAGGAAATTGGTTGTCTCTCTCGCCAAGAGGGAGTGGGCGGAGTCCGCCACGTGGTTCCCATAGCGGGCGGCGGAACCCGGGAGGTGTCGGCTGCTGCGTTTATATACCCTCTCGGACCTCCTCGCGCGCGAGGATGAATCGAAAAAAGGAACTGTTCATAGAGAAAACAGTTGGCTCATAAACAATCTCAACACGCGGCATAGCCGCGTCTAGCCTGGGCGCCAACGAGCGAAGCGAGTTCTGTCGACCAGGCTAGTTTTTTTGTTTAAAAAATGAATTTTTTATGGAAAAATACCACTTTAACCGGAAAAATGAGGTTTTTCGATGTGAAAAAGCTTATTTTTAACTTCTATTTTTCATGGAAAATTCTATTTTTAACCAAAATACATCAATTTCAACAGTTTTTAGCTAGAAAAAATGTAGTTTTGATGGGAAAAATGTCATTTTTCGACGTAAAAAGGTAATTTTTAAGTGGAAAAGGGCCAAAAAAACCGCTTTTTGACCTGTTTTTTCCCGTTTTTGCCCGTTTTTGCACTAAAAACAAGCCGAAAAGAGCTGGCTGAAAATCAACTGAAAAACACATTTTCCAATATAAACTTTTGAAGGGTACTGTATATAGCTAGGTACTATGGTATAACCAAAATACGTCAATTTCAACAGTTTTTAGCTAAAAAAAAAATCAGTTTTGCTGAAAAAAAGTCAATTCTCGACTTAAAAACGTCATTTTTAAGTGGAAAAGGGCCAAAAAATACTTCTTTTTCACCCATTTTTGCCCGTTTTTGCCCATTTTCGCACTGAAAACAGGTCAAAAAGAGCTATGCTTTAGAAATCGAGAAATAGCTGAAAAACTAGAAATTTTCAAAAAATTCTATAAATGCAAAGTGGCGAATTTAGGTTTGGACTCCTAAAAATAATCAAAATGACCGGAAATCCAGGGGTACTGTAGCTAAGCGATAAAACTTACTTTGAGAAGTCTGCGCTCGAACTATCGGAGTTTTGGAGCAATGTGGGGGCTCTGCACGGAATAATCCATCGAATTTTTCTTCCAAAGGGAACCCGACAGCTAGTAGGATTAGCAGGAAATGGGGAGACCACTTGATAAGCGGTCTCATCTTGGTATTTTGTCTGAAAAATGAAATTGGGGGTTTATTGTTTAACAAGGCTAAGAAAATCATTGTAGAATTAGAAGACTAATTCAAAAAAAAAAAAAGAGAAATCGATATAGGGGTCACCCCAATTCGATTTAGAACGAAAGTTCTTCAAGTGCTAATGATCGAATTAGTGATGATACACTGATTGTCCCTTCAAGAAGTGAAAATGTCTAACAGAAAAAAAAGGGGCGTGGCTTTGTGATAACCGTTACGAAATGATTGCGAAGCTTTGGTAAATCAATGACTATTGATTATGAGTCATCGAACCGGAAATGGGGGGCTGGAAGTTTCTAAGGGTTATGGGGCCAGGGGTACTGTAGAAATAGTTTAGGGGTACTGTAGCAAAGCTAAGGGGTACTGTAAAAAGGAAACTTTCGAAATTTTGAAATTTTGGATTTTTACCCATTTTAGGGTAAAAACTATAAAAATGGATTTTTTCGAAAATAAGGTTAGACTTGATTTTAAGACAGATTAGAGTTTTCTAAGCTAAAATTAGAAGGAATTTGGCCAAAATAAAAGGAAAAAATCAAAAAAAAAATTTTCGAAATTTTTGATTTTTTTTTTGAAAATTTCAAAAATCCTCAAAACTTGTCCGCGAGGACTACAAAACTTTCTTAAAATTCTAATATTTTTTATTCCATCGATTTCTAAAGATTCAGGCTGAAAAAACCAAGAAAAACAAAAATTTCAAAAAAAAAAAATTGTCCACGAGGAGTACACGGAGTGATTTTCGAGGGTTGGTCCCAATTGAAAAGTTGCTTAGAATTAGAAACTACATCGATTAGCAAAAAGAAAAAAATTTTTGAGAAAAAAAATTGTCCACGAGGACTACACAGCCTAATCTTCGTTTTTCACTGTTTTAATGGGTTTAGAGTGATTTTCAAGGGTTGCTCCAAGAGAAAAAGTTGCTCAGGGTACTAAAATACATCGATCTAGCTAATAAAAAATAGGTTTCGAAAAAAAAAATTTCTCCTTCATTATGATATAAAATCGTTTAAAATTTCGAAACTGATAAAATTGTGGAATCCTTGGGAAAAAAAGATAGCCTAATCAATCATGATGCCAGTCTGGAGGTGGGGTGTCACTAGTACAATCAGATAAGGGATTTAGGCCCCCCCTTCCTAAAACCTATCCCTTCTACTACAGTACAAGTGATATGGGGAGAAAGGGGAGAAAAGGCAAGATGATAATTCGGTGTGACAAGTTGAGACTAAGATCGATTAATTTAGAAATGGATTAGAAAAAAAGGGGGAACAAGCTGACCGGAATATTCAGGAAATCAATCTTCGTCTTGGATGTGAAAACCTGTTAAGAAGTGTCAAGTATCTTCTAACATGTGTGCGCTAAGAGATTGATTTTCTCTTCGACTTCGACACCTTTTCGGGGGGAAAAGATGGATTTGGTGTGGATATACTAGGGGGTAAAAAAAATTAACGAAAAATTGTTTTTTATCCCACGTTCTAGGGCTTATAACTCAGTTCCCGTTAGTCCTATCAAAAAATTGTTAACTAATGAAATATTACTCTTAATAAGGGCTATATTTCATTAGTTGAAAGTTTTTTGATAGCTCTCACAGAAATCGAGTTACAGGCGCATGAAGTTAGGTGCCGTCGAGGAGAGACGCAGAGAAAGGCGCGAGGCTAGAGCGATCTAACTGTCTGCGCCCCATTTTTCTAAGCGCCTGTATCTCGGCTCCTGTTACAGCTATCAAAAAGTTGTTAACTAATGAAATATTGCTCTTAATAAGGGCTACATTTTGTTAGTTGATCATTTTTTGATAGCAATTACAGGAGCCGAGTTATAGTTAAGGGGACAGACAGTTATAGCGCGGCGACTCCAAACTTTGAAGTCGATTATCTCGGCTCCTGTTAGAGATACCAAAAAACTGACAACTAACAAAATATAGCCCTTATTAAGAGCAACATTTCACAAGTTGATCATTTTTTGATAGCAGTTACAGGAGTCGAGTTATAGGCGCTTAAAGTTAGGGGAGGGGCGCAGACAGTTAGAGCTTTCTTCGGCGGCGCCAAACTTTGAAGTCGATTATCTCGGTTCCCGTTAGAGCTATCAAAAAACCTTCAACTAACAAAATATAGCCCTTATTAAGAGCAACATTTTATTAGTTAATCAATTTTTGATATCTCTAACAGGAACCGAGTTATAAGCCCTGGAACTACACAAATTTAAAAATACCTTTTCTACCTATTTTTATTTCTAAATTTCATTTTTTTTTATCCTAAAAAACCAAAAACCCCATCTAAACCTCAATACCTTCCTCCTCCAAAAAAAAAAAACTCCCGTCACACTTCATTTACCTGATAACTATCAAAAGTTGTTCTAAAACCTAGTCATGAGCAATTAACACGATAATTATGTCATAAAGATATAGATAGGCATGCGGGAGAAAAAGGTCACCAACCTCTCAGATTAAGACTATTGATATGAGTGGGGGAACAAGGGAGTGTGATCTAAAAAAAAGTGGGCGTGGCTTAAATTCTTCTAGAATTGTTTTTTTTTCTATTATGATGAAATGAAGATAGAGGAAAAGGGGGCGTGGCCTTTAAGCTTTCGAAAGTGCCCTTCTAATAAAGTTTGGCACACCCACAAATCCTTGAACCCTTTTTTTTATCCCCTTTTTGCTAAGAGATTCGGGAAAATTAATCAGGTCACCATACTAAGAAAGGTGTCAATTAGTTGACAGATGGGTCGAGAAGGCGGATTGATGAATGTTCTTCCCTCTGGGATGGGGGTTTCGCGCCATTCATCTTCCCCGTTTTTAATCAGAAGACACTAGGGAGGAAGAGAAGAGAAGGTGTGGTAAAATCGAAGAGGAAGGAGGAAAAACAAATAGAGGGGGCAAATGACACCTAATCGACACTTGTCTTTGTGTCGCGAGGGGGGTTGAGGTAACGGCTATTGTTTTATAGGTACTTGGTTGTTGGGGTAAGGTAATTTTTATGGGGGGTACTGTAGCTTGTAATAACTTAGGTTGTGCTGATTCAAGTTAAAGTAGCTAAGCTTGAAGTTGCTTAGCTAGCAATAACTTAGCTTGTAGTACTTTAGCTAGCAGTACCTTAGCTTATTATACTTTAGCTAACAGTACCTTAGCTTGTAGTATTTTAGCTTATAGTACCTTAGCTAACAGTACCTTAGCTTATAGTACTTTAGCTAGCAGTATCTTAGCTAGCAGTGTCTTAGCTTATAGTACCTACAGTACCATAGTATGTAAAATAACTAGAACTGTATCTACAAGCGAAAAAACTCAAAAATTAAGCCTAAATAAAATTAAATCTAACTATTTCTTAGTCTTGCTCAGCTTATGGTACCTATCTAACAAGGCTAAGGGAGGGCTAAACTATTTCAAACCATGCTAAACTAAGTATGACTTAATAATACCTATGGTGCCGACTCCAAATCATGCTGTGCCGCTTAATCTCAACCCCCCCCCCCCTTGAAGCACTTTTCTTTTTCAAGTAGATTAATTTCCTATACAACTCAAACCACAAACAATATGAGTCAAGTGTTGGTCTAAGCAATAACAATAACAAGACCTTCTATTAGAGGGGAATATTCTAGAAGCATTTTCGAAGTGTGCGTCATATTTTTTTGTTTTTTTTTTTCGAAATTCAGAAAAAAAATAATTGTTTTTTGATTTGATACAAGGAACAATGATTAGGTCACATGGGGAATAGTAATGAATCATAATTTTCGAAAAAACGGAAATTGAAAAAAAAATTTAGGAATTTTAGATTGTTAGGGATCGAGGTTTTTGAAAAAAAAATTTTTGACTAGATCCATAAATTGTCCAAAAGGAGTACAAGGAGTGATTTTCAGGGGTTGGTCCCAATTGAAAAGTTGCTCAGAATTGAAAACTACATCGGATAGAAAAAAGAAAAAATATTTTTTCGAAAAAAGTTGTCCACGAGGAGTACACAGCCTAAACTTCGTTTTTAGCGATTTTAGGCGGTTTAGAGTGATTTTCAAGGGTTGCTCCAAGAGAAAAAGTTGCTCAGGGTACAAAAATACATCGATCTAGTTCATAAAATTTTGAAATTTCGAGAAAAAATTGTCCACGAGGAGTACACAGCTTTTTGGGCCATTTTAAGGGGTTTAAAGTGATTTTCAAGGCATGGTCCCAATTGAAAAGTTGCTCAGAATTGAAAACTACATAGAATGGACAAAAGAAAAAATATTTTTTCGAAAAAAAGTTGTCCACGAGGAGTCCAAATTTCAATTTTTTAAAAATCCCCGTTTTCATTTCAAAATTGCTCAGATTAACGGTTCTAAGCTGTTTTAGACTCTACAAAACAATGAAAACTAGAAAAAACAAAATTAAATATTGTCCACGAGGAGTACACAGCTTAAATTCAGTTTTTCTACGATTTGGGGGGTTTAGAGTGATTTTTAAGGGTTGGTGCAAGAGAAAAAGTTGCTCAGGAGACAAAAATACATCGATCTAGCTATTAAAATTCTGAGGTTTCGAAAAAAAATTTTTTAAGGAATTTTAATAATTTGTCTAAAATGCTAAAAATCCAGATTCTACTAACCCTCCTAACCAAATAAGTTGTCACCAGAACCAAGAAGCAATATGTCATGAAAAATCTGCATAACGGATACCATTGTACATTTGAATAAGTAAACATTTCGCGAGGATTAGCAATGTGTCAATGGGTGTACAAAAGGAACTATAGAGGTAAATTAAGTGTGTACACACAATAATAACAAAAATGTTGCGCGTAAATCGACAGTTACTATAATAAATAAAATATATAAAGTTAAATAAAATTGAAGAATTCGAAATGGATTACACTTTTAATCTTGAAAAGTGCGGATGATGATTACGGATCACTTAACACAGATAGCTTATGCTATTCAACGTATACATATAACCCCTCATGAAATCTCGGAAGAAAAGAAAGTGTTAGAAAAAAAGTGTTGAATGATGATATACTGTGTCTGGATTACGCAACAGGATTCTTATGAGAGAGAAAGAGAGAGAGAGAGAGAGAGAGAGAGAGAGAGAGAGAGGGGGAGAGGGAGGAGGAGGAGAAAGTTTTTGTCAGAGCGAGATGAGTTTTTCATCTTTTTGGGCTTAACAAGTTTTAGGGGATGATGAGCAAAAGTTTCCCTAAACATGAGAAAATTAAATTTGAGTTTCTAGGCCATTTTTGGGTTTCTATGGAAAGTTAGGCCCTCTAAAACAAGTTAGGCCATTTTTGAATTTTTAGGCCATTTTTGGGTTTCTAGGCCACTTCTTGATTTTTGGGATTCTAGGCCATTTTTGGGTTTCTATGCCATTTACGAGTTTCTAGGCCATTTTTGGCTTTCTAGGCCATTTTTGGACTTCTAGGCCATTTTTGGGTTTCTAGGTCATTTTTGAGTTTCTATGCCATTTACGAGTTTCTAGGCCATTTTTGGCTTTCTAGGCCATTTTTGGACTTCTCGGCCATTTTTGGGTTTCTAGGTCATTTTTCCGTTTTTAGGCCGGTTTCGGGTTTTTATGGAAAGTTAGGCCACCTAAAAAAAAAGTTAGGCCATTTTTGAAAAAATATCATTTTTTCAAAATTTCGAAAAAATCAATTTCACACAAAATTCTTTTTTTTTGGGATTTTCTAGGCCATCATCTTAAATTCTAGGCCACCAATACACTAAACTTTTAGTATCAAAAAAATATAAAAAAAGAGAATCTAGGCCAAACTAGCAATAACCCAAAAAGCTTTAAAAATGACGAACCGCTTTACGATCTCCTCTTTTCTCTCTCTCTCTCTCTCTCTCTCTCTTTTCTAAGTAACTGTAAGAAAGAATATTACGAAATATGACCACTAGCTAAGCCTAAACCAAAAAAAACCGAAAAAAAAGTTGAGCCGTCCAAAGAGAATCAGATGAATTTGGGATGAGCCGTGGGGGATGTTTTTTGGAAGGCAGAAAAAGGATGAGAGAGAAAAAAAGGGAGAAAAAAGAAGAGAATGGTTAAATTGATTATACTGAAGGCATCGAGAGAGAAAGAAAAATAGAAGCGAGGGGCAATTTGTGAAGGGATTAGGGCGCCGGAGGGGGGTCAATTTGAAAAAAACTTTTTTTTTTTTTTTGAAAAATCTCTTCCTATTCCTTTTTTTTAAGCTTAGAAAAGGTCCCCCATGGCCTAGAAACCCAAGAATTGGAAAATTAGGCCATTTTAGCTGAAGTCGAGTTTTTAGTCAAAAAAATAAATTTTTCGAAAAATTTCAAAATTTCGCTTTTTTGCTAATTTTGCTTGGAAAATTGTTTCGCGTGGCCTAGAAACCCAAAAAACTGAAAACCTAGGCCATAGAGCCACTGGGGGCTTTTTTGAATTTCCCACTATTTTAGCGCTAACCTAATTGTAACCTAACTAATAGGTCCCAAGACTATCAAAGTCAGGGGGACTAGTTTTTGGATTTCTAGGCCACCAAAAAAAGTCCATATCAAAAAAAAAAAGTTTCGAAATTCCACGAATTCCTAATGTTTACTTAACCGATTCCTAATTTATTGTGGGGGCGAGACTAGTTAGGAGAATTTTGAAATTGAAAAAAAAACTGGTTTAAGGTTAAGCCTAAGCTAAAAAGGTTAAGCCTAAGCTAAAAACCGTAACCTTAAAAATTGGATCTGTGCCGCAACCGTGCCAAGGGCTATTTAGCTTGAAAATGACTGGAATTAAGGAAAACGAGCTTAAGCTAATGAAAAAAAAATGAAAACGTGCCACCCCGCGCCGCCCTTAACTTTTCTTAAAAACAAAGAAAACTACGGAATTCCAAAAAGAAAAGGTCTCTCCGAACAGCGCAAGTGATATGAGAGGCCAGGAACAAGTTCTTAAGCACGTCGTAAAACCTTCGGGACAACGAAGAAGACTTTTTGACATTTTCCAAAAAAAAAAAAATTTTTTTTTTTGAAAAATATAGTTTTCCATTGGTAAAGGGGTAAAGGTACAGAAGCGGAACTATCACTTTTCGATATTAAAAAAAAATTTTTCTTTTTTTTTTCTTACTTTTTTTGTGAAAAGCGACAGAATGACTAATCGATGGTGGGAGGGGGGTCTCTAGGTCAGTTAACCAGTAACACACAAAAAACATGAGACGACTAGAAAGAAAATGAAAAAAAAAAAAGATGAGTCGAGAAGAGAGAGAGAGAAGGACAAATAGAAAATTGAGGTAACATTGTTGAAAGGAACTGTAAAGAAAAAATAAAAGAGAGAGAGAGAGAGAGAGAGAGAGAGAAAAGAGGAGAAGGGGGAGACTACTTTTGCTACTTGTGAAAAATCAACGACCTTGTTGTTCAGTGATTGTGGTTTTTTTAGTTTTTTTTTTTTTTTTTTTTTTTTAATTTTAATATTAGTACCTATTTTATATAGTTTTTACTTTGAAGGGACTATAGGGTGCCCTTATATTAGAGGGAATAAAAAAAGCTGATTTTTGAACTTTTTGGATTTTTTTTCTGGTTTTGATTAAGGATTAGGGAGACTTTGAAAGTACTGTGCGGGTGCCCTTATATTAGAGGGATAAGAAAGTCCATAGGTACTTAAATTTGGCTTAATAACAGAATTTCAGGTTTTTTCGAAAAAAAAACTTTTTTGAAATTTGAAAATTTGAATTTTTTATGCTTAACAGTACAGTAAAAATTGTGTTTAACTGATTTTTTAAAATAAAATTTCATTTTTTTTTCGAAAAAAATTATTTTTTCAGTGATACTGTGTTATTTTAACATAACTCTTTTAAAGAACCGGATATAAATTACCCCTAATTGAAGGGCAGGGGTGAAAAAAAACAGTGTTTTTTTTTAGTAAGTCCTTAGTAAGCTACAGTAGCTAGATTTAGAATTTCTATTTAGGAAAGTTAAGATTTTTCAATTTCGAAAAGTTAGTGCTAAGCTATGTATAATGGTCAGTTAGTATAACCTGGACTAATTTTCCAAAAAAAAAAGTCTTAAAACTACCTAAACTACATTATTTTTCATATTTAATCAAACTTTTTAAAATCTCTTTTACATTCTACTCCGTGTGAACTACAAAAACTATATATATATATATATATTTTTTTTTGATATTCCTATTCAAAAAAAACCGTCTTATGAAAAAAAAAATGAGTCAAGGTGTCCAGTGTTGTTCTATTCAAATAAAGCTTCTCTTTTCTTAGACCGTCGGTTAAAAAAGTTCAATAAAGAAAGGGACACACAGTAGTAATAGGCGGGAGGAAAAGGAGGAGGAATTAATTAGAATTCGATGGCAAAGGAGATCTTTTGTTGCATTGCATTGAAATTGAAAAATGTTAAGAGAGAGAGAGAAAAAAAAGAGGAGAACAACAAGAATGACAAAAAGATTGGTTTTTTGTCTGACTATGGTTTTGGTACTGTACTAAGGGAACTTATTAGTACAGTAAGTTTCCAGGATTACTGTAATAACGGTTTTTCAAGTTTTTTTTTTTTATAAAAGTGCCCTTATATTAGAGGCTCTAAGCACAGATATACAGATCATGGCAAGTTCCAAAAATAAAAAAATATTGAAATAAGATATTCCAAAAGAATAGATCCACCTCTCAAGACTCTAAGCCCCACTATTTACATATGTTTAATTGTTTGTAGAAACAACAGTGCCCTTCTCCCCCCCTAAAACAATAGACACCCGTGTGTCATCACTTGAGTGGCAAACACACACACACACACCATCAAGAAGCTAGTCATGATCCTATTAGGTGCCAAAAGTCCTAAGAAATAGAACAAACACTGATTAAAACTGTATAAGCTTTCACCCCCGATGATAATATTAAGGAAAGAAATTGAGACACAGGCGATCGCGAAACAATTAAAAATGAAAAATGTGGAGAGAGATTGAATCACAAGATAACCGATTGCGGGACGAGAAGGACGGATAGCTGATTCGGAGAAAAGGGGGGGGGGCGGGGCAGGAGATGACGAAGCCGTTTTGAACTAATATGACGGGAAAATGAATGTGGCAATGTGATAATGGGAATGTGTTCGGATACTGAGGATAGATGGGTTGGGAGTGGAGATAGGGGAAAATGGTTAACTAGGGAAATGTAGAGCTTGGAATTCTGCATATTTTGTTAGTTGAACGTTTTTTGATAGAGTTAACGGGAAGCGAGATACGGGGGACTTAAGTTAGACGCTAGAGAGAAGAGAGCGCAGAGAACCTATTTTTAAAGCGTTGTATCTCGGTTACCATAGAAAATAGCTGAAAATGGTCAACTACAAAATTGTTCAGCTTAACATTCTACGTATTTCATTAGTTAAACGTTTTTTGATAGCTCTTAAACTAAGCGAGATACAAGCGTTGGAAGTTAAGCGAGCGAGTTAGAGCGCTCTACCCGGCGCCCTTTCTCTGCGTCTCTTTCCGGCGATGCGCCACTTCCAAGCCCTGTAACTTTCTTCCCGTCAAAGCTATCAAAAAGTTGTCAACTATTGAATTATTCAGCATAAAAAACTGCACATTTCATTAGTTGACAACTTTTTGCTATCTCCAATTTCTACCGATTTATTTAGCAAAAAAAAATTTTTAGGAAAAAAAAAACAATTTTTTAACTAAATTTTTAGGTTTTTCTCTGTTTTTCTGTGTTTTTAACTGAAACTATTCCTCAGAAACCCAGAAAAAGTTTTTCAAGTGGACAATGACTAATGTTTACTTTGTTTCGCGATTTTCATGTTTTTAGATATCTTTGGAGCTAGTGTGAACTGCCTTGGATATTAGGAAACTACTTATCTCTGTTAAAAACAAAAGATTATGAAATACAGTCAATTGGAATGTTGCTTAGCAAGGAATTTGGAGTATTTTGTTAGTTGGGAGTTTTTTGATAGCTCTAACGGGAAGTGAGATATGGGCGCTTGAAGTGGATTTCCTCATGTTTACGAAATTGCTTGTAACTCGATTCTCGTTAAAGATATGAGAAAATGGTCAACTAATGAATTGTAGAGCTTAAAAAACTACATATTTTCTTAGTTGGAAGTTTTTTGATAGCTATAACAGGAGCCGAGATATAAGCGTTTGAAGTTACGCCCCCGAGGAGAGAGGACGCAGACAGTTAGAGCGCTCTAGCCGCCGCCGTTTCTCTGCGTCTCTTTCCGGGGCCGCGCAACTTCAAACGCTCATATCTCGCTTAGTTTAAGAGCTATCAAAAAACTTCCAACTAACAAAATACTCAGTTTTTCATGCTGAACAACTTTTTAGTTGACAACTTTCTTCTAGCTATTACGGGAATCGAGATATAACGGGTTTAATTTATATAACAATTTAAGCTGTCTACCACAATTTTTTTTTAAAGTTGGAACTCTCAAATTTTTAATTTAAGTTATAAACAAGTGCCCTTTCAATTTAACCCACATAGTTTACCATCCAAAGATGCCGCACTCGAGATAAGACCAATTTCGTCAAAATATCGGAAGTGACAAGGCGGCAACATCAAAAAAAAGCGCAACAATTATAAAATGTCGAAACTTTTTTTCATAATTGGTGTGGAAACCAAAAGGAGGGGGGAAATCGATGCGCGTAATCCCCTAGGGGGTTCCAAGAGTGAAAAATACATTTCTCTATCTCTTTTCTCTTTTTGTCAATATCTACCAACCATATAAACACTAATCCATCATTGGGATTTGACAACCAGGCGTGCCTTTCCGAACTGATATTAGTATAAAATGATTACGGTACCTGGTACGGAGTAAAAGAAGACGTCGATCATTTTCTCCAAAGAACACTGGTTCCGTTGACGTTTTTTTCGTCTCTTGGCGTCAGTCAAACTGATCGAAATTGCTGATAAAGGGTTGACAGGGGGAGAAGGGAGGAAGGGACAGGTAATTGAAGAGCGCATTTTTTTTGCATAGCTAAGGGGGTACCTAACTTCTAGCGCTTCTATCTCGCTTCCCGTTGAAGATAGCAAAAAATAGTCAACTAGAAAATTGTTTAGCATGAAAAACTGAGTATTTCATTAGTTGGAAGTTTTTTGATAGCTCTTAAACTAAGCGAGATACAGGCTGATGAAGTTAGGCTCCCGAGGAGAGAGGGCGCAGACAGTTAGAGCGCTCTAGCCGCCGCCCTTTCTCTGCGTCTCTCGGCGGCGGCTCCAAACTTTGAAGAGCTGTATCTCGCTTAGTTTAAGAGCTATCGAAAAACTTTCAACTAAAAAAATACGCAGTTTTTCAAGCTGAACAATTTTGTAGTTTTCTTCTAGCTAGCTTGGTTCTCGAGATATAGCCATTTTAATACACCTTATTTCTCTGCGCTCTCCAAAGGGGCACGCAACTTCAAACACTTATATCTCGGCTCCTGTTAAAGCTATCAAAAAACTTCTAACTAACAAAATACGTAGAATTTTAAGTTGAACAGTTCTTCAGTTGAAAGTTTTCTTCTAGCTAGCACTGTTCTCGAGATACAGCTTTTTAAAGACTTCTAACTTGTCTGCGCTCTCTTGTCTCTCCCTTTCTGGGGGCGCAACTTCAAACGCTTATATTTCGCTTAGTTTAAGAGCTGTCAAAAAACTTCCAACTAACAAAATACTCAGGTTTTCAAGATCTACATTTCACTAGCTTATCATTTTTCTCTATCTCACACTTTAAGCGAGTTATAGCCGCTTCAAATAGCTAAATCTCGAACTTTCTCCTTCAAGTTTATCCTAATCCTCCTATTAAAATCAAAAAACGATTGCATAACCTATCACACAAGGTAAAATGTCATTCTCCATCATAAGAAGAAAAGTGAAAACTGAAATCAAAGTGAAAAGCCCCCTCCAACGGATTAGTCAGATAATGATGGAGAGGTCGTGGAGGTTTTGGCAGAACGGGTTCTCCAAAAGACGCGATGATAAACTGCCGAGAGAATTTGAAAATTGATAGGTGGGGGGGATTGATGATTAGCGTTGAATTCGGCCCGGAGCGGTGAGAGATTTATGGCGGGCGATGCATTTTTGTGTAGAATTGGGTGATAAAAACAGATTTATCAGTGAAATATTCAAACTGACAGCACCTTCTCAAATAGGGAGGGGTAATAAAAAATTGAAAGACATGGGAACTGGAATCAGATGAGAAAAATTAGAAAAAATAGAAAATTGGCAGCAAGGAAATGGGGGTTGAGCTAGAAAATGGGGTCTAGTGACTTTTGGAGTGGAGATAGGGAAAAATGGTCAACTAATGAAATGTTTAGCTTGAAATTCTGCGTATTTTGCTAGTTGAAAGTTTTTTGATAGCGCTAACGGGAAGCGAGATACAGGAGTTTGAAGTTGCGCGCCCTCCCCTAGCGGCGAGGAAGAGAAGAATAGGAGAGCGCAGAGAAATGAGGTGTCTTAAAATGGCTGTATCTCATAAACCAAGCTAGCTAGAAGAAAACGGTCAGCTACAAAATTGTTGAGCTTAAAATTCTACACATTTTTTTAGTAGGACATTTTTTGATAGCTCTTAAATTAAGCGAGATATAAGCGTTTGAAGTTGCGCGCCTCCGGAAAGAGACGCAGAGAAAACGACAAAAAATGTAATACCATTTTGTAAAGCTTAAAATTCTAACCATTTTTCACTTTTAGATCATTTTTCTAGCTCTCCTGGTCCCCGAGATAAATCGCTTTCAAGTTTTGGAGAGGGGAGAGACGCAGACAGTCTAGCTGTCTGCGTCTCCCACTCTCCGAAACTTTGAAGGGCTATAACTCGAGACGCAGAGAAGCTAGAGAAATGGTCCAAGAGAGAAAAATGTGCAGAATTTTAAGCTCTACAAAATGGTATAAAAATATTAAGAAATTGAAGAAAAAAAATTTTTTTGGATTTTTTCAAAAATTTCTAAAATCATCATTTTTACTAAAAATGATGAATTTTGATTATTTCAGCCTAATTTTGTAATTAAACAGGAATTTTTCTTCAAATCTATTTACAGTAACCGAACCTCAAAATCCTGAACAACAAAATATTATAGTACATTAACCTAAATACAGAGTAACCATGCTCCAAATTCTAGGGCTCATAACTCTTTTCCCATTAGCCTAATCAAAAAATCTTCAACTAATGAAATATTGCTCAAATTAAGGGCTACATTTCATTAGTTGAACGTTTTTTGATAGCTTTAACGGGAGCCGAGATACAGGGGTTTGAAGTTAGGCGCCCCTAAAAAGAGACGCAGAGAAAGGGCGGCGGCCAGAGCGCTCTAACTGTCTGCGCTCTCTTTTTCAATGAACTTCAAACGCTTGTAACTCGGCTCCCATAAGAGCTAGAGAAAAACTTTCAACTAATGAAATATTCCTCATATTAAGGACTACATTTCATTAGTTAACCATTTTTCAATAGCTATTACGGTAGCCGAGTTATACGCGTTTGAAGTTGCAAATAGTCAAAAAAGTGCAGAATCAATCAAAATTAATCAAAAGTTCATGTTCAGGTTTCCTTCCTTAAAACTCAAAACTAGGACGATTTCTTAATTTCTTAGCCCAATAAGATAAATCGAAAAAGCATTAATCTTTCATGAAGACCACCCCGATAGACTGAAGAAACCGGCATTTCTTAAGTGATGAGGTAATAGTCTAAAGGTGTGAGAATTGTGGTCTCAGATTGTCTAACCAATTTAAAAGGGATGTGAGAAATGATATAATACATAAACAGTTTTCGAAATTCGCGTCCTTGAAATTATCTTCTCTCTACTCGGGGGGTCTCGGTCATTTGTAAACATTGATAAGGAAAATGATATCTTTCCGACCAACGCATCGTAAATCTGTAGGTAGGTGTCAATGTAATAGGCGAGATGGAAACATATTTATTTCATTTCTAAAGTGACTGGTGGTACCAGTGGAATTGATATTGTGTGACATGACATTTTAGAGAATTTATGGGAAGATTGGAGGAATTCTTGGATTTCGTTTGGGTTGGTGTTGGGGGTGAGCCATAGGTAGAGGAAGCCACCGCCTCCCGCGCCAGCTGACCAACCGACAAGGATTAGGGAGAGGCTGAAAAAAAATAATTAGAGCGGCACCTTATCGCACAGCGTGGCACGCCTTATTTAGCTTTTTAAATAGCGTTAACTAAGGAAAATTGTCCACGAGGAGTACAAAACCTAAATTATGTTTTTCGCTTTTTTTAGGGGTTTAAAATGATTTTCAAGGGTTGCTCCAAGAGAAAAAGTTGCTCAGCGTACAAAAATACATCGAAATCAACTTTAAAATTTTGAAATTTCCGAAAAAAAATTTTGTCCACGAGGACTACACAGCCTAAATCTTAGTTTTTCGCTATTTTGAGGGGTTTAGAGTGATTTTCAAGGGTTTGTCCAAGAGAAAAAGTTGCTCAGAATCAAAAATACATCGATTTATGTTTTTAAAATTTGATTTTTTGAAAAAAAACATTTTGTCCACGAGGACTACAAAATTTATTTTTTTTTAATTTTCGTTTTTTTCTAGTTTTTTTATTTGTTTCCCGGTTATTTTAGAACATCAATATTGAAAAATCCAGAAAAAAAGGAAAACCCGAAATTCCATGTTGTCCACGAGGAGTACACAGCCTAGATCTTAGTTTTTCGCTATTTTAAGGGGTTTAAAGTGATTTTCAAGGGTTGCTCCAAGAGAAAAAGTTGCTCAGCGTACAAAAATACATCGATCTAGCTATTAAAATCTTGAAATTTCCAAAAAAAAAAAATTTGTCCACGGGGACTACAAAATTGACTTTTTTTTTATTTTCGAAAATTCGGTAGTCCGAGAGGAATACAATTAATTTTAGATTTAGATTAAGTTATTTTAAGTATTTTAACAAGGTTTCAGCATTTTTAAGAAATTCTTTAAATTCATGAAAAAATTCAAAAAAAAATTTTCTCAAATTTCAAAATTTTTTTAGCTAGATCGATGTCTTACTGTAACCTGAGCAACTTTTTCTCTTGACGCAACCCTTGAAAATCACTCTAAACCCCTCTAAATCTTAAAATAGCTGAAAAACGTATATCTAGGTTGTGTACTCCTCGTGGACAATTTTTTCACTTCCACAAAAATCAAAAATTTTTGATTTTCGATCTTCTTTATCTTGTGTAGTCCTCGTGGACAACAAAACTTACCTTTTCAACGAATCCAGCAATTCCGTCACAATAGCGGGTTCACATCGTGTCATAAAATTCTTTGTGGCATAGTACCTCTCCAATAATTCAATCGGCATATCCCCTTCCTTAATCCTTCTGGAAAACTCTTCCACGGCCTCTGCCATCTCCCCTAACCGTTTCTGGGTCTCACTACAACAATAAAAATTACGAATTACCTCCTGAAGGAGGTTCTTAGCAAGTCTAGTCTTCCCTGTGTAGACTAATAGAAGACGTTGCTCCAAGATCTCCTTAACTTCCAAGGTTAAGGGTATTGGCTTATGGTAGACGCCATCTTGGTGGTAGTAGCATGTCTTAAGGCCCTCGTAGACAGCTCCAAACTGATCCTGCCATCCTCCACCAGTCGTCATCAATTGCTCGACTCTAAGTACAGTATGAACTATTTTATCTTCAAGGGGGTAATCCTCCGGGACCATAGCCAACGCACAAATTCCTCTAATAATAGTGCATGCCATTATAGAAGAGGTTCCTAGTCCGGAACCATGTGGTAGATCTGAGTGCGTCTCTATTCTTAACCCATGGCATTGAAGGACTTGGAAGAGGGAGGAGAGGGTACGGTAGCCAAGGGCTACGATACACGCGGATACGAGGGCTCCGGTTTCTGAGGGTTTATCGTGCATGTGGAGGAGGTCTTGGTCGGATTTGATTAGTAGAGATGAGCCATCTTGGATTAGTTCAATGTGAGCTTGAGGGATTTTGGAGATGTTGCAGGAAATGGGGTTCTAAAATGGTTGGGAGTGGAGATAGGGGAAAATGGTTAACTAGTGAAATGTAGAGCTTGAAATTCTGCATATTTTGTTAGTTGGAAGTTTTTTGATAGCTAGCACAGGAGCCGAGTTATAGGCGTTTGAAGTTGGTCGAGAGAGCGCAGACAGTTAGAGCGCTCTAGCCGCCGCCCTTTCTCTGCGTCTCTTTCTTTGGCGCGCAACTTCTAACGCTTATATCTCGCTTCTCGTTAACTCTATCAAAAAACTTTCAACTAACAAAACATAGCCCTTATCATGAGCTACATTTCATTAGTTAAAAATTTTTCGATAGCTCTCAATCTAACCGAGTTATGGGTATTCGAAGTTGCACATAAATTCAAACGCCCATATCTCGCTTCCTGTTAACCCTATCAAAAAATGATCAACAAAGAAAATGTGCAGAATTTTAAACTCTACATTTCACTAGTTAGTCATTTTTCCCTATCTCTAACGGTTCTCGAGTTATCTCCTTACCTTCCCATCCAACTTTATCGCCATATTGACAACAGCGGCTTTCTCCATTGAGAAGAAAATCGGTGGGGTGTCAAGCCATCCGCCGAAAAAATCAATTCGAACTGGTGCGGTGACCCGGGCAAAGGATATAGAGGGGTCAGAGGATTTTTGGAGTTTTAGGGATCTCTGGAAGTCGGAAATATATGGTATGCAGGCTAGATGAAGCTATATCTCAGTGGGGAGTAGAGATAGGGGAAAATGGTTAACTAGTGAAATGTAGAGCTTGAAATTCTGCGTATTTTGTTAATTTATAGTTTTTTGATAGGGTTAACGGGAAGCGAGATACAGGCGTTTGAAGTTAGGCGCCCCGAGAAGGAGAGCGCCGACAGTTAGGGCGCCGATCTTTCTCTGCGTCTCTTTTCCAGGGCGCGCAACTTCAAACGCTTATATCTCGCTTAGTTTAAAAGCTATCAAAAAACTTCCAACTAATGAAATATAGCCCTTATTATGAAAAATATTTCATTAGTTTAAAGTTTTTCGATAGCTCTTAATCTAGCCGAGTTATGGGTGCTTAAAGTTGCGCATACTTCAAACCTTTAAATCTCGGCTCCTGTGTTAGCTATCAAAAAACTTTCAACTAACAAAATGTATAGAATTTTAAGCTCTACATTTCACTAGTTAACCATTTTTCCCTATCTCTCACCCGAACCGACTCACCGACGCGCAAAGTCCCTCAACCATTTCACGAATAATCTTCTGTGCCGCGGTCTCCAAATGCCGTGCCGCCCGGATCATCATGCTAGGATCCGATACCCAATTCTGTATAATCTCATCGAAAATCCCAGCTAAATCCCCTTTTTGAATGAGTTTTTCGAAAATTTGATTTTTCGCGGGCCCATTTCTCAGGCCACCTTTCCCTTGGGAGGCTAAGGATAGGGCTAGGGACGCAGTGAAAATGATCTGGAGATGGTCATCTTCAGAAGTCAGAATTCTATTTTTAAGTGATTCAAGGATCCCTTTTATCGATTTTTGAAGACTTAATCCAGCTAAGCTATTGACGCTAAGTCGGGTACGCAGGTTCCTTTCGATATCCCTTCCGCCAAGGGTACTGTAGTCACGGATCTCTGTTGGGAACTCCTTGTAAGCATAATCACGGATATCCAGAACTTCTAAAACATAATTATTTTTTGGACGTGGCCTAGGATAAGCTCTTCCACGCTTAAAACAAAAATTTGGTTCCTAAACCTGGTTCCAAGTTTTAAGGCCCATAACTCCTTTCCCGTGATAGCTATCAAAAAACTTTCAACTAATGAAATATAGCTCTTGATAAGGGCTATAATTCATTAGTTGAAAGTTTTTTGATAGCTCTAACGGGAGCCGAGATACAGTGGTTTGAAGTTGCGCGCCCCCAGGAAAGAGAGAGAAAGGCGCGAGCGCTCTAACTGTCTGCGCTCTCTTTTTCAAGGAGCGCGCAACTTCAAACGCCTATAACTCGGCTCCTGTAAGATCTATCAAAAAACTTTCAACTAATGAAATATAGCGCTTAATATGAGGAATATTTCATTAGTTGAAAAATTTTCGATAGCTCGAAAACTAAGCGAGTTACAGGCACTTTAAGTTCGGTCAAACTTCAAACGCTTATATCTCTGCTTCCGTTAGAGCTATCAAAAAGTTGTCAACTAATGAAATATAGCGCTTAACAA
Organism: Caenorhabditis wallacei; assembly: GCA_963932035.1. Lineage (NCBI taxonomy): Eukaryota > Metazoa > Nematoda > Chromadorea > Rhabditida > Rhabditidae > Caenorhabditis > Caenorhabditis wallacei. Next base: position 1,228,805 of record OZ009934.1, read on the forward strand.
GAGCAATATTTCATTAGTTGAACGTTTTTTGATAGCTATCACGGGAAGGAAGTTATGCCCCCCTAAAACTTAGGTACCATAATCATCCTATGTAAGAAGGCTATGTTTTAAGCATGGAAGAGCTTTAGGGATTCTCGGCCATGTTCCGGAAGCCTAAACCCACCTATCCTCCCTTTAAACTCCCTTAGCTTTCGATAAATCTGCCGTCTCGCATCACTCCGATCCTCCTCATCCTCCGCCACTTTCCCATGAATCCCCAGCCTATTCTCCACAAATTCCCCCTCCGATAAACACGTAGCCAACATAAAATCGAAAAAAATCGATAATTTCGTTGGTTTTACATTGGAATCCACTCCTAAATAGGTGGTGGCTGCAACGGGGAATTCCGAGTATAAACTAAGGAAAGCTGTGGCCAGGGGGTACGGTAGATAGAGGAATCCAATGATCAGAAGATCTTTTTGACCCTTTAATCCAGAAGATTCTCCTTGGAATTCCATTCCCATCAATTTAAGATCCCGGATACTGTAATAGCCATGCCCTTCTAATAGGGGGGCGTGGAAGCTGAAGCCCGTTATGGCGTCCTGGGCTAAGGTAAGCGTGGGTGGAGGATTTTGGTGCCACGTGGCATCGGATCCGATGATCCAAATCCCTTTTTCCTCGGATTTTTTGGCGATTTCAGTGGCATTTTTAATGGATTCCGTTAGATAGGTAGAGAAAATATAGGCGGAGCCACTGGTGGAGGGGGTGGAGGAGTTGAGGATGGCTTTGGGGTCGCTCTGGAAAATAGAGAATTTGAAATTGATAGCGTGGAAGAGGAAAAGCTAGGCCATAGGGGGATGTTTTTTTTTGTTTTGAATTTGGAGGGGGTTTTAATGGTTTTTGAGGGATTTATTGAATTTTTCCAGAGAAATTATCGATTTTTTGGGGCTTTTTCATGTCATTTTTGATTTCTGAACTAAATTCTCAGTGGAAATTTAAATTTAAAGGTAGGTGGAAGAGGGAAAGCTAGGCCATGGGCAAAAATCGAGTTTTAGGGATTTTAGTGGATTTTTTCGATTTTTTTCATGATTTTTACATAAAATTAGTGATTTTCCGCTTTCTGAAACGTAGAATTTGGGTGATTTTGAAAAAAAAAACCCTGATGGAAGAGGAAAAGCTAGGCCACTTTGGAAAAATGATTTTTATGGGTTTTTAGTGGATTTTAAGCGTTTTTTCTCGATTTTCCATCATTTTTCCACGATTTTCTCATAAAAATGTGAATTTTTATTATAATTTAGGTCTGAAAATCCGAATTTAAGCCCTCGTGGAAGAGGAAAAGCTAGGCCATATTTAAAAAAAAAAGATTTTTCAGGCTTTTTCATTGTTTTTAACCGATTTTCCCAGGATTTTCTCGTTTTTCAGGGATTTTTCGTTGAATCATTCAATTTTCTCTATAATTTTTCACCTAAAATTCGAATTAAAGTTCTGGTGGAAGAGGAAAAGCTAGGCCATGAGGAAAAATTGATTTTCACTGCACCCTGCATCGAAAAAAGCGCCAGCTTGAAAAAAGAAAAAGAAGACTCGGCGTCTCGTACTCTCTAGCGCGTGTCAATAGAGCGCACTTGCTGTAAAACCCATTTTAGACCGTTCTTTTCCGCATAAAACGTTTTAAAGGCGAAAAAATGAAAAAGTGCTTCCCATCGTTTGTCAGCAATCATGTTCTGATCATTTTGCGATATCGACCGATTAAATTGGTTCAGAATGAATTCCTGAATTACGCTTCAAAGATTTCAGTACTAAATAAGGCAAAAAATGAGGTTTTTGGAAGATATCTGAATTTTAAAAATTAAATTCGAAAATCGGCTTCCCATCATTTGTTCCCATTGTTATTACGAACATTTTAAGCTATTAACGAGCAAATTTTATGGTCGCTGGACTTCGGAATTACAGTTTGAGTTTATGATTTAGAGCCATTTTCTGAATTAATGCACAGTTCACAAGGAAAAGAAGTCAGTGTGGAAGTCTCAAGAGCTGAATCAAATGGATCAATTTTCAGAGCTACTTTTAGGAATAATTGTTTCACACATACTCATTGTTTATGGAATAATTTCTCTACTGATAAAATATTTAATTGAAATTGAAAATTGTCAAAGTTACTGTAGATGGACTTTTACTGACAGTGTTTGCGGATAAATAAAGTAGTGACAGATTATTTTTGTGCAAAAATATAATTTTTGTGAGCAACAATTATGGGCAAGCATTCAAAGAAACGCAACTCGAACTTGAAAAATCTGAAAATCAAAAAAGTGGGTAATTTTTGAATGTTATTGATAAAACTTGCATTTATCTAGGTGGATGTGAGAATTTTGGATCAATTACGGAAAGACAAAGATGAGATTCTGAATGATCTAGGACAAGAGAAACAGGTCAGAGGCGAATGAAATTTTATAAGAAAAAGAAAATAGTTTCCTTTCAAAAAACAAGAATAAGACTGAAAGCTATCTTTCTTATATATGAATTATTAATAAACTAGAAACACAAACTTTTGCTCTGTGCCAAGTTGAGCCATGTGATATGCTGATTCCTACTATTCATATCATGATGGGATTATATAGTAGATACTTCGAGGATTATCTGTATGGAGAGGCGATTGCAATGGATTTGAAAGATTCGAAACAGTCAAGAAACTGTTCCACCTCTGGTCAAGGCACCCTGAAAGAGCAAAAAAAGAAATTAAATGGATTGACTAAAGAAGAAAAAACAATTGATAAATCCCTCGAAGTTATCAGGGCCGGCTACGAAGATTCACACTGTTGTGCAACAACTTATCAGTTGATTTCGAAAAATCCAATTATCCACTTGAAACGACCAGTACAATTGTGTGATTCGAAATACTGTTTAGTGAATCACTTGTCCAATTCCAAAAAAGTGGATGAATGGATCAAATGCAATGATTGTAATATGGATTTTCATTTTGCCTGTGTTTCCATTTTTTCTCCTGGCGAAAAACTCGAATTATCTCGATACAATGTCCCATGGAAATGTTTGGCATGTCAAAACAAAAATTCATTAAACGATCATTTTCAATTGACTGTTGAAAAAATGAGAGAATTGAAAATTGAGGTGGAGAAACTAAGTGAGAAACTTCAAAAAGTTAACGAGTCGAGAGTAGAACTGGAAGCTCTAATTAACAAATCTACAGGAAAAACTAGAAAGGCCTTCGAAAATTTGTTATCCACCATTGGGTGCGATAAACGAACATGGTACCAATCTCACACGGGAAATCAAGTTCGAAAGATTTTAAGAGAAGAAAATATCGAATCCATCATGATTTTGTTCCAGGACACATTGCAGAATAGGAATGTCAAAAAATGTTTATTAATAATGGCAAAATTAATGACACTATCAAGTAATGAGACATACACGGATTCAGAAATTGATGGAATCGAAACTATTGTTAAAGAATTTGGTGATGGCATGAAAGTAACTTTTCCAAATGAAAACTTGACTCCAAAACTCCACATTCTTATATGCCATCTAGTTCCTTATTTACGAAAACATAAAACATGGGGACGCACTTCTGAGCAAGCTATCGAGCACCAACACGTTTTATTCAACTCACTGAAGCGCAGATTTAATTCTGTACGGGACCTCATTTTCCGTTCTCAACTTATTGTGGAGGAGCTAGGAGTCAGAAATTGGTTACATGACAATGCTTAAACTTAGAGTGAGTTAAAATCAGCATAATGAAATAATGAGGTAGAATATAGAACTAAAACTTTCTGAATTACAGATGCTATGTTACAATTGAGCCAAATTACCAGCGACATAGTCATATCCTAATCATTAACATCAATCACGTCCTAGTTTATTAATGCCATTCTAATTTACATTCTAAATATCGTTTTTATTTATTAATTTATGTCTAGTGATGCGAGCGTGAGAGGGAATTGAGGAAGTACAAGCAATTTTGAAAGTTCGACGCATTTAAAATTCATTTTTTGAATAATCAAATTTCGAATAAAAAATTTCTTGCATTAAATGCAATCTTTCAAAATCTTTTCTCAATTATGAACTCTCAAAAATTGCTTTTTTTCCAAAAAAACCCGCTCACCTCTAATTACTACACGCGTTCGTTGTTTGCTTTTGCTGTTTTGTGTTGTTGTTGGATTTTTTTTGTTGTTCTCGCTTTGTTATGCTTTTTTTCTGAAAAAAAAATTATTTTTTATAAACAAAAAAATTTATATACATACCTTTCTCTTTTTCCGTGCAAAAATGCTTTCATTCTTTCATAGGAATGTTCTTCAAGCTTTGAGGCTTTTCGACGAGAAAAGCGTCAAAGCGATGAAGAGAGAGCGAGAGGGTGCGAGACAACATGAATATTTCCTGGCGCTTTTTTCGATGCAGGGTGCAGTGGATTTTTGAGCGTTTTTACTGGGTTTTTAACTTATTTTGCTCAGATTTTACCGTTTTTCAGGGATTTTTCCATAAAATCATCGATTTTTGCTGTAATTCTTCACCTAAAATTCAGATTAAAGCTATAGTGGACGAGAAAAAGCTAGGCCACTTTAGAAAAAATGATTTTTAAACGTTTTTAATGGTTTTTAGTAGTTTTTAAGCGATTTTCCCTATTTTTTCCACGATTTTTTTATAGAAAAATTGGTTTTTAAGGGTTTCTAACCGTTTTTCCCGGATTATTCCCTATTTCCCCCCATTTTCCCACCAAATTATTGATTTTCACTCAATTCCTACTCACCACCAAAACAATCAACACATTAACATTCTGTAAAACCGTTTCAGTCAACACTGTCAACTTATTCCGATAACAAAGTCGTTCCGTTGTCCGAATCAACGCATTCAGAGCGCTTCCACCGGATCCAACGTCTTCAGAAGCGTCGTTAATCACCAGAATCTCCTTGGTTCCGGGGAAATGAACGTTTTCAAAGTGGCCAATGTCTTTAAATTGATTTTTCTATATTTTTTAACAGTTTTTCCAGAATTTTCTACCTTTTTCAATGGAATTCGGGTCGATTTGATGGCTCAATGATAGTGTAATAATATCCCAACGCATTTTAGTCGTTAAAAGAGAGCAGAATTCCACGTGGAGTCTCTTTTGGGGAGAGACGCAGACAGGGGGCGGAATACGTAAACAACAAGTTATTTGGCATAGATAACAGACAAAAATCATTAAAAATTCAAAAAATAGGAGAAATCTCATTAAAAATCCCAAAAAATCCAAAAAATTGGGAAAAAGGTCACAAAAATAGCAAAAAATAGGAAAAAATTCAAAAAAAAAGGAAAAATCTCATTAAAAAACCCAAAAAATAGGAAAAAAATCCAAAAATAGCAAAAATAGGAATAATCTCATTAAAAAACTCAAAAAAATAGCAAAAAATAGCAAAAATCTCATTAAAAAACCCAAAAAATTGAAAAGAAATCCAAAAAATAGCAAAAAAAATCCAAAAAATAGCGAAAAATTGGAAAAATCTCATTAAAACCCCAGAAAATAGGAGAAAAACCCAAAAAATAGGAAAAAAAATTACAAAAAATAGGAGAAATCTCATTAAAAACCCAAAAAATATGATAAAAAACCCAAAATTTTGAAAAAAAAATCAAAAAAACGAGAAAATAAGAAAAATCTCATTAAAAAACCCAAAAAATAGCATAAATTAGGAAAAATCTCATTTATGGCACGTCCAAAGCTGGCAAAAAACGCGCGCACGCAAAAATGCAGCGTCCAAAGCTGATTTGCAGCTTGCGGTTTTGCGTGAAAACAAACTACAGTAAACCTGCACATCTAACTTCAAAAATTTGAATTTATTGACTGTCTTTTTGAGATTTTAGTGTTTTTCATGGTTTTTAACCCTTTTTTTCAGGCTTTTTATCAAACTTTCAGACAGAAGTGCCTTTTTTAAATCTAAACTCCCGAGAAACTGTTAATTCTTTAGTTTAGTTGTTTCGTAACTCAGTTTCGCAATTTCTGGTTCATTTTCTGACATTTTTCTGGATTAATCGCACGTTTGATACTTTGGCAAATAAGAATCAACTTAATTTACAGAATTTTTTCTGGAAATAAAATAGTAAACTACTTAAATTTATGTTTTGTTTTGATAAATCACAAAAATGAATAGGTACTTTAGGAAAATTGATATAATTTTTTATCAGTTAAAAAAAACCAATTGTACTGACAAAAATAATTCAGGAAAAATTCATTCATTGATTGAAAAAAAATTAACAAAAAACAATAAATTGGTTCATTGATTCGGCTCATTCAAAAGAGTTGTCAACGCGTCTCTCTGCTCCGTTGCAGTTCTATATGGAACAACTGCTGCTTCATTGACTTCATCTCCCGCGATAGCTGAATTTTCTCCTAAAATTATATTATGTATATTGCAAACGGCATTCACAATATCAACGCTGGTCTTGTAAGAACACTCAAGCTCTTTTTTCAAAATCCGGAACCTTCCTGATGCGAATCCGAACGAGTGCTCGACTTTGACACGTGCACCCGATAAAACCCTGTTGAATAAGAGTTCTTCTTCACTCAATCCTCTCCGTGAATACGGTTTCATCAAATGGGTCATCAATGGGAAAATACCATCTGCGATCACAAACGAAGGCATGACAACACTGTCTGACCAGTATGTTGGTGGTGGGAGATTTTCTCCATCTTCCAAAAGTTTTTTCAGGTTCGAACTATTGAAGATGGTTGCGTCGTTGACACTACCAGGTGTGCCTCAAACGTAATTAAATCATTCTCCTTGTTTACCAAATGAGAGGGCCTTAACTTACCGACATCAATCCATAAGAAACGACCTTCTGCATCAACCAGGGCGAGCAAAACAAAAGAAAAAAAACTCTTATAGTTGTAGAACAACGATCCAGATGATGGTGGAGCTCGGATCCTGATGTGCTTTCCATCAAGGGAACCTAAAGCACGGAGCATATCTCTCCTTTCAAACGTCGCTTCCACTTTTCTCCATTCCTCCGGTGTTTGTGGAAGATGAATTGACTGGTGAAACTGGTTGATGACATTCGAGACTTTGCTTACGATGGTCGAAACCGTTGTTTTTGTCAAACCAATTCTTCTTGAGATTCGACTGAACGATTCTCCTGTGAAACAGAAAAATACTGAGAGTTTCATTTATACCGTACCTCCGGTTACAAATTGTAAGAATATTACAACCGTTTCGAATGGAGAGAGTTTGAAATTATTCGCCTCATGTTCATATGCGAATGACTGGCTTACACGGGTAACAATATGCTGAGGAACAAATAAATTCTCTTGACAATCGGCTTCTCGTTCTTCTAATCGCTTGCATAGTCTCTTGAAGTGTTTGAGATTGCCTATCTTGAAATTCTTCTTATCAGCTGATATTCTTCTCTTGGTGTTTAGATAATCTAAACCTTTCAGAAGTATCATTTTCTTTTTCAACAACAACAAAATGCAGCAGCAGATCTTCTTGTAACGTGCGCTCATGGTTTTCGCTGAAGTTGATTTGTCTCGTAAACTCAACCGAATATGTTCACATATTTTAATGAAACGAATGAACGATGTTTTGCTCTAGTGTGTCAAAATTTCTTAACATAACTATATTCATTCATAATAAATGATATTATCATATGACTCATCGGTTACAAATTCAGAAGAAATATCATTAAGAACAATGTGAGAAGGGTCTTGTGGGTTAGGTTGAACAAATCTTGGCATTGTGGGTGTAGATGATGGCGGGGCATTAAAATTATGAGAGAAATTTGCATTATTACCCATAAAAAAATTATTATTATTCGGGTTATATTGTTGTAAATTCATAAAATTGCCATTAAAATTATCACAAACTCTGGCGATTGAAACTTTCAACTCGAATTGACTTGCACTGTCCAGTCCTTTCATCGTGTTTCGGATTTTTTGAAAAATATCACTAAATTCGTCGGATTCATTCGTTTGTTTAGGTTCATTAATTGACTTCAAGAGCATCTCGATGGTGTTATCAATCGATTTGTGTTCCTTCGACATGTACTCTGAAAAAATCATTTATAACTGAGAACTGAAAAGAAATTATACCTTTAAATTTTTCATCATCTTCAACGTGACTTTCTCTTTTTCTTTTTCTACTCATATTGTTCTTATCGAGTTCAACAATTCGTCTTGTGACATTGTTGGTGGAATCGATAGTTGGCGACGGAGCGGAACTTGATATAGAACTTTCGACAAATTTCATTTTATCAAAATATTCAAAATTGATAGCCAAATCACTGGTTCCACTTCCACTCGGCAGCTTCAGTGATTCTTTTTGTCTTTTATAGGCTCCGACAAGGGTCGTCCATACTTTTTGAAGTCGATATCCTACAAATTTTGAATTTTTAGAGAAAAACCTTCAGAATAAGTCACGAACCTCTATCAACTACCAAAAATCCCAATTCTTTCTCAATTCTATGCCATGTTTTCAAATTATTGCTTTTATCTTTGTATTGAGAGTGTCTTTTGTCCCATAACTCCGGGTGCTGTTCGAGTTTCTCAAGAATCTCACCGATTTGATCTTGGTCGAGCTAAAATAATTCTATATTTTTCATCAGCATGAACTCGTAACCTACCGTCTTATAACTGTCGCCAGTGACGAACTTAATCTTTGTTTCTTTTATTGTCGTTTTCTTTCGAATATTTTTGGAATCTGACTCGGTGACGGTCTCACCAAAAATATCATCATCGTCTTCTTCGGAGGAAACATCTGAGTAACGTGTCATTAACACGCGGCGTGGAGGCATCTCTGAAAATTTATATAATTTATCCTTATTATACGTGCAAAAAAAAGTATAAAAGAAAAAAAACAAATTAGTTCAAGAAAATTATTCAAAGAATTAATAAAATGCTGTGAAAACTATGACGGCGACTGAAAAAAGAGCGATTTCAGTAAAAAACAGAAAAAAAAATCCGATTCAGATTGAAAAAGGCATCTCTGACACAAAATTCGATAAAAAAAGCTTTAAAAAATTGTTAAACCTCATGAAAAACAGTAAAAATCCCGAAAAGAAAGTCAATAAATTCAAATTTTTGAAGTTAGATGTGCAGGTTTACTGTAGTTTGTTTTCACGCAAAACCGCAAGCTGCAAATCAGCTTTGGACGCTGCATTTTTGCGTGCGCGCGTTTTTTGCCAGCTTTGGACGTGCCATTAGCAACCACAAAAAAAAGGAAAAATCTCATTAAAAAACCCAACAAATAGGAAAAAAAACACAAAAAACCCAAAAAATAAGAAAAAAAAATCCAAAAAAAATCACAAAAACCCAAAAAATAGGAAAAATCTCATCAAAAAACTCAAAAATTAGGAAAAAAAATCCAAAAAATAGCAAAAAATAGGAAAAATCTTATTAAAAACCCGAAAAATTGGAAAAATCTCAATAAAAACCACAAAAAATAGGAAAAATTTCATTAAAAACCCAAAAAAATAGGAAAAAAATAGAAAAAATCTCATTAAAAAACCCAAAAAATAGCATAAATTAGGAAAAATCTCATTTAGCAACCACAAAAAAAAGGAAAAATCTCATTAAAAAACCCAACAAATAGCAAGAAATAGGAAAAATCTCATTAAAAAACCCAAAAAATAGGAAAAAAAACACAAAAAACCCAAAAAATAAGAAAAAAAAATCCAAAAAAAATCACAAAAACCCAAAAAATAGGAAAAATCTCATCAAAAAACTCAAAAATTAGGAAAAAAAATCCAAAAAATAGCAAAAAATAGGAAAAATCTTATTAAAAACCCGAAAAATTGGAAAAATCTCAATAAAAACCACAAAAAATAGGAAAAATTTCATTAAAAACCCAAAAAAATAGGAAAAAAATAGAAAAAATCTCATTAAAAAACCCAAAAAATAGCATAAATTAGGAAAAATCTCATTTAGCAACCACAAAAAAAAGGAAAAATCTCATTAAAAAACCCAACAAATAGCAAGAAATAGGAAAAATCTCATTAAAAAACCCAAAAAATAGGAAAAAAAACACAAAAAACCCAAAAAATAAGAAAAAAAAATCCAAAAAAAATCACAAAAACCCAAAAAATAGGAAAAATCTCATCAAAAAACTCAAAAATTAGGAAAAAAAATCCAAAAAATAGCAAAAAATAGGAAAAATCTTATTAAAAACCCGAAAAATTGGAAAAATCTCAATAAAAACCACAAAAAATAGGAAAAATTTCATTAAAAACCCAAAAAAATAGGAAAAAAATAGAAAAAATCTCATTAAAAAACCCAAAAAATAGCATAAATTAGGAAAAATCTCATTTAGCAACCACAAAAAAAAGGAAAAATCTCATTAAAAAACCCAACAAATAGCAAGAAATAGGAAAAATCTCATTAAAAAACCCAAAAAATAGGAAAAAAAACACAAAAAACCCAAAAAATAAGAAAAAAAAATCCAAAAAAAATCACAAAAACCCAAAAAATAGGAAAAATCTCATCAAAAAACTCAAAAATTAGGAAAAAAAATCCAAAAAATAGCAAAAAATAGGAAAAATCTTATTAAAAACCCGAAAAATTGGAAAAATCTCAATAAAAACCACAAAAAATAGGAAAAATTTCATTAAAAACCCAAAAAAATAGGAAAAAAATAGAAAAAATCTTATTTAAAAACCCAAAAAATCTAAAAAATTCCAAAAAAATCACAAAAAAATCACAAAAAATCCAAAAATCAATCAAAATAATCATCGAGATCCACTCCCGGCTCCAAAAAAGTCTCCGAAATCCCCTGCAAATCGGTTTTATTCAAAATCAGATTCTCCAACGTCTCCTCCATCTCAGTTTCCCCGATCAGCAACGCTCCAACGATCACATTTCCCACCACAACGCATCGAATCAGCTTTTCTTCCTCGGTTTCTCTGGAAATATCGATTTTTAGGGGATAAAAACCGAAAAATAAGGATTTTTCACCTTAAAACCACTTTCCAGGCGCCGATTTCTTGTTTTTCCGGTTTGTAATCACCCAGGAATACTACCTGAAATCAAAAATCTTCTTAAAAATTCGTTTTCTTTTCAAATTTTGCATTTCCCCATTTTTATTTTTTGAATCGCCGCCCTTTTTTCCCCGAAATCGTGGCGAGACCCGGCCGCGTTGCGTGCGCGCTGCGTGCGTATTCCATTCGAATCCGAGTCGTCTTCTCTCGTTTATCGACGAAAATCAGTCGTTTTTCGTGGTTTTTCGTGATTTTTTCCTTGTTTTAAGGGTAAAAAAGTGGGATTTTCACGATTTTATTGGTAAAAATCAAAGAATTTAGTGGATTTTACCCTAAAATCGATGGAAATAGGATGTTAGTTGGATTTTCGTTGCTTTTTCGCAATTATTCGAATTTTAGTGCAAAAAGCAATGTTTTAAGCGATTTTTTAGTAAGGAAAATAAACTATTTTTTGGTTTTTTCTACTATTTTTGTTAATTTTTTCGTATTTTTGCATTTTTGCAATGAAATAATTCAAATTTCCTCTTTTTTTACAGAAAATGGAAGACGAGCAACTTCTCGACTACGAAGAGGAGCAGGAGGAGATCCAGGACAAGCAAGAGGTCGGCGGAGGCGATTCCAAGAAGACCAAGGGAACCTATGCCTCGATTCACTCGTCCGGCTTCCGTGACTTCCTTTTGAAGCCGGAGATCCTCCGTGCCATCGGCGATTGCGGTTTCGAGCATCCGTCGGAGGTGCAGCACGAGTGCATTCCGCAAGCGATTCTCGGAATGGATGTGGTGTGTCAGGCAAAGTCCGGTATGGGTAAGACCGCCGTCTTCGTCATCACCACTCTTCAACAACTCGAGCCAGTCGATGGAGAGGTAATTTTAAATGAAAAAATTGGGTTTTATTGATTAAAAATGACTTTTTTTCCAGGTCTCGGTCGTTTGCATGTGCCACACTCGCGAGCTGGCCTTCCAAATCTCCAAGGAGTACGAGCGTTTCAGCAAGTATCTCCCCGGCGTCAAGGTCGCCGTCTTCTTCGGAGGAATGGCGATCAAGAAGGACGAGGAGCGTCTCGCCAACGATTGCCCGCACATCGTCGTTGGAACGCCCGGAAGAATGTTGGCGTTGGCTCGTTCTGGAAAGCTGAAGCTCGACAAGGTCAAGTACTTTGTGCTCGACGAGTGCGATAAGATGATCGGAGATGCCGGTAGCGATTTTATTGAATTTTAGCCTTTCCAAACGTTTTTTTTGCTCCAGATATGCGCCGCGACGTCCAAGAGATCGTCAAGATGACTCCACAACAGAAGCAAGTGATGATGTTCTCCGCCACACTGCCCAAGGAGCTCCGCGCCGTTTGCAAACGATTCATGCAAGATGTACGCTTTATCCGAGATCCGGAAATTCAACTCTCCACCCCACCTCCTTCCACCAATTTTTTTGAATCACAAAACTTGTTGTTGTTGTTGTTGTCCAAAAGAGAGCTAGTCATGTGTGTTCCGTGAATGGATGGCACCCGGGAATCGGTTGGTCACATTGCCTAGATTCACGAATCCGTCTCATTTTCATCGGATTTTCAGATTTCTCTTCCTATGTGTTCCTGGGGCCACTCATTCTAGCCAAAAACGAACGCAGAAGCCCAACGTCCTTCGGGAGGTAGATGGCGGAAGCCACAGCTGGAAAGGGTTGATAAAAAGGGCTTGCCGAGAGGACACATGTACTGCCTGCCAGAAAAATTCCCCGATTTTCCCCGATTTCTCTATTAATTATACGCCTGTTTTCAGCCAATGGAGGTCTACGTCGACGACGAGGCTAAGCTCACCCTTCACGGTCTCCAACAACACTACGTCAAGCTGAAGGAGGCGGAGAAGAATCGCCGTTTGCTCAACCTTCTCGACGCCTTGGAATTCAACCAAGTCGTCATCTTTGTGAAGGCGGTGAAGCGTTGCGAGGCTCTTCATCAACTCCTCACCGAGCAAAACTTCCCGTCGATCGCGATTCATCGTCAAATGGCGCAAGAGGAGCGTCTCTCAAGATATCAGGCGTTCAAGGACTTCCAAAAGCGGATTCTCGTCGCCACGGATCTGTTCGGTCGTGGAATGGATATCGAACGCGTCAACATTGTGTTCAACTACGATATGCCCGAGGATTCGGATTCCTATCTTCATCGAGTCGCTCGTGCCGGACGTTTCGGAACCAAGGGATTGGCCATCACTTTCGTCTCGGATGAGAACGACGCCAAGACGTTGAACAGTGTTCAGGATCGTTTCGATATCAGCATCACCGAGCTTCCCGAGAAGATCGATGTCTCCACTTACAGTAAGCCATTTTTCTTTGAGAATTACAACTTAAAATTGATATTTTTTCAGTCGAGGGAAGAACCAACTGATTGCTGTTCCAACGACACTTCTATTTCTCTTCTTCTCGTTTTATCCCCCCCTGATGTCGTTAAATGCTCTTCCATTTTTCTTTTTTTTCCCCCATTTATCGACCTCGGTTTCTTGTGGTCTCATTTACCAAAAAACTCTTCTTTTCTGTTATCGTTAACCGTTCCCCCCTTCTCCATCTACATACACAATTTCGCAACTGTATTATTTATTTTGTCTCTTTTCTCTGTGTCCACTGGAAATAAAATGTCCTCTATTCCAGTCGCCCCTCACCTTCATCCCAAAAAATGTGGTGCAGTGTGAGAAGAGCTCGAAGTAGATGTTCTGCATTCGAGCCTCTTCCGCACCCGCCACCATTGACCGCCCGCATACTTCCCCCAATTGTCGTGCTTGTGTCCATAATTGTCGTTGGCTCCATAATGGAGATGGTTCTGGAAGGGAGCAGACGTCACCGCAGGCGAAGACGTCTGGATGGGAGGTTTCACAGGCGTCGTTGATTAGAATGGCTCCAGATGAACTGGAATTCAGATGAGGGATCCATGGATCGGAATTGGGGACGACGCCGGTGGCACAGATGATTAGATCCGGGTGGAGGCGGGATTTTTTCTGGAATTAATTATGACCGTGGCCTAGATTTTTCTCTTCCACCTCTATTATAAAAGCCTTAGCAATTGAAAGCGATGGCCTAGGATCCCGATAAACTCGGCCATGCGCCTTTAAACTGGGATTTTAAAAGCGTGGAAGAGGTGTCGGATTCTAGGCCACCAATGTCAATAATTCAGGAGCCAATAATAGCAGAATTTGAATTATGGAAGAGAAAAAGCTAGGCCACGGCGTGGGAAATTATTGATTTTTTTGGGGGGGATTTAATGGATTTTGGCGGATTTTTTAGTTTTTTTAGTCGATTTTTAAAGGTTTTCTCGCTTTTTTGGGGGGTTTTCAAGAAAAATATAAATTTTTAGGGGTTTTTTGCCGATTTCAATCGATTTTTCAGGGCTTTTTCTAGAAAACTGGGTTTTTAACGGTTTTTTCCAAAAATTATCGATTTTTAAGTGTTTTTTTTCGAGAAAATCATAAATTTTTCGCACATTTTCAAGACTTTTTCAAGAAATTTATTGATTTTTTAGGTCTTTTTGAGTGAATTTATCGATTTTTAGGTGTTATTTCACGGTTTTTAACCTATTTTTAAAGATTTTTCAGGGCTTTTTCGAGAAAATTATAGATTTTTAGGGGGTTTTTCGTCGATTTTCAGGGCATTTTTGGTTTTTTTTTAAAAGAAATATTTGATTTTTAAGGGATTTTCAGTGAATTTTGGGACTTTTTTCGAAAATTTATCGAATTTTCGGGGTTTTTAGCTAATTTTCAACATTTTTAAATGGAAATAATAGATTTTTTAGGGGTTTCATGGATTTTCAAGGCGTTTTTCCAAAAATTTTCCAATTTTTCGGAGTTTCTTAGTGATTTTTAAGCCTTTTTTCATGAATTCATTGATTTTTTGGGTTTTTTCTCTGGGTTTTTCTAGAAAATTATAGATTTTCGCGGATTTTTTTCAGATTTTTCAAGGCTTTTTCTCATGAAATAATCAATTTTTTTGGGTTTTTCGACGGATTTTCTCGATTTTTTTCAAAAAATTATTGGCTTTTTGGGGTTTTTCTCGAATTTTTTCGGATTTTTCTAGGAAATTTTGTGGATTTTCGGGGCTTTTTCATGAATTTATCCTTTTTTTTTTTGAGTTTTTCGCCGAATTTTGACTGATTTTTAAAAAATTTTTAAAGGAAATTATCATCTTTTTGAAGTTTTTTCTCGGATTTTTAGTGATTTTAAAGGAAAATTTTGTTTTTTTTTTCTAATTTTTAAAAGGAAATTATCGTTTTTTCTCGGATTTTAACCGATTTTTGACGGATTTTCCCAGATTTTTCTAACAAATTATCGATTTTTTGGCCAATTTTGGTATAAAAACCCCCAAAACCCACCCCAGTCTCCTTCTCCTCATACTCAACGAATCCCTCCTCGACTCTCGCCATGACGCAATTTTTCAAAATTCGAATTTCTCGATTTCCCGCGGATTTCCCATTAAAATCCAGGGCGGAACACCAATCCGGACCCAATGCTGGTCCCGGGACTTCTGAATTTCTTATGGGAGCTCCAGAATCCTCCAAAATGAATTGAGATCGCTTCTGAATCCCCTCATTCTTTCTCCCATCTCCTCTTCCCTTCAGAAGGCGTTTTTCAATGAATCCGGCGACGTCTTCCGGGAAAAACGACGCGCAAATCCACGAATCTCTCATCATCCACGTCATCTGAATACCAGGAAGCTCAAAAATCAATTCAGTAGCGATTCCACCATTTCCAACGATCAAAACTTCATTAGCTGTTCTCAAACGACCCTCCAGATGGGCGGCGCTCTCCGTATCCCTTAAAAAGAGAAATCGGGGATCCGAGGAGAATTCCGATTGAAAACGCGGTCTGGAACCGGTGGAAATGCATAATTTATCGTATTTTACAGGGGAAAATTGAGAATCCACGTGGATTTCTTTGGTTTCAACCGCCCATTTGGTAACGGTTCCTTTTAGGAATTGAAAGCGAGAATCCGCGAAAATTTGGGTGGATTTGGATTCGCGAACGTCGAATTGCTCGCCGAATTGGCCAATCTGCGAGAAAAATCGATGAAAATCGGAGAAAAACCAATAAAAACGCACTTTTCTATAATTTTCCACTGTTTTGACGAAATTCGATGCGGAAATCATCAAAATTCTTAAATCCGGCGACTTTTCCAACTTTAAAATCTCATTTACACACGAAACCCCCGCAATTCCGCCTCCAATCACCACGATTTTCATCCTTAAATTCGATTTTAAATAAATAAAAAAAATACGAAAAACACGAAAACCGTGCGGGGGACTTGCGAAAACCGCGTGCGCGGCTTGCGAAACAAGGCTCCGCCCACTTTTTGTTTTTTGTTTGTGTGAAAAAATTCGAGTTTCGTTGGTTTTCGCGGCGATTTTTGAGGAGGGAATCGATGGAATTTGATGAGAAAAAATTTGATTTATTGGATATTTATCTTTTCGTGTCATTTTTCTTATCATTTCTCTCGATTTTTCGTATTTTTCGTGATTTTTCGTATTTTTTCCCCTTTTTAACGAGAAAACCTTCAGAAAAATGTCGTCTTCGGATAGAATGGACACCTCAGAGGTCGAAGTTCCAAACGATCGTGAAATCGAAAAAATCACCGCCCAAGAATTGCAACAGGACGACGATGCGGTAATTTTTAGCCTATTTTTTGGGTTTTTAGCCTAAAAATCGGGGTTTTTTGGGATTTTTAGCTATTTTTTAGGGGTTTTCGCCATTTTTAGTCTTGAAATCAGGGGTTTTTGGGCTTTTTAGCTATTTTTTGTGGTTTCAGGCCATTTTAAGCTTAAAAATCCCGTTTTGAGTCTAAAAATCATGGGTTTTTCGTGATTTTTAGCCATTTTTTCAGGTTTTTTGTCATTTTTCGCTATCAGAGCGTGAAATTTAGGTATTTTCAGCAATTTTTCCGATTTTTAAGCCATTTTTAGCCTAAAAATCCTTTTAAAAGCATAAAAATCATGGTTTTTTCGTGATTTTCAGCTATTTTTTGGGGGTTTTGTCATTTTTTGCTACCAGAGCTCAAAATTTAAGGTATTTTAGCTATTTTAAGCCTAAATTTACTATTACAAACTTAAAAATCATAGTTTCCGCGTTTTTCAGCTACTTTTTCGTGTTTTAAGCCATTTTTCGCTATCAGAGCGTTAAATTTAGGTGTTTTTAGTCATTTTAAGCCTAAAAATCATGGTTCTTCGTGATTTTTAGCTATTCTCAGGTTTTTAGGCCATTTTTCAGCTGCTAGACCTCGAAATTAGGCTATTTTAGCCATTTTTAGCCTATATTTACAGTTTTCAGCTATATTTTTGGGTTTTAAGCCATTTTTCGTTATAAAAGCGTGAAATTTAGGTATTTTTAGTCATTTTAAGTTTAAAATTCCGGTTTGAAGCTTAAAAATGGGTTTTTTGTTTATTTCTAGCCATTTTAAGCCTAAATTTACTATTTTCGGCCTAAAAATCAGGGCTTTTTAGAAGTTTCAGCTATTTTTTTCGATTTTTAAGCCATTTCAAGTCTGAATTCCTCGTTTGTAGCTTAAAAATCGTGTTTTTTGCTATTTTTAGCATTTTTTTGGTCATTTTACGCCTAAATTTACTATTTTCCGGCTAAAAATCAGGTTTTTTGGAATTTTCAGCTATTTTTTCCGATTTTTAGGCTAGTTTAAGCCTAAATATCCGTTTCGAGCTTTGAAATCAAGGTTTTTCATGATTTTCAGCTATATATAGCTTCTAGAGCTCAAAATTTCATGTAATTTAGCCATTTTAAACCTAAAAATCCCGTTTTTTTCTCGATTTTTTCGATTTGTAGGTCATTTTTGACTGTTATAACCCAAAATTTCGCCTTTTTAGCCATTTTTAGCCTAAAATAACCATTTTAAGCTTAAATTTGCCGTTTTTCAGGTCAAATCTACCGTTTTAACCTTAAAATTACAGTTTTCAAGCCAAAAAAATCCCCAATTTCCAGACTCCAAGAGACGATCAACCAGCAACGAGCGGCGCCGCAACTCAAAGACGCGTGAGACGTGACGAGGAGGCCGCCGATCAAGTAGAACTTGCCGCAATGGATGCCGAGGAGGAGGTGAAGACGCCACGGAGAGCCGGACGTCCTAAAAAGGTTGCTCCTGCTATTGCAGCCGCCGCTTCCGCCACGACAACAACTTTGGAGGCTCCATTGACTCCGGGAAAGCGTGGAAGAAAACGTAAGGGAAGCGATACGACTGCCAATTCGACTGTTAATTCCACGTTTAACGAGATTAAGACACCCGGACGGAAATTAGGTTAGTCGCTTTTTTCTTTGCACTGCTAATCCCACCTACAGTTGTATTAGGCGCGTAAAATGCAGAACAAGTGCGCTCTACCGAAGTCAGTTGAGAAAGATCAGCCTTACTTCGGTAGAGGGAACTTGTTCTGAATTTTTTACACCTAATATTGGAATAAAAATTCGCTACACCTCGCTCCATTGCTAATTGGCTTCGGGGGACTAGAAAATTACACTGGAGAAAAGTTAGTCCATGTAATTTTCTAGTCCCCCGAGGCCAATTAGCAATGGAGTGAGGTGAATTTTTATCCCGCTAATAGAAAAAAGTGTTTTTCAGTTGATTTTCAGCCATTTTTTTTCCATTTTCAGGCGTCAATGCCTAGTTTTTTTTTTATATTTTCAGGAAAAAACCTGTTGTTTCCTCGTTTTCAGAGAAAAAAACCGAAAAAAATGGACAAAACGGCCAAAAAACACCCCCTTTTGGCCTGTTTCTGGCCGTTTTTGCACTGAAAACGTGAAAAAAACAATGGTTTTTAGTGCAAAAATGGGCAAAAACGGGCCAAAAGGGGTATTTTTTGGCCCTTTTTCACTTAAAAATGATCTTTTTAGTCGAAAATTGACTTTTTTTTTCAGCAAAAAATGACATTTTTCCCATCAAAACTGCATTTTTTACGTTTTTTGGTTAAAAATAGACTTTTCCATGAAAAATAGAAGTTAAAAATAAGCTTTTTCACATCAAAAAACCTGATTTTTTCTGTTAAAATGGTATTTTTCCATCAAAAAATTTATTTATTTTAACAAAAAAACTGGTTTTTACCATAAAAAAATAGGTAATTTATATCAAAAATGAGGTTTTTCAACTTTAAAAAAAGGCGTTTTACGATAACTCTAATATAAGAGCATCTACAGTAACCCACCTTATCATCGTCATCCTTTTCAGTGCAAAAACGGCGAAAAACGAGCCGAAAACGGCCAACACGACTAAAAATACCCCTTTTTGGCCCATTTTTGGCCCTTTTTTGCACTTAAAACGTGGAAAAACTGGTGTTTTTCAGGAAAGCTGAAAAACTGGACATTTTCAAAAGATTCTGTGAATTTTTTCCAGACCCCTAAAATGGTCAAAATTCCCGAAAATCCACTGAAAAACCCTTTTTTCTATATAAACAAGTCTGATTTTTACCATTTTCTGAGCTTCAGACGCCTGAAAATGGCCGAAAATCAACTGAAAAACCCCTTTTTTCTATATAAAAATCTGACGTTTACTGTAAAAAAATCTGCAATTTCAGCAAAAATCACGCCGGCAGTGTTGACCTATGAGCTCTTCGCACCATCTCAAATCGGTGATCGTGTGTTATCCTGTGGAGAAGGCGAAGCGCTCGGTCATCCGGGCCGTCTGACGACCAAAAAACCGAGAAAAGTGGATTTGTTCGAGGAAGAAGACCTAAAAATCGTTCAAGTCGTCGCCGGAGGTGTCCATTCGGCTGTTCTAACCGCCGATGGTCAGGTCTTCATGTGTGGCATCAATGAGAAGGGCACGGTGCCGGCTGAAGGTGTAGAACGAGAGGGGAGCACGGATGAGTTCACGAAAGTCCCATTTTCCGAGGAGATTCAAGAAGAGGGAAAGATTGTGATGATCGCCGCTGGCGCCTCGTTTACAGCTGCTCTCACCGATCAGGGATCCGTCATCGCGTGGGGTAATCTTCGGAATTCGAATGGAAATGTGGATGTGCATCCGTTGCTCCATGCGATGCAAGAGAAACCCGTCGTTATTGTTCATCAGGCGAAGAGGAAGATTGTCAAAATTGCCGCCGGAGAGAATCATTTGGTGATGCTTGACGAGAAGGGAGGACTTTTGACGTTTGGAGACGGGGAGATGGGACAGTTGGGACGGAGTAGTCGGACGAAGACTATTCGATCCAGTGAGTTGGGTTTAGTGTGGTGGAAGCGTGAAAATTGGAGCGTTTTTCCCGAAAAACCGTTTTTTGTGCCGAAAATGTGCCAGAAATGTGACAAATTTCACTAAATTGGCACGTTTTCGGCACCTTTCCCTTCAAATCCTGAAAAAATCCTCTTTTTCGTGCCGGAAAAGTGCCAGAAACTAGCCAAATTAAGAAAAAAGGAAGCTTGCCGAAAACGTGCCAGATTTGACTAAATTGGCACGTTTTCGGCACCTTTTTCATAAAAACCCAGAAAAAATCCTCTTTTTCGTGCCGAAAATGTGACAGATTTCACTTATATGGCTCGTTTTCGGCACCGTTCCCATAAAATCCAGGAAAAAAACCTCTTTTTGACTGAATTGGCACGTTTTCGGAACTTTATTAATAAAATCCAGGAAAAAAAATCTTTTTTCGTGCCGAAAAGGTGCCAGAAACGTGCCAGATTTGGCTAAATTGGCACGTTTTCGGCACCTTTTCCTTAAAATCCGGCAAAAATCCTTTTTTTCTTCGTGCTGGAAACGTGCCGAACTAAGATTTTAGCAAAAAACGATTAAATCGCGCCGGAAATGCGCCAGTTTTGACTAAATAGGCACGTTTTAGGCACTCTGTTTACCAAAAACCAAGATACCGTAAAACCTGTATTAGAAGTGCCCCTGAAATTGAAGTGCCCCTCTAATTGAAGTGCCCCCCCAGACACCCCGCGAAAAATAGAAGTGCCCCCTCTAATTGAAGTGCCCCTCTAATTGAAGTGCCCCCCTCTATTTGAAGTGCCCCCCTTTATTTGAAGTGCCCCTTTGCTAATTACTGTGGCCGCAGCACGGCGACGAAATGTTGCGGCCCGACAAAAAAAGTTTTGTTTTTTTTTTACTTTTTATCGTTTTTTTGTTAATTTGGTGTTATTTCCCCGTTGAAAACGAGAGTAATGAATGTTTCAACTTCAGAATGTCGGAAGAAAACTCTTTCCATGATGAATCGGAGGAAGAATGTGAGGATATCCAAAAAACTGAATACACAAGGAAAAGAAGACAGAATTTCACGATGGAATTCAAAAAACAAGTTGTGGATTTCGCTAACAAAACGAACAATCGAAAAGCGGCGGAAAAATTCCATGTTTCTCGTCAATGCGTTCAAAAATGGAAAGCTTGTGAAGCTCAATTGAATAAGGAACTGGAAGCAGCTCCATTCTCAAAGAAAAAACGTTTAGACGGTGCCGGAAGACCTCTACTTGATGCGGAATTCGACGAAGAAATTATCACTTGGATTAGAGAAAACAGAAAAGAAAAGAATCGAGTCACAAGAAATAGTATCAGAATTTTCGCTCGTTCGAAAAAGGATGGATTCAAGGTGACTTTACTTAATAGCGTTTGTTTAATTCGAGAAATTTTAGGCAACTAATGGATGGCTCGAGTCCTTCTTGCGACGTCATTCTCTTGTCGCCAGACGAGCAACGACGGTCTGTCAGAAGCCGCCGGAAGAGTTCGTTAATAAAATTGTAGACTTCGTTCTATATGTTGAGAAGAAAATGATGCAAAACAAGTATAATTATGTGTATGCTTGCGACGAGACAGCCATTTATTTAGATTTTTCGAAAAGCCTGACTGTTGAACAAAAAGGAGCCAAAGAGGTGAGTTCAGAAGATAAATTAATATAACTTGACGAATTTCTTCAGGTTGCCGTGAAAACAACAGGCCATGACAAGCTTCACGTCACAATTATGCTGTGCGCTAGAAGTGACGGATTCAAATGTCGCCCATTCGTTTTGTTGCCAAACAAACGCCCGATTCCATCGATTGTTGCTCGCTTCGGAAGATCCCTCGAACTTTCCTGGTCCGGACGCACATTTTTCAATGACACCATCACTGCTCACTTCCTCCGTTCTATAATTGGATCGACTCTTTTTGGAAAGAGGCTTTTAATTTGGGACGCGTTCCGTAGCCATACAAGCACAGATACAAAAAAGATCTTGCGCGATCTTCGAGTGGACACTGCTGTTCTGCCAGGAGGTACCACCAAATACTTACAGGTTGGGGATATTGATTTATTTTTGATAAATATACTGAGAGGTTTACAGTGTGCCGACGTTTACTGGAACGCTCCATTCAAGTCGAAGATTCGACAATTCTACGAAGATTGGATGTTACACGGATCCAAGTCCTACACGAAAGGAGGGAATATGCGTGCTCCGCCAATGGAAACGTATTTAGGCTGGATTTCAGAAGCATGGGATTCGATTCCTGTTGAACTGGTAATTCGCTCATTTGTTGGATGTGGAGTTGGAATCAAGTCGGATGGCACCGAGGATGAGCTGATTCATTGCTTCCGCTCCGAAGAGTTCGAAAATGCTATCGAGATGTTGAAACAGAAGAGAAATAATATTCGTGACAACGATGCCATTATCGAGTTGGAGGAAATGGAAGAGGTGGAGATTGAAAACGATGAGAATAGCGACGAGGAATATTTCAACAGTGACACTTCAATTGATTTGGTTAACTGAATTACTGTTTTTTAAAATTGTTATTTTTTAATTGAATTCCATTTTTTGTTGCTTTTTTGTTATAAAACTGTTGATGTTAAAAAATTGTTAAGTAAAAACAACAAAATTTTAACCGAAAGACGATGTCCCTATAATAGAAGTGCCCTTCTCAGCGACCCGCGAAAAATAGAAGTGCCCCCTCTAATTGAAGTGCCCCTCTAATTGAAGTGCCCCCCAAGAGACCTCACGAAAAATAGAAGTGCCGGCACTTCTAATACAGGTTTTACGGTAAATCGTCTTTTTCGTGTCGAAATTGTGCCAGAAACGTGACGGTCTGTCTAAAAATTTAAATTAGCACCTTTTCGGCACCCTTTCTTCAAAATCCTAGCAAAAAAAAAACGCATTTCCAGAATTCATGTGCGACGAATCCGGTGATCACCTCGTTGTCCCACTCCGTTTCAAAACCAAAGGCAAATTCTACGATGTCATAGCGAAAAACGTGTTCGCCAGCGGCTTCTGGACCATCGTCCACGGCGAAGACGGCAAATACTACGCATTCGGACTCAACAACTACGGACAACTCGGAATTAAAGTCGACGAAGCGGATATCGATCAAGACGGGCAAGATCAGAGAGAGCTCCGTGTCTTTTTGCCGGCAGAAGCCCCGGCTTTCGGTGCCGAGGAGACATTTGTCAATATCGAAGGAGTTCAACACGTAGTACTCCTGGATGGCGATGGAAATGTGTTCGCGATGGGAAAAAACACGGATAACGCACTCGGGCTCGGCAATTGGACTGGAAAAGACGATCAACAACACTGGCTCTACGATGCTCTTCAGAAAATCGAGTTTGACTCGAAAATTGTGGGAGTATCGGCGAAATTGGCCACTTCGATCGCTTGGTCAGATGATGGAAAGGCGTATGCGTGGGGTTTTGATACCACTGGACAACTTGGTCTGGGGTTGAAGGATGATGATGAGAAGGTGGGTGAAACGGGTTTTTTTGTTGAAAAATCTCATCTTTTGATGTAAATTACCTATTTTTGACCTATTTTTAGGGCAAAAAACAGTTTTTGTTTAAAAAATGAATTTTTTAATAGAAAAATACCATTTTAACAGAAAAAAAAATGAGGTTTTTGATGTGAAAATCTGATTTTTAACGGAAAAATTGACTTTTTCCTATAAAAACTGCATTTTTTGAGCTAAAAACTGTTGAAAGTGACTATTTTGGTCAAAAATTGACTTTTTTTTGGTTAAAATCAAGTTTTTCCACATCAAAAAACAAAAAATCTGCTGAAAACCCACGTTTTTTTCTAACTAGGTTACTGTAGATTCCCCTGTATTAGAGTTATCGTAAAACGCCTTTTTTTAGTCGAAAAACCCCTTTTTTTTACGTAAATTACCTATTTTTAGAGCAAAAACCAGTTTTTTTGTTTAAAAAATACATTTTTTAGTGGAAAAATACCATTTTAACGGAAAAAAGAGGTTTTTTCATGTGAAAAACCTCATTTTTAACCTCAAAATGTCAATTTTTCATTGAAAACTCTATTTTTGACAAAAATTCGCCAATTTCAATAGTTTTTATCTCAAAAAATAGAGTTTTGATGGGAAAACTGTCATTTTTGCTGAAAAAAGTCAATTTTCCCCATCAAAACTCCATTTTTGTGAGCTAAAAACTGTTGAAATTGACTATTTTGGTCAAAATTAGACATTTCAGCTCAAAATTCGACTTTTCCATGGAAAATGGAGGTTTTCACATCAAAAAACAAGAAATCAGCTGAAAAACCACGTTTTTTCTAACTAGATTACTGTAGATGCCCCTATAATAAAGCTACCGTATTCCAGATGGTCGGAAAACCGGAAGAAATCTCATCAGCTCATCTCGAAGGCTACTCGATCATCGGCGCCTCGATTTCCGATCAGCACACGTTGATTTTGGCTAAAAAGGACTAAAATTTTATTTATTTTTGTTGCTCATCTTATTTTATTTTTTTATTATTTTTTATTTTTTCACACACAAACCTGTTCGTCTCTGTAGCATTCTTGTTTCTCTCCCCTTTGATTTTCCGGTTTTTCCCCTGTTTTTTACTATTTTTTTTATTTTTTTTTCAAAATTTTGCGTGTTAAGTGTCACCTGTAAACCCCGCCCATTTCCCCTCTTAAACTCAATTTGAGTTTCTGTGAAAATTGGCCGAGTTTTGATGGCCTAGAAGCCGTCATTCGGATCCTAGGCCATCAGAATTCGGCCGCCCCCGGTAATCATCTTTGGATTAACTGATTCTCCATGTTTTCTTACCCCAATTGGAACTTTTTTTGGCTATTCTGAATACTGTTTTATGATCCGTCTTATCCCGGGAATCCCAGGAAATGAGACGTCTCCTAGAAGGATGAATAAATCGATGGTTCCATAACGAAACCCGTTTATTTACCCACTTGACCCCGATTTGCATTCAAATTGGCTCCATTTTTCCTTATTTTTTGATATTTTTCGATTCCATCCTCCCCTTTTTTCCCTGAATTCTGAATTCCTTGAATTCAGAATCCCCCCGTTTTGAAAGCGCGTCTAATTGGGTGCTCCGGAAGAGCCGGGGCCACGCCCCCTTCCTCCCCATGGAATCATGCGGAGCCCACGGCTCATTGATTCCTTTTCATTTTCCATTATTTTTACGATTTTTGCACGTTTTTCCAATATATTTTTCATTAACTTTTCCCCCTTAAGTTTCCCAAAAAGATTGGCACGATTCCGGCACGGAAATTAGATTTTTCGCGAGGTTTTGTTTGTTTTCGACTTCTTCGCCTCCTCCCCTTTTTCTCATTTCATCTGAATTCTGAATTCCCCCTAAAATTGAATTGAATGTCATCGAAATCGCTGCCTAACTACAAGGATTCAGAAGACGTGGCACCGAAGAAGGAGCCGATTCCGACGATCAGCTCATCATCCCACGTATCGTTTCAAATTACGACGAACCCGGTGCCGTCGGTAGGGGATTTTTTTGGGTTTTTTTTTTGTTTTTTAGGGATATCTTGGTTCCTATGGTAGCTAGGGGGAAATGGATAACGGGAAGTTGTAGAGCTTGAAAAACTGAGTATTTCATTAGTTGGAAGTTTTTTGATAGCTCTTAAAATAGCCGAGATACAGCTCTTCAAAGTTTGGAGCCGCCGGCGAGAGACGCAGAGAAATGGTGACGGCTAGAGTGTCTAACTGTCTGCGCTCTCTCGTCTAGAGAGGCGCGCAACTTCAAACGCTCATAACTCGGCTAGTTTGAGAGCTATCAAAAAACTTCCAACTAACAAAATACTCAGTTTTTTAAGCTCTACAATTTTGTAGTTGACCATTTTTTGATAGCTATTAAGGGAAGGGAGATACGGTAGAAATTAGTTTAAAAAACATTTTTTTTTGGTTTTTTCGATTTTTCCGGGAATTAAGGATACTGTAACAGGATACTAGATTACGGTAGCTTAATCCTAATTTAGTGATTTTGTTGGATTTTTGGATTTTTTGAAATTTCCAGTTTTAGCGATTTTTAAATGGCAACAATTTTTTTAAAATCTTGGCTAAAAAAGGTATTTTCCAGAAATAGGTAGAAAAAATCGATTTTTTAAAAAATTCTAAAAATTTTAAGTTCTAGCTTAGCTATATTTTGATAGCCTTTACAGAATTTTTTTTTCAGAATGCCAAAATTGACCAAAAACCACTTTTTTCTATAAATATACCTTTTTTAAACTCTTGTATCTCAATTCCAGTGATAGCTATCAAAAAATGGTCAACTACAAAATTGTTCAGCTTAAAAAACTGAGTATTTTGTTAGTTGGAAGTTTTTTGATAGCTGCTAAACTAGCCGAGTTACAGCTCTTCAAAGTTTGAAGCCGCCGCCGAGAGACGCAGAGAAATGGCGGCGGCTAGAGCGCTCTAACTGTCTGCGTCTCTTTTCTGAAGGGCGCGTTTAAGAGCTATCAAAAAACTTCCAACTAACAAAATACTCAGTTTTTCAAGCTGAACAATTTTGTAGTTGACCATTTTTTGATAGCTATCACCGGAATTGAGATACGGTAGAAATTAAATTTTTTTTTGGGTTTTTTCGATAATTTTGGAATCGGAAGATACTGTAACAGGATACTAGATTACTGTAGCTTAAGCCTAAATTAGTAGCTTTTTTGGATTTATTAATTTTCTTTTTGTTGGAAAATTCCTTTTTTTTAGCGATTTTTAAATAGCACCAGTTTTTTTAAAATCTTGGCTAAAAAAGGTATTTTCCAGAAATATGTAAAAAAAAATCGATTTCTTAAAAAAATTCTAAGAATTTGAAGTTCTTAGCTTAGCTATATTTTATAGCCTTTACAGAATTTTTTTTCAGAATTCCAAAATTGACCAAAAACCACTTTTTTCTATAAATATACCTTTTTTAAACTCTTGTATCTCGATTCCAGTGATAGCTATCAAAAAAAGGTCAACTACAAAATTGTTCAGCTTGAAAAACTGGGTATTTTGTTAGTTGGAAGTTTTTTGATAGCTGCTAAACTAGCCGAGTTACAGCTCTTCAAAGTTTGGAGCCCCCAAAAAGAGACGCAGAGAAATGGCGGCGGCTAGAGCGCTCTAACTGTCTGCGTCTCTCAGGGCGCAACTTCAAACGCCCATAACTCGGCTAGATTAAGAGCTATCAAAAAATTTCCAACTAACAAAATACTCAGTTTTTCAAGCTGAACAATTTTGTAGTTGACCATTTTTTGATAGCTCTAACCAGAAAAAAGTTAGACTTTTTTGAAAAAAAAATTTTTTTTCAAAAAATGCATTTTTTGTTCTTTTTTGTTAAATACTAACTTTTGGTGTTTCCTGCTAAACTTTTTTGAAAAAAGAAATTCAATATCATTGTGTGTGTGCCCTTTTCCTGTCTGTTTAGCTACACTTGAATTCTGATCTTATTTCCCCCCTCTCACGTGGCCTAGCTTTCTCTAGGCCACCATTTCCTTGTTTTTTGTTTTCAAAATTAAAATTAGCTAGCTACAGTAATCCCTCGATAAGCTCCGCCCCCTTTTTTCTCATTACTTTGTTGTTTGCAGATGGATTATCTGTCGATTCACGAGGATGACACGTCAATGTCGTCGTCGGAGAGGACCATCGAACGCGGTTTTTCGAGATATGGAAGGAAACGGTGAGTGGAGGAGAATGGGTACAGTAATCCTAATGGCTACAGTAATCCTGACAAATCCTGAAATCTTTGTTTTGGTCTAGTTACAGTAGTATAGCTACCGTAATCAGGATAGCTACAGTAATCCCTAGGTTAGTCTAGGAAGGTACAGTAATCCATATGTTAGTCTAGCTACAGTAATCCTATCCTAGCTACAGTAATCCCTGGGAACTACAGTAATCCCAATTTTAGTCTAGCTACAGTAATTTGGATATTACCGTAATCAGGAGAGCTACAGTAATCCCTAGGTTGGTCCAGAAAGGTACAGTAATCCATATGTTAGTCTAGCTACAGTAATCCTGTTTTTGGCTTTGCTATGATAATCGCAGTTTTAAGATAGCTACAGTAATCTCTGTTAGGATTGCTACAGTAATCCTGAAGGCGGACTAGGGAGGTACAGTAATCCCACTAGTGAGTAAACTACAGTAATCCAATTTTAGACATAACTACAGTAACCTGGATATTAGCTTGGAAAGTACAGTAATCCCTGCTAGCTTAAGAGGTACTTTCAATTACAGTAATCCAATTCCTGGCTACAGTAACCTTCTAGCTACAGTAATCCCTGGGACTTTAAATCTGCAGTAGTCCTTGTAGATACAGCAATCCTGTTTTTGGCTTAGCTATAGTATTATCATTTTTCAGCTAGCTACAGTAATCCTAATGGCTACAGTAATCCACCGTAGTAATCCCTATCTTGACCTAGCTACAGTAATCCCTAGGTTGACTCAGAAAGGTACAGTAATACATAAGTTAGTCTAACTACAGTAATCCGGATGTTATCATAGCTACAGTAATCCCCTTACAATCTAGCTACACTAATCCTAGGACCAAACCCAATTTTTCCATAATTGTGCCGGAAGTGTGCCCCACCTAGAGAGACCCTATTCCACTTCCTTCCACACTGATCCTCCTCCCAAAAAAAAACTCGAAACATTTTTTTTTTTTTTTTTTTTTTGGAAAAACGGGAGATAATCCATTTTTTGACACACACACACATGAGAAATAGAAGACGAGGTGACATCCGAGAAGAAGAAAAGAAGAAGAAGACATTGTCAAAAGTTGGATGGAATTAAAGTGGAAGAGAGAGAGAGAGAGGAGGAGAAGTCCCCTCTCCTCCCTTTTCCGTGTACCTTCCCTTTGTTTAATTAAAGTTTTGCTCTTTTTTCCACCCTGCAAAAATCCTCTTTCACTTTTTTTTTTGCTTAAGTTTCACGTATCACTGAAAATGAATTTTGGTTTAAGTTCTCACTCCCACTTCACAAAATTTTTTTCTTGAAAAATCAAGTTTTCTTTTGTTAGATCGATGTATTTTTTAACGCTGAGCAACTTTTTCACTTGGACCAACCCTTGAAAATGGCTCCGAACCCCCTAAATCCAGGAAAAACTGAATTTAGGTTTTGTAGTCTTCGTGGACAAAATTTTTTTTTCAAAAATTAAATTTTAAAAACGGAAATCGATGTATTTTTGAATTCTGAGCAACTTTTTCTCTTGGAGCAACCCTTGAAAATCACTCTAAACCCTCTAAATTAGAGAAAAACTGAATTTAAGATTCGTAGTCCTCGTGGACAATATAAATTCTGGTTTTTTCTAATATTTCATTGTTTTGTAGAGTTTAAAATAGCTGAGGACAGTTAATCTGAGCATTTTTCTATGAAATTAGAGAGTTTTTGAAAAATTGAATTTTGGACTCCTCGTGGACAAAATTTTTTTTTTCAAAAATTCAAATTTTAAAAACTTAGATCGATGTGTTTTTGTATTCTGAGCAACTTTTTCTCTTGGAGTAACCTTTGAAAATGGCTCCTAACGCCCTAAATCAAGGAAAAACTGAATTTAAGATTTGTAGTCCTCGTGGACAATAAAAATTTTTTTTTTCTTTTTTTTTTTGGATTTTAGGGTATTTTCAGCCATTTTTTCTGTAAATTTACTGTATTTCAGACTTCTCTTTAACTATTTTATTTTTCAGATCCTCGGTAAGGATGTTGGATGAGAACAATATGACGGATAGGAAAACGGTAAGTCATTTTTAAGGGCTTAGCAATAGAGCTAGGGAAAAATGGTCAACTAGTGAAATATAGAGCTGGAAATTCTGCATATTTTGTTAGTTGGAAGTTTTTTGATAGCTCTAACGGGAAGCGAGATATAGGGGTTTTAAGTAGCGCGCCCCAAAAAAGAGGGCGCAGACAGTTAGAGCGCTCTAGCCGCCGCCCTTTCTCTGCGTCTCTTCCTGGGGGCGCGCAACTTCAAACGCTTATATCTCGCTTAGTTTAAGAGCTATCAAAAAACTTTCAACTAACAAAATGCTCAGTTTTTTAAGCTGAGCAATTTTGTAGTTGACCATTTTTTGCTAGCTATTACCTAAATCGAGATATACCCAGTTTTTTGAGGTAACTTTTTTTTGTTATTTCTTGTTTTTTTGAGTTTAAAAACTGCAAAATTCCCAATTTTTTCTATTCCAAATCTTCAAAAAAAAAAAAACATCTGCCCTTCTATTAAAGTGATCCCTTGGCCACCTGATCGCTATCTTTTTTTCTCTCCCTCTCCCTCTCTCTCTCTCCCTCTCTCAATTGATGAAATCTCTTGTAAATCTATGTTGTGACAATGTGTCGATCGAGTGAGCCAAGTGTATCATCAAAAAGTGTCAGTTGTGTGTAACATATACACACAAGTGGTCCCAAAAAATATATTCTTGTCTTCTTTTATTATAACTAGTCAAATGGTGAATCTACAACGGAAGGAGGTAAGTGATTGGGATTTTTTTTTGTTTTCCTCTATTTTTTTGCTTCTCCGGGACCATTAGACGTCTTTTTTAGAAAAGAAGAAGCGAATTTTGAAAAATGATCCTCTTTTCGTGATTTTAAAGGCGCACGTCGTCTTCTTGGAGGGGCTCAACCCTTTTTATGTGTTTCTTTTGTTAGGAAAAGAAGAGAAACCTTTTTGACGCGATGATGCTTTTTTCCATTTTCGAGATTGGATTTTGAGAAGAAGATGAAGTTTTCATTCGTAGGGTTTTGGTAGCGAAAATAATCTTAATTAGATTTGGACTTTCTAGAAAAAGTAACATTTTTAAAGTTAGACTTAAAGTTAGACTTAAAGGTAGACTTATAACTTTGTTCTTGTCAGAGCTAGAGAAATATTTTCAACTACAAAATTGTTCAGCTTAAAAAACTGCACATTTCATTAGTTAGGAGTTTTTTGATAGCTCTTAATCTAGCCGAGTTATGGGCGTTTGAAGTTGCGCCCCCAGAAAGAGATAGCAGAGAAGTGACCTGTCTTAAAGTGACTATATCTCGAGAACCAAGCTAGCTAGAAGAATACTTTCAACTACAAAATTGTTCAGCTTGAAAAACTAAGTATTTTGTTAGTTGAAAGTTTTTTGATAGCTAGCACAGGAGCCGAGATATACGCGTTTGAAGTTGCGCCCCCGAAAAGAGAGCGCAGACAGTTAGAGCACTCTAGCCGCCGCCGTTTCTCTGCGTCTCTTCCTAGGGGCGCGCAACTTCGAACGCCCATAACTCGGCTCCTGTGCTAGCTATCAAAAAACTTTCAACTAACAAATTGTGCAGAATTTTAAGCTCTATATTTCATTAGTTGACTATTTTTTGCTAGCTATTACCTAAACCGAGATATTCTTGGTTTTTTAAGGGTGACTTTTTTTTTGAAGGAATGACTTTTTCTTAATAATTTCTTACGCTTGACCATTTTCCCATCAAAACTAATCCCAGTTTATGTAAATGTCCTCCCCACCACCCCAAAACTTCTTTTCATCTTTGATTCCATCTCCCCTCCTTCCCTTTTTCTTTAAAAACTGCCAAAAACTCCTCCAAAACTACTTCAATTCGTCCTTTTTCCATTCTTTTTCTTCTGGCACTTCATTCTTTATTGAATCGAATATAAAAAAAAATCTAGAATAAGGCATGGATCCGGCACTGCTCGCCTTTTTCAAACCGTGTGAAATGGCAAGTCCGCAGAGGAGAGATGTAAGTTTTTATTGGGGGGATTTTGTGGATTACTCTATTAGAAGGGCATTGATTTTTTTTTTGGACTTTTTCTCTATTTTTTAGCATCCGATTTACCTAAAATTAGCCAAGAACCAGTTTTTTCCATATACTTTTTTAAAACGCTTATAATTCGGTTTTGGTGAGAGCTAGCAAAAAGTGGTCAACTACAAAATTGTAGAGCTTACAAAACTACACATTTCATTAGTTGGAAACTTTTTGATAGCTCTTAAACTAAGCGAGTTACAGGCGTTTTAAGTTGCGCACCCCCGAAAAGAGAGCGCAGACAGTTAGAGCGTTCTAGCCTCGCGCCTT
Organism: Caenorhabditis wallacei; assembly: GCA_963932035.1. NCBI lineage: Eukaryota > Metazoa > Nematoda > Chromadorea > Rhabditida > Rhabditidae > Caenorhabditis > Caenorhabditis wallacei. The sequence goes on from OZ009934.1 coordinate 1,260,882, forward strand.
TCTCTGCGTCTCTTTTTCTAGGGGCGCGCAACTTCAAACGCTTATATCTCGCTTAGTTTAAGAGCTATCAAAAAACTTTCAACTAATGAAATACTCAGTTTTTTAAGCTCTACAATTTTGTAGTTGACAACTTTTTGATAGCTTTCACCGGAATTGAGTTATGAGCCTTTTAAAATACTCATAAATCTCTATGATTCCCATTTCCTCTTCGAAAAAATTTTTTCCCATTAAAATGACTTCCTTCCTTTAAATCTAAAGGGACCATTCCGAAAATCCGGCTCTTTTTCGATTACCTTTCTCTCTTTTTTCTTAACTAAATTCAATTTTCTAAGGGATCCAAGGGGTTTTCTCATTTTCCGGTTAACCTAGCATAGGTTTTGTAGTCCTCGTGGACAATATTTTCTATTTTTTCTTTCAAACGCACTTTTAAGAATCTAAACCCATTATTTTTTTTCTTATTCCAACACCTTCTTCTTTTTTCGTATTTCTTAATCGTTTCCTCTCTCCTCTTGTTGTCTTCTACTTCATTCTTCTCCTTTTTCTCATTTTTTTCTTTTTCTACCAATTATTTTCTCCTTTTTTTCAACATTCTCCAGAATCTTTGTTTCATTGTTTCATAGTTTTTTTGGAGAAATCTAAAATCCAGATTTTTTAAAACAATATTTTAGATCTATACCTTTTTAAAATGCTTATAACTCGATTCCGGTGAAAGCTATCAGAAAATTGTCAACTAATAAAATGTAGAGCTTGTAAAACTACACATTTCATTAGTTGAAAGTTTTTTGGTAGCTCTTAATCTAGCCGAGTTATGAGCGTTTGAAGTAGCGCCCCTTTCGAGACGCGAAGTGAGAGAGCGCAGACAGTTAGAGCGCTCTAGCCTCCATCTTTCCCTGCGTCTCTCTATCTATTCTATCAATTTCCCTTCAAAAAACTCAATTTCAGTCGTTTTTTTAATGAAAAATAAAAAGTTCTTTATTTTTAAAATTTGACAAAAAGGGGCGTGGCCTAATTTTGAAAATTGTTATAACTATGCTCAAAATGCTCCAAAAAAGCGAAATTTAGCTTGCTTCTTTTTTGAAAATCATATCTAGACCAGGTTAAACATATGGTAAAAATTTAACGAAATTTGGAAGCGTTTTTTTTTAATTTTTGGTACAAAAAATGACTTTTGGAAAATTCTAATTATCTCGGTTTAGGTAAGAGCTAGAGGAAAATGGTCAACTACAAAATTGTTCAGCTTGAAAAACTGCATATTTTGTTAGTTGGAAGTTTTTTGATAGCTAGCACAAGAGCCGAGTTACAGGCGTTTGAAGTTACGCACCGCCGAAGAGAGAGCGCAGACAGTTAGAGCGCTCTAGCCCTTTCTCTGCGTCTCTTTTGGGGGCGCCTAACTTCAAAGCCCCGTATCTCGGCTCTTGTTAGAGCTATCAAAAAGTCGTTAACTAATGAAATATTGATCTTTTTAAGGGCTACATTTCATTAGTTGACCATTTTTTGCTATCTCTAACCGGAATCTTGTTATAATCGTTTTTCCAAGACATCTTACTTCATGCAGCACTTTTCATTTATCTTGATTCCCAAAACAAATAAATAAGAGGTCACGCTCAAAAACCCATAACCATATGATATATAGCCTTCCATAACCCTAGGTAAGCCTTCAAGTCAAAAAACCTATTTTCTCCTCCTTCCAAGACATCTTAATATGTTATTTCCTCTTCTTCTTTTTTCCTTGTCGTATATATAAATATAATAGTTTTTTTTTTCTAGTCCCCCTATTTTTCTCAGTGTTGCCACCAAAAAATAACAATTTGAACAAAGAATAAAAATAAAAATCGGCGAAATGGCTGGAGATATTCATCCGAAAAAGGTGTTATTGAAGACAAAGGTGAGTTGGGGGAAAAATAATAAAAAGGGCAGGTGATTTTTTGTTTTTTAGGTGATTTTGAGGGAGAAATTGTTCATTTTTATAGATTTTTTTTTGGAGATAGTGGGTTGGGAGGTCTTGGAAATTGTTCAAAAATTGTCCAAATTTTGTACAAAACTAGAAAATCCAGAGTTTTAGATTTTTAGCTATAAATTGGTTCCACACGATCTGGCACGGCTTAGGAAGGGTTGGCACGGGTTGGCAAGTCTCGGCACAGCTTAGCAGGGCTTGGCAAAGCTTGGCTAGGCTTGGCAAGGTTTGGCACGGCTAGGAAAGGTCTGGCACAGCTTGGCTCACCTTATATTTAGTATAGATTGATCCAAGATGGTGCCAGCCTGTGCCAAGCCGTGCCAGACCGTCCTAAGCCGTGATAAGCCGTGCCAGACCGTCCTAAGCCATGCCAAGCTGTGCCAAACCGTGCCAAGCCATCTTTAATCTAAAAAACTTAAAAACCTTGATTTTCTAATTTTGGACTTTTTTTGGACAATTTTTGGACAATTTTTGGACAATTTTTGGACTATTTTTGAACAATTTTTGGACAGTTTTTTGACGAAATTTGGACAAAATTTGGACCAAATTTGTACTATTTTTGTACAATTTTTGGAAAATTTTTGGACTATTTTTGGACTATTTTTGGACAAAATTTGGACTATTTTTGGACAAAATTTGAACAAAATTTGGACAAAAGTTGGACAAAATTTGGACTATTTTCGGGCTATTTTTGGACTATTTTTGGACAAAATTTGGACAAAATTTGGACCAAATTTGTACTATTTTTGTACAATTTTTGGAAAATTTTTGGACAAAATTTGGACTATTTTTGGACAAAATTTGGACTATTTTTGGACAAAATTTGGACTATTTTTGGACAAAATTTGAACAAAATTTGGACAAAATTTGGACAAAATTTGGACTATTTTGGCCAAATTTATTCAAACTTTGGACACAATTTATACAAAATTTGAACAAAATTTGGATAATTTTTGGACAGTTTTTTGACGAAATTTGGACTATTTTTGGACAATTTTTGAACAAAATTTGAACAATTTTTCCAATTTTCAAGCTAAATTATCCCGGTTCCCCATGATCCAATCTTCTTGAAATTTTTTCAGGGTACCCAGGAAGGCCTAGGGTACCCTTAAAAAAATTTTGGGGGTCAATCGAAAAAAAATTTTTTTTTTTCATCGTGCCGAAATCGTGCCAAGTCATTTTTTGCGATTTTTGCAGTCAGTAGCAAACTTAAGCTAGAAAAGTCGTGCCAGGGTGTGCCGTGCCAAAATCTGAGGTCCCTAAGCCCTTAAAATTCCAAACTTCTTAGACACCAATCGCGTTATCCGATACGATACATTACATGTTCTTTCTCTTGTAAGTGAAAGAGAAAGAGAGAGAGAGAGAGAGAGAGAGAGAGAGAGAGAGAGAGAGAGAAGCTCCCCTGTCCCCTAAAAAAATGTAACCCGATCCCCCCTCCCCTATCTGTAACCGAACCCCATCTCAATTCTTGAGAAAGGACGATCCCATTAGGCTCTTTCTCTCCGGGACCATCGGGTCTCATAAAGCCTTGGTCCCGCAGAAAAAAAACCCATGTAAAAAGGGGGTGTTAAATGCCCCGTTCTCCCCTTTTCCCTCTCTCTCTCTCTCTTCCACACAAAATTCCAATTCTATGGTCGTTTCGACGACCCAAAACCCCCCAAAAAAAAAAAAGGAATTAGTATTTTTGCTCTTTTGTCAGAGACTCCCTCCTCCCCTTTTTCCCTTCCACAACCCCAAAAAAAAGAAGGGAGGAGGAGAAGGAATCCTATCATTTCGTAAAAGTGGTGTTTCCTTTTCCCCTAAAGGATGCGTGCCTCGATTTATCGGAGGGCCAGGGAGAATTCTAATGAGACGTCGTTGGTGAGTTCTTTTTAAAAGGGCACCTTTAATTGAAGGGCACCTCTAATATAAGGGCACCTTCAATATAAGGGCACCTTTAATAGAAAGGCACCCCTAATATAAGGGCACCTTTAGGAACCTTTTTGGGAAGGTACCTTTATTTGACCTTGTTATGATTTTTAGGGTACCTGTAATATAGGGGCACCTTTAATATAAGGGCACATTTGAAAACATTTTTTCGGAAGGAACCTCTAATATAAGGGCACCTTTATTATAAAGGTACCTTTAATATAAGGTCACCTTTAGGAATCTTCTTTGAAGTCTTGGATTTTTGACCCCTTTATTATAAGGGCACCTTTAGAAACCTTTTTTGGAAAGCACCTGTAATATAAGGGCATGGCTTAGGGGCTTTAAGTTTTTGGTACCTTTAATATAAGGGCACCTTTAGTAGCTTTTCGGAAGGTACCTATAATTGAAGATCACCTGTAATATAAGGGCACTGATTTTTTTTGTGGTATTTTTTGCAAAAAACTGGTTTTTGGAGCTTTTTGGCGGTCGGCACGATTCGGCACGGCAACCTAGCTGTGCCAAGCCGTGCCCCACCATGCCCCCTATTTTTAGTTTAGCAAAAGTAAGGACACCCAATTAAAAAAAAGTGTTTATCCACATTTTGGAACGCATCTGCGAGATATTCTCTCCCTCTCATCATCTCTCTCATTTTCTCTCTCATTTTCTCTCTCATTGTATCATGGAAGAAGAAAAAGTTTAAAGATGAAATCGGATTCTTTTTTTGTGGGCCCGTTCGTACCTATGAGCCCATTCATTTTTAATTGTTCTCTCTCTCTCTATCTTTCTCTCTCTCTCTCTCTCTCTCTCTCTCTCTCTCTCTCTCTCTCTCTCTCTCTCTCTCCATGTGACTCTTGACTTCTTTAAAGGGGGCGAGGCTGGGCTCTACAATTTCTTTCTCATTCTTAACTGAAATTCGATACCTTTGAATTTCAGTGGTAGCCAGAACCAATCGGCCATTTTTCTTGGCTAGGCTTGGCTAGGCTTGGCTAGGCTTGGCTAGGCTTGGCTAGGCTTGGCTAGGCTTGGCTAGGCTTGGCTAGGCTTGGCTAGGCTTGGCTAGGCTTGGCTAGGCTTGGCTAGGCTTGGCTAGGCTTGGCTAGGCTTGGCTAGGTTTTTTAATCTCTCCTCCTATCATCATCTCAATCTTCCAACTCATTTCGTGCTCTCAGCGGTCCCTGTGGCTCCCTTTTGCAATAATGTGTAATAAACTTCTCTCTCTCTCTCTCTCTCTCTCTCTCTCTCTCTCTCTCTCTCTTTCTTTCTGTCTTAATGTCAAAATACCTGAGATCTCATCTTCTCGCCTATTTTCTATTGACATTCCCTCATCATCCCCTTTTTTTTGTAGAATTTGCATTATTTTTGACTTTTAGATTAGGGGTTATGGTAATTAGGTTAGGGGGGACTAGTTTTTTACATCGCGGACTAGTTTTACACCATCCCTAAAAATGGAGGCCCCTACTTGGCTGGGACTAACTTTTTAGGATGGCGGACTAATTTTTTAAGGTTTAGGGAGGAGGGACTAATTTTTTAGGGTGGCGGACTAATTTTCCTAGCTTAGGGACTAACTTTTACCCTTAAATCTGAGCAAATTCCAAAAAAAAAATTTTTTTTTTTGAAATAAAAAAAAATTAGTATAAATTTTTTCCAAAAAAAAAAAATTTTTTTTTTCTATTTTTTTTTCCAATTTTTCCTAGTCAAAAATGAAAGGGATTTTACATCCTCACCTCCACAGTCAAAAAATCCCATTAAAATCCCCTTCTCGAAAATTGTGAAAATTGTGAAAATTGCTCTTCCTCGGCTTCATCCCCTCCGTTAAAAAACACATTCTGTTATGTTTTATGATAGCTTTACGATGTCACCTCTTCACTTTTCTCCAATCTTAAGCTTAGCTATACTTAGCTATGCTTAGCTAAGACAAACTCTCTGGAAAAACGTTCTTGACATAGAAAAAAGGAGGACTCATCTCCAGAAAACATGTCAAATCCGACCTCTCTCTTAAACAAATTGAATCAGAGTCTCTCCCCTTTTTTCTCTCTCTCATATCGCCGAGTAAGATCAGCAAGAGAAAGAGGAATTTTTTTTATTTTGAAAAGAAAAAAAAACGTTTTACTTCGATTACCTCCTCCCCTCAGCTTTGGAACCAATTTTTCATTCTTTCACTAGAACTGGGATATCTCGGCTCCCGTTAGAGCTATCAAAAAACGTTCAACTAACGAAATATTTGTCTTGTTTTGGCCTATATTTCATTAGTTGAAAGTTTTTTGATAGCTGTTACGAGAGCCGAGTTATAAGCGTTAGAAGTTAGGGGAAGAGAGCCTCGCTATGTTTTGGGGCGCGCAACTTCAAACGCCTGTAACTCGGCTACCGTAAGAGCTATCAAAAAGTGGTCAATTAACAAAATATCCAGTTTTGTATGCCTAACATTTTTGTAGTTGACCATTTTTTGCTATCTCTAATGGCTCCCGAGTTACAAGCGCTTGAAGTTGACTACCCTTGGAGAGGCAGCAGACAGTTAGACACTCTAGCCTTCTCTGCGTCTCTCACTATCTAAAACATCGTTTTAAGCCGTTTTGAGACCCTGTATTGTTAATCCCCGCGCAATTAAGCCCCGCCCCTTCTCCTCTTGACTCCGCCCCTTTGGCTCTTTGGCCCCGCCCCTTTTTGTAGATTAACCCAAATTTTTGATGGTTTTTTCTGGGATTTTTTAGGGTTTTTTGTATTTTTAGGGGTTTTTAGGGTAGCTTAAGTAGTTTTATAGCAAAATTAAATTTCTGAAAAAAAAATTTTTTTTTTGAAATTTTTTATTTTTTTTCAAAAAAAAAACTATTTTTTCTGGAAGAAACCAATTTATCTAGGTTTGGATCTCCTCCAAATTAATTATTTCTCTTCCATTTTTCCTCTATCTTCCTCAATATTAATTAGGCCACGCCCCCTTTTCCCCTTATTCTCATCTATCCTTGTAGAGGAGGAGGAGGAGGAGGAACAAAGAGGGTGAAGAGGAAAATAGAAGAGGAAAATAAAATGAAATAAACGACTTGAAGGGGAAGAAAAGGGAGTTGTCTTCTCCTCCTGTCATGAAAGAGAGAGAGAGAGAGAGAGAGAGAGAGAGAGAGAGAGAGAGAGAGAGAGAGAGAGAGAGAGAGAGAGAGAGAGAGAGAAAAGGGGAGAAGGAGCTCATCAACTAAATAACACGACAAACTTACTCCTCTTTTAACGTCTTCTAATGAAGAAGAAGACGTAAGAAAGTATTTTTTTTCGAAAAACGAAAAAAAAAATACTTTTCTCTCTCTCTCTCTCTCTCTCTCTCTCTCTCTCTCTCTCTCTCTCTCTCTCTTTCGGTTAAACCTTCCGAGGCAGGGATTACTCTTTATGCAACATCATTACGCATCTCTCCCTCCCTTTCCCTTTTTCTTCCCCTCAAACGGCTTCCTTGAAAGTTTAAAAATTTTGAAATTTGGACTCCTCGTGGACAATTTTTTTTTTCTTGAAATTTCGAGATTTTATTAGCTAGATCGATGTATTTTTGTATTCTGAGCAACTTTTTCTCTTGGAGCAACCCTTGAAAATGGCTCCAAACCCCCTAAATCGTGGAAAAACTGAATATGGGTTGTGTACTCCTCGTGGACAAAACGGGATTTTGGATTTTCTTTCTTTTTTCTAGATTTCCTGGATTTTCAGTACCATTATTCCAAATTGTCATAAGAAAATTGCATAGAAACTAGGAAATTCGAAAAAGTCGGTGTTGTTGTCCTCGTGGACAATATGAACAAAAAATTTTTTTTTCGAAAATTTCGAAAATTTTAAAATGGAATCCGGTGTATTTTTTCATTCTGAGCAACTTTTTCTCTTGGAGCTACCCTTGAAAATGGTTCCTTGACCCCTAAATCGAGGAAAAACTGAATTTAGGTTGTGTACTCCTCGTGGACAATTTTTTTTGAATTTTTTCTGATTTTTTAGGATTTTTTCTTGTGTTTTTAAATCCTGTGTCATTAAAAATACAGTAATACTGCAAGCTAAATTTTAAAAAATTGTCCACGAGGACTACACAACCTATATGCAGTTTTTCCTCGATTTAGGGGGTTTAGAGTGATTTTCAAGGGTTGGTCCAAGAGAAAAAGTTGCTCAGAGTACAAAAATACATCGATCTTGCTAATAAAAACTTACCTTTTCAAAAAAAAAATTTTCCAAAGTTTAACCCAAACAATTTATCTTCCTTCTCCCCTTTTCTCTCTCTCTCCATTGAAGGTCGTACGAGTCTTCCTCGAATATTAAATCACCCGGAAATGTTCTCTTGACGCGGCGGAGGTTAACTCAATTTTGTTAAGCCTAGAGGGGACACCTGCACCTTCAGACTTCGTAACCAAATTTGGAATTTTTGGTGGTTCATGAAAAAAATTTTCTGAAAATTTCTAGATTTCTTTAGCTAGATCGATGTATTTTTGAGTTCTGAGCAACTTTTTCTCTTGGAGCAACCCTTGAAAATGGCTCCTTACCCCCTAAATCAAGGAAAAAATGAAATTAGGTTGTGTAGTCCTCGTGGACAAAATTTTTTTTGAAAAATCAAATTTTAAAAACACAGATCGATGTATTTTTGTATTCTGAGCAACTTTTTCTCTTGGAGCAATCCTTGAAAATGACTCCTAACCCTCTAAATCAAGAAAAAATTGAAAACAAGCTGTGTAGTCCTCGTGGACAATTTTAACTTTTTTTTTAAATCTTTTTTTTAAGCTTCTAATCTCTTTTTAGTTGTGCCAAAATAAAAAAACCAAAAAAAATCATCCAAAAAAATGGTCCACGAGGACTACAAAACCCAAATTCCGTTTTATCTCGATTTAGAGGGTTCGGAGCCATTTTCAAGGGTTGCTCCAAGAGAAAAAGTTGCTTAAAATTGAAAAATACATCGATCTAGCTAAAGAAAACCTAAAATTTCCAAAAAAAAATTTCTTATTATCTGTCCCGCACAACAAGATTTTTTGTTTTCCTGACCTTTCTCTTCCAGGAAACTTTTCTCCCAAAGGACTCATTTCTCTCCCTTCAAAAAGGGATAATCTTAGGAACGTGGTCCCAAGACCACATCCATCTATGTATGCTTATTGGCGACTTCCTGTGTGTGTGCATATATCATAAATATATGTCCTCTCTCTTATTTTCTCTCTCATTTTTTTCTCTAGCTATTGAAGTTTTCTGCCTCGACCTTTGACACTTCCGGTGACTTCATTCGCCTTCAAATTTCCGTTGAAACCTCAGAAATCTAGGATTTTTTCAAAAAAAAAAATTTTTTTTTTGAGTCCACATGGTCCCAAGTAGAAGGGTTATGGTCCCAATTAAAATAATTATCAATTTTGGCTAGATGGTCCCAAGTAAAAAAAAAATGTTTTGGTGTATGTGGTCCCAAATAGGTGGGACATGGTCCCAAGTAGTCGGGGCAATGGTCCCAAGTCCTAACCTAACGATGGGACCATTTTCTTTGACTAGATGGACACATGGTCCCAAAACATTTTTTCACCCCAAACCTAAACCCTAATTTTTTCCAATTTTTTCAGTCTTGGATGGACACCGAACACCGAGTGATCCTGAACGTTGGCGGCATCCGACACGAAACCTACAGTCACGTTTTGAAGAAGATTCCGGCAACGAGACTGTCCCGTCTGACTCCGAACCTGGCGAATTATGATCCCGTCTTGAATGAGTATTTTTTCGATCGGCATCCTGGCGTGTTTTCGATGATTTTGAATTATTATAGGACAGGTGGGTGTGGGACCATTTAAAGGGGGGGGGGCTTAAAACCTATTGGTTGGGACCACTTATGGGGTCGGGACCTGAAAAGCCTATACCTAATTTTTTAACCGTCGGGCTAAAAACTAATTTTTTAAACCTGCTGTTTAAAACCCTATTTTTTGGGCCGGGGTTAGGACCATATGTTGGGACCATTTATGGGGTTGGTGATTCAAGACCTATGGGTTGGGACCATGGGTTAGCGTCTTTTTTGGACAACGGGGTTGAACCTAATTTTTTCAAACCGGCGGGTTAGAATCCTATTTTTTTGGGCTGGGGTTAGGACCATGGGCTGGGAACATGGGTTGGGACCCCCATGGTTTGGGACCACTTAAGGGGTTGGGACCTCAGGGCCCTATACCTAATTGTTTAACCCGCCGGGCTGAAACCCCATTTTTCAAACCGTCGGGCTAAAAACCTATTTATATTGGGCCAGTGGTTAAGACCATGGACTGGGACCATGGGTTGGGACCCCCATGGTTTGGGACCAATTAATGGGGTTGGGAGATTAGGACCTATGGGTTAGGACCGAAGGTTTGCACCTTTTTCCGACCGTCGGGCTAGAACCATATTTTTTTGGGCTACAGGTTACGGCCATGGGCTTGGACCATGTTTTAGGACCCCCATGGTTCGGGACCACTTATAGGATAGGACCACTTATTAGTAACCCAAGTTATTTTTTTCCAGGAAAACTGCACTACCCGACGAACGTCTGTGGTCCATTATTCGAGGAGGAGCTCGAGTTCTGGGGACTCGACGCTAATCAAGTAAGCTCGTTTTTTTTGTTTTTGTTTTTTTTTTTTTTTGAAAAAAAACTCATTATGACAAAAAAAAACAAAAACAGGTGGAACCATGCTGCTGGATGACGTATACCCAGCATCGCGATACACAAGACACGTTAGCCGTCATTGAGTCATTGGATTTGGATGGGGATCCGCCCACGCAGGAGGAGGTAAGTCCCTAGATGGTCCCAAACCAATTTTTTCTTTTAGATCGCCAAAAAATTCGGCTGGGAAGACGACTACTACACCGGCAACATGTCCCAATGGCAACGCCTTAAACCGAGAGTATGGGCCCTGTTCGATGAACCATGGAGTTCGAAATATGCTAGGGTTAGTTTAAGTGTTAATCCCCCCAAATGTTGCATCCAAAACCCAAGTGCATGTGTGTACTAATACCCTAGTTGTCTTTGTTTTCATCCCTAAAAAAAATCGGTTGCAAGTCCCGAGCCGGAGTACGGTGGTCTCATTCAGGTCATTTCATTCATCTCCGTAGCTTTCATTCTTGCGTCGACGTGCTCATTCATACTGAAAACGGATCCATCGTTTCAAATTCCTGATATTGATGGTGAGTATTTTTTTCGGGGGGTTTTATCTTGGTTGGCTTTGAAGATAAGGGAAAATGGTCTGTTAGTAAAATGTAGAGCTTGAAATTCTGAGTATTTTGTTAGTTGGTCATTTTTTTATAGAGCTAGCGGGAAGCGAGATACAGGCGTTTGAAGTGGCGCGCCCCCAAAAAGAGACGCAGACAGTTAGAGCGCTCTAGCCGCCGCCATTTCTCTGCGTCTCTTTTCGGGGGCGCGCAACTTCAAACGCCTGTATCTCGCTGAGTTTGAGAGCTACCAAAAAACTGTCAACTAATGAAATATAGTCCAGATTAAGCGCTATATTTTGTTAGTTGACAATTTTTTGCTAGCTCTAAAACTAAGCGAGTTATATGCGTTTAAAAAAAGCCAAACTTCAAACGCCTATATCTCCCTTTCCGTTAGCCCTATCAAAAAATGACCAACTAACAAAATACTCAGAATTTTCAGCTCTACATTTTACTAGTTGACCATTTCCACCTATCTTCACTCCAAACCGACTTATACCCATTTTTCCAGTATTCTACTCCCTCCGCGTCGTCGATGAAGGCGGCTTCAAAAACTACCATAAGACAATCGGCACCGACAAACCCGTCACCTCCCCGCACCCGAATTTTTTCTACGTTGATCTCATCTGCAACATCTGGTTTACCATTGAGCTGGTAAGTCTAAGTGCAAGTGCGCTCCATTGACAAAATATTTTTTTAGTTGATCCGAAGCTTATTCTGCCCTTCATTTCATAAATTCGTGAGGTCTCCCTTAACAATTATTGATGTCATTTCGACGGGAGCTTTCTTTTTTGAGTCGCTCCTCCACGCTATCCTTATCCAGACTGGTATGACGTCATAGTACCTTAATTTTTTTAATATTGATTTTTTTAGGGTCACTGGTGACTTTGGATTTCTTATCCATGATTTGTGTGCTAAGGTTATTCAAGTTGACTCAACACTTCTCCGGACTTAAAATCCTCATCCAAACTTTCAAGGTACCCCCTAATATAAGGGCCCCTCCCACCTAAAAAGGCATTTTCCAGGCATCGGCGCAAGAACTATTCCTTCTGGTCTTCTTCGTTGTCTTAGCTATTGTTATCTTTGCGGCGCTGGTTTACTACGCTGAACGGAGTCAATTAAACAAGGAAAACCAGTTTACGAGTATCCCATTAGGGCTTTGGTGGTATGTCTTTTTGAAATGGGTTTAACTCAGTTAGGAGTGGAGATAGGGAAAAATGATCAACTGAAGAATTGTTCAGCTTGAAATTCTGCACATTTTGTTAGTTGGTCATTTTTTGATAGCTCTTACGGTAGCCGAGATACAGGCGCCCAAAATAGAGCGCCGCCGAAAAGAGACGCAGAGAAAGGGCGGCGGCTAGAGCGCTCTAACTGTCTGCGCACTCTCGCCCAACTTCAAACGCCTATATCTCGGCTCCCGTAAGCCCTATCAAAAAACTTCCAACTAACAAAATGTGCAAAATTTCAAGCTCTACATTTCTCTAGTTGACCATTTTCCCCTATCTCTATTCCGAACCAAGATAAACCTATTTTTCCAAGTCAAACCCACTTTTCTACATTTCCAGGAGCCTGGTGACAATCTCAACTGTCGGTTTCGGTGACATGGTCCCAAAAACCTACCTCGGGATGCTAGTGGGCTCCCTATGTGCCCTTATGGGTGTCCTAACAATTGCTCTCCCCGTGCCAGTCATTGTTTCGAACTTTTCGAATTTGTATTCGCATTCGCAGGCTCGAGCGAAGTTGCCGAAGAAGCGGAGGAGGGTTTTGCAGGTTTGTAAAAGATAAAAAAGATAAAATTAGGGAGTGGGGGTCGAACCAGTGGGTATGAGATCGGTGGGCAAAACAATTGCCAGCTGCGCCAAGGGGGACACTGACGGGAACGGGGTGTAGGGCGTAGAGGAGGTCGCCAGAGCGGCTCACTAGGGTTCTTTAATAATGCAAACATGCTCCATTGATAATTTTTATTTAAAGGCGCACGAAGTGAAGCCAGCCCTACTCGGCGTGAAACAACACCATGGAAAACATCGAAAAAAGAGCTCATCGGCGACGTTTAATCAACCACCGGCTAATTTTAAGAATGCAAATGGCGGACCATCAATGCACGAGAACTCATCATCCAAACTAATGGCTTAATTTTTTTCGAACTGTGTCATATATTTTGTTAAACGGGTCCTTTTTTAATTTTTTTGATAAAGAATAATAATAATTTTTTTGAAAAAAAAATTTTTTTTTTGAAACTTTCTTAATTTCTCTAAATGTGTGTCATTTAGTTTAAAAAGTTCTAGGGGTGTCATTTTGCATGCTTTCAAGGCTGAATTATCATTATCTAACATTTTATTTTTTTTTTTTCGAAAAAAATCTTGTCAAAACACGCTTTATTGAGAGTCCTATTCTTTGTCCGAGTCACTGGTCCCAAAGAGCAAGTGCGCTCTATTGAGAAATTAAAATTACTTACAGGTAATCTCTGTGGTCAACATCATCTTTGTCATCATCTCGATCGTATGCTTCTGTCTAAAAACTCATCCGTCGTTTCGCATTCCGGATATTGATATTTCGACGGCGATGGGGAATTTTAGTGGTGGAGGTGGAGTTCAGATGAACACGATTTATGTGGGGAAGGTGGCTACGAGGTTAGTATTTTTTCAAACGCTTATAACTCGCTTAGTTTTAAAGCTACCAAAAAACTTCCAACTAATGAAATGTAGCTCTTGTTAAGGGCTATATTTCATTAGTTTAAAGTTTTTCGATAGCTCTTAAATTAAGCGAGATATATAGGTTTGAAGTTGGTCCAACTTAAAATGCATGTAACTCGCTTAGTTTTAAAGCTACCAAAAAATTGTTAACTAATAAAATGTAGCTCATGTTAAGGGCTACATTTCATTAGTTGACAATTTTTTAATAGCTCTTAAACTAAGCGAGATACAAGCCTTTAAAGTAGCGCGCCCCTTAGGATGCCGAGAAGAGAGCGCAGACAGCTAGAGCGCTCTAGCCGCCGCCCTTTCTCTGCGTCTCGTTTCGGCGCGCGCCCAACTTTAAACCCCTCTATCTCGCTTAGTTTAAGAGCTATCAAAAAACTTCCAACTAACAAAATACCCAAAATTTCATGCTGAACAATTTTGTAGTTGAAAGTTTTCCCCTATCTCTAACGAGAAGCGAGATAAATCGATTAAAAAAAAAGTTTAAAAATAAACTTTTTTTCAGAGCCCATCCCTCATTTTTCTACGTCGAACTCCTCTCCAACATCTGGTTCTCCGGCGAGTTCCTTACCCGCATGATTTTCTGCCCAAACGTCGCCATTTTTCTTAAAACCCCGGTGAACATCATTGATTTCATAGCTACAGTATCCTTCTACATCGATTGGGCGTTAGATAGAGCGTTATCCGGATCCAATCGGGATTCCGTTGAATTCTTCTCGATAATCCGGATTCTAAGGTTGTTCAAGCTCACCCAACATTCCACTGGTCTCAAAATCCTCATCCAAACTTTTAAGGTACCCCCTATTATAAGGGCAGTTAACCATATCTTATTTTTTAAAGGCTTCAGCGCAAGAACTATTCTTGCTCGTATTCTTCGTCTTACTTGGTATCGTAATCTTCGCCGCGCTGGTTTACTACGCTGAAAGGGTTGAGCACAACGAAGAAAACCAATTTTCATCGATCCCCGTTGGCCTTTGGTGGGCCGTTATCACTATTTGTACAATTGGATTTGGAGATTTGGTAACTTTATTATAAGGGCACCATTAACTTTTCGGTTTAGGTACCACAAACCTCACTGGGACGGTTAGTCGGCTCGGTATGCGCGCTGATGGGTGTGCTGACGATTGCCCTACCCGTGCCGGTTATTGTATCCAATTTTGCAATGTTTTATTCGCATGCACAGGCTAGGTAAGAATTCTGACATCAAAAAAACTAATCATAATATATCAAATCACTCATTCTTAATACAAATCTAGTTACAAATTTTTTTTTCCAGTGACAATAATATTTTCCAGATCAAAACTCCCCAAAAAACGTCGACGAGTCCTACAACCACATGAAATTAAGCCGGTGGTTGGGAGAAGCACGACTGCGGTGATGATTAGCGCGCTGACACAAAGAGGAGCTGTTGGGGGACATGGAGGAGGCTCGAATCCTTCTGATGGTGAGAAATAGGGTTTGGAAGTGGGAGACGCAGAGGAAATTGGGGATAGATACTTTAAACGGTCCTAACTCGCTTGTGGTTGGAGATAGGGAAAAATGGTTAACTGGAGAATTGTTCAGCTTAAAATTCTGCACATTTCGTTAGTTGATCATTTTTTGATAGAGCTAACGAGAAGCGAGATATAGGCGTGTTGTGAATCGAATTGGAAGTCATTCAATTCCCAACGTGAGAAGTATAATTCTACCTTTGCTTGGCGTGTCCCAGAGATGTTATCGTTGCCCCAACCGACGTGGAAAGGTCAACGAGGAACAGGGAAAGCGAAGGGAATTCAGTACCAAGAAAAGTACCGAACCAAGCACCAACTCAAAGTACCAAGTCGAAGACCCAAGTTACAAGGGCGAAGTGGCAGATCGAAGCCCCTGCTTGGGCTCAACCAGAATACGGCAACCGGCCGTGGAGGAGTTCGCTGGAGGACAGAACAAGTGAACCGGACACGATGGAGGATAGCTCCAATCGGGAGCCGTGAACTCTAACTTCTATAAGGAATAAATTAGTTATAATTAAGCATTGGTTCTATTCTCATAGGCATAGTCACTGTGCGTTCACCACATGGTGCATCGGACCGTTTTAGTATGACTGTAATCGACAGTCTCCAAAAAGAACCCGTAGAAAATCATGAGTGTGACCACGCTATTGCCTAACGAGAAATAGACCAAGTGACTTATTCATCGATTGTCTAGCGGAAGAGGCAAACTCCTAATTCTGTGTGGGATCGTCAAAACAGAGACGATGTGGCAACACATGGATCGATGATGCTAACCGTAAGCACCCTGTAGTCCAACGGAATATGAACCACCTCTGCAAAAGTAAGATGTCTCATCGGAGACAAATGGAAGATCAAGAAGAATACGAAGAAAAGCAATAGTTAGAAGAGGCGAGTGGAAGTAGCCGATCTACAATTGAAGTTGGGAGGACGATACCCTGTAACGCTGATGATTGCTAACGAGGAATTACTGACGTCTACACCAGGAACTCCACTTCAATTCACGAGCCTAAGATTAACGACTGAGGGTAAGCTTCAGGATCGTGTCGAATTCTTTCAGCCAAATGGGCCCATGATTTGGTGGAGATGCAGATGCGACACAGAAGACTATCAACGTAATGCAAGCAAGGATGTGTGCACATATTCGCGTTGCGTTCCTGAAGAAGAGGCTCAGAACGAACGAACTGTCGGATTCACCTAGTCGTAGGGAGGAATCGACAAAATAAGAAATCCCAGATGGTTAACGGTCGAGTGTAGACGACGCATTGGGATGAACATTGAAAGAAATAAGAAGAAAGTCATTCGGAAGAAGACTGGGAAAATGAAGAAAACCCCCATTCAAAAAAAACACGTGGCTAGCCGAGTCACAAACTTGAATATTAGGAAAATGAAGAAAATCGAAAAAAGACGTGACACTCGGTCACGCAAAAAGATAAGATCTAAAGGTCAAGCAAGAAGAATTCTGAATCAAAATGAAATCAGTTTGTGATTTCCACAATCGAAAAATCGGACGATCAAGAATTTGGCTATGGCGCACAAGAGCGGAAAGAAAGGAAACCGAAAAGAGCAGGGAACTCGTCCCTCTAGTCGTAAGATGAAGTCGTCACATAGTAGTGTAGAAGAGCTTCCACTTGGGAAGATACCGCGTGGTACAAGCAAGTCAAGAAAGGTCAATCGGACCTCATTCGTGGAACAAAATTCGTGTGGATCCGAAGGATATCGTCCTTTGTCTTCAGCGACTGATGGTTCCACAGAATTGGCTGATATGTTGTCTCGCAAGTTGACAGCGATGCAGACAACCCAGATGTTGCTCCTGGACAAAATGGCGATCGTCAATAAAGATCAGGAACTCCAGGAAATGAGGGAGGCGCGCATGCAAGAGAGCATCAACAAGATCCAGCTAGAAGTTAAGGAGCTCGCATATAGGTTGGATGCTTCACAGCGCCGGGAGCAGTCAAAGGAGGATCCGACTCCGAAAGAAGAAGAGAAGAATAAGAGCTCAGATAGGCTTACAGTGGAGAAATCGTCTCCACAAGTAGTTAGTCTGGAGAAATCGTCTCCACAAGAAGTTGCTCCGGAGAAGTCGTCTCCACAAGAAGTTAGTCCGGAGAAATCGTCTCCGCATATTTCAGAAAGTTCAGGGAAGGTGGAGAAATCGTCTCCAGGAAAAGCGGAGAACTTGACTCCGAAAGAAAGTAGAAATTCGAATATAATGCTCACTACGAATATGGTCAATAGCATCGTGTCGACTATCCAGGAATTCGACGGCAATCCCGAGAATTATGCGCTTTTCCGACAGATGTTTGATCTGATGGTCGACCAAAACGAACAGGTACCGGTGGCGATGAAGCAAGCATTGCTGATGAGACTCTTGAACAAAGATGTGTTCAAGATGATGATGTCGCCAAAAATATCAGAGGCAGATTACCAGGTACTTCGTGACAATTTGGATCGACAATATGGGAAGGAGGAGCAGTCAAGTAGACGATATTTGGACTTTCTCAAAAGTCACACGTTCTCGGATGATGATTTGGATAAGAATGAGAAGGAGTTGAATAGGTTCTGCACAATTACCAACATTTTGAAGAATAGCGGAATTAATCCGGATGATCCTATGTTTTTGGATATGTTTGTAAATCGTCTGCCCCAACGAATTATGGGACCCGTTTTCAAAAAAATGCAGAAAGGTGTGCGAAAATTTCAAGATTTGGTCCACGTGGCATATGAGACCATCCTGGAGAAGAAAGCTTTGGAAGCCGCTCGTGAGAGGCAGAAGAAAAACATTAGACAGGATGAGGTTTTTGCTCTGGATGTCGCCGTGGCAGACTCTGATGATCGTACCAACCACTGCTTTCGTGAAGACGGAGCTGAAACCTCCGACTCCGACTACGAATAATTTCCCCGCGGAGGGAAAACAGTTGAAATCGTCAACTTTTTCATTAGTGTTTTCAAGCCTTGAAATCGTCAGGGAAAGGAATCGTTCCTATTTAGAAATCAGTCGAATTCTCTGCGCAATCGGTGCTTTTTTACATTGTGCAAATTGTGCACGCAGGTTCTGGCTATATCGTCTCATTGGTGTCTATGGAACCAACTGGGTTCCGGATACAGTCAGGATTCAAACATCATTTCAAGTAGAGTTAGTGCTTACGGCTAATCAACATTGGACTCGACCACATGTTCATGGTTTACCTTGCCTCCTCGAACAAGACCAGGTAATTAAGTTACTCGACCAACATTTCTTTTTCAGACGAACTTCTGAAAGACCGGCTTCAGAACTTCGTTTGTGCCCCCCGGAGTGTTGTGAATCGAATTGGAAGTCATTCAATTCCCAACGTGAGAAGTATAATTCTACCTTTGCTTGGCGTGTCCCAGAGATGTTATCGTTGCCCCAACCGACGTGGAAAGGTCAACGAGGAACAGGGAAAGCGAAGGGAATTCAGTACCAAGAAAAGTACCGAACCAAGCACCAACTCAAAGTACCAAGTCGAAGACCCAAGTTACAAGGGCGAAGTGGCAGATCGAAGCCCCTGCTTGGGCTCAACCAGAATACGGCAACCGGCCGTGGAGGAGTTCGCTGGAGGACAGAACAAGTGAACCGGACACGATGGAGGATAGCTCCAATCGGGAGCCGTGAACTCTAACTTCTATAAGGAATAAATTAGTTATAATTAAGCATTGGTTCTATTCTCATAGGCATAGTCACTGTGCGTTCACCACAAGGCGCTTGAAGTTGCGCGCCCCACAAGTTCGCGCCTTTCTCTGCGTCTCTCCTCGGCGGCTCTCGGCGGCGCCAAACTTCAAATGCTCATATCTCGGCTCCCGTAAAAGCTATCAAAAAACTTTCAACTAACAAAATATAGCCCTTAACAAGAGCTACAATTCATTAGTTGAAAGTTTTTTGATAGCTTCAACAGGAATCGAGATATATCGATTTTAAGAAGATAACTTTTTTTAAAAAGATTTTGATATTTCTAATCTGAAAAATCTAATTTTTCTGAAATATTCATTGCAGGTTGCCTATCCGGATTCTCAGCCACCCCCCTTCTCGTCTGCCCTCCAGATGGTGCCAAACCCCGTAAACTAAGCCAAAATAAGAACGGAGC
This sequence comes from Caenorhabditis wallacei, assembly GCA_963932035.1. Lineage (NCBI taxonomy): Eukaryota > Metazoa > Nematoda > Chromadorea > Rhabditida > Rhabditidae > Caenorhabditis > Caenorhabditis wallacei. Next base: position 1,280,176 of record OZ009934.1, read on the forward strand.
CCCTAATAAATTGATCTGAATTTTTTCCATTTTTTCGCTTTTTTTCAAGCTTTCCCGGTTTTCCGCATTTTTTCTAGAAACCGATTTGTACATTGTCCATATTAAATGCTCATATCTAATATGAAGTTTAATTTATTTTTTGTGATATTTTCCAGCTTGTGCCAGGTTACGCGGGGCGTTTCTCGGGATAAATATGGCTATTTTTGATAACAAATTGGGTTAGTATTACTAGTTAGTCTTCTGGGAATTCTTCGCGAAAAAAAGTTTTCTGAAATTTTTTTTAATATGATTTAAAATAGGTATAACTTTTTTCTTAGTAGAGCTAGCGAAAAATGACAAACAAAGAAAATGTAGCCCTTGATTTAGGCTATATTTTGTTAGTTGACAGTTTTTTGATAGCTAGCACAGGAGCCGAGTTATAAGCGTTTGAAGTTGGGCGAGAGAGTGCAGAGCGCTCTAGCCGCCCCCCTTTCTCTGCGTCTCTTTCTATGGGCGCGCAACTTCAAACGCCCGTATCTCGGCTCCCGTGCTAGCTATCAAAAAGTGATAAACTAATAAAATGTGCAGAATTTCAAGCTGAACAACTTTGCAGTTGACCATTTTTTCCTAGCTCTGCTAGAAATCGAGATAATTGAATTTTTCTAAAGTTTACTTTTTTCCAATGCTTCTTTCTTGCTCAACGGAACTAACCGATTACCCTGACTCACCCGGATCAAATTAAGCATTTTTAATTCCCCTTGCCCTTGCCCTATATCCAAAGTTTAATGAAACGACCTTTATGACGACTTCCGCTCCTTTTCTGCAGGAAAACCAAAGATCAATGCCCTTCTATTAGAGGTCCCTTTTTTCTTTAAAAAAAATTCTAATTCTTATGAAGCCATCTTTAAAATTCTGCAGAAGGAAAAAAAAGTGAACAAAAGAGGAAAACGGAAGTGAAATGTTTATATAAAATGAGTTGGCGACACGTCTACAATTCCATTTAATTAACTGACACATCATCATATATACCCAACTTTTTTTCCTTTTTTTGTTGTCTTACTCAGACTAATGTCAATGAGCCCTGCGTGGGCGGGGGAAGGGGGAAAACAAGTAATAGGTGTGGGAAAGTGGGGAAGATCTCAAGTGGTGGCTTTACGTCATTATACTGTTCAGGGCAAGATGATTGTATTGCTTGGGAAAAGTCTTATATCTCGATTTAGGTTGGAGATAGCGGAAAATGGCTAACTAATGAAATGTAGCCCTTGATTTGAGCAATATTTTGTCAGTTGATCATTTTTTGGTAGGACTAACGGGAGCCGAGATACAGGGGTTTGAAATTGGGCGCCCCTGGAAAGAGACGCAGAGAAAGGGCGGCGGCTAGAGCGCTCTAACTGTCTGACCTCTCTCATGGGGGGCGCGCAACTTCAAACGCATATAACTCGCTTAGTTTCAGAGCTATCAAAAAACTTCCAACTAACGAAATATGCAGAATTTCAAGCTGAACAATTCTTCAATTGACCATTTTTTCCTATCTTCAACCCTAAAAAAGTTATACCCAATTTAGGAAAGATCCCCCAAAACTAACATCCTCTGAAATTCCAGTAATTTTTTTGGTGTTTTTGAACCCAGCTTTAGTCTAATCGAGTGTTCCTCGAGAAATAAAAAAAATTAATAGGCTAAAAGGGTTCGAAAGTGCTCTCCGGCTGGGACCATCGTTAATTTTTTGTTTGTTGTTTTCGGATTAGCTGAACAAAACACATAGTAAAAAAAAATGGTGTTTTGGACGATCAAAAGAACAGTAATAAATATAAATTGAGTCTGAAATTTTGAAAAAAATTTCGAGATTTTTAGGGTATATGGTCCCGAAAAAAAATTTTTTTTTTGAAAAATTCGTTAACTCACCCCCGCCACCTCCATAAGTAGTTTTTTTTTTTCAATTCTTGAGAACTCATATATTTTTGGTCGGGTTAGCCGTAACTTTTTAATATTCCGATAACCCACCCACCCCTTCCATGACTCTGACATGACTTTTCGTAATAAACTCCTTCAATTCGTAGGAAATAAGTCGTCATATTCAACAAAATACTTGAACCCATTCTCTAGTGCCAAGGGACCATCTAGTCAGGGACTTACTGAGTTATAGCCTTATGCTAGCTTAAGGGGGTCGTTTGGGACCATTTAGCCACTTAAATTTCATAAAAAGTTTAAAAAAACTTCTTTCAAATTTTTTAGCCTGATTTTTTAGCCTAATTTTTTTAGCCTAATTTTTTTAGCCTAATTTTTTAGCCTAATTTTTTTAACCTAATTTTTTAGCCTAATTTTTTTTTCATTTTTTAGACTAATTTTTTTTTTCAATTTTTTACCCTAATTTTTTTTTCAATTTTTACCCTAACTTAAGGCAAAGTTTTTTTTCCAAAAAAAAGGATGACACCATTTCTCTCCCTTTTTTTCATTCATTCATTTTCCATTCTTCTCCGCTCGCGCTCGCCCCGGAAAACGTCATCTGACCTCACAAGCCACGCCCACTTTTTACGCCTTTCTCGAATTTTTTCGTGTTAGATTAGTTTTGCAAACTTCTTGAATTGGTCCCCGGGGGGTACTGTAGGGATTACTGTAGTCATTTTTCTCTTGAATTAAGGATAAAATGGTCACTAAGCCGTCAGGAAGCCATTTTTGGCTTTTCTGAAAAAAAACAATAATAATTTTTTATGACAAAAGCATTTTTGAAGAAGAAGCCATTTTAATGAAGAATATGATTTTTGATTTAAAGGATTACTGTAGGTTTTTTTTGGAATTTTTTAAAAATTTCAGAATTTTCAAAAAGTTCAAAACTACACTTCTTCCCCTTCTATTCAATTCCATTCAATCGTCTCCTAATCCAAATTCAGAATTCTAACCAAATCCCATTGTCTACTACGTGTCAATGGTCCCTTCTACGTGATTCCCCGATTCTTCTTGACTCCGCCCCCTCCGAGGCTTACCCCCCCTCTTTGACACTTCGATTCCAATTAGCTTTGCTCTTTTTCTCTCTCGCTCCGTTAATGGGGGGAATTGAGTGAGTCAAGAGGGGCTTTCTGACTAATTTTAAACGTTTTATTGAGTTACCCCCCTTTTCTTTAGTAGTTGTGTTAGAACGCGATACTTTTGCTATACATTTTTTAAATCGGTATAACTCAATTATGGTTAGAGCTAGCAAAAAATGGTCAACTACAAAATTGTTCAGCTCGAGAAACTGCGTATTTTATTAGTTGGCCATTTTTTGATAGAACTAACGATAAGCGAGTTATACCCGATTTAAAAAGTCACTCCGTTTTTTGCATTGATTTTCTATTTTTGATAAACTTCCCGGACCACGTGTGCTTAACCTAACACCTACACAATGAACTAGACATAACAAAAGTCAAGTCACACAATTTTTATAGGTCGACCGGAAGTTAATTGACAGCTATTTTCATCTTTGAAAGTTCTTTTATATAGACTACAAGATATCCATTTTTTGAACTTTTTGAAACTCTATATCTCAGTTGTGGTTTAAGCTAGCAAAAAATGGTCAACTACAAAAATGTTCACCATAAAAAACTGCACATTTTGTTAGTTGAAAGTTTTTTGATAGCTCTTAAACTAAGCGAGTTATAAGCGTTTGAAGTTGGGCGAGAGAGCGTAGACAGCTAGAGCGCTCTAGCCGCCGGACTTTCTCTGCGTCTCTTTTTAGGGGCGAGCAACTTCAAACGCTTATATCTCGGCTAGTTTAAGACCTATCAAAAAACTTCCAACTAACAAAATACTCAGAATTTCAAGCTCTACATTTTACTAGTTGACTATTTTCAGCTAGCTATAGCCGAAATTGAGTTATATCGATTTGAAACTAGGTTACTAATTTTTTTTTTGGAAAAGAAGGAAATTGAAAAAGAGGCCCCTTCTGGCCCCCATCCAAATTTTTATCCCTTATTTTTTTTCCAAATAAAAATTTCCGAAAAAATGTATCCTGGTGTGGGCGATTGGTGTTTAAGCCCATAGTCATGGTTTTGTGATATCATCATTTCTGCTGAGCAACACAAATCGGTTTATATGTCTTTCTAAAAATAATAGTGATTTTCTGATCAGATTTGGAGATTATGACTTTTTAGAGGGGTTTTAAGATTAGTTTCTGGTTTTTTTATTATGAGCAATGCTCCTTTAATAGAAGGGCATTGGAAAAAACTTTTTTTGGATTTTTTAATTTTCTTGACTTTAGTCTTGACCACTTGAACTTAAACTAATTCCAAATGAAAAAAAATTGAATTTTAATCTAAAAAGTTCATCTTAGAATGCTCACTGAGGTGATTTCTAATTAAATTTTCTTCCCCCTTCTTGAATTACTAGCATTAGCCAGAAGCCTAAAGTCCCCCCGTTCAAAAATCAAAGTGCCTTTTTTCCTTTTTTTCATGCTCCTAAGTATTTAATTGGCACACTTTCTCTCTCATTTTCTCTCTCTCTTAAGGACAATGACGTTAGGACTCGTGATTTCCATCCCTCATTTATTTTTCCTTGTTTTCCACAACCTGATTCTGAAGAGAGCACATTTTATGAATTTGTACCTGAATTTGGAGAAAAAAACAGCGGGATTTTTTTGTACTTGGATGTATTTGTTGTCGATAATAGGATTACGTAGACGTGTTTTTGATTGGGTTTTTTGGAAAAGAGCACAAAAAAGATATGCTCACAGGGAAAATTAATTTATCTTGGTTGTGGTTAGAGATAGGAAAAAATGGTCAACTAGAGAATTGTTCAGCTTGAAATTCTGCACATTTTGTTAGTTGAAAGTTTTTTGATAGGACTAACGGGAAGGGAGATATGGGCGTTTGAAGTTGCGCGCCCCTGGAAAGAGACACAGAGAAAGAGCGGCGGCTAGAGCGCTCTAACTGTCTGCGCTCTCTTTTTAGGGGCGCCCAACTTCAAACGCCTGTATCTCGGCTCCCGTGCTAGCTATCAAAAAGTGACCAACTAAGAAAATGTGGAGAATTTCAAGCTGAACAATTTTGTAGTTGACTATTTTTCTCTAGCTCTACTAAAAACCAGTGAAAAATCCCATTTTCTAAGGTAATAGTTTTTTTTTCTCTGATTTTTCATGATCTAAAATGTGCCTAGTCTGAATCACAGTCATCATTAGCATATTTTTCTAATCTCTAGTCCCCCAAAACCCCCCGAGTAGTATCTAAATTAGCCCAATCCCAAAAATCACTATAGGCTTATCCTAGGAAAAGTTACTTTTTTTTGTTGTTTTTTTGGCTACTGAACCCTTCTAGAACAATAGATGATCAGCTCAACCTTTTTAGCTATGTACATTAGTTAAGGGGTTCGGTAACCCAAACATCCTTTTTTTGAGAAAAAAAAAAGTTTTCGTAGAATTCTTTTTTGTGTTACTTAGTTAGTTTCAACACTATCATACTAAGAATTTCTATATTTTTAGTTGAAAATTTGAAAAATAGAGAAAAAACAAGGAATCTTAGCTCTTGTCCACGAGGAGTACAAATAATTTTTTTTTAATTTTCTGTATTTTTAAAGTCTAAACTAGACTAAACTAGGCGCCCAAATTGTCCACGAGGAGTACAAATTTCTTATTTTTTGGAATTTTTTTTTCACATTATTTTTTGCCCATACCTATCATCTGAGCCCATTTAAACCAAATTTCTAGCACTTCCTTATATCCCTTCGAAAAATTGGTTCCTTATATGCTTCTTCGTCACCCCCAATTCCCTTAACCAGACACTTCTGGAATATAATGATGATTGAATAGTCTTCTTCTTCTTAATATGAAAAAAAGGCGTAATGAAAACTTCAAAGATAATGAAAATACTCATATTGTTTTTCTTCTGGGCGTATATAATGGAAATGAAAAAAAAAGAAAAAGAAAGGCGAGATGTCAAAAACACATGTGGAAATACTTTTTGATGTGTGTATATGTATATATATGTACTTTAGTATTAGTAAATAAGGTTGGGATTATAAAGGGCGCTGAGAAAGTTATAGGACGGGCTATTTTAAGCATTTTGGAGTTTATTAAGCCTCAAAACTATCATTAACTTAGCTTTTTTGGTTAAGCTAGGTATAATAGCTAGTTAAGCTAGTTTAAGTACTATAATTTAGGTAGGTAGGTAAATAAAGATAGCTAAGCTATTTTAAGCATTTTGGAAATATCTAAGCCTTAAGGATCGTCTATAACCCTAGTTAAGCTAGTTTAAGACTAAATATAAGCTTCAATTTAGGTATGTAGGTAAGTAGCTAAGTTATTTAAGCTTTATAGAAAACTTTAGGCAGTTAGCTAAAACTTTTTTTCTTGCAAAACCCTTAAACCGGAAGCTTCCAAAAAGTTTGTCATACAATTCTAGGTTACCGGAAGTTGGTGCAGGTAAAAGTGCCATAGATCATATTAAGGCATAGTTGGATGGATTTCTGATATCATTTTTGGATTTTTGAAGGTTTAGGTGCTGGGTTTTAGATTTTTAGAGTGTAGTTTGTGACTGGTACAAACTTTAGAAAAAAAAATTTTTATCAAAAAATTCAAAATTTTCCGTTTATATGTATTCTTTAAGCTATGCTTATAAGCGCTAGTGGGGTACTGTAACGGCTCCAAATCATATTTTCAAATTTAAAAAATAAAAAAAATGAGTTTGTAACCGGCTAATTATTTTTTTTTGTTTCAAAAATTCACACCACACTTCACCACGCTTATTCATACCTGCTAATGACACAAGTACATTTTTTTCATGTTTTCTTATTATCTCATTCATTAAAACTCTTATTCATTCATCAAAAACATGATAAGGAAACGTCAGTTGCTTAGTTTTAAGATGAGTAATAATCATAGGAGAATAAGAAAAGAAGACTGAGAATAGTCTAATCCTTTATGATGAATTAAGCTTTTAGAACAAAAGTGAGCAAAGAATGTATATTTAAAGAAGTTGGAAGCAAGGATTATATTGTCACGTGGATAGTGCTTAGCTGAGACGGAGCTATATAAAATTTGATCTTTTTTAAGTACCTAACATCATCACAATTTAAACCCTTTAGGCTAAACCTTTAAAATCGCTCAGGAAATCCAAAGATCAATGTAAACATCTCTAACACAGTAAAATCCCATAAACCTTTATTTATCACAACTAAGTATGTATATCATGACTTACTAACGTCACAAATTTTATAAAAATCAAATTCCGTCTTAATTTAGTACGAAAAAAGCGGAAATTTCTATAGAACCACCTGCAAAAAATGTATCTTTTCCGTGGCTTTTGATTTGGTTGCAATATATGGAAGAAGGGGGTGTTTGACGCAATTTCGAGAAATTTTTTTTTGAAAAATCCATTAAAAAGGCTCAAAAATTCGTTTTGAAACCATTTTTATTTTATTTTTTTGACCACAGGATATATTACGACGTAACCAAAAAGTCAGGATCAAACTATAAGCCAAGAAGCCAATTTGATTATCATAATAATTTTTTCGTGGTTTCTGGAGAACGCAATAATAACAAGTTAACCAGGTTTTATGAGATATTAGTCTGGGGTTAAGCCATACCTGACTGGCTGAGCCTAGAGGGGTAGGATAGGAAAACTAGGAGCTAGGGACCATGTGGATTTTAGCTTAATAGGAAATGGTCAGAACAGGGGGTGTGGAGTTGGATCACAATACTATATCAGTAGAAAGCTAATGTGATGGTGAACCCAAAACTGAAATCAGTTTTTGCAAAGCACTTTTCATTTTCGAGAAGTTTCAGTTTTTGTTACTTTTCAGTAATAAATTGGCATTTTTTGACAGGTCATAAGTCCCGTCAAACTAAATTTTGTGGGCTAAAATTTTGTGGGGGTACTTTTTGGATGCGTATAATCATTCTGACAAAGTTTGGAGAAAAATTTTTTTTTCGAAAAATTTTGAAAAATTTCATGACCAAGTCCATTTTAGTTTAGTACCCAATAACTATTAAATTAACGTAGTATAGACAAAAATTGGTTTTTTAGGAAAAAAATTTTTTAAAGCATGTTAATAATCTTATTAGGGACCATCTGGGCTTGATAACTACTAACTTAATTTTTTAAAAATTAAAAAATTTTTTTTTTTGAATTTTGAATTTTTCAGTTTTTTATAGTACTAACTACAGTAATCTTCATTTTTAACATTTTTAACTTTTTATTCCATTTTCCGATGATTCACCATTCCACCAATTTTACCACAGTTCCACCTAGACTCTTCTCCCATTAACCAATTACGCTCTCATCCCCCCTCTCTCTAAAACGTCACAAGTAGTTATCTATGTCAAAGATCGAGAGTCTCTATTAAGTGGGCGGAGCCTCTTGGAGAAAAAGGGGGCGGGGCGAGAAGGTGACGCCCCCACCTGGCTGCTCCGAGGCAAGAGCTCAGTCGAAGGCGTTCCGGGAGCTTAGCTATATCTTTTGGGAGGCCTTGTTGATTAGTTTCTCCTTTTTTTGTTAGATGAGTCTCGATCATTGGTTTTTGGTTTTGATCATGCTTAACTGAACTTTCGTTATTGTTAAGCCAAGCCTAAACTCTTCATAAACTTTATATATTACAGGTAATCCCACATAACTTGCGTCCCCCGCGAAAATGAGCTGTATCTCGATGCTTCTCGCCGTTCTCCTCGCCTGTCTCGCCGTTGCCAATGCGTAAGTTTCTTAGCTACCGTATCCTAGCTTAGGATAGACTTACTAACCTTAACCATGACCTTAAAACAACATTTAGGATTACTGTACCCCAAGAATCCTTATTATAGAATGTACATCAACCCTGACTACTACTACGTCGAGCAACTCCCCACCATGAAAAAGTCGGGACAACTCCGGGCACTGGCTGGCTCGCGAAACTGCTTCTTCTCGCCGGTCAACTGCATCATCACACATGACATCAACTCGTACCGCCGACTCGCCAAGGGATCCAGTTATGCGTAATCTGTTCACCCCCTAATGGACCATCTTCTCCCCCGTTTTTCATTCAAAAAACCGTTCAAACACACCACAATTCTTCTTTTTCTTCCTTTTTCTCGAAATTTCTCTTCCAAAAAATTCATTTTTCTCTCTTCCCCCTCTCTCTTGTGTGTCGCATAGCCAATTTCGATGATGATGACAATAAATGATACCACTTGTTTTTATGGGAAATTTCAGGATTTGCGGGGTTGGGAGTGGAGATAGGGGAAAATGGTTAACTGAAAAGTTGTTCAGCTTAAAATTCTGCACATTTTGTTAGTTGAACACTTTTTGATAGGGATGACGGGAAGGGAGATATAGGGGTTTGAAGTTTAGGTAGGCGCTGAGAGCATTGAGATTGCTCCAAACTTTAAGCGCTTATAACTCGGCTCTTGTGATAGCTATCAAAAAACTTTCAACTAAGAAAATGTAGCCCTTATTAAGAGCTATATTTCACTAGTTAACTACTTTTTGATAGCTTTTACGGTAGCCAAGTTATAAGCGCCACAAAATTTGAAAAAAAAATTTTTTTTCATAACTTTTTTTTTGAAGATTTATATCTCCGTTAGTTTGAGAGCTATCAAAAAACGTTCAACTAACAAAATATAGTCCTTTTTAAGAGCTATATTTTATTAGTTAACCATTTTTCGATAGCTCTTACGATAACCGAGTTATAAGCGCTTCAAAACTGCTACTCTTGCTTCTCTGCGCTCTCTTCCCTCTACCCTCTTTTTTTAAAACCCTGTATCTCCGTCAGTTCAAGAGATATCAAAAAACTGTTAACTAACAAAATATAGCCCTCAATAAAAGCTATATTTCATTAGTTAACCACTTTTTGATATCTCTCACCGTAGCCGAGTTATAAGCGCCACAAAAATTGCTATTGTTTCTCTGCGCCCTCCTCTCCCTCTAACCTCAAATCTCGAAATAATGACATCAACTAAAATACCGTACCCCCCCCCCCCCCCCCCAATCCCCGACTGGTAAGTAGTTCCGGCTCGCCCAAGCTTACTTTCCGGATTAGCGGCTCGGCTCAATTTGCAATATATTATTATGAGCAATCAACGTGTCACCTTTCCCCGAGTCATCATGTCTACAACCCACGTATTTTTGCCCCGAAAAAAACTTTTTTTAAAAAATAATGATGATGAGCCAACACATGACTTTTTATGTTTTTGTGATGAGAAAAAAAGTATATATATATATATATATATATATATATATATATATATATATATAAGTATAACATAGAATGGCTACAAGCTGAGGGGGAGGACCGGAAATTTGGTTTGCAATTATTATAAAATATATAAAAATGATGCGATTTATAAAAATTTATAAAGATTTCGTGTGACGACATTAAGGGATCATTTCGGATGAACGGGCAGAAAAAGGAAATCAAAGGATTTTGGGATCACAGGGGGACGACAGGACAAATATGTGAATTATTGATGGCGGGAGGGGGATAAAAATAGAATAAAGCGAAAGGAGAAGGGAATGATCAGATGTGCCGAAAATGTGCCAAAAACGTGCTATGGGGGGTTTTTTAGAAAATGGTTGAAAATGGGTTCTAAATAATCTATCAGCTATAGACGGACATGGCTAAGGGCTTACTGTAGATGATTTAGCTAGAGGGATTACTGTAGGTAGTACGGCTTACTGTAGCTAGTATGGATCCAAAAAACTCGTCTATGCTTACTGTAGACCTACTGTAGACCTACAGTAACCATGCGCCTTTAATGTTTGGAAATTCCATGGAAAACAAAAAAAAACAAAGTTTGGCTTAAAGGAGCAGGATTACTGTAGTAAACCAATTTTAAGGTAATGGAGGAGTTTTTTTTGGATCCTCGGCCCTTTTTTTGGGACCATATTAGTATAGATTAGGCAAAACTAAGCTAATACATTTTAAAGTTACAGAGTAAACAAAGGTCTTACAAGGGCACCTTTTAAGTTATTGGGCTAACTGGGATATGTGACCTAGTGGGGGTCAAATAGGGGTCTTTGGTCTATCTAAAACAGTTTTCAAAGTCTGCTTACGTGACTTCTAAGAATCTGAAATTTCAGTCTGAAAATATCCCATTTTTTAACACTGTTTTTGCGTTATCTGACGCCCGCCGACCACCGCGCAGGTCACCGCCTGCTGCTGCCAACGGAAAGTGTGGTCAAATGGGGCAGCGGGTGCGCTCTTGGTTGGTAGTCCGGTGGGGTTATGCTCGACTCCCTCATGAGGTTTTTTCTTTTTTTTTTCTTTTGCCTATTTTTGAATTCATGTTTTTCCACTTTTTTTTTACATTCCATTATCAGATTTATTCATTTAAAGAACATTTTCATTGGATTGAAAATTTTCAAGAAAAAAAATTTTCGTTGATACTGTGACACAATGTCACTCTCATACCGGATGTTCAAGTACCCATATCTTGGTTATATTCCAAGATACCAAAAAGTGATCAACTAATAAAATGTCGATAATATCATGAAAAACAGTTTATTAGTTGACAGTTTTTTGGCATCTACCACCACAGTCGAGATGCTGGCTTTTGAATACAGGGGTATGGAAGTGAAGTTGTATTACAGTATCGATGGGTTCATGAGTTCCTTGAAAAATCATAAATACGATGATGATAAACCAAAAACAGTTTGAAAAAACTGAAAAAAAATGAAAGCAGAATGAAATTTTTTTACGAACGTATTAGGTGCAGCCATGGTTGCTAGAAATAGAAACTTCCAGTTCCATGGATGAACTTTTTTTCAGTTTTTTCAAACTGTTTTTGGTTTATCATCATCGTATTTATGATTTTTCAACGAACTCATGAACCCATCGATACTGTAATACAACTTCACTTCCATACCCCTGTATTCAAAAGCCAGCATCTCGACTGTGGTGGTAGATGCCAAAAAACTGTCAACTAATAAACTGTTTTTCATGATATTATCGACATTTTATTAGTTGATCACTTTTTGGTATCTTGGAATATAACCAAGATATGGGTACTTGAACATCCGGTATGAGAGTGACATTGTGTCACAGTATCAACGAAAATTTTTTTTCTTGAAAATTTTCAATCCAATGAAAATGTTCTTTAAATGAATAAATCTGATAATGGAATGTAAAAAAAAAGTGGAAAAACATGAATTCAAAAATAGGCAAAAGAAAAAAAGAAAAAACCTCATGAGGGAGTCGAGCATAACCCCACCGGACTACCAACCAAGAGCGCACCCGCTGCGCCATTCGACCACACTTTCCGTTGGCAGCAGCAGGCGGTGACCTGCGCGGTGGTCGGCGCGCGTCAAATCACGCAAAAACAGTGTTAAAATCATGGGTATTTTCAGACTGAAATTTCAGATTCTTAGAAGTCTCGTAAGCAGACTTTGAAAACTGTTTTAGATAGACCAAAGACCCCTATTTGACCCCCACTAGGTCACATATCCCAGTTAGCCCAATAACTTAAAAGGTGCCCTTGTTAGTTCTAGGGCTTATAACTTGGTTCCCGTTGGAGATAGCGAAAAATTGTCAACTAATGAAATATTGCTCTTAATTAGGGCTACATTTTGTTAGTTGAAAGTTTTTTGATAGCTCCCACCGTTCTCGAGATATAGAGGTTGGAAGTAGGGCGCCCCCTTAGCGTAATCCCCCGCTTTCTTCGGGGCGCGCTACTTCAAAGGCCTGTATCTCGGCTCTGGTGATAGCTATCAAAAAACTGTCAACTAACAAAATGTAGCCCTTACTATAAAAAATATTTCATTAGTTAACAATTTTTTGATAGCTCTCACAGCGACCGAGATACATGCGTTTGAAGTGGCGGCCCCTTAGCGCGCTACGCTCTCTCCCCCGGGGCGCGCTACTTCAAACGCCTATATCTCCGCTCCCGTTAGAGCTATCAAAAAACTTTCAACTAACAAAATATAGCCCTTACCATAAGCAATATTTCATTAGTTAACAATTTCTCGCTATCTCCAACAGGAACCAAGTTATAACCCCCTAGAACTCTGGATACCGTTTAAGAACGCTTATACGGAATCCCAAATCTCTCCTTCGTCTCTCGACAGCAATACTTCATATTCTTGTCCGGAATCCATGCCAAAATCTCGAAATTTCTAAAATCATCAATCTCCCGTGGAATGAGTGTAGCCATTCGGTCATCGGTTGGCCTTTGAATATCGAACCATTCTAAGCATTGGCTATAAGCACGCAGTCTTATGTCTTCTCTTCTGGAAAAATCAATAAAGTTATGATAACGGCACGGTTACGGCACCAACCTAAAAACACTTATCCTCTCGTTAAGCCCTTCGAAATGGGTTTCCCTGCTCTCATCACTTCCACCAATGTAATAAAACTTCTCCAACACATCACCCTCCATTTTCATCCAATTTTTAAGGATTGTGTTAAGATGAAGGGTCCCCGCGTTGCAATGAATTATCGGACACCCTAATTCAAGGACACTCTGCTCGGTTACCCAACTAGAATCTTCTAGAGTTAGTTTAGCAGCCTTGATTCGTCCGGGGTATTTGAAATTCTGGGTGGTGGGACAGTTTATAGTGAGATTCGTAAATTCCAGGGTTTCAAGGAACCATTTAATTTCGTTGGGGGTCACTTTCAGAGTGTCTTGAGGACAGATTAGGTTGAAATTGAAGAATTTTCTTGAATACTTAAAAACGAAGCAGTTTCTTATGTCCCCATAGTAATGGATAATGGCAGATGTAGTCGCATAACTAGTTTTACAAATACTCCATAAGTGTTCCGTAATTTCTTCGAATAACTTCATAGTGTCCTCCTTAGTCACTCGAAACAAAAAACGACCATCGAATTTACAAAAATCATAAAATTTTCCATTGATAATCGCCTTAACAGGTCCTTTTTGGGTTGATACAGCGATGTCTATATCCAATTGGGTGCCATTAAACCTTAGTTTGATGTTTTTGACCACCGGGCTAGAATTATTCCATTCTATTGAGGTTAAGGGGATTTTGATGGCGGCTAGCGATCTTTTGAATATAGATGAGCGGAAGGATTCTTCGACGCTGCAAAATTAAAAAATGGCTGATGGTAGAGGGAATACGGTAGTTTTAGATGTTACCCTAAACTTTGCCTGCTTACTTGGACTGAGTATCAAACGTACTAATTAGCTAAGTTGCTAAAATTGAAGAAAAAAAAATTTGATACTCAGTCAACAAATCTAAAACTAAGACAAAAAGGCTAGGGTACTGTAGCTAACCTTAACAGCGTACAAAAAACTTTTTTTTTCAGAAAAATCAATAAAATCACTGTTTTTAACCTAAATTTTCATTTAAAAAACTTAAAAAACTAGCCTAAACCTTATTTCTTTCAGCTAAACTCACAGTTGAACTGGCTCCAATTCATCAACAACGTATTTAAGTGGGATTAATGGAAGTTTGAGGATGGGGAATGGTTTGCTTAACGACATGATTTATGTCTTGAGAAAAAACCGGAAACGGAAGTGGAAGAGACGGCGTTGAGGGAGAAGGGGGAGTTAGGCCGCGGCCATGGAGACGTCAGGGGAAAAAAGAGGGAGAAGGAGGAGGAGAACGGAAATAAAGTTCCAAGTTCTAGGGCTTATAACTCAGTTCCCGTTAAAGCTATCAAAACAGTGTCAACTAATGAAATATTGCTCTTAATAAGGGCTATATTTCATTAGTTGACAGTTTTTTGATATCTCTCAAACTAGCCGAGATACAGGCGTTCAAAGTAGGACGCCACTGAAGAGTGCTCTAACTGTCTGCGCTCTCTCGCGCCACTTCAAATGCTTATAACTCGGCTCCTGTGAAAGCTATCAAAAAACTTTGAACTAATGAAATGTAGCCCTTATTAAGAGCAATATTTCATTAGTTAAACATTTTTTGATACCTCTTACGGGAGCCGAGTTATAGGCGCTTAAAGTTAGGAGAGAGGTGCGCAGACAGCCAGGGCGTTCTTCAGCCGCTCTAAATTTTGAAGGCGCCTATCTCGGCTCCTGTTAGAGATATCAAAAAATGGTTAACTAGTGAAATATTGCTCTTAATAAGGGCTACATTTCATTAGTTGAAAGTGTTTTGATAGTTTTCACAGGAGCCGAGTTATAAGAGTTTTTAAAAAACATGAAAAAAAAATTTGGCGTACTTTGAAAGTTACAATTTTTAAAGCTATCATAAAAACGTTCTTTAGATTGAATTGAATTGAAATAGCTATCATACTTAATTACTGATAATTATCTTTGTCATAAAACTAAAAGTAAGCTAAGCTAATTTTGCTAGCTACGCTAAGATTGATAGCTAAACGAAAGTTGATAGCTAAGTACTGTAGCTAAAGATAAGCTAAATAGCTAAGGTTCATAGCTAAGCTAAGGTTAATGACTAACTTAAGCTCGAAAGCTAAGCCAATCTAGATAGCTAATATCACTAGCTAAGCTATCGTCTATAGCTAGGCTAAAGCTGATCTTCATTTCTCACTCCCACCCTCCGCCAAGGACTATACCAAGGACTACTTTGCTATTCTGAAGTTGCTAGGCCTCTCAGCTAGTAACCTAACAACCATCCGCTCTTCTCTATTTACTCCCCGATTAATTCGTCATCTCCGTCATTTCTCATCCTCTCCACTTAACCCCTTCTCTGACGAAGACACTATACGACGAATCCGGCCATCCGCCCGAATTCGTCGAGAAACACGTCTTTTGATCGTCTATCTTTTCCTCAAGATAACGTTTTCTCTCTCTCTCTCTCTCTCTCTCTCTCTCTCTCTCTCTCTCTCTCTCTCTCTCTCTCTCTTTCATTTTGCAACAGAACAATCGTCAATAATATTTTGTTTCGGCCCTTTTATCGGAAGAAGAAGGAGAAGGAGAAGGAGGAGAAGGAAGATTGTTTTCTTGTCAATTTTTTTCGGACACGTGGTTTTATTTTTTTTGCGGGGTGATGGTCATGATCAGTAGAATAGATTAAGGATACGGTTTCTTAGTTTTTTTTTTAAGGGAGGAGGGTTTTTTTAAACATGATCACTACGGTATCATATACAGTACCGTTCAAAAGTTTATAGAAAAAATCATTTTTCAGTTGATTTTCGGCCATTTTGACCATTTTCAGGGGTCTGGAGCTCGGATCTCAAGTTTCCGATCACTCTGAAATTTTTTGTGGGTATAAAACAAACCCTAATTAACAACTTTGTATTCACAGAATTTTTTGAAAATGCCTAGTTTTTCAGCTATGCGGCGAGTTCTGGAACAAACCTGTTTTTTTCACGTTTTCAGTGTAAAAACGGGCGAAAAAGGTGTATCCGTCAGAAAAAGCCGGATAGCTGAAAAACTAGGAATTTTCAAAAAATTCTGTGAATACAAAGTTGTTAATTAGGGTTTGTTTTATTGCCCCAAAAATTTTCAGAGTGATCGGAAACTTGAGAGCCGAGCTCCAGACCCCTGAAAATGGCTAAAATGGCCGAAAATCAACTGAAAAACACTTTTTTCTATAAACTTTTGAACGGTACTGTATAGTTTAGGATTAAAATTAGGATTACGGTTTCTTATGTTTAGAGTGGTTTTTTTTAAGGGAGGAGGGTTTTTTTAAAAGTTAATTAGGTATTTAGCAGAGAAATTATATACGGAATTCCGATTTCCGCTCATTTTTTTTCCATTTTCGACTTCCGACTTCCGACTAACCCTGATGCTAGGTGGGCAGGCTGGGCACGTTTTTGGCACGACTTTAGCTCATTTTTGGCACCTTTTCGGCATGATTTTGGCACCTTTTCGGCTACTCTGGTAAATCGTTTTTAATATAGCGGAGTTTATTTCGATCCTAGGTGTGGACAATTATGATCACTTTATTCATCGTTATACTCTCAAGTTACGTAGTTATACTCAACAGGTTGCTCGCTATACTCCCAATGAACTTAATTATATTCACAATAGCGGCATTCTTCGCTATATTCACAATATACTTCGCGAAATTGAAACGATTTTTCAGAGTTCTAGTATATTTTGAATATAGCGAAGAATGCCGCTATTGTGAATATAATTAAGTTCATTGGGAGTATAGCGAGCAACCTGTTGAGTATAACTACGTAACTTGAGAATATAACGATGAATAAAGTGGTCATAATTGTCCACACCTAGGATCGAAATAAACTCCGCTATATTGAAAACGATTTACCAGAGTAGATTTTGGGCACAATTTTAGGTCATTTTTGGCACGTTTCGGCACGATTTTGGCACCTTTTCGGCATGATTTCGGCACATTTTCGGCATGATTTTGGGCATGTTTCAGCTCATTTTGGCGCTTTTTAGGTGTCAAGATAGGTTTATTAGGTGGGAAATTGGATTTTTTTGAATTTTTAGGACCAGTTTTTTATACTTAAAGTTATTTGTGAGCTTAAAATTCGAGAATTTAAATGGTTTTTTGGGAATTTTTTTTTTCAAAATTTTTTTTTCAAAATTTTTAAAAAATCCAAAAAAAAATTTTTTTTTCCAAAAAATTTAAAATATTTATTAGCTAATGTTAAGAGATTTTAAAGGATTTTTAAAGCTATTTTAACCTATTTTAAGCTAAAAATAGTTATTTTTCGAGTTAAAAAATGGGTTTTTAGATTAAAAACTCATTTTTTTGATTTTTTTTTGGCATTGTGACTAATTTTCAATTATTTTTAGCCAGTTTTCTATTATTTCAAGTTAAGATCACCAATTTTTGGCAAAAAAGCTAGAAAATATCCTAGAAAATCCAAAAAAATTGAAAAAAAATTTTTTTTCAATTTTTCCCGCTTTTTCTCATTTTTCCCCTAAAAAATAGGTAAAAACTTACAATTTTAAGACTAATTTAACCTTTTTCTCTATTAAAAACCCCGAAAATCATTTTTTTAACAAAAAAAATTTCAAACCTAGATTTTTTCCCATTTTTCCCTGAATTTCAGCTATTTTTATCAATTTCAATAATTTTTTCCAATTTTTTTGAATCATTTTCCACCGCTTTAACCCCTTTTTTCATCTTTTTTTCGTCCATAAACCCCCGATGACGTGTCTCTCTCTCTTCAATATTAATGCTCGTAAAATCTTGCGCATTGTCCGCAAACACTTCAAGTCCGCAACTTTGCGTCTTGAAAAAACTTCCAACATTTTTCTATTTGTTTTCCAAAAAATCCCTCGTTTTTCATCATTTTTCCTCCGATTTTCGCATTTTTTCGTGGAAAATCGTTCTTTTTGTGTACTTTGCCGCCATTTTTCACCCCTAGACCTTTGAAATTGGCTCTATGACGTCATTTTTCTGGGTCCACGTGGAATCTAACGAAACCTAGGTTTTTCAGGGTCCTGAACCTCGAAATGTGGACGATTCCGCTGGTTTTAGCGGCGACTTGTTGGCTGGCAGCAGGTTTTTTTGAAAAAAAATTTTTTTTTTGAAAAATAGGATATTTATAGGTCAACAAGCTCCGGACAAGAAATTAGCCAGTTTCGACGCGTGTAAAGCCGATATCCATAAATATTGTAGTAAAGTAAGCAATTTTATCGATTTTTTCGATCCAAAAATCGATTTTTCCAGCCGGATGTAGATCTAACAAGCGATATGTCGATTTTGGAGTGTCTTCAAGACGCTGGGGTGTCAGAAACGGCGACTTTATCCGAAGAGTGTGAACAAGTGGTTTGGGAGTTTAAGGTTAGGTTTTTGTTGAGAAAAATGTGAAAAAACCAGAAAAATCGGTGAATATAGGACTAAAATTGTTGAAAATACCCTAAAAACCCGTTTTTTACATTAAAAATGATGAAATTGGCTTTGAAACAGTTGAAAAACCCTTATTTTCCGCCTAAAAACATCTAAAAACCTATATTTTATTTGAAAATTCATCATTTTCGACCTAAGCTAACCTAAGCCCTTTAAAAACGAAAAACTAGTGAAAAAACGCAGAAATTAGCATAAAAATCTCGATTTTTAGCTATTTTCAGCCATTTTGAAGTCATTTTTATGGATAAAAACCCCATTTTTAGTCATTTTTTAGAATAAAAACTTCATTTTCAACTGTTTTTATGTCGAAAATACCATTTTTCAGCTATTTTTAAGCCTAAAACACCATTTCTAGACATTTCATTCCCGAAAATCCAGATTTTTAGCCATTTTCGAGCCAAAAACTCCATTTTTAGCCAATTTTAGCCATTTCTAGGTCAAAAAACGTCATTGTTAGCCTATTTCCATCCTATTTTACCCCAAAAACCCCCCTATTTCCAGGTAAAAATCACTCAAGACGAACGATTCATCACGGCAGCCAAACAATATTGTGAGGAAGAATTGAAAGGAAATGCGGCAATGCAAACGTGTACATCTCATACTCAACCCGGATTCGCGTTGAGTTGTCTCATCGAATTCACTAAAAATGTGACTGAGACGAGCAAGTGTCATGCTTTTTTGGGTAAGTTTTGGGAAAAATAGGGATTTTTGATCAGAAAATAGCTTTTTTCAGCTTAAAAATGTCGTTTTTAATCCTAAAAATCATAATTTTTGACTTAAAATGGGTATTTCAACATGAAAAAGTCATTTTTGACCTAAAAATTGCTAGTTTTACCACTAAATTAGCTTTTTTAGCTTAAAAATTATCAATTTAATATAAAAATCGTTATTTTTGCCTGAAAAATGGTATTTTAACATGAAAAAAGTCATTTTTAATTTGGAAAACTTGATTTTCAGCCCAAATTTCACTATTTTAGGCTCGAACTTTGGATTTTTAAGCTTAAATCCTGTTTCTAGACTTTTTTTCAGGCCTGAAACACTTTTGAAGAGATATTTCGACATTTCTGGGCTCAAAACCTCCATTTTCAGCTTAAAAATCCACTTTTTCTAGCCCTAAATCCTCCTCCCCATCTTAAAATCCCTTAATTTCAGCCCGTACCGAACGTCTCGCCTTCTCCGATTTCCGTCTCGTCGGTCCATTCATCACCAAATGTCGCTCAGTCTTAGATCAATTCAAATGTAACGTATTGACCCCGGATCCGGCTCACAAAGGAGTTCGGGTTGCTCATACTCAAGGAATGGCACTGGAATGTATTCTGGATAAAGTGGTGAAGAATGCAAAGACTCAGGCAGACGCATTGGCTATTCTAGGAGAGGAATGTAAGCATGAAGTGTTGAGATTAGCTGAAATGCAGGCGGATGACTTTCATTTGGATCGCCCGTTGTTCTTTGCGTGTAGACAGGATAGAGAGAGATTCTGTAAGGATGTACCATCTGGACAGGGGAAAGTTTTCGAGTGTTTGATGCAGAATCGAAATGATAAATTCATGGATACGCAGGTAAGGATGAGAGAAGTGAAAAAGGCGGTTTCTTCCTTTCAGTAAAAAAATCGCCTTTTTTAAGAAAAAAAAATACAAATTTCTAGCTAATTTTAGCGAAAAAATGTCATTTTTCCTGAAAAATTGTAATAAAAACTGTATTTTTATAGTTATGAAGGTAAAATAGCGATTTTAGACTGAAAATTCCAGTTTTCGACGAAAAAAATTGTTGTTTTAACATATTTTTTAGCGAAAAAATGACATTTTTCCGTTAAAATTATATAAAAAAACCGTATTTTCTATAGTTTTGAAGCTAGAAATAGCTATTTTTAAGCGAAAACTCCTATTTTCCTCCTAAAAATAGCTAATTTTGACTTGAACCCCTGGAAAAAATGTATTTTCATCGTTTTGGAACGGAAAATCACGATTTTGGACTGAAAAAACCAGTTTTAAAATAAAAAAAACTAATTTCCATGAAAAACCACATTTTTAGATCAAAAAATTGTTTTTTAGACTAGGAATTTCAATTTTCGGACTAAAAAGTGACTTTTTATGTCAAAAATAGCCTATTTTCAGGGCAAAAATGGACTTTTTTGAGCTTAGAAAGCTATTTTAAGCTAAAAATGACATTTTTCCTATTAAAACTGCATTTTTAGAGCTAAAAACTATGGAAATGGACCTATTTCGGCTAAAAATTGACTTATCCATGAAAAATGGACATTTTGATGTTGAAAATACATTTTTAGACCAAAAAACCTCATTTTTCGTCCTAAACTGGTAATTTTTTATAAAAATGGCATTTTTTAGCCTTAGAAAACTTATTTTTCTATTAAACTGACATTTTTAGAGCATAATTGGACTTTTCCATGAAATATGGAAATTTTTATACCAAAAACTGTATTTTTGAGAAAAAAAGTGGGTTTTTTTCAATAAAAAATAAGCCTTTTTCTATGAAAAGTGGCTTTTCCAGGTCAAAAATCTCATTTGTCCTCTTAAAATAAGTATTTTTCTGTCAAAAATGACTTTTTCAATCAGACATTTTTTAGCCTAAAAACCATGATTTTCCACTCAAAAAATGCAATTTTTTCGTACCATCCTCCCCTCAGAACCCTCTATTCACACAGAATAATCTCCATATTATTTTCCAGTGCGGAAACCTGCTAGCCGAACGAGCCTATCTAATGGGACGCGACTACCGTATGGCTCATCCTCTCACCAAAGCGTGTCAACCGGAATTGACTCGTTACAAGTGTGAACCACAGAATCAAATCGAAGCGGCCGCCCATTTCCATCTGGCATGGATCCTGTTGTGTCTGGAGAATGGAGCAAATCAACCGGAACACAAAGAGCTCCAACCGTCGAAAGAGTGTGCTCACGAGATGATAACTCATCGTCAAATGATGATGCAACACTTCCGAATGGCTCCGGAGCTCGTCTTGAATTGCGCTCAAGAAATCGATAAATGGTGTAGTCCACGTGGAGATATCGAGGCGGAAGGACGCACATTGCACTGTCTCATGGAGCACGCCGAGTCGAGAAATGAGTCGTTGAAGCTGACGGCACAGTGCCTTCAAGCGGTTCAGCAAGTGGTGAAAGTAGCGGATATTGGAAGGAATTATAAGGTGGATAAGGTGCTCTATGGCTCCTGTAGAGCTCTGATCGACGGACCATGCGCTCAGGATGCGGTTTCAGAAACTGCTACTTTAACCTGCCTAATGAAAAACGTGGATAGCGGAGATATGGTGCCGGAATGCGAGAAACGCCTCCTGGAGGTACAGTACTTTATGGCAAGAGATTGGACGTTGGAGCCGGCGCTCTATGAAGCGTGCCATCAGGAAGCGGTGACGAGATGCTCCGCTTTGGATAACTGGCATCAACAACATAATACGGATAATACGGTAGATCGAGGACCGCAAGTGCTGGCGTGTCTCTATAGAAGCGCCTATGACGAGGAGAATCCGTTATCACAGAAATGTGGCACCCAGGTTAGACAGCTCCTCCATGTTAGAGCAGTTAGAGTCAATTTGATACCGGAAATTGAAGATGGATGCAGGGAAGCGCTCTCAGAATTCTGTTCTCATAATGTGAAGCCTTCGGAAGAGATGATGTGTCTTCAGAATAATTTTGAAACGGAGAATTTCAAGCAAAAGTATCCGCAGTGTCATGAGCAAATTACGAGATTTACGCAGATGCAAGCAAAGGATACCAAGCTGAATTACGCGCTGACGAAGGCTTGTAAGCCGGTAATCGCCGCGCATTGTCAACAATTCGCATTTGAGGATATTGATCATGGAGATGTTCTGGAATGTCTTGTGAATAATAAGGATACCAAAGAGATGACAACGAAATGTAGATCATACGTGAATCATTTTGAATTGATCTCATTGAGAGACTATCACTTTAGCTATAAATTCCAAAAAGCTTGTGCGGCGGACATTGAACAAAACTGTAGGGATCATCGAAATGATAAAGGGGAGATCATTAGATGCCTATCGGAAGTTCGTTTCGAGCATAAAGTACTTGGATCGCCGAAAGACCTGACGGACGAGTGCAAGAAGCAGCTTAAAGTGGCGTATCTACAACAAGAACAGGTAGAAGTAAGTTTTCGTTTTGGTGTTGTCCGTGGTGTGTATTTTTAGGATAGGAAAAGGCGGGAAATGAGTCAAAAAATGAAAAAAAAGGTTTTTAAGCCTAAAAAGTGGAATTTTTGACCCTAAACTGGCTGAAAATGCTATATTTTATGCTTAAAATCGCTAATTTTGGCTAAAATGCTGTATTTTAAGACTAAAATATTTAATTCTGGCTTAAAAATTCTATATTTTGAGCTAAAAATCGTTAATTTCGACTTAAAATTTTTGCGCCTGAAAATAGTGAAAACATGATTTTTAAGCTAAAAATCGTTAATTTTGACTTAAAATGTGTATTTTAAGCTTAAAACTGCCTAAAAACATGATTTTTGAGCTTAAAATTGCTATTTTTGCTCGGAAATAGCGTTTTTTGTACTTAAAAATCGGTATTTTAAGCCCAAAGCTGCTAAAAACATGATTTTTGAGCCGAAAACTGTTAATTTTGACTTGAAATCGGAACTTTGACCCTAAAAATCTTAAATTTTTGATTTTTGAGCTTAAAATTGCTCATTTTGGCTTAAAACACTATTTGTTCGACCTAAAACCGGTATTTTAAGCCTAAAACTGCTAAAAAACCTGATTTTTGGGCTTAAAAAAGTTATTTCTGCCTGGAAATGACGATTTTTGGCTTAAAACGATCGTTTTTAACTTGAAATCCGTTATTTTAACCTAAAAACTCGATTTTTAAAATGAAAATCGTTAATTTCAGTCGAAATTCGTGTTTTTTTGATCTAAAAAATGGATTTTTTGAGCCTAAAAACGTCATTTTCGAGTTTAAAATAGCTATTTCTAATCGAAAAAGAGGTTTTTAGGCTTAAAACCCGAGATTCTAGGCTTAAAACTGACGATTTTAAGCCATAGGGTTACTATAGTTACCGTAATCCTTCCAGGGTTACTGTACCTACAGTAACCCTCTCTTCTTGAACCATTTCCCCGAAAATCACTAATTTTTTGTTTGGTATCTCTTGTCCTCTCGTTTGGTTGTGTTGTTTGCTGAAGTCACGCCCCTTTTTGGATAGGCCACGCCCACTTTTTGGATAGGTCACGCCCACTTTTTAAAAAATGTCTTTTTGCACACTTTTCATCAAAAAGGACCTCTAATACAATGGCAGTCGCATGTCTAACCCCTGCCCTTCTACTAGAGGTCCTCCATCTCCTCTTGACTCCGCCCCCTCTCCACTAACTCCGCCCCTTTTTCTTTAGTTCGACGACAAGGAACACATGGCCGACGCGGATCCGAAACTCTCCCAAAAATGTGCCAATGAGATTCAACATTTCAAATGTAACACAGCAGAAACCTTTGAAGACACCATTGAATGCCTCCGTTTGAATTTCGAACAACTCGGTCCCGACTGTAAATCCATGATATTCTACAGAGAAAAAATTGAGGCGGTGGACAATTCGATGGATGATGAACTCCAGAAAAAATGTCGTTACGATATCGGAAAATTCTGTGGAAATAGCGATTCGGAGAATGTTTTGGAGTGTTTGACGAATACGAAAATTGTCAGACTACTGCAGAGGGAATGTAAGGCGATTGTGAAGGAGAGAATGCAGGAATCGGCGAGGGATGTCAGGTTGAGACCACAGCTATTGACGTCGTGTAGGAAGGAAGCGGAGACTTAGTGAGTTGTTTTTTTTTTTTTTTGGAAAATGGTCCCTAAAACTGATGAAAATGAAGAAAATCCCTGTTTTTTGTCTTAGAATCCCTATTTTTGGCCTAAAAACCATTATTTTTAAGCTAAAGTCGCTATTTTTAATGTGAAAACCAGGATTTTTACCCTAAAATGAGATTGAGAACCTGGAAATTCTATTTAGGACAAACCTGACGATTTTAGCACTAAAAATGTCCGTTTTTCGGTATAAAAAGGGTAATTTTAGCTTAAAAATAGAATTTTTAGTATTAAAAATCATATTTTTCGGCTAAAAATCATAATTTTCGGCTTAAAATGAGTCTTTTTCATCAAAAACTGGGTTTTTTCCACTCGAAATAGATATTTTTAGTCAAAAACTCTATTTTTATGCTTAAAATGAGTCATTTTGCATGAAAAACTAGGTTTTCTGACTAAAAATAGTGATTTTTACCCGAAAACCCCACTTTTCTAGCCTAAAATCGCTATTTTTGGCTTGAAATGGGTCTTTTTCCATCAAAAACTGAATTTTCTCACTAAAATAAGTTATTTATAGTCAAAAACTCTATTTTTATACTTAAAATGAGTCATTTTTCATCAAAATCCAATTTTTAAGCCTAAAATACCTATTTTTGGCTTAAAAATGGGTATTTTCAGAAAAAAAAACTCAATTTTCTCACTAAAAACTTAATTTTTGCCCTCAAAATCTAATTTTCTGACTAAAAATAAGGTAATTTCCGTGAAAAACTGGGTTTTTCTGACTAAAAATAGTTATTTTTACCCGAAAAATCCATCTTTTTGAGCTTAAAATGTCATATTTTGACTAAAAATGGTTTTTCCTAGTCAAAAACCCTGTTTTTAGACTGAAAACCCTCTTTTTTGAGCTTAAAATCGCATTTTCAGACTTAAAACCCATTTTTTAAAGTTAAAAAAAATCTATTTTTAGACCAAAAACTTACTTTTAAGAGCTGAAAAATCCATTTTTCGGTTTAAAATGGTTCTATTTTGACCAAAAACCAATTTTATAGGCTCAAGATCTAATTTTTGCTGTCAAAACCGTATTTCCAGGGTGAAACCCGACTTTTCAAAGCTAAAAATTTCATTTTTAGACAAAAAACCAAGCTTTCCAGCATAAAATCCGTATTTTTCGGCTTAAAATGGGACTTTTTCCATCAAAAACCAATTGTTTAGGCTCAAAATTAGTATTTTTAGACCAAAATCCCACTTTTCCCTTCCAAAATTCTCAATTTTATCATTTTTCAGTTGCCCGGAAGACATGAAGAAACTAAATATGCCTCAATACTCTCAAACAGTCTTAGATGGAGTCGTTGTCTCCTGTCTTCGCGAGAAATTCCGTCAATCGATATCCGATCAGAATCATATCGAATTCTCTCCTCGTTGCTCAGCCGAAGTGTCTCGTGCCATTGTGGAAGCGGAATTCGATCCACAATTGGATCCTCCACTTTATAATGCATGCAAATCCACAATTAATCAACATTGTTCAGCGACGATTCTGGAGTCGGGAGGACATTTTGATAATGTGATGGAATGTTTGAAGAATGATTTTAATAAGGGATTGATCAAGGATAACGCGTGTTCTGGACAAGTGGCACGACGACTTCAGGAATCATTGGTGGATATTCATTTGGATCCGGTACTTCATGAGGCGTGTGCTATGGATATTCAAAGATATTGTAGAGATGTGCCACCGGGGCATAGTAGAAGTGAGCTTTTTTTTTATCGCGGAATTCCATGGAATCCTGGATCATGGAATTCCATAGTATCCTGGATTTTGGAATTCGGATTCCATGAATCTTCCATATCCCGCTTCCATAGAATTCTTGGTATCCTGGTTTTGGGATTCCATGGGGTCCTGGATTTATGTATCTTGGAATTTGATGAAATTCGGGATCAAGGAATTCCATGGTATCCATGATTCTGGAATTCTAGGAGATCCAGGATTGTGGAATTTCTGGTTTTTGGAATTCCATAGGATCCTGGTTTTTGGAATTCTAGAATTTTTAAATTTTGGATTCTGGGATACTGTGGAATTCCATTTGATCCTGGATCATGGAATCTTTGAAATCCTGTTCTTTGGAATTCCGGATTCCATGGATCTTAGATTCTGGATCCTCTGATTTCCATGGAATTCTGAATTTTGAAGAAAAAAAAACTTGGAATTCTGGATCCACGAATCTAGAAAAATCTGGATCCTGAGATTCTGGAGCGATGGATTCCATGGAATCCTGGATATGGTGGAATCGTGGAATTCCATATTTTTGGAAATTTGCATTTTATGAAAATCTGAATCCAGAAGCTCTGAATTCATGAAATTCAGGGAATCGAGCAATTTCATGAGGTCCATGGAATCCTGGAATTTTAAAATCCCGGAATTCTGAATTTTTAATTCCTCGGAATCCAGGATCCCTGAATTCCATGATATCCCAAAATCCTAAATCCTCCTAACCTCCCTAATTTTCTCTTCTTACAGTCGTAATGTGCCTAATGGATTCGGCCGACAAACAAGAGCTTTCCAAGGAATGTAGCACAAAACTCAACGACCGTAACAAGCTATGGATGAAGGCTCACTCAGAATTCCAAATGGCTCTTCCCGATTCGTGGCACGCCTTTGCAACTCTCGTTATGGAGCATCCGGAGAGGAATTCCATTTTGGGATACTTGGCCGGATTCATTGTCGTCGTTCTTTTGATCGGATGTTGTTGTGGAAGAGTGTCGAAGAAACAGTATATCGAAATGAAGAATCGTTAATTTTCCCCATTTTTATTCTGAATTTTTTTTTTCAAAAATATTAGAAATCGTTCATAATTGCTAACTTTGTGTATTTCTATATTCCTGTGTAATGACTAATTTATTTATCCTTTCTCTCCCCCAGTTTCTCTCTCTTTTTTGGTTGTGTTCCTCCACCCCCTTTTTTCATTTCTCTTAAAGCGATTTTTTCTGAAATTCCGGGTTTTTCTTATTCCTTCTTAGGCCCCGCCCCTTTTTGTCATTGTTTTTTAAGCTGAATAAAGGAGTTAAAGGGTTAAAAAGATGTTTTTTGTTTAAAAGAGAGAGAGAGAGAGACGCAGAGAAACGAGGGAGGTTAGAGTGTCTGACTGTCTGCGCTCTCTCGTCGCAGCCCGCCGCCCCAGTCTGGGGGCGCGCAACTTCAAACGCTCATAACTCGGCTAGTTTAAGAGATATCGAAAAGTTGTCAACTACAAAAATATTCCTCTTGATAAGGGCTATATTTCATTAGTTGAAAGTTTTTTGATAGCTCTTAAACGAAGCGAGATAGAGCGTTTTGAAGTTAGTCCTCATTTCAAACGCCCATAACTCGGCTAGTTTGAGAGGTATCAAAAAGTTGTCAACTAATGAAATATTCCTCTTAATAAGCGCTATATTTCATTAGTTGATCATTTTTTGATAGCTCTTAAACTAGTCGAGATATGAGCGTTGGAAGTTGAGCGCCCCCCACGAAAAAGTTTTTCTCTGCGTCTCTAATCTCTAATCTCCAAAATTAATGTTTTCTAGTCATGATTATAGTCTTTTTGAAGCTTTTGATGAGCTGAATTCAGCTAGCTAAGTGGGAATGTACAGTAATCCATTTGTTTTGGGTTAACCCTTGGGGTAGAAATATTATTGACATAGAACACAGGCTATGACCAAAAAAAAAAAAATAAATATCGAATAATATATATTTATTGATATGCTAATGATATAGATCGTGGAAAAATATATTCTTTCAACAATACCACATTCATATCTATCACAAAAAAAATTATTTTTTGTATCTTTATATATTTATCTAGATATCAAAATGATATGGTATCCTTAAAGCCCTATATCTCTTTTAGGGTTAAAGCTATCAAAAAATGGTTAACTATTGAAATGTAGAGCTTAAAAAACTGCGTATTTTGTTAGTTGACAGTTTTTTGATAGCTCTTAATCTAGCCGAGTTATAAGCGTTTGAAGTAGCGCGCTCCTAGAGAGAATCGCGCCTTTCCTCAACTTCGAACGCTCATAACTCGCTAACCGTTATAGCTATCAAAAAACTTTCAACTAAAAAAATACTCAGTTTTTTATGCTGAACATTTTTGTAGTTGACCACTTTTTGATATTCCTGCTCCCAATATAGTTATGGGTCTCTAAAAGATGTATTACAATTATGACCCTAATTTTTTTTTCGTAGATCAAAACTAATTTTTAAAAAAATTAAAAAATCGATATTTTCAGCCCTTTTTTTTGCAGTTTGCAGACACACCTCTTAGCTACTGTACCCCTTCATGTTCCTTTAAACGGCTACTGTAGGTAGACATACACTAATTATCGATTTTTTTCAGAATTTTTCCACTAAAATTAACGATTTTTAGAGTATTTTCCTTTTTTTTTTAACAATTTTTGATTTAATTTTTAATATTTAGAAAAAAAAACCTTTTCAGCAAAAATGAACACGAGCGATTTGTTCGGTGGAGTTAGTAGTGATGAGGAAGAGAGTGTCCATGTGGAACCGGAAAAGGCTAAGGAAACACCGCCGATGATTAGCACGAAAACTTTGATGATGGATTTTGAAATGAGGTAGGTGACTACAAACTATAAAAAAATTGAAAAAAAAAATTTTTTTTTCAAATTTTTTTCAAATTTTTTTAAATTTTTTTTCCTAGTTAGGGGCCTAGAAATCCCCCTAGCCAAAAACTAACCAAAAATTCGAATTCGCCACTAAAAACTACCCCGGAACCTTTTTTCTAGAGCTCTAGCGTTAATTTTGAGTTTTCGGGATTACTGTAGTTTTGGGTTACTGTAGCTAATGGGAAAATGGAGATTTCGAAAAACGAAGCTCAGATTCGTGATCAGCGCCTTAAACTACCCCTTAGACAATTTTTCCCGATTCTCTATCTATTTTTTGAACGATTTTGGATTACTGTAGTTTTGGATCTGTGCATACACCGAGGGCATCAAGTCAAAATGCACAGATTTCAAAAAAATTGTAACTACCGTCTGGATAGGGGTAAAGAGCCCCGAGAATCACGAATTTCATATTTGAAACTCTCCTAGACGCATGGTTTTCGAGCTAGAACAAAAAATGTCATAATTTTGGAGTTTTAGCTGCTCAAAACAGTTTTCATTGAATTTTCTTATCAAA
Source organism: Caenorhabditis wallacei (assembly GCA_963932035.1). Taxonomy (NCBI): domain Eukaryota; kingdom Metazoa; phylum Nematoda; class Chromadorea; order Rhabditida; family Rhabditidae; genus Caenorhabditis; species Caenorhabditis wallacei. The sequence goes on from OZ009934.1 coordinate 1,309,732, forward strand.
TTCAGATTCCTCACCGCTTTTTACCCCCTAATCATTTTTCTCTGCGTCTCTATCTATTTTTTGAACGATTTTGGATTACTGTAGTTTTGATTCTGTGCATACACCGAGCGCCTTACGACAAATTGCGGACTTTTCTAAAATCGCCTGGATACCGTCTAGATAGGGGTAAAAAGGGTCAAGGAATCCGAATTTGATGTCGAAAATGCTTAAAAATCACTTTGAAGGTAAGAAAAATAATTAATTCTTTTTGAAAATTCAAAAAAATCACTTCAAAATTTTTTTTTCAAAAAACCAATCACAAATTCGAATTCCTCACCTCTTTTTACCCCTTAATCATCTTTCTCTGCGTCTCTATCTAATTTTAAAACGATTTTGAATTACTGTAGTTTTGATTCGGTGCATACACCTCACGTCAAAATGCACCAAAATCAAAATTTCGAGTTTAAGCCCCAAAAAAATGTCGGATAGGGGTAAAAAGACACGAAGAATCCGATTTTCACATTTTCAAACCCCCTAGACCACTCCTTCCACTATTTTTTTCAAAAAAAAAAAATTTTTTTCAAATTTTCCAGCGACGATTCGGAAGATGAACTGAAAATGGAGAACCTACTGAAACCAATCAATACCCAATCGAAAAGTTGCTCTCCAATCGAAAATCCCGACCCAATTCCCAACTCCCCGGTCAAATTCTATCTTCCAAATGATGAGGATCCACCCGGGACCATCGGTAGCCTTGAACCCACTCCAAAACGGCCAAAAATCGATCGATCATTTTCGCCGATTTTCGAGGCGGTTCTTAATCCGCCGGTTACTGTAGTTAAGCCGAAAGTGAAGAAGGTTAAGCCAGTCAAGCCAGCCCCTACAGTACCCCCTACAGTAATCCCAAAAGTATCCGAGGCTCAGGTAATGGCTCTGTTTAAAGCGCCGATTGAGGTTAAGAAAGAGGATAAGGATACTGTAGGAGACGATATTCATCGGATGAAACATCAGATTCTTTTGGCAAATTTATCCAGGGAACAGTTAGATAGATATGAAGCTATAAGGAAGTTAGTTTAAGCCACGCCCCTTTTTTCATAAGCCACGCCCCTTTTTTAGATCATCATTCTCAAAAACGGCGATCCGTAACCTGCTGAAACAGTACACTAACAACCAGACTGTCGCGGATAACGTTGTTCTTACTGTAGCGGGAATGGCGAAAGTCCTAGTTGGAGAAATAGTCGAAGAAGCGTTGGATTTAAGAGATGCGCTCGGAGAAACGACGCCACTTCAACCTCACCATGTAAGAAGTGCATTTATGAACTTGAAGAAGACTGGGACGCTTTAAAGGGGGTATAAGTTGGTTGGGAGTGGAGATAGGGGAAAGTGGTTAACTAGAGAGTTGTTAAGCAGGAAAAATGGAGTGTTTTGTTAGTTGGAAGTTTTTTGATAGCTCTTAAACTAAGCGAGATATAAGGGTTTGAAGTTGCACGCCCCTAGAAAGAGATGCAGAGAAATGGCGCCAAACGCTCATAACTTGGCTACCGTGAAAGCTATTAAAAAACTTTCAACTAATGAAATATTCTTTATGATAAGGCCTATATTTTCTTAGTTGAAAGTTTTTTGATAGCTCTTAAACTAGCCGAGATATAAGCGCTTGAAGTTAGGCGACTGAAGTCTGCGTCTCTCTTGCGCAACTTCAAACCCCTATATCTCAGCTCCGGTAAGAGCTATCAAAAAACTGTCAACTACAAAATTGATCAGCATAAAAAACTGCGCATTTTGTTAGTTGACCACTTTTTCATATCTCTCACCATAACCGAGTTATACCCAATTCTTATAATCTATGTATTTTGGATTTTTTATTTTTTCTTCTTTTTAAAAAAAATTATTATTTTTTTCTCCAAGAAATATTTGAATAAATCATTGATTTCAGCTGTGTTTTATAGATATTTTTGAACAAATTCAATCATATTTAAGCTAAAAGGAGAGAGGGAGAGAGAGCGCAGACAGTTAGAGCACTCTAGCCACCCCCATTCTCTGCGTCTCTCGGGGCGCGCTACTTCAAAGGCTTATAACTCGGCTCCTGTGAGAGCTATCAAAAAACTTTCAACTAATGAAATGTAGCCCTTATTATGAGCAATATTTCATTAGTTGAAAGTTTTTTGATAGCTCTTACAGGAGCCGAGATATAAGGGTTTTAAAAATCATGAAAATTCCTCTTTACATTTTCTGCGCTCAGGAGCTAGCAACTTCAAAGGCTTATAACTCGGCTCCTGTGAGAGCTATCAAAAAACTTTTAACTAATGAAATATAGCCCTTATTATGAGCAATATTTCATTAGTTTACCACTTTTTGATAGCTCTAAAACTAAGCGAGATATAAGGGTTTTAAAAATTAGAAGATGAAAAAAAAAGTTTATTCACAAAAAAAAATATTATAGAAAAAAAATTTAGTTAAATGCCCGTAAATTTCCATATATTTTCAATAAATTTCAGATCGATATTTCCAGATTTTTTTTCCATTCAAAAAATCCTTAATTCTTATATCCATTAATCACCAGGAGCGACAAGGCGACAGCAATACAGAAGAACACTCCAATCGCCCAGAATACGGTAGGCGCTTTTAAGACGTGAGGCTGAAAAAAAAAATTTAATTTTGCTAAAAAAAAATTCTAGACAAAGGGGATTACGGTAGCTGGGGGGCTGGGTACCGTAATAAACAGACACCGTACCGTAATCCGCTGGACGATCGGTTCCGAGTCATCGGTTATGAGCGGGGTCTCCATTGAGTCCTACAGTAAGAATTTTTTTAAATACCGTAATCCTATAAGTGCTACCGTAACCCAAGTTAGCTACCGTAACCAATGTTAGGTCCCATGTTAAGTTAGTTCAAAAATACCGGGGCACTGTGCCGTGTTTTTTGGGGTCGTCGATTTAGGGAGGTCATTGGGTAGTTCTGAATTTTTTTTGGGTTTTTTGGGACCACTAGACCCCTGCTAGACCCACTTGGGACCATCTACAATACCGCTCCAAAGAAAAAATTATTTTTTTTTAATTTCGACCATTTTAGCCATTTTCAGGCTCCTGGAGCTCGGATCTCGTGTTTCCGATCAGTCTGAAAATTTTTGGGGTCATAAAACAAACCTAAATTAGCCACTTGGCATTTACAGAATTTTTTAAAAATCGCTAGTTTTTCAGCTATTTCGGCTTTTCTGAAACACAATACTTTTTTTTTTTGGAAAAAAAATATTTCAAACCGTCGGTTTTAAAAATTTCAAAAAAAAAACCCGTCGGTTAAAAAAAAACACACCTTTTTTCATGTTTTCAGTGCAAAAACGGCCAAAATCAGGGCAAAAAGGGTGAGTTTCAGAAAAGCTGAAAAACTAGGAATTTTAAAAAAATTCTGTAAATGCCAAGTGGCTAATTTAGGTTTGTTTTATGACCCCAAAAAACATTTTGCCCATTTTCAGAGCTCCAGACCCCTGAAAATGGTCAAAATGACTGAAAATCTACTGAAAAACACTTTTTTCTATATAAACTTTTGAACGGTACTGTATTTCTGACCATTATACTTTTTTGGGACCATTATACTTTTTTGGGACCATTATACTTTTTTGGGACCATTTTACTTTTTTGGGGCCATTTTACTTTTTTGGGACCATTTTACTTTTTTGGGACCATTATACTTTTTTGGGACCATTTTACTTTTTTTTGGACCATTTTACTTTTTTGGGTCCATTTTCCTTTTTTGGGACCATTTTACTTTTTTTGGAACTACTAAAACCACCACTAGACCCCTTAGGGACCATCTACCCTTCACTAACCCCAAAGGAAGCCTTGCTCCTAAACCGATCGCTCTCAAGTGTCGAAAAAGCAATTGTGGCGACCAAACAGATGACGATTGGCAAACAAACGAGCACCAATTCCAATAAAGGCTCACTCCAGATTCGTTTGAATTGAACCGCCGCAATAATGATGGCGGTGAGGGCGATGGTGTAGGCGAGAATGCCGACGATACGATGGGCCCAGTTGAAGATGATACGACGGGAATGGGTGGGACCGCATCTGGAAAATGGGAAGGGTTACTGTAGCTCAAAAACTGAGTTCAGATTCGTGATCAGCGCTTAAAACTACCACGGAACCGTTTTTCTAGGCCTCCAGCGACACTTTTGATTTTTCTGGATTACTGTAGTTTTGGGTTACTGTAGCTAACGGGAAAATGCAGATTTTGAAAAACTGAGTTTAGATTCGTGATCAACGCTTAAAACTACCCCGGAACTCTTTTTCCTGGGGCTCTAGCGTTAATTTTGATTTTTCGGGATTACTGTAGTTTTGGGTTACTGTAACTCTCAGGAAAATGCAGATATCGAAAAACTAAGCTCAAATTCGAATTCCCCACCCTAAACTACCCCATAATCATTTTTCTCTGCGTCTCTATCTATTTTTTGAACGATTTTAGGGTACTGTAGTTTTGGTTCTGTGCATACACCGAGCGCGTTACGACAATTTGCGGACTTTTCAAAAATCACGTGGATACCGTCTAGATAGGGGTAAAAAGGAGCGGGGAATCCGAATCTGATATCGGAAATGGCAGAAAATGAGTTTTAAGCTATGAAATTCAAAACAATTTGAAAAAAAAAAGGTTTTTTTTTTGAATTTTTGAAATTATTTATTTTATTTTCAGGCTAAACTCACCTAAACAAGCTATTGATCGGTTGAGCCACAGCCAGAACAGACGAAATAACACCTAAATCGGTGTGAACTTCAGTCCAATACTTTGACCCGGATCCAGTTCCCTTCCAAGTCCATTGCTGGGAGATGAAGATACAAAGCATCGAAGTACAAATGCACACCACTCCCATCATATTAGCGGCACGATGAATTTGGAACCAAACCGCCATTCCAAACCATTTATCATCGGAGAATAAGTCTTTTCCTAATCTGGCGAATAAAAATCCCGTTGGGATGAAGAGAAGCCATCCGAAGATCATAAGAATGGCGTGGATTTTTGAAAAAGTTCGGCGCTGATCCTTGGTTAGCCCTTCTTGGATTACGGGGGTCAGGGAGTCAATGGTGAAAGGGGTGGAAGCCATTTCGGATAAATGGATCGTAATTGGTTGGTTCTGAAAAAATAAGGGATTACTGTAGTTCTAGCACCCTTAGCTTACCTTTTCAAATTCCTCAACTCCTAAATCCTTCTCGCAAATCACTGAATTTTCTTGTTTTTTCAAATTTCCTGATTCCTCATTGCAATCGACGGCTATCTCTTTTCCCTGGAAAATGTTCGTTATTTTTATCGAATTCAGCGTGAAAAACTAGTCCGGAACCTTTTTTCTAGGCCTCCAGCGATATTTTTGAGTTTTCAGGATTACTGTAGTTTTGGATTACTGTAGATCCCGCAGATTTCTAAAAACTGACCTCAGATTCGAATTCCTCGCCCTTTTTTACCCCCTAATCATTTTTCTCTGCGTCTCTATCTATTTTTTGGACGATTTTGGATTACTGTAGTTTTGATTCTGTGAATACACCGAGCGCCTTACGACAAATTGCGGACTTTTCCAAAATCACGTGCATACCGTCTAGATAGTGGTAAAAGGGCCCAAGGATCACGATTTTGATATTAAAAATTCTCCCGAACGCTTAGTTTTTGAGTTAAAGCAAAAAAAATTGAATTTGGAGTTTCATCAACCCAAAATTAGTTTAGCTGAATTTCAATGTCAAAATCGTAATCAGCGCTTAAAACTACCCCTTAATCACTTTTCTCTGCGTCTCTATCTATTTTTTAAAATATTTTGGATTACTGTAGTTTTGATTCTGTGCATACACCGAGCGCTCTACGACAAATTGCGGACTTTTCAAAAATCACGCGGATACCGTCTAGATAGGGGTAAAAAGGGGCGGGGAATCCGAATTTCATAATGAAAATGCTTAAAAATCACTTTAAAGGTGAGAAACACAAATAATTTTTTTTTATTTTCAAAAAAATCACTAAAAATTTTTTTTTCGAAAAACCAATTGTAAATTCGAATTCCTCACCCCTTTTTACCCCCTAATCATTTTTCTCTGCGTCTCTATCTATTTTTTGGACAATTTTGGATTACTGTAGTTTTGATTCTGTGCATACACCTCACGTCAAAATGCACATTTTCCAAAAATCCCCCAACTACCGTCTAAATAGGGGTAATCCACCTCCCCGAATCCAAATTTCCTATTCCCACCCTCCCAAACTCACTCCTTCCTGCCTCAAATACACCATGCCAAGTGTAGATGCCTCATTATAAATTCGCAAATTTAATTGGCTTCCATTTCGTGTCATCGTCACTTTAGTAGCCTCATTTGGTGTATAGCAAAATGAATTTGGTTCACAAGTGGGGGCACAGTAGACCGCACATGTGCCGAGCAACAAGATAGTCAGTTTTAAGAGCATCTGGAAAAAAAAGTTAAAAAAAAGAGTTTTTTTCAGAAAAAAAAGGGAAAAATCTAAGAAAAATTCAAAAATTCAGTGCTAAAGGGGGTTTTAAACCTAGAGGGAAAAAGGGGCGGAGCCTAATTTTCGCGAAAAAAAAATAAACAAATAGTATAGGTAACTTCCGGGAAAAATGATAAGGAAAAGAAAACAAAAAAACAAAAATAAACACCTCCAACGCATTTTTTATCAGTAAGTATAGACAAATATTAAGAAATTATATTTTTTGGAAAAAAAATAATTTCAAACCGTCGGTTTAAAAAATTTCAAAAAAAAACCCGTCGGTCTAAAAATTTTTTAACCCGTGGGTTTAATTTTGGTCCCATGGACCCACTTATTTAGGACCACCTACCCCGAACCATTAAATTTTAACTTTTTTTCCCTATGCCCTTATAAAAGAATAGCCTCCCCCAAAAAAACAGTAACCTAAATCAAGAGAAAAGAGACGTCGAGAGAAAAATATATGTATAAACGCTGGTATAAAAGTGTGTGTTGAATCGAAAATGATGGACGAGGGAGAAGAAAAGAGAGATAGAAAAAAGATCATTGAACGGGAGAAAAGGAAAAAAAGAAAGAAAAACGACCTCGAAAAGGAGAAGAACGAGAAGAAGAAAAGGAATCTAATTAAAAAATGAAGACGTTTTGGTGGTTGACGTATTGGGAAAAGGTTCAAAATGAGCCCGGAACTAAGGAAGAATACCAAAAAGTAAAAAAAAGGGCGTGGCTTAGTTAGTATCTTTTAAAAATCCAAATATCTCAATTCTGGTGATAGCTAGGAAAAAGTTGTCAACTGGAAAGTTGTTCAGCATGAAAAATTGGATATTTTGTTAGTTGGAAGTTTTTTGATAGGGCTAACGGGAAGCGAGATATAGGCGTTTGAAGTTGCGCACCCCTCAAAAAGAGACGCAGAGAAAGGGCGGCGGCTAGTGCGCTCTAACTGTCTGCGCCCTCTCTTGGAGGGGAGCGCTATTTCAAACGCTTGTATCTCGACTCTCGTAAGAGCTATCAAAAAGCTTTCAACTAATGAAATATAGCCCTTAACAAGCTCTACATTTCATTAATTGACAATTTTTTGATAGCTCTAAAAATAAGCAAGATATAAGCGTTTAAAAATGACATTAAGCTTTTCTTGGCCTTTTAGCTAGAGACCTCTGACTTTTCTATTTCGGAATATCAAAATCAGAATCTCTGACGTCTTGTTGTCCAATCTCCAAAATCTACTCCAAAAAATCCGAAAAATGTTGCTATTCTGAAAACAATCTTCTAGAAGCCAGCTAACTACGTCAATGGTCAACTACATTTTTTTCTGAATTTTCGAGAAATTTTTTTTTTGAAAATTCAGAAAATGATCGAATGGATTTCTAAGGAAAAAAATAAATTTTTTTCAAAAAAAAAAAAAATTGATCCCTTAAATAAAAAAAATCTAACAATAAAAAGTTACAAAACAATATGATACCTGACAAATTTCAATTTGTAATCAATATCACGTGTATCATCAGATAATCGAAAACAAAACATTAACAAAAAAAGAATCAAGAAGAAAAAAAATTGAAAGTAACAACAATAGAAGTTGGTGATCAGGTGGGATGGGTTCTCGAAGGTCATAGCTTAATTACATTTTTAAAACTGGTGTATCTCGATTCCTAGCAGAGATATCGAAAAGTGGTCAACTAATGAAATATAGCTCTTGTTATGAGAAATATTTCATTAGTTGAAAGTTTTTTGATAGCTCTTACAGGATCCCAGATATAGGCGTTTGAAATAGCGCGCCGCCGAAGAGAGACGCAGAGAGAAGGCGGCGGCTGCCTGCGCCCTCTTTTAGAGAGGCGCGCAACTTCAAACGCCTATATCTCCGCTCCCGTTAATGCTATTAAAAAACCTCCAATTAACAAAATATAGTTTATAACAAGGGCTACATTTCATTAGTTAACAATTTTTCCCCATCTCCATTTCTAACCGAGATACACCTCTTCAAAAAAAAACTTCAAAAAAAAAAATTAATTTTCCTTCTCTTTAAGGTCCTTTTTATATCACCTAATTTTCAACCTCCGGAAGGAACTCTCATGTGTTTTTATTTGCTTTTTTTTCAAAATATGATATTAGAGGAAGTTATGCAATGGTCAGACAATGCATGACACTTCCGTACAAGGTGATAAGGAATGGGGGAAATGACCACGGTTTCCGGTTCGAAAAATGATAGAAAAAAGTCAAAAGCCGAGTTTTCTTATTTTTTAGACCACAGAGCGCAGACAGTTAGACACTCTAACTTTCTCTGCGCCTCTCTTTCCCTCTCATCATTATTAAAACCCCTATAACTCGGCTCCTGTGATAGCTATCAAAAAAGTTTTAACTAATGAAATATTGCTCTTAATTAGGGCTACATTTCATTAGTTTAACGTTTTTTGATAGCTATTATGGGAGCCGAGATAAAGGCGTTTGAAGTAGCGCGCTCCCGAAGAGAGCGGGAGGCGCTCAAACTGTCTGCGCTCTCCAAGGGGTGCGCTACTTCAAACGCTCATAACTCACTTAGATTAAGAGCTATCAAAAAATTTTTAACTAACAAAATAAGCAATTTTTCAAGCTGAACAATTTTGCAGTTAACCATTTTTTGATAACTCTGACCGTTCTAGAGATATAACCCTTTGAACTTAGCCAATATATATTTTTTCAAAAATCCAAACACCAAAACCTCCAATTTTCGAAATTCGGTTCATTTTTACTAATTTAGACCAAATTCGATGAACAAAAGTGATTAGTTCCTCAAACTAGGTTTGTTATGTGAATTCCAAATTTTCTTATCTCATGGGGATGCAATCAGAGATCAGATGACTAATTTTTGGGTGAAAAATGATGAAAAATAGGAAAAAAGAGGGTTAAGAAAGTTGAAAAATGCTGAAAATTCCGATAAAAATTTCCGACAAAAATTCCATTTGAAACGGTAAAATAAACGGGGAAGCTAACTGTCTGAGCTTTCGGGCGCGGTATTTTAAACCCTTATATCTCGGCTCCGGTAATAGCTATCAAAAAGTTGTCAACTACAAAATTGATCAGCTTAAAATTTCACACATTTTGTTAGTTGACATCCTTTTTAATAGCTTTGGAACTAAGCGAGATATAAGCGCTCGAAGTTGCGCGTCAAAACTTTCTCCTAGCTCTGTGTCTCTTCCTCAATCGCTCTCTCCGGGGGCGCGCTACTTCAAATCTCTATATCTCGAGAACGGTGGGAGCTATCAAAACACTTTCAACGAACAAAATATAGCCCTTAATAAGAGCTACATTTCATTAGTCGACAACTTTTTTCTATCTTTTCTCCTAACCGAGTTATAAGCATTTGAAAAATACACATACTAAAAAAATTGATCTTCTAAATTAAAACCAAAAAATAATGTCGATTGCCTCATCTCTCTGTCTTTTAAGCCCTAGACCTTATCACCTCGTCTCCGTGCATTTTTCAATTTTTCGAGTAAAACCTTACATCATGACGTCTGCGTCTCCACGGCTCCCCGTGCTATTTCGTTTCCTTATCAATTGAGTTCATCGATGAGACCATCTTTGCTACTGATCTATCATTTGGAATTTGCAGGGAAGGTTGAAAGTTCATTTAGAAGAAAAAAAAGTGGAAAATTAGTCTCCATTGATCCTTTGATCCCTTTTTTTAAATTCCAAAAAACCAAAACCATTAATTTTTTGAACAAAACACAATATGGTTTGACGACCACTCCCTTCAACTTTCTTCTGATTCTATATAGTTTGATCTAGAAGACCAATTTCCCAAAAAGAGGAGAAGAAGTTGATAAAAGATGATATTGGGGGTATTTACTTCAAGGTTAGATTGTCTTGGCACGCGGCTTAATTGGCGCCAGTCGAGATAGGTTGGAAGAGGAAGTGACGTAGGAAAGGATAGTCCTTGAGATCCAAAATATTGTCAATATTTCTGTAAAATGATTTTGTTATTAAAAGCAAGCTAACTAGCTCAGAACTTACGTTCTTAGCTAAGGTTCGCTAGTAGTACTAAGTGCTACCATAGTTAGTACCTTTCGCTGAATAACCATAAGTACTTTAGAACCATAAGATCTTTAGCTAGAGCTACAGTAGCACCTTAAGTACAGTAAGACCTTTAAATTCAGCTTCAGAACATTTGGTAGTACCTAAACAATTAGTATGAACTTAGGTTGTTGTTTAAGCAGTTCCTTAAATAGTACTTCGTTTCATATGTAGTACCAAGGACTATTGGACCTTTAGGAGTCCTTTAAGTACTTCCTTAACTTTTCATGGTACTTAGTAATATGCTTAGGTAAGCAACTTCAGCTTAGATTTAGCTTAACGCCTTTAGGTCCTTCAGTAGTACCTTTAGCTGTACCTTGAAGACGTTGTTTAGCTAAGAATCTTCAATAGAACTTTAAGTATCCTAACTACAGCTTAGCTCAGCTTTAGGACTCTAAACATACAGTACCGCTCTAAACATTATATAGAAAAAAGAGTTTTTCAATTGATTTTCGACCATTTTGACCATTTTCAGGGGTCTGGAGCTCTGAAAATGGGCAAAATGTTCTTTTGGGGTCATAAAACAAACCTAACTTAGCCACTTTGCATTCACAGAATTTTTTGAAAATTCCTAGTTTTTCAGATATGCGGCGTTTTCTGAAAGACACCTGTTTTTTCACGTTTTCAGTGTAAAAACGGTCAAAAACGGGGATAGCTAAAAAACTAGGAATTTTCAAAAAATTCTGTGAATGACCCCAAAAATTTTCAGAATGATCGGACCCCTGAAAATGGTCAATATTACTGAAAATTAACTGAAAACCACTTTTTTCTATATAAACTTTTGAACGATACTTTTTTTTTGGGATCATTTTACTTTTTTGGGACCACTAGAACCACCTCTAGTCCATATTTTAAGTATCGAAACTACAGTACTAAGGTTCAGGTTAGCTTTAGGAACTTTAGTATCACTTTCCTTATACTTTACCTCCCAACCCTCTTCATACTTCTTCTCATATTTCCATAACCTTCTCAAAGATCGTTTTCCGACCTTCACAACATCCCCCCAAACACTTGAAATTCACCTTTATTTATTCTATTCAATTTCAATTTCAATTTCTTTACACTTCCCCCCCTTTTCCCTGTCGTCGTCGCTTTCCTCGTCTTCGCCAAAAAACTTTTATCGCTGTGGCGGGGGGGAATTCTCGGTGATTGTCTACTAGTTGTGTGTAAAGTATTAAAATTAACGTTTCTTTGACATTGACATTGACCAAAACCAAATAGGCTTACGGATTTTGATTTCGGCAAATTGTTCCCAATTCGGTTGGTGTGTGACGAAACTAAAGTTGATAAGAAATTGCCGTTCGAGGGGAGAAGACAACATGTGACGTCACAAGATGGAGATCAGAAATTAGAAATCCGTAAATTTGATTTTTGTCGTGCCGTGTCGTGCCGGATGGTGTAGGTGCCTCTTAGTTCTTGCCGTTTTGCAGTAATGACCTTGATCTCTTTATTCATGTTAGCATCACTTCCGGTCTAGCGGATTGTTATTGTAGAATTGAAATGATACTTACATTTTATTGTAAAATAATTTATTTTTTGTCTAATAATATTTAAAGCAAATTTAAGTATTGAATTTTTTTTTCGAAAAAAAAAATTTTTTTTTTCCTTCAAAAAAGTTAACCTTGTTAAAAGCGGTATATCTCGATTCCCGTGATAGCTATGAAAAAATTGTCAACTACAAAGTTATTCAGCATACAAAACTGCGTATTTCATTAGTTGAAAGTTTTTTGATAGCTCTCAAACTAAGCGAGATACAGGCGTTTGAAGTTGCGCGGCAAAGCTCCCTCCATTCTCTGCGTCTCTCCCTGGCGGCGGCGCGCTACTTCAAACGCTTATATCTCAGCTCCCTTAACCGCTATCAAAAAACTTTCAACTAACAAAATATAGCCCTTATCACGAGCAATATTTCATTAGTTAACCATTTTCCACCATCTTCACTAAGAACCAAGTTACAACCCCTCCAAAAAATCATTAAGCTACAACCCCAATAAAACTGACCCCGGAGACAAAAGATGGCTACTGATTTGGTTATCAACAGTTCTAACCAACCTGTACTACAACCTCCAAATTAGTTGTGTGTCTCTTTTTTTTATTTCATTTCCAAGTGTAATGTCATTTTCGTCTAATTTCTATTGTCCCCCCTCTGTTGTCCACTGATAACCAAACTTGACTGTATGTTTTTTTGGGTCCATCAAAAAGGGGGCGTGGCGAGAGAAGAAAGGCTGGTTTTAATTTGGCGGGAGGAGAAATTAGTGTATAAAATGGGTGAGGGGCGAACGTTTTTTCAATTTTTGGTTCCCTTTTTTGGTCAATTGGAAGGAAGAAAGGTTAGTGATTTGTTTTTGGTTGTAACTTGGTTAGGAGTGAAGATAGGGAGAAGTGGTGTACTAGTGAATTGTAGGGCTTGTTATGGGGAACATTTTATTAGTTGAAAGTTTTTTGATAGCTTTAACGGTTAGCGAGATATAGGCGTTTGAAGTTGCGCGGCGAAGCTTCCTCCTTTCTCTGCGCCTCTCTCCCCCGCTTTCAAAAAGGCGCGCTACTTCAAACGCCTATATCTCGAGAACGGTGGGAGCTATCAAAAAGCTTTTAACTAATGAAATATAACCCTAATTAAGAGCAATATTTCATTAGTTGACAGTTTTTTGATAGCTCTACTGGGAATCGAGATATAGAGCCTTGAAAAAGTACTATATAACTGAACTTGAAAATCTTGGTATTTTTACTTTTAGAGCTTAAATTTTGTTTTTAGAGCTTAAATTTTGATTTTCCAAGTTTTCATACTACATTCCTAAGCCTTACCGTAATCCTTATCCAAAAAACTAAAAAAACCTTTTTTTTTCCCCAATTCTCCCCTAAATTCATCGATAAAATTGAACATTCGACTAACTCCTAGTGATAGATGACGTAGGCCATGATTCGAGACGAAGACTTCAATCATCAAGTCGCCATTTGCTTCTTCAAGGTTATTCTTGTGTGTTTGTGATTTGATTTTTCCCTTCTTTTTTTCTCGTGATGATAAAAAAGTATCCTCCCACTTTTTGTTTCTTTGCCAATGGACATTGTGGGCGTGGCTAGTGGAAATAGATATTTTCCCCCATTTTTCTACTTCTTTTGTTGTGGTTTTTTGTCCGCGAGGAGTACAATATTTTCTTTTTTTCATCGAAATATGTTTTCTTAGCTATACTTGGTCTAATCTTAACAAATATAAATTCCAGAAAATGGTGCAAATCTGGCAAATGGAACCATACCCATGTGGTGATCCACGTCTCCCACATCATCTCTTCCCACCAAAGAAGATCACTCCGGATGAGCTGAGCAAGCGTACCGGGACCCTTTACTGGAAACTCGACACTCTTGACCAGGTAGCCCTTGCCAAGCGTCTCACAACCCTTAAACTGGAGCACAACTTCAAAAAAGAGGACATTTTCACTTTGGACGCCGAGACCACCGCTAACTTTGATGATAAGATCGAGGAGTTGTTCGAGGAATCGTCGGTGCCATTTGAGCAGGCGCGGATGATCATCGAGGGAACTGCGTATTATGATGTTGAGGATAAGAATGGGCAATGGGTTCGCATTTTTTGCGAGTATGGGGATTTGATTTTGATTCCGGCTAATACGTGCTTCAGATTCACTACTACGCCAAAGGTGAGGGTTGGGCTAAGCTAGGGGAAGATGGGCTGTCAGCTCAAAGCTATTTGGAGTTAGGCTAAGCTAGTTTAAGCTAGACTAAGCTAGGCTAAGTAAGGTTAAGGTAAGTTAGGTTATGTTATACTGAGTTAAGCTATACTAAGCTATACTAAGTTAGGTTGAACGATGTTAGGCTAGACTAAGCTATCTAAAGCTAGGCTAAGCTATCTTAGACTAGACTAAGCTATCTAAGGCTCGACTAAGCTATCTTTAGCTATCTTTAGCTATCTAAGGCTAGGCTAAGCTATCTTTAGCTATCTTTAGCTATCTTCAGCTATCTTTAGCTATCTTAGGCTACATTAGGCTAGTCTAAGCTATGTTAAGGTACCTTTAGCTATCCTTAGCTATCTTCAGCTATCCTTAGCTAGACTAAACTATCTTCAGCTATTTTTAGCTATCTTCAGCTATCTAAGGCTAGGCTAAGCTATACTAAGCTATCTTTAGCTATCTTAGGCTAGACTAAGCTATCTATAACTTTCTTTAGCTATCATAGGCTAGACTAAACAATGTTAGGCTGTACTAAGCTATATAAGGCTAGACTAAGCTATCTTTAGTTATCTTTAACTATTTTTTTCCAGAATTTCGTCAAAATGCGTCGTTTCTACAAGGAGGACGAATCCGACTAACCCCCCATGCTCTTTTCCATTTTTGTGCTAAATTCTTGTACAAAATCTCAACCCAAAAAAAAAAATGTTTTTTCTCTTCCCCCGGTAACAATTTGTCTTTGTAAATAGAGCCTCTTTAACTCTATCCTTTAACTTTTTTTTCTATATTGAATGAATACCATAACAAAAAAAAATAAATTTTTTCATGTGATACTTGAGACATAGATCCTAAGTGGTCATATAAAACAAATTTGAAGAGAACAACATAATTGTGAAAGGAGGAAGTGCCGAAGTGAACCTTAATCTGTGAAAATGAAATATACACTGGGAACTGGTTTCTGATGTCATTTTGATGGCTATAATGATACAATATAGTTTATAGGTATTATCAGGTAGCGCACGATGCGGCACGGAGGGGCACGATGAAAAAATCAAAGTGGTCCGAATGGTCCCAAAATTTTTGTGGATGTTTCCTTAAGTTTTTTAAGAAGTCTGACAAAATTTCAGGCAAATCGGTCCATTAGAAATCCCGAAATTCTGCTTTAAAATTTAGTATTCGACATACCATTAATACAGAAAACAGTGAAAACAGTGTAAACCAAAATTTCAGAGGTCCCAACTATCATATTCATAATCTCCATGAAAAATCCGAAATTTTAAGCCCCCATATTAACTATATTCCGAATAATTTGGTTTTTTGATTTTTTCAGGTATCCCTTGACACCAAAAAAAAATACCAAAAAAAAAATTTTTTTTTTTGAGAATTTTTATTTTTTTATTTTTTTTAATGTCAAGAGCTCATTAGCCCCAATCGAAACCAAAGCTCAAAAAACATGTCTCCGCCCACTTTAAATTAGCGAGGGGATTGAGCCATTTTCATTATTGAAAAAGCTTTTCTTTTTCTCTTTTTTTTTAAATTTTAGGCTCCATTTTTTTTTGGTTGAGTAAGTGATATTTGAAAAATATTTTTTTGGTTACACAAAGTTTAATTGAATTAAGGTTCTGATGATATTTATCAGGTATAGTTAGGAAGATGGTGTGTATCATAGTAGGATGATTAGTAGTAAATAGTTAGGGGAAGTTAGTGAAGTGTAATCATTAAATTGTCTTGGAAAACAAGAAAAAGGGGGATTTTTAGGTTTTTTTTAAATTTCAGTTTGCTACTGTAGTAGATAGCTAGAAGTTATTACAGTAGTAGTTAGTACTAGATAATAGATTCTCAAAGGTACTGTAGTTAGCTAAAGTTGGTTATTCTATTATCATAATGTATTTCAGAATTTTTTTGCAGGTTACTGCAGTTAGTCGACCCATATTTAGGCTATACCATGAAAATGATCGACTAGACAACCATTCTTAACACAGTGTTATAAAAAAGTACATCGTATTACAAAAAACGATCAACTAGAAAAAGTACCTTATCTTGGTCCTAAACTAAGCTAGACTAGCTAAAACAGGAATTTCTGCTATCTCCTAAAATCATGACTAACTAAATATTTTTTTACTGTACCTACTAGGGACCACCACTCGAAATTCAAACTTGTTTTTACTGATATTCATTGTTACAGACATTTCGAGGTTAAGGTCCTTAACCTCAAAATACCCAATCTTTTTTATTCAGATAAATAGTTCAAAAACGCAATTCAAACCCAAAATAATCTATCACATCACCTTAATCATCCTCACTTTACTAATTAAGAACCCTCGTCATTTTTTTCTTGCTAAGACAACGATAAATATGATCACATCATTTTCTGCTCATTTTTGATTCCACTTGTTCATTAGCTGAGAATTGATTTTTTTTTTCCTTCTATCCCAGGAGAGGCTTAGAGGAAGCTAATTTTTAAGAACAGACGTGACTTTTTGGGTTGGGACGTGAATTTTGGATAGTTTTTGTTGGGCAACTTGGATTTTTGGGTGCCCAGAGCGATTTTGGAAGGTTTAAAGGCGCATGTTTATATCCAAAACTTCTAGTTAATTCTAGGATAGTTGTGAATATAGATTAAGCCTTGTTGACTAAGTTTTAGGTTTTTTAGGTTATGGTTTTAGACTACTTTTTGACTTAGGGCTTATTTAGGGCTTAGACGGCTTATATTGACTGGAAACTGACTTTAATAGGTCCCTATAAAACAAATTCTAAGATTTTTTGATTTTTCATAGGTCCCTAGTTCCAAGCCAAGCCCGCTACCCTTAAATTTAGATTTTAGATCATCGTCATATCAGTCATCCCAAAAAAAATCGTTCCATCTCTCCTTAATCTATTTTCAACCGCTCATTAGCCATCATATGAATCACCTAAGGGACCTTCTAGCCAGTTTTTTCGAAAATTTTTATTTCAAAAATAGCTATTCGTCGCTTAATGACGCTTCTGTTTAGATTGATAAGGGGGAGTGACGATAATTGCGAGGTTTGGGGATTTCAGAGAATTTGTCGGTGTTTTTAGATTTAGTAGTTTTCTGTCTCTGATATTTAAGATAGATTTGGAGAAAAAAAAAGGAAAAAAATGTAGTGATTTAAGAAGAAAAAAAGTGAGAATTTAGATTTTGAATATGTGATAGTCTATAGTAGATAAGCCATTTGAAGTAGCGTATAAGCCATTTGAAGTAGCGTATAAGCCATTTGAAGTAGCGTATAAGCAATTTGAAGTAGCGTATAAGCAATTTGAAGTAGCGTATAAGCAATTTGAAGTAGCGTATAAGCCATTTGAAGTAGCGTATAAGCCATTTGAAGTAGCGATGAGCCATTTGAAGTAGCGTATAGCTTAGGACCTTACTGTAACTAGTTTAAGCTACCCCTGAGTTTTTGAAAAATTATTCATATGGTACCCAAAATTGCATCATTATCCTTTTTGATATATTGTTTGTTATACCGTACTATGGAGTAGCTTTTGAAACACACATTCTTAGGAAAAACGGTACCTACAGTAACCCATATTTAAAGGAACATACATTTTCTTCTGATTCGCTTTTTCTAACCTTTTTTTCATTCGAATTCCATTTTTTTTCTCTCATCTCGTTTTGAAAAAGAAGTGCCTCGTTTCTCTACCTTCTTCCGAGTTGACCACTTCTTTATAGCTTTATATTGCTCTAGCTCGTTTTTTCTTTGTTAACCTGTTGTATATAATTTGTTTAAGCTTTGTTTTTTTTTCAAAATTTGATATGATTGTCCTTTGATAATATCAAACATAGCTTAGCTTGTGCTTTTATTCATTTTACTCATTTTTTTTATGTTCCCATCCAATCTAGAATAACTTTAACAAAGTAGTAGATCAACCCATTGTTATATGGCTTTTAAGATATTTCTCAGTTTTTTTAAATCCAATTTTTTCAAGCTTACTAATTTCTAACTCCTAATCAACATGTACTTTTTTGCAAAACTCTTCTGTTTAAAAAAAATCACAACAATTCCTGCTAAGTAATGATTAGCTGATTGTTTTATTGATATCGCACAAAAAAGTGCTTCGAAATCGTTGATAGTTCAAGAACACATTCCAAAATAATTTTGCAATGTGCTTGTTTTGTTGATTCTAGAATTCTAAAGTGTGATTGTGATCAAAGAGATGAAGATGGGTGATTGAAGTTGCTTAGATAGTTGGATTAGAGATCACTATAGTCTTAGCTAATAAGAAGCTGCTAAGGTTCTCAATTGAAATAGTCAAGTCCTAAAAAATTGAAGCTGCTAATCTGAAAAATGTAGTTTCTAGCTTAAAGCAAGCTACTATGCGATCAATGATATAGTTAGCTTAAGTCCTGATCATTTAGGTACTTAAGCTTGATAGCTGGAATTGCTAGGCTATTATAATGGCTAATAGTCATATTGAAGTTGCTCCGATTAGTTAAGCTGCTGTGACTAATCACAATCTAATCATTCCCATCCATTTCATCCCGCTTCATCCCGCTAAAAGTGTAATTTGTACCAGAAATCTCATCCAACACACATTCCATCTTCTGAACACATTTTCTATGGCCTTAAAACCCCTATAATTGTCTTGAATTCAAGAGAATTGCAACTTGATCAGAACATAATAGCTTGGTAAATGTTATTTTTTGATTATAGTCTATAGTTTTTGATGGAGAACTTCGACGCTGTTTTAGATGTTGTATAGATGTTCATATTTTTAGAGAACAAAAACATCATCTTTTTGAAGGGCATGCCTGTCAATTAGAGGATTAGGTAGTTCTAGTAGTAGGTAACTAGTACCTGATTATTTCTTGAAAAGCTTAATCTAGCTTAATCCAGTTTGTTCAGTATTTTCTCATTGTTTTTTTTTAAGTTGCGTTGTACTTCTTACTCATCCTTAAATGTTTTTTATTTGTACTTTTCACAATGTTCCATAGTTTAGCTTATTCTAATCCGATTCTAATTAGCTACTTGCACTTTAAGTCATTTTTTAAAAAGTTCAAAATACATTCTACTTCATTAAAATTAATAAAAATAACAAAACAAAACACCCACCTAATTACTACTAGCTTCTGAAAAAAGACGCAGAGAGATTGTTTTGAATTTTGTTGCTCATATTCTGGTTTAGGGGAGTTATGCAAAAGAAGATGCATCAATTGCTGATCTAGGTCTAACTTTCTTACTTTTTGATATAATACTATTGCACTAAAAATAAAATACTGAAATATATTTTTTGGATAATGAACTTTGGATTATAGCTTATTTAAGACCATTTTTGAAATTCTAAGCCAATAATGAGAAAGTTAGGCTATTCTGAAACTTCTAGGCCACCAACGAGAAAACTAGGCCATTACTTGTTTTTTGGATTTCAAGGCCACCACTTGATTTTTGGTCCCCCAGGCTGTTTTTGGACTCCTAGTCGATTTTTAGATTTCTAGGCCATTTTTGAATTTCTAGGCCATTTTTGAGTTCCTAGGCTATTTTTAAGATTCCCAGGCCGTCACTTGATTTTTGGTCCCCCAGGCTATTTTTGGATTCCTAGGCCATTTTTGGATTTCTAGGCCACGCTAGGGGTTTTAGGCCATTTTTGGTTTCCTAGGCCACCACTTGATTTTTAGTCCCCCAAGCTATTTTTCGACTCCAAGTCGATTTTTGGGTTTCTGGGCCATTTTTGGATTTCTAGGCCATTCTTGGTTTTCTAGGCCACCACTTGATTTTTAGTCCCCCAGGCTATTTTTGGTTTTCTAGGCCACGCCAGGGTTTCTAGGCCATTCTTGGTTTCCTAGGCCATCACTTGATTTTTAGTCCCCCAGGCTATTCTTGGATTTCTAGGCCATTTTTGAGATTTCTAGACCATTTCTGGGTTTTTAGTCCCCCAGACTAGTTTTGGATTTCTGGGCCATTTTTGAGATTCTTAGGCCACCACCTGATTTTTGGCCCCCCAGGCTATTCTTGGATTTCTAGGTTATTTCGGTTTTTTAGGCCATTTTTGGATTTCTAGGCCACCACTTGATTTCTAGTCCTCCGGGCTATTTTTGGATTTCTAGGTCATTTTAAGAATTTCTAGGCCATCCCCTGATTTTTGGTCCCAAATGTCATTTTTGGCCCCTAAGCCCATTTTTGAATTTCTAGGCCATTTTTGAGTTCCTAGGCTATTTTTAAGATTCCCAGGCCGTCACTTGATTTTTGGTCCCCCAGGCTATTTTTGGATTTCTAGAACATTTTTGTATTTTTAGGTTATACTAGGATTTCTAGGCCATTCTTGGTTTTCTAGGCCACCACTTGATTTTTAGTCCCCCAGGCTATTTATGGATTCCCAGGGCATTTTTGGATTTCTAGGCCATTTTTGTATTTTTAGGTTATACTAGGATTTCTAGGTCATTTCAAGAACTTCTAGGCCACCACTTGATTTTCGGTTCTAAACTATTTTTAGTAAAAAACCTCCTAATCTATGATACATCCCAAACTTTCACTTCCAAATTTTTTTTCTGCTTAAAAGATTACAAATCAAAGCAATTATGTCTACATTTTTCATTCTATGATATGATACATATCACTGACATTATCGGGTCTATAATTGACTTTTTGAATTCATTTTTGAATTTTTTGAAACTGAAATAGTATAATCATTGCTTCAAAAATCTTGAACATTGGTTTTTTGAGTTGATCTCATGGAAACGTGTATTTTTAATTTTTTAGCATTAAACTAAATTTTATAGATTAGTCAGTCTAGAAGGAAGTTGGAAATTATTTGTTAAAAAAAATCGCGCTACTTTAAACTGGAATATCTCTGTTCTCGTCATAGCTAGCAAAAAATGGTCAACTAGTAAAATATTCAGCTTAAAATTCTGCGTATTTCGTTAGTTGAAAGTTTTTTGATAGCGCTAACTAGAAGCGAGATACAGGCGTTTGAAGTTGGGGAGAGACGCAGAGAAAGGGTGGCGGCTAGAGTACTCTAACCGTCTGCGCTCTCTTTCCCCGATTTCCAAGGGGCGTGTTACTTCAAACGCTTATATCTCGGCTCCTGTTAGAGCTATCAAAAATCTTTCAACTAATGAAATATAGCCCTTATTAAGAGCTACATTTCATTAGTTGACACCTTTTTGATAGCTCTCCTAGGAAGCCAGTTATCAACGTTTGAAATAGCGCTACCCTGGAAAAAAACCTACCCTGCGCCAATTTCCCGTTTCTTCCTTTGTTTTCCCTTTTCTTTATGACGACTCAAAAATTAGTTCCTTGTAATCATCTGTCTCACCACCATAATCACTGTTTTCCCGAAAAGTTTAGTCTCATCACGTTTTTCTGTGCTCCAGCCACTCTGTGATGCATCATAACATATAAATTAATATTTTTTTTATTATTAAAGTTCACCCTTTTCTAATTTATCAGCAATTCATTAAAAAAAAATTAAAAACGGATTGAAAGTACATCCCAAAATCTTTAAACCATCGTTAAACTTTGAATCGGGCTCCTCGGGGAAAAAGATCGAACTATTTTTTTCAGTTTCAGATTTGAGCACCTGAAGATGGACGCGCCATTGGATTGCATACTTTATACAACTCTAATCGCTTTTTTATTTGCATTCACTTTATTATTTTCATGTTTGGTAAGTTTTTTTAAAGGAATTTTAGTTTGAACTAATTTTATTTTTCTAGGGTTTATAACTCGGTTAGCTTGAGAGATAGCAAAAAATTGTTAACTAATGAAATATTACTCATAATATGAGCTATATTTTGTTAGTTGAAAGTTTTCCGATAGCTCCAATGGGAATCGAGATATAAGCGTTTGAAGTAGCGCGCCCCCAAGCGCAGAGAGCGGAGGTTCTCTAACTGTCTGCCCTCTCTTCCCCGCTTTCCAAAAGGTGCTCTACTTCAAACGCCTGTACCTCGGCTCCTGTAATAGCTATCAAAAAACTTTCAACTAACAAAATATAGCCCTTATTATGAACAATATTTCATTAGTTAACAGTTTTTTGATAGCTATAATAAGAACTGAGTTATAACCCTTAGAAACTTAGTTTCCGTAACTAACTGTTAATTTCTATGTTAATCACTTTAAAAACAATAGCGATTGTTCAAATTTACCAAAAAAATTATCCAAGAGTACTACAAAAATTATTTAGTCCCTTAAAAAATACAACGCCATCTCCAAGTCCTCCCCAACCTCAACTCGTCTTCTCGTCTGGTCAATGACAATTAGTGTTAACCTTCATGCCACTCTCTACTTTATTCTCTCGGTAAGCTGCCTAAACTTTTCAAAGTTCCTAAACAACTTAGCATTTTCTTTAGCTCTGGAATCTTATCCGCCAATATTACCCAATAATCTCAAATGACCTCGTCTGTTTCTGGCTCCAAGAAGCCAACATCTGCTCCAGATTGCTCATGTTGTTTTTAATCGGATTTTTGGCTTTGGAAATGTAAGATTAATCAAAAAATGTTTCAATTTCAAAAAAAAAAAAGATTTTTAGAATGCTTACCAATTGTAAATCACTATCAAAGACAACTGTATTCCGTGGTCTTATAGAAATAATTCTAGCGGTAAGTTCTTACGGTACACCTATAAGAGTTAGCTAGCTTATGGTTCAAATCTGAAATTTATTAGTTTCAGCTACTTCGGGGGAGAAACACACAAAGTCTTGGGGGCAATCAATGGATGAGGGTTACTGTAGAAGTTTGGGCACTTTGGGTTTTAGTTGTCTAGATCCTATGTTGTTATGACTCAGTTATTATTAAGCTATCTTTTATTTAAACTATTATTTCTCGATTTATAATGAAGATAGCAGAAAATGGTCAACTACAAAATTGTTCAGCAGGAAAAACTGATCATTTTGTTAGTTGAAAGGTTTTTGATAGCTCTTACGGGATGCGAGATACAGACGTCTAAAGTTAAGGAGAGGGGCCGCGCCACTTCAAACGCTCATAACTCGGCCCAGAGCTGAGATACAAAAAAGTCACTAACTAACAAATTATAGCTCTTATTATAGGCAATATTTCATTAGTTAACAATTTTTTTCTAGCTTTTCTAGATAAAAAGTTATTCGCATTAGAAAAAATATTTTTTAGCAAAATTTGGTTTCTATTAGGTTGGCCAGAAAATAATGAGTGGCGCGTTTGTCGAAG
This sequence comes from Caenorhabditis wallacei, assembly GCA_963932035.1. Taxonomy (NCBI): domain Eukaryota; kingdom Metazoa; phylum Nematoda; class Chromadorea; order Rhabditida; family Rhabditidae; genus Caenorhabditis; species Caenorhabditis wallacei. The sequence continues at coordinate 1,333,033 of OZ009934.1, forward strand.
TGTATTTCTCTTTCCAGAAAATATTTGTCGATAATTTTTTTTCATTTGAAAGAGCGTTTCATTGGGCATCTTTTCATTTTGTTTTATGTTATTTTTTTTCCTTAGAAATTTTTATTTAGAAAATATCATTCGAAAAAATACGCTTGAGAGTTTGGCTCTGATATGAGTTTAAGCTGAACAAAAGTGCCGCGTCATAGGTTTTCAAAGATGATTTTCCATCGAAAAATCAATGCCGACGTTGATTTGAGCGTTTTCGAAATGGCGATGAGAGCTTGGAAGACCATGAACACAGCAAGAAGGGTATGTTATGTGTATGGTGGAATAGCAAGGGTCTCGTTTATTTTGAAGTTCTAGAAAAGGGTCAAACAATCTCTGCCAAACTCTACAAAGTGGACCAAGTGCAATAAGCGCTGAAAGGTCAAGAATACAGCCACAACAAAATTCCTTCATGGCAATGACCGCAAGTGGCAAAAGTCATTCAGCAGAAAACCGAAGAGCTGGGCTAGGAAGTTCTCCGTCATCGTAGCTCTGCCTTAGCACCGCCTGATTTCCATTTATTCAGATCGATGCAACACTCCTTAGCAGAGGTGCACTTCAGTAAGAGCGACGAGATCAAAAAAATGGGTGGCCCATTACTTTCTGTCGCAGCCAGCAGTGTTCTTTCATAGAGGAACCCATTCTTTGCGTAGACGTAGGCGACAAGTAATTGATAATGATAGAGAATATCTTTTGGATTAGTATTGTCTATTCGGATTTTTTAAATAAATTTCATTCATCATAAAAACAACCATTCTTTTTTGGCCAACCTAATAGATTACGGTAGGTCGCCATAACTTCCAGATCCTTGCTTCCATTGGCATCTGCTACTTTTTTACCTTAAATGGGGTATCCGATGTTCCGTTTTCAATGGTAGCTCAGAATAAGACGGGTTTAAAGGATCTAATGATGAATTATGGGTATTTTGTGATGGTATTTTTTATTTTGGTCGTGGTAACCCTATTAATCGCCATTAAAAATAATCAATATCGAATGTGAGTTTTTCAAAAAAAAAAAGAAAAAATTAAAAAATTTTTTTTTCAGTTCCCCTTTAACCCTGACTGTCATTGTGACAGAGAACAAAATCAATTTTGGTCTCTTAATTATATTGTTCATCGAATTGCTCACTTTCGTGGCACATTTGATAATAATATACTTCTTGGCTGAATCTGAAATTGATCCGGATTACGAGATTCGGCAGTGGAGTTATGTAAGTTTAAATGGTATTCAACGCGCTATATCTTGGTTCTCGTTAGAGTTAGAGAAAAATGGTAAACTACAAAATTGTTAAGCATGAAAAGCTGCGTATTTCGTTAGTTAAAAGTTTTTTGATAGCTTTAACGGTTAGCGAGTTATAGGCGCTTAAAATTAGATGCCGCCGAGGAGAGTCGCAGAGAAAGGGCGGCGGCTAGAGCGCTCTAACTGTCTGCGCTCTCTTTTTAGGGGCGCGCTACTTCAAACGCTTATAACTCGCTGCCTGTGCTAGCTACTAAAAAACTCTCAACTAATGAAATGTGCAGTTTTGTAAGCTCTACAATTTTGTAGTTGAACATTTTTCTCTAGCTTTTCTCGTGTTCGAGATATTGCAGTTATAAAAGTCTAATGTATTTTTACGGTTGAAATGGGGGCGCGCTACTTCAAACGCTTATATCTCAGCTCCCGTTAAAGCTATCAAAAAACTTTCAACTAATGAAATGTTCCTCATAGCAAGGGCTACATTTCATTAGTTAAACATTTTTTGATAGCTCTAACGGTTAACGAGTTATAGGCGTTTTTAGCCACCCTACGCAAGTCTTATATATAAAAACTATTCCAGATCTTCCCATACACCTCACTCCTCTTCCCCGCTCTTCTCAACCTCACCTTGTACATCATCATATCCCGTCGCGAAAAAAGTGGGCGTACTGTAGAACAGCCCATGAGATTGAGTGTCATCGCCCCAAATAGTCAAGGAACCGTCGAATTCGATAACTTGGATAGACGTCCAATGCGTGGGCGTGGACAAGCTCCACTTGAGCCTCCGAGTCGGCATGTTGGGAGATACGGTCATTGAAAGGGGGGGAGTCTGATTTATATTATTTTTGTTGTCTTTTAGTAGTCTTGGTAACGGTATTTCGGATATTATCGTTGTTTTTTTTTTTAGGTATTATCGTTGTTTTTTTATTATTACGGTATTATCGTTGTTTTTTTTATTTCATCCCTTCATGTTAGTTTTTTTTTTTTTAGTTTTGAAGCGCGTTCCTTAAGCATAAATATTTTGAAAAAGGCTTGGCGCGATTTTTTTTAAATTATGATTTGTTTCATCAATTTTATATCTATCTATTATTATGATTAGTTATAATTGCTAATCATAATTTTTTCAGGGTTCGAAGGAGGTAAGTTTTTTTGAAATAGCGTCCGAAGTGGCTTTTGAAGTAGCGTAAGAAGTTGCATTCGAAGTAGCTCGTTCCAAAATAGTTGTTTAACATAGCAACAATCAAAGTACCATCATAGCCACTGTCCAGCTAGCTTAAGTAACTTTTGAACTAGCGTTCGAAGTAGCGTCCAACCTAGTGTCCAACTAGCTACCAATACCCCATAATACTTAGCTCAACCTAAATACACTACAGTAATCCCCTATCCCAAGAAACCAACTGCCCTTTCCATATACTAACCAATCTAAGTACACCACCCGGTCCCCAGGCGATTATGCGATTATGAAAAAAGCGTGTGATCAAGACTCAGAAAAATGAGACATCTACAATTAGACGACGCTTCTGACTTCTCTATGAAATTATTATGTGTTGGTTAGAGAAATATAGGAGTCACTTCGATTTTTTTTCTTCTTCTGTTGTTCTGGCTTAGTATTATAGATTAAGAAAAAAAAACCAAATTTTTTGTATAAGTAGTTTAGGCTATTTTAAGTACTATGATAAGATTTTTGGGATTTTTAAAAACTAAAATTTGGAATTTTTTTTTCGATTTTTCACTATTTTACTTAACTTTTTAAATCCAAAATGATTTTTATTTCTAATCAAAAAATTCTTAGGTAAACCATGAACATCAGCACAAACATCTCACAATGTGCCAACGAGGTTCAAATGTACCAACGAAACTCCAACTTGTTCAAGTCCAATGTCTACTCAAACACTGTCATCGCTGTATTAACTCTTATACTGAGTGTTAAGGCACGTTTTCGGCACCTTGCCATTTTAAAATAAGTTTTTTTAGACGATCCTCGTGATGATGCATAGATCGGTGTTCTCCGTCTCAACGAGCTTCTTGATCAGAGTTTTTCTGCTTGTTGTCAATGTCCATGAGATTATTTATGCGTTTATTCAGGTGGGAATTGGTGTTTTAAATAGTTAAAAAATGTTTTAGTCAGGTTTTTGAAATTTTGAAAAAATTGGATTTTCAGTCAAAAACTAATATTTCTAGATTTGACTGAGAATGATGTTTCCATCGATTCTAGTTGATTTTTTCAGCTTGATCACAAAAATTCATGAGTTTAGAGCCCCATATTGACTATATTTGGGGAATTTTTAATTTTTCAGAAAATTGGATTTTCAGTCAAAATCTGAAATTCTTAGATTTAACTGAAAATGACTTTTTCTCAGGTTCTAGTTGTTTTTACTAGCTTAATCACAAAAATTCATGAGTTTCGAGCCCCATATTGACTATATTTGGACCAATTTGAAATTTAAGAAAAATTGGATTTTCAGTCAAAATCTATAATTTCGCAAAATTCGTTTTTTCTCATTTTCATGAATATATTCGTAATCAGCGCGTTTTCCCGATTCAGAAAAGTATAATCATGGCATATTTTGGAGTGATTTGAAAATCGAAGGTTAGAGACGCAGAGGGCTCTCGTTTCTCTATCCTCCAACTTCAATCCCTTATATCTCGCTTATCTTAAGAGCTATCAAAAACTTCCAACTAACAAAATACTCAGATTTTTATGCTGAACATTTTGTTAGTTGATCGTTTTTAGCTATCTTTAACGGGAACTGAGATATAGCGTTTTCAATTTAGTAAAGAAAAAAGGAGAGGCGCAGAGTCTAGAATCATTTTTATTTGTTTTAGCTTAGTTAATCACATGTTTTTGATGTGTTTTGAACAAAAGAAGTGTTGAAATTGAAAAAAAAAAAGATTTCGAAAAAAACCGAAATTTAGCCCATAATAATGATAGTGCAATTTCCAAAAAAAAAAAAATTTTTTCGATAAATTCAAAAAAATCCAAATCAAGCTGCTTAGTCACGCAACTTCAAAAAAATTCCAGCTCTGGTCCCTCTACCGCGCAATGGTCCACTGGAACCAGCCATGCTCGATAATGTTCACCGAGTACGAATGCTTCAAGTACTACACCGCCAATATCGCTTCCCGCCTGATGATGTTGTTTATGCTATGCGCTTTTACTCTTGACAGGTGCTTAAATTAAAGATTAGCAAGAAAAAAATTGAATTTTTTTTTTAGAATTGTTACCCTTTGGATTCGGTCATTGGAGTCGACCAAGAAACGCGGATTCGTTTTGTTTGTTATAGCGGTAAGTTTAGTAGATGGCCTAACTTTTTTATATGGCCTAACTTTTTTTGGATGGCCTAACTTTCCCCCAATTCAGGCCATCTTCGCTACAGTATTCTGCATCAACATGACCAGCGACGGACCCAACGGCAACATCCAACCCAACTGCTACCAGCGTCTCGGTAGAAACGTCGAAGAGCTAAAAAACCAAATCTCCAAATACTTCTACGTTATCCTCGCATGTCTCGGACTCAACGTCTACACTGTAATTCATAGTTGTTTAATCAACAACAGTAAACAGTAAGTCTTTAGAAAGGATTATAACTCGATTAGCTTAGGAGCTATGAAGAAATTGTTAACTAATGAAATATTGGACATGATAAGGGCTATATTTTGTTAGTTGAACGTTTTTTGATAGCTGTTACGGGAGCCGAGATATAAGCGTTTGAAGTGGCACGCCCCTGGCCGCAGAGAGCGGCGGACACTGCGCCCTCTTTCCGAGCGGCGCGCTACTTCAAACGCTTATATCTCGGCTCCCGTAACAGCTATCAAGAAACGTTTAACAAACAAAATATAGCTCTTATTCAGGGCAATATTTCATTAGTTGAAAATTTTTTGATAGCTCTTAAACTAGTCGAGTTATAAGCGTTTGAAGTGGCGCCCCCTGAAAGGACGGCGGGTGCTGCCCTCAGGGGCGCGCTACTTCAAACGCCTGTATCTCGCTTGCCGTTAAAGCTATCAAAAAACTTTTAATTAACAAAATATAGCTCTTATTCAGGGCTATATTTCATTAGTTGAAAGTGTTTTGATAGCTCTTAAACTAGTCGAGTTATAAGCGTTTGAAGTTGCGCGCCCCTGGACACTGAGGACGGCGGCCCTCAGAGTCGCGCTACTTCAAACGCTTATAACTCGGCTCCCGTAACAGCTAACAAAAAATGTTCAACTAACAAAATATAGCTCTTATCAAGGGCAACATTTCATTAGTTCACACTTTTTCTCTATCTCTTACGTAAACTGAGTTATAGACCCTATAACTTTCCAGACGCCGATTCGACTTGGTCGCCCAAGTCAACAAACAAATCGAGCAAAACTCGGCCGTTGCTATCATGATCATCGTGGTTGGTCAATTGCTTTGTCTTGGCTTCTACTCGCTCTCTGTCAATGGTATTATTGATCACCCGGAATTTTTTGGGCCGATGAATAATGGGATTATGGTTTTGTGGTGTTATGTAAGTTAATTTTTAAAAAATTGCCTAGAAAACCAATGTGGCCTAGAATTCCTTAAAATGGCCTAAAAACCATTAAAATGTAGCTGATTTTGGGTGGCCTAACTTTTTTCAAAATGACCTAACTTTTTTTCTTCCAGACCTACCCCTACGCATGCATCTCTCTCCCAATCGGAATCCTCCTCTCCACAACCCTAATCAATAGACGACGCCGCGGACGCATCGGCTCTCTCATGGACAGAAATCAAAGCGAACAGCAGAACGACCATTTCAACAAGCTCAGTGGCGCTTGGGATAATGGATATGAGATGAGGGGTATCCCGAGAGTTGATTAATCCTGCAGAATTGTTTTGATCTCGTTATTAACCTCTTTTAATCTTGTACTCCTCATTGTTACAATTTATTTTGGTAGCAAAGTTCAAAAAGTCATAACTCAGTTCCCATAAGAGCTATCGAAAAAGTTTCAACTAATGAAATGTAGCTCTTATTATGCACAATATTTTGTTAGTTGACAACTTTTCGATATCTCTAATGGGAAGCGAGATACATGCGTTTGAAGTAGCGCGCCCCTTGATAAGCGTCCTGTGTTCTCAGCGCTGAGGGGCGCCCTACTTCAAACGCTTATAACTGGGCTCCCATAAGAGCTATCAAAAAACTTTCAACTAATGAAAATGTAGCCCTTTTAGAGCTCTATATTTCATTAGTTGACAACTTTTCGATATCGCTAATGGCTACCGAGATATAACCCCTAGAAATTTGTTCCCATAATCAATTGTCCCGTATTATCTCCACTCCTCATTTTATGTTTTCATCAATTTGAAAAAAAAGCGGCGAAGGTTCTCATTAGACTAAAGTTGCTTGTTCTTTGTTGTTAACATGTATTATTCCAAATAAATGATAATTATAACCAGACAAGCTAAGGGTTTATGAAATGCATGTGAATAATGTGATGATATAAACTAGAGTTTAGGAAAAACATGAGATTTCATTGAAAAAAAGGGATGGGGGTTAGAAATTATAGAAATTAAAAAAAAATACTGTAGATAAAAGTGAAAAACACTAAATCTACCGAATCGAGTGACAACAAAACAAAAAAATCATTTTTTTAAGTTCTCGGGGTCATAACTTAGTTCCCATTAAAGCTATCAAAAAATTGTTAACTAATGAAATATTGCACATAATAAGAGCTACATTTCATTACTTGAAAGTTTTTTGATGGCTCTAACAGGAGCCGAGATACAAGCGTTTGAAGTAGCGCGCCCCCAAGCGCAGAGAACTTCTCTAACTGTCTGCACTCTCTTCCCCGCTTTTCAAGGGGCGCGCTACTTCAAACGCTTATATCTCTGCTAGTTTAAGAGCTATCAAAAAATGGTTAACTAATGAAATGTAGCTTATGATAAGGGCTATATTTTGTTAGTTGACCACTTTTTGATATCTTCACTCTGGATAGAGATATAACAGGTTAAAACTATGCCATCTTCGAAATGATAAAATTAACTTTTTTTCTTAAAGATTAGCATAAAAAACCGTAATCTAACAATACAGAATCAAATACACTAAAACACTGCAAAAATAACGGATCATCCACCATTCCCGAATTCCATTCTTCCATTGATATCAGGCTAACAATAGCAGGAATATCAGGATTCCCCCCTCCTCCCCCTTTATGACTAAATTGATAAGAACAAGATTTCCCCCCCAATTTTCCATTCTTTTCCCCTCCATTTATCAAAGAATTTTTGGTGTTGTCTCCAAGTGACCCACTAAAAAAAGAGGAGACATGGATTAAATAAAACCACTCGAAAATAAGGTCACCCTTCCCTCTCCGTTGATAGATTTATATCTCTCTATTTTCTTTTTTTGCTTCGAATTTCGATAGCTTATTTTGGATTTTTTTGAATTTCCTTAACCCAAAAAAGTTCCAGAATGATCCGAAGACTCGGCGAGAAAACTACTCTCTATCGTGCTGAAAGTCCATCCCAAGCGTCGTTTGTATCTCAACATCATTCGGAAGTCTCACTGCCATCGGTGGATTATTCACAGGTATTTTTGAAGGAAACTAGTTAAAGATTGTGTGTGTTGTAGTCCTCGCGGACAACAGGAAGTTTTTTTTTCAATTTGAAATTGCGGTCTATATTTAATTAGATTTGTACTGCCCTTGTTACTAACATTGTAAGTAAACACCTAAAAAATACTGAACTAGCTGTGTAGTCCCCGTGGGCAAAATCTTGGAATTTTTCTTTCAGAATTAGACTCTAAAAATTGAAAAAAAAAATTCAAAAAAAAATTTTTTCTCAAAAAAAATTGTCCACGAGGACTACAAAACCAAATTTCAGTTTTTCGCTATTTTAAGGGGTTTAGAGTGATTTTCAAGGGTTGGTCCAAGAGAAAAAGTAGCTCAGCGTACAAAAATACATCGGATTCCATTTAAAAAATTTAATTTTTCGAAAAAAAAATTTTTGTCCACGAGGACTACAAAATCCAACTTCTTTGAATTTTTGTTTTTTTGATAGTTTTTTTTTAGTTCATATTTTAATATAAACGCTGTAAGCCCAGAAAAAGTATGAAAAAGAGGAAAATCCGAAATCCCAAGTTGTCCACGAGGACTACACAACCTAAATTCAGTTTTTCACTATTTTAAGAGGTTTAGAGTGATTTTCAAGAGTTGGTTCAAGAGAAAAAGTTGCTCAGAATACAAAAATACATCCATTTAGCTAATAAAAATTTGACTTTTCGAAAAAAAAATTTTGTCCATTTTGTCCACGAGTACTACAAAACTTTTTTCGCAAAACTTTCCAATTTTCCTCCCCCAAAATTCATCTTCTAGGAAGAAGACCGTCACTCGTGCAACACTTTAATCGCCGACGAATGGTCATCCTCTCATGACGTCATTCAACCGCTTCAGAAGCCAAGAGAGACGCCGACACCGCATGAAAGGATAATCAGTCGGCGAGAGATAGCGAACACCGAATCGGATTTGTGTAAAAAGGTATGAAAATGGAAAGATAAGGGATATTAAGTGCTTAATTGAATATGAGAAATCCATTAAGATAACTTTCACTAGGTCAATTCAACCGTATATATACATTAGCTTTTTATAATTGCTATATCTCAAAAACGAGAAAAGCTAGAGAAAAGCTGTCAACAACAAAATTGTAGAGCTTACAAAACTGCACATTTCATTAGTTGAAAGTTTTTTGATAGCTAGCACATGAAGCGAGATATAAGCGTTTGAAATAGCGCGCCCCTAAAAAGGGAGCGCAGACAGTTAGAGCGCTCTAGCCGCCGCACTTTCTCTGCATCTCTTTCCAAGGGCGCGCAACTTCAATCGCTTATAACTCGCTTAGTTTGAGAGCTATCAAAAAACTTCCAACTAACAAAATACTCAGTTTTTTATGCTGAGCAATTTTGTAGTTGACCACTTTTCGCTATCTCTGCTCCCAACAAAGTTATAACGGTTCAAAGTTTATGCATTAACATTTTCCTGCAATTTTCGAAATTTAAACAATTTCCAGCTCTCCCTAATCGTCGACCTTGTCTCCGACTTTGCTAACGACGCAAACCGCCTTTACGAAGGGGCCGATGAGCTTCTAAAAGAACTCAGAACCAAAATCCGCGTCTACATTTATTTCCTGGACGTGGAAATGGCGGATGTCGAAAAATTGTTGAGATTCAATGTGGATAGATCGACGATTTGTGATGAGCGAATTGATTGGTTGTTGCATTTTACGAAATGTCATGTGAGTATAAGAAAAAAAGAATAAAAAAGATTCTGGAGGTATGGGGAATTGAACCCCAGCCCTCTCCCATGCTAAGGGAGCGCTCTACCACTGAGCTATACCCCCGGCTGGCGACCTGCTTGCGGCAGGGCGTAGAGGAGACTGCCAAAGCAGCGGAAGGGAAAACTTATCAATAGAGCGCATTTGCATCATTCCAAAGCAAAAAAAAAACTTTTCAGAAAGAAATGCGTCGCGTCCTAAACGAATTATCCGAAGAAGTCTGCGAAGATCTCGAGACGTGTCTAGAAATGAGATCGAAGGGAGTTATTGGCAAGAAGCCAAGTGCTACTACTATATCTACGCTAGCTGGAATGAGAGATGGGATGTTAACTGCATCGAAGCTGCTAGGATGTCTGCCACGTCAAAGGGCATAAACTTTGAATGTTTTTTTTCTGAGAAAATTGGAAAAAAAATTGTTTATTTGTATTTTACACAAAAATGGGAACTATTTTCTAAGTTCAAGGGTCTATAACTCAGTTCTCGTTAGAGATAGCAAAAAAATGTTAACTAATGAAATATTTCTCATGATAAAGGCTATATTTTGTTAGTTGAAAGTTTTTTGATAGCTCTAATGGTTGCCGAGATAGGATCGTTTGAAGTGTCACACCCCTTGAAAAGCGGGCGCGCTACTTGAAACGCTTGTATCTCGGCTACCGTGAGAGCTATCAAAAAACTTTCGACTAATGAAATGTTCCTTATAATAAGAGCTATATTTTGTTAGTTAAAAGATTTTTGATAGCTGTCACGGTAGCCGAGATATAAGCGTTTGAAGTGGCGCGCCCGCCTTTCAATGCGGGGGCGCTCTAATTCAAACGCTTGTATCTCGGCTACCGTGATAGCTATCAAAAAGTTTTTAACTAATGAAATGTAGCCCTTATTATGAGCAATATTTCATTAGTTGAAAGTTTTTTGATAGCTCTAACGGGAACCGAGTTATGACCCCTAGAACTAGAAACTTTGTTTCCATCATAATTTTAAATTTAAAAAAATCAATAAAAATCAATACTTAATAGCAACCTCCCACGCACTCTTCAACTGTGCCATTCTCCCATCAATATTCTCATTTTCATTCGTCTTCGTCATCTCAACAATCTTAATTTTCCGATGATCAGAAATCCATCCCACACAATAAATGACGCTGAGGGGGAGGAAGCAGCCCGCGTAGGGAATTGTCTGGAAATTTATTTCTAAGAATAGATTAAGACTTATTCTGACTTACATAAGCGCAGAGAACAATATTATGAAAATATTCGGCGGAAATGCGAATTTTCGAGAAGATTAACCCGTAACTGGTGAGCACATAGATCAACATTGCGACGAATTGAGCCACCGAGATGATACAAACGGCTAATGAAGAGTTTTTGACTTCTTGAATGTTAAAGCGGACTTTTAAATTGAAACTTTGTTTTTTGGAGCGTCGAAGGCCGCAGATGATGATTATGTTGATGATAAAGCAGAGGGTGGCTAGGATGAGATAGACTCCCAAAGCGTATCTGAAATAACTCGGTTTAGGTTGGAGATAGGGGGAAATGGTTAACTAATGAAATGTAGAGCTTGTTAAGGGGAATATTTTGTTAGTTGAAAGTTTTTTGATAGCGGTTGCGGTAGCTGAGATATAAGCGCTGGAAGTTGCACGCCTCTTGGAAAGCAGGGAAAGCGCCCACCATTCTCTGAACTACGGTGCGCGCTACTTCAAACGCCCATATCTCGGATCCTGTAAGAGCTATCAAAAAATGATCAACTAACAAAATATAGTCCTTGTTGAGGGCTATATTTTATTAGTTGAAAGTTTTTTGATAGCTCTTAAACTAGCCGAGATTTAACCGTTTGAAGTTGCGCGCCTCTTGGAAAGCGGGCTGCGTTCTCTGCGCTACGGTGCGCGCTACTTCAAACGCCCATATCTCGGCTAGTTTAAGAGTTATCAAAAAGCTTTCAACTAATGAAATATTGCTCATAATAAGGGCTACATTTCATTAGTTGACTATTTTTTGATAACTCTAACGAGAACTGAGTTATAAGCGCTCAAAAAAGGTACCCAAAAAAAAAAAACGGTTTTCACTTACAGTACTCTCTCCAACGGAATATCTCTCTGCATAAAACACGAATTTAACTTGTACTTGACACTTGGTCCCTCGGAATAACTATACGTATTCATTCCAGCCGCTGCTATCACAGCTAACACATTCAAAATATATCCTTGATATTTGAAATGTTTAGATGAGGAGACAATTGAGTAGACCCTATCAATCAATCTATTTTTTGGTTGGATTAAGGGAACCAAGGAGATTGGCTTACCTTTCAATGGTCAAGGCGAATTGAATGAATATCATGAGCATTTTACAGAAGCCAACGATCCAGGTAACCGGATAGCATTCACATCCGTTGAAAGCTATGTTTTCTGGGTCATTTGAATAGACTACGGAGCGGTAGAGGGACCAACCCTGCAAAAATAAGTGGGTTAGAGGCCAAAATAATGGAAAATTCGGAATCCTTGTGAATTTTTAGGCTAGAAGGCTTTTTTCTGGGTCCAAATAAAGAAATTTTGATTTTGGTGTATTTTGGCGTTTTTTTTTAAATTCATTGCTTAAAAGTCATTTTCCAACATTTTCAATGTCAAATTTGGATTCCCCGTGTCTTTTTACCCCTATCCAGACAGTAGGCAGACGATTTTAGAAATGTCCGCAATTTGTCGTAACGCTCTCGGTGTATGCACAGATCCAAAACTACAGTAATCCAAAATCGTTCAAAAAATAGGTAGAGACGCAGAGAAAAATGATTAGGGGGTAGTTTAAGGCGTAGATCACGATTCTGAAGTCAGATTACAAAAATCTTCATTTTCCCTTGAGCTACAGTAATCGAAAAAACTACAGTAATCCAAAACTACAGTAATCCAAAACTACAGTAATCCAGACCATAGCTAATTGAGTCTTCTCAACTAGAATTACTCATTGTTTACCATTTTCTTCCTCTAGACAGACTAATCTGAAATGAGTAATAATTATCAGCGATGGCTAATTAGAGTGACTAAGTGATGATTAGAAGGAAAAGGATTAATTTTTTCATTTTTCTTGTCTAGGAACCTTAAAAACAAAGATCGCGAAAACAAGAAATCAAAGATTCAGAATTTTGGATTACGGTAGTTTTGTGAAAAAACAAGATTTTCGAAAACTGATTTCAGATTCGTGATCTACGCCTTAAAATACCCCTTAGCCACTTTTCTCTGCGTCTCTACCTATTTTTTAAACGATTTTGGATTACTGTAGTTTTGATTCTGTGCATACACCGAGCGCGTTACGACAAATTGCGGACTTTTCTAAAATTGCGTGGAAAGGGTCATGATAGGGGTAAAAAGACATGGGGAATCCGAATTTGACATTGAAAATGTTGGAAAATGACTTTTAAGCTATATAATAGAAATTTAAAAAAAAAAAAAGAAAAAAACGTTTTTTTTTTTGGAAATTCCGGGTTACTGTAGCTTACCTGTAAGCTAGCATAGCTCATGGCATGAAGATCCGCATAGACTATACTCATGAATAGAATTTGGCGAGTGGAACGATGGAAGACGGATCGGCGGTAGAGGAGGGTTAGAGCCTGGAAGGAAAGGCTAAGGATGATAGCTAAGGCTTAGGTGACTAGCTTAGGCTAAGCTTATAACTAAGCTAAGCCTTAAGCCTTACGCTAAGGATTAGGCTTACCTTAGTCGAAAACAACAGCGTCAAAATAGAAACAGCAATTTGAAACATTGCATTACCACGATACAATAATGAAGTCCTTGCGTTCAAAAGAAGCTCCGTAGCGTTAATATTCTCCATTTATTTTCGAGACAGAAGAAGAACAAAAAATCAGAAATGACTTAAGAAGTTACTCATCCCGACGATGGCGAGAAAACAAGCCTCAGACGAGTGAGAAGGGTCTGCTGATGAGAATCTATAATCATGGTCTGTTGGGACACGTATTTTTTTGAGTTGTGTCTAGCGATTAGAGGAATAGATTGGAGTTTGTGTGTGGGGAGAGCGCAGACAGTTAGAGCGCTCTAGCCTCCCCCGTTTCTCTGCGTCTCAATTATAGGGACGCGCTACTTCAAACGCTTATAACTTCTTTAGACCGAGAGCTATCGAAAAATGATTAACTAATGAAATATTGCTCTTGATAAGGGCTATATTTCATTAGTTGAACATTTTTTGATAGCTCTAACGGGAGCCGAGATAGAAGGGTTTGAAGTAGCGCGCCACTTGGAAAGCGGGGAGAGAGCGCGCCGCTCTCTGTGGTAAGGGGTGCGCTACTTCAAACGCCCATATCTCGGCTAGTTTGAGAGCTATCAAAAAACTGTCAACTAACAAAATATAGCCCTCATCATAAGCAATATTTCATTAGTTGACAACTTTTTTCTAGCTCTAACGGGAGCCGAGATATAAGGGTTTGAAGTAGACAACAAGGAAGGAAGGCATGCTGAAAAGGAACAGTCATCGACAAAACTATTTTAGGGGGTGTGTGAATAAAGGAAATTTCAGCATGTTCATTTTTTCAGGTTGGGGAAGTAAAAATATCAGGATCAAAAAATACCTCTCTTAATCATAGCAGCTTAAGTTAAGATTAGGTTAGCTCGTCATTTATTGTTGGAAGCTTAGCTGCTTGCTAACTCTGCTATCTTAGTCACAAAGATACCCTAATAGAACAGCACCATGCCCTTGTATTTAAGGGTCTAGTGCTATTTTGCAGTCAGCTATTTTTTTTTATATACCTAAAAATTCTACTGGGAAAATTAAAATATCAGAGACAACGTCAGAGATAAGTTTTTTGGTGAGAACAAGTTTATGATAGTCGGATGATAAAAATATGAGATCGAAGTTCTAAGAATGAAAAACTATATACTTTAAGTCTAAGTTCTTAGACAAGTCATTTCATGATGATCTAAATTCAAATTTTCAAAAATTAAAAAACAAAAAATTTCTAGGCTTAGTTATCTGCTAAGTTACAACTTCCATGAGAAAAGAAAATAACTACAAAACACAATTCTCATTCATTGTTTTCTTTTTATTCTTCCAGTTGCTATTGGCTCAAATCTACTTTGGACTTACTTACTTACTAGTTAGTCATATTAATGATATCAGCTTATAGTTTATAGTTCCTTTTGTTGTCCGGATTAAGAAGTCTAGCGGGGGAGATTAGAGGAAGTTCATGTTTTGCAGTGGTCTTAATCAAAAGGTAGGTTATTGTCAATATCCTAAAATAGAAAGACTCGAAGTTGCTATTTTTCAAATCGCTATAACTCGATTGCTAGCAGAGCTATCAAAAAAATGTCAACTAATGAAATGTAGCCCTTTTTAAGAGTAATATTTCATTAGTCGAACGTTTTTTGATAGCTATAACAATAGCGGAGTTATGGGCGCTTAAAGTATGGTAAAAGAGAACAGTATTTTTCTCTGCGTCTCTTCCCAACTCCTATATCTCGATATCTGTTGAAGCTATCAAAAAACTTTCAACTAATGAAATATTGCCCTTTTTAAGCTCTATATTTCATTAGTTGGCAACTTTATTGTATCTCTTAAAATAAAAGAGTTGTGAGTGTTTGAAGTAGCATAGTTACAGAACAACAGGGGCGCAACAGTTTTTAAAGTAATTTGATACAATATGAATTCAAAAAAGTGTAAGCAAAGCACCCGGAACAGAAAATTTTACTCTAAAAATAAAAAAATTATTATTATTCCAGAAAATGAGTCAACAATGAAATAAAATGTTCTTGCAGACAGGTGATATGATATGTTTTCTTCTTCAATGGGTATAGACCCTGTTAAGTTTGTGTCTCCATATTTTAAGCTTTTCCAGAGATCCGATAAATATTTTGTAGTCCTCGTTGACAAAAAACCACAAGAAATTGAAAAACTTTCGAAAAATTCCAAAAAAAAAATTGTCCACGAGGACTACAAAAACAAAATTAAGTTTTTCCTCGATTTAGGGGCTTTAAAGTGATTTTCAAGGGTTGCTCCAAGAGAAAAAGTTGCTCAGAATGCAAAAATACATCGGATACCATTTTTAAAAATTGATTTTTCGAAAAAAAATTTTTTTTTGTCCACGAGGACTACAAAACTTAAATGTTAGTTTTTCGCATTAGAGTGATTTTCAAGGGCTGCTCCAAGAGAAAAAGTTGCTCAGAATGCAAAAATACACCAAAAACCATTCAAAAAAGTTGATTTTTCGAAAAAAAAAGTTTTGTCCTCGAGGAGTACACCGCTTAAATTCCGTTTTTCCTGGATTTAGGGGCTTTAAAGCGATTTTCAAGGGTTGGTCCAAGAGAAAAAGTTGCTCAGAATGCAAAAATACATCGATCTAGCTTTTAAAAATTTGATTTTTCGAAAAAAAAAATTTTGTCCACGAGGACTACAAAACCTAAAAACCGGATTCTCGCTGTTTTAAGGGATTTTAAGGGCTCCAAATGGACTAAAATCTTTAAATAATTACAAAAAAAACATGCAAAACCCAGATTTTCTTTCTTTTTTCTGACTAACATTGTTATTCCCCAGCTTCCACCCCTTAATTCCATATCTACCTGGTAGCTAGTAGCCTAACTACCAGGAAATCAATCAAATTAAAGGGAAAACAAAGAGATCTTTATTTTTCTGATCAAGTGGGAGTTAGTAAATTCAAAGAAAGAAAAAAAAATCATTTCCAACTTTCCGATAACCGATTAAAATGGCTCTCTTGGGTGATGGACTCGCGAGTCACTGATAGAATACGTCGTTTTCGGCGGTGAGAGATCCATTGAATGAAGATAAGAATTTGAATTGGGACTAATAAAGTGGAGTATGGTGTTGTCTGCAAAAAAAGTGATTTTGAAAAATATAAAGTGAGTAATAAAAGAGGAAGTGGTTTTTGGTGGTTGTGAGGTTAGTCTAGACTAAAAATGACTTTTCCATGAATTCTAGATGTTACAGTAGGCTTATTTATGAAAATTCATGAGTTTGAGCCCCATATTGACTATATTTGAGAAATTTGAAAATTTGAATAAAATTGATTTTCAGTCAAAATCTGAAATTTCTAGATTTGACTAAAAATGACTTTTCCATGGGTTCTAGTTGTTTTTTTCAGCTTAATCACCCAAATTAATGAGTTTTGGACCCCACATTGACTATATTTGAGAATTTTGTAATTTTGAAAAAATTGGATTTTCAGTAGAAATCTATAATTTCTAGATTTGACTGAAAATGACTTTTTCTTAGGTTCTCGATGGTTTTTTCAGATTAATCACAAAAACTCATGAGTTTTGAACCCCCTATTGACTATATTTGGACCAATTTGAAATTTAAGAAATTTTGGATTTTCAGTCAAAATCTGAAATTTTTCAAAATTCAATTTTTCCCATTTCAATGTTTATATTCGCAATCAGCGCGTTTTTCCGATTCAGAAAAGTATAATCATGACATAATTTGAAAGAATTTAGGAAAAAGGTTAGAGACGCAGAGGGATCTCGTTTCTCTGCACTCTGTTCCCAACTTCAAACGCTTATATCTCGCTTCCCGTTAGTGCTATCAAAAAGTGGTCAACTACAAAGTTGTTTAGCATAAAAAACTGCACATTTCGTTAGTTAGCCATTTTTTGCTAGCTCTAACGGGAACCGAGATATGGCCATTTCAATTTTTGGACGAGAGACCCAGGCAGTTAGAGTCTCTGCGTCTCCCTAAAAAATTCAAAGTAGGGCTTGTTTATACTTTTTGGAATGGGGAAAACGAGCTGATTACGAATATTTAGGTTTCAAGTTGAAAAAACAACTCACATAAAACCATCTCAAGAAATTAGCATTCCCTAATTCTGGATCTCTCATAGACATATCCTGTAGTACATACATACTAACTGTATATATAAAAGTGACAAACAATTGAAGCAGGGAGTTTAAGGAGACTGCCATTAACGAATAATGTTGTTCCACTTTCAAATATTTCGACTTCAAATCATAATTCCCCTTTTTCCTATCATTCCACGTATACCACATCATAAAAAAGTCCATGACAGCGCAACAAGCCGCTAGAATAGTGTATGACGTCAAATTCGTTCTGAATAGGTTACTGTACTTTATCAATAGAGCGAATTTACTCACGAGCAAAGATTAATAGTGATATCGGTCTCCCTAAAGCAGCTAGTGGTCACTATTCCGGGATGAGGGCCTTGGAGATGGAGGAGCCAGCCGAGGGAGAAGGAGAGGATAACCTGAAGCGCGTTTAACTAGCTTATGGTTAGAGATAGCAGGAAATGGTTAACTAATAAAATATAGCTCTTATCATGGGCTATATTTGGTTAGTTCAAAGTTTTTTGATAGCTCTTAAACTAGCAGAGTTATAATCGTTTGAAGTTGCGCGCTATACACCGCTCTTTCTCTGCGTCTCGGCTGCGCGCAATTTCAAACCACTATAACTAGGGTCCACCAACTGAGGGGGGCGGCGCGCCGAAAACGTGTAACGCGCGTGCATCGCGGGATTCAAATGACTGTAACTCGACTTAGAATCGATGAATCTTTCCAAAAATTTTACTCCACATGCACGAGACACTATAAATTCATAATATCAACTCAGATTATAAACTTGTTCTTACGATTGAGTTTTAAAAGCGAGGAAACTGAAAAATTTTCGATTTTCGAGGTCTTCCAGAGCGAATACGCATGTTTTTATGAATTGAAATTAAAGTTTGGAACATACTTAAATGGATTTCGAAGTTTATTCAAAAATTTAAGGATGCAATTTTTTGCAATTTTCAGTCAAACTTTGAGAGCGTATAGAACAAAATTTTCAGTGATGACATATGGTTTTTAAAATTTTTTCACATAAAAAAAGTCTTCAAGTATCTACAAAATTTTTTTTAGCCATCTAGAGTCAAATTCTCCGAATTTATGCTCATGTTTGTACGTATGACTTTTAATAGTTCTCGGTTTTTTCCTATTTCCACCCTGATGTAGGTCGAATACGCAGGTTTTCAAAACATGATCCGACAGAATGGGGAATTTAGATCATTTTGTAATCGAAATTTCGAAAATTTAAGGATGCAAAAATGAAATAGGACTATTCAAACTTCCAATCCTACACTTTATTATACTTTATCTGGGTGATTGTATCTCATTTGCACACCAACCTTCTGTACGCCCTCGCAGCGGCGGCCAAAACCGGGCGCGGTGGCGCAGTGGTAGCGCTCTAGTCCACGAATCTTTTGGTGTGGGTTCGATTCAAGACGGTGGCGAGGCTCCGCCCACCGACACAAAAACAGTCAAAATGAGCGCTACAAAAACGACTGTAACTCGAAAACGAATGATGTTTTTTGACTGAAACTTCGGGAAACTCTTTGTTTAAGGCATTCAAATATATTACTCAAGGAAAAGTTTGAAAATTTACACTTTTTTGAAAAACCTGGTTGTCCCTAACTATAACTCTGCTAGTTTAAGAGCTATCAAAAAACTTTCAACTAACAAAATATAGCCCTTTAAACGAGAAATATTTTATTAGTTAAAAGGTGTTTGATAGCTCTTATGGTAGCCGAAATATAAGCGTTTCCGCGAGGGACGCAGAGAAAAAGGGCGCTCCACTTCAAACCTTTATATCTCGGCTCCTGTTAATGCTATCAAAAAACTTTCAACTAACAAAATACTCAGTTTTTTATGCTTAACAATTTTGTAGTTGACCATTTTTTTCTAGCTTTTCTCCTAACAGAGTTAACTTACCGCCAACACATTCAATATCTCTCCTCTCAATTTAGGATAACAATTTGAATAGCTCCGAAATAATATCACAATGATCCTATAAACCATTTATTTTATTTTTTTAAATTTGAATTCAATTTTAAGGGCTTACCTATCAATATTCAACGCTAACTCAATAGCTATAAACAAAAATCTAACGCAAGAATTGATGACATGTTGAAAAAAACATTCTTCACTGGTGAACATCATTTGCGTGGGGTCCGTGTACATAATGGATCGGTAAAGGGACCAAGTCTACAAAAATATTCTAGATACAGTAATCCCTGGGTTACGGTACCTCAATAATAGTGTAGGATAGGTTATGGGCGTTTCCATATACCAAACTGAAGATTAGGAGGTGGGTGATGGATTTGTTGAAGACTTGTTTTTCTTTTAGTTCGCGGATGGCCTAAAATTGCTTGAATAGAGAAAAAAAAGCAGAAAAAAGTATGAGGGAGAAAGAGAGAGGGAGAGAGAGATAAAGAGACGAAAACCATAGCGTCTAACCGTCTGCGCTCTCCTTCTCTTTTCCGCGCTTCTTTAGGGATTGGTAACTTTAAACGGTTATAACTCGCTTCTCGTTAGTGCTATCAAAAAATGTTCAACTAATAAAATATAGCCCTTATTAAGAGCAATATTTCATTAGTTGACCGTTTTTTGATAGCTCTTAAACTAGCAGAGTTATGGGCGTTTGAAGGCACCCTCATAGAAAGCGCAACTGTCTCTGCGTCTCGGCGGCGCGCAATGTCAAGCGCCCATAACTCGGCTAGTTTAAGAGCTACCAAAAAACTTTCAACTAACGAATTATAGACCTTACCAAGGCCTATATTTCATTAGTTAACAACTTTTTTCTATCTCCACTCCTAACCGAGTTACACCATTTTTAAAATGGCCAGCCAAAAAAACTTACATAAACCGACAAAACCAAGGCTATTAATGACACCAAATCAATATAAATCACATAAACACGAAAAGCAGGTGATGTTCTCAATGCTCTTAGATAATCCATTGAAGCAGTGACTGGTGTGAACGCATTCTCCCCGTAATCTTCCATTCGGCACCGACCGCCCGTGTAATTGGGTGTTCTGGAAATCAAAATTAAAAAAAATAGAAAAAATAGAAAAATAAAGTGATTAAGTGACATCAGAGAATATTTTTTGAAGAAAAATAGAAAAATCTAGGCTTAAATAAATGACATCAATTATCCACAGCTTACTTCCTTGTTGTATATATCTCAGAGCGAATTTGGTTATTTGAACCTTTTTTCAAAATTGAAATTAGACTCATTGAACATATTTTGAGGTCAGAAAAGGCTAAAAGGCTAAAAGATCAGCTTCAAATTTGAAGTTCAAAATAAGACATTTCTGAAGGTCAAATTTTAAGGATTTAAAAGGAAATCAGGAAAATTAGGGCCATTCTAATAAAGTATTTTCAAAGGATGCTATGAAAAAAAAAGACAGGAATGATTATAAAACTATAGTATACCGTACTAAGCATAGAAAAATGGGCGGAGTCCCCTAGGCTCCGCCCCCTTTCAAATAGTAATGTACCATCTCCACATTGTCATCAACATTTTAAATAATTCTTTCAAAACTGAAGATTTTTTGATTTTATCTTTTAAAAATTGAGATGACAATGTGAAGATTGCACTTTAATTATTGTATATTTCTACAGCTATAGGGGGCGGAGCTTAGATGGATTATTTAGATTATCTTAGATGGGTTAGATGGCTCCGCCCACTTCTATATACAGTCTTAATCATTTTCATGTTCCTTTCTTCTATTTTATATCATATTTTATCGACTATTTAAAAAAAACCTTTATTATAATTGCATGGCCCTTGGATTTGGGTTTTATTCTTTAAAATTTACAGTATATTCTATCAAAACCTCTATTAAAATTGCATGCAATAATATTAGCTTATCTGGAAGTTTTTAGATCAATTCAAGGAGCATGGTGTTAAAGGAACAAAGAGGTTTTTATGGAAGTCGAGTGGTTTTGGGACCAAATGAACCTTTTTTTAAATGGATCACAGATTATTCGAAATTATTTTAAAATTACTAGTTACTAGTTATTAGACTCAGTATTATGATGAAAATTGAATGTATAATTAGTGACTAATCAGTATTGTTCTTTGAAAAACTTGATTCTTGAAAAGTTAAGTCATTGATATAAGCTAGTAGACGTCATCAAGTACCTATAGATCTACCCGGAATCGAGAAAAGGAGCTAATTTTATTTACCCAGAAAAAAACATGCAACAAACTTCACCTTTTTTCCATAGCAGTTATTTGGCTTAAACTTATCCTATTTTTTTTCAGATGTTATAGAATGTATATAGGCTGATAATGTGAAAAGAAGCGAACCCTAATGGAAATTTCCATTTGATCAACTTTACAATGATGTCTTAGGTACATTTTTTGAGGTCAGAAAAGTTGGAAAAATATTGAAAGCAAGAAGTGACTTGTAAAAAGTGAGCAGGTGTTTTTAAAGGTTAAACTAGACTATTAAACGGATTAAAGAACATTTTTTTTGGGTTACCATTTTTGAGCGCGTATAACTCTGCTCTTGTAAGAGCTATCAAAAAATTGTCAACTAATGAAATATTGCTCATGATAAGGGCTACATTTCATTAGTTGAACGTTTTTTGATAGCTTTTAAACTAGCAGAGATATGAGCGTTTGCAGTTAGCTGAGAGAGACGCAGACAGTTAGAGCGATCTAGCCTCCCCCTTTCTCCGCGTCTCTTTCTAGGGGCGCGCAACTTCAAACGCCTATAACTCGGCTCTTGTAATAGCTATCAAAAAACTTTCAACTAATAAAATGTAGCCGTTATTATGAGCAATATTTCATTAGTTGGAAATTTTTTGATAGCTATAACGAGAGCCGAGTTAAATAGGTTTGAAGTTAAGCAAAAAAATGTTTTTTTCAAAATGACAACAAAAATCAACTTCATTATCAGAATCTGTCTCTTAAGTGACAAAAAAATCAAAATCGGAAGCGCTCCTTCCAATTTAAATGAAAAAAGAAAAAGGCTAGACTGGTCTTGATGATTTTCTAAAAAGCAATTTGCGTAAGTTCTATCCCCTAACGTCCACATAAATTTTAGATTATGAGGTTTGATGCCAATTTTGTCCGAGAGGAGTACACGGATTTTGAAAAATAAAAAAAAGAAAACCTTTAAACATTTTTCTGACATTTTTTAAGATTTAAAAGTCAATTTCCAAGGAAAAAATCGACATTTGAGTGTAAAGAGCAAAGAAAACTAATCTTTTGCGGGAAGTTGGAGGGTGTTACTTGGAATAAAGCTCTCTCGCTCGAGCCAAACATAAAATTAAAGGGATAATTGGAAAGGAAGTTGATCTTGTGATCAAACTTCCAATTTCCTCGGAATTTTCTTTTAACAAAATTCGATTTTTTTAATCTAGAAATCTAGAAACTTGAATTAAGCATGTTTTGAAAAGTATACAATTTTTGATCGACTATAACTCAGTTGCTAGTAGAGCTAGAGAAAAATTTTTAACTGATGAAATATTGAGCTTGATAAGGGTTATATTTTGTTAGTTGAAAGTTTTTCGATAGCTGTTACAGGAGCCGAGATATAAGCGGTTGAAGTAGCGCGCCCCCCGAAAAGAGACCGCAGACAGTTAGAGCGCCGGTCTCTTTGGCGGCGCTTCACTTCAAACACCTGTATCTCGGCTCCCGTTAGAGCTATCAAAAAACTTTCAACTAATGAAATATTGCTCATAATAAGGGCTACATTTCATTAGTTAAAAACTTTTTGATAGCTCTCAAACTAGCCGAGATATAAGCGTTTGAAGTGGCGCCCCCTGAAAAAAAATAGAGAATTCCTTTCAAAAAAACTTTATTTCCACATAACACTCAACTGATGAAAGTGATTTCCCTTATTATTCGTCAACTTCTTAATCTGAATTTTTCGATTCCTTCGTATCCAATAAATATAGACCAGGACAGCTGATGGCGAGATTATCGCGTTGAATGGGCCGGTCTAAATTATTTTTTTTGATTTTCAAAATAAAAAAATTTAAATTAACTTAAACTATACTTAAGCTATCTTAAGCTACCCTTAAAATTAAAAAAAAATTTAAAAACTCACATAAAACCATCCAATAACATTCGTATCATGTTCCGTCGCATTTTTCCCGGCTAACTCCGCAAAAATCGTTAGCAACAAGTCATAAAAACAAAAAGAAATGAGCTGAATAATTCCAATAATAATCACGGAAATCGTGGAAATTATCCCTTCTTTTCTCATGTATTCCGACATTATATCATAAGTTTTTCTGCAAATTCTTTAAATTTTTTGGTAAAAAAAGAGGTTTTCCAATTAAAACTCACTTATTCTCCGTTAATTTAACATAAAAAATAAGAAAAAATGAGCAAATTATTGAAATTGAGCATATTAAAATATAGGGGAATATGTGTTCTCTGTAAAAAAAAATTTTTCTATCTGTCAGTCAGCTGGCGGGCGCCCTCACTTTCTTATAGGCCCTCCTGCAAGCAGGTCGGCAGCGGGGGTATAGCTCAGTGGTAGAGCGCTCCCTTAGCATGGGAGAGGGCTGGGGTTCAATTCCCCATACCTCCAGATTCCTTTTTTTCCCTTTTTTTCTGAACAATAACTTACGTCCTCAAATCCAGAACCACATCTGATTCCCTAAAGCAGCTTGTCGTTAGCATCCCTTTTAGGGGTCCTCTACAATGTTGTTGAAAAGTGAATAAGCCGCTGACAACTAAAGTAGCCAAGCTTAGCAACATCCCATAATTAGATTTAGAGAATTTTTGGGAGTTGATGGTCACTGAGATTCGATTAATGATTAGTGCGGATTGAATGATTAAAGTGACGGTTTTAGTGTATTCATTGGTGACATGGTATGGCCAACATTCTTCGCTTCGGAACATTAGGTCATGGGGGTCCGGGGTGGTTTGGAAGGAGCGGATGAGGGACCAGTTCTGGAAAAAGGTTAAGTAAGGGGGATTTTGTAGTCCTTTTGGACAAGTTTTGGTTTTTTACTTATTTTAAAACCAAAAGTTCATTAAATTTTATGCTCCGCTGGCTTTTTTTTTCATTCTAATTTGAGCTTAAGATTCAAAAAACTAACCGAAAATCAAAAATCAAAAATCAAATCTTTTGAAAATCTACAGTAATCCCGTTATTTTTTCATTGAAACTCCTTGAAACCTAGATATTCGAAATCAGCTCGTTTTCCCCATTCCAAAAAGTATAAACAAGCCCTACTTTTGATTTAGAGGAGAGACTCTAACTGTCTGGGTCTCCCTATCACCTCTCCCAAAATTGAAGTGGCTATATCTCGGTTCCCGTTAGAGCTAGCAAAAAATAGTCAACTAACAAAATGTGTAGAATTGTAAGCTGAGCAACTTTGTAGTTGACCACTTTTTGATAGCTCTAGCGGGAAGCGAGATATAAGCGTTTGAATTGGGTAAGTACAGAGAAACGAGATCCCTCTGCGTCTCTAACCTTTTTCTTTCAAATTCTCCCAAAATATGTCATGGTTATACTTTTCTGAATCGGGAAATCACGCTGATTTCGAAAATATCAATAAAAATAGGTAAAAGTGAATTTTGGAAAATTTCAGATTTTGACTGAAAATCCAATTTTCTGAAAAATTTAAAATTCCCTAAATATAGTCAATATGGGGTTCAAAATTCATGAATTTTTGTGATTAAGCCGAAAAAAACATCTAGAACCCATGGAAAATGAGTTTTAGGTCAAATCTAGAAATTTCAGATTTTGGCTGAAAATCCTATTTTTTAAAAATTTTGAAATTTCCTCAAATATAGTCAAAATGGGGTTCAAAACTCATGAATTTTTGTGATTAAGCTGAAAAAAGCAACTAAAATCCATGGAAAAGTCATTTTCAGTCAAATCTAGAAATTTCAGATTTTGACTGAAAATAAATTTTTTTTGAAATTTTCCAAAAACCCCGATTTTTCATCTTCTTTAGCTAATTTAAATCTTTTTTTCAAATTAACGGTCAAAGACAAACCTGCAAAAAAACATAAGAAACATTATGTACATTCACAAAAACTACATCAGCAATAAGCAGACAAGTAGTGGAAGGAGTAAAGATCTGCTTAGAATATAGCTTATAAATTGTCTGAAAATTTCCAATTTTTAACTAAAAAATCATAAAAAACTTACGAAAAAAGTGATAAAAAGGGCAATTAAACATAGGAAATTAATGAAATAAACACTGCCTCGAAAGACTTCCGAAGTACGGATAGATAGAATAGTGGCGTCAGGGAAAGTAGACATTTGAGAGGGATTTCTGAAAAAATTTAAGAAAAAATGAAGAAAAAATATCATGAAAAAGCTAAGAAAAAGGGTAATTAATGGTTAGAAGATGAAAATTATGACGATTTTATTTTTTTTGAAAAATGAATCTTAAGCTTCATAAATGTCATAGATGAATAGACATACTAATTTTCAAAAAGTGTTCCCCGAAGATTTTTTTTTCTTTCAGACTAAGAAAAAAAATAAAAAATTTTTTCATCTGAAAATGAATAACAAAAAGTGCAATTCTTAAAATAATTTTTTTTTCCAAAAAAAAAAAATGGCTCATGAACTTGCCTAACTTTTTCAAAAAGTGATTAATTCGCGGTTTAATGAATTCTAGATGATTTTTTCGGCTTAATCACAAAAAATTCATGAGTTTTGAACCCCATATTGACTATATTTGGGGGATTTTAAATTTTTCAGAAAATGGGATTTTCAGTCAAAATCTGTAATTTCTAGATTTGACTGAAAATGACTTTTTCCATGGGTTCTAGATGGTTTTTTCAGCTTAATCATGAAAATTCATGAGTTTTGAACCCCATATTGACTATATTTGGGGAAATTTAAAATTTTAAGACAAATTTTATTTTCAGTCAAAATCTGAAATTTGTCAAAAATCAGTTTTTCCCATTTTCATGTATATATTCGTAATCAGCGCGTTCTCCCGATTCAGAAAAGTATAATCATGACATAGTTTGGAGTAATTTAAGAAAAAAAGGTTAGAGACGCAGAGGAATCTCGTTTCTCTGTACTCCCACTTCAAACGCTCATAACTCGCTTCCCGTTGGAGCTATCAAAAAGTGGTCAACTACAAAGTTGTTCAGCATAAAAAACTGCGTATTTTGTTAGTTGACTATTTTTTGATATCTTTACTGGCAATCGAGATATAGCCATTTCAATTTTGGGAGGAGAGACGCAGACAGTTAGAGTCTCTCCCCTAATTTCAAAGTATGGCTTGTTTATACTTTTCTGAATGGGGAAAACTAGCTGATTACGAATATTTAGGTTTCAAGTTTTAAAAAAACTCACATAAAAGCTTAAAAAAGCTAAGAAAAAGGGTAATTAATGGTTAGGAAACGAAAATTATGACGATTTTATTTTTTCTTTTTCGAAAAATGAATCATAAGCTTTTTTAAAAAGTCATGCTAGATGTTCCCCAAAGATTTTTTTGTCAGACTGAAAAAAACCAATTTTCAGATCTATTCATCTGAAAATGAATAACAGAAAGTACAATTTCTAAAAATCTTTTTGAAAATACTGATAGTTGAATTAAGTGTGATAACAAATAATGCTAACAATGTTCTAAGAGTCATAACTTAGTTCGCATTAGAGCTATTGAAAAAGTGTCAACTAATGAAATATAGCTCTTATTAAGAGCTATATTTTGTTAGTTGAAAGTTTTTTGATAGCTTTTAAACTAACCGAGTTATGAGCGTTTGAATTTGCGCGCCCTAGAAGAGAGACGCAGAGAAAGAGGGTAGAACACTCTGCGCTCTCCTTTTGGGGAGCGCGCAACTTCAAACTCTGATATCTCGGCTCCTGTAAAAGCTATCAAAAAACTTTCAACTAACAAAATATAGCTCTTAACAAGAGCAATATTTCATTAGTTGACACTTTTTCCCTATTTCTAATGGCAAGTGAGATATGCTAGTTTTCAAAACCATATTCCAATAATACCTAAAACACAAAAATCACTCTTGTAAAAAAAAACAAAAAGAAAAAAAAAGAAGAAACCAAAAAACAAGTAGCCCAAGTTATTTACCAAGAAAAAACAAATTTCCGGGTAATAATCTATAATTCCTCAGAAAATGCTCATAAAACGATATTTGACCTTCATATCGATAAATGGATTCAATGAAACAAGACACAATTTTAATAGCTATCTTAAAAATTTTGGTTTTTTTGAATTCCCGCCGGATTTAAAGATATATAATTATAGAAAATTTAGAATTTCTTTTCGAAAAAAGTGAAACAGACCAGAATCACATTCATATCGCTAGACATGTATTCAGTCAGCTGTAACAAGATTATTTTTTCAGAAAGACAGAAAACCCATCTTTTTGATGAGTAGGAGTTTACATTCTAAGGAAATTGAATATGACGTCTGTAGACAGGAATTGCAACAATTACCTAACAATAACAAAAACACATAAATCAGGAAACTTGATCATCTTTAAAACCGGGAATATCTCAGGAACCAGTAGAGCTACCAAAAAATAGTCAATTACGGAATTGTTCAGCATGAAAAATTGAATATTTCGTTAGTTGAAAGTTTTTTGATAGCTAGGACGGGAGCCGAGTTATAGGCGTTTGAAGTAGCGCCGCCGAGACACAGAGAAAGGGTGCGTCTAACTGTCTGCGCTCTCTCCCCCACTTTTCAGCGGTGGCCAACTTCAAACGCTCATAACTCCGCCAGTTTAAGAGCTATCGAAAAACTGTCAACTAACAAAATATCGCCCTTAACATAAGCTACATTTCATTAGTTAACCATTTTTTGATAGCTTTAATTCTAAGCGAGATATGAGCATTTGAAGTTGCGCGTTTAAAAAGTCTTATATCTCGGCTCCGGTTAGAGCTATCAAAAAACTTTCAACTAATGAAATGTGCAGTTTTTTATGCTGAGCAATTTTGTAGTTGACAACTTTTTGATAGCTTTAATTCTAAGCGAGATATGAGCATTTGAAGTTGCGCGCCACTTGACAGAGCGCAGAGAAATCAGAGTAGTGCGGTGGGGCGCGATTGCATACTTCAATGCTTAGACGACTGTGTCGACCGCCGAAAATCGGAAACAGTATTTTCTGATACATTCTAGCTTCTCTGCGCTCTCTCATCTCTCTTCCTGTCTTTTCTTAACCCATTTTCTCATTATTTCTCTTCATTTCCAACAAAACAAAACATCAAAAAAACAACATTCTAACAATAGAAAAAATCTATAAAAGAAACAACAAAAACCAGAAAAAAGAAAGAAACCGTTAGAATTACATGTTTCAAGAATTCGTGAGATTCAAAAAGGAGAGAGAGAGATCATAGGGAACAGAGAGATTTAGAGAGAAGTGATCCATTAGTCGAGAAGATTGAAACGATCGCTGAGCAACGGGCGGCCGCGTGGCGGTCCACGGCTGCGGAGTCCTCCTTGTCTTGGCGAGTTTAGTGGTGATTCTGGAATATTCTTTTTTTTTGAAAGGATATAGAGAATTGTAGTCCTCGTGGACAAGATTTTAGAGTGATTTTTCAAAAAACTTAGTTTTGGAGTCCTCGTGGACAAGATTTTAGAGTGATTTTTCAAAAAACTTAGTTTTGGAGTCCTCGTGGACAAGATTTTAGAGTGATTTTTCAAAAAACTTAGTTTTGGAGTCCTCGTGGACAAGATTTTAGAGTGATTTTTCAAAAAACTTAGTTTTGGAGTCCTCGTGGACAAGATTTTAGAGTGATTTTTCAAAAAACTTAGTTTTGGAGTCCTCGTGGACAAGATTTTAGAGTGATTTTTCAAAAAACTTAGTTTTGGAGTCCTCGTGGACAAGATTTTAGAGTGATTTTTCAAAAAACTTAGTTTTGGAGTCCTCGTGGACAAGATTTTAGAGTGATTTTTCAAAAAACTTAGTTTTGTAGTCCTCGTGGACAATTTTCTAGAATAATTTTGATTTTTGGAATTGAGGAGGATTGTAGTCCTCGTGGACAAGATTTAAAACAAAATTTTGAGGAAAATTTGTTGTCCGAGAGGAGTACACAGGATAAAAAATATCAAAATTATCCGTTTTTCATCAATAAATTACCCATTTTTGAGTGATTTATCGATAAAATCCAGTTTTTTGTGGATTTTTTCAATAAAAACTGAAAAAATCGGGTTTTTAGGTAAAAAATATGAAAAAATAATGGTTTTTCCGATATTTTGTCGATAAAATACCATTAAAAAGCCGGATTTTCAGGCCATTTTCCGATAAAATTAAGAAAAATGACGGTTTTTAGGGTATTTTATCGTCAAAATACCCTAAAAAATGAGTATTTCGGTAAAAAATACAATTTTTTTGGAAAAAATCACCATTTTTGATGATTTATGGATATAATTTCTGCTTTTTGTTTATTTTTTTCTACAGAAACCAATAAAACTATGCAAAAAGCGATTTTTTTGGATTTTTCTCAATAAAACCATGAAAAACCACGGGTTTTCGGGTATTTTATCAATAAAAACCTATTTTTTTCCGATTTTTAAGTGTTTTTTCAAGAAAACTAAGCCAGAATGATGGGTTTTTTCGATAAAATCATGAAAAATGAGGGGTTTCCGATTATTTTATGGAAAAATTACAAGAAAAACTGAATTTTTCACCAAAACTTGAGGTTTTTAGGTTTGTTTTATGGAAAACTATATCAAAATTATGGTTTTTACTGGAAATTTTAGTACAAAATTACTGATTTTTGTGTATTTTTTTATATAAAA
This sequence comes from Caenorhabditis wallacei, assembly GCA_963932035.1. Classification (NCBI taxonomy): domain Eukaryota; kingdom Metazoa; phylum Nematoda; class Chromadorea; order Rhabditida; family Rhabditidae; genus Caenorhabditis; species Caenorhabditis wallacei. The sequence goes on from OZ009934.1 coordinate 1,363,040, forward strand.
ACCTAAAAAACAATGAAAAAAGCCGTTTTTTAAGGGGGTTTCTTTTTGAAATATGAAAAATGAGGGGTTTCAGGCTATTTTGTCGATAAAATATCCGTAAATCCGGAATTTTCGCTAGAAATTGAGTTTTTAAGGACTTTTTCATGGAAAACCAGATCAAAATGATGATTTTTACTGAAAATTTTAGTCCCAATGACAAAATTTCCGGTTTTTTGTGTATTTTTTTCTCTATAAAAACCTAAAAAAAAATGAAAAAAGCGACTTTTTAAGGGTTTTCCTAGGTAAAACCATGAAAAATGAGGGTTTTCAGGCTATTTTGTCGGTAAAATACCCGAAAAATTGACTTTTCCTCGAAAAAACCGGATTTTTAGGCTTTTTCTCGATAAAAAATCTGTCAAAAACACAATTTTTGATCCTCTAAAACCTTAATTTTCGAAAAAAAAGCTCCTCCTTACGTCTCGAAGTCAATCCTCCCCTCAATGGTTGCGGTGTGGCCACTTTCTTCTTTCCACCGGCAATCAATGGCGAAAACGTTGCTCCGAGACGATGTTTCGAGTAGACAGAACCGGAATTCTCGGTACGTCTTCTTGGCGATGCTGTTCCAATCAGTTTCGGGGAAATTGAATCGGAGCAGATCGCGTTGACGGTGCGGACAGTGTCAATGGAGCTTCCAGTGGTCTGAAATTGGATTTTCCGGGTATTTCAGGCTTCTAGAAGACGATTTAGCCCATTTTTCATCATAAAATTGCTTTTTAAAGCCTAAAATCAATTTTTCAGACTAAAATCTCATTTTTAACCCTAATTTCAGCCTAAAACATCATTTTTAACGCATTTTTCGGCGTAAAATCCTATTTTCACTCTAAAATCCCCGTTTTAACTCATTTTTTGGCTTAAAAGTGCCTATTTCTCCTTAATTAAGCCTAAAATCCCCTTTTAAAGCGATTTTTCATCAAAAAATTAAATTTTTTCAGCTTAAAATCCTATTTTTAGGCCTAATTTCATCATTAATCTTTCCAAAACCCATTTTTCGGGTAAATTACCGTTTCTAAGCCTAAAATCCCTTTCAAACCAATTTTTCAGCCTAATTTCTCTTTTGAGCTCAATTTTCATCATAAAATAGCTTCTAAAACCCATTTTTAAGCCAAAAATTCCACTTTTCATCATAAAATCCCTTTTTAACCCAAACTTCAGCATAAAATCCCCTTTTTTAGCCTAAACCACCACTTTTTAATCCTGAAACACCATTTTTAACCCATTTTTCTACATAAAATCCCCGTTTTCACCCTAATTTCAGCCTAAAATTACTATAAAACCATTTTTCGGCTTAGAGTCCCCTTTTAAAGCCTAATTTTAGCTTAAAATCCCCTTTTTCACCATAAAATCCCTTTTTAGTCCATTTTTAAGACTAAATTGTCTTTTTATGCCAATTTTCAGCTGAAAATGCCATTTTTGACCCATTTTTCATCATAAAATCCGTTTTTAGTACATTTTTCAACCTAAAATCCTATTTTTAATCATAAAATTCCGTTTTCTGCCCTAATTAAACATATTTTGGCCTAAAAACCCTCTTTTAACCCATTTTTAGTCTAAAATCTCCAGTTTAGGCCATTTTCCAGCCTGAAATTCCTTTTTTGCCTTATTTTTCATCATAAAATCCAATTTTAAAGTCTAATTTCAGCCTAAAATCTTTTTTTTACCCCGTTTTAGCTCATTTTTCAGCCTAAAAATAGCTTACCGGAGCCCGAATTCCGCGAATCCGATCAATCGAGGTAGACCGTCTCGTCGGCGGTCTTCCCAACTTAATCGCATCCAACGGATCCTCCTCCTGGAGTCTTCTGGACACATTTCCATCGTTTGAAGACTGCAAACGAAGTCGTTTCTCTGGTGATAGAATTAACTGAGATTTCATCATTTCATCGAGATTTTCTATCTGAAAAACCCCAAATTTCTGGTGAAAAACGCCATTTTCAACGCTAAAAACCTTCTCCTCAGCGCGTCTCTTCGTCCCGTTCTTCTGGATCATCGTGGGTAGTTTGAAGCGCTCGTCGAGACTTCCGAACTGCAAAAAATCGAATTTTTCATGAAAAATCTGATTTTTAATGGAAAAATCCAAAAAAATCGATGATTTACCTCACTGGACGCGGAGGTCGAGTAGCCCGAAGTGTCGGAATCGTGTCGTTGTTGAGACATGCTGATTTTTCTGGAAAATGTGGTTTTTAGTGGTTTTAAACAGAAAATTCGTTGAAAATCGGGGATTTTAATGGTAAATTCAGCGAAAAATAAGCAAAAATAGAGATTTTAAGAGAAAAATCAAGTTTTCCCGGATTTTTCACCAAAAAAATCAATTTTCGGTGATTTTTTCAATGAAACAGCATCATTTTAGCGTCTTTTTCCATGAAAATCGCTTAAAAATCAACTAAAAACCTGCTAAAAACCAGAAAAATCAGAAAAAATTAATATTTTTCAAAATCCCCTGAATTTATCCATTCTTCAAGGGAAAAATCGAATTTTTACCAGGATTTCTATTAAAATAACGTTAATTTATCTATTTTTCATCGAAAAAACACAAAAAAAAACCAGAAAAAATCAAGAAAAACGGTTGAAAATCATTGAAAAAACTTTGAAAATTCAAATTCAAAAATTTGAATTTTTCTGCGTAAACAAGGATTACTGTAGTCGTTGCGAGACCCGATGACAGTTTAAATGGCTGCGCCTTTAAATTTTTCTGTGTTTTAAATGGATTTCAATGATTTTAAATTGAAAAATAAAAATAAAAACGGATTTTTTGATGTAATTAGCTAAATTTGATTAATTTCCGTTGATTTTAAGCCATTTTAAAGAATTTTCCATCAAAAATCGTGAAAATTCTTACTGTAATCAGTCCAAAAATTGCGTCCAAAACCCAACACCCTACGCACATGAACCAAAATCAAATTAATCAATTTTTGCAATGAAAAACAGCGATGTCTAGCTCAAATCCAGTTGAAAATGGGTCAAAAGTCCTGAAAAAATCGAAAAAATCCTTTAAAATCTTTAAATTTCCAGGGAAAAATCCGCAATTTATTCTCCAAATGCGTCACTATTCCGGGTTCGTCGATTTATCGATTATGGAGTCAGGCGACGATGAGAAGAGTCGATTTTGTGTCAAAGTGAGTGAAAATTGATGGTTTTAATATTGAAAATCAGAAAAAATCAATAAAAATCGGTAAAAATCGGGAAAAATTTGAAAAAATTCGAAAAAAAATTGTTTTGCTGAAACCATAGATTTTAGGCATAAAAACCCAATTTTAAGCTGAAAAAAACCAAAATTTAGGTCTTAAAACCCATTTTCAGACTATTTTTAGGTCTAAAACCCCTATTTTCACCTTAAAAACACCTTTTTAGGCATTTTTAGGCCTAAAGACCCTTTTTTCACACTAAAAACCCGTTTTAAGCCAATTTCAGGCCTAAAAACCCAATTTTAAGCTGAAAAAAACTAAAATTTAGGTTCAAAAACCATTTTTTCACCTTAAAAACCCCTTTTCAGCCATTTTTAGGCCTAAAACCCTATTTTAAGCTGAAAAAACCCAAAATTTAGGCCCAAAACCCCTATTTTCAGCCATTTTTAAGCCTAAAACCCATTTTTATGTCTAAAAACCCATTTTTAGCCATTTTTAGGACTAAAAGCCCAATTTTAAGCTGAAAAAACCCCAAAATTTAGGTCTAAAAACCCTTTTTTCACCCTAAAAACCCCCTTTTTAGACCAATTTTAGGCCTAAAAACCCAATTTTAAGCCATTTTAGTCCTAAAAACCCAATTTTAAGCTGAAAACCCCCATTTTCATACTAAAAACCCCTTTTTAGACCAATTTTAGGCCGAAAAACGCAATTTTAAACCAAAAAAAACCCAAAATTTAGGTCTAAAAACCCTATTTTCACCTCAAAAATCGATTTCTCATCCCCAAAACCCCCATTTCCAGATGCCTAAAACGTCTCCCTGAAGTCTCCCTAAACTGCCACGTCAGCGCCACCTTCTCGTTAAACTCATCGAAACTTCCAGAAAAACCGGATTACGGTAGGAGACTTTGATCGTGGCGAGACCCAAAAAACTGATTTTTTTTTGCAGAAAAACTCGAAAGATGCCGAAAAATCGCCGAAATAGAGCACGAAATTCGTCGTTTGGAATATAATTTGAGCAGAAAATTTTGAATTTTTTTATTAAAATTTTTATTGATTTTTTTTTGAAAAACTCGTAAATGTGGGCGTGGTTAAAAAAAAAAGGGGGCGGGGCTTATTTTCCAAAATTATTATGCAATAGCGCCGCAACCGTAGGATTTCAATTGGTGGTCCCATTGATGACGTGATGGTATGGTTGTTGGGGAGGATGAGGATGGGGAGGTGGTGGCAGGAGGTGGCACGATGAGAGGAATGAATTCATCGCTGGGATCTGGAAAATGATGGAAGGTTAGGGGTACTGTAGGTACAGTAATCCTTTTTTTTTTGAAATTTTGACTTTTAAGGGTTACTGTAGGTACAGTAATCTATTCCTACAGTAATCCTTAGTCTTTGTATTCTAAGGATTACTGTAATCATTTTTTATTTTTTTTCCAAATTTCGTGGTACAGTAATCCTACAGTAATCTTAACCTAAACTACAGTAATCCTAAAAACACCGTTTTCTAGTTTTTAGTCAATCTGGGATTACTGTACTTACCGTAACCCATTTTTCTAGTTTTTTTCCTGGTTATGGTAGCTAAAGTACAGTAGTCCTTGGCTACAGTAACCCTACAGTAATCCAGAAAAAAAAATCAATTTTTTCAGGAAAACTTGTATTTTGTAGTTTTTGTAGTCTTTGTAGTCTGTATTACTGTAACTACCGTAACCCATTCGTCTAGTATTTTAGTACAGTAATCTAGTTCTACAGTAATCCTAAATACCATAATCCTACAGTAAACCTACAGTAATCTCAAAAAAATCACTTTTTTTTTGGAAACTTGTAGTTTTTGTAGCCTGGATTACTGTACCTACAGTAACCCATTTTCACGATTTTTTTTCAACTTTCAAAGTACAGTATTCCTACAGTAATCTAGTCCTACAGTAATCTTGTTATACCGTAATCCTATATCTAGAAAATCCAAGAAACCCGTAATCTTACAGTAATCCAAAAAAACCCCTTTTTGAAAACGCTACCGTAATCATTAAAAAAAATATATTAGGTACTGTAACCTACCGTAATCTAGTTCTACAGTAATCCCATAATACCGTAATCCTTTTTTTTTAAGTCCAAAAAGACAGTAATCCAGAAAACCCCCTTTTCGAGAAGGCAACCCTAATAATTTCGGTACAGTAATCCTACCCTAAATACAGTAGTCCCTACAGTACCCCATCAGTAATCTTGTCCTACAGTAATCCCTACAGTAACCCAAAAACAGTAATCCAAAAAAAAAACACTTTTTGATAAAGCTACCTTTAACCATGTTATAATTATTTTTAGGTACAGTAATCCCTACAGTACCCCTACAGCAACCTTATCCTACAGTAACCCTACAGTAATCCTTCAAAAAAAAAAAACGAAAAATCACCTCGTTGCTCTGACTGTCGTTGGCCAGTTTTCGCGACACAACCGACGTACCGTCTTCGTTTTGCGCGTGCATTTTCCGCAATCTGCAATTTTTTATTGATTTTTTCAGCCTTAAAAGATTACTGTAGCTGTAGATTAATATATAAAATAATAAAAAATAAGCATTTTTTTAAAAAACTAAAATAGATTTACAAAACGAGACGAGACGACGACGAACTAAGAACGATATTTGAAACTTACCAATAGCTGATTGGGACCATCTTCTAGTATTACACTAAATTTTTATTTTTTTTTTAACAGAAAAAAAATCAATAAATCAATAATCCCCCTTTAAAAAAAACTCACTTATTCCTATTTTGCCGCATAAAATTCTGAATCTTCCGTGCCGCCGCTTGCCGCTTCCGATGCCGATAGCGATAAGCGACTTGGATAGTTGTAGCGGCTCGTTCACGAAGTAGCGTCGAATTGGTTTTAGGAACTTGAATACAGATTGTTTGGCCATCGAGAGTTGGGTGTTCGGGAACACTTGCGATGACGGCTTCAACGCTGGCGCCCTCTTCTTTGTCGTCGCGCTGGAAGTTCTTTGTTGGAATGGCTATAACTCGGTTATCTTGAGAGCTATCAAAAAATGGTTAACTAAGAAAATATAGACCTTGTTAAGAGCTATATTTCATTAGTTGAAACTTTTTTGATAGCGGTTACGGTAGCTGAGATACAGGGGTTTGAAGTTGAAATCATGCGCTTAACTTCAAAGGCTTATAAATCGGCTAGTTTAAGAGCTATCAAAAAACCGTCAACTATTGAAATGTAGCCCTTATCATAAGCAATATTTCATTAGTTGACACTTTTTTGATATCTCTTAAACTAGCGGAGATACAGGCGTTTGAAGTTGCGCGCTGCCGGAAAGAGACGCAGAGAAAGGGCGGCGGCTATCTCTCTGCGCTCTCTTTTCGGGGGCGCCCATCTTCAAACCCCCGTAACTCTGCCACTTTGAGAGCTATCAAACAACTTTCAACTAATGAAATATAGCTCTTGTTAAGGGCTATATTTCATTAGTTAAACATTTTTTGATAGCTCTTAAACTAGCCGAGATACAAGGGTTTGAAGTCTGATCCATGTACGCAACTTTGAAGGCTTATAACTCGGCTAGTTTAAGAGCTATCAAAAAATGCTTAACTAACAAAAGATAGTCCTTTTCAAGAGCTATATTTCATTAGTTGAAAGTTTTTTGATATCTCTTAAACTAGCGGAGTTACAGGGGTTTAAAATTGAGCGAGAGAGCGCAGACAGTTACAGTACTTTAGCCACCATTTCTCTGTGCCCTCTTTTCGCGGGCGCTCAACTTCAAACCCCCGTAACTCGGCTAGTTTAAGAGCTATCAAAAAACTTTCAACTAACAAAATATAGCCTTTAACAAGACCTATATTTCATTAGTTGACGATTTCCCTCTAGCTATAACCCCCACCGAGTTACATAGCCTCAAAACCAGCTACCAATAAAAAAACCCAACCTTTCTCATCCTAAAATGCTTCTGCACCACAATCGCCGCATTATGAAGCTTCTTAAAATAGCAAAACTGCTTATATCTCCTATAACACCCTTGAATTTTCAAAGCGGCACGCCTCTCCAAATCCTCCTGTCTTCTTGTGGTATTCCGGGCGCGATAGACCCGGTAGGCGCGTTGGATGACCATAGCCGCTTCGTAAACGTCGCGTTGTTCATCGTCTGAAAAACGCTTAGATTAATTTTAATTTTGAAAAAAAATCCTTGATGGTCCCGAGCTAAGCCCTCACCACAAAATCCTCTATACAATAGATGATCATCAGCGTCCAACGCCGACCGCTTCGGGTTCAATTCTGAGAACACCATGATGGTTTTTTAAAAATTTTAATGGTAAGGTGTCCGGGACCAAGGAGAGCTGGGGCCCTGGAAGATCGAACATGGCTCGATGCTAGATGAGTAAAGAACGGAGATGGCGGAAAACAACGGAGAAGAAAAATGTTATCAAAAATGTTCTAGCTTGGATCTCGTGATAGCTAGCAAAAAATTGTCAACTACAAAACTGTTCAGCATAAAAAACTGAGTATTTTGTTAGTTGAAAGTTTTTTGATAGCTCTTAAATTAGCCGAGATATAAGGGTTTTACGGTTTGTAGGTGGGCCAAACATTAAACGCTCGTAACTCGGCTAGCTTGAGAGCTATCAAAAAATGGTCAATTAATAAAATATTGTTCTTGATAAGCGCTATATTTTGTTAGTTGAGCATTTTTTGATAGCTCCTAAACTAGCTGAGTTATGAGCGTTTGAAGTAGCGCGCCCCCTTAAGGGAGACGCAGAGAAAAGTGTCTGCGCTCTCTCTCTCTCTCTCTCTGAGGGCGCGCAACTTCAAACGCCCGTATCTCCGCCAGTTTAAAAGCTATCAAAAAATGCTCAACTAACAAAATAATCCTTTTAATAAGGCCTACATTTCATTAGTTAACAACTTTTTTCTAGCTCTCATGCTAGCTGAGATATAAGCGTTTGAAGTAGCGTCATACTAAACAGCGCGCAAAACCAAAGTCTAGGGGACCACACACTCGGTGGGCGAGTTCCCAATTCCTGGGAACGAAACTGATCTCTTTCTTCCTCCTCCTCCTCTTCGCTTCTAACAATTGTTCCCTCAATTGACGTCATTGCTCTCTCCGCTAGTTCCTGACCTAACCTCCCAATGGGTCATTTTCTTGATCTGCTGATCGATTTGGAGGGGGGAAAAAGCGGGGGTAGTCTGTAGCTTAAGGGGGACGGAGTGACAAAAGTAAATATTCGTTCAAGTGGATGGTTTTTTTGCAAGAAAAAAAAGAAAGTTTTTTTTTTGAAAGAAAGAAAAAAATGGTGATCGAAAATCGCTTTTTTTCTTTTGGAAATTCTGTTAATGTTGATGTTTGGAGCAATCATATGAAAAAATTATCAGAAACTATTATTTTTTTGCTTTCGGGGTGATAAAAATGATAAGAAAAATGGTTTTGACTCGAAAAAAAGTTTGAGGGTCATGTGCCTATAGGGCACGCAACTTTAAACGATTATAACTTGATTTAGGTGGGAACTACCAAAAAATGGTTGACTAACAAAATATAGAGCTTGTTAAGGGCTATATTTTGTTAGTTGAAAGTTTTTTGATAGCTCTCAAACTAGCTGAGATATAGGGGTTTGAAGTTGGGCGCCACCAAAAAGAGCGCGCTCTTCGTAAGGGCGCGCAACTTCAAACGCTTGTATCTCGGCTAGTTTAAGAGCTATCAAAAAACTTTCAACTAATGAAATATAGGCCTTAATATGAGCAATATTTCATTAGTTGACACTTTTTCCCTATCTCTAATGGAAATCAAGATATATTGCTTTGAAAAATGCCCCTAATTTTCTCCACATTGCCAAACTTGGTAGGTATTTTATCTTCACATTTATATCTATCTTTAGATTTAATCTATAAGAAAAAAAACGTAATTTCCTACAGTTATCTTGACAAAACGACTACGTTAATCTTGATAACGGTTGTGAGTATTTTGAAAATTTTGAAAAAAAAAATCGAAAAAATTTTTTTTCCAAAATTTAGATCATTGCAAAACGGTCATATCTCGATTACTGTAATAGCTATCAGAAAGTGATCAACTAACAAAATATAGCCCTTATCATAAGCAATATTTCATTAGTTGACACTTTTTTGATAGCTCTTAAACTAGCCGAGTTACGAGCGTTTGAAGTGGCGCGCTCAAAAAACTCTATATCTCGCTTGCCATAAGAGCTTTCAAAAAACTTTCAACTAATGAAATATTGCTTATCCCAAGGGCTATATTTCATTAGTTTACCATTTTTCGGTATCTCTAAAGGTCGCTGAGATAGAAGCGTTTGAAGTGGCGCGCTCCCTCAAAATCAGTAAAAAAGCAAAAATCCAGCTTCCGGTGCCACACCAAGCCGCAGGCAACCAACAAAAAAACAAAAACAAAGAAAAATTCCGCACAATTTCTATTTCACACCTGGATCACATCAAAAAAATAAACGACTCAAAGGTACGTAAGACTAGGTAATCCGAGATTCGAGAGAAACAAAAAATGAAGGAAGGCGACCGATCGACTAGACACAGTGCTTTTTGAAAAGGGCTAAGAGAGAGAGAGAGAGAAGGAGAGAAAGGTGGAGCTTCTCCCTATCTCTTCAAGTGTTCGATTGACGTCAATCGAATCTTCGGGGGTCATCTTTTCTCAAGTATTCGGGAATGAGCAGAAAATAGATATTGGTGTTTGCACAAACTGAGGCGAACTTTTCCCCAGGTAGCAATTTAAAACGCTTATATCTCAGCTAGCATAAGAGCTAGAAAAAAGTTGTCAACTAACAAAATATAGCCCTTAAAATAAGCTATATTTCATTAGTTGACAACTTTTTGATAGCTGTTACAGAAAGCGAGATATACGCCTTTTTCTGAGCACGCATCTTTAAGAGCTTATAACTAGCTTAGAATTAACGCTATCAAAAAATTGTTAACAAGTGAAATATAGCTGATAATATGGGCTATATTTTATTAGTTGAAACTTTTTTGATAGCTTTTAAACTAGCAGAGATACAAGGGTTTGAAAGTGACTTCGAGGAGAGACGCAGAGAAAGGCGCGAGCGCTCTGTCTGCGCTCTCTCACCCCGCTTTTAAAGGGAGCGCTACTTCAAACGCCTGTAACTCCGCTAGTTTAAAAGCTATCAAAAAACTTTCAACTAACAAAATATAGCCCTCATCAAGAGCTACATTTCATTAGTTAACAACTTTTTTCTATCTCCATTCCTAACCGAGTTATAGTCGCTTCAAATCGGAAAAAAACTTTTTTTTTGGAAAATCTTGTCTAAGCTCAAACTTCAAGGAACCAACAAGAAAAAAAAGTTCTTTTCTGCAACCCTGTCTTTTTTGTGAACCAAGAGAGACGTCAGCTGCAACAAGAGAGAGTGACACAAGTACTCTGGGAGGGGAAGGTTGTGACGTCATACAGGTTGTCTTGTGAATTTCATGTGAGCCACATGGGTCACGGAGGAATTCTTAGGTTTGGCGGAAGGCGGAAGTAGGAATTCCCCGTATCTCATAAAATAGACGGAAATCGACAATTTTTTTAAAAATCGAAAAAAATCCGATTCCACCAAAAACCCCGGAATTCCGTTTTTAGATGGAAGTCCCGGAAGCTACGCGGAAGTCGGAATTCCGTTTAAAAACCCACCATTATATTTCAAATTGGCTAGCCTCTGCTGAATTGGATCCACAAATCGATCCACATGATGTGTGAAGAATTCGCCGAGGTCCCTGAAATTGGTTTTAAAATTAGTAATATTGTTAGCTAAACTAAAATAGCTACCGTAACCTATCTAATGGAATTTTTTTTTGATAACCCACTTCAAACGCCTATATCTCGGCTGTAATTAGCGCTATCAAAAAATGATCAACTAGTGAAATATTGCTCTTGTTAAGGGCTATACTTCATTAGTTAACGACTTTTTGATAGCTCTCAAACTAGCCGAGATACAAACGTTTGAAGTTGCGCGCCCCCGAAAGCGCTCCCAGGCGTCGCGCAACTTCAAACGCTCATATCTCGCTTCTCGTTAGAGCTATCAAAAAATGATCAACTAGTGAAATATTGATCTTATTAAGGGCTATATTTCATTAGTTGATCATTTTTTGATAACTCTTAAACTGGCCGAGATACAAGCGTTTGAAGTTGCGCGCCCCCCAAAAAAGAGAGCGCTGCCTTTCTCTGCGTCTCTTTCCGACAGCGCGCAACTTCAAGCGCTAATATCTCGCTTCCCGGCAGAGCTATCAAAAAATTCTTAACTAATGAAATGTAGCTTATAATAAGGGCTATATTTCATTAGTTGAAAGTTTTTTGATATCTCTTAAACTAGCCGAGTTACGAGCCTTTGAAATTGCGCGCCCCCGAAAGCGATACCAGGCGTCGCGCAACTTCAAGCGCCCATGTCTCGGCTCCTGTTAGAGCTGTCAAAAAACTTTCAACTAACAAAATATAGCTCTTTTCATAAGCAATATTTCATTAGTTAACAATTTTTCGATATCTCTAACCGTAACCGAGATATACCTCCTGAAAACATACTTATCAAAATCCAAGGTATCACTTTCAAACGTGTTGGCTCGCGTTGAGGATGAAGCAAATGATCTGTCATCGAAGAACTGAAAAACTTTAGATTAACCTTATTCCTAGCCGAAGTAGCTTACATTAGTAGCAAACAACTGTGCCGATGGGACCGTTTCGGGTTCCCTTGTCATAAGCTCGATATAATCATCCACAATATTTTCCGATGGATTAAAAACCCTCTCCAAAATACTATCATCATCTGGGAATGAGGAAACCTCTGAATTCCTCTTAATCCTATCTGGCAACGCTTCAATGATCTGACGAGCTAAATCAGCCATTCTAGCTCTCGCATTCGGTGTCACCACTATCCCGGGGCTCGTGACCGCCTGGAATAGTCTAGCCATTTTAGGTGAGTCTGGAACATGGACATCTGTATCCATTGCAATCTCCACATGAAGTTGTTCTGTTCCATTTGGATCACAACACGACTCGCAATCCTCATCACATTCCCTTGAGTTCCCTGCTTGGAGCACGGACGTTCCTTCGTACATTTCTGACATTATCGAGTAGCTTGAAGTTGCTTCTCTTAGTAGATCATCGTTTCTTTCGGCTATGGGGGTTCTTGAGATGTTGCCAAGATCGGTGCTGAATGGGTTGCCGTTGGTCATTACCCAGAGCTCGGTGGCGTTCACGCGCTCTTCTTCGTTGTCTGGAAAATTTCAGTTTAATGGGTGGGGGGCACGGTGGGGCACGTTTTCAGGTTAATTTAGGGGTTTTAGGCAAGGCACGGCTTAGCAAGGCCTGGCACGGCTTAGTATAGGTTAGCACGGTTTGGCAAGGTTTGGCACGGCTTGGCAAGCCTAAGCAGGGCTCGGCACGGCCTGGCACGGTTTAGCACGGCTTTTTAGGCTATTTTCAAGGATTCTAGGCCATTTTAAGGGTTTCTTGGCTTAGTATGGCTAAGCAAGGCTAGGCAGAGCTAGGCAAGGCTAGGCAAGGCTCGGCACAACTTGGCACAGCTCGGGACTACTCGGCACAGACTGGCACGGCTTAGCACGGCTTTCTAGACTATTTTTAAGATTTTTAGGTCATTTTCAAGGATTATAAGCCATTTTTAAGGGTTTTTAGGCTTAAGACGGCTCGGCACGGCCTGGCACGGTTCGGAACGGCTTTCTAGGCTATTTTTAAGATTTAAGGTCGTTTTTGAGGATTCTAGGTCATTTTCAAGGGGTTTTAGGTCATTTTCAAGGATTATAGGCCATTTTTTAAGGGGTTTTGGGCTTAGTACGGCTTAGAGCGGTTTAAAATGGCTTGGCACGGCTTGGCACGGCTTAGCAGGTCCTGGCACGATCCGGCACGACACCTTTTTAGGCTAATTTGGATTTATGGTTATTTAGGTTATTTTTAAGATGTTTAGGTCATTTTCAAGGATTATAAGCCATTTTTAAGGGTTTTTAGGCTTAAGACAGCTAAGCAAGGCTCGGCAAGGCTAGGCAAGGCTAGGCAGGGTTCGGCACTGCCTGGCACGATTAAGCACAGCTTTCTAGACTATTTTTAAGATTTTTAGGTCATTTTTAAGGGTTTCTAGGCTTAGTATGGCTAAGCAAGGCTAAGCAAGGCTAGGCGCGGCTTGAACGGCTTGGCGCAACTTGACAGGGCATTCTAGGCTATTTTTAAGATTTTTAGGTCATTTTAAGGGTTTTAGGCCATTTTTAAGGATTCTAGGCTAGTTTTAAGGGTTTTTAGGCTTGGCACGACTCGGCACGACTCGGCACGACTCGGCACACTTCAAATCCAATTTCTAAGCTAAACTTTAGTAAACTCACTCTTATCCGACAACATATCAATCAAATTATCCGGCGCCATATCAGCCGGAGTCCTTCCCCGATCGTCCATCACATTAATCGCGTTTCCATCAATCGACATGATAAGTCGAGCTGTTCTAGAAGCTGAGAATTTGAACGCCGTGTGAAGTGGCGTCGAACCGTCGCTATCTCGAGCGTACAAGCTCAGCTCTCGACATTCCGGAATTTTCCTGCTAAGGTCTACTAGAACCTCGAATAGCCGGTCATAGTCGAAAGCAGCGACTAAATGGAGTACGGTCTTCGATGGGAATTGTCGGGAGCCTTTGAGTAACTCCATTTGGAAATTATTTGGGTTTTGAGAGGAGACTTCATTGTCGATTTGCTGGACCAGAATTGTAAGGATACTCTCGATGCAGGACGAGGATTGGATGTTCTGGAAATTGAGTAATTTTTTTTTTTAATTTCAGGTTTGAGCGCCTGTAACTCGGTGGGGGTTATAGCTAGCGGGAAATGGTTAACTAAAGAAATGTAGCCCTTGTCATGAGGAATATTTTGTTAGTTAAAAGTTTTTTGATAGCTCTAAAACTAGCCGAGATACTAGGGTTTGAAGTTGAAAACATGCGCCTAACTTTAAAGGCTCATATCTTGGTTAGTTTAAGATCTATCAAAAAATAGTCAACTAGTAAAATATAGCTTGAGGCAAGGGCTATATTTCATTAGTTAACAATTTTTTGATAGCTCTAACCCGAAGCGAGATATAGCCGTTTCCGCAAAGAAGAGGCGCAGAGAAAGGGCGGCGGCTAGAGCGCTCTAACTGTCTGCGTTCTCTTTGGGCGGCGCGCCCTCTCTCTATGGTCGTCCAACTTTAAATGCCTGTATCTCGGCTCTGGTTGACGCTATCAAAAAACTTTCAACTAATAAAATATAGCCCTTATCACGAGCTATATTTCATTAGTTGACCACTTTTTGATAGCTCTCAAAATAACCGAGTTATGGCTGTTTAACAAAAACCACTTTTTTATAGCTTACCTCCATAGAAGAATAAGCATTAAAAGCGAAAGCCATGATCCGAATCTTCTCAAAAATCTGCATTATCTTATCATCAGTCTCCTTCTGCGAATGCTCCGATGGTGGCTCATAAATAAAATCGGCGGATGTCGACACAGGCTGCCCATTAGAAAACACCCTAACCTGCACTGTTTCAGGTCTTACAGACGGTGGAATGACACAAGAAAGGACGCCAGCATGGATTAAGACTGCCGGGACCATGCGACCTCTTCCAAAGGAGATTTTATAATCGTGCACTTTTTTATAGTATCCTCCAACTATTAACATCTTCTGGCCACCTTTAAGAGGGGAGGAGGCGGGAGTCATTTCGGAAATTGGGATTAACGAATTCGAAGTTGATGGTGGTCCCATAGGAGATTCCTGAGACGCGCTTCTTATCTTCATTTTCTCTGCAAACGCGGAAGCTGGCGTCGATCCATTAGTAGAAGACTTCACAGAAAGTTGCTGATAGTCATCGTCATACGCTACTTCGCCGGAAGGGGATCTGCTTTCCATTGCTTGATGATTAGGGTGGGATTGGATGGAATGGAAGTTGTGGATGGCTGGGGAGATGCATTTGTCGGAGGAGGAGTTGCCATTGCAGCCATAGCGTTTTAGCATTGTTCCTGAAAACAGGAAACAGGTTCTGGGGTAATAGTGAAGTTCAAGGAAGAATATCTCGTTTCTCGTGAGAGCTATTGAAAAACTTTCAACAAGAGAAATGTTGCCTATGTTAAGGGGAATATTTCATTAGTTGAAAGTTTTTTGATAGCTTTTAAACGGACAGAGTTATGAGCGTTTGAAGTAGCGCCCCCGAAAAGAGAGCGCAGACAGTTAGAGCGCTCTAGCCTCGCGCCTTTCTCTGCGTCTCTCCTCGGCGTCGCCTAACTTCAAATCCCTGTAACTCTGCTAGTTTAAGAGCAATCAAAAAACTTTTAACTAACAAAATATAGCCCTTAACATAACCAAGATTTCACTAGTTAACTATTTTTTGATAGCTATAACGGTAGCCGAGATATAACACTTTTTTGAAAGTCTATTTTCAAACCTCTGTATCTCCGCTAGTTTAAGAGCTATCAAAAAACTTTCAACTAACGAAATATTCCTTATAACAAGAGCTACATTTCATTAATTGACCATTTTTTTCTAGCTCCCTTCCCAAAAGAGATAACCGCCTTACCAATATGATTAGCGTCAATCTCACTATTCGCCGAAGGTTGTCTTCTCAACGCGGCAGACGATAACCCTTTTCTGAACGCTGAGCTACATGAATTCCGTCTTTCTAGCTCTCTTGAGCTCGGTGCTGGTGTTGTTGGCTCTTTAGGCAGGGGGGAGGTTGGAAGGTTAACCCCTTTGGCTCTCAGATGCTCATTGACTTCGATTACCAGTTGATCAGTGTGTTGGTAGACTGAAAATCGTTTTTTTTTTCTAAAAACTTGAAGATTACTGTAGCTAAGCTCGTGATCTATAGAATGAGAGAGAGAGAGAGCGAGAGAGACGCAGAGTGTCTAGCTTATCTGCGCTCTCTCCCCCGCCAATCTTCAAAGAGCTATAACTCCCTTCGTTTTCAATATTTTTCCATGACTTTTAGCTTGAATTATTGATCTTGATTAAGACTTTCATTTTAAGAGGAAATTTAGGAAATTGGAGAAAAAATTTTTTTTTCGAAAAAAAAAAATTTTTTTTTCAAAATTTTTAAAAAATCTCAAAAAACTTACAAATCGGCGCCAATTGCTCCCTTAGTTGTTGCAATGGAATAAACACATTATTATTAATCATACACTTCGATATCTCCTCCGCCTTATCCGCCAACTTATACTCGTTCTTCTCGTTTAGATAGTGCACCAGCACGTGGCTGCTCTGCAATTTTAAAAATTGGAAATAGGACCATGCCCTTATATTAAAAACTTACGTCCGCAATAAAATAGACTCTTCTATGAAAAGTGGGTACTATGGCCGAGTGGACGTGCTTAGCCTCAATGACTTGTGTCTGTCCTTGAACCTTTAATTTCAAGTGATCCTCTCGGATATTCCTTCCGTTATTCCGTTTCCGCCAAATATATCCATCGTTCTTAAACCAAGCGCCGTCCAAACGTGGATAGATAAACTGGGCGCTGAAAACTACCGTAATCCTAATCCTGGCGAAAAATGACTTACCCAGAGCAAGGCCTCGGCGAAGACTCGGTCTTAATACAGCTTGACCGGGAATCTGCATTTGCGGCGAGGATTAAACTGAGGATATCCTAAAATTTCTATTTTTAGTGTTTTTTTTTTGTTATAAGCAATCTTACCGCCTTGGTATTCCATTCATTTCTGTAGGGTGGGAAGTATTCGATGGCCGCCGCGCCAGGTCGTATGTTATGGGGTTCGGTGGTGGAGAGGAGCTGAAATTGGGGTTGGGAGAGGAGATGGGGAAAAATGGTGAACTAGAGAAATGTAGAGCTTAAAATTTTGAATATTTTGTTAGTTGAATGTTTTTTGATAGGTTTAACGGGAAGGGAGATATAAGCGCTTGAAGTTGGGCGAGAGAGCGCAGAGGCGCCTTTTCTCTGCATCTCGTTTCAGGTGCGCACAACTTCAAACGCCTGTATCTCGGCTACAGTAATAGATATCAAAAAGTGGTCAACTAAAAAAATATAGCCCTTATTACGAGCAATTTTTCATTAGTTGAAAGTTTTTTGATAGGGCTAACGGGAGCCGAGATATGGGCGTTTGAAGTTACGCGTCCCCGGAGACTCAAAGGGCGCAACTTCCAACGCTTGTATCTCGGCTACCGTAATAGCTATAGAAAAATTGTGAACTAACGCAATATAGCCTTTATCATGGACAATATTTCGTTAGTTGAAAGTTTTTTGATAGCTATCACGGGAACCGAGTTATAGGTGTTTGAAGTTGGGGTGAGAGAGTGCAGAGGCACCCTTTCTCTGCATCTCTTTTTAGTGGCCCGCAACTTCAAACGCTTATAACTCAGCTAGTTTGAGAGCTATCGAAAAACTTTCAACTAACAAAATACCCAGTTTTTCAAGCTGAACAATTTTGTAGTTGATCATTTTCTTCTATCTCTTTTCGGTTTTGAGATATACCCGTTTCAAAATAGTCATACTTATTTTTTTTTGTTAAAAATTTTTTTTTGTTTTTTTTATTTTAAAATCTTAAAAAAAAAATTCAAATCCCAATCATTACCTGTATCCTTGGCGTAAATTCGTGCGTCGTCTCGTTCTGCGGCTGTTGCATTTGGGGGGTGAGACACAGTCGGGAGGGGGGAACGACTGGTCTCAAAAATGTTGATGTAGTAGTAGTTGTCGTTGGGAGAAGGGAGAGAAGATGAGAGAGAAAATCCCTGAATTATTCATAAGATCATCATCATCGATAGAAAAAGTTATTTCGAAAAAAGGGAAACGTGACAGGGGTTTATCAGCAGATAATCGGTTACAGATTATATGTGTGTGTGTTTAACTTTGTTGATACTATGAAATATGGAAAAAAGGAAAAAATATTGAAAAAAAAATGATGAAATGGCTTCTGATCTAAAAAAGAAAAGCTAAGATTAACTTAGAATCCATTTGGTTGATTGGAATTTTTTTTTCTCCCTACATCATCGTATACTCTTGTAAATAAGTTTAATCATGTGAAGTACTCTTATAAAATGAAGATATGAGTTTTCTACCATAGTTAAAGGAGCTGAAACTAGTGAAAATATCCCTAAATTGAATTTTAAATTAATAAAAAAAAATTAAATTGAGAAATTCAAAAAAAAAAATTTTCCAAATTTTTTTATTTTCCCCAAAAAAAATTTTTTCTCAAAAATCCTAATTTCACTAGTTAGATCGATGTATTTTTGTACCCTGAGCAACTTTTTCTCTTGGAGCAACCCTTGAAAATCACTCTAAACCCCCTAAATCAAGGAAAAACTGAATTTAGGTTGTGTACTCCTCGAGGACAAAATTTTTTTTTCTTAAAAATCCTAATTTCACTAGTTAGATCGATGTATTTTTGTACGCTGAGCAACTTTTTCTCTTGGAGCAACCCTTGAAAATCACTCTAAACCCCTTAAATTAAGGAAAAACTGAATTTAGGTTGTGTACTCCTCGTGGACATTTTTTCATGGTTTTTTTCAGCGAAAAAAATTATTCATGCTTTTTCAAAAAAAGAAAAACTACCGTAATATTAAAAATCAAAGTACCAATAAAAATGTTACAGTAAGAAAAATGAATCACAAAAAAAGTACAACCTTAGTGTAAGTATTGTATAAAATTCACTGTTATAAAAAACTTAGTACAAACTCAAATTCAAAAAATTTTTGAAATTTCGAAAAAAAAATTACTATTTATTTTTATAAAAGTAATTCTTAAAAACTACCTCAGAAATTTTTTTTTAATTTCAAAAAAAAAATCACTATTTTACTACTTAAATAGTACAACATTCACTAATCTAACCTGTGGTCCAAAAATGAATTTTTTTCGAAAATAAAAAAAAATTCAAAAATTTACTTAACCTAACTTAAACTTACCATAACATTAACTTTCAAAAAAAAAAAAACTACTGAAATTCCCCCTTCCCACGCTCTCCTTTTAAACCCCCCTATTACCCATTTCCAAGCTAATAATATCATAATGACGCCAGACCAATTACATCCCCACCATTAACTTAGCTTAGCCCTTTCTCAATAAAAAAAGATCACTATGGTAACAAGAAAGCGGAAAATATTTTTTTTCAAAAAACAAAAAAAGCAAGCTAAAAAAATCCAAAAATCAAGACGTTGTTGCTTAAAAAAGAAGAAGAAGAGAGCGTCCAACTACATGTGAAAAAAGGCCGAGTCTCTCTCTCTCTCTCTCGTATAATAGCAGAGAGCAACACACGAGTTGTGAGTCTACCAGGCGAGATAGTACACAAACTATAGAGACGCAGACAGTTAAGACAAGAAGAGGGAGGGTGGAAGAGAAAGAAAGAAATGGAGGGGCTTCTTGCCAATGCTCTATATCGAATTGGCACTCTCGGCCCGGTTTCTCTGCGTATCTCTAGGCAGAGAGATGTGTAGATGAAAAGTCATCTTTTTTTCCTTGGTTTTTCAATATATTTAGAAAATGAGAACAGAAAAAAAACTAATCAAGGAAATTCCCCCTGAAATTGCTTTTTTTCCTTTCGTTTTTTTTCTTTGTTGATGTAGCTGAGATTTCCTGTGTACTCCTCGTGGACAATTTTTAGTTTTTTCTCAAATTTAGTGAAGTTTCTGTAAAACGCTAGATTAACCTTGAATAATTTGATAAATTTGAAAAATGTTAATTTCAATAGAAAAAAATTGTCCACGAGGAGTACACAACCTAATTTCACTTTTTCCTGGATTTAGGGGGTTTAGAGAGATTTTCAAGAGTTGGTCCAAGAGAAAAAGTTGCTCAGGATACGAAAATACATCGATTTAGCTATTAAAAATTGGTATTTTCAAAAAAAAAAAGTTTTTTGGAAAATTTGAATTTAGTAAAAAAAAATTTTAAACAAAAATTCAAATTTTTAAATTTAATTTTTTTCTAGTTGAATTTTGTTAGTTTTTTTACTTAAACTCAACATAAATTCATTTAATTTTTAATTTAGGCGACAGTTTTCTAGCCTAGTATGCATGCAGTGTTAATCAATTGAACTAACTTTTCAAAACGGTATATCTCGGTTCCTGTTAAAGCTATCAAAAAATGATCAACTAGTGAAATATTGCCAATAATAAGAACTATAATTTGTTTGTTGATAACTTTTTGATAGCTATCACAGGAACCGAGATATAGGCGTTTGAAAAGAGACGCCGAGAAATTTGCGTCCTTGCGCTCTTTTCTGGTGCGCAGCTTCAAACGCCCATATCTCGGCTCCCGTAATAGCTATCAAAAAGTTGTTAACTAATGAAATATTGTTCATTTTATGATCAACATTTCATTAGTTAAAAGTTTTTCGATAGCTATCATGGGAGCTGAGTTACAAGCAATTTACCAAATAAGACAGTATTAGTAATGTTAAAAAAAGACGCTATTTTCAAATTTCACCATTTTTTTCAAGAAATAGTTTAAAATCTTGGTTTTTCAATAAAAAAAACAAACAAAAGCTAGAAAAGCATGAAATTTCATTTTAAAAAAAAACCACCTGCTTCCCGAACCCCAGAAAAATCATGTTTTTTCCACCTGTTCTGAATAATCTACCAAAACCATTTTCTAATATTTAAAATTAATCTATTTTCCTTCAATTTAATCAGAAAAAGGTGACAAAAACACTTTTTTTACTGCTAAAAAAAGAAAAATATATAGAAAAAACCCTCTAGAAATAATACAAAAATCATCGATAACAAAAAAAAACAAAGCAACATAAATTGCGAAATACAAATGAAACAAAATAAAATAAAAAAGAGAAAAAAGGACGATAAAAAGAAGTGTAGATGGTTTTCCTCTGTGTTCAATGGAGCGCATTTTCATTGTGGCGATGGTTATCAGACGGAAAGAAAAAAGGGGAAGAGGAGAAAGGAACTGACCTTTATCATAAGGGCAGTGTGAAAAATTATTAAAAACAGGAAAAATTTGAAATTAAAGAAAAGATCAAAAGCAAGGAAAAAGAGATTTGTTGTGGTTTACTGATGTGCTGTTTATTAAAATAGCTATAACTCGGCTGCTGTTATAGCTATCAAAAAGTGGTCAACTAATAAATTATAGCCCTTATTATGAGCAATATTCCATTAATTGGAAGTTATTTGATAGCTCTTAAACTAGCCGAGATATAAAGATTTGAAAAACAAAGACATAGTGTCACCCAAATTCAAGCTCTTATAACTTGGCTCTCGTGATAGCTATTAAAAAATGGTTAACTAATGAAATACAGCCCTTGTTATGGACAATGTTTCATTAATTGAAAGTTTTTTGCTATCTCTAACGGTTCTCGAGATATAGGCGTTTGAAATAGCGCACTCCCGAAAAAGAGGGCGCAGACAGTTAAGCTCCCCCCTCTCCCTGCGCCTCTTCCTTGCGGAAACCCCTGTATCTCGGCTCTGGTTGACGCTATCAAAAAAGCGTCAACTAACAAAATATAGCCCTTATCATTAGCAATATTTCATTAATTGACAACTTTTTCATAGCTCAATTCCTAACCGAGATATACCCTTTTTAAGATCTCCTTATAAAATAACCACGATCTTCCTAAAAAAAAATTAAATTTTCAAAAGTAAAAACCAATAATATTTCAAACGCCAATTCTAAAAACCCCAATATCCTTCCGGAAAACAAAAAAAAAAGAAAAAAGATATTTGTCTTCCATGCTTCAACGCCTAACAAAAACCCGCCTTATTGAAGAAGAAGAAGGCCGTGTGACGCCGTGTTCCGTCAAAAACATACATGCATATATATTTTGGCTCTCTTTTTTTCTTTTTTCTTTTTTTTGCTGTTTTTCCAGAAAAAAGGGGCGGAGCCTGCGTTTTGAAGGACGCTGGAAGCTTAAGTAGTAGCAATAATGTCCGAGAGGAGTACACAGAGTAAATTTGGTTTTCAGGAATTTTAAGGGGTTCAGAGTGATTTTTAAGGGTTGGTGCAAGAGAAAATGTTGCTCAGAGTACAGAAATACATCGATCTAGCTGAAAAAAAATTCTGAAAATTTATATATGTATATATTGCTCAGAAAACCAGTTATAAAACCTTTAGGGTCAGAGATAGCGAAAAGTGGTCAACTACAAAATTGCTCAGCGTAAAAAACTGCGTATTTTGTTAGTTGAAAATTTTTTGATAACTCTCAAACTAAGCGAGATATAAGTGTTTGAAGTAGCGCGCCCCCCAAAGGGGGAGCGCAGACAGTTAGAGCGCTCTAGCACCCGCCATTTCTCTGCATCTTTTTTCGGAGGCGCGCCACTTCAAACGCTTATAACTCAGCTAGATTAAGAGCTATCAAAAAACTTTCAACTAACAAAATGTAGCCCTTGATATGAGCTAAATTTCATTAGTTGACCACTTTTTGATATCTCCACTCCGAATCAAGATACGTCAATTTGAAAAAGCACAAATCTTAAATTTCTCGAAAATTATCTAATATTGAGAAAAACCAAAAATCCACCGAAAAAATAAGTTTTCCCTCTTTTCTTTCATTGAACAAAGCCTTTTTTATGACAATTTTATTATTATCCCAGATTCAACAGATTTATTTTCTCTCTCTCTCTCTCTCTCTCTCTCTCTCTCTCTCTCTCTCTCTCTTTCTCTCTCCAGATGTAAATCCGAATGATGGAAAACAGATGAAAGGAAGTGTGATCAGTTACAGATGAATTGTGTTTTCAAAAAAGAAATGAGAATTGACATGCATCACTTGATTTCTGATTCTATGAATAATCTGCCGCTACTAGAGAGAAAGGGAATGGATTTGGAGGAGGGGGAGGAGGAGAATAAATTAACGAGGAAAAGGATAAGAAATTTGAGAGTCGGAATTCGGAATTCGGAATATGGAAGGTGGAAATCGGAAGTCGGAAATGGAATCCGGAAATCTTAAATCGGAAGTCGGAAATCAAAAAATATCGTGATTACTGTAATTCAAGACAGAAATACAATTTTTTAAAGAAAATATATATTTTTTTTCAATTTCAAAAAATTACCCGGAATCCAACAAGACCATATTCAGTTGTAGTCTAACTTCAAGGGCTTCTATCTCGCTTTCTATTTTAGATATCAAAAAGTTGTCAACTAATGAAAAATTGGTCTTGATAAGGGCTACATTTTGTCAGTTGAAAGTTTTTTGATAGCTATCACAGGGATCGAGTTATAAAAGTTTAAAGTTGGGTGACACTAAAAAGCGGGGTTTCTCATCTTTATTTTTCGAACGCCTATATCTCAGCTCCCGTTAGAGATATCAAAAAACTTTTAACTAATGAAATGTAGCCCTTATCATAAACAATATTTTGTTAGTTGACAGTTTTTTGATAGCTCTTACAGAAATTGAGATATAGGCGCTTGAAGTTAAGTACCGATAAAGCGCTGCTTTTTCGGCGTTGTTCTTAAAACGCCGATATCTCGTTTTATGTTATAGCTATCAAAAAATGGTTTACTAAAGAAATATAGCTTATTTTAAGGGCTATATTTCATTAATTAACTAATTTTTGATAGCTCTATCGGGAGCCGAGATATAAGCGATTTAGTATAGACGCAGAGAAAGGGCGGCGGCTAGAGCGCTCTCCCTTTGGGGGCGCGCTAATTCCAACGCCCGTATCTCGGCTATTGTTAGAGCTATCAAAAATCTTTCAACTAATGAAATATAGCTCTTATTATAAGCAATATTTCATTAGTTGAACATTTTTTGATAGCGCTATCAGGGATCGAGTTATAAGCTTTTGAAGTTGGTAATAACTCAAAATCGAGGTAATTGTTTTCTGTAATCTATTAGCGCTTTGTTACAAAAAAATCTAACTCAAGAAACGGTTTCACCTAATTAAAATCTCTTCCCCCCATTATTCTAATCCCTGTTTCGCCTCGAGAAACAACCGTGACCCATTCGAACTTTTTGTCACTCCCTCCTCCTTGTTTTCCCCTCTTCTCTCGTTCCACATTGGCTTATCTTCCACTTCTCCTCTTCTTCTTCTTATTCTCCTCCTCCCTCTCCCTCTCTCTCTCTCTCTCTCTCTCTCTCTCTCTCTCTCTCTCTCTCTCTCTCTCTCTCTCTCTCTCTCTCTCTCTCTCTCTCTCTCTCTCTCTCTCTCTCTCTCTCTCTCTCTCTCTCCCTCTCTCTCTCTCTCCCTCTCTCTCTCTCTCTCTCTCCAAAACCGTACCTCACTCGATGACACAATTCTCTTTCTCCTCCGAGGGGAGGAGGGGAGGTCTCGCTTTATCCGATCATTTCTCACTTCGTGTGCCTTCTGAACTCTCTCCTCTTTGTTTCTTTTTCATTTTTAGTTTGCTAGGATTACTGTACTTAATTTAGAAGAAAA
The DNA here is from genome assembly GCA_963932035.1 of Caenorhabditis wallacei. Taxonomy (NCBI): domain Eukaryota; kingdom Metazoa; phylum Nematoda; class Chromadorea; order Rhabditida; family Rhabditidae; genus Caenorhabditis; species Caenorhabditis wallacei. The sequence continues at coordinate 1,387,459 of OZ009934.1, forward strand.
AACAATTTTTCTAAAATCCAAAAACTTCCAAAAAAATTTTTTTCCAAAAATCCCAAATTTTATTAACTAAATCGATGTATTTTTGTACTCTGAGCAACTTTTTCTCTTGGAGCAACCCTTGAAAATCACTCTAAACCCCTTAAAATAGCGAAAAACTGAATAACGGAATTAGGCTGTGTAGTCCTCGTGGACAATTTTTTTTTCGAAATTCAAAATTTCAAAAGCTTATCCGATGTATTTTTGCATTCTAAGCAACTTTTTTTCCTGCAATAACCCTTGAAAATCACTTTTAACCCCTTAAAATAGCGAAAAGTTGTCCACGAGGAGTACACAACCTTAATTCCGTTTTTCCCGGATTTAGGGGGTTTAAAGTGATTTTCAAGGGTTGGTCCAAGAGAAAAAGTTGCTCAGCATACAAAAATACATCGATTTAGCTATTAAAATTCTGGAATTTCAAAAAAAACAATTTTTTTTTTGAAATTTTGATTTTTTTCAAAAATTTTTTTTTTGAAATCACCCAATTTTTCTTAAATAACTCGATTTTCAAATAAAAAAAGGATCCAGAATCTTCCAGAACATCCCTCCCAAATCCTTGTCCCTACAAATTAGACGCGTTGACCATAGCCATGTATCAATTTGTTCCTCCTCCTCCTTCTTACTTCTCCCCCTCCTCCATCCCAACCGGTCCAAGTACTTTTACTCATTGATCCTCTTTTTCTCGTCCTCCATCTTATTCTATTCCAATTCATTTGACACTTCCAGATTCTTTTTTTTTCTTAGAAAAATAAAAAATATATATGGCTTTTGGAAAAATTGATATATCTCGATTCCTGTGAGAGATAGGGAAAAATGGTCAACTACAAAATTGTTTAGCATAAAAAGCTGCATATTTTGTTAGTTGAAAGTTTTTTGATAGCTTTTAAACTAAGCGAGATATAAGTGTTTGAAGTAGCGCGCCCCCCAAAGGGGGAGCGCAGACAGTTAGAGCGCTCTAGCACCCGCCATTTCTCTGCATCTTTTTTCGGAGGCGCGCCACTTCAAACGCTTATAACTCAGCTAGATTAAGAGCTATCAAAAAACTTTCAACTAACAAAATGTAGCCCTTGATATGAGCTAAATTTCATTAGTTGACCACTTTTTGATATCTCCACTCCGAATCAAGATACGTCAATTTGAAAAAGCACAAATCTTAAATTTCTCGAAAATTATCTAATATTGAAAAGAGACGCAGAGAAAGGGCGGTGGCTAGAGCGCTCTACCCCGCAGGAGCGCGCAACTTCAATCGCCTATATCTCGGCTCCCGTTAAAGCTATCAAAAAACTTTCAACTAATGAAATATTGCTCTTAATAAGGGCTATATTTTCTTAGTTGACCACTTTTTGATATCTCCAATACAAACATAGTTATAAGTCTTTTAAGCTACAATATAAAAAATAATTTGTTGAAAACTTAGTTTTAAGCTATTTTTGTTTGAATTGTATGGCTTTGTATTATTTTTTGCTTTTTACTATATAACAACCCATATTATTTCATACTTATTGCAGTGTCCACATAAAAAAACATGGCGTCGTTAAAATATGCCATTCTCCTCACAATTGCCACTTCATTCCTTTATTTTCGGATTATGAGAGGTTTAGTCGTTGATTGTTACACGGTAAGCTAAAAGAGGGATTAACAAAGTCCAAAAGACTTGTCCACGAGAAGTACACAGAGAGACGCAGAGAAAGAAGAGCACTCTAACTGTCTGCGCTCTGTTTTGGGGGGTGGCTTATTTTAAGCGTCTCTAACTCGGTTTTGGTTAGAGCTAGGGGAAAGTTTTCAACTAATGAAATATAGGTTTTGTTAAGGGCTATATTTTGTTAGTTGACAGTTTTTTGATAACTCTTAAATTAGCCGAGTTATGAGCGTTTGAAGTTGCGCGCCCCTTAGCGCAGAGAACGCAGCCCGTTTTACAAGAGGCGCGCAACTTCAAACGCTTATATCTCCGCTCACGTGATAGCTATCAAAAAACTTTTAACTAACAAAATATAGCCCTTAATATGAGCAATATTTCATTAGTTGACACTTTTTTGCTAACTATTACGGGAGCCGAGTTATACCCATTTTAAAATTTCTTAGGACTAAGTTTGGTTTCTTACTCGAGTTAGAGATCCGGGACCAATTTTCATGTTTTCTATAGGTTTTTTTCATCATTTTTTAGCCTTTCCAATTGCAGACAACCTACATCTACCTCTTTATCTGCTCCACAATCTATATCTTCTATGAATTGGACTATAAACGACGACGTCTCCCAAGAGGTCCTATTCCATGGCTAGTGGCCGGCAACATGCCCAGTTTTATCAATGGTACCGTAATTTTTCATTAAAATATCATAAAAACCCCCTAAATATCTTAAAATTACAGTAAAAAACGTCGACGACTTATTTCAATCTTGGAAACGACAATATGGCGGGATATTCACCGTATGGATCGGTCCGATTCCATTAGTTATGGTGAGTCATTTCTCTGGGAGAGAATGCGGATTTTCCGATCAAAATTTTAGATAAGAATTGAGAGATGAAACATCAAGAAAACAGGGGATTGAACGGTGTTATATCCTAAAAGATTTGAAAAAAAAAATTTCCTAAAACTTGCTGAAAATACCTTTTAATCGTTCTGAAAATATCTGAAATCGCTTTAAAACTACTTAAAACCCTTAAAAACCCTCTGAAATCATGAAAATTTAAGTGTTTAAAAAAATGTGAAAAATGGCTCAGTGGGATTTTCCCTACCCATTTCGGTGAAACAGCTCCCAGGTTCAATCCTTCCAGTGGCTTAACTTTTTTGCTTTTTTGGAAATACCAAGAAATATCATTTTCTGCCCCTACAACCCCATATTAGAGGGTAAAAACTAGTTTTGACCTAGAAAAAATGGATTTTGGTTCAAAAATGGCTGAAATTGGTTCTGAAAGTGACTAAAATCGTCTGGAATCTCTTGAAACCCCTTTGAAACTGCCTAAAACCCCTTAAAACCGTGTTTTTCAAAAAGTTGGAAAAATGACTCAGTGGGATTTTCCCTGGTCATTTCGGGGAAATAACTCCCAGGTTCAATCCTTCCAGTGGCTAAACTTTTTTGCTTTTTTGGAAAGGCCTGGAAATCCTCTTTTTCAGCCCGGGAACCTTATATTAGAGGGCAAAAACTAGTTTTGGCCTGGTAAAAATGGATTTTGGTCCAAAAATAGCTGAAATTGGTTCCAAAAGTGACTAAAATCGTCTGGAATCTCTTGAAACCCCTTTGAAACTGCCTAAAACCACTTGAAACCGTGAATTTCACATTTTTTCAAAAATTGGGAAAATGGCTCAGTGGGATTTTTCTTGATCATTTCGGGGAAACAGCTCCCAGGTTCAATCCCTCCAGTGGCTATACTTTTTTTCTTTTTTGGAAATGCCTAGAAATGTCATTTTATTGCTTTGGAACCTTATATTAGAGGGTAAAAATTAGTTTTGACCTGGAAAAAATGAACTTTTGACTCAAAAACGTCTGAAATTGGTTCTAAAAGTGGCTAAGATTGTCTGAAATCGTGTTAAAACTACTTAAAACTACTTAAAACCCCTAAAAACCCTCTAAAATCATGAAAATTTAAGTTTTTGAAAAAATCGGAAAAATGGCTCAGTGGGATTTCCCGTAAACATTTTGGGGAAACAGCTCCCAGGTTCAATCCTTCCAGTGGCTTAACTTTTTTGCTTTTTTGGAAAAAGCTCAAAATGTCATTTTTATCCCTAGAACCTCATATTAAAGGGTAAAAACTAGCTTTAACCTAGAAAAAATGAATTTTTGGCTTTGAAGTGCCTGAAATTGGTTCTAAAAGTGCCTAAAATCATCTGAAATTGTCTTAAAACCCATTAAAATTCCCTAATATAGCCAAAAATCATGAAACTTTGCAACTTTCAAAAAATTGGAAAAATGGCTCAGTGGGATTTTCCTTGACCATTTCGGGGAAACATCTTCCAGGTTCAAACCCTCCAGTGGCTAAACTTTTTTGCTTTTTTTCAAACACCTCAAAACCTCATTTTCTACCCGTAGAAACCTCAAAACCTCATTTTCTACCCGTAGAACCAAAAATTTCCCGGTAAAAACTATTTTTAAGCCAGGAAAACCTAGATTACATAGACTACAAACTACAAAATTTGCAGGTGTCGGATCTACCAACCATCAAAAAATATTTTATCCAACACGCCGACTCATTCTCAAATCGATGGCGTAATTTTGTGACGGATTCGATAATGGGTAAGCCTTAGACAAGTGACCACCAAAGGGGGAGGGGGGTAATTGAGTGTCCAGTTCCGTCCCCCCTCCTCCCTTAAAAAAAAGGGCTTATTATAACACATGACCGATTTTCTAGAAGGTTCGAATGGAATTGTTCAAATTGATGGGGATAAGTGGAGGGAGCAGAGAAGATTCGCATTGCATACGCTGAGGGATTTTGGGGTTGGAAGACCGTTGATGGAACAAATGATTACTTTGGAGGTAAGGAATTGCTAAGACTACAAACTGCAAAAAAGTCGATTTTGACGAAAAATTCGGTTTTTGGACAGAATTTTGAAAATCGGTTTTTTTTTTTGGATTTTTAAGTTATTACTTAGATAGACTTACTGTAGGATTACTGTAGGACTAGACTACAAAAACTACACACTACAAAAAGTCGATTTTGACAAAAAAAATGGATTTTGGGTTACTGGATTACTGTAGGACTAGATTACTGTAGGTTTAGGTTACTGTAGAGCTAGATTACTGTAGGATTATTGAAGGATTACTGTAGCTAAAAATACCGTACTTTTGCTACCGTAACCAAAAAAAAAAGAAGAAAATCCCAAAAAATCTAGAAAAGTGGGTTACGAAGACTATAAAAACTACAAACTAAAATATTTTCAAAAAAAGTCAAATTTGGAAAAAAATGGTTTTTTTGTTGGTATTGTAGATAGGATTACTGTAGGATTACTGTAGGAGTAGACTACAAAAAAGTCAAATTTGAAAAAAAAAATTTTTACAATTTTTGGACACTATTTTTTCGAATTATTGTAGGACTAGATTACTGTAGGATTACTGTAGGCATTGCTGAATGGGTTACTGTAGCTAGGATTACTGGACTTTAATTACCGTAACTATCAAAATGGAAATTCCGAAAAAAAATTAGAAAAGTGAGTTACGGTAGGTACAGTAATCCAGGCTACAAAGACTACGAAGACTACAAACTTCACAATCTTCAAAATTTTCAAAAAAGTAAAAATTGAAAAAAAAATCATTTTGGATTACTGTAAAAGTAGATTACTGTAGGGATTACTGTACCTAGGATTACTGTACTTAGCTACAGTAACCAGTAGAATTCAAAAATTCAAAAAAGTTAGGTCAGCTACAGTAATCCAGGCTACAAAAACTAAAAAAAAACTTCAAACTTCAAAATCTTCAATATTTTCAAAAAAAAGTAAAATTTGGATAAAAAAGATTGTGGATTACTGTAAAACTAGATTACTGTAGGGATTACTGTACTTCATCTAAAGTAACCATTAAAATTCAAAACTTCAAAAAAGTTAGGATAGCTACAGTAATCCAGGCTACAAAGACTACAACAACTACAAACTTTCAAAATTAAGAAAAAAGTAAAAATTGAAAAAAACGTTTTTATTGGATTACTGTAGGAGCCGGGTTACTGTAGATATTACTGTATTTAGGATTACTGTACTTTAGCTACCTTAACCCGAAAAAATAGCAAAATCCGAAAAAATCTAGAAAAATGGGTTACGGTAGGTACAGTAATCCAGGCTACAAAGACTACAAAATCTTCAAAAAAAAAGTAAAAATTGAAAAAAAAAACGTTTTTTGGATTACTATAGGGCCGGGTTACTGTAGGGATTACTGTACCCAGGACTACTGTACTTTAGCTACCGTAACCATTAAAATTCAAAAATTCAAAAAAGTCTTCAAAAAAGTTTGGATACCTACAGTAATCCCGGCAACAAAACGTAGAAAAACGAACTTACAAAAACTTCAAAATCTTCAAAATTTTCAAAAAATTGTAAAAATTGAAAAAAAAATTACTTTGGATTACTATACTTTAGCTACAGTAACCACTAAAATTCAAAAATTTCAAAAATCCAAAAATATCTTCAAAAAAGTTATACTATACTTAAAGCTACAGTAATCCCGGCTATAAAAACTATGAAGACTACAAACTACAAACTACAAACCCCCATAATTTCCAGGTCACAACCCTAATGAGTCACATGGAAAAAACGTGCGGCTTCGAAACCAAATCCATCAATCTCTGCCCTTCAATTGCAATTTGTGTCGGAAATATCATCAATAACATGTTATTCGGAATCCGATTCCAACAAGACAACTCATTTATGCATCGCCTTCATAGCCTCCTCGACGATCAATCACATACAGTAATGCAACCGATTATGGGGGCTTATATAGCCTTCCCTATGACTACAAAAATCCCAATTATCAATAATGAATGGAAACATTTAATGGGAATTAAAAAGGAATTATTGGAGTTTTTGGATTCACAAATTCGAAATCATCGAGAGAATTGGAGGGAGGAAATGATGGAACAGGAGCCAGAGGATTTGACTTATGCTTATATGATTGAGGTTGAGAGGAGGAAGAGGAATGGGGAAGATGTCGGGTTTTTTGAGTGAGTTTTTTTTATTTGTTATGGTAGCTACAGTAATCCTACAGTAATCCAAAAATAATTTTTATTTTATTTGAATATCGTTGTTTGTAGTTTTTTTAGCCTTTGTGGCTAGGATTGGATAGATAAAGTACAGTAATCTTATAGTAGTCCTAGTTACAGTAACTCTAGCTACAGTAATCCTATATACAGTAGCGCTACAGTAATCCTAGCTACAGTAGTGTTAGTTACAGTAATCCTAGCTACAGTAATCCTATATACAGTAGCGCTACAGTAATCCTAGCTACAGTAGTGTTAGTTACAGTAATCCTAGCTACAGAAATCCTAGCTACAGTAATCCTAGCTACAGTAAACTATATACAGTAATATCGGCACAGTATTACCGTAATCCGACCGTAACCTGAAAGTTCCATTTTTGAGGAAATTGTAGTTTGTAGTTTTTGTAGTCTTTGTAGTTTTTGTAGTCTTTGTAGTCTTGGCAATCTTTATAGTCAGGATTACTGTACCTAACCATTTTTTCATTTGTTTTCAAATTTTATGGTACAGTAATCCTACAGTAATCCTAAATATAGTAATTATAGTTTGAAATTTTTTGCTTCTACCGTAACCCATTTTGTAGCATTTTTGAGTTTTTTTTCTGGTTACGGTAGCAAAAGTACGGTATTCTTAGCTACAGTAATCCCTACAGTAATTCAGTCCAAAAGCTATCTAAACTACAGTAATCCTAAGCTAAAATAATCAACATCTACAGTAATCCAAAACCTTTTTTTTTCAAATTTGACTTTTTTGTAGTTTTTTGTCTTTATCCTACAGTAATCTAGCTCTACAGTAATCCAGCCTTACAGTAATCCTTCTTTCATCAAGTCTTACAGTAATCCTACAGTACTACCTAAACAAAAATACCGTAATCCTACAGTAATCCAACCCTTTTTTCAGTGACCAACAACTAAAAATGCTCCTTCTCGACCTCTTCTTCGCGGGCATGGAAACTACCGTAACCACCCTAAAATGGGCGTTCCTCCTAATGGCAAAAAATCCAAAAATCCAGAAAAAAGTGCAAATGGAATTGGATGGCTTAGCTCTGCCGATCATCGAGATCAACCATCGTACTCAGCTACCGTATACCCAGGCGACAATAAACGAGATTCAGAGGATAGCTAACATTCTTCCGATTAACTTGCTAAGAACAGTGGCTGAAGACATTGAAATCGATGGATATAGGTTTAAAAAAGGGGATCTGATCATTCCACAAATCTCGATTCTGATGATGGATCCAGAATTCTTCGAGGATCCCAAGGAATTCCGTCCGGAACGATTCCTGGATGATCAGATGAATTTGAAGAGGATTGATGAGTTCCTTCCATTTTCAATTGGTAGAAGGCAATGTTTAGGTGAATCCTTGGCCCGTGCTGAGTTATACTTGGTCTTTGCAAATCTGGTTCAAAACTTCGAATTCCACGTGGATGAGGATGTTACCACAGAGGTAATTTTAATCTAGAACGCCTTGGCTAGGCTTGGCTAGGCTTGGCTAGGCTTGGCTAGGCTTGGCTAGGCTTGGCTAGGCTTGGCTAGGCTTGGCTAGGCTTGGCTAGGCTTGGCTAGGCTTGGCTAGGCTTGGCTAGGCTTGGCTAGGCTTGGCTAGGCTTGGCTAGGCTTGGCTAGGCTTGGCTAGGCTTGGCTAGGCTTGGCTAGGCTTGGCTAGGCTTGGCTAGGCTTGGCTAGGCTTGGCTAGGCTTGGCTAGGCTTGGCTAGGCTTGGCTAGGCTTGGCTAGGCTTGGCTAGGCTTGGCTAGGCTTGGCTAGGCTTGGCTAGGCTTGGCTAGGCTTGGCTAGGCTTGGCTAGGCTTGGCTAGGCTTGGCTAGGCTTGGCTAGGCTTGGCTAGGCTTGGCTAGGCTTGGCTAGGCTTGGCTAGGCTTGGCTAGGCTTGGCTAGGCTTGGCTAGGCTTGGCTAGGCTTGGCTAGGCTTGGCTAGGCTTGGCTAGGCTTGGCTAGGCTTGGCTAGGCTTGGCTAGGCTTGGCTAGGCTTGGCTAGGCTTGGCTAGGCTTGGCTAGGCTTGGCTAGGCTTGGCTAGGCTTGGCTAGGCTTGGCTAGGCTTGGCTAGGCTTGGCTAGGCTTGGCTAGGCTTGGCTAGGCTTGGCTAGGCTTGGCTAGGCTTGGCTAGGCTTGGCTAGGCTTGGCTAGGCTTGGCTAGGCTTGGCTAGGCTTGGCTAGGCTTGGCTAGGCTTGGCTAGGCTTGGCTAGGCTTGGCTAGGCTTGGCTAGGCTTGGCTAGGCTTGGCTAGGCTTGGCTAGGCTTGGCTAGGCTTGGCTAGGCTTGGCTAGGCTTGGCTAGGCTTGGCTAGGCTTGGCTAGGCTTGGCTAGGCTTGGCTAGGCTTGGCTAGGCTTGGCTAGGCTTGGCTAGGCTTGGCTAGGCTTGGCTAGGCTTGGCTAGGCTTGGCTAGGCTTGGCTAGGCTTGGCTAGGCTTGGCTAGGCTTGGCTAGGCTTGGCTAGGCTTGGCTAGGCTTGGCTAGGCTTGGCTAGGCTTGGCTAGGCTTGGCTAGGCTTGGCTAGGCTTGGCTAGGCTTGGCTAGGCTTGGCTAGGCTTGGCTAGGCTTGGCTAGGCTTGGCTAGGCTTGGCTAGGCTTGGCTAGGCTTGGCTAGGCTTGGCTAGGCTTGGCTAGGCTTGGCTAGGCTTGGCTAGGCTTGGCTAGGCTTGGCTAGGCTTGGCTAGGCTTGGCTAGGCTTGGCTAGGCTTGGCTAGGCTTGGCTAGGCTTGGCTAGGCTTGGCTAGGCTTGGCTAGGCTTGGCTAGGCTTGGCTAGGCTTGGCTAGGCTTGGCTAGGCTTGGCTAGGCTTGGCTAGGCTTTTTTCCCAACTATCCTCTAATAATTTTTTTTCAGCGCGTCCTCGGTCTTACTGTATCCCCAAAAGAGTATTCCTGTAAGGTGACCCGACGAAATATGGATCATAATTCGAATTTTGTTAAATAATTTATTTTTCCCCCCTAATAGAAGGACACAAGGAATTTCGGAGTGTCGTAGTTTTTTATTTTGTCTGTACATATATATTTTTGTGTAATTCAGGATTTATTAAATCTTCAATGAAGGTTTTATCGACTAAAAAGACTACAAAAACTACAAAAACAAAAAAAATAGGTTTCTCAAAAAAGTGAAGTTTTTGAAATGAGCATAACTCAGCAGCCGTTAGAGCTATCAAAAAACTTTCCACTAATGAAATATAGCTTGTAATAAGAGCTATATTTTGTTAGTTGACAGTTTTTTGATAGCTCTCAAACTAGCAGAGATACAGAGGTTTGAAGTTGCGCGCCCCCAAAAAGAGAGCGCAGACTGTTAGAGCGCTCTAGCCGCCGCCCTTTCTCTGCGTCTCCTTTCGGCGACGCGCAACTTCAAACGCTTATATCTCCGCTAGTTTAAGAGCTATCAAAAAACTTTCAACTAATGAAATTTAGCCCTTAACAAGTGCATTATTTCACTAGTTGACCATTTTTTGATATCTCTAATGGGAAGCGAGATATGACAGCTTAAAAAATGGGTATCAACTTTATTTTGCAGAAACACATTTTTTCACCTTTTCTCAAAAGATTTATTTTCTTCCAGATCCCTTTACACCTTTCTCTCTCTCTCTTTCATTTTCCAAACGGTACTCCTCCATCCTGAAACGTGATTTATTATTACGGTGTCTTCTCCTAGGAGGAGCATAAAATGAGCAGAGGTCTGGTGACAAATGACAAATTGGATAGGATTGGGAAAGGCGGGGTGTAATAGAAAAAGAAGGGAGGAGAAGAAGACATATTTATGACAGTACATGACTTTTTGACGATGGTTTATGGTATGGCAACTGGTGAGCAGAAAGGGGAATGAGTTATGGATGGGGGAAGGGGTACTGTAGAATTTACAGAATTTTGCGGAATAGGTTACTTCAGTCAAAAATGTGTTAAAACAGTCAAAAGATAGAAAAAACCCGGAAAACCCTGCTAAAAATGAGGAAAAGTTGGAATAAGGTCACTATACCATCGTTTTAGATATTAGCCTATATTAAACTTGGTATAACTCGATTCCTGTGAGAGCTATCAAAAACCTGTCAACTAATGAAATATTGCTCTTGATAAGGGCTATATTTTGTTAGTTGGAAGTTTTTTGATAGCTGTTACGAGAGCCGAGTTATAGCCTCTAGAAGTTAAGGAACGGCGCGGAGAAATGGCGGAGGCTAGAGCGCTCTAACTGTCTGCGTCTCTCTTCGGGGGGTGCGCAACTTCAAACGCCCGTAACTCGGCTCCTGTAAAAGCTATCAAAAAACTTTCAACTAACAAAATATAGCCTTTATCATGAGCAATATTTCATTAGTTATCTATTTTTTGCTATCTTCAACAGGAATCGAGTTATGAGCGCTGAAAAAAGTTTAAATGGATTATATCGCTTTTCTTAATTTTCCAAGCATTTTTAGTGTTATTTTCTGCCAAAATAAAGGTTTTTCCACTCCTTCAGACAAAAAAAACCTAAATATTTATAAAAAAATAGATTTCAAAAAAAAAAAAAATTTTTTAATCCATTCCAGTTCCCCCAAAACTCTTACCCATTAAACCAAGTCTCCTACCTTCCTATTAACGTTCAGTTTAACAAACTATATCTCAAAAAAGAAACGTAATAGTCGTCGTCTTCGTTTACAACTTCAAATGAGCCGAAAGAGACCCTCTGCTCAGCGGCCCCTCCGATCGGAGAGCGGGAGAAGGAGGAAAGGTGTGTCTGGCGGGAAAGGTGTCGTCTGGTGGCAATTGCGCAATTCTCGGATCTATCTCTTTTTATCTGGTCCGCAACCCGACAGGTAAATGTAAATGATATACTGTTTCGGGGGGAAGGAAGAAGAGGTGTAAAGTGTAACACATCTACTTAAGATAGGCTTAGACAAGATTGGGTCAATAGATACTAAGATTAGCTTGGGATTTGTGATTAAGAAGAGATTAATGATTTATTGAGAAAATCGTTAAAAAAATAGCTTTAAATTTAGGTAATCTTAAAATTTACTAAATTGTAACAAAAGTTCGTAGATACATGGAAGTTGTATTATTGTTTTAGCAGGATGCATTTTTGAAAGGTGTATATCTCGGTAACCGTTTGACTTATCAAAAAACTTTCAACTAACAAAATATAGACCTTATTATGAGCTATATTTTATTAATTGAAAGTTTTTTGATAGCTCTTAAACTAGCGGAGATATAAGCGTTTGAAGAATAGCTGTGTAGAGCGCGTCTAGTTTAGTGCTTTAAAGGTACGCATTTTGAAACGGTTATATCTCGGCTCCTGTAAGAGCTATCAAAAAGCTGTCAGCTAATGAAATATAGGCCTTATTTTGGGCAAAATTTCATTAGTTGAAAGTTTTTTAATATCTTTAACAGGAGCCGAGATATGAGCCTTTGAACTCTACTGTTATATGGACATATGTAGCATAATGCAAACTTTAATAATACGAAAATTCCTGTTTCCCTGTGTCTAAATCTGTTCAAATTTTAAAAACAGGCTAAAAATGTTTTTTTTTTGTGATTAAAATCTTCTGTGTAGTCCTCTCGGACAATATTTTCCTGGCTAGAAAAAAAATTGCTGAAAAATCGAAATTTTTTAGAAAATCGATTTTTCTTGTTTTTTAAAACAGCTATATCTCGGTAACCATTAGAGCTATCAAGAAAGTGTCAACTATTGAAATATAGCTCTTAATATGAGCAATATTTCACTAGTTAACCAATTTTTGATAGCTCTTATGCTAGCTGAGATATAGGCGCTTGAAAAAAGCACTTTCAGAAGAGTGCCTTTTCTGCGTCTCCCACTAAAACCCTTATATCTCGGTAACCATCAAAGTTATCAAAAAGTTGTCAACTAATGAAATATAGCCCATATTAAAGGCTACATTTCATTAGTTAACCATTTTTTGATAGCTCTTACAGGAGCCGAGTTATATCAGCTCAAAAAACCTCATTATACAAAAATCTAAATTTTCCGGTGTTTTCCTTTCATAATTTCTTATTCACCCAAGCCTTTCAAAATCCCCCAAAAAAAGTGACTCATATTCTCAATAGAGCGCGAAATTCCCCCTGACTCTTGTGAAATTGTTTTTGCCTCGTATCAGCCATTCAAAAATGATAAAAATCTTGAGATAGCGAAAGAGAAGGCAATTAGTGCGTTGACAGCGAAAAGCTAAAAGATTCATCTTCTTCTCCTCTTTCTCTCTCTTTCTCTCTCTCTCTTTACCCCTACGGTACCCTCCCAGAAAAAAGTGGGCGGAGTCTTGTTGAGGGGGACCCCGACAATTGTCATAGTGTCAGTTGTGCAGTGAGCAGCCGCTCACCTACACAACTGACTCTTTTTTTTTTTGGTTAACTCTTTTTTGGTTAGGGGGGGGTACTGTAGACAAGTGGGCGTGGCTAGTTTTGAATTTTTCGTGAAAAATCGCGTAGAATGCATGTAAGAAGTGTCAGGGTTACTGTAGCTAAGACTAAAGTAGGTAGCCTACAGTAATCCATACTTTTTTGTTTTTTCGATGATCGATTTTTTTCAGAAATGAATACGGAAACCTCGGCAGCTCCTACGGACACCTACGATGCCAATAATCTCTACTACACGTCTTCGCCACGTGTCAACGCGGGAGACCTGACCACATTGGCGGCATTTACCACGCCAGTTCCGCAGACATTGGATTACGCTAATCCACAGTATGATATCTACAGGTAAGTAGAGGGGAATGGGCATGGTATGGTCGAAACTAAGCTAAGGGATGGTCCCAAACCATTAGAAAGGCTAGGCCCTTTAGTATGGTTCCTAGCGACCAAGCTAGCCTAAGGGAGGACTAAACTTTGATAGCGATGGTCCCAAAAAGTTAGTGGGTAGGTCCCTAGTGGTCCCTAATCTAGCCTAACCATACCAATAGGCTTAGCCCCCTAATCTAGCCCCCTTTTCCGTCTAAGCCGCCCCCCTAGCCAAAAAAAACCATCTGTCACCAAGCGGCTCACCTACCAATGACAAATTAGTTATGTACCAGATGACCCACCAAATTTATTAAGCTAGCGTCTACATGACACCAAGGAAAAAGTTTTGGGTCATGAGGAAAGGGACTTGTTTATATATATATATATGCACATTCGGTTGGTGGTGTAACTCATAATCCTTTAGTTTATTTCTAGGGAAAGTCCATCCCAGAAAGGGGGAAAAGATGGGCGGTAAACATGAGTGTATTTGGAAAATGGAAGTTTAAGGCTTGAACTTTAAGCCACTGGGGGGTTTTGGGCTTTAAAAAGTGAGCCTGACGCAAAAACCGAAGCTTAGACCTTATAATCTAAGCCTGGATACAAAAAACCTAAGCCTAGCATCCCAAAACGAGACTAAATAAAAAAAAAGTAAGCCTAAGCTAAGAAAACTAAGACAAAGCCAAAAAACCTAAATTGGGATCAAAAAAGTAAGCCCAAACCAATAAAACTAAGCCTAGACCCTAAAATCTAAGTCCAGACCTTAATATCTAAGCCTAGGCTTGAATATCTAAGTTTGTGACCAAAAAATCTAAGACAAAAATTCAAAAAATCTAAGCCTAGGCTCAAAAATCTGATATTAGGACCAAAAAACGTATCTAGGATCAAAAAAGCTAAACCTAAGCTAGAAAAATAAGCCCAGACCTTAATAATCAAGCCTAGACTCAAAAAAACTAAGACTAACCTCCTAAAAATGAGCTTAAATCAATAAAGCGAGTCTAAACCTTGAAATCTAAGCCTAGACTCAAATAGCTAATCTTAGGACCAAAAAATTCAAGACAAAAATCCAGAAACTTAGTATAAACCAGAAAAACTAAGCGTGAGACCAAAAAAAAAAACAAATCTAGATCCTAAAAATCATTGCTAGGCTTAAAAAAGCTAATCATAAGCTAGAAAAATGAGCCTAAGCCAAAAAATCTAGGCCTAGACCCTAAAATCTAAGCCAAGATTTAAGCTAAGGATAAAAAAATCTAGGTCTAGCTCAAAGAAAGCTAAGCCTAGACTTAAAAAACAACCCAAAAACCTAAAAAATCCAAAAAAAATATCGACCTCACTTCACCCAGAGGTTGCCGGGAGTAAATGAAGCTGGCTCATCCCAACCCCACCACCTGATATAGTTGCAGCAATTGCGCGCCATACGCGCTGCCCGCAACTGACATTTCCAACCTCCCCACCCGCTCAGCTGTTGCCTCTTGGGACCCTACTACGCCAACTGTCCGAAACTAATCCTGAAACATTTAATTCATTTTTTTCCTCTGAATTTGGCTCAACCTTACTTCCCTTGTAAGCCTTAGTGCTACCGTAATCCTTCAAGATCTTCAGTCGCTAACGGCAATTTGATGGATGGTTCAGTTGATCACCTTGACGAGAGAGTATGGGGATTGAGGAGGGTGGGCTAGAGAAAAAGAGATTGTTTTACAAAGTGGACAGTTGGCGTGGCTCGTCTCGAGGAAGGGTGATGATATCTTTTTGAAATGAGAGGAAGAAGATAGGAAGGGGGATTAGTATATAAACAGGAAGATAGCGGGATGGAGGAAGGGGAGGTAGCTCAGATTAAGGTGGATAGGGGGCATAGGCGGGAAATAGGTACCTTTGGTGGAAAATCGAGGATCCGACTTAAAATCCGGAAAAAAAATTTGTTTCCAAATTCTCTAGAAATGTTACCAATTGCTAGGCTTAGCTTGGTTAGCACCCAGAAAAAATTTTAAGCCATTCCGATCATTTAAAGCCGAGTTATAGAAAATTTTGATTTTTTGACTGAAAGAGGCTAAAAATTGCTTTAAAAATTTTTTTTCGAAAATCCCTGAAAATTTTACCAGTTGATAGGCTTAGCTTAGACAGCATCCAAAAAAAAATTTCAGCCAATTTCGATAATTTTGAGCCGAGTTATGGCAATTTGAAATTTAGGCCTTACCTCTTTTTCTAAAAAAAAATTTTTTTTTCAAAAAATCCTAGAAATTTTTCCTGTTACTACGCTTAGCTTGGTTTATTTCCTCAAAAAATTTCAGCTAGATCCGATCATTTTAAGTCAAGTTACAGCGATTTGAAATTTATTCCAGAAACCAAGGAGCTACCTACTACCTTCCCCCATACGGCCAAGCAGCCTCCTCCTCCTTCTACACCGACTTCACCAATTTCAACGTATCCCGATCCCAAGACTTCTCTACATCCATCCCAACACCTACTGTAGATGTTAAGCCAGTTGTCATAAAACAAGAAAAAGAGGGGTCAAGTAACCAGAGAAATTCCCCAAATGAACAGAACAATGAGGATAGCACGTCTTCCACTATCACGGCACCGCGCAGAACGAAATGTGAGGAGTTTAGGGATTAAGAGTATGGAAAATTCTCCAAATTTGTAGTCGTTCTTTCAGTAGACCGTCGAAAGGCTGCCACAATGAGAGAGAGACGAAGGCTGAGAAAAGTGAACGAGGCGTTTGAGGTTGTCAAGCAGAGAACGTGTCAGAATCCGAGTCAGAGACTTCCGAAAGTTGAGATTTTGAGAAGTGCTATAGATTACATAAATACGCTGGAAAGAATGTTGCAACAAGTTGGGAAATCTACGAAGATCATGGATAATAATCATCATCTACAGATGACTCAACAGATTTCTGGGGGTCCTGTTCATGATTATGTGGTAAGTAAATAGCTTGAAAATAGGAGAAAAAAAATTTTTGGTCTCAATCATCCTAGAAATGGTTCCAGGTGTTGGACTAGGCCTTATTAGATCGTAGAGAAAAATTCAGGTGGTTCCGATGATTTAAAGCCGAGTTATAGCAATTTGAAGTTTTGGCTGAAACAGGCTGAAAAATCTCGAAAAAATTTTTTTTTTTTCAAAAATTCCTATAAATTCTACCAGTTACTAGGCTTAATTCAGACAGTTTTCTCAAAAAATTTCAGATAGATCCGATCATTTTAAGCCATTTTATAGTAATTCGAAATTTAAGCCACGCACCTTTTTAGTGGAAATTTCAAAAAAACAATTTTCTTCAAAAATTCCCAAAAATTTTAACAGTTTTCAGGTTTAGCTTGGTTAGTATCCAGAACAATTTTCAGCTAGATTTGATCATTTTAAGCCAAGTTATAGCAATTTCAAATTTAGGCCACGCCCCCTTTTAGTGAAAAATCCAAAAAAAAATTTTTTTTCAAAAATTTCTAGAAATTTTAACAGATGCTAGGCTTAGTTTCCTTAGTACCGTCAAAAAATGTTAGTCAATTTCAACCATTTTGAGCCGAGTTACAGCAATTTGAAATTTAGGCCACGCCCATTTTTAGTGAAAAATTCAAAAAAAAAATTTTTTTTTCAAAAATTCCTGAAATTTTTACCAGATGTTAGGCTTAGCTTAAATAATACCTAGTAAACATTTCAGGTGGTTCCAATCATTTTAAGCCAAGTTATAGCAACTTGAAAATTAGGCTACGCCCATTTTTAGTGGAAAATTAAAAAAAAAAATTTTTTTCAAAAATCCCCAAAAATTTTACCAGATAATGAGCTTAGTTTAGGCAGTAAACACAAAATTTTTCAGCTAGATTTGATCATTTTTAGCCAAGTTATAGCAATTTTAAATTCATGGAAAAAGTTCAAAATCCCCAAAATCAAAAAAATCCCAAAAAGTGGGCGTGGTCCAATCCCAGTTTCTCCTACTATCCTTCAACATTTCCAGACCTCCTCCCACTTCGCCTCCGGTGCCTACATGGGGGATGGCGCCCAAGCCATGTATGATGAAGATGACTTATCCGATAATTCCGATGATGAGAGGGACCATCATCATCATAATAAGCTCGGGAACGGTGAGCTTCTTCTTAAAACTAAGTTAGTCCATTTTTTTGAGTTTTTTAGCTCGGCATATCTCCACAAGTCTAGCAGCATATCTACCACAACTTTGGGCTGTGTGTTGTGCAAGACTTGTGGCAAAATCCGCTGCTAAACTTGTGGGACGCTTGTCCTAACCTTGTAAATTATTGTGCTTACACTTGTGAAAGCTGAATTTTGTGTTACGCTGTTAATTTCAAAACACTTCTTACAAAAATCATTCATGTTTAAACCATAACAACAAAGAAAATGACAGAAATTTCGAAAACAAAAAAAAGTTGATGCAAAATTAATGGAAATACTCATCAATTACAACATTTTCATGTTCTCTTTCTTCATTTTTTGATTTCGTATGGAGTTTCCGTGCAAGATCTGTTCGGCCTAAACATTTAAGATTATTGTTTACATTTTTTTCGTTCAAACTCACTTTCTAATTTCGTATTGTACTCCGAGTAAAAGAGCGAATGATAAAAACAGCAATCAATCACGAAACGAACGGATCATCTTCTTGAGCATTCCCATGCAATAGTTGTGTGGAGAGGTATTCGTAGAAGACATCATATCCAACTTCTGAAGTAAAAACGTTTTTAAATGTTACTGTGAACTCAGAAAGGATACTGGAGAATTTACTCACCACAGAAGCCTTCAAAAATAGCCGGCGGCAACGATTTAATGTTTTTGTCAAGTGCTTTGGCACAGTGTTGGCGATCCGATACCGGGTCATCGATAGTTTTCTCTGAATTTCGAAATTAGCTTTTAAAATGGATTAAATTAATGTAAAAAAATGCATTAGAATTTTTAAAAGTATTTATTAATCCGATAAATACTATTAATTCAATAAAAATAATCGAAATCGGAAAATAAAAACAACGAAAATAAAAAAAAACGGAGCGCGTGGCCGACCTGCTGTGAAATGTGCTCCTAAACTTGTGGCTAGCATGTTCTAGACTTGTGGAACCCCTAAAGTTTGTCCTAAACTTGTGGAGATATGCCGAGAGATTTTTCTAGAATTAAAAAAAAATGGAAAAAATTTTTTTTGCAGCGGTCGATCTTCGTCGTCGAAACTCTTTGGACGGTCTGGTTCGGATAGTCGACAGCATTCGTAAGTTTGGCGGCACACCTTCGGCACAGCTTAGCTAGGCTTAGCTAGGCTTGGCTAGGCTTAGCTAGGCTTAGCTAGGCTTAGCTAGGCTTAGCTAGGCTTAGCTAGGCTTAGCTAGGCTTGGCTAGGCTTAGCTAGGCTTAGCTAGGCTTAGCTAGGCTTAGCTAGGCTTAGCTAGGCTTGGCTAGGCTTGGCTAGGCTTGGCTAGGCTTGGCTAGGCTTGGCTAGGCTTGGCTAGGCTTGGCTAGGCTTAGCTAGGCTTGGCTAGGCTAGGCTAGGCTTGGCTAGGCTTGGCTAGGCTTGGCTAGGCTTGGCTAGGCTTGGCTAGGCTTGGCTAGGCTTAGCTAGGCTTGGCACACCTCCGGCACGCTTTTTTTCTCACCTACCGTAATTTCAGCTCACAAGGAGGTTCCCGAAGACCCACACCTTCAGCCAAATGAGGAAATTGAGGAGGGCAAAAAGCTCGAGTTGCTTTGAATGGGATTATTGCTCAGATTTTGAAAATTTCACTTTTTAAAAAAATTATTTATTGATTTTTATTGTTTTCTTTTTTTAAAAATTTTTTTTGAGATATAAATGAAATAAAAATTCATATATATATATATAAAAATGATGATTAAATCGGAAATCGGAAGGAAATCGGCAGACGGAATTTTGAAATTTTCAGAAAATTGGATTTTCAGTTAAAATCTGAAATTTTTCCCAAAATTAATTATTCCCCATTTTCATGTTCATATTCTTAATCAGCTCATTTTCCCGAGTCAGAAAAGTATAATCATGACATATTTTGGGAGAACTTGACAAAAAAGGTTAGAGACGCAGAGTGATCTCGTTTCTCTGCACCCTCTTCCCAACTTCAAACGCCTATATCTCACTTCCCGTTAGAGATACCAAAAAGTGGTCAACTACAAAGTTGTTCAGCATGAAAAACTGCGTATTTTGTTAGTTGGAAATTTTTTGATATCTTTAACAGTAAGCGAGATATAAGCGTTTCAAATGCGGGAGAAGAGAGGATGAGGCGCAGACAGTTAGAGTGTCTGCGTCTCTCTATTCTAAATTCAAAGTATGGCTTGTTTATACTTTTCTGAACGGGGAAAACGAGCTGATTACGAATATATAGGTTTCAAGAGGTTTGAATGGAAAATTTTTGGATTTTGGAAAAAATAAAAAAAATTTTATTAAAAAAAAATATTTTTTTTTGAATTTTTCAAAATTTTTTTAATTCGAAAAACCTCAATATGACTCATTTTCAAATGTTTTATCCACTGATCAACATGAGTAGGAGTATTAACCAGTTTAAGAACGTTTAATGAACCCCACCTATGTCTACTATCTGTTTACCATGGGTCCCCAATGGATTCTAGCTATTCTCCGAACTGTTTTTGTTTTTCTCCCCCATACTAGCTAAGCTAGCTCCTTATATACCTATAAATCTCACAATTAAAAAATTCGTAAAAAAATTTTTTTCGTTTCGTCAAAAAAAAAAGATTATTTTTGGATATGCTAGTGTATATTGTGACAAACAAACGAATCCTTCACAGGCTAATGCACTCGAAGATTTTTTCTTCGTTTAGGTAATGAAGTAGGCAGAGAAAAACGTCAGTTAGGTGAAGAAATGAGATCAGGCTCGTTTTGATGGTTATTTTTGGATTTTTTTCTAGATTTTGCTAAAAGTAAGTTGGAGTTCCTTAAGTAGGGAACCTAATTTCATTATTCTAGGGTCTATAACTCAGTTTCTGTTAGAGATATCAAAAAATGGTTAACTAATGAAATATAGCCCTGGTTAAGAGCAATATTTTATTAGTTGACACTTTTTTGATAGCTTAAAGGGGAACAGAGTTATAAGCCCTGGAACTTAGGATATTGTTTTCATTGTTAGATGACATAGATTGCTGTAGATTTGTAGTGGAAGCTAAGGGTTACTGTAGTTTAGCCTACTATCAAAAAATTATTAATAGTCTTATCCTTGGAAAATTAACTAGAAATACGAAAATTAAAATATTTTGATTTTTTTCAAAATTTTGAAAAAAACTCAAAAATCTGAAATTTTCAGATTTGACTAAAAATCATTTTTCCGTGGTTTCTATTTGTTTTTTTCAGCTTAATTACAAAAATTCATGAGTTTTAAGCCCCATATTGAGTATATTTGGGTTAAGTTGAAATTTCAGAAAATTTGGATTTTCAGTCGAAATCTGAAATTTTCAGAATTGACTGAAAATGACTTTTTCAAGGGTTCCAGATGTTTTTTTCAGCTTAATCATAAAAATTTATGAGTTTTGAACCCCATATTAACTGTTTTTGGGGAATTTTAAATTTTTCAGAAAATTGGATTTTCAGTCAAAATCTGAAATTTTGAATTTTGACTGGAAATGATTTTTCCATGGTTTCTATTTGTTTTTTTTCGGCTTAATTATGAAAATTCATGAGTTTTGAGCCCCATATTGACTATATTTGTGTTAAATTGAATTTTCAGAAAATTCGGATTTTCAGTCAAAATCTGAAATTTTTCAAAATTCACTTTCTTGCTTTTTTATAAATATATTCGTAATCAGTTCGTCTTCCCCGTTCAGAAAAGTATAATCATGACATATTTTGGGATAATTTGAAAAAAAGGCTAGAGACGCAGAGTGATCTCGTTTCTCTGCGTCTCTAACCTTTTTTTTCAAATTATCCCAAAATATGTCATGATTATACTTTTCTGAACGGGGAAGACGAGCTGAATACGAATATTTAGGTTTCATGGGGTTTCGGGGAAATTTTTTTAGTGCACTTCCTGGTTAGTTAATCAAAAATCTTTGTTTTTCTCTATTATTTTCCCTAGCCATTGTTTTAAATGTCTTAGCCATGTCATTTATGACAAATTATATTTTTTAAAAAATTACTCATCTTTATTATTCCATAAATCACTCCTCGTCCTCCTCTTATCATGAGTTATTATCTCTAGACCATTCCCCAGATGCTAAGCTTAATATTTTGTCTAGAATCTTCTATCATAATTTTTATCACTCATTTTTCTTTTTCCTATTGATTTCGCCATTTTTTAAAAAGAAAATTTTGAATTCCCGCCAAAACTTTAAATTTTTTCAAAAATTCAAAAAACAGCAATTCCAGATGAATTATTCCAAATATCCCATTATCATCACCTCATCTACCTCTTGCGCTTCCGAATTCGAGCTAGAAGAGCGTCGATCCTTCGCTTCCCGACTTAACATCTATTATCACAACTTCACAATCATTTTGACTTTTTTGGTAGCCCAATTGGTAAGGTTAAGGCTCAGCTAGGCTTGGCTAGGCTAAGCAAGGCTTAACCAATGATTTCCAGGCAATCCGAAAAATGATCGACAAAAATATATTCTCAAAAATCACGCGGAACCTTTTCATCTACTGTATGATCTATTATATTGTTCATGATATTTATTTCTTGTGGATTATGGTATGCCCTTGTATTAGAGGGGTTTTTAAAGGATTTTTCATTTTAGAATTGGTCATTTTACCGATCGATCGTCCAGGCGGAGGATAGTTGTCGGATCATGTTTCATGGAAGCGAGTGCTTCTTTTTGTATTTGGTTGGGGTGTTTCTGAGAATTGTTTTGTTGTATTCGCAATGTGCGGTTACGGTAGAAAGGTACTTTTTTAAAAAAATCAAAAAAAAAATTTTTTTTTGAAAAATCTGAAATGTCCAGAGGCCGTATTCATGAACATTTACTACGTAAACGCATTTACCGCAGTAAACATATACCATGTAAATGGAACAGTAAACCATTTACTGAGTATATGATTTACGGTATTCACGAGAGCATTTACCGCCAGTAGACATTTACTATCAGTAAATTCAAATATTTACCACTCTCAGTTTTTCATGATGTCTATCTTAATAGGAAGTCATCAAAATATGAGTCCGTGGCTCAAAAAATTGAAGTTTTATCTGAGTCACACATTATTCTGGCTCGATAATGCTTTGCAATTTTTCCATTATTAGTTTTTGGAACGTAGTTTAAATTAGGAAGAAAATCAAAATCGGTATACATTAAACCAATACCAAGTTTAAGAGGCAATGTCCGAAATCATCGAGAAGGCGATGTCACACATCGGCCAAACTGTTAGGATTTATCTGATATTCAGTGTATGGGTACCCTATGTTAGTCTAAGAACAAATCCACTTTATTTATCCGGATTCCTCCTTCCACAGGGGAGGTGACGTCATCTGAAGGCAAAAAGTCAAAATCGTCAGTTTTGAAGATAGAGCCCTAATCTCTTCAGAAATGAATATAGGACACCTTAGTGACTATTTTTGTAGTACATGACTAGTTTCCATCTCTTTCCGTTCAAAAGTTATATTCACTTTTTCAAGTGAATTTTCAGTTTTTTGAGTGCCCTGAAAATTTTTAGTACTTTTGTCCAAGCCCATATGTCCAAATTATGAAACTTCAAGGTCCCATACATTAGAAAAAATTAAGTAGACATTTCGATCTGAGTGTGCAAGACGCTTTTTTCAGTCATCTTTTGTTATGTTCCATTGAAAACTTTGAATGATCTGTATGTATTCAACTTCACTGATGGACCTCCAACTGCTATTGTTGAAAATACGCAGAATTATGTTACTATAAGTCAAAAAAATTAGGTTAGACCCGGAATTAGGTTCGTCGGATAGGCATACCTGGCATGATGTCAAATTATATTGATATAGCTTCTGGGTCGTCTTTTCGAAAATTTTAGTACTGGTGTCTGATGAGATCTGTCTAAATTATGAAATTTTATGATCCCACAAACAAAAAAAATTTGGATAGACATTCGGATTTTAGTGTACAAGACACTTTTTTGGCTGTTTTCTTCATTTTTCACTATATATCGTTGTTATTCGATTTTGAATTCTTTTTTCCAGAACTTTTAGTACTGGTGTCCAATAAGATCTATCAAAATTATAACATTTTATGATCCCACAAATAAAAAAAACGGGAATAGACAATTGGATTTTAGTGTGCAAGACACTTTTCATAATAATTATTATTAAAGTGATTTCAAGCATCAAACAATGAATATTTCATCTGTGGCTTCATGTAAAACTTGAAAAAATTTTTACCATAAGGTGAAAAATGATTCTTATTCATAAATAAGCCTCGCGCCATTGTTTTCATCGTTTGGAACCGCGTAATTTCCATCTTCAGGAGCGGTGCATCTCTTATTCCGATGAGTGACCCCTGTACGCCTTTTTTCTGCATATCTCTAGAAAGATACCACAATCTGTCTGAAATACTTTCTTTTTTCGACAGTAATTATCCGTGATCCATAATCATTATCCACGGCTAACATTCCTTTTTCGACAATTTTTGGATCCAGCCTTTTTTGGGTCCTTCTTTAAAACAAGAAATTAGGAATTTATTGACATGAGGCTGAAATCGTTTATTTTTATGTTTTTGAGGAAGTTCTCAAACTGTTTTCAATGAATCTAGCTCATTCGTTGCTTTCCGTTTGTTCAGCCCTTCTGATATAACTTTACGCGTTCGTGAGTTTTGTATTTCTTTTTTTCCGAAGAAATTTCATGTTTTTCCTGCGGAAGATGTTTATCAAGATTATAATGAGTCAAACAATTGTATGAAAATCCAACTTCTGGACATGAGTAGAGCGTTCCTATTTCGTCAGGTACGGTTTTATTTTTGGTAAGTTGGAGAGGAGAATACGTTCCAAAATGCAATGACATACAGTACCGTCATGTCCAGAAGTTGGATTTTCATACAATTGTTTGACTCATTATAATCTTGATAAACATTTTCTGCAGGGAAAACATGAAATTTCTTTGGAAAGAAAGAAATACAAAACTCACGAACGCGTAAAGTTATATCAGAAGGGCTGAACAAACGGAAAGCAACGAATGAGCTAGATTCATTGAAAACAGTTTGAGAACTTCCTCAAAAACATAAAAATAAACGATTTCAGCCTCATGTCAATAAATTCCTAATTTCTTGTTTTAAAGAAGGACCCAAAAAAGGCTGGATCCAAAAATTGTCGAAAAAGGAATGTTAGCCGTGGATAATGATTATGGATCACGGATAATTACTGTCGAAAAAAGAAAGTATTTCAGACAGATTGTGGTATCTTTCTAGAGATATGCAGAAAAAAGGCGTACAGGGGTCACTCATCGGAATAAGAGATGCACCGCTCCTGAAGATGGAAATTACGCGGTTCCAAACGATGAAAACAATGGCGCGAGGCTTATTTATGAATAAGAATCATTTTTCACCTTATGGTAAAAATTTTTTCAAGTTTTACATGAAGCCACAGATGAAATATTCATTGTTTGATGCTTGAAATCACTTTAATAATAATTATTATGAAAAGTGTCTTGCACACTAAAATCCAATTGTCTATTCCCGTTTTTTTTATTTGTGGGATCATAAAATGTTATAATTTTGATAGATCTTATTGGACACCAGTACTAAAAGTTCTGGAAAAAAGAATTCAAAATCGAATAACAACGATATATAGTGAAAAATGAAGAAAACAGCCAAAAAAGTGTCTTGTACACTAAAATCCGAATGTCTATCCAAATTTTTTTGTTTGTGGGATCATAAAATTTCATAATTTAGACAGATCTCATCAGACACCAGTACTAAAATTTTCGAAAAGACGACCCAGAAGCTATATCAATATAATTTGACATCATGCCAGGTATGCCTATCCGACGAACCTAATTCCGGGTCTAACCTAATTTTTTTGACTTATAGTAACATAATTCTGCGTATTTTCAACAATAGCAGTTGGAGGTCCATCAGTGAAGTTGAATACATACAGATCATTCAAAGTTTTCAATGGAACATAACAAAAGATGACTGAAAAAAGCGTCTTGCACACTCAGATCGAAATGTCTACTTAATTTTTTCTAATGTATGGGACCTTGAAGTTTCATAATTTGGACATATGGGCTTGGACAAAAGTACTAAAAATTTTCAGGGCACTCAAAAAACTGAAAATTCACTTGAAAAAGTGAATATAACTTTTGAACGGAAAGAGATGGAAACTAGTCATGTACTACAAAAATAGTCACTAAGGTGTCCTATATTCATTTCTGAAGAGATTAGGGCTCTATCTTCAAAACTGACGATTTTGACTTTTTGCCTTCAGATGACGTCACCTCCCCTGTGGAAGGAGGAATCCGGATAAATAAAGTGGATTTGTTATGAGACTACCATAAGGTACTCATACACTGAATATCAGATGAATCCTAACAGTTTGGCCGATGTGTGACATCGCCTTCAGGCCTATGCTCGATACCCTCAGAGATTGTCTCTTAAACCATATTCTATTCACCGCAAAACCTCTATTAGAATTGCATGCAAATATTTTTCAATGTATTTTTTTTGAAAGCAATGCTATGAAAGGGACAGTTCTAATATGTAGGGGAGGCAACACTATTTTTCAATGACTTCTTCCGGGGGCAAGTCTATGAGAGGGGCAACTCTTAAAGAGCCGAACTACTATTAGAGAGATTACGGTATGTTTAAAGTTGGGGATCACGTTCACAGATTGAAAAGTTAACCTTGGGGCAACATTTTACACTTAGAATTGGAAAGTTTCAAAAAGATTTATTTGAAAATGGTTTCTTAGTTTCTGCTTTCATTAATGGAATGTATTTGTACATAACTCGGGTATTCTCGCCAAGTCTTAGGCCCTCTCTGGCCAAGACTTGTGAGTAAATCTAGCCAACACTTGTGGGTAAACGTGGCCAAGACTTGTGGCAGCCTTGTACAAAACTTGGGAACACACGACCAAGTAGAGGGGCTATCTATTAGAATCGCATGGAAGTAAAATTTCGACATTGTTTCTACCATAATGAAGCTTAAAAACAAAATTTATCACTTTCTAAACTCATAACATCGAAATTCACACAAATTTATCTTTGGTTTCTGTTTGGTAAACGCCATTTACCCACCCAAAGCGGCAGTAAATGTTTCACTTTTGGTAAATGCATTTACCGTCAGATAGAGAATTTCATGAATACCAAAATTTTCATTTACCGTCTCGTGAACGATTAACCGCTCTCATTTACTGTTGGGTAAACGTTCATGAATACGGCCTCAGATTTGACTGAAAATGACTTTTTCCAAGGTTCTGGATGTTTTTTTCAGCTTAATCACTAAAATTCATGGGTTTTGAGCTCCATATTGACTATATTTGGGGAATTTTAAATTTTTCAGAAAATTGGATTTTCAGTCAAAATCTGAAATTTCCTAGAATCCCCTTGCTCCCATTTTCATGCATATATTCGTAATCAGCGTGTTTTCCCGATTCAGAAAAGTATAATCATGACGTATTTTCAATCAATTTAAGAAAAAAAGGTTAGAGACGCTAAGGGATCTCGTTTCTCTGCATACTCTAACCTTTTTCTTTTCAAATTCTCCCAAAATATGTCATGATTATACTTTTCTGAACGGGGAAGACGAGCTGATTACGAATATCTAGGTTTCATTTGGTTTGTAAAAAAAAAATTTATTGTACTTCCTAGTTAGCTGGTCAAAAATCCCATTTTTCATAATGCATATATTTTTTTCCTGAAATTCCAGATTAGTGGTAACATTCTTCCCGAATTCTGATCTTATCAATTCTGGAACTCTTAACATGATGTCTTTATTGTTATCTGTTGTCACCACAAGCATGATCCGGCCTCATGGACATTCTGAATTTAATAGCCCTAATTGCTTTCAACAAATGTATATTGGAATGCAGACTATTAGGTAAGGGGGTACATCTCGGGAATGGTTAGAGATATCAAAAAATGATCAACTAATGAAATGTAGCTCTTGTTAAAGGCTATATTTTGTTAGTTGAGAGTTTTTTGATAGCTTTAACGAGAGCCGAGATACAAGCGTTTGAAGTTGCGCGCCCTAGAAAAACGCCTTCTGGTGGCGCGCAACTTCAAACGCCTGTATCACTGCTAGTTTTATAGCTATCAAAAAACTTTCAACTAATGAAATATAGCCGTTACTTCCAACTATATTTCATTAGTTGAACACTTTTTGCTATCTCTAATTTCAAGCGAGTTATAAACGCTAATCCAAAAAATATCAAAAATAATTTTTTCTCCAGAAGCCTAATCTGGATAATGGTCATTTTCGACATGTTCTGTTTCCCAATCAATTTTCTGATTATGATGAGACATCGACGACAGTTTTTGGGGATCCAGGATAGGTGAGGGTGAAGAGACGCAGAGAAAGAGAGTGTCTAGCTGTCTGCTCTCTCCCCGCTTCCCAATGTGCGCGCTACTTCAAACGCTCATAACTCAGTTAGTTTAAGAGCTATCAAAAAACTTTTAACTAATGAAATCTTCCTTATATAAAGGGCTACAGTTTATTAGTTGACCACTTTTTGACATCTCTAACGGGAAGCGAGATATTCGAGCTCAAAGAAGATAAACTTCTAAAACCTTAAATTCCAGCCACGAATACAACTTAAAAGCGCGGTTAACCAATAAAAACCGAATGTACTCTGCTATCATTGTCTCCTTCATCTCTTTTATTCAAACTTTGATCTATACAGTATACATCGTTTCGTTATACCTCACTTTAACCCTTTATACCACGGAAGACGGGTTATTCTATGGAAATAACATTGCTCTTTGGTTTTATGTAAGTTTTTTGCTAAGCTTAGGCCAATTTCCAAATAAAAAAAGTTTCAGAGCTTCCCATTAGCCGGATTTGCTCTTCCATGCTCAATAATCCTTGGTTATACCGGGTTATCTATCAAGAAAAGTAACAAGATCGGGGTGATGAAGGTGAATAATTATACTACACAGGATGCTTATTTTAAGAGTTTGACAAGTCAATGGAATCGAAGCTCGAGATCTTCTATTGCTTAATTTATTGATTTTTGAAAAAAATTCCAAAAAAAAAAATTTTTTTTTTCAAAATTTTTTTTTCTGAAATAACTTTTTTTACTATTTTTTTTGTTATTCCCTAGTTTTGCTTGCTATACTACTACTAACACTAAAAAAGAAAAACAACAAGAAAAAAGAAGAATAACTCAATTACATGAATGGAGTCTCCCCGTGGCACGTGTATACATGATTTATGATGAGCAACTTGGAAATATTATTAATATAATTTTTTTTCTTTCATTTTACTTTTTTTCTACAAGCTTAGATATGGGAATGGCGAGGAACGCAGAGAAAAATGATCCACATCTCTCTAGAAAAAGTTCCAAACTTAAAACGGCTATATCTCGAAAACCGTTAGAGATAGCGAAAAACTTTCAACTAATGAAATATAGTCCTTGTTAAGAGCTATATTTCATTAGTTGAACGTTTTTTGATAGCTCTCACGGGAGCCGAGTTATAGGCGTTTCAAGTAGCGCGCCCCCGGAAAGAGACGCAGAGAAATGGCGGCGGCTAGAGCGCTCTAACTGTCTGCGTCCTCTCTCCCTTGCCGCGCAACTTCAAACGCCCATAACTCTCTTCCCGTTAACGCTATCAAAAAACTTCCAACTGAACAAATACTCAGTTTTTCATGCTGAACAATTCTCTAGTTACCATTTCCCGCTATCTCCAACCGGAAGTGAGTTATACCCATTTCAAAAAACATGTCCTCATCATACACTTTTTTTTTTCAAAAAAAAAAACTTGTTTTCCGAAATCGTGTTGTTTTCCTCCTGCTTGTTTTTTCCTTTCTCGAGCTTTTTCAGAATGAATGAGCGAGTCTTTGACACCCGTTTTTAGTAGCTTTTTCGAAAATATATGTATAATATAATAGAAAAAAAATAGAACTTTGGTCAAGGTGAATGAAGAGAGATTAGTGGGTATTACCAGGGAATTTTTGGTTTTTGAATTTTTGTAGTTTGTAGTTTGTAGTCTTTGTAGTCTTTGTAGTCCCCTAATCCATAAGTTACTAAGCATAACACCCCAGACGACGTAATAATTTGATCAAATCTAAATAATTATAAAAAAAATAAAAATGTTCCACTGAATTAGATATTGGAATCATAGATTAAACGTAGCTTTTCAGTCATTTTTTGAAGTTTTTGAAAAAAAAATTTTTTTTCAAAAAACCCAAAAATCTGAAATTTCTAGATTGGACTGAAAATGACTTTCCCTCGGGTTCTAGATGATTTTTTCAGCTTATTCATGAAAATTCATGAGTTTTGAGCCCATATTGGCTATATTTGGGAGATTTTTAATTTTTCAGAAAATTGGATTTTCAGTCAAAATCTGAAATTTTTGGAAATTCACTTTTTCCCATTTTCGTTGATATTTTCGTAATCAGCTCGTTTTCCCCGTTCAGAAAAGTATAATCATGACATATTTTGGGAGAATTTAACAAAAAGGTTAGAGACGCAGAGGGATCTCGTTTCTCTGCACTCCCTTACCTTTTTTCTTAAACTGCTCCAAAATATGGCTTGTTTATACTTTTCTGAACGGGGAAGACGAGCTGATCACGAATATTTAGTTTTCCAAGGGTTTGGAATATTTTTTTAAAATTTTTTTGAGGTATGGAAAAAAATTTCAAAAAAAAAAAAATTTTTTTTTTTTTGAATTTATATTTTTCAACAATTCCAATCAAAATCCCTTCTCAAACATAATTCGAAATAAAAGAGATGTGGATTAAGAAAAAAGAGTAACTCCCTTCTCATCCGTCATCCCCTCGACATATATCCAAGAATAACGTCTTCTCGATTCCGATTGGATTAAGAGGAGATGAGAGTTTTCCCTCCGGATAAGGGGAGGAGGAGGGGAATCTCGTGGAATCTTTGATGCCTCCTCTCTCTCTCTCTCTCTCTCTCTCTCTCTCTCTCTCTCTCTCTCTCTCTCTCTCTCCTATTCCCCCATAAAATAACATGAGTTCTTTTTGAGGAATGCTCTTCTTTAGCTTGGAATCGAGAATGATGGGATTTCCGGGTTTTCTTGACTATTTTATAACGGAAAATTTCGAAAAAGCTAAGAAAAATAGTATAGAGAAGCGCAGAGAAGCTAGAATGTCTAGATTCCCCCGTCTCTCTGGGCAGCGCTGTTTTAAAACATGTATATCTCGGTTAGGAAAAGAGCTATCAAAAAACTTTCAACTAATGAAATGTAGAGCTTGTTAAGGGCAACATTTCATTAGTTGACAACTTTTTGATAGCTCTCACAGGAGCCGAGTTATGAGCGTTTGAAGTTGGCTAAGAGAGCGCAGACAGTTAGGCCGCCGCCCTTTCTCTGCGTCTCTTTCTGTAAGCTCGCTACTTCAATCGCCCATATCTCGCTTAGTTTAAGAGCTATCAAAAAACTTTCAACTAACAAAATGTAGCCCTTACTATGGGCTATATTTTATTAGTTAACCATTTCCCTCTAGCTATAACGGCCACCGAGTTACAGCCGCTCAAAAAACGGCGGATAGAGCGCACTAACTGTCTGCGCCTCTTTTCGGGGGGAACGCTACTCAAAAAGCCCATAACTCGGCCAGTTTAAGAGCTATCAAAAAACTTTCAACTAACAAAATATAGCCCTTTTTATCAGCAATATTTCATTAATTAACCACTTTTCGCTATCTCTAACGGTTCTCGAGTTATACCCCTGTCTGATCCACCTACGCGTTTGATCTCTTCATTTCCAAACCCAATTATTATTTTCCACTCTAATAACCTCTAATCTCAGTTGTCACCTGATTATTTTTCCAAGATACAAAAACCAAATTTTTTTGTCTAAAAATAGCAAAAAAATTTAAGAATTCCGAGTACATATTAGTGAAGCCATATGCTTTTTCTGTTGGAAGGGATCATAGCTTTCGATTTTCATGTGTACTCCTCGTGGACAATTTTTTTGGTCATTTTGGTTTTAGCAATGAATTTGATGTTGTGTAGTCCTCGTGGACAATATAAAATTGAAAAATGCCAAAAATAATTGTCCACGAGGAGTACACAACCTAGATTCAGTTTTTCGCTATTTTAAGATTTTGAGGGTTTCGGAGCCATTTTCGAGGGTTGCTCCAAGAGAAAAAGTTGCTCAGCGTACAAAAATACATCGATCTAGCTTTTAAAAACTTGAATTTTCAAAAAAAAATTTTGTCCACGAGGAGTACAAAACCTTTTCAGTTTTTCTCTATTTTCAGGGTTTCGGAGCCATTTTCAAGGGTTGCTCCAAGAGAAAAAGTTGCTCAGCGTACAAAAATACATCGATCTAGCTATTAAAAGTTCTAAATTTTGAAAAAAAAAATTTTCATTTTTAGTAGCTCCCATCCACCAAAAAAAGTCTGAAAAAGAGTATGGCTAATGGGATTGCTTTTCTCCATCTTTTCCATCTATTTTTCGACTCCAAACACCAAAACTTTTGGTCCAAAAGTACTCCTTTCTTCAGACATTTATTATAGTCGACTATAATCCCAATGTACTTTCTTGTTGAGAAATCATTGGAACAAGAACAGGATTTTTTTCTTTTCCTAAAAATATAAAATAGACGTTGAAACCCTTTTTTGCTTAATCATATACTGAAAAACACAATTTCATAAGATATGACTGAAAAAATCTCTAGAAATAAGGATTCAGGTGTTTTTTTTTCTATTTTTACATATAAAGGTGTTCAAACAACCATATCTCGGCTAGTTTAAGAGCTATCAAAAAAGTGTCAACTAATGGAATATTATTCTTAACAAGAGCTATATTTTATCAGTTGAAAGTTTTTTGATAGCTATCAAACTAGCGGAGTTATGAGCGTTTGAAGTAGCGCACTACTTCTCGCCATTCTCTGCGTCTCTCTCCGGTGCCGCGCAACTTCAAACGCTTCTATCTCGCTTAGTTTGAAAGCTATCAAAAAACTTTCAACTAACAAAACACGCAGTTTTTCAAGCTAAACAACTTTCCAGTTGACCACTTTTCGATATCTCCACTCCCAATCAAGTTAGCCATGTTTTTGTCCAGTGAGCAATATCTAGTTAATCCCCACACAAAAATTTGTTCTCCTTGAATAGAATTGATTAAAAACTAGGGGTAACGCAGCTGTTTTTCAGCTTTTTCAGCGTTTTTTCACCTGTTTTCAGTAGTTTTTCAGCGTTATTTGATTAAAAATTTTTTTTTCGAGAAATTTTTTTTTGACCAAAAAATTTTTTCCTCAAAATCCACATTTTTCTCAGCTAGATCGATGTATTTTTGTGCTCTGAGCAACTTTTTCTCTTGCAACAACCCTTGAAAATGGCTCCAAAACCCCTAAATCCAGGAAAAACGAAATTTAGGCTGTGTACTTCTCGTGAATAATTTTTTTTGGGATTTTTTAGTAAAATTTGTGTCTGGAATCATTGATAAATCAGAAAAAGAGGAAATCCTTAAATCCAAAATTCTTAGATCCTTAATCCAAGTCATGATGTAAGTCAAGAAATGGATGAGCCTTTTCTGAGTAGGTCAGATGAAAATAAAGCGGCTTTGAGAAGGGATTTAAGGCTATTTTCAGGTGGATTTGTCATTTTTTAAAGTGAAATTACGTTTTTTAAGGTTCTGGTAACTTTTTTTTAGTTAGTTTAAGTCAAAAATTTAGGTTAAAATCAGTTTACTAGCTTAGAAACCGGTTTTCCGAAGAATGTTAAAATATGACTTTTTCAAAGCGCTATATCTCGCTTATAATTAGAGCTATCAAAAAGTTTTCAACTAATAAATTATTTATCATAATAAGTAGGACATTTTGTTAGTTAAAAGTTTTTTGATAGCTCTTAAACTAGCGGAGATACAGGCGTTTGAAGTTGCGCGCCAAAAAAACTACTATTCTCTGCGTCTCTCTTGGCGCGCTACTTCAAACGCCTATATCTCGAAAACGGTGGGAGCTATCAAAAACCTTTCAACTAATAAAATATAAACCTTGTTAAGGGCAACATTTCATTAGTTGTCAACTTTTCGGTAGCTCTCAAACTAGCCGAGTTATGAACGTTTCAAGTTTGGTGGGTCGAGTACAGGAGCGCAGACACTTGTTTTTCTCTGCGCTCTCACCCTATCTCTCTCCATCTCCCTCAAAGCCCCGCCCCCGTTCAGCGAGGCCTCATTTCATCGAAATGAGTTTTCCATTCAAATGTGATTCTTTTCTTTTTTGCTCTCTCTCTTTTCTTCTCCTCCATCATATCCTCCCCCTTTTCCTCATCGCATGTCAACTTTACATTCATTTCCATTTGAAAGAGAATATCCTCCCCCTTTTCCATTTTTCGAGATATGTTTTTCTCGTTTTTTTTCTCGTTTTTTTTGTTGAAAAGGCTGGAAATATCTAGAAAAGGCGGGGAGAGTTAATTACACATTTTTTCACCTGTCAGTCAAAAAAAAAAAGAAAAAAAAAAGTTTTCTGGAAATCGCTGAAAAAGCTGAAAATATCTGGAAAAGGCTGAGAATAGAAGGCCTAGCTTTCCTAGGTCATGGCCTAACTTTCCAACCCCTTGACCTAACTTCCCAAAGCCCTAACCTAACTTTCCCTCGTTCTATCCTATTTTCTGAAAATGGCCTAGTTTTGGCGGCCTAGCTTTTCTGGCTATGGCCTAGTTTTGGTGGCCTAGCTTTCCTAGGTCATGGCCTAGCTTTCCATAGCCCTGGCCTAACTTCCCAAAGCCCTAAACTAGCTTTCCCTCGTTCCATCCTATTTTCTGAATATGGCCTAGTTTTGATGGCCTAGTTTTGGTGGCCTAACTTTCCTAGGCCATGGCCTAACTTCCTCAATTTCTAGACCCCCTCCCTTTTTCGAAGCCCCTGATCATGTTTTTCCCTACCCCGACACCACTTTACGACTATGAAAAACACGTAAATGTCAATGACACACACCAACCTTTTTTCTCCCCCACCCCGAAAAAAAGCTATTGTTCAATGAAAAATTAGTTTTTTTTCTTTTTTTTTTTTTTTAATTTTGGTTCCCCCCGAAAAGGAGGCGTGGCTTGAGAAGCTAAGCTGAGCAATATTTCATTTTTTTTTTTGGTTTTGATTTTTTAGTATTGTAGTCCTCGTGGACAATCCGGAAATTTTCGGGTAAATTGTCCACGAGGAGAGACGAGAGTACATAGCCTAGATTTAGTTTTGAGCTATTTTTGTTATTTTGAGGGTTTCGGAGCCATTTTCAGGGGTTGATCCAAGAGAAAAAGTTGCTCAGGGTACAAAAATACATCGATCTAGCTTTTAAAAATTTCAATTTTTGAAAAAAAAAATTTTGTCCACGAGGAGTACAAAACCTAAGTTTCTGTTTTTTGCTATTTTAGGGGGTTAAAAGTGATTTTCAGGGATTGGTCCAAGAGAAAAAGTTGCTCAGAATTCAAAAATACATCGATCTACCTTTTAAAATTTAAATTTTCGAAAAAAAAAATTTTGTCCACGAGGACTACAAAATTCAATTTTTTTGAAAATGCTTTGATTTTAAAGTAAACTGTTAGAATTAACTTTTCTAAGATATCTTAGCAATTGAAAAAGCTAAAAATTGAATATAAGCAAAAAAAATTGTCCACGAGGAGTACAAAACCTAAGTTTCAGTTTTTCGCTATTTTGAGATTTTAAGGGTTTCGGAGCTATTTTCAAGGGTTGGTGCAAGAGAAAAAGTTGCTCAAGGTACAAAAACACATCGATCTAGCTAATAATATTTTGAAAAATCGAAAAAAAAAATTTTCATTTTCAAATTAAAAAAAAAATTTATTTTTCCAATTTTTTGGAAAATAATATTGTCCTCGAGGAGTCCAAATCTTATCCCCCCCCCTTATTCCCTTTTAGTATTTCCATTTCCAGTAACAAACAATGAACGATAATTAAAAAATAATTGATCCCTAGCTCATCCCCCCCATTCTAGACTTCCGGTCGAAGCACACATCTATATAAGCCGACATTAATCCAATGGAAGCCAAACTTTTCTCTGTGTATATAGCTTCTTTTTCTATCTTTTGCTCATCTTATTTTCTCTTGTGTGAAGAAAAAATATATTTACATGTGGCAAAAAGGATGAGCAACAATTCCATGTTTTCTTGATTTTCTCGGGAGGTCATGAATTATTAATTTGTAGGGGAAAAAGAAGGATTTTCTATTTTTATGAAGCAATTTTCTATTTTTAGTGTGGAGAGGTGCTTTTTTTTATATGAACAACACTTTTCTGTTCTCTAAAACGCCTATATCTCGATTTCTGTGATAGCTATCAAAAAGTGGTTAACTAATGAAATATTGCTCATAATAGGGGCTATATTTTCTTAGTTGAAAGTTTTTTGATAGCTTTAACGAGAGCCGAGATACAAAGGATTAAGTTGCGCACTCACAGAAAGAGACCCATAGAAATGGCGGCGGCTAGATTACTCTAACTGTCTGAGCTCTCTCTTCCCCCGTTTTTCAAAGGGCGCTCTTCTTCAAACGCTCCTATCTCAGCTCCTGTAAGAGCTATCAAAAAACTGTCAACTAACAAAATATAGCCCTTATTATGAGCTACATTTCATTAGTTGACAACTTTTTGATAGCTGTTAAACTAAGCGAGTTATAGAGTTTTTAACAACGGCTCTTTTTTTCAGGGCTTATCTCTGATTGTTTTTTCAGTTTTTGTTTACGGATATGAAAATATCTTATCAAAATAACAAGACATCTTTAAATATCTTTTTCTAATTCTAATCCAAGTCATTTGTGATGTAAATCAAAAAGTTGTAAAAAATAACAAAAGTTAAAAATTTTTTTTTAGGTGGTTCGGGAAAATTGAAATATCTCGATTTTTAGAAGAGATAGAGAAATTTGGTCAATTACAAAATTGTTCAGCTTTAAAAACTGGGTATTTTATTAGTTAAAAGTTTTTTGATAGCTCTTACAGAAAGCGAGTTATAAGCGCTTGAAGTTTAGGAAGGAGCGCAGACAGTTAGAGTACTCTAGCCGCTGCCAGTTCTCTGAGTCTCTTAGGGCGCAACTTCAAATGCTCACAACTCCGCTAGTTCAAGAGCTATCAAAAAACTTTCAATTAATGAAATATTCAGCTTAACAAAGGCTACATTTCATTAGTTAACCATTTTTTGGTAGCACTAACCTCAGCTGAGATATATGCGTTTTTAAAAAATATATTTTTTTTTCGATTTTTTCGATTTTCAAAATTTTCCAAAAAAAAACTCTAAATTCCCTAAATTCATCTTGATCAAATACCCCAAATACACATCATTCTGGATCTATTTTCAATTTTTTATATATAAAATTGACCCGAAAAATCCCAAAAAAAGAAATGATGATGATGATCCCCTATTCGTGGGAAAACCCCCTTTGTGTCGTTTTTAGTGAGTTTTGGTCAGTTATTACTATCAAAAAATATACGATATTTTAGTGTTAAAAAACGGAAAAATTCTTGTTTTTGGCAGAAAAAAATCGTACTGTTTTTCTTATAGCTACTATTAGTACGATTTCATATATTTTACTAGAATTTTGTATATTTCTAAGAAAACAAAAGTTAACTTTATGTTATTCTTTTCATTTTCTCGCTACTTGTTATATATTTTTCACTTTTTTCTCTTTCTTTTTAAATTTTTTTTTCTTAGAATTTTCAAATCCGACTTGAAAGAAAAAATGGCTTCGCAACAAGACGCTTCACCACCAACTGGCTATAATATGGGGTTAGTTTTCTTGGTGGTTTTTTGAACTTTTTAGGTTAAAAAGGCTGAAATTGACTTGAAACAGTGAATTTGAGTGTTTCAGAAACTAGTTTTTTCTATTTTTAGCATTAAAATTGACTTTAGAACAGTTACAGAAAGTTTTGTAAACTTTAATCGCTTATATCTCAATTTAAGTGAGAGCTATCAAAAAATGGTCAATTAACAAATTGTTAAGCTTAAAAAATTGCGTATTTTGTTAGTTGACACCTTTTTGATAGCTCGTAAACTGAGCGAGATACAGGCGTTTGAAGTGGCGTCTACAATGAAGTCACTTTGGCGTCACCTAACTTCAAACGCTCATATCTCAGCTAGTTTAAGAGCTATCAAAAAACTTTCAGCTAACAAAATATAGCCCTGAACAAGAGCAACATTTCATTAGTTAATCATTTTTCGATAGCTCTCACCAGCGCCGAGTTAAAGGCGCTTAAAGTTAGGTGACGCCAAAGAGCGCGCGTTCAGAATATCTGCGCTCTCTCTCTCTCCCCGCTTTCTAAGGAGCACTCTACTTCAAACGCTTCTATCTCCGCTAGTTTAAAAGTTATCAAAAAATAGTCAACAAACAAATCATTCAGCATAAAAAACTGCGTATTTCACTAGTTAACAACTTTTTAATAGCTGTCACCAGCTATGCCTATAACTCTGCCAGTTTGAGAGCTATCAAAAAACTTTTAACTAACAAAATATAGCCCTTATTGAGAGCTATATTTCATTAGTTGACCATTTTTCGATAGCTCTCACTCTAACCGATTTATACCCCTTTTTCAGACATCGCCACTCATTGACCATCGAGACCAATCCACTTCATCTCTTGCCATCCAACATGCGACGCTTCTCGCAGGTAAGTCAGTAGCGGCTAAATTCTACATTTTGGTGCAACCCCGCTCTACCGAACAATCTCAAAATGCCAATTTCCAGGCGGACACCGCTCGCCACCCGGCCGCTCCACTTCTCTCCAAACTCGCCGCTCGTCAACAAATTCCGGAGGCCGTGGCCGAGAAAAAGGACGACGATAAAACCGAGAAAAAATAATTTCTCTTCCACCCTCTCATGCTATTTCTCTGATCTCCGAAAACATTGTGAATATTTTATATAATATTCTTCGAATAAAAATTGGATCATTTTTGGTTTTTGTAGTAAAAAAAGCGGAAAAAAGGGTGCCAAGCCTTGCCAAGCCGTGCCAAGCCGTGCCAAGCCTTGCCAAGCCTAGCCAACCCGTGCGAAGCCGTGCCAAGCCGTGCCAAGCCGTGCCAAGCCGTGCCAAGCCGTGACAAGCCGTGCCAAGCCGTGCCAAGCCGTGCCAAGCCGTGCCAAGCCGTGCCAAGCCGTGCCAAGCCATTTTTCCAATTTTTCTAGTTTTTTTATTCATATATTTATTAAAAATCGCAAAAAACCACCGGAATCATCGAGGACACACAGAAAATTAAAAAAAAAACGGATGGCTATTAAATTAAATGTACATGGAATGTCGAAAAAAAAGGGGGCGTGGCCTAATCCATCCATCAAAATAATATTTTCCACACCAAAACTGGAATCACAACGACTAGAAGAGTTTTCAAGGATCCACTGGAATTGGGACCATCGGATACCGTAAGATTACGGGGTACGGTATCCAAGGGGGCCGGAGCCTCCTGGGTGACCTTGGTCACTTCGACGGTTCCTTGGCCAGGGGTGAAACTGAAATTTTGGAGTTTTTAGTTTGGGTAAGACGTGCCAAGCCGTGCCGTGCCAAGCCGTGCCAAGCCGTGCAAAGCCGTGCCAAGCCGTGCCAAGCCGTGCCTAGCCGTGCAAAGCCGTGCCAAGCCGTGCCAAACCGTGCCAAGCCGTGCAAAGCCGTGCCAGGCCGTGCCAGGCCGTGCCAAGCCGTGCCGAGCCGTGCCAAGCTGTGCCAAGCCGTGCCAAGCCGTGCTAAGCTGTGCCAGACCGTGCGAAGCTGTGCCAGACCGTGCCAAGCCGTGCCAAGT
The DNA here is from genome assembly GCA_963932035.1 of Caenorhabditis wallacei. Classification (NCBI taxonomy): domain Eukaryota; kingdom Metazoa; phylum Nematoda; class Chromadorea; order Rhabditida; family Rhabditidae; genus Caenorhabditis; species Caenorhabditis wallacei. Next base: position 1,426,585 of record OZ009934.1, read on the forward strand.
CGTGCCAAGCCGTGCCAAGCCGTGCCAAGCCGTGCCAAGCCGTGCAAAGCTGTGCCAAGCCGTGCCAAGCCGTACCAAGCCGTGCCAAGCCGTGCCAAGCCGTGCCAGGCCGTGCCAGGCCGTGCAAAGCCGTACCAATCTGTGCCAGGCCGTGCCAAGCTGTGCCAAGCCGTGCCAAGCCGTGCCAAGCCTTGCCGGACCATCTTACCTTCTCATGGTCGACGAATCCGCCTCCACACTATTCCGCAGTGTCTGGTCCCTAACGTTCAATCCTATGGTAGTCGTCACCGTCAACAAATCGTCATTCTCCTCGTTTCGTCTGGAAGAGTTTTTTGATGGTGGCCGAACTTTTTTTTGGTGACCGAACTTTTTTTTGGTGACCGAAGTTTTTTTGGTGGTGGCCGAACTTTTTTCATGGTGGCCGAACTTTTTTTTTGGTGGCCGAACTTTTTTTTGGTGGCCGAACTTTTTTTTGGTGGCCGAACTTTTTTTTGGTGGCCGAACTTTTTTTTGGTGGCCGAACTTTTTTCATGGTGGCCGAACTTTTTTCATGGTGGCCGAACTTTTTTTTTGGTGGCCGAACTTTTTTTTGGTGGCCGAACTTTTTTTTGGTGGCCGAACTTTTTTTTGGTGGCCGAACTTTTTTTTTTTGATGGCCTAGGTTTACATGGCCTAACTTACAAAACTTGCGTCACATTTCCATTTTCCAGCTCGTGCACCAGGTCGCTCTCCACACCATTTTCGAGTTCGGTGGCCGTCTCTGAAAATGACCGAATTTAGGTGACCGAGGTTTTTTGGGGATGTGGCCGAGGTTTCCCAGGTCATGGCCGAGGTTTCCCAGGTCATGGCCGAGGTTTCCCAGGTCATGGTCAAGGTTTCCCAGGTCATGGCCGAGGTTTTCTAGGTCATGGCCGAGGTTTTCTAGGTCATGACCGAGGTTTTCTAGGTCATGGCCGAGGTTTTCTAGGTCATGGCCGAGGTTTTCTAGGTCATGACCGAGGTTTTCTAGGTCATGACCGAGGTTTTCTAGGTCATGGCCGAGGTTTCCCAGGTCATGGCCGAGGTTTCCCAGGTCATGGTCAAGGTTTCCCAGGTCATGGCCGAGGTTTTCTAGGTCATGGCCGAGGTTTTCTAGGTCATGACCGAGGTTTTCTAGGTCATGGCCGAGGTTTTCTAGGTCATGGCCGAGGTTTTCTAGGTCATGACCGAGGTTTTCTAGGTCATGACCGAGGTTTTCTAGGTCATGGCCGAGGTTTCCCAGGTCATGGCCGAGGTTTCCCAGGTCATGGCCGAGGTTTCCTAGGTCATGGCCGATGTATTCTAGGTCATGGCCTAACTTACCATTCAAATCGACACCCAAATCTTCCGGAATCACTGGTTTCACTGCAAAAAAAACCATGGCCTAATTTTTACTGGCCTAGAAACCCCACCTGAAGGCATTGGTGGCTGAATTTGCGGTAACCACTGGTAGTTATCAAGAATCGGCGATTCGGTGAATGTGTAGGAGGAGATGGATACGGTAGGACTGTTACAATGGTCCCCGGTGGAGCACGCGCATCGATTATCATGTGGTCCCCTGGAATATGGAGAGATTAAGGGATGACAAGCCTAGCCAAGGCATTTTCTCACTAACCTTTGACAAACTGCCTCATTATCGAAGGAATCGTCCTCCCGAAGGTGCATACAACCGGCGTTGATCGTTCCATTGAAGAACTTGTTGACTACTGAAAATACATGGGATTACTGTAGGTTGGCAAGGCTTGGCAAGGCTCGGCACGGCTCGGCACGCCTTAACTTACCAATAAAACAAACATCTCCTTGACATGTCTCATTACACGCCGAATCATACGGTGGCAACAGCTTGAACTCACATACAGTACAATTGAGTGAGACTACGGTAGAAATACAGATAATAGCTAAGAATGGCAGGAGTAGGTTCCTCATTTTTAATCTGAAAGTCAAAAAAAAATTTGTTAAGTGCCCTTATAATAGAGGTAACAAGTTGAGAACTTAAAAATAGCTAAGAAATGAGCAGGTTATATAGTAGGAAAAACACAAGTTTATTTGCCGAGTTCATGAAAAGACCCCCGACATCTACGATTAGACAAATAGTATGAGTCATTGACGACATTTTTAAACATTTTTTAGTTGTTTCTAGGCTTAAATTACTGATTTTTAGCCTTGAAATGGTCTGGAAGACCCCAAAAATCACTAGAAAGACCTTAAAAAGGATTTTTTACGATTTTTAAAAATTTGGGAAAATAGCGCAGTGGGATTTTCGGTGACGAGTTTGAAGAAAATGGACCCTGGTTCAATTCTTTTGGTGGTTAAACTTTTTTGCTTTTTCGGAAAAGCTTGGAAATGATTTAATAGGGGCTTAGGCAACTTAGTTGCGTCTCAGGTAGGTAGTAAGCAACTTCAAACGCTCATAACTGGCTTAGAATTAGAGCTATCAAAAAATTGTTAACTAATGAAATATTGCTGATAATAAGGGCTATATTTTGTTAGTTAGCCATTTTTTAATAGCTCTAACGGGAAGCGAGTTGAATGGGGTTGAAGTTGAAGTCTTTTCGGCAACTTCAAAAAGTCATAACTAGCTTAGAATTAACGCTATCAAAAAATAGTTAACTAATGAAATATTGTTGATGATTAGGGCAATATTTTGTTAGTTGAAAGTTTTTTGATAGCTATTAAACTAGCCGAGTTATGGGCGTTTGAAGTTGCGCACCCCAGAAAAAGAGCGCTCTAGCCTCCTTTTTTCTCTTCGTCTCTCTCCTGAGGCGCGCTACTTCAAACGCCTGTATCTCGGCTCCCGTAAGAGCTATCAAAAAACTTTCAACTAACAAAATATAGCCCTTATCATGGCCAATATTTCATTAGTTGACCATTTTTTGATAGCTCTCATGGCTCTTGAGTTATACCCCCTCAAACAATTCAAAATACAAATTCCAAGGTTTAGATGTAAAATAATGGTTTTTTATTGAAAAAAATGGTCTAAAGACGGTTCCAGTGGGGTCTAAACCCGTCTAACCAATCCAAAAACTTTGAAAAAGTGCCCTTGACCAAAAAAAAGAGGGGGAAGTAAGAAGATAATAGTCCTTTTCTTCCATCGGTCATGGAACGTTGCGTTTTTGAAAAAGAAATGGAGAAAAACGAGAAAAGTAAACAAGACGAAAAAATGTGGTTTTTTTTGAAGGAAAGACTACTGCTTTTCAGTGAGAAATGTATTGAACCGTATACTATAATATATATGTATAGTAGTTAGCATAAGGGGGTGGTATGACCGAAAAAAAATTTTAAAAAAAAGTGATTGGAAAATTGAAATTTGATTGAAAAAGCTTATTCAGGGTTACTGTAGCTAGGAAGGGGGTACTGTAGTTAAGGGTTACTGTAGGTAGGACCATTTTTGTACTTTATATACAACTGTAATAAAGTTATGGAGGCTACTGAAGTTAAGATTGCTGTCTTAAAGGGATTACTGTAGTTAGGACTACTGTACCTAGGATTACTGTAATAAGGTTACTATACCAAGGATTACTGTACCAAGGATTACTGTACCATGGAATACTGTAGCTAGATTTCTTGCCTCCTTAAATAAGATACTACTAATGGTAAACAATTTTCCCCCTTCCACAACTAATTATTAAATTCCATTAACATTGCTCATAATAATTTTTTCTCCCTACAAAAAAAACTTGTTTATTATTTTAGTTCAAGTTTTTAAAGGCGCATGACTTTTTTTTTGACAAAATGTTTTTTTTCCAGAAAATACCAAAAATGTCAATATTGTCAGTTGGCCAACACACAAAAAGTGATTGTTCTTGTCCACGAGGACTACAAAGGCTTAAAAAACCAGAAACCAAGAAATTATATTTTTGTAGTCTTTTTGGACAATTTTTATTCAATTTTCAAAAAAAAAAAAAATTTTCATTTTTTGCCCTCTCGGACTACAAAATCAAAAGTTTCAAAAAACTCTGTTTTTCTTGTCCACGAGGACTACAAAGCTTCAAAATAACCAAAAACTAAGAAACTATAGTTTTGTAGTCCTTTTGGACGATTTTCCAACAAAATTCAAAATTTTCATTTTTTGTCCTCTCGGACTACAAAACTCAAAAACTTCAAAAAACTCGATTTTTCTTGTCCAAAATGACTACAAAAGCTTCAAAATAATCAAAAATCAAAAAATTATAGTTTTGTAGTCCTTTTGGACGATTTTCCAACAAAATTCAAATTTCTGATTTTTTGTCCTCTCGGACTAGAAAATCAAAATTTTCAAAAAACCCGGTTCCTCTTGTCCACGAGGACTACAAAGGCTTTAAAAGAACTAAATTTCGATAAATATTGTTTTGTAGTCCTTTTGGACACAATTTTTTTTTATTTTTGAAAAAAAAAATTTTTTTCATTTTTTGTCCTCTCGGACTACAAAACTCGAAACAATTTTTTGTGATGACTAAAAGTTGATGAAACAGTTTTCAAAAAAAAAAACTAATCGAAAACAACGAAAAAAAAATGGAAAAATGACAAAGAATAGTGTGTAGGTAATCCCCCCTTCTCAAAGTTATCCTTTTTTGGGAGGTAGACGAGAGAGTATGTGGGATTGAGAGACGCAGAGAACGGCTTTAGAAAGGGTGTTGAACAATGAAATAGTTTATTTTTTTTTGAGGGGAGATGACGAATTTGGATGTTGAAATTTTGGGGGAAAATTTTGGAGTTTTTTAAGGAAAAATAGGCTATGCGGGATAGATAATAAGAATTTTTTTTTCGAAATTTTCAGATTTCATTAGCTAGAACGATGTATTTTTCAATTCTGAGCAACTTTTTTTCTTGGAGCAACCCTTGAAAATGGCTCCTTGCCCTCTAAATTAGGGAAATACTGAATTTAAGCTGTGTACTCCTCGTGGACAAGTAAAAAAAAAGTGTTTTGGAATTTTGCTGTTGAAATAGAGCTTTCTTGGAATGAATCTTGCTTAAATCAATGAAGAATTTAAACAATTTGAAATTTCAAAAAAAAAAATTGTCCACGAGGAGTACAAACCTAAATATTAGTTTTTCGCTATTTTAAGGGGTTAAGACGGGTTTTCAAGGGTTGCTCCAAGAGAAAAAGTTGCTCAGCGTACAAAAATACATCGATCTAGCTAATAAAATTTTGAAAAATTGAAAAAAAAAAATTTGTCCACGAGGAGTCCAAAACTCCTTTTTTTTTTTGAATTTCTAGTTTTCTAGAAAAAAAAACTAGATTAACTATTATAGCCTGTTAACTCTTAAAAAACCCGAAAAACTCAAAAAAATAAGAATAAAAATTGTCCACGAGGAGTACACAACCTAAATGTTAGTTTTTCGCTATTTTAAGGGGAAAGGAGCCATTTTCAAGGGTTGCTCCAAGAAAAAAAGTTGCTCAGCGTACAAAAATACATCGATCTAGCTAATAAAAATTTTGAAAAATTGAAAAAAAAATTTGTCCACGAGGAGTCCAAAACTCACATTTTTTGAAAAGTCTTCAATTTCATAGAAAAATGCCTAGATTTACTGTTTTACCTCGTTATACTCTAAAAAATACAAAAAAATCGAAAAAAAAACTGGAAGAAATTGTCCACGAGGAGTACACAACCTAAATGTTAGTTTTTCGCTGATTTAAGATTTTAAGGGTTCTAGAGTAATTTTCAAGGGTTGGTCCAAGAGAAAAAGTTGCTCAGCGTACAAAAATACATCGATCTAGCTAATAAAAACTTGAATTTCCAAAAGAAAAAAAATTTTTCCCCTTGTCACCACACCAAAAACCACCGTAACCCCTCACCGAAAGGGGGGAGGGTATTTCCAAAACCGAATTCCTTTTCCTCTGACTAACACAAAAAGTGTGTTGGTCTTAACAAGGAAAACAAAAGAAAGGAATACCTTTCATATTGTTTCTCGATTTCTTTAGTTCCCCCCCGAGAGGGGAACAGGGAATTAGGAATTAAAAGAAATTGAGACGGACGGACAGAACAAGAAAACGGGAAAAAACACACAAATTCTCTTTTTCGGTTTTCATCGAAATATGAAACAAGGTCAGAGGAGGAGAGAGTAATTATATACGGGATAGGTAATAGGGAGAAACCCGAGGGAGCAGGTGGGGTTTTTTAGGCTAGCTAAGGATAATTGGGCGAGGATGAGCACTAAATTTTCAATCGAAATGTCCAAAACGATAGAGTTGAAAAACTGGTCCTTTTCTTTTAAAAAATTGGGAATTTTTTGAAAAATTGAGTTTTGTAGTCCTCGTGGACAAAATTTTTTTTTCAAAAAACCAAATTATAAAAACATAGATCGATGTATTTTTGTATTCTGAGCAACTTTTTCTCTTGGAGCAACCCTTGAAAATCACTCTAAACCTTCTAAATCCAGGAAAAACTGAATTTAGGCGGTGTACTCCTCGTGGACAATTTTTAAAAGTTTTTTCGAACTTTTATTGTTTTTTAGTGTTTGAAAAAGCTTAAAAGAGCTAAGAACAGCTAATTTATAACTTTTCTACAAAAATCGGAACTTTTCAAAAAATTGAGTGTTGGACTCCTCGTGGACAACTTTTTTTTTTATTTTTCCAAACTTTATCAACTAGATCGATGTATTTTTTGATTCTGAGCAACTTTTTCTCTTTACGCAACCCTTGAATATCACTATAAACCCTTTAAAATCCTAAATTAGCTGAAAACATGATCTAGGTTGTGTAGTCATCGTGGACAACAAGGAACTTAGGATTTTTTGAAGAATTCTCAATTTGTCTTGGGGTTTCAATTTCAGGTTTTTAAAATAATAGAAAAAGCTATTAAAAAATCGAAAATTGTAAAAAGTCAATTTTGTAGTCCTTGTGGACAAAAATTTTTTTTCGAAAAATCAAAATTTTAAATTGGAATCCGGTGTATTTTTGTACGCTGAGCAACTTTTTCTCTTGGACCAACCCTTGAAATCCACTTTAAACCCCTTAAATCAAGGAAAAATGAATTCAGGCTGTGTACTCCTCGTGTACAATTGAACAAAAGTTTTTCCTTGTTTTTCCTTGAAAAAACAAAAAACAAAGAGATCATTTCCTGTTTCACGAGAGAGCTTTGACCACCACCTCCCCCTTCATACCGTCTTGACGTTTGTCTCTGATATCAACCTCCCCCTCTTTAATGTCAATAATAAGACCGTGTCCCTTGGTTTGTATAGGAACTGTCAAAAATGATCTTAGGAGGGGAACCGGGAAACTAATTAGACTAGTTTTTTCTTGAAAAAAATATTTTTTTAATTTGAAAAATTGTCCACGAGGAGTACACAGCCTTCATTCAGTTTATCCTTAATTTAAGGGGTTTAGAGTGATTTTCAAGGGTTGGTCCAAGAGAAAAAGTTGCTCAGAATCAAAAAATACACCGGATTCCATTTTGAATTTTTGATTTTTCGAAAAAAAATTTTGTCCACGAGGAGTCCAAAATTCAATTTTTTTAAAGTCTCTAATTCCCAAGAAAATATATAATTTTACTGTTTAAAAGTGTTTCAGACTAAAAAGAACGCTAGAAATCAAATTTTCGTGTTAAGACTGCCAAGACTCGTACAAAAGTGTTCATGACCTCCAGCACTCGAAAAAGACAAAACGTGCGAACAGTGTGCATAATCTAAGACAAATAAAAACAGGCTCCGCCCCTTTTTTGAAGGGGTAACGGATGAAGGAAAGGACAGGATTCTTGGTTAGTGACATAATAATAATAATTAGGATGCAATGCTATGAAAAAAGAGGAATTCTTCGTAAAAAGGTTTTCATAGAGAAGGGGGGGGGGGGGGGGGGGGGGGGAAGGATGTATATAAATTACATAATGGACGGAGGATGCCTATGCTTATGCTTCTCTCTCTCTCTCTCTCTCTCTCTCTCTCTCTCTCTCTCTCTCTCTCTTTCTCTCTCATAAAAGCAAACAATTGAGTGAGAAGGGAAGAGATTTACAGGAAACCACATTGTTTGTGTGTGTTTATATTGAAATTCACACTTGGATTCTGGAAATGAATACCTTTATTTTTAGTTGGGATTTTTGGGAAATTGGTTTTGTAGTCCTCGTGGACATGTTTTTTTGAAAAATTAAATACTTGAATTTTGGTACGGATCGAGTTTTTGGAAAATATTCATTTTGAGTTAAAATAGGATTTTTAGGCTGTGCGGGATAGATAATAAGAAATTTTTTTTCAAAAATTCAAATTTTAAAAAGCTAAATCGATGTATTTTTGTATTCTAAGCAACTTTTTCTCTTGGAGCAACCCTTGAAAATCACTCTAAACCCCCTAAATCAAGGAAAAACTGAATTTAGGCTGTGTACTCCTCGTGGACAACCCTTGAATTTCAGCTAGATTTCTTTTGGTTCTTGTTTTTTTTACTAAACATAGTATCAATGTCACAAAAAGCCTGAAAAAACAGAAAAGATCGAAAATCGTAAAAAGTCAATTTTGTAGTCCTCGTGGAGAAAAATTTTTTTTTTCGAAAATTCAAACTTTAAAAACACAGATCGATGTATTTTTGTACTCTGAGCAACTTTTTCTCTTGGTGCAACCCTTGAAAATCACTTTTACCCCCTTAAAATCGCTAAAAACTGAATATAGGCCGTGTACTCCTCGTGGACAACTTTTTCAAAATTTCTTGATTTTCCCGTTAATTTTAACGTATTTGACCAAGATTCATCCTTAAAAAGTCACGTTTTCTCAGAAAAATTGAAAAAAAAACCTCTAAAAAATTGTCCACGAGGACTACACAGCCTAAATTCAGTTTTTCCTGGATTTAAGGGGTTTAGAGTGATTTTCAAGGGTTGGTCCAAGAGAAAAAGTTGCTCAGAATTCAAAAATACATCGATCTAGCTAAAGAAATCTAAATATTTCGAAAAAAAAATTTCTTATTATCTATCCCGCATCCCCCGATTCAAAAAACCATTTTCAATTAAAACCTTTATTTCTCTAACTCTAGCACGGCGAATTACTAGAGTTCGAGTTCACAAAAACTTTGTGCATCTGAAGGCCATCCGGGATGACACGATTAAATTTCACATGAGCAAATGGGGTCATCTCATGACGGCGACGGAGGAATGGGCGGATCCATCTATAACACCCCTTATTATAAGGGCACCCTTAGGCTAAGCTTACGTAGCACTATCCTCAAACTTATCACTGCAACGAACACGAATTTTCGCAAAATCTCCGTTAATTTCTTTAAGGATACACTGGAAGATAGCCTGAGCAACCTCCTTTTTATCACAGTAGATCGGACCAATTTCCAGATTTCCAGATTCAGATGAGACTAATCCAATACCAATTATCTTCCCATTTTCATCATAAGCAACACGTCCCAAGCCTTTTTTGAATTTGGCTAGGAGGAATTCTTGACGGTGATATGGAAAGATGGAATTGTCGTATTTGGTGACGTCATCAGATGGGACGTCGAGAAAGTTCTGGAAATTTTTGGTGCTAAACCGGCTTAGCTAGGAAAAATGGTTTTTCCAAAAAAAAAAAAAATAAATAAATAAAATTTTTTTTTTGGAAAAATCTGAAATTTCTAGATTTGATTGAAGACGACTTTTTCTGAGGTTCTAGTTGTTTTTATTAGCTTAATCATGAAAATTCATGAGTTTTGAGCCCCATATTGACTATATTTGGGGGATTTTTAATTTTTCAGAAAATTAGATTTTCAGCCGAAATCTGAAAATTTTCAAAATTCACTTTTTCTCATTGTTATGTATATATTCATAATCAGCTCGTCTTCCCCGTTCAGAAAAGTATAATCATGACATATTTTGGGAGAATTTGAAAAAAAAGGTTAGAGAGTGCAGAGAAACGAGATCCCTCTGCGTCTCTAACCTTTTTTCTTAAATTATTCCAAAATATGTCATGATTATACTTTTCTGAATCGGGGGAACAATCTGAATACGAAAATGTCAATAAAAATGAGAAAAAAACTAGTTTTGAAAAAATTCAGATTTTGACTGAAAATCCCATTTTCAAGAAATTTCAAAATAGTCCAAGTATAGTCAATATGGGGCTCAAAACTCATGAATTTTCGTAATTAAGCTGAAAAAATCATATAGAACCTTGGAAAAAGTGATTTTCTGTCAAATCTGAAAATTTCAGATTTTAGAGTTTTTTTCAAAATTTGAAAAAAATCAAAATATTTTATTTCTTATTTACCGAACGAGCGGAGCGAGTGAGGGGAGAATAGGCGGTTGCTCACGTTCGACCCGGGCCGGAGGCCCGGCTACTCTTGATGCCTTAAAAAGTCTACCAATCACAAAAATTCCCATGTTTAGCCCGGGCCGAAGGCCCGGCCACTACTTGACTAATAGAGCTTATCAAACCCAGTCGTTTCCTCAACTAAACCCGGGCCAAAGGCCAGGCAACTCTTCCATGCCTCAAAATCTACAAATTCTAAAATAAGCGTAGAACTTATCTCGAAGCCTATTTGCCCCGAACGAAGTAGGCGTTTCTTATCCCTAACCCGGGCCGGAGGCCCGTCTACTAATGCAACAAAAAGTAAACTATCCACAAAGTAAGCTTAAAACTTATTTCGAAGCCTACTTGACTCGAGCGAGCGAGGGGAGAATAGGAGTTTCTTGCTGAGTCCGGGCCGGAGGCCCGGCTACTCCTTATGCCTCAGAGAGCCTGATATGAAATAAGCTTAAAACTTATCATGAAACCTTTTCGACCCAAACGAGCGGAGCGGAGCGAATGAGGGGAGAATAAGGGTTCCTTGCTGAGTCCGGGCCGGAGGCCCGGCTACTACTAGATAAAGAAAGCTTAGCACCAAGCACGCGGCATCGCCGCGTCTAGCTTTTGAACCCGTTAGGGTTCAAAAGCTAGTCAAGAAATTTCAAAATAGTCCAAGTATAGTCAATATGGGGCTCAAAACTCATGAATTTTCGTGAGTAAGCTGAAAAAATCATCTAGCGCCCAGAAAAGTCATTTTCAGTCAAATCTAAAAATTTCAGTTTTTGACTGAAAAACCAATTTTCTGAAAAATTCAAAATTCTCCAAATATAGTCAATATGGGGCTCAAAACTCATGAATTTTCGTAATTAAGCTAGCAAAAACAACTAGAAATCAAGGAAAAGTCATTTTCAGTCAAATCTGAATATTTCAGATTTTGACCGAAACTCCAATTTCCTTAAAATTTAAAAATTCTCTAAATATAGTCAATATGAGGCTCAAAACTCATGAATTTTCATAATTAAGCTAGAAAAATCATCTAGAATCCAGGGAAAAGTGATTTTCAGTCAAATCTAAAAATTTCAGATTTTCAAAAAAAAAATTTTTTTTTTTTGAAATTTTTTGTATGTTCACTATCTAATCCATAAGCCTACCTTCACTAAAACGTCCTCGAATTCCAATTCGGGATCAAAAACCTCTTCCTTCGTATAATCCGACACATAATACGTGGCGCCGCGTACTTTTGTATGTAGCACCTTACGCCAAGTAGCCGAGCTTTTCGAGTCTTCAAATCTAAAATTAAAACGGGAAAAAGGGAGGGAAATCATGAAAATCAAATCCTACCGACACAACCACCGGAATTCATATTAACCGCATCTAGATCGGAAGCCATTTGGGACATCAAATGGGGAAGGAGATGGTAGGAATTAGGAGGTTGATAAGAGAGTCCAAAGGTTCGAAAGTCAGGGGTAGAGGTTAGAGACTTGTAGAGGATTGATTGGGTTCCAGAGAGTATTTTGGAATCTGCAAGTTTTCCACGAGGAGTACAAAATTAGTTTTGTAGTCCATGTGGACAAAAATTTTTTTTCGAAATTTCAAAATTTTATTAGCTCGATCGATGTATTTTTGTACGCTGAGCAACTTTTTCTCTTGACGCAATCCTTGAAAATCACTCGAAAACCCCTTAAATCAAGGAAAAACTAAATTTGGGCTGTGTACTCCTCGTGGACAATTTATTCAGTTTTTCCCGGATTTAGGGGGTTTAGAGTGATTTTCAAGGGTTGGTTCAAGAGAAAAAGTTGCTCAGAATTGAAAAATACATCGATCTAGCCAATAAAATTTTAAAAAATCGAAAAAAAAATTTTTGTCCACGAGGACTACAAAACTGGTTCTTCTGAATTTTCGATTTTTTCTCAGTTTTTCAGTTTTTCTGGCTCAGAAATTATTTTTTTGCAAAGGTGAAACAAGAACCGAGATGACCCAGAAAAAACTAGCTCAAAATTCCGTGTTGTCCACGAGGACTACACAGCCTAAATTCAGTTTTTTGCTATTTTAAGGGGTTTAGAGGGATTTTCAAGGGTTGATGCAAAAGAAAAAGTTGCTCAGCGTACAAAAATACACCGGAAACTCTTTTAAAAATCTAATTTTTCCAAAAAAAAAATTTGTCCACGAGGAGTCCAATATTCAATTTTTTGTAAAGTCTCCAATTTCATCAAAAAATGATTAGATTAACTATTCTAAGCTGTTTTAGACCCTAAAAAAGCCTAAAAATTTAAAAAAAAAACAAAAAACATTGTCCACGAGGACTACACAGTCTAGATCTAGATTTTAAGCTATTTTAAGATTTTTAGGGTTTCAGAGCCATTTTCAAGGGTTGGTCCAAAAGAAAAAGTTGCTTAGAATCAAAAAATACATCGATTTAGCTAAAGAAATCGTAAAATTTTGAAAAAAAAAATTTTGTCCACGAGGACTACAAAACCCTTTTTTTCGATTTTCAATTTTTTCAGGGTTTTCTTTGTTATTTTGAGAGCTTGATATGGAAAACCCCTGAAAAAATAGGAAAACTGAACAAAATTCAAAAAGCGGGTTGTCCACGAGGACTACACAGCCTAAATTCCGTTTTTCCTTGATTTAGAGGGCAAGGAGCCATTTTCAAGGGTTGGTCCAAGAGAAAAAGTTGCTCAGAATCCAAAAATACATCGATCTAGCTAATAAAAATTTGAATTTTTGAAAAAAAATTTTTTTTTGGAAATTTCTTGATTTTTTTTCTCAAAATATCCTATTTTTGTAACAAAAAATATTCAGAATCTTCCAGATCTTCCAGAACATCCTCCCAAAAGGTTTTGATTTATCCCTTAACTCACTCTTATCACACAACAAATACAATTGATATCTCTCCTTCATCGTCTCTCTCAACAATTGAATATCATTGAATCCACCAATCAACTTTTGAAATTCCACAACTTGCTCATCAGTCGGCGTCTTGACAATTTTCAGATTTTTCAGATTTTGGGATTCAATGGAGAATCCACGACGGGAAGCGATTCGGGAAGCGGAGAGGAGGAGGCTCATATTCACGGTGAGATGAAAGGAATGAATTTTTATTTTTTTTTTTAATATTTTTTATTTTTTTCGAAAAAAAAAAGTAGGGATAAGATTAATCGTGATCATCCTCGTGGCACCGTTTCCTGAATAATCCGATAAAAGTCCACGAGAATGCCGTCGCGGAGATATGGAGTGGAATGAAGAAAATATTGATGAGGAGATCAATTGAGATCTCTTGGAATTCAAGGGAGACCGCTTCGTTGCATCTAGCTGAAAAAAAAACGGTTTTGTAGTCCTCGTGGACAAAATTTTTTTTTCATTTTTAAAAATTTTATTAGCTAGATCGATGCATTTTTGTACCCTGAGCAACTTTTTCTCTTGGACCAACCCTTGAAAATCACTCTAAACCCCCTAAATCCAGGAAAAACTGAATTAAAGCTGTGTACTCCTCGTGGACAATATTTTTCGGTTTTTTTTTTTAATTTTTTAAGTTTTTTCAAAGTTCTTAACAGCTTGGAACAATTAATCTACGCGGTTTTCTATGAAATTGGGGACTTTTTAAAAAGTTGAGTTTTGGACTCCTCGTGGACAAAATTTTTTTTGGAAAATCAAATTTTAAAAACGCAGATCGATGTATTTTTTGATTCTGAGCAACTTTTCCTCTTCGAGCAACTCTTGAAAATCACTCTTAACCACTTAAAACAGCGAAAAACTGAAAAAATTGTCCACGAGGACTACAAAACCAAAATTTTAGTTTTTCACTAATTTAGGGGGTTTAAAGTGATTTTCAAGGGTTGCTCCAAGAGAAAAAGTTGCTTAGAATCAAAAAATACACCGGAAACCTTTTTAAAATTTTGATTTTTCGAAAAAAAAAATTTTGTCCACGAGGAGTCCAAAATCCAATTTTTTGAAAAGCTCCTTATTTCATAGAAAAATTATCAAATCAACCCTTCTAAAGTGTTTTAGACGTTCAAAAACAGTAAAAAATCGAAAAAAAAAAACCAAAAAAAATTGTCCACGAGGAGTACACAGCCTAAACTCCATTTTTTCTAGATTTAGGGGATTTAGAGTGATTTTCAAGGGTTGCTCCAAGAGAAAAAGTTGCTCAGAATTCAAAAATACATCGATCTAGCTAATAAAAAATCAATTTTTTTGAGAAAAAAAAAATTTTGTCCACGAGGACTACAAAACTGATTTTTTTTGACTTTTTGACTTTTTGACTATTTTGACTAACCAAAAAATACACCGGAAGCTTTTTTGAAATTCTGATTTTTCCAAAAAAAAAAAATTTTGGTCCCCAAAAGCCAACTAAACCCTAAATTTTTTTTTAAAAACAAACTAACTCGTCTCATACTCATCAATATCTTCTATCAGTGACGCATTTATATGTTTCGGATAGGAATCAATGCCAAGGAGTCTACCTAAAAAAATCGATATTTATATAGGTTCATCCACATCATTTTAACCCCCTTACAAGTATGTTTTTCCATTTTAGCAAACCAAATCTCAACAATATGACCCAAAATATAGCCGATTGTGAAGAGAGCGCAGGCGACGACAGAAATCTGAAATTATAATACCACTGGGCTTAGGCGATCAGACTAAGCCTACGTTCATCCCAATAACATAACGAAATGTGGAATGAGTTTGGAATAATAAATCTACGATGACTAAGGAGATTAGGAGGCAGAGGAAGCCAATGATGACACATGTTAAGGCGAAATGGGTGTTGTTAAGGTTGATGGGGACGTAGTAGAGCTGGTGTTTGAGCTGAAAACGTATTGGAAAGTTTTGATGAATTTTTGAGTTAAAGGGCATATTTTTTGAAGCTGAGCAACTTGGAAAACCCCTTGAAAATCACTCTAAGCCAGTTAAAATAGCAAAAATCCTTGATAATGTTAGAAAAACTCTTATAACTCGGGTCCCGTGATAGCTAACAAAAAGTTGTCAACTAATGAAATATAGGCCTTGTTAAGAGCTACATTTCATTAGTTGATCATTTTTTGATAGCTCTTAAACTAGCCGAGTTATAGGCTCTAGAAGATTGTTTGTAAGAAAGAGAGCGCAGAGAAAAGAGAGTATCTATTTTTTATAATGCGTGTATCTCGGCTCCCGTGATAGCTAGCCAAAAGTTGTCAACTAATGAAATATAGGACATGTTAAGCACTATATTTCATTAGTTGATCATTTTTTAATAGCTGTTGAACTAGCCGAGTTATAAGCGTTTGAAGTTGCGCGCCCTCCTAAATTGTTTTTTTTTTTGGTTTCAGATTTCAGATTACTGTAGCTTATTATTAATTTGAGTTACTGTAGCTTGTTTAGTTTTGGATTACTGTAGCTAAAGCAGATTACAATAAAAAAATTTTAAAAACCAGAAAAATCCAATTTTTCCAAAAAAAAATTGTCCACGAGGACTACACAGCCTAAAATCCGTTTTTCCTTGATTTAGGCGGTTTAGAGGGATTTTCAAGGGTTGCGTCAAGAGAAAAAGTTGCTCAGCGTACAAAAAGACATCGATCTAGCTAATAAAATTTCAAAATAACAAAAAAATTTTTTTTTTACCCACCAAAAGTGTCTTTGCTACCAAATGAATCGCACAAATACTGAGAAGAAGATAGGGAAGCTTCTGGAATCATCTACCTCTATTAAAAGGGCAAAAGAACTAGATACTTACTTTTACAAAAAACGGGACACGCATAGTTGTATGTATATATTCTGAAAGTGAGTCAACCAACCCCCCTCTTCGATACTATTCAATACATATTGTTTTCTTTTGTCATGTATTTTTTTTTAGAATTTTATGTTTTGTGATGGTCGATGAAGGGAAAGAAACCGGAATTTTCAAAAAAAAAAAAAATTTTTTGATGGCCTAGAAATCCGAAAAATTCAAAACTAGTCCACGGCCACCAAACCTAGTCCATTCGATTCCCCGTGTTCAGTTTAGTACCTATACAAAATTTCAGGGCCCAGGGACCATTTTTAGCCGAGTTACAGAGCTTTAAAGTTTCGACCGCGCGACGCGGTCGCGTCGCGTGTCTCAAATTTTGAAGCGCTGTAACTCGGCTAAAAATGGTCCTAACGCTCTGAAATTTCATATGAGTACTAAACTAAACACGGGCAATCCAATGGACTAGGTTTCATGGCCGCGGACTAGTTTTGAATTTTTCGGATTTCTAGACCATCAAAAAAAAATTTTTTTTTTTTTGAAAAAAACAAAAATGACCGACTTCCAATAACACTAATTCCAACAAAAACGGCTTTATTTACCTCGCTAGCTCTCATAACCGTTGTACAGTATAGTTCAGTAGTCGGAAAATCAAACAAACAAGGCAGGTGTTCCCATATAAATATCCCCCGAATTTAGTAGAAATTATGTTATTTTTTGACTGTTTTTCTCTAAAAATTCCAATGAAATTCCTAATTTTGTTACTTTTGGTCAGCCTGGTAGAGCCTTATGTACCTTTAAAAAACCAATGGGACCAGAATTTTAAAGATGAGCAATTTTTGAGTGGTCAAGGGAGAAATGATATGGAAGAAGGTTCTGGAGAAAATATAGGTTAGTTTTAGGCCACGCCCCCTTTGTGGGCGGAGCTTATGTTTTTTATTTCCAGATGAAATCCTGGTATCTGAAAATTCTACATTTCCTGCCACGTCATCTGAATTTTCCACCACTACTACCCCTTTTACTACTGCACCTCCATACCCCATAAATTGCTACGATATCTCGAAAAGATGCTCCAAAATTAAGCCTCTATGCACTAGAAATGAGTATAAACATGTGAGTTTTAGTTGTGGCTTGTTAAAAGTAGAATAACTCGGTTCCCATAAGAGCTATCAAAAAGTTGTCAACTATGAAGTTGCTCAGCATAAAAAACTGCACATTTTGTTAGTTGAAAATTTTTTGGTAGCTCTAACAGGAAGCGAGATATATCACTATTTGGAGCGCGCAACTTCAAACGCTTTTAACTCGCTTAGAATCGGAGCTATCAAAAAATGGTTAACTAATGAAATGTAGCTTATGATAAGGGATATATTTTGTTAGTTGACAGTTTTTTGATAGCACCTAAACTAGCGGAGTTACGAGCGTTTGAAGTAGCGCGCTCCTATAAAGAGGACGCCACCATTTCTCTACGTCTGGTTCGGGCGGCGCGCAACTTCGAACGCTTGTATCTCGGCTCCCGTCAGAGCTAGAAAAAAACTTTCAACTAACAAAATATGTAGTTTTCAATTTTGAGCATTTTTGTAGTTGATCATTTTTTGATAGCTGTAACGGCAAGCGAGTTATAGCGTATTTAAAAAAGTTTTTTCTAGATAATGATGCGTCAATGCGCCAAAACCTGCAATCTCTGCCCTCAATTCGTCCGCCTTCCCCAAACAGCCCGTTGTCGTGACTCGTTTCACAGGTATCGGAAATTAAATCGTGTTTGCTTTTAATTCATAAAAAAATCAATAAATTATTTTTTAAAGCTGTCCAATATGGGCTCGAAATGGCTTCTGCCACTCCACATACTACACTCTCGATGAGCGTAAGGAATATTGTCGGATGAGTTGTCGAGCGTGTTGATGACGCTTAATCCTCTGTTTTTGGAATGATTTTGAATTGTAAATACATGTATATATATGTAAATTAATATAAAAATTTTTTTGATAATTTTTTTTTCTCAAAATTTCTAGATTTTAATAGCTAGATCGATGTATTTTCTGATTCTAAGCAACTTTTTCTCTTGGACCAACCCTTGAAAATCACTCTAAACCCCCTAAATCCAGGAAAAACGGAATTTAGGCTGTGTACTCCTCGTGGACAAGTTCTTCTTCGATCTTCTAAAGTTTTCATTGTTTTTTTAAAAAGTCTTAGATAGCTTAGAACAGCTAATCTAAGCATTTTTCAACAAAAAGTAAGAATTTTCAAAAAATTGAGTTTTGGACTCCTCGTGGACAAAAATTTTTTTTTTTTGAAAATTCAAATTTTAAAAACTTAAATTGATGTATTTTTGTGTCCTAAGCAACTTTTTCTCTTGGAGCAACCTTTGAAAATCACTCTAAATCCCCCAAGTCCGGGAAAAACTGAATTTAAGCTGTGTAGTCCTCGTGGACAAAAATTTTTTTTTCGAAAAATCGAAATTTCAAAACAGGTTCCGGTGTATTTTTCGATTCTGAGCAACTTTTTCTCTTGCACCAACCCTCGAAAATCACTCTAAACCCCTTAAAATAGGGAAAAACTAAAATTTAGGTTTTGTAGTCCTCGTGGACAAAAAAATTTTTTTTTCGAAAAATTGAAATTTCAAAATAGTTTTCGGTGTATTTTTTGATTCTGAGCAATTTTTTCTCTTGGACCAATCCATGAAAATGCCTCTAAAACCCCTAAATCATCAATAATGTTATTTATTCAAAGTTTAAATTTACATACTTATGCATTCCGTACCTCAATAAAATACTTGACAGTTTTGGATCTAAATGTGCTATGAGTATTATCAAACACGAATTTATAAACTCCAGGCTCTTCCGCAGACACTTCACCGTCCTCGGGAACATATTCGGTTTGAAGTTTGAATTTCGGATGGACCATGTAGTCATCATCATGTTCCGCCACCTTCTCCTGGCCCTCTGCGGCCCGGAGGATAGAGAAATTGATGTCGTTGGACTCGATTCTCCACCACCAATATAATTTTCTTCCCGGGACCTGTCCTTCAAGGGTGATTGGTACGAATGATGTGGAACGAGAGGAAATGGTCAGTTTGGTTAGTTTCTCAGCTGGGATGTCGTTGGCAGGGTCGTATCTGAAGTTGGTACGGTTTAGAGGCGAATAACTTGGCTTGGGAGTGGAGGTAGAGGAAAATGGCTAACTAATAAAATGTAGCTCTTATTAAGAGGAATATTTTGTTAGTTGAAGGTTTTTTGATAGCTCTTAAACTAAGCGAGATATGAGCTTTTGAAGTTGCGCGCTTCTTCGAGAGAACAGTTAGTGTGCGCCTCTTC
The DNA here is from genome assembly GCA_963932035.1 of Caenorhabditis wallacei. Lineage (NCBI taxonomy): Eukaryota > Metazoa > Nematoda > Chromadorea > Rhabditida > Rhabditidae > Caenorhabditis > Caenorhabditis wallacei. Next base: position 1,445,785 of record OZ009934.1, read on the forward strand.
CAACAGCGGCGCAACTTCAAACGCCTGTATCTCGGCTAGTTTGAGAGTTATCAAAAAACTTTCAATTAATAAAATGTAGCCCTTATTATGAGCAATATTTCATCTGTTAAAAGTTTTTTGATAGCTCTTAAACTAGCAGAGTTATAGGTCTTTGAAGTTGGCCCACTAGAAAGAGAGTGCAAAGAAACTATTTTTTAGAACGCTTATATCTCGGTTCCCGTTAAAGATATCAAAAAACTTTTAACTAATGAAATATTTTTCATAACAAGGGCTTTATTTCATTAGTTGAAAGTTTTTTGATAGCTCTCAAACTAAGCGAGATACAGACGTTTAAAAAGAGCACCCCAAGAAACGGGGAGCGCGCCTTTCTCTGCGTCTCTTCTCGGGGTCATCTAACTTCAAACCCCTATATCTCGGCTCCCGTTAGAGCTACCAAAAAACTTTCAACTAACAAAATATTTCTCTTAACAAGGGCTATATTTCATTAGTTAACCATTTTTCGCTATCTCTAACCCTAGTCAAGTTATACCCACTTCAACTCATCCGGAATCTTTCCTCCCATCCGCACATTTCCATATTCCGTTTCGGCCTTCCTGGTACCTCCCCATCTCTCGAAAAGCACTTCCTCCCCAATATTCTCCTTCAGGTGTTGCTTCCAATCATTCCCCAATATTTTCACTTTTTGCTGTGTCTGCTTAGCCAAGCAAGGCGATATCATTCCCCATAGTACTTGAATAAAAGTCGGCGTGTTAATCACAAAGATTTTACGGATCACGTCGGGGAACATTTCCTTTAAAAAAAAAGAAAAATTATATTTTTTGGGGGTTTGGTGGCCTAGAAAACCAGGATTACCTGTAGCTGAGACAACATCGTGGTCACACACTTCAAAGCAGCCACATCCAACTGAGCCATCGACATTCCATCCAAGTCGAAGATTACCGAGGTGCCAAACGGGCGACCGTGCTCTTTTTCCATTTTTCTAAAGATAACTTTTTTTTAAAAAGCTAGCTGGGGCTTGCTCACCTTATAATCTGCATCACTCCCTCGCTCTCGGCAATTCTCATTCGATACAAATCAGAATTCCTTGTCGCCGGCATCAAGCCAGCCGCGTCGAGGTGTCCGATCATTTGAAGTGAGACGACGTTATTCTCCATATCAAAACCGATAAGGGACCCTGGGAGATATCTTAATGGGACACTGCAATCGTCGCATTTTTGGGTGACTTTGTCCAGGGTGGAGAGGTCTTCTTGGTCGAGTCCGAGCGCGTGGATGGCGCGGAGGGAGAACTTGATTTTTGGCACCACCACTTCTGGAAACATCTTATTAAGGTTAGAAACGATGAGAGACGCAGAGAAAAGGGGACACTTAGCGTCTGCGTCTCGTTTTCTAGGGGCGCGCAACTTCAAACGCTTATAACTCGCTTAGTATTAAAGCTATCAAAAAACTTTCAACTAATGAAATGTGCAGTTTTTTATGCTGAACAATTTTGTAGTTGATGGTTTTTTGATAAGATTAACGGGAACCGAGATAAAAAGGTTTAAAGATAGGTTACTATAATGAGAGCGGGGGAAGAGGGAGAGAGCGCAGATAAGCGAGAGATTTTTGAATTAAATTAATATTTCTAGTTTAAAAAATAAAAAATAAAGGAAAAAACTGTTTTTATGCTGTATGATTCACTCGTTAACTATTTTCTTTTAGCAAACAAGTTATGGTAGCTCTTCCTCGAAAATAGATAAAAAATTTTGAAGCCGTTATAACTCAGTTCCCATTAAAGCTATCAAAAAATGTTCAACTAATCAAATATTGCTCATAATAAGACCTACATTTTGTTAGTTGAAAGTTTTTTGATAGCTCTCACCGTTCTCGAGATACACGCGCTCAAACAAAATCGCTCTCTGCGCTCTCTTCCCGTCTTTCGCAGGGGGGCGCGCAACTTCAAACGCCTATATCTCAGCTAGTTTGAGAGCTATCAAAAAACTTTCAACTAATGAAATATTGCTCATAACAAGCCCTACATTTTCTCAGTTAACCATTTTTTCCTATCTTATCTCCACTCTCAGCCAAGCTACAGTACCCCAAAACCCACCAAGTTTGCGATCCCATCCAATCAGCCATCTCATCAACGAAAAGTCATCGTCATAGGCTTTAACCAGCTCCAATTCCGGATAAATTCTTTTCCTCAACTCCTCCAACAATTTCTTATCCGAATCACTAATCTCGCCAGGGGGCGTGGCCATCTTTTCTGAGGAGATTCGTTTTTTCGATGAAGTTAATTTCATGGTTTACGAGGGAAGAAGAAGAGAGTGAGGAAATGAGTTGGGAATGACGATTTTTATATGAGTATATACAGGGCGACCCGAACTTTATCAAGGGGAACCAAAAAAGGAAGACACACATGACAACACTATTCAATTTCTTAACACTTTGATTTCATATGGCATAATGCACACTTTTTGGAGGAACTCGGTGTGTGTGTGTGATAAGCGGTTAATGAGCACAAGAGCACAGATTGCTTGTTTGACTATAGTTTTGTCATAATTCGAAATTGTTTTTAACACGATTTTTAAGAAAAATCCGGAAAAATTGAAGTTTCAACTTTAAGCCATAATAAAATTGTTGGTAATAGAGATATCAAAAAATGGTCAACTACAAAAATGTTTAGCATAAAAAACTGAGTATTTCATTAGTTGATAACTTTTTGATAGCTAGCACAGGAGCCGAGATACAGGCGTTTGAAGTTGGTCCCTCTTTCTCTGCGTCTCTTTTCGGCGGCGCGCAACTTCAAGCGCTTGTATCTCGGCTATCGTTAGAGCTATCAAAAAACTTTCAACTAATGAAATACTCAGTTTTTTATGCTGAACAATTTTATAATTGATCATTTTCCTCTAGATCTACTTCTAAGCGAGTTATATCGATTTTAATTTTCCTAGACCACTGAAAAGAGTCATTTTTCTAGATGAGGAGTTCTAGAAATTTCTTTAAAAGAAGAAAAAGCTGATATTTCGTTAGATTACTCAAAAACGTTCAAGCTACAAAAATAATATTTTTTGGGTAATTCGGAAATTTTTTTTCGACTGTCTACCAAAAGCTAACGTATATTACCGCAGCTAATTATGATAACGAAGTTCTAGAGGTCATAACTCTGTTCCTGTTGGACCTATCAAAAAACCTTTAACTAGTGAAATGTAGCCCTTATTAAGAATAATATTTCATTAGTTGAAAGTTTTTTGATAGCTCTTAAACTAGCCGTGATACAGGCGTTTGAAGTAGCGCGCCTCTTGGAAAACGGTGGAGAGAGAGCGCAGACAGTTAGAGAAGCCTTTCTCTAGGGGAGCGCAACTTCAAAAGCCTATATCTCTGCTCCCGTTATAGCTATCAAAAAACTGTCAACTAATGAAATGTAGCCCTTGTTAAGAGCAATATTTCATTAGTTGACAATTTTTTGATAGCTCTCATGGGAACTGAGTTATGAGCCCCTGGAACCTAGTTAATATCTGCTACTCTGTAAATTAGAAAGAAAAGTACTAACCTTGCTTCTTTTCGAATAACTTTTTCATTGTAATTTTTTTATTGTAGTTTTTACAGCAAAATGGTTTCAATAAATATTAAAAATGAAGATTTTCCCAAAAAGTTCCGAAAAAACCAGAGAAAAGACCCTTTAAACGTGACTATATAACGAAAAGAGGATCCAATATCCCTCCCAAAAAGCCTCTTTTCTTTTTTCAAAAATCCCTTAGCAACATGTCAAGAGAAAGAGTATGGTAAAACGAGAGACGCAGAGAAAAGAAGCCCAACACGGGCGGTTTGTTGCAGAAAACGGGCGGGAGAGAGGGTGTGCGAAGAATAATATTATAGTAAAGGCGGAGATGATAAGGGAGAATTTGAACATGACAGAAAATGATGATATGAAAGGGTTTCGCAATTTTTTGTTTAGTCATTGGTAGAAAAATTTGAATTTTTGAGAGAAAAAAATGTTGTCCACGAGGACTACAAAACCAAAGTTTTAGTTTTTCCTTGATTTAAGGTGTTAGGAGCCATTTTCAAGAGTTGGTCCAAGAGAAAAAGTTGCTCAGAATCAAAAAATACACAGGAAACTATTTTAAAATTTTGAATTTTCGCAAAAAAAAATTTTGTCCACGAGGACTACAAAACTGACTTTTTGAAATTTTGATCTCCTTTTCAGGTTTTTCTTTGTTAATTTGAAAGCCCGATATTGAAAACCCCAAAAAAAATTTTAAAACTAAGAAAAATCCAAAAAGCGGGTTGTCCACGAGGAGTACACAGCCGAAATTCAGTTTTTCCTCGATTTAGGGGGTTTAAAGTGATTTTCAATGGTTGCTTCAAGAGAAAAAGTTACTTAGAATTAAAAAATACATCGATCTAGCTAATAAAAATTCAAAATTTTGAGAAAAAAAACTGTTGTCCACGAGGACTACAAAACCAATTTTTTTAATTTTGGATTTTACCCATTTCCAACAAAAAAAAAATCAATTTTTTTTCTACAGATAACAAAAAATCAGACCTCAATGATCACGCTAATCATAAAATAATCAGTATGAATATAGTGATAAACAAAGTTTTCCACCAGAAAAATCAAAAAATGGAAAAAATGTTTCTTTCCAGAAATTTCCTCCAAAAACCTGTTCTGGCGGCTCCCGAATCGATTCTCTCGGAAAAAGAGAGAGAGAGAGAGAGAGAGAGAGAGAGAGAGAGAGAGAGAGAGAGAGAGAGAGAGAGAGAGAGAGAGAAGGGAGCAAACAGTGCACACACACTATTTCTGTCACAGCACACCCGACGAGGGAAGGCTGAACAAAAACAAATACACAGTTCTGTAGAGGACAAGAGGACTAGAATTGGCTTGGGCAAGGTGCCCGGCAACTTGCCCACCACAAAAAAAACCGAATGGTCATTTACCAACGAAACAAGTGACTGACAGCCGCCAAGGCCATCTTTTGTGTAGTTTTTCGAAAATTAGCGTCACTTTTCATTTATTTTTGGTGTTGGTCTGAGAGATCAAGTGAGGCTGATTTACGGCACGCTAAGGCACGGTAAAATCTAAAAAAAAATGCACGTTTTTTGGCTACTCAATTTCAATCCGTCATATAACATCGTTAGGAATAAAGCTATCAAAAAATGGTCAACTAACAAAATATAGAGCTTAAAATTCTGCGTATTTCATTAGTTGAAAGTTTTTTGGTATCTCTTAAACTAGCCGAGATACAAGCATTTGAAGTTGAGGAGAGACGCAGAGAAAGACCCGAGGCTAGAGCGCTCTTGCTCTCTGCGCTCTCTTCCCCCGTTCTCAGGAGGTGCGCTTTTTTAAACGCCTGTATCTCGGTTAGTTTGAGAGCTATCAAAAAACTTTCAACTAATGAAATATAGGTCTTACTATGAGAAATATTTCATTAGTTGACAGTTTTTTCATATCTCTACTGGGAAGCGAGATAGTGGGGTTTAAAGATAAAAAGTAGTTTGTAGCGCTATTTTCGCGATTTTCAGCCAGCTTAAAGGATGCGAAGACCGAAAAAATAATTTATTAGAACATATAAATTAAATTACGAAAAAACAGTTAATAATCACTTTGATCCACTCCTTTCAACCGCGGTTCCCTTGGGATTCACTTCCAATATGAAATGATCCGAATAATTATCGAGATTACCATGACCATTCAGTTCAGAAAACTCGTCCAGTGGGATTGTGAAACATTTTCTGGAATTTTTTTCTGATTATTTTTTTTCCCTAATCCAAAAACCCACCTTCCATTCCAAAATGTCTTCCTCGCATTCAACTTGAACGCCATCCAATCTAACTTGATGCACTCTAAATTTGAGTAGTTGTTAGGAAGGTAGATTCTCCACGCGGAAGCTAATTTATCCACAAAAGGTCATCGCCCCGCTCGGTAATTGGTGTCCCGCGCAGTAATTGGTGTGGTCGTCGCCCGCGAGGTAATTGGTGTCCCGCTCGGTAATTGGTGTAGGATCAATGGCTCATGATCACCTTATCACTTCTTATCGCCAATTACCGAGCGGGGCGACGGGACACCAATTACCGAGCGGGGCGATGACCTTTTGTGGATAAATTAGCTTCCGCGTGGAGAATCTACCTTCCTAACAACTACTAATTTGAACTCGGATATTTTGATTCAATCTTGAATCCGATTCGTCGTTTCGGGAGGTTGTCGGAGGTCTTTGACTATTAAATTGAATACTGTCATTGGAGGACATTTTAGAATGCATTTTGCGGCGCCCTTAAAGTTTTTGATTAGTGTCGATTTACATGAAAAATTTTAAATTTAAAGAAAAAAATTTATATTTGTATTTTTTTGCTTATAATCAGACTTGCACAAAAGCGGGCCGGCCCGTCAGCCCGATGCGGCACAGTGAATTTTTGTTGCAGCGTGAAATTGTTTAAAAAGAAATTTCAAAATTGTCAAAATTTTTTTAATCAAAAGTCTTTTTTTATCAGTTTTTCAACAGTCTTTTTTCTTTAAAAAAAAACTATGAAAAATCAGAATTCAATTTGCTTTCAAAACAAAGTTTTGAAAACATGTTTTGACCGAACCGGACTGGAAAAATACTGAAAAAAAAAACTCGGCCCTGTGCAAGTCTGCTTATAACTAGCTTCTCGTTAGAGCTACTAAAAATTGTTAACTACGAAATTACTTAGCATAAAAAACTGCGTATTTTGTTAGTTGAAAGTTTTTTGATAGCTCTAAAGGGAGCTGAGATACAGGCGTTCTAAAATATAAAATATCCTATTTCCAGGTCTTCCCAAACTATTCAAAATATATGTTCGTTCGCCAAGGCCTCAAGGGTGAACGCACACTATGGGAGGTCCTGTATTGCTTGCTATCCTTTCTTCTGCCCATTCCTGCTGCGCGGTCACCAACCGCGCGCTCTACGTGTAAATTATTGGGGGGGCAGGTGGCCATCACGGGATTTCAAAAGCCCTTTTCTTCAGCATTTTCAAAGCAAATGTGCTCTCTAGAACACTGCGACAAAAACTTGTCTGACGATGAAAGTTTGCTTGAAATTTAGAATTTCAGTAAAATTTGAATTTTTCTTGGTATAAATAATATTTGAAAAAAATGTTGAAACTACTTTTTTTTGGCAGAAACAATCAGTTTGTATACCCGTTTATCGACACTAGCGTTTGAAATGCAGGTTGTCGTTATGGAATCCTGTGTTCTCTTTTTCTACTTCAACTGTTCCCATTCTTTGTGTTGGTGACCTCTTCGGGACCATCACCATCTCTGCGTCTCTTTTACTCTTTTCTTTCGTTAGGGTACATTTACTCGTTCATCCCCCTCTCTCTTTCTCTCTTTTCGTCTGTTCTATTGTTGGAGTCCTTCGTTATGTATTCTAATACCAGCCTACGGCGGGGCCGCAGGCTTGACTGTTCGTGACTTCACCACTCAATAGTTCTCACGTCAGAAATCGTTATTTTATAGTACAAATATTTTCATGTTGTTTACGTTTGCACGTTACTCAAAGTGGTAGTTTTCTTACACACTGTCCAAGAGGTCTCAGGTTCAATTTTGTCTGTGGCCACTAAAAAATGCGGAATTATAAAGAAACAAACTTACTCACTCGGAACTCACCTAGGGTTAAATTGGGCTTTCGATATGGCAAGTATATGGTTCGATAGCTAAAAATATGTTCTTTCAGAATATGCATTCAAATTTCGCTAAACGACTAAAAAATTTCAGTCTGAAAATTTTGTGAAAAGTCTGAAAATCGAAAAATACAAGCTTCAAAAGATTGGAAAGTGACGACTGATGCCTCTAAAAATATTTACAATTCAACTTCAGATTTTTTTAAGTTTTCGCAAAATTCCGAATTTTCAGAAAAAGCTGAAATTTTTTATTCGTTTATCAAATTTTGAATGCATGTTCTGTTCTGAAAGCCCTTATTTTTAGCTATCGAACCATATACTTGCCATTAAGAGGCTCAATTTACCTTGACGTGGGTTCCGAGTCAGTCCTCTAGCGTTTTTTTATACAGTACCGTTCTAAAATATATAAAAAATGTGTTTTTCAGTTGATTTTTAGCCATTGTTTTTTCACGTTTACAGTGCAAAAACGACCAAAAACGGGCCAAAAAGGTGTATTCTTCAGAACTCGCCAAATAGCTGAAAAATTAGGCATTTTCAACAAATTCTGTGAATGCAAAGTAGCTAATTTAGGTTTGTTTTATACCCCCAATAATTTTCAGAGACCCAGACCCCTGAAAATGGGCAAAATGGGCAAAAATCAACTCAAAACCACTTTTTTCTATATAAACTTTTGAACGGAACTGTATTCAAGAAAGATTGCCCCGAATAATGTTAAAATGTGTTTATTTTTTAGGAGAGTGCTAAAAGCTATGTCAACTATTAGTTCAAAGAAGCCTCTAACTTATGAAAGTCGACATTATGTATTACGAGAGTTGAGCTTTCTTAAACGGTTCGTTTTTTTTATTTTGGGAACAAAGTCCGAACTTATAGGGCTTATAACTCAGTTCCTGTTAGAGATTGCAAAAAATTGTCAACTAAAGAAACGTTGCTCATAATAAGAGCTAAATTTCATTAGTTGAAAGTTATTTGATAGCTCTGATGGGAACCCAGTTATAAGCGTTTGAAATTGAGTACCTTCCCAGAGACGCAGAGAAATGGCGGCAGCTAGAGCGCTCTACGCCCTTTTTAGAAGGGTGCGCGATTTCACCCCCTTATATCTCGGCTCCCGTTATAGCTATCAAAAAACTATCAACTAATAAAATATAGCCCTTATTAAGAGCTATATTTCATTAGTTGACAATTTTTTGATATCTCTAATGGGAAATGAGTTATAAACCTCAGAACTAAACAATTATATTTTTTTTGAAGAAAAGAACTATCCCATCGATGTCCATCACTACGAAATCAAGAACAACGCATCGGTTATCGGATCAATGAACTGACCATTGATGAAAGTCGTAAATCCTGTCAAATCGATGTTGATGAGTTAGCTGTTCAGTTTCTTCAAAAGAGTGATACAGATTTTCTTGTTACAATGTGGATTGCAACGAAAGGGAAGGTGTTCGAAAGAGAATACAATGGGACTGATGAAAATCGGCAAGACGCGGCTGAACGATGGATTTTGAATAGTTTGGGAAGGTCTGGAACAAAGATCCGAAGTCTTAAGTTGGATGTGAGTTACTTTTTGATCAATAACTCGGTTACCGTAAGAAATATCGGAAAGTGGTCAACTACAAAATTGATCAGCATAAAAAACTGCGTATTTTGTTAGTTGGAAGTTTTCTGATAGCTCTTAAAATATCAGAGATACAAGGCTTTGAAAACAGCCGGCTAGGAAGAGAGTGCAGAGAAACGAGACTATATTTTAGAACGCCTGTATCTCAGCTCCTGCTATAGCTATCAAAAAAACTTTTAACTAACGAAATACGCAGTTTTTTATGCTAAACAATTTCGTAGTTAATAATTTTTCAGTAGCTCTAACGAGAAGCGAGTTATAAGCAGACTTGCACAAGGCCGAGTATTTTTTTTCAGTATTTTTCCAGCCCGGTTCGGCCGGGTCAAAACATGTTTTCAAAACTTTGTTTTGAAAGCAAATTGAATTCTGATTTTTCATAGTTTTTGTTTAAAGAAAAAAGACTGTTGAAAAACTGATTTTAAAAAATTTTGACAATTTTGAAATTTCTTTTTAAACAATTTCACGCTGCAACAAAAATTCAAATCCGGGCCCACCGGGCTGACGGGCCGGCCCGCTTTTGTGCAAGCCTGATTATAAGCAAAAAATTACAAATTTAAATTTTTCATGTAAATCGACACTAATCATCATTAAGGGCGCCGCAAAATGCATTCTAAAATGTCCTCCAATGACAGTATTCAATTTAATAGTCGAAAACCTCCAACAACCTCCCGAAAACTTCAGTTCATGGATTAAAACGACTCAACCAATTGAGCACGTATCGACCAATATTATCATAAGAGATGAAAGTGTAAGTGTTTTGAAATGTTCATTAGAGCGCACTTACCAACTTGCAGATCAAAACAGCCCGTAGTGTTACCATCGTAGCCACCGAGTATGTTGAGAACATCACACCCATGTATGAATGGGAAGCACAACGAATCCTGGTTTTGTGCCTATTCCAAGCTGAGCATATTCTGGGTTACTCTAAGCATATTGCGGAGACGGGCGGTCGACCGATCGGATTCAAGATTGAATCAAAATATCCGAGTTCGAATTTAGAGTGCATCAAGTTAGATTGGATGGCGTTCAAGTTGAATGCGAGGAAGACATTTTGGAATGGAAGGTGGGTTTTTGGATTAGGGAAAAAAAATAAAAAATAAAAAATTCCAGAAAATGTTTCACAATTCCACTGGACGAGTTTTCTGAACTGAATGGTCATGGTAATCTCGATAATTATTCGGATCATTTTATATTGGAAGTGAATCCCAAGGGAACCGCGGTTGAAAGGGGTGGATCAAAGTAATTATTAACTGTTTTTTCGTAATTTAATTTACATATTGCATTATTAATTTTTAAAAAATTATGATCTTTTTTCAATAAATGAATTTTTCCCTTTTTGCATCCTTTAAATTGGCTGAATGCGCTTTTAGTCATGCTGAAAATAGTTAAAATAGCGCTACAAACTATTTTCCATCTTTCAACACCGCTCTCTCGCTTACCAGTAGAGATAGCAAAACACTTTCAGCTAAAGAAGTATTTCTCATAGTAAGAGCTATATTTCATTAATTGACACTTTTTTTGATAGCTCTCAAACTAATCGAGATAAAAAAAGCGCACTTTCGAGAAACGAGGGGAGCGCTCTAGCCACTCGCCTTTCACTGAACAACTTGCAAATCAAAGTTTTCTTATTTCTCACTTATAGTTGGTCCTTTAGTCTAAGTTCGCTTTTAAACTCCTCCGGTGAGTTGGAGTCCGCGGCACAAAACACTGTAAAATAGATATAGGCTTGCTCTGAAATCGGGATGACCACAGCTTTCTACTCATACAGGGTGGCTCATAAGTATTGAGACTTTTTGCTTTTGAGTATATCAGTTTTCAGTGACTAGAAACATGGAAATTCCTCATACTCTTCGCTGTTTTTTGAAGATTTAGGTAGTACAGAAATATTCAATAACACTAAACTTTATGATTTTTCATCAACTCGGAGTTATACAAGCTCCAAACTGCAAGAATTTCTTGATACCATTTTTGGTGCGCCGGAGGTCTGTTGTCTCGTGAACATACGATAATATTCTTTGATTGACACATTTCAAAATCGGTATATCTATCAATTATGTTTGTTAACTGGTCCCTTAAGATGTTCCAAGCGTCACTTGGCGATTTTTATTATCGGCCTTGGAGTGGGTATGTCTGATGTCAAGAAGACCAGATTTGTCGATATTCATGTGTGTAGTGAAAAATTCAGCAGCAATAGCAACCTCCATTACTGTTTTACGTTGTTGGGCGTTTAAGAACTGTTTCTAATAACTATTCCACCTGTGGGAAACCATGACCTTGTCTCACGGGTCGAATATCACTAAAAGTCAGTTTCGCGTAAATTTGGGTGGATGTGGAGGGAGGGAGAGGAGACAAAATTGTGAACCGAAGAAAATTCCTATGGCACTGACGCTTATGATTCTTCAAGATAAAGGTGCAGACTCCCTCCAATTTAAATTTCAAGTCATAATGAAAATTTCTGCTCAAGTTACGATACTAAGTTGGCGTTTACTACCCCCGGCGCACCGAAGAATTTTTCAGAGCACGTCTGAGGACGTGGAGCAAAGAGGAAAATTCAAACTTCAAACTATTTTGTTCAAATCTTTTCTATAAGTGTCTGGGTAATCAAGAATAAGTCTGGTTAGATTCTTGTAATTCCCTGCTTTGAAATATTTCAATTAACAAAAGTCTCAATACTTATGAGCCACCCTGTATATTATTGTCACCCTACTCCCCACCCCTTATTCTGACCATTTCCTATTTATTATAATTGGTGGTCACTAGGCAGAGCATTCAAACACGGATGCCAACAATTTCAAGATAAATTTATAGACTGATTTGAAAGCATATGTTAATTAGAAAGGCTTGTTAGATAGTTAAAATAAGAATAGAACTTACCTAATTAAACCTGAAGAATACCTTGCTATGGCGAATCGAGCTTGTTCTGTTACTGGGCGTCGAAACTCCATACTAGAAAACCACATTTTAAACAATATGTATATTACATGAATTTCAAATTTTCAAGCGATACGAAAGTTTAAAAAGAACAGTTAATTAGATGTATTAACTCTACAATAGATTGTTTTTACTACTGACATCCTGTGAACGAACCTGGCAAAGAGGTTACCAAAGAGGTTAAAGAGGTTAATGTGTCATGCTCATTATTTGGAACATCAATAAATGGGGGCGGGGCGACCAAATTTATCTGACACGCGGCATCTCGCTAACTAGAGGTATTGTTCTGAGTGTTTATGGTCGAGTGATTGGAAAAATTTTGTGACACATACGTATTGATCCTATGTAATCAACTAAGTGAAATTCAATTGAAAAACAGAACTTTTTCAGAAATTCCAGTGTTTGTACCTTTTCAGTACTATTTTGACAGCTCATCGGTCCCGCCAAACTAAGTTTTGTGGGCTAATATTTTGTGAAAATAAAGTTTGGAGACTTTTTCCGAAATGTTTTCAAAATAGTTTATATAAGTTATGAATTACGATGTGGAAGTCTTGGGAGTTCGTTTCATGTTTTATCTTATTTGATAGGTTATTAGAAAAGTCGGCTCAAATCGAGTAAAATATACGGACGTTTTCTTGACCAAAAATTTTGAACAATGTGGGAATAGAAGCCACAGTATGATGGACGAAAAACAGAACAATTAACCCCTGGGCGATTCGATAACATTGTTCATAGCAAACGGAATGTATGAACGAACCAGACAGTCCCGACTTCTTGCGAGCATGTAGTTCAGTGCGTAAGCAACAGGCTACAATACTAAAATTTTAGATTGAAATTTCTCAATTTCTGAATGAATTCTGCAAAATCTGTAAAATGTTCTGAAATCATCAGTCGACCAAAAAAAGTTCAACAAGAATTGACCAGAATAGTACTGAAAAGGTACAAAAACTGGAATTTCTGAAAAAGTTCTGTTATTTAATTGAATATCACTTAGTTGATTAAATAGGATCAATACGTATGTGTCCCAAATTTTTCCAATCACTCGGCCATAAACACTCAGAACAATACCTCTAGTTGGCGAGATGCCGCGTGTCAGATAAATTTGGTCGCCCCGCCCCCATTTATTGATGTTCCAAATAATGAGCATGACACATTAACCTCTTTAACCTCTTTGGTAACCTCTTTGCCAGGTTCGTTCACAGGATGTCAGTAGTAAAAACAATCTATTATAGAGTTAATACATCTAATTAACTGTTTTTTTTTTAATTTTTGGATTGCTTCAAAAGCTGAACTTCATGTAATATACATATTGTTTAAAATGTGGTTTTCTAGTATGGAGTTTCGACGCCCAGTAACAGAACAAGCTCGATTCGCCATAGCAAGGTATTCTTCAGGTTTAATTAGGTAAGTTCTATTCTTATTTTAACTATCTAACAAGCCTTTCTAATTAACATATGCTTTCAAATCAGTCTATAAATTTATCTCGAAATTGTTGGCATCCGTGTTTGAATACCATGAAGTTTCTAAGCCCTACAAAAGCCTGTGCAGCAAAAGTTTCCAAATGATATTTTTAGAGGCAGTCCTTGTCGTGTACTCAGGTTTCCTCATTTGAAAAAATAAGTGTGATTTTTGGTCGCGTATCATCTAACAGAGTTTGGAGAAATTTTTTTTTATTTCTCTGAAATTTGTCCGAAAAGGAAATTTTTTCACTCAAAATTGTTTCCACAAATTTATGACACGTTTCTATAACTTATGAATCACAGGTGGAAAACGTCTTGGGACTCCGTTTTATGCTTCCCATTCCATTGTTTGATAGGCTTTTTCACCATTAGAAGGCTCCAATGGAGTAAAATATAATGAATTCAGCCAAAAAATATTAGTTCAAAAAATTCAGTTTCACGGGAATTATGACTAGGGACCACCACTTAAAATTCAAACTCGTTTTTATTTATATTCATTTTTATAGACATGCTAAGAACCGTTTGGAGGGTCCACTTAAAAAAAAATGTTCAAAAATGTTCCGGTTCCCCTATTCCTTTAATTCTATTGGACCAACGACCAACTCTTTTCTCCACAATCATCTTAGTCTATGGAACAGAGTATTAAAGATAGTACCGACCACCAGGACCGCAGTGCTTAATAGGAAATGGTCAGAACAGGGGGTGTGGAGTTGGTGACAATACTATATCAGTAGTGAACCCAAAACTAAAATCAGTTTTTGCAAAACTCTTTTCATTTTCGAGAAATTTCAGTTATTGTACCTTTTCAGTACTAAATTGGCATTTTTTGACACACGGGGTTTCAAAACATACAGCGCTCTACTGCACAAATTCTTGGCACAGCGCCAAGTCTGCGATAAACCGTGATGGTGCACGCAGTGTTTGCGGACTTTTTTTGAATAAACAATGCTAAAAAGGAGATTGAGTCGCCGCGTAGCCAATTGCGGCCATACTCAGTATCCTATTGGCGCGAAAATAATATTTGAATTTCGGTAGTCGATGAAACCCCGTGTTGACAGGTCATAAGTCCCGTCAAACTGAATTTTGTGGGCTAAAATTCTGTGGGGCTACTTTTTGGATGCGTATAATCATCCTGACAAAGTTTGGAGAAAATTTTTTTTTTTTTGAAAAATTTCGAAAAATTTCATGACCAAGTCCATGGAAAAATTTTTCACTCGAAAAATTGTTTTCCAAAATTTTTTGATAAAAGTTCCTATAACTTATAGATAACGGTAGAGCAAGTCTTAAGAGTCCGTTTCATGCTTTTTTATCCATTATTTGATGAGCTTTTCAACTATTAGATGGCTCAAATAGAGCAAAAATACAGTGAATATTTGGTGACAAAAACTCTTGAGATTTTCTGAAAAAAAAATTTTCTCATTTCTTTCAAAACAGTTAATTATGTCTCAAATTAGTAGAAAAATACATCAAAAGCTCAAAAACATGCAAAAGTAGAGTTTTCTGAACTTTGCACAAAAATCAAAAAGAAAAAACATGTGCGGGAATAGAACCCACAGCGTCATGAACGCCATTCATAACCGTTAACCCCTCGACCACCGGACCATGCACATTTCCGTGGCAACCGGCAAGCGTAGACGAATGAGACAATCCAAACTCCTTGCCAGTGAGGTGTTTAGTGCATAAACAACAGGTTTCAGTACTAAAATTTCAGATCGAAATTTCTCAATTTCAGATAGAGTTTTGCAGAAACTGAAACTTGTTCTGAAATCAGAATGACCTCAGCTTTCTACTCATATATTATTGTTACCCAACTCCACACCCCTTATTCTGACAATTTCCTATTTAGCGCTTGAAGAACGGATCGACTTTGTAATCTTTGTAATCACAGTTAACTGTATGTTTTTAAATTCATATTTTGCGAGCAATAAATACATTATTATTATTGTTCCCGAGATATTCTCAATTTTGCGCGATTTTTAATGCACTGAATTTTTTTGTTATGCTTCTAGAAAGTTTTGACCGATGAATTTTCATTTTCCAATGAGTTATTGGAAACTTCTCTCTTTTGAGCAAGAACCACTTTGTGTCAAATGAAAACTGTCAAAGATTGAATAATTTTGGATTTAAAACATAAGAAACTAATTCCGTAATCAAAATAAATTCAATTTCGATAACTAAGGCCTTTTTGACGCAGATAGTCTGATGGCTTGAAACGAGAGATACAGATAGGAACAAAGCTGGATGAAAAAACAAAATTCTTAAACTGATATTGAGAGTTGCCAAAATTGTACTATAATCACTTATTAGACTAATAACTTTCTTGGAACAATGTCTTTTCGTGAGTTTTAAGAGAAAACGCTTCGAATTTCATGTCAAAGTTATTGACCAAAATCTGTCTTCAAAAACCTAATCGCTCGACCATTTTCTTCTAAAACTTGCTAGGATATGCTTTTGAATGATTTCTAAGCTTTAAAGCTTTTGAACTTCAAGTTTTGATATAAAAGTTGCAATTTTTCATCAAATTGTCCTATAAGCAAAATGTTCAAAGAGCTCCAGCGCCTTTCGTTTTCCATGAATTTTCTCGAACCAAAGCTCAAAATGTTCCTAATGGTTGACTCTTTCAATTTTTCATCGCACTTTTTGGAAATTTTCTTTTGAAAAGTCTGAAATATTCAAAAAACTGTTTTTTCAAGCCTAATATAAAAAGAGCTCTACAGCCACTCAAAGTTACTCAACTTAGACGTTCGACCTCTCAAAAGATTCGTCTTTGTCAGATCTATCAATTTTTCATCCAACTTTCTTAATATCAAAAACAATTTTTTTTGACCTGAAAACTCATTTTTCAGTACAAAATATAAAAAGAAGTTTTCACGTTTTTTAAACACGCCCTATTGAATTTTGCCAACTCATTTTTCTTCATTGGAACTTGTGGTCAGCGTGCTACGAGAAAAATCAAAAATATCAATATCAGTAGAAACCGATAATATCAAAAACTACTGCAGTAGAAAATCAGTATAAATTTACGTGGAAAAAAATTAGTGAACTTTTCATCTAAATGTGTAATTTTTAAGCTGGCATGTAGGGAAGAAAACAGTGTGCGTTGTCAACAGATGCCTCTTTTAACAATTCGGGTAGATTCATGTTTAAATTAGCTCTAGGACAAAAAAAACAATAAAAAGTTGAAATAAAGCGTTTGTGTCAGCTTAATTTCTTCTTGAAGCTGATTCGACTACTCCAGAAATACGAGAATGATCAGGCCTAAATCAGGCCCCAGTAATAAGAATGTGTCGACAAATCACAAATTTCTCAAACTTCTATCGACAACGCACAGTGGAAGAGAATCAGTTCTCCAAAAACAAAATTTTAAGTTTTAAGACTCCAGGAGCATAATAAGAGACAACTTATCTATATTTTCACCAAGTTTGGGAAAAATCTGAGACCTCAATCTTAAACTATTATGCATCCTTTAATTTTTTAAAATATCAATTTTGATATTTGTATATCAAAAATATAGTAAAGAAACGGAAATGATAATTTTGATATACCACGTGAAAGGAGACCAGTAGTTTTTGATATTTCCCTATAATCATTTTCTACCGAAATCACGTGAATATCATTTTCGATATATTTGATTCGGAACCTTACTGGATACTGTTGATTCACCACTTTTTGGGACCTCCTCTCAGCGCTACAGAAATAATTCACGTTCAAAATCACGGTATGATGACCGAGGGGAAGTGGTGCAGTTAGGTGTGAAAATGGTGTATGATTCGACTCCGTATCACGTCAAAATTTTGGAAGATCTTTTTTATAAACCAAATGACATTTTTTGGGCTGTGAAGAACATGTCTTACTATCTTTATCATTAGAAATCAGCGTATCCTTTTTAACAAAGCATTGAAGCTTGTTTTGGAAGTACATTATTGCTGCAAACTCACTTTCTCGGCTGAAAACACGCTAACGTACTAACAAGCGCACAAAAATTCTCACCTAAAGCAGAAATTCAAAAAAAATTTGGGAGTTCTAAGAGACCTTAGTGATCGTTAAGAAAGAATATTAATCATTAATCATATTTCATCGCTGAAAAACGTGCAAGAACACTAACACTAACAATATATTTCATAGCCATAGGATCTAAATTTGCAAAAATTCAAATTTACTTCATATTATATTATTCGTTTTTTTTTTCAAAAACTAGACATTCATTTCCAAATCTGACTCCTAGATTCTATGGGCTTTCTTTCGTATGGGATACATTTTTTTAGAAATATTGGTCCATTAGGAGCCGAGCTACGAGCCTCCAAAGAGCGCAAACCCCGCTCAGGTAATTTTAGGCACATGCGCAGCTGATCGGGGCACGAGTGCCGCTACTACGCCGAATGCGTGCTCCACCATTTAGGGCATCGTGCTCGAAATACACTCATATGTGCCCCTAAGCTGGAACATATGCGGCACGAAATATTGATTTTTCTAAAAATTAATATTCGTATAGTTTATTAAAGAGAACTATTACTAGTACTGAAAATCAAAACAATATAACAATTGAATTGAACATTAAAAAAAAGAAACAAAGAAGCCGAAGGGTGGGGGATATAACACAATGGCTTCGAAAAAATAATTATTAGGTTTTTTTACTTGTTTTCTTGTTGGGTTAAATATGCTTCTCCAGTGAAATGTCCCGCATATCATCCGACGCGTTTTTAAAAATTGAGCAAACTGAATCTGAAAAAAAGCAGCTGATGTTTACTTTTTGAAATTCAAATCTTTAAACTAACCTCTGACTCATGAGCAGAATTCATTTGACTAGGTTACCGTAAATACTGTAATAGAAGCACACCTTTAATAGAAGCACACCTCTAATATAAGCACACCATGAGAGGTGCTTTGAAAAATAGAAGCACACCCTCTAATAGAAGCACACTCTTTAATAGAAGCACACCCAGGGTGTGAGGTGTTGAGTTTTAGAAAGCAGAAAATACCTTAATTATCGCTAACGTTTTTTGGCTGAACCCGTAAAATTATACTCGATCACTGAAATCCGGGCTCTCACAAGTTTTTAAAAGCTTTTTAATAAAAATTACGATGTGCTATTTTTCAAAAAATCACAGTTGAAAAATAGAAGCACACCCTCTAGTAGAAGCACACCTTCAATAGAAGCACACCCTCAGAAGACCTTTGAAAAATAGAAGCACATGTGCTTCTATTACAGTATTTACGGTATACAAAGCTCCGCAGCCCTCTTGGTTATGTTGACACGAAGAAGATCCCTGAAATTGATTTAACCCTATTAGTGCGACAAGTTTCAAAAAAAAAAACTGTAAAAACAAACAAAAAACACAAAGTTGAGAAAATGAATTTCGAAATTCGAAGCACATGTGCTCTCTCATTGGCAATTGTATTTGCGCTCTTTATTGCAGCCAAACGAGGCACATGTGCCCTTCGCGTAGCACATATGCCGAATAACGGTAAATATATGCCCGAAACATACAAATGAGCCCAGACTTGTCGAATTTGTTTTCTGCAGTGCCCAAAATTACCTGAGCCGACTGTCCGTAGAATCATTACGCCTCGCCCAACACGTATGGGGGTCCTTAATTATGACTTGTCAAAAAATTTCAACTGAATTTCCACACCCTCTATTTTGACTATTCCCTATTCAGTTGGCGGTACCTATGTATACCAGAGTTATATGGAATAGAAATTTTCCAAAAGGAATATGAAATTTGAATTCTTTCTATATGGAATAAGAAATCGGGAATATTAAAAAAAACACGTGGAATCTGGAACTTGGAATGTGGGATATGGATTCCATACAACTCTGATATATACCCATGCTTTCCTAAAAGAAGGGAAAAAAATTCGAATCATATTTGAATGCGTTTCAGATCGATGATGAATTGTAGTAAATGTTCCTTCCATTGTTCCAATCTTTATATAAATTCGTCTCAAAATTTACTGAAAATTGTAAAGGACGAGGTGAAATTTCAAATAAAGAAAAGCAACGAAGGAGGTTTTGTTTACGAATTCATTCATCATGGAGTAATTAAACAAAGTGTTTACTTTGCTTTGGACTTCGATGAAGCAAAGGAATCCCTTCTCAAATCGTTCTTCAACATGAAGGGAGTTTATTGCCGAACGGTCACGTGTATTGTAGGTGAATTTTTCGTGAACTTTTACAAATGGTTTTTTTTTCAGGGCTTACAGGGCGTTAAGAAGTTTCCTATAATAAAAACGCGAAATCTAATAACATACAGATCGGAATGTATCTACAAATTCATTGCTAATAATTATGTAAATCATATAACGACCGATACAATTAAAAACATTCCAAAGGTTAGTTGATGTTGACGTAACTGAAATTTTTTTTCTCAACCGGTCACTTTTAAACTATTGAATTTACTGGCACTTTTGAAGGAACAGGATAAAAAATAGGACTTCTTCGAAAATACAGTGTCATTGCGTTATTTTATAGTATTTACGATATATCCACCTACAACTTCAAAAAGAATTTACTTTCCAATCGCCGAGAGAAACATAAAATATTTCTATTTAACTACATAAGTTAAAACCTAGTGTTCCATCTCGCCGCGAATAGGCAGCCGGTTCTCAGTCGTAACTCATTCCAAGCACTTATATAAATTGTGGATGAGCAGAGTGGCTAGTGCATCTGTCTTTCATTTTGAAATGCTATGGTTCTTTTCCATATGGAAACTTTTTTTTTGTTTTTTGTATCCTTCATAAAGACTACTTCAGTTCAGACTTCAAATAGAACTATATTATTTAAATAACGAAGAAATCCTATTTTTTGGATAAAAAAATTTCTCAAAAAAATTCGTCAGGAAAAACTGAACTTCTTCGTGCATTCCTTTGGGAAAGTAATATTGTTTTGTCTGCAATCTAATTTGAAGTAGTGTAAACAAAAAAGTTTCAATGTGGTAACGAACCATAGCATTTCAAAATAAGAGACTTATGCGCTAGCCACTCTGCCTCTCACCGAACTGGCAGCCTATTCTTTTCGAGATGGAATAGTTATTTTTTTCAAAGTCGGGTATCATTATATGACAAGATGCTGGTTTTTTTTTCCATGTGTTGCTCTTTTTTCAATCTTATTTCGAGGCTGCGAACACAGAACAACAAATTTTTGAAAAATTCAAGTTTTTTTTTACCAATTTCAGGAAATATTTAAAAATGCCGAGAAGATTACTGTATCAACATTGGATATTTCATTGGATATGAATTTAATAAGTAATAAGATAGTTATACAAAAAAAAATGCACTTTAGGGGTGCATTATCGACGTCAGCAATAAGCATCAGAATTGATATTTTCTTCAAATTTCAGCCGACAAAAATCCCTCAATTCTGATGTTTACCGACCTCGATAGTGTACGCGGGACTGAAATTGTTCGGAAAAAACTTTCAAACTTTCGATGACTGAACAATTTCAGGTTGCTTAGTCAGTAAAAACCAAACTGACTAAGCAATAGGTGGGGCGTCCTTCGAACTGTACTCAACCTCTACGGTGTGTTCGCACACAAGCGGTGAAGGATATCCACAGCAAAGTGTCTA
The DNA here is from genome assembly GCA_963932035.1 of Caenorhabditis wallacei. Lineage (NCBI taxonomy): Eukaryota > Metazoa > Nematoda > Chromadorea > Rhabditida > Rhabditidae > Caenorhabditis > Caenorhabditis wallacei. Next base: position 1,466,972 of record OZ009934.1, read on the forward strand.
TTCAGAATAAAATACTTACACTTTTCCTTAAGAAAAAATTATTCTGAACCAACTTGCTCCTCCATTTTGGTTTGGACCCTTTGCTGGCTAAGAAGTACATGTCTCACGACGGTTAAATTTGAAGTTGAGGTCTTCAAATTTCCCCGGGCGGCCCATTAGTGGGTATCCAGAGACCTAGGTTAACCTGTTTTTTTCTAAATCTCTGAAATTTTAGCACCGGACGGACGACGGGAAGGCAGAACAAAAACAAATACACCATCAACCAACGAAACAAGTCAATGACTGATAGGTCCACCCCCCGCCATGGCCATCTTTTGTGTAGTTTCTTCGTAGCGGAATTCTCTTTTATTTTTTGGTGTTGGTCTGATGAGAGATCAAGTGGGACTAATTTACGGCACGCTAAGGCACGAGAAACTCAAAAAAAAAAAATAATTTTTAGTTCACATTTTTTCGAATCCTTCTGACCGGTACGGTTTTGGATGTTTCTGGACCTGTAGCGTGGGTATCAACCTAATATTCATCTATGTCAAAACTTGTCCACCATAAATCGATTCCAAGGAATCGACTGGTGAGGTCCAATTTGGCTGAATTCGTATATTTCAGTCTGAAAAAATAGCAAAATGGGAAAAGAAGTCAGAAAAATGAAATTTTTGGGCAATTCTGAGGGAGGAACGGGTTTTTAATGTTGATTCCGGTAATTTTTGGCACGCTAAATCCGTTTTTGAAATCAGAATTAGATTTTAAATTCTCCTTTTTTTGTTATTCATGCAAAATTCAACAGAAAATTGTAGGAAAATTTCGGCGATGACCCATAGTTTTTATCATTGAGATCGATAGTTATACATATTGAGGTGACCTATGCTCATTTTCAGAAAGATTGGACCAGTTTTACGTAGATTTAGTCTATCCTAAACCAGGAGCTATTAACGAATTTCATGGTTTTTCGTGATTATCGAGGTGACGCAGGCGAGGAACGCCAGTTCTTGTGACAGATTTGGAATCCTCATGAAATTTCTGATCCATTCCGTTTAAGAAATGTTTTTTTAATTCTCCTTTTCCAGAAAAACAATTTTTCTTAAACGCCTATACCATAATAGTCCGTTAAAAATAGTGCAAGAAGCAATCGGGTCGACCGACTTCGTATATTCATTGTCGGTCGGCGTCGAATTTGCCCGCGTGGTCAAGTGGTTAACGTGGCTGTCAGACAATCTGGTGGCGGCGAGCTCGAACCCCCGGGCGGCCGCTTTGCCGGCAGCAAGCGATGCCGAACAGAAAATCAGTAGTGAGCGGACTAGCCTTTGAACCCTAACGGGTTCAAAAGCTAGACGCGGCGATGCCGCGTGCGTGGTGCCAAGCTTTCTTTATGAAGTAGTAGCCGGGCCTCCGGCCCGGACTCAGCATGGAACGCCTATCCTCCCCTCACTCGCTCCGCTCGTTCGGGTCGAATAGGCTTCGAAATAAGTTTTGAGCTTACTTTGGGGATAGTTTACTTTTTAATGCATTAAGAGTAGCCGGGCCTCCGGCCCGAGTTGAGGATGAGAAACGCCTATTCTCCCCTCACTCGCTCCGCTCGTTCGGGTCGAATAGGCTTCAAGATAAGTTTTGAGCTTACTTTGCCCTGACAGGCTCAAAAGTAGTGTTAAGCTGTCTAAAATAGAGAGTAGCCGGGCCTCCGGCCCGGGCTCGGCAAGGAACGCCCAAGGTTTAAGGTTATTTTGTGGATGGCTGACTTTTAAAGACATTAGAGTAGCCGGGCCTTTGGTCCGGGTCCAGTTCAGGAAGCGCCTATTCTCCCCTCACTCGCTTCGCTCGTTCGGGTCGAATAGGCTCCTTTATGACATTTCCAGATTGTGGATAATAATTCGCTAATGAGAAGAGACTGTGGAGGGGTATATAAACGCAGCAGCCGACACCTCCCGGGTTCCGCCGGCCACTATGGGAAAAATTTTTCCTCCTGGGAAGATTGATTTTTTGAAAATGACCCCTACTAAAAGCACCGCGCCTCGGTCAGCTTCTTTCAAATTATCACCAAAGTTGAATCACAAATTCTCGATACGATTCTGCGTCGATTGGAAAAAAACTATTCAAAAAGCTTCACTAAGAGCCGAGTTATTAACCTCCAAAATTTTTTTCCGAAATTTTTTTGACACTTTTTTTTGACGCAGGCTCCGCCCACAAAATGTTTTCGCTCATACTTTCCATGTTTTGGGGGTAAGGTGGCAGAAAGGTACTAAATACGCTATAACTCCGAAACGGATGAACATTTTTGGCTGAAATTTTTTGAGAGTGCTTATATAAGATCTGCGAATAGATTGATATCAAAGACAGTGCGCAAAATCCTATTTGAAAAAATGTTGTGGTGCCTAAACATAAGTTATCAGAATAATGATTTTGAAGTTTATACAGCCAGTGCCTCCCAGCCAGTGCCTCCGGCAGGCCTACTGGCGTTTCTTCGTGGCTTCGCCACTCATTAGGGAATATCTATGCACTGAGCTGGTATTATGAAATTTACACTTTTGGCGCAACTAGCAGTGTTCTTGTCTACTGTTCGAGAAGTCATGGGTTCCACTCTCGGCGACGGCAGTTATATTTATTAGAGAATTACGACTGCGGGCAAACGGGCCTAGCCGAGATATAGAGGTTTGAAGTTAGGTGCAGAGAAAGGCGAGTGGCTAGAGCGGTCCCCTCGTTTCTCGAAAGTGCGCTTTTTTTATCTCGATTAGTTTGAGAGCTATCAAAAAAGTGTCAATTAATGAAATATAGGTATTACTATGAGAAATACTTCTTTAGCTGAAAGTGTTTTGCTATCTCTACTGGTAAGCGAGAGAGCGGTGTTGAAAGATGGAAAATAGTTTGTAGCGCTATTTTCACTATTTTCAGCATGACTAAAAGCGCATTCAGCCAATTTAAAGGATGCAAAAAGGGAAAAATTCATTTATTGAAAAAAGATCATAATTTTTTAAAAATTAATAATGCAATATGTAAATTAAATTACGAAAAAACAGTTAATAATTACTTTGATCCACCCCTTTCAACCGCGGTTCCCTTCGGATTCACTTCCAATATAAAACGATCCGAATAATTATCGAGATTACCATGACCATTCAGTTCAGAAAACTCGTCCAGTGGGATTGTGAAACATTTTCTGGAATTTTTTTCTGATTATTTTTTTCCCTAATCCAAAAACCCACCTTCCATTCCAAAATGTCTTCCTCGCATTCAACTTGAACGCCATCCAATCTAACTTGATGCACTCTAAATTCGAACTCGGATATTTTGATTCAATCTTGAATCCGATTGGTCGACCGCCCGTCTCCGCAATATTTCTACAGAAACCCAGAATATCATCCGCTTGGAATAGGAACAAAACCAGGATTCGTTGTGCTTCCCATTCGTACATGGGATTGATGTCCCCAAGCCACGCGGAGTCTACGATGGTAACACTACGGGCAGTTTTAATCTGCAATTTGGTAAGTGCGCTCTAATGAACATACTAAATTAATTACATTTTCATCTCTCATGATACGATTGGTCGTTACGTGCTCAATTGGTTGAGTCGTTTTAATCCATGAATTGAGGTTTTCGGGAGGTTGTCGGAGGTCGTTGACTATTAAATTGAATACTGTCATTGGAGGACATTTTAGAATGCATTTTGCGGCGCCCTTAAAGTTTTTGATTAGTGTCGATTTACATGAAAAATTTTAAATTATAAAGAAAAAAAATTTAAATTTGGAACTTTTTTGCATATAACTCGCTTCTCGTTAGATCTACTGAAAAATTATTAACTACGAAATTGCTTAGCATAAAAAACTGCGTATTTCGTTAGTTAAAAGTTTTTTTGATAGCTATAGCAGGAGCTGAGATACAGGCGTTCTAAAATATAGTCTCGTTTCTCTGCACTCTCTTCTTAGCCGGCTGTTTTCAAACCCCCGTATCTCTGATATTTTAAGAGCTATCAAAAAACTTTCAACTAACAAAATACGCAGTTTTTAATGATAATCAATTTTGTAGTTGACCACTTTTTGATATTTCTTATGAGAAGCGAGTTATTTATCAAAAAGTAACTCACAATCAGCTCAAGACTTCTAATCTTATTTCCGGGTCTTCCCAAACAATTCAAAATCCATCGTTCAGCCGTGTCTTGCCGATTTTCATCAGTCCCATTGTATTCTCTTTCGAACACCTTCCCTTTCGTTGCAATCCACATTGTAACAAGAAAATCTGTATCACTCTTTTGAAGAAACTGAACAGCTAACTCATCAACATCAATTTGACAGGATTTACGACTTTCATCAATGGTCAGTTCATTGATCCGATAACCGATGCGTTGTTCTTGATTTCTTAGTGATGGACATCGATTGGATAGTTCTTTTCTTCAAAGAAAAATAAAACTATCTATTTAGAGGTTTATAACTCATTTCCTATTAGAGATATCAAAAAAGTGTCAACTAATGAAATATAGCTCTCAATAAGGGCTATATTTCATTAGTTGAAAGTTTTTTGATAGCTATAACGGGAGCCGAGATATAGGCGTTTGAAGTAGCGCACCCCTCTAAAAAAAAGGGAAGAGCGCTCTAGCCGCCACCATTTCTCTGCGTCTCTCTCCGGCGGTGGCCAACTTGAAACGCTTATATCTCGGTTCCTGTATGAGATTTTAAAAAACTTTCAACTGACAAAATGTAGCCCTTATTAAGAGCTATATTTCATTAGTTGACAATTTTTTGCAATCTCTAACGGGAACTGAGTTATAAGCCCTATAAGTTCGGGCCTTGTTCCCAAAATAAAAAAAAACGAACCGTTTAAGAAAGCTCAACTCTCTTAATACATATAGTCGACTTTCATAAGTTAGAGGCTTCTTTGAACTAATAGTTGACATAGCTTTTAGCACTATCCTAAAAAAATAAACACATTTTAACATTATTCGGGGCAATCTTTCTTGAATACAGTTCCGTTCAAAAGTTTATATAGAAAAAGTGTTTTTCAGTTGATTTTTGAACGAAACTGTATAAAAAACGATAGATTACTAAGTAATTTTGTTTCTTTGTGAACAAAAGGACAGACGAAAAAAGAGAAAGAGAGAAAGAGAGAGAGAGGGGGGATGAACGAGTAAATGCACCCTAACGAAAGAAAAGTGTAAAAGAGACGCAGGTGATGGTCCCGAAGAGGTCACCAACACAAAGAATGGACCGCGCAGCAGGAATGTGCAGAAGAAAGGATAGCAACCAATACAGGACCTCCCATAGTGTGCGTTCACCCTTGAGGCCTTGGCGAACGGCGGAAGGATAGATTCTGAATAGTTTGGGAAGACCTGGAAATAGGATTTAGAATGCATTTTGGGGCGCCAATAAAGTGTTTGATTAGTTTCGTTTTATATGAAAAATTAACAATTTTGAATTTTGAAAAAAAATCAATTTGTTCAGTTTTTGCTTATAGCTCGCTTCTCGTTGGAGCTATCAAAAAGTGGTCAACTAGAGAATTGATCAGCATAAAAAACTGAGTATTTTGTTAGTTTAAAGTTTTTTGATAGCTCTCAAACTAACCGAGATACAGGCGTTTAAAAAAGCGCACCTCCTGAGAACGGGGGAAGAGAGCGCAGACAGTTAGAGCACTCTAGCCTCGGGTCTTTCTCTGCGTCTCTCCTCTACTTCAAACTGGCTGAAAAGCACTAAAACAGCTTTAGACTCCACATTTTATTGGCAGATTCATGAACCATCTACTTCTTATCTATTCTTAAAGAGAGTGATGCTGCTTCACTTTGTGTGTTCCTAGTTTATAGTTTACAGAGACCAAGCACAGAAATTTCGGCTGATAAAAAGTATGATTGAAGCATTGAAGACAATTATGAGGCAATAGTGATGAGAGCTTACAATTTTGATTGGCATGTAAAAACCATATAAAACCAGTGCTTATACTACAAGACTCGTCTCTCCACGGAGTTTTTTGCATTGCCGTAGTACACCCCTATTGGTTTGAGTGAGTTCTGTTTTCTATAGTTTATTTTCAACAATTTAGAAAGTACAGAATTGCCCTGGACACTGCTGAGCGCGTCGTGAACGATGTGTGCGAGAATGACGAAAAATTGTTCCAAGCAGTCAAGAACCTAATCCGGTATGTAGCCTACCTACAACACAATGGAGTTGTAGAAGTTGTATCACCCGATTCAACATCTCAATCTCAGTAAGCAATTTGCCAAATGGCTAATAATAAGCTTCCTTTTTTCAGGCACAGATCAGCCGCCGACGTGCTGTGTCGCGAAGCTGGCGAAGAGTGCAAGTCGGAGTTTATAAAAATCGTGGACGTAGTGGGCGCGGTTAGGAAAATGTTTCGTGGCAAGGTTGCCATCGAGAAGATTTGTGAAGATACAATGCAAGTAGTCTGCTTATAATGAATTTGTTTTTAAGCTGTTTTTTATTCGATCTATAAATTTAACAATTTCTAATACAAATGTAATTTTGCAAGCAGCTTGCAAGGCTTCCAAGCAGAAAGTGCATCGCGTATGCGGAGGGAAATGTTGATAAATTCATCAATCATCTGATCAACTTTTTTCTATCTATTGTCCCCTGTCCATCAGGACTACGAAGAATCTCTGCAAATTTGTGCCGATAAATGGTTCGAATGGCTGGAATCCGCTTGTCCAGGAACGCAATGGCGTGAGCAAAGTTTTTCTCATAGAAGTATTCGCTGTCTAGACTTCGTATCTCACTCTGTGGCTCTCTGAGTGTATAGTACTCCTCGATTTTTGTCACTCGGCTCCCTATATTTAGTCCAAGGCCCAAGTGGTGCAAATCCGAGCACGTCTCGCAACTCTGCCAGGCCAATCTTGCGCTTCGAGCACCAAAACTACATTCACAGCTCTGGCCAATCTATCTCTAAGTATGTCGCCCGATAACAACTCGTGCTCTCGAGTAGTGTCTCGATGTTCATGTCGAAAGGTGAAGTAGAGATGGAAGGGGTGCTGTTGCCTGAAAGACACCTTTTTTAGTTAAGCACATGACCTAATTATCATGTTGATCATACCTGCATGTAAATGGGTCGCAAGGCTGAGACAAATGGCTACTATTTTCCTCATATATTTGCCTGAAAATAATTAGTAATGCATTTACGTAATAAAAGTAAGTGTGAATTGTGCAGCGGAACAAATACTTTATAATGATCTGTATAAGAAATATAAGAATATTGAAACAGCCACCCAATAAAGGAAAGAAGAAGGCGACATTCGATCGACCTATTTCTCGTTCACAAACCGATCTGATCTGAGATTAATATTTTTCATTTATAACAATCAAAAATATTCGAAAACAATTGAAAAATATGGGCAAAATGGTCTAAAGGCATTTTGACCTGAAAATGTCTTGTTTTCGAAAATGGCGCATTTTCAGATAATTAAGTTAGCTGCCACCGAGCCTCTCCCCCTCTCGTTTCTCAAGGGTGCACAGTTTTAAACGCCTATATCTCGGCTCCTGTAAGAGCTATTAAAAAACTTTCAACTGACAAAATGTAGCTCTTATTAAGAGCAATATTTCATTAGTTAAAAGTTTTTTGCTATCTCTATTGATAAGCGAGATAGTGGAGATTATATAAAAAATTTTGAATGTGGAACTTTTTTGCTTATAACTCGCTTCTCGTTAGAGCTATCAAAAAATTGTTAACTACGAAATTGCTTAGCATAAAAAACTGCGTATTTCGTTAGTTAAAAGTTTTTTTGATAGCTATAGCAGGAGCTGAGATACAGGCGTTCTAAAATATAGTCTCGTTTCTCTGCACTCTCTTCCTAGACGACTGTTTTCAAAGCCCCGTATCTCAGCTAGTTCAAGAGCTATCAAAAAACTTTCAACTAATAAAATACCCAATTTTTTAAGCTAAGCAATTTCGTAGTTGACCGCTTTTTGATTGCTCTAACGAGAAGCGAGTTATAAGCAAAAAAGTTCCACATTTAAAATTTTTCATATAAATCCACAATAATCATCATCTCTAACCAGAAGCGAGTTATTTATCAAAAAGTAACTCACAATCAGCTCAAGACTTCTAATCTTATTTGCGGGTCTTCCCAAACAATTCAAAATCCATTGTTCAGCTGCGTTTTCCGAATCTTTATTAGTGTATTGTCTTTCAAATTTCGCTGTTCCATTCCACACTGAAACATGCAATCCATAATCATCCCGAAAATCAATTTTGAAATTGTCAATCTGAATTCGACTGTTTTTTTGCCATTGATCAATTTTTAGATGGTCGATCCGATAACCGATGCGCTGTTCTTGTGCTCGAATTGATGGACATCGATTGGATAGCTCTTTTCTTCAAAAAAATATAATTGTTTATTTAGTTCTGGGGTTTATAACTCATTTCCCATTAGAGCTATCAAAAAATTGTCAACTAATGAAATATAGCTCTTAATAAGGGCTATATTTCATTAGTAGAAAGTTTTTTGATATCTCTTACAGGAGCCGAGATATAGGCCTCTGAAAAAGGGGGCGCAGACAGTTAGAGCGCTCTAGCTCCGCCTTTTCTCTGCGTCTCTCTCCGGCGGTGGCCAACTTGAAACGCTTATATCTCGGCTCCTGTTAGAGATATCAAAAAACTTTCAACTAATGAAATATAGCCCTTATTAAGAGCTATATTTCATTAGTTAACAATTTTTTGCGATCTCTAACGGGAACTGAGTTATAAGCCCTATAATTTCGGACTTTGTTCCCAAAATAAAAAAAAAAACGAACCGTTTAAGAAAGCTCATCTCCCGCAGAACATAGTATCGGCTTTCATAAGTTAAAGGTCTCGATGAGCTAACCATTGGCATAGTAATACTCCTAAACGACATACAGGTACACAGACGAAACGAGGGACCCCTGCCTATGAAGACAAAGCAACCAAGGAGACGCAGAGAATGGCCCTGACCTGAGTGACCGTTGTATTGGGACCATGTCTCCTACTGTCTGACACCTCTTCTCTTTTTATGCTCTCTTGGTCCCAACCTTTCTATTTAACGATCTCCCTAAAGATGTCGAGACCTTTAAGCTATGAAACTCGATATTATGTCCTAAGAGAGCTAAGCTTTCTTAAAAGGTTAGTTTTTTTTAGTTTTTATCATTTTGTAAGATTTTTTTCTTAGAAAAGAACTATACAATCGATGTCCATCACTCCGAGCACAAGAACAACGCGCTGGCTACAAAATCGATAAACTAAAAATTGAGCAACGACGTGATTCATGTCAAATCGAAATTGACAGTTTCCGAATTCGTTTCGAGAATAAAAATGATCAGTTGATTGTTTCAACGGCGTCCAGACAATATCTTGCGACAGAGCGGAATTTGAAGGAAACAGCCGAACGATGGATTTTGTACACTTTGGGAAGGCCTGGAACAAAGATACGAAATGTTGAGTTGGTTGTGAGTTACTTTTTGATCAATAACTCGGTTACCGTAAGAAATATTGGAAAGTGGTCAATTACAAAATTGTTAAGCGTTAAAAACTGAGTATTTTGTTAGTTGGAACTTTTTTGATAGCTTTTACCAAAAGAGAGATACAAAACTTTTTTGAGTGCCTTCCTTCAATAGCTCGTAACTCGCTTAAAATTAAAGCTATCAAAAAACTTCCAACTAATAAAATATTCTTCATGATAAGCACTATATTTTTTTAGTTAAAAGTTTTTTGATAGCTTTAACGGGTAGCGAGATTCAGGCGTTTGAAGTTAGGTGCCGCCGAAGAGAGAGCAGAGAAGGGCCCGCTCCCCGTTTCTCGGGGTGCGCTACTTTAAACGCCTGTATCTCGGTTAGTTTGAGAGCTACCAAAAAACTTCCAACTAATAAAATATTTTTCATGATAAGCACTATATTTTGTTAGTTAAAAGTTTTTTGATAGCTCTTAAACTAGCGGAGTTACAAAGGTTTGAAGTTAGGCGCCCCCAATAGGAGACGCAGAGTAAGCGCGGCGGCTAGAGTACTCTAACTGTCTGTGCCCTCTTGTCAACTTCAAACGTCTGTATCTCAGCTCCCATAAGAGCTATCAAAAAACTTTCAACTAACAAAATATTCCCCTTAACAAGAGCTATATTTCATTAGTTGATCACTTTTTGATAGCTCTAACGAGAAGAGAGTTATAAGCAAAAAAAAAAATTAAAATTATTCATGTAAATCGACTAATCATTGTTAAGGGCGCCCCAAAATGCATTCGAAACTGTCCTCCAATAACAATAATCAATTTAACAATCGATAGACTCCATCGTCCGAAAAACTCTTCATGGATTAAGACGACTCAACCAATTGAGCACGTAACGACCAATCGTATCATGAGAGATGAAAATGTAATTAATTTAGTATGTTCATTAGAGCGCAATTACCAAATTGCAGATCAAAACCGCCCGTAAAGTCACTATTCTACTCAATTACGTACCTTTTGGGGGTCCCACCCCCATTTATGAATGGGAAGCCCAACAAATCTCGTATTTAGGCCATTTCGACGTGAAACATATTCTGGGTTACTGTATTCATATCAAGAAGACGGGCGGTCGAATCGGATTCAAATTTGAAACGGAATACCATATTCCAAATTTAGAGTGCATGATGTTAGATTGGATGGCGTTCAAATTGAATGCAAGGAAGACATTTTGGAATGGAAGGTGGGTTTTTGGATTAGGGAAAAAATAATAATCAGAAAAAAATTCCAGAAAATGTTTCACAATCCCACTGGACGAGTTTTCTGAACTGAATGGTCATGGTAATCTCGATAATTATTCGACTCATTTTATATTGGAAGTGAATCCGAAGGGAACCGCGATTAGAAGATTAGATTGATTGATTATAAAAAAAACTATGTTTTTGTAATAAATTATTTTTTTTCCGGTTTTTGCATCCTTTGAATTGACTGAATGCGCTTTTATGCATGCTTAAAATCGCGAAAATAGCGCTAAAAACTATTTTCCATCTTTAAACCCCGCTATCTCGCTTCCTAGTAGAGATAGCAAAAAGCTTTCAACTAATGAAATATAGCTTATGTTAAGCGCTATATTTTGTTAGTTGAAAGTTTTTTGATATCTCTAACGAGAGCCGAGATACAAACGTTTAAAACAGTGCACCCCGAGAAATGGGGAGCGGCGGGCCCTTCTCTGCGTCTCTTCTCGGCGGTCCGATTCTTCAAGCCCCGCTATCTCGGCTCCTGTAAGAGCTATCAAAAACTTGTCAACTAATAAAATATTTCTCATAATAAGGGCTACATTTCATTAGTTAAACGTTTTTTGATAGCTTTCAAACTAACCGAGATACAAGCGTTCAAAAAGCCGCACCCCAAGAAACGGAGTGGGCGCTCTAACCTCACGCCTTTCTCTGCATCTCTTCTCGGCAGCAGAGTGATTGGAGATGACTAATTTTTAAAAAAAACTATATTTTTGTAATAAATTATTTTTTCAGTCTTTGCGTGCTTTAAATTGGCTGAGAACTCTTGGGATACGGCTTAAAGCATGGAAAATGGCATTAGGATACCTAAAAAATATTTTTTATCTTTAAACCGCGCTATCTCGGTTCCAAATAGAGATAGCAAAACACTTTTAACTAATGAAACATTTCTTATGGTAAGAGCTATATTTCGTTAGTTGAAAGTTTTTTGATAGCTCTAACGGGAACCGAGATATAGGTGTTTAAAGTAGCGCACCCCCAAGGAACATGCGTCTCTCCTCGGCGGCACCTAACTTCAAACAGCTATATCTCGGCTACCGTTAGAGCTATCAAAAAACTTTCAACTAATGAAATACGCAGCTTTTTAAGCTCTACATTTCATTAGTTAACCATTTTTTGATATCTCTATTCCCAACAATGTTATACCCGGAAAACAGATCATTTTATTTATTCTTCAAATCTTTCACAATTTCATGAATCTCCCTTCCTTTTGTCTCGGGTAAATACCTAAATAATATTAGCATACTAATAAAAGAGGGGATTGAATACAGAATCAAAAATGCGTAGCTACCAATAACAGAATACAATGGTAGTACGGTAAAAGTGGTGATAACTACCATAATCGTATTTATAGCGTAGGCAACCGATTGAGCAACACTTCTATGTCTTTGCGGGACCAGTTCAGACGAGATGAACCAGGAAATGGGACCAACACCGGTTCTGGAATTTAAATTATTTTTTAAATAGTTTTTAGACGGCACGACACGGCACACCTTACCCATAAGTAAACCCATAAACTATCAACGCTCCAAGGCATCCATATTTCATCGGATCAATCAAAATTCGCATTTTGGCGAAGAAGACGAAGGCGAGGAGGGCTAGATTGTTGAGGAAGGTGAAGAGGAGGAGGAGTTTACGGCGACCGATTCTGAAAAAACAAACTAAAAATTCGAATTCAGAATAGTCAGAAACCTAGGACTTTGCTCCAAAATCATCCCTGTTAGCCACTGAGCCATTGGGTAACGCAGGTAACGCAGATAAGGCGCCGCCGCTGGCTGAAGAATTGTTGCCCAATGGCTCAGTGGGTAAGAGGGATGATTTTGGAGTTGAGGAAAGGGTCAGGTTCGATTTTTTGAGGGGTTTTTATTTTTTATTTTCTTTTTTATTTTTTTTTAAAGTACCTTTCAATAACAACTCCACCCATAATGGTCCCTGACACATAAGCCAAACTCATCGCGGTCGTACTCCACTCGGCCACCTCCTCCTCTACGTTAGCATTCTCCAGGAAAAAAGTGGAAGATAATAGTAGGGCCCATAGTCCTATGGTATTGGTCAACGCGGATACACTTAAAATAAGAGCCATTCTTAAGTGGGGCTCCGTAAAAATCTCCTTAATCTTTTGGATTGTGGAGGTAGCGTCTTCAGAATCATCGGATTCTTTTCTAATGTCTTCAAGGACTTGCTTAGCGTCGGAATCAACTCCATGATAATATTTAACGGATTTGATAGCCTCCTCCTCGGAATTCTTCGAAATTAACAGGAATTTTGGGGTTTCCGGAAGGAAAAATAGGGCTAAGGTAAAGATAAGAGCGAATGGGACGATGAAGAAACAGAGCCAGAATAAATGACCACCTAAGATATAGTTCTGGCCGAGGAAACTGCCAACCATGGTCATTGATGAGTAGGAGACCTCGCTGAGGAACGAGAAACTCCCGCGGAGATTGGTTGGAGAGCATTCCTGGAAGAAATATTGGATTAACTTGAGAAGGAGTGAAGATAGGAAAAAATGGTTAACTAGTGAATTGTAGAGCTTAAAATTCTGCATATTTTGTTAGTTGATCACTTTTTGATAGCTTTTAACCTAAGCGAGATACAGGCGTTAGCAGTTTCAAAAAGTTAGCAATTTCAAATGTTTGTATCTCGGTTAGTTTGAGAGCTATCAAAAAACTGTCAACTAATGAAATATAGATCTTGGTAAACTGAATATTTTCTTAGTTGAAAGTTTTTGGATAGCTCTAACCCCAAGCGAGATATAACGGTTTGAAGTTGGGCGCGCCCGCTCAGACAGCGCAGACAGTTAGAGCGCTCCTTTCTCTGCGTCTCCCTCCAGCAGCGCCCTATTTCAAACCCATTTATCTCGGCTCCTGTGCTAGCTATCAAAAAACTTCCAACTAACAAAATGTGCAGAATTTTAAGCTCTACATTTCACTAGTTAACCATTTTCTCCTATCTCTTACGGGAACCAAGATAAAATCGAAAAAAAAACCAACCTGCAAAAACAGAATGCAAGATTGATAGGTGATTGCCATACAAATCGAAGTGATAAACCTGGATGCTATCAAAAGTTCTGGACAATACCATAGGATTGCGAGGCATTGAAGGATAGAGGCGATGAATGCGGTGAAGTTGCCGATAAGGAAGCCGACTGAAAACTAGCGCTGCTTCAAACGCTCATAACTCGCTCAAAATTAAAGCTATCAAAAAACTTTCAACTAATGAAATATTTTTCATGATAAGCCCTATATTTTGTTAGTTGAAAGTTTTTTGATAGCTCTTATGACAAGCGAGATACAGGCGTTTGAAGTTGCGCGCCATGAGAAAGCAGGGGAGAGAGAGAGCGCAGATAGTTAGAGAAGCCTCCCCTTTTCGGGGGAGCGCAACTTCAAACGCTTGTATCTCGGCTCTCTCAAGAGCTATCAAAAAACTTTCAACTAACAAAATATTGCCCTTATCAAGAGCAATATTTCATTAGTTGACCATTTTTTGATAGCTCTTAAACTAACCGAGATACTGGCGTTTGAAGTCGCGCGCCCTTGGAAAGAAGGGGAGAGAGAGCGCAGACAGTTAGAGCCTTCCTCTCTGTGGGGGCGCGCAACTTCAAACGCTTATATCTCGCCTCCCGTAAAAGCTATCAAAAAACTTTCAACTAATGAAATATTCTTCATGATAAGCCCTATATTTTGTTAGTTGAAAGTTTTTTGATAGCTCTTAAACTAGCCGAGTTACAGGCGTTTGAGGTTGCGCGCCCTTGGAAAGCAGGGGAGAGAGAGCGCAGACAGTTAGAGCCTTCCTCTCTGTGGGGGCGCCCAACTTCAAACGCTTATATCTCGCCTCTCGTAAAAGCTATCAAAAAACTTTCAACTAACAAAATATAGCCTTTATCAAGAGCAATATTTCATTAGTTGACCATTTTTTGATAGCTCCCACATGAAGCGAGTTATACTCCTCACCTTTCCTCCCGAATCGATCATTAAAAATCGGGCTAAACCAGACGCCAAAAAACGATCCAACAAACCAGCAATTCAAAAATATATTCCATATTATATCATATCTCTCATTGCTCATCACAATATCACGATGAGATAAGGAAATGTTAAGAAAGTTCTGGAAACTCAAAAAAATCATTGGTCCCTTAAACCTTGCTCACCTTAAACTCCTCAACTGACGTGTTAATATAAGTGGTCGAAAATCCATAATTAAAATTGGAAGCTAAGGAAATCAAAGCGAAAATTGCAAATTGTTTAATTCTCCAGAAATTATTTGTCATTTTTTAGCAGCGAAAAGAGTACTTTGCCCTTTTCAGAAGCCTCAGGTGCTTATTTTCTTATCAATTTGATTGTAGTCAACGACGCATAGTCTTATTACATTAAAAGTTCATTTTGGAATCAATTTTCGAAAAAAAAAATCATTAAAATCGAGAGAAAAAATGGTTTTGAGCTCGGTTGGAGCTGAAAAGTTTTAGTTTTCTGGCTATAACTCACTTCTTGTTGGTGCTATCAAAAAATGGTCGATTACAAAATTGTAGAGCTTAAAAAATTGAGTATTTTGTTAGTTGAAAGTTTTTCGATAGCTCTTATGGGAGCCGAGTAATTAGCGTTTGAAGTTGCGCGTCCAAGAGACGCAGAGAAAGGCAAGGCTAGAGGGGTGCGCAACTTCAAACGCTTGTATCTCGACTCCTGTGATAGCTAGCAAAAAACTTTCAACTAACAAAATACCCAGTTTTTTCAGCTCAACAATTTTGTAATTGATCATTTTCCCCTAGCTCTGCTCGTTTTCAAGATATTCCTTTTTTCTTTCAGGCACTTCTTTAAGTCAAAGATTCCCGTTTTTCGTTATTTTCCCCTGAAAATTGGCCTCCGTAAAACCTGAAAAACCTCGTTTCAAAAACAATTCATAATAATTACAGATATTCTCCGAGAGGACTACAAAAAAAACTGACCATGATGGCATTTCCTTTGTCTCTTAGTTTTCCGTCTGAAAAGTGAAAGTGCGTATTCTTTTTGAAGGTTTGGTAACAAAAAAAATGTGGTGGGGGGGGGGGGGTTTAGTAGGTCAAAGGCTGCCTTAGGTTAGCTTAGGCTAGTTTAGACTAGTTTAGGCTAGCTTAGGCTACCTTAGGCTACCTTAGGTTAGTTTGGGCTAGCTTAGCATGGCTTAGGCTAGCTTAGGCTAGTTTAGGCTAGCTTAGCATGGCTTAGGCTAGCTTAGCATGGCTTAGGCTAGCTTAGGATACCTTAGGCTAGTTCAGGCTAGTTTAGGCTACCTTAGGCTAGTTTAGGCTAGACTAGCTTAGGCTAGTTTAAGCTTAGGCTAGCTTAGCATGGCTTAGGCTAGCTTAGCATGGCTTAGGCTAGCTTAGCATGGCTTAGGCTAGCTTAGCATGGCTTAGGCTAGCTTAGCATGGCTTAGGCTAGCTTAGCATGGCTTAGGCTACCTTAGGCTAGTTTAGGCTATTTCAGGCTACCTTAAACTAGTTCAGGCTAGTTTAGGCTAGTTTAGGCTAGTTTAAGCTAGTTTAGGCTAGTTTAGGCTGGCTTAGGCTAGTTTAAGCTAGTTTAGGCTAGCTTAGCATGGCTTAGGCTAGCTTAGGCTAGTTTAGGCTAGTTTAGGCTAGCTTAGGCTACCTTAGACTAGCTTAGGCTACCTTAGGCTAGCTTAGGCTAGCTTAGCATGGCTTAGGCTAGCTTAGGCTACCTTAGACTAGCTTAGGCTACCTTAGGCTAGCTTAGGCTAGCTTAGCATCGCTTAGGCTAGCTTAGCATGGCTTAGGCTAGCTTAGCATGGCTTAGGCTAGCTTAGCATGGCTTAGGCTACCTTAGGCTAGTTTCGGCTATTTCAGGCTACCTTAAACTAGTTCAGGCTAGTTTAGGCTAGTTTAGGCTAGTTTAAGCTAGTTTAGGCTAGTTTAGGCTGGCTTAGGCTAGTTTAAGCTAGTTTAGGCTAGCTTAGCATGGCTTAGGCTAGCTTAGCATGGCTTAGGCTAGCTTAGCATGGCTTAGGCTAGCTTAGCATGGCTTAGGCTAGCTTAGCATGGCTTAGGCTAGCTTAGCATGGCTTAGGCTACCTTAGGCTAGTTTAGGCTATTTCAGGCTACCTTAAACTAGTTCAGGCTAGTTTAGGCTAGTTTAGGCTAGTTTAAGCTAGTTTAGGCTAGTTTAGGCTGGCTTAGGCTAGTTTAGGCTAGACTAGCTTAGGCTAGTTTAAGCTAGTTTAGGCTAGTTTAAGATAGCTTAGGCTAGTTTAGGCTAGCTTAGCATGGCTTAGGCTAGCTTAGCATGGCTTAGGCTAGTTTAGGCTAGTTTAGGCTAGTTTAAGCTAGTTTAGGCTAGTTCAGGCTGGCTTAGGCTAGTTTAGGCTAGACTAGCTTAGGCTAGTTTAAGCTAGTTTAGGCTAGTTTAAGCTAGTTGATGCTAGTTTAGGCTAGTTTAGGCTAGTTTAAGATAGCTTAGGCTAGTTTAGGCTAGCTTAGCATGGCTTAGGCTAGCTTAGCATGGCTTAGGCTAGTTTAGGCTAGTTTAGGCTACCTTAGGCTAGTTTAGGCTAGACTAGCTTAGGCTAGTTTAAGCTAGTTTATGCTAGTTTAGGCTAGTTTAGGCTAGTTTAAGATAGCTTAGGCTAGTTTAGGCTAGCTTAGCATGGCTTAGGCTAGCTTAGCATGGCTTAGGCTAGCTTAGCATGGCTTAGGCTAGCTTAGGCTAGTTTAGGCTAGTTTAGGCTAGCTTAGGCTACCTTAGACTAGCTTAGGCTACCTTAGGCTAGCTTAGGCTAGCTTAGCATGGCTTAGGCTAGCTTAGCATGGCTTAGGCTAGCTTAGCATGGCTTAGGCTAGCTTAGCATGGCTTAGGCTAGCTTAGCATGGCTTAGGCTACCTTAGGCTAGTTTAGGCTATTTCAGGCTACCTTAGGCTAGTTTAGGCTAGTTTAAGCTAGTTTAGACTAGCTTAGCATGGCTTAGGCTAGCTTAGCATGGCTTAGGCTAGCTTAGCATGGCTTAGGCTAGCTTAGCATGGCTTAGGCTAGTTTAGGCTAGTTTAAGCTAGTTTAGGCTAGTTTAGGCTAGTTTAGACTATTTTATCACCCAAAATGACATCATTTTCGAACTTTTCGTGATCAAAAATATTTTTTGATCTATCTATCCCACCCCCTTAAAAAACGATCGAACACGCACTATTTGTTACCTTGCTGTTTGATTTTTTGCGTCGACCTCTCTTTCTCTCTCATTTTATCTCTCTCTCTCTTGACTACCAAACTAATTGGAGGTCACAGTGTACGGAAATGATTCTTTTTCGGGGGGCGAAGAAAGGAGGAGGTGTAATAAGGAACATTTGGTCAAGAATTTCAAGTGGAATTTTGGAAATAATTGAAAAAAAAAATGATTAAAAAATCGATTTTTTTTTTAAGGAATTAGACTTAATTTTCAATTCTGAGCAACTTTTTCTCTTGGACCATGCGCTGAAAATGGCTCTAAACGCCCTATTTCGAGGAAAAAAAAATTGTCCACGAGGAGTACAAATGTTTTCTGTAGCCTTTTGGTATCATTGAGAGAAAAAAGATAGATCAAAAGTTTTGTGATCTGCGGTAAACTGTGTTTTGTGTCTAGTCAACTACACAGACTACATTAGCAGGGCTAGACTGGTAACTAAAAAATAGGTATATCTCAAGAATGGTTAGCGCTATCAAAAAATGGTCAACTGGTGAAATGTAGAGCTTGAAATTCTGCACATTTTGTTAGTTGAAAGTTTTTTGATAGCTATTACGGGAGCCGAGATATAGGCGTTTGAAGCTAGAGCGCAGACAGTTAGAGCGCTTCGCAGGTGCGGCGCCACTTCAAACGCTTGTATCTCGGCTAGTGTAAGAGCTATCAAAAAACTTTCAACTAAACAAATATAGAGCTTAACAAGAAGAATATTTTATTAGTTGAAAGTTTTTTGATATCTTTAATTTCGAGCGAGTTATGAGCTTTTGAAGATAAGCTCCCAAAAAGTCCTATATCTCGCTTGTAATAAGAGCTATCAAAAAACTTTCAACTAACAAAATACTCAGTTTTTCATGCTTTTTATTTTTGTAATTGACCATTTTTCAATAGCGCTAACCCGAAGCGAGTTATACCTCCGTTTATCAAGGTTATAGAATACCTCCATTGTCTTCCGCTTAGACAATGGTCATCAGGTCAGTCAACCTAAAATTACCCGTCTTGACTTTCACTTCTGTTTAACAATGGCGTATCATTTTTTCTAAAGAGAAAAAAATCTCGAGGTAACAATAGTGTCCTTTCGGGTCTCCCCGCCCCGACTGTAGCCTACGATGAGTGGGCGGAGACCGCAGACGACTACATAACGCAAACCGTCTCGATCGGCGGCCTGGGTTTACATTCGAACTAAAAAAGACGAAAATGAAGACGTCGCTTCTATTTCTATTGGTCATCG
The DNA here is from genome assembly GCA_963932035.1 of Caenorhabditis wallacei. Classification (NCBI taxonomy): domain Eukaryota; kingdom Metazoa; phylum Nematoda; class Chromadorea; order Rhabditida; family Rhabditidae; genus Caenorhabditis; species Caenorhabditis wallacei. The sequence continues at coordinate 1,486,061 of OZ009934.1, forward strand.
GATTTGTCGGCGCGAAATTCCATTCGGATTTTTATAACTTTTTGTTGGGCAAGTTTGGAAAGGCGATTGCTGATGATTTGTTGAGACCCGATTTGGGGACCAGGGGGTCTTTTGGAGGCGGAAATCCCAATGCCACGTGAGTTTTTATTTAAAAATAGTTTAGACTAGTTTAGGCTAGTTTAGGCTGGTTTAGGCTACTTTTTGAAAAATAGCCTTAGGCTAGTTTAGGCTAGTTTAGGCTACCTTAGGCTAGTTTAGGCTACTTTAGGCTAGTTTAGGCTAGCTTAGGCTACTTTTTGAAAAAAAGCCTTAGGCTAGTTTAGGCTAGTTTAGGCTACCTTGAGCTACTTTAGGCTAGTTTAAACTAGTTTAGGCTAGCTTAGGATACCTTAGGATAGTTTAGGATAGTTCAGGCTACCTTAGGCTAGTTTAAGCTACTTTAGGACACCTTAGGCTACCTTAAGCTAGCTTAGACTAGTTTAGGCTAGTTTAGGCTAGCTTAGGCTAGTTTAGGCTAGGCCATATCTTAAGCTAAGCTTGCTAAACGTCCGGATCAGCTTCAAAATCATTGTTGCGCCTTTAAAAACTAAGCCAGGCCTTAAAAACCATAAAAACCATATTTTAAGCCTAATTCAAAGCCAAAATAGTGATTTTTAAGTGATTTTACCCACAGATCAATTTCCTAAGACGCGCGCTTAAGCTAGCCTAAGCCAACCAGATCAACCCCCCATCGAGAATCTAGTTCTTTGTACAAAAACTGACCCACTGGTCTAAGCTAAGTCACCAATGATCTATTTGACATCAGCACCTTTTTCTGATCAATGGCTAGACAAGTTAGATCACGTCATTCCAGTGGAATTCCAATTGTCGTCGTTCACGGTTTGGCTGGATACGCTGGATTATCGAAGAAGAGTCTTCTGAATAAATATTATTCGTATGGACAGCCGAAGGGTACGGTGTTCGCGACGACTTATGCCCGGGGGAAGCTGATGGACTCGTTGCAGCATGGAATGCAATGCGATTATGTGTTGAAGGTTGGTGAGGCGGCACGGTGCCGGATTAGGTTGGGGCAAGGTGCCGGGCAACTTGCCCATTTTGTCGGGCACAGTGCCGAACCAATATTTAGGCTGGTTGGGCAAGGTGCCGGGCATCTTGCCCATTTTTCTTAACCTAAACTTAGGGCTAAAAAATAGCGGGTATCATCGGATTAGGCTGTGCCGCACCAAAACTTGGGCTTGCCCATTTTGTCAGGCACGGTGCCGAACCAATATTCAGACCAGTTGGGCAAGTTGCCCGGCAACTTGCCCAATTTGGAATAGCTTAGAAACGGCCTAAATGCCATTAGGCTAAAAAATAACGAGAAAAACAATTAGGCTAGGTGGGCAAGCTGCCCGGCAACTTGCCCATTTTGTCGGGCACGGTGCCGAACCAATATTTAGACTAGTTCGGCAAGTTGCCCGGCAACTTGCCCATTTTTCTTAACCTAAAGTTAGGGCTAAAAAAATAAGGGGTAGGAATTGGGCAACTTGCCCCGATGGTGGGCAACCTGCCCAAATCATCAGGTTAGGCTCGGGACCTTACCGAAATATGGTCGGCATGGTGCCCGGCAGCTTGCCGGCCAACTTGCCCATTTTTCTTAACCCAGGGTTAGGGCTAAAAAAATAAGGGGTAGGAATTGGGCAATTTGCCCCGATGGTGGGCAACATGCCCAAACCATCGGATTAGGTTCGGCACGGTGCCGAACCAATATTTAGGCTAGTTGGGCAACTTGCCCGGCACCTTGCCCATTTTGCCCTAGCCGAATTTAGGGGATAGGAATCCGGCAAGGTGCTCGATTTTACCAAAATTGAAAGGACCTTGGCCGGCAACTTGCCCATTTTGTCGGGCACGGTGCCGAACCAATATTTAGACTAGTTGGGCAAGTTGCCCGGCAACTTGCCCATTTTGATTTTTTTTTGTCTGCACCAAAAAATTGAGGTTTTTTTTTCTTAGCCTAAGAATTTTAGTGGGGATCGTCAGAACAACCTTAGACAATTATCATCATCGACACAAAATCGTTGTCCCCCATCCTTATCACACACAGAAACTAGGCGATATGTAGCCGTTATGTAGTTTGTGACGTCTTCTTTTGCGCGCCAAAAACTTGATCGGTGATCTATTGTGATGACCCCGAAAAACAAAATGTTTTCGAAACCGTATCCGGAATGGTATTTTAGGTACGCACGTTAATCCTGGCCGTCCACGAGTACACGAAAAAACAAGTGAATATTATCGCGTGTTCAATGGGATCACCGATCACTCGGAAAGCGATTCTTGGTGGACATTGTGTGGATAGTGGAGTCAATCTGGGACGCCCTATCAATCACTTAATTCATAATTATGTGTCGGTGGGCGGCGCGAATCATGGAGCGATTATGTGCGCTCGGCAACCGTTTGTGAATGGGATTTGCAGTTTGACACATGGTCTGGATTGTCGGTCAAAGTTTTTGCAGGAGATTAATGCGCAGTGAGTTTTAAAAAAAAGATAAAAAGAAAAAAAATCGTCAGGGAGTCGAACCAAACCCCTCCCGATGGAACCAAAACCATCCCTACTATCCACTTGACCACGCCCGCAATTTTTTATAAATGGTGCGGAGGGCATAGAAAAAGCTGCCGCGCGCTACTAAAAATCTTACAAGGGACCCTTGGACTCTAAAAGAATATTCCAGACCATTCCAATACGGCAAAAACATGTTCGCCATCTACTCAACCGCCGATGAGGTCGTCGGACTCCATAACACGTGCGGAGAACTCTCCTCCCCACTGGAAGGTGCCACGTCGATCGTCAAAACGAGGTTAATGCATGGCGCGGTGATTGGGGGGACCACCGAGGATCAATGGAGAGCTCTACAGACCCCGTAGAATGTACAAATATTGAAAAATCTTTAATTTCCTGTTAAATGATCTCTTTTTAATGGTTCCTGATGATTCGAATCGCTTTCTTGATTTTTTTAAATGATTTTTTTTGAATTCCCCGCGATTTTGTGTGTATATTGATACCAAAAAGTTAATAAACTGTTAAATATCTTGGTTTTTTGGACTAATTCACAGTCAAAACACAGATTTTGGCGCCGCGCGGGTCGAGACCGCCCGAAATATAAGATTAGTGGTTTCTGACATCAATCTAAACACACGAAACACATCGAGAAATCGCCTGATATCCCTTTAAAACACACCTAAAGATTTTTATGCATTGATGACGTCATCAAGGGGATACGGTAGACAAGGTCTGCAAACACCGCCACGCGCAATTGCACAGAATTTTCTATCGTGTTGGTCCGTCCCAAATTTTCGATTTTCCAGCGTTTTCCATGGTTTTTCGCGGTTTTCCTTGGAAATTCTAGTTAAAAATAGAGAAAATAATGAATTTTTAACCTAGAAACCTTGATTTTATCGATTTTTCATAGTAAAATCTTTGAAAAACTTGGAAAAATTAATTTTTCCCCCAAAAAAAAGTTTTTTGCAGGTAATCGAAAAACACAGGCATGACCGGCTTGAATTCGTAAGTTCCCACAGATTTTTAGAGAAAAAAAATCAATAATTTCGCAATTTTTCAGAATTACGTCAGCGCCAGAAGTGGTCAGTTGGGCGGAGGCCGTCGAACAAGACAGTGAGTTGGAAAATCGCTAAAAATATCGATTTTTCTCGATTTTTTAGAGTTTTTTTCAAGTTTTCCATCAAAAATCCATGAAAAACCCCATTTCCAGACGCTCCACACGTCCAAGAGGGCGCCGATGGAACTCGCACCGAGACCGCGTTCACCGAGGTCGACGGAGTCAGATACAAGGTTTGTGAGCTGGAAAAATAGTAAAAAAGCAGAAAAATCCCTGTTAAAATCAGGTTTTTAGGACAAAATCCATTTAGAATTGCCGAAAAATAGTTTAAGACCGAAAACGGGCGGTTCATAGCCTATAGCGATGATTTGGACCTAAAAATGTGGTTTTTTAGACGAAAAAATGGGATTTTATCCCGAAAATTGGTTATTTTACCTGAAAAATCGTTTTTATGCCTGAAATATTGGATTTTTCACCAGAAATGTCGATTTTTGATCTAAAATATTGGATTTTCTGCCAAAAAACAACTAATCTCCACCTAATCGCGATGTTTTTGACCTAAAATCAGACTTCTTCACCCAATATTGCCTCTTGACCTAAATTCGACGATTTCTGTGATTGCAGGCCTAAAATCTGTGATTTCTGATCGAAAACTAGGGTTTTAAGCCAGAAAAAGTGTTTTTTGACTGGAAATTTTCAATTTTTCAGCTAAAAATCCCGTTTTTCCACTAAAAATATGGTTTTTCAAGGATTTTCTAGCTCAAAATCTCTATTTTTGCTTCCAAAAACCCCAAAATCCTCCATTCAGGCATAAAAATTGTGATTTCGGGTATTAAAAAAGAGAATTTTGACTTAAATCTAGGTTTTTAAGCCTGAAAAAAATGATTTTTCTACTGAAAATTTCAATTTTTCAGATAAAAAATCTTTTTTTCCACTAAAAATGTGGTTTTCAATGGATTTTTCATTCAAAATTGTCATTTTTGACCTCTAAACCCTCCAAAAATCGCTTTTTTCCACTAAAAATATGGTTTTTAAAGGAATTTTTCACTCAAAATTGTCATTTTTGGCCTCTAAACCCTCCAAAAATTGCTTTTTTCCACTAAAAATATGGTTTTTCTAGGAAAATCCAGCTCAAAATTGTCATTTTTGGCCTCTAAACCCTCCAAAAATTGCTTTTTCTAAGAAAATCCAGCTCAAAATTGTCATTTTTGGCCTCTAAACCCTCCAAAAATCGCTTCTTTCCACTAAAAATATGGTTTTTAAAGGAGTTTTTCACTAAAAATCCCCCAAAACCCTCCAAAAATTTCCAGGTAGTCACCCAATTCAAAGTGATCAACAAACGCGTTCCAAAAGTCGTTGCGGATCGCAAAAAATGGGTGAAATTCGGAAGTTGCAAAGGGGAACCAGCTGGCCCACAAGTCGCAACGACCTACGTCGCCGAAGAAGTCGAAATGCAATTCACGAGAAATCGGGCCGGCGAGCAGATTCTCGACGTTCAGGAGGATAAGCAGACGGCGAAGGCGACAAGCCGCGAGCATTGTCGTCATTGCAAAGGAAACGATCATTGGAGCACCCATTGCCCGTACAAAGTCATGTATCAATTGGATGAGGAGACCGACGCGGCCAATGATCCACAACAAGATCGAAACGCGATGGGATTACGTGGCGACGGACGTCAAATCGATCGAAATCGATCGGATGAGAACACGTGTCGTGTCACAAATCTTCCACAAGAGATGAACGAGGATGAGCTTCGTGATGTGTTCGGAAGAATTGGAAGAGTGATTCGGATCTTCATCGCCCGGGATAAGATCACCGCTCTTCCCAAGGGATTCGCGTTTGTCACGTTCGAGTCGAGGGATGACGCGGCGCGTGCCATTGCGGAGTTGAATGATATTCGAATGTATCATATGGTGTTGAAAGTCGAGTGGACTCGTCCCAGCAATTAATTTAATTTTGATGTTTTGGTGGTTTTTTTGGTTTTTTGGTGTTTTTTGTCTTTTATAAAATTAAATTACTCGTTAAAATGACCTTTTTTAGCTCATTTTTCTATTGGTAACGCCCATTTTAACCATATTTTTGCTGCAAAAACCCTAATTTTTCATAGAAAATTGAAATTTTTCCGATTTTTTGGCCTAAAAATTCAAAAAATCTTTTATTTTAACGATTTTTCCCGTATTTTATTCGAAAAAACTGTAATTTTTGAATATTTTTGTCTATTTTTAGCTTTTTTTTCGCTGTTTCTAGCCCGACAAAAATGACGTTTTTTTAGCCAAAACCCCTGTTTTTTTTTTATTCAAAATTGATATTTTTGTGAAATTTACGCAAATTTTAGGTGTTTTCCGTTAAAAAAATGACGGTTTTCATCTATTTTTAGGGCAAAAAAGCTAATTTTTCGTAGAAAATTGTTATTTTCAGCGATTTTTCCCCTATTTTGGTCAAAAAAGCTGCAATTTTTGGACATTTTTACCCTTTTTTTCACTAAACAGCTGAAATTTTCGAAGTTTTTAGCGCAAAAAGTCTTATTTTCTATCAAAAATCACATTATTTCCGAATTTTTAGGCCAAAAATTCGAAAAATCATTAATTAATTTATTTTTGCCTATTTTTACCGTATTTTGGTTTAAAAAACTGCAATTTTCGAAATTTTTTAGGTCAAAAAGAGTAATTTTTCATCAGAAACCATCATTTTTTAAAAATATTTTTCCCTTTTTTTACTCTATTCTTCACTATTTTTAGCCTAGCAAAAATGACATATTTTAAGCCAAAAACCCAGTAATTTAACCCAAAATTCATATTTTTGGGGTTTTCCGTTTAAAAAATAGTGTTTCTCATCTATTTTTAGCTCAAAAAACCTAATTTTTTCCATTTTTAGGCTAAAAATTCAAAAAATCTTTTATTTTGCCGATTTTACCGTATTTTGGTTTAAAAAGCTGCAATTTTTGGACATTTTTACCCTTTTTTTTTCACTAAAAACTGAAATTTTCGAATATTTTTACCACAAAAAGCTTAATTTTCTATCAAAAATCACATTATTTCCGATTTTTAGGCCAAAAATTCGAAAAATCATTAATTTTTCCCGTATTTTATTCGAAAAAACTGTAATTTTTGAATTTTTTAGGTCAAAAAGAGTAATTTTTCATCAGAAATCGTCATTTTTTAAAACTATTTTCCCCTATTTTCAGTCTATTTTTTGGATTTTTATTCCTAAAATTCAAAAAATCATTAATTAATTAATTTTTGCCGATTTTGATCGTATTTTGGTGAAAAAAGCTGCAATTTTCGATTATTTTTACCCTATTTTACTGTAACAAAAATGACGATTTTTAAGCCAAAAACCCAGTAATTTGACCCAAAATTCATATTTTTGGGGTTTTCCGTTTAAAAAATAGTGTTTTTCATCTATTTTTAGCCTAAAAAAACCTAATTTTTCATAGAAAATTGCTATTTTTCCGATTTTTAGGCCTAAAATTCGAAAAAACATTAATTTCACCGATGTTTCCCGTATTTTGGTCAAAAAAGCTGCAATTTTTGGACATTTTTCACTATATTTATCCTATTTTTCCACCATTTTCACCCATTTTTTCCTATTTTTAGCCTATTTTTACCCTTTTTTCACTATTTTTATTCTATTTCTCTCATTTTAACGGTATTTTTCTTTATTTTTCCCCATTTTTACCCATTTTTTCCCCTATTTTTAGCCTATTTTTCTCAATTTTCAGCAAAAATGGGTTTCCTAAAAATCCTCCGAAAACAGCGTGCTCGTGAACGCGAAATGCGAATTCTCATTCTCGGACTCGACAACGCCGGCAAAACGACATTGATGAAAAAGTTTTTGGACGAACCGACGGATACAATCGAACCGACACTTGGATTTGATATTAAAACTGTTGTTTTTAAGGGATTTCAATTGAATTTATGGGATGTTGGAGGGCAGAAAAGTCTCCGGTCGTATTGGAAGAATTATTTCGAGTCAACTGATGCGTTGATTTGGGTTGTGGATTCGTCGGATCGGGGTAAGGCGGTTTTTGGATCGAAAATAGCTATTTTTAATGAAAAAATCAGGTTTTTCCAGATTTTTTAAGCCTAAAACCGTATTTTTAAAGAAAAATGGCTTTTTTCAGATTTTTGAAGCCAAAAACCCTGTTTTTATAGTAAAAATTACATTTTTCGAGGTTTTTTAAGCAAAAAACCTATTTTTATCGTGAAAATGGTGTTTTTGGAGATTTTTAAAGCCAAAAAAGCCGAAAGTTCCTTTTTTTTTTTTTGAGATTTTTGACTCAAAATTCATTTTTTTTTTTCGAAAATTGCGCTGATTTTTAGAATTTTTCGGTTAAAAAATAGCATTTTTCATCAATTTTTAAGTCAAAAAAGCTGATTTTTCGTGGGAAATCGCAATTTTTCCAAATTTTCAGGCTAAAAACCCCTCAAAAAACACTAATTTTTAGCGATTTTTCCCTTTTTTGTCCAAAAAAGCTAGAATTTTTTTACTTTTTATGGCAAAAACCTTGAATTTTTCATAGAAAATCGCTATTCTCTAATTTTGAAGCCAAAAATTTGAAAAATCGTAATTTCTTGGCAATTTTCAGTCAAAAAACATGCCTTTCACTGATTTTTCAGACTTTTAAACATTTTTTTCATGAAAAATCACTTTTTTAAAAAAAATTTTGGCCTAAAATCCAAAAAAATATTCGATTTTCAATGATTTCCAGCGATTTTCTCTATTTTTCAATCAAAAACCCAGGTTTTCTTCAATTTTTAGCCTTTAAAACTGTAAATTTCGATGAAAAACCCCCATTTTTAGCCTAAATTCATCAAAAATCCAGGCAAAATTTCTGTAAATCCAGTTTCGTGGCGAGATATCGCCCCCTGAAAATGGTATGCGCCTTTAAATTTTTTTTTTGGAATTTGTAGATTTTTTCGAAAAAATGAAAATTTCCAAGGAAAAAAGGGAAAAAAAGCAGTTTTAAGTTAGAAATTCGGTATTTTCATCAAAAAAAAAATTGCAGAACGACTAACCCAATGTGCGGAAGAGCTGAAAAAGCTGCTCGGCGAGGAGCGATTAGCCGGCGCCTCCCTGCTCATTCTCGCCAACAAAAGCGATCTTCCCGGAGCGATTGACGTGAATTCGATTGCTCAGTGTCTGGATCTTCAATCGATAAAATCGCATCATTGGAAGATTTTTAGTTGTTGCGCTCTCAATGGAGATCGGCTGGTTCAGGCGATGACGTGGCTTTGCGATGATGTGGGAAGCCGGATTTTTATTCTTGATTAGCCACTTTTTCAGTGTTTTTTATTGAAAGATCTCATTGTAAATAGCATTTGAAAAAAATCTTTATTTTTCCATGAAAATTGATTGAAAAAAAAAATCAATAATAAATTAATAAAAAACGAGAAATTTCGAGAATTGCACTCGGAGATTCCGGTTGACATGGGCGGTATTTCAAATTCAAAACTTTTAACAAACCGATTGTTGTTTTTCGGCAGGGACCATCAACCGTGACACAATCAAATAAGTCATAAAAATGGCGATGAAGAGCATTGAAGCGGCGACGAGAGTTCCGATGGAGACGGCGAAATAGCTTATACAGAATCCTTGGCCGAATGAATCGTAGCCGATATCGGTGGAGGCGACGAGGGCTTCCGCGGAAGAGGAGCGGAGAGAGGCTGGGAGCTGGAAAAATTGGGAGATTTTAGGTGGTCAGAGCGTTGCGGTCGCGTCGCGGCTTTTTTTTTTTGAATTTTTGGAAAAAATGCGTTTTTATCGGGGTTTTTGACGAAAAATAGGGATTTTTCGTTGAAAATAAAGGGATTTTTGACTGAAAATTTGAATTTTTGTTAGCCCGCGCGGTGCGGTCGCGTCGCGGCTCTTATCCAGTAAAAATCGGGGGTTTTCAGGCTAAAAATAGGTTATTTTGACCGAAAAAAAAATGAAAATATCGTTTTTTTTTCCTAAAGATCTGGTTTTTGGCTTAAAATCGTTATTTTTCAGTTGCTTTTACGTTTTTTCGGCTGCGTTGCGGTTCCTGGTCGGGAAATTTTGAATTTTCCTCGTTTTTTAAAATAAAAATCGGGTTTTTTGACGAAAAACATGATTTTTTGACCGAAAACTTGAAATTTTATTTGGCCGTGCGTAGCGGTCGCGTCGCGGTTCCTACTAAAAATCGGGTTTTTAACCGAAAATTCGAATGTTCGCTTACCCATGCGGTGCGGTCGCGTCGCGGCTCTTTGGTCAAGAAATGTTTTAATTTTTAGGTTGAAAATATCGTATTTTCAGCGAAAATCTGAGTTTTTTGGCTAAAAATCGTTATTTTCAGAGATTTTTAAGCTAGATTTTAACGGGTGCGTTGCGGTCGCGTCGCGGTTTTCTGTAAAAATGAGCGTTTTTGTCGAAAAAATCGGGTTTTTTGACCGAAAACTTGAAATTTTATTTGGCCGTGCGTAGCGGTCGCGTCGCGGTTCCTACTAAAAATCGGGTTTTTAACCGAAAATTCGAATGTTCGCTTACCCATGCGGTGCGGTCGCGTCGCGGCTCTTTGGTCAAGAAATGTTTTAATTTTTAGGTTGAAAATATCGTATTTTCAGCGAAAATCTGAGTTTTTTGGCTAAAAATCGTTATTTTCAGTGATTTTTAAGCTAGATTTTAACGGGTGCGTTGCGGTCGCGTCGCGGTTTTCTGTAAAAATGAGCGTTTTTGTCGAAAAAAACGGGATTTTTTGCCCTAAAATTCGAATTTTCGCTTGCCCATGCGGTGCGGTCGTGTCGCGGCTCTTTGGTCAAGAAATTTTGAATTTTTAGGTTAAAAATATCGGTTTTTCAGCGAAAATTGGGATATTTTCCATGAAAAATGGGATTTTCTGAATAAAAATTCGAAATTCTATTAGCCCGCGCGGTGCGGTCGCGTCGCGGCTCCTTAAGTAAATGTTTTGTTTAAAAATAACGTTTTTCCAGCGAAAATTTAGGTTTTTTTAACGAAAAAACTGGATTTTTCGGCTGAAAATTCAAAATTCTATTAGCCCGCGCGGTGCGGTCGCGTCGCGGCTCTTTTTGAATTTTTAGAAAAAAAAAAGTTTTTATCGCGGTTTAAGGCTAAAAAAATATGTTTTTTTCGGGTTTTTTCGTTGAAAATGAAGCAAAATTAGTGGATTTTTGCCACACATGTACAAGTTTCTGGCAGCTGGACCCCCAAAAACTCGAATTTTCGAAGCTGGGGGTACAAAAACCTCAAAGAATGTAGAAAATGCCTTAATTTTCGCTGTTTTTGAGTAGCTGGACCCCCAAAATTATTCTTATTCCCCAGACCTGGACCCTCAAAAAAATTGTTAAGCTTTTGTCAGAAAAATTCGACATGTGTGATTTTTGCTGAAAATTCTCATTTTTTTGGTTTAAAAAGCGCTATTTTCCTTAGAAACTTTCGCTTGCCCATGCGGTGCGGTCGCGTCGCGGCTTCCTGGTCGGGAAATTTTGAATTATTTGGTTGAAAAAATATCGTATTTTCAGTGAAAATCTGGATTTTTTGGCTTAAAATCGCTATTTTCAGTGAATTTTAAGCTAGATTAAACGGGTGCGTTACGGTCGCGTCGCGGCTTCCTGGTCGAGAAACCTTGAATTTTTAGGTTAAAAATATCGTTTTTTCGGCGAATATTGGGGTTTTTGTCGAAAAAAACGGGATTTTTTGACTGAAAATTTGAAATTTTATTTTGCTCGTGCGGTGCGGTCGCGTCGCGGCTCTTTTTGAATTTTTAGAAAAAAAAAGTTTTTATCGCGGTTTTAGGCTAAAAAAAATATGTTTTTTTCGGGTTTTTTCGTTGAAAATGAAGCAAAATTAGTGGATTTTTGCTGAAAATCGCTATTTTTTTGTTTAAAAAGCGCTATTTTCCTTAGAAAAAAACCACACGCGCAACGCGGTCGCGTCGCGGTTCCCCCAAACTTTAGACGCAATACTTACATCTCCCTCCAAAACCTCCAAAGTGGTCAACTCGGCGCGAACATCCAACACATTCTCCATCGCCTCAACCGATCTCTTCTTCAACACTCTAAAGAATTGGGCGGTCTGATTGGCTTGTTTAACAGCTCCAAATCCTTGTGGCTCAGCGCACGTCGGCCGCGCGCACTCCTCATTCGGCTCCTTGACCGTAATCGAGATTTGGCATTGATAGAAAAGTTGAGAGCGATCGGCGTACTTGTAAACGTGCGCTTCTTGTCCAGCCATTAAGTCAGTTGGGTATTCCAAGTTGTTCAACAAGAACTTATCCAAAGCGCAACCGTTCTCATCGAGAATCTGCACAGTGTCACCGTTTCCATCGTCGACAGTGCAAGAGTGGACCACCGCACAGAACGTGTCGACCGTTTCGGAATCGCATGTCCATTTATGGTAGACTTGTTGTCCAATGGTAGCGAATTGCACTGGTTCGCCAGTCGGCCCTCCGTTAAGAATCTCATACTTGCAAATCGGCATTGGGACCACCTGGGTCTGGAATGCCGTCGTCAAATCAGATACCTCTATCTGAGTAGAGACGGTCTTGTCAGCCTCCATGTAGAAGCATTGGATACGGTAGGCACGGTCGACTTTGGTGACGAATTGCGGGTGGAAGGAGACGACTACGGTAGTGGTGACAAAGACACCCTTGGGGTTAAGGGAACGGGTACGGGCGACGTTGCAGGTGTCGAATGGGAGCTCGATTCCGGCAACTTGCCGTCCGCCTTCGTCGTTTCGGCATTCTTGTTGGTCGAAGAGGCCTTTCACGTAGACGTGGCCTTCGAATGCGTTGCGGGTGTTGAAGTTTACTGGAAGATATAAGGGGTTAGCTTGGTTGAGCCAATAGAAGCGCGGCTAAGCTTGCTAAGCTGCTTCGCTAAAGGTGCTGAGCTAGTTCGACTTGGCTAAGCTTGCTAAGCTAAGCCACACCTTAGCCGAGGTGCTTAGCTACTTGGCTAATGGTTCTTAGCTAGGTCGACTTGGCTAAGCGTTCTAGGCTAAGCTATGATAGCCCCTGGTTAAGCCTTCTACGCTACTTGGCTAAAGTGTAGCTAACTAGCAACTTCGTTAGACAGCGCTAGACTAGTCGATGCTCGGGTAAGCGCGCAGAGCCAAGTAGAAGCGCGGTTAAGCTTTCTACGCTACTTCGCTAAAGGTGCTTAGCTAGGTTGTGCTAAGCTAAGCCAGACCTTAGCCGAGGGTGCTACGCTACTTGGCTAAAGTTGCTTAGCTAGTTGTACTTGGTTAAGCCTAGTCGACTTGGCTAAGCTAGCTGAGCTGAGTCGTACTTTGTTTAAGCGTGCTAAGCTAAGTCGTACCTTGGATGGGCGCTATAAGCTAAGCAGAATCTCGGTTAAGCTAGCTAAGCTAAGTAGAAGCGCGGCTAAGCCTGGCTAAGCTAAGATAGCCCTTCGATAAGCTTTCTACGCTGCTTGGCTAAAGATGCTTAGCTAAGTTGCACCTCGGTTAAGCTAGCTAAGCTAAGCCAAAGCGTGGCTAAGCGTCCTACGCTAAGTCTGACCTTAGCCGAAGGTATTTAGCTAGGTCGGTACTTAGCTAAGCCTAGTCCACTTGGTTAAGCTAGCTAAGTTAAGTAGAAGCTTGGTTAAGCTAGCTAAGCTAAGTCGTACTTTGGATTAGCGTATGTCAGCCTTGACATAGCGTTATAAGCTAAGTCGAACCTTGGCTACTCGTGCTAAGCTAAGACAGTTTGGCTTTTCAGCTAGGTCGGCACTTAACCAAGCTTAATCGACTTGGCTAAGCTAACTAAGCTAAGTAGAAGCAGTAGCTAATCGTCCTACCCTAACCCAGACCGTAGTCGAGGTGCTTAGCTACTTGGCTGAAGCTGCGTAGCTATTTAGCTCGAAGTCTGCTAAGCTAAGCCTGGCTTGGCTTGCTAAGCTATTCTGCTACGCTCTATCTAGACTTAGCAAGTCGTACTAAGTAGCTATTTTCAGCCTAACTTAGTCTAACCTTAGCTATTGCTAACCCAAGCCTTTGCTAAACCTCACCTGTAATCGACGTTGGCCCACACTCGATCTCGGGCTCCCCCTCCACATTATTATCGACAGGAATCGCGGCCACCGACGCCGCCAACACCAACACCAACCCGATCGTATACCTTTGCATTCTAGAATAAGAAATTCTGATATTAATCAAGGGGGGGGGGGGGGGGGCAAAAATTATGATGATGATGAATAAGAAAATATTGAAAGGTGTCGAAAAACGATTCTTTTATATGGCTTATCTGATCACATCAAGACATCATCAATCGGCGGCTGCGGGGGAGGAGGAGAACTTATATAAGTCCCGCCCACTTTTCGTGGAAATCAAGGAAACAGGTGTTAATTTTGGGTGGCTTTGCTTAAAATGGATATATCTCGGTTGGGGTTAGCTGTAGCTAAAAATGGTTAACTAGCAAGTTGTTAAGCTTGAAAAACTGCGCATTTTGTTAGTTGAAAGTTTTTTGATAGCGCGAAAGATAGCGGAGATATAGCGCTTTAAAGTTAGGGGTCAGAGAGAAAGAGAGCGCAGAGAAACAAGGGGCTCTTTTCTAGCCTGTATCTCGGCTCCTGTGATAGCTAGCAAAAATTGGTCAACTAACAAAATGTTAAGCTTTTCAAGCTGAACATTTTGTTAGTTCACAACTTTTTGCTAGCTCTAACCAGAAGCGAGTTACATAGGTTTTCTCTGCGCTCTCCATCTCTCTCCTCCCAAATCTTTAAGCCTTAGAGCGCTATATCTCCACTATCTTAAGCGCTATCAAAAAACTATCAACTAACAAAATACGCAGTTTTTCAAGCTGAACAATTTACTAGTTAACCATTTCACGCTATCTGTAACCCAAATCAAGTTCAAAGCAAAAGACAGGTGAAACCAGAAAAAGTGTAAGAATGCCTTTTGCTTATATAGTTGTCCTCATCAATCCGCCATTTTATTGGGACAACATACACAAAACTCGCCCCCCTCCTTTTTTATCATTTCATGATACAGCTTGTCCCGAAAAGATGGCGATGTATGATAATTAAGGGGGGCTATTATCATTTATTAGCTTCTTCATCTATTGATATGATTTTAATGAATTGACGGAGGGATGGGTTTTTGATAAGGGATAGACTTTCTCTGCGCTCTCTTTCTCTCTCTCTCTTAATCTAGCAATAGCTAAACTACGAGAGATAGAGAGAGAGAGAGAGTGAGAGAGCGCAGAGAAGCTAGAGTGTCTTAGCTAGCAGTTAACTTCCATTTTTCCATATTTGTAACTAGAAAGCGCTTAAAATTGAAAAAAACTATTTAGTATAATAGTCTGTAGTTACAAGCCTAAGCTTAGCTAGTGCTTACAAGACAAGTGACAGCTAGACATGGTAATTAGCTTTATACCGGTTGGGAAGAATAAGTAATAGCAAAAAATGCCATTACTCCCTTTAAAGTCGATATATCTCCTTAGCTATTAAAGCTAGCAAAAAATGGTCAACTAACAAATTTTTAAGCATTAAAAGCTGAGTATTTCATTAGTTGACAACTTTTTGATAGCTATCACAGCAGCCGAGATACAGGAGTTTTAAGATATCGTTTCTCTGCGCTCTCTTTCTCTCTGCCCCCTAACTTTAAGCCCCCGTATCTCCGCTAGCTTTAGAGCTATCAAAAAACTTTCAACTAACAAAATGTGCAGTTTTTTAAGCTGAACATTTTGTTAGTTGACAACTTTTTGATAGCTCGTAAACTAAGCGAGATACGCGAGTTTTAAGATATCGTTTCTCTGCGCTCTCTTTCTCTCTGCGCCCTAACTTTAAACCGCTGTATCTCCTCTAGCTTTAGAGCTATCAAAAAGGTATCAACTAACAAAATACGCAGTTTTTCAAGCTGAACATTTTGTTAGTTAACCATTTTTTGCTAGCTCTAACAGGAATTGAGTTATAGCGGTTTTAAGCGTAACTTTATTTCTCTGCGCTCTCTTAATCTCTTCTCCACCGTTTTTTTTTTCATTTTTTTCTTTTTTGAAAGAGATAAAGAGAGCGCAGAGAAGCTCTAATCTCAAGGTCGCATCTCTTCATTTACGTCATCTCTGCGGCGACTTTTCGAAAATCTATATACATATATTTTGATAAAGATTTCGGAGAACCGGTCTCACTGGTCATTTATGCAAATTCATTGAAAAAAAATATGGGGGGAAAACGAGTCTTTTTAATATATGGATGAAGAAATGAAAAATCTCATCTGGTCAGTGAGAGACGGCTATTATGACATCTTCAATAATATGGGGGGAAGTCCACTAGAGAGGGAAATTGAGGAGAATTAGTTACTAGTTTCTAAACACACTCAATGACTTTTCGAGTGCTTTCTTCGTTTTTTTTTTTTGGGCAAGGAATTAGTCTGAGTCATCATCTTATATTATAAGTGTAAGAAATGATTTCTGATTGGGGTTTTAATAGAAGGGCAACAAATGGTTTTATCTTGGTTACTGTAAGAGCTAGCAAAAAATGGTCAACTAACGAAATGTTAAGCATGAAAAACTGGGTATTTTGTTAGTTGGAAGTTTTTTGATAGCTTTGAAGATAGCGGAGATATAGCGCTCTAAAGATAGATACAATGTTTTGTGGTGGGAGAGAAGGAGAAGCTCATGTATCTCGCTTCCCGTGACAGCTAGCAAAAAGTGGTCAACTAACGAAATGTTCAGCTTGAAAAGCTTAATATTTTGTTAGTTGACAACTTTTTGCTAGCTCTAAAAATAGCGGAGATACAGCGCTCTAAAGCTAGGTACAGTGGTTTAGGGTGAGAGCGCAGAGAAGCTCATGTATCTCGGCTCCTGTGATAGCTAGCAAAAAGTTGTCAACTAACAAAATGTTAAGCATAAAAAACTACACATTTAGCTAGTTGGAAGTTTTTTGCTAGCTATCACAGGAGCCGAGATACATGACCTTTTCTGCGCTGTATCTAGCTTCGAGTATAGTTTCTCTGCGCTCTCTCTTTCTCAGCTTCTATAAAATGTTTTTTTTTTTCAGATACCGTACCTAAATATCCTGAAACATAAAAAAAACCCTGAAAAATCTTTAAAATTATTGAAAATTCAAATTTCCTGCCGTCTTTTGCTAGCCAGCCAGCTTACCTGCCTCCGACAATCCCCCGGATATCTACGCAATGTGCCGCCAATGCTTCATATGCATGTTTGGCGTAGTGGATAGTGTCCTTGTTCGCCGCCCGAGAGGTCCCAGGTTCGACCCCTCGGGCGGCTTTTTTGAAAAACGACTGCGTTTTATTTTTTTCAGCAATTTCTTTAGGGTACCGTACCTAAATATCCTGAAATTAAAATTCTAAAAAATCTTGAAAAATCCCTGAAAAACGCTGACGTGACACCTCCTTAATCTTGACTGACCTTTCCCTGAACTTTCCAACGAAACGTCTTGTTCTTTTCAATTCCAATAAAGGGTATACTTTAGACTGCTAGCCGAACCTTCACTCGACAGTAAGCTTTTTTTGAAAAGTTTTTTTTAGTCCGCCTGTCCTATGGTAGCTTCAAGCTGAACTATTTCCGACTTCCGCAGTCTATCCAGCTTCCGTTGGGCTAATTCCGCCTTCCGCTAAACTATTTCCGGTTTCTAAGCGGTTTCCGTCTTCCGTCTTCCGCCAAGCTTCCGCTAAACTATTTCCGGTTTCCGCCTTCCGCCAAGCTTTTTCTCATAGTTCTGCTGCTTACCTCCAATATAATATACTACGTGCAAAAAACGCATAGTGTGTCCGAACTGTTTGCTCTCAAAGACCCCCTCCGTCGGGTCGTGCTTTTCCCCTGTGACACACACATATACACGTACTCATTTTTGCAACATTTTAATGTCGATTGGGTGGAGAAACAAGAAAACGGCACGTAGAATATGGAAAAGAATTTTTCTTGTGAAAATCAGCAAAAATTCAAAAATTGACTTTTTAGGTGTTTTGGGAAAATTGAAATATCTGGATTTCTAGAAGAGATAGAGAAAAGTGGTCAACTACAAAATTGTTCAGCATAAAAAACTGGGTATTTCATTAGTTGAAAGTTTTTTGATAGCTCTTACAGAAAGCGAGTTATAACCGATTGAAGTTTGGGAAGGAGCGCAGACAGTTAGAGCGCTCTATTTCTCTGCATCTCTAGGGCGCAACTTCAAACGCCTGTATCTCGCTTAGTTGTAAAGATATCAAAAAACTTTCAACTAATGAAATATTCCTCTTAAGAAGAGCTACAATTCACTAGTTGACAATTTTTTGATAGCTCTTACAGAAAGCGAGTTATATGCGATTGAAGTTGGGGAAGAAGCGCAGACAGTTAGAGTACTCCAGCCGCCGCCATTTCTCTGCGTCTCTCAGGGCGCAACTTCAAACGCTCGTATCTCGCTTAGATTAAATGGTACCAAAAAGTGGTCAACTAACAAAATACTCCGTTTTTTAAGCTGAACAATTTTGTAGTTGACCGTTTTTTGATAGCTTTCATGGGAATCGAGATATTTCAATTTTCCCGAAATCACCCAAAAAAGTCTAAAGATTATTTTTTAATTTTAAAAATTTTTCGAAAAAGATTAGACTCTTGGTCATTTGGCTAGTCTCTAGAATATAGATTTAATGCTCCTTTTTTCTTTTTCAAAAAAACAAATTTTATAATCTGAATCTGCACGTTTCATTCGAAATTGCTGTTTTTGTTTTTTTGGTTAGACAGAAGGGATTTAGATAAAATAATTTTTTAGAAAAGCTTATTTTTTCGGATTTTTTAAGAACTTGAAATTTCCTAAAGAGCCAATAATTCAAAAAAAGAATCGAAAAATAAGGAAAACAAATTATTTTTTTTTCAAAAAACCACATGTTGTCTGCTCTTGTTTAATCATTGCATACGTGGATAAAAGTGCGAAAAACAACAATTGAAATATCCGTTTCAATTTTTTCATTTCCGATTCTTGCTCCTCTCTCTCTCTCTCTCTCTCTCTCTCTCTCTCTCTCAGGCTAAACTAAACAGATAGGATTTCACAAACGGCATAGTACGCACTTTTCTTGATTTTTTATTACTAGCCATCTCTTATCCTTTTGTCACGTAAACGCCATTTGGAATTGAGGAGGAGGAGGTGTGATCATGGAGGCCAAGTTGACGTAAGATGAGATAAGAAGAAAAGGGAGGAAGTTCTTTGAAGCGGAAGAAAATGAAGAAAGGCTGTAATTTGGAAGGAGATGGAGCCAGATGGAGTTTTAAATTATAGACTGCAGCTGTCAGATAGGCTATAAATCAATTCTTGTTCTAAGAATGAGATTTTGATTGAGTGACTTAAAATGAATATAACACCTGCAGTATACTCTTT
Source organism: Caenorhabditis wallacei (assembly GCA_963932035.1). NCBI lineage: Eukaryota > Metazoa > Nematoda > Chromadorea > Rhabditida > Rhabditidae > Caenorhabditis > Caenorhabditis wallacei. Next base: position 1,504,944 of record OZ009934.1, read on the forward strand.
TAAAAACTTGGACCAAGAGTCTAATTTTTCGGAAAATTGAAAAAAAAAATTTTTTGACTTTTTTGGGCAACTTCGAGAAAATTGAAATATCTCGATTCCCATGAGAGCTATCAAAAAATAGTCAACTAACGAAATGTAGAGCTTATCAAGAGCTATATTTCATTAGTTGACCACTTTTCGATACCATTTAAACTAAGCAAGATACGAGCGTTTGAAGTTGCGCCTCCTCCTTCCCTTGGGGCCGCCGCCCGTTGAGGCCGCGCAACTTCAAGCGCTGATAACTCGCTTCCTGTTAGAGCTATCAGAAAACTGTCAACTAATGAAATACTCAGTTTTTCATGCTGAACAATTTTGTAGTTGATCATTTTTTGATAGCTCTAACGGGAAGCGATATATATATATCAAGTTAAACTGGAAATTCGATTTGATTGTATCTAGGTGCTAGGTTAAATTAATGTTCTAGCTATTCTTATTAGAGAAAAAATTTCTTCGGGAAGCTCCGCCTACTTTTTAAATGCAGTTTTTTCAGTACTTTTGGCCAAAGAAAAATTGACTCCAATAAATTTAGCCTTTCTCATTGTTTCTGTCTGCGTCTCTCTCCTTTTCTCTCTCTTTTTGTTCCTATGTACATAGTCAAAGTACCCAGGGGCTTCTCGCGCGCGCCCCCCTTCCGCCCCCCCGGAGTCACATAGCACATGCATGCATCGTCTCGTTCGGCACGTAACCAGAGGCCACGCCCCCTTTTTTTTGAGGGAGAGGCAACGATTTCATACCCGATATATATATATTTTTGGAGGAGGAGAAAGGGCCTCATTTCTTAGTTATTACTGAGTTAAGCCTTGGCTATTTATAAAGGGCTAGGTAGGTCTAGCTAAATGATTTTGACTTTTAGGCTAGCTAAGCAAGCTGCTAGGCTTAGATTTTTTGTCTTTTTTTTAGCTTAGGCTTAAATTTTAAGGCTTAAATTTTAAGGCTTAAATTTTTTGGCTTTTTTAGCTTAGGCTCAAATTTTTAGGCTAGCTTTTTAGGGTCAGATTTATTTAGGCTTTGCTTTTTAGGCTAAGATTTTTTTTCAAACTTTTTTTTGGCTGAGATTTTTTAGGCTTAGATTTATTTAGGGAAAGATTTCTTCAGGCTTAGCTTTTTTTTTAGCTCAGTCTTAGCTTTTTTAGCCTTCAAACTACTTTTAAAGTTTCTTACAGATATTTTTCAGTTTAGACAAACACCTTGGGCTTAGCCACGCTGCTTAGGCTTAGCTTAACTTTTTTGACTTAGTTAGGGCAAGCTTTAGGCTTATCCACGCTGCTTAGGCTTAGCCCTTCTCTTGTAGTTCTAAGCTATTTATAGCTTTTCCCATATTTTCTCATGTAAATCTTCCCCTCTTTTCTCTAAGTAAGCTCGCACTGCCTTGGCTAATTTCCGTTTTTGTCTTTTCTTGCTCACTTCCTCGCTTCTTCGACTACTACTAGCTCACTAGAGAGCAAAACTATATGTAAATGCGCTCTACTGTACCTTTATAGTTTGGTTGCTTACTTTTGACTCCGTTGACTGAGTATCAAATGTTACAAAAAAAATTAAAAGCTATTGGTTAAGCTTAGCACTATGCAAACGCGCCCTATTGTACCGAATCTAATTTAACTTCCGTTGACTGAGTATCAAACGCTAAATCCTCCGTTTTTCAGAAAATGTCGCTGAGCAAAACTCCATGTCAAACGATGCTCCGTTTCGTTTTTTCGCGAAACGCTAGCACTTCATCGATCCCCACACCAGCCAGAATTCAATTGAAGAAGCCATTGGAACAGGGACATTTTCAGTATTCACGTAATTGGTCGAGAGATCCACGCTTCGTGAAGGTCGCTATCCAGAAGGGTGATACGCCTTATCAGTGAGTTTTGGAAGAGGAGGGGAGGGGAGGGGTTAGCTGAGATAGCGCGGTTTGAAGTTGCGCGAGCTAGAGAGTGAGAGGGCGCAGAGAACTCTAGCCTTCTCTGCGCCCTCTTCTCTCTCGCTTTTCTGGGCGCGCGCAACTTCAAACAGCGCTATCTCGGCTTAGCTAAGAGCTAGAGAGTTTGTTCAAGAGACAAAGTTGCTTAGAATTTCATGGAGAATCTTATCCAGCTGTTAAATTATTAAAAAAAAATGAAAAAATTTAAAAATTCCGATTTTCACAAATCTATCTAGCTTATCAAATTCTCCATGAAATTCTAAGCAATTTTGTCTCTTGAAGTTTTTCTCTAGCTCTTAGCTAAGCCGAGATAGCGCGGTTTGAAGTTGCGCGCGCTAGAGAAAAGAGAGCGCAGAGAAGCTCTAGGCGCGCGCAACTTCAAACCGCGCTATCTCGGCTTAGCTATCATCAAAATCCTCAATTTTCCAGATTCCTAGTCCGCCGCTTAGGCCACGCCTACGAAGTCTACCCACTCTTCATTCTGACCGGCGCCTGGTTCGTTCTGTTCGTCTCGGCGACCTATTGGAGCTTTGGAAAAGCGGAAATCTGGCTTGACCGTAGTCATTCCCAAGCTCCATGGGATTGGGAGCGACTTCGTGATAACTATTGGAAGATGCCTACTGTAGCTTTTGATTTGGACGGGCGTACCAGGAAACGTTGCGAGATAATGGAACAATTACAGGATGAGATGTTGGAGGCGGCGAAGAAGAGGGGAACGAGATAAATGATATTCTAGGGATCTGTATAATAAATATTTTTCCGAAAAAAAAAATGAAGATAGAGAGACGCAGATTCACCGAAATATATAATAAATATAACCAATAATATAAAATAGCACAGGAAAAAAATGAATAAATTAAGGTCTCGAACTGGGTCCCGGCATTGACGATGGGCTATCCGGGCGATAGACTGCGTGGGTGGAGGGGGCGTGGCCTTGGAATTCGGAAATGAGACTCGAGTACATTGTGAAGAAGGTTTTGCGGTTGTGGACGCAGAGACGCAGGAATCTGGAATAGGCATACAGTAATCTAGGGATCTAACATCCAGTTACAGTAATCCTTGATCCACTGACAGTCGACCAGGATCTCGGTACAGTAATCCTAGGTTCACTTACAGTAACCTACATTAAGCTACAGTAACCTACAACAACATACAGTAAACTACAGTAATTAAGGGACCTAAGATCAAGCTACAGTAACCCTAGGAGCTAGGTACAGTAATCCAAATAACCTATGATCTAGCAACAGTAACCTACAGTAACCTAGAGCAAACTACAGTTACCTACAGTATCCTATAGTAATCTACAACAACATACAGAGTAATCAACAATAACCTAGAGCCCTAATATCCGGCTACAGTAATCCTAGGATCAAGCTACAGTAATCCAAATAACCTATGATCCAACTACAGTAGCCTAGGATCTAGCTACTGGAACCCAAGGAAATGAAGATCCGACTACAGTAATCGTTAATCCGCTGACAGTAATCCAAATAACCTGTGATCTAGCTACAGTAACCCAGTATCACGCTACAGTAATCCAAATAACATGTGACTTAGCGACAGTAACCTACAGTAATCTAGAGCAAACTACAGTAAACATAAGCCTACAGTAGCCGAGGGATCCTAGCGGTCCAAGATCCAGCTACAGTAATTCTAGAATCAAGCTACAGTAATCCTAGATTCACCTACAGTAACCTACAGTAACCTACTTATCTAAGGTTCAGCTACAGTAACCCAGAACCTAGCTACAGTAACCCTAGGATCTACAATAACCTACAGTACCCCTCTCCAAAAACTCACTTTGACGTAAACGCACACAACTCCGACTGAATCACCGATAGCCCCGGCAGGAGCCTATGTGGCACCGACGTCGGACTTCTCAACATCTCCTCAACAAACGTGGATACTCTCTGATGAACCAACTTCCTGATAGGATTCTCCACATTAATCAACGCTTTAATCTGATTCCGAATCGACGTCGCCTTCTCCGTATCCCATTCCACGTGGATCCTCTCCGCTTCCTCTCTGGATTCCTTCACACATTGCTCTCCAATCTTCTCCAAATCCTCGCGAATCTTTTCCTCATCCGTTAGATTCGTTATCGCCACCAGATGATCTTTTAACGTCTTCTTGAATTCTGGAGACTCGGATATTTGTTTTCCTGCCACGTTGCACGTCACAAAAACCGCTGACGCGCAGATGACGATTTGGAGGAATTTCTCGGCGAGAAGCTCGATTTTGAGGCGATCAATGATCAGGGATTCGGGGAATTCGGGATATTCTTCCACTTGGACCAATTTCACGTATCCACGACTAGTCGTATCCATGAGTAATCCATTTGGATCCTCGTTTCGTTTCTCTTTTTTTGAAGATGATTCAGGAGGGTCTTCTGATGAATTGAATAGCTCATCGTAAGCGGTTTTAAGCCACGCGCGGGTGAAATTACAGCCATTTGGGTTTTCGGCGAGCGATTTTTGGAACATTTCGTATTCTTTTTTGGCGGAGAATTCTTCGATCGCCGCACGATTTTGAGAGATTTGGTAGTTGGTTAGATCGTTTTTCATTAGTTCTAGAAGATCCATTGTGCCTCTGAAAGGATTAGGGGGATGATGAGGGGAGGAGGAGGAGGCATATTCCATGATCATGGATATCCTTGGATCCATGGATTTTTCATAAATCTTCAGAATTTTAGGGAATTCTAGAATTCATGGAAAATGAGAATTTTGGGGATTTATCGAATTCCGTGGATCCTCGAAAAACTCGAAAGATGCAGAATATCCATTCCATGATTCTGAATCTCCCGAATTCCAAGAATTCCATTTCTCTCAAATTCCACGGGATCCTCAGGATTAGTGGATTCATCGAATTCCACGTATCCCGGATTTTTCTGGATTTCACGGAAACCAGAATAACCATGGAATTCAGTTGATATATTCCATGATCATGGATATCCCGGATTCCAAGAATTCTGTGGATTTTGGGTATCCATGAAATTCCATTTTTCACAATTTTTACGGATACATGGAATTCCACGTATCACTGAACCCTATGAATTCAACTAAATCCAGGAAATCCATGATATTCTAAGGATTCAGGATATCCATAGAATTCCACAGTATCCAGGATATCCCTGGAATTCAGATGATATATACCATTATCATGGATATCCTGGATTCCAAGAATTCCATTTTTCAAATTCCACGGGATCCATAGAATTCCAAGGATTCAGGTTATTCATGGAATTCAGATGACTCTAAAAATCATGGAATTCCATCAAATCCAGGATCTCCAAGGATTCCAAGGATCATCTGAATTCCACGTATCCCGGATCTTTGTTTCCCTAAATCCAGGATATCCATGGAATTCAGATGATTCCAAAAATAATGGAATTCCATAATATCCAGGATATTCATGGAATTCCATTTTTCTCAAATTCCAAGGGATCCATGGATCCATGGAATTCCGACGACTTCAAAAATCATTCATGGAATCCCATTTTTCTCTAATTTCAAGGGATCCATGGAATTCTAGGATCATCTGAATTCCATGAAATCCCATTTTTCCGAAATTCCAAGATATCCATGAAATTCAATGTATCCACGGTTTTTCGAGGATTCAGGTGGTTTCAAAAATCATGGAATTTTATAGTATACAGGATATCCAATTCCATGGAATTCCTCTCCTCCCCATTTCCCAAATCCAAATCAAAAACTCACTGAAACAGATCGATAATCTCCGTTTTCTCTCTCAATTCCGCCACTTTTCCATCTCTTCCAGGTGAGCAAAGTCTCGAGCATAAATCAATAATATAATTCATCACTTTCTTCACATCCAATTGATTCTGATCGAGTTTCGCCCTGAGCGTCGGCTCATCCAACATCGAATTGATTTCAGCTTTTAGTCGGGTGTGTTGTGCAGTGAGAATATCCTCCAGGATCATATTCTTCAATTCCATCAAGAATCCAAAGCAATATTCTAGTTCGGGGGGATCTTTGGCCAGGTCACGACGGAGTTGATTGTAGTAGGCACGGTGCATTGTTTCGCTGGAATGAGGAATGGGGATGAATAGATTTAGGGGAATTCAGAAGAAATAGAGGATTCAGAAAATCCTGGATTCATGGAATCAAAGATATCCATGATCATTCCATGGATCCCATTTCCATGGATTCTAGTGGAATTCAGAAGATTCAAGAAGGATCCATGGAATTCCATGGATATCCTGGATTCAGATGAAATAAGGGATCCGTGGAATTCCACGAGTATCCAAGGAATTTTGTGAAATTTCAAAATTATGAAAAAAATCCAAGATCCCCCCAATTCAAGATATCCATGATAATTCTATGAAGCCTAGTGGAGTTCAGAAAATCCGGGATCCGAGGAATTCCATGGATCCATAAATCTTCGAAATCCGAGGATACAGGAATTGATGGAATTCGGAAGAAAGATTCAGAAGATCCTGGATACATGGAATTCCATGGGTCCTATAATATCGATGAACAAATAGAGGATCTGAGGGATTCCATGGATATCCCGGATTCTTGAAATTCAGAAGATTCTGGATCCATGAAATTCCATAGGAATTCTGGATTCCATGGATCCTCGAATTTCAAGAAATTATGGATTCATCAGAATTCAGAATATCCGGGATTCGTGGAATTCCATGGATATCCTGGATTCCATGGATCCTTAGAATTCAGAAAATCCAGGATCCATGGAATCAAAGATATCCATGATCATTCCATGGATCCCATTTCCATGGATTCTAGTGGAATTCAGAAGATTCAAGAAGGATCCATGGAATTCCATGGGCATCCAGGATTTGGCGGAATTCAGAAGAACCTGGATTCGTGGAATTCCATGGATCCATAAATCCTCGAATTTTAAGGATCCAGGGATTTATTTGAATTTAGGATATCCTGGATCCCAGATTTATATTATAAAAAATCCAGGATCCATGGAATCCAAGGTATCCATGATAATTCCAAGGATCCAGGGATAAATTGGAATTTTCTGGATTTCATGGACCCTAGTGGATTTCAGAAGAAATAAAGGATTCAGAAGATTCAGGGATCCATGGAATTCCAAATTATCCTGCATCCTGAATTCCATGGAATTCCACGCATCCATAACATCCATGATAATTCCATGGATCCACGATTTCCGAGGCTACATGGAACTCCACATATCCACAGTATCCAGGATTTTCATGGAATTCGTATGATTTTCTCTCTCTCTCTCTCTCTCTCTCTCTCTCTCTCTCTCTCTCTCTCTCTCTCTCTCTCTCTCTCTCTCTCTCTCTCTCTCTCTTCCTTACCGTACACACTGCTGCAACGCATTCACCGGTTTATCCGGTATCTGAAAATTCGGATCAATTGCAATTTCATGAACCAATTCCATATTCTCCATCTCATTTGTCATTTTCATCAACTCATCGTGCGTCACGAATTTCGCCGGTGATCCACCGGCGACCCATGGTGGAAGAGACGATTCTGATGATGAAGATGATGATCCTGGAATCGGTTGAGGGGAGGAGGATGGTGCCACGTGCCGTTTTCGGTTGGATTTTTTGTCATCGTCGGTGGGAGTGGTGGGACGGGAGGAATCGCTCATTTTTGTGCTGAAAAATGGCTTTTTAAGGGGGAAAATAGCTAAAAATTAGTGGAAAAATAAGGTTTTTTTCAAAAGAAGGGGCGGAGTCGGCCTAGGCTCCGCCCTTTTTAGCGCCGCCCATCCCTTAAAAAAAATCAATTTTTAAAAAATATTATTACCAAAATGCGTTATTTAGGCTCCGCCCCTTTATTAGAAATTATTATAATTGCATGCAATAATATTAGGGGGACAATTTTTTATTGATCTAGAGAAAAAAAGGGGCGGAGCTTACCGAGTCGTGTACTCCTCGAGGACAACTTTCTTTGGAAAATTATCAAATTTTGATGGAAAATCTTGGTTTTTTTGGGGAAAAATCGGTTTTTTTTATTTTAGGAAAAATGGATTTTTTTAAAATTCTAACAACCCTACAATTAAAAAAACAATGGAACTTTTAAGTCGAAAAATCATCAAAAAAGAGCATAATTTTAGCCCAAAAAAGTAATTTAAAGATACTGAAAATCTGGAATTTCTGGTAAGTTTTTCGGGGGAAAAATGGCTTTCTCAGAGTTTTTTTTTCTTAGAAAAAATTGATTTTTTTGGTATTTTTTTTTTGTCAAAATTTCAGAAAAAATTGACTTTTTAAGCCAAAAATGAATTTTTTTTTTATTAAAAAAAAAGAACTTTTTAAGCTGAAAAATCACAAAAAAAAAAACATTTTTAGCCAATAAAAGCATACTTGCGAAAATCGTTGAAGGCCCGGCCCGGCCCGGAAGGCCCGGCTGGGTCATTTTTTTGCAAAAATTTCAAAAAAATTCGAAAAAAAATTTTTTTTTTTTCAAATTTTTGAGAAAAAGTGTTATATTGTTTCAAAACATGTAAACTGTGTAACTTAGTAACAAAATCAACCACACACACACACCCTTTTTCAACAAAAAATAGGCTTATTTTTCCAAATTTGAAACTGGCGCCAACAGTCCGGGCCGGGCCTTGAAAATTCCTGTCAAGGCCCGGCCCGGCCCGGCCCGGCCCGTCGCAAGTATGAATAAAAGCCTGAAAATCTCCAATTTCGGACAAGTGTTTTGGAAGAAAAACTACTTTTTTAAACTTTTTTTTTAATTTAGAAAATATGGATTTTTTCGTATTTTTTCTTGTTAAAATTCTAAGAAAAAAAAACTTGAAATTTCCACAAAAAATAGAGTTTTTAAGACGAAAAAATATCAAAAACAGAGAAAATGGACTTTTTTGGTTTTTTTTTTGTCAAAATTTTAAAGAAAAAACCCCTAAAATTTCAGAAAAAATTGACTTTTTAGGCCAAAAATGAATTTTTTGAGAAAAATCGACTTTTTAAGCCGAAAAATCATCAAAAATTAGCATAATTTTAGCCAAAAAAAGTGAAAAAAAAAACCTGGAAACCTCTAGTTTCTGACAAGTTTTTTGTTAGAAAAATCGACTTTTTTAACGGTCAAAAGTGCAATTTTTTGTGAAAAATCAGAGTTTTTCTGGAATTTAGAGCTATTTTTTTTAGCCAAAAAAAAAACAATTTTCAAAGAAATATATAATTTCAGCAATAGAGAGAAAAAAGAATATAATTGAGATTTAAACTCAAAATAATAGAAAAAAATACCAAAAAATACAAACAAATTGATTAAATATCTGTTTTTTATCAAAATCATTATTTTTTTCAAAAAATCCAATAAAAGGGGGAATATTTAAATCGAATTGAATAGACTTGAGCTTTGGTTTGTATGTTAAAAAAAAAGGACCATTAGGAAAAAAGAGAAAAAAGAGAAGAAAGAAAGAGAAAATTGAAAAAAAAAAGGAAAATTCGTTGCAAAAAACATGAAAAAACCCACATTTCAAGGATATTTTCAATTCAAAAAGAAGGAAAAAGAGGAAAAAAGGGGAAGAAAAGAAGCAAAATAAATAGGGGGGAATTTCTATGAAAAAATCTACAAAAAATTCTGGGGAAAGAATGTGATTTAATTATGAAAGCAATTATTAAAAAAGGGGGTTTTTGAACTGAAAATAGCGAATTTTAGAGTTAAAAATAGCGATTTTCAGTGAAAAAAGGTGATTTCCAGTGGAAAAACGGGTGAATTAAGATCTAAAATACCGATTTTCAGTGAAAAAAAGATGGTTTTCAGAGATGAAAATAGGGATTTTTGAATTGAAAATAGTGAATTTTAGAATTAAAAATACTATTTTTTAGTCAAAAATAGCGATTTTTAGTGAAAAAAGGGTGATTTTAAACCAAAAAATAGCGTTTTCCAGCTAAAAATCTGTAGTATAAAAAATGGAGATTTCAAGCCTAAAAACCATGTTTTAAACTGAGAAATCGTCATTTTTAAGTTAGAAATCTGGGTTTTCAGTCTTCAAATATGTATTTTATGTGAAAAATCGAGTTTTTTAGCTGTAAAATCGACATTTTTAACTAGAAATCTGGGTTTTCATTCTTTAAATATGTATTTTATGTCAAAAATCGACATTTTTAGATGAAAATTTGGTTTTTTAGTGTAAAAATTGAGTTTTTCAGCGAAATAATGCTATTTTTAGCATTTTCAGTCTAAAAATAATGATTTTAAGTCAAAATTCACAATTTTAAGCTTGAAAATAGCCATTTTAGACCTAAAACCCACAATTTTCCTTTCAAAAACACAGAAAAATAAATAAAAATGACCAAAAATCATGAATTAACGAAGATAATTCATTTGAGAAGTCGGTGAAGCCCATGGAGACGATTGTTGACGAGCCATGGCACGAGACGGCGCGAATCCCAAGATTTTTTGGAGATTTTGACGAACGGTCATTGTGCAGAGAATGTAGAGGAAGATGAATGAGCAATCGGTCATGTCGTCACCAATCTGTAAAAAATTGAGTTAAATTAGGGGAAAATTAGATGGAAAATGGGGTTTCCGGAGGTGGAAAAGTGGATTTTCAAGGGAACATTGGGGTTTTAATAGTAAAAATGGGGGTTTTCCCCTGAAAAAAGTGGATTTTTTTAAAGGAAAATGGCATTTTCAGTGGTAAAAATGGGATTTTTCACCTAGAAATTGAATTTTGAAGCTTAAAATCAGATTTTTGTCTAGTTTTTGTTATTTTCCATGAAAAATATCGTTTTTTCTAGAAAAAACATGCATTTTCAAGCCAGAAATTTTTTTCTAGTGTAAAATTACCAATTTTCTTCATTTTTTAATGATAAATCAGGTCAAAATCATGGTTTTAGATGAAAAATATTACATTTTATGTCAGAAATCGGGGTTTTAGACCTAAATCACTGTTTCTAATCAAAAATACCCTATTTTCAGCTCAAAAATCCCATTTTTCCGGGTGAAAATCACCATTTTCAGCTTAAAATGACCAATTTTCATCTAAAAATTCGGAAATTTTGAGTGATTTGGATTTGGACCAATATTTCTACCAAATTCATCATTTTTAATGGAAAATAGGCAAATTTTCTTGAAAAATTCAGGATTTCCGAGTCAAATCTGCTATTTTTGGGATTTTAAAGGGAAAGTTGGGTCAAAATCATCATTTTTAGTGAAAAATTGACCATTTTTCCTGGAAATTTGGGTAAAAAATCCCAATTTTTAGCCTAAAATATGGTATTTTTCGTTAAAACATGATTTTGGAGTCAAAGTGACTATTTTTAAGGTAAAAAGTTGTAATTTTTGTAATTTTTGAGTAAAAATGACCAATCTTACACTAAAAATTCGGAATTTCAAGTTAAAATCACGATGTTTAACTAAAAATAACCGATTTTCACTGAAAATTTCGGTTTTTTTTGCTTTAAATATCCTATCTTCCTTTAAAAAATCCCTTTTTCCCCTCAAAATCAAAGTCACTCACCAAATTCCTATGCGACAATCCTTGAATGAATCCAATCGGATAAAACGGTAGTTTAGCAACAACTCTTCCCTCAAAAATTGAATTGAACGTTGAGAGGAGGGCAGTGAATGCGAGTCCAATGGCAAACATTGACTTCATTTTAAACATTGACATATCTCGATTCGTTGCTTTCAGACGTTCTTCTTCTCTTTCCAATTTCTTTTTCATACTTTTATCATTGGTTTCTCCAACTGTTTGCTTCTTTTTCTCCAATTTCTTCGTCTTTTTATCCATATCCGCTTTCAGACGTTTGTAATGATCGGAACGGTAGACCAGAAGCCATGTGATTCCTTCGCCAGCTAGGGCTGTTCCAAAGGCGATTGCGATGATTAGGAGACAGTCGCTTAGCATCTGGAGGAAGCAAGATTTATGGAAGGCGGGACGAGGTGGAATAGGGAAGGGGATCAGGAGATTCGTGGAATCCAGGATTCCAGGAGGTCAAGGAAATTAGGATTCATGGAATCTAGGAGGATCCAGGATTTTAGAAATTTAAGGAAAAAAAGGAATTCAAGGGGTCGAGAATTCCAAGGCTCCATGAAAACGTGGAATCCATGATTTCAGGGATCAGATGATAAAAAAGGAAAATCTAAGGATTCAGAAGTTTATGGAATTCAGGGATAAGGGATCCATGCAATCGAAAAATCCTGGATTTTCAAGGATTCTGGAATCCTGGAATTCAGGGATCCATGGAATCGAAAAATTCAAGGATATTCATAAAATCAGAATTGGGGATTTTAGGATCCAGGAATTGAAGGATACGGGAATTCTAGAATTTCGGGATTTTCATGGTTTCATGGAATCAGGAAAAAAAGCTGAAAATAGAAAAAAAGGGTAAAACTCAAGGATCCAGGAAAAGGAGGATAAGGGGATCCTTGGAATCGAAAAATTCAGAATTCCAAGATCCAGGAAAAGGAAGATAAGGGGATCCATGGAACCGAAAAATTCAGAATTTTTCAGAAATATTCCGAATTCTTAAGGATCCATGGAATTGAAAAAATGATAAAAGACAGAAAAATTCAAAAATCTAGGATCCAGGAAAAGGAGGAAAAGGGGATCCATGGAATCTAAATCCTAGAAATCAAGGATCCATGGAATATCAAAAAATGATAAAAAATTGAAAAAAATGTAAAAATCAAGGCTCCACGGAATCCTAGAAATCCAGGATACGTGGAATTGGAGAAAATTATTTAAAAAAAAAGGAAAAATCAAGGATCCACGATCCAAATTCCACGAAAAAAAGCCAAAAACCCCAAAAAATACATCTCCGGATTCAAAAAACCCGTTAAAACCTCCAAAAAACCTCTAAAAAATACCATATAAATAGAATATTCTTCCAATCAAAAAACAACGGGGAAAAAAACAACAAAGAATTTAAAGGAACGGTTCCACATTGAATTCGACAGCTCCACACGGTAAAGTGAGTCCAAATGCTGTGATAACTTCCGGATGAAGTGCTCCAATATGTCCCAAAACGACGCCTTTGGGTCCGATGATTTTAGCGCAACGTCCCGGGAAAAAGGTGGCATCTGAAATCATGGAATTCTACGTGGATCTTTGAGAAAAAGGGATTCTTACTATCATCCGCCTCAATATAGTATCCCGTGCCGTCCCGTGCCGGATTCACATTCAACATCCGCATCATTCGATCCAAAAACCCTTGAATAATCTCGAAACCAGCTGCTTTATTATAATAAACCGCAGCGAGTCTTCGCTCATTCCTCGCTCCCACATCCATCCTCAAATCCTTCAAAATCACATCTTGAAGCTCAAACAACTTCAATGGAAGTGGCATATCCCGATTTGATGCCAATGTCTTCAGAAGACCCGGAAGAAGAGAAGTCCGTGCCACTTGGAATTCCAATGTCTTCGGATTTCCGATATGAACCGCCTGTCCCAGAGCATCCGGTTGACGGAGTTTCGCCGAGACGTCGTCACGACTACAAAGAGCGAAATTCAGGGCTTCGGTCCATCCGGCGGCGGCGATTTCGATGCGGAGATTGTCGCAGAGTTTGTTGATTGGAAAGGCGACGGCGACAGTGTTTGACTGGAAAAATGGGAAAATTGGGGTGGAAAAGATGGAAAATATGGATTTTTCAGTGGAAAATAGGGGTTCAAGAGTGAAAAATTCGATTTTAACCCGGAAAAGGTGATTTTGGAGATGAAAATATGAATTTTATTGGCAAAAAAAGGGTTTTGGAGTGAAAAATAAAGATTTTGGAGCCAAAAAATGGGATTTTGGAGCCGAAAAATAGGATTTTGGAGCCAAAAAATATGATTTTAAGTAGAAAATAGCGTTTTTCACCTAAAAAATCGGGATTTTCAAGTCAAACATGCACTTTTTCAGCAGAAAACCCCCAAATTTGGTTCAAAAACCGCGATTTTTATCATAAAAATTGTATTTTTGGCTCAAAGATGGATTTTGAAGCTGAAAAATTGGATTTTAACCCAGAAAAGATGTTTTTTGTCAAAAAGGAGGATTCTATCGTGGAAAAGGGAGTTTTGTTTGATATTTAGTCAAAAACCTCATTTTTGGACTAAAAATCGCGTTTTTCGGCAATTTTTCATTTTTACAGAAAAAAATTGCATTTTTAGTCGGAAATCAATCAGTTTTAGGTCAGAATTAGCATTTTGAACATAAAAAGCCATTTTTCAGCTGTAAATCGCCTTTTTTCGGTCAAAACATCATTTTGAGAGAAAAATTCCGAATGTTTATTTAAAAAAAATACATTTTTTCAGCTGAAAAAAGGTTTTTTGGGCCGAAAATTGTGAATTTCAGGTTAAAACTGGCATTTATCCTGTAAAAACTAGTTTTTTCAGCTAAAAATTTAATTTTCTCTCGAAAAACCTCAGTTTTCTAGTCAAAAAATGGGCTTATTTTGAGTTAAAAACATGAATTTTCCGGGTAAAAACTCATTTTTCCAGCTAAAAACAGCTATTCTTCGTTCAAAAAATGAGAATTTCAGGCTAAAAATACCTATTTTCCTGTCAAAGAATGGTTTTTTTCAGCTAAATACAGCTCTTTTTGGGTCGAATTGCGAATTTAAGGCAAAAAATGCCGATTTTCCTGTCAAAAACTGGATTTTTATAGCAAAAATCCCCTTTTTCCATCAAAAAATCCAAAAACCGCCTACCTCCGGCAATCTAGTCACCAAATTATTATACCCATACGCCACACCGACATCCTCCGCAATATCACACGCATGAAGGATATCATGCCGGGTGGGCGGCACGACAATGTCAGTTAAAAAGCGTTTTTTTCAGCCAAGAACTACATTTTTATAGCCAAAATCCCCTTTTTTCATCAAAAATTCTATTTTTCAGCAAAAATAGGAATTTTGGGTCAAAAAATGTCGATTTTCCTGTCAGAAACTGGTTTTTTCAGCTAAAATGCGGTTTTTCAGGCAAAAACCACATTTTTATAGCCAAAATCCCCTTTTTCCATTAAAAATTCTATTTTTCGGGATAAAAATGCCAATTTTCCTGTCAAAAACTGGTTTTTTCAGCTAAAAACAGCTATTTTTCGTTCAAAAAATTTGAATTTCAGGTCAAAAAGTGGGGTTTTTCAGCTAAAAATTCCGATTTTAAAGCCAAAAATCCCCTTTTTCCTTTAAAAAAACCCAATAAAAACAAAAACCCCTCTCACCTCCGGCAATCTAGTCACCAAATTATTATAACCATACGCCACGCCGACATCCTCCGCAATATCACACGCATGAAGGATATCATGCCGGGTGGGCGGCACGACAATCTTCAAAACACCCTCTCCAGCCACTTCAGGCAGTTAAAAAGTGTTTTTTTTAAGAAAAATATCGCATTTTTATAGCCAAAATCCCCTTTTTATATTAAAAATGATATTTTTCAGCTAAAAACCGCTATTTTGGGTCAAAAAATGTCGATTTTCCTGTCAAAAACTGGTTTTTTCAGCTAAAATCCACATTTTTATAGCCAAAATCCAGTTTTTCCATTCAAAATTCTATTTTTCAGCTAAAAACAGCTTTTTTGGGTCAAAATTGTCGATTTCCCGGTCAAAAAGTGGTTTTTTTCGGTTAAAAAGTGATTTTTCCATTTAAACATACCATTTTTTGCAGTCAAAACCCCATTTTTCACTGGAAAAACCTTTTTTTTTTAACTTAAAATCCCCTTTTTCCATCAAAAAACACGAAAAAAACCCTCTCACCTCCGGCAATCTAGTCACCAAATTATTATACCCATACGCCACACCGACATCCTCCGCAATATCACACGCATGAAGGATATCATGTCGAGTGGGCGGAACGACAATCTTCAAAACACCCTCTCCAGCCACCTCGGCTTTCAACGACATCTTATTCAAAAGTGTTGCCATTTCCGAGTCTTTCAGGTCGATTCCAATCTTCGTATTGATTTCTGGGGTGGTTACTGTCATTTCTCTATAAGCCAGGAGTGGATAGAGCTCCTTAAGCCCCGATTCCTCGTAGATCACCTCCACCTGCTCCACGTGGAACGGAGTTTTCGCGTATTGCGAGAATAGAGTGACAATTGTGTCAAGGACAACGAACGCTTTCTGTTTATCCGTTGCCGTCGCCTCGATGAACACGTTTTTTGTGTTCAACGTGATTTTCGAGTGTTCCCCGTTGATAATTGGTGGCATGGAGCAGACGACCCCATTTTTATCATAAATCACAGGATAAACCGGATGATTTTGGATGATTGGAAGATAGGCTTTCAGATGACTATCCGTTGAATAAAGCGTCATCAATTCCTCCGCAGTATACTCTTTTTCCTGGTTCAAAGGCCGAAATTTGATGTCTTTCGGAGCCTCTGCTCTATACTCAAATGGTCCCTGAATCGTATCCAAATCATGGGTTCCAATCGCCACCAGACTCCTTTTCCGACAGATATTCTGATGAAGTTTATCCTGAAGATCGATAAACGACGCGTAGCTATCCGCATCGAAAACCACGTCACGAAGCACGGCGCCGACGACGAACGGACGGATTTGGGCGGTCTCTCGTTTCACAATGATCTTCTGAAGGCCTCCTTTTGGTGGAGGTGAGAATTTGTATTCCGGAGATGGAATCTCTTGTTTGAAGATTCGAATGGCACGAGATAGACCCTCGACACTCAATAAATCGTATCGATTCGCTGGAATATCGATTTTATAGACTTCCTGGTCGTTTAGATCCGCTCCAACGGGTAGACCACGCTCCTTTTCGACGGCAGCTTTTTCCGAGGTCTGGAAATTGGATTTTCATGGGAAAATAGTCAAAAAATCAAGAAATTTGAGTTTTTTATCATTAAAATAGTCAAAAAGAACCTAAAAATTCGATTTTCATCACTAAATAGCTTAGAAATCAAGAATATGGGTTTTATCATTAACATAGTCAAAATAGATGGAAAAAAGGGTTTTTGATCTCAAAATAGGTCTAAAATATTGAAAATACACCAAAAAAGTTCATATTTTGACTTTAAAACCTAAAAAATGGTGAAAAACATGATTTCCGGCACCAGAATACTCAAAAAGAGCTAAAAATACGATTTTTGACCTGAAAATAGTCAAAAAATCAAGAAAAATGACGATTTTGACCTAGAAATGGTCAAAAAGAGCTTTAAAAATACGATTTTTGACATCAAAATCGTCTAAAAATCAAGAAAAATGAGGTTTTTGCTATTAAAACAGTCAAAAATAGCATTAAAATCGGTTTTTGACTTAAAATGGTATAAAAATTAAGAAAAATGGGGATTTTCCATCAAAATAGTGAAAAATACCCTAAAAAAACGATTTTTAACATCAAAATAGTCAAAAATAGCTTAAAAATACGATTTTTAAACATGTAAATAGCCTAAAAATCAAGAAAAATCGATTTTCAGTATAGTCAAATGCTAGCAAAAATAGTGGTTTTATCGTTAAAATAGTAAAAAAAAAACGGCTAAAAATAGCGATTTTGACATCAAAATACTCAAAAATAGCTTTAAAACCCCATTTTCAACTTTAAAATCCCGAAAAACCCACAATTTCATCCAACTCAAGCCCATATTCGAAGCACAACTCGTCGAACTCCTTTTCGGCTGAAAATATTGATTTTAAGAGGAAATTTATGGTTTTTTCGTGATTTTTTGTGTTTTTTAACCAGGAAAATCGATTTTTAACTTTTAAATTGAATAAAAACGATATTTTTTGAAAAATATCGATTTTTGATGGAAAAAATCGCTTTTTTATGAGAAAATAGGTTTTCAACAGCGAAAATAACGATTTTCAAGCTTAAAAACCCCCCTTTTCCCACTTAAAACCCCTTTTCCAAGGCTAAAAACCACTTTTTCTAATGATAACCTATTTTGCCCTGAAAAACCTTCAACTTACTATAAACTCGACCGAAATGTTTGTCGAGAAGCACTTTCTTGATTCCCACAGTCGGCATTTCGCTGAAAATACCTCTTAAAATCACTGAAAACCACAAAAATCCAGTGGAAAAATCGAGAAAAGCTTTGGAAACTAAAGTGTCGTAAGATTCGGTGCAAAGTCCGCAATACACTTCATGCAACACCGTCACGGTAAAATGCAGACTTTCAAAAAAATTGGTTGAAAATTCCATTTTTTTTGTCCTAAAAATGGCTTCAAAATGGACCAAAATCAACGTTTCCAGGCTCAAAAAATCGCAAATTTTTCAAATTTTTCATGGGGTTATTCATGAAAAATAAAATTGCATTTAAATGCAAAAAATGCCACTTTAATGTTATTCAAGATTGCATTTTAATGCAAAAAAATGCATTTTAATTCATTACTGAGTTGAATTAAAATGCATTTCGGTGTCGAATATTGCCACCGAGAAAGTCTGTGCGCCTTTAATGTGTCGATTCACGAGGTCCTCAATTTGTGGTTTTTTCTTCCTGAAATTGAGATTCAATGCCAAAGTTGCATGACCCACAACTCGAGAAACTATGGTGAGATGAGATAGAAAAAAATTATCACAGGAAAACAACACGAATCGCTGAAAAATATTATTTAGATTAAATTAACTTCCATTCTTCCCGCAATTATGAATTTTTCACTCAAAAGTGAGATTTCCTTCAAAAAGTTGAGGACCTCGTGAATCGACACATTAAAGGCGCACAGACTTTCTCGGTGGTAATATTCGACACCGAAATGCATTTTAATTCAACTCAGTAATGAATTAAAATGCATTTTTTTGCATTTAAATGCACTCTTGAATAACATTAAAGTGGCATTTTTTGCATTTAAATGCAATTTTATTTTTCATGAATAACCCCATCAGAGAATTCGTTTATTCTGTGGGTTTTTCAGTGATAAAACAATCGGAAAAGAAATAAATGCATATTATTCACAGAAAAACTATGCGTTATACCAGTACGAGCGGGGGGAGTAAAACAGTCTAGAAAAAAGCGGGAGGGAAAAACCAGTAAAAAAAAAAGAAAATTATCGATTTAATTGCCATTTTTGACACGTTCCAATTGCATTTTGATGTCGGCCAACTTCTCCCGTGTCATATTTGTCGTTCGTTTCGGGCGGATCATATTGCCACGAGCGCGGGTGATTGTTGCGTCTCCGCCGCGTGATAACGGGGTTCCCCTGGAAATTTAGAGCATTTTAGAGGGGTTTTTTTTTGGTTTTAAAAATCATTATTTAACTGAAAAATCCGATTTTTAATCCAAAAATAGTGGGGAAATCATTTTTTCTTGGTTTTTTCCGGGAAAAGTGCGATTTTTAGCCTGAAAACATGCCTTTTGGCCCGAAAAATAGGGGTTTGACTTGAAAAATATGCATTTTCCTCATAAAAAACGATTTTGAACTCTAAAAACAGCGTTTTTCATTGAAAATTCGTTATTTTCCGGGTTAAAAATCGCATTTTCCCGATTAGAAATCGTTTTTTTT
Organism: Caenorhabditis wallacei; assembly: GCA_963932035.1. Lineage (NCBI taxonomy): Eukaryota > Metazoa > Nematoda > Chromadorea > Rhabditida > Rhabditidae > Caenorhabditis > Caenorhabditis wallacei. Next base: position 1,524,233 of record OZ009934.1, read on the forward strand.
AAAGCTAAAATCCGATTTTTCAAGTAGATACCCCTTTTTTGAGGTTCTAGACTTCAAAAAACCCTATATTTCGACTCAAAAATCATGTTTTTAAGGTAAAAAACCCAATTTTTCAAGCAAAAACCTATTTTTTCCAATAAAAATCGCTATTTCTGGGCTAAAAACCTTTTTTTTTTCGGTTAGAAATGATTTTTTTTAATGCAAAAATTCAATTTTGTACAAAAAATCATGTTTTTTCGAGGAAAAATACCATTTTTCGGATATTTTTGGGTCAAAAAACCTAGATTTCGTTTAAAACTGATTTTTACATGCAAAAGTCCCATTTTTCCACTAAAAATCGCTATTTTCCGGTCAAAAATCATGATTTTTGAGAAAAAAAAATACCATTTTTTCTACTAAAAATCCCAATTTTTCGGCTATTTTTAGTGCAAAAAACCCTATTTTCTGGTCAAAACCCTCATTTTTTCGCTTTTTTTCTATTGAAAAACCTATTTTTAACCTAAAATCCCTATTTTTTTTACTAAAAATTGGAATTTAACGGGAAAAAAAAATCATGTTTTTTGAGTAAAAATACCATTTTTCCACTAAAAATCCCAAATTTTCGGTTAAAATCCCTATTTTTCGACCATTTTTAAGGTTAAAAACCTCATTTTCTGGTCAAAAATCCCCATTTTCGGCTATTTTTTTCGTTAAAATCCCCATTTTTTGGTCAAAAATCCCCATTTCTCGGCTATTTTTTCAATTAAAAAACCATTATTTTTCCCCAAAACTCTCATTTTCCAAAAAAAACTTTTTTTAACCTACACAAGCGTCGCATCCATCCGATTCAAATTCGCCGCACTTCTCTGCGGTGTAATCTGATCCTCAGCGGGTGCTCCCAAATGAATACACGACAAATCGTACATCATCATAAGTCGTTCGACGACGATCGGATGCTTCAATTGAAGTTCTCCAGTCTCTTCGAATTCCGTTTTCAACGCATCGATAAGTGTTCCACACGGATGACGAGCCAAGAATTGCGCGTATTCCCCGCGATGCTTCTCCTCCTCTAGAAGACGTTGAAGATCCGTCATATGCCGGGAGGCATTCGCGGGATCTCTAAGGATATTATGAACACAAACAATGATTCCACTTCGGATCACCACTCCCTCCTCCTCTTGTGGCACCCGTGGATCGAGGGTTCCCGGCATTATTGGCGCGATGCTCTGTTCTTTCATCATCTGAAGAATCTTGTTGATCATGCTAGTCAGATGCATATGCGGGCTTTGAAGTCGTCGTGCCGCATCCAGAATCACATCGCCTTGTTGGAGAATCACTCTTTCCAAATAGTTATCCACCACGAGGACGTGCGGATGGCTAATATCCATTTTGTGGTCTTGAAGTGTACAAATATAGAATCCGTTGAACACCTCCACAATATCTGAAGCTCTCAATTGCGATCTTCTTTTTTCCAGTTCATCACACCATTTCGAAGACAATTTCGACACCAGATCCGTGATTTTTGTATCCAATCGAATGGATTCAGTCATCGCCAGGATCAGACCACAAAGAAGATTCGACAACTCGACTCGATAAATCAATCTCATCGCCAGACGATTCAATGACCGTGCCATAGTGTGCCCCATGTCGCTTGATCCGATCTGAATGATTCCACGAAGCACCGAAGAGATAATCGCTTTCACTGTTTCAGGGGAAGCGTTCAAAGGCTCCAGGCCATTCTGACTATCCACTCCTCCCATCAGAATGAATAGCATTTGAGTGCAAGCTTCCATCGTCGCGGTGACATCCTTCCCAGCCATAAAATCCTCAATAACCATATCCAATTGAGCCGCCGACGCGCGAAACACCAAATCAGCCCGGCGATCCACCAAATGACGTTGTTCAGGTTGATTCAAGACGTATGTCACTTGATACATCGCGTCCTGTGCCACATCTTGAAGACCACTCGAAATATTATTGATACTTCTCTGAATATTATCGGAAGTGTCAATGGAGGAGATTGATGAAGAGGAATTGGTTCGCTTCATTTGGAATGTTGTGTTCGACCATTGATTGGTGATTGGTTGAGGTGTGGAGATCACGTTGAATGAGTTCTGGAAAATTAGGGGAATTAGGGGCGTGGTTTAGTGTTGAAGGGGGCGTGTTTTGACTTAAAAATATGAGTTTTTAATGGAAAATCGGTGATTTTGAAAGGGAAAATAGGATTTTTCAATAGAAAATAGGTGATTTTTGAGGTGAAAAAAGTAGTTTTTAAGAAGAAGCAGGTGATTTTAAAGGTAAAAAGGACATTTTTAATGGAAAATCGGTGATTTTAAAGGGGAAAATGGGACTTTCCATGGAAAATAAGCAATTTTGAAAGCGAAAATAAGATTTTTTGAATGGAAAATTGGGATTTTTGATGAAAAATCGGTGATTTTAAAGGGGAAAGTGGGATATTTCTTCCAAAAATCACTTTTTTTAAATTGAAAATATGGGGTTTTAAGCGAAAAAATGAGTTTTTTGATGGAAAATTGGTGATTTTTAAGGGGAAAATGGGATTTTTCAGATAAAAATGGGATTTTCCATGGAAAATAAGCAATTTTGAAAGAGAAAATGGGGATTTTAAAGGGAAAAATAAGGTTTTTCCCACTAAAAATTACTATTTTTCAGATAAAAATCACTTTTTTTCAACTGAAAATTTGAGTTTTTAGGCAAAAAAAGTCATTTTTAATGGGAAATTGGATTTTTTTCACTGAAAGTAACTTTTTCAACTGAAAATTGGCATTTTTAAGATTAAAACCACAGTCTTTCCTGAGAATTGACCGTTTTTCACTGAAATTATCAAATTTTCAGCTCTAAAATCACATTTTTCATGCGAAAAAGTCAATTTTAAGTTTGAAAAACCACATTTTTTGACTGAAAATTATAATTTAAAAAAATTTTAATTATAAAATGGCATTTCAGGCCAAAAAAGTCCGTTTTAAGCCTCAAAAACCATATTTTCAGATCCAACAATCCATTTTCAAGGTTCAAAACCAATTTAAAGCTTAAAAATACAAATTTTAATTGGAAAAATGTGATTTTTAGATCAAAAATGTCAATTTTTCATCCAAAACACCTACTTTTAGGTAGAAAAAGTCAATTTTTGACTTAAAAATCCAGTTTTTAGATCTAAATCCTATTTTTCCGGCCAAAAATACATTTTTCTGTCAAAAACAAATTTTTAGATCAAAAAGTCAATTTTAAGCCAAAAAAAAAACATTTTTCAGCCTAAAAACCCCACTTACAGGCCAAAACTCCCATTTTCAGGTAGAAAAGTCATTTTTAGTTTGAAAATACCCATTTTCAGGTCCAAATCCTATGTTTTAAGCCAAAAAACCCTCATTTTCAGGTCAACAACACCATTCTTAGGTAGAAAAAACCATATTTTCAGCCTATAAACTATTTTTTCAGATCCAAAATCAGTTTTTCTCCCCAAAAACCCCAAAAAAAGAAACAAACCTTCAAAGTCTCAATAGCACTCGACGCAACATCCTCTCTCAACGCATATCTCGACCGAGCCGCCGGTTGTTTCTCAAAAGTCGCGTTCATCTGATGCCTCGTCTCCTCCTCCTCCATCGCTTCCGGCTCCCGGGTCCTCGATCTCGACGCGGGTCTTCGAACCGTTGATCCCTGTTGTGGAGGCACGACAATCTTCGGTCCTCCATTTGGTGATGTACTCGGAACGCCCGTTCCTCCTTTGACTCCAGATCTTTTGATTCTCTCCTCCACCAGTGATTTATCCTTATCCGACATCCTCCCGGCGGCCTTCCACATGGAATCCCCCTCGAATTTAAAGCAAGCGACCAGAACGTTGATCGCCGCGTTTCTCACATTCACATCCTTATCGCCGACTAAAGGAGCCACGATTTTCTCGACAGTCAGCGATTTTAGAGGTCCTATTCCTGAACTAGAAATATAAGATTCAATGACGAGAAGACATTCGGATCTTTGTCGGGCGTTTTTCGATTTCAGCGCGTCCAGAAGCATCGGAGTCATTCGGAGAGGTCCGACAATGTCTGTTAGGGTATTCAGAATCTCTCGAACCGCTTGTCGCATGTTCTCTTTGGGTTCCCCGGTTTTCAGGAGGAGATATGGGACGAAGGCGTTCAATTCTTCTGGTGACATTGACGTATCCCTTGTCAATTCTACGAGGACTTTACAGAGCTCCAAAACTTTAATCAATGCGGCCGGATTCGTTTCGAAAAATCTCAGGGTACACCATTTAAGTAACAGATCACTATTAGCCAAAAGGGATCCTGGAGCATCATCGGCAAGTCTCAAAAGTGTGTCCAATGCGGCCAGGTGTTGTTTGAAATCTTTGTGGAATAATTGACTCATCAAAGAGACTTTTGCCTGGTTTCCGAGAAGAGTTTGGAGTTGAGAGATGTGTTCGTCGGTTGGCGTTTGGAAATTCCATTTGACTAGCTGAAAAGATGGGGTTTTGAGGGGGAAAATGGGGTTTTGAAGCTAGAAAATCCAGTTTTTAAACTGAAAATAGCTATTTTTACATTAAAAATCGAGTGTTTGGCTTGGAAATTCAATTTTTAGGAAGGAAATCATTTCCTTCCTAAAAATTTCCTGGAAATGGGTTTTTTGAGCCAGAAAACTCAATTTTGACCCTAAAAATAGGGATTTTAAGCTAGAAAATCCAGTTTTTACACTAAAAATAGCTATTTTTACATTAAATATCGAGGTTTTGGTTTGGAAATTGTACTTTTAGGAAGGAAATCGGTTTTTTTGGCTAGAAAATGCAATTTTGAACCTAAAAATGCGGGTTTTAAGCTGGAAAATCCAGTTTTTACACTAAAAATAGCTGTTTTCACATAGAAACTCGAGTTTTTGACTGGAAAATTCGATTTTTATATAAAAAAACAGGTTTTTAGACCTAAAAACCCAATGTGCAGACTGTAAATAGCTATTTTTAAATGTAAATTACGATTTTTGAAGGTAAAAATAAGCGTTTTTACGCTAGAAAAACGAATTTTTTGACTAAAAAATAGTAATTTTTCATTAAAAATTCAATTTTTAGATTGAAAAATCGAATTTTTAAGATGAAAAATACGTTTAATAGAGTTTTAATGTGAAAAATCGTATTTTCAGACTAAAATAGCAATTTTACCATAGAAAATCGAGTTTTCAAGCCTGAAAATCCGTATCTGAAATTAAAAAATTATTTTTTTACCTGGGAAATCGATTTTTAAATTGTAAAAGTCGGTTTTAAGCTTAAAAACTCATTTTTAGACCTAAAAACTCAATTTTTAGCCTGAAAATTCCGTTTTTGAAGTCAAAATCTAGGTTTTTTGCTTAAAAATGAAATTTTCCAGGTGAAAATAGGTATTTTAAATTGAAAAATCCATTTTTAAGTTTGAAATCTCGTTTTTACAGCTAAAAATCCAATTTTCAAGGTAAAAACAGCAATTTTAAGCTGAAAAAACACCATTTCCATCGAAAAAATCTAGTTTTTCCACTAAATTTCGCATTTTTTTTGCCTAGAAAATCTGTTTTTGATGTCAAAATACAGGTTTTTGACCGAAAAATTCGATTTTTGGTGTCTAAATAGGCATTTTAAGCAGAAAAACGCCTACCTTCAACTGTTTCTCATCCTTAATTCTCTGCGCCTTATCCCCATTATCATTGAGTAAAAGTTCGGATTTCGGTGCGACGGGCGGCTCATTTTCAGCGTTTTCTTTCGTCGGAACCTTCTTTTTTTCCTCTTTCTTCTTCTCGCCTGGTGGTAGTTTTAGGGGCTGAAAATTGAAGGATTAAGGGGTGGAAAGGGGGGGGGGGGGTGAAAATCGGTTTTTAGACTGAAAATTTGGGTTTTTGGATTGTTTTTAAGGATGAAAAAGCTGTAACAAGACAGTTTTCGACCAAGAAAATCAAATTTTAAGCCTGAAATTGGCATTTTTAAGGCTAAAAATTTGGAAAAATCAGTGTTTGAGTCAAACAGTTTGACTAGGAAAAACCGATTTTTAGGTCAAAATTCCATTTTTTTTTTTGGATTTTTAGCAGTTTTAGGTTTAAAAATTCAGTTTTTAATGCCGAAATTGGCATTTTTCGGCTGAAATTCAGGATTTCGATGGTTTGTAGTGCTAAAAATGCTGAAAAAAGCCAATTTTTCCATCAAAAAACCATTTTTCGGTCAAAAAATGTAGCTTTTAGTGGTAAAAACCTAGTTTTTTTTTTCATGTAAAAATCCTTTTTGGATCAAAAAATCTAGTTTTTTCATGTAAAAATCTATTTTTAGGTCGAAAAAAAAAACAGTTTTTTCATAGAAAATATGAATTTCTCGGGTAAAAATTCAATTTTCACATAAAAAATCTAATTTTCACATTAAAAACATAATTTTCAGCCTTTCTGACACATTTTTCATTAAAAATAGCGTTTTTAGCTTAAAATTTAAGTAAAAAATCCCTAATTTAGGTGATTTTCAGCCAAAAATCTCCAATTTTCCATGAAAAATAGCGATTTTCAGGATAAAAATGCGTTTTTCCATGGAAAAAAGTCCATTTTTTGGCCAAAAAGGTAAAAAAAAATTCATCTGAAAGTTCAATTTTCACATTAAAAATCTATTTTTCACGAAAAACAGTGATTTTCAGCTTTTAAAAAACCCTTACTTTACGTGATTTTCACCCAAAAATCTCAAAATTTCCGTGAAAAATAGCAATTTTCGGGTCAAAAATCGTATATTTCTTGAAAAAAGTCGATTTTTTGGCCAAAAACACGTGTTTTCTATCTAAAACCCTAATTTTTACATTAAAAATACCGATTTTGAGGTTAAAAACATGAATTTCAGCTTTTTTAATGGTTTTTTCTTCAAAAATCCCAATTTTCCATAAAAAAAATCACTAAAAAACCACAAAAACCACCAAAATTCACAACATCTACCTCCTCCTCCTCTTTCTCCTCTTCCTCCTCTTCTCGTTTCGGGGGCGGAGCCTTCTTGACCGTAGCCTAAATACACAAGACAATCACCACAACAATTAACTCTATTAAAAGAGCACTCACATCCGCTTTATGAATCGATTGAACCATCGCCGCAATCTCGGCTGGTCCGGCTTCCGATAACGCCTTCTGATGATACTCCTTAATCTTGCTCATCTTTAAATTATCCGTAACAATATCAGCGAGCAACTGAAGCGACGGCTTCTCTCCAATAGCTCTCATCATCGCACCCATTGCCGCATAGGAAGCATCCCTGACTTCTGAATCAGAATCCCCGGAATGTTTGATTAGAGATGGAATCAACGTTTTCAATGTCTTTTTTGGCATTGTCTGGGAATTCAATTTCATAAAAGTCCTTTGAAGGAACAAATCCGTTTGTGTTTTAATCGAAGGATTCGGTTTTCCGAGTGCTGCCAACACAATTTCCCCGAGAGCTTCGAGATTTGTCGTGGCGACGACTGCATCGATACAGGCGACGAGAGGATCGCGAAGGGTTGGCTTCTTTTCCTGAAAAAATAGAGATTACAGGGAGAAAATGGGGGTTTTTCTGGTATTTTTCTAGTTTTTGAGGCAAAAATGGTTTTTTTCATGGATTTTCAACTGGAAATGGGATTTTTAGACCAAAAATAGGCATTTCACTGTAAAAATGTGGGTTTTTTCAGTTTTTTCAAGTCAAAATAGAGATTTTAACGTTAAAAATATGGGTTTTAAGGTCAAACATGGCTTTTTCAGTGTCAATATTGAATATTTTAGCTGAAAATGGAGTTTTAGAGCCTAAAAACCCGATTTTTGAATTTTCAAATCGGTTTTGTCGTTTAAAATATGTAGTTTTGGTCAAAAATGGTGTTTTTAACGCCAAAAAATTCGGTTTTTGTGTCAAAAATTGACTGAAAGTACGATTTTTTTTGGATAAAAAAGGGTTTTTCAGGACAAAATTGAATTTTAGACGCTAAAATAAGGCGTTTTTTACTAGCTGAAAATCGGGTTTTTAAAGTAAAAATAGGTTTTTTGCTCAAAAATCTTGTTTTTGACTCTGAAAAAAAGCTATTTTTAGGTGAAAATTTAATTTTTAAAGTTTAAAATAGTGTTTTTCAGTCAAAAATTCCGATTTCAGAGCTGAAAATGAGGTTTTTTTGGGCGATAAAAATCATTTTTAAAGGTCAAAATTGGATTTCAATGTTGTTGAAAATAAGGTGTTTTGTCGAAAAATAAGGATTTTATCTTGGAAATTCGGGATTTTCGTGTCGAAAACCCACTTTTTCAGTGAAAAAATCCGAAAATTTGGCTCAAAACCCGAGCTTTTGCAATGAAAAACCACTTTTTCCCCCAAAAAAAAGGCATTTTTCAAGCAAAAAAGACCAAAATTTCGTCCAAAAACCGAATTTTTATTATAAAAATCCCTAATTTTAGCCCCAAACCCCCATTTTTTCAAAAAAAATCACAAAAATTTCAGTCTAAAACCTCAATTTTGGTAATAAAACCCGGATTTTTACGATGAAAACCCCTTTTTTCAGTGAAAAAACGGATTTTCAGGCTAAAAATCACATTTTTGATAGAAAAACACCAGTTTACAACATTACAATACAATTTTAAAGTCAAAAAACCGCACTTTTCACCAAAAACCCCCATTTTTCAGTGAAAAAAGCGGATTTTGAAGCTAAAAATTCAAATTCCGATCGAAAACCCCCGATTTTAAAGTAAAAACTGGATTTTTACAATGAAAAACCAATTTTTTCAGTGAAAAAAACGGATTTTCAATGTAAAATTCACATTTTGACCGAAAAACCCCCATTTTTCAGTGAAAAAACCCCCGATTCCTAGCCAAAATCCCACCTTAAACTTCTCAAAAATAATCGGTGAAACCGATGCGGCGAACGGTTGAAATTTGGCTCTCAATCCATTGGCAATTCCAGCGATACAATTCGCCGCAAGGGCCGCCACATTGATATTCGCATCTTTTTCCAGTACTTTTTGCAATTTTTCAATGATTCCCCCATAATTCCCTTTCGGATCCAACTTTGGATTAGCGGTGATTAGCTGGAGGAGTGATTCCAGTGCCTCTTTTCGTTCCTGCCACTTTTTACTCTCGATATTCGTTTCAAAAGCGTCGGGCATCTTGGATAAAACGTCATAGGCATCTAGGAAATCCCATGGATCCGATTCAACTGCCGCCTGTGTCGGTGCTACAGTAACCGGAGCTACCGTAGTCCCCGACGAAGAAGCGGCACGAGTCGGCTCACTTGGCGTACTCTTAGCTTGCTCTTCATTGAAGCTCGCCGCCGATTTCTCAGCGAACTCTCCGATTCTCTTCATTTTCGGCTCATCTGCTCCTAGATCTCCTAGCAATGATTTTATATTTTTATCTCCAATAATACGTTGAATTGCTCCTAATCCTTGAAGTGCCGCTTCTCTTACATCTTGATCAGCATCCCCTGTCAGCTTCCCAAGTACCGGTGTCACCGCCTTAATAAACCCTTTAGGCTGTTTGGCAACCACCACCAAATCCAACTGTTTCGCGATAAAAATCGCCGTTTGTTGTTTGATTTGCGGATTCGGTTTGGCTAGTGCAGCTAGAATATCGTCCTGCCCCGCTTCAATGGATCCCATTGCTCTTCCCACTTCCATAGCACAATCGACAAGCGGCTCGCGTAACGTCGGCTTCTTCTCCTTCATTCTCTCGAAGATCACGGGTAAAAGGGGCGGGGCGAAGGCGGCGAATTTCGAGCGGAGTCCTTGAGCGAATCGAGCGATGCATTTTGCTGCGAGCGCTTGACAATTGATATTGGCATCTTTCGCTAGAATCGTCTGAACGTTGCCGATCAGTTCGGCGTAGGAGACTTTTGTGGAGAGACGCTCATTATCGGTCAGAACTTTCAAAAGGGCTTCCAGAGCCTCTTTTCGCTCCTGCCATTTCTTTGATTCGCGGAGTTCGTCAAAGTTTGGTGGGAGTTTTGGGATGATGTCCACCTCGTCGATATAGTCCCAGTTTGACATTTTTTTGAGGGTTGGGACTGGAAAAATTGAGGTTTTTGACGATTTTAGAACGAAAAAACGGGAAAAATAGGGTAGAAAAGCGGTTTTGACCATAGAAAAAGAGGTTTTTAGTGATTTTTGGTGTAAAATGATCGAAAATGGGGTGAAAAAGGTGGTTTTTAAAGGTTTTTGAATGGAAAAGGGCAAAAATAAGGTGAAACCGCGGTTTTTGGTAAGGAAACGGATATTTTTTCCGATTTTTTTAAATGGTTTTTAACGATTTTTGACCGAAAAAAACAAGAAAACCCGCGTTTTTTATAGTTTTTATCGAACATTTGGGATAAAAAACAGTTTTTAACAAGAAAAATGTGATTTTTTGAGGGGAAAAAGCGATTTCTGACCGTAAACACAGAAAAATAGGGTAAAAACGACGGTTTTTTGACAAGAATAAGGAGATTTTTTACGATTTTTGGTTGAAAAATATCGAAAATAGAGCTAAAAAGGTTGCTTTTAACGTTTTTTGACCGAAAAAACCAGAAAAACAGCGTTTTTATAGTTTTTATCAAAAATATGGGATAAAAAGCAGTTTTTATCGAGAAAAATGTGATTTTTTGAGGGGAAAAGCGATTTTAGAACGAAAAAACCAGAAAAATAGGGTCAAAACGACGGTTTTTACAAGGAAAAGGAGATTTTAAAGTTGAATACTAACAATTTTTAGCGAAAATGCGGTTTTTTTTGTGTAAAAATGACCATTTTTGACCGAAAAATTGAAAAAATAGGGGTAAAATAGGTGATTTTTTATTATTTTTGGCCAAAAAACAAGAGAAATAGTGGTTTTTACCGTTTTTCAATCGAAAATATGGGTTAAATAGCGATTTTTTTCGATTTTTGACGATAAAAATGGCGAAAATAGCTAAAAATAGAGATTTTAATCCCATTTTTCAGGAAAAATATGATTTTTAGATGGGAAAAACGGAGGAAATCGGTAGAATAATGGTTTTTAACAAGAAGAATGTTATTATTCTCGATTTTTAGCAGGAAAATCAGAAAAATAGATGAAAATAGCGATTTTAACTGTTTTTAAACGAAAATATTGGATTTTTCAGCAAAAAATGAGTATTTTCTAGGAAAAATGCCAATTTTTGCTTTAAAAAAAGAAAAATTTAGAGTTTTTAACATGAAAAACCCAATTTTTCACTGTTTTTGACAGAAAATCAGTGAAAAATAGACTTTTTGACCGAGAAACGGTGAAAAATAACCTAAAAAGGGCTTTTATGGTGATTTTTCAGAAAAAATGACTGTTTCAAATGAAAAAATGGGTTTTTTTCGAGAAATTCGAGTATTTTCAGACAAAAAATCGTATTTTTAGGGCAAAAATGTAAGTTTAGGCTCAAAATCGAGCTTTTCAAGCGAAAATCGAGAAAAAACCGGTGTTTTTAGACTAAGAATCTGAAATACCCAAAAACATTTTCAGCGAAATTCTTCAATTTTAAACAAAAAATTAGGGGATTTTCTGTGAAAATTTAAGGTTTTCAAGTCTAAAATCTAGATTTTCACAAGAAAAACCCATTTTCCCCGTTAAAATCGCAATTTTTCTCGATTTTCGGCAAAATTTTCCCGAAAAATAGGGTAAAAAGCGTATTTTCTGGGGGGGGGAAAGATCCGAACAAAAGATTTTAACAACTTCCGCCAGCCAGTCCAAATCGATTTTTGGTAATTCCTCGGGAGGGGTCACTTCGCCCTTTCAAAACCACCGATTTCGCAATAGTTTTTTGTTTTTTTTTTTTTGCAGTGTGAAGGACAAATAGACGCGGAGCGAGAGAAGCTCAGTTGCACTAACTCGGCCACAAAAAGTGGACAAAGAAAGAACCGCCAGGAAAAATCGATGAATATCTAAACATTTTTACAACTTTTTCCCCTATTTTATTGGAATTTTTAATGGAAATGTGTAGAATTTTAATATTTTTTTCAAAAAAAAAATAGTTTTTTTAGTGAAAAAAGCTCAAAACGGGGATTTTGTGATGTTTGAACTCTGTGATTTGCGCGCTCAAATTTTCGTACGCAAAGCGACACCGTCACGGTAGATTGCGGACTAGGTGTGAAAATTGAAAATTAGGGGATTTTGCTGGAATTGCGGGTAAATTAATCAAAAAATTACTGGAAAAATGATAAAAAATTAGGGAATTTAATTTAGTTTCAAGGATTTTTTCAGATTTTTTCAGATTTTGCTGAAAAACAATCAAAACAATTTTTTAATTTTTTGAAAAATACAGTAATCTTTAAAGGCGCATACCGAAAATCTTTATTGGGTCTCGCACCGATAATTTAAACTTTCAGTTTTTTAGCTATTTTTTAACGAAAATTCAAACAATTTTATTAAATACTTATTATAATTCCAAGATTAAAGAGAAGAATTCAAAAATTACAATGTATTATTCTTATGTGCAGCTGCGAGGATACTCGTGGCCGCTCGAAGCCGCGCCACATTTTTGACGACTCGAATCCACGATTTTTTGGCGCGGGTTTGTTTAGACGATTCGGCGTATTCGCTGAGCACTTGCTCACGGTTAAGGAACTGAAAAAAAAATTGAAATTGATTTTAATAACAAAAAAAATTTCCTTAAAAACCGTATATCTCAGTTGGGAGTAGAGCTATCAAAAAAGTGTCAACTAATGAAATATTGCTCATGATAAGAGCTATATTTCATTAGTTGAAAGTTTTTTGATAGCTCTTAAACTCGCGGAGTTACAGGGGTTTGAAGTCGGGCGCCCCCAAAAAGAGACGCAAAGAAAAGGCGGCGGCTAGAGCGCTCTAACTGTCTGCGCTCTCTTTTTGGGGGCGCGCAACTTCAAACCTCCGTATCTCTGCTAGTTTAAGAGCTATCAAAAAATGATCAACTAATGAAATATAGCCCTTATCAAGAGCTATATTTCATTAGTTGACCATTTTCCGATAGCTATTAAACTAACCGAGATAAATGCATTTTTGCAAAGTATACCTTGTGCAACTTCAAATTCCCGTATCTCGGCTATTTCAAGAGCTATCAAAAAACTTTCAACTAATGAAATCTAGCTTTTAACCAGGCCTATATTTCATTAGTTGAAAAATGTTTGCTAGCTCTTAAACTAGCAGAGTTACAAGCGTTTGAAGTAGCGCACCCCTTAAAACAAAGTTTAAAAACTTACATTCTGCTGAAATCTCCAATAATACTGTATAAAAAGTCGATTAATCAACTTATTGCCATTAGCTTTCACTAGCTGTTTCTGCTTAGTCGTTAGCTGTTTATAAGGTAACGCCGCTTCGACCAACGAGATAACTCGATGAAATACGGGGACACTTTTCCAGCAGCTAAAGTGACGGGTTACACGGTAGACCTAAAAAATATTGTTTGGGTACAGTAATCCTTCTTAAGCCTAACCCTAATAATATCAACTCTCTGAATCTTCCCACTCCGATCCCTTCCGACTTTATACGCTCCACGTAGCACTCCCCGACACATTAGCGGAGTGACACGATAGAAATCATCTTTCCAGTTGTCTGTAGCATAATAATGAGTGGTTGACATTGTCTGTTTCCAATGAATATGATCTGCGTCCTCTTCTATCATTTGCATGGAGACCAGGTTGGAGTCACAGACGAAGCAAGCTGTATCGGCTACTTCCGATGGGGCTACCTGGAATTTTTTGGTGCTAGCTAGCGCTGATGAGGACTGTAACTGCGCCCTACTGTATTTGGTGGCTGACCAGAATGTCCACAAAAGGAACAAAGTCCTAACTTCTAGACATAAAGAGAGCACAGAGAAAAGAGAGTAGTTTTTTAGAATACGTGTATCTCGGCTCCCATGACAGCTATCAAAAAAGTGTTAACTAGTGAAATATTGCTTATAATAAGGCCTATATTTTGTTAGTTGACAATTTTTTGATAGCTATTACAGAAATCGAGATATAGGAGTTTTAGAGAGACGCAGAGAAAAGAACATCTGCGCATCAACTGGGGTGGCTCAATTCAAACGCCCATATCTCGGTTCCTGTTAGAGCTATCAAAAAGTGGTCAACTAATGAAATGTAGCCCTTATTATGAGCAATATTTCATTAGTTAACCATTTTTTGATAGCTCTCACAGGAGCCGAGAAATAGGCGTTTTAGTGAGAGACGTAGAGAATGCACCTAAACTGGGAGCGCGCAACTTCAAACGCTCGTATCTCGGCTCCCATGACAGCTATCGGAAAAATGTCAACTAATGAAATGTAGCCCTTAACAAGGGCTATATTTTGTTAGTTGACGCATTTTTGCTAACTCTAAAGGGAACTGAGTTATGAACCCTAGAACTTGGAACTTAGTTTTCATAATTAGACGCGCCTTTAAAGTCATGTTAGGACCCAAAATTTGAAATTTTGGAATTCATATTTTTTATAAGCTCTTAAAGTGAGAAATTTGGATATCACTAGAAAAGAGTAGCTGATTTGTTTTTTTTTCGATTTTTTTAGTCGAGACCTAAAATCTTATTTTTTCCAATTTTTTTAAATTTTTCGAAGAACCCAGTTTATTTCATATTAAAAAAAAAACTAATTTCTGTTAGCAGATTAGTAATCAGGTCGTCGAGAGCTTCTAGAAAAGTATAATCATGACTAGGTTCTCATTATTTTGAATTTTGACCTACCACAACTAACTATGAGAACAATGTTCCAATTTCTAGGCCTCATAACTCAGTTCCTATAAGAGCTATCAAAAAAGTGTCAACTAATGAAATATAGCCCTTGTTAAGAGCAATATTTCATTACTTGAAAGTTTTTTGATATCTCTAACAGGAGCCAAGATATAAACGTTCGAAGTTGCGCGCTCCATTTTCTGCTTCTCTCACAAAAACGCTTATATCTCGGCTCCGGTTAGAGATATCAAAAAATAGTTAACTAATGAAATATTGCTTATAATAAGAGCTACATTTCATTAGTAGAAAGTTTTTTGATATCTCTAACCTGAGCCGAGTTATGGGCGTTCGAAGAGGCGCGCCCCACTTTAGGTGCGTTCTCTGCGTCTCTCACTATACCTCCTATATCTCGTCTCAGGTTAGAGCTATCAAAAAGTTGTCAACTAATGAAATATAGCTCTTGACAAGGGCTATATTTTGTTAGTTGATTATTTTTTGATAGCTCTAACAGGAATTGAGTTATAAGCCCTCATAACTTCCCTACCGTCGCAATAAACTTCTTTGGACACTGAACCGCATGAAGAATAGTATGCGGTCCATCCAACGGATGTTCATCATCATCACTATACATTGGCACCTCCTGCCCTCCTTTCCCCGGATGCGTGCTAACTTCCATCTTCATCTTCCTCAATAAATTCTGCGGATCCTTATTATTCTGATTCTCTTCCGTATCCGATAACTCTTCCTCCGATTCACTCTCATTCCCATTCTCGTCGATGATCACGGCGAACAAGTCGTCTTCGACAAACCTGCACATCAAACTTTTTATGAGATGGTAGTACTTAGATACCGTAGGAGCACACACACACACACACAAAAAAAAACAAGTTTATTTGTTTTCAGCCGAAAGTGTTCGTTGGATTAATTGTGGGAAGTTTGGGGGGGGGGGAGGAACATGTTTTATGATTGATAAGCGAAAGAATGACGAATTGCATAGTAGAAAGACAAAATGATTTTCGAAAAAAAAGGAGTTAAGCGACAGTGAGAAAAACGGAAACACCCGTTTTGATCGACTAGAAATGAGATTAGGAGAGAGAGAGAGAGAGAGGAGACACAGAGAAAGAGAGAAGAAGTACATAAGAATGTCGTGGAACAAGATTAGGCACTTTGAGAGAACGGACAAGTTTTTGGACTCCGGATGGACACGGTGGCTTAGTGATAAGGGGTGGGCGGACGAGGATTTGGGAAGTTAGGTCATGATTTTTATCCATTTTTGAATTTTTTTCTCTTGATTTTAGGCTTTAATCAAAATGGCATATGCAATCGCGCTCTACTGCACCGAAAAATTCTGTCCTAATTTTTGAAAAAAGGTTTTACGTTTGATACTCAGTCAAAACGGAATATTGGCGGTGCAGTAGGGCGCGCTTGAATATGTGCAGTAGAGCGCATTTGCATATTTATGAATTTCTAGCGATTTAGGGCATTTTTGCACTTTTTTTGCTTGATTCAAAGCTTGAATTTAGCTATTTTATTAGGGAAATTGCAGTAGAGCGCGTTTGCATACTGATTGATTTTTTAGTGATTTTTTAGGGCATTTTTGCACTTTTTTACTTAATTTTAAGCTTGAATTAAGCTATTTTTCTTGTTTTTTACGAAAAATCAATAAAAATTTGAATTTTTTTCGACCGCAAATCGGTTTTTATTCAATTTTTCCATTAAAAAAAGCTTAAAAATTCGAAAATCGACGAAAAAAAAAGGTTTTGTATCAGATTTAAGCTTGAATTAAGCTATTTTTTCCTTTATTTTTACGAAAAATCAATAAAAATTTGAATTTTTTTCGACCGTAAATCGGGAAAAATAGCGAAATTCGATTTTTATCGATTAAAAAACTTAAAAATTCGAAAATCGATTAAAAAATAACTTTTTTTATCCGATTTAAGCTTAAATTCAGCTATTTTATCACGAAAAATCAATAATTTTTTGAAAATTTTCGACCTCAAATTGGGCTAAAAGAGCTTAACCCAATTTTTATCGATTAAAAGCTAGCCAAAACTTTATTTTCCAGCGTGACCGAACTTTTCGAATCCTCGTCCCCCACTTCCCCATCGCTAAGCCAACCACAATAAAAAAAAACTACATCTTCTGAAACCTTTTCCGGGCCGCCGGATCTGTAACAAATCGAAGCAATCGTTGCCGTCGCGGATCGAATTCCTTCTGCACCCGAGCCTTCTCAACGGCTTTCGCATTCCTCCATAGATACTGTACGAAGAGACGTTTCTTAAACGTCGTTCCACCGGATGACGTCGTCGACGGCTCGTCGACCACTTTATCGATCATTGTCACTATTCGATGGAATGAGGTGCACGTCTTCCAAAATGAATAGAATCGAATGACTTTGTAGACGTTGTTGAGTGGCACTTTGTTCGCGTCGTGATGTGATGAGCGGCTCGGTGTGGTGTGAGCTGTTTGATGAGTTCCGCCGGAGATCGATGATCTGAGCAAAATTTAAAATTTATGAGACAGAATAAGAAGGCAAAAAACAATTGCCTGCTGCTGGAATCGAACCAGCGTCGCCACGGCCACAACGTGGAGTACTAACCACTATACTAAGCAGGCCAAGAGTTGCGCCCGCCTATTGACCTAGACCAGGGTGCCGGTTGCCGGCCGGCAGGGTGTCCCCGCCGCGGCAAGTTCTATGGCAAGGTGACCCAGTTAAAATCGGTGGTCTCGTGGTGTAGTGGTTATCACATCTGTCTAACACACAGAAGGTCGGTGGTTCGAGCCCGCCCGAGATCAGTTTTTTTTCCATTTTTTTTTAATTTTAAAAATGTTCAAATACCTACCTCGGCGTATTAGACATACTATGATGCTGGGGATGGATTTGTGCGTGTGTAGAAGCTGACAACGACTGTTGATGGGATAACGACGCCGACATCGATGTAGATGGTTGATGAGGCATCTATTATTATAGGATTAATCCAAAAAAACAAAAAAAAAGTTTAAATCAATACCTGCGTCGCCAGCTTAGCCGTAATCACCTTCCCCTTCGCGGTGATACAATTAACCCGATGAAACTGTTTCAAATCATCGGAATAAAAGTACTTGGTAGGGCGTGACGTATGTCGCCACCATTGATCATCACCAAGTATATCACCCATTCGAACCCGCTCCCCGTCCACCACAAAACAATAATTATCCTCGACCATTATCGGTGGAATAGCGTTTGTTAGCATACTTGAGGGGGCCGCCATTAGATTGGCTAAGGCAGCTTCGGTTTGTACGGTGTCGTGATGGACTGAGTGAACGGGCATACTTTGATGGAAGATTACGGGTTCGTCTTTTGAGAGTAGCGCTTCTGGTGTTAATCCTGCAAAATTTGAGGTTTTTTGTTTTTTTTTTTTTGGGCAAAGGACTTTTAAAATTGGTATAACTTTGTTATGGTTAGAGATACAAAAAAGTTGTCAACTAATAAAATATAGCCCTTATCATGAGCAATATTTCATTAGTTAAAAGTTTTTTGATAGCTCTCAAACTAACGGAGTTATAAGCGTTTGAAGTTAGGTCTTTAGAAAATCGGGCATAACTCGGTTCTCGGTAACGCTATCAAAAAGCTTTCAACTAGTAAAATACGAAGTTTTTTATGCTGAGTAACTTTGTAGTTGACCACTTTTTGATATCTCTAACGGGAGCCGAGATACAGGGGTTTGAAGTTGCGCGCCCCAAAAAGAGACGCAGAGAAAAGGCGGCGGCTAGAGCACTCTAACTGTCTGCGCTCTCTCGCCCAACTTCAAACCCTTATAACTCGCTTCCCGTTAAAGCTATCAAAAAACTGTCAACTAACAAAATGTTCACCATAAAATTCTACACATTTCCCTAGTTGACCACTTTTCTCTACCTTCACTCCCAACAATGATATCTCTTCCAACAAAATTCAAACTACAGTAGCCCCACAAAAAACTCACCAGAATCCACCAACTCAAACGCGCCCAAATCGATATCGTTTTGAGGTTGTATCCGTTTTTCCTCTTCCACGAATACTGCCATCGGTTCCTCCTCGGATTCCGAAGACTGTTGTTCGAAGGAGACAGGGCTGGAATGAGATAGGTACCGCAATCTTTTTTCAAACGGTTATGTCTCGGTTCCTGTTAGAGTTATCAAAAAGTTGTCAACTAATGAAATATTGCTTATAATAAGGGCTACATTTTGTTAATTGACTACTTTTTGATATCTCTAACAGGAGCCGAGATACGAGCGTTTTATTGAGAGACGCAGAGAACGCACCGGTGTCTAAACTGCGGCGCTCCACTTCAAACGCTTATATCTCGGATCCTTTTAGAGCAACCAAAAAAAGTCAACTAATGAAATGTAGCCCTTATTAAGTTGAATATTTCATTAGTTGACAGTTTTTTGATAGCTCTAACAGGAGCCGAGATATAGGTGTTTGAAATGGCGCGCCCCCAGATTGGATGCCGAAGCAATTTCTGCGTCTCTCACTAAAACGCTTATATCTCGGCTCCTGTTAGAGCTATCAAAAAATGGTCAACTAATGAAATGTAGCCCTTATCATAAGCAATATTTCTTTAGTTGACACCTTTTTGGTAGCTCTAACGGGAGCCGAGTTATGAACCCTAGAACTTGAAGCTTAGTTTTCATATTCAGATCAAAATTTTAAAAAAGTCATGATTATACTTTTCTAGAAGCTCTAGTCGAGCTGATTACTAATCTGCTAATCAGCTAACAAAAAATATTTTTTTTTTCATGATAAACATTCCAAAAAAGTGCAAAAATCGTGATTCATGCCAAAATCAAAATTCTACGATTCATCCAAAAAAAATTTTTAAAAAATCATTCCAACTATATCATTACCTTGGCATTTTCTCGTGCACCTCCTCCGGAATAATATCCGGCGGCTCATAACTCTTATCCTCAACTGAGCACTTCGCCAAAGACGATGGTCTCGGTTGATAGTAGACCCTGGGTGCCGAATGTAGTTGGCGGTGAGGGGAGGGATTGGTGACCGATGTGTAGACTTCGGATGACGGATCGGTTAACAAAATGTGTGGGATGCATTCTCTGAACATGCCGGGGATGCGGATTAAGAATTAAAAATTTAAAAATTTGAAAAAAAATTTTTTTTTTGGAAAATTTTTTAAGGGTGCATTTTTTAGGGTGAACTGAGTAAGTGAGGGGTAATTTTTTTTTTCAAAAAAAAAAAAAAAAAATTTTTCATTTTTCACTATCCAAACATACCTTTCATCCTCCTCCTCATCCTCATCAAATTCTTGCTCATCCTCCAATTCATCGATATCTTCTGAAGGATATTGGAACGCCCTTGAGGCGTCCTCGAGCATCTGTATGTAAGAATCCCAGTCTTGCATACAAGCGAGACCGATTGGCTGGAATTTAGGGGGTTTTGGGGGATTTAAGGGGGATTAGGGGCGCGTTGTTGTCAATGGAGCGAGGTTGCATAGTAAGAAAAATATAGAGAAGCAGAAAGCAAGGTTTGGCGGGAAATTCAAAATTTTAATTTTCTTACATTTTTTGGTTTTTTTTTACTTGGACCAAAAATCTCTATTTTTTCAAAAACTAATCGATCAAAATGCCTGAAATTTTGGTTGAATAGTTCTAGAGCTTCTATAAATAACTACAAAAAATTTCAAGTCTTTTGGATTACTGTAACTCGGTTAAAAATTTTAAAATTTGTCGAAAAACAGTGAAAATAACATTTTAAAGCTATTTTGGAGCTTATAACTCAAAAACTAATCGATCAAATTGTCTGAAATTTATCCTGGATAGTCTCAGAGCTTTTATAAATGACAACAAAAAATTTCAAGTCATTTGGATTACTGTAACCCCAGTAAAAAGTCTAAAATTCATCGAAAAACATTGAAAATAGCATTCTTAAGCTATTTTGGAGCGATTTTCTCTAAAAAAAGCTAACCAATTTGTCTAAAATTTTGGCTGAACGACCCTAGAGCCTTTTTAAACATGTCCAAAAATTTCAAGCTCAACTGATTACTGTAATCCGGGGAAAAAATTAAAATTCGTCGAAAAACAGTGAAAATAGTTGTTTAAAGCTGTTTAAGGGCGATTTTCCCAAAAGCTAATAGATCAATTTGTCTGAAATTTATTCTGGATAGTCCTTGAGCCTTTTTGAACATCTCCAAAAAATTTCAAGTTATTTGGATTACTGTAACCCGGTTCAAATATTATAATTCGTCGAAACACGCTAAAAAAAAGCTTTTTAAAGCTATTATGGAGCTTATAACTCAAAAACTAATCTATCAAACTGTCTAAAATTTATCCTGGCTAGTCCGTAAGCTTTCATGAACATCTCCAAAAAATTTCAAGTCATATGGATTACTGTAGCCCGGTTAAAAAATTAAAATTTCTTAAAAAACAGTGAAAATACCATTTTAAGGCTATTTTGGAGCTAATAACTCGAAAACTAGCTATCCAAAGTTTCTAAAATTTTGTCAAATTACTTAAAATAGCTTAAACTGCTAGCAAAAAAATTTTGGAGTCAATCGGATAAAATTCATTTTTTTCGATTTTTCTAAGTTTGCCGGAATCGTGCCGGGCAATTTTCTTTTTTTTTTTAACTCAAAAAAATAATTCTTGACGAGCTCTACACAATGTCTAAACAAAGTTACAATTCTCGAAACTAGATCGATACTGAAAAAAAAAATTCGAATTTCCCAGAAAAAAACCTGTTATCAATAGAGCGTACTTGCACATAAAAGGGATAGTAGAAGCACATAGAATCATAAGCAAAGAGCACATTCCTTTAAAAAGCAAAAAGCACTTACCGATCGCGGACTAATCAAGACCACCGACTCCGGTCCCGATTCACATGACAAATCGGGTAGGGTAGTCTCGGAAGTTTGACTCGGCGACTCCAGGGATCGCTTTGTCGATGAGTTCCTAACTAGTTTAAATAGTTTAGGAAGGTCTTCTTTGATACAAAGTTCCGGTCGAAATCGTCGTGGACTAACGTTTAGCCAGTCAAATGAGTGAAGTGGATTTTGTTGTCGGGCGACTCGTTCCTTATTTTTTCGCTTTAACAATGGCTCTGGCGAAGTGGCTATCCGATTCTCGTCAATAACGGATAATCGTTTAGGCGATAACAATAGCTTAGGCACATAAGGGGGCGGAGCCTCCGCTACCATCGGCTGAGGTCTTACTGTACACGAAGCAGAGTCATCCGGGTGTCGATTCGAAGCAAGTTGGGTCTCTCGAAACGCGCCAAACACAAGATTGTTACATGCATCATCCACATCGTAAGCATCACAGATAGCGGCCAGATTTGAGAGCATAAACGGTTCTGGTAAACGGAAAGAAAGCGGAGCAGCTGAGAAAATGGGTTCAGTTGCGATGGCATGCTTTGGGCGGATAGACGATGGCGTCCGTGCGGATTTCGGGCGTGAACTTACAGAATTGGATTGCCGGGGGGAGGGAAGATCGATGGGGGGACACGAATTACTTCGGCGTGTCGATTTGGCGTCTTTTGCTGGAAATAGTGCCGGAAGTGTGCCGCTTTTTCAAAGTTTGACAAAGTTATTGTTTTTGGGAAACTAAAAAAGTGCCGAAAACGTGCCTTTTTCGAAAAAAAAAGTTTTGTGCCGAAAATGTGCCATATCTCCCTTTCACCTCAATATTTTTGACGATCAAAAAAAGAAAATGATAGCTCTCGACGAGCTCTACATCATGATCTAACTTAGGAAGCTATTGGTTCAGGCTCAACAAAGTTAGAGAGCTTGAAAAGCTAATTTTTCATTTCTCGGTTTTTTAAAGCTCTCTAACTTCTTTCAGACTGAACCAATATGATTCTAGACTAGACCATTGTGTAGAGCTCATCAAGAGCTATCATTTTCTTTTTTTAATCGTCTAAAAATATTGAGTTTAAGCCAAGTTTTCGGCACCTTTTCGGCACAATTTTTTTTTTTTTTTTAATTTTTTTTTTGAATTTTTCCTTTTTTCCTAACAAACCAAATTTTACCAACAAAAACAAAGAAAACTCACCCAAACAATCATAATCGAATGATATGGAAGAAGCTACAGAAGGTGAGTATAAGTGACGATGTAGAAATGATATCACCGACGGCGTCGGTGAATGATAGTTATCCCAGTAGGCCTGAAATCGTAGGTACAGTAATCCTACTAAGCTACAGTATCCCTTAGTACAGTAACCCAATGGCTACAGTAATCCTACACAAACTCACTTGTCTGATATGTACTGAAGGCTCGGTAGATAATGAGCAATGTTCGGAAAGGGACGGACCGGACTCGTCCCAACTAGCCCCACGATTCCTTTGAAATCGGCAGAAGCTTCTAGAAAATTCGAAAAAATTATTCTAGAAAAAAAGTGGGCGGAGCCTAACTGTGATCTAGCTGAAGATTGACTCCATACACTTGGCTGAAAACTTCGGACTGAATGGATTGTCGGTGAAAAGAGATCTTCTTCGTCGTAAGTGTCATAGAATCGTAGTTGGAATGCGGATAACGAGTCGTCTATCCTGAAAATAGTGGGGGACGTTGAGAGAGTGCAGACAGGTAGACAGTCTAGCTTCTCTGCGCTCTCCCTCTCTTCTCCTAAACTTCAAAGGGCTATAACTCGAGAACCAAAAAAGCTAGAAAAAAGTTGCAAGAGACAAAAATGATCCGCTTAAAATTCTCTATCGCTTGGTATAAAAATTGGGGAATTTTGATGATTTTTAATTTTTTGGATTTTTGAACTTTTTTTTTATTTTAGCAAAATTGTTTTTTTTTTGTTGCATTTTTCGAAGCTTCTAGAAAACTTGAAATAAAAACCTTAGAGCTACTTAAATTAAATGGTAGCAGTGAGAGAGCGCAGACAGTTAGAGAGACTAGCTTCTCTGCGCTCTCCCCCTCTCTTCTCCTAAACTTCAAAGGGCTATAACTCGAAAACCAAAAAAGCTAGAAAAAAGTTGCAAGAGACAAAAAAGATCAGCTTGAAATTCTCTATCGATTGGTATAAAAATTGAAAGATTTTGATGATTTTGGTTTTTTTGGATTTTTCAACTTTTTTTTAATTTTAGCAAAATTAGTTTTTTTTGTTTCGTTTTTCGAAGCTTCTAGCAATTTTGCGATAAGGGTTCTACGCCTAAGTTAACTACAGGCTTGCAGTGAGAGAGCGCAGACAGTTAGAGACTCTAGCTTCTCTGCGCTCTCCCCCTCTTCACCGATCTTTGCCTTAACTTCAAAGGGCTATAACTCGAGAACCAAAAAAGCTGGAAAAAAGTTGCAAGAGACAAAAAAGGTCAGCTTAAAATTCTCTATCGACCCATATAAAATTCAAGCTAAAATGCAAAAAATGTTTTCCACACTTTACCTCATCATACTATTATCAAAAGCTTTGGAATCAATGGAAGGCGGATCCTCTTCCATTCTCTGCTGTATCTGTTGTTGTTCTTGTTCTCGTTCAAATTTCTCAACTGCATGAACATATTTTCGAAGAATTTCTTCGCCTTGTCCCATCGCCAATCGTCGCTCCAACATTCGCTTCTTTTTGAGGTATTGCAGGAGATCGGTTCCTTGGAACTGGAAAATGAATGGGGGTTACGGTAGTTTAGTTGGTAATTGGGATAGTTCGAACTGATTTTAGAAAAAAAGGTTTTTGAAAATTTCGGAAAAAAAATCTTGCAGACGATTAATTATGGGGTCAAAGTTCTAAGGATCATAACTCGGCTGCCATAAAAGCTATCAAAAAACCGTTAACTAATGAAATGTTGCTCATAATAAGGACTATATTTCATTAGTTAACTATTTTTTGATATCTCTAACAGGAACCGAGATATAGACGTTTTAGTCAGAGACGTAGAGAATGCACTTAAACTCGGGCGCCCCCCTTCAAACGCTTATATCTCGGCTCTTGTTAGAGCTATCAAAAAACCTTCAACTAATAAAATATAGCCCTTATTAATAGCAACATTTCATTAGTTGAAAGTTTTTTGATATCTCTAATGAGAACTGAGTTATAGGCTCTAGAAGTGCAAACTTAGTTTCCATAATTAGTGGTCAGCTTCTTTATGGTTTAATACATAGTTCAAAGTAGTTTAACCAAAAAAAAAATTTTTTTTCTCCAATTTTTCTATTAAAATCCACTAACCTTCCTTCCAAAGTAATGAATCTTCTGAATATATTGAATACCGGCCAAATCGATACACATGGTAGTCACCGAGAGACCAACGCCGAGGTAGATGAGCATTATTGCGATGTAACTGCAAAAAAGGGGCGGGGCTACAGTAAGAATTTGTAATAGTGTAACTCAAAAAGAAAGTTAAGATTGTTAAAGCTTGGATACTACGGTAGTTCTATGAAGATACCGTAGTTTTACAGGATGACGAAATTCTAGGGCTCATAACTCGGTTGCCATAAAAGCTATCAAAAAAGTGTCAACTAATGAAATGTAGCCCTTGCTAAGCTTAACATTTCATTAGTTGACACTTTTTTGATAGCTATTACGTAAACTGAGTTATGAGAGTTAGAAGTTGGGCGCTCCCAAAAAGAGACGCAGAGAAAGGGCGGCTGCTAGAGCGCTCTAACTGTCTGCGCTCTCTTTCTGGGAGCAAAATTTTAAAATTTCCAAAAAAACTCACTCATGATTTTCGGGAACAATATCTCCAAATCCTATTGTGGTAAGTGAAATGAATGCTGAAAACACATATAATTTACCGTACATATCATGGGGACTTGGTTCCAATTTCTTCGGCCTATAACTCGGCTCCCATAAGAGCTATCAAAAAACTTTCAACTAATAAAATGTAGCTCTTATTATGAGCAACATTTCATTAGTTGACAATTTTTTGATAACTCTAACGGCAACTGAGTTATGGCTCCTAGAACTTTATTGGCATAATTAGCTACTTACAGTAATAAAAAGCGTCCATATACGACCAGTCTTCAAGAATTGAGAATAATATTCCGCCGAATGCGATGTAGAGCTGAAAATCCATTTTTCTAGCATAACCGAGAGAGCGCAGACAGTTAGAGAGTCTAGCTTCTCTGCGTTCTCTCCCTCTCCCCCACTGCTCGCCTAAACTTCAAATAGCTATAACTCGCGAACCAAAAGAGCTAGAAAAAAGTTGCAAGAGACAAAAATGATCAGCTTGAAATTCTCTATCGATTGGTATAAAAATAAAAAAATTTGGTGGAAAAAATTTTTTCGAGATCCCTTGTTTTTCTAAAAAAAAAAACTAGCACTCACCAAAATAATAGTGAAAACCATAAGCACGGGCACTTCCGACTTGTCAATCTCGTCCATTTCCATGTCAAGAATTGACGATTCTTGATTCTTACTAGCGCTTTCTAAATCATCGCTTATGCTGTCTTCAAGGCCACGAAATCGCTTCCACGCCGTCTCGAGACGGGCGCTCCCTTTCCGCATGTGCTTATAAAGCCATATTGTGCATTCGGATAAGAATTTTCCGAGATCTTCAAATTAAAAAAAATTTGAATCGGCACGGTTCGGCACGACTTACCTCCGATAGTGATGATAGCTATGGGAGCACCGAATAGCGCGAAGAGAACACAAGCTAACCTTCCCAAGGGGGTTACGGGAACGATATTACCGTATCCTATGGTAGCCATGGTGGTTGCGGCGAAAAACAGGGCGCTACTTGTTGTCCACATCTTCTCCGATCCCTTCTCTCCACGATTTTTGCCATGACGATGTCTCCTTTTCCTTTCATTGTCACCATCGTCCTCCTCACTACTCATATGGTTTTCGTAGCCGATGTTTCGAACGTCGGAATACCTGGAATAACTTGGTTGGGTAAAAAGCTAGGAAAAAATGTTTAATTGAAAAGTTGTTCAGCTTGAAATTCTACACATTTTGTTAGTTGAAAGTTTTTTGATAGCTCTTAAACTAGCCGAGATACAGGGGTTTGAAGTTGCGCAACTTTAGAAGGTTGTAGCTAGCTTATTTTTAAAGATATCAAAAAATGATTAATTACAAAGTTGTTAAGCATGAAAGCTGCGTATTTTGTTAGTTGGAAATTTTTTGATAGCTCTTAAACTAAGCAAGATACAGGGGTTTGAAGTTGCGCAAAGAGACGCGGACAGTTAGAGCACTCTAGCCGCCGCCCTTTCTCTGCGTCTCTTTTCGGGGCCCGCATTTTCAAAAGCTTGTATCTCAACTCCCGTTAGAGATAACGAAAAACTTTCAACTAATGAAATGTTCCTAATAAGAAGGGCTACATTTTGTTAGTTGACCATTTTTTGATAGCTCTTACGAGAACCGAGATATAGCAGTTTTAGTTAGAGACGCTGAGAATGGGGGCTCGCCACTTCAAACGCCTGTATCTCGGCTAGTTTAAGAGCTATCAAAAAATTATCAACTAATGAAATGTAGCCCTTGTTAAGAGCTACATTTCACTAGTTGACTATTTTTTGATATCTCCAACGGGAAAGGAGTTATAGGTCATTCAAATCCAGGCTTACCTAACATATTGCTCCTTGAACGCTTTATACAATTTCTCACTATACAGCATCAGCTCCTTTTCGATATCCTGCTTCCATTCTTCTTCCTCTGCAAGCATATTGATAATCCACCCCAAAATTCCAAAAAAAAAGGACAAACCATTATGATTGATCTTATAAATGAGATTACTCCTCATCTCAGCTATCGTCTTCCTTCCCGTCTCCTTCAACCGATCCTCATTTGGCGACTCGAGTGTATAGAAAATCCACGCGCCGATGGTTGCGTAGATGCACACGCAGACGACGAGTACGATGTGCGGTAGGGCGAGCTTCGCGTACTTTCGCACATTTTGCAAGGTTGTCGTGTTCTCGTCGTCGTCGGGTCGGGCGCTCTCGAGTAGGCCCTGTGAAAAAAAATTAGTATGACTTCTCTGCGCTCTCTACTATCTGGTAGCTCTAGTTGGGTAAGCCTTAAACGGTTATCACTTTTTCTAAAATAGAGAGAGAGAGAGAGAGAGAGCGCGCAGACAGTTAGACAGTCTAGCTTCTCTGCGCACTCTAGCTTAACTTCAAAGGGCTATAACTCGAGAACCAAAAAAGCTAGAAAAAAGTTGCAAGAGACAAAAATGATCAGCTTAAAATTCTCTATCGATTTGTATAGAAATTGAAGAATTTTGATGATTTTGAATTTTTTGGATTTTATGAAAAAAAAATTGTTCCATTAAAAAACAATTTTGATTGAAAAGGGGTTTAGCTAGCTTAGCTTAGATAGCTAATCTTAAATCGTAAATCAATATCATAAAGCTTAAGCCATGCAACGCGGTCAAGCTTTGCAACTACAGTATCTTTTAAGCACCATCCTAGCCTAACTACCCTAAAAACTTTTACCTAGCATTTTTTATAATCTGAAATAGGTTGGAACAGCTGTTCTGAGCATTTTCATAAGAAATTAGGCACTTTTTGAAAAATGTGAATTTTGGACTCCTCTCGGACAAAATTTTTTTTTTGAAATTTTGAAATTTTATTAGCTAGATCGATGTGTTTTTGTACCCTGAGCAACTTTTTCTCTTGGAACAACCCTTGAAAATCACTCTAAACCCCCTAAATCCAGGAAAAACGGAATTTAAGCTGTGTACTCCTCGTGGACAATTTGAAAAGTTTTTTTTTGATTTTCTAGCATTTTTAGTGCCTGAAATAACTTAAAATAGCTATTCTGAACATTTTCATAAGAAATTAGGGACTTTTTGAAAAATGTGAATTTTGGACTCCTCGTGGACAAAATTTTTTTTCGAAATTTTGAAATTTAAAAACATAGATCGATGTATTTTTGTATTCTGAGCAACTTTTTCTCTTGGATCAACCCTTGAAAATCAGTTTAAACCCCTTAAATTGGGGAAAACTAAATTTAGGCTGTGTACTCCTCGTGGACAATATTTTCAGGTTTTTTCGATTTTTTTTTAATTTTCGGCATTTTTTAGAGCTTAAAATTGGTTAGAAGAGCTAATTTAAACAGTTTCCTTTACAAGTGATGACTTTTCGAAAAATGTGAATTTTGGACTCCTCTCGGACAAAATTTTTTTTTCGAAATTTCAAATTTTAAAAACATAAATCGATGTATTTTTGTATTCTGAGCAACTTTTTCTCTTGACGCAACTCTTGAAAATCACTCTAAACCTCCTAAATCAAGGAAAAACTGGATTTAGGCTGTGTAGTCCTCGTGGACAATTTTTTTCTTCGTGGTTATTATCTTTGAAAATGCTAAAATTTCAAAAAAAAATCGAAAAAAAAATTGTCCACGAGGACTACAAAATCCTAAATTCAGTTTTTTCTCAATTAAAAAAAAATAAAAAAGTTACCTCAATCTCCTTAAAATCCTCCATTCAAGTCATTTGTAAAAGCAATTGTCTAGGTCCTTCGTGGCTGAAACTACCGGGGGGAGAGCTGCGTCTAAAAAATAATTTTTTTTTTTTTTTTTTTTTTTGAGAAGAAGAAGATGGAAAATAAAATAGGAAATTCTTAATTAAAAAATAGGGACTTTCGAAGACGGCCCGCCGCCAAATTCAAAATTCTGACATCTGTAGTTGGAAAGAGAGTCGCCTTCTCGTCAGAAATTCATTGGGACCCCCTTCTCTCCCTTAGCTTCTCTCTCTCTCTCTCTCTCTCTCTCTCTCTCTCTCTCTCTCTTTCTCTCTCGCTTTTCGCGTTTTCTCTCAGACTAAGGGACCATTGAATTGATGGAGGGGGGTGCCCCAGAGCACAAATAAAATGAGTTGGTTAGTAGGGAGACTAGGAATTGGAAAATATCGGTCTCCGAAAAAGGCAAGAAGAAGACAAAAAAAAATATATTATACAGCCCTTTTCTCTGATCAAACATCAGATACTCTTTGGATGAGATAGATTTATCTGGTAAATGAGGTTACTAAGAATTGAGATTGGAAAAAAAAATTCTGGTTATGCGGGATAGATAATAAGAACTTTTTTTCTTGAAAAAACCAGTTTTTTTAGCTAAAAAATAAAGTTCAGGTTTTGTAGTCCTCGTGGACAAAATGGACAAAAATTTTTTTTCGAAAGTTCAAATTTTAAAAAGATAGATCGATGTATTTTTGAATTCTGAGCAACTTTTTCTCTTGGACCAACCTTTGAAAATCACTCTAAACCCCCTAAATCCGGGAAAAACTGAATTTAGGATTTGTAGTCCTCGTGGACAAAAATTTTTTTTTCGAAAATTCAAATTTTAAAAAGATAGATCGATGTATTTTTGAATTCTAAGCAACTTTTTCTCTTGGACCAACCCTTGAAAATCACTCTAAACACCCTAAATCCGGGAAAAACGGAATTTAGGTTGTGTACTCCTCGTGGACATTTTTTTTCCGGTTTTTTCGAATTTTTAACATTTTCTAGAGTCTGAAATAGCTTGGAACAGCTATTCTGAGCATTTTCATAAGAAATTAGGGACTTTTCCAAAAACTTGAATTTTGTAGTCCTCGTGGAAAAAATTTTTTTTTCGAAAATTAAAATTTTAAAAACATAGATCGATGTATTTTTGTACCCTGAGCAACTTTTTCTCTTGGACCAACCCTCGAAAATCACTCTAAACCCCTTAAAATAGAGAAAAACTCAATTTAGGCTGTGTACTCCTCGTGGACAACTTTTTTTTGATTTTTTAAAATTTCCAAACAAACTAAAAATTTTACTGTCTTTCTAGCTTATTAGATTTGAAGAGTTGAAGAACTGAAGAGAGCGCAGACAGTTAGAGAGACTAGCTTCTCTGCGCTCTCCCCCTCTCTTCTCCTAAACTTCAAAGGGCTATAACTCGCGAACCAAAAGAGCTAGAAAAAAGTTGCAAGAGACAAAAATGATCAGCTTCAAATTCTCTATCGATTGGTATAAAAATCAAGAGATTTTGATGGTTTTGAATTTTTCATGGTTTTACATCCGAACTTTCTTAGGTTCAAAAAAGCCTTTAGCTTGGTGTTAGCGTTGTAAATTTTCAAAAATTGTCCACAAGGACTACACCAGTGTCACAAAAACCCTAAGCTCCAAAAAAATCCAAAAAAAAGTGAACTAATTCCAGTCTTGCCTAAAGACAGGCTCAAAAAAAAAAGAAGTTTCTCCTAATCTATGCAAAGAACCAAAACAAATCGCTTCTTCTTTTTCTCCTTCTTCTTACTTCCAAAAAAGGATATATATATAAGAGGAGGAAAAAGAAAAACGAGGTGCACTTGTTTAGAAAGACAAGCTTTCCGGGTGGCTGGACTTGAAGGGAAAGAGAGAGAGAGAGAGAGAGAGAGAGAGAGAGAGAGAGAGAGAGAGAGAGAGAGAGAGAGAGAGAGAGAGAATGTGTGTGTGTGGCGAAGATAAATGAAGAGCAATCTGGACCCCTTTTAAATTTTTTTGTTGTTGAGAGAGAGGCATCCTACCGGATATATAAGGGAGAATTTAAAATAGGACTTTTAAAGAAGAAAAGGGATTTGGAAAGGTTAGACTGGGGGAAAAGATAAAATTTATTGTCTAGCCTTAGAATTTCTAGCTTTTGCAAGAGAAAAAAAAGTATTTTTTGGGATTTATAAACATAAAGTTGTTAAATTTAGGAAAATGGAACAAAGCTCCTAGTTCGAGGGCTCATAACTCAGTTCCTGTTAGAGATATCGAAAAAGTGTCAACTAACAAAATGTAGCTTATAATAAGGACTACATTTCATTAGTTAACTATTTTTTGATACCTCTTAAACTAGCAGAGATACACTAATTCTAAAAAATCTGCTTTCGTTCCTCTGCGCACTCTCTTTTTTTCCTAGCCTAACTTTAAACGCTTATATCTCGACTAGTTTAAAAGCTATCAAAAAAGTGTCAACTAATGAAATATAGCCCTAATTATGAGCAATATTTCATTAGTTGACACTCTTTTGATAGCTCTAATGGGAACTGAGTTATGATCCTTTGAACATTCCTCCCATGATCATTATCTATAAAGTTAAAAGATGGAAGAGAAAAAGAAAAAATGTAAAATTAATGACTGAAGTGAGCGGAGTCATTTTAGCTCCGTTCCTTTTTAATCTTCACATTTTTTTTCAAAATTCGATTTTCTTAAATGTTAAGATTTAAGATATAGCAATGTGAAGTTGGGTTCGTTATTAATATCTAGCTTAAAAAGGGGCGGAGCTTAGATAACCCCGGCCATTTCCTCAATAAAAATATCGAATTTGATAAGGAGCCTTTAAACTAAGACAGAACCAAAAATTGGATCTATTTTTGCAAATGGCCCTTTTCAAATGTGTCGTTAAACTAACAGTCTAAAAATCCAGTCATAACCGAGTTAGTCGTACAGGTGGTGAACTGTAAAAAAAAAAGTAAACGCGCTCTAATGACAATTATTTTTTCTAGCAAGTAGAGTTTAAATTTCCTATAATAGTTAACTGGTCTCAAAAAAAAAAAATTAAATGTGAAAATTAATTTAAACTGTAGTAAAATTCACTATGATCGGAACTAAAGTTTTTGTAGTTAGTAAGAAAATTCATCTACAAAATCATTGATTTCAGTAAATTTAAACTTTTCTCGAGATTCCTTAGCTCACAGCGCCCCACATCGGGAATCGCGGGGAAAATTTCATTCAAATGGTGCTCTAGGGCGCGTTTGCTTGCGCGTGTAAAATCAACTGAAATTTAAAAAACAATTAAAAATTGTTCGGTTTTCCGCATTCTATTCGTTTCCTGCTGAACAGGAACAGACGGGACCACCTAACTTTTTTGAAGAATCCATTTTTCAACATTTTTATATAAAAAACATTGCAAATAAACCTATTTTGAAGCTTATTTTGAAGTTTTTCGATCGCCTATTCTTAAATTCTACTGAAAAACGCGAAATAGTTGTGATTTAGGTTATTTAAAAATTGAATTATATCAATTAAAAAATATTCCAATGATTTTTGTCTCCTAAATCCATTTTGAAAGAAAATTTTTGAGAAAAACATAAAATTTGAAAAAAAAATTTTTTTTCGAAAATTTGATAAATAGACTTTTAAACAATCGCTGATCTGGTTTTTGCACTTTTCCGTAACTTTTTTTAACATTTCTGGAGCCTAATTTCGAAAAAATTTTAGGACGATTTTCAAAAGCTCTGATTTATCGATTAATGAGTATTAATCGGGGGTTTTTGGTGATTTTACTATGTTTTTCATTTGAATTTTTCAGAAATAATCGAAAAATTATGTCAAAATGACGTCCAGGGGGTTTAAAAAGAACTGATCAACAAACGCGCCCCAGCGCACCATTTGAATGAAATTTTTACCGCGATTCCTGACGTGGGGCGCTGTGATAGCTTTAACTACAAT
Source organism: Caenorhabditis wallacei (assembly GCA_963932035.1). NCBI lineage: Eukaryota > Metazoa > Nematoda > Chromadorea > Rhabditida > Rhabditidae > Caenorhabditis > Caenorhabditis wallacei. The sequence goes on from OZ009934.1 coordinate 1,557,090, forward strand.
ATCAAGCTAAAACTAGCTTCACTAGACTATAGTCTACACTTTTTTTGAAAAACTTTTTTTTTAAAAAGAATCTTACCAAAATCCTATTTTACCTGACTTTTTAAAAAGTGTCTTATCAAAATTTGGGCAGGTTTATCAATTCAAACTAATTTTTTTTAAAAATTATATTATTTTAATCTAAAAGTAAGGTAGTAATAAAAAAGCTAAACATTATTAATTTTCATATAGAGCGCAGAGAAGCTAGAACTATTCTAAATTAGTAACTTTCAACAAAATTCAAATTTTAAACAATCCTACCAAAAAAAAAACATTTTTTCTGAACCTAACAATTTCCCTTGTCAATTCCTAATAATCAAAATAATCCAATCTAAAAAGAAATCTAAATAAAACCCCCCAAAATCCCCCCTTAGCCAAAGAAATAGAGACTACTAATGAAGCATAAAAGTGCACACACCAAAACTAAGTAAAAAGTGTCACACCACAAAAATGGGAGAGAAAAAAGAAAGAAGGAGTTTTTATTGGCGCAATGCATAGGGGAGACTAGTAGTGTAGCAAAAAGGGACCAGTTTTCTGGTGGGGCTCTTTTCGGGAAGAAGGGGGGGAAGCTGCGCACACACACACACACACACACACAAAAACTCTTCTCCTATACTATCTCTCGCTTTTATATTAGAAAACGTCCATGGGTCCCCTCCCCACTAGTTGTTAGTATGTATGTGGTTGGGGGGGAGGGAGCTATGGGAGAGAGAGAGAGAGAGAGAGAGAGAGAGAGAGAGAAAAAGAAAGACACTCACGCGCAATTACAGCTCTCGCCTTTTTCTTCTTCTCCACTTTTCAATCATGACGATGACAGACAGGACCACCACTCATCATCATTGTCTCTCAACTCTCTCTCTTTTGTTGAGAGAGAGAGAGAGAGAGAGAGAGACACCATTTAAATTCCTTGGCTAAGGGGTACGGGGCTATAAAGGGTGCCGAAAACGTGCCCGGTTTACAACTAGCAGAGATAGCTTTAAAGCTAAGCGAGAGAGAGAGAGCGCAGACAGTTAGAGCGCCGCACTTTCCCTGCGTCTCTTTTTGGGGGCGCTCTTTTTCAAACCCCTGTACCTTGGCTCCTGTGATAGATATCAAAAAATGGTCAACTAATGAAATGTAGTCCTTAAAATGGGCAATATTTCATTAGTTGACAATTTTTTGATAGCTCTGACAGGAGCGAAGTTATGGGCGTTTGAAGTTGCGCGCCCTTTGAAGGAGAGCGCAGAGAAACGAGGGCACCTTTTTTAGACTGATTGTATCTCGGCTAGCTTAAGAGATATCAAAAAGTTGTCAACTAATGAAATGTAGCCCTTATTACGAGCCATATTTCATTAATTGAAAGTTTTTCGATAGCTCTAACAGGGGCGAAGTTATGGCCATTTGAAGTTGCGCGCCCCTTGAAAGAGAGCGCAGAGAAACGAAAGCAGGTTTTTTAGAATTAGTGTATCTCGGCTAGTTTAAGAGCTATCAAAAAAGTGTCAATTAATGAACTGTAGCCCTTAAAACGGGCAATATTTCATTAGTTAGAAGTTTTTTGATAGCTATGACGGGAACCGAGCTATGACCTCTAGAACTTTGGTTCCATAAAAAAGGCCATAATAGCTAAGTTAAGTAGGTAAACGCGCTCTATTGCTAAATTTGAGCTTAGTAGGTCTAAAAGCCATTGCTAGCATAGCTAAACTCTTGGGACACTATCAAAAAATGCAAATGCGCTCTAATGCTAATAGGGGCAAGCTAGCCTTGGCTAGTTAGGTAAGCGCGCTCTGCTAGACTAGCTAAGTTTCCCTAGCTATGCAAATGCGCTCTATTGATATTCCTAAGCTATTTGGGCTGGTCTCTCTTAGCTTCTCTCTCTCTCTCTCTCTCTCTCTCTCTCATTTCTCTCTCTCTCTCTCTCTCTCTCTCTCTCTCTCTCTCTCCTTTCCTATTAAAAATTAAAATTTCCAAAAAAAATTTTCCAGATATCCAGATGTCCAAAACCAAAAAAAAAAAAAAAAGACGAAACTACAAAAAGTGACGTACACGTGTCAGAACGATCATCTTTTCTCTCTCTGGCTGAGAATTCTCCAAGGAATTACCCCCTTTTTCTTTTTTTTTTTTTGACTTGACTACATTTTTTTTCTTGCTCAGAATAAGGGAAATATGATCTGAGCAATTTTTAGAGTGCACATAGTACATAGAATAGTCGGAAAAAGGTCGAAGTTCCCTCGTGCATTATTTATTTATTGTGTTTTGTAGTCCTTTTGGACAATTTGAGGTTAATAAATATTTTAAAATGTTCTAAAGACTTTTCCATGCTTTAAAATGTATTTTTTTTCGTTCAATTTAAAGAAATTTGGCTGAAATCAAAGAAACTATTTTTAAACTCACGCCAAAAATCGCTGTGCAATAGAGCGCATTTGCATTGTTTATTGCAAAATTAACCGTTTTTAAACAGAAAATAATCAATTTCTCGCTATTTTTAGTCGATTTTTTTGGTTTTTTCTTGATTTTCTAGTTAAAAATAACAGATTATGTCATTTAAAGCAAGATTTATTTCCTTTATTTCCAGAATGGTCCCGAACACTTCAAAAAACAAAAATGGAATAATCACTCGAACAACATTCGATTTAAAAAAGGATTTGAAGTAAATTCCAGGGGAATCACAGAAAAATCAATAATTAAAACGTTCAGATTCCAAAAACTAACGTCGCTGACGAATTTGACGGTTCAAAATGGTGAAATGTTGGCGGCGATCAGCGAGAAGGTGTTGGTTCATTGGAGTGATGGGAAAGGCGAACGACATCAAGGTTTTTGGGCTAAAAAAACTAAAAAATATAGAAAAAACTGTTTAAATCGAAAAAAAGCTTAATTTAAGTCAGAAAAAGTTAATTGAAGCCAAAAAAGCTTATTCTAAGGCTAAAAATGGGGGTTTAATCAGCAAAAGTGGACTTGAAATCGTAAAAATCAATTTAAAACCAGGAAATACTTATTTTAAGCTAAAAATAGCCATTTTTAACCGAAAAAAAGACAAAAAACTAGATTTTTAAGCCAATAATGACCATTTTAACCCAAAAATAAGTCATTTTATGGTTAAAATGGTCATTATTGTCTTAAAAATGACCATATTTGGTCAAAAAAGCGAATTTAAAGACTGAAATTAATAATTTTGAGCTAAAATTTGATATTTTCAGCTTAAAAAGTAAGTTCCATGTGATTTTAAGCCGAAATTAATCCCAAAGTCAATTTTTAGGCTAAAAACAACGATTTCAAGCCCTTAAAAGTGCATTTTTAACACAAGTTCGGTATTTTTTGGTCAAAAATGACTATTTTCAGGTTTCTAATGGTTAAAAACTGAATTTTAACCAAAAACCACAGTTTAAGGTCAAAAATACCCATTTCAGGCTAAAAATTGGCTATTTTAAGTCACAAATAAGTCATTCCAAGCAGAAAAATAAAGATTTTAAGCCAGAAATAGTCATTTTAAGACAAAAAGGAGGATTTTATGTCAAAAATAGCCAATTTGAGGGTTTTGTTTGGCAAAATAACAGTTTTTTCCTTAAAAAGGCTGGAAAATGGATTTCCAGGCTACAAAATGACTATTTTGAGCCAAAACCAAGCAAAAAATCTATTGAAAGTTAAAAAAAACCAATTTAAGCTAAAAAATTCCATTTTCGGTCGGAAATCGACTATTTTATGGCTAAAAAAGTCAATTTTACTGCTAAATTAGGTTGAAAATAGGGATTTTAAACCAAAATTTAGCCATTTTTAACCAAAAACACTTGAAAAATAGCCATTTTAAGCTTAAAGGGGACCGAAACCAAGTTAAAAACCTATTTAAGCTTAAAAAATACCATTTTCACACTTAAAATCGCTATTTTAAGCTCAAAAAAGTCGATTTTACTGCTAAATCAGGTTAAAAATAGGGATTTTAAGCCAAAATTGGCCATTTTTAACCAAAAACACTCGAAAAATAGCTATTTTACGCCTAAAAATGACTATTTCAAGTCAAAACCAAGCTAAAAACCTATTTAAAGTTTAAAATATCTGTTCTAAGCTAAAAAAATACCATTTTAACCCTGAAAAAGTTGATTTCAAGCTTATATCAAGCTGAAAATAGGGATTTTAAACCAAAATTTAGCCATTTTTAACCAAAAACGCTCGAAAAATATTCATTTTAAGCTTAAAAATGATGATTTTAAGCCAAAACCAAGCTAAAAACCTATTAAAGCTAAAAAAGACAATTTTAATCCTGAAAAAGTTCATTTTAAGCTTATATCAAACAGAAAATAGGGATTTTAACCGAAAAAACTTGTAAAATAGTCATTTTAAGCTTAAAAATGAAGCTGTTAGGCCAAAAATGACTAATTTAAGTTGAAAAAGCCGAAAAATCTATTCCAAACCCCCCAAAACCCTTCATTCCAGAAATACCACTCCCACTCCAACCCCCAGACCATGTTGCCCATATCCATCTCTCCCGCACGGGCTTCCACGCAATCATCTCCTCCAAACTCGGACATAATTTCTATGTTCATCTGAAATCAAACACTATTCATCACATCAAAAAACTCAGATGTCAAGTGACGGCAGTCGGATGGAATCCAGATTTCTCGAAAGAAACCGATTACACTGGACCAATTCTTTTGGGAAGTATTCAGGGATCTGTGATTGAATTGAATGTGGGAAGTAATGGAATGGTGACGTGTTTGAAGGAGTTGACGGGACAAGTGGCTTTGATGGCTGAGCAACGAGTCGCTAGTGGAGGACAGGGACCAGCTGCCGCTATTACTGATATTCAGGTGAGCAGGGGTAGGAGCTAGCTTAGTTTTTGAAGTGGCGTGAGATTGAAGTCGCTTGAAGTGGCGCGGTTTTACAATGGTTTCGAGATAGCGTAGTCTTTGAAGTAGCTTTGGTTTTAACCTAGCGCGGTTTGAAGTAGCGTGAGCGATTTTAAACCAAAAATTTAGATTTTTAAGCCTAAAAATGAGCGCAGAAAACCCCATTTTAAATCTATTTTAAGTCTAAAAAGTATCGATTTCAATCCCAAAAATAGCGACTTTTAGCCAAAAAATGGCCTAATTTGAGCCAAAAAACGACCTATTTTAAGCCTAAAATTGGAATTTTTAAGTCTAAAAGATACGTTAACTAAGCCGAAGATAGCCCTTTTTAGGCGTGAAAATGACTCATTTTAAGCTAAAAAAGTATATTTTAAACCAAAAATTGACTATTTTAAGCCCGAAAACTGACCTATTTTAAGTAAAAAAGGCTTATTTCAAGCCTAAAAAGGTCTATTTTTGTCTAAAAATGGCTTATTTTAAGCATAAAAATAGCAATTTCACGTCTAAAAGTGTCCTATTTTAACCCTGAAAATGGCTGATTTTAAGACTAAAATTAAAAAAGGCTTGAATTTGGCTTTTTTAAGCCTAAAAAGCCTCATTTCTGGGCTGAAAATAGCTTATTTTAAGCCGAAAAAATGACTTTTTTAATCCTAAAAATCGCCATTTTAAGCCTAAAAACGGCATAATTTAACCTCGAAAATAGCCATTTTTAGCCTTGAAAATGGCCAATTTTAAGCCTAAAATGATCTATTTTACGCCAAAAATAACCTTTTTTAGCCCAAAAATACAAAAAATAGCCTATTTCAAGTTTAATAATGGTCTAAAAATGGATTATTTTAAACCTACTTCAACCCAAAAAGGCTATTTTCAAGCCTAAAAATGAGCTATTTCAAGCTTAAAAACAACCATTTTCAATCCAAAAAACCCCCTTAATTCCAGCTCTTCCAACTCTCGGACGACGACACGACAAAATCCAAAAAATGGATGGTTATCATTGCCCAAATGGCCCGTCTCATCGTCCTCTCCACCGACACAGAACCCCCAGCTCCAGCTGTTAAACTCGGCGGTTTCACAAGCTCCGCCTCCCTCCAGGCGGGCCTTATGAACCTGAATCTAGCCGAACCGCCCCCGCAAACGACATTCCATCCGTTATTCCAATCCCCTTTGGTTCATACAATAAGCTCATCGAAATTTTCGGAGAAATTCAAAAATCACGGATTTCTGACGATGCATCCGACGATATCGGAGCCAAAGAGATACGCGTGGCTATCGCCGGATGGGATATCGATTGGGAAGGTTAACGTTTATGCGGAGAGGATACAGGATGTGCTTGTCGAGGAGTTTAATATCGAGTAAGTCGTGCCGGAAGTGTGCCGAGGCTTAGGCTAGGCTTAGGCTAGTTTAGGCTAGTTTAGGCTAGTTTAAGCTAGTTTAAGCTAGCTTCTAGTTTAGGCTACCTTAAGCTAGTTTAGGCTAGTTTAGGCTAGTTTAGGCTTAGGCTAGCTTAGGCTAGTTTAAGCTAGTTTATTCTAATTTAGGTTAGTTTAGGCTAGTTTAGGCTAGGTTAAGCTAGTTTAGGCTACCTTAGGCTAGTTTAGGCTAGTTTAGGCTAGTTTAAGCTAGTTTAGGCTACCTTAGGCTAGGCTAGTTTAGACTAGTTTAGGCTAGGTTAGGCTAGTTTAGGCTAGTTTAAGCTAGTTTAAGCTAGTTTAGGCTAGTTTAGGCTAGTTTAGGCTAGCTTAGGCTAGTTTAGTCTAGTTTAGGCTAGTTTAGACTACCTTAGGCTAGTTTAGGCTAGCTTAGGCTAGTTTAGGCTAGTTTAGGCTAGTTTAAGCTAGTTTAGGCTACCTTAGGCTAGGCTAGTTTAGACTAGTTTAGACTAGTTTAGGCTAGGTTAGGCTAGTTTAGGCTAGTTTAAGCTAGTTTAGGCTAGTTTAGGCTAGTTTAGGCTAGTTTAGGCTAGCTTAGGCTAGTTTAGGCTACCTTAGGCTAGTTTAGGCTAGTTTAGGCTAGTTTAAGCTAGTTTAGGCTACCTTAGGCTAGGCTAGTTTAGACTAGTTTAGGCTAGGTTAGGCTAGTTTAGGCTAGTTTAAGCTAGTTTAAGCTAGTTTAGGCTAGTTTAGGCTAGTTTAGGCTAGCTTAGGCTAGTTTAGTCTAGTTTAGGCTAGTTTAGACTACCTTAGGCTAGTTTAGGCTAGCTTAGGCTAGTTTAGGCTAGTTTAGGCTAGTTTAAGCTAGTTTAGGCTACCTTAGGCTAGGCTAGTTTAGACTAGTTTAGGCTAGTTTAGGCTAGTTTAGACTAGTTTAGACTAGTTTAGGCTAGGTTAGGCTAGTTTAGGCTAGTTTAAGCTAGTTTAGGCTAGTTTAGGCTAGTTTAGGCTAGTTTAGGCTAGCTTAGGCTAGCTTAGGCTAGTTTAGTCTAGTTTAGGCTAGTTTAGACTACCTTAGGCTAGTTTAGGCTAGGTTAGGCTAGTTTAGGCTAGTTTAGGCTAGTTTAAGCTAGTTTAGGCTACCTTAGGCTAGGCTAGTTTAGACTAGTTTAGGCTAGGTTAGGCTAGTTTAGGCTAGCTTAGGCTAGTTTAGGCTAGCTTAGGCTAGTTTAGGCTAGTTTAGGCTAGTTTAGGCTAGCTTAGGCTAGCTTAGGCTAGGCTAGTTTAGACTAGTTTAGACTAGTTTAGGCTAGGTTAGGCTAGTTTAGGCTAGTTTAAGCTAGTTTAGGCTAGTTTAGGCTAGTTTAGGCTAGTTTAGGCTAGCTTAGGCTAGCTTAGGCTAGTTTAGTCTAGTTTAGGCTAGTTTAGACTACCTTAGGCTAGTTTAGGCTAGCTTAGGCTAGTTTAGGCTAGTTTAGGCTAGTTTAAGCTAGTCTAGGCTACCTTAGGCTAGGCTAGTTTAGACTAGTTTAGGCTAGGTTAGGCTAGTTTAGGCTAGCTTAGGCTAGTTTAGGCTAGCTTAGGCTAGTTTAGGCTAGTTTAGGCTAGCTTAGGCTAGCTTAGGCTAGTTTAGTCTAGTTTAGGCTAGTTTAGACTACCTTAGGCTAGTTTTAAGCTAGTTTAGGCTATTTTAGGCTTAGGCAACCTTAGGCTAGTTTAGGCTACCTTAGGCTAGGCTAGTTTAGACTAGTTTAGGCTAGGTTAGGCTAGTTTAGGCTAGCTTAGGCTAGTTTAGGCTAGCTTAGGCTAGTTTAGGCTAGTTTAGGCTAGTTTAAGCTAGTTTAGGCTACCTTAGGCTAGGCTAGTTTAGACTAGTTTAGGCTAGTTTAGGCTAGCTTAGGCTAGTTTAGGCTAGTTTAGGCTAGTTTAGGCTAGCTTAGGCTAGTTTAAGCTAGTTTAAGCTAGTTTAAGCTAGTTTAGGCTACCTTAGGCTAGGCTAGTTTAGGCTAGTTTAGGCTAGTTTAGGCTAGTTTAGGCTAGCTTAGGCTAGTTTAGGCTAGTTTAGGCTAGTTTAGGCTAGCTTAGGCTAGTTTAGGCTAGCTTAGGCTAGTTTAGGCTAGTTTAGGCTAGTTTAAGCTAGTTTAGGCTACCTTAGGCTAGGCTAGTTTAGACTAGTTTAGGCTAGGTTAGGCTAGTTTAGGCTAGGTTAGGCTAGTTTAGGCTAGCTTAGGCTAGTTTAGGCTAGTTTAGGCTAGTTTAGGCTAGTTTAAGCTAGTTTAGGCTACCTTAGGCTAGGCTAGTTTAGACTAGTTTAGGCTAGGTTAGGCTAGTTTAGGCTAGGTTAGGCTAGTTTAGGCTAGCTTAGGCTAGTTTAGGCTAGTTTAGGCTAGTTTAAGCTAGTTTAGGCTACCTTAGGCTAGGCTAGTTTAGACTAGTTTAGGCTAGTTTAGGCTAGTTTAGGCTAGCTTAGGCTAGTTTAGGCTAGCTTAGGCTAGCTTAGGCTAGTTTAGGCTAGTTTAGGCTAGTTTAGGCTAGCTTAGGCTAGCTTAGGCTAGTTTAGTCTAGTTTAGGCTAGTTTAGACTACCTTAGGCTAGTTTAAGCTAGTTTAGGCTAGGTTAGGCTACCTTAAACTAGTTTAGTATAGCTTAGGCTAGTTTAGGCTAGTTTAGGCTAGTTTAGGCTAGTTTAGGCTTGTTTAGGCTAGTTTAGGCACACTTCCGGCACACCCACGCTTTTTCAGACATCGCCTAATCGAAGGACGCCTGGAACCACCCACTGGGATCGCCCTAACCGACTACCATATCCTCCTAGCCTATTCCACCCGTGTCCTCGCCCTATCCCTCCTCCCCCCACACAACGTGGCATTCGAGGATCCATGGAATCCAGAATACGGTCAAGCCTTGGGATTTGTAACGGATACGACGACAGAATTCGTTTGGATGTACACGGGAATGGCGGCGATGAAATATGGGACCAATGATGAGGCTAGATACATTTGGAAGGCCTATTTGGATAGGGGAGACTATGCAAAGGCGCTCCAAATAGCTAGAACTCGAGTGGCTATTGAACCGGATGCATTGGAAATGGTATTGAGGAAACAAGCCGATTTTTATATTCAGGAGAAAAAGTTGGTCTTTTTTTTTTTTGAAATTTCGAGGGATGCGGGATAGATAATAAGAAATTTTTTTCGATTTTTACAGTTTTTAGTAGCTAGATCGATGTATTTTTGAATTCTGAGCAACTTTTTCTCTTGGATCAACCCTTGAAAATCACTCTAACCCCCTTAAAATAGCGAAAAACTAAAATTTAGGTTTTGTAGTCCTCGTGGACAATCTTTTTTTTTTTTTTTTTGAAGTAAAAAAGTTAAGGGTGACCGAGTTTGTCGGATCCTAGGCCACTTAGCTAAGCTTTTTACCTAAAAAAAAAAAGTTCGGCCACGGAACTTTCTAGGCCATCAAAACTAAAAAAAAAATAGGTGATGGCCTAGAAAATCCTCTTCCATGGGGAATAAGCCTTTTCGAAATCGCGCTACGTGGAAGAGGATTTTCTAGGCCATGGTTTTGGTGGCCTAACTTTTTGGTTGGCTGGCCTAGGCCCTCCACCAAAAAAGTTCGGCCACGGAACTTTCTAGGCCATCAAAATTAAGCTATTTTTGGCTAAAAAATAAAGGAAAATTAGGGCGTGGCCTAGGATCCGACAAGCTCGGCCACGCTTTTTTTTAACTTGTCGGATCCTAGGCCACACTCTAACCAGATCCTCGGCCACGCTATAAACCCATTTTTCTTTACAGTTTCACGGCGGCCGCCGAAATCCTGGCCCAATCCTCCGAACCATTTGAAAGTGTCGTCTTAAAATTCCTAACAAACTCATCGGAACGTAAAATGGGATTGAAAACTCTCTTGGACAAAAAGCTTGAGAGATTGACGAGACATGAGGATAAAATGAGAAGAGACGCCTTAGTGATGTGGCTTCTAAACGTTCAGTTGGAAGAGTTAGCTGAGATGAGAAGGCTAGGCCAGGCGGAGAAGCTAAGAGATACTACTGACCATGTTCAGAGGTATTTCATGAGGAAAAATGTGGTCGAATCGATACAGACTAATCGAGAAGCGGTCTATCGAATGTGCGTCGCCCACGCGGATTTCGAAATGCAATTGTTCTTCGCCCATGCAGTTAAGGATTTAAGGACGGAAATTGAGATTTTGATGCTAAGAGAACAATATATTGAAGTGTTGGAGCTTCTGAAATCTCAAAGGATCTCTGAATTGACTTATGAGATGCTTCCATTGCTCATCGAACACATTCCCAAACAGATTATTGTGTTTTTGGTGCAAAACTCTGAGATAAGCCCACAGAAAGTGACGCCGTGTATATCGTTGTGTGTGAAGAATTTGGAGATGGCTATTCCGGCGATTAAGTATTTGGAAACGGTTTTTAAGGTTAGCTACTCTTTGGGAGGGGGGAAGTAGATTGAAGTAGCTTAGGTTTTTTGAAGTAGCGTGAAGTGGCGTGGTTTTAGAGAAACTTGAAGTAACTTGGCTTTTTTTGGAGTAGCTTGAAGTAGAGCTGTTTTAGAGGAAGTTTGAAGTAGCGTGGTTTTTCGAAGTAGCTTGAAGTAGCTTTGATTTTTGAAGTAGCTTAAAGCGTGGTTTTAGAGAAACTTGAAGTAATGTGGCTTTTTTGAAGTCGCGTGGTTTTTGCAGTTGCGCGGTTTTGGATAGCTTGAAGTAGCGCGGTTTTTTAAAGTAGCTTTAAATAGCGTGTGTTTAGAGCAGTTTGAAGTTGCGTTGGTTTTTGACCCAGCTTGAAGTAGCGTGATTTTAAAGAAACTCGAGATAGCTTAGATTCTTGAAGTAGCGTCTGAAGTAGCGTTGGTCTTTGACGTAGCACGGTTTTTGAAGTAGCGTGGTTATACAATAGCTGGAAGTAGCGCAGGATTTTTGAAGTTGCGTGGTTTTTGAAGTAGATTGAAGTAGCTTAAAATAGCGTGTGTTTAGAGCAGCTTGAAGTTGCGTAGGTTTTTTGATTAGCGTTTGAAGTAGCACGGTTCTAGAGCAGTTTGAAGTGACGTAGGTTTTTGAAGTAGCGTGGTTTTGAAGTAGCTTTGAATAGCTTGAAGTAGCGCGGATTTTTTTGAAGTAGCTTGAAGTGGCTTACTCTCATGGAAGAGGAATTTCTAGACCACCAAACTTTGGTAATGGCCTAGAAAATCCTCTTCCACTTCTAACCTCAAAACCGCGCAACTTCAATTTAGCTCAAAATCGCGCTACTTCAAGCTGCTCTAGAATGACGCTACTCCAAAAAACCACGCTACTTCAAACTATTTTAAAAATTACGCTACTTCAAGCTGCTCTAGAACTACGCTACTTCAAGCTACTTCAAAAAATCGAGCAACTTCAAAACTTACGCCACTTCAAGCTACTTCAAAACCGCGCTATTTCAAACTATTTCAAAATTGCGCTATTTCAAGCTACTTCAAAAACTACGCCACTTCAAAAAACCGCGCTACTTCACGCCACTCCAAAAACCATCCCCAAAACTACCGTAACCCCCTCTCTAAAAGTTTCAGAATGCCCATTCCGACCCGAAACTTCTCAAAACCCTTCACAACATTTACATCCACTTAATCTCCAAATTCCGAAAGGACCGACTAATGGGATATCTGGAATCTCATGGAACGAATCGATCCACGATCCCTTATGATTTAGATTTCGCAATGAGAACTTCAGAACAATTCCATTTGGATCAACCAATAGTTTTTCTCTATTGTGTCGCCGGAATGTTCTCCGACGCTGTAGATAAGGCTCTTCAATTCAACGTTGATCTAGCGAAACAATGTGCCCTTCAAATGGAGGAAATGGAATTCGAATGGCTGGAAGAGGATCCCCGATTCATACGCCAGAAGCTAGACGAGAAATCGAAAAAATCGATTTGGCTCAAAATTGGACAATTCTATGTTTCGAGGGGGGATATTGATGGATGTATTGGATTGATTCACGAATCGAATCATCTCATTTCTATACAGGATTTACTTCCGATCATCCCGAAATTCACGAAAATTGGAGCGTTGAAGCCGGTGATTGTTGACTTTTTGAATCGGAATAAGGAGAGATTGGAGAAGTTGGAGAAATCGATGAAGGTAAGCGGAGGGGGGACTAGGTTTTTGAAATTGGTGGCCTAACTTTCTCTAGTGATGACCTAGGATTTTAGCGGCATTTAGAAAGGGTGGTCCAGCTTTTCCCAGGTCATGGCCTAACTTTTTAAGCCATGGCCTAGTTTTCCCAGGTCGTGGCCTAACCTTTCTAGATTGATGGCCAGATTTTGGGGGTTGGTGGCCGAACTTTTATACAAGGTGGCCTAGTTTTCCTAACTCGTGGCCTAGCTTTTGGGGTTGGTGGCCGAACTTTTTTACAAAGTACTTTAGCTTTTTTAAGCCTTGGCCTAACTTTTTAATCCGTGGCCTAGCTTTTCCCAAGCCATGGCCTAACTTTTCCTAACTAATGGCCTAGGATTTTGGCGGCGTTTAAAAAGGACGGCCTAAGTTTTTTGGGTCATTGCCTAACTTTCCTCAATCTTGGCCTAACTATTCCAAATCGTGGCCTAGTTTTCCAAAGTCATGGGCTAACTTTCCCAAGCCGTGGCCTAGGCTTTTCAATAGTTTTTCAAAATGGTGGCCTAGCTTTTCTAGTTGATAGCCTAACTTTCATACTAGGTGGCCTAGGTCTCCCAGGTAGTGCCTAACTTTTCTTAGCCCAATTTTCGGCTGGCCTAACTTCCCAGACTATGGCCTAGGTTTCTTAGCCACTGTCCAAAAAGGTGGCCTAGCTTTTTTAGTTAATGGCCTAACTTTCCCCCTGGCCTAACTTTCTTCTGGACCGACTTTTTTCTGGCCTAACTTCCTCATGGCCTAATTTTTCAAAATATGGCCTAACTTCCCAACCCCATGACCTAACTTTTCCCAACCGAAACCTCTTCCAGGAAGCCACAGACATCGCCTCGGAAATCCGCGACAAACAAGAAAAACTCAAAAACCGTACTACCGTAGTCAAACCGTCCGATGTCTGTTCACACTGCGCCCGTCCCATTTCGGGCCGCCCATTCAACGTTCACTCGTGCCGCCATTTTTTCCACCGGGAATGTCTCGAAACGGCAATGCTTCCATTCTTAAAACGAGATGAGATTCAAAGAATGCGTGGATTGATCGTGGAAGAGGAACGAGTTCTCGGCCAGATGAAGGCCGAACAAATGGCGGGAAATCAAAAAGGGATCGGGGAGAAACAAGAGAAATATTTGAGGATTGCGGCGGCGATTTCGGCGATTGTTGGCGCGGAGTGTCCGCTTTGTGGTGATATTGCTATTTCGTGGGTTTTTTCTTTAATTTTTAGTCGAAAAACGGCGAAAAATGACCCAAAATAGGCCAAAAACGGTTAATTTTAGGTAAAAAATGAAAAAAAAATTTTTTTTTTTGGTACGGTATTTAAAGGCGCATGACGAAATTTGTAGTTGGGTCTCGAGGGGAAAATTTTTTTCTTCATTTTTCGCCATTTTTCGAGAATTTTTTTCTTTTGTCGCCGCCAATTTATCCCTATTTCCAGACTAATTGACAAGCCATTCATGAGCGATCAGGAGTTTGCGGCGGATTTGAATTCGTGGATTTTGTAAATATTTTTTCTTTGACTTTAACGATTTTTTTAATTATTATTTTGCACCCCGAACGTGTACATTTTGCCAAATATATGTGATAATTTTGAAATAAATTATTTTTGCTAATTTTTTTCCAGAAAATTCCATGAAAAATGAGCGGGAATGAGGGATTTTAGGGGAAAAAATGAAAAAAAATAATTTTTGGGGTACGGTTTTTAAAGGCGCATGGTGGAATTTGTCGTTGGGTTTCGACTGGAAAATGATTTTTTTATTTTGGGGAATTTTTAACTTTTTTGGGATTTTTAAGCTTATTTTCAGCTATTCTTACCAGATTTTTAGTCATAGAAATTAAAAATGTATCTATTTTTGATAAAAATTTCTCTGAAAACGCTTTTTGAATGTCAGAATCTGAAAAAAATTGATTTTTCGCTGAAAAAATATTTTTTGAGTTTATGGTATTTTTAAAGGCGCATAGTGGAATTTGTCGATGGGTTTCGCATGGAAAATGATTTTTTTTTCTTTTTTCTTCCAATTTTCGTTTTTTTTTCAGTTTTTTTTCAATTTTTCAGCTCGTTTTTATTTTTATTATTTCCAATTTATTCATTCTCCAAAATAATAAAAAATTCTGATTGTTTTCATATAAAAAAAAATTAATTATTACGATTTTCCGCCACAATATAATATATTTTTTTGTATTTCCTGTTTTTTGTAGTTGCCTTCCTTCCTTTATTCTCCAATTTTCTTTTTTTTCCACTATTTCCCTCTCCAACCAAACCAAAAAATATCGCTTCTAGACTCGCCATTTTCAGAGAAAAAAGCAAACGCGCTCCACGGCGACACCTGTGTTTTTGTAGCCCATTGATCCCCCCATTTCTCGTCGGCTTCCGCGGCGCGACGAGCGAGTTTCGAGGGTGGGAAAATGGCACTTTTTCGGGTTGTTGCTACTTCTTCATCACGCGGCGATTCGGTTGTTTTATAACTTTAGTCGACGACGAGATGTCTTTTTTCTTTCGGAGTCAACCCGAGGAGAATATTGAAATGGCGGAGACTAGTGAGCGGCAAGTCGAGGATGAGCAACCAGGCCCTTCTGAAAGGTGGGATTTATTGAGAAAAATAGGGAAAATCCTAAAATAATATTTTTTATTTCAATTTTATTTAGTTATTTTTGTCTAAAAATCCCTTTAAAAACCGAGAAAATCTGCTAAAATTCATTGAAATTCGACGAAATTCAATATTTTCCGTGAAAAAGATTTAAAAAAAATTACTGTATTTTTAAAGGCGCATACCATATTCTGTCGATGGGTCTCGACTGGAAATCACATTTTTCGGGAATTTTTCATTTTTCCAGGGGAAAACCTGATTTTTTGCCTGAAATTGTTTGATTTTAAGCTATAAAAAGCCATTTTAATATTGAAATTAATTTTTTCTTTGCTGAAAATCGGTTTTTTTCACCTGAAAACATTATTTTTCGACAAAATTAAAAAAAAAAAAAGAAAAATACGGTATTTTTAAAGGCACATACCATGTTTTGTCGATGGGTCTCGACTGGAAATCGGATTTTTTGCAAATTTTTCTTTTTTTTTTTTATGGAAAAATGGGTTTTTTGGATGAAAATCGTTATTTTTTAGCGATAAAAATCAAATTTAAGCTTTAAAATACCTTTTTTCATCAGGAAATGATCAATTTTTATGGAAAATCTGTGATTTTTCAGAAAAAAAAAGAGAATTTTGAGCCAAAATTCAATTTTTTGTTGATTTCTGGCCTAAAAACTCAATTTTCAGTCTAAAAAGCCGGGTTTTTTAACGGAAAAATAGCTTAAAAACCCCCAATTTTTTCATTTTCTGCTAAAATTCCATGTTTTTCATTCCAGACCCAGCTCACCAACACCTCCACCACCAGAATACCATTTCGCCGTTCAAATCACCCATAATTTGATCAGCCGCGTCTCAATAACCGATTGTCGTCCGACGAAGGATCGTTTGAAGGCGCCACTTCGAAACAATAATGATGATATTTTGTTTTGGGAAGAGAATCAACCCGATGAGAGTTTTGCACCGGATATTATGGAAAGGGGTCCGGAGGAGAGTATTGAGAATTTTGAGGCTGGATTTTTTGCGAGAATTTTGAATCGACTTTTGGTGAATGATCATCCGATGGCTGTGCCAAGGAAGAATGTGGTAAGGTGCCGAAACCGTGCCTTTCTTTTGGGGAAGCGTGCCGAAAACGTGCCCCTTTCTTCAAAATTGAGATTTTTAAGCCGATCAAAAAATGGAAATGATAGCTCTCGCTTAGCTCTAGACCATGGCCTAGATTTTCCAAGGTCATGGCCTAGTTTAAAGAAAGCTAACAAGGCCGTTACGAACACGTAAGGTTTTTAATTTTTCTATAAAATCGCACACATATACTTTCAAACACCCTAAACACGAATACCATAGTCGCTATCTGCACAAACTCCTGGAAGTCGGAAATTTTTTTGTCTGAAAATCACTCTGTTTTTTAAGCACTATCGGACTTTATCGCCTACCTCTCTCCTCATTACCTTTCCGGTGACACAAAAAGTGAGCAACGGCGGCCGAGTGGTTAACGGTGGTGTGGGGGAATCTATGCACCCGGGTTCGACTCTTTTTGGCGACTTTTTTCTTTTTATTTTTGGAATACTACTTTTCTAAATTTTTTCAAAATTTTGGCTTTTTCTGGTGTTTTTATTGTTACCATGGGGTTTAAACCCCTTCCAAAAGTGCATATTCAAGTTTTCAGGGAAAATATTTTTTGACCCAAACTTCAATTTTCATGGTCATTGGAGTGTCTCAAAATTTTTCGATTTTTTTTTCGATTTTTTTTTTGAAAAATCATTTGTCGTTTGTCTTTTGATGTTCACTGATTATGTTTTGATACATGTGAAGCTTGTCCTGTTGACTAGGTCAGTCCACAGAACAAAATGTTGAATAGAAGAATGCGTTTTCACTGGTAATTGGCACTTCCAGGCCAATTGAAATCTCACAACATAATAAGTGAACATCAAAAGACAAACGACAAGTGATTTTTCAAAAAAAAAAATCGAAAAAAAAATCGAAAAATTTTGAGACACTCCAATGACCATGAAAATTGAAGTTTGGGTCAAAAAATATTTTCCCTGAAAACTTGAATATGCACTTTTGGAAGGGGTTTAAACCCCATGGTAACAATAAAAACACCAGAAAAAGCCAAAATTTTGAAAAAATTTAGAAAAGTAGTATTCCAAAAATAAAAAGAAAAAAGTCGCCAAAAAGAGTCGAACCCGGGTGCATAGATTCCCCCACACCACCGTTAACCACTCAGCCGCCGTTGCTCACTTTTTGTGTCACCGGAAAGGTAATGAGGAGAGAGGTAGGCGATAAAGTCCGATAGTGCTTAAAAAACAGAGTGATTTTCAGACAAAAAAATTTCAGACTTCCAGGAGTTTGTGCAGATAGCGACTATGGTATTCGTGTTTAGGGTGTTTGAAAGTATATGTGTGCGATTTTATAGAAAAATTAAAAACCTTACGTGTTCGTAACGGCCTTGTAAGGCTCAGAATAGCTCTAACTTCCTTCAAACCAGGTCATAGTCTTCAAAACCTAGGCCATGGTGTAGCCCTCAACTAGCTCTGGGCCATGGCCTAACTTTTCCAAGGTCATGGCCTAGTTTAAAGGGAGTTAGATGGCTTTTTAGCTATAGAACTTGGTGGCCTAGAACCCGACAAGCTCGGTCACGCTATTAAAATCGACCTGCGCCTTTAAACTCTGGATTTTTTTCCATTTAAAAACGCGTTTTTTCTTAGATTTTCGAGGTTTTTCCTTGTTTTTAATCGAAAATGCATTGAATTTAAGCTATTTTATCCCAGAAAATCGAAAATTTTTTGAAAAATCTGCATTTTTTTTCCAATTTAGAGCAGGTTTTTCAAAATTTTTTAGATTTTTAGAGATAAAATAGCTTAAATTCAATGATTTTTCGATTAAAAACAAGAAAAAACCTCGAAAAACCAAGGAAAATAGCGTTTTTAAAGGGGAAAAATCTAAAGTTTAAAGGCGCAGGTCGATTTTTAAAGCGTGGAAGAGTTTGTCGGATCCTAGGCCACCAATTTCAATAGCTAAAAAGCCAGCTAACTATGCTTAAACTAGGCCATGGCCTTGAAAAACCATGGCCTAGGTTTCCAAGGTCATGGCCTAGTTTAAACAGAGTTAGATATCTTAAAGCAGAAAAACTAAGCTCCTGGTAGCCCTTGCCGAAGTTTGAGGAAAACTCGGCCATGTGGATTTTCCTAGGCCACCTTAAGTAATTTTAAAAACAGTGATTTTTCCATTTTTCACGGTTTTCAAAATTACTTAAGGTGGCCTAGAAAAATCCACATGGCCGAGTTTTCCTCTCACTTCGGCCAGAGCTACCGGAAGCTTAGGTTTTCTGCTTTAAGCCATCTACCCCTGTTTAAACTAGGCCATGACCTTGGGAACCTAGGTCATGGCCTAGAAATCGAATCATGGCCTAGGTTTCCAAGGTACTGGCCTAGTTTAAAGGGACTTTTTAGCCATTGAACTTGGTGGCCTAGGATCCGACAAGCTCGGCCACGCTCTAAAAACCAAAGTGTTCAAGAGCGTGGCCGAGTTTGTCGGATTCTAGGCCACCAAGTTCAATAGCTAAGAAGTCTCTTTAAACTAGGCCATGACCTTGGAAATCTAGGCCATGGCCTAAATCTCGTCCAGCTTTACAGAATGGCCTAGGTTTTGAAGTTGATGGCCTAGTTTAAAGGGAGTTAATGCTTCGAATAGCTATAACTCCCTTTAAACTAGGTCATGACCTTGGAAAACCTAGGCCATGGTATCCTAAGCCATTTCCACTTTTCGCCGGACTAAAAATCCCAATTTCAAAAAGGGGCACGCTTCCGGCACGCCTCAAAAATCAAATTCCTCAAATTTTAAACGTAATGGTCTAACTTTTCCCCCAATTTTCCACAGGTCATCACCTACCCAGGCCCCTACCACGCGACTCGCGAAACGGACATTCTCCGTGAAGTCCGCGCCCTTCAACTATTCGAAGGAACCGTCTTCTGCTTCCCGGAATCCACCGTCTACCACGAACTCTATTATAGTGGCAGATCGGCTGACGATTGCCAGGGCGAGATCCCCATTATAGTATACGGTGGCATCGAAAGTGCCTGGATCCATGCCGTCTCACGTGACGTCATCTATCGCGGTGAGGATCAGGGACTAACGATTTGTAGTGGGCATGCTCTTGTGATGGCTGGTATGGATTTTTATAATCGGATACTTGCGGAACCGGAGATTGGTCCGAGCCAGCGGGGACTCATTTTCCCGTTTGAATCGCTGATTATGGATCATTTCGATTTGATGGGAGTGGAACAGATTAATCAGGTGGTACATGTGGATAGGAAGAAGACCGCCGAAATGGCGTCGTTTATGCGGCCAGGTAGGTGGAAGAGGAAACTCTAGTTATCGGAAGTTAGGCCACGGGCTTGGTGGTCCTAGGAAGTTAAGCCGTCTAGTGAAAAAGTTAGGCCACCAAGTCAAAAAGATAGGCCACCGATTCGAAAAGTTAGGCCATGGAGCCTCAGCAATTGGACTTGGGGGGCGAGTTTTTGGTGAAGTTAGGCCACCAAGTCAAAAAGTTAGGCCACCGGTTCGAAAAGTTAGGCCACGTGGCCTCAGCAATTAGAATTGGTGGCCGAGGATTCGACAAACTCGGCCACGCTCCAAATCGTCGATTTTAAGGGCGTGGCCGAGATTGTCGGATCCTGGGCCGCCATAGCTAAGACTAACATAAGCGTTTTTAGCGTTCAACAGGATTTTCTAGGTCGTGGCCGAACTTTTTCATGGCCTAGTTTTTTCCTATGACGGCCTAGAATATTCTCAGCCTGTGGCCCAGGATCCGACAAATCCCCAAATTCGCCCGCGCCTTTAAAAATCGATTTTCTTCGTTTTTTTTTTCGAATTTTTTGCCTTTTTTAACCGGAAAATTAAGGAAAAATCCGATTGAAAATTAGCAAAAAATGGAAAAAAAAGAAGGAAAAATCGGTATTTTAAAGGCGCGGCCGAATTTGGGGGCTTGTCGGATCCTAGGCCACATTTTGAGATCGTTCCAGGCCGTAATAAGAGAAAACTAGGCCATGAAAAGTTCGGCCACGGCTTAGAAAATCCTTTTGCACGGTAAAAACGCTATTACAGTAGGCTAAGCTGGGGCGGCCTAGGATCCGACAATTTCGGCCACACCCTTAAAATCGACGCTTTAGAGCGTGGCCAACTTTGTCGGATCCTAGGCCATAGGAGAAAACTAGGCCGTGAAAAGTTCGGCCATTTCCTCAAGCCTGGCTGAGCGTGAGGGACTGGAAAACGAAGCCTAGAAAATACTCTATGGGATCCTAGGCCACCACAAAATGAAAAGTTCGGCCACGGCCTAGAAATTGCTCTTCCCACACTTTCTCTTCCAGATACGTGCTTCGTGTCGGGAAAAGCCTACATCACCCTTCGCGAGAACATTATCAAAGTGATCAAATCGATATTTGGAACGGTAACTCTAATTAAAGGGCATCCCCCAAATTGATTTTTTTTTCTTAGGAAGAGAAAAGGAAGCTGCGAGTGATTTGCGTCGGAAAAATGTTCACCCACCATTTCCACCGCTTCAAATTCTACACGGAAATCGGAAATTTGACGGTGAAATGGCAGAACAATGAGAGTAAATCGCTCGAGAAAATTCTATGCGCTAACACGTGCCTCGCCGCGCTGCACGATGGAATCGATTTATTGAAATTGGATGTGGATGAGTTGGTCACTCGGCCAATCTATCGAACAGATTTGTCGATAGAGCTATCCGCCCCCGTTCCGAGGGATACTCCCGTTGAATATTGATTTTTTTTTCATTTTTCATATTTTTGAGGTGTATACCGCTTTTAAACTTAAATTATTTTTGAATATATTTATTTTGCGCATTTTCCATTATTTTTTATTTTATTTTATTGTATTCCAAAAAAAAAATTTTTTTTCAAATAAATCTGTGATTTTTTCTGACGAAAACTTGATTTTTCATGGTTTTTCACACATTTTTTTGATATTTTTAGGCGTTTTTTTGGTTGAAAATGAACTTTTTTAAAGGTTTTAGGCCAAAAATTGACGAAAAATAATTTTTTGGCCTAAAAATTGATTTTTAGGCGGATTTTTTTGGGAATTTTGTGAAAATAAGCTGATTTTTGTATTTTAGGACACTTTTTGAATTGAAAAAACGACTTTTTTAAAGGTTTTAGGCCAAAAATTGACGAAAAATAATTTTTTGGCCTAAAAATCGATTTTTAGGCAGATTTTTTTGGGAATTTTGTGAAAATGAGCTGATTTTTGAATTTTAGAACACTTTTTGAATAGAAAAACCAGTTTTTTGGACAAAAAACGTGTGAAAATAGCGAATTTAGGCGATTTTTCTGAAAAAATTCGAAAATTATCAAAATAGATTACGGTAGAATTGAAGGCGCATGACTAGTTTTGTCGATGGGTCTCGACTGGGAATGAGTTTTTTTTTAATTTTTTGGTTTTTTGGTTTTTTAACTAGATTTTTTACGCGAAATTTGGTGAAAATAAGCGTATTTTTCACTTTTCATCGGTTTCTAAATTGAAAACCCAGTTTTTTCTGCGAAAAACGAAAGAAAATAGCGATTTTAGGCAAAAAAAAATTTTGAAAAAGATTACGGTAGAATTGAAGGCGCATGACTAGTTTTGTCGATGGGTCTCGACTGGAAATGAGTTTTTTTTTAATTTTTTGGTTTTTTGGTTTTTTAACTAGATTTTTTACGCGAAATTTGATGAAAATAAGCGTATTTTTCACTTTTCATCGGTTTCTAAATTGAAAACCCAGTTTTTTCGGCGAAAAACGAAAGAAAATAGCGATTTTAGGCAAAAAAAAATTTTGAAAAAGATTACGGTAGAATTAAAGGCGCATGTCTATTTTTGTCGATGGGTTTCGACTGGAAATCCAATTTTTCTTTCAATTTTTGAGTTTTCTTAATTTTTTTTAACCGATTTTAACCAAAAAAGCCATTTTTAAATCTCAAATAATAATTTTTAATAAAATTACCAAAAAAAAAAACAATTTTTCCAGCAAAAAAAATCCCAAAAAATGAGCAGCCAATCGCATTGGAAGCACACATGGCCTTGCGCACAAGTGTTCGGCGACTTTTTATGCTCCAATCAAATCGCGCTCCATGGGAAAATCGTGTTGGAAATTGGTGCGGGGGCGACGGGAGTGGCCGGGTTGGCGGCGGCGAAATTGGGAGCCGAGAGGGTCTGGTTGACGGATCATCCGGATTTAGGGGATGTTAGTGATAAGGCGGTGGTGGCCTAGGAATCCAAATGTGGTGTTTTCTAGGCCATGGAGACGTTGAAGCAGAATATCGAGGAGAATGGGTTGGCCGATAAGTGTTCGGTGGCGGTAAGTCGTGGTGGCCTAGTTGTCGGATCCTAGGCCACGAGATGGAAGAACTTTTTGGGATTCTAGGCCACCTGTCTAATCCAAAAAAAATCGATTTTAAACGATTCCGTGACTCTGGTGGCCTAGGATCCGACAGGATGGCCTAGGATTTCCACATGGAAGAACTTTGTCGGATCCTAGGCCACCAAGGAAAAATCGATTTTAAGCAGTTTAAGGGCCTAAACTGGGAATCCCGCGAATCAATCGCCGATTGCATCGACCTCATCGGCGACCGACTTGACGTCATCATCGCCTCTGACGTCTTTTTCGATCCGACGACCTTTCAACCGCTCATTGACACCATTGCCGAATTGTTGATAAACTACGAGCACGCGCTCGTTTGGTTTGCATACCAGCAGAGAGAGTATGTTGGGGGGAGAGAGACGCAGAGAAAAAAGGGAGAATCTTTGATTTTTTGTTGTTTCTTTTTTTTTTGGTTTTTGTACTCCTCTCGGACTAGATTTTTCTTTTGTTGGTTTTCGTGTTTTTGGTGTTTTTTTAGTTGATTTTAGTGTGATTTTATAGGCGTAAAAAATGAGTTTGCAAATGCGCTCTATCGAACCTGCATTAAAAAATCGATATTTAATTGAAATCAAGAGAAAAAAAGTCAAAAAGTTAAGAAAAAAAAAATAGAAAATTGTTTTTTTAAAGCAATCGCGCTCTATTGAGAATATCGATTTTTCGTTTTTTTTTTCGAATTTTAAGCCGATTTCAGCTATTTTCGATGTTTTTGACCTCTTTTTTTGAGGAAAATTCGAATTTTTTTCATGAAAAATCGATTTTTTCACTTGTTTTCGATGGAGCGAGATTGCAGACTCATCATGTAAATGCGCTCTATTGAATTTTCCCGGGAAGATTGATTTTTCAATAAAAAAATTTTTAGTGATTGCGCTCTATCGAGAATATCGATTTTTCCCTTTTTTCACTATTTTTTTTTCGAAAAAACGGGTAAATTTCAAATTTAGAGCGGATCAAGCTATTTTTAATATTTGTTCGATAGAGCGCGATTGCAAAAAAAAATTAATTTGTAGTGATGTAAACGCGCTCCATCGAAATCTCGAGATTTTTTTAATTTGATTTTCCGCTTTGAAATATCGATTTTTTAAGGGATAGTTCGATAGAGCGCGATTGCTGACTATCGCTAATTTGTTAAAAAATTGAAAGAAAAACCAGCAATCGCTTTTTTTTCCCTAGCAATCGCGCTCCATTGATAATATCGATTTTCCCTTTTTTTTCAAAAAAAAAAAACGAAAAATCACTGAAAATTCAAATTTCCGTCTTAAAAGCCGATTATCTAAGCTAGTTCAATAGAGCGCGTTTGCACACGTCCAGTAAATGCTCTCTAAATAGCAAAAAAACCGTTTCTAGCAATCGCGCTCCATTGATAATATCGATTTTCCTATTTTTTTTTCAAAAAAAAACGAAAAATTACTGAACATTAAAAAAACAATTTTCTAAGCTAGTTCAATAGAGCGCAATTGCTGACTGTCGCTAATTTTTTCTAGTAATCGCGCTCCATTGATAATATCGATTTCCTCTATTTTTTTTTCACAAAATTTTTGAAATAATTGAAAAATCGCTTAAAAACCAATTTCCTAAGCTAGTTCGATATAGCGCACTTGCAGCCAACACAAAAAAAATTGAAAAATTTCAAAAAATAAAAAAGTGAATTTCAGCGATAGCTGGACTTGCGCTCCCTACCTCACCAAATACCCATTTCTCCGTGCGGAGCTGGTTCGGCGAGTTGAAACCGATAAAGAGACGATCGATATTTTTCAAATGACTCGGTAAGTAAATGCGCCCTACTGAACAAGAAATTTTAAAAAAAAGCAAATACGCTCCACTGAACACTTTTTTAAAAACTAAAAAATAAAAAAAAATCGAAAAATTTAAGAGAACCACTCGGCTATTACGCTGGAATCGAGGGCGGCGCCACCGGCTCGAAACTAGTCATCATCGACGCGGCCACTAATCGCCGCATCGAATCCTCCACCGAAGGCACCAATTTTTTCCTGACAGACTACACTGTAGTCTGTCAACGAATCGCCGATTGGATCTTAGCAGTTTTTGCGAAAGAATCGCTTGAAATCAAGCAACTTCGAGCGCTGGGGCTTGGCCTCTCTGGCGCCGAGGACGAGGAATTCAATCGGAGATTTGTCGGCCATTTTGTGGCGGTTCATGGTGATGACGTCACCAGGAATTTTTATTTGACATCGGATGCGGTGATGACGCTTTTAGCTAATTTTCCGGGGGAAGAGAATGGAATTGTGTTGATTGCGGGAACGGGAAGTTCGTGTCGAATGAAGAGAAAAGATGGGATGGTGATGGGAGCCGGTGGATGGGGACATCAAATTGGTGATGGGGGAAGTGCGTTTTGGATTGCAAGGAATGCTATTCAGGTTGGTTTTTTTTTCTTCGAAAAGTTGAAAAAGGGAAAGCGCGCTCTAAGGAGAATATCGACTTTTTATCCTTTTTTTGAGGAAAAAAGCGAAATTTTGAATTTTTTTTAGCGAAAAATCGACGTTTTTTTCGAAAAAATGCGAGATTTTTGAATTTTTCCGATAAAAAATCGTTTTTTTTTCTGAAAAACGAGAAAAAACAATCGCGCTCTATGGAGAATGTTGATTTTCCACCTTTTTTTCGAAAAAATGCGGAAAACTTGAATTTTTTCGATGAAAAATCGATTTTTTTAATACGCGCTCCATGGAGAATTTCGATTTTTCTCTTTTTTTTTCGAAAACAGAGAAAGCGCGCTCCATTGCAAAAATCGATTTTTATCTTTTTTTTTTGTTGAAAACATTCGAATTTTTTCGGTAAAATATCGATTTTTTCACAGGTTTTCGAAAGAGCGCGATTGCTGACTCTATTTTTTTGAATTCGGGAAAACTCGTTCTATGGAGAATATCGATTTTTCCCGATTTCTTTCGAAATTTTTCACAAAAAAATCTTAATTTTTGAATTTTGACTCCAAAATATCGAAATTTAGGCATTGTTCAATAGAGCGCAATTACCGACACTCTTGATTTTGACGAGCAACAGCGCTCTAATGAGAATACGGACTTTTTGTGTTTTTTCAAAAATTTCGAAAAAAAAAACTGTGTCCAGTAATCGCGCTCTATTGCCAAATATCGATTTTTCCCTGTTTTCCACAAGATTTTTCGAAAAAATCACTGAAAAATCGATAATTTAGGTCCTGTTCGATAGAGCGCGATTTCCGACTCGATTTTCAAAAAAAAGGGAAAACGCGCTCCAACGAACTTTCCTGGAAAAATGAGATTTTTGTCGAAATTACGCTTAAAAAGCTGTTTCTAGCAATTGGGCTCTATTGCAAATATCGATTTTTCCCGATTTTTCAAAAAAAAATCACAGAAAACCGAAATTTTAATGATTTTTCAATAGAGCGCGCTTGCAATTATCGATTTTTCGAAAAAAAAAAATTAAAAAATTTCAGCTAAAGTCAAAAATCGATCTAACTAAAAATAGCAATCGCGCTCCACCGCAAATATCGATTTTTCCTTTTTCCCTTTTTTTCAAAAAAAAAAAAAACAACTCTTCGATAGAGCGCGCTTGCAATTATCGATTTTTCTAAGACAAGTTTCAGCTCCTATTCGACGCGGAAGACGGTTTCATCACTGACTACAATACTGACATCATCAAACAACTCCTCTTCGCCCACTACAAAATCACCGATAAAACCCAAATTCTCGATTATCTTTATTCGAATTTCGAGAAATTCAAGATTGCCGATTTTACCGTAACCCTTGCTAAGAGGACGGATGACACGGCCGTGGCCGAAGTTTTTCGGAGGGCCGGCGAAATTCTCGGGAAACATGTGCTGGTGGTGGCTAAGCATTTGACCGAGGTAATCGCGCTCCATTGGACTAGTCGAATTATAGCGTTTTCAAAAAAAAAATAACATTTGATACTCAGCCAAGGTACGCAGCCAAATTTTTCCATTCCAGAAAGACCGTCACACCCTTCACATCGTCCAAATCGGCGGCGTCTTCCAATCGTGGAATGCCCTTCAAAAAGGGTTTGTCGAGGCGTTAGCCGGGTCCGGAGTCCGTAAGATTATCATGTACGCTCCATCGGACTCGCCGGCTGTGGGTGCCGCTGTATTAGGGGCCAAAGAGCACAATGGAATTTATTTGGAGCAGAATGTGGAGAAGACGGTTTTGAGGGAAATTGAGATTTTGTAATTTATTGACTCATTGTGATATATAAAGTTTTTATTTATTTATCTAAGTTTTTTGAATTTTTGAATTCCCGCCAAACCTTCTTTTTAAAAAAAGTTTTTTTAAAAAGTTGCCTGCTGCTGGAATCGAACCAGCGTCGCCACAGGTGATTCGCGGTTTATCTATTATACCTCCCAGTACAAAAACTGTCTATAAATCACCTATTGCGAAAACGGCATACCTACAATAAACAAATCGCGAACTGTTCGCGATAAGTCTATTATTTGTCTATATTTTATGTATCGGCGAACTTTCATCAGAAATTTGTTTTCTTTTTTTTCTAAGTTATTTTTTCTTACAGAGCTACAGTTTTTAGTCATTACTTTCAATTTTATTTCATTTTTTTCAAGTTTAAATGTTTTGAATATTATATAACCGTCATTCCTCTGGTAAATCGTTTTTAATATAGCGGAGTTTATTTCGATCCTAGGTGTGGACAATTATGACCACTTTATTCATGGTTATATTCTCAAGTTACGTAGTTATACTCAACAGGTTGCTCGCTATACTCCCAATGAACTTAATTATATTCACAATAGCGGCATTCTTCGCTATATTCAAAATATACTAGAACTCTGAAAAATCGTTTCAATTTCGCGAAGTATATTGTGAATATAGCGAAGAATGCCGCTATTGTGAATATAATTAAGTTCATTGGGAGTATAGCGAGCAACCTGTTGAGTATAACTACGTAACTTGAGAGTATAACGATGAATAAAGTGATCATAATTGTCCACACCTAGGATCGAAATAAACTCCGCTATATTAAAAACGATTTACCAGAGTCAGACAACCAAGAAGTGTTCTTATGTACAATAGTCAACGTTCCCACGAAGACAGACGAATCATAACTAACATAAGGTAAAACTATCCTAATGAATAAATGGGATAACATTAGGTTTTACAGAAACTGATTCGATGGTCTGGTCGTCTCACGCTTGATCAATATCAAGCTCGGTGATGCCTATACAAAGGGTATTTTCCATCTCTCCATCAGATTTAGTAAGTTTTAATTACCGGAATGATTGATAAAAATCTTTTTATTACAGGTATTAGAGTTTAATTTTCCTTCCCACATAAAAAGATGCACATCAAATTTCTTCGAAAGAACTCAGTGATCTGCCACAATGGAGCAAAGAAAGGTAATAATTTTCTAGTTTGGCTAGCAATAACATCTAATTTTACAGCTATCAATGTGTCCGAAAGTCAAAAAGATTCAAAGGAGTCAAAGGAAAGGACACCAATTGAGAGGGCATAGGGAGAAGAGAACAAGCCCGACTCTGATAAACCGAGACGAAAGGACGGACTCGACAACGTCTAGGACTACTCAACAAGCGGATTCTAACTTCTGTGTATTGTTTAAATTTATTTTTTCATTATTTGATTTTTTGAATAAATTTTTTTGATTTCAAAATTGTTCGCGATATATATATTTTAGTGCTCGCGATAGATCTATATCGTACTAATTGAGGTCGCGACACCTAATTTATAGGCAGAATATAGATAACTTCTCGCGATAAGTCTATTATAGACTTATTACAGATCTATCCCAGGTACTCGTTTTTCCTACGTGCGAGCTGTATTCTGGCTACAATAGATAAACCGCGAATCATCTGTGGCCACGGCCACAACGTGGAGTACTAACCACTATACTAAGCAGGCCAAAAGTGACGCCCGCCTATTGACCTAGATAACGAAGCTAGGCGCCGGGGAGACAGTTGCCGGTCGGCAGCGGGAATTTAAACGGCGTGATGACCCAGTTGAAATCGGTGGTCTCGTGGTGTAGTGGTTATCACATCTGTCTAACACACAGAAGGTCGGTGGTTCGAGCCCGCCCGAGATCAGTTGGTTTTTTGCTTTTTGGGAGAGGGGTTTGGTGGAGCGCATTTGCATATTAAAGAAAAATAAGGCACAACGTTCTTTGGGTTAAGACCAATCGATCAACCTTTCTGCCAATATTGACTTTCAGATTCAGGGAGAGCGCGAGAGAAAGAGAGTGTTGCGCGTGTGTCTAAGATAAGACTACATTCGCTACACCCTTTCTTATTTTAATTGATTTTTTTCTTTCTTTTTTTCTTTTATTTTAATTTAAAAAAAAATAGATCAAAATGAGAACACCAAGAGAGAAATCAAATTGCTCGATTTGTCGAGAAGAAGGCGATGGTTTTCATTTTGGAGCGGAGGCGTGCAAGTGAGTTTTGTTAAAATTGATATAACTCGGTTAGGAGGGGAGCTAGAGAAAAGTGGTTAACTAATGAAATGTAGGGCTCGTTAAGGGGAATATTTCATTAGTTGAAAGTTTTTTGATAGCTTTTAAAATAGCGGAGATATGGGGGTTTAAAGTTGGAAGGCGCTTTCTTGCCTCTCGAGCGGGCGCCCAACTTCAAACCCCTGTATCTCCGCTATCTTAAGAGCTATCGAAAAGTTGTCAACTAACAAAATATTCCTCTTAGCAATGGCTATATTTCACTAGTTGACCATTTTTTGATAGCTCTCAAACTAGCCAAGTTATAGCCATTCTAAATTGCTTACCACATTTTCAGAGCCTGCGCCACATTCTTCCGTCGTAGCGTCTCCCACAACAAGAAGTACACCTGTCGAGGCAACGATGACTGTGACATAACAATAAGTAAGATGACCTAAGAAACCGTAACCTAGTCCTTCCCCTCTTCCAGATATCCGTTGTATGTGTCGTTCGTGTCGATTCGCGAAATGCTTAAAAATGGGAATGAATCCGTTGGGAGTTCAACAGAGAATTGACATGAAATCGAATCAATCGATAATATTTCCCGAATTGATTCAAATAGATCAAATACCGATTTTAATGAAAATGAGAGAGAATTATCAGAAATTGAAGAATGCGAGGATAGTTATTCATCGGAAAGAAGGAGAAAGCTTATTTGAGGAGAGGGTCCCAAAAGCTATAGATTATCTGGAATCGGTTAAACAAGCAATGAAGGATGTATCATTGGTTGCTGATTGGATTTCATGGTGTTTTGAGGATTTTGTGAATTTGCCGATAGATCAGAAGGTGGGAATTTTGAAAAAATGGAAAAAATTATGTGCTTTGTAAAACTTGATATATCTCGGTTAGGGGAATAGCTAGCGGAAAACTTTCAACTACAAAAATATAGAGCTTGTTAAAAGGAACATTTTGTTAGTTGAAAGTTTTTTGATAGCTCTTAATCTAGCGAAGTTACAGAGGTTTGAAGTTGGGTGCCCCTCCAGAGAGACAGTGAGAGCGCTCCAGCCGCCGCGATTTCTCTGCGTCTCTTTAAAGCGCACCCCAACTTTAAACCCCTGTATCTCGGCTAGTTTAAGAGCTATAAAAAAACGTTCAACTAATAAAATAAAGCCCTCATCAAGAGGAATATTTCATTTGTTGGAAGTTTTTCGATAGCTCTTAAATTAACCAAGATAAATGCATTTTTGCAAAGTATACCTTTTTCCAAGTTTTCGAGAAGCGCTCAACTTTAAACCCCCGTATCTCCGCTATCTTAAAAGCTATCAAAAAACTTCCAACTAACAAAATATTTCTTCTAACAAGACCTATATTTTGGTAGTTGACCATTTTTCTCTAGCTTTTCAACTAACCGAGATATCCCTAACTTTCTAATTTTTCCAGAACCTCCTATTCCGCAACTTCTACTCCCCATTCTACGTATTCGAAGGAGCATTTTTATCACATCTTCATAAAAAACCAGATTGCATAGTTATGCCATCAGGGGATTATATCGATATCAATAATCTCGAAACGTTTTATAAGGAAGTGGAAAATCAGCCGATGACCAAGGAGCAAATTGATGAGTAGGCTTATTTTGAGCTCGGGAAATGGGCAAGTTGCCCACCAAAAAATTCCAAATTTTTCCAGGCTATTCAAGCCTTCCTTCGACATGCACCGACACTCGCTAATCCTTCCAATGATCCGTGAAAACTTGGACATTTTCGAGTTTTTCTCCCTCTCCACCATTCTTCTCTGGGATATCGATATGGAAAAGTTGTCAGAAGAAACACAAAAATCTGGGAGACAAATCAAGGATCGAGTGATGAAAGAATGCGCGTTTTATATGAGAAATTACAAGAGAATCGAGGAGCCCGTCGTTCGGATTGCTAATATTATGGGATTGATACCGGCGGTTTATAAGAGTACACGGAGGATACAGGATGATATGGAGATTACGAAGATTTTTGATATTTTTAAAGCGTCTCAAGAGTTTTATAATATGGTTCATGGCAATTTTTAAGCTTTTTGAGAGTTTAAAACTCCTAATTTGCTATTTTTTAAACCATAAATCATCATTAATTAATAAAAAAAACCCCCCTTTCTATATTTTTCTCTACCTGTCTAACACCTCCTTCTCCCTCCTAGCCCTTATCAATCATTGATTTTTTTTCTTCTAAAACCAGAATTCCCTTTCTTTTTTATGATGAGACACCGAAAAACCAAATCGAAATGCACGATTTGTGGCAAGGAAGGTGATGGTTTTCATTTTGGAGTTGAGACGTGCAAGTGAGTTTTGCTAAAATTGGTATAACTCGGTTAGTTTGAAAGCAAGCAAAAAGTTGTTAACTAATGAAATGTAGGGCTTGTTAAGGGGGATATTTTGTTAGTTGAAAGTTTTTTGATAGCTCTTAAAATAGCGGAGATACAGAGGTTTGAAGTTGCGCAAGGTATACTTTGGAAAAATGCATTTAACTGGGTTAGTTTAAGAGCTATCGAAAAATGGTCAACTAATGAAATGTAGCTCTTGATAAGAACTATATTTCATTAGTTGAAAGTTTTTTGACAGCTCTTAAGATAACGGAGATACAGGGGTTTGAAGTTGGCGAGAGGCAGTTAGAGCGCTCTAGCCGCCGCCATTTCTCTGCGTCTCTTTTTGCAGCGCGCAACTTCAAACGCTCATAACTCGGCTAGTTTGAGAGCTATCAAAAAACTTTCAACTAACAAAATATTCCTCTTAACAAGAGCTACATTTCATTAGTTGACAATTTTTCTATATCTCTATTCTGAACTAAGGTATAACAACTTATGACAAATTGTTAATTTCGTACTGAAAATGTAATTTTTTTAAAAACTGAAATTTCTCAAAATTGAAAAGTATTCTGCTGGATTCTACAACAAATTAGCTTTCTATCGACCCATTATTTATGCCTAAACATCGCACCTAATGAGAAATATAATTTTAAAAATAATCAGTTTTCTCAAGCATTTATCTCAGTTGGTTTTGAAGATAGAGAAAAATTATTAACTAATGAAATATAGGCCTTGTTAAGGGGAACATTTCATTAGTTGACACCTTTTTGATAGCTCTTAAGACAGCGGAGATATGGAGGTTTAAACATGGGCGCCCCCGCAAAGAGAGAGCAGACAGTTAGAGCGCTCTAGCCGCCGCCATTTCTCTGCGTCTCTTTCCAGCGCGCCCTAACTTTGAACCCCCGTATCTTCGCTATCTTAAAAGCTATCAAAAAACTTTCAACTAACAAAATATTCCCCTTAACAAGGGCTACATTTCATTAGTTGACCACTTTTCGCTAGCTCTTAAACTAACTGAGTTATACCCTTTCCCCCCAACCATATCTTTTTTTCCAGAGCCTGCGCTGTATTCTTCCACCGAAGTGTCAACCGAACATTTCACTGCAATGGCAACAACAACTGTGACATCACCGCTAGTAAGACAACCTAAGAAACCGTAACCTAGTCCTTCCCCTCTTCCAGATATCCGTTGTATGTGTCGTTCGTGTCGATTCGCGAAATGCTTAAAAATGGGAATGAATCCGTTGGGAGTTCAACAGAGAATTGACATGAAATCGAATCAATCGATAATATTTCCCGAATTGATTCAAATAGATCAAATGCCGATTTTAATGAAAATGAGAGAGAAATATCAGAAATTGAAGAATGCGAGGATAGTTATTCATCGGAAAGAAGGAGAAAGCTTATTTGAGGAGAGGGTCCCGAAGGCTATAGATTATCTGGAATCGGTTAAACAAGCAATGAAAGATGTGTCATTGGTTGCTGATTGGATTTCATGGTGTTTTGAGGATTTTGTGAATTTGCCCATTGATCAGAAGGTATTTTTTAATTTGTTTTTTTTTTCGATTAGTTATATCTCGATTTAGAAAAAAGCTAGAGAAAAATGGTCAACTACAAAAATATAGGCCTTCATAAGAGGAATATTTTGTTAGTTGACGACTTTTTGATAGCTCTTAAGATAACGGAGTTATAAGCGTTTGAAGTTGGGCGCCCCCAAAGGGAAAGCGCGGGCTGCCCTTTTTTGCGTCTAGCTTAAAATCCCTGTATCTCGGTTAATTTAAGAGCTATCAAAAAATGGTTAACTAATGAAATGTAGCCCATGTTAAGGGGAATATTTTGTTAGTTAACGATTTTTTGATAGCTCCTCAACTAATTGAGATATGCTAATTCTAAGAATGCTTTGCTTAGTAACCTTCCGTTATACTGAACCGGAAGGAGATAGTGAAATGCGCTCTAATCACAATCGGCGCTGAAATACCAGGAAATTGCTATGTATTCTAGAAGAAAATAAATTTTTTAATTTTTTTAAATTATCATTTTGACGCCTTTGATTTTGGAGAAAGCGGGATTTGAAGATAGGGAAAAATTGGGTACATTTTTAAACCCCCTATATCTCAGTTCTCATTAGAGCTATCAAAAAATAGTCAAGTAATGAAATATAGCCCTTGATAAGGGGAATATTTCATTAGTTGAAAGTTTTTTGATAGCTCTTAAGATAGCAGAGTTATAAGCGTTTGAAGTTGGAGGGCGCTAGAAAGAGACGCAGAGAAAAGGCGGCGACTAGAGCGCTCTAACTGTCTGCGTCCTCTTTTTGGGGGTGGCTAACTTCTAGGGCTCATAACTCGGCTAGTTTAAGAGCTATCAAAAAGTTGTCAACTAATGAAATATAGCTCTTAACAAGGCCTATATTTCATTAGTTGACCGTTTTTTCATAGCTCTTAAACTAACCGAGATAAATGCACTTTTCCAAAGTATACCTTACGCAACTTCAAACCCTCATATCTCCGTTATCTTAAGAGCTATCAAAAAACTTTCAACTAACAAAATATTTCTCTTAACAAGACCTATATTTCATTAGTTAATCATTTTTCTCTAGCTCTTTTCTAAATCGAGATATTCCTATATTTATATTTTCTAATTATTCCAGAACGCTCTCTTCCGCAACTTCTACGTCAATTTCTTCATTCTCGAAGGCGCATTTCGAAGTCACACCAACAAAACCCCAAATCGAATGACTATGCCATCCGGAGATTATATAGATATCGATCGCTTAGAGTTATTCTATAAAATCGATGGAGATCAACAACCAATGTCCAAAGAAGAGATAGATAGGCAAGTCAAGGGCAAGTTGCCCACCAAAAAACCCCAAATTTTCCAGGCTATTCAAATCGGGATGCGAGATGCATCGTCGATCCCTAATCCTTCCAATGATCCGTGAAAACTTGGATATTTTCGAGTTTTTCTCCCTCTCCACCATTCTTCTCTGGGATATCGATATGGAAAAGTTGTCAGAAGAAACACAAAAATCTGGGAGACAAATCAAGGATCGAGTGATGAAAGAATGCGCGTTTTATATGAGAAATTACAAGAGAATCGAGGAGCCCGTCGTTCGGATTGCTAATATTATGGGATTGATACCGGCGGTTTATAAGAGTACACGGAGGGTACAGGATGATATGGAGATTACGAAGATTTTTGAGGTTTATGTGGCGAGTAGGGAGTTTTATGATTTGATTAGCGGCAATTTTTGTTAAGCTTATTTTCCCTATTTTAATGAAATTTTTTAATTTAAAAAACAAAAAAATCCTATGGTACCTACAGTAATCCGCTCAACTATAACTTTTCATCAAAAAAACAGTAAAAAAAGTGAATCAACAACAAAATTTGAATAAAAATTAACAAAAAAGCAACAAAAAAGATAATTAAGCCGAAGATCCACTCCAGAATGTCTCTCCGAATTTGTGTTGAAGGGAGTTGATGACTTTTTGGCATTGCGTTTCCACTTGTTTGTTTTCGTCTGGAAAAAAAAAATTAAAATAGAGAAGTGGTAGATGGATTAAGAAAGGGGGTGCCCTTAAATTAGGGGGAGCCATTCTATAAGAGGGAATGCCCTTCAAAAAGGAGTCTAAAGTCAAAAATAGATCAAAATGAAGGTCAAAGTGCCCTTATAATAGAGGACCATACATTAAGATCCCTCTATTATAAGGGCACCTTTATATGCCCTTATAAAAGAGGGAATGCTCTTTTAATAGAGAATATTACAGTTATGATCCAGAAAAACTTAGACTGTACCCATCCACCTCTATTATAAGGGCACCCCTATTACAAGGGCACCTCCATATGCCCTTCTAACACAGGTATCTAGAGGGTGCCCTTATAATAAAGGTTCTGGACAAAAAACTTTATTATAGGGGCACCCCTATTATAAGAGCACCCCCCGATGTCCAAGGGTGCCCTTCTAATACAGCAAGATCATAAATAGACAAATACCTCTATTACAAGGGCATCTAGTTTATGGTGCCCTTCTAATACAGGTTCAGGACCAAAACCTTTATTATAAGAGCATATATAACTCTATTAAAAGGGCAGGGTGTCCTTCACTTAGAGAATCTACAGTAACCCCTACCTAATCTTAGATCCAAGCTAGGATGCTCTTCTAATAGAGGTCCTGGACCAAAATCCTCTATTACAAGAGCACCAAGCTAAGATACCCTTCTAATAGAGGTTCTAAACCCAAATCCTCTATTAAAAGAGCAAAAAATGGCTGCCCTCTATTACAAGAGCCCCCCCCCCCCCTCTCCTACAGTAATCCTCAACTAACCCTCAATAAGCTCATTCAAGAATGGCAACATAATCGACAAATGCGGTTGAACACCGTCTCCAATCTCCTTGATAAGCAATTCCAAAACGATCAAAGCACGATAACGGATTTTGGGTCTCGAGTCTCTCGTCTTCATCATAATCTTATTCAACATTTCCGGGAAATTGTCCGGATCCGCGTTTCCGATACGGTAGATGGCTGAAACCAAATGATCGGAGCATCGTTTCTCGTGTCCTTCGACTTTTGTGTTGACGAGTTCGTTGACGATCACGTCGGTGACGAGTTGGCAGCGGTCACTGGAAAAAAATGGAAGAGATTAGGGAGTTCTAATAGAAGGGCACCCAGATCATTCCTTTAATAGAAAAGCACCTCTCTTATAAGGGCACCTAGACGGATTCTCTATTAGAAGGGCACCTTAAGGAAGAAGTCTTTAAAATAGAAGTTTTAAGGAATCCTCTATTATAAGAGCATCCAGATCTAGATGGTGTTTCTAATAGAATGGCACCTCTATTATAATGGCGCCAGAAATTAGAGGGTCCCTCTATTATAAGGGCAGCTAACCACGACCTCTAATATAAGGGCATCAGACAGGAAAGATGCCTTTAAAATAGGGAGTTTTCAAAGACCCTCTAATAGAAGGGCACCCCTATTAAAATGGCACCAGATTTAGGTGATCCCTCTATTATAAGGGCAGCTAAACAAAACCCCTAATAGAAGGGCACCCTAGAAAATATGCCTTTCAAATAGGGGTTTTAAGGAAATCTCTATTATAAGGGCATCCAGATCTAGATGGTGTTTCTAATAGAAGGTCACCCCCATCATAAGGGCAGCTAGATAGAACCTTAAATATAAGGGCACCTAGACCTAGATGACGACTCTAATAGAAGGGCAACCCAATTATAAGGGCATCCAGATCTAGATGATTCCTTCAGGGCCTCCCTATTAAAAGAGCACTTAGACGTAACCCCTAATAAAAGGGCACCCTAGAGAAATATGCCCTTAAAATAGGGGGTTTTCGAGGACCCTCTATTATAAGGGCACCTCTTTTATAATGGCACCAGATTTAGATGATCCCTCTATTATAAGAGCAGCTAAACAAAACCTTTAATATAAGGGCACCTAGATAGAAAATGTGCCTTTAAAATACAGGTTTTTCAAGGACCCTCTATTAGAAGGGCCCCTGGATCTGGATGGTACCTTTATTAGAAGAGCACCCCTATTATAAGGGCACCAAGATGGGACAGATGCCCTTAAAATAGGGGGTTTAAGGGATCCTCTATTATAAGGACACCTGGATCTCGATGGTATCTCTATTAGAAGGGCAGCTAGGTAGGACCTTTAATATAAGGGATCTTAGACCTAGACAAAACCCCTATTATAAGGGCAGCCCTAGAGAAGTGCTCTTATATTAGAGGTTCTATATTCTCTATTATAAGGGCACCCCCCTCAAACTTACACCGTAAAGAAGTCCCTATGTCTAGCGGCATTCGAAATGACATCAATCGCCAGTGTCAATGCCAAATCCGTCTCCAATGCCTCGATGGTTCCACGTTTTCCGCTGAGCAATAGATCATCCGGTGCCTGTAGTGTTGCATTACATTTCCTCAGTACCAATACGGCAATTTCAAGGATTCTTCCGAAATACGGTAGAGCCAGTGAGTTGAACGAGGCGTAGAGTTGATTAGCGAAATGGAGGAGAGAGACGAGACGCAGACGTTGTGGGAGTGGGGAGGATTTCGCGTCGAGACCCGATTCCGACCAGGAGACGAGCTCGTTGACGATTGAACGGAATTCCACTTCGCTGAGAATGCTGGCGATTGAGATGACGAATTGGAAGATTGTTTGCTCCAGTTTTTCCACGTTTTCAAATTGCTGGAATGATGGGAATTCGTTGGTGGCCTAGGTTTTGAAGATGGTGGCCTAGAATCACAAAAACCTAGTTCTCGTGGCATAACATTCCAACCAGATGGCCTAGAACCCCAATTCTTAGTCCCTGTGGCCTAGCTTCTCAACTAGATGGCCTAGAAATCCAAATCCGTGTTTCTGTGGCCTAGAAGCGCCAAAACTCGGTCCCCGTGGCCTAACTTTTTTACTAGACGGCCTAGAAACCCGAATCCTAGTCCCCATGGCCTAACTTTTGAACTAGATGGTCTAGAAATCCGAAACCTTGTCCCCGTGGCCTAGAAACCGTAAATCTAGTCCCCATGGCCTAGAAACTCCAATTCTTGGTCCTTGTGGCCTAGTTTTCCAACTAGATGGCCTAGAACCCAAATTCTTAGTCCCTGTGGCCTAGAACCCTCAAAACTAGTCCCCATGGCCTAACTTTCCACCCCATGGCTTAGCACCCCTCAAAACTAGTCCCCCGTACCTCAGCTTGTCTCTGTTGACTTCTAAACTCCAACGACGGCGTGATAATCTCCTTGACGAAGGTTCGACGAAGTTGAACCACAGATTTACGGAGGGCATCCGGTTTTTGTTGATGTTGCGTTTCGATGTATCCAGTAAGGAGGTTGAAAAGGGCGGAGAGGGCTTTCTGGAAGAAAATTGGGTTAGGGGTACTGTAGTCTCTATTAGAAGGGCATAGAGACGTCCAGATATCTAGATCTCTATTAGAAGAGCACCTTGATATACAGATATCCAAAATTAAAGATCTGCACATGTATCCAGATGTCCAGATGTCTATCTAGAAACCTCTATTAGAATTGCATGCAATACTATTAGAGGGATCACTTCTAATAGGGGTTTAATGGAATTTTCCCCTATATCCAGATGTCCAGATATCCCAAAATCCATCTAGATGACTTGATATCAAAATCTATCCAAATTTCTGGATTTCCGGATGTCCAGATGTCTGTTTTTCTTCGTTTTTTGGTCCATCGAGATATATAGATATTCGGATGTCCATTCGGATATCCAGAATCATTCCGGACATCTAGATATCCATTTCTATCCATTTTCCCTATATCCAGCTGTCCAGATACCCAAAACCCATCCATCTACATATCTAGACGTCCGGACATCTATTTTTCCATATATCGAGACGTCCGGAAGCCCAAAACCCATCTAGAAGTCAAAAATTCAGGTCTATCTAGCTATACAGACGTCCAGATGTCCGTTTCTCGAAGTTTTTAGGTCCGTCTACATATCTAGACGTCCAAAACCCGTCCAGGCGTCCGGATATCCACTTTTCCCTATATCCAATTGTCCGGAGGCCCAAAACCCATGTCTATCTAGGTTTTGCTCACCTTTTCCGTCTTCAACTCCCCAACCGCCTTCACCAAATGCATCGGCAACACTCTCAATTCCACCGTCAACAGGGCTCTTCTAATCAACGACAAACGATGATGAATCCCGGATTTACTTCCGATTCCACTCGTCTGTGATCCTCCTCCCTGATAAGCTGTACTTGATGATGGTTGATTCAGTGAGAGAAGTTCCGATGGATCACCGAAACGGGAGATGAGACGACAGTAGCGGATGATGACGTCACCTGTGGATTCGACGACGAATGATGAGAATTGATCGAAGACGCGTTGGATGCAGGTTAATGAGCAGATCTGTAAATTAAAGGATTGGGATTGGTGGCCTAGAAATCAAAATAGGGGGGAAAACTAGTCCCTAAGCCTTAAAATAGGTCAAAATAACCTAAAATGAGCAGTTTTTAGTTCAAAATTGCTAGTTTTCAATGAAAATGGGTCGAAATAGCCAAAAATAGCTTAGAATTGAGCCAAAAACGTCAATTTCAATTTTAGTCGAAAATCCCTAGTTTTTGAATTTGATGGTCTAACTTTTCATCCAGGTGGCCTAGAAACCCAAAACCTAGATAAAATTAGTCCCTAGGACCCTAAAATAGCTCAAAATTAAGTCAAAAACGTGATTTTTGGCTCAAAATCTCTAGTTTTCAATCTCGTGGCCTAGCTTTTCAGCCAGATGGCCTAGAACCTCCAAAACCTAGATAAACCTAGTCCTTATAGCTTAAAGGAGGCCAAAATAGCCCAAAACCCCATGAAAATGAGCCTAAACCGTCATTTTTGGACCAAAATCCATACATTTCTATTTTGTGGCCTAGTTTTTCATCCAGGTGGCCTAGAACCCC
The DNA here is from genome assembly GCA_963932035.1 of Caenorhabditis wallacei. Lineage (NCBI taxonomy): Eukaryota > Metazoa > Nematoda > Chromadorea > Rhabditida > Rhabditidae > Caenorhabditis > Caenorhabditis wallacei. Next base: position 1,596,625 of record OZ009934.1, read on the forward strand.
AAACCCTAGAGAAATCTACTCCTCAGAGCTTAAAAATAGGTAAAAAGAGCCTGAAATCTCTCAAAAATACGCCAAGAATGTCATTTTTGTCTCAAAATCTCTAGTTTTCGAATCGGTGGCCTAACTTCTCATAAAGATGGCCTAGAACCTCCAAAACCTCGTCCCTAGGCCTAGAAACCCTTGTTTTTCTTCATTTTTCTCTAATTTTGCTCTAAAAACCCACTCTAAACCTAGTTTTTAGGCTATTTTTCCATTAAAATTAAAAAAAAAAGTGTAAAAACGATCGAACTTAGTTCAAAACGGTCAATTTCACTATAAAACCTCTGATTGTCAAGTTTTGGTGGCCTAGAACCCCAGAAAAACTAGTCCCTGAGCCTAAAAACCCGGATTTTTCATCATTTTTTCTTAAATTCGGGCAATTATCGACTAATTTCGGCTTAAAAACCATTTTTACCCAGGTTCTAGGCTCTTTTTCCTCATTTTCAGGGGTTTTTGATCATTTTCCCCCTAAAATTCGATATAAACCCCATTTCTGGGCTATTTTCCCCCTTAAAACCCCCAAAAACCCACCAAAAGCGTATCAGATCCAAACTTGTTGCCTCCCAACGATTGCTGCCTAATCCTGTGTCCTCTATTGGCTCTCGGAGCCCCGGGAGCCCCTGGCGAGGCGCTGGATTCAAATTGCGATTTGGAGAATCTCAGGATACATTCCTGGACCGTCGCGAGACACGTTTTCAGTAGAGAAGTGGCATGATGAATCGTCGATCTCATATTATGACTTCTGATGAGTTCTCCAGCCAGGAGAAGGACGTTTCCCACCAGATTTTCATCGAGTTTTTGATATTGGGATGCGATTTGAACACATCTTTGCATGGTATCCGCCAGGACCAACGATTCTGATTGGTGTGGAAGATGTTTGGCGATGAGCTTCAGAGTATACGCCGAATTCTGGCACATTCGCATCTTTTCCTCACTTCTCGATTCAGGAACAATGAATTTATTGAGGGCTTCCGCGAGGGTAATCAGCTCTTGCTCATTGATCCCGGTATCCATGAAAAGATATCCGTCGTGTCCCAACTTGATATTCGCCAATTGGAGCACCTTCTCACACATTTTGAACGCCTTCTTCTCCACAATACACTCCTGAAGAACCTCCGCAATGAGCCGCGCTGCCACGCCTCCTGGAAGCAGATGACGGAGTTTTTCGGATACAACTTCTGTTCTCGAAGCGAATGCGACCCAATATCTTTGTGCCTGTGGATCCGATCCATCCTGCTCGTTCGCCTCCTTGTTCGCAAACTCATCGAGCTCCACAGAGCATTCAATTAGCCGTTTTCCGAGTGGAAGAGCATTCTTCAAAAGATTCTCATCATCGTACGCCGCCAACCGTTCAATTAGGACTCGATTCGAGAAAATTCTCGAGATTAGGGTGACAACGACGTATCGGAAGTGACGAATACGGGGAAGAGTTTGGGTGCCACGGTCGAAGATCATTGTGTCGAGATCTTTTTTGGTTGGGGTCGAGGATTTCGGGGGTTTGTCACCGCCGAGACGTCGAATGTATTCACACATTTCCAGGACGCTTGAGAGCTGAAAATTGGGGAGTTTTAGAGGGGTTTTTAGTCGAGAAATCATGATTTTTATCGTATTTCTAGTCAAAATTGATGAAATTGGTCATTTTTTTTTTTGTGAAAAATGGGTGATTTTGATGAGGGAAATCAAGATTTTAAACCTGAATTTCGTATTTTTCGGCTATTTTTCATCGAAATTCGGGGTTTTTAGTTCATTTTAAGTAGAAATCGATGATTTTTCACCTTTTCAGTGGAAATTATGCGATTTTGATAGGGAAAATCACAACTAAAGGCCTAACTAGGTTTTTTTTTCAAGATGTTTTTTGTTAGATTCAAATTTTTTCGTATATTTGGCTAAAAATTCAAGTTTTCAGGTCATTTTTCAGTGAAAATTATGTCAAATTTATAGAAAAATCATGATTTTAGACCTGTTAGGCTATTTTTCCATTAAAATTAGGCTATTTTTCCATTAAATTATTAGGCTATTTTTCCATTAAAATTCGAATTTTTTTTTGCAGATTTTGCTCAAAATTCAAGTTTTTAGATTATTTTTTGTGAAAAGTGAGTAATTTTGATAGAAAAATGACCATTTTAAAGCTGAATCGGCTATTTTCAAGCTATTTTTCAACGATTTTATGCCAAAATTAATCTATTTTCAGCCATTTTTTCAAGTTTTCAGGTCAAAAATAGGTTTAATTTGCTTTTTTTTTTGTTGAAAATTCAAGATTTTATGGATAAAATAGTGAATTACAGCTTGTTTTAAGCCAATTTTAGGTGTATTTTCAGCGTTCTTAGCCTACTTTTCGCAGAACTCAAGCATAGAGTCATTTTCAGTCGTTTCTAGACTACTTTAAGCAATTTTCAGCCTTTCCAGGGTTATTTTAAGCCATTTCTAGGTAAATTTACGCTATTTTATGCCATTTTTGGGTTAAATTAGCGTTTTAAGGCCATTTCAGCCAAAAAAGGGCTATTTTAAGCCATTTCTAGGCGATCTCACGCGATTTTTAGCCTCTTTTTAGTCATTTTCAGCCTTTTAAGAGCTATTTTGAGCCATTTCTAGAGGTTTTTGGGTTTATTTCGACTATTTTATGCCATTTTTGGTGAAAAATTAGCTTAAAGCGTTTCAAGGCCATTTCAAGTCATTTTCAGCCTTTTAAGAGCTATTTTGAGCCATTTCTAGAGGTTTTTGGGTTTATTTCGACTATTTTATGCCATTTTTGGTGAAAAATTAGCTTAAAGCGTTTCAAGGCCATTTCAAGTCATTTTCAGCCATTTAAAATCATTTTTAGCCAATTCCAGCCTATTTTAAGCCATTTTTGACCGTTTATCATCGATTTTCAGCCTATTTTCAACCAATTTAAAGTAAAAACCAAACCTGCTCAAACGGATTCAATGCGCTCAACAACTCAATCGCCAAATCATCATACGCATCCTGATCCGTCCCTCTTTTCATCGCTTCCTGTTGCGCCGCATCCGTTGATCGTTGCCATCTTGCACAGAAACTCGAAACGAGTACGAGGACTACTGTAGACGCGTTGGTGGCTCCCACAGCTCTAGCGATCGCCTGAGCAATTCGGGCTCTTCGATGAGCCGGGATGTCTATAGCGCTGGCGGCGAAGAGACGCGCTAGTTCAATGAGCTTCTCCGTCTGCTGCTGTTGAGTGAGGACAGTTTGTCCCGAGCTATTGATAATCGTGGAGAACAGGGATTCCACTGTTTTTTCCACAATCGAAAGCGTCAATTCATTATCCTTTCGGAGCATTCCATTTCCCATAAAAGTGAACACTGACATCACATGTTTCACAACTGAATTTGGAGTGTGTTTAGCTGCGGCGACGATCAGACGAAGACAATCTCTCAATAAATGATGATTATGAGTGGATCTCATCGTCTCAATAACACAATCCATATCCACTTCCGATGAACCAATTTTCGTTTGACCCGGGAATTCGAGGATTTTACGAATGGCGTTGACGGCGAGATGTTGTTGATAGGCAGAGGATTCCATATCGGATTTTGAGTTTACTCTGGAAAAATTGGAAAATGGGGGATTTTAGGGGGAATTTCGATCTATTTGGGTCATTTTTCATGAAAAATACTCGAAAAATCGTTAAAATATAAGGTTTTTGGAGAATTTTTCTCATTTTTTGGGGGTTTTCTATTGAAAAATGGGATTTTCATCAAATTTTTGGTTATTTTTGATAGGAAATTGACTGAAATCACCAAAAATGGTCCACTTTTTCGGACTTTTGCGTGAAATATCAGATTTTTATGTTATTTCATTCATTTTTGGTCGTTTTTATCCAAAACTTTGTTTTTTGACACTTTCGACCTAATTTTTACGATGAAATATGAAAATTCCGTTATTTTTCGATAAAAATGGTCAGTTTTTCGAATTTTTATATGAAAAAATCATGATTTTTAGGTAATTTTGGCCATTTTTAGCATATTTTTGTTTGAAATCGCTAAATTTCGAGATTTTTGATAATTTTGCTCAGAAAAATCTATTTTTTAACATTAAAATCAAGTTTTTGAGAGATAACATTCAATTTTCACTGCATTTTTCTATAAAAAGTCAAAAATTTCAAATTTTCGGTCAAATTCGACCATTTTTGTGTTTTTTAAAAGGTAATTTCTTCAATTTTTGGGTGAAAAATGTCGATTTTCAGTCAAAAATGGTCAAAAATCTCTATTTTCAGTTTTTTTTAAGGTCAATTAAATTCCAATTTCAGCTTGACTCAATTTCAGCTATTTTCAGCCGATTTTCAGCTAAATTTCAGTCAATTCCACACCAAATCCTCTCAAAAACTCACTGTTTAACCAGAGCAAAAATCGCTGCCAGCACCTTATCACTCGATGGAATAACTTGTCTTGAATTCAAAATATCCAGGACATAAATAGCTCTTTGAGTGAATTGATCCCATGTCTCATCTGTTCCAAATGTCTTCTCAACTAGCTTCTTTTTCTGTGGTCCACGTGCTCTTTTTGGTGTACTTTCGGATATTCCATCGAATTTTGTGAGGAGGTCGGCGATGAATTGTGGAGATAAATTGGCCTGGAAAAGGGGATGATTTTGAAAGGGAAATGGAGTAGTTTAAGCCTGAATTTGATGATTTTTCAGCTAGAAATAGGAGTTTTTACCTAAATTTCATGATTTTTCAGTTAAAAATAGGATTTTCTTGTAAATTGATAGTTTTAAGCTAAATTTGATGATTTTTCGTGTAAATTAGTAGTTTTTTGCCTAAATTTGACAATTTTTCTGCCGAAAAATATGATTTTTCATGTAAATCATGAGTTTTAAAGCTAAATTTCATGACTTTTCTGTCAAAAAGAGGGATTTTTCACGTAAATTAAGAGTTTTCGACCTAAGTTTCATGACTTTTCAGTTAGAAATAGAGTTTTTCATCTAAAAATAGAGATTTTTATGAAAAATTAATATTTTCGAGTATAAAATTAACGATTTTAGGTCAAAAAATGGCCTTTTTTGTAGAAAATGATAGTTTTTGACCTGAAAATGAAGGTCCTGGACCAAAAATTTTGATTTTCAACATAAATTCAAGGGTTTTGGCTCGAAATCAAATTTTGATTTTAAATCCAAAATCTGACTAATTTTGACCAAATCTCTGTATTTTTTATTTTCAAGCTGAAATTTAGAGTTTTTAGTCAAATTTCTGAGTTTTTAAGTGATTTCTGAGAATTTTTCGTCAAAATTTGACAATTTTAAGTCAAAATCCTGAGTTTTTTGAACTTTTGATGATATTTTGACAATTTTAAGTCAAAGTTCTGTGTTTTTCGGTGATTTTTCACTATTTTAGGCATAAAATTCATAATTTCAAGCCTCTTTTCATCGATTTCACGTCAAAAATTTGAATGTTTCCCCTTTTTTTAACGTTTTGAGCTTAATTTCGACTATTTTTAACTATTTTCAGCCTAATTTTCACTATTTCAAGCCTGAATTCATCAATTTCAACAAAAAAAAAATCAAAAATCAAAAAACTAGCGTACCCCAGCCAACGCAGCCTTCACACTACTCGAATCGACATGTTTGACACCTTCTTTTCCACAAATTCTGACAATTTCCACTACAAAGTGTTCAATATCCTCTTCCACTTTTCTTCCAAAATATTTGGCTCCTCGAAGAGCCATCTCATTCAGAGCCCATTCCACTTTATCCCATTTTTCCTCTTTCAACCATTTCGTCGCTTCTTGAATCGGATCCTTCGAGAAAACTTCTCGTTTCGAAAATTCTGATGAATTTGCCAGTTTTTTCGCTTTTTCCGCCGCGGAGAGCTTTGGATTATTCTGAATTTCTTCTCGAGTCTCTTCTGGAGTTTCAATGGATTCTGGTGGAGGAGCTGAGGCGATTTCAGCGGCGAGTTGGACAAGATCCTCGATTTGGTATTCCTGGAAAAATAGATTTTTTGATTTTTGGTGGATTTTTGTGAAAAAAGGGGAAAATAGCCTTGAAAAATCGAGAAATAACGATTTTTCCACTGGAACAATGGTTTTTAGACAAAAATTTACTCATTTTAGGCAATTTTTATACCATTTTCAACTAAATTTATCAATTTTTATACTAAAAAACCCGAAAATACAGTGAAAAACGACCAAAACATCTAATTTTGGCCATTTTTAACCCATTTTTCTCGATTTTTTCAATAAAAACCATTCAAAATGTGAAGAAAATATGGGTTTTCAGTGATTTAACTCATAATTCTTAGATTTTCAGCTAAATCAGGTTCAAACTTAAAAATGGTCAAAAACCCTCATGTTTAGTCAATTTTTCTGCATACTTGTCGGGGGCGGGGCGGGGCGGGCGGGGGCGGGCAGCTCCAAAAATTTCAGCCTGCCCGCCCCGGCCCGCCCCGGCCCGCCCGCCCGGTATCTGCCCGGAAGAAGAATTGAAAGCATGAAATCACATATGAAATGTTGAAGCTTTAGCAAAATATAGACTATTTAAACGAAAATTGATTCAAATATCACCGATCTATGTCGAAGGTTCAAAAAAGTCTTGATTGTCGAGAAAATCGCAAAAAAATCACTATTTTCCACAAATTTTCATATTTTTGGGTGAAAAATTAGCCAAAATTTCTGGTTCCGGGCAGGTGGGGCGGGCAGGGGCAGCAACTTTTTTGGTCCCTGCCCGCCCCACTATCTGCCCCGATTTCGACAAGTATGGTTAAAACGCAATTTTAACAGCTTTTTCCTAATTTTTACCCTATTTTTTCGAATTTCAGCAATTTTAGTGTGAAAAAGCCAATTTTTCTGCAATTTTCATCAAAAAACCGCCTAAAACCACATTTTTCACCCAATTTTTCCCAAAAATCTCACCTTAACCACATTCTTGATCATCTTCTTATCCTTCCCCTTCAATTCCTCATAAACCGCATCAAATTCCTTCGCAAATCGCATTCCAATCGTTCTCAAATTCCCCTTCATCTTCTTCTTCTCCATAAAATTCCCCTTCATTCCCTCCTCCATGATCAATCTCAAAAATTGCTCAGCCTGTCCATTCGTCATCAACGACGAGTCTTCCGTAGTCTCCAGAAGCATCCGAATCGCCTGATCCCTAAATTCCACCTCCTCCATGATTCCGATAAGCTCCGCCCACAGAATTTTCAGGAATTTCGTGATATCCGTTCTCTCCGATAAATCCTTGATGATTTTCCATGATTCCTGAGTCGAAATGAGCTTTTTTAGCGAGTTTTTCGACAATTTTTGCACATTTTGCTGTTGAAAAACGACGATAAGTGTCGAAATCGATGCCGTTGCCGTGTCCTCTCGCATTTTAGTAATGAGCAATTTACAAATGGCGTTGAGCACCTCCTCCTTGAGTTTCACCGTTAAAACCAACTGAGAAATCACAACCATCGCCGAGTACCGAAACGATTTCATTGGGTTTTTAATGCCGAGCTCAATGAATGGCATTAGCTTGGCTAGCATCATTTCATCCACTTTTTCCGGGTCTTGGAACATTGAAAGTAAGAGTTTAGCGTGGAAATTGAAGAGAATTGGGTGTTTAATCTCGAGATAATCACTTCCAACAATCTCCACACCTCTCCTAATATAATCCGTGAGGCATGTGATAATAGAATGTTTGCTGGAGAGAGTGGCTTTCGAAATGGAAGAAAATGGAATTGGAATCTCATTTTTCAAGAATTGCTGCATGAATCCCCATTCTTTGGATCGTTTCCAATCGAAATCCAGAATTCTCAAAAGCCGAGAATACACTTTTGTCTCGTGAAACGGCAAAAATGTCATCAGAAGTGTCTCCGCATTAAACGAATAGATTTGATAGGTGTGAATGAGGAATTCGAGGATTTGTTGGCATGCGAAATGTTGAAGATATGGGGAGAGCTCCACGAGAAGCTTCTCGATCTTTTTGTTCAGCTCCGCGTTGGCTTCTTTTTCTAGGAGGGATCTGGAAGAATTTGGAGGGTTTTGGGGTGGAAAAGGATGTTTTTAGTGGAAAATGGATTTTTTCTAGTTTTCAGTGGTAAAATAGCATATTTTGTCATAAACGTAGGTTAAAAGTGGTAAAAAGGGATTTTTAATAGAAAATGGCGAATTTTTCATGAAAAATGAGGGTTTTTAGCGGAAAAAACAGGATTTTTCACGAAAAATCCATTCTTTGATGAGGAAAAATGAACTTTTTTCTAGTTTTTAATAGAAAAATGAGGATTTTTATAGGAAAAATAGCATATTTTTGCATAAAAATGGGGCTTTTTGATCGAAAATATGGGTTTTGGGAAGCAAAGATAACATATTTTGACTTAAAAATGGATTTTTAATGGAAAAATGGGGATTTTAAAAGAAAAAATAGCAATTTTTTTTTACTTAAATGGGGGTTTTAGTGGTAAAAAAAGGTATTTTTTTTACAGAAAATGGCGAATTTATCATGGAAAATATGAGTTTTGGGGTAGAAAAAGGGATTTTTATCATAGATTTTGTGAAAAAATAGTGAAATTTGTCAAAAATAAGATTATCAAGAGGAAAAATAGCACATTTTGTCATAAAAATGGGGTTTTTGTGGAAAAATGAGGGTTTCTAGTGGACATTTAGCGGAAAAAATAGCTAAATTTGTCATAAATTGGGGTTTATTTCGCCCAAAAAAGACGTTTTTCAACTAAAATTAGGGTTTTTAGTGGAAAAATGAGCTTTTTGATTGAAAAAACTGATTTTTACACATATGTATAAGTTTCTGCAAGCTGGACCCCCGAAAATCAGAATCTGAGGAGCTGGGGGTACAAAAAACTTTTAGTATGCAGAAAATGCCTTAATTTTAGCTGATTTTGAGTGGCTCGACCTCCAAAATTATTCTCAATCCCCAGACCTGGACCCTCAAAAATTTTTTTCAGCATTTGTCAGAAAACTTCGACATGTGTGGATTTTTAAGAGAAAATCTGGATTTTACATGGAAAATATGATATTTTCCATAGAAAATAGCGATTTTTGGACTAAATTGGAGCAATTTTAATCAAAAATGAGGTTTTTAATAGAAAAAGGGGTTTTTAGTGGAAAAATGAGGGCTTTCAGTGGAAATTTAGTGAGAAAATAGCGAAATTCGTCATAAAATATCGGATTTTTCTCCAAAACTGACGTTTTTCAACTAAAAATAAGTAATTTAGTGGAAGATTTAGAGTTTTTCTTTAAAAAATGAAGTTTTTAACCAAAAATCACGGTATTAATATAAAAATAGCAGATTTCTTCATGAATTATGGGTTTTTTGCTGAAAACTTACGTTTTTTCATCTAAAAATGGGGGTCTGGATAAACTGGAGAATTTTTATTTAGAAATGAGGGGTTTTAAAATAAAAAAAGGTTTCTCTAATTAAAAAATTAGATATTTCACGACAATAACTTGAATTTTCACGTAAAAATCAATTTTTGGCCAAAATTTCAAATTTTTCCAATATTTACCTCACAAAATCGATTCTCTCCTCCGAAAACAGATCATTCTCAATTTCGGTATCAAAAACCGGATCAATCCGCTTCATTTGCTCCAATCCAGCCACTCCTGCAACCAATTATAGGCTATTTCCTCTATAAAATCCCAAAAAACCCACCAATCCGATGGGCGGTCTCATTATTCAGCTTTCCGGCCTCTTTTCGATTAAAAAGAAGCGAAACATGACGTTTTTCGACGGTAAGATGACGCGCCGCCGATGTTCGCAAGTTTTCTAATTGACTTGTCAATGACGTCGCCATTATTGAATACCCAGGTGTTGAGAGAAATAACAGACAACAATTCTGGAATTATCGTATTTTTTTGAAATTTTTGAAAAAAAAATTATCAAAAAATCATTAAAATTGGCCGAGAACGAAGGGAAATACCGAAAAAATCGGGAAATAAAAAAAGAAAAATTCGAAAGTCCGCAAACACCATCACGTCAACTCTGCGGACTTCACGCCGTATTTTACGACATATTATTTTTAATTATTTTTCTTTCATTTCTAATCAATTTTCCCCGTTTTAAAGCGATTTTTCTCTTTAAATTTATCAAAAATATTGATTTTCAGGTAATAAAAATGAAGATTAAAGTGATTTCACGTAATCCAAACACTTATCAACGGCAAACAACCGATCAACAGAATAAAAGTGAGTTTTAGGTCATTTTTCGGCGAATTTTTCGAATTTTCAGTCGTTCGAAACTTCAATACACCCGCCGATCCGTTCCGAGCACAAGTTGAATACACACGTGCTCTCAACGCCACAAAACTCGAAAGGGTCTTCGCCAAACCGTTCGTCGCCAGTCTTGATGGACATGTTGATGGAGTTCAAGTCTTGGCTAAGCATCCAAGTATGAAAAATCGATTGAAATGCTGAAAACTGGCTGAAAATTCGGAAAAAATAGCGAGAAATAGCTTAAAATTCGGGAAAAATCGTTAAAAAAAACCCGGTTTTAAGGCCTAAAAACTGATTTTTATCGATTTTTTCCCAATTTTTCCCCGAAAACCCGTTAAAAACCAGTAGAAAAACCAGAAATCCACATAAAATCCTCTAATTTACAGGAAAAAATTGAAAAAATCTGGAAAAAACCAAAAAACCCCTGGGAAAACTCAATTTTTGTCCTAAAAACCCGATTTTTGCCTTTAAAAACATGATTTTGAGGCAAAAATCAATGGAAAACCACTCAAAATCAGTTTTCTTCCCCTCAAAAACCCATTTTTCCCCTAAAAAACTACAAAAATCGCCGATTTTCGAGGTAAATAGGCGTTTCCCCTATTATAAGGGCACCTACCCTTCTAATATAGAAAACAGCCGATTTTCAGTTTGAAAAACCCATTTTTAAGCAAAAATCTACTTGAAAACCATCAAAAACAGGGAATTTCCTTTAAAAATAAGATTTTTCGACTTTTTGTCTGATTTCCTTTATTATAAGGGCACCTGCCCTTTTAAAACAATAAAAACCACTTAAAAATAGCTATTTTAACCTGAGAAATCCAGTTTTTGATCTTTTTTACCTAAAAATCTGAAATTTTGACCTTTTTCGAGGTATTTTGGCTTGTCCCTCTATTAAAAGGGCACATGCCCTTTTAATAGAGAAACTGACCATTTCTAGTCTAAAAATGGTCATTTATACCTAAAAATATGGTCAAAAACCCATAAAAACCAACATTTTTACCAAAAAAAAAATCGTTTTTTTCAACCAAAAAACCCTTTCCCTCTATTATAAGAGCAGATGCCCTTCTAATAGAGAAATATTCTTGACTACAAAATGAAAACCTAAAAAGTGGTCAAAAACCCCTTGAAGTCCCTATTTTCTGCAGTTTTTGAGCTAAAATTGTGTGAAAACCCGCCAAAACCCTCCCCCCTATTATAGAAGCACCTGCCCTTCTATTAGAGAAACTTATCTTTTTTACACTGAAAAATGTCATTTTTATACAAAAAGCTGGTCAAAAACACTCAAAAAACACGTTTTTCACCCAAAAATCCAGTTTCCTCCTATTATAAGAGCACCTGCCCTTCTATAATAATATTTCCAGATCGCCCATCAACAATCCTCTCGGGATCCCGTGACGGTCAAGTCAAAATCTGGAATTTGGCTTCACGAGAATGCCAATCAACACTGGAAGCTCATCGTGGATTAGTGAACGATATCTCAGTTGATGGGAACAATGGAGAGAATTTTGTTACAGTAGGACAAGATGCTCATTTGAAATATTGGAAAATCGGTTCCATGGATCAGAAGACCCCCTCCCATTCAATTCCATTGGATGGGATTATCTATGGAGTATCACATTTATCATTTTCATCTGATTTTGTCACTTGTGGAGAGGATATTTCTGTATGGAAGCCATTCCGAGAGACTCCCCTGAGAAGTTATGATCTTGGAACGGATACTATCCATACCTGCAGGGCTAACCCCATCGAAGAGAATATTATCATTGGAGCGCGTTCGGATCGATCGATTTTCGTTCTTGATACCCGTCAGGATGTCCCTTTAAAGAAGATAACGATGAAAATGAGGCCGAATAAGTTGTCATGGAATCCAATGGAAGCGTACTCTTTTACAGTGGCATCCGAGGATTTCAATTTGTACACTTTTGATATGAGATATATGGAACATCCGACACAGAGTCATCAGGGATTCACTTCGGCTGTATTGGATGTGGATTATTCGCCGACTGGACAAGAGTTTGTTGCGGCTGGATATGATCGGTCGATTCGGTTGTTTAAGGCGAGAGATATGACTTCTAGGTGAGTTTTTAAGGGGTTTTAGGGGGAAATTGAAGAAAAACGAGAAAAATCGGTCTAGAAACTCGATTTCAATCCGAAAAACTAGGATTTTTGACGGAAATTGGGGTTTTTAGGCTATAAACTTCAAAAAATATGTAGAAAATAGATTTTTAAACCAAAAAACTAGGAATTTTCACTGAAAATGGGGTTGTTAGGCTATAAAAATTAAAAAAATGGGTCAAAACCTTAATTTCTATCTTAAAAATCAAAAATCTAGCTAAAAACTCTATTTTAAATTGAAAAACAAGGATTTTTGACGGAAATTGGGGTTTTTAGGCTATAAAAATCCAAAATTTAGGCAAAACCCCTCGATTTTCGATTCAAAATGCAAAGTTTGGCTTAAAAGTTGAATTTTATGTCTAAAAATGAAGATTTTAGGGAACGAAACTCTATTTTTGGCTCAAAAATTGGAAATTCGACCTAAAAACTCAATTTTAAGCCCAAAAACTAGGAATTTCCACTGAAAATCAGGATTATAGGCTATAAAATTCAAAAAATAAGCTCAAAAATTGGATTTCCAGTCAAAAAATTAGGTTTTTAGGTTCGAAAACCTAGTTGTTGAGCTAAAAATTCAAAATTCGACCTAAAAACTCGATTTTTAGCTCAAAAACTAGGGATTTTGACTGAAAACCAGGATTTTCTAGCTTAAAAACTCTAAAATAGACCAAATAATTGGTTTTTAAGCCGTTCAATTGGATTTTTGACCTAGGAACGCAATTTTAGGCCAAAAAACTAGAAATTTGCAGTGAGAATGAGATTTTTAAGCCATAGAATTCAAAAATAAACCTCAAAATTAGGTTTTTAGGTCCCAGAACTCAATTTTTAGTCAAAAAACTAGGAATTTCGACCGAAAATCATGTTTTTAAGGTCTAAACCTCGATTTTTGGCTTACAATCCAAGAAATAGGCTTAAAAATTGGAGTTTTAATCCAAAAAAGAAGTATTTAGGTCCGAAAAAAGAAAATGAACTTCTTGAACTAAAAATATCAATTTTAGTTCAAAAAGCGGCTTTTTCTGACCCAAACACGCTTTTTCTGTGTTGGAAGTATCAATTTTGACTCTAAAACCACATTTTTTGGCTCAAAAATGATGGTTTTCAGCAAAAAAAAAACTTCATTTTCTAGCTGAAAATCTATTTTTTATGCAAAAAATACCAATTTTATGTCAGAAACCACCCTTTTTGACCTTAAAACCCCCATTTTTGTGCTTAAAATCACATTTTCTAGGTAAAAATTAATAATTTAAGGTCAAAATCCGACTTTTCGGGCTAAAAATCTCATTTTCTAGCTTAAAATCACTATTTTTGCCTATTTTCATCCTTTTTTCCATTATTTTTCACCTATTCAACCCTCTAATTATTTCCAGAGACGTATACTACACAAAACGAATGGCCTCGGTCTTATCCGTTCTTTGGTCAGCTGATTCGAAGTTTGTATTATCTGGAAGTAATGAAATGAATATTCGTGTGTGGAAAGCGAATGCCGCAGAGAAATTGGGACCATTGACGAAACGAGAGAAACAGGCATTTGCTTATAATGAGAAATTGAGAGAGACTTATAAGAATCATCCAGAAGTTCGACGTATTGCTAAACATCGAAATGTTCCAAGACATATTTATACGTCAGTTTGATGTTTCTAGGCCATTTTGAGAAAAGTTAGGCCATGGCGGACTAGTTTTTCTGAAATTGAGAAAGTTAGGCCAGGGGACTAGTTTTTAAAAAAGTTAGGCCAGGGGACCAGTTTTTGAAAAAGTTAGGCCAGGGGACTAGTTTTTCTGAAATTGGAAAAGTTAGGCCATGGGGACTAGTTTTTTCAGAAATTGGAAAAGTTAGGCCATGGGGACTAGTTTTTCTGAAATTGGAAAAGTTAGGCCATGGGGACTAGTTTTTTCAGAAATTGGAAAAGTTAGGCCATGGGGACTAGTTTTTCTGAAATTGAGAAAGTTAGGCCATCTGGGGAAAGTTAGGCCAGGGGACTATTTTTTTTGAAATCGAGAAAGTTATGCCATCTGGGGAAAGTTAGGCCATGGGGACTAGTTTTTCTGAAATTGAGAAAGTTAGGCCAGGGGACTAGTTTTTGAAAAGTTAGGCCACAAGATGATATGCTAGGCCATGAAATCAATGGGGGACTAGTTTTTGAAAAAGTTAGGCCATGAAATGGAAGGGACGAGTTTTTTGAAAAAGTTAGGCCAGGGGACTAGTTTTTCTGAAATTGAGAAAGTTAGGCCATTTGAGGATAGTTAGGCCATGAAATCAATTAGGGACTAGTTTTTGAAAAAATTAGTCCACCAGTTGAAAAGCTAGGAAAAGTTAGGCCACCAATGGAAAACTAGGCCATGGAATCAATTGGGGACTAGTTTTCCAAAAAGTTAGGCCATGAAATACCGAGGGACTAGCTTTTCCAAAAAGTTAGGCCATCAGTTAAAAACCTAGGCCATCAATATTTGGCTTGATTTGGGAAGTTAGGCCATCAATTTTGGTCTAGTTTAGAAAGTTAGGCCATATAGTAAAGGGGGACTAGTTTTCCAAAAAGTTAGGCCATGAAATGGAGAGGGACTAGTTTTTCAAAAAGTTAGGCCAGGGGACTAGTTTTTTCTGAAATTTGAAAAGTTAGGCCATCAGTTGAAAACCTAGGCCATCTTTTTTAACGTTATTTGAGAAGTTACGCCATCATCTTATGATAACTAGATCCAGTATTTAGTTGGGGGACTAACTTTCCCCAATTTTAGGTTTCCTAGGCCACCACCCCCGAAAACCTAGGCCACCATCCAAATAATCTAAAAAATCACATTTTTCAGAGCCGCCAAAGAGCACAAACTGATCAAAGACGCCCGCGCTCGTCGGGATCTCCGCCGCGCCAAAGCAGCCGGACTGGAAGAAGAGGATGCCTATCTTCCACAGACACAGAAGGTTATGGTTGGAGACGCAGAGATGTGATCATCATCATCATTGTTTTATTGGATTTTTTTTGGAAATTGTTGTTGATTTTTTTTTGTGTTTCTTACTTGTTTGCTTTATTATCAAAATGAATGGTTTTTTTGGAACAGTTTTATAGGAATTGAAGCGTGCCGGGGACGTGCCAAGGTGTGCCAAGTTGGATATAGCTGTGCCGAAGCCGTGCGGGACCGTGCTAAACCGTGCGGGACCATGCCAAGTAGTGCCAAGCTGTGCGGGACCATGCCGAACCGTGCCCAGGTGTGCCGAGTCGTGCCAAGGCGTACGCGGCCTTGCTGAGTCCAGGTAAGTCGTGCCGAACTGTGCGGGACCGTGCCAAGTTAAATTTAGCTGTGCCGAACTGTGCCGCATCCTCCAGAGGTGTGCCAAGTTGAATCTCATCCGTGCCGGACCTTGCCGACCCGTGCCGCACTATACTGAGCCATGGCGCACTGTGCCAAGACGTGCCAACGTGTGCCGAGTCTAGCTAGGCCGTGCCGGACCATGCCAAGTCGTGCCAAGCTGTGCCGGGTCGTGAGGGACCGTGCAGGACCATGCCGCACCATCCTGAGGTGTGCCGAGCCGTGCCAAACCTAGCCAAGCTAAATTTGACTGTGCCAAGCCGTGCGGGACCGTGCCGAGTTGAATCTAGGTGTGCCAAATCGTGCTAAGGTGTGCCGGACCGCGCAGGACCATGCCGCACCCTCCTGAGGTGTGCCGGACCATGGCGAACTGTGACCGTGCCGACTTGAATCTAGGTGTGCAGCACCGTGCCTAAATGTGCCAAACTAAATTTAGCTGTGCCAGGCTGTGCCAAGAGAAATCTAGCTGTGCCGAAGCGGGCGGGACCATGCCGAGTCGTGCCAAGGTGTGCCGAAAAATCCTACGTCGTGCCAAAACCGTGCCAAGCCTAACTAAACTGTGCCGCGCTCTCCTGAATTGTGCCAAAGTGTGTCTTGGCAAGCCGTGCGGGACCGTGCCAAGCCTAGCCAAGCCGTGCCGGGCTGTGCCAAGCTAAATCTAACTGTGCATGACCGTGCCCACCTGTGCCGCACTATCCTGAAGTGTGCCGGAGCTGCGCCGAGTCTAGCCAAGCCTAGCCAAGCCTAGCCAAGCCTAGCCAAGCCTAGCCAAGCCTAGCCAAGCCTAGCCAAGCCTAGCCAAGCCTAGCCAAGCCTAGCCAAGCCTAGCCAAGCCTAGCCAAGCCTAGCCAAGCCTAGCCAAGCCTAGCCAAGCCTAGCCAAGCCTAGCCAAGCCTAGCCAAGCCTAGCCAAGCCTAGCCAAGCCTAGCCAAGCCTAGCCAAGCCTAGCCAAGCCTAGCCAAGCCTAGCCAAGCCTAGCCAAGCCTAGCCAAGCCTAGCCAAGCCTAGCCAAGCCTAGCCAAGCCTAGCCAAGCCTAGCCAAGCCTAGCCAAGCCTAGCCAAGCCTAGCCAAGCCTAGCCAAGCCTAGCCAAGCCTAGCCAAGCCTAGCCACGTCACCTCTAATAAATCCATCAAAGCGTGCCTTTTTCGAGTGGTTTCTTAGCTTTTTTTAGTACCACTTTCAACGTTACGACCATAAATTTTTGGTCTTTTTTTTTGTCTCGGGGGCTCCCTAGTATCCATGGAATGCTCATTCCTCCCTGAAAAAAAAAGAAGTCGAAGAATGCTGGTCCTCCTCATATTTTTCTTCTACTTTTTGCGATTTTCTTGTTATTCCATGGATCCTGGAATGTCTTCTGAATCGATGACGTCATCTAACATGTCATCTGAATCCCCGTGCCATCAAGAATGCCCCCCTGGATTCCTAATCGGTGATTCCACATGCTTCCTCCTCCTCCCTTATCATTCCTCCTCCTATCAATCCTCCCTATCTTACTGTATGTCATCCCCCCATCAATCTCTCGCCTCCCTTTCCCAAATCCATGAAGATATTCCACTTCTGAAGACATCTTCATCTCAAAAAGGCGTCAATTGGATATTCTCGAATGGATTCGGATCACGGATGGAACGGATTGAGAAGAGAGCTCACGTTTATAGTATCTATGAGCAGACATTGGTTTCGGCACCAATTGTGATTACTGTAGGGATTTCGGAAGAGTTTCAGAATATCTCGACACTTTGTGTGTTGCCTAGTAAGTATGAGCGGTGGCCTAGAAATCCATATAGTGAGAAAACTAGTCCGCGGGCTAGAAATTGTTAAAAATGGGTAATAAGCGTTGTGGCCTAGTTTTTTAGACGATGGCCTAACTTTCCAAAAAAGCGAAAAACTAGTCCGCGCACCCAAAACCACTGGAAATAGATTCTAGGGATACGTAGCCGACTTTTTAGGTCATGGCCAAATTTTTGTATTGGTGGCCTAGAAACCCAAATAGTGTAAAGACTAGTCCTCGGACCCATAAATACTCAAAAACAGGTACTAGGAGTCCATGGCCTAACTTTTTAGGTCATGGCCTAACTTTTTGGATGGTGGCCTCACTTTCCAAAATAGCAAAAAAACTAGTCCCCGCAGTCAAAACCACTCAAAAACGGCTAATAAAGGTTGTGGCCTAACTTTTATTTTAGTGGCCTAACTTTTTTATTGATGGCCTAGAAAACCAAATAGTGTAAAAACTAGTCCGCGCACCGAAAACCACTCAAAAACGGCTAATAAAGGTTGCGGCCTAACTTTTTCATTGATGGCCTAGAATTCCAAAAAACCAAAAAACTAGTCCCCAATCCCAAAAATCCCTCTGGTGACCTAGAAACCTTCTAGTCCTCAATAACAAGGCAAATGGTTTTGTTGCCTAGGTTCCCCAATGATGGCCTAGGATTCCTCTACCAAAGGTTAGACTAGTTAGATGGCCTAGTTTTCCTTAAACTTGGTTTTCTAGACCACCAATGAGAGAACTAGGTGGCCTAACTTTTCCAATGGTGGCCTAGTTTCCCTCAACCTAAAAAAGCTAGGCCACATCTTTTCTTCTTCTTCCAGAATACTGTAACCAGCCAACATGCGACATCCAACAACTCCTCCTCACCAATTCCTACACCTCCTTATTCTCCCTAGGCTCCGCCCCCTCGAAGCTCCGCCCCAAAGAGACGACTAGCCTAACCTGCCTTCCAACCAATAAAATCTACCAAGTGACTTGTGGATCCCTTGGGACCATCTACCCCCATCCATCAATGATCGATTGTCAAAGGACGACCACTTTCGACGAGAGAATTAAATCTGAGCAAGACGCGCTAATCCCAAGTTGCGCCAAAGCTTACCAACGTGGCACCGCTTCCTGCGTTACCTCCGGGACCAGCTACCGTGCCACGTGTAAACCGGGTTGGGCAATGGCCACGTGTTGGTATACACCGGATTACTGTAGCCAGGGTTACTGTAGCGAGCACGGGAAGTGCGTCAGTGAAGTGGGACGGAAAGTGTGCCAATGTGATTATGGATGGGGTGGTGATAGGTGTGAATTCAATTTGAGGGAGAGATATGGGAAGGTGTGGACTTTTCCCGTGGCTACTGGAGTTATTATTGCGATGGGTGGGGTTGTGGTGAGGATTGTGAAGGCGTGGGTGGCGTTGGAGAGGATTAAGGAGGAGGATCAGGTAAGTAGGGGAGACGCAGAGAAACCAGAGTGTCTGACTGTCTGCGCTCTCTTTTAAGGAGTGCGCAATTTCAAACGCTCATAACTCGGCTAGTTTAAGAGCTATCAAAAAGTTGTCAACTAATGAAATATAGCCCTAATTAAGAGAAATATTTCATTAGTTGACAGTTTTTTGATAGCTCTTAAAATAGCCGAGTTATAAGCGTTTGAAATAGCGCATCTCTTGTGGAGCGCTTCACTTTCTGCCGCCTTCTAACTTCGTAAGCCTGTAACTCAGCTAGTTTAACAGCTATCAAAAAGTTGTCAACTAATGAAATATTCAGCTTATTAAGAACTACATTTCATCAGTTGAAAGTTTTTTGCTAGCTCTCAAACTAGCCGAGTTACAGGCGCTAGAAGTTAAAGCAGCTCCCCGCGAGCCGGAGAGAGGCAGAGAAAGCGCACTCTAACTGTCTGCGCACTCTCTATCTCTTTTCAAGTGAAAAGGATGATAGCTGGTATTAACTAAGCTAGCTTAGCTATTTCAAAAAATGAAAAGAGACGCAGAGAAAAAAAGAGTATAGCTGTCTGCGCTCTCTCCCTCGCTTCTAAAAAAGGGCGCTATTTCAAACACTCATAACTCGGCTAGTTTAAGAGCTATTGGAAAACTTTCAACTAATGAATTGTAGCCCTTAATAAGCTTAATATTTCATTAGTTGATCATTTTTTGATAGCTCTTAAAATAGCGGAGTTACAAGCTTACGAAGTTAGAAGGCGCCAGAAAGAGAACGCGCGTTTCACTAGAGGTGCGCTATTTCAAACGCTTATAACTCAGCTATCTTAAGAGCTAACAAAACGTTGTCAACTAATGAAATATTTAGCTTTTTAAGGGCTATATTTCATTAGTTGACAACTTTTTTATAGCTCTCAAACTAGGGGAGTTACAGGCTTTTCAAGTGGCGCTCTCCTGCAGAGAGACGTGGAGAGACACAGAGAAACCTAGCGTGTCTGCGTCTCTCACCCCTCTCTCATTTAGGACCCCCAATCCACCCACCAAACCCTCCGTTCCTACTGTATGTTCATCGCCGGTGTCCTCGTGGTTTTCTACTCAAATCCAGGCCTAACCAACATTAGCCAAACAGCTTGCCGATTCAATTTCATCGCGGTCCACTTTTCGTTTTTACTAGGTACGCAAAGTGTCGTAAACTACGGTGTGAACTCCGCAATTTTTCTTAGCTATGGTCCAATGGCTTCTGGAGGCCTGGAATGTCAATCAAATCCTCCGATGCGTTCATCTCAACGAATGGGAGACGGATTGGAATGGAACGAGATCTTGGGGTGTCCGGATAGTTCCACGTATGGTCACATCGATTACTGTAGTTGTGTTGGCATTGCTTATTACATTCCAAGCCGGCTGGAATCGGCTAGCCGCTCCTTGGACTTGCGTGGGCGTGATTCGTCAGGAGACACTGTCAATATGGATTCCGATATTTGGAATGGTCATTTGTGTGATGTTGTTTGCGGGG
Source organism: Caenorhabditis wallacei (assembly GCA_963932035.1). NCBI lineage: Eukaryota > Metazoa > Nematoda > Chromadorea > Rhabditida > Rhabditidae > Caenorhabditis > Caenorhabditis wallacei. The sequence goes on from OZ009934.1 coordinate 1,616,933, forward strand.
GCGGTTTGCGAGTCGAGTTTGTTGATTAAATTGTAAGTTTTGAGCAAGAGACGAAAAGGAGAGTCTAGCTGCCTGCGCTCTCTTTTTGGGGTCTCTCAATTTTAAGCGCCTGTACCTCGGCTAGTTTAAGAGATATCAAAAAGTTGTCAACTAATGAAATATAGGCCTTTTTAAGCTCTATATTTCATTAGTTGACAGTTTTTCGATAGCTCTTAAACTAGCCCAGTTATGAGCGCTAGAAGTTAAGGCAGCGCAAGAGCGAGCCTAAACAGCCGAAACAGCCCAGAGAGACGCAGAGAAAGCTCGAGTTCTCTAACTGTCTGCTCTCTCTCACCCCTCAATTGAACGAGATTTGAATTTAAGTTAACTGTCAAATTAACAGCTAAAAAACGGAAGAGAGACGCAGAGAAAACGAGTGTCTAGCTGTCTGCGCCTCCTCTTCCTTTTTTTCTAGGGGTGCGCAATTTCAAACGCTCATAACTCGGCTAGTTTAAGAGATATCAAAAAACTTCCAACTAATGAAATATAGCTCTTATTAAAGCCTATATTTCATTAGTTGAAAGTTTTTTGATAGCTCTTAAACTAGCCGAGTTACAAGCGCTAGAAGTGAAAGCAGCGCCCGCGCGCACCTTCCGTCGCTCTAAAAGCGCGCTACTTCAAACGCCTATATCTCGGCTAGTTTAACAGCTATCAAAAAGTCATCAACTAACTAAATTTAGCCCTTATTAAGAGCTACATTTGACTAGTTGACAATTTTTTGATAGCTCTTAAAATAGCCGAGTTATGCCCCCTTTTCCAGCCGCCGCCCCCTCCTCGGCTATCGTCTCGACTTGAAAATTGAAAGGGATCTTGGCCATATGGAAGGTGCTCGAGTTGAGAAGTGCCGAAGGAACGAGGTTCTTTGCATGGTCGGGATGTCCTTGTTAGTGGTTCTATGGCTCCTAACCATTTTATCAGCTGACTACAAGGATGACGCTAAGATCGGGAGTCTAACTGTCCTGATAGCTTTGATATACTCTGTTTTTTCGTTTTACCAGGAGGCGGTGACTTGTCCAGAGGTAAGGCTTAGCTACAGTAATCCTACAGTAACCCTTTAGAACCACGCTATGTGGACAACCCTCCTTCAACGCTATCTCCCACTCCGCTTCGCGCCCAGCTATAATCCAGAGACAATGTGGACCATCGATGAGGTTAGGGATATGTATAAGCTTAGCAAGGAAGAACGAAGACTCCGATACCGTGAATACATCCCTCGGAATCAGCTCCTTCATCTACATCATCGATGGGATTTGCGGTTTAACGAGATTCTTGAAAAAAATAATATGACGATCAATGAGGCGTTGGTTAAGGTTTTTTGTGAGGAGATGAATCGATTAAAGGAGTTTAATGGAACGATTCGACAGAAGGAATATATTCAGTGAGTTTAAAGGGGGTATATCTTGGTTAGTTGAAGAGCTATTGAAAAATGGTTAACTAATAAAATATAGGTCTTGATTAGAGCTATATTTTGTTAGTTGAGAGTTTTTTGATAGCGTTGACGGGAAGCGAGATATAGGCGTTTGAAGTGGCGCGCTCTCTTCCGCCTTTGGGAGCGCATCTCTAACTTCTAGCGCCTATAACTCGGCTAGTTTGAGAGTTATCAGAAAAGTGTCAACTAATGAAATATAGCTCTTGATAAGGGCTATATTTTGTTAGTTGACAACTTTTTGATAGCTCTTAAACTAGCAGAGTTACGAGCGTTTGAAGTAGCGTCCTTTTTTGAGAAGCGAGGGAGAGAGGGGGAGAGAGCGCAGAGAGCGCAGAGAGCTAGAATTTTGTTTTCTCTGCGTCTATTTTACATTTTTAGCTTTTTTTTGCCAGTTCAGCTATCTGCGGCTCGGGTCCGTCGATATGGTGGGAGAGCGCAGACTGTTAGAGTACTCGCGCTTTCTCTGCGTCTCTCCGGGCTCTCTAGAGAACCTTCTAACTTTAAATGCTTATAACTCGGCTAGTTTAAAAGCTATCAAAAAGTTGTCAACTAACAAAATATTCAGCTTATTAAGGGCTAAATTTAGTTAGTTGATGACTTTTTGATAGCTTTTAAACTAGCCGAGTTATGGGCGTTTGAAGGAGCGTCCTTTTTTGAGAATCGAGGGAGAGAGGGAGGAGAGCGCAGACGGCTAGACTTTTTTTTTCTCTGCGTCTCTTTTACATTTTAAACTATCTTCTTTGCCAGTTTAGCTATCTGGGGCCCGTGTCCCTTGAGAGGGTGAGAGAGCGCAGACAGCTAGAGTACACAGGCTTCTCTGCGTCTCTCCGGGCTCTCTAGGGCACCTTCCAGGTTTCAAGGCCCATAACTCCGCTAGTTCAAAAGCTATCAAAAAGTTGTCAATTAATGAAATATAGCTCTAATCAAGGGCTACATTTCATTAGTTGATCACTTTTTGATAGCTCTTAACCAGCCGAGATACAGGGGTTTTAAAAAGCGCGTCGGAAGGGGCGCGCGGGCACTGCTTTCACTTCTAGCGCTTGTAACTCGGCTAGTTTAAAAGCTAACAAAAAACTTTCAACTAATGAAATTTAGCCCTTAATAAGCTGCATATTTCGTTAGTTGACAACTTTTTGATAGCTCTTAAACTAGCCGAGTTATAAGCGTTAGAAATAGCGCACCTCTGGTGAGAGGCGCGCGGTTTTCTTTCTGGCGCCTTCTAATTTCGTAAGCCTGTAACTCCGCTAGTTTAAGAGCTATCAAAAAACTTTCAACTAATGAAATATACCTCTTATTATGAACAATATTTCATTAGTTGAAAGTTTTTTGATAGCTCTTAAACTAGCCGAGATACGGGGGTTTGAAGTGGCGCGCCCCTTGAAACCCGGTGGAGAGACAGAGAGAGGGAGCGCAGACAGCTAGACTCTCAGTGTCTCTAACCCTAATCCTTCTAGAACTGCCTACAAAGACTTCCTCTCTTCAATCCCCGATATCGTTCCCCATGGCCGTGTTAAAGGACGTCTCGAGCTAGTGACCCTTGCAGCGGAGGCTCCCATTGGAGTGAAGCTAGCTAAGTTTTTCATCGTGCCAGGATTCGATATCTTCGTGCCGGATGTGCCAGAAAAAGAGGATTCCGAAAGTCTTCTGAATGAAAGAATTCGAATGGAAAATTATCGACTAATGAGAGAAAGTGTCCGGCAACAGGCGGTTTTTATCAATTCCTGTATTCATTTCAATTATTTTGGGAATCAAGTTGTTCGGTAGGGGGGACTAGTTTCTGGGGGAAAACTAGGCCATCTAAAATAGCTTTTTTACTTTTGTGATAAATGCGCTCTGTTGATTACGCTGATTTTCCGAAAAAAAACTTCGCATTTTTTTTTTCGAAAAAATTGGTTTTCTCAATGGAGCGCGATTGATTTTTAGCCTATAGAAGATTATTTTGCGCTTTTTAAATTTTTAATGTAAATGTGCTCCATTGAGAAATCATGAAAAATTGTGTTTTTTGCAGTAAATTTGAATTTTTATCGATTTTCAATGGAGCGCATTTGCATTTTCTTCAATTTCCGCTATTTTTCTCTATTTTTCTCAATAATGCAAGCGCGCTCCATTAGAAAATCATTGAAAATAGCGTTTTTTGCACTAAATTTGAATTTCTGTCTCGAAAAATTGGTTTGTCAGCGGAGCGCGCTTGCATAGCTCGATTTTCGTCTATTTTTTAAATGAAAAACCGTTAAAAATGGTTTCTTCCGTTTAAAATTCAAATTTTTATCGATTTTTAGTGGAGCGCGTTTGCATTTTCTTTAATTTCCTCTATTTTTCTTTATTTTTCTTGATAATGCAAATGCGCTCCATTGATAACTCGTTAAAAATAGTGTTTTTCCCATCAAATTGGAATTTTTATCGATTTTTAGTGGAGCGCGTTTGCATTTTCTTTAATTTCCTCTATTTTTCTTTATTTTTCTTGATAATGCAAATGCGCTCCATTGATAACTCGTTAAAAATAGTGTTTTTCCCATCAAATTGGAATTTTTATCGATTTTTAGTGGAGCGCGTTTGCATTTTCTTTAATTTCCTCTATTTTTCTTTATTTTTCTTGATAATGCAAATGCGCTCCATTGATAACTCGTTAAAAATAGTGTTTTTCCCATCAAATTGGAATTTTTATCGATTTTTAGTGGAGCGCGATTGCATTTTCTTCAATTTCCGCTATTTTTATCTATTTTTCTTGATCATGCAGGCGCGCTCCACTGATAAACCGTTGAAAATAGCGTTTTTTGCACTAAGTTTGAATTTCTGTCTCGAAAAATTGGTTTGTCATCGGAGCGCGCTTGCATAATTTCATTTTAACCGATTTTATTTATTTTGTCCAATAATATAATTGCGCTCCATTGAAAAAACCCTTCAAAACTCTATTTTTCACTAAAAATCCAAATTTTAACCTGAAAATATCGATTTCTCAATGGAGCGCACTTGGAAAATTTCATTTGTTATCGATTTTTATTGATTTTTATAAAATAATGCAAGTGCGCTCTATTGAAAAACCATCCAAAACTACATTTTTCACCAAAAATTCAAATTCTTCAATTCAATTATCGATTTCTCAATGGAGCGCGTTTACCTAACAATATTTTTATTGATTTTCTCTATTTTTCCGTAATAATGCAAGTGCGCTCCACAGAGAAATCCTTAAAAACAATATTTTTCACCAAAAATTCAAATTTCCACTCAAAAATATCGATTTCTCAATGAAGCGCGTTTTCATTGATTTTTCCCCGAATAATACAATTGCGCTCCATTGAAAAAACCTTTAAACCGCATTTTCTCTATTTTCCCCTAAAAATGCAATTGCGCTCCATTGAAAAACCCTTAAAAACCTAATTTCCTTTAAAAAATCGACTTCTCAATGGAGCGCACATGCATTTTCTTGGTTTTTCTTGGTTTTTTTGCCCAAAATAAACCATTTCTGTTGATAAAAATGAGAAAAATAGAATTTATTCAAAAAAAAAAAGAAAAAAATCACAACCAAACTCAAATAATCCAAAAAAAATTGGAAAAAAAGTCATTTCTTCGATGAAATCTCTGGCAATTGCTTCTTAATCTCTTCTGGAATCGTATCAATATAATCCTGATGTTTAACCCATGAAGCTGTCGCCAATACTCCTCCAGTGTTATTCAATTGAATATCTTGCTCATATCTCAGATCTCTTCCCGAGATATCTGTCAATTTCCCTCCAGCTGCTGTTAACACTGCTTCCACTGCACACGTATCCCATTTTTTACATCCGGCACTCGCAAATACATACGCGGCACACCCTTCCAAAACTTTCAACACTTTGAATCCGGCTCCGCCCACTTTTTCCACATTGTCCGCCAGATTTTTGGTTTTGAGAGCTTCCAGAGCGCTCGAGACTGATTCAGAGAGATGACTTCGAGTTGTGACAACCACTTTTTGAGTGTTTCCTGGAATTTGGAAAAAATTTTTTCAGCCAAAAAAAAAATCTGAATTTTTTCTTAAAAATCCAAATTTTATTAGCTAGATCGATGTATTTTAGTACGCTGAGCAACTTTTACTCTTGCACCAACCATTGAAAATCACTCTAAACCCCCTAAATCCGGGAAAAACTGAATTTAGATTGTGTACTCCTCGTGGACAATTTTTTTCGGGTTTCTTCGAATTTTTAGCTTTTTTAAAGTTCAAAATAGCTTAGCACAGCTGATCTAAGCATTTTTCGATAAAATTAGAGACTTTTCGAAAAAGTTTTGGACTCCTCGTGGACAAAATTTTTTTTCGAAATTTGAAATTTTAAAAACATAGATCGATGTATTTTTGTACGCTGAGCAATTTTTTCTCTTGGAGCAACCCTTGAAAATCACTCTAAACCCCTTAAAATAGCAAAAAACTGAATTTAGGTCGTGTAGTCCTCGTGGACAATTAAAAAAAATTTTTTTTTCTTGGTTTTCAGGTTCAAAACTGCTTTAAATTTAGCCTCCGCCCACAAAAACGGGCTAAAATTTTCAAAAATTAAAAAAAAAATTGTCCACGAGGACTACAAAACCTAAATTTTAGTTTTTCCCGGATTTAGGGGGTTTAGAGTGATTTTCAAGGGTTGCTCCAAGAGAAAAAGTTGCTCAGAATTCAAAAATACATCGATCTATATTTTTAAAATTTGATTTTTCCAAAAAAAAAATTTTTGTCCACGAGGAGTCCAAAAGTCAAAATTTTAAAATTTTGAAAAGTCTCCAATTTCATCTAAAATCGCTAAAAACGGTTGTTCTAAGCTATTCTAGAGCCTAAAAAGCCTAAAAATTCGAAAAAATCCAAAAAAAATTGTCCACGAGGAGTACACAGCTTAAATTCAGTTTTCCCGGATTTAGGGGGTTTAGAGTGATTTTCAAGGGTTTCTTCAAGAGAAAAAGTTGCTCAGAATACAAAAATACATCGATCTATGTTTTTAAAATTCGATTTTTCCAAAAAAAAAATTTTGTCCACGAGGAATCCAAAAGTCAAAATTTTCAAAATTTTGAAAAATACCTAATTTCATCGAAAAATGCTTAGATTAGCTGTTCTAAACTATTTTAAACCCTTAAAAAACCTAAAAATTCGAAAAAAACAAAAAAATATTGTCCACGAGGAGTACACAGCCTAAATCCAATTTTTCCCTCATTTAGGGGTTTTAGAGTGATTTTCAAGGGTTGGTCCAAGAGAAAAAGTTGCTCAGGATTAAAAATACATCGATCTAGCTATTTTTGAAGGGGATCGGGGGGAAAAAATTTTTTAGTCGTGGTCAAAAAAAAATTCAAAAAAAAAAAAAAAAACTTTTTTTTTCAAGTATTCTACCACCAAAACTAAGGATTACTACCACCTAAAAAAGTATGAATTCTCTACCTACAGTACTCACCAACAGCCGGAATCAATCCATGAACTCCACATCCTTGAATCGCCCAAACAGTTCGTCCACTCGTCGAATGATATGGTTGATGGATGATTCCAGCCACCGGGCGTCCTTTATAAGCTATTCCGATGAGTACCGTAACCTGTTCCAACAGTGCTAAGTTCTTATTTTTCACCGCCAACGCCACTTCAGAAGTTCCATCCAGGGGATCTACCCATACGACCACCTCGTTCTCCTTAATCTCTTTCAATTCGTTGCTCATCAAACGATCCGATAAAAGAACGTCTTCGTTGAATCCCATTTCAAGTTCCGGACAGGCTGTCGTGTCTTCCTGGAAACAAATATTGATTTTTTGAAACATTTGAATTTTGTAGTCCTCGCGGACAAAAAATTTTTTTTTTTGAAATTTCAAAATTTTGATAGCTAGATCGATGTATTTTTGTATCCTGAGCAACTTTTTCTCTTGCACCAACCCTTGAAAATCACTCTAAAACCCCTAAATCCAGAAAAAATGGAATTTAGGTTGTGTACTCCTCGTGGACAATTTTTAAAGGATTTTTTGAATTATTTAGCATTTTTACCAGGCTAAAACAGCTTGGAACAGTTAATTCCAACATTTTTATCGGAAATTAAAGACTTTTCCAAAAAGTTGCAAAAAATCTAAATTTTGTAGTCCTCGTGGACAAAATTTTTTTTTCGAAAATTCAAAATTTAAAAACATAGATCGATGTATTTTTTGATTCTGAGCAACTTTTTCTCTTGACGCAACCTTTGAAAATCACTCTAAACCCCCTAAAATCGCTAAAAACTGAATTTAGGATTTTGTAGTCCTCGTGGACAATTTTTTTTTCAGAATTTTTAGCATTTTTAACAGCTTAAAATAGCTTAGAACAGTTAATCTAAGCAAAATTAGCGACTTTTCAAAAAAGTTGCAAAAATTTTGAATTTTGTAGTCCTCGTGGACAAAATTTTTTTTCTCGAAAACTCAAAATTTAAAAAGCTAGATCGATGTATTTTTGAATTCTGAGCAACTTTTTCTCTTGGAGCAACCCTTGAAAATCACTCTAAAATCCCTAAATCCGGGAAAACTGAATTTAGGCTGTGTACTCCTCGCGGACAATTTTCTTCAACTTTTTTGAATTTTTCTAAAAAAGTAATCCCTACCTCCTCTCCAATAATAGTAATATTATTAAAGTGTTTTTGAAGCGATTGAACAATACAATATTGAGCCCGCCGATCGGCTTCCGTCTGTGGATCATAACCACCGCCCGTCTCCGATTTGTCGATAATTTTGAGATCTCCACCGGCCATTACATTCTGAAAAATAATGGGTAGAAAAAATGAGCAAATTCGCTCTAGCGAACCCCCAAAAAGGTGATGTTCGCTAGAGCTCGTTTACTCAATTTTAGAACTAATTTTGTCATTTTTAGACGATTTTTAGCAATAAAAAACTCAAAAAATTCAAAATTTCCGGTTAAAATAGGCTAAAAACACTTATTTCCATTGAAAAATTTTGAAAAATTTTTCCTAAAAAAGGCATGTTTGGTAGAGCGCGTTTAGTGACTTACTAACTGTTTTCGCTAATTTAAATTCGAATTTTGCTATGAAAAACCCAAAAAATTCGAAATTTCCTGTTAAAATCCACTAAAAACTGATATTTTCATCGAAAAATTAAAAAAAAAATCAGCCTAAAAAAGGTATTGTTCACTAGAGCGCGTTTAGTCATTTTTCACCTAATTTTGTCATTTTAAAGTGGATTTTTTGCAATAAAAAACCCATAAAATTCATAATTTAATGTTAAAATCGGCTAAAAACACTCATTTTCATTGAAAAATTTCAAAAAATTAGCTTAAAAAAGGTATTGTTCACTAGAGCGCACTTACTGACTTAGCAATTAATTTCGCCATTTTAAAGCGCATTTTGCGCCAAAAAACAACGAAATTATCTTTAAAATCGACAAAAATACAGCTATTTTTTTTTTGAAAAAAAGGAGAAAATTCGCTCCAATGAACTCAAAACAAAAAAAAATAAATTTCGCTAGAGCGCACTTGCTCATTTTCAGATCTATTTTGCTGTTTTTAACGGGTTTTTTCAATAAAAATATATCAAAAATCGCTATTTTAGGTTAAAAAAATCAAAAAGTTCGCTGGAGCGCACTTTCTCAAAATCGAATCAATAATTTTTTTACCTAAAAAAATCATAAAAATCTCACCTTAATAATGCCCCCAGCAGCTTCGGAAACACGAACCGATGAGGCGACAAGACGTGTGAGAAAGCTCGCTTTGTTGAACATTTCGATTGATTGTGTCGTCATTCCACCAAAAAGAGATTCTCTCTCTTTTTTTCTATCTCTCTGAAATCTTCTCTTTTTTTTTATTTTTTCAACGTAATGATCTATTTTCTCTCTTAATGTAAGAGAGAAATTGAGAGAGAAGATAGTGATTACGTCCGAGAAACACGTAATCTGACGACATCCCACTAAGACGCGTGGAATTCGTTGAAGCGCGTGAAAACGGGATTTTTTCCTTTGAAATCGCTAGAAAAATGCAATCGCGCTCTATTGAAAAATATAGTTTTTGACGGAATTTAGCTTGAAAAGTCGATAATTTTCCCTGAAAAATGATGAAAAAATGCGAAATTTGATTAATTTCAATAGCTATGCAAGCGCGCTTTATTGAAAAATCAAAAACTAATTTTTTCTTGAAAACGCAATCGCGCTCTAACGAAAACTATTGTTTTATCGAAAATGAAAAATCGATAATTTTACTTGAAAAATGATGAAAAAACACGAAAATCTGTAAATATATATTTTTTTTAATTTCAAAAGCTGTGAAATCGCGCTCTATTGAGAACGCGCGTTTGCGGGAAAACGAAAAATTGGTTTCTTTTCAAAAATTGTTTTTTGCTCTAGAAAATGCAATAGCGCTCTATTGAAAAATCAAGTTTTTAGCGAAATTTAGCTGTAAAAATCGATAATTCTGCTTGAAAAATAACAAAAAAAGCGAAAAAAATTGATTTCGTTAGCTGTGAAATCGCGCTCTATTGAGAATGAGCGCTGGTGGGATAATAAAAATAATAATTTTAGTTTCGAAAACGGCTTTTTTCAAATGCAATCACGCCCTAGTGAGAAACTTAACTGAAAAATCGATATTTTCAGTAGAAAAATCATGAAAAAAAAATCGAAAATCAATTTTTTATAGCTGTGCAAGCGCGCTCTATTGAGAACGCGCTCTGGCGGGAAAATCAAAAAACTGGTTTATTTTTAAAAATTGATTTTTTTTTCTAGAAAATGCAATCGCGCTCTATTGGGAAAACAAGTTTTTTAGCGAAATTCAGCTTTAAAAATCGATATTTTGGCAGAGAAAATAACGAAAAAAGCGAAAAAAATAATTTCAATAGCTGTCAAATCGCGCTCTATTGAGAACGCGCGCTAGCGGGAAAACGAAAAATTGGCATTTTTTGGAGAAATAAAGACGGCGCGAATCGATTTTTCAATTTTTGATGAACATTTTTCATGTAAAAAGAGTCCGCTAGAGCGTATTTGCTCTTTTTTTTTTGGATTTTTCAAAAAAAAAATTCGAAAAATCGATAAAATCACCACTTTTCCTGCAGAAAAACCCATTTTTTTACAAAAAAAACCCTAAAAAATACCGAAAAATCAATAAAAATCAGCAATTTTAACCGTTTTATTCGAAATTGAATTGTTTAAAAATGCAAATGCGCCCTACTAAAATCCACCGTTTCCCCACCGATTAACCCAAAAAATTCCACGAAAATCACGAATAAAATCGCTTTCAAAAGTAGGTGTAAGGAAGGAAAAAGAAAGAAGCGAACAAAGATTAGAATCGTTTGCTGCTGTGTCTCCCGTAAACTACCAATTAAGAATTGAAAAAGCGGAGGAGGAGGAGGCGTTGAACAACAATTTTTGCATATCAAAGATTTTTTTTTTTTTTGAAAAAAAAACATTTATTTTTGAATTGAATAACAAGAAAATCGATAAAAAAAAATTATTTAAAAAAAAAATTTTTTTTCAAAAATCAAAAAAAAATTACTCCAACTTGCGATTAGCGTTCTGAAATAAGAATAAAAAACTTTTTTTTTTCATTAAAAATCAATTTTTTTAGTCCAAAAACTCACATAAATAGCAATTTGATTCTTCAACTGATTAGTGATGACTTTCCCAAAAACGATATGATTATGACTCCCCAAAATCTTCGCCGCAGCCAACGCAGCTTCCAATGGATCCAATACAGTAGTACATCCAATCCCATTAGGCATCCGAAGCGATGACCAAATATCAATTGACATAGATTCACTTGGTGGCGGACAATTTATCACGGGAAGCGCAGAGTTTCCAGCGATAACCGGGCCCAATCCATTTGATCTACCAGCCACTGCGATGACTACTGTAGGTGTTCCACTGTCCTCGAAATCCGAGAGGACTTCCAAAGTGTCAGAAGTGGTTTTATGGGCGGAGCTAACTTTGAGCGTGGTTTCTAAGCCGAGGGTCTGCGCCGCGTCGGAGATTTTGCGGGCGAAGACACCATCGGAACCGGATCCCATGATTACTAAAACATGGCAAGGGGTACGTGGTTTAGAGAATCCAGAGGTGATTTCCATTACCTGGAATTTATATAATTATGTTGCTAAAGGTCCAAGGCATATAACTCGATTCCCATTGGAGCTATCAAAAAACTTTCAACTAATGAAATATAGCCCTAGTTAAGCTGAGTATTTCATTAGTTGAAAGTTTTTTGATAGCTCTTAAACTAGCCGAGTTATGAGCGTTTGAAGTAGCGCGCCCCAGTGAAAACGCATTTTTTGCGTCTCTCACTAAAACTCCTATATCTCGGTTCCCATTAGAGATATCAAAAAAGTGTCAACTAATGAAATATTCCTCATATTAAGGGCTACATTTCATTAGCTGACACTTTTTTGATAGCTCTCACAGGAGCCGAGTTATAAGCGTTTGAAGTTGCGCGCCCTCCAAAGGGAGAGCGCAGACAGTTAGAGTGCTCTAGCCTTCTCTGCGTCTCACATTTTTCGTTATTTGAAGCTTTTCTTAAATATTTTGATATGGAACCGATTTTTCATAAGACTGCTCGAAAGAGGCGCAGAGAAAGCCCAACGCTAGAGAGTCTAACTGTCTGCGCTCTCTCTCCCCGCATTTTTAAGGATGCTTAACTTCAAATGCCCGTATCTCGCTTCTTGTTAGAGCTATTAAAAAACTTTCAACTAATGAAATGTAGCCCTTATTATGAGCAATATTTCGTCAGTTGACAACTTTTTTGTATCTCTTTTCCCAATCGAGTTATATCCGATTAAAAAATGTTGTTTTCATCAAAATTTTTTATTCCATCAAAAATTGCTAAGTCTAAGAATTTTGATTTTTTGTGTGGATTACTGTAGCTAGAATAATTTTTTCATCTAATCTATCGTTTCGTACCTTTGTATAATTCTTAAGAACCAATTGTAATCCCTCGGCGGTCACTTCCTTCATATCCCTGTAAACTTGCTTATCCAACTGAAGTCTCCGATCGTTTTCAGGCCAAACTCTCCAGGAATCATTGTCAATGACGTCAGCAAGAAGGATTTCGCCTTCTACGGTTACTCCGAATTCGATCTGAATTAAAAAAAAAATTAGATTGTATAATAGTCTTGGTTAGCATGCACTGTTCCAGTCAAAGGCTCACAACTCAGTTCCCGTGAGAGCTATCAAAAAATGTTCAACTAATGAAATATTGCTCATAATAAGGGCTACATTTCATTAGTTGAAAGTTTTTTGATATCTCTTAAACTAGCCGAGATATAAGCGTTTGAAGTTGCGCGCCCCTGAAGAGAGACGCAGAGAAACGGGGGAGGCTAGAGCGCTCTGACTGTCTGGGGGCGCGCAACTCAAAACGGCTATAACTCGGCTCTTTTGAGAGCTATCAGAAAACTTTCAACTAATGAAATATTCAGCTTAATAAGGGCTATATTTCATTAGTTGACAACTTTTTGATATCTCTTAAACCAGCCGAGATATAGGAGTTTTAGTGAAAATGTGTCTTAATTGGGGGCGCGCCACTTCAAACGCTTATATCTCGGCTAGTTTAAGAGCTATCAAAAAACTTTCAACTAATGAAGTAGAGACCTTATTAAGGGAAATATTTTGTTAGTTGAAAGTTTTTTGATTGCTCTTATACTAGCCGAGATATAGGCGTTTGAAGTTGCGCGCCTCTCCGGAATGACGCAGAGAGGGGGAGGCTAGAGGGCTCTAACTGTCTGCGCCCTCTCAGATAACTTAAAACGTTTGTAACTCGGCTAGTTTAAGAGCTATCAAAAAGTGATTAACTAATGAAATATAGCTCTTAAATATGGCTATATTTCATTAGTTGACAATTTTTCAATAGCTCTAATGGCAACCGAGATATAAGCGTTTAAACTTGCATTCCCTCCGCAAATGCCCTCCATAAGCTCACCTTCATATCAATCAACGCGCTATTCTCCAACGCCCACGCCTTCTCCAACACTCTAAACACCAATTTCGTCATCTTTTTCATCAACGAAATCTCCTCCCTTCCAATCTTCAAATGATCAATTCTCAACGCATTCGCCACTATCTGCTCATCACTCCATTGTGGATCATCATTCGCATCGTCTTTGAAAAATGTCTCCAATTTCAAATCATTAAATCTAAATCCTTCTTTAACCCCTGGATTCCGTTTAAGGAAAGATCCAGTCGCAACTCGTCTTGCAACCCATTCAATCGGAATCATTGTACATTTCCTTGCCACAAAATCAGTTTCATTCACAGCTTGTTCGAAATGAGTGGGGAGACCGAGGAGTTGAAGATATTGAAATACGTTGACCGTAGTTTGACTTGCGATCTTCGATTTCCCTTCCAACTCGTTCTTTCGTTCGGCGTTGAACGCGGTTAGACTGTCTTTTGAGCGGATTAAGACGTAATCCTGGAATTTAGAGGGGTTGGGAGGGGAGATAGGGGAAAATGGTTAATTAGAGAAATATTGGTCTTGATTAGGGCTACATTTTGTTAGTTGAAACTTTTTTGATAGCTGTTATGGGAAGCGAGATATAAGCTACGAAAGTTAAGCGCCGACCGCCAGAGTTGCGCGCAACTTCAAACGCCTATATCTCGGTTCTGGTTGAAGCTATGAACAAGTGGCCAACTAACAAAATATAGCGCTAATCAAGGGCTACATTTTGTTAGTTGAAAGTTTTTTGATAGCTATCATGGGAACCGAGTTATAACCTTTCAAAGTTCGGCGCCGACCGCTAAAGGAGCGCGCTACTTGAAACGCCTATATCTCGGTTCCTGTTAAAGCTATCAAAAAGTGGTCAACTAACAAAATGTTCAGCTTAAAATTCTGCACATTTCGTTAGTTGACCATTTTTTCTCTATCTATCACAAGAACAGAGTTATAGGCCATTAAAGTGAACCGACATTCAAAAAGTACCAGGCGCTCAAGTGCGCTCTACCGCAAAACCCTCTATATCTCGGTTCCTGACAGAGATATCAAAAAGAGCTCAACTAACAAAATGTGTAGTTTTTTATGCTGAAAAAGTCCTTAGTTAACAATGTTTCTCTATCTATCACAAGAACAGAGTTATAGGCCGTCAAAGTTAGTATATATTTGGAAAATGCTAGATCCTCAAGTGCGCTATACCGCAACACCCTCTCTATCTCGATTACTGTTAGAGCTATCAAAAAAGTGTCAACTAATGAAATGTAGCCCTTATTAAGCTGAATATTTCACTTGTTGACCATTTTTCGATCCCTCTAACCGGAACCGAGATATACGCGCTTTAATACAGTACCACTATTCCACTATTTTACAAAGTCGCTATTTTTGAAATTTGCGAAATCACGCTCTATTGACAAATTCTAATTCTGCTCGAAAATTCTCAATAGAGCGCGTTTTCCCATTTTCTTAAAAAACTCACTTTTTCCCCCTTAATCTCATAGATCTGCTTAGTCTTGCCTTCAGCCAACAATTCCAAATTTTCGGGATTCGACGCGATTTTCGCCAGGGACGACATTATTTTCAGTTTAGAAACAACAGAATAGACAAAAAAAGTGAATCAAGGGGGGTTATCTAGGCGAACGATATCAGGCGAAAGACAGAGTTTGTCATCGACAAACATCTTGTTTTCAGCCTTTTTTCTTATCAGTTGGGGGTGATGTTGACAGAATAGGGGTGGAAAAGGACAGAGAACCAGATAGATTTTTGAATTTTTTATGATGCAATAAAGATTCTAAAGAAAAGAAAAAAGAAATTGACAGTGGGTGGAATTGAACTGGGGACTCGAGATTGACACCCAGCCGCGTTATCCACTAGGCCACGCGGTGCATCAACAAGTATCGCTGCGGAGGGCAGTGATAAGCTTGCGCGTCGTTTTTGATGATTGGTCGGCTATTCTTTAAAAAAAAACCTGAATTTCCCCTTCCCAAAACCATAAACTCGTTATATTGATAATCGTTTATACGAGAAAACGTGGTGAAAAAGAGAGAGAGAAAAAAGAGGAGATTTGGAGAGAGAGAGAGAGGAAAAACAAAAAAAATAAAATAAAAAAAGATGAAGAAAGGGAACGATTGTGAAAATACACAGGAAAAGAGAGAGATCTTTCATCATCTAATTAGGTGTGGCTCTCGCTGAAGAGGCTCCTCCAACAGGTCCACCAGGTACACCATTATTCCCTCCTCCCATCACTCCATTCACTCCTCCTCCACCAGCTGATGGTCCCCCAGTGGGCGGAGTCACTTGTCCCGATGAAACCAACAAATTCGGCAATTGAATCATTAATCCCGTCGGTGGACAACTCGGGAATTGTGGTCCTTGGAAGAAATAGGGTGATTGTCCGGGGAGCGAGTTTGGTAGTCGTGGTCGCTCTTCGAGTTCCTTGTATTCCAGTTTCAGCTCTTTCGGAATCTTTCGCCATTGCATTTGATCGAACACGTTGTAGCTTCCCTTCTCGTATGACGACGTTTGTTCTCGTATTGAGCCGTATTGTGAACGTGTCAACCACACTTGTTCGCCTTTGTGAAATCGCCATTCGCGGTGGTATCTGGAATTCGAGGTTTTGAAAATTGGCAGTAGAGCGCGGTTGCATTTTTATTTGAATTTTGCGTGAAGAATCGTTAATTTTCGAGTTTTTCAGTGAAAAAAATTTCTTCTCAATAGGGCGCGATTGCATTCCCCACTAATTTTGAAGGAACCGCCCGTATTTAGACACTAAAAGTCGATTTAAACCTAAAAAATGCCATTCAATAGAGCGCAATTGCATTATCCTAAAGTTACGCCCGTTTTTAAAGCTAAAAATTAATTTTTTTTTCAGCGAAACAGGGTTTTCAATAGAGCGCAAATGCATTTTTGCTATAAACCCGCTCATTTTTAACCATTTCAAACGGAAAAAAGCAGAATTTTGAATTTCAGCGAAACTCAAGGTATTCAGTGGGGCGCGATTGCATTATCCTAAAGGTCCGTCCATTTTTAATGCTAAAAATTCGAATTTTTACTGAAACAGGGGTTTCAGTGGAGCGCGTTTGCTCTTTTTTCACGAAATCGCCCATTTTTAGCCAACTTGAACGAAAAAAAAAAACGAAAATTCAAATTTTTCTGAAATTGAGCTTCTCAATAGAGCGCGATTGCATTATTTTTTAGATCCGCCCGTTTTAATTGCTAAAAACCACTTTTTTTTGGAAATTTAGCTTCTCAATAGAGCGCGATTGCACATTTTCTATTAAACCGCTCGTTTTGACAGTTAAAAAATCAGATTTTCGCTAAATCAAGGGTTCTCAATGGAGCGCACTTGCATTTTCCACGATGTTAGGCTAAATTTAACGACTTTAGAGGTAAAAAGCCACGAAAAAACGCTGAAAAATCAAATTCACGCTCTAACAAGCTTCTCAATGGAGCGCACTTGCATTTTTCATGAATTCAGGCTAAATTCGACCATTTTAACGGCTAAAAACCACATAAAAACGCAAAAAAAAACTCACAATTCACATGCGGCCGTGACTTGATAAATCTCATTGGGACAATTGTAGAAAAGATAGAACAATACATCCTCCGACAGTTTATTCAATCGAAGCGGTGGCAATTTGTCTCGAATATGATTATGCGTCAGATATTCTTCCGGTACTCGTACGTCCAATTCATGCGATCGAATCGATGAATCCGCCCATGGGCCACCGAAATTCATATACAATTTTCGTCTGCAAATTAACGAATTTACGATAAAATCGCGGTTTTTATTGATTTTTATCGAGTTTTTCTGTCTAAAAATCCATAATTTTTCGAAAAAATCGAATTTTCAGGGTGTTTTTTTATCGCTTTTAGATCGATTTTAGCCATTAAATCGTGATTTTTTGAGTTTTTTTACTCCAAAAATCGATAAAATTGATTTTTTTTTTTTGGAAAAATAGATTTTTATGTCATTTTTCAGCTTTTTTAGCCATTAAACTGTGATTTTTATCGATTTTTTGAGCTTTTTCAGGGATTTTTAGGGTTTTCTCGAGTTTTTGATCAATTTTAGCCATCAAATCATGATTTTCATAGTTTTTTTGGGCTTTTTAGGGAAAAAATCGATAAAAATCGATATTTTATTCTATTTTTCAGTTTTGTGATGGATTTAGTCATTAACCGTGAATTTTATCGATTTTTTGAGCTTTTTCAGGGATTTATAGGGTTTTCTCGAGTTTTTGATCAATTTTAGCCATCAAATCATGATTTTTATCGATTTTTTGAGCTGTTTAGGCCCAAAATTGAGAAAAATCTATATTTTTCTAGAAAAATAGACTTTTAAAACCATTTTTCAGCTTTTTGAACGATTTTAGCTTTTAAAAACATTGATTTTATCTAATTTTTTGGTTTTTTAGGCCAAAAATCGATAAAAATCGTTTTTTTTTTTCGAAAAAATGGATTTTTATGCTATTTTTGAAGCTTTTTGGACAATTTCAGCCTCCAAATCAGGATTTTTATCGATTTTTCGAGCCATTTAAGCCTAAAGTAGATGAAAATCAATATTTTAAAGCCATTTTTTGGCTTCCCGATGGATTTTTCACCTAAAAACCCAAAATTCTCTGATTTTTTGATTAAAAAACCCATTTTTCATGCATTAGTTAATTGTCCCCTGGAAATTAAATGTTTCCCAACAAAAAACCAGGATTTTATCGATTTTCGCGCTGAAAAATCGATTTTTTAGGCCTAAAATAGGCCTTTTTTGGCCTAAAACCGGGAAAAAATCGACTTTTATAGCATTTTAATCGATTTTTGACCTAAAAAAAAATCAATTTTTCGCCCCAACTCACTCTGACAAATTCAAATTCAATCCCAACGTCGTCAAATCATATCCCAACGCCAATGAAACAATGGACGGATTGTCGACGGTTCGAAGATATGTCACTAAACCAGCCATGCCAAACTGATCGTCAAGCATTGATGCCGGAATATTCGTTACTTCGCCTGGAAAATTCAAAAAAAAATTCGAAAAATTCAAAGAAAAAAAAGCTGAGTACAGTAATCCCGTTTAAAGGCGCATGCCGATATCTCGCAACGAAATTTCGAATTTTTCCAGCGATTTTTTCAAAAATTCTTACCATCGGGATGAGTTTGAATGCCTTGCATTGGTCCTTCTTGACTATTTCTTGATAATCCACTCAACTGTGATGGATCACAATCGCCGACCTGCCTCGCAAAGTCGACTCGATCGTCGGGCAGCATCTGCAACGAAAAATCGATTTATTTCTCTTTTCTCTGGCCAAAAAAATTTTAAATGAAAAAGTACGTTAGCCAGTTGGTCTCCGAGCATTGTTCGTTGCGATTGGCCAGCACCGACGCCGGGAAGCGCAGGGAAATCCTCGTTCTGTATTTGGAACTCGGGATTTGTTAGATTGGGGTCCGATCTCATCAGGTTAGCTGAAAATAAGTTCTCGACGTGTTACAATGCTTAAAATAAAGGTTCCTTTTGGTTTTTTCTAGTTTTTCCCGCTTTAAATTGGCTAGAAAATTCTTTTTTATTTTTATTTTTGCCAGGACTACGGTAGGCTCTCGAAATACGCAAACACCGTGACGGTAAAATGCAGAATTTTGAAAAATTTCAAAAAAATTATTTATTTTTCTCTTTTTTTTCAGGGTTTTCAGCGATTTTTGAAGGAAAAAAGCGGAAAAAAGCTGAAAAAAAGCAAAAAAATAGCGTAAACAAGCGAAAAATCCCATTAAAAAAATCGAAAAATGACAAAATCCCGATATTTTTCCGCTCGAAAAAAAATTTCTCGCGGTTAGCGCGTAGACCAAAAAAAAATCGATCGCGCGCACAACTCGGCTATCGTACTTTTCGTGTTCCTTTAAAAACCCACCATAATTAGTTCGATGCGCCGCGTACGGATCGCGCGACGGCGACGACTGGGCAACGTTCAAAACACCTCCGCTCGTTGTTGGAATCGGAGAGAATCCGCCGCCGAGTGAAGACGTTCCTGGATAGAAAATTTAAATTTTTTTTGGCCAAAAAAAATTCAAAAAAAAAAATTCAAAAAAAGCTCACCTTTCGCGCCCAGCGATGGAAACTGCGAGTCGTCAATAATTGTTGCGGCGTTGGTGGGAAAGTTGGGCGCGAAGTAGTTGGCGTGCGCCAGAAATTGTTGCGTTTGTTGTTGTGGGGTTGGTCGTCGTTCGGTAGCTACTCCACCGACTGAAAATGGCTCTTTTTTTGAAGCTCCATTGGTTTCGGGGGGACTAGAAAACCACACTGGACTAACTTTTTCCAGTGTAGTTTTCTCGTCCCCCGACGGCAATCGGGGGAAAAACTAACCAGAATTCATAAGCACTGCGCTTATGAGTTATCCTATCCGGCGTGTTTGGGGCTACGTTCTACTCATAAATCTGGAAAAATTGAGGGTTTAAAGGGAGGCGTGGGAGTGAAAAAACAGGGCTACCTCCCTTTAAAATCAGGGTTTTTAGCTAGACAAAACATGCTCCATTGCTAATTGGCCTCGGGGGACTAGAAAATTACACTGGAAAAAGTTAGTCCAGTGTAATTTTCTAGTCCCTCGAGGCCAATTAGCGAGGTCTAGCGAATTATCATTCCGCTAATAGCTCTCAACGAGCTCTACAGAATGGGCTAGCTTTAGAGCGCGTTGGTTAAACCTGAGCGGAGTTAGCTGGCTTTTGGTAGCTCTAACTCCGCCCAGGCTTAACCAACGCGCTTCTAACCTAGTTCATGATGTAAAGCTCGTCGAGAGCTATCATTTTCACCCCTTGATGAGCTGAAAATCCCAATTTTAAAGGGAGTTATGCCCAAAAAATCCCAAAAATGCGTTTCGGACCATAACTCCCTTTAAAATTTGAATTTCTAGCTAATCAAAAAATCAAATGATAGCTCTCAGGGAGCTCTACATCATGAACTAGCTTATTCGCTTGCTAGCTTAGTCTTAACCCAGTTAGAAAGCTTAAACCACTGGATTTTTTTTAGTTCGGTCGGTTTTAAGCCCTCTAACTTAGCTGAGGCTAAACTAGCGCGCTCCAAAGCTAGTTCATCTTGTAGAGCTCGCTGAGAGCTATCATTTCATTTTTTTTGATTAGCTAAAAATTCCAATTTTAAAGGGAGTTATACCCGAAAAATCCGAAAAATGTGTTTCGGACCATAACTCCCTTTAAAAATGGATTTTTTGGCTAATCAAAAAATCAAATGATAGCTCTCAGCGAGCTCTACAAGATGAACTAGCTTAGCAGCTTGCTAGTTCAGTCTGAACCGAGTTAGACAGCTTAAACCACTGAATTTTTTTTAGTTATGTTGGTTTTAAGCCCTCTAACTTGGTTGAGGCTAAACTAGCGCGCTCCAAAGCTAGTTCATTGTGTAGAGCTCGCTGAGAGCTATCATTTTCACTCCTTGACCAGCTAAAAATCCCAATTTTAAAGGGAGTTAGCTAAGCAAGGAAAAAGCGGTTAACCAAAAAAAAATCGATATTAAAAACGATCAGAGGGGGGTCTTATGATCCAGTATTTCGTGTTCGTTTTCATCATAAAAACCCCCTTCTCTCTCTCTTTCTCTCTCTCTCTCTTTCTCTCTCTCTCTCTAAAAGCCAAGAGAGAGAGAAAAAAAGGGAGAAGAAGAAGGGAAAATAGTCGTCGAGGAAGGACGAAGACGACGCGAAAATCGAACAATGCTTGGCGAGGGGCTGCTGTATTTCTCCTCCTCTCTCTCTCTCTCTCTCTCTCTCTCTCTCTCTCTCTCTCTCATCTTCTCCCCCATCGGCCCCCCCCAAGGGAGACGAGAGAGACCAAGTCATGAGGGAGTGCAGTGTGACAGTACCCCCCGACAGCCTGCAGATCTAAAGCGAGATAGTGTGGGAATTGTGGAGGGTCGACACACGCGACCCCTCTCCGGAGCGATCGAGCGCACTTGCCTGACCTGACCTCATCTCAAATGGAATGAATTGAGGGAGAGAGAGAGAGAGAGGGGGAGAGAGAGAAGGAGAGGGAGAAGAAGCCCTAATCAAACCCAAGGAGGAAGTGAGAAGAACTTGAGCACACATGCTCTTCATTTTATATGCTATTCTTAGCTCATTCGGTTTCCTTTAGTGCGCTCTAACTAAGAAGAAATGTGTTAAAATCCCAAAACCAGCCAGCTTACCTGCCCCCCGGCAGGCCCCCCAGATATCTAGGGAACGCGCCGACAACGTTTGGTTTGCATGTTTGGCACAGTGGATAGTGCCTTTGGTCGCCGCCCGAGAGGTCGCAGGTTCGACCCCCACGGGCGGCAAATGACTGCATTATATAAAAACTATTTTTTTTTTGAAACGCCCTTATAATAGAGGTACTTTATTGGTTTTTGGTGATAGGTAACAAATATGCAAAAAGTTAATTAATTTTCAGTCCCGATGGGTTTTATTTTTAGGCATAATTAGAGCGCATCTAGCCTGATGTCCCCCTGAGAAATACTCATAAATTATTCAAATTGCGTGGTGACAGGTGCTTTTGTCTAACGACCAAATGGAAGTGTTTTTGTTCTTTTTTTTTGAAAATTTTGAAAATGGAGTTCTCTGACTTTTTGATCTTTTTTTGACAGAAAACTTTAAAAATCCTGAAATTTAAAAAAAAAACGATTTTTTTATTAGGTGCCCTTATAATAGAGGTTTTTCTATTTTTTAAACAATTTTTTCCAGACTTTGGTTTAGTGCCCTTATATTAGAGGTAGACAATTTGTGAAAAAAAAATAATCAAAAAAGACAATTTTTGTGTTGCCCTTATAATAGAGATTGTGAAAAAGTGAAAAATGCCTTTTTTAATTTTCCGTGGTGCCCTTATAATAGAGGTAGCTTCATTTTTTTTCGATTTTTTTCAAGAGTTTTTTTTTTGGAAATGAGTGCCCTTGTAATAGAGGTGTTGGATCTGAAAAAAAATCTGAAAAAAATAGAGGAACCATTTTTTGTACTCCTCTCGGACAATAATACCTGAAAAAAACGATTAGGCAATTTTCTGCGAAAAAAAGATTGTGTAGTCCTTTTGGACAAAAAATGGAAAATTTTTTGAAATTAATTTTTTTTTGTTGGTTTTCGAGCTTTGTACTCCTCTCGGACAAGAAAAATGGACTTTTTAAGAGAAAATAAATTGTCCACGAGGACTACAAACCAGTCTATTCAAAAAAAAAAAAAAAAAGAAATTAGCAAAATTCGAAAAAATGTTTTAAAAAAAAACGTTCAGATTTTGTCCGAGAGGACTACAAAATTTAATTTGCAAAAATATAATTTTTTTTAATTTTGAAAAAATCCACGATGACTACAAAAATTAATTTTTCAAAAAATTTGTTTTTTGTTTGAAATCTGAAAAAATCTAAAAAACCGTAATTCCATGTTCCTCCTATCCCCCCTTGATCTGTCAATATTTGTCAAAAAAAAAAAAGAATCGAAATCAATTACACGTACTAATCCTCCCCCAAATCCAACCACCAACCAATTTTCCCCCTTTTTTTCTTTTTTCAAAAAAAAAAAATAAATAAAATGATTCGTCGTGTTCGTGTAGCTCTAAAGTATGTCATTTCAAATATTCATCAATTTCCCTCCATTTTTCTTCTAGACACTCAACAAACCCAGCCTATGACGACGTGGAGAAGAGCAGTTTGATGCTGCTCAGCGCGCCAAATCATCGTTATCGACTCGTCATTTTTGGAATTTGTCTTTTGTTTTTTTATTGTTGGAATCGACGAGAATATGCGCATTCGAATGAGTTACGAAAGAGTTTGGAGAAGGTTGAACGGATGCAGAAGGAGCATTTTAGTGTGTTGGAGAAGTTGAGGGGTGAGTTGATGGCTTTTATCTCGGTTGTGGTGGAAGATTGGAAAAAGTTGTCAACTAATGAAATGTAGCCCTAGTTAAGAGCTACATTTCATTAGTTGAAAATTTTTTGATAGCTCTCACAGGAACCGAGTTATCAAAGTTTTAATTCAGAGAGGTTGGTTTAGTCGGCGCGCAACTTCAAACGCTTATATCTTGGTTCCCATAAGAGCTATTAATAAACGTTCAACTAATGAAATGTAGCTTATACTAAGAGCTATATTTCATTAGTTGACAACTTTTTGATAACTTTCACAGGAGCCGAGTTAGAAGCGTTTGAAGTGGTGCGCCCATCGAGAAATTGGGAAAAGAGGGCGCAGACAGTTAGAGTGCTCTAGTCTTTTATTTTCTCTGCGTTTCTCATTTTTTGTTAAATGATCCTTTTTTCATGTTTTTTTTCAATTAAAATAAGTGCCTTTAAGGCTCCTCGAGAGAAATAGAGAGACGCAGAGAAAACTAGAGCGTCTAACTCTCTGCGCTCTCTCCCATCTCAATTTTGAGGGTTCCCCAATGCAAACGCTTATAACTTGCTTCCTGTAAGAGCTATCAAAAAACTTTCAACTAATGAAATAAAGCCCTTAATATAAGCTACATTTCATTAGTTGAAAGTTTTTTGATAGCTCTTACAGGAGCCGAGTTATAAGCGTTTGAAGTTGCGCGCCCATCGAGAAAGGGAGAAAAGAGGGCGCAGACAGTTAGAGCACTCTAGCCTTCTCTGCGTCTCTCATATTTCGTTAATTGACGTTTTTTTCTTTTTTTTTCAATTAAGATAAAAGACTTCAAGACTAGAGAGACGCAGAGAAAGCAAGAGCGTCTAACTGTCTGCGCTCTCTCCCATATCAATTTTAAGGGTTCCCATTTTAAACGCTTTTATCTTGGCTCCCATAAGAGCTATCAGAAAACTTTTAACTAATGAAATATAGCCCTTAATTTAAGCTACATTTCATTAGTTGACAACTTTTTCCCATCTTCCACCGGAACCGAGATACACGCTCTTAAACATTTTCATAGAATATCAACTAAAAAAAAAATTTTTTTTACCAAGATTTATTCCAGTAATCTGGGAGCACAAAAACAAAATCGAGTCAGAGCTACGCTCGAAAAAAGGCGAGATGGAGAAGTTCCAAAGCAAAATCAAGTTAAAAGAATCGGATGTGTACGGGTTGAAAACGAAAAGTGAGCAGTGTCAAAAGGAGTTGCAGTCTTGTCAAAAGGTACCGTAACCTAATTTTAAGACAGCTAAGTCATGGCTATTTTCCAGAACCAACCAGTTAACCAAAATGATCAAAAACCCTCAAAAGACCTAAAGGATCTCAAAACCAGGATAAAAGAGCTCGAAGAAAAGTTAAAGGAAGCCGAGAATAATGAAAACGCGATTCGAAATATTTTGAAAGAGGAGCTGAAACAATGCGAGTCAAAAATCCGTCAATTAACCGGGGTAAGGGCTTAAGTCGACGCAGGGAACTGTTGTCCGTAGCCATAGAGTCCAGGATCGTCGAAGGATAAGCCTGGGAAGGTTGGCTGGCAAGACCAATGGGTATACGGTGTCATGAACGCATTTGAGTACATACTAGTCGATAGAAGTTGCTGCAATGGTTAAGGGTTACTGTAGATACCGTAACCTTAGTTTACCTGCTGCTCCAAAGACCTCGCATCAGTCAAAGTTGTGAAAAATGTGGTTCCAGTGATACTAAGGGGCTTCATTTCAACCACATCTTCTTTAGCTGGGGCTAACTCAGCTACCACGGGAGCAGGAGCCACTAGGGAAGTATCGAAATGAGAGGATATTGGGAAGGCACTGGTATATAGAGTTGTATCGAAGGTTGAAGATGAGGCAATGGAATTGTTGAGTTGGGTGGTACTTGGATCAGGGATAGTCGAGTTTGGGTAGGGGAACTGAAAAACGGGTATTGTTGGAAAACGGTTATAACTCGGCTCCCGTGACAGCTATCAAAAAAGTGTCAACTAATGAAATATAGAGCTTGAAAAGGGCTATATTTCATTAGTTGACACTTTTTTGATAGCTCTATTGGGAGCCGAGATATAAGCGTTTGAAGTGGCGCGCCCCTAAAAGAGAGTCGGCAGCCATTTCTCCGCGTCTCTCTTCGGCGAGCTCCAACTTCAAATCCTTATATCTTAACTCCTGTTAGAGATAGCAAAAAATTGTCAACTAACAAAATAAAGAGCTTAAAAAGGGCTACATTTCATTAGTTGATCATTTTTTGATAGTTCTTAAACTAGCCGAGATGTAGGCGTTCGAAGTTTCGCGGGAGAGGTGGCTAGACCAATCTGTAGAAAAACGCTTATATCTTGGTTCCTATTGGAGCTATCGTAAAATAGTTAACTAATGAAATGTAGCCCTTATTATGAGGAATATTTCATTAGTTGAGGCTTTTTTGATAGCTCCAATGGGAACGGAGTTATAAGCCTTAGAACTTTGGTCATTAAATAATTAGTTGTCATCCATTAGTTTGTATAGAAAAGATTTGATATGTAGTAATTATTTAACAAAATTTGAAAAAGTAGCGCTTAATCTACTTGAAATCATTAAAATCTCATATTTTAAACATTTACTTTTAAGGTATACGGTAGAATTTCCCTCAATTTCTGTAAAAATAATAAAAATCTTCAAAAAAAACTTTTTTTTAGCCTCTCATATCTCGCTTCTGGTTAGAGATATCGAAAATTGGTCAATTACTAAAATGTAGCCCTTATTAAGCTCTATATTTCATTAGTTGACACATTTTTAATATCTCTAATGGGAGCCGAGAAAAGAGCGTTTGAAGTGGCGCGCCCCTAGAAGAGAGGCGGCAGCTATTTCTCTGCGTCTCTCTTCGGTGAGTTCTAACTTCAAACTACCATATCTCTGCTAGTTTGAGAGCTATCAAAAACTTTCAACTAATGAAATGTACCCCTTAATAAGCTCTATATTTCATTAGTTGACGCCATTTTGATAGCTCTAACGAGAGCCGAGATATAAGCGTTTGAAGTGGCGCGCCCCAGTTAAGACTCATTCTCTGCGTCTCTCTTCGCTCTAACTTCAAACCTCCATATCTCCGCTAGTTTAAGAGCTATCAAAAAACTTTCAACTAATGAAATGTAGCCCATTTTAAACTCTATATTTCATTAGTTGACAATTTTTTAATAGCTCTTACGGGAAGCTAGATATCAGGCTTTGAAGAATGTACCAAGACTCACCTTAAAAAACTGAAAAGGGTCCACCGTCTGAATCCCCTGCGGCCATTTCAACCCATTAAAAAATGGAATTTGCTGTTGTAAAATGGTCCCCGTAGCTTCCGTATTCTCGATATTCCCTCTCGTGACATCATTGTTCGCATTCCCATACCCACTCATTTTACCAATACCCAATCTTTTGACACGTCTACAAAAGGATCATTTTTCATCTTCTTGTCTCTATATAGCTAACCTCCTCTTAAAATTTCCATTGTCAAATTGTGGCGCATTGTCGGCGACCATCTGCCAATAGTTGCCTTTTCGATCGTTCGCACAACTTTGCCCGTCACGCGCTTTTTTCACAAAACAATCGTTTAGCGAGAGATTATGACGAATACTGTTCTGCCATCCTTGCTTTCGCTTCAAGTCTGCGTCTCGATAATACGGAAATTTCGCCTCGATGAACTGAAAATGTCTGCGTCTCTGTTAGCCACGTGGTCTCTAAGCTTGGACAATATGGTGACACTTTTGACATTAACTAAGGAATGTAAATGTTATGAGAGAGAGAGGCACCACCAATTAGTCAGCTCTATCAATGATGAGTCAAAATAAGGAACGGAACATAAGGATTACGGTAACTGAGGAAACTGAGGAGGTATAAAACTTACAGTAAGATGAATTGAGATAGGGATTCTGGAATTTTTTGGAAAATCGGAAGAAAAAAAAATTTTTTTTTTGAAATTTTTTTTCAAACGCCTATATCTCGGCTCCCATTAGAGCTATCAAAAAAAGTTTAACTAATGAAATATAGAACTTGATAAAGGCTATATTTCATTAATAGATCACTTTTTGATAGCTCTTAAACTAGCGGAGTTATGGGCGTTTGAAGTTAGAGCTCGAAGAGAGACGCAGAGAAAAGGCAACGGCTTTTCTTCTAGGGGCGCGCTACTTCAAACACCTATATCTCGGCTCCTATAAGAGCTATCAAAAAGTTGTCAACTAAGGAAATGTAGCCCTTAACAAGCTCTACATTTCATTAGTTGACACTTTTTTGATAGCTCTAATGGGAATTGAGATATACCCATTTTAGCGTTACAAAGCTTGCACCCTAAATTAAAAGAAAACTTTCTACAGTAACCAAGATGAATACAGTAGTCATAATCAACATTCTTTTAGAAAACACCCTTTTTCATACCTTTAATATAAGGGCACTCAAAAAATTGTTTTTTTTTTGAAATTTCAAAGTTTGTGGTTTTTAAAATTTTAGGGTTCTATAAATCAACTATAAGCCTAGAAACAGCTACAGTAACCTGATAGGTATAGTAAGAAAATGCAGTATCTTGATTCTAAAAATTTTGAATTTTTCAGAAACCTCTAACACAAGGGCACCTATTTTTTTAAAAGTTTGTATTTCAAAGATTATTAAAGTAGCTAGATTTAAAAAAATTCAATTTCTTATTTAAGCTTGGCTATATTGTTTTTTAATTCTGGCTAAACTACAGTAATCCGGGTCAGTAAAGTAATCTAGATCTAGTTTTTAAAATTTTTTTGGTACCTTTAATATAAGGGCACCTGAAAATTAGCTTCTTCGTTTTAGCCCGCTAATACTTAGTTGCTACGCTAACCTTATCAGCTTAACCCTTATTTTCAAAAAAATCCCCAACATGCCCTTCTATTAAAACCCCCCATACCTTATAAATCTGATTCAATGTCATTCGTTTATCCGGCGACGCTTCGATAGCCATGGCGATAAGTGCCACGTAGCTATACGGTGGCTTATCGATAGCATTTCCTTCTTGTCTGAAGAATTATTATTATTAAATATTATCTATATTATTGAAAGAGGAGGGGGGATGTTTAGAGAAATAAGAGAAAAAGAAAATATTTTTCAATTTCCTTCTTCTTCTTTCTCTAAAAACAATAAATAATCAACAAATCGCTTACGTTATCGGAAATGGTAGATGTGTTTGATGACGTGTCATGGTCCCGTTCCTAGAAAAGAAAACGAATAAGAATGATCCCGAAAGGGGGCGTGGCCTATCTTCTTCGAGAGAAAGGGAAAGAAAATGTCGTGATTGCACAGTGGCTTGCTTCTGCTGACATTTTCTCCTAGCTAACCGGAGGGAAGGAGGAAAAATGGATGAATCATTTTTTTTTTGGGGAGAGAGAGAAAAAAGGGGAGACAATCATTTTTATTTTGTAAATATACGAATATTACAGTTTTTTTTTTTTTGGAGGATTGTGTTAAACAAAATTGTTTCAGGGTGGAGCCATCGAACATTACAGTCAGAATGAGACGGCACATTTTAGGAGAGCACAGAAGGTTCGTTTCCTTTTTTTTTGGAATTTTGGAAATTCTTAATTTTAAGTTTCTAGGGTACTGTATGTACCTTTAAATTACTGTAGATTTTGGATTTTTTTTTTGGATTTTTGGAATTTTAAGCTGAAGCTTGCTTCAAGTAGGCATGCACTAGGAGACAGTGAAATATGGAAACAAACTTCTAGGGCTCATAACTCGGTTCCTATTAGAGATAGCAAAAAATTGTCAACTAATGAAATATTTATCAATGATAAGGCCTACATTTCATTAGTTGACACTTTTTTGATAGCTCTAATGGGAGCGGAGATATAGGAGTTTTAGTGAGAGACGCAATGACTGCGTCTTTACTGGGGACGCGCAACTTCAAACGCCTATATCTCGGTTCCTAGTGGAGCTATCAAAAAATTGTTAACTAATGAAATATAGAGCTTAATAAGCGCTACATTTCATTAGTTGACGCTTTTTTGGTATTTCTAACAGGAACTGAGTTATGAGCCCTAGAACTTAAATCCATACCTTTAAACAACCATTTATCCTGATAAACATGTAGTTCCAAGTTCTAGCGCTCATATCTCGGCTCATGTAAAAGCTATCAAAAAACTTTCAACTAATGAAATATAGCCCTTATTATGAGCAATATTTTTTTAGTTGACACTTTTTTGATAGCTCTCATATGAACCGAGATATGAGCCCTGGAACTTTGGTCCCGTTAAAAAATTTGAAAAAAAAAAAACAAGAAATTTGGAAAATTCCATTTTTTCTAACTTCTATTTTTTTTCTTAGTACTGTATGTACCTTTAAATTACCTAAGCTCTTTAAATTTCTTTTTTTTCAATTATTCAAATTTCAGGCTATTTTTAATTTTCCTGATTTACGTATGTACCTTTAAACATCCATTTATCCTGATAAACATGTGGTTCCTAGGTCTAAGCGCCATAACTCAGTTCCTATTAGAGATATCAAAAAAGTGTCAACTAATGAAATATAGAGCTTGTTATGGGTAACATTTTATTAGTTGAAAGTTTTTTGATATCTCTAACAGGAGCCGAGATATAAGCGTTTGAAGTAGAGCGTCCCCAAGAAAAGGCGGCAGCCATTTCTCTGCGTCTCTCTTCGGCGAGCTCCAACTTCAAATCCCCGTATCTCCGCTATTTTAAGAGCTATAAAAAAAGTGTTAACTAATGAAATGTAGCCCTTATCATGAGAAATATTTTGTTAGTTGATGACTTTTTGATAGCTCCAATGGGAACTGAGTTATGAAGCTTAGAACTTTGTTACACTGTACAATACTAAAAATTTCAAAAATCCCAAAATTCAAAAAAACATTTGTTTTGTACTTCGTGTATGTACCTTTAAATAGTATAATGAATCTACAAATCTACAGTAACCAAGTAAATTCTAAGTTTTCTATAAATTTAAGAATTTTTTTAGAATTTTCCAATTCCCAAGCTATCATGTCCCTTTAAGAGAAAAAAAAAAAGATTTTTCCCTCTCATCAATTAAAGAAAAACTTCCCTCACATGATCTCATCCAAACTAGACATTAAATTCGTCATCAATCAATCAACTGTCTCAATTCTACTTAAACCCTAAAACTTATCTAAACAGTGATAAGCCCCCTGATCAAAAGTCGTTTCACTTCCTTCTTAAGTTTAATGTTTTCAAAAAAACTTCTACTAAAAACAAAACACAAGAGGTCATTTTTTCCAGGCTGATGAACCATTGTTCTTCGACCGGGGCAACATTCAACATCACATTCCCGATAGGCTGTTACTCGGCAGACAATTGGCCCAGACGCTTGAGGAAGCGAAAGTGAGGAAGGAAGAGGAGAAGGAAGAAATGATGAAGCATCCACAGGATAGGGAGAATAAAGGTAAAAAAAGAAAATTGACCATAAGGGGAATTGAACTTGAGACCCTTCGGACAATAAGAGAACGCGTTAGCCACTAGGCCATCGCGCGCATTGCCAGAGAGAGGGTGGGAGGGTAGTGATAAGAGTGACCTAGCAAGGGGCTATACAGATGAAAAAGTAAAACTTTTAGTAAGAAAAACAAAAACTACCGTAATCCTGCAATAAATTCAAAATAGTTTCCGAATAAAAGAGAAAAGCAATATCATCTCATATATCCCTTTCGTCCTCAAGGTCGTACCGCTTTTCCTCCAAGAACTTTCCCGACTTTGTACAACATACCATCGGGATATTCAAAAACATAATCTTTGATGAAGGAGAAAAAGAGAAATTTGAATTTGCATGAAGAAAATAGTTTAGGGGTGTCTGCAACAATCTTTATGAATTGTTAACACTTTTTTGGAAAATGCATTGTGTTAAAGTAGGTGTATCTCGGTTCCCTTTGAAGCTAGCAAAAAGTTTTCAACTAATGAAATGTAGCTCTAATTATAAGCTATATTTCATTAGTTGAAAGTTTTTTGATATCTCCAACGGCAGCCGAGTTATGAGCGTTTGAAGTTGCGCACCCATCAAAGAGCGTGGGAAGAGAGATCGCAGACAGTTAGCCTTCTCTGCGTCTCCCTTATTTCGTGTTTTTATGCTTTTCTTAAGTATTTTGATATGGAACTGATTTATAAAACTATCCGAGAGAGAGGGAGAGAGAGACGCAGAGAAAGCCAAAAGCTAGAGTGTATAACTGTCTGCGCTCTCTCTCCGCCGCTTTTCTAGGGGTACTTAACTTCAAACGCCCATATCTCGCTTCCGGTTAGAGATATCAAAAAGTGATCAACTAATAAAATATAGTCCTTAACATGGGCTACATTTCATTAGTTAACAATTTTTTGGCATCTCTTCTCCCAATCGAGATATATCCGATTTAACCAACTTTTCCCCAAAAAGTTTAACATTTCCAATCTTATCAAACCGTTCTTGTTGTAACCCTTCTTCCAAATGATTTAGTACTTTAGACAAAACATAAATCTTTTCGAAATCAGTGACGTATTACAGATCAAGAGGTCAACGAGCAGCCAGATCAAGGAGAACAAGATTATAAGGAGCATTGACTAGATTTTCTTATTATTTTTAATTTTTCAGGGTACTTTTTTTGCATTTTTCACATCAGTTTTTGCATTTTTTTTACAATAAAACTTAAAAAAAACTTAATTAGCTGAAGTTAAGCCTAGTGTTCTTCCCTTGTGTAATTTTACATCAACCTAGATAGAGAATTGCTAATGAGATTAAAAATCGTTTTTTTTTTTGAAGAAGACCCTAAAATTCTTTTTAAAAAATTAAAATGAAGAAAAAAAATAATATTTGTACCCAAATTGTGACCTAGGTCAATCATTTATTACAAAATGAATCAATTAGAGAGTGTAAATATGTCAGTTGGGTGGTCAGGCTAAGAAAATAGGAACTAGTTTAGGTTAAGCTAGCAGTCAGCTAAGGTTAGTACGCAAGTTGAAGTAGCTTAGCTAGATTAGCCTAGCTTAGCCAAGGCTTAGCCTAGCTTAGCTAGCTTAGCTTAGCTAGATTAGCTTAGCTAGCTTAGCCAAGCTAGCACTAACTTTATACTAAGTTAACTCATCTGAGGTTAACTTGAGCTTTCGGAATGCCAATTATACGGTTCGATAGCTAAAAATAGGGGCTTTCAGAATATGCATTTTGCTAAACGACTTAAAAATTTCAAATTAAAAAAAAACTGAAATTATTTTAATCGTTTAGCAATATATTCTGAAATCCCTTATTTTTAGCTATCGAACCATATACTTTTCATTCCGAAAGCTCAAGTTCACCCCAGGTGGGTTCCGAGTAAGTTAGGTTAGCTAGCAGACGGCTAAGGTTCGTAAGCAAGTTGAAGTAGCTTACTAGGAAATGGTCAGAATAAGGGGTGTGGAGTTGGGTGACAATAATATATGAGTAGAAAGCTGAGGTCATCCCGATTTCAAAACAGTTTTCAGTTTTTGCCGAACGCTTTCTAAAATTGAGAAATTTCGATCTGAAATTTTAGTACTGAAACCTGTTGTTTATGCACTAAAATCCTCACTCGCAAGGAGTTTGGATTGTCTCATTCGTCTACGCTTGCCGGTTGCCACGAAAAATGTGGTCCGGTGGTCGAGGGGTTAACGGTTATGACTGGCGTCCATTATGCTGTGGGTTCTATTCCCGCACATGTTTTTTCTTTTTGATTTTTGTGCAAAGTTCGAAAAACCGAACTTTTGCATGTTTTTGAGCTTTCAATGAATTTTTCTACTTTATTGAGACATAATTAACTGTTTTAAAAGAAATGAGAAAAAAATTATTCTGAAAATCTCAAGAGTTTTTGTCACCAAATATTCACTGTATTTTATTCTATTTGAGCCTTCTAATAGTGGAAAATCTTATCAAATTATGAATAAAAAAGCATGAAACGGTTTCCCAAGACTTCTTCTACCGTAATCCATAAGTTATAGGAACTTTCATCGAAAAATTTTGGAAAAAAATTTTTGAGGGAAAAAATTTTCCATGGACTTGGTCAGGAAATTTTTCAAAATTTTTCGAAAAAAAAATTTTTCTCCAAACTTTGTAAGAATGATTATAAGCATCCAAAAAGTACCCACACGAAATTTTAGCCCATAAAATTCAGTTTCACGAGACTTATGACATGTCAAAAAATGCTAATTTAGTACTGAAAAGGTACAAAAACTGAAATTTCTCGAAAATGAAAAGTGTTCGGCAAAAACTGATTTCAGTTTTGGGTTCACCATCACATTAGCTTTCTACTGATATAGTATTGTAACCCAACTCCACACCCCCTGTTCTGACCATTTCCTATTTAGGCTAGGCGTAACTAGCTCGCTGGTACCAACTTTATAATAAGCTAAGTCTATAGCTAGCTTAGCCTAGCTTAGCCTAGCTTAGCCTAGCTTAGCCAAGGCTTAGCCAAGGCTTAGCCTAGCTTAGCCTAGCCTAGCCTAGCTTAGCCAAGGCTTAGCCTAGCTTAGCCTAGCTTAGCCTAGCTTAGCCTAGCCTAGCCTAGCTTAGCTTAGCTTAGCCTTCACTAAATTATTCTCTGTTCAATGTTCACCTCGATTTTTGAATTCTTCAAATCAACGGTCAGCTTCTCCCTCTACCCCTTTCTTCTATTTTCTCCAGCTTCTTACAAAAACGTTTACCTTTTTCTTAAACAAGCGATTATCATCACTGGCCATCATTATCAACCACACTCGGGGTGTCTCTCGAACAACGAGACACAATGTCCATTGTTCTTTTTTCCGTTATAGACACTCTACAAAGACAATGACCTAACCTAGAAACTGAAACTTGTCAAACCGTTCTTCTTATCGAGTTTTGGCATCGCTAGAGAAAGAAGGGGAGAAACTTTCAATCAGAACACACACCGACAAAAAAGATTACATGGTTGTCAGTCCCCTCTCAAGACGAATCTCTCGTTTTTCTGTGATATTGAAAAGAAGAAGAAGAAGGAGAAGAAGATGTTGTAATTTTATTGTTAGTTCCCCCTTTTCTAAAGTTTTGACCTTTACAAGAATTTCACTCAAATTCCTTTCTTTTTTTTTTCATCAATCACAAGTTGATCTGAAATTGAGAAATGCAAGGGACGTTAGGTTTAAAGTTTCAGATTTAGGATTACTGTATCAAAGCTAATCAACATTGGACATCAAACTTTGGTTTAAGGATTACAGTACATTGCTAGTATCTGCAGAACGATTTCGGCTTGTTGTAGTTGAGTAGCTACTATAGATTGTACTAAGTATTACTGTAAGAAAATTCTGGAATTCTGATCTTAGTCTACAGTAAGAAAGAAATATAGCTTAATCTGAAGAAAAGTACAATTTTAGTAATTGTGGTACTAAGTTCCATTTGCAAGTACTAGCTAAGTAATAAGAAGTTGCTTACTAAGCAAGCTTAGCTGTAGTTTCGTTAGGAAATTATTAGCGTCTTTAGCTCAAACTGAAGCTGAGGAAAGCTGGTACTAAGCCCTAAGACTTAGTAAGGACTAAGCAGTGTACTAAGTAAGCTAAGGCTATGTCAAGCAGTGTACTAAGTAAGCATCTAAGCAGTGTACTAAGCAAGCTAAGGCTATCTCAATATAAAGATCGCAAGAGCCGTTAGGATAGCCTGTCTAAGTTCTTACTAATATCCCTTTGAACTTGGTTAGCACTTACTAAGACTCAGCCTAACCTATGCCTGGCTTAAGCTGTACTTTCCTTTATTGTAAGCTAATCTAAGCTAACTGAAGCACAATCATAGATCTTCCGCTAAGCAACATTAGACAAGCTACAGTAACTTTAAGTTGTCTTTTAAACCGATCTTAGTCATTTTGCCCTGAAAATATCTGAAATTTTTGTATTCTAAACAGCAATCATCTGACCAGCCAATTCTCTGAACAAAAAAAAATGCAAAAAAAATCCTCATTTTTTGTAGTCTGATCTTTTTATGTCATCATTTTGCAAGCCACCCCATAACCGATAATTACAAATCAGAATTTCATCAGAATTTCATCACAAATCCATGAGTCAGTCACCTTTTTTTTCTCACTGTAACAAGTCATTGTCCCCCCTTTTAGTTCATAAAGTAAGGGGGGACGCCAATTCGAGTTTTTCGTCCCGTCTCTGAAATACAGTGAAGAATGTGTGAAGAAGAAGGCGTCAATGACCATTCCCTTTGTTTTTCCCTTTTTTTTTGCTATTGAAGAACAATTTTCAGATAAGGCAGAAGCGAGAAAAAGACCGGAAGAATTGGGAAGCAAATATTTTGACAGGGTGCGGTGGCTTTTGGGAAAAACATTGTTTGCTGGGAAACAAACTCTGTGTCTAACAACCTTAGCTAGCTAGTTAGATGTGCAGGTACCGTAATCCAAAGAAAAAACTAGTCATTGACCATTCCATTAACCTCCAACTTTCTCCTTCCCCTAATTTTTTCCAAAGAATAAAACTTTCTTCTTCTCCAAAAAGTAATCTGGATTCGTGAGTAGTGATGTTTGATCCATAAAGAGAATGGGAGAGCAGTGGCTAACACCTAATTGAATGATGATGATCGTTGAAGGTGAAATTCCTTTCTCTCTCGGAAAAAGAGGAGAAGAAGAGGAAAATTGATAAGATGATGATGGTCAGGTGGTTGATTTTCTGAAACTTTGATAGCAGCTGATGATTGTAGTAGTTTTGGAGGGGTACTGTAGTTATTTTGGGTTTAGCTAGGGGTACAGTGAGAGCTAGAGCTAAGGCTATGCTTTGTGTTAGCGCGTTGTGCTAAGCTTGCAACAACGCTAACCATCGTTTAGGTTCAGCGCCGACTATAGTCATCAGCTTTCTTTGAGTTAGCGTTCAGGCTAAGCTAAGTTTAGCTACCAAGGAAAACTAGCTAGACAAAGTTTAGCGCTAAGACTGACCTAAGCTAAGTGCGCTAACACTAAAGTTCGATCTTCGGCTAAGCTTAGGTTTAGCGCCTACTATAGTCATCAGTTTTCTTTGAGTCAGCGTTAAGGCTAAGCTAGGTTAACAAGCCTATGCTAGCTTTTGCGCTGAGCCTAGCTTAGCTACCAAGCTTAAAAAGAAAACTAGCTAGGCTAAAGTTTAACGCTAAGCCTGACCTAAGCTAAGTGCGCTAACACTAAACTTCGATCTTAGGCTAAGCTTAGCTTAGATTGCGGCCGGCTTACTTTGAGTTAGCGTTAAGGCTAAGCTAAGTTAACAAGCCTATGCTAGTTTTAGCCTAACCTAAGCTTAGCTGCCAAGTTTAAAAAGAAAATTAGCTAGCCCAGGTTTAACGCTAAGCCTGACCTAAGCAGAGTTAGGCCTAGCTTAGCCAGAAGGCAAACTAGCTTCCCTTAGCTAAAGTTTAGCGCTAAGCCTAACTCAAGCTAGCTACCCAGTTAGCCTAACCTTAACACATTTAGTACAGCTAGACTAAAACCCTTAGCTATCCTTATCTGCCATCGTGTGACAAAATCCATTATCTTCCTTTCTCCCTCTCTCTCTCTCTCCCATCATCCTCCTCCTCATCAACAAAAAACCACGAAAAGAGAGAGAGAGGAAAAGCCTGCCTCCTCCCTCCTCCCCTCGCGGGTTCCCGCCCTTCGAAAAACGACTTGTGTGTCCTGCGTCTCCACCGTCGCCAACACTCTCTCCGCCATGTTGCCTTTTTTGGGGGGAGAGGAAGGAGAAGCATCTTTTTGGCAACCGCCGATTCTGACTGTGTTTCGATTGCGTTGAATAGAGAGAGAGAGAGAGAGAGAGAGAGAGAGAGAGAGAGAGAGAGAGAGAGAGAGAGGAGAGGGAGAGGGAGACCCCCCAAGGTTATACGTGTCGTCTGTTACTTGTTACCCAATATACTTCTCTCTTTTTTCCCGACTCCGCCCCCCTCCACACACAGAATTCTTGACGTCTTCTTCTTCTATTTTCTTCTTGGAAGACACTCCCCTCTATTTTTTATTTTTCGAAATTCTCTCCTTAACCCTGCCCCCCGTGTAATATCTACCGGTCAGTTGGCGACCTCTATTATACGGAGAAAGGAACACGATGAGAAGACTCCATCGAAATTTATTTCTATTTCTGGGATTGTTGGCAATAAATGGTAAGTGTTTACATCGTTACACAAAACGCGCTTACCCCCCTGGTTATGGGGGTTATGTGTTCGGAATCCGAACTTCGGATAGAGAAGAAGAAGAAGTTTCTCGAAAAATAGGTCGTAGCTTAGATGTAAGAGCTAAGCTAAGGACCCAGCTAGCCCACAACTTATACAGTTTAGAGCTTAAATTTTTACTGACAATCACAATTGAAATAAGGTCTTGGGGCTTAAGCATAGCTATAGACAGTCATACAGCACTTAAATTTTTGATTACAGAAATTTTTAAATCATAGATAATATAAAGTTGAGCGTCATCTGTTAAGCTTAGGCGTAACTTTTTAAAAAGCATAGATAATATAAATTTAAGCTTAAGCTAAACTTATAACCCCAACTTAGAACATTGCTTAGTTATCAGCACTTTTTTTATATGCTGTACTTTGAAATTAGATACAATCTTCGGATATAAGCCCAACTACAGGTGGCACGCTTTTAGCACAGCGCTCAAAATTTACATAGTAATTTTTTTAAAAATTGATAGATTTGTTATCTAGCTACAATCATCACATTTTTCGTGCTTAACTATATACGTAAAGTGCTATAAACGTAAGGCTAGCTTAAACTGTTGTACCTTGTCTTAAGCTTATAAGTCCGAATGATAGAGTGTTTTAAAAAAAAAACTTTTTTTGAGTTTAAGCTTAAATAAGGATGTAAGTTTAAGCTTAATCCTATATTATACAAGGTTCAAACTATTTACATACTTCTATAGTTTAAACCTTTCCTTTAGCCCTTAACCTTCTATATTATAAGAATCTAAGACTTTTATCAATTACTATTTCTAAGAACCCCTTTTGGTTCTCTTCCCTCAATGATTTATAACCAAACACCACCTTCCTCAACCATTTCTAGTTTTCCTCCTCTTCGTTTCCGGCTCATTTATCCGCTTCCTTCCCTATCCGTGTTTCATTTCATCCAAAAAGGCTTCTCCCCTTTTTCCTCTCTCAACAACTACCAGTTTGTTCTCTTTGTTCAAAGGTTCAGTAACGTCCGTCAAATTCCCTCCTCTTCACCTTCATCATCATCAATTTCGGAATCCCGATCGATTGGGTTGAAGCCTTCTCTCTCCCTTCCCCTGTGAATGGATCAGAGAGGAGGCAAAAAGGCCGTTGCGCAATAATATCGCGCCCGTTTTTTCTGCGGTTTACACGCCTGTGACAAAAGCAGATTTCGAAGAGAGATGGAGAGAGAGAGTGCAGAGAAAGAAGATAAGCTTGTCTCTCTCTATTGCCAAAGCATTTTGATAACGATGGACAGATGCAACATCACTCGTTCGCATAGTTAAATCGCCCCCCTCTCTTGTTCTCGCTCTGGGAAATGATGATGATGAAGAGGGGAAGGAAGATGTTACGTAATTTGGAAAAGGGAACGGTTTTAGTATAGTTCAGAGAATTTTAAATTCGATGCTAAGCCTTGAAGGTGTAAAAATTTCAAATTTTGATTGAAAATCTGAAAAAATTTAGAATTTTATGTTGTAAGCCGAGCTTAGGCCCCCTTAAGCTTAGCCTTAAGTATCAAACAAACCGTTTAGAGCTAAATATTTAGAGCGTACTTTAGAACATACGCTAACCCTTTAGCTTACTTACCTTTAGCTTTAGCTTGTCAATTACAGTAAGATCATTTTTAAGATATAACTTTTTAAAAAGGTGACTTAAAATTTAGAAATTCAAAATTTTGATTAAAATGTTGTAAGGCTAGCTTAGAATTAGCTTAGAACTAATTTTACTAAAAAAAATATTTTGGTTCAGAATTCTTTGAGTACAAATTTTCAAGGCTCATAACTCGGCTACCATTAATGCTATCAAAAAGTTGTCAACTAACAAAATCTAGCCCTAATTAAGATCTATATTTCATTAGTTGACACTTTTTTGATAGCTTTTAAACTAGCCGAGATACAAGCGTTTGGAGTTGCAGTAAAACATTTCTGCGACTTTGGGAGGGTAATCAACTTCAAACGCTTGTATCTCGCTTGCGGTCAAAGCTATCAAAAAATGTTGAACTAACAAAATGTAGAGCTTATCAAACTGCACATTTCATTAGTTGAAAGTTTTTTGATAGCTCTCGAACTAGTCGAGATATAGGCGTCTGAAGTTGCGCGCCCTGAAGAGAGACACAGAGAAACGGGGGAGCCTAACTGTCTGCGCTCTCTCAGCTAACTTCAAACGCTTGTATCTCGCTTGCGGTCAAAGCTATCAAAAAACTTTCAACTAACAAAATATAGTCCTTATTAAGTTGAATATTTCATTAGTTGACATTTTTTTGATAGCTTTTAAACTAGCCGAGTTATGAGCGCTTAAAGTTGCGCGCCCCTGAAGAGATACACTGTCTGCGCTCTCTCAGCTGTAACTCGGCTATTTTGAAGTTGAAACATTGCTAGCTGAACTTCACGGCGTTAGTACCCATTATTTTTCCCAGCAAACTCTTCTTAGCAAAAACAACTAGAACACGTCTTGCCCAAGATCTATTTTACACGAAAATTATGACACTTCTCTTCTCCATGGGGGCCAGTTCCCCCCTATCTCATCTTGCCGATCGAAATTTCGCTTCTTCTTAAAAATCGAAAAAGAAACAGTTGTTGTTGGTCAAGAAGAAGACGACGGTCACTCTAGTTTTCTCTCGATCTAATTCGATTAACTCGTTAGATAAGACATTTCCTCTTCTTTTCCCTCACAAAAGGGGTCATTTTACACAGTAATAAGTGGCCGTGAAGGGAAAAAGAATAAAGATTGAGAGAGAGTTGGAGAGGCCACAATTATTTTTGAAAGAAAGAGAAAGTGGCTAAAAAAGCGGGGAAAATTATAAGTTTTAGGGGGGCGAAAAACGTCGCCATTGTTATTTCTCTTTTTTCGCAAAAATGTACTTGTCGGAACAACAAAGGATGTCAAAAAGTATATGATATGTTGTTCTAATTACAGTAATCCTGAGAAGGGAATGGGGACCGGAAATGGTTTTGGAAAGCTTGGTAGTCCAGCTTAGATACAGTAACCCATACTATAGTAGCTTTTTTTGAAAGAATCGTTAAGCAAATACACGTTGGGAACAGTGCGTCAAGTTCTAAGCCTTATAACTCAGTTGCCATTAAAGCTATCAAAAAATTGTCATCTAATGAAATATAGAACTTAAAAAGAGCTACATTTCATTAATTGAAAGTTTTTTGATAGCTCTTAAACTAGCAGAGATATAAGCGTTTGAAGTTGCGTGAAAAGAAACACTGAGAAACCTAGGAGCCTAACTGTCTGCGCTCTCTCGGCAATCTTCAAACGACTGTAACTCGGCTAGTTTAAGAGCTATCAAAAAATGGTCAACTAATAAAATATAGCCCTTTTTAAGCTCTATATTTCATTAGTTGACACTTTTCTGATAGCTCCAATAGGAACCGAGATATAGTCGTTTTAGTGAGAGACCCAGAGAATGTGTCTTAAATTGGGGCGCGCCACTTCAAACGCCAATATCTCGGCTCTTGTTGAAGCTATCAAAAAAGTGTCAACTAATAAAATATTCAGCTTTATAAGGGCTACATTTTATTAGTTGACACTTTTTTGATAGCTCCAATGGGAACAGAGTTATGAGCCTTGAAACTTTAATCTTAAAATTAGTCACCCTGAAAATAAAGAAAATTAAAAAAAAATCGACTTAGTTAGCATTACCAACCTAAATTAAAAAATCCTGAACCTAATTTTTTAAAATTCCAGACTTCAAAACAGATGCACAAACGCTCAGTCCCCCTATCACCGATCGATTCAAATGTCTAACAAACGGATGTTGCGATCACCACGAATGGTGTCGGTTTTGGGCCAGTATTGGAGAGTGTAATGTAAGTTTTTGGACTTATCTTGGTTCCCATAAGAGCTATCAAAAAAGTGTCAACTAATGAAATGTAGCTCTTATCAAGAGCAACATTTCATTAAATAACCATTTTCCCGTATCTCTATTCCTAGCTGAGATACAACGTTTTGAAAATTTCTTTTGAAAAAAAAATTCGTGGAATTCCTATGAAACTAGCGATCAGAAAACTAGTACTACACACACATAAATAAAACAATTAAATTCGTTTTCTTCTCGGAAATCAAAAATCTAGTGAATAACAACATGATAAACGAATTCTTAGTCATTTTTGATTTGATTAAAGGGGGTTACAGTTCCGGGTTTTAATTCGGTGCTAAATACGGCTATAGATTAGTGGAGAAAATATTTTTGACCTAAAAAAAATTATTTGAACTTAAAAAGTGCAGTTTTATAAAAACCTAGATTCGCAAGATATTAAGCGTTCGAAGTGGCGTGTCGCCGAAGAGAGACGCATAGAAAGCTAACTGGTCGGAGCGCGCTACTTCAAACGCTTATATCTCGGCCCCCATTAGAGATAGGAAAACAGTGTCAACTAATGAAATATTGCTTATGATAAGGGCTATATTTTGTTAGTTGACAATTTTTTGATAGGATTAACCGCAAGCGAGATACAAGCGTTTGAAGTTGAGTACCATCCCAGAGAGAAAATTTTTTATTTGCGCTTTCAAACGCTTGTATCTCGGCTA
This sequence comes from Caenorhabditis wallacei, assembly GCA_963932035.1. Taxonomy (NCBI): domain Eukaryota; kingdom Metazoa; phylum Nematoda; class Chromadorea; order Rhabditida; family Rhabditidae; genus Caenorhabditis; species Caenorhabditis wallacei. Next base: position 1,658,715 of record OZ009934.1, read on the forward strand.
GTTTAAGAGCTATCAAAAAAGTGTCAATTAATGAAATATAGCCCTTATCAAGAGCAACATTTCATTAGTTGAAAGTTTTTTGATAGCTCTCAAATTAGCCGAGTTACAGCCGTTTGAAGTTAGCTGAGAGAGCGCACACAGTTAGGCTTCCCCGTTTCTCTGTATCCCTCTTCAGGGTCGCGCAACTTCAAACGCCTAAATCTCGCTTGTGGTGAGAGATAGGGAAAAATTGTCAACTAATTAAATGTAGCCCTTATTAAGCTAAATATTTCATTAGTTGACACTTTTTTGATAGCTCTCATGGAAACTGAGTTATAAGCCCCAAAAAAAAGTTTGTCGGTAAAATGGTCTTTAGAGGTTTAGAACACTGATAGCTGCTGCCTAAATCCGTTAATTCTTAGCTTGGAGATTCAAAAAAACTATTGCTGCCAGCATTTAGCTGTCCTTGGTTCCTGTTAGCCATTTCTTGATCCTTGACCTCAAGCTCCCTCCCCGGAACTTCCCACCTTGACCCAAATTATTTCCAGGCAAACAAAGATTGGATGGCGGAGAACTGTCAACTGGCGTGCGGCACATGTGCCGCCCCGGCCGCTCCTCTTCTCCCGATGACAACAACAGGTTAGCCTTTGTGATAAGCCTTGACCATGATCACGCTCCTCTTAAATGCCATTGACCTACACCCATTAATTAGTGGCGTCATAGACGAGGGGAGAGAAACGAAAATTGTTGGTATTAAGAGAGGGGAGATTGTAATCAAACTGGCTTCTTCTACCTGACAATCTTATTAGAAAGAGAGAGAGAGAGAGAGAGAGAGAGAGAGAGAGAGAGAGAGAGAGAGAGAGAGAGAGAGAGAGATACGTGGCAATCATACGCTAGAATGACTTGGAACATTCACACTTGAATCTTTTACAACTTTAAACTAGAAACATATATAGAAATTAAAGGGGAGAAGGAAGAGATGGACTTAAGAATATCCGTCTCTTTGATTTTACAAGGGATTATATATATATGGAAAACTTGATTTTTTTTTTTGATAATTGGGGGGATAGTTGGAGATGATTTTTTGAAAGAAAATATTTTTATATCAATATGAAAAGTACAGTAGGAATAGGATTACGGTATCTTGAAGCTAAAATTAGACATTTTTACAAAAAATATTTTTTTTAGGTTTTTTCGAAAAACGCTAATTTTGGGTTACTGTAACTACCGTATTGTAAGGATCACAGTAATTTTTAACAAAAATAAAATTTTTTTTGGATATTTCTACATCAGATTTTAAAAATGTAGCTAAAAATCGGTTTTTTCGAGAAAATTGTTTAAAATAGTTTTTTGAAAAAATATCATTTTTGGATTACTGTAACTACCGTAATTTAGGTATGATTATGGTTTTTCCATAAAATCAAAAATTTTTCGAAATTCTGTTAAAAATGTACATTCTAAGGCCTAAATATGGGGTTTTTTGAAAAAAAAATATTTTTTTGAATTTACGGAAAAATCTAATTTTTGGGTTACTGTAACTACCGTTATTTAAGGATTATAGTAATTTAACCAAAAACCAATTTTTTTTCAAATTTTTTAAAAGATCAAATTTAAAAATTTAGCCTAAAAATCGGTTTTTCGAAAAAAAAATTTTGGGTTACTGGTAGTTATACCGCATTATAAGAGCTAAAATCAGAAATTACCAAAAAAAGTTCAAAAATGGTCTTAATGCACCTTAAATTCTTTAAAAAACCGAAAAAATCCTAGGATTACTGTAGCTACAGTACCCCTTTTCCTAGATTCAGATCATAAAGCTTACTACAGTTAACGCTATGATTTTACAGTCTACAGTAAACCCCTATCTACCGTACCCCTTTCACAAAATACAGTAATCCCACCCCAACCATTTTCCAGCTTCCTCTCAATTCCCATCTGGCTTCACCACTACAGTATCCTCTGGACCAACTACAACAGTCACTATCCCACCATCAAGCCTAACTCCCGTTAATAGTTGTGAAAGAGTCAAAGATAGTATTGCTCAGGCTTCCGAAGTAAGTACAGTAATCCCTAAAACCTGCACATCATACTACATTATAGCTCATGTCAATATCTCGACTCATTAATCCAGTGGAAGACAATTTCGGGCGGAATATGCTCTCAATCGATGATATCACTAGAAGTGTTCCAACAGGATGTGTTCCACAGTTATCTGATGTCGGAGTAGACTGCAGAAAAAGTCTCTGCTACCATTTAATGTACCGTACTCTTGATGGAACATGCAATAATTTGGATAAGCCAATGCAAGGATCCGCATTCCGTCGATTCAATAGACACTTCCCTGCTCAGTATGATGATGGAAGAGGCGAACCGATTTCTTCTTTGAATAAGTCTCGACCATCGGCTCGTGAAGCTAATCGGGTCATGTTATCATCGGCTCAATCTGTTGTTCATGATAAAGTGAGTAATTTTTGGTTAGGAGTAAATCTCAAAAAAATAACAAGAAAAAAAAGTTACTTTTTTAAAAACGCTATAACTCTATTCCCGTGCAAGCTATCAAAAAGTGGTCAACTGACAAAATGTAGAGCTTGTTAAGCTTCAAATTTCATTAGTTGAAAGTTTTTTGATAGCTCTAACGGTAGCCGAGATACAGGCGTTTGAAGTTGCGCGCCCCTGAAGAGAGACACAGAGAAACGGGGGAGGCTAGAGCGCTCTCTCAGATGACTTCAAACGGCAGTAACTCGCTTAGTTTTAGAGATATCAAAAAAGTGTCAACTAATGAAATACGCAGTTTTTTATGCTGAACAAGTTTGTAGTTAACTATTTTTTGATATCTCTAAAACCAAGCTAGATATGAGCGTTTGAAGTAGCGCTATAGAAATGTCGCATATCTCGGCTCCCGTTAAAGCTATGAAAAAACGTTCAACTAACGAAATAATCTTCTTGTTAAGGACTATATTTCATTAGTTGAAAGTTTTTTGATAGCTTTCAAACTAGCCGAGTTACAGGCGTTTGAAGTTGAGAGGAGAGCGCAGACAGTTAGCAGCCACCCTTTCTCTGCGCTCTCTCCCCCCGCATTTCGGGAGGCGCCCAACCTCAAACGCTTGTAACCCGCTTAGTTTCAGAGATATCAAAAAGTTGCCAACTAACAAAATGCGCAGTTTTTTATGCTGACCATAGAAAAGCGTGGGAGAGAGAGCGCAGACAGTTAGTCTTCTCTGCGTCTCCCTTATTTCGTGTTTTTATGCTTTTCTTAAGTATTTTGATATGGAACTGATTTATAAAACTATCCGAGAGAAAGGGAGAGAGAGACGCAGAGAAAGCCAAAAGCTAGACTGTCTAACCGTCTGCGCTCTCTCCCCCCGCTTTCGGGGGCGCACAACTTCAAACGCTTGTAACTCGCTTAGTTTCAGAGATATCAAAAAGATGTCAACTAATGAAATATGCAGTTTTTCATGCTGAACAACTTTGTAGATGACAATTTTTTGGTATCTTCAAAACTAAGCTAGATATAAGCGTTTGAAGTTGCGTAACAAAAAAAGTCGGCAGAAATGTTGCTTTATTTCAAACGCACATATCTCGGCTCCTGTTAAAGCTATCGAAAAACTGATAACTAATGAAATACTCAATTTTTTATGCTGATCATTTTTGCAATTGACACTTTTTTCCTAACTCTAATGGTAGCTGAGTTATACCCCTTTGAAAGTTCCCTATCTCAATTACCCCGATTTTATTTATTTTTTCGTCTAAATCGCAAAAATTCACAACCAAAGAACAATTTAAAGGTCATTACACAAAAAAAATTGTTACACAATTTCAGTTCAACAATATGATGATGCAATGGGGTCAATTCATGTCACATGACATGTCTAAAACCACACTTCAACCTTCCGCCAACTGCAAAACTTGTGACCCAGTACCATCGAAATGTATGCCAATTCCAATTGGGGAAAAAGATCCGAACTTAGGGTTCAAGTCAAAACAATGCTTAAAAGTCTCGAGATCAGCTCCAATATGTCGAGTGGAGCCAAGAGAGCAGTTAAACGAGAATACTGCTTATATCGATGGATCAATGATCTATGGATCATCTTTAAAGGATCTACATAAGTTCCGAGATGGCCGAACTGGTTTTCTTCGTGTCACTAGATTCAATAATCAAAATGTGTTACCATTTGATCAATCGAAATGTGCAAACAAGGATAAATGTACAGCTTCCTTTACTGCTGGGGACATCCGCGCTAATCTATTCATTGGATTGTCTTCTCTTCATATAATGTTCGCCAGAGAGCATAACAGAATCGCGCAGAAGTTAACCGAGCTTAATCCAACATGGTCTGGAGATAGAGTGTTCCAAGAGGCTCGGAAGATAGTTGGAGCTGAAATTCAGAATGTTCTTTATAAGGAATACCTCCCGAAACTTCTCGGAGTATCGTTTGATAAAGTCATTGGACCTTATAAAGGATACGATACAAATACAGATGCAACCATTGCAAATGAGTTCACCACATCTGCTTTTCGATTCGGGCACGGAATGATTGAGGAGTTCTACAAGAGAGTTGACCTATCTGGAAACAACATCACACATGGTGGATTCTTCTTTGGCGATGGGGTTTTCAAGTCGGGAAAGATTCTTTTCGAGGGAGGCGTCGATCCAATCATTCGGGGATTTATGACCACTGCTGTCAAACGACCGCATCGAATGACGCCGGCGATTACTGAGAAGATGTTTGGCAGGTTGGTTTTTAATTTGGAGGCTATGTATTGTTGTTTATGGGCATAAAGGTGTTAGTTTTGGTTAGGGAAATAGGGATTTGTAAGAGTTAGGAAAAATAGAAGATTTTTTGAAAATAACCTAAAATACAGTAGTCAAAAATCCAAAAAGCCTGAAGTTAGGTGTTAGTTTTGGTTATGCCAGGGAAATAGGGATTTATAAGGGCTACGGAAATTTAAAATTTTAGGTTTTGAAAATAGGTTAAATCTACAGTAACCAAAAAATTCAAAAAGCCTAAAATTACAAAATTCGAAAATTTTAAAATAAAAAAAAAATTAAATTTTTTGAGATTTCGAAAATTCTGATTTTCTGGGCTAAAAAACACTATTTTTATCGATTTTTTGGATAATTTAAGCTGGGCTAGGCTTGGAACGGCTTGGCACGGCTTGGCACGGCTTGGCTAGGCTTGGCACCCCTAAAACCTCAAATTCTTCATTTTTTGAGAGAAAAACCTATTCCGAACCAACGTTTTGTAGTTATAAAGGGCCAGGTAGCCTGAGATATTAGGATTTCGGTCAGGCACGATCCGGCACATTTTTACAGCCATTTTTTTTATTTTTACCGAAGAAATCTTGAAAAAACCATACTTGGAAAATTCCGGGCCGGGCCGGGCAGATGAAAAATTCTTCCTGCCCGGCCCGGCCCGGTCTGCCCGGTTGCTTCTCATTTTCATTTTTTGACATATCAAAATTAGAATTTTTGCCAGTATATTGGTTTAGACAATAGACGAAGTTCTCAGGAACACATTTCCAATACACCCGAGCTGAACTGATTGCTTTTAATGTCTAAATACCCCATCCAAAGTTCAACTTTTTGTAGCTTTGTCTTTCACCTGCTTCTTCCGGGCAGATGCAGGCTGCCCGGGCTGCCCGCGGGCCGGGCAGGCGAAAATTGGACAATCTGCCCGGCCCGTTCCAAGTATGGAAAAAACATGATTTTACGCTTACCAAGCTGTTTTAAGCTGTGATAATGATGTATCGTTGTTATAACTGTTCGGCACGGCTTGGCACGGCTTGGCAAGGCTAGGCATATTTTGGCACGGCTCGGCACCCGAAAAAACCTCCAATTTCACATTTTCTGAAAAAATTTTTTTTTTGTATTTCAGGCCGATTTTCAGCTGAAAAACACTGATTTTAACATAAATCAATTGATAAAAAACATTAAGATTTCAAAATCCAGCTATTGAGGGCTTGGCTAGGCTTGGCACGGCTGTGCACGGCTGTGCACGGCTGTGCACGGCTTGGCACGGCTTGGCACGGCTGTGCACGGCTTGGCACGGCTTGGCACGGCTGTGCACGGCTTAGCACGGCTTGGCCAGTCACCTATGTCTTTAGAATGACCGGCACACCCCGGCACGACTTAGAAAAATAATTCTCATTTTTTCAGCACGGATCTCGGCTCCCTAAACATCCAACGCGGCCGCGACCACGGAATCCCATCCTACAACAAAATGCGTAATTTCTGCGGATTAAAGTTTGCCAACAGTTTCGACGATTTCGGCGATATGATTTTGGATAGGAATTTGAGGGCGGGCTTAGCCAGAAATTATAATACCACTAGTAAGTTAAGCATGAGCAATTTTTAAAGAAAAACTTTTTTTTTAAGATGACGTTGATTTCTACGTTGGCTCAATGTTGGAAGACCCGGTGATCGGTGGATTAGTGGGTACCACGTTGAGTTGTGTTATTGGAGAACAATTTAAGAGAGCTAGAGATGGTGATAGGTAAGAACCTCTAATAGAAGGGCACCCCCTAAAGTAAAAACTTTCAGATTCTATTTCGAAAACCCGGGAATATTTACGAGATCCCAAGTGGAAGAGATCAAAAAATCCACGTTATCCAGAATCATTTGTGATAATGCGGATAACTTTGAGTTGGTGTCACAAGACGCGTTTTTGCTACCCGGATCAAATCTAACGCCTTGTAGTAAAATACCCGAAATGGATTTAACCAAATGGAGAGCTCTATAGGCTCCGCCCCCTTCACTTTCCTCATTTTTCCAACTTCCTCATTGAAATTCTAGTCAGTTTTCGTTATATGTATGATTTGCCATAGAAAATACAGTAATCCTTTTACGCCCACGCAGTTTATCCTGAAAAATTACCGGTTTTTTTTGTGATTTGTGAAATTAAAAATTTTGTTCGAAGACTATTTTTGTGTATTATTGTTTGTTGAAAGAGAATAATGTCCTAATAAAGAATTTTTTTTAATGTGTACATTTTAAAAATGGGTATAACTTGGTTATGGTTAGAGATAGCAAAAAATGGTCAACTAACAAAATGTAGAGCTTGTTAAGCTGCACATTTCATTAGTTGAAAGTTTTTTGATAGCTCTTCAAATAAGCGAGATACAGGTGATTGAAGTTTGCAGAGCTTGTAACTCGCTTAGTTTTGAAGATAGCTGAATTTGGCCAACTAACAAAATGTAGAGCGTAAAAAATGGCGTATTTCATTATTTGAAAGTTTTTCGATAGCTCTTAAACTAAGCGAGATACAGGCGCTCAAAGTTAGGTGACGCCTGAGAGAGACGCAGAGAAACAGGCGGCTCTAACTGTCTGCGCTCTCTCTCCTCGCGTCCGAAGGGGGCGCGCAACTTCAAACGCCTGTATCTCGCTTAGTTTAAGAGCTATCAAAAAACTTTCAACTAACAAAATACGCAGAATTTCAAGCTGAACAACTTTGCCATTGATAATTTTCCGCTAGCTCCAAAACTAAGCGAGTTATAAGCGTTTGAAGTTGCGTCACTCTTAAAATGGCTATATCTCGGTTACGGTAAGAGCTATCAAAAAACTTTCAACTGATGAAATGTGCAGAATTTTATGCTGAGCAATTTTGTATTTGACCATTTTTTGATATCTCTTAAACTAACCGAGTTATAAAGGTTTTTGAAACTGTTGATAACGTTAAAGTTAGCCGAATCGTTAAAAAACGTGGATTCTCTGCGTCTCTCTTTTCTCCAGTATCTTTCATTCTCTCTCTCTCTCTCTCTCTCTCTCTCTCTCTCTCTCTCTCTCTCTCTCTCTCTCTCTCTCTCTTTCTCTCTCTCTTATCTAATTTCCATAAATCCAAATCCAACAAAATCCATTTATTCCCAAGAAAAAAATATATCCCATCATATATATGATAATCAAATAAAAAACACATAGAACAAGAAATCATCAACACACACACATAAAAAAGACAAAAAAATATATAAAAAATGTCACAAAAAAGGGGAAGGATTACTGTTGATTTTTAGCAGCTTCAGCAGCCGCTTCAGCAGCATCAGCTTGTTGAATACAGTAATCGATCAGAGACGACGAGTTCTCCTCCATTACTTCAATCGATTGAATCGTGTCTTGAAGGATTTTGTTGATTCGAAGGAGCTGAAAGAATCAAGGATTAAGAGAAAACCCCTCTATTAGAAGGGCAGTACCTTGGTCATTTCGGCTGTCGTGAAGAGAACTTCTCTTTCTTTCTCGCGAATTTCGGCTCGAATTTTCGACAGGGCCGTTTTTTCCTCTTGAGATTTATCCAGGGTTAGTTTAGCTTTCCAATGATATTCTCCGAGTTGAACACGAACATCGTTCATGTAAGAAACAAAGGCGTCACGGTATTCTTGGGTGGCTGGTCTGGAAATGGAAGAGGTTTGGGAAAGTTAGGTCATGAAAAGTTAGGCCACGGGTTAGGAAAATTAGGCCATCAAGTTGAAAAGTTCGGTACTGGCCTAGGAAAGCTGGGTCATAGAAGTTAGGCAATGGAAACCTAGGCCACCAGTTCGAAAAAAAACTAGGCCACCAATACTAAAAGTTAGGCCACGGAAATCTAGACCACCAAGTTGAAAAACTAGCCTAGGGAAAGTTAGGCTACTAGTCTAAAAAGTTAGGCCATGTAAACTTAGGCCATTGGTTTAAAAAGTTAAGTCACCAATTTGAAAAACTAGGCCATGGGAAGCTAGACCATCAAGTTGAAAAACTAGGCTACGAAAAGTTAGGCCATGAAGAGTTAGGCCTTAAAGTTAGACCACCAGTCTAAAAAGTTAGGCCACCAAGTTGGAAAACTAGGCCACGAAAAGTTGGACCATTATTCTAAAAACTAGGCCATGAAGAGTTAGGCCACCAAAAAGTTAGACCACCAATTTGAAAAACTAAGCCATTTAAAATAAGGCCATCACTCTAAAAACTAGGCCATGTAATGTTAGGCCCCAAAACCTAAAAGTTAGGCCACCAAGTTGGAAAACTAGGTCACAGAAAGTTAGGCCATCAATCTAAAAAGTTAGGTCACCAATTTGAAAAACTAGGCCATTACCCTAAAAAGTTAGGCCACCAATTTAAAAACCTAAGTCATGAAAAAGTTAGGCCACGGAAAGTTAGGCCACCAATTTAAAAAGCTAGGCCATTACCCCAAAAAGTTAGGCCACCAATTTGAAAAACTAGGCCATTACCCCGAAAAGCTAGGCCACCAATCATGAAAACTAGGTCATAAAAAGTTAGGCCATGTAAGACTAGGCCACTGGTTTAAAAAATTAGGCCACCAATCTCAAAAACTAGGCCATTTAAACTTAGGCCACCAATCTCAAAAACTAGGCCACGAAAAGTTAGGCCACCATTTTCAAAAACTAGGCCCTCCTTTAAGTTCTCATTAGAGCGTACTTACTGAGCAGTGAGCGTCTTCTCGACCTCATCAATGAAACCATTAATCCTTGCCGAGAATTTCAAAATATCAATAGTAACATTGAAATCAATGACAGCAGTCTTAGCCTCTTGAGTCAATGAAGACGATTCCTGAAGTCGTTCCATATTCCTTTTTCTATAGTGACTCGATAGAGCCGCATTCATGATACGATCCAAACGGAATTGAATGGTGATTGTCTCCTTTACGGCCCGCCCGTTTTGTTTCGTTTTTTCGGCGAACACTTCGGCGATTTCACGACGGTACGCATCGTATTTTTGGATGTTTCCGAATTCGTCAATGTTTCGACGGAAATTATCCTCTTGACGTTGACATTTCTGGAAGAAGAAGAAGGGAATTTGGTTTGGGAGACTAGGTTTGGGGAAGTTAGGCCATAAGCAGAGAAAGTTAGGCCACAGTGTTGGCGGCCTAGGTTCCCTAAAAAGCTCGGCCATCAAACTGAGAAAGTTAGGCCACAACAAAGGGCCTAGGATTGGTAAGTTAGGTCATGGGAAGTTAGGCCACATTTTTGGAAAACTAGGTCATCTACTAGAAAAACTAGACCATGGATCTAAAAAGCTAGGCCACGGATCCGGAAAAATTTGGCCACCAATTTAAAAAAAACTAGGCTATTGGTTCGAAAAGTTAGGCCATCGACTGTGAAAAACAAGGCCACCAATTGGGAAAGTTAGGCCATCAATTTGGGAACTTAGGCCAATAACCCAAAAAACATAGGCCATGGATCCTGAAAAGTTAGGCCACCGATTGTGAAAAGTTAGGCCACGGATCCGGAAAAATTAGGCCACCATCTAAAAAACTAGGCCATGGATCTAGAAAAGCTAGGCTATGGATCCGAAAAATTAGGCCATGGAATTGGAAAAGTTAGGCCACCGGAAAAAAAACTAGGTCATGGATCCAAAAAACCTAGGCCACCATTTCCAAAAAACTAGGTCATTGATCCAAAAAGTTAGGTCACAGATCAGAAAAGTTAGGCCACCATTTGGGAAAGCTAGGCCATGGATCCGAAAAACTAGGTCACTAACCCAAAAACCTAGGCCATGGGTTCGGAAAGCTAGGCCATGGATTCGAAAAACTAGGCCATGGACCTGGAAAAGTTAGGCCACCATTTGGGAAAGTTAGGCCACATGTCGGGAAAGCTAAGCCATGGATCTAAAAAGTTAGGCCACTAACTCAAAAACCTAGGCCATGGAACCGGAAAACTAGGCCACGAAAAGTTAGGCCACCAATTTAGTCCAAAACCTTCTGAATGGCCTAGAAACCTCAGAAACCTAGGCCACCATTTCTTAAAAATTAGGCCACCATTTATAAAAAGTTAGGCCACCAATTTCTAGGCCACGAACCTTCAAATCAGCAATCACATGTTCACGAAGCTCGGCCGCTCTTAGCTCCGTATTCTGGAACGATTCGAAGATCTCTTTGACTTGTTGACGTTCCGCATCGGTTCTTTAAAAATGGAAAAAAGGGGAATTATCAATGGAGCGCGATTACCTCGGCGCCTCGACTTCCTCCATCAATTTCTGATAGTTCTCATTCAATTTTTTATTCATTTTTTTGGAATTTTGATAGGAAATTCCTTCCTGAATAAGACGTTTTTCAAGGGAGGCCAGACGATGTGGAATATTGAAATCATCAATCATTCGACATAGTTTATTCCGTGATTCGATCATCGTGGCATCGTCATTTTTAAAGATCTCCTCCACGATCGCCTCATCCATCATTTCACGAACTGTGTGGGTTGGAACATGCTTTTTTGTTGAGGCTTCCTGGAAATATATATGGATAAATGTGGAATTCCAGGTTTTTTTTTTGAAATTCTGAATTCCAAGGATCTCCAGAATCCCGGATCCATGAAATTCCATTTTTTATTTGAAATCCGCCATTTCAAGATTCTGAAGAAATCTGGATATTTGGAAATCGTGAAAATAGGAATTTCTGGTAATTCAGATGAAATCTCCAGAATCCTGGATCCATGGAATTCCACTTTTTTAAAAAAAAAAAAATTAATTTTTTGAATTCCAAAATTCTGATTCCAGGATCATGGAATTCCATGGATCCAGAACATCGGAAAAAATTCAGAATTTTTGAAATTCCTGTTTTTGAGCAACCAAGATGCATGGAATTGGTAAAATTCAGTTTTTCAGAATCCCGGGATCTTATGATCCCACGTATCCATGATCATGGAATTCCCCGGGTCCATGAATCCTTATAAAATCCCATTTTCGCGTTTTTTCAGTTTTTTCGGAATTTAATTTTTAAAAAAAAATTCAAAATCACGGATCCACGGAATTCCATGTATCCTTAACATCCCCATGTTCAGAATCATGGAATTCCACTTATCCATGAAACTCAAAAATCCTTAAAATTCTGAAATTCTGAATTCCACTTTTTCAAGGATTCAGGAGCGGAATTCCATAATTTCTTGGTTCTCGAATTCTGGAATTTCGAAAAATCGGGATTCTTAAAATTCATGGAATTCGAAATTTCGGATTTTCAGAATCATGGATCCATGGAATTCCACGTTTTTGGAAAATTTTAAGTTACCTCATTTTTAAATCTTTCAAATTCTGGTCATCTGATTCCCAGATTTTCAAAAAAAAAATCATATTCATGGATCCATGGAATTCCACTTATCCATGAAAATCCGAAAATTCTGAATTCCAATTTTTCAGGGATCCAGAAGCGGAATCGCATGGACCACCAGGATTTATGGAATTCCATGGATCCTCAAAATCCGGATTTTACAAAATTTAAAAATTCCGGAATATTCAAAATCAGGGATCCATGGAATTCCTGGATCCATAAAAACCGAATCCATGAAATTCCGGAATAATCAAAATCGTGGATCCATGGAATTCCACTTTTTGGATTCCATGGATACTCTAGGATCATGGAACTCTAGAATCTTCAAAATCATGGATCCATGGAATTCCATGAATCCTCAAAATCCGGATTTTTCGAAATTTGGAAATTCCAGAATTCTAGAATCATGGATCCATGGAATTCCACTTATCCATGAAAATTCCAAAATTCTGAATTCCACTTTTTCAAGGATTCAGGAGCGGAATTCCATGGAAATCCAGGATCCATGGAATTCTAGAATTTTCAGAATCTTCAAAATCATGGATCCATGGAGATGCTGGATCTATAAAATCCGAATCCTTGAAATACCTTTTTTTCAGAATCATGGATCCATGGACTTCCACAAATTCCAAGAATCCGGATTTTTTGAAACTTGAAAATTCCAGAATTCTAGAATCATGGATCCATGGAATTCCACTTTTTGGATTCCATGGATACTCAGGATCATGGAATTCCGAAATCTCCAAAATCAGGGATTCATGGAATTCCATGAATTTGGATTTTTCGAATTTTCAGAATTCTGGAATCACGGATCCATGGAATTCCATGAATCATCAAAATCCGATTTTTTTCAAAATTCCAGAATTCCAAAATTTTGATTTCTAATAATCTCAAATTCTGGAAGACCAAGGATCCATGGAATTCCACGTATCCCGGATTTCATGAGAATTCAGAAATTCTGAATTCCACGTTTTTGGATTCCATGGAAATCCCGAATCCATGAAATTCTAGATTCTCCAAAATCAGGGATTCATGGAATTCCATGAATCCCTGATTTTTCAAAATTCTTTTTTTTTTCTAGGATCATGGATACATGGAATTCCACTTTTTGGATTCCATGGATACTCAGGATCATGGAATTCCAAAATCTCCAAAATCAGGGATTCATGGAATTCCATGAATCCCTGATTTTTCAAAATTCTTTTTTCTTCTAGGATCATGGATACATGGAATTCCACGTATCCATGAATATCCAGAACTTCCGAATTCCACTTTTTTTCAAGGATTCAGAAGCGGAATGCCATGGATATCCATGAATCCATGAAATCCAGAAAATCGCAAAAAATTGTTGATCATGGATCCATGGAATTCCATCAATCCTTCAAATCTTGTTTTTTTTTCGAAATTTAAAAATTCCAGAATTCTAGAATCCTTGGAATTCCACTTTTTTAATTCATGGATACTCAGGATCCATGGAATTCTAGAATCTCCAAAATCATGGATCCATGGAATTCCATGAATCTGGATTTTTCAAAATCCGCTTTTTTTTCTAGAATTACCTGTAAATTCTCTTTTCCACCCTCTTCCACCTCCTCCTGCCTATCCTCCATTCCTCCATTCCTTGCATAATTCACATATTCTGCCAAAGTACACTTTGCATCCATATTCAAATCATAAACAATCGATGAATCCCATCGTTTCATGAATCTTGACGTCTTCTGTTTTCCAAATGATCGTAGACGTTTTTTGAATTCCTTTTTCGCTTCCATTGAATTCTGATGATCCATTGAGAACCAATCAGTGAATGGAGCATATCTTTGCTCGTTTTGTGGATTCAGAAGTCTTCTCACCAACCATTGGACCACATTTCTCAATGCGAGGAAATCGAGACCGAGGATTTGATGAGCGGATAGTTGAATCGGACATTCCATTCCATTCAATGCTTCGATTATCTTCTCGCTTTGATCCCTTCAAAATGAAATAGCTCATTGGGGCGCAGTTGCATTATAAAAAAATATTTTAGTTTTTTTTTTGTTAATTAGCGATAGAGCGCAAATGCATTATAAACGTTTTTCGTGATTTTTTGGCAGTTAGCATTGGAGCGAAATTGCATCATAAATTAAAGTTCATTGGAGCACGTTTGCATTTTCAGTTATTTTGATTTTTCTTTTTTTTTTTTTAATTAGCGATAGAGCGTAGATGCATTATTTGTGAAAAACACGCTTTTTAAGAAATTAGCAATGGAGCGCAGTTGCATCATTAGAAAAAAAAATTAAGGTTCGATCGAGCGCGATAGCACACTAAAAATGTGCTTTTTAGCTTTTTTTTATTGTAAAAAACCGCTTAAATCAGCGATTTTCCAGAAATTAGCAATAGAGCGCATTTGCATCATTGATCAAAAACTCCATTTTTTCTGCAATTTAACGAAAAATTTTACTTTTTTTAACGAAAAAAATAGTTTTTTTTTCTGGAAATTTTGAAAAAATCAATATTTCGGAAATTTAGCAATAGATCGCATTTGCATTTTAAAAACCGAAAAAATTCAAAATTTCCGTTTTTTGAGTTAAAAATCGCTGTTTTTTATGGAATTTAGCATTTATTGAGTCACCAAAAAATTAAGCTCCGCCCACAATTTATACTAGAAAAGTGGACGGAGCCTAATTCAAAAATCTTCTTAAAAATCGATTTTCGAGCGATTTTTTGAATTAAAAAAACAGGAAAAAGGCTAAAATTAGCCATAGAGCGCAATTTCAACAATAAAAAATTCAAAAATAGTTTAAGCTTAAAGTGGGCGGAGCCTAATTTTTAGGTTTAACAATAGAGCACATTTGCATTAAAAATCGAAAACTTCTTAAATTTCCGCTTTTTTCGAGTTTAAAATCGCTGCTTTTATGGGTTTTTAAGGTTAAGCTCACAGTTAATTCTATTAAAAAGTGGGCGGAGCCTAATTTTGAAATAATTTCAAAAAAAAATCGATTTTTGACTGATTTTTAAAACTTTTTTGAACGAAAAATTTTCACAAAAATTAGCGATAGAGCGCAATTTCACCAATAAAAAATACAAAACAAAACTATCTGAAAGTGGGCGGAGCCTAATTTTCAAATTTTTAAAAAACCGATTTTTATCAATAGCGCGCACTTTCATCGAGGAAAAAAAATTCCAATTTTCTGAAATTCCAACTTCTCTTACGTTCTCAATTTAATATTCTGATCGGGCGACTCCTCATAGAGCAAATCAACAGCCACTTCCCCATTATCACATCGACTTATCGCCCACGCAATTCCGCCGATCACCTGGAATTTTTGGAATTGAAAAATGGCTGAAAATAGCTGAAAATGGCTGAAAATAGCTGAAAATAGCTTTTAAAAAAAGCTGAGAATAGCTGAAAATGGCTGAAAATAGCTAAAAAATCGATTTTTCCAGCTTGCTCACCTTATCATAATCGCTAAGCTTAGCCACTCGAACACGATGATAAGCCATCGCCGATAGCATCATGTAGATGTGATCGCGAGCCGATTCCGGGGTTTCTGGCTGAAAAAACACGGTTTTTTTCATTGAAAAATCACTAAAAATCGATAAAAACCCCGCTAAAATCACTAAAAAATCAATTTTTTCCTTAAATTTCCAATTTCTTCAAAAAAACCCTTGACAAACCTCTTCATCACTCGCCGAATTATCGATATTCGCCATTTTTCCCCTAAAAAAATCAATTTTTCTATGAAAAAACCCTGAAAAACCCCAAAAAACCGAGAAAAACGGGTTAAAAATGGCAAAATGTCTGGTTTCGGTGTAGGGTACGCAAACACCGCGACGCGCAATTGCACACAAAAAGCAAGGGGAAAGTGCGCTCCATTGAGAATTTTGTCTGGAATTTGAGAAAAAACCGTTGAAATACGGGGAAAATCTTTATTTAAAGAAGCAAAAAAATAAAATAGAAAAAGAGAGAAAAATCAATAACCGGTATTTATTATGAGATCGTTAATAGAGCGAATTTGCATTTTTACAAAAAAAAAAAAAAATTATTAAAATCGATAATTAGCGGAATCAGGCGACTCCGGGGTGATAACCTTCGTCCGATGCTGTGATCCCCTCTCGCTTTGCTTCGCCCCCAACGGAAACTTAATCCGCTTCACCGGCGCCTTCTTCTCCACCGCCACAACCTCCATAACCACGGAGCCACGTGGATCCGAAGAAGCGTGGCTTATTCGCTCCATCTCGTTGTTAAGCTCTACAGTAACCCTGCGTCGTAGGTCCTCTTGAATCTCGGGTAGTTCCGCTGAATTTAAGTTTGACGAATGATCATCAGGCACCGAAACAGAATCCTGATTCGGTAGTCGGCTTAACCAATCGCTAGTCTTCGTTATCGGCGTCAGTTGCTTCTCCTTATCATCAGTGCTTGCCGTACTCGGATAACTATGCCCGTTGACCTTAATCATATTCAAAATCCGTTGTCGACTGCTTAAGAATGATCGACTGTTGTAAGCGGCGCTACTTGTTTCCGGCAGACAACAGATACCAGTTCGAAGCCATCGAACTATCGATGCACGCACTTTTTCGTTGAGAACCACGTGCAAAATGAAGATAAATATCCCTTGAGTACAGTTTAATATCGTGAATATCCAAGCAAACGCTGTTCCAGTCCCTCCTTTAACTGCAGTGAGGAATCCGAAAATCCAAGTAATCCCGAGAAGACATAGCAAGGTGGCGGAACCTTTTAGCCAGCCGATAATCCGCCCCCATTTGGTCCTATCGCGACTTTGTACGGATAACACTACTTTGAGGGCGATTAAGAGGAAAATGATGTTGGCGGAGATGATAATGATGATGGGGGCGACAAAAGCCCAAATGGTGGGGGTCGAGGTGTCGATCCAGCAGCTGTAAGAATTGGATTTTCAAAAAAATTGGGGTTTACATCGAAAGCGCGCTCTGACAATTTAATTTTGAAACAAGGTTCCCAGTTCTAGGGCCTATAACTCAGTTCCCGTGATAGCTATGAAAAAACTGTCAACTAATGAAATACAGAACTTGTTAAGGGCTATGTTTCATTAGTTGAAAATTTTTTGATAGCTCTAACCGCAAGCGAGATATAGGCATTTCAAGTAGAGACGCAGAAAATGAACCAAATTGAAGATACGCAATTTCGAGCGCTTATATCTAGGTTCCCGTTAAAGATATAAAAAACTTGTCAACTAATGAAATATAGCCCTTATTGTGAGAAATATTTCATTAGTTGAAAGTTTTTTGATAGCTCTCAAAATAGCCGAGATATGAGGGTTCAAAGTTAGGCCAGATAAAGAGCGCGCAGAGAAACGAGAGCATACATTTTTAGAATGCGTGTATCTCGGCTCCCGTGAGAGCTATCAAAAAATTTTCAACTGATGAAATATTCAGCTTAATAAGGGCTACATTTCATTAGTTGACACTTTTCTGATAGCTCTTATAGGAACAGAGTTATGAGCCTCTGAACTTGGAACTCTGTTTCCACTTTGTTTTGCACAAAATCGCCTTTAAACTTGAATTTTTCGATTTTTTTTTCGGAAAAAAATGAATTGCAAGTTTTTTAAAACTAAAAATAAGTTCCCCAGGCGCGTCGCGGTCGAGTTTTTTCGAAAAATTTCAAAATAAACATTTTTTTGCAAAATTAAAAAATTTCGAGTGATTTTTTTTTGGTTTTTCCATTAAGTTAAGGGTAATTTTCACCAAAATTTAGCTTAAAATAAGGGAAATCTCTTGATTTATGAAAAACCGCGACGCGACCGCAGCGCACACGCAAAGCCTAAGCAAGTGCGCTCTATTGATACAAGCTAATTTAAATATTTAGTTTTCGGCAATTTTAATTTTTAAAAAAGCTTTTTTTCTGTCTAAAAATTGTTGTCAATAGAGCGTATTTTCTCATTTAAAAAATGAGAATTTTTTGCTTAACAATTTAAAATATAGTCTTTTTTTGTGTTTTTATCAATGGAGCGCGTTTTCTCCAATATATAATTTATAAAAAACTTACTAAGTATCAGTACCGTAATCCTCCCATCGAATGCCCGCCGAAATCGCTACAACCACAGCCGGGCACCCATAACAGAACAAATAATACAAAAAGATCCTTGTCCGATTAGGCTCAAAAACTTGAATTAACATCATATACAATTGATATCCTTCTAGAAGCATCCAACAAAACGAAGCCAAGAAAAAATAATGGAGAAGAATTGCCACGACTCCACATCCAGTACGATTCCCTGTTCGATCCATACCTATAATAATAGCTACAGTAGGATAGCTACAGTAATCCCGTACCTATGACAAAGACTAATTCGGCGATTAGAAGACATAAACAGAGATTCCTATGAATTGAATTCCGGACATTTTGAAGGTTTCGGAAGAATGTGAATACACAGAAACTCAGGGCCAAGCAGACTATTGAAATGGCGCATCCTATGGTGGAAACGACGTCAAGGGCCGATGCAAGACCACCGGAGAGCCTTCCAACTTGACCGGAGACATCCATTAGAATTGCGAAACTGAAAACGTGATTTTTTTTTGAATATTGGCCTAGAAAAAACATGAGAAACTAGTCCGTGAGCTTTTCCGGGCGCCCCGCCTTATCACTATCAATAACACCCCGCGCGGTTTGGCGCGAGGGTGGCGCAGCCGGTAACACTGTCGCCCGGTGGCGACCGCGGCCAGGTTCAAATCCACCCTCTACCAAACCTTTTTTTCTTTTTTTTTTAAACAAAATTATAGATAATTTTTAAGATTTTTCAAGAAAAATAAACAAAAACAAATCTTAAATTCCTCCCAAATCAATATTTTCCCTCTTTCTCACTCCCTATCTCATCATCTTTCTTTCTGTCTTCTTCAAAACGTCACTGTTTATTGACTTAGCCCGAATTCGGCGAACTAAACGATGACTTACCTCGTTAAATGAGTACACGAACATTGCGATGAGTTCGATGAGGTTGAGATGAGTGTGCAGCCAGTTGTTGACCATTTGCTGGAATTTAAATGGGATTTATCTTGGTTCTGAGTGAAGATGGGGGAAAATGGTTAACTAGTGAAATGTTGCTCATGTTAAGCTGAGCAATTTGTTAGTTGAAAGTTTTTTGATAGCGCTTACGGGAAGCGAGATATAAGCGTTCAAAGTAAAGTGCCAGATGTGAGAGACGCAGAGAAAGCTGTCGTCCAACTTCAAACGCTTATATCTCGAGAACGGTGAGAGCTATCAAAAAACGTTTAACTAATAAAATGTAGAGCTTGTTAAGGGCTACATTTCATTAGGTGACAATTTTTTGATAGCTCCTAAACTAACCGAGTTACAGGCGCTAGAAGAAAAAAGCAGTGTTGCAGGCGTTGCGGGCGCCCGGAGAGACGCAGAGAGCGCGAGAGTACTCTAACTGTCTGCGCTCTCTCATCAATTGAAAATCGCTTAAAATTAGGGTAATCGTATAAAAAATCTTTAAAAAAAGCAAAAGAGAAGCAGAGAAAACAGAGTCTAACTGTCTGCGCCCTCTCTCCCTCTCTCTTATTCCCCGATCGAAAGAGCGCGCAACTTCAAACGCTCATAACTCGGCTAGCTTAAGAGCTATGAAAAAAGTGCCAACTAATGAAATGTAGCCTTTAACAAGCGCTACATTTAGTCAGTTGACCACTTTTTGATAGCTCTCACAGGAAGTGAGATATAACCTTTTGAAGCCAAGCAAGGGAAAAAAGTTTCTAGACCAACTTCCCTAAAAACCTTTATAACTCGGCTCCCGTAATAGCTATCAAAAAACGTTCAACTAACTAAATATAGCCCTTAACTAGCTCTACATTTCCTTAGTTGACTATTTTTTGCTATCTCCACTCTCAACAAAGTTATACCAATTCTACTTACCTATCCAGTAAATCCCAATAAACACATCTCGGATTCGAGACCCCTTTCGTTGTCAAATGTTGAAATGTGAAGGTAACCGGATGTTCTTGTGGAAGGCTAACACTTCTCGTTGCATTCTCTATCGACGCTCCAATAACTTGACTATTAATCATCGTATGATCATTATTTGAATTCAAAAGTTGTCCGAACCCCGCAAATGCATAATATCCCAGTTTAATAGGATTTCTGTTGAGGTTTGGGATAGCTGCTCCAACCGGAGAGTCATCTTGAAATGAGGAAAGGATACTAGGACGTGCTTGAACTGAAGGAGAGGAGAATGAGGTGAGAAGAGAAGCTGATGGTAGGGTAATAGTTGGAGATAGTTTAAGAGATGGAAAGGCGACGGTGGTTTCGGATGGAGTGGTGGGAGGAGCTGCTGCCATTACTCTGGAAATAAGTAGGATTACGGTAGGTTGATATCACTGTATAAAGGATTACTGTAGCGTTACTGTAACATGAAAATCGAGGCTACAGTAATCTTGGTGTGACTGCAAAGACTACAAAGACTACAAAATACTATAATTAACTTAAACCTGGATTTTGACCCTTTCTACCCTATTTTTTACCAATTTTTTCCCATTTTTTCAGTCGAAAACCCTTTTTTTTCGATAGTTTTGATCTCAAAATGGTCTCTGAAAGTTCAAAAACCCCCCTTAATCCTCTTCCTCTCTCTCACACACCGAACTAAACAAATATCAACACTTTCAATTGGTCTACGTCACAAAAATGATTACCTCATCATTCCCATGTCATCTTGAACATTTGGAGCGGCGGCTCCAAATGCTTGAAGTTCGGGTTCGGAACGCTCCACTTCCATAGCTGAAAAAAATATGGTCCGGGGAAATGGGTATATCTTGGTTGGGAGTGGAGATACAAGAAAATGGTTAACTAATAAAATGTAGAGCTTGAAAAGAGCTATATTTTATTAGTTGAAAGTTTTTTGATAGCTCTGACCGTTCTCGAGATATAGGGGTTTGAAGTTGCGCGATGCCGGAGAGACGCAGAGAAAGAGCGGCGGCTAGAGCGCTCTAACTGTCTGCGCCCTCTTTTCGGGGGCGCGTTACTTGAAACGCTCATAACTCCGCTAGTTTAAGAGCTATCAAAAAAGTGTTAACTAAGAAAATATAGCTCTTTTTAAGCTAAGCAATTTTGTAGTTGACTATTTTTCGCTAGCTATCACGGGAAGTGAGATATGGGGGTTTTAAGAGAGGCGCGATTTCAAACGCTTATATCTCGGCCCCGGTGATAGCTATCAAAAAACTTCCAACTAACAAAATGAAGCCCTGATTAAGAGCTATATTTTATTAGTAAACAACTTTTTGATAGCTCTAACCGTTCTCGAGATATAGGGGTTTGAAGTTGGGCGATGTAGGAGAGAGACGCAGAGAAAGGGCGGCGGCTAGAGCGCTCTAACTGTCTGCGCCCTCTTTCCGGGGGCGCGCTACTGGAAACGCTCGTAACTCCGCTAGTTTGAAACCTATCAAAAAGTTGTCAACTAAGAAAATATAGCACTTGATAAGAGCTATATTTCCTTAGTTGACAACTTTCTGCTAGCTATCACGGGAAGCGAGATATAAGAGTTTTACGAGAGAAGCAGAGAAATAAAGAAGTGCACAACTTCAAACGCTTATATCTCGGCTCTTGTAATATCTATCAAAAAACTTTTAACTAATAAAATATAGCTCTAATCAAGAGCTATATTTCAATAGTTGACACTTTTTTGATATCTTGAACCGCAAGCGAGATATAGGCGTTTGAAGTTGCGTACCATCGTAGAAACGCCGATACTTTTTCTCTGCGTCTCTGGAGCACCCAACTTCAAACGGCTATATCTCGGCACCTGTAATAGCTATCAAAAAACTTTCAACTAACAAAATATAGCCCTTATTAAGAGCTATATTTCATTAGTTAACAACTTTCTCCTAGCTATCACATAAATCGAGTTATAGGCATTTCAAAAAAACTCACCCCAATTAACATAAGCCAAATTCAGCTTCTGATCCGTCATATAATCTCCTAACAACAATACAGATTGCTCGAGTACACTCATCAATCTCGACGCATGTTGTATCCGAATCGACGACGATAACTGGTCCCAAACCGTAGCTGCCACGGGGCTCAATAGCTGATCCCCGGAGCCACCGAGGTTCTCTGTGAAGTTTCTAGCCTTATTCTCCCTGAGATTACGGTCGTTGAGGATTTCGAATTGGTTTCGGGCAAGGTTAAGCATATCGTTGCTCAGACGGACTGTTCCAGTGATATCGCCTCCGAATAGTTTTCTTTGGATTGTGGATCTGGAAGTAGCTTAGCTTAGCTTTAGCTAGCCTAGGTTTAGCTGGCCTAGGTTTAGGTGGCCTAGGTTTTGGTGGCCTAGAATCCCAAAACCCAAAAAACTAACTTTAACTGTCGATTAACATTCGAGCTAATATCCTCCACCGGCTTATTATCCTGAATAGCCGTCTGCATCTCAGCCACCCATCTATGCGTACAATTCGTCGTATCCGGTGTCTCCCATTTAGCTGTCTGACAATTACAGTAACGGGTTACTGTACCTTCAACAGTTTCCGGGTCGGGACAAGCTTGCTCAGATTGCATACACGCTCGAGTTTGTTCGTAGGTTATTCCTGGAAGAGGTTGGGATTAAGGGAAGTTGCTAGGGGGAAGGGCTTACCATCGACTTTCTCTTTTTTGCAATATTTTGGTTTGTTCATTGATTCGGGTACCGAGGGGCTGGAAAATGAAGAGAGATAGAGAGAGAGTGCAGAGAAGTTAGATAGTTTTTATTTTTTGATTAGGAAAATTAAGATACAAACGCGCTCTAGTGAATTTTAAAAAAATAGTGATTTTGCTGAAAGCTCGCTCTATTGCACATTTTTAATTGGAGCGCCTTTGCATTAAAATACCGAACTAAGTTAAAGATTATTTTGAAAAAAATAATGCAAATGCGCTCCATCGCTAATTTTTAATTTTTCGGTAGATTTTGCATTTTTTTTTTCAATTAGAAAGCTGGAATTTCTGACAATGCAAATGCGCTCCATTGCTAAAATTGAAAATATCGAAAAAAAAAACAATTTTTTCAAAAAATGGGATTAATGCAAATTCGCTCTATTGCTAACTGTCATTTTTTCCAGGAAATTTGCATTAGAGCGCAATTGCATTAAAATATCAAAAATGGGTTATTTATTTTTTAAAAAAGTGCAAATTCGCTCTATTGCTAAATTTTCCAAATTTCAAAAAATCTGATCAGAGGGCGTTTAATAACTTCAAAAAAATAAAAAATTGTTAAAATGCCGATAATGCAAATATGCTCCATTGCTAAAATTGAAAATATCGAAAAAAAAAATGAAAAAAATGCAAATTCGCTCTATTGCAAATTCTCAAAAATTTCAAAAAATGGGATTAGAGCGCATTTGCAACGTGAAAATCCAAAATTTAAATTACCCCTATGAAAATGCGCTCTACCGGTAAGTCTCGAAATTTTGAAAAAAAAACAATTTTTTTCAAAAAAATGAAAATAATGCAACTTCGCTCTATCGCTAATTTTCCAAATTTCCGATAGATTTTGCACTAGAGCGCAATTGCAACATGAAAATCCAAAATTTAAGTTAGTAATTAACGCTATGTAAATGTGCTCTACTGCAAAATTTGAAAATTTTTGAAAAAAACTGAATTATTACAACTTCGCTCTACTGATAATTTTTACTATTTCAATATTAACACACTAGAGCGCACTTGCAATGTAAAAAACTAAAATTAAAATTTATGAAAATGCGCTCTAATCACAAATTTAAGAAAAAAGGGGATTAATGCAAACTCGCTCTATTGCTAACTTACTCATTCGGCTCCGACGTCCCCTTCACTAATCCATAATTAACAATAAATAATAATAAAATAAGCAATGCTCCATTCATTTCCTGTCACATACATATATGCCCTCCCCTCTCCAACAGAAATGAATGCGACAACGTATTAGTGACTCATTGAACAGAAATCAAGCTTCCCCCTCCGATTAGAGACAACGCGATTAGCAGAGACGCAGAGTACATATCGGCGCGCAAGAAAAACCGGTTGGGGAACCTCGAAAGAAGAGGAAAAAACTGTTTGTCAAATATTATTGACCTTCTGCCTGGTTGCAAAGAATAGATGAAATTGAACTTACGGTGGAACACCTGTGTAGACTTCTCGTCTCGAGATGGACTCCGTATTGATGTCTCGAGGAGCTTGTTGAGATTCTCGTTGGGGTAATGAAGATTTGGGTACTGTAGAACAGATGACGTTGGCTGTGGAGGCAGAGGAGCATGGAGAATAGGAGGAAGAGGTGGAGGAGATTGAAAGGAGTTGGCAACTGGAATATGGGTACGGTAGAGCGGGTTTGCATTGTTTTTTGAGAAAAATTTGGAAAAAATGTGAGCGCGCTCTGAAAAGTGTGGCTAAGCCATTTTAGCCAAAAAACATTTATTTTTAATTTTGACTGTTTTTAGGCGAAAAATTGAATTTTATTTTTACTACTTAAAATTCATACCACTAATTGCCTAAAGTTTAGGCATGACCCCCAAAAATTTTCAGCCCTTTCCGACCATTTTTAGCGAAGTTATAAGGATTTTATCCCTTACCACGCCCCTTTTTTGGAAACAGAAACAAAAAAAGGTCCGGTAGAGCGCACTTGCAATAATTTCGGGTTCAAAATTCATCTGAAATGCAAGCGTGCTCTATTGATAACTTGAAAAATTGCGAAAAGCTTTTATTTTTTGATTTTTAAATTTTGAGCAGATAAATTTTGACCAAATTTAGGCCAAAAATTGAAAATTTTTTTTTCGACATAAAATTTTTATCACAAATAACCTATAGTTCAGGCATCACCCCCAAAAATTTTCAGGCTTTTTCGACCATTTTTAGCGAAGTTATACGACTTTTAGATTTAGGCCACGCCCCTTTTTTACCAACTGAAATAAAAAAAGGTTCGGTAGAGCGCACTTGCACTAATTTCGGGTTCAAAATTTTCAAAAATTACTAAAGAAATACAAGTGCGCTCCACCGAATAGTCAAAAAGAAATTTTTTGAAAATTGCAAAAAAAAATTTTTTTTCCTAATTTTGTCATTTTTTGGAAAAAAAAATGAAAAAATATTTTTTCGCTCCAAATTTCTACCACTGAAAGCCTATAATTTAGACATCACCCCCAAAAAATTTAAGAGCTTTCCGACCATTTTTAGTGGAGTTAAAGTTAGTTAAAAGGATTTTAATTTTTAGGCCACGCCCCTTTTCTTGACATTTTTTAAAAATTGCCAAAACAAATGTAGATTTGTCAGTGGAGCGCAGCTGCAGTAGTTTTGGTTGCAAAATGCAAGTGCGCTCTACGGAACTCCCAAAAAAAAAAGTGTTTTAACCAACCCCTGCTCCGCATCAATCCAAAACGATACGGTCCTCTTCGTCTCCTCATTCACTGCTCTCACAACTTCCTGTAGCAGATCATCAGGCAAAGACGATATTAAGGAGCCACCCTAAACCTCAAAAATCAAAAAAAAAATACCGTAATCCACAAAAAAAACTAACACTTTGCGAACAATATCTCTCTGCATCCTCCTGACTCCTCTGCTTCTTTTCGTTCGTCTCAATTGTCATACTGTAGCAACGACCGTCATACTGTAGCTGGCCAGGGGAGCATGATGATTGGGAAGCTTAAGAAAAAGGGTGCACTTATATTAAAGGGATCCTTACCACTTTCACAACGCATCCGAGTCTCTAAAAACTGCTCCTGACGAACGGGGCAAGGGGTGTTAGCGAAGGAGTTGGTTAGATTCTTAATCTCACAGGATTGAAGGCCTTGGCATCTGGAAGAGGATTTTTTAATCGAATTTTCCTAGGCCACCTACGCATTAATCACTGTCTGTAGCGAGTTCACATTGGAGCACGTTTGCTGACTAGCCTGATTCCCCTGGTTACACATTGAATTCTCCTGTGCCCCAAACGACGCAAAATCTACAGTAATCGTTTGACCATCGCCACAAGAAAACTGGAAATCCCCGCTTCCACAAGTCTTCTGAGTGGACTGACTCGAAACGGGCGTCTCACAATTTTGGCCGCCAAAGCCAGAGGGGCAGGAGCATTGAGCCACGTAGCTCGACTGGATTTGGGTTGGTGATATTTTGCAGACGGTGTATTTGGGGGTGACGCAGAGAGAGGTTGTCCAGTCACGGTAGTAGGATTCGGATTGGAGGGCTACGCAGACTTCTGGAAGTTTTGGTTGGGTTCGGTTTTGGTCTTAGTCTTAGTCTTAGTCTTAGTCTTAGTCTTAGTCTTAGTCTTAGTCTTAGTCTTAGTCTTAGTCTTAGTCTTAGTCTTAGTCTTAGTCTTAGTCTTAGTCTTAGTCTTAGTCTTAGTCTTAGTCTTAGTCTTAGTCTTAGTCTTAGTCTTAGTCTTAGTCTTAGTCTTAGTCTTAGTCTTAGTCTTAGTCTTAGTCTTAGTCTTAGTCTTAGTCTTAGTCTTAGTCTTAGTCTTAGTCTTAGTCTTAGTCTTAGTCTTAGTCTTAGTCTTAGTCTTAGTCTTAGTCTTAGTCTTAGTCTTAGTCTTAGTCTTAGTCTTAGTCTTAGTCTTAGTCTTAGTCTTAGTCTTAGT
Organism: Caenorhabditis wallacei; assembly: GCA_963932035.1. Taxonomy (NCBI): domain Eukaryota; kingdom Metazoa; phylum Nematoda; class Chromadorea; order Rhabditida; family Rhabditidae; genus Caenorhabditis; species Caenorhabditis wallacei. The sequence continues at coordinate 1,685,227 of OZ009934.1, forward strand.
CTTAGTCATAGTCTTAGTCTTAGTCTTTGTCTTAGTCTTAGTCTTAGTCTTAGTCAGGCGCAGGCGCAGCCTGCGCTATTTGGGCTGTCTTAGTCTTAGTCTTAGTCTTAGTCTTAGTCTTAGTCTTAGTCTTAGTCTTAGTCTTAGTCTTAGTCTTAGTCTTAGTCTTAGTCTTTGTCTTAGTCTTAGTCTTTGTCTTTGTCAACCTTTGCCCTAGCTTTTTCTTACTTTTTTACTTTTATTTTTAGCTTTGACTTTGTCTTTGCACCGCTTTGCTCTAGCCTTAGCTCATATCTTGTGGTAAAGCATTGACCTGACTATTGGCTAAGTCTTTGCGCTCTTCTTTGATCTTATCTTTGACTTTAGCTTTGCTTTAGTCCTAGTCTTTCTCTTTGTCTTTGTCTTGGTCGTAGTTATTCTATTGACCTTAAGTTGATCTTTGTCCCGCCTTGCTCTAGCCTTTGTTCTAGCCTTTGCCCACTTCTTGGTGTACAGTTTTGACCTAAGCTTTGACTAATCCTTTGCGCTCTACTTTGACCTTATCTTTGACCTTAGCTTTGACTTTGTCTTTGCACCGCTTTGCTCTAGCCTTTGCTCACATCTTGTGGTAGCCTATTGGCCTTACCTTTGACTAATCCTTTGCATGGTCCTTTGAACTTAGATTTGTCTTTAGCTTTGCCTTTATCTTTGAATTTATCTTTGACTATCTCCTTAGCAACATCTTTGATCTTATCTTTGCCTTAAACTTTGACTTTGCCTTAGTACCGCTCTGACCAAACCTTTGGCTGAGTCTTAGACCTTAGCTTTGCCTTTGCCTTAGACTTTGTCTTTGTCTTAGTTATTGCCTTAATCTTTGTCTTTGCCTTTGTACCCCTTTGCGCTCTTCTTAAGCCTCATCTTTGACCTTATCTTTGACTAAACCTTTGACCTTAGCCTAACAAAACCAAAAACTAAACATTAAAACTTCCCTCCCCCTAACATTATTTATCCACCTGTCCCTCCCCTCCCCCCTTACCATCATAATTGACATAAATATTCGGCTCCAACGACGCCCAAAAAAACTCTGTGATCAAATAAGATCCAGGATAATAAACCCAAGAAGCCCTTGTCATATTGTTAACTCCACGAACAGCAGTCCAAACCCCGTCTGGCGGTGGCCGAATGTTGGTTACTAAAAGAAAGTGTGCTCTATTGATAAAATAAGGTTTCTTACATGGCTGAGCGGGGATCATTGCTTGAAGGAAGCCAGCGAAGAATGCTTGGTCATCTGTGGATTCTACTAAGGGGAGCGTTGCTCCATTCATCTTTTCGCAGAATGTGGCGGCCTGGAAATTAGGTTAGGGTTGGCTTAGCTAGGTGGGCTTAGCTGCTTAGCCTAGCTTAGCCTAGCTAGCTTAACTCACATCATTCCAAGACCTGGTGGTCACATCGAACAAATAACAGTAACCCATATACCAAATCGAGTTTTTTGGGCATGTTGAAGTGGCCGGGACGCTACTCGCGATTAAGCAAGTTCCACCGTTTTGACAGGAATTAAAGGGACAGAGGTTTAGATTTTGCGTGGGCGTTTGACCCAGGATAATAATGGGTAATAGTAGAAAAAGGAATATTTTCGACATTTAGATTAAGAAAAAATTCAAAAAATCGGTGACAAATTGATCGGCTGATAGAGAGAGATTTGTCGAGAGCCCTGTGACGAGGGCGTTGGCACAGTGTTTGATGAGCACTTCAAATAACACACTCTGTTCGGCAGAGCCACCCCGCCGAGATCTGGCAATGCTTAGAGATCAACAAGTTAAATTTATACATTTTTTTGACAACTTGTAAAGTGCGCTCTGTTGAACATTGATTATTAATTGACATAGTTTTCGAAATTATAGAAAAAAATTAGTTGCAATTTGAAAAATACATCTTTCAAATTCCAAGGCTCATAACTAAGTTCCCATTAGAGCTAGCAAAAAGTTGTCAACTAATGAAATATTCAGCTTAACAAGGGCTACATTTCATTAGTTGAAAACTTTTTGATAGCTCTTAAACTAGCAGAGTTACAAGCGTTTGAAGTTGCGCATCATCCTAAACACACCGATTTTTTTCTCTGGGATGGTACCCAAATTCAAACGCGTATATCTCGGTTCCCATTAGAACTATCAAAAAAGTGTCAACTTATGAAATATAGCCCTAATCAAGATCTACATTTCATTAGTTGAAAGTTTTTTGATAGCTCTTAAATTAGCATAGATATGGAGATTTGAAGAACTCGCCGAAAGACGCAGAGAAAAGGCTGCCGCCTCTCTTTTAGGAGCGCGCTACTTCAAACGCTCATAACTCAGTTCCCATTAGAGCTACCAAAAAAGTGTTAACTAATGAAATATAGCCCTTGTTAAGCTGAATAATTCATTAGTTGACAATTTTTTGATATCTCTCACAGGAGCCGAGATACACGCATTCTAAAAAATAGGTGCGGTGCGCTCTCCTTATCTTGCCTAACTTTGAACCCTTATATCTCGGCTAGTTTAAGAGCTATCAAAAAATTTTCAATTAATGAAATGTAGCGCTTATTATGAGCAATATTTCATTAGTTAACCATTTTTTGATAGCTTTGGTGGGAACCGAGATACAAGCGTTGGAAGTTGCCCACCATCCTAAACACGCCGATTGTTTTTTCTCTGCGTCTCTGTGATAGTGCGCAACTTCAAACGCTTATATCTCGGCTAGTTTAAGAGCTATCAAAAAAGTGTCAACAAATGTAATATAGCCCTTATCAAGAGCAATATTTCATTAGATAACCATTTTTTGCTAGCTCTAATGAGAACTGAGTTATGCGCCTTAGAAAAAAAAGCATGAAAAAAAATTTTTTTTTGGTGATTTTTTTTTCTTTAACTGAAAAATGGTACATCTAGCTAGTCTGAAAAGGGGGCGGAGCTTATTTTAAATTCAACTTAAAATTTTATTTACTTTAATAATACCGTATGCCGTACAATTAGAGGTTTGTTGGCCTATTAGACGTCGCCAACAAATTATAGCTACCGTACTACAATTTTTAAATTTGGCATTGTTCGAAATGACTGTAAAATAGAGCGCATTTGCATGTTCCATTAAAAAAAGCAACATAACATTTTATTTAAAAATCCACAAAATCCCATTTATTTCTTATCACAAATGCCGCAACATTTGCAGAAGAACTCCAAATGCGAAGACACATCCACTAACAAATCTGTCTCTTGGGTCAGCTTCTGCTTCAATTTCCTTTGTCGATTATGCGAATCATAGAGTTCCGGACAAGGCATTCCAGCTGACAGTACACCAACGATTTCTTCGACATTGCGCGTGTCCGAGGTGCGGATTACCCCGGAACCGCTGTCTCCCTGGAATTAGGTTGTACTTTTTAGTTGGGTTGGCTGAGTATTAAATGTTAAGAAAATGCGCCCTATCGCACTATCCTGTTTTTAAAAGAAAAACTATTTGTGCAGTAGGGCGCACTTGCTTGCTAGTAGGTTAAGCTTACATCACATGACAATCCTCTATTCTCAGCTGATGTACAAAAAACACCATCATAAGGGAAGTCATCAGAACACTCCGCAACAAATGACCGCAACGTTTTTAGCTTCCCCGACTCCAATTCCTTATCCGAAGCTTAATCAAGGATTTTTTCAAAATAAAAAAAAAACTCAGTATAACTTACGATCCCTTCCATAACCATATAATTTATAGCCTTTCTCGCCTAACCTTGGCTTCTTTGGCTTAGACGGGAGGCACGCCGGAAAAATGTTACGAGAGAATTCGACGGGTTCTTCCAATTCGAAAACGGCAATATCGTTGAAGGATTCGCGGTCGATGCAACCGTCGCCAACGTAGCCTTGACGGATGTAGAGCTGGAAGTTAGATAAGGAGGAGCTTAGTCAAAATTTGAGAATTTAGAATTTTCTGGAAATGGGAATTCCGTTATTTTTCCGGAAAATCGTCGGAATTCCGGATATCTTTTTTTCAATCGGAACCCGGAATTTTCGGTTTTGGAAAAAGTCAAAATTTCCGACTTATAAAAAATAGCGGAAGTCGGAATTTCCGATTTCCGTTGAAAGTTGGAATCCCGGTTTTTTCCGGAACTTAGTCGGAAAACGGAAATTCCGATTTCCTTATTCAAAATGTCGGAAATAAGCCGGAAGTTGGAATTTTTGAAAAACCGGAATTCCGATTTCCTTATTTACTACTTCGGAAGTTGAAATTTCCGAAAATTTCCGAAAATTAGCCGGTAGTCGGAATCACTGAAACGTAGTCGGAAAACGGATATTTCGTAAAAACTGGAATTTCGACATTTCCAAAAATAGTCGGAAGTTGGAAATCACTATTTCCGCAAAATGTCGGAACTCCTATTTCCTTTTGCAAAAATTTGAAAAATGTTGAAAGTCGGAAATAGGAATTCCGGATTTTACGGAAAAACTGCAATTCCGTGAAAACCGGACTTCCGACATTTCCGGAAATAAGGCGGAATTCCGAATTTTCAAAAAAAAAAAATTTATAATTCGGAATTTCCGGTTTCCGAAAATGATAAATAATTTTCAATTTCCGAAAGAAGATCGGAAATCGGAAATCCCTATTTCCGAAAAAAGTCAGAATTAAAAAAAAAGGAAAATTCCGAAAGTCGGGATTTCAACATTTCCGGAAAAAAGTAGGAAATTTCGAAAAAATTGGAATTCCGATTTCCAGAAAAATCCGAAAACTCCGGAAATCGGGATTCCGAAGTTTCCGGAAAAAAGTCGGGATTTCCGGTTTCCGAAAAATAAGTTGGAAATTCCGAATTCCGAAAAAAAAAAGGTCGGAATTCCGACATTTCCGGGAAACCCGGAATTCCGGGTTTTTCGAAAAATTCCGGTATCCAAAAAAAGTTGGAAAAATTCCGAATAAAAAGTTGGAAGTCGGAATTCCGACATTTCCGGAATAAAAGTCAAAATTCGGGATTCCGATATTTCCGGGGAAAAAAAAACGGAATTACCGGTTTCCGAAAAAAAAGTCGGAAGCGGGAAAATTCCGAATAAAATGGCGGAATTCGGAATTACCGGAAATCGGAATTCCGGATTTTTTGGAAAAATTGGAATTTGAAGATTTCCGTTAAAAAATAGAGGAAGACGGAATTTTGGTTTTTTTCGGATTCCGCTGATAGTCGGAATTCCGAAATTTCCGAAAAAAGTAATCGGAAACGGAAATTGCGGAATTTTCGATTTCCGGAAAAAGAAAAAAACCGGAATTCCCGGTTCTCCGAAAACATGGAATTCCGCATTTTTCGAAAAAATTGGAATTCCAAGGTTCCGTTGAAAAAAAATAGCGGAAATCGGAAATTGCGGAATTTTCGATTTCCGAAAGTTTAAAAAATGTCGGAACTCGGAATTCCGGCACAATGATTGGTAAATTACCCACCGACTGAATGCCAATTGGTTTAAACTCATCCTTCCTCCTTAGTCCCTTACACATTGATGGAATCGCACATGTCACATTAATAAAAGCAACAAAATCCTTGAAATCTCTCAAAAAATGAGCATCTCCCAAATCCCCAGTATCACAATTCGGAAGCGGTTCCTCACTAATCCCAATAAGATGGGCGGCCGTAACAATATGCCATGGAGAGATCAAAGTCCCTGTTCCATGTTGAAGATATTGTCCCTCAACCACTTCTCCATTCATCCTTTTCTTCTTCATTGTCAGAGAGACCGCCCATGGTGCCTCACCCACGCTAACTTCTCTACCGTACAGCGCCTTATATTCCTCCGTGATTTTCTCTCTCTGGCCATTGAGCGATTTGAATCCCGGAATATATCTTCCACAATTCGCCTTCAGAATTTTATTTTCTCTTGTGGTAAGTCTTCTAGAAGCAGAGAAAAGGAATAGGGAAAATAGAATAAGGAAAAATCGTGTCATTTTTCGAGAAAATGAAAGGGGAAAAGAGAAAAAATCGGGGTTTTTATTAGTCCCCGATTTTATTAGCTACAGTAATCCTGGGGGGAACAAAGTGATAAATAGTGACGATTTTTACACCCCCGCAATTTCGAAGGAGTAATAACAAATTCCAGGGGATCATAACTCAGTCCCCATTAGAGCTATCAAATAACTGTCAACTAATGAAATATAGCCCTTATTATGAGCAATATTTCATTAGTTGACAATATTTTGATATCTCTAATGGGAACCGAGTTATAGGGATTGGAAGAGGGGGAGAGACGCAGAGAAAGGGAAAATTTAAGAAAAAACAAAAACAATGAATTATTGAGATTCTTCGGGGAGCCGTCTTGGAGTCGTATCTGCAAAAAAAAGTAATTTTAACATTATTTTTAAAGGCGCATCACAAATTTTGTTGTAAATTTCAGGTTTTTCATGAAAAATGGCTTAGAAATCCAATTTCAAATAAAGTCCAATGGAGCGCTGTTACTGACCTAGATTTTAAATATCATTTTACTTCTTCTCCGCTCCCTTTTTTGGGCGACCACCTCGTTTTCTGGGCTTCTTATCGTTCTGTCGAGCAACTTCGATGTCCTTTTTCTCAATCTCAATTGGAGAGTGACAGGATCTGAAAAAATATTCTTTTTGTCAAGATCCCGATAGTCCAAAAAGGTTAGGTTACCGTATTTACTCTAATAGTACGGCACCCCCTTCAAATACAGCTGTTTTTTCAAAAAGCTATTTCAATTTACTTTTATATTTTTGTGACTAAAAACAGATTACGCTCATAAATTTCGGGATTTTAATTCAATTTATAACAAAAATGATGAAAATAAGTACAAATTTGTTCATTTTTCGATCGATTTCAGACAATTTTGGATGAAAATTAGAAAAAAAAATTCTCTAAAAGTTGATTTGAAAAATAAGGCCGGCAGGGAAATAAAGTGCAAGAAAAATTGCACGGTATGCAGTACTATTAGAGTAAATACGGTAATATGGTTAACATGGAGTTACAGTACCGTTTATAGAAAAAAAAAGTGTTTTTCAGTTGATTTTATGCCATTTTTACCATTTTCAGGCTTTCGGATCACTCTGAAAATTTTTGGGGCTATAAAACAAACCTAAATTAACAACTTTGCATTCACAGAATTTTTTGAAAATCTCTAGTTTTTCAGCTTTTTTAAATACACCTTTTTTGGCCAGTTTTTGGCCGTTTTTTGAACTGAAAATAGGCCAAAAACAGGTGATATTCAGAAAAGCTGAAAAACCAGGAATTTTCAGAAAATTCTGTGAATGCAAAGTGGCTAATTTAGGTTTGTTTTATACCCCCAACAATTTTCAAAGAGTGATCGGAAACAGAACCGAGCTCCAGGAGCCTGAAAATGGTCAAAATGGTCGAAAATCAACTGAAAAACACTTTTTTCTAACTAGATTACTGTAGATGATCCTATATTAGAGTTACCGTAATCCATATATTTACCGTGCCGTTCAAAAGTTTATATAGAAAAAAAGCGTTTTTCAATTGATTTTCGGCCATTTTGGCCATTTTAAGAGTGATCGGAAAGCCTGAAAATGGTCAAAATGGTCGAAAATCAACTGGAAAACGCGTTTTTTAAAATAAACTTTCGAGCGGTACTGTAATTTAAAAATTAATTTTTTGACCCGAAAAATCGGCGTTTTTTTCATTTTTTCACAAAAATTTAGTCTAAAAAAATAGTTTTCGATGATTTTTTCGATTTTTGACATAAAGCATGAGAGCGAAGCAAATGTTTTAATAATTCTGCAAAATACCTTTTTGGAAGCCATTTCTCTTTTCTCAATTCCTCCAAATCCATTATCTTAAAACGGAGTTTATTGGTGAATAATGGCTTAGCCATATTCAACTCTTTCATCCGTTCATCCAAAAACACAGGAGTCATCTCCTTTGCCTTATCGAGCATCTGCCCAACGGTTTCGATGAGTTGAAGTCCGCAATGAACGGATTCCTCGTCGATATCCTCTTTTTTCAGTGGCTGCTCCTTATCATCAATAAACTTCGGCTGAATCGATCCGAATAGCTCCAAAATGTGATTCTGGACCGTTTTTGTGGGGATAAGTTGATTAAGGTAGAGATGCCCGATGAAGATATTCAATCCGAATATTCTGAACTTTTGCTTCTCCTCTATATCTCTCTTATACATGAAAAAAGTCTCTGCTCTCATGAGAATCGTGTCTTTGAACACGGATTTTCCATTGTTCAATCTAAACTCATGAATCACTTGAGCTACGCAAAGTTTCACGTAAAGAGAGCGATACATTGGCTCATCGACAGCCTTATCGAGAACGATTTGGACGACTTGAGTGAGCTGTTTCTCGTTGGAAGAGACGTTGAAAGAGATGAATTGTTTGGTGAATTTCTTCAGGGTTGATTCGGTGACCTGGTTGAGAAGGAATCGAACTTGGCGGCAGGTTGTCTGGAATTTAAATTTTAAGTTTGATTGACAGTACTGTCCAATAAGATATATTTACAAAAACTACTCGGAAAATGCGCTACATTGATAAAAAAAGCCTAAATTAAGTTTGAATATATTTTAGAACGCTAATAAAACTGCTTTCCTGTAATCCAAATTCGTTCGAGCTTTTATCAATGGAGCGAATTCACTGACATTAGAAATAGTGCCCAGGACTTACAGTACCGCTCAAAAGTTTATTTTAAAAAAAAGCGATTTCCAGTTGATTTTCGACCATTTTAGCCATTTTCAGGCTTTTCGATCTCTCTGAAAATGGCCTAAAATGGTCAAAAATCAATTTCTATATAAACTTTTGAACGGCACGGTACATATCTGGATTACGGTAACTCTAATAAAGGATCATCTATAGTAATCTAGTTAGAAAAAAGTGTTTTTCAGTTGATTTTCGACCATTTTGATCATTTTCAGGCTTTCCGATCACTCTGAAAATCATTGGGGCAATAAAACAAACCTAAATTAGCCATTTGCATTCACAGAATTTTTTGAAAATTCCTAGTTTTTCTGCTTTTCTAAAAAACACCTTTTTTGGCCTATTTTCAGTGCAAAAACGGCTAAAATTGGGTCAAAAAGGGGTATTTTTGAGCCGTTTTGCCCGTTTTTGGCCCCTTTTTCTCGATTTTTGCACTGAAAATATGCCAAAACAGGTGTTATTCAAAAAAGCTGAAAAACTAGACATTTTCTAATAATTCTGTGAATGCAAAGTGGCTAATTTAGGTTTGTTTTATGACCCCAATGATTTTTAGAGTGATCGGAAAGCCTGAAAAAGGCCAAAATGTCTGAAAATCCACTAAAAAAAGTGCCTTTTTCTAACTAGATTACTGTAGATGATCCTATATTAGAATTACTGTAATCCAGATATGTACCGTGCCGCAGGGATGTTCGGAATGGCCTTTTTCGGAATTTTCGGAATTTCGGAATATTCCGGTTTTCAAAATTTCGGAATTTCGGAATTTCGGAATATTCCGGTTTTCAAAAATTCGGAATTTCGGAATTTCGGAATATTCCGGTTTTCAAAAGTTCGGAATTTCGGAATATTCGGAATTCGATCCATCGGACTGCTTTTTAGATATAAATCATACTTCCCCATTACGAAATCTCGAAAATTAGTGGAAAATTGACAAAAAGATTTCGAAAACGAAAAAAACAAAGTTAACAGTAATTCCGCTTTGACATACTGTAGTCCAAGAAGCTCTAATTCCAAAAAAAAGCTTTGAAAATATTTCGTTTCGGAATTTCATTCCGAAAAAAAAATTCGGAAATATTCCGATCGGAACTTCATTCCGAAAAAATCTTTCGGAATTATTCCGACCGGAATTTCATTCCGAATTTTTTTCTCGGAATTATTCCGGTCGGAATTTCATTCCGAAAATGGTCGGAATTTTCGGAATTTTCGGAATTCCGAATTCCGTTCCGAACATCCCTGCCGTGCCGTTCAAAAGTTTATCTAGAAAAAAAAGTTTTTCAGTTGATTTTCGGCGATTTTGGCCATTTTCAGAGTGATCGGAAAGCCTGAAATTAGTAAAAATGGTTAAAATCAACTGAAAAACACTTTAAAAAAAATAAACTTTTGAACGGTACTGTAAGTTCTGAACACTATTTTTAAAGTCAGCGAATTCGCTCCATTGATAAAAGTTCGAACGAATTTTGATCAATTTCGGAAATCAAAAATTAAAAAAAATATTCAAAATTAATTTATTCTACTTTTATCAATAGAGCGCATTTTCATTTTCCGAGTAGTGTCTTACAGAGTTGTGCGGAATATGATTTTCGGGAGTCGGAATATGGAATCTGGAATCCGGAATAACCATTTTTCCCGGAGTATGGAATTCGGAACCCGGAATGCGAAAAAACGCGGAATCCGGAAAACGGAAGAAAAAACCCTTAATATATTGGTAAATATTCATAACCAATAATTTTTATTTCAATAAAAATCTCGGAAAATAGAATACGGAATACGGAAAATTAATTTTTTTCCGGAATCTGGAATTGGAAAAAACCCGGAATTCGGAATAAGGAATATAGAATCCGGAATTCCGCACAACTCTGGTGTCTTACCCTAATCATCGCTTCCTCTCTCGAAATCTTCTCATTCTTTCTTTGACGTTCCGGCTTCCACGCATTCGGCGACGATGGAAGTTTCTTCTTTCCTTTCTCGACTCTTTTCATTTTCAACTCAATTAAAGAATCCTTTTTTAGAATCCATGAATTCTTTCTCAAATCGATTAAATTCATCATCAAGAAACGAGATTTGCCGGTAGCTCCGCCTAGTTTTCCGAGGCAATCGTCCAAAAACACTGGATCCAATCTATCGATCACTGGTCCAATGATCATAAGGATTTGAATTCCGCATTGAGGATTTGATGAAATGAATTGGGAAATGAATGATTTGATCACTTTAATCGGGATCAATTCGTTAAGATAAAAATGTCCGATGAATACAATTTCATTGGCTCCTTCAACATTATCAACAAATGTTTTACATCGATTCAACAGGGAATCTCCAAAAACTGAGTAATTTCTATTATTAATCTCTCGCTGATTATCGATTAGCTGACGACAAATCATCGCGTAGAGCTTAGAATAAATGGGATCCTCCGATGATTTTTTAACGATCAAATCGATGATTTTTTCGAGAAGGGATCTATTGGAGGAGACGTCGTAGGAGAGGAATTCGGTGGTGAATAATGGAAGAGTTGATGTCGTGATACGGTTTAGAAGGAAACGGATGTTACAGCAGGTTTTCTGGAAAATTGGTTTATTGAATTTTGAATTTTAATAGAGGAAAACTCGCTCGATTGACAAAAGTTGGTTTTTTGAATTTTGAATAATTTTTGAAGCGTGAAGTCGCGAAATTGGGTCTAATTCCCTTGAAAATCGATATTTTTCGATGATCAAAAAACGAAATGATAGCTCTTAACGAGATCTACACAATGGACTAATTTTGAAGAGTTTTGGATGAATTTGAACGGAGAAAAAGGGTATAAAATTGTTCTGAGTCATTTTTCTCCGTTCAAGATGAACCAAAACTGTCCAAAGTAAGTCTGCTATGTAGATCTCATTAAGAGCTATCATTTAGTTTTTTGTTCATCAAAAATATCGATTTTCAAAGAAATTAGACCCAATTTTGTGATTTCACGCTTCAAAAATTATTCAAAATGTATTCAGCCAACTTTTCTCAATAGGGCGAGTTTTCCTCTATTAAAATCTAACCTTAATCATCGCTTCTTCCTCGGAAATCTCCTCTTTCTGAACTCTCTGTCTCTCCGGTTTCCATGCATTCGGCGATGACTTCAAGATCACTTTCTCGTCGTCTTTTAATCCAAACAAATTTCGAATTATTTCACGTGTCTTCTCCTTGGCACAAAACGGCACGGCTTCCTTCAAATGCTTCAACCATTTATTCATAAACGCGGGTTTGTTCTCGAATCCGACAGTTTCAAAGAACTTAATTCCACGTTGAATCGCCACGTCATCAATTTTCCGTCTCACTTTTCCATTCACCATTCTTGGCAACGCAGATTTAAAGAATTTCGAGCAAGTTGTGATGACGTCACTGGGAAGGGTGCCGTTCAAATAGAGGTAACCGATGAAAATCATTCCGTCGATGCTTCGACGATTTTCCTTATCATCGGAAAGAAAACGATGGATAATTACTTCTAAACGTTCTTTGAATTCTGGAATTTTGAATAGAACATTCCAGATTTCCGCGTAAATGGTAAATAAGTAGGGATCGGCGAAGGTTTTCTCTCTGATGAGATTGAAAAACTTTTGGGTATACACAATATTATTTGAAGATGAAATCAGTGATATCAGCTCCAAAGCGATGTCCTTTGGATCAGAGGATCGGGTGACCGTGTTCAGTAAATCGTGAATTTTCGAGAGGGTTTCATACATCTCATGAAAAGATGGCTTTTTCGGAACTGGCCGGTTTCTCTCCAATCCAAAATCATCGATTTGTTGTTGAGTCAATGGACGTGGTGTTCGCGAGAAATTCTTCTCAATTTCTCGAATCGTCAACATAAAATCTCTTCCGAATACACTCATTGAAACATCGGAATTCGATAATTCGACGATTCGATCATCCAATTTTTTCTCCAATTCCTTCAAATTCATCTGGATAACATCATCGATCAGTTTGTTAACAGTTTCTTCGAGAATCTTGGATTCCGGATTTTGGTTATTCATTATTGATTAATAGGGAAAATCTGCAAAACAAAATTCAGAAAAAAAAATGATGGAAAATTCGTCGTCTTTCGAAAATCACTCGAAATTCTTGTTTTTAAAGATAATCAGAAAAAATTTTCTAGTAAAATGAAGCAAATTATTTTCTAAAGACGATTCTGTCAGTTTAAAGTGAAATTTTTCGTTAAATTTCTCTAAAAAGCTGAAATTAGGCTAGAAAAATGCGGCTGCGAAAAGCAAAACTTGATTTCTTGGCGAAACCCATCGACAATTTCCCGGGTGCGCCTTTAAATTCTACAGTAATCTTGGCTTTTTTTTTTAATTTTTAATTAATTTTTTAAACTGAAAAATGTTTTTCCCCTGCGATTTTTGTTCAAATTGCCCGTTTTCGGCACTAAGATTAAAAAAAATCTTTATTACACCTATAATATTACATGATTACAATAATACACGTTCAATATTAGGACTCGAACAAATTCATGATCAAGCATCGGGTTTTAACATCGCTGAACGGTAGAACCTCTTTCAGTTTAGCCAACCATTTTTGAAATTCCAAATCAGTGGCGAGATACGGTCGAATCGCTTCGATGAGTCGGACACTTTGTTGAATTGATTCGTCTTCGAAATTCTGTTTATCCGGGAAAAACGAGTTGAGCAGTTTGAAAGCGTATCTTCGGAACATTGAGAGATTGATCAGATCTTTCGAATATAAATGACCCAAGAAAACAATTCGTTTTCGATCAGCTTCTCGTTTACTCTCATCATTTTCCTCAAACAACAGATGAGTTTGATCAACGAGAACCTTATAAAATGCTGGTAGAATCGTTTTTCGCTGTCCGTGAACCACTTGCGCTCGGCATATCGCTGTATAAAGTGCACAATTGTTAGTGTCTTCGATAGCTTTGTTAATGATTAGTTTGACCACTTCGTTGAGGATCTCTTCATTGGATGACACGTTATAAGAGATGAACTCTTTGGATAGCGATTCTAGCGTCTTTTCGGTTACTCGGTTTAGTAGGAATCGTACTTTTTGACACGTTTTCTGGAAAAAAATGGTTTTAAAAAAAGCGGTAAGCGCACGGCGCGGCGAACTCGACGTGTGGCAGCCAAATTCAAAAATCTCGAAAACTGAACCGCTGTTTTTTCTAAAAATTCGCTGGACTATTCCGATAGACCTGTTGAACATTCCCAGAAAGTTTCAAGTTGATCGGAATTCTATAACCTGGTCAGCGATTGAAAAATGTGCGAAAAAACATTGAAAACGCCAAATCTGAATTTCTCGAAAACTGAACCGCTGTTTTTCCTGAAATTTTGGCAGAGTGTTTGAAAAGGTCGGCTCAAATTTTGGTTCGACTGAGTATCAAATGCAAAATTTTCTAGGCCACGCGTCGAGTTCGCCTTAGTATTAACCTGAATATCGGAATCTTCTGAAATCTCCTCTCGCTGCCTTTCCGGCTTCCACGCGCCCGGCGACGATAAAAGTGTCTGCCTGTCTCGTAGCTTAATCTGTCTCATCTCGACCAATTCCAAAATCTGTAATTGAGCATCCGGAGAGCAAAATCTTCTCGCCGCCGTCAACTGTTCGAACCATCCGTCAAGAAAATCGCTCGTGTTATCGTAGCATTTGTCAAACAACACGCCAGCATTTCCGATGAGTCTTAGCGCGGCGAGCACCGCGTCGTCGTCGATATCCGCTTTACGAAGCGGCTGCTCGACGCCGTTCACTTTTTTCGGCACAATCGATTTCAAGAATAGTCGACACGCTGTTGTGAGAACATGTTGAGATATCATATCAGCTTTCCATAGATACGCGATGAACTGTGCTCCATGAATCTTCTGTCCTCGTCTCCCTTCAACATCGGCCATTTTGTTGATAAAGGCTTGACAATGAGAGTGGAATACTTCTCGAAACAGCGGGTTCCGTTCAACTTGCTCCTTGCAAAGTTGCGCGTAGAGCCAACTGTATCTAGCGCTACAGATCATTTGGGAGAAAACGGTTTTGACGACTTTCTTGGCTAGTTTAGTGGTTGAGGAGACGTCGTAGGTGATGAACTGTTTTTTGAATGAGGATAGCGTATCGAAGCTTACTCTGTTCAATAGGAAACGCACTTTTCGACAGACTTTCTGGAAAAATATCAATTTTTGAAGTTAAGTAGCCTAGGTTTTTCTAGGATTCAGCCTTATACACGGCGCGGCGAACTCGACGGCCACGGCATTCAAAACGGGCTGAAAAGTGGTATCTCGAAAACTGAACCGCTGTTTTTTCTAAAAATTCGCTGGACTATTCCGATAGACCTGTTAAACATTCCCATAAAGTTTCAAGTTGATCGGAATCTTCTAACCTTGTCAACAATGGACAAATGTGCGAAAAAACGCCGAAAACAGCCGTTTTTCGCTGACTTTGAAGCTGAATTTCTCGAAAACTGAACCGCTGTTTTTTCTGAAACTATGCCAAAAGTGTTTAAAATGGTCTGAACTAACGGCGCGGCGAACTCGACGCGTGGCCTAGAAAATTTTGCATTTGATACTCAGTCGAAAAAAATGAAAATGTTTCAATCGACACCAAAATTTTTTCAAATATAGTTCAGATCATTTTAAACACTTTGGCGAAATTTCAGAAAAAAACTCTTTTTGAATTTGGCTGCCGCAGCCACGCGTCGAGTTCGCCGCGCCGTGAGCAATTGAACCTGGAGCCAAAAAAAACAATCTAAAAGCGCTGGCCGAATTTCCAAAAAACCTAGGCCATTCCTGAATTTATTCTAACCTCTTCCGCCGAATTCTCCTCTTCCTTCCTAAAATAATCGACTAAATTCATGATTAATAAACGAGTTCGATTCGAGAAACGCGGCGCGGCTCTCCTCATTTTCTTAAGCCACTCATTCGGTTTCTCATCCATTCCAACTGTTCGAACGACTTGAAGACTATACTGAACAGATTTATCGTCCATCGCTTCAAATAGGGAATCATAGCAGACACGGAGGAAATGCCATTTGAGAACTTCATTTGAGAGGAGATGCTTAATGAATATCAATAGATTAATCCGTCTTGATTCGTCTTCACTTGATCTCTCGTTTAGCACAGAATACCGAATATTCGACAATAGCTTTTTTCGAAATTCTGACATTTCTGGGTTGTTCGCGTCGATTTGCGAACGACAAATCGATGCGTAGAGTTTCGAGTGTGTCGGATCCTCCATGGATTTATTAAGGATTATCGAAATCACTTTTTTGAGATTTGCGTCGTTTGATGAGACGTTGAGCGAATCGAATTGTTCGATGAATGAGGATAGGGTGTCGTTTGTGACTCGGTTTAGGAGGAATCGAGCTTTTTGGTGGATGTTCTGGAATATTTTATATGAGGAAAAAATTGATTTTTAGACATTTTGACCATTTCCTGGAGCTCGGCGCTCAAGCTCTCAAGCTATTTACTCTAATAGTACGGAACCCGTTTTCCAATCAGCAGTTTCTAATAAGCTTTTTCAATTTATTTTCATGCTTTTCCAACTAAACACAGATTACGCTCATAAATTTCGGGATTTTAATTCATTTTATAAGAAAAATGACTAATTTTTCGTTCAATATTCGACATTTTTTATGGAAATTAGAAGAACATTTCCCCCAAAAAATGACTTGAAAAATAGCACTGCATGCCGTATTATTAGAGTAAATACAGTAACAAATTTGCATTTACAAATTTTTTTGAAAAAACCTGATTTTTCAGCTATTTGTCGATTTGAGAGACGATTATTTCTGGCAGATTTTGGAACATTGTTACTTCGAAAAAGTGAAAAAAACTGGCGTTTTATAAATCGAAAAATACCGTATTTACTCTAATAATACGGCATGCCGTGCTATTTTTCAAGCTATCTTCTGGGGGAAATTTGATTCTAATTTCCATCAAAAAATGTCGAAATTTGAACGAAAAATGAGTCATTTTCTTATAAAATGAATTAAAATCTCGAAATTTATAAGAATAATTAATTTTTAGTCGGAAAAGCATGAAAATAAATTGAAAAAGCTTATTCGAAATTGCTGATTGGAAAAGGGGTGCCGTACAATAAGAGGTGCCGTACTAAAATTTTCAGAAATCGGTAACATGAATCAGTGTGTGCACTTGAGCGCGAAATGAGTTGAACTTGAGCATGAGCGCGCTCATGTTCATGTTCATGAGTTGAATATGAACATGAGCGCGTTCATGTTCAATGATCTGAGATGAGCATGAACACGCTCGTGCTCGATGAAAAAATCATGAGCTGTAATGAATTACCATGATGTATTTTGACAGAAAACTAGTTTTTCATTATCATTACTAATATGCAGCAATTTGCCCGCTTTTCTTACTGAGAATGTGATTTAAAAAAAAAAAAGTAAATGTCATGTTATTACGGTACTCAATCATTGAGGACGCCCTCTAAAGTTTCCCCACCGCAAAACAAAAAATGAGGTCTAACCAAAGTGGTATTTTTCGCGGCCACGAATATCAATACCCATAAAATTTCGTAGTTGCTAGCTCATATCCAGAAACACTGAACAAATGAGCATGAGCGTGTTCATCTGATGAGCGCTCAAATGTTCATGAACACGAACATGCTCATCTGATGAACACTCAGTTGTTCATGAACATGAGCGTGTTCATTTCATTAGCGCTCAGCTGTTCATGAACATGAACATGCTCAACTCATGAACACGCTCAATGAGCTGAGCACTCAAAGCTCATTTTGCTCGAAAAATTCCTGCTCGAGTGCACACACTGAACATGAAAATGATTAACTGTACAGTACCGTTCAAAAGTTTAAAGAAAAAAGTATTTTTCAGTTGATTTTCGGTCATTTTGGCCATTTTCAGGGGTCCGATCACTCTGAAAATTTTTGTGGGTATAAAACAAACCTAAATTAGCCACTTGGCATTCATAGAATTTTTTGAAAATGCCTAGTTTTTCAGCTTTTCTGACTCATACCACTTTTTCTGCCGTTTTTCGGCCTTTTTTGCACTGAAAACGTGAAAAAAGAGGGGGCCTTCAGAAAACGCCAAATAGCTGAAAAACTAGGAATTTTCAAAAAATTCTGTGAATGCAAAGTGGCTAATTTAGGTTTGTTTTATACCCACAAAAATTTTCAGAGTGATCGGACCCCTGAAAATGGCCAAAATGACCGAAAATCAACTGGAAAATACTTTTTAATAAATAAACTTTTGAACAGTACTGTATGTCCCTTTGAACTTATTATGGCAGCCACAGCTATTGAAAGCGGGAAGATCTCGTCTAAGCTCTTCAAATCAATTTACCCCAGTAATCATGTGCCTTTAAAAATAAAGTTTTTCTTTTGAAAATGCTTATTTTCGCTTTTTTTTAATAATAAAAAAATGTATAAATCTCAAATTTTTCCTTTTTCGATAAAAATGCAATCTAACCTTCTCCACAATTTTCCCCTTTTGCCGATCAGGTTTCCAAGCATTTCTCGTCGTTCGAAGTCTCGATTTCTCATTTTCCTTAAACTCCATCAAATCCCTTATCATACAACGAGTCTCCTTAAAGACTAACGGCTCGAAAATCTTCAATTTATCAAGCCACTTATCAAGACAGTGGTTCTCGAATCCAATGGTTCTCATGAATTTGATTCCACGCTGAATTGATTCATCGTCGATGGGATTTGAGTCGAGAAGTTTCGAGAAACAGATTGGCAAGAAGTCATTGGAGAGAACGTTTTTCAGATAAAGATGGCCGATAAGGACCATCCCATTGATATTGGCGAATTGCTCATCATCCAAAAATCTATCCACAAGTCTTCTTAACCCATTTCTAAACACGAAATTATTCATTTTCGCATCATTCTCCACTTGAAATTGGAATATTTCCGCGTATTGTTCAGCTATCTCTGGCTTACAAAACGCTGTCATTTCGATAGCATCAATGGCTTGTTTAAGGTGATTTTCGTTAAAAGAGACGTTAAAAGAGGCGAATTGATGACAAAAATAGTCGATAGAGCCCGTTTGCGTCACTTTACCCAACAAATGAAGCACTCGTTCTTGAATTGTCTGAAAAAAATTAGGATTATTCCAGAGAAAGCTGAATTTCCTTTAAATACCGGCGCTTTTCTGACACACATTCTCTCAAAATCCAATCCTAAATCAAAGATTTGTTGTTGAGTCAACGGACGTGGAGAATTCTTCTCGTTTTCTCGGATTTGCATCATTAAATCTCTTCCGAATATTCCCATCGTCAATTGTCGATTAAGCCATTTTTCTTGGAATTCTTTCGACTTGTTAATCATATTTGAAGGAAAGTTATTAATTAGTCTGAAAATGAAAAAATCAATAAAGAATCTGTGTTTAAAACAATAGGAAACTAATTTTTTTTAATCAAAAAATTCAAAAATCAAGCAAAACTTGATTTCGTGGCGAAACCCATCGACAATTTCCAGGATGCGCCTTTAAATTACAGTAACTTAATCTGAGCAATCGCGCTAATCTGAATTTTTGCTCAATTTTTCCGATTTTTCCACCATTTTTTTCTGAATTTTTTTTTCAGATTTTCTCTATTAATCAATAATGAATAACCAAAATCCGGAATCCAAGATTCTCGAAGAAACTGTTAACAAATTGATCGATGATGTTATCCAGATGAATTTAGATGAATTGGAGAAAAAATTGGATGATCGAATCGTCGAATTATCGAATTCCGATGTTTCAATGAGTGTATTCGGAAGAGATTTTATGATGACGATTCGAGAAATTGAGAAGAATTTCTCGCGAACACCACGTCCTTTGACTCAACAACAAATCAATGATTTAGGATTGGGTTTTAAGCGTGTTGGAGTCCGAAATACCAATGTATCGAATAAAAACATGTGTGTTTATTAATAAAACCCATCAAATTTTACAGACATGTCAAGGAAGAAGGACAAAGTTGTTGTGGATTAACCACATTATATCATTATTCTGTCACAAAACCGAGTTTCTAGACTCGCAGTGTTCACGCTTTGATCTCAAACGCAATATCCAGCCGGCGTGTCACAAAAAAGGCGCCAAGGCGCTTGGCGCGTATTTAGAGGTTTCTTGACAGGAAGGCTTGAAAGTCGGGTTTTTTTCGGGGTTTTTTTTAGTTTGTAATTTGTCTGGGGATTTTTCCCACATTTCTCCCCTAAGTTTGTAGGGATTTTTGTTTGTAATAATTTGGAGATTCAGTAGAATCTCTTCTCAATTGCTTTTGCCCGATAGGGTTTTTAATTCTGAATAAAAATTGGTGAAAGTTGGACATTGTTTTGTTCTTTTCAATCAATAATTGTAACGAGTGCCAGTGATAACAAGGTTTCATTGGTATTTCCGCACAACTTGGGGGCCGAAGGACCAATCAAGGACTTCTCGACACCGACTGGACAATTCTGAGCATTTTCACAGGCACCGCCGTGAAAGTGTGAAGAAATCAACAACACGACGTGGATTCGAAGGTGGCACTGATCGAGATTCACAGGCAAGGCCGTGTTTCGAGAAGAAAACTACTCGTGGAAGAACGTTCGAGTTGTAAACCAACCGAACTGAAGAAAATCGATATTTTTGGGACAGTTTGAGAGAGTTGAGTGATACTCTCAGGCTCTTGAAGTCTCCTAAAAAAATCGATATCTGGAAAAGAGAAAAGTAAAGCAGTAGCTTATTTTTCATAGGTTTTTCAGAATCGTTGTCGAAGAATCGTGACAAAATACGGAAAAATAGTAATTTTTCTGTGTATTGTCGACGATTTCCAGCAATTGATGCAATATCCAAAGAAGATACACCTGAAACCATAGATTTTCATTCAATTCTTCAATTTCGTACACTTATCCGCATTCAAAGAATTTCAACAAAGAGAAACCAAATCTTTTTGCAGCTCGCCGCAACTCGCAACAACAAGAAGTTCATCTCACAATGAGCACCTCGTCAAGTGAACAAGGAACAGGGATCCTAGGAGAAGGCGAAGGAAATTTTCAAGACGAGACAATGGAGGTGAGAATGAGAAAAGACAAGGAGGCGTTAGAAGGAATGATAAGCCATTTCCGAACAATTTCAAAGGTTTCGCTGAGACAATTGCATATCATGGCGAAAAGATTTGAAGATAGAATGAGTGAGAGAGAGATAGAGCATGGGAAACTGTTCTCAGAATATAAAAAACAGTATCTGAAAGCAGAACAACAGAAAAAGAAAGTAAATGAGCAACAAAGCAAAATCATTGAATTGCAGGAAGCTCTCGCTGTGCCAGTCTCTCCGAAACTGGCCACGGAAACTCCGATTATGCCGTCGAACCAGAATCTGGATTCTCGTCAATTGAAACATTACCTGAGCCAACGTGGAATCACGGAAGTAAGTGAATTAGAGGATACAATGAACCACTACAGTCAAATCGCTGATGAATTAGATAAAGTACGGAAAAATTTGCAGAAAATGAGCGAAGAAAATCGGCTATTAATGACGGAGAATCTCTTCTTGAAGCAAGAGATGAGTGAAGCAAGAACAGAAGCGAAAAATTCCAAGATAAAAATGGACATGATCATCGAGAAGCTTCGAGAGGCTGAAAAGAGAAACGATGCCATTCAAATGAACATCAACGCTAATAGTTTCACAAGAACAGGTAACTTGAGGGAAACAAGTGGACAAGTAACTGAAGAAACATTTCAGACCATGGGAAGATGTTGCCGCCAAACACCGGAACGGGACACCAGGGGATTCCACTGGCCACGTGAGTATTTTCAAAATCTTGAAAATAATATAAAAACACAAGAAAAAGAAGAACACAGGGGATACCAAGTGGGTGATGAGGATATCTCCATTAGAGAAATCTCTCATGTTTCTAGTGGAAATCACTCGAGTCCAATTAGAGTATATCCGTCAGAAAATGCTGAAATGAGCTTCTTGAACAGAATGCTTTTGGAACAGACACTTCCAGAGCCTGATAAATTCTCCGCTGAAAACTCGTCAGTCAATATAAAATCTTTTGAAAAGACATTCAAAATGAAATTTGGAAGACTAGATGAGGAACAACAAATTGTACTTCTAGAGAGCAAATACTTGACAGGTAAAGCCTTGAAAGTATACAAAGGTCTCACTGACAATGAAAAGGGTAGTGTTTCGTCGATAATCAGAGCATTAGCAAATCGGTTGAGAATTTCGAGTGAAGATGAAACGCGTCGTGCAAAGAATCGATGGGATGGAATACAAATTCAAGAAGGACAATCCATAGAAGATTATTGTCTTCATTTGGATGAGGTCGCTAGGATAGCATTCCGGAGAGTCGATCCAGTTGAATTGTCATCGATTAAAACAGCTAAAGTTTTCAAAGCTGCAGCTTCTAGAAATGAGTCTCTACGTTGTTTAATTGACAGCAAATTAGCTGACGTTCCAGAGGAAAAGCACTACGATGTATGCAGAACAATGGCTATGCGATTTGAATCAGCAGCCAAGGAAAGTCATGCTGAGCGGTTAAAGAATGCTAAGTTTCATAATGTTGAGAAAAAGATGAGTCGGCAGAATACAATGAGTTCAGCCATGAATCCGAGTGTTCCAAATCAATATCGACAACAAGATATTGCTGTCAATGAGGATGAAAGCAAGAAAACGGTTGGAAAATTTCGCCCAAAAGGGGAAATAAGTAATAATTCGGGTTCTTCATCGTGTTCAGAGTGTCAGCAGGTAGGATGTCACGAACCGTCGTGTTCCAAGGCTCCAAAGTACCGACCACCTCAAATCAGAGAGCAGGTTCCGCCGAGACCACCTATCTCGGACATTCAGTGTTATGATTGCCAAGAAATGGGTCATTATGCTCATAGGTGTCCGAAGAGAGAACAAAATAAAAAGATGACAGAACAAAAAGAACAAAAGAATTCTGTTCAATCTATTGAAGACAGTGTTCAAGAGGTTGAAGAAAAGTCATCTAAACAAGTTGAAGTAATAAAAAACAACACAGAAAAAGGTCGAATTGGCAAATCCGATGTTGATGTGGTGCTTGATAGTGGGTCGTGTATTTCGCTGATCTCATACAGTACCTGGGAGAGAATTCTCAAGGAAAATGGGAAAGAATGGGGAAAAAGTGTGAACATGAATGAAAATGACAGGAAAACAGTGTATGTAGCTAATAATGCTACCATGCATTTGTCGAAAAGTGTCACCGTTCCCATGGCATTGAGAAAAACAACCAGAGATATCTTGTTCTACATTGCAGATATTGAAAGAGATTCTGTAATTCTTGGGATAAAAGTCTTCGAAGAAATGGGAATTCAGATGAAGTTTGTTGAGAAACCGAGAGATGTCAAGGTGACAAAATCAGTGAAACTCATTCCAGGAGTGAAAAAAGTTGTTGAAGTTATAGTTGATGGAATCATTCAGGATGATAAAAAATCTTGTCTGGTCACTCCAATTATTGATTGTCTATCTAGTTCGATTTGTCGAGTGGACTGTGATGGTAAAGCTCTCATGGAAATGTGTAACTATGGGGAAAGTACTGTCGTTCTGAAAAGAAAACAGAAAATTGGATTCGGAGAATTGGAAGATTTTGAAATTCTGTCAATTACTGACTCAGTAGAGGATCAGAAGTTGCTGAATGAGGTTGTGATTGGTGAATCAGATAAAAGCATTCTTGCTATTGCTAATGAAAAAGAAAAGCAAGAAAGATTCAAGATGGTGTGCGAACATCTGAATCGAAAGTCTGGTAGTGATGATGATTTGGAGGAAATATGGAAGGTTGTTGAAGAATTTCAGGACCTCTTTGCTTTAGACGACAAAGAAATTGGACGTACTAATGCTGCTACGTGCAAAATTGAATTGAGAGAAGGAGCAGAGCCAATTCGGCAGAAGCCAAGACCGATTCCATTAGCTATTCGTCCGGAGATCAAGAAAATGCTCCAGAAAATGTTGGCACAAGACGTGATCAGGGAGAGTAAATCGCCATGGTCGAGTCCAGTGGTTCTGGTGAAAAAGAAAGATGGGTCTATCAGAATGTGCATAGACTACCGAAAAGTAAATAAGGTAGTTGTGAACAATGCTCATCCTCTTCCGAATATCGAGAGCACATTGCAATCATTATCAGGAAAAACGATATTCAGCACTTTAGATCTTCTAGCTGGGTATTGGCAAATTCCGCTCCAGGAAGATAGCAAACAAATAACAGCGTTTGCCATTGGCAATGAGTTGTTTGAATGGAATGTATTACCATTCGGATTAGTCACTTCTCCGGCTGTGTTTCAAGCCACCATGGAAAGAGTAGTGGGAGAGTCATTAGGTGATTTCGCTTTTGTTTATGTTGACGATCTTCTTGTAGCTAGTGGGAACATCGAAGAGCATGTAAAACATCTCAGAATAATACTCACCAGAATTCGAGAAAGTGGTATGAGACTCAGAGCCAAGAAGTGCCGGATTGCTCAAAAACAAGTGGAATATCTGGGTCATGAAATCACTCCAGAAGGTGTGAAGACTCAGGAAGCAAAAGTGGAAAAGATGAAAAAATTTAGCCGGCCTAAGAACTTGAAAGAACTTCAATCGTTCCTAGGGCTTGTCAATTACTACAGAAAGTTCATCATGAATTTCGCTAAAATTGCTGCTCCATTGTTACCACTCACGTCAGCTAAGACTGCGTGGAAATGGGAAGCTGAACATGAAATCGCTTTTCAAAATCTTGTTAAAGCAGTTTGTGATACACCAGTATTAATACAACCAAACATTGATGCAGCTGTAAATGGCACAAAACCATTCTGTATCTACACTGATGCAAGCCATCAAGGTGTTGGAGCCGTTCTTGCTCAAGAAGGAGAAGACGGTGAACAGCACCCAATTGCATTTGCTTCTAAGGCGTTGAGTCCAGCTGAAAAACGTTATCACATCACAGACTTGGAAGCGTTAGCAATGATGTTCGCCTTGAGACGATTCAAGACAATCATATACGGAACTCCCGTAATTGTCTATACGGATCACAAACCTTTGATATCACTTCTGAAAGGAACTCCACTTGCTGATAGATTGTTACGGTGGTCAATTGAAATTCTTGAATTCAATGTAAAAATTGTATTCTTAGCTGGCAAAGCCAATTCTGTTGCTGATGCTCTGAGTAGGGGTGGATGCCCACCGACAGATTCGGAAGAAAGTGTCACAACTGAGTTGACTACAATTGTGAATGAGGTATCGGAGGAAAAAGGTACAGAAGATATTCTGAACACGGAGCTATGGTACGAATGGCTGAAAGAAGATGATGAAGGGTGGAATAACGTCATTCAAAAATTAGAAAATGGTGACAAATCAGGTGAAATCAAAATTGTGGGAATGAAAGGAACAGTAGCGTTGGAAGATTATTCCGTAGTGGGAAAATCTCTCCGAAACACTGAACAAGATCTATGTCGTATCGTGGTTCCACAAAAAGCAAGAGAAGCTCTGGTAAAGGAAGTTCATCAAGGAATTCTTGCGGGTCACTTTGGTATTGAGAAGACATTCCGGCAACTGAATAAGAGATTCTTTTGGCCAAAGATGAGGGTTTCAATAGAAAAGGTGGTCAGAGGGTGCTCAAAATGCGTCACTATGAACAGTCGACCAAAACTTGTTGCTCCACTAACACCATACAAAACATCATTTCCACTGGAAATTGTTGCGTGTGACCTAGTTGATATTGGGTTGTCCATCCAGGGAAACAGATATCTATTGACAATCATTGACCTTTTTACAAAGTACGGTATTGCGGTTCCGATACCGGATAAAAAAGCCGAAACGGTACTGAAAACATTCGTTGAGAGATGGGCGATTGGAGAGGGAAGAATTCCTCACACATTGCTCACTGACCGAGGCAAAGAGTTCGAGAACGAGTTGTTTGCAAAATTCACGAAGTCACTGAACATTGAACATGTCATGACTAAGGGATACAATAGTCGGGCAAATGGTGCAATAGAGAGATTCAATCAGACAATTGAAGGAATCATCAAGAAAAAGGCGGCCATGCCTATAGAATGGGATGACCAAATACCGTTTGCCACATTTGCTTACAATTCGTGTGTACATCGGACAACAGGAGAATCTCCAATGTTTCTAATGTATGGAAGGGATCCAATGGTTCCACTCCAAAAAGAGGGAAATGATGCTCGTGGCATTTGCTACACAGAGACAGATGAATACAAATATTTGCTGACTCATGAATTGGGCAAAGCTTATCAGTTGGCTCGAGAGCAAGCTGAAAAAGAGCATGATGCATACAAAAAGCTGTTCGATCAGAAACATAAAACCAGCTGTAGGACATATCCACAGCCTGGAAGTAGAGTTCTTGTTGAAATACCAGCAGAAAAGTTAGGAGCACGGTGCCCTAAACTTGTAAACAAATGGAAAGGGCCATTTCGGGTCATCTCGTGTACTGAAAACTCAGCCACGGTAATCCCAATATTCGGGGATAAGAAGATGGTTTTAGAAGTTCCATTTGATAACTTGAGAATGATACCAAGGGAGATGGATGATGTTCCAATTGAAACACGGAAAGGAAGAAAAGGAAAAGCATGGGAAGCAAACACACAACTAGTTCAAATAATGACAGAAAATCTAGTATCAAATGATAATGATCTTTATTACAGGGAAATTAGGACATGTCGCTGCTCTGGAAGATGTTGCATGTTTTCTGTGTTGAGTGAGATGACCAATAAAGTTATCTGCAAAACGCCTTCACCCACTCAATGTATTCGGATGATGAGAATTGTAAAGAAATTCCCAGAAATGGAATCTCGTCCCGAGGAATTGATGCTCATATCACAAACGGAGATGTTCAAGAACCTGAAGTCCCAGGTCTCTACGGCGCCTCCAAATGTCAATGAATTGAAGCAATTGTCGCACTGCTCTACACTAGCATTGGTCTGTCAGGACATTCCTGATTGGAAACTGGCATTGGATCAATCCGTTGGAGAGATTGTGGAGTCTCTAGTGGGAAAGGAACTACTGAATCCACAAAACGCACTCATCATTGTCTCTCCAGGAGTCGATCAGAAGCAAGTACCTCTCATAGGGAGAATGGTATTACACATGGAATGTGGCAAGGGACCCGAAACCCTCTACCATGAGAATGCTAAGGAGAAGTTCAACATGGTCATTTTGATCGTGCCGTTTGATATATCTAAGGCGTATCAAAAGGAATGGCAAGAAGTGATCACGAATACTTCGAAAGAAATCGATGTACTTGTGATCCCTGCACCAACCAAAGGAGTCGATTATCGAGCAGTGGTGGAGTATGCAGAGTTACTGAAGGGATTGAATCGAGAAGAAGGGGAGCTACACGTGCTGTCACCATTATCAGAAGTTTCAAGCATGCAGCACAAACCACTACATTCCATCCGCGAGTCCTGCAGTATAAAACATTGTTGGAATACGATTTACAAATGTGTGAGAGATTTGGGATGGACATGGCCGAGTTTTCGATTGGAGAAGGAAGAGGGATCCGTGGAAAGGGATGAGGCACAGAGAAGAGCCAGACCGGAACAGACGACTCGTCATTCGTACAAGAGACCCATGTCTCAGGAGCCACCGCTTCGTCGTCCTCGAATGCACTAAGCTGCCATAATCTACTCAATGTTCTTCATCTGTTTCACAACCTATACTCCATATTCAATATTCTATTTCGCTGTTGGCTTCAATTTATTTAAAATGTGGTCATCATGGTTCTGGAATGTTCGCAATACCCAGCATCTTGTAAAGTATCCACTTCTACGTCATCATCTTCATGTTATAATTATGTAATTTATTTCTATATGCACTCTACTATTTTATATAATTTATTACTCTAGGCATTTCATATTATATGCACCACCCTTAAGCACTTTCTGTGCATCCCCTATCTATTTTTATATTTTATACATACCCTGATCCATATTTCATACATCCATGTATCCATATTATCTGCACCCCTTATCTACATTCTTCTATCTATTCATGTTATAGTACATTCAAATTGCTTCATTTAGCGTAGGATATCACCCAATTTGGTTTAATTACCTATTTTTATAGCACAATTCCCTGTTGTTTCACTCACCCCATTGTTAAAGTCACCACTATGCCCCTATCTCATGAGATCCGAATAGTATTATTGTATAACTGGATGGACGAGCGAAAATGTTGAAATCTCTAAAGCCACGGATGCGTAAGGGACCGGCTTCAAAAACCCGGGCGTGTTGTGGATTAACCACATTATATCATTATTCTGTCACAAAACCGAGTTTCTAGACTCGCAGTGTTCACGCTTTGATCTCAAACGCAATATCCAGCCGGCGTGTCACAAAAAAGGCGCCAAGGCGCTTGGCGCGTATTTAGAGGTTTCTTGACAGGAAGGCTTGAAAGTCGGGTTTTTTTCGGGGTTTTTTTTAGTTTGTAATTTGTCTGGGGATTTTTCCCACATTTCTCCCCTAAGTTTGTAGGGATTTTTGTTTGTAATAATTTGGAGATTCAGTAGAATCTCTTCTCAATTGCTTTTGCCCGATAGGGTTTTTAATTCTGAATAAAAATTGGTGAAAGTTGGACATTGTTTTGTTCTTTTCAATCAATAATTGTAACGAGTGCCAGTGATAACAAGGTTTCATTGGTATTTCCGCACAACTAAGTCTTCATCTAAACCGAGGCCGATCCGGCCGATCCGAGGACGATTATCGAGAAAAGAATATAAGGTATTTTTTAAATATTTTATTTAAAGTGGTGCAATACCATTTGAGAACCTTTAAAGTGATTTTTTACTTTTATTTTCAGGCGAATTTAAAGGAATTGGAGAAAAATCTAGCAAATTTTTCGAATTCCGATGTTCCAAATAGTGTATTCGGAAGGGAAATTATGATGGAAATCCGAAAAATTGCGATGAATTGCGCGACACGGAATGAAATTAAAGGACGCATTTTCGATTTGAATTTGGATTTCAAACTGAGTAGCAATTGTTTGCAGATGCAGAAAACTCAAGATTTACTGAACACCGTCAACCGATTCTCTGATCCAAAGGACATCGCTTCGGAGCTGATCTCACTGATTTCATCCTCAAATACACAAAAAACTCGAAAGTTTTTAAATCTCATCGGAGAAGAAACTTTGACCCATCCCAATCTATTTCCCATTTACGCAAAAATCTGGGATTTTCTATTCAAAATTCGAGCATTCAAAGAACGTTTAGAAGTATTTATCCATCGTTTTCTTTCCGATGATGAGGGAGATCGTCGAAACATTGACGGAATGGTTTTCATCGGTTACCTCTATTTGAACGGCACCCTTCCCAGTGACGTCATCATAACTTGCTCGAAATTCTTTAAATCTGCGTTGCCAAGAATGGTGAATGGGGAAGTGACACGGAAAATTGATGACGTGGCGATTCAACGTGGAATTAAGTTCTTTGAAACTGTCGGATTTGAGAATAAAACTGAGTTTATGGATGAATGGTTGAAGGATTTAAAAGAAGCCGTGCCGTTTTGTGCCAAGGAGACACGTGCAATGATACAGAAATTGTTTGAATTAAGAAACAACGAAAAAAGAAGCACTGATTAAGGTTAGATTTTAATATAGTTGAATACGGCTAAACCATCCACTGGGTAAACCCTAATTATGGTTTTCCGATATCATTGCTTGTTTTTTGTTCCATCCTATCGACAAATTGAAGAAATTCGTGGAAAATTGCTGATTTTCGATTTAATAGAGGAGACCAAAGCGGAGACGATCAGCCTCAACGAAATACTTCCCGCGTTGGAAAAAAGGGAAATAAGAAGTACGCTCTGCTTGTGCAAGTTTTGAAGCGATGGGTAAGCCTTTTAGAATTTATCTCTATTAATTAAGCAATTTCAGACTGACTCTACACGGCGCGGCGAACTCGACGCGTGGCCTAGAAAATTTTGCATTTGATACTCAGTCGAAAAAAATGAAAATGTTTCAATCGACACCAAAATTTTTTCAAATATAGTTCAGATCATTTTAAACACTTTGGCGAAATTTCAGAAAAAAACAGAGGTTCAGTTTTCGAGAAATTCAGCTTCAAAGTCAGCGAAAACGGCTGTTTTCCGCGTTTTTCACTGTTTTTTCGGACATTTGCCCATTGTTGACCAGGTTATAGAATTCCGATCAACTTGAAACTTCCTGGGAATGTTTAACAGGTCTATCGGAATATTCTAGCTAATTTTTAGAAAAAACAGCTGTTCAGTTTTCGAGATACCACTTTTCAGCCCTTTTTGAATTTGGCTGCCGCGGCCACGCGTCGAGTTCGCCGCGCCGTGTCTAATGAAATCGGGCCCCCGAAGAATCTCAAAAATTAAATTAATTTCATTTTTTTTATTGAATGTTTCCCTGTTATTAAATTGTTTTTCCTGAAATCTCTCAGCTACCGTAATTCCTTAAGCGACCTCTCTTGACAGAGAACTACGTTGAGGCCGTGTAAATACAACTCAAAAAAGAACAAATGTGCTCTAAACTACTGATAGGCGTCACCTGCTTGATTCAATTGTTATCAATACTTTCTTATTTTTTTCACTTTCGAAATTTTAGTTTTCTTCATAAATCTTCTTTTTTATAGAACTTTAAAAACGAAAATTGTCATGGAGTCGACTCCGAATAAGAAAATTGATGACGTGGCGATTCAACGTGGAATAAAATTGTTTGTAACTGTCGGATTCGAGGATTTGAAGGAAGCCGTGCCGTTTTGTGCCGAGGAAACACGTGCAATGATTCAGAAGTTGTTTGAATTAAGAAAAAACGAAAACGTGATTTTGAAGTCATCGCCGAATGCATGGAAACCGGAGAGACAGAGAGTTAAAGAAGAGGAGATTTCCGAGGAGGAAGCGATGATTAAGGTTAGATTTTAATAGAGGAAAATTCGCTCTATTGAGAAAAGGTGCCTGAATTCATTTTGAATAATTTTTCAAGCATAAAATCGCCAAATGGATCTAATTCCCTTGAAAACCAATATTTTTCGACGATCAAAAAACTAAATGATAGCTCTTAACAAGATTTATACAATGATCTAATTCTGAAAGTTTCTTGTCTATTTTGAACGAAAAAAAACGTTCTATAACGTAGCGGTTTAAGTCCCGCCTCTTTTAGACAGTTTTTCTCCGTCTTAAAGAGAAAAACTGTCTTTAATTCCAGACAACCTGCCGCCGAGTTCGATTCCTTCTCAACCGAGTCACCGAATCGACCCTGAAGAAATTCACTGAAGAATTCATCTCTTTCAACGTCTCTTCCAACGAAAAACAGCTCGAGCAAGTGTCTCGAATCATTCTCGAAAAAGGTTGCGATGAACCAATGTATTGTTCCCTTTATGTGAAGATTTGCGCAGCTCAAGTGAATCATGAGCTCCCTTTGAACAATCTAAGGTCACCGTTCAGAAATACGATTCTCACGAGAACGCAGACGTTCTTCAAAGATAAGAGAGATATCGACGAGGAGAAGGTGGCGGTGATCGAGAAGGAGGAGGATCCGGTGAAACGGGAGGCGATGATGATCGAGGAGAAGCAAAAGTTCAGACGGCGAAAGTTCGGAGTGATGGCGTTCATTGGACATCTCTACCGTAACACTCTTATCGACACAAACATCGTCCGGGCTTGCATTTTGAAGTTGTTCGGGTCGATTCAGCCGAAGAAAGTTGATGATAAGGAGCAGCCACTGAAAAAAGAGGATATCGACGAGGAATCCGTCCTTCGTGGTCTTCACTTTATCGCAACCGTTGGGCAGATGATCGATAAGGTACCTGGCTTTTTGGATCAACGGATGAAAGAGTTGAATACGGCGAAACCATTATTCACCAACAAACTCCGTTTCAAACTTATGGATTTGGAGGAATTGAGAAAAGAGAAATGGATTCCACGCAAATCCACCGAATCCGGACCGAAGAAGTGAGTCATTTTTCTAGTGGAAATTGAAAAAAAAATGGGATTTTTGCAGCTTCCAACCCAGAATGGGCCCAATTCAGATGCCTCCGCAGCAGCAATTCTACGGACAATCGTACCAGAATCAGCTCAACAATTATTATCAGCCAATGTCAAATCCGGCACCATCGAACGATGGCAAGTCGATGTTAATCTAATTTGAGAAAAAATGTTTTTTTCAGAAGTGATTGAAGAAACTCTTCAAAAAATTCGTAGCACCATGAATGCCCTCGACTCTACAACTCAACGTGAAATGCGAAATATCATCGTCAGAATTTGTGATTCGTTTCGCCATCAATGATTTTTGATTTGCCTACCTACCGTAATCCCACTTTTCTTTGACAGAAAGCGTTTCATTTCGAATCTCGAAATTTTCCAGAAACAAGAAACTGACCACATATATAAAAAAAAGGATAAAGGCGGATAGAGAGAGAGATTGACAGTGGGATGCAAATCAAGGGGGGAAAAGGCCTAAATAGAGAGGGGAAAAGCGATACAATATCACAGATGGTCTCTTTTTTTTGGAGGGGGAGGAAGGGAAGGAAATGTCCATTGGATGCGATGATATAAAGATATAGATATAATTAATATATATATATATAAAATACAGTGTAAATTTGACATAAACTGGGGAGGTTAAATTAGACAAAATGGAATTTTGGAAATTTCAAAAATTATTTTTAAAAAGGTGTGAAATGATGGTCACCGGTGTCTAGAGTGTATGCAAAAAAAGGGGGTTGAAACTGAAAAAGAGAGGAATTTTACATTTTTACACACAGAAAAAAAAACAAAAAAAAATGGCACAAAAAATCAAATCAAAATCCCTTTTTATCGGAAGAAATCATCTCCAAATGGATCAGCATGGGAGGATGGAGCGGCGGTGTGTTGTTGAGCAGCGGCTGAGCAAGTCGTCGACAATGAGTTCAACGAGGCTTTTGGTGGATTCAGAATGTGCTCGAATGGGTTTTTCTTGGTTTCTTTGACTCCTTGTCCACCGACCAATGCGTCCATGTCCACTAGTTTTGTGAATGCCTCTTCCAGTGATGTCACCTTCTTCTCGTTCCAACAATCGGCTCTGAATCTTGTGAATGGTTAGGAAAAGTCGTTTCAGAGAAGGATTTGGGGGTTTAGAACTTGAAATTTTTGATTTTCAGCCAAAAATGGATGATTTTAGCTAAAAATTGATTATTTTCAGACCATTTTTCAGCAAAAATAAGGGATTTCCAGCCTAAAAGAGCTTTGAAAATTGATATTTTCAGACTATTTTCAGCCAAAGAATAGCCATTTTTAAAGCAATAAATAGGTTATTTTCAGAGGAATTATTCCAAATTTCAGGGGGAAAATTGCGTATTTTTTTGACTAATTTCAGCGAGAAAAACAATAATTTTTATAGAAAAATAGACAATTTTCAGCCAAAAGTAGCTATTTTGATAATAAAAATAGGGTATTTTCAGCAAAAGTGTACCCATTTTCAGGGGGAAATTGCGCATTTTTCAGACTAATTTCAGCCAAAAAACAAAAAGTTTTTTGCCAAAAACGAGCGATTTTTAGTCAAAAATGAGCGATTTCGGCTGAAAAAAACGATTTTAATTCAAAATCTGGCTATTTTCAGCTTTTAAAAGTAGGATTTCAGCATATTTTCAACTTAAAAAAAAACTACTTTCAATCAAAAATAAGCGATTTTCAGCTAAAAATTACCAAAATTAGGTCAAAATTTAGCTTTTTCAGCTTTGAAAACGGATTTTTCACATTATTTTCAGCAAAATTAGCGTTTTTCTATATTTTCCACCAAAAAAACCCACTTCTCTCCAAAATTGGCAAAAGTGCTGGCATGATGAAGTGGCTGCGTGCTATTCGTCGTCGTCGGCGCCATATTCTCCTTCGTCGTTCCCGTTCCATTCCAATCGATCGTCGAGCTTGGCATCGGCGCTCCAACGGCGAATGGATCACGGTATTGGGTAGCCGGGGCGGTGGTCGGGAGTGGTGGTGGTGGAGCCTGGGAGGTGGTGCCGAAAGCGGAGGCGAATGGGTTGGTGTCAGAGAATCCTTGAGAGCCGAAAGCCGGGGTACTGTGCGCGTGATGCATTTGTTGTTGTTGTCCCCACGCGTCAAATGAAGCTCCGGATGTTGGCCATTGTTGTTGCTGTGGGGGCTGCGAAATTTGAAGATGAGCCATCTGATTCAACGGAATTCCTCCAAATTGGCTTCCCGACAGATTCGAGATATTCTGTGACATGTTTTGAGTGGCATTGGAAGTGGCAGTGGTATTGAAGCTATCAGCAAATGGGTCTCCGAATGGAGAAGCTCCAAAAGCATCACAATTCGTCGGCACCGTCGCCAATTGCTGAACTCCTTGTTCGATTTGATGAAGCTCTGATTCAAGATCGAGGAGATCTGCCACAGCGACTCCGCCTTCTTTCTTCGCCTGGAACTTTAAACGGGTTACTCCCCCCTATTATAAGGGCAACTCACGCTCTCCTCAGCGCCTCCATCCTGGATTTGTTGCTGTTTAACCTGCTCAATTTGCTTCTTCTTCATCTCAAAAACAACTTGGAACATGTCACGAATCGCCAACACCGCCTGGTCAGCCGCTTGCGCCGTTTTGATCCCGTAGAACTTGTACTTGCCTCCCGGCTCCCCATAGACGAGTCCGAAGGCGCGGGCGTCGGATGAGTCGCGAGCGATGAACGAGATTCGTGAAACGGGGAAATTGTGGAGGATGGCGTTCGATTTCTCGTCGAGCACCTTAATTCCATCGATATTGATTTGGAGAAGGATCCGCGTCTTATGGGCGCCGACAGCCTTCACAATACTCTTCGCCGTACGCATCGCTTCGGCGCACATTGCGTCGCCACGAGCTTTATCCACGTCTTGCTCTCCGATCAGCTTTCCCTGCAAATTTCACAAAAATTAGGATTTTTTTTCGATAAAAACAATTACCTTATAGGAAATTCCATTATTCTGGAAACGGAACGGATCAGACGATGCATTTGATGCTGAAAAAACTGTCAAAATTGCGGGAAAAGTTCATTTTTTTCATTTTTGAAATTGGTGTAATCGCGCTCTAATGGACTAGTTTCTCTGCGTCTCTCCGATTTGTGTAGTCTCTCGAGGCTGCCTGTTTTTTGGAATTTTCCAGAAAATGATGATTTTTAGGGTAATTTTGAAGATTTTTCGGCTGTATTCAATTTTAGTCCCCCCCATAATTCAAATTACGTCCCCCAGAAAGAACCCTGTTAAGGCCCCCCACCAGGATTAAAGATCAATTTTTTGAATCAATGTCAACTCGAAAAAGGCTTAGGTTCAGGCGAGGCGCAGCCGAGCCTCCCTATTGCGGCTTCGGGTAGAGCCCTGAAACCGAGCGAAGGTGCTTAGAGCTGAATCAGGTATTCTGGGGGGTTAAAGTTGAATGCGTGGAGTTATTGGCTGAGCTGGCCTGATTAGAAGGGGTGGGGGGTTATACTTTTGGGGGGCTAATGTTTAAGAATACCAGGTTCTTAAACATTAGCCCCCCACTTTGTACTGGTGGGGGGGGCTAAAATTGAACAGGATCATTCAAATATCGGCCCCCAAATTGAAGAGAAGCCCCCCACAGATTTTGTGTAGAGTGGGGGGCGGTAACAGGGTTGTTTTCAACGTGGGGGGTTTTATTAGGGTGGGGGGCTAATATTGAATTATACCGATTTTTCTTGTTTTTTGATGGAAATTTATGAAAATAAAGCGATTTTCAAGGGGAAAATTGAATTTTCCGATGAAAAATCCTATTTTTGGTAGAAAAACCCGAATTTCTTAAAAAATTGACGATTTTAGGTTAGAAAAAGCTTCAAATCCCTATTTTCTTGTCAAAATCAGGGTTTTTCCATGGAAAAAGCCGATTTTTAACGGAAAATAACCTAAAAATCGACAAAAATCGCTAGAAAAATGCAAAAAAAACTCGATTTTTGGTCAAAATTTTCTTTTTTCAAGGAAATCCCGGCTTTCTAAGCTTAAAAATCAACTTTTTCCCCTAAAAATCACTCAAAAATCATCAATTTCCACTCCTAAAACCTCTCACCACGCGAATTTTTCTGCTTGAACGATTTGGAGAACGAGTTACTCCAATTCTGCTTTCTTCTCATTTCGAGCGGTTAAAAATAGGGGAAAACGCTGAGCCAAAAGTCAGAAATCGATATGATGAATCGCCGGAATCAGTGGGGGCCGAGCGCGTGGTAGTAGTGTGTGTGTGTGTGGAAAAGAGCGATAACAAGTGAGGAAATGGCGAGCGAGAGATCGAGAGACGCAGACACTAAATAAACTTTCTGCTTCATAGATCATCACTTTCTGGTATAGAAAACTTGGAACTCTTTTCTCTCATTTATTGTTTTAAAAAAATGCAAACGCGCCCCAATCCCAACCTTTTTTGGTTCTCTTCAACAACGCCAACTTTGATTTCGGTGATGGCGGATTCGGCTTCCCGTTCGTTGCCGTCGTTGTCTCCACCGATATCTCCGATTTTTGAGCCATTTTTTTTTTGATTTTTCGAGAGAACCTTAAAATTATTAAAATTTTATTAAATCAAAAAAAAAAAGAGAAAGTGAGACTGTTTCAAAAAAAAGGGAAGACTGGTGGGAAGATGAAAGAAGACAAAAGTGGAGGAGGGGATATGATCATCCTCTGGGGCACATGATCGACCGGTTTTTCGATTCGTCCCCCTCCCCCCTCTTCTCCAAAAAAAAATCTTCACGGTGTCTGAATAATAGACAGAAGAGAGGGAGGTGATGAGAAAGAAAGTGCATATACTTTCAAGGTGACAATACGGATATCTGTACTTGATAAGGACATGGCCTAGGTATTACGGTAGCCTGGAGCGTAGGCTGAATTAGAATAGGCTGGACTAGATACTACGGTAGCCAGAGCGTTAGAAAAATGGCGGCCGAGGATCCGACAAACTCTTCCACGCTCTTGGAACTTTTTCCTTTTAAAAACCGCTTTTTTATCATATTTTTCCAAATTTTTCGCTTGTTTTTAACAGAAAAATCATCGAATTAAGGCTAATTCATCATTGAAAATCGAAAAAATCTTGAAAAATCTGGAAAAAGCAGATTTTTCAAGATTTCATCGATTTTTTATAATAAAATAGCTTAAATTCCGTAATTTTTCGATTAAAATCAATAAAAAAATTGGAAAAACATGATAAAAGAGCGGTTTTTAAGGGGAAAATGTCCCCAAGAACGTGGAAGAGCTTGTCGGATCCTCGGCCATCATTTTTTATCGCCGAGACTATCCAATAGCTAATCTAATCACCGTAACCCGACTTAGCGCTCCAGATTAGATTAACAAAATCGAAAATAAGGCAGATTTACCCCTGTGGGCGTGTTTACCAAGGGAAGCAACCTTCTCTATAAACCTAGCTT
The DNA here is from genome assembly GCA_963932035.1 of Caenorhabditis wallacei. NCBI lineage: Eukaryota > Metazoa > Nematoda > Chromadorea > Rhabditida > Rhabditidae > Caenorhabditis > Caenorhabditis wallacei. The sequence goes on from OZ009934.1 coordinate 1,722,099, forward strand.
CTATTGACCCAATTACTCAGTTTTCAGCCTTAAAAACCCTAAAAAAAACCCTGAAAATAGGGGTTTTTCGAGTTTTTAAGGCTGGAAAATCTAGGTTAAGGTCGCCAAAAGCTATCTTTTTGTAAGCAGCCCAGCTTAGAGAAATCTAGTTTACCTTAGCAAAGCTAATCTGGAACGCCAAGCCAAATCAGCTGCTAAGCTTGAGTTAACGTTGATTAGATTAGCTTAACCCTAACCCGACTTCTAGAATCTTCTCTCTCTCTCTCTCTCTCTCTCTCTCTCTCTCTCTCTCTCTCTCTCTCTCCCAGAGATTCACGTGAATTCCAGTCCTCTAACTTTCAGCAGCAAAGAAAGACGACCTTGAAAAACACAACTGTTCTTTCTCTCTATCTTCCCCAATTGACACCAAATTTTGCGGTCAGGAGACACTTGCATCAGCTGATTGTAATCTTTTCTTTTCGTTAGAAGAAAAGATAGATCGAGTACGCGTAGTTCTCGCGTCAGGGGCTAGATTAAGACTGTAACTAAATTCACTCTAATAACTAGAAGCGCGTGTATATTGTAACAATTGCATTGTGTGAATACAATTGGAAAAAACCGATTTGGAAATCGAAACGAGAGAAAATAGATAGATCGACTGAAGGGAGGTTAGTCATCGGCGATGATTCACTAGTCAGAGAGTGTGTGTGAGAAGCGAAGAATCGTAGTAAACAGATGGAATAATGGGGTTGAGAAGGGAGGAGGAACGGGAATTCGGATCAGGGTTATGTTAGTAGCAACTTCAATCAGCTAAGAGCTCATGGGAACATGGGGTTATGTTAGTAGCAACTTAGAATCTTCTAGAGATTTCTAGTCAGCCAAAGAGCTCAGGGGAACAACGAGAGAGCGGCTCTAGGCCTGAGACGTCAGGATCAGCGGGCTAAGCTCTGCCGAGGAACACGTCAAACGTTGCTAGGCTCTAGTCTAGATCATCCCGATTTAATAGTGTGTCAAATTGGGAATCAGCGACTAACTTTGTCAGAATAGGTCCGAAAGCTCTAGAATTTTCTAAATCGATTAATCATAACGGCTTCTTTATTTTTGTAATTGGTCCTTTTAACCTAATCTAAGCATTTCATGCTTCAAATAGCAGTAAAATGGTTAGATTAGCTTAAAGTGACCAACTACAAAAATAAAGAACCATTATGATTAACCAATTTAGAAAGTTCTAGAGCAGTTTGGACAAAAACTAACCACGAAAAAGCTAACAAAACCTAGTTTATCATTAAGAATCGTCTAAATCGTCTAGAAAATTCTAAATTAGGTAATCATAACGGCTTCTTTATTTTTGTAATTGGTCCTTTTAACCAGGGTTCTCACGGGCCGGGCCGAGTCAGGGTTTTCACGGGCCGGGCCGGGCCGAGTGAGTCATTCTTACCGGCCCGGCCCGTCTTGGCCCGTGATCGGAAATTTGACTTAAAAAAAAACAAAATTTCATATAAAAACCGACACCCGTATTGAAATTTGTCTTTTCCATCACTTTTTTCCGACATTTTCACGAATTTCACTCGAAAACAATTAAGAATCTTTTTTTTTTTTCGATGAAAAAATGGGAATTTTAAAAAATTTCTCTCAAAATAATGTCGATTTTTGAGAACACGGGCCGTACGGGCCGGCCCGGGCCGGGCCGGAAAATCAGCTCCACGGGCCGACCCGGCCCGGCCCGGCCCGTGGTTTTTGAGAACCCTGCTTTTAACCTAATCTAAGCATTTTATGCTTCAAATAGCAGTAAAATACTTAGATTAGGTCAAAATGAGCTACAAAAATAAAGAACCATTTTGATTATCCAATTTAGAAAGTTCTAGAACATTTAGACGATTTTTAACGAAAAACGAGTTTTTGTAAGCTTATTTCTGGCTCTAGAACCTTCTAAATTAGCTAATCGTAAGTATCTTCATTCTTGTAATTTGTCATTTTTATCTAATCTAACCATTTTTCGCATTTTATAGCAAAAAATACTTAGATTAGGTTAAAATAGCCAACTACAAAAACAAAGATATGATTAACCAATTTTAAAAAATACCAAACGATTTAAACGATTTCGAACAACAGTAACCATCCTTAAATATGACAAAAACCACAAAACGAACACGAGAAAAGCTTGCAAAACACACGGAAAATCAATTTCTAAACAAAGAAGAAAGCCCCCTAGAAAGGTGTGCTCAGCTTTGGCTGCATCAACCAACTAGCCTCCTTCCGCGCGGCGCGCGCCGGAAGAGAACACTCCTACCAAATAATACACACGCAATGTGTGCTCGACTACTAGATTTACAGGACACACACACCTTTCGGATGCCGAGCCAGCGCCAAGCCAAGGCAGTCATTTTGCAAACATGACGTAAAGAGAGAGACTGTCCTTTTACCCTGTCTATCTGTGATCTTGATGATTTTTTGGGGGGATTCTTACGTAACATCTTGATTTCGATGTCGAATCAATTAAATGCGTCAATTTCTCTCTCTCGATTTCTCTGATGTCTCTTCGATGAGAAAGATTAAGGAGGAGGAGGAGAGAATTCGCGTGAATTGAATGAGAATAAAAAAAAATCTTGGAAGGAAAAGGAAAATCTTGTTTCTCTTATGGGTTAGTAGTCATGCAAATTATCACGTAAAGGACGGGGGAGGACAGCTGACTCACTATGATTTGGAAAATGGGGTTTCGGGTTTCATAACAATTCGGATAGCTAAATTGTTTGGAATATTGGAGGCTTGCTCACGTTAAAATTGTTGTCGTCAATCGATATAGAGAAAGAGAATCATAGATCTACCCAAGCTTAAAATCGCTCTAGCTAAGCTACAATTGGGATTCAGTCGATCAAAATCTAAGCTACAGATTGAGGTTAAGCCGATCAAACAATAGCTTAGATTAGAGCCATTTTGAGCCAAAAAACATCATTTTATGATTTTTGGACTAAAATTAGCTCTAACTAAGCTACAGTTTGTAGTCTAATCATAGCTAAGAGTCATTTTAAGCCAAAAACCTATTTTTCTGGGTTTTCGGGCTTAAAATAGCTCTAGCTAAGCTAGTACTTGAAGTTAGTTGATCAAAATCTGTAGCTTAGAGTCAGTTTAAGCCAAAAAACCTAATTTTTTGGTTTTTTAGCTTAAAATAGCTTTAACTAAGCTAGGAATCGAGGTTAAGCCGAAAAATCTATAGCTTACACCTTTTTTAAGGCCAAAAACCCATATTTTTTGGAATCTTGACCAAAAAACAGATCTAAGCTCTAATTTTCAACAGAAAAATCTCGAAAAACGTATCTAGATCTTCAATCTGCTAGATTAACCGCTAGAAGACCTCATCGACAAGCCTTACCTAATCCGCCAGCTAATACCGTAACCCTAATTAAACTTAGCCGAAAGAACTATAGTTTAGACTCATTATTAGGCCGAAAAGCCTGATTTTCTAAGGTTTTTGGCCTAAAGACTAATTTAAAGGCCTTTACATTTTAGTTTCCATCAAGCTCTCAAATCAGTTAGATCAACCGTCCGAAATCAAGTTAGCTCCGAAAATCAAAACTATAAAACCTCTCAAAATTTCAATCAAATCGCCTCCAACGTCAAGTCACAAATTTGTTATGAAACACAACGCCCAGGCCCTTTCAAAATGTCATAAACAAAGTCGGAATAAACTAATACAAATCGAGTGAGAGAGAGAGAGAGAGAGTGAGAGAGTGAGAGAGTGAGAGAGAGAGAAAGAGAGAGAGAGAGAGAGAGAGAGAGAGAGAGAGAGAGAGAGAGAGAGAGAGAGAGAGAGAGAGAGAGAGAGAGAGCTCATATTTACTCTCATCACATGAGATAAATATAATATATATATAAATCTAACATCGGAAACGAGTGAGGGAAACAAGAAAACAGGTAGTAAGACATCAAGAGAATGAGAAGAAGCGTTCAACGACTTCTTCCACATCATCTTTTTTACTAACATCGCTTCTCTCAAAAGCACTTGTGATCATGGCCATCATTAGGAAATTACTATTAATATATATATATATATATATATATAATGATGTCGTCGTCTTCACTGATGCGGGATGATAAAAACGACGTCAAATCGTCGGCGTCGGCGGAATCAACGTTTTATGAAAATCAGGTTCTTTTTCAAAAGGAAAAAAGGAAATCGGTGGGGCGAAAATTGTTTCTTCAAAAGTTTTTGTTGTTGTTAGATAGCCGGGGGCTTCTCGAATAACAACAACAACAAAATAAGAAGGAAACGCCCAAGGTCATCGAAAAATTCGGGTCAAAAAGCTAGAATCTCGATCAGGTCACGAGAACCTTGGAGATTCTTCTTCAGAAGAAGAAGAAGAAGGAAAATCGATGACCGAATAATTGAAGCGGAACACACGAACACTGGGGTGTTGACTGAGGATGAATGGGGGAAGGGAGGAACGAGGGAGAATAGGAGAATAGGCAGATAATTACCCACAACCCACAACCCGTTGGAACTTTGGAGATTAAGTTCTCATTAGACTCTGGGGATACGGTAGCTAGATTAAAAGATTCCAGAACTTTCTACCGTAAGAAAAACTGTAATTTCCTTATTAATTTTGGCCTAGTCTAATAAAACGAGCAACTTCAAACCTGCGTAACTAAGCTGCCGTTGAAGCTATCAAAAAATCGTCAACTAACGAAATGAGCAGCTTTTTATGCTTGACATTTTGTTAGTTGGCAGTATTTTGATAGCTTAAACGGAAGTCGAGATATATCGGATTGAAGCAGCTCGTTTTATTAGAATAGGTCAAAATGATTGAGAAAATCGCAGTTTTTCCTATGGTAGAAAGCTCTGGAACTTCTTAATCCAGGTAAAAAGACTCCAAGAATCTAGCTAGACTGCTTAGCTATTCTCAAATGGAGATGACATTGAAAACTCAAATTATTATGCCTCCCATCACCTTGATTCGACAGGTGGTGTCCTTGAAGGGGGGACAAAAAGCAGATGGGTTTGCAGGTTACCCTAATCCGTTCGACAAACTGAGAAAACAAGGACAGCGTCCCGAAAAGGTGCCGAATCTTGATTTTGAGACGATTTTTAAAAAACAAGAAACAAGAAAAGCGTGCCGAAACTGTGCCAAAATAGAGGTTTCTAGCTAGTCAAAAATGAAAATGATAGCTCTCGACTAGCTTTAGTCTAAATTTAGAACGTTTTGATGAAAGACTAAGCTGAGCTAAATGGCTTAATCCTATCATTTTCAGCCATTTAGCAAAGTTTAGCCTAAACCAAAACGCTCCAAATCTAGTCCATGACATAGAACTCGCCGAAATCTATCATTTCCATTTTTGATTAGCCACAAAATCGCTAAAAACGGCACATTTTCAGCACTAAAGGGACTCCCCAGAATCAAAAGCAGATTCTCCAGAAAAAGAGACAAATATCGACTCGGATAGACAGAGAGAGAGAGAGAGAGGGGGAGAGAGAAAGAGAAGGACCTTCTCTTTCTCTCTATTCCTCTTCTTCTCTCCGAAAATGCATGCATGCGCATGGGGGGCGAGAAGAAGAAAAGAGGTATTGGAAAAAGACTATACAGTCTCTTTTCCCTCCAATAGACCAGTTTTTCGGCTGTTTTAGACACAGAAAGAAGAAGGACACATCAGTTGTCTTTTCTCTTCCTTTTTTTTTCGATTGCCTTAGCCTTCAACCAATTTCTATTCATTGTCGTGTGTTCTTCTTCTCATGTAGCAATATAATTGTCCATGTTATTGGAAGAGACCACTTTCGGGAGATCTTTTTTGGAGAAACCTTCAATTGTAGAGCAGTCTAACCGAAATTTAGGCGAAAAAATAGGAAATTGATTAAAAAATCGGAAAAACTATCGAAAAATGTCAAAATTATGAACAGAGCAACCGGAGAAACCTCAGAATTTCAGGCTAGAATTTCTGAAACATACAATTCGGAGATAACAAAATTAGCTAAAAACAAACGAAATCATCAAAACCCGGAAAAGTTCCCATAATTGTGGAAAAATTTATTTCGGAATTACGGGAAAATCTAAAAAGTGGCTGAAAACAAGCTGAGAAATCCACTAAATTAGACCGAAAAGGCAAAAAAGATCCAAAAAATTCGAGAAATAGATAAAAACCCATGTAAAATCGCTAAACAACTACTAGAAAACTAGGCTGGATTCTTTAAAATCTAAAAATTCAAAACAACCCGAAAGTTATTGAAGAGCAACGACAAAAAGCTGAAAAATGACCGAAAATCTCGAAATTTCTTAAAGTTCACCAAAAAAACTTATAAAATCCCCAAAAATAGGCCGAAAAGCTTTAAAATAACTAGAAACCCACCAGAAAATGAACTAAAATTCAATAAAATCCCAAAATAATCGAAAATATTCGAATTATCTGAAAAAAAAGGAACTTGAAAAAGCTGAAAATCCTCATAAAACCATAGAATTCGACCCAATATCCTAGAAATTCCTGGAAAAAAAAATTATGAACTAGAGCTCAGAAAAGTTCCCCGAAAATCGAAAAAAGGATGAAAAACTAGCTGGAAACCTGGAAAAAATCACCAAAAATCATGAAATCGCTAAAAATTTAGTCAAAAAAATTACAAAACTATTTTAAAATCGACCAGAAATCCTGAAAATCCCTGGGAAAAAGACCAGAAAATGGGGGATAATTCGAAAAAATCTCCCCAACCCCGAAAAAAAAATCTAAAAAAAAGGTGAAAAACTAGCTGAAACCGCCAAAAATGGACCAAAAATCTCGAAAACTGCAATATTTGAGCCAAAAATGTCTTCAAAACCCCTAAAAATCGACTAGAAATCTAAAAATCCCGGGAAAAAAGACCAGAAAAATTAGGAAAAATCTCCCCAAAAAACCGAAAAAACCAGAAAAAATCATCGAAATCCATTCCAAACAAAGCGACATCAAACAACCAAAAAAACCGCTCTAAAAATGGCGCCAATAGATTACTGTAGATCAAATTCTGTTTCAATTTCGAAATGAAATTCGAAATAACTAAGCAGGTCTAAAACCCCAAAAAATCAAATTTCCTGTTTTTTTTTCTCGTTTTTTCAGTTAGTTTATACTCAACCCCCGCATTTTTTTCTCATTAAAAAAACAAAATATTAAATTTCAATGACTTTTCTATCTTCTCCTAATAAATATTTATCTTTTTTCTTCTTTTTTTCAATAATGAGCAAGTAAAACGAGTCGAACTCGTCATTCATCTCTTTTCAATGAGAAAAATGGAAAAAAATTAACTCAATTAAACACAAAAAAAACCCATTTAGATGCCCATTTTTTTTTATTTTTCTGGTTGGTGAGAGAAGGGGGGAAATTGTTAAAAAACAAGAAAAACCATAGAATTCATGGAAAAATTGGGGAGGAGGGCGTGGTTTTTTGATGGGGGGAGTCTTTTTCAGAAGGGGAAAAGTTTCGTAGGGGGAAGAATGAAGGCACTTACTTATACACAAAAAGAAGGGGGAAAAAGGCTCAAGAATCGAGTCTCAAAGTCTTTTCTCTCTCTCGTTTTTTTCCTCGAAAAGTTCGAAAACATCTCCGATACCGAATTCAGCGACTTTTCGACCGTTTCTTAGAGCAGATACAATTTTTTTTTGAAGAAGAAAAACGACCCTTTTTGGAAAGTTGGGGGGTAGGGATAAGATTGGGGGAACCAATAGAAAAAATGTGAAAGAAAAAGAAAAAAAAATTAACAGCTAAATATTAGGAAAAAAGAAACAAGAAAAGAAAAAAAAAAGGCGACTATGAAAGGGTTATTTTTGATGGTCAAGATGGGAACCAGGGAGCATTTAAAAACGGGGAGGGTCGGGAGGGAAGGAAGAAGAAAAAACGTGATATTTTGGAAAATGATCATCAGAGGAAGAAAAAGAATATGGATAATTTGGGGGAACGAGTTTTATCAAAAAAAATTCATGGAAAAAGGCTGAAAAAACTCAAATTTTGAGTAAAAAATCAGCAATTTCTCACAAATTTCTTTGATTTGTCGATAGGATTGAAAAAAACAAGCAATAATATCGGAAAACCATAATTAGGGTATACCCAGTGGAAAGAAACACACATATATAAAGAAGGAGCGGGGGATGGGGAGAAGAGAGAAAAAACTTGACATGTTAAGACCGTATCATCAACAACTCGTGTTTCACATATAGGATATATATAGGAGTTTAGCACACAATGCAAAAAAAAATTTGAAAAAAAAACACTTATTTCTCTAATTAAATCTACTTTAAGATGGGGGGAGGAGTCAACAACAACAACAATAATAATAATAATAGAACGATTAACCGATCAATTGTTCCGCCAACGTTTTATCATTGCTCGCCTTCACCGCCTCCATCTCCGAGCGTAATCCGTTCTTAAGCATCTCCTCCTTCATCGAGAGCTCATGGAATTCCCAATTCAGCATATCGACTTTGTTCGTCTCTTCGAGTTCCGCGTCAGTCTGAAACTCATCGTTTAGAAAAAAAAATGAAAAAATGCTTACCCATCGCTTCAAAAATTGCACAAGCAGAGCGTACTTCTTGTTTCCCTCGGTCACCGCCGCCTGGAATGCGGGAAGCATTTCGTTGAGGCTGATCGTCTCCACTTTCGTCTCCTCTATTAAATCGTGACGGACGTGCATTGTGTTCAGGACGACCTCGGCGGTGACTTCCCAGACTTTCGGGTAGTCTTGGTAGAGTTCGGTGTCGACGGCGAATTTGCAGAAGCGGGTTACACTGGAAAATGGTGGAAATTATGAAAATTAGGGGATATTAATCCAAATTTTTTGAGTTTTGGACTCTAAAAGACTCTAAAAGAAGCCGAAAAGAGGAAGAAATACTACTTTTCGTCTATTTTTTTAAAATAAATTCTATTAGAATACGAATTCTTACCCATCAATGAAAGCCTGCTTCTCCACCTTGGACACCAACGACATCCGAAGAGCACAAGCCAACTTCTTCCTCTCATCCTCCTTCATCGCCTTCTCGCTGACAGCTCGAATGATCATCTCGTAGACGATTGTCAGTGTCGGTTTTCCGTACTTCTCCTTGCTCTTATCAACATACTCGCCGAACGAGTCGACCATTTCTTTCAGTGAAAGATCTCCAGTGACGACTTCTTGAATATCCGATTTCACCGTATTCATGATCTTTACTCTCGCCGCCTGTTGCTCCTCGGAAGCCTCCTCGTCAATCTTATCCGGAAGCGAGTTTTGCGATGCGGATCGTCTCGCCGACATCGACATTGGCCCACTGAGCTCCTTGGCAGCAGCCAGAGCGGATTGTCTCTCGTCGGCAGTCGATCTCTTCCGTTGATCGTTCGAATCGCGTCGTTGTCCCCATGCGGATTTTTGTGGCGCTGCTGAGGCGGATTCCGAGGTGTTTCCACCTCCAGACGCTCCCGATTGCCATTCCTTCTTCTTTCCGCCGAGAATCGAGTTGTCTGACATGGCGGACAGCGATATGTTCTTTGGTTGAACGTCTGAAAATGGAGAATATGGAATTTAGAGGGAATCTAGATGAAATTTAAAGAAAAAGGTCAAAAAAGACTTACTTGAAGAGGCAAGCTTGGTATTTGCCGCAGCGGCAGCTCTCTTCTGCTCGGGATGCTGTCTATTCCTATCCAACGAGTTTCTCGATACTGGCAACGGTTTCTTCAGAGAATTACTGTTCGGACGGACGCCACCGTGACGACGATCACGATCACGATCGTATTGATCGCGAGCCTTCTCGTTCTCAATCTTCTCCTGCCGAATGTCCTTGTGAATCTCGTCGATCTTCTTCGGTCCGGATTCGGTGGATTTGCGTGGAATCCATTTCTCTTTTCTCAACTCGATCAAATTCATAATCATGAAACGGATCTTGTTGGTGCATAACGGTTTCGCCGTGTTCAACTTCTCCAACCATTGATCCAGGAAGACGGGCGTCATCTCCTTTGCCTTATCGAGCATCTGCCCAACGGTTTCTATGAGTTGAAGCCCGCAATGAACGGATTCCTCGTCGATATCCTCCTTTTTCAGTGGCTGCTCCTTATCATCAACTTTCTTCGGCAAAATCGATCCGAACAATTCCAACGTGCAAGCCTGGACGATTTTTGTGGAGAGAAGAGTGTTACGGTAGAGATGTCCAATGAACGCCATCACTCCGAACTTTCGCCGTCTGAATTTTTGCTTCTCCTCGATCATCATCGCCTCCCGTTTCACCGGATCCTCCTCCTTCTCGATCACCGCCACCTTCTCCTCGTCGATATCTCTCTTATCTTGGAAGAACGTCTGCGTTCTCGTAAGAATCGTATTTCTGAACGCCGATTTTCCATTGTTCAAGTTGAGCTCATGATTCACTTGAGACTTGCACATTTCTGCGTAGAGAGCACAGAATTTCGGCTCCTCGACGGCCTTATCGAAGACGATTTGGACGACTTGGGCGAGCTGTTTTTCGTTGGAAGAGACGTTAAACGAGATGAATTCTTTGGTGAGTGGTCCTTGTGAAGTAGGTGTTACCTTGTTCATTAGAGCACGCACGTTTTTGCAGACCTTCTGAAAGAAAAAGATTAGGAATAGAAGAAAAAACCCATTTTCAGAAAAACTTACCGCAATCGCCGCCTCCTCCTCCGGCAGACCATCTCCCGCTTTCTGTCGATCCGGCTTCCACGCGTCTTTCGACGATGGCAGCGCGATTCGTTGCATTCTCTCGATGGATTGCCTGACCACTGGCGGACGTTTATTGTGACTTCCACGATCCCTCGGCTGAGCACCACGTCCGGTACCGTCGGTGGTGGTTCGTCCGCGGTAAGACGGACGAGCGTTTCCGCCCTTGTTCACCACCCAGTTCGGCGTGAAATTGGCCTTCTTCTCCGCGACACGCATCGTCTTCAGATCCAATCCGAAATCGGTGAGCTGTGCGGGCGTCAGTGGGCATGGGGTACGCGAGAAGTTCTTCTCGAGCTCTCGAATCGTCACCATGAACGCTCGTCCGAAGACTCCATTGGAGACGTCGGCGTCGCTGCTCTTGATCAACTCGGCAATCTGCTTCTCGAGACTCTCCTCGTGAAGTCGCTTCTTCTCCTTCTCCTCCGCCTCTTTTTGAGCCTTCTCCTCGGCGATCTCTTCTGGAGTCTTTTCGGCAAGCGACTCGGTTTCGGGAGTCTCGACTCGCTCGTCCTCGTCGAATTTATCGTCTTCTACTTCCTCCTTGGATTCCTCTTTTTGAAGGGTTGGAGTGACACGGGCGTCGCTTATCGCCGATACCGATTCGGCGGTTGTGCTGGCTGGAGTAGTGGTTTCTGGGGTTTGTGGGGAGGAGACAGGCGTCAGAACTTCTGGCTCCTTTGGTGTTTCCACTGATTTAACTGGCGCTTCTGGAGTTTTTGGTGGTGCGATGACTTGTGGAGCCACCTGTGGAGCTGGAGCTTGTGGAGCTGGTGCTTGTGGAGCAACGACTTGTGGAGCCACCTGTGGAGGAGCCTGCTGTTGTGGCACTGGATGACTAGACGGATACATCGGCGGGGGAACATTGAAATTGGGAAGATGATGAGCGTTCTCGCCTGTCAACTGTTTCTTCACCTTTTCCAACATCTCCTGATTAATGTGCTCCTTCTTTTTCTCATCCTCCGGAGCCAGTGGCACCTGTGGAGCTACTGGTGGAGGTGGAGCCTGCGGTTGCGGCACGTCGATAGCCTTTTTCGTCGTCGGATCCACAATTTCCAGCACTTTCCGCTGCCTTCTCGGCTCCGGTTGTGCCGGATTTGACATCGTTTGTGGTTGTGGAGTCTGGGAGTAGTTGACTGTGTCTGATTGATACACCGGTGGATGGCCTTGGTATGGTGGATATTGTGGATTGTACATCTGTTGTGGCACGTATTCTTGACGATTATAACCACCACTGTAAGGAAAATTTGGGTTTTTCGGGTGAAATCAAGGGAAAAAACTCACTATTGCTGCTGCTGATGAAGCGGTGGCGGCTGATTATGTTGTGGCTGATAATAATTGTTGTGCTGATTCTGGTACGATTGTCCGTAGAATTGCTGCTGCGGAGGCATCTGATTTGGGCCCATTCTGGGTTGGAAGCTACAAAAATCCCATTTTTTTTCAATTTCCACAAGAAAAATGACTCACTTCATTTGTCCGGGCTGCCCGACATAGGGCTTCACGAACTGTGGCTCCTGTTGCATGGCATTGTGGTCTGAATAGTAGCCTTTAACGGGTAAATAACACTGTCAGTTTAACGGTGACTTACCTGGATTCGGCTTCCCTCTCCCATGCCCCCTACTGGCAACGTTTGACATAATCCGTTGGTTTGAGAAAGAAATCTGGAAAAAAATCGATAAAAATCGGGGGAAAATCGGGGGAAAATCGGGAAGAGAGATGGGAAAGAGAGCGTGTGAACGAGACGAGCGTCGCTGGTGAGAATGAACAGACAACTGGGAAAAAGGGAGGATGGAACAAGGGAAATCGTCGCGTCGCGGTTGCACAACGGTCGGAGGACACCTTATTGGTGTTTAGAATGAGGAAGACTCATTTTCAGCGATTTTAAAGAAAAAATGAGAAAAACAGCGAGAAAAAGATTATTTTTTTGAAAAATTATTGGTTTTTGGTCATTAAAATATGATTTTTAATGCTCTTTTCGAATTTTTTTATTGCGAAATTCCTATCACAAACCGAGTAATCATAACAGGAAGTAAACAAAAAATTAAATATATTTCGCAACCTTTAAACCCAAATTTTCCCCCGAAAAATCCCCCAACCACATAAAAAATCACGCTAAATCCAAAAAAAACCATCGCAAATCTCGAATTTCACCGAAAAAACCGCAAAAAAAAGTGCAAAACGGTCGGTTTTTTACAAAAAATCGATATGAATTTAGGCTGAGCCGAGAGACAATGGGTCTCGCCACGAAAAGTCGTCTCGTCCACTGGCAGCTCGCGTAAATCGACACGACCCTCTCGTTTTCCCACACTATTTCGCCGCTTTTTTGTGTTGCTTGAAGACCGGTTTTGCGGTGATTTGTTGATATTTGTGTACTATAAAATGCGAATAGAATTTCGTGGCAAAAAAAAAATCGAGAAAAATTCCAGAATGGAAGGCGAACCCGCAAAATATTGCAAATTTTGCTTTGGCACCGAGGAAGACAGCGATTTGAGCTTCGTTCACCCTTGTCGCTGTCGTGGATCTATTCATGTGGGGATTTAAATTTATTTCATTATTTCATTAAATAAGAACAATATAAAAATAAAGAGAGTAATTCTAGTGGGTCCATCAACAATGTCTCCATATGTGGTTCGCCAAAGCGAACGCCGTTCAGCAAGTGATGTGTATCCAATGTCAGACGCGTTACCAGAAGCAATTAACACTGAAATCATGGCGTTTCTGGCGAATTCCACGACTAAATATCGATTTTTTCGGGCTACTGGAAATCTCGACAGACTTCTGGATCACTTATCGAACTCTTTGGGGTTTTGTGGGCATGATGAATGGAACAAAGTAGTTTAAATAGAAGAAAATGGTTTTTTTTAGAAGATGATTTACAGGGGTATTTTCCGAGAATTGATTCTTTGCACCATGTGGAAGTGTTTTGTGGCATCTGGAAGAAGGTTTTGCTACTATGGGAATCTCGGATTGCGTCTGGCGTCGGCGATTTTTCGAATTAGTATTGATGATTATGATGAGAGGTTTGTGCCCTTTTAAAAGGTCTTTTTTGGATGAAATTAATGATAAAATGGCTGTTTTTGGGCATTTTTTAATGGAAAATCTGAAAATTTCAGGTATTTTTTGAGTTTTTAACTGAAAAAATCGATTTTTAAGAGATTTAAACCCATTTTTCATGAAAATTCCTGATTTTTTCATATTTTTCAAAAAAAAATTCCAACAAATTGTTGGTTTTAGTGATTTCAAAACGATTTTAAGGCTAAAAATAAGGCAAATTACAGTTTTTAACTTGAAAATCAAGAAAAAACAAGAAAAATCCGGTTTTTCGAAAAAAAAAATTGGGGTTTTTACTTGAAAAACGCTTTATTTTGATTGAAATGGCTATTTTTGGGCATTTTTTAATGGAAAATCTGGAATTTGCGAGTTTTTTAACTGAAAAAAGTGATTTTAACCCATTTTCCACGAAAAATCATGATTTTTCGCGATTTTTCGAAAAAACTCCCAAAAATTGTTGGTTTTAGTGATTTCAAAACGATTTTAAGGCTAAAAATAAGGGAAATTACAGTTTTTAATCTGAAAATCAAGAAAAAACAAGAAAAATCCGGATTTTCATGAAAAAATCGGGTTTTATTCTTGAAAAACGCTTTATTTTTCGAGTTTTTGTATAATTTTTTGCAGCTGCTTGCAGTTCAATTTCGCGAAATTTAGTCAAATTAAGCTTTTTACCCTGAAAAACACTAAAAATCCAAAAAAAAAAACCAAAAAATAAGAAAAAATCACAAAAATACAAGGTTTTCGCCTTTTTTCCTGCTGAAAATCGTTAAATTGTTCCACTTTTTTTCATTTTTAAAATCCATTTCAAAGGTCTATTTTGACTTTGAAAAATAGAGAAAATCTTAACTTTTAGCCCTAAAAACTAAATTTTTTGCTTCAAAAAATATATTTTTCCGTTAAAAATGGCAATTTTCAAGGAAAAAATCGCTAATTTTCCAGAGAATGATGATGAAAAAACTGTCTAAAAAAGCTCTCGAAAACCCTTATTTATCAGTTTTTCCAATAAAAACAACGAAAATAACCTGATTTTATTCATTTTTCACCTAAAAACCGGGTAAAACCCTCTTTTTGAAGCCTAAATATCTGAAACCCCCTCATTTTAAGACCCAAAACTCATTTTCAGTCCGTTATCCCTTGGGCTTCAAATAATTCCTTCAATTTCCTTTTCTACAGCCAAATTTTACTATAAAACAACAATTTTTCTCGATTTCTAACACAAAATAGCCAATTCTACCTGAAAAATACCTTTTTTTTCATCATTTTTTCACCAAAAATCGGGTAAAAACCCCTTTTTTCCATAACAGAATCCCATTTTTCCCTTCCTTCTTCATAATTTTTCAACAATTTCCATTTTCCAGACGTGAAATCAAAGCTCGCCTTCCAACAGACATGAACTGGGAACAAATCAGTCAATCGTCGGTACTTAATAGTCAATAAGATTCTCTCTCATAAGTATTTGCTTTCCTCCTTCTGTGTTCTTCATTTTTCACCCACCCGGTTATCTCTTGCCTTACCTCCTCCTTCTCCTCTTCAACTCAATCGATTTTCGATTCTTTTGTACTTTTTGCTCATTGTTTTTTTTTCGTTCTGTGATTTATTTAAACATTTTCCTTGACGTATCCAAAACCACTAATGAACTTTTTTTTGTAGATTTTAAATTAGAAATTTCTTAGTTTTTTTTAAAACTTATTCTGTGTAAAACAGTTTATACTTTCTTTCGGCTCTTGTGGAGCTTTTTTTTCAGATTTTTTTCCAGAAAATAGAAATTCCAAAAAATAGGTTGATGGCCTAGAAAAATCAGGGTAGGGAAAAGTTAGGCCACTAGTCCTTAACACGAATTTCCAATGAAATTTGTGGTTTTAATGGAGAAATAAGGATTATTTTGGAAACTAAGGATTACTGTAGCTACCGTAATTTTCTTAATATTTTCTTTTTTTTCTTAAATTTGGCTAGGATTACTGTAGCTAACTAATTTAGTTAAATTACATAGTTTTCATGAGGTTTTCAAAAAAAGTTTGGTTTCATTTTACGAGGTTACTGTAACTAATGGACCAGCTCTGCTAGCTTAAAATATCTATATCTCGCTTCCCGTTAGAGATATCAAAAAGTTGTCAACTAACAAAATGTAGCCCTTGTTATGAGCAATATTTCATTAGTTGATCATTTTTTGATAGCTATAACATTTCTCGAGTTACGCGCCTGACAAGACAGCCAACATAGGTAACTAACTTTGAGCGCTTATATCTCGGCTCCCATTAGAGCTAGCAAAAAGTTGTCAACTAATGAAATATAGCCCTTATTGCTGGCTATATTTCATTAGTTGACACTTTTTTGATAGCTTTTATGGGAAGCGAGATAAAAGCGTTTCAAATTAGGTACCTCTAACAAAAAGATAACATTTTGCTAAAACGCTTATATCTTTTTTCCTAGCGGAGCTAGCAAAAAGTCGTTAACTAACAAAATGGAGCCCTTATCAAGAGCAATTTTTCATTAGTTGACACTTTTTTGATAGCTCTTAAACTAGCCGAGTTATAAGCGTTTGAAGTTGCGCGTCCCTAAAGGGAGGCTTTCTCTGCGTCTCCCTCAAACGCTCATATCTCGCCTCTCCTTATAGCTATCAAAAAACTTCCAACTAACAAAATGCGCAGAATTTCTAGCTTTACATTTTTCCAGTTGATCATTTTCCGCTATCTCTCACCTCTATCGAGATACAGTAACCCAAAAAAAGCTTCCAGATGTCCTTCTCCTCAATCAAACACCGTGTCCAACAACTCTACTGGACCATCATCGACCACCCATTCGATTCCATGGAATCCATTCTAGCTATCGTAATCCCCCTGATTCTCGTAGTTCTAATGTTCCAATGGCGTGTTAAACAATCCATGAAAAAGCAGAAACGGATTCAGAATCGGCGAGATAAGCTGTTGAAGAAGTTGAATGATGTGAAGAAAAATGGGGAGGAAGAGGAGGATGACGTCGTTCAGCAAGCCATTAAACTTATGGAGCAGAAGGCGAAAAAGTTGAATTAAGCTATTGTTTTAAAAAAAAATATTTTAAAAATAAAGACTAAGCATAATTGTTTTATTTTGGATCTCTCTAATATTATTATTTTTATTATTATTGTTGGAAATAATTTTTTTTTTCTAATAAACATTTTCCTTTTTTCCAGAAAGAACAATGAAATATAAATACCGAAAAATAATAGAGTTGAGCGACGGAAACAAGGTACGTTGCATTTTTGATGAGATGAGAAATAGTGTGGGGAAGGTGGAGGGCGTTAGACAGACGACAATTGAGGAATAGAAGAAGGAAAAGTTTTGAAGGTGAAATTGATACTTTTTTTTTTATTTTTCTTGGGTTTCTGTCTTTTTAATATAAGGGCACCTTTTTTAAGGGAGGTTACTACTAGGGTTACTGTAGTTTTTCTAAATATCTTTCGTTTTCGTGGCGAGACCCAAAAACCCGAAAAATTCCAAATATTTCATGATTATACTCATTCGAACCGACTTTTCGCGCTGATCTCGAATATCCAAATTTCAAAGTTTAAAACTTAGAATTGACAGGGTTACTGTAGTTTTTGTATTTTCGAGGTGGGTCCCAAAAACCCATAAATTCCAATATTTATCATGAGTATAGTCATTCGAACCTGCTTAACGCGCTGATCTCGAATATCCAAATTTCAAAGCTTAAAACCTAAAATTGACAGAGTTACGGTATTTTTTGTATTTTCATGGCAAGACATAAAAATCGCGCGATATTTCAAAATAACGCTTTTTTTAAAATATTTTTCTGAACCGGCTTGACGCGCTGATCTAGTTAAGATTATTCGAATTTTTAGTATAGACTTAGTAACTCTTTTGAACTCACTTTTAAGTTTGCTAAGCTAAGCTAGCTACTAAGCGATGAAGCTGCGTTCTAATTAGCTTTTAGTATTTTTTTTTAATGCTATCGGACAGCTAAATTGAGGGCCTAGCTATTTCAGGTACGCTAAGTCACTACCTGATTAGCACCGATCAATCAACTAACAACTATTAATAGCAACCGGGCTCCACTGCAACATGAAATTTAACTGCGTACTTTTCCACTGAGTATCAAACGTGACTAACCTTGTAAATCGGCCTTACTTGGAGCTGTGTTTACAGAAAAAAGTGCTTCAATTTGCGCTTAGGCTCTTATACGCTAAGTCACTAACACTTTAGTACCAAGCAATTAATTAAGTTGCGTACTACTGCTAACTAAAATTTGGCTACTTACATTTTGACTGAGTACTAAACTTAGCTAACCTTTGAACTTAACCTTCTTTAACCTTAAGCTAACCTTAAGCAACTAACTTTATCATCAAATTTTAAGCTGCACTTCCAAAAAAAATACTAAAATACTAAAAATGACTTACACATACAGATAACTTACATTTGATACTCAGTCAACCTAGCAGTCAATCTGCAATCAGGGCGCAAATTCAAACTTAGTTATAAAATTAATTTTAGTACTCAATCAGCTCGAAGTTAGTTACCCTGCTAAGCTCCGAAGTCTACCTAAACTCGATCTGCATGCTTCTAGCTCTAGACCTCTACTACTAGGCTAGCTCAGACCCAAAAAAATGTCATTAAAATCCCCCTTCTCCTCTCTTTTTTCCTCCCTAAGACACCAAGGCATAATTAGGTCCCCACCACTATTATATCAAAAATTCAGTCATCTTTTTTCTCTTCTCCACTCAATCCAATTAGTATTTTTATGTCTGCACCCTCCCACTTCCTTACGACCTCTTTTTGGAATATTTTAATAAGCTCCACGGCTAGCCCATTCCCTTATCCCTTGATCCTCCTTTAAAAAAATGACCGTTGAGGACCCATCAAAAGTTCAGATGTTATCCGCCACTAGCAAGGATAAGAAAACAGCTACCGAACGGAGTCTCGTCGAGAAATATGTGAGTTCCTAAAGCTTCATCCTTAGCCCAAACTAAGCCCCTTCCAGCACCTCGGCCCCTTGGCCCTTCACACCGGACTAGTTCTAAGCTGTGTCACCTACGCACTGGGCGGAGCCTATCTATTCCTCTCCATTGAACGTCCAGAGGAATTGAAGCGGCGCGAGAGGGCGCTAAGTCAATTTCAAGCGATTAAGGAGCAGTTTATGGGGAATATTAGTGGGGGGACGAGTCCAGAAATTATATTGGATAATTACACGAAAAAACTAATGTATATGTTGGAAGACGCACATAATGCACATGCTTTTGAGCATTTTTATACCGGGGAGCCAAGGGATATGTGGACTTTTTCATCGGCTTTGGTTTTTACTACGACTACAGTAATACCAGTTGGTAAGTCTTTTTTTCCCTTTTAGGCTTGGTCGTTTAGGCTTAGCCTTTAAGCTTAGCCCAAGCCTTTTTTCACCTTTCGGGAGGCTTAGTCGGCTTTAAAATCCATTTTTTTAAGGGTACGGCTACGTATTCCCTGTATCGGCTTACGGTAGGATGTGCTTGGTGGCTTATGCTCTTTTGGGGATCCCGTTGACATTGGTGACTATGGCGGATACGGGCAAGTTTGCGGCACAGATTGTGACTAGATGGTTTGGGGAGGTGAGTTAGGTATAGTATTGTAGTAAGGACCGTAGTAGCGTAGTACTTTAGTATGACCTTAACACCTTAACGTCATACTTAAGGTCATATTACCTTTAGAACCTTAGTATTACCGTAGTACCTAAATATTAACTTAATATGTAGTTTAGTATTACCGTAGTATCTTAGTGTTACCGTAGTACCATAGTATTACCTTAGTACCTTAGTATCACCTTAGTACCTTAGTACTACCCTAGTACCATAGTACTATCCTAGTACCTTAGTATCACGTTAGAACCTTAGTACTACCTTAGTACCTTAGTATTACCGTAGTAGCTTACTTTTAAAAGTACCGTAGTACTTTAGTATTGTCTTAGTATCTTAGTGTTACCGTAATCCCTTAACTCTTATCTTCCAGAACATGGCTATTCCCGCTGTCATCTTCGTCTGCCTCCTCTTCGCCTACCCCTTAATCGTTGGCTATATTCTCTGCGCAACCTCAAACATCACTTTCCTGGATTCAGTCTATTTCTCCCTAACCTCCATATTCACCATTGGCTTTGGCGATCTTACAGTAATCCCTTTCCCCCCCCCCTTGACTCTACTAAAAAAAAAAGAGAATTTCAGCCGGATATGAACGTGATCCATATGGTTGTCTTCCTAGCCGTTGGCGTTATCCTTGTCACCATAACCTTGGACATTGTCGCCGCCGAAATGATCGATAGGGTCCATTACATGGGAAGACACGTTGGGAAGGCTAAGCAGTTAGCCGGGAAGATGTTTCAATTGGCACAATCATTGAATATGAAACAGGGATTAGTATCAGGTGTCGGGCAATTACACGCCTTGGCCAGGTTTGGAATGTTGGTCAATATTGGGAAGGAAGGTGTCGAGGAGAGGGAGGTGGTGAGTTTTTTTTCGTGAAATTAAAGAAAAACGGGTACCGGGGTGTGCCAAGCCGTGCGATGGTGTGTCGGGAGTGTGCCAGCGTGTGCCAAGGTGTGCCAGGTTGTACTAAGCTTAGCTAAGTCTAGCTAAGCCTTGCTAAGCTCAAAAGCTCTTAAAAATCGTCAAAATGCCTTTAAAACCCGGCTAAGCACTATATAAAAAAGTTGAAAACCCATGCCGAGCTGTGCCAGACCTAGCTATACCATGCCCTAGTCATGCCCAGCTTAGCTAAGCCTTCCCTAGCTGTTCCAAGCGTTGCCAAGCCGCGAGAAGCCTTTTTAAGCGTTTTCGAACTGTGCCAAGCCTTGCCCAACCTAGCTAGACCATGCTAAGCTTCCCTGAACCTATCTCGGCTTCAAAAACACAATGAATAAGCCCAGAAGCCCGAGATAGGTTAAAAAATCGGCTAAGGATCCTTAAACCCCGGCTAAGCACTACAAAAAAGTCGAAAATCCGTGCCGAGCTGTGCCAGACCTAGCTATACCATTGCCAGGCTGTATTGAGCCTTGCTAGGCTGCGCCAAGCCGTGCCAAGCCTAGCCAAACCTTGGCAGGCTGTGCAACACCTTGCCGGGCCGTGCCGAGCCTTGTCAATCCTTTCCCAGCTGTACCAAGGCTAGCTAAGCCGCGCCAAGCCGTGCCGAGCCTTGCCGCGCTCTCTCCCACTCCCTCCAACCTCATTTTCCAGACCGACGACGGCATCATCGCCTTCTCGCCTGACGTCATGGATGGCCTAGACTTTGTCGACACCCTCTCAATCTACAGCCGCCGAAGTAGACACTCGGCAGGGAACTCCGCCAGGAACCTCTTTTTGTCTTGAAAATTGAATTTTCTTTGAATTTAATATAAATATATTATTTTTTGGATCCTGAATAAATCCATTGTCTTCCCTTAGAAGACGTCATTCCAAGAAAAATGTTCAGAATTTTTTTTCCCGAAAAAATTCAATTTTCTTCATTTTATTCATTTTTTTTCTTCTTCCAGTGGTATTGATGAAAACTAGAGGAATTCGATTTCGGCGCCAATTTTTTTTCATTTTTTATCCGAATGTGTATTTTGGTCTATTTAGTTTGGAGATATTCGTTCTTGCTAAGGTATTGCAGAAAAGATAAGATATTTGGAAGGTTAGTCATTATTTTTGAAAAAATTTAAGAGTGATTTTTTTGGATAATGTTGAATTTTTTGATTTTTAATGTTTTTAATCAAAAATAAGTGTACCGAGGTGTGCCGAGTCGTGCCATAGGTTTGCTTAACTATTTTAGCGAATTTTCCGGACAGTTTTCAATCTCACGTTATTTTAAGGTTTTAACAGGGCTGTTCAAAGCGAAGGCCGGCCTCGGCCCGGCCCTGAAAAATTCTCGCTGAGGCCGAGGCCGCAGTAATTGCGCTCTATTGAAAAAAAGCCTCGAAGGCCTCGGCCGGCCCTCGAGGCCTCAACTTTTAAAAGATTTATAGCGAAACAGCGAATTTCATCGGAAAAAAGCAAAAAATGAGAATTTTTCAGATTTCTTTCACCAAAAAGGTGATTTGACAAGAAAAGTGAATTATTTGTGTCAGTATTTCTTCAAATAATCGTTTAAATCTGATTTGAATTGGTTTTTTTTTTCGTGTTTCAGTTTCTCAGTATTTTTATTGAGTGCTAAACCGGAATTTGTGAGAAAACAAAGAGGAAATTAAAGTAATTATATAATACTTCCAAAAAACTACAGAAGAAAATGCCGAATTTGTTCGAAAGAAAATTCGTTCAACGAATTTTCGTTTATCAATACTAAATTGCTTCGTTGAGTTTGTAAAAAAAATGCTTAATGAATTTTCTTTACTATAGAGAAATAGTGTTTTTGTCGAAAAAAACATCAAATTTTTACTTTTATTTTTTTAAACCGTGTTTCAGGAAAACCGCCGGAAAACGAATATTCGAGGCAATTGAAAGTGCTCGATAAAACTGAATTTCACATAAAAATGTTCGTTACAAATGGAAACCTGAAAAATTCTCATTTTTTGCTTTTTCCCGATGAAATTCGCTGTTTCGCTATAAATCTTTTAAAAGTTGAGGCCTCGAGGGCCGGCCGAGGCCTTCGAGGCTTTTTTTCAATAGAGCGCAATTACTGCGGCCTCGGCCTTGCGTTTTTGCTTTCGGCCTCGAGGCCGCCGAGGCCGGCCTTTTGAACAGCCCTGGGTTTTAACTATCTGTCTCAGCTTATTTTTGCAAGTATTTTTAGTAAATCTACCAAACCTTGGTTTTTTTCACTGTTTTCGATTGTTTTGGGCTTGATTAAGTTTTTTGAACTATTTTACAGCTATTCACATCCTATTTGAAACATTTAGATCATTTCTAGCCAAAGTACCGTAATTTCCGTACTGGCAGTTTTACTAACTTTTGTTCAAAGCAGCTATATCTCGGTTCTCATTAGAGCTATCAAAAAGTTGTCAATTGACAAAATGTAGCCCTTGTTATGAACATTATTTCATTAGTTGACACTTTTTTGATAGCTCCAACGAGAATCTAGTTATGAGCGCTTGAAATGGTTTACTACTATCTAGAAGCTATCACTTTGTTGAAACGCTTATATCTCGCTTCCCATTAGAGCTATCAAAAAGTTGTCAACTAATGAAATGTAGCGCTTATAACGAGCAATATTTTGTTAGTCAACACTTTTTTGATAACTCTCATGGTTCTCGAGATATATCCGGTCAAAAATTAGTTGCAATGAATTTTGACTATTTCAAATTTTTTTCTGATTTCAGTCATTTTTCTTTTTTTTCCTGAATTTTTAACTCAATTTCTTGTCAATTCAGACTTTTTTCGAACTGTTTCTAACTAATTCACAACAAATTCCAGATATTTATTTTTAAAAATTATCATTACAAAAATTCAGTATATTCCAAAAAAAAAAAGATTGAAAAACAATATGGGATTTTTAAAAAAAACACAGTAGGAAAATAAAAAAAAATCGGTGTGGCAATACTTGTTTAGAGAGAATCGAATCAAAAAGACGACAAGAATAAAGATAACCCAGTATTAAGTACAAAAAAATTCAAAAATTCCAAGAAAAATTACAAAGAGATCCCCATTTGTTCTGAATTCAGTGGAAAAAACGTGCCGGGGTGTGCCAAATGAAGACTTGAAAAGGTTGAAAAACTGAAAAATTGGAAAATTAGAGCTAAATTTAATGAAAACTCGAAAAAATTATTGGTTTTTCAAAACCTTTATATTTCATTTGCCGTTAAAGCTATCAAAAAATGCTCAACTACAAAATTGCTCAGCACAAAAAACTGCGTATTTTGTCTGTTGAAAGTGTTTTGATATCTCTAACAGGTAGCGAGTTATAAGCGTTTGAAGTTGCGCGCCCCCCAAAAGAGAGCGCAGACAGTAAGAGCGCTCTCTCCTAGGCGGCGCTCCAACTTCAAACCCCTGTAACTCGCTTAGTTCAAAAGCTATCAAAAAACTGTCAACTAACAAAATATGCAACTTGACAAGCTCTACATTTCACTAGTTGACCATTTTTTTTTTATCTCTCACCAGAACCGAGATATCCTTGCTTACCAAAATCATTGCCTTCCAAATCGAAACTGCGTAGTTCTCCTCGGCGGCTCCTGCTCCACAATTCTCTGCACTCTATCTCTCGGCACCGGTTGCTCATCATTAACCACAAGGGTGATCCGATTCACTCTTCCTCTCGCTGACTCCACCGCCTCCATCTCCTCATTTCTCCGCTTCTCCTCCTCAACCTCTCTTCTCAAATCATCCACGTTGAATGGCCCTTTCGAAAATGGTTTACGCGGAAACCAATTCCGATTTTTCAGATCTACCAAATCCTTGAAATCGCGTCGATTAGCGGGTGAGAGTTCTTGAATCCGATAGCTAATCACTAGGAACCAATGGGACCAGACCTCCTCCTCAAACACCTCCTCGCTTAGATATCCCGTTTTATCAATCAAAAAAATCGCCCTTGACACCCTCGTCTGATCCAAATATCCATCTTGAAACGATTCTTGAATCGTCTCTCTGATACAATGTCTTAACACGGTCAAATTGAACATTCGACTCTTATAAACATTTCCAATGAATGTTAAGACGGCACGGTGCCAATACTCTTCCATATACACTCTATTCAAAAATAAAGTCCTCACGCCAACGATAAACTCAGTGCGGATTTGTGACGTCACTGCCGAGGGGTTGGAGGCGCGCTCGTTGTCCACGAGGAGTTCACAGAGTTCCACGTAGACTCCGGAGATTTTCGAGTCCGTCACACATTTCTTTAGGAGGAATTGGATGATGCGGCTGGCGAAAGCGGGGTTCTCGTGGATATTGTAGGCGGAGATTTCTGGTATTAGTTGATTCTTGTTGTTTAGGGTGAGTTTGTTGAGGCGGCACAGGATCTGGAAGGAAGATTGGGTTAGAATGGTGGGGCACGATGCGGCACGGTTGGGAAAGGCTGGGCAAGGCTGGGCAAGGCTGGGCAAGGCTGGGCAAGGCTGGACAAGGCTGGGCAAGGCTGGGCAAGGCTGGGCAAGGCTGGGCAAGGTTGGGCAAGGCTGGGCAAGGCTGGGCAAGGCTGGGCAAGGTTGGGCAAGGCTGGGCAAGGTTGGGCAAGGCTGGGCAAGGCTGGGCACAGTCCGGCACACCATTGGCTCGACTTGGCTTGGCTTAGCTAAGCTTGGCTAGGCTTGGTTAGGCGTAGCAAGAAACGGCACAGTTCGGCACACACCGGCACGGTCAGAAGCCTATTTCAGGGCTATTTTAGCCATTTTAAGCCATTTTTCCGGCATTTTCAAGCCAAAGTCGGCTAAAAAGCCTTGGTTAAGCTTAGTAAGGGCTGGCAAGGCTTGGCAAGGTTCGGAAAGACTCGGCAAAGCTTAGCACGACTCGGCACAGTCCGGCACACCCTTGACTCCGCTCAAAAACTATTTTAAACCTATTTTAGCCATTTTAAGCCACTTTTTTGAAGTCAAAAGCGAGCCAAAATTGCCTAAAAAGGCTTGGCACAGCACGGCACGGCCTGACACGCATTGACACGGTCCAAAGTCTATTTTAAAGATATAGGATTAGGAAGAATTGGCAAGGCTCGGCAAAGTCCGGCACACCATTGTCTAAGCTTGGCAAAGCTGGGCAAGGCTCGGCAAGACTCGGCAAGGCTTGGCACGGTCTGGTACAGCTTGGTAAGGCTCAAAAGCTAATTTATGGCTGTTTTAGCCATTTTAAGCCTCTTTTTCGACGTTTTCAAGTCAAAATCGGTTAAAAAGGCTCGGCACAGCTCGGCACGCCTCGGCACAGTCCCGCACAATTTCTTACCCCTTTCGAACTAACCTGACTAAAAATCTCCTCATCCGGATTGGCCAGTCGCTCCTCCACCATTTTCTGTCTGATGAGACGCCACGGCTTGCCAAGTTTTTTCTGAAAAAATTATTTTTTTTAAAGGTTACGGCACGGTTCGGCACACCACGGCACCCTAAAAATCACCTTTCGATCTTCTCGAAGCAATTTCAATTTCTCCAATTTCTTATCAGAAACCGTACACGGACCCGGATTTTCACGAACTGATAATATGAAGTCTCGATCGTAGGTTAAGGCGATCAAATCGGTGGGAATGGGCTGTGCTGGTGGAATATTGGCATCGGCAGGGAGAACAACATAGGATGGCTGCAAAAAAAATTATTGATTTTTTTCTAGTTAAAATAGCTTAAAATAGCTTTAAAATGGTGCTAAAATCGTGAAAAACTGATTTATGAAAATCGGTAAAAATTAGTGAAAAATCCAAAAATTTCAACTTTTTCAAAACTCATAAAATCCTTAAAATTTAAGTTATAATGACCTAAAAATGATGGATTTGGCTTGAAATAGGTTGAAAATGAATGAAAAATGAGTCAAAAGGTCAAAATTGTCAAAATGATCGGAAAGTTAAAATGATATTAAAATGGTTCTAACTTCTAAGGCTTATAACTCAGTTTCCATTAGCGCTATCAAAAAACTTTCAACTAATGAAATGTAGCCCTTATTAAGCTTAACATTTCATTAGTTGATACTTTTTTGATTGCTTTCACGGGAGCCGAGATCCAAGCGTTTGAAGTTGAGTACCACCCCAGAGACCAAAAATTGTTTTATTGCAACTTCAAACTCCTGTATCTCGCTTGTGGTTAGAGCTATCAAAAAAGTGTCAACTAATGAAATGTAGTCCTTGTTAAGGGAAATATTTTGTTAGTTGACACTTTTTTGCTAACTATCACGAGAGCCGAGATACATGCGTTTTAAAAATAGGTGATGTGCGCTCTCAAAATCTAGCCTAACTTTGAACCCTCATATCTTGGCTACTTTAAGAGCAATCAAAAAACTTTCAACTAATCAAATATAGCCCATATAAAGAGCTATATTTTATTAGTAAACACTTTTCTGATAACTCTAATGAGAACTGAGTTATAGGCTCTAGGAATTAGGACCAAGTTTAATGGTCATAATTCAAAATTTTAGGGATTTTTTAAAAGATTTCTTTTTTTTTTTTGAACACACTTACCCTGGGTTCAGTAACCCTGTTTGCACCACTTCCTCTCGCTCCCCTCTGCCTTCTCTTCTCATATTCTTTAAAACCGAGTAGTCTTAACTCATCTAATTGATCCAAAATGAGACATTCGCTTTTTGAATTTTGACGAATCGAAATCATAGCGTCCCTGGAGTAGATTCGGGATTCCATTTCGGTTGGGTTCAGTTCTAGTAGAGAATGATACGGATCGGCTGAGTTGGATGGGATGTCAGATGACAAGTCGGTGGTGGTAACCTGAAAATTTTTTTGTTTGAAAAGTTGTAAAAAACCCATTAAATTAGCTAATTTTCACTTAAAAACTGATAAAAATAGTCTAAACTTGATGACAATTGATTTCTCAAAATTGGTCTAAAATTGGTCAAAAATCCATGTTTTGGATTTTTCGAAAATTCATAAAACTCTTAAAAATCTATCTCAGGTAGACCCGAAAACGCTGATTTTGACTTAAAATAGGCTAAAAATGGTATAAAACTAGTCTGAAATCCTTATAATTTACTTAAAATGGTCTCAAATCAAAGTGAAAAAGTTAAGCATTTTCAAAAAATTCAAAGTTGTCAAAAATCGGTTGAATCCTGTCTAGAAATACCTAAAAACC
The DNA here is from genome assembly GCA_963932035.1 of Caenorhabditis wallacei. Lineage (NCBI taxonomy): Eukaryota > Metazoa > Nematoda > Chromadorea > Rhabditida > Rhabditidae > Caenorhabditis > Caenorhabditis wallacei. The sequence continues at coordinate 1,749,403 of OZ009934.1, forward strand.
TTAAAATTAGCTTGAAATTGCCTAAATTCAGTAGGAAAATAGGCTGAAAAAAGCTTAAAATTGACCTAGGATGGTCCCAAATTGAACCAAATTTTCGAATTTTTCAAAAATTTCAAACTTGCGAGGAACTATCAAAAGTTGTTTAAAACTACTTAAAATCGCTAAATATAGCTTAAAATCACCTGGATTTATCAGAAAAATAGGCTAAAAATGCTTAAAATTTACCTAAAATTGTCCCAAATTAGTCAAAATGTAGATTCTTTTGAAATTTTAAAAACTCTTGAATATTGTCTAAAACAGCCTGAAGACTTAAAAAAATAGTCGAAAAAAGGTAAATTTAATAGAAAAATAGGCTGAAAATGCTTAAAATTGACCTAAAATGGTATTAAAAAAGCGCCAAAATCCTGGAAATTTTCGAAATCTTAAAAAAATTCAAAAATGGTCAAAAACGTATTAAACCCCATCTAAAATACAAAAAAAACGTAAAATTACCTTAAATTGATACTAAATTCGTCTGAAACCTGTTTAAAATGACCCAAAACCTTAGTAATTAGGTGGGAATGAGCCTAACCAAAAATACATTTTTCAATTACCGTAACCTCTTTTTTAGTTAGACAGAAAATTCAAAAAATTTTCAAAAAAAGTCCTAGTTAAGCCCCGCCCCTTTTCAACTTACCTCTTCTTCATTCTCCATCAAATTCTCCTCCACCACCTCATCATCCCAATTATAAGTTGGTTTCTGGTCATCATTATCGGTAGCCTTGATCTTATCCACTGCTTCAGTAGAACTAGATGTTGGATCCACGTTTTCAGTCATTTTACCTGAAAATTCAAGAAAAAATGAGTAAAAAAACGGTTAAAATCGCTTAAAATTGTGAAAAATAAGGTTAAACTTACAAAAATGGTCGATTTGAAAATTCAAGAAAAAAATTATTTTTTTTTAAACTTAGACTTAAAATTTTCCATTTTAAAAAACCTTAACCAACTAAAAGAAAACCAAACTTAAACTTCGAAAAAAGCAAATACAAGCGGAAAACATAGAGAAAAGAGAGCGAGAGTGTGAAAGGAAGAGAGTACTTTCGAAACGTGATAGGAAGACGTGAGAGACGCAGAGATAAAAAGAGGGGTGTGGATTGAAGAAGAAGAGAGAAGACAATTGGTGGTGTAACAATTGGGATGCCTTCTGACCTACCCCTTCTGGGAAGAAAAAGGATTAGGCAGATAGATATACTAAAAATGGATTATAGACCTACAGTACCCTATGTTTTGATGTATAATAGCACTTAAAGTGAACGGCCTTTTTTTATAGGTATTAGATACTTTATTTAAGTACTTTTTCGAGTGATAAAAAGCGACAACTAGATTAAGATGTATCTAGTGGACTGTCGTCTATGACAAATAATCATGGTAAAAAAGTTCTAGGTCTTATAACTCAGCTCCCGTTAAAGATATCAAAAAAGTGTCAACTAATGAAATGTTTAGCTTAACAAGGGCTATATTTCATTAGTTGACACTTTTTTGATATCTCTAATGGGAACTGAGATATAAGCATTTAAAGGGAGACGCAGAGATAGCCCAAGGCGAGGGCGACTGCGCGCTTTCATTTTAAAACGACTATAACTCAGTTCTCGTTAGAGATATCAAAAAAGTGTTGACCAAAGAAATATAGAGCTTAAAAAGGGCTACATTTTATTAGTTGGAAGTTTTTTGATAGCTTTAAGGAGAGCCGAGATATAAGCATTTGAAGGGAGACGCAGAGATTATTTTGAAACGACTATAACTCAGTTCCCGTTAGAGATATCAAAAAAGTTGTCAACTAACAAAATGTAGCCCTTATTATGAGCTATATTTCATTAGTTGACAATTTTTAGATAGCTCTAATGGGAACTGAGTTATAGGCTCTAGAACTTGGAACTTTGTTAGCATCCTTAGTTGTGCCTACATTTTGTATACAGTAGATTGTAAATTTTGAAAACTACAGTAGTATGAACATTTTATAAAATGCAAATGCGCTCCATTGATAAAAGTTAGTTAAATTGTTAAATTCCAAAAGTTTTTAGCTTCTTCTAAAATGTATACAGTACTTTTATACTACCATACTGCTTACCAATAGCTTATCACCTTCTTTTTGAAAGTTTGACGGCAAAATTAGATAAATTTAGCTAAAAACTGTTGAAAAATGTCCCAAATCAATCAAACTAACTTTTATCAATAGAGCGCAATTGCTAAACTTAACCTTGAATTCCTGCTATGACTAAAAGCCAAGTAATGACCATGACTGAACTTAAAGTACACTTTTCTAGATCTTTATCAAATGATCATGGTCAAAATGATGCAAATACGCGATAAGAAGTCTAAAGGGGGGTTTTCAGAGAATAACAGACGTAAAGATATGAATTATGAGCCAAAGGTGATAATTAAGAATCTCTAGGGACTGGGATACCTTGTGACTAGTCATATATATGTTTTACTTATATGTTTTAACATTTGATACTCAGCCAACAAAATTAAAAGTAGCCAAATATTTTTGGGACAGTAGGTCATCATAAAAAATGTGACTACCGTAGTCTTAACTATGTACCGTATTCTTAGCTACCCAAAAAGAGCATGTACTTATCAACTGATAACGAAACAAACCTATCAGGTCGATAGAACATCGAGTTAGAAAGCCACGACACTCCTATCGTGTGCAAGCGGTTTTTGATAGCATCGCGGGCAGGTACAAAACGAAATAGTGTAGAAACTACGGATGATTAGAGAAAAATGTGATAGTTTATGGCTCCGAACTGGGTGATAAACTAGGGGGAAACTGTTGAATTATGTGGTCAAGGTAAAACTTCAACACTTTTTTTTAGGTGACAAGTACAATATTGTGGAGGAAATCAAAAAAAAAAAATGAAAAAATTCTATGAAAAAGGACATAAGTACAATTTAAGTATCCCTTAGCAACGCTGGTTACCAGGTAACCAGCAAAGTTTGTTGTTGTACTTTCTAGAAAGTAAGGTAACTTAAAAAGGACTCTATCTCAGTTGACCTTAGAGATAGCAGAAAATAGTCAACTACAAAGTTGTTCAACATGAAAAGCTGCACATTTCATTAGTTGACCACTTTTTGATATCTCTAACGGGAAGGGAGTTATAGGGGTTTGAAGTTGCGTGTCCCGCCTTTTCTCTGCGTCTCTCTCGAGCGGTACCTAACTTCAAACGCCTGTATCTCGCTTCTCGTTAGAGATATCAAAAAGTTGTCAACTAATGAAATATGCAGCTTGACAAGCTCTACATTTTACTAGTTGATCACTTTTTGTTATCTCTAACCTGAACCGAGTTATACCCCTTTAAATAGACTGCACCTTAAATGCCTTGCCGAATTTCTTTGCATTTGTAAATTGTGTATATTTTCTATATAAAATCACTTTCCAACTACAATTTTTATATTTTTATTTGTGTTTTTTCAAACTCAGCTAAAAAGCCCTTTATCTGATCATATATATTGACATATGTGTGCTCTCTCAACTGGAAGACATTTTTATTCATGCACATATTTTTTTTCTTAATAAACCACATGTTATACATGAGAATGCAAAGAAAAAAAGCTGTTCTAGAAAAAAAATTCGAATTTTTTGAAATTAGATCTTGGCTAGGCTTGGCTAGGCTTGGCTAGGCTGGGCTAGGCTTGGCTAGGCTTGGCTAGGCTGGGCAAGGCTGTGCAAGGCTGTGCAAGGCTGTGGCAAGACTTCGCACACCACGGCACACACCGGCACGGTCAGAAGCCTATTTCAGGGCTATTTTAGTCATTTTGAGCCTCTTTTTCGACGTTTTACAGTCAAACTCGGCTTGGCAGAACTGGGCAAGCCTTGTCACAGTCCGGCCCACCTTAGCACAGCTTGGCACAGCTCGGCACAGTCCCGCACAATTTCTTGGCTGAGCTTGGCTTGGCTAGGCTTGTCCCTTGATTTTTGTTCCTTTAAAACCTATTTTCTAGGGTTCCCATTCCGGGATTTACTAATCCGAAAATCCTAAATTTTTTTTTTTGGTCCCATGTCAAAAACAGGGTCCTTCTCCCCCCTAAAATTCTTAGTCCATTGTCTTCTTTGTATATAAAAAAGTAATATTTTTCTTTTCCTTCTTCCCCCTTCCTTCCATCATCTAAAAATTCAGATGATGATGGAGCATTAGAGCGTGTAAATTTCGCCCACCTCCCTTATTTTCTCTCTCTCTCTCTCTCTCTCTCTCTCTCTCTCTCTCTCTCTCTCTCTCTCTCTCTCTCTCTCTTTCTTTCATTCTTATGTCTACTAACCACCACTAAAAAGTTTTTTTTCTATTTTTCAGACTTCCTCCTCCCTTGTTTCTATGCTTTCTACTACTATTGCCAAGGAACCAATTATTATTGAGAAATATTGCTTTTTCACGTGAGTTACTTTCTCTATTAGGTTAGGGGGGATTACTGGATATAGCTGTGTTGGTTAGGGTACTAGGTCTGTAAAAAAAATGTTCTGAAAATGTATATTTTAATGTAGTTAAAAATCCTTAAACAAGAAAATACTATAGAATAGCCTAAACAGCTAATATAGATTTGTTAGGCATGTTTAAACTAATATAACTTGCTTCTGGTTACCGCTATCAAAAAATGGTCAACTAACAAAATGTAGAGCTTATCAAACTGCACATTTCATTAGTTGACAACTTTTTGATAGCTCTTAAACTAAGCGAGTTACAGCCGCTTAAAGCCAGAGAGAGACGCAGAGAAGGCGGCGAGGCTAGAGCGCTCTAACTGTCTGCACCCTGTCTCCCTAGGCGCAACTTCAACCGCCTGTATCTCGCTTTTTGTTAGAGATATCAAAAAGTTGTCAACTAATGAAATATGCAGTTTAATAAGCTCTACATTTTGTTAGTTGACCATTTTTTGATAGCTCTAATGGAAATCGAGATATAGGCGTTTTAACAGACAATACACACTTTAAAGCGGGCTCAGAATTCCTAACTTTTCCAAAAGATCAGAAATTCATTTGGACACCACAAAAAATATATAATTTCTCTCATAATTATTTTTCCAGAATGACTCTCTCCCCGGAGACTCTACTCGTCGTCCTGGCCATCGCCATGTGTTCTCTTCTTCTCCTTTTTTCAATTGCAGTCGTTATTGTTTTTCATTGTTGTAAAGTCGAGTCACTTCATAATTTGCCTCATGCGGTTCTTGAAGTTAGTTTTTTTTATTTTTAGACTTGTCCACGAGGAGTACACAACCTAAATCCTATAAAATTCGATTTTGAGGGGTTTAGAGTGATTTTCAAGGATTGCTCCAAGAGAAAAAGTTGCTCAGAATTCAAAAATACATCGATCTAGATTTTTAAATTTTGATTTTTTGAAAAAAAAAATTTTGTCCTCGAGGAGTCCAAAAATCAAATTTTTGAAAGGTCCCTAATATCATACAAAAATGTTAAGACTAGCAGTTCTAAGCAATTTTGAATCAAAAAAGTTGAAACTTTTGAAATAAACCTCAAAAATTGTCCACGAGGACTACACAGCCAAATTTCAGTTTTTTCTCAATTTAAGGGGTTTAGAGTGATTTTCAAGGGTTCGTCCAAGAGAAAAAGTTGCTCAAAATTCAAAAATACATCGATCTAGATTTTTAAATTTTGATTTTTTGAAAAAAAAATTTTGTCCTCGAGGAGTCCAAAAATCAAATTTTTGAAAGATCCCTAATATCATACAAAAATGTTAAGACTAGCAGTTCTAAGCAATTTTGAATCAAAAAAGTTGAAACTTTTGAAATAAACCTCAAAAATTGTCCACGAGGACTACACAGCCAAAATACAGTTTTTCTCTATTTTAGGGGGTTTAGAGTGATTTTCAAGAGTTGGTGCAAGAGAAAAAGTTGCTCAGAATCCTAAAATACATCGATTTACTTTTTGAAAATTTGAATTTTCAAAAAAAAAAATTTTGTCCACTAGGAGTCCAAAACTCAAGTTTTTCTGAAACGTCCCAAAAATCTTCAGAATTAGCTTATTTTATAGTTTTAAACTAATCAGGATCAAAAGTCATCAACAGTCATTTAAAAAAGTTTAGAAAATTATTGTCCACGAGGAGTACACAACCTAGATTTCAGTTTTTCTCTATTTCAGGGGGTTTAGAGTGATTTTCAAGGGTTGCTCCAAGAGAAAAAGTTGCTCAGAATAAAAATTTTTAAATTTTGATTTTTCGAAAAAAAAATTTTGTCCACGAGGAGTCCAAAATTCATATTTTTGAAAAATCCCTAAGTTTACAACAGAATGTTTAGATCAGGTGTGTTTTACCTAGTTATCCTTTAAGAAGTGTTTAAAAGTCGAAAAAGTCTTGAAAAAATTGTCCACGAGGACTACACAGCCTATATTCAGTTTTTCGCTATTTTAATGGGCAAGGAGCCATTTTCAAGGGTTGCTCCAAGAGAAAAAGTTGCTCAGAATAAAAAAATACATAGATCTATGGTTTTAAAATTTTATATTTCCAAAAAAAAAAAAATTTTGTCCACGAGGAGTCCAAATCTCAATTTTTTCAAAATCCCCCAAACTTGCTCAGATTAACCTAACAAAAAATAACCAATTCCAGAGAACGCGTCATTCAGTAAACTGGGCCCGACACTCCGTTTTCAGCCACTCTCAATGTGATGACTTTGACGAAGAAATGTGTGGAGACACACTTCATCGACAATTCCTACAACCGCCGCCGACTGCTGTATAATTAATTTTCTGGAATTTTTAAGCAAAAAATAATATTGCTCATCGTGTAGTAAAATATTTAGGCTTAAAATAGCGGAATTTAACGGAAAAATGGGTCAAAAATGGAAATTTTTGAAAAAACTAAAAAAATCAAAAATGGCCTAAAACAGCCTAAATAAGCTTAAAACTACCTAAGGATGGTCCTAAATGGTTAAGAACAGCCTAAAAATCGAGAAAATCGAAAAAAAAAATTTGGGACCATTTCCACCTTTTTAGGCCTATTTTCCTTAGTTTTAAGCCATTTTCATGTTTTTAAAACCGGTTCAAGTGGTTTTGGTCCCTAATCCCATTTCGCCCTTAAAAATCAACTAGGGACATTTTTGGGACCACCGGGACCATTAGGTTTGGCTAAAAGTCAAAAAAATTTTTTCTAAATTTTTTTAAAAGTCAAAAATAGCCTAAGATAGCCTAAATAGGCTTAAAACTACTCAAAATGGTCCCAAATGATCAAAAATAGTCAAAAATCGAAAAAATCGAGAAAAAAATTTTGGGACCATTTTTGGTCATTTTTCTCATTTTTTGACGTTTTTAGTCTGATTTTAGTGGCTTAAATGGTCCCAAATGGTCCAAATAAGCCAAAAAAAAATTTTTAATTGGGACCATTTTCACCTTTTTAAACCCCTTTTCCATTATTTTCCTCTATTTTAAGCCCAAAACCTCTTAACCTCTAATAGAAGGGCATGACCTTTTATTAAAGGTTTTTGTTTCGTGTTAGTAGATGATTTACGTGTCCAACCCCTTTTTTTGATTTTTTTTCACTTTTTCAAAAAAAAAAATTTTTTTCCCAATGAATAAATATTTATTAACTCAAACTTAATCCTCATAATCCACCATTTTACAAGTGATAAAATTAAGAACATATAAAAAATTAAAAATAGCTGAAAACCATAACGAAATCCCTATGGCTATTGGAAATGACGAGTCATCAGATATAGGCGGGCGGTGGGAGATATTGTGGCTTATATTGACGGTTTCGATGGTTTTCGGGTTGTTTCCAGGCGGTGCCGACTGGTGCGGCGTTGTATGTTGGTTCAGAGGGCGAGGAGCCCATGATTTGGACGTTGTAGCCCTGGAAAAATGGGTTAGGAGGTTGGAATTGGCTTGAAATAGTGTTAAAATCGTAATCCTCATGTGCAAAAACCATAATCCACTCTTAGGGTTCGAACTCACCCTTAGTTAGATCCAAAGTCATCCCTACTACCCACTGAGCCACGGGAACCCTTTAGCGCGGCGCCACGGGCGAGTTTCCGGGAGGTGTTTAGGTGGCTCAGTTGGGTAGAGAGATGATTTTGGATCCAACTGGGGGTAAGTTCGAACCCGGAGAGTGGATTCAGGTTTTTGCACATGTGGATTACGATTTTAACACTATTTTGAAGTGATTCAGGGGTTTTTAATCATTTTTACAGTATATCACGAGAAAAAAAATCGAAAATGAACGATATTCATAGCTCAGGAGTTTTCAAAAAAATTCGGCTCAGTTTAATCAGATTTAATAATTAAAAAATTGTAAAATAGTCTAAATATGTCAAAAACGTTTTGAAATAGTGTTAAAATCGTAATCCGCATGTGCAAAAACCCTAATCCACTCTCAGGGTTCGAACCTATCCCTATATGGATCCAAAGTCATCCCTACTACCCACTGAGCCACGGGAACCCTTTAGCGCGGCGCCACGGGCGCGCTGCCGCGGGGTGTTTTGGTGGCTCAGTTGGGTAGAGAGATGATTTTGGATCCAATTGAGGGTAAGTTCGAACCCTTGGGGTGGATTTAGGTTTTTGCACATGGGGATTACGATTTTGACACTATTTTTAAGTGATTTAGGGATTTTGAACCACTTTTTAGTGTATTTCATGAGAAAAAACATTGAAAATGAACGAGATTCATAGCTCGGGAGTTTCCAGAAAAATTCGCCTTAGTTTGATCAGATTTAATTAATGAAAAAAATTATAAAATAGGCTAAACAGGTCAAAAACGTCTTCAAATAGTGTTAAAATCGTAATCGCCATATGCAAAAACTTAAATCCACACTTAGGGTTCGAACTTACCCCCATTTGGATCCATAGTCATCCCTACTACCAACTGAGCCACCAAAAAACACCGCGGCAACGCGCCCGTGGCGCCGCGCTTAAGGGTTCCCATGGCCCAGTGGGTAGTAGGGATGATTTTGGATCCATCTGGGGGTAAGTTCGAACCCTGATACTGGATTTAGGTTTTTGCACATGGGGATTACGGTTTTAACACTATTTTAGAGAGATTAGAGGGTTTTAAAGTGGTTTTTTCTAATTTTTTTCGACCTTAAAACGTACCTTATTAGTCTGGAACTCTCTTGGCTTCCCATATCCGTGCTCCTCTTCACTTCCTCCCATCGGTTTAAAAGTGTTGAGTTGATCATTGGAATACCCAAAATGGATGGCTTTTCCGATTTTGTTGGTCTTCGAAGCGTATTGTCTAGTGGAATATTGTCCAGCGGGGATGACGTTGACGTCTTCTGAATCATCGGTTCCGGCGACACTCACATCACCATCGTGTTTATGGGATTGATGATTGATAGTGTCGGGGTAGTTGATGGTCTTGGGAACCAATTCTGAAAATGGGAAACTGTGATTAGGGCAAGATTATAGTGAAAAATAGGGGTTTTAAGAGTAATAAAGTTGAAAAAATGGGTTTGGGACCCTCTAATCCCTCCAAACTAGTGTTAAAATCGTAATCCTTATGTGCAAAAACCTAAATCCAGTTTCAGGGCTCGAACTTACCCTCATTTGGAACCAAAGTCATCCCTACTATCCACTGAGCCACGGGAATCCTTAGGCGCGGCGCCACGGGCGCGTTGCCACGAGGTGATTTGGTGGCTCAGTGGGTAGTAGGGATGACTATGGATCCAAATGGGGGTAAGTTCGAACCCTTAGAGTGGATTTAGTTTTTTGCACATGGGGATTACGATTTTAACACTATTTTGGAGTGATTTAAGGGTCCTAAACCTGTTTTTCCCAATTTTTTTTCGGTTTTTTCATCCTAAATTAACTAACCTGTTTCAGCAGTATAAGAAGCTGGTGGCTCAGCGGCTGGATAAGCTCTATGCTGAACCGGTGCCTGAGTCACTGGTTCCGAATAAACAGGAGATTCTGTAGTCTCTACAACAGCCTCGGCTTGTTGCTCAGAATATTCCGGCTCTGAAGCTTGTTCGGGTCTTCTTTGAGCGTGCTTATCGTCGGAAACACAATGAGAACACGATCCTTTTCGTCCGTCGGTTCCAGATGGTCCCGGGGGTCCTGGTGGTCCACGAGCTCCGCGAGAACCACGTTCTCCTTGAATTCCACGTGTACCAGCGATTCCCTCGAGTCCTGGGCGACCGTCTCTGGAAAGGAAACAATGGCTTAAAAAGAAAAATAAAAAATTTTTTGAGCATAAATTTCGGAAAAATAGGCTTAGAACCTTTAAATCGCTTTAAAATAGTGTTAAAATCGTAATCTCCATGTGCAAAAACCTAAATCCACTCTCAGGGCTCGAACTTACCCCCACATGAATCCAAAGTCATCCCTACTACCAACTGAGCCACGGGAATCCTTGAATGCGGCGCCACGAGCGCGCTGCCGCGGGGTGTTTTGGTGGCTCAGTTGGGTAGAGAGATGACTTTGGATCCAAATGGGGGTAAGTTCGAACCCTGAGAGTGGATTAGGGTTTTTGCACATGGGGATTACGATTTTAACACTATTTTAAATGGGTTTAGAGGGTTTAAGGTGGTTTTTCGGTGAAAAAACTTGGAAATTTCGAGATTTTTGGTGGTTTTTAATTGTGAAATCGGTTTTTTTTTTTTTTTTTTTGAATGTCCTAATCATAATATAGAAGCTTAGAATTGCCAAAGTATTTCAAAAATAGCAATAATTTTAAAAACCGAAAAAAATCAATTTTTCAAAAAAATTCAAAAATGGTCCTAAACCTCTATTTAAACGAATTTCAACCTATTTTTTCGCCTAATCAACACATTTCTTAATACCGGACTCTAGTTACAACTCTAATAACTTATCAAAGAAAAATTGACAATTCAAAAAGTCAATAAGTTATTATCAATGGAAAAAAGGGTGATAAGAAACCCACAAACCGAAAATTATTTCTTTGTTTTGCAATAGAAACATCAAAAATCAAGGGAATACGCACACTCCTATACTGGACAAGGACAGGGGGGATTTGAAAAAAAAAATTATTGGGAAAAAAGTTTCAAAATAACTTAAACTAGTATAAAATGTTAGCTAAACTTCATTTAAATTAGTTTTAACAATATTTGAAAAAATCAAAAATGTTCAGAAAAAAAAGTTTTTTTTTCAAATTTTTTTTTCGAATTTTTCGATTTTTCTTATGTTCCTAAGCTATTTTAAGCATTTTAAACTCATTTTTCCTTCAAAACCCCCTCAAAAACCCCCTAAAACCCTTAAACCTACAGTACCCCTAAACCCAAAACTTGATATAATGATATTCTCGAGACAAATATTCAAAAAGACAAAATAAAACAAAGAAAATGATGATGCTCGTGAGAGAGCCCACTTTCCGAGAGACAAACTGGCTCTCTCTCTTTTCCACACGGGAACAAAACAAAGAGCAAAAACAAATAATTGGAACGGAATGGGAGGCGGACTTTTTGTGTTGTATCATAGTTTAATGGCTCTTTTGGCTCTTTTGGCGGCATGGAAAATGATTGGGGGGAACTTAAATTACACTGGATGTAAAAAAAAATCAAAAAAAAAAATTTAAAAAAGTGACATTTCTTCGAAAAAAACCACTTTAGAACTTTTAAATCGCTCTGAAATAGTGTTAAAATCGTAATCCACATGTGCAAAAACCTGAATCCACTCTCCGGGTTCGAACTTACCCCCAATTGGAACCAAGATCATCTCTCTACCCAACTGAGCCACCAAAACACCCCGCGGCAACGCGCCCGTGGCGCCGCGCTAAAGGGTTCCCGTGGCTCAGTGGGTAGTAGGGATGACTTTGGATCTAACTAAGGGTAAGTTCGAACCCTGAGAATGGATTTAGGTTTTTGCATATGGAGATTACGATTTTAACACTATTTCAGAGCGATTTAAAGGTACTAAGCCTGTTTTTTGCCCAAAAAAAATCATAAAAATCCAGTTTTTTTCGTTATTTTCCCACTATTTCGTGGTTTCCTTTAGTTTTTGGAACTTATGAACGTTTAGCCTCTCTCAAAAAAAAGTTGTTGGCACCATCTCAACCACTAACAACTCTTTTGTCTGTCTACCTATGTAAACATATGACCAAAAACCATCACAAAACGTTTCGAAAAAGTGAAAACTCCATAGAAAATGGTAGACTGAGCAAGTCAACAATGAGACGCCTTTAGAAATTTTAGACTAAGAAAAAGAAAAAAAGATGGTGTAATTGAATACCAAGAAATGGGAAAAGATTGAAAATCAATGTTTTTTTTTCTTTTGAAAAAAGCTGTCCTTATATAAGAGGGACAACAATCAATCTTTTTTATGAAAAAAAAAATCCGAAAAAAAATTGTCCACGAGGAGTATACGACCCTAAAAATGCTTAAAACCCCGATTTAAGGGGTTTTAGAGTGATTTTCGAGGGTTGGTCCAAGAGAAAAAGTTGCTCAGAATACAAAAATACATCGATCTATGTTTTTAAATTTTGATTTTTTGAAAAAAAAAAAAATTTTTTTCCACGAGGAGTCCAAATTTGGATTTTTTCGAAAACCCCTAAAAAACGCCAGAAATAGCCTAATTTCTTAGCTTTAAGTTATTCTAGCTCTGTAATCTTTGTATTTTAGTGAAAAAAGAATAAAAAAATTATTGTCCACGAGGAGTACACGCCCTAAAAATATTTAAAAACCCCGATTTAAGGGGTTTAACGCTATTTTCAAGAGTTGGTGCAAGAGAAAAAGTTGCTCAGAATCCAAAAATACATCGATCTACCATTTTAAAATTCAATTTTTCCAAAAAAAATTTTTTCATGGTCCCCCAAACCAACCTTCCCGTAAGTCCACCCTTTCCTCGTGGTCCAACCTTGCCCGGCCTTCCCGGTTGTCCTTGTGGTGCACCATTCAAAACTTTACCCGGATCCCCTTGTGGTCCCTGCATTCCAAGTTCACCAGGTGGTCCCCGGACTCCCGGTGGCCCTGGTGGTCCCATTCGTCCCGGGATCCCGTTTTTACCGGCGGTTCCAGCGTTTCCGGCGCTTCCACGTGGTCCCTTTCTGCCGGGGTGTCCTGGGGGACCAGGTGGTGCCACTGGGCATTTTTGGCAGGCTTGCTCGTTATGTGCTTCTGACGCCACGTATTTCCCATTTCGACCGTTTCTCCCGTTTAAGCCAATTATACCGGGGGACCCTGGGGAACCATCGGAACCTTTTGGACCAGTTGGTCCCGGTTTTCCTTGTTGGCAACTACAGCCTGGAAATGGGAAGGTGGCTAAGGGAAGGCTTAAGAAAACTTACATTTCCCGGAAGGAATCGATGGAACATCACGACCGTAGGATCTCTTGCCACGAACACTTTCCTGGGAGAGTTGCTTCCAAATGTCCGAACTGTCTTGCTGGAATGATTTTTTTTTCGAAAAAATACCAAAAACTAAATTTTTAGCAAAAAAAAATTCGAAAAAATAGGTTTAGGAGCTTATAATCCCTCTAAACTAATGTTAAAATCGTAACCTCCATGTGCAAAAACCTAAATCCCCTCTCTGGGTTCGAACTTACCCCCATTTTGAACCAAAGTCATCAATACTACCCACTGAGCCATCTAAACACCCCGCGGAAGCGCGCTCATGGCGCCGCGCTAAGGGGTTCCCGTGGCTCAGTGGGTAATAGGGATGATTTTGGATCCATTTGGGGGTAAGTTCGAACCCTGAGAGTGGATTTAGGTTTTTGCATATGGGGATTACGATTTTAACACTATTTTGGAGGAATTAAACGGTCCTAAGCCGGTTTTTTCCATTTATTTTTCCCCAAATCAAACTTACATGACAATTCCTCAAATCCGTTAGCATTTGCGAGTTAATCCTTTGCACTTTCATGAAAAACAACGGCAAAATTGTGATAGTCGCCAAAAAGGTAAAAGTCGAGATTACGGTCGATACGACCAAAATCGATTGGGGAGTTTGAGGAAGGAGCATCCTTAAGAGAAACTTATTATAAGGGCATCTAGTATGGAAATGTATAAAATTGAGAAGAATATATAGTAATAATAAGAAATCTGCATATCTTCGTGTCCTTGGGCGGGACCGTTTATGATTGAATCGGTGTTCCGAGAGATTTCGGATGATAAGAAGAGGTCAAGGAAACCTGTTTTGTATAAGGACATTTATTAAAATTTCAAAAAAAAATTAAGAAAAAAAAATACAAAGGCACGGAAATAAGGCGAAAAATAACTAAACAAGTAAATGCGCTCCATTGATAACAAAACTTAGTCATGAATAAAAAGATCAATTCGAGGTATTTAGAGGGGTATTAAGATGGAGAAGTAAACTCTGATCGATTAATGGCTTAACATCCATATCACAATCGACAATCCCTTGTTCTCCATCACTACTACTTGAAGTGGAGGTTGAGGTCTCCGAGGAATTATCGGTTAGTTGGCTTTGTGCCAACTCTTGGGTGTGTTGCATGGCTAGATGAATGAATAAAAGATCGGTGGAGTTGGTGGAGAATGTGCACAATGAGCAACGAATTGGAGGTGATGGATTGAATAAGGAGACTTCAGATGAGGAGGTTTGTAGTTTTTTTCTGGAAAAAAAAAATTTTTTTTTAATTTTTTTGAAATAATTTTGTTTGAAATCTTAACCAAAAATCAGTTTGTTTTCACCCATTTTACTTCCTAGTTCTCTCACTGAAAATCACCAAAAAAATCCAGTTCTTTTCAGATGATATTTTCGACGATTGGAACTGGAAATTGGGACAAACATCACCGAATTGGTAATTTGGAACGATCAGAAATGATCTTTGATTTTTCCGGATTATCTCGGTTCTTGTCAGAGATAGGAAAAAATAAGCAACTACAAAATTGCTCAGCGTAAAATTTTGCACATTTTGTTAGTTGAAAGTTTTTTGATAGCCCTTACGGGAACCGAGTTATAAGCTATGGAAGATAGGGACGTTTTTAGAATGATGATATCTCGCTTCCCGTGACTGCTGTCAAAAAATTGTTAATTACAAAAGTGTTCAGCATTGAATTTTGCGTATTTCATCAGTTGGAAGTTTTTTAATAGCTATAACAGGAAGCGAGTTATAAGCGTTTGAAGTAGCGGAGAGAGAGTGCAGACAGCTAGAGCGCTCTAGCCTCACCGCTTTCTCTGCGTCTCTTTTCTAGGGGCGGGCAACTTTAAACGCCTATATCTCGCTTAGTTTAGGAGCTATCAAAAAACTTCCAACTAATAAAATACGCAGTTTTTTATGCTGAGCAATTTTGTAGTTGACCATTTTTTGATAGCTCTTACGGGAAAAGAGATATTCTGGAAAAACAAAGGTAATAGTAAAGTGTATTTCTAGAATTGCAAGAAACCAAAACTTAAAAGATTTTTGGTATTTGAAATTTTCTGGTCCCTATGGTCCCTAAATTCCATGAAAACGATCCCTACCATAAGTATCCCATAAAATTCTCGATCATTTTCAAATCTCCCCTATTCAAAAAAAAACCCATTCCCGATCTATTGTCTCGAAATCCCATTAGTCTCTCTCTCATTTACTCTCTCATTCAAAAAAGTGCATACCTATTCAATTCCCCCTTTTTATTTAATTATCTCATTACCGTACTCACTTTTGTGCTCTCTTCAACGCACCAGGCGATGCTCCCTCGGTCTCATGCCTAGCGATATGCTTCTCCAACATTGCCGGACTCTTCGACACGTGTCTACAGAATGGACACTTTCGGGATCCTAAAATTTCCACAAAAAAAAAATAAATTAAGGTTACGGTAGCTACTAACCCAAATCAATATTCTCCGGAAGTGGTATATGATGTCGGTAGTACTTATGAAAATGGATATATCTCGCTTCTCTCGTCGAAAAATTACACCCACTCTCCTCGCATTTAATCGGCGGATTTCGATGGTATATTGTGACGTGATAGGACACCGAATTGTACCGTCCGTAGATTTTTCGGCATACTGTACACATGAACCCGCCGTCGACTTTCTCAATATACTTTTTGTTTCGGCACCATCCCTCTTTATCGTCGTTTGGAACGATCTTTTCGAGATCTGTGGTTGGTGGTGTGGATGAGGAGTTAGCACGTGGCGAACTACCTTCGGATTGTGTTCTGGAACTTTTTTATAAGGCTGAGGGTTCAAAGTTAGGAGAGAAAAAGAGAGCGCAGAGAAACCTGTTTTTAGAATGCGTGTATCTCGCTTCTCGTGATAGTTATCAAAAAAGTGTCAATTAGTGAAATATTGCTTATGTTAAGTGCTACATTTTGTCTGTTGAAAACTTTCTGGTAGCTCTTAAGCTAGCCGAGTTATAAAGCTTCAAAGTTAGGCTAGATAAAGAGAGCGCAGAGAAACTAGAGTGTCTATTTTTAGAATGCGTGTATCTCGGTTCCCGTGATAGCTATCAAAAAGTTGTCAACTAACAAAATGTAGCCCTTAACATAAGCAAAATTTAATTAGTTAACAGCTTTTTGATAGCTCTCAAACAAACCGAGATATTGAGGTTTAAAACTAGGCTAGATAAAGAGAGCGCAGAGAAACGAGAGAGCCTAATTTTAGAATGCGTGTATCTCGGTTCCCGTGATAGCTATCAAAAAACTTTCAACTAATGAAATGTAGCCCTTATAAAGTGCTATATTTTATTAGTTAATACCTTTTTTCTAGCTCTAACCGCAAGCGAGTTACGAGCGTTTGGAGTAGCGCGCCGCCAAAGGTAGCTTTCTTTGCATTCAAATTTCCAACGCTTATATCTCGTTTCCCGTAAGAGCTATCAAAAAACTTTCAACTAACAAAATATAGCCCTTATCATAAGAAATATTTCCTTAGTTAACACTTTTTTAATAGCTCTCACCTCAAGCGAGTTATAGCCCCCAGAACATTGTTCATTTTACCTACCTGCTATTATCCGTGTCACTTGGAGGTGAAATAGGAAGTCCTCCTAGTAGAGCACTCAAAAACGGATTCGACCATATATTCAACATATTTGTTAAATAATTTTGAATCGGTGGTTGAGAGTACTGTAGAAACGGGTTAGTACACTGGAGCACATTTGCAATATTTAGTTGTTGCATGATTTTCCCGTCTAACGCGGTAACACGAAGGAATTGAGAAATCGCCAATACCTGCAATTATAATAGAGGTGTGTTTAGTCACAAGGGATGACGTGTGATTCTAGAAACATCTGTTTTTTGTGTCTCTCTTATCAATTTCCTTAGTCCCGATGTTTTTCACCGACTACGGTATGTTTACTTTGAGAAGAACCCCCTTACCTCGTTCGCCGTGATTCCACTCGTCAATTTAATGTCGCCGGTGTACAACGCCTGGAGTAACACTTTAAATGAAGCGATCGCGTTGGTGAATGTGGTTAGATCCAATTTGATTGTGGTGATTGTCGAGTCTTGGGAAGTGTCTTGAAGGAGTTGTTGAAGGACTGGGGAGTAGGTGGAGAGCACGAGACGATGTGCGAAGACGGAATCTTCTGGAAAATTGATTTTAGCAACAAAAAAAATAAATAAAAATGGCTTAACCCCAGGAAAAATTGAACCCGGGTGTCGAGATTTATGGGAAAAAGCGGTACCGGCTGCGCCATGCGCGACTATTCTAATTGCGTGGCAATTGCTAATGAAGAAGGTGGGGCTCAAAAATCTTATGCCCCGCTTTTTTAATTACCAACTGAGACGTTTCAAAAATGTTGCGCGTGGCGCAACCGGTAACGCTTTTCGCTAGTAACCCAAAGCTCCCAGGTTCAATTTTTCTAGAGAATTTTCTTTTTGTTTTTCTTTTAAAAAAAAAACTAACCTTCAATCTTATCCTCTTCGACAGTATAACTGATCTCAATCTTCACATCAAATCCAGTATTCATAAGCGAGTCGCCAGAAGGACTCGGACCGTCTTCCTCCATTCTTCTAAACGAATATATTGAGAAATGCACCGTATGCAAAGAGAGCAAAGGAGGGTAGAAGGGGGCGGAGTCAAGGGTCAGACCACCTCTATTATAAGGGTATTCCCAGAGATATTACGCAACTTTACAACGCAACAAAAAAGAGAAATTACTTGAATCAATAAAAAAAAGTTAGAGAAATTCGGAAAACATTGAGAAAAAAGTGGGGGGTCGGAGTACACGAATGGACCTGTTTTCAGATGTCTGTCCCGAATTTCGACAAAAAACATACGTTTTTCATGATGAGAAGACACGAGAATAGGAGATGGCGGGGAGATGATAACGCGAGATTTTTTAAAGTGACTTATGGTGGCTGGCTAAGGTTCCCATTGGCTTAGGCTAACCTAGCTAAGGGTCCACTAAGGCTTAAACTAGTTCGTTCCTAAAAAACCGACAACTAACTAGGGAATCTAGAAAATTCTAGACTCCTTGAGGTCGCCACTAGCTGATACCGTATTCCCAATGAGCTCATTTTGTTATTGGTGGCGCGGTGTCCGATGGTACCAGGGAGGCGTAGAGAAATGTGAGTCATGGGGATCATCAAAGGTCTCATGCTCCCTTCCAGGTCTACAGTACGCCTGGAAAGGAGTAGCGGCTTCTTCACTACCTAGAACCCGATGTCGTGGGGATGCGCTGGTGGCGCAAGGGGTAGCGTTGGTGGCTTTGGTGAAGGCGCCCGCGGGTTCGGTTCTTCTAGGGGTAAAATGTTTTTATTTTTTTTAATAGTTATTTTCGCTAAAAATAACTACCATCTATAGAAATATATTAAAAATAATAGCACACCAAAATAAATAGTACTCAAGTTTTTGCCAAAAACTTAAATTTCGAAAGTTCCGTTATCTCTATTCCATGGGCGTGTGTTAGGAAGTAATAAGGAAAAAAAAGAAGAAAAAGAACGATTCAGTAAAATAACAAGTCGTGTTTTTAAGATTGGTGATAAGAGAGGCAAAGTTTTCAGGTTGTTTTCAAGTTTTAGCGGAGGGGGAACTATAGTTCTAGATAGCGAGGGGGGTGCACTTATAAAAGGGGGGACAATGTTAAAATTAGTATCGCCATCTTAAATAAGAGATTTAAAGAAAAATTTGAATTTTTGAAGAAAAAAAAAATTTTTTTTTTGAAAATTTTTTGAAAAATTTTATTCTCATAATTTTTTTAATTTTTCACAAATTAAAAAAAAATTTCCAAACCAAAAAAAAAAAGAAAAAGAAACTCTAAAATTCTCGACTTTAAAAGGAGCGCCCTCCCACCCATCGCGCTAAAGGTCGGCAAAGGGGGGCGGAGCCTATAATTACTGACCGCCCGTCTCCCCCTCGTATGGCCAAGAAAAAACAGAGATTATTTGAATTGGTTCCGAAAGTAAAATGTGTAAATGAGTGGCGAGAAAAAAAGGAGACGATCGAAAGTAATAACATATAAAAAACTGGATTTTTTTTGGGAAAAATTTTTTTTTGGGTGACAAGTGTTTTGAATTTTTTCGGGTCGAGAAAACAATTTGAATTCCAGGATGCCCTTTAATTAGGGGTTTTTCATCTGAAATTAGGAAAAAAAAATTAGAAAAAAAAATTAGGGTACCCTTGTAACCTTATTCCAGTGAGAAATGTCTAGTGCCCTTATAATAGGGTGAAAATGGTCCCGCCGGATAAAACAAGTTCAGGGGCCTTTGGGACCATTACAATTGTCTCCTGGTAAGAAAAAACACATTTTTTTGAAAATTTGGAAAATTTGGATTTTTCAAAAAAAAAAAATTTTTTTTCAAAATTTAAATTTTTTCGGATTTTTTGTCATAAACTAAGCGTTTAGAAGCCCCTCACATACCATGGTCCCAAAATTTTTCTCATTGCGGTGCCCTTATATTAGAGGGGTACTTTTCATATCCTCCCACGCTCCACTATAATGAGGTCTATAATATACCTCTAAGGCACCCCTAAAATAAGGGCACTATTAAATTTCACCGAAACCTTAAAAACCCTAATAGAAGGGCACCGAGCAAAAAATTATTTTTTGACGCCAAACTAAATTCCCCGATTTTTTTTAAAACTCCCCCTAATATAAGGGCACTTCAAAAATCAGCACTAATCTATTAAAATATTAATCCCCTAATATAAGGGCACCAAACCCCATCCAAAAATCAGTACTAGTTTTTTTACCCTAATATAAGGGTAGCTAGAAAATCCATACTAAAAAAAACTTAGGAGGGGATCCTCCCAAAACCCAAAAAAAATTTCCCCTAATAGAAGGGTACCCCGAAAGTAAGTACTAATAGTTTGGAAAATCACCTCCTAATATAAGGACACCAAACCAACTTGAAAAAATCAGTACTAATTTTTTTACCCTAATAAAAGGGTAGCTAGAAAATTCATACTAAAAAAAAATTAGATTTCCCCCTAATAAAACGGCACCCCAAAAATTAGATAGAACTAAAGTTAAAAAAAAATCAATCCTAATATAAGGGCACCAACCACCCTTCAAAAATCAGTACTAATTTTTTACAAAACCTTAATATAAGGGCACCCCAAAAATTACACAG
The DNA here is from genome assembly GCA_963932035.1 of Caenorhabditis wallacei. Taxonomy (NCBI): domain Eukaryota; kingdom Metazoa; phylum Nematoda; class Chromadorea; order Rhabditida; family Rhabditidae; genus Caenorhabditis; species Caenorhabditis wallacei. The sequence goes on from OZ009934.1 coordinate 1,769,774, forward strand.
AACTGAACTTTTTGAAAAAACACCACTTAATACAAGGGCACCAACCACCCTTCAAAAATCAGTACTAATTTTTTACCCTAAATAAATAAGGGCAGCTAGAAAATCCATACTAAGAAAACTTAAAAATAAGTACTAAAATTTTTCGAAAACCTAATATAAGGGCCCCCCAAAATCCATACTAAAAAAATTAAATTTCCCCCTAATAAAAGGGCACCCAAAAATTAGATAGAACTGAGGTTTTTAAAAAACCACCCCTTAATATAAGGGCACCAAACTGCTTCAAAATTCAGTACTAATTTTTTTTCAAAATCCTAATATAAGGATACCCTAAAATCCATACTAAAAAAAGTAAGGGGGATCCTCCCAAAAAAAAACCAATCAAGGTACAACTCCCGAAAAAAAAATAAATTCCTTTCCTCCCCCCTATTTCCAATTTCCATTTATTTCAAGGAAAAAAAAAGAAAAGGCCAGGAGGCAAGAGCAAATTGAGCTCCCTTTTAGAAGCTCATTTCGACTTGAAGGTTTCCGCGAAATTCAATTTCTACATCCGGCGGGGGCCTCATGTTTGTCCATCATCACTTTTTTTTTGTTTCGTGTCCTTTTTTCTTGAAGAAAGCTGAGAAAAATTGACCCCTCTCTCTCTCTCTCTCTCTCTCTTTCAATTCTTCTGACTCATTTTTTTTGTGTTACATATATTATTTGACCCCTACAGTAACTTTACAATATATATTATTTATATGTGTATGTGATATTTAACAATAGAAGAGAGAGAGAGAGAGAAAGAAAGAGAGAAAGAATATTTATATTGAAAAAAAAAGGGTAACCATTGACAAATAGCGACGGAGACACCGTTTATTGTTTTTTGTGATGAATAATCAGAATCTATCAGTTATTTGAATTTTTTTCCTCGCTGAGATGGTTTCTTTGAAGGGTTACGAAGAGGCTAGGGGTGTCCTTTTTCCTGCCAATTTTAAAGATTTTTCTGAAAATCTATTACCTTGGTTTTTCCGGAATATCTCGATTCCCGTTAGAGCTATCAAAAAATGATCAACTACAAAATTGTTCAGCATGAAAAACTGCACATTTCATTAGTTGAAAGTTTTTCTCTAGCTATTACAGGAAGCGAGATACAGGCGTTCAAAGTTGCGCGCCCTTCCGGAGAGACGCAGAGAAACGGGGGAGGCTAGAGCGCTCTAACTGTCTGCGTCCTCTTTTCAGGGCGCGCAACTTTAGACCCCTGTATCTCGGTTAGGGTTAGAGCTAGAGAAAAACTTTCAACTAATGAAATGTGCAATTTTTTATGCTGATCATTTTTGTAGTTGACAATTTTTTGCTAGCTATTACGGGAATCGAGATATTTCAATTTTAAATTCAGTTATAAGGTTTTAGGTGTCAAAATTCACGCAAAAACCTGAAAAAATGATTTTTTCTAGCTTTTTTCAGGCTTTTGACCATCTAGATTTAAAAAATGAATCTGAAAAAAATCCTACCTCGAGAGACGCAGAGAAAGTGGGGAGGCTAGAGCGCTCTAACTGTCTGCGCTCTCTCTTTGGGGGCGCCTAATTTTAAACCCCTGTATCTCGCTTCCCGTAAGAGCTATTGAAAAACTGTCAACTAATGAAATGTGTAGTTTTTCATGCTGATCATTTTTGTAATTGACAATTTTTTGATAGCTGTTATGGGAACAGAGATATTTCAGTTTTAAAATTGAGTTATCAGATTGAGGGTGCAAAAAAAAATGTTTACCTCTAATTAAAGTGCACCCCATTTCAGTTCTACCTATTTCTTCCTATCAAACTGTAATTTCCAAAAACAACTATACGAAAATAAAAAAAAAAACTACATGTTTTTTGTTTTTTCTATGTTCTTCATGTGTCTACAGTCTAAGGATGGTCAACAGAACAAGAAATGAGAGAAAGTGAACAAGTTCATGTTCTTATTACTAACCATTAAACTACTTTTTTTTCATTACAGTTTTTTTTCAGTTTACTTCATTTTTTTTTTTCGTTAGAACTTCCAGTTTTTTTTTCAGTAAAAGCCTTATTTTTCGATACCATCTTCTTGAGAGACACTAACCTGTTTTTATATATGTTTTTGGGGGTAAATTAAGGAAAAATACTTGAAAATTATTGGAGAGTGACCTACAGATGACCACTTCTGAAAAAAAAATTCTGAAAATGTTTAGGGAACTTATAGTTTTGGTTTACAGGTATATTCTAGTCACACCAATTAAAAACGGTATAACTCAGTTCTCGTTAGAGATAGCAAAAAGTGGTCAACTACAAAAATGTTTAGCTTAACATTTTGCGTATTTCGTCAGTTGACCACTTTTTGATAGCTATCACGAGAAGCGAGTTATAGGCGTTTGAAGTTGCGCGCCCCTTTGAAGAAGCGTGGAAGAGAGAGGGAGAGGGCGCAGACGGTTAGACACTCTAGCCTGTTCCTTTCTCTGCGCCTCTTTTCTAGGGGCGCGCAATTTCAAGCACCTATAGCTTTTTTGTTTGTCTGCGTCTCTTGTTTTTTTGCTTGAAATAAAACTACTAAAAAAAAAGGTTTTTCTGAAAAAAAGTGAACATGGCTAAAAACAGTTTTATCTCTAGAACTAGCAGAGATATCAAAAAATGGTCAACTACAAAAATATTCAGCTTAAAAAACTGCACATTTTCTTAGTTGACCACTTTTTGATAACTATCACGGGAGCCGAGTTATAAGCGTTTGAAGTTGCGCGCCCCCTTGAAGAAGCGAGGGAGAGAGAGGGGGAGAGGACGCAGACAGTTAGACACTCTAGCCTGTTTCTTTCTCTGCCTCTCTTTTCTAGGGATGCGCAACTTCAAGCGCCTATTGATTGCGTCCCTTCAGAATTTAGTAGAAATACTGAAAAAGTGTAACATGATTTAAAAAAGTTTTATCTCAAGAACTAGCTAGCTTAACATTCTGCGTATTTTCTTAGTTGACCACTTTTTGATAGCTATAACGACAGCCGAGTTATAAGCGTTTGAAGTAGCGCACCCCAGAACCGGGAGAGAGAGATAGCGCAGACATTCTTTAAACGCTTATATCTCGCTTCCCGTAAGAGCTATCAAAAAACTGTCAACTAACAAATTGCTCAGCATACAATTTTACACATTTCATTAGTTAACCACTTTTTGCTATCTCTTAATCCAACCGAGTTATTTCCCTCTTTTCAGATCCATCCTTTATTAGTCATTTCAAAGAGCAAAAAAAAGGAAAACGAGATGATGACTAGTAGGAGAAAATGCAATTTGTTCGTCTGACTCATTGTGTCGGCTCTCTTTTCACATCCTTTTTAATAAAAGGGCATTGCCGCCGAAAAAAAAGTTGAATGTTTATTTTGTGTTGGGTGAATATGACAATTGATCATGATGATGAAGACAAGAAGAAAAGAGAAAAAGGGGAAGATGGATGGGGGGAAGAATAGAATACATCACAGCGGAAAGGATTACTGTAGGTGGGAATAACTAGTTAAGAGATCAGCTCAAGTTCTAGGAGTCATAACTCAGTTCTCATTAGAGATATCAAAAATCTTTCAACTAGTGAAATATTGCTCATAATAAGGGCTATATTTCATTAGTTGACACTTTTTTGATATCTCTAACCAGCAGCGAGATATAGGCGTTTGAAGTTGCTTACCATCCTAGATCAAGTTTTCTTCTCTCTTGGATGGTAACTTCAAACGACTATATCTCGGTTCCCGTAAGAGCTATCAAAAAATTTTCAACTAATGAAATGTAGCCCTTATTAAGAGCTATATTTCATTAATTAAAAGTTTTTTGATAGCTCTAATTACAACCGAGATACAGGCGTTTGAAGTTGGGTACCCAAAGACGCAGAGGAAAAAATCGGATGGTAAGCAATTTCAAACGCTAATATCTCGGTTCCCATTAGAGATATCAAAAAATCGTCAACTAATGAAATGTAGCCCTTTACAAGCTCTATATTTCATTAGTTAAGCACTTTTTGGTAGCTCTTACGGGAACTAAGTTATGACCCCTGGGACTTTTAATTATTCACATGCAAGTTTTCCATGGAAACTGGTCATGGCGATTCCAAAAGCTTGCACCGCAGATAACGGATAACGGAAGTCCATGGTGAACTCGTCTTCGGAGACTCTTCCGAACTGCATGACAATGTATTCTGGAGAGCTTTGATGGATGATTTGGAAGTTCTTGACGGAGGCTTGGGTGACACGGCCATGGAAGTTGAGGACGTATGATTGGGTATCTGGAAGATATTGGGGTTGGGAAGGGAGATAGGGGGAAATAGTTAACTAGAGAGTTGTAAAGCGTGTAATTTTGCGTATTTTGTTAGCTCAAAGTTTTTTGATAGCGTTAATGAGAAGAGAGATACAAGAGCTAGAAGTTGAGGCGCGCTCCTGCTTCCAACTTCAAATGCTTATAACTGGCTTCATGAGAGAGTTATCAAAAAACTGTCAACTACAAAATTGCTCAGCATAAAAAACTGCGTATTTCATTAGTTAAAAGTTTTTTGATAGCGTTAATGGGAAGCGAGATATAAGCGTTTAAAGTTGAGCGAGAGAGCGCACACAGTTAGAGCACTCTAGCCGCCGCACTTTCTCTGCGTCTCTTTCTAGCTACCTCCAACTTTAAGCGCTCATAACTCGGCTAGTTTAAGAGCTATCAAAAAACTTTCAACTAACAAAATATAGCTCTTTTTAAGATGAGCAATTTTGTCGTTGACCACTTTTTTCTAGCTATCACCAGAAATGTGATATAAGGGTTTTAAGTGAGAAGCAGAGAAATAATAAAGAGCGCAACTTCAAACGCTTATATCTCGCTTCCCATAAGAGGTATCAAAAACGGTCAACTACAAAATTACTCAGCATAAAAAACTGCGTATTTCATTAGTTGAAAATTTTTTTTTAGCTATAACGGGAGCCGAGATATAGGCGCTGGAAGTCGCGCGCTCCCAAAAAGCGGGGGCTGTCAACTTTCTCTTCTCAACTTCAAACGCTTATATCTCGTTTCTCGTTACAGCTATCAAAAAACTGTCAGCTACAAAATTTCTCAGCATAAAATTCTACATGTTTTATTAGTTGACACTTTTTCCCTATCTCTAACCACAACCAAGATACAGGTAACTTCTCCAACCTACCATCATTCCATTGTGGACTCTTGTTCGACAAAACCTTCAACGACTCAAGCTCATTCAGACGATATCTTTCGAGAAGAGTGTGCTTATCCTGGATCGGGCGGACAATGCAACGAGACGCCGTTTTGGTGTCAGTGGGTGGTTCGATGCCGGGCATGATGATGGTCATTTTGCGGGGGCCTTTGAAGCCGAGCACGTTGGTTTCCTGGAATTGGGGGAGGTTGTGAGAGAGGGAGAGAGAAAGAGAGAGAGAGAGAGAGAGAGAGAGAGAGAGAGAGAGAGAGAAAGAGAGAGAGAAGCTAAGAGAGACTCACATAAATAACCGCTGCCAACTCCTGTCGAATCGCCAACTGATTACTCGTCTTCTTCGGATTCTGTCCAGCATCATACACAGTAAACTGTGTTCCCAACGCATTCGACCGCACCTTCGCACAATATCCATCCCCTTCCCGAGACAAATTCGTCGGATCAATACTCAATAAATAGTTTGCCGTTGTACTCTTCTTCCTCTTTCTTGCGGCGAGCAGGAAGATCTTCTGCTTACGATCCGAATCGACTTCCTCCAAATGGAGGAAATAGGTGGGGAACATGCCCTTGTCGACGCCGGTTTTGACACGAGTGATGGTGCATTTGTAGAGACAACGCTCCTGGCCGGGTTCTTCGACGAATCTGGAATAACTCGATTGTGGTTAGAGTTATTAAAAAAGTGTTAACTAATGAAATGTTGCTTATAATAAGGGCTACATTTCATTAGTTGAAAGCTTTTTCATAGGTGTAACCGCAAGCGAGATATAGGCGTTTGAAGGAGCAGAGAATAAAAATCGGTTTAGGATGGTAAGCAACTTCAAACGCTTATATCTCGATTCCCATTGGAGCTATCAAAAAACTTTCAATTAATAAAATATAGCCCTTATTAAGAGCTGTATTTCAGTAGTTGACACTTTTTCGATATTTCTTACGGGAGCCGAGATATAAGCGTTTGAAGGCACGGAGAAAAAATCAGTCTAGAATGGTACCCAACTTCAAACGCTTATATCTCGCTTCCCGTGAAAGCTATCAAAAATCGGTCAACTAATGAAATATAGCCCTAAAAAAAAGCAACATTTCATTAGTTGAAAGTTTTTTGATAGCTATCACCAGAACCGAGATACAGGAGTTCAAAGTTGGGCGCCCCCAAAAGAGGGTGCTGAGCGCTCTAGCCTCCCCCTCTCTCTGCGTCTCTAGGGGCGCGCTACTTTAAACGCCTATATCTCGCTTCCCATTAGAGCTATCAAAAAACTTTCAACTAATGAAATATAGCTCATAACAAGGGCTACATTTCATTAGTTGACACTTTTTTGATAGCTTCAACGCAAACCGAGTTATACCCCATAGAAACTCACTTAGCTAAATTGGACTTGATGAAAGCGTAATCGGGGAGGATCTCGCACGGGATCTTATCAACGACCACATCATTGTTCCATGGGCTATCCGCGTAGCTGTTACGATCCTCCTCCTCTTCATCGGAGACCACCACGGAGGAGAGGTTTTGACGCGAGAGTTTAGCTGTGATGTCGTTCTCCGGTGGGTAGTCGTTGATGGAGCTGGAAATGTTGGGGGAGATTATGGGGGAGAATATGGGGGAGAAGTTGAGAGAGAAGCTAAGGAAGGTCTCTCTCTCTCTCTCTCTCTCTCTCTCTCTCTCTCTCTCTCTCTCTCTCTCTCTCTCTCTCTCTCTCTCTCTCTCTCTCTCTCTCTCTCTCTCTCTCTCTTTTCCTAATCACTCACATCAACGGCTCCTGAGTACTCGGACGTCCAACCGATTGAGCACGTGGCGCCGGCTGTGGCCCCTGAATCAACGGCGTCGACATATTCGATGACATCGAATCCGACAAGCTGAACGGAAGAGAAGTGTCGAAGGCTGGATAGTCGGTGATGCTGGAATAGAGACAGGTGCAAAAAATTTTTTCTCGAAAATTGGAAATTTTAATAGCTAGATCGATGTATTTTTTGATTCTGAGCAACTTTTTCTCTTGCACCAACCCTTGAAAATCACTCTAAACCCCCTAAATCCAGGAAAAACTGCCTAATTTTCGAACAAAATGTTTAAATTAGGTGTTCTAAGCGTTTACAAAATTAAAAAAAATATTAAAAACCTGAAAAGATCCGATAAAACTCGTCCACGAGGAATAAACAGCCTGAATAGGGTTATAAGCGATTTTAGGGGGTTAAAAGTGATTTTCAAGGGTTGCTCCAAGAGAAAAAGTTGCTCAAGAGGCAAGAATACATCGATCTATGTTTTGAAATTTTTGATTTTTCGAAAAAAAAATTTTGTCCACGAGGAGTCCAAATTTCAAGTTTTTGGAAAACCTCTAATTTTCGAACAAAATGTTTAAATTAGTTATTTTATACTATATTGAGCTTGTAAAATGCTTAAAATCGAGAAAAATCCGTTTAGTCAATTGTCCACGAGGAGTACACAACCTATATTCAGTTTTTCTCTATTTTAGGGGGTTTAGAGTGATTTTCAAGGGTTGGTCCAAGAGAAAAAGTTGCTCAGAATTAAAAAATACATCGATCTATGTTTTTAAAATTCAATTTTTCGAAAAAAAAATTTTGTCCACGAGGACTACAAAATTCATATTTTTTGGAAAACCCCTAATGTTGAACAAAATGTTTAAATCAGGTGTGCTTTACCTAGTTAGACTTTAAAAAGTGTTTAAAAATCGAAAAAAAGCCGTTTAGACAATTGTCCACGAGGACTACACAACCTAAGTTCAGTTTTTCCCGGATTTAGGGGGTTTAGAGTGATTTTCAAAGGTTGGTCCAAGAGAAAAAGTTGCTCAAAATTGAAAAATACATTGATCTAGCTAATAAAATTCTGGAATTTCGAAAAAAAATTTCTTATTATCTATCCCGCATAACAAGATTTTTTCAATGTTTTTCTTTAAAAAAAAGAAAGAGGGGCTAAGCTACACTAACTCCCTACAAACAAAAACTAGCAAGGATTTTAAAGGCGCATGATCCCAACCTATTCATAGTAAACCCAGTAGTCGCAGTCGACGTAGTAGTTCTAACACTTCCAGCACTTTGATGCCGTTTTTGTTTCTGCTTATCCTCCAACATTTTACGTTGTCGTTGCAGATTTTGTTCGACCCACGAGTTATTTCCCTCCATTTTTCTGGAAGTTTCTAAAAAAAATGTTTCAGATTTTTAAGCCTAAAAAACTAATACTAAAAAAAAACCAAAAAAAAAGAAAAGTTAATTTCCGTTGGTGTAAACCCGGCCCTAAACCGGATAAGACGCCCGGGGGATAAGATGGAGATTGTTCGAGAAGAGAGCATGCGCTCTTGCGCGACCGCCCGTTGCCACGGGTGATATGAGAGAGTGAGAGACGCAGACGGTGAGTGGTCTCCAAGACGACGACGCACGCTTTCTTAATACCCTTTTTTTGACGTTTTGATATATTTGAGAGAGAGAGAGAGAGAGAGAGAGAGAGAGAGAGAGAGAGAGAGAGAGAGAGAGAGAGATTTTAGAGAGTCAGAGATAATTGCTAGGTAACTCGGGGGTGCCTTGAGAAACTAGTGGGGGGCGGGGGGAATTAAGGCCGAGTATCGATTGGCTTAGGCTTGCGGGTAAAGTTTAGGCTAAGGTTAGGCCTAGCTTAGGCTTAACTTAGGCTTGGCTTAGCTTAGGCTTAGCTTAGCTTAGGCTTAGGTTTGGCTTAGGCTTATGCCTAACATAAACTTTGATATACACTTTGGCTTGGCTTAGGCTTAACAAAACTGAGGTTATACACTTTTGCTTGGTTTAGCTAATTTTTAACATAGCTTTAGCTCAAGCTATTTAGCATAATTCGTGGAGTTTAGGCTTAGCTTCGGCTCAAGTTTTTCGGATGGCTTTGCTTAGGCTTACTAGGGAATTGAAAAATTTTTTGTTACATTTTTGAAACTTTATTAGCTAGATCGATGTATTTTTGGATTCTGAGCAACTTTTTCTCTTGACGCAACCCTTGAAAATCACTCTAAACACCCTAAATCCTGGAAAAACTGAATTTAGGTTGTGTACTTCTCGTGGACAATTTTTAAAGGTTTTTTTTTAATTTTGTTTGAATTTTTATCGTTATTTCTAGAAAAAACAAATTCAAAAATCCATTGAAAAATTGTCCACGAGGAGTACAATTCTTTTCTTTTTTCGGAAAGCTTCTAGCTTGTCTCTCCCCCTTTTCTCGCGCCCGCCGCCTTATCTGCACCTCCCTCTGGCGACAAGACTGTTGCTCCGGTGGCGCAGCTGGGAACGCCCTTACCGTGAGTTCAAAAGGGGTCAAGTTCAATTCCTCCTGGGTTCATTTTCTTTTTTCTTCTTTATTTTCTTTATATTTTCAGTTTTTTAAAATTTCAGATGACATCCAAGTACCCATACGTTCTCTGCACCCAACTTTTTATGCTAACCATCGACCTTATTTTCAACGCCTTCTCAGTCTTGTTTTATGGAAATAATATGGCTTTGCTAATGATTTTTATGCAAGTTTCCCCTGAATTTAAGCCTCTAAACCCCTTATTTTCAGCCTCCAAGACACATTGCTCATCATGTTATCCTTAGTATTATTTGTCTCTTTCACTGCCACATTTGTCTTCCAATTGGGCTTAATCCATATCGTAATGATCCAATTTCTGCCTACAGTAATCATATCGATTTTCTACACTTTTTTATCGATTTTTTGGCATTATACTAGTTTGGTAAGGTTTTTAAAAAAAATTTAAAAATTCAAAAAATTCAAAAAAAAAAACTTTTTTTCTGTGAAAAATTTTAATTTTTTCCAGAGTTCCACTTGGGATGATCAATCGATAAATATCTTTATGCGGCTACCATTGCTCATTTTTTATATATTCCACAAATTGATTTCTTGCGTTTTTTATTCTTATTATAAGCGGACCGCCCTTCAAATATCGGATCCTAAATATAATTCGGATTCCGCGTGGCTTCGAGAACTGTTTATCAAGCATATGAATGAGAAAGCGGCGAAATTGGAGGCGAGAGCGGTGACTAATGATAATTAATTTTTTGTTTCTAATTTTAAGCTGAAAATATTGATAAAATTGATTTTAAATAATTTTAATTGATTTTTTCTTTCTATTTTGACAATTTTTACCAGGAAAAACCGCTTTTTAGCTCTGAAATCGGTTAAATTAATCAAAAAAAATTTTTTTTTTCCGACACGAAAAACGCGCCAGCAAAATCGAAAAAGACGCCAACCTTCCTTTTGACGCGATTCTCGATTCGCGCGCGAATTTCAGATTTTCAAATTTCTTTTCTTCAATTTCCCTTGTTTTTCCTCAATTTGCTCCATTTTTCTCACCTTTTCCTTTGAAATTTCTACTTCAATTTTAGCTCCCAACATGCACGACACCAAAAAACCCCAAAAATCTCCGAATTTCCACGTGGAAATCAAGTTAAATCAGAAATTCCCAAAATCCACGATTCAATCGAAATTCGGCGAGTTGGAGGAGGTGATAAGACGGAATTCGGAGAAGGCGAGGAATTGGAAGCCGTTGGAGGTGGACGGCGAGGCCGAAAGTGAGGATTTTTAGGGAAAAAAATTTTTTTTGAAAAAAAAAAATTAAATTTTTTTATATTTTTCAGTAAAATCCCTCTTCGAGAAGCTCATCATCGGTTCTTGCGACTTAAAAGACGGCGAAAAGCTCGAAAATCTTCAGGAATTCCACGTGGAACCATCAAATATCCATGTTTACAAGTTACATAAAGACGGTCCCCTCTCCCAAAGTATTGGGGATGATGAGGAGGAATCGATCATCGGATCCCAATTATGGCAGCTTCCATGCATCGAATTCGATTCGATTTGGGAGAATTTAATTTACGATTCAAATTTAAAAAATGAGGTGATGTCGTATGTCAGCGCTCTGGTTAAGCTATCCGAGAAGCATGTAAACACCAAAATTATCAATGTAAATCGTCTGATTCTTCTCACAGGACCTCCCGGAACCGGGAAAACGTCCCTTTGCAAAGGACTCGCCCAACATTTATCGATTCGAATGAATAATCGATATCCGCGTGCTTTAATGATGGAAATCAATAGTCATAGCTTATTCTCGAAATGGTTTTCTGAAAGTGGAAAATTGATTCAGAAAATGTTTGATCAAATCGATGAATTAGCTGAAGACGAGAAATCCATGATTTTTGTATTGATCGATGAAGTGGAATCGCTTGGAATGTGCAGAGAATCATCGTCTTCTCGATCCGAACCATCCGATGCGATTCGGGCGGTCAACGCTCTCCTCACTCAAATTGATCGAATTCGAAGAAGGGATAACGTTCTGATTCTTTGTACTTCTAATCTTGAATCAACTCTTGATAAAGCGCTAGTTGATCGCGCCGATATCGTGAAAAACGTGGGGCAACCGTCGGATTTCGCGAGATATTCCATGCTTAAATCGTGTATTTTGGAACTGATTCGGATTGGAGTCGTTGTGGGAAATGAGCAAGATTTTCCGCATGATATTTGTGAGGTAAGGGTTATTTTTGCTTTTTTTGGGGCGGAATCCGGTGAAAAGGCTGTTTAAAACGCGAAAAATGAATTTCGCTGCGAGACCCATCGACAGTTCAGAGCGTGTCCCTTTAAAACTACCGTACCCCCAAATTCAATTTTTTTTTCATTTTCTCACGATTTTTCTCTATTTTTTCGGCAAATTCCAACATTTTTAGCGGATAACCGGCTAGAACGTTGAATTTTAGACTAGGAAAATGATATTTTATCAAGAAATTTAAAATTTTGAACAAAAAATTCGTTATTCCGATAATAAAACACTTTTCGCTGTGAGACCCATCGACAATTTATAGCGTGTCCCTTTAATACTACCGTAACCCAAAATTTATTTTTTTTTTCAATTTTTCACGATTTTTCGCATGTCCCTTTAAAACTACAGTAACCCAAACATTTTTTCAATTTTCACGATTTTTCTCTATTTTTTCGGCAAATTCAAACATTTTCACAGAAAAACCGACTAGAACGTTGACTTTTAGACTAGAAAAATGATACTTTAGCAAGAAATTCTAAAACTTTGGCCAAAAAATCGTGTTTACAAAAAAAAGGGCCTTTTCGCTGCGAGACCCATCGACAATTTGTAGCTTGTCCCTTTAAAAAATACCGTAATCTGAAAATTATTTTTTTTCAATTTTTCACGATTTTTCCGAATTCTCGCTGCAAATTCCAGACTTTTTAAGGGAGAAACAGGTGGAAACTTGAATTTTAGCCTATAAAACTGATATTCAAGCAAAAAATTCAAATATTTCCCCAAAAATTCCATATTTACCAAAAAAAAAAGATTTTCGCTGCGAGACCCACTACCAAATCTAACCATGTCCCTTTAAAACTACAGTAACCCTCCCAAAATTTTATTTTCAGGCGGATTCCCCTATGAATCCATGCACCGCCCGTCTCTTCGAAATCGCAAAAGAGGCTCGCGGCCTGTCGGGACGAGCAATTTCAATGTTGCCAACATTGGTTTATTCGAAAAGTTTAAACGATTCAATTTGTCTAAATGATTGTATGGCTCTGTTCAGTGAAGCTGTTCAAGAGCGTTTAAGTCGGAACTCTTGACTTATTTTCTGCGAAATAAATCAATTCATATAACAGTTTTTAAAAGGAGGAAAATGGGGTTAGAAAGACGAAAAAAGGCGAGAAAAATAAAAAATAAATTAGAGATTTTCACGTTTCAAGGGCATCCGAATCATAATTTCCACTAATCTGTCCCTGAGCGACACGTTCAGCATGTTCAGCACGAAGACGATCTCGAAGCATTGAAATGAATGGTTGATTTGAGGAAATAATGGATGGAACGACGAATCCATCGTTTCGAGGTTTACGAATTGTACAATGGGGAAGGAGTTCGTGACCGACGAATTGGCCAGGGGTGAAACCGGTTGGCACCTGCAAAATTGAGGGTTTTAAGGGGAAAAAGAGCAATTTTAGGGGATTTAGAGCCTTTAAATGGTGTTTTTTCTGGAAATTTAGCTGAGAAAAAGTAATTTTTTCAGCTTGAAAATGGAAAAAGTCAGTTTTTTTTTTTGGGAAAATATCAACATTTTTGATATTTTTCATGGAATTAAGGTAGAAAAAGAGCAATTTTAGGGGTTTTAGAGCCGTTTTATGGTGTTTTTCTTGAAATTTAGTTGAGAAAAAGCAATTTTTCAGGTTGAAAATGGAAAAAGTCGGATTTTTGGGGGAAAATATCAACATTTTTGATGTTTTTCATGGAATTAAGGTAGAAAAAGAGCAATTTTAGGGGATTTAGAGCCTTTAAATGGTGTTTTTCTTGAAATTTAGTTGAGAAAAAGCAATTTTTCAGCTTGAAAATGGAAAAAGTCGGATTTTTGGGGGAAAATATCGACATTTTTGATATTTTTACTGAAAATTAGCTGAAAAAAAGCCCCTTTTTAGCTTGAAAAGTGGAAAAATTCAGTTTTTTCTTGAAATCAAGGTAAACCGAATAATTTTTGATATTTTTGGAGTGGTTTTCTTTGATTTTAGGTGGTTTTCGACGAAAAATAGATTAAAATACAGATAATTTTCTAGAAAAATCGGCAAAAATTCGATTAATTACAGTTTCAAAGCCTTAATTATTCAAATGTTCCTCGAAATATCTCATTTTTCTTCAATTTTCCCAAAAGAACTCTTGAAAAAATCGAAAAATTCGCTCAAAAACAGTGAAAATATCTTAAAAATCGCAGTTTTAATGATAAAAATTGGAATATTTCTTCAAAAACCTCAATTTCTCTGAATAATTCAGGAAAACGCTATTTTTTAAATTTTTTAAAGAAAAAGTCACGAAAAAAAGGGAAATTCCACTGAAAAACTATGAAAATATCATAAAAATCTCTTTTTTAATGGCAAAAATTGAATAAAATCGTCTAAACTCACGATTTTTCCTCATTTTTCCGAAAAAAAAAACCTATTTTGTTCAATTATATGGGAAAAATCTCGAATATATTCTTCTACTGCGCTAACTACTGTTTTATGTATATTAATTTTACTTGTTATGAGCAATAAATCAAATTTAAATTCAAAAAATCGGTAATTCCACTGAAAAACTTTGAAAATATCATAAAAATCCTGTTTTTAATGATAAAAATTGAACAAAATCCTTCAAAAACCTCGATTTCCCATATTTTTCAGAGAAATCCCTCATTTTTCTTAACTTTTTTCAGAAAAACCAAAAAATTGAATGCTCATTTTCATTCAATTTAATGGAGAAAGATTCGAAGAAACATCTTTTTCCCACATTTTCCAAAAAAACTGTGAAAACCTAGGAGTTTCAGCATTTTCAGCAAAAATTTCCAGTAAATTCATAGTTTTTTTTTTCTAATTTTCTATAAAAACCTTGAAAAAATGCTCTTTTTCTTCCATTTTTCCAAATTTTTCCAATTTTTTTTCCAGAAATTCCCCCATTAAACCCCCCTCACCGTCTGCTTATCAATATCATATTTCTCTTTTGTCGAATGAATCATCTTCGCCATACACTGTCGAATCGTCTCATTAAACGGATCAATAGCCAGAGCTCGATTAAAGAATTCGCTTGCCCTATCAGTATCCCCCATTACTGCATGACAAAGTGCCACCGAAGCAATCGCATCCACAAATTTCGGTTCCATTTTGATTGCTTTTTGATAAAAAAGAATAGCTTCTTCAAGTCGTCCTCTTCTTCTCGAAATATGACCAATATTATTAAGCATTGGCCTCCAAAAATCATCAATTTGTTTCTTAAGAGCCTCCTCAATCGGTGCCTCTTCATCTGTCTCAGTTACCATATAAAGTACCGTCCGAAAGAGCTTATCAGCCTCTGCATAATGTTTAGCTGTATAGGCAACACATGCCTCTTCATGACGAATTAATGGATCATTTGGAGCTCTTTGAACTGCTTCTAACATGAATTTCTTGCTCAATTTCCGACTATTCGTACTATATTGAAGGGAAGTGTAGAGAAATGGTTCGGAACTTCGATCAACGAGTTTTGAGGCTCTATAATAACAACTCATCGATTGCTCATGCTCCACTTCGTAATGGAGAATATGACCGAATGCGATCCATCCTTCGGCGAATGTTGTGTCCATCATTGTGCATTTACCTGAAAAATAGAGGAAATTTGGAGGTTTTCGGGGATTTTAATGGGGAAAATTGGGTTTTTAGATGGAAAAAATCGAGTTTTTTTTGTGAAATTTCCGAGGAAATAATGGGTTTTTATGTGAAAAAGTGGAAAAATCGAGGATTTTAAAGGGAAAAACTACGTTTTTTGGTGAAAAATTGAGAAAGTTCGAATTTTGAGGACATTGAAGGAAAAATCCGGATCTTTAACTGAAATATTGGGAAATTTGGCAATTTTAAGGGAAAAAAATCTGGATTTTTGAATAAAAATGAGTGAAAAATCCGATTTTCGAGGAATTCGGAGGTAAAATCGTGAATTTTTAATGAAAAATTGGGAAATTTCAAGGGTTTTGTTTGTCAAACGTTTTGTTTTTAGGTAAAAAATATATAAAATTAACGAAAAAAACTGGTTTTTCATGGATTTTACCGATTTTTCATTAATTTTCAGGATTTTTCATCGAAAATACTGGTTTTTTCATTTTCTTTTTTTTGAAAAATTGAAAATTAGGCCTTTTTATAGCAATTTTTCACTATTTTCTCAAATTTTGAAAATAAAAACTAAAAATTCGGAAAAATCTAATTTTTTTCATTTTTTGAATATTTTTCATTTAAAAATGGCACCAAAACCGACATTTTTAAGTTTTTCTTTTGAAAAAACCCCATTTTTCTAAAAAAAAAAAAACTTTGCTCAAAACTCATGAAAAATAAATAAAATCTGAGGTTTTCTCTTTTTTTTTCAAGTTATCAATTAAAAATTGTGCTAAAACCCACATTTTTTGGGTATTTTCTCTGAAAAAGCCCCATTTTCCCTAAAAATTCATTTAAAAACTCGATTTTTCGTCTTAAAACCGTCTAAAAAACCCAAAAATCTCAAAAACTAACTAATAAAATTCCTAGCTCTCGCATTGGCTCCAATCGTATAATAATACAAAGCGACACAATACCAAGGAAGTGGAATATGTGGATCATCTGCTACTAATTGATGTCCCAACTCCAAAAGAGCTCTCGAATCTTTTAACATTGTCAAACAATGAATTCTCAAAAGAATACACTCCGGATGTGGTCCAAAAAGATCAAAAAGCTCATCGGTAAGCTTTCTCGCCTCTCCAAATCTCCCCATTTCATACGCGTGTTGTGCTCGTTCAATTAGAAGTCGTGGATCGTGATTTCCTTCGTGAAGCTTCAGCTGTTGCTTTCGGACCGTCTTATATTTCTCCCATTGAGCGGGCTCCACCAAATTATATTTCGCCATAACCCGTTCAATATGAAGTGACGAATTCTCCAGAGTTAATGCATAATTCAAACAAATCATCGCCGCATCTCGATTCATCAATTTAATATAGCTCTCCGCAATAGTTATCATCAGCGCCGGCACCATTCTCAGCTTTTTCGACAAATTATCGAGTTCTGCCATATTCGCAAATGAATATTTCATTCGTTCCTCTTCCACATATCTTCCTGTCACCTGTGAAAGAGTTCTAACCGGTAGAGGACTATATTGAGGGTTATTGGGGAGCAAATGCCCTACAGCTAGCTCAGTTACATCCTCATATAATTTCCTTTGAAATAACGCTGTCGCAGCGTAATATGCGAATAAAACGTGGATTTGATGGTAGTTTCGGCGGGCGATAAGGTGAGAAATACGACGCCATTGTCGAAGAACTGTCAACACTTTGATATACTCGGCGATCGTCACAATGTCCTGTTGATCGTCGTCAATGATATTTGAATAAAGAGTGTCGGCATAAGCCACCGCCTCTTCGGTCCGCCCGATTTCCAACATTTCCAACACTTTTTCCATGCTCGCCTCGTCGTAATACTCGGTGCCGTCGATTCGGCTAGCTAGGGTTTTAATCGGTTTCAAACGGCTTGAATCGTGTTTTGGGAGGTCTCTAAAACAATTTTTTAATGAAAAAAAGCCAAAATCCTGCTAAAAGACTCACAAAACAGGAGCGGGCTTCGATGAGGGTCCCTCCCCGGATAGCGACGGAACGGCGAACATCCCACTGTCCGGTGAGTCGGAATTCATTCTGGAAACAGTTTTTATTCGATTTTTGATAAATTTTGGTAAATTTATCACGAAAACCCCGAAAAAACCCGAAAAACCCCGAGAAAATCGCCAAAAATCCCCAAACAATTCAAATAAAAAAGCGGAATTTCGGAGTGTCGTTGTCCAATGGAGCGCACTTGCATTATTCTCGCCGCGTTCGAACAACGCGTTGTTTAAACCACGTTTTTCTTCTGGAATTTGCTGAAATTCGTGTTTTTTCTAGGATTTTTTTGGGAATAAATGAGATTCTAGTGGAAAAATGCATGAATTCGATCGTTTCGAGGAGAATGAGCCGCCGAGACGGCCAAAACATCCGAGGTAAGGGGGTTTTTGAAAAAAAAAAATGAAAAAATGGTCTGAAAAAGGGAGAATAATTTTTTTTGGGAGGAGTTTTGAATAAATTCGAATAAAGCGATGTTTTTAATCGGAAAATCGAGAAAAAAATTTTTTGAAGAAAAAAAATATTTTTTTTCCAATTTTTTCCGAATAAAATATAGATTTTCATGGCTTCTAGACATTATTTAAGTCATTTTCTACATAAAAAAAACCAAAAAACCCCAATTTTTCATCAAAAACCCAATTTTAATAATTTTTTCCAAAAAAAAAATTTTTTTTTACAGAAAATATATTTTTTTCAATTTTTTTCCAAATAAAATTTAGATTTTCATGGCTTCTAAACATTATTTGAGCCTTTTTCTCATTAAAAATCTCAAAAAACCCCAATTTTTATTTCAAAAATCCGATTTTTGATCATTTTTTCATTTTTTCGGAAAATAATTCATTTTTCAATTTCTAAAAAATAAAATGTAGGTTGACATTGCTTCTATACATTATTTGAGCCTTTTCTCATTAAAAATCCCAAAAAATCCCATATTTTATCTCAAAAATCTGATTTTTTAAATTTTTCGAAAAAAAAATTTGTTGCAAAAAATTTTTTTTTCAATTTTTTCTAAATAAAATTCAGATTTTTAGTGCTTCTAGACATTATTTGGGCCTTTTTCTCCATGAAAAACCCAAAAAAGCCCGATTTTCTCTCGAAAAATCCGATTTTCAATCATTTTTTCCAAAAAAATTTTTTTTTTCAATTTTTTCTTAATAAAATTTACGTTTTCATGCCTTCTAGACATTATTTAGGCCTTTTTCTCAATAAAAAACCCAAAAAAAGCCGATTTTTATATAAAAATCCGATTTTTAATCATTTTTTCGGAAAATAATTCATTTTTCAATTTCTAAAAAATAAAATGTAGGTTTACATTGCTTCTAGACATTATTTAGGCTTTTTTCTCATTGAAAAACCCAAAAAACCCCGATTTTTATTTTAAAAATCCGTTTTTAATCATTTCTTCCAAAAAAAATTTTTTTGTTGGAAAATAATTTTTTTTTCAATATTTTCTAAATAAAATTTAGATTTTTATTGCTTCTAGACATTATTTAGGCCATTTTCTCAGTAAAAATCTCAAAAAACCCGGAATTTTTATTTCAAAAATCCAATTTTTAATCATTTTTTTTCCAGAGGCGTTCCCCAAAACTAGGCTCTCTTCCCACGTAGTTTTTTGAAAAAAAAATGATAAAAATGGAGAAAAAAAGGGGTTTTCAAGGAGTTTTGAATAATTTTAAATTTTAAAAACGAGAAAAAATAATTTTTTTGGAAAAAATTGGTTTTTATTGCTTCTATACGTTTTTCAAGTCATTTTCTCGACGAAAAACCGAAAAACCCCCGATTTTTTATCATTTTTTTGCAGAAAATATTTTTTTTTTCAACATTTTCTAATTAAAATTGAGGTTTTTATTGATTCTAGACATTATTTGAGTCTGTTTCTACAGAAAAAACCCAAAAAAATCCGATTTTTAATCATTTTTTTCCAGAGGCGTACCCCAAAACCAGGCTCTCTTTCCACGTAGCCATTCGAACTTCTCTTCCGGCACTCTCCCCAATCGAAACGCTCAAAACACTCCAGTCAACACTCTAGCCACCGGTCATTCCGATAAAATGCTTCTAACCACATTTAAAATGGATCGAACCGCTGTGCCACGTATGGAGGAGGGCGCTTCGACGTCTTCAATGAATCCGATTAACAATTTCAATCGTCCAGTTGATAGAGTCTATCTTCATGATTACAACCTTCAACCTCAACTTCCCCAAAGAAATAATGATTTTAAACGGCATTCCCTTCCCTCTACACATATTTTATATGAGAAAACAAAGCATCGAGGTGGTGCTCATGTGGAAGAAAAAGAGAAAGTCGAACGATTTTTGAAAGCGATGGTAGATCAAACTCCACGGCCACCCTCCCCAAAAGTGGAGCCAATTGAGCTAAGTATAGACGTTCGGTTAACCGGATCAATGAATTATGATACATTTGGATACTGTAGAATGCATGTGGAATCAATGAAAGAGTATTTTACGAGTAGATTAAGAGAATCAGATGTGGATGAAGTTAGTTGGACGAAGACGGGAATGGCTCCGAGGGCGATTTACGAGGAGAAGGCATATGTCATTGAGGCGCATTTAGTATTGACTCCGAGTATTCTTGTTCATCATCAATCCAAATTATTCTCGGATTTTGTTAGTAAATTTACGGGGAAAATGACTGGAATGATGCATGATCAGATATTTTTGGAGGTGCCGAAAATGCATTCTTATTTTAAGAAGATTAGGTGAGTTTTTTTTTTTGGGGAAACGTAAAAATTGGATTTTTTCAAAAAAAAGTTGAAAACCCCGAAAAATGACATTTTAGGCTGAAAAATAGTGTTTAAAAACAGCATTTTAAGTCCATTTTACGTGAAAATAACCAAAAAACCCCATTAAAAATAGGGTAATTTCCCCAAAAATGATGAAAAACACCATTTCTAGATATTATTTTAAAAAGATTAGGTAAGTTTTTTTTTTTTGGCGGTTTTTTGAGTTAAAATCATTAACGCAATTTAAAACACTACTTTTCATTTAAAAACTGGTGTTTTTCATCATGTTTGGCGAAATTACCCTATTTTTAATGGGTTTTTTGGTTATTTTCATGTAAAATTAAGCCTAAAAACAGCTAAAACTATCATTTTTGGGCTTAAAACAGCTGACTTGTTGAAATTTTCCCAATTTAAGTGGGTTTTTTGGTAATTTTATACGAAAATGGACCCGAAACGCAATTTAAAACACTATTTTTTCACTTAAAACAGCTAAAAACTGGTGTTTTCATCATTTTTGGCGAAATTACCCTATTTTTAATAGGTTTTTTGGTTATTTTCATGTAAGATTAAGCCTAAAAACAGCTAAAAATACCCGAAGCTCAATTTAAAACACTATTTTTCACTTAAAATATCAATAAACGGTGTTTTTCATCATTTTTGATAAAATCACCCTATTTTTAATGGGTTTTTTGTTTATTTTCACTTAAAATGGACTTAAAATGCTGTTTAAAACACTATTTTTCACCCTAAAATGTTACTTTTCGGGGTTTTTTCAATTTTTTTAAATTTTACGTGAAAATAACCAAAAACCCCATTAAAAATAGGGTAATTTCCCCAAAAATGGTGAAAAACACCATTTCTAGCTATTTTAAGTGAATGTGTGTTTTAAATTGCGTTTCGGGTCCATTTTCGTTTAAAAAATTCAAAAAATCTCCGTTTCTAGCTAATTATCATTTTGGACAGCTTATTTTTTTCATTAAAATAATCAAAAACCCCACCAAAAATAGTGAATTTCACATAAAAACGACTTTAAATACAGTTTATGGCTATTTTAAGCCCAAAAATAGCCTTTTTGAGCCGTTTCTGAGCTTAATTTCACTTTAAATCACCAAAAAACCACTAAAAATAGAAAATTTTCAACAAAATCTACTCTAATCCCCATTTCTACTTATTTTAAGCCAAAAATAGTGTTTTGGCACAATTTTTAGAGTATTTTTAGTTGAAAAAAACCAAAAAACCTCCTAAATTTCAGTCCTCAACACGTGGATATCAATATAAGTGGAATAGCGATTGGAAATTGTCCGAATCCTGGGATTTTCTTGGTTAGAGGCGATTTTATCACACAGGAGAATACCGTTTGCAGTGTGTAAGTTGGTTTTTCAAAAAGAAAAGTTGATTAAGACTGATTTTAGTCACTTTTAGCAAAAACGAAGAGAAAAATAGGGGAAAAAAAAATCGATTTTCACACCAAAAACTGAACTTTTCACCTAAACCATAGTTGTCGAAACACGCTCAAGGCCCGGCCCGGCCCGGCCCGGCCACGGCCCGGCCCGGCCACGGGCCGGGCCTTGGTGGCCGGGCCGGGCCGGGCCGAAAAATGTTGGGCCACCGGCCCGGCCACCGGCCCGGGTACTCGATTTTTTAAAAAATAAATATAGGTTTTTTCTCAAAATTTTTTGGAAACTGTCCAAAAGGTTTCATTTCGGAAAAATTAATCATTTGTTCACCAAAGTTCACTATCTAAAGCAATAATTTCAAGATAAAAGTTGCAATTTTTCAAGTCAAAAATTGCAACTTTGTGAATCCGGGCCCTTGTGACCGGGCCGGGCCGGGCCTGTGGCCGGGCCGGGCCGGGCCGTGGCCGGGCCGGGCCGTAATATTTTTCATCTGGGCCCGGCCCGGCCCGGCCACCGACAACTATGACCTAAACCCATAATTTTCGAGAAAGTGATCGAAAAAATCGGAATTTTCATACTTTTTTCCATAAAAAATCGTGAAATTTATCGTTTTTCCACTAAAAACATGATCTTTAAGTTGAAAAATATATATTTTTTTCTTGAACAAAAAACCACAAAAAATCATGTTTTCAGGCCACAGCGCCCCACATCGGGAATCGCGGGGAAAATTTCATTCAAATGGTGCTCTAGGGCGCGTTTGCTTGCGCGTGTAAAATCAACTGAAATTTAAAAAACAATTAAAAATTGTTCGGTTTTTCGCATTCTATTCGTTTCCTGCTGAACAGAAACAGACGGGACCACCTAACTTTTTTGAAGAATCCATTTTTCAACATTTTTATATAAAAAAACATTGCAAATAAACCTATTTTGAAGCTTATTTTGAAGTTTTTCGATCGCCTATTCTTAAATTCTACTGAAAAACGCGAAATAGTTGTGATTTAGGTTATTTAAAAGTTGAATTATATCAATTAAAAAATATTCCAATGATTTTTGTCTCCTAAATCCATTTTGAAAGAAAATTTTTGAGAAAAACATAAAATTTGAAAAAAAAATTTTTTTTCGAAAATTTGATAAATAGACTTTTAAACAATCGCTGATCTGGTTTTTGCACTTTTCCGTAACTTTTTTTTTAACATTTCTGGAGCCTAATTTCGAAAAAATTTTAGGACGATTTTCAAAAGCTCTGATTTATCGATTAATGAGTATTAATCGGGGGTTTTTGGTGATTTTACTATGTTTTTCACTTGAATTTTTCAGAAATAATCGAAAAATTATGTCAAAATGACGTCCAGGGGGTTTAAAAAGAACTGATCAACAAACGCGCCCCAGCGCACCATTTGAATGAAATTTTTACCGCGATTCCTGACGTGGGGCGCTGTGCAGGCTATTTTTGACCATTTTCAATAGAAAAATTTTGAAAAATAGAGTTTTTTGTCACATTTTGTGAAGTTTTCTGTAAAAATAATGATTTTTCGACTAAAAACCACTAAATCCTGCTGGAAAATCATGTTTTAAAGCTATTTTTTTTTTAAAGCTATTCAATTTTGAATAAAAAACGATTAAAAATTCCGTTTTTAACCTAATTTTGACCATTTTTAATACAAAAATCAGGAGAAAATATGTTTTTCCGTTATTTTTCCCGTTTTTTCCACGAAAAACTACTCAAAATCGACCTTTAAGAAGCTATTTTTGAACACTTTCAATAGAAAAATCGTGCCTTTAGCTCATTTTTGAATAAAAAAACGATTAAAATTACCGTTTTTAACCTAATTTTGACAATTTTTAATGGAAAAATCGAGAAAAATCATCTTTTTAAGCTATTTTTGCTATTTTCCCACAAAAATAGCTTCAAATTACTCATTTTCAATAGAAAAACCGTCCTTTTAACTATTTTTTTGTATAAAAAACGATTAAAATTAACCTAATTTTGACCATTTTTAATGGAAAAATCGAGAAAAATCATGTTTTTAGGCAGTTTTTGTCTTTTTTTCCACAAAAATAGCTTCAAATTACTCATTTTCAATAGAAAAACCGTCCTTTTAGCTCCTTTTTTGAATAAAAAACGATTAAAATTACAGTTTTCAACCTAATTTTGATAATTTTTAATAGAAAAATCGAGAAAAACCATTTTTAGGCTGTTTTTGTCTTTTTTTTCCACAAAAATAGCTTCAAATTACCCATTTTCAGTGAAAAATTGAGTTTTAACTCTTTTTTGAATAAAAACGATTAAAATCACCGTTTTCAACCTAATTTTGCCATTTTTTCCACAAAAAACTACTAAAACTACTAAACATCGACTTTCCGGGCTAGTTGCAATAAAAAAAGCGAGAAAAATCAGTTAAATTAAGCATTTTAGGCCTTTTTCTCCACAAAAACCCCCTATTTTCTCTGAAATTCCAGAAAACTGCAAGCCCAAAACAATGGTGATCCAGCGAGAGAAAATCATGCGTTTCGAGTGGCCGGAGGTAATAAATACCTATCATTTGCCCGTTTTGAACATGATAAACGAGTTGCGATGCTCTATTTTGGAATTCGTCTGGCTGAATTTGGGGAGGATGGATTGGATCATGCTGGATTCCGGATTAGTCTATATTATAATACATTTGTTCGAATTGTGGTTGATATGTCACATGATGATACGAATTCTATTTATATTCAAGTCAAAAATCCTCCGCATTTATGGGAGGGTGTCCCGAAGAGTCAGCTGTTTCATCCGTCGAAAAGCAAGATTTTGAATTTGGAGACTTGTACGGAATGGGTTCGTTTTTTTTTTTGTTTTGGGGTACTGTAGTTAAGGGTACTGTAGCTAAGGAAATAGTTGGATTACTGTAGTTAAGGGTACTGTAGCTAAGGAAAAAGTTTGGTTACTGTAGTTAAGGGTACTGTAGCTAAGGAAATAGTTGGATTACTGTAGTTAAGGATACTATAAGATTACTGTAGTTAGCATACTGTAGCTAAGGAAGTAGTTATATTACTGTAGTTAAGGGTGCAGTAGTTTGGTTAAATCGAGATTCCGTTTACTGTAGTTAAGGATAGTATAAGATTACTGTAGTTAGCATACCGTAGCTAAGGAAACATTTGGGTTAGTCGTCTGGGATACTGTAGGATTACTGTAGTTGGATGAAATCGAGGTTCCGGTTACTGTAGTCTTAGGTACTGTAGGGTTACTGTAGTCGAGGATACCATAGAATTACGGTGGCTGTTGATATTGTAGGATTACTGTAGTTTATTGTATTGTTGTTTAGGATACTGTAGAAGTACTGTAGCTGTATTTAGGATTACTGTAGATTTGAGTTACTGTAGTTTAAAATATTGCAGGATTACTGTAGTTTAGGATACCGTAAGATTAGAGTATTTAGGAAAATTAAAAGTTTAAGGTAGCTTATTCTATTTCAAGATTACGGTATTTTCGGATACTCTACCTATGATAGTAAAATGGTACGGTAGTCTACCATAAGATTACTGTAGTTTGTGATACTGTAGGATTACGGTAGTTTGGGATACTGTAGCTAATAATACCTTAATCTCAGAAATCGTTAGATTACTGTAGCTAACCATAAGATTACTGTATTTAGGGAAAAGTTACAATTTTCTTGAAATAAACGGGATTACTGTATTCTAGTCTAGATTACTGTAACTACCGTGAAAAGGATACTGTACTCTAGATTGATACAAGATTACTGTAGCTTCTCCTAGATTATCCAGGATTACTGTAGTTTCCAGGCTACTGTATTAGGCTAGACTACCGTAATCCTAGGTCTACTATAGATTACTGTACCTTAGGTTACTGTACCCCATCCATTTCCTCAAACCCGAAATCATTCCAGATCCGCGTCCTCAGCTGGCCAGGAGACGCAGAGCAACGTGGCGTCGGATGCACATCGGAAGCCTTCTCCCAAAGCACATGGATCCGTATCACATTCCGCAAAAACGACGGTCCCGATTCGGTCTCCTCATCCCATTTAATCGACGTGATCACTCGCCTCCAAGCTCGTTCCAACGCCAAAGTCATCTTCGGATCGATATTTTCAGTTAGAAGGCGGCTGGCTCCATCCCCCGCATTCTATTCTCTAGGATCATTTCGAGCTAATTACGCTCTCCAGGCCCTGATAACCAGAGGATCTATATTCATGGATCAACTATTCGATGCGACTCAACACGTTAAAATAATCGAGGACGAAGAGGATGAAGAGGAGCCAAGAAAAATGCCAATGCCAATGGAAAACGAGCCATTATTCTTGAAATTAGTGAGAAGAGGAATGAAAGAGTGTCCTAGAGCAGTGGAAGAGACCCTGGAACAGCTTCTGAATGCATTTGATGAACGAAGAAATATTGATGTGACTTTCGCTTTCGCCACGATGTACAAAACGAGAAAGACACAATATGAACGACTTTTGAGCGGGGAAAGTAGTCAAGACGTCGGATTGGCTAAGCCACTTCCAAAGAATTGTGTATCGGTGGCTAAAGTGATAATCACACCGTCGAGAGTTCTACTAATGGCGCCGGAGGTGATGATGGTGAATCGAGTGGTTAGACGGTTTGGACCGGATTACGCATTGAGATGTGTGTTTCGTGATGATAATTTGGGGAGATTGGCGATTAGGGATTTTTCGATTAATAATATTGATCGTGAGTTCTTTTTTTTTGGGGTACAGTAATCCTTAGGCACAGTAATCTTGGTTTAAGATAGTTTTCTTGGGTTACTGTAGTTTAGTGTAGGGTACGGTAAGATACAGTAATCCTTAGATACGGTAGCCCTTGGATACAGTAATCCTTAGATACAGTAATCCTTGGATACAGTAATTTCGATTTATGGTAGTTTTCTAGGGTTTTGGTTTACTGTAGTTGAGGGTACGGTAGCACTACCAACTTTACCAACTTACCAACTTTCCAAACTATCATAACCATTGCTAGCTACAGTAATCCTATAATTTTTAAAAGTCCAGTACCCTCAACTACTGTAATCTAGACTACAGTACCCCTAACTCCCTCAATTTCCAGACATGTCAAACTCAGTGACCGAAACCATCTATAACACCCTAAAAAACGGGATTCGAGTCGCCGATCGTCACTATTCATTCCTCGGATGGTCGAATTCTCAAATGCGTGATCAAGGATGTTATCTATATGCTCCTCGAATTGATCCAATCACTGGATCAATCACAGGAACAGTAGATGATATCAGAACATGGATGGGAGATTTTCGAGATGCGATAAGTGTCCCTAAGATGATGAGTCGAATGGGGCAATGTTTTACACAAGCACAGCCAACAGTTAAATTAGAAAGACATCATTGGATAGTGGAACCGGATGTTGAGGGAGGAGTCAATGGACAATATATATTCTCAGATGGATGTGGAAGAATATCCATGAAACTTGCCCATCAAATCACGAGAATTATGATGTTGAAAGCGGTGCCAGCGTGTTTTCAAGTCAGATTCAAAGGGTTCAAGGGGATTCTCGTGATTGATCCGACGATTGATGAGATTTTGAATATGCCTAAGGTTATTTTTAGGTAGGTGATGGGGAAGAGTGGCTTTTGGGGGTTTAAATCCATTTTTTGATATTTTTGAGAAGGTTTGGGCCATTTTTGACTATTTTTGGAGTATTTAGAGCTATTTTTGACTGGTTTTGGAGCTATTTTCCAGCCCTTTTCAGCTAGTTTATATAGTTTTTGATCATTTTAGCATTTATCAGATATTTTGTTTGTTTTAGGCTATTTTGGAACATTTTTGAGGTATTTAGGACCATTTTTTGATGATTTTCAGCTATTTTGAGCCATTTTCAGCTATTTTTGAAGGTTTTGAAGATATTTTTCAACTTTTTTCAGCTAGTTTGAGTAGTTTATGATCATTTTAGCTTTTATCAGATTTTTCGGTTGGTTTAGGCTATTTTTGACCGTTTTTGGGGTATTTTAAGCTATTTTTGACCCTTTTTGTACGTTTTTAAGCTATTCTAAGGTATTTTCGATCATTCTAAGGTTCTCTCAAAGTTTTTGGGGCTTTTTGACCTATTTTTGGCGATTTTTGAGGTATTTTAAGCTATTTTGGGCGATTTTTGACCAATTTTTGGATAATTTTCAGCAATTTTTAAACTACTTTTGATCATCTTTAGGCTTTTCCACAGTTTTAGGGATTTTTTGAGCTTTCTGAAGCCATTTATCATTATTTTAAGCCATTTTTAAAATATTTAGGGCTATTTTAGACCATTTTTAGGGCTTTTATATATTTTAAGCCATTCTAAGGGTCTTTCTGAGTTTTTCGGAGTTCTTGAGCAATTTTAGAGCTATTTTGGGTGGTTTTTGACTTTTTAAAAGATGATTTTCAGCTATTTTAAGGCATTTTCGAGGGATTTTGAGCTGTGTATGCCATTTTTGGGGTTTATGTTATTATTTTTACTATTTTTCAGCTAGTTTATGTATATTTGATCATTCTAAGGCTTTTTCACAGATTTTGGGAGATTTTGAGCTATTTTAAGCGATTTTTGACCTATTTACGGCTATTTTTGGTCATTTCTGACTTATGTTAAATTATTTCCAGCTATTTTTAACCATTTTTTCCAGAAAAAGTCAACAAAAATTCGGAGAAGGAGGTGGAGATCTACAAGATGAATATTTGGAAGTAGTGAAATATGCAATGCCCTCTCCCGTATGCCTTAATCGTCCATTTATCACAATTTTGGATCAAGTTTCTGAAAAACAATCGGGATTATCACATCAGAGGATCACGAATCGAGTTCATTATTATTTGGAAAGGGAGCTGTCATCGCTTTCTAGTGAGTTTGGGTTTTGAGGGTGAAAATGGCCTTAAAATGCTGATTTTCATTGAAAAAAAAAACAGTTTTCAAGCTAATTTTGGCCTAAAATTATTAATTTTCGACCCAAAATATACCATTTTTACCCAAGAAATCCCCTATTTCGCGTTAGAAAATATCCTAGTTCGAGGCTTGGATTACTGTATTTTTGGCCTAAATTATACCGATTTTTTGCTGAAAATAACCTATTTTTTCGGATAAATTTGCTTATTTTCAGCTATTTATAGGCAATTTTTGATCTGAATTAAACCGATTTTTAGCTAAAAAATTACCAAAAATTTGGATGAAAATGGGTTGAAAATTCCCTATTTTTTTTTTGGCTAAAATTGACTTATTTTCAGTTAAAAATCCCATTTTTTAAGCCGAAATTCGTGAAGTTTCAGTTGAAATTTGGCTGAAACTTGAATAAAAATTCCCTATTTTTTGACGGGAAATTGATAACTTTTTAACTTAAAATTGGCCTATTTTCAATAAAAAATCCATATTTTAAACCTAAAATTCTTAAAATTTCAGTCAAAATTTGTCTGAAAATGGGTTAAAAATACCCTATTTTTGGTTAAAAATACCCTATTTTTAGTTGAAAACCTCATTTTTGAGCTTAAATTCTTAAACTTTTCAGTCAAAATTTGGCTGAAACTGTGCTGAAAATGTTCTATTTTTTTTTTCGCAAAAATGCCATTTTTTTTGGCTGAAATTGACTTATTTTCAATTAAAAACATGATTTCTGGTCGAAAAACCCATATTTTAAACCTAGATTCTTAAATTTTCCGCGGAAAACCCACTTTTTCCCTGACCTAACCCCCACCTATTTCAGATATGCTCCTAAGCGAAAACCAAGCTGCGGAAGAGCTCGTCAACCGTACCAATCTCCCCATCGACTGGAACTACGCATCGAAAAAAGCCGGTTTCCAATTAAGTATTGATCCATTGATTCGATCAATGCTCTTTGCAATCTATCGATATAATATAGTTCATCATATCTCGAAAGCCAAGATATTCCTACCTCCGAATCTCGGAAGATCAATGTATGGAGTTGTTGATGAAACGGGATTGCTACAGTATGGACAAGTGTTCATTCAATATTCACCGACGATCCGAGAGACTAGCACTAAGCCAGTTCTCATAACAGGGAAGGTTCTGATCACTAAGAATCCATGCCATGTTCCTGGAGATGTTCGGGTCTTCGAAGCCATTTGGCAACCATCCTTGGCTCATTTAGTAGATGTAGTTGTCTTCCCGAGACATGGACCAAGACCACATCCGGATGAAATGGCTGGATCTGATCTTGATGGAGATGAGTATTCCATTATTTGGGATCAGGAAATGCTTTTGGATTATAATGAGGAAGCGATGATATTTCCGAGTTCAACGGCGGCTGATGAGGATAAAGAACCGACGACCGATGATATGGTCGAGTTCTTCTTACGCTACTTACAACAGGATTCGATTGGTAGAATGAGTAATGCTCATTTGACTTATGCCGATTTGAATGGTCTTTTTCAGTGAGTTTTTTTGGCGGGTACTGTAGGTCTAGGATACGGTAGAAATAAGGTTACGGTAGATTTTAAAAGTTAGAATACGGTAGAAAATGGGTTACTGTATGATACTGTAGCTTTAGAATAAGGATTACTGTAGATTTAGGATTAGTTTATGGTAGAACGAAAAGTTTGGATACTGTAGGTTAGGTTACGGTACATCTAAGATACCTGGATTACGGTAGTTTTGATCAACTTTCATGCCAAAGGGTTACTGTAGTTGAATCCTAGATTACAATACGATATGTAGTTAGTTTACTTTAGAATTACAGTAAGAAACTTTGGAACCGGGATTACTGTATTCTTGGATTATCGCTGATAGTTAGGATTACTGTAATTTCGTCGCTAGGCTACTGTAGATCCATTTCTATCTATCCTGGGTTACTTTAGGATTACTGTAGTTATTTTATGGTAGGAACAAAAACTTTGGTTACTGTAGGTTAGGTTACGGTACATCTAGAAATAGTCGGATTACGGTAGCTTTGATCAACTTTAATACCAAGGGGTTACTGTAGTTAAATCGGGATTACTGTACTTTTCAATCATAGATTACGGTAATTTATTGTCAGCTTAGGATTACGGTAAGAAACTTTGGAACCTGGATTACTGTAGTTCTGGATTATGGAAGTTAGGGTTACTGTAGTCCCATATCTAGCCTACTGTATATCCGCATATCTATACGGGGTTACTGTAGATCACCCTAATCTTAAATTCAGGGTCACTGTACCTTTTCCTACAACTCTGGATTACTGTACCCCCTATCCCATTTTTTTCCAGCGAAAATTGTCAAGCAATTGCTCAAAAATGTGCCGTCGCCGTAGATTTTCCAAAAAGTGGTGTTCCAGCCGAACCACTAACCATATTCGAACAATGTGAAGTAACACCAGATTATATGGCATCAGGAGGAAAACCAATGTATTATAGTCCACGATTGAATGGACAACTTCATCGAAAAGCTAGGAAAGTTGAGGAGGTTCTAGAGGAATATGAATCAAAAGAGAGCATTTTCGAAGGGGAATATGATAAATTGATATGTCCAGATGACGTTGACGTCTTCTACGGATCACAAATGAAATTGTTGAGGACAATGGCGATTCGAGATGATTATATCGATAGAATGCAACAACTTTTGGATGAATACGGTATTGAGGATGAGGCATCAATTGTATCGGGACATGCGGCGAGTATTAAGAGGCTAGCTGGAATGGAGAGAGACGACTACTCGTTCTATCATACGGATAAGATTGTGGAGCTACGGTACGAGAAGCTCTACACGGTGTTCCGCGCGAAATTCTTCGAGGAATTCGGTGGAGAGGAAGCGAATTTGATATCGGATGGAAAAGAGAAACGTCTGGTGTCGACGAGCGCGATATTGGAGAAAGTAAGGCAATGGTATTTTGTGGCGTATGTGCAACCGAAGAAGAGCAAGTCTGGAAGATGCATTGGACAAAGTTTGCCTTGGGTTGTGTGGGATGCGTTGTGTGATTTGAGGTGAGCAATTGGGAGAGTCTGGGAGGTTTTGAGTGTGTTAGCTAAGGTTTTGGGGGGGGGGGGGGGGGTTTCGACTAGTTTTTTGAGCAGTTTTAGCCTGTTTAGAGCATGTTTTGGCTATTTTTAGCTGTTTTAGATAGGTTTGAGTAGAAATTTCGGGTTTTAAGCCCATTTTTTGAGAATTTTGGACCATTTTTACAACTTTTCCCGGCTGTTTTAAGGTATTTTTCATAGTTGTGTGTAGAAATTTCGGGTCTTAAGCTATTTTATGGCTATTTTTAGCTATATTTCAGATAGTTTTAGGTAAGAATGTTGGGTTTTGAGCAATTTTTTTGACTATTTCAAGCTGATTTACTGCTTTTTCCGGCTATTTTGAGTTATTTTAGATAGTTTTAGGTAGAAATTTCCGGGTTTTAAGCTATTTTTAAACCTTTTCAGCCATTTTACAATTTTTCTCGGCTATTTTGAGATATTTTAGATTTTTTTAGGTAGGTTTTTTAGACATTTTTCATAGATACATACTTGCCATGAGAACTAGGGTTTATGATCGATTTTAGCTGGTTTTTTAGGGTTTTTGGGTCATTTTTTAGCCGTTTTTGAGCTTGGTTGACCTTTTTTTATTGAAAACCTATTTTTAATAGGATTACTGTATTTTTTGATGGAAATTTAGTCATTTTTGAGCTTTTTTGACCTATTTTTTCCGTTTTTGGACAATTTTAAGCAATTTTGAATTTGAATTTGAATTTTGATTTATTGCTCATAACAGGTATATAACTTTTTAAGCAGATTTAGGCCTAAAACACGAGAAATTTGCCTCAAATTTTTACGAAAAATGCTAGGAATCCGCCTAAAATAGTCTGAACCTAAGCGTCGAAACTTGGCAAAGTTTAGATCGTTCTGGACTAATTTAGGCTTAATTATTGCAAAATACCCTTAGAATAGGCTAAACTCACCAATTTTCAGACGAGAAATTGACGCTGGAAAGCCTAAACTAGACTAGATTGAACAATTTCATGAAAAAGCCTATTTTCTCAAAATCTAGACAAATTTAGGCCCTAAACAGACTATAATCCATCAATTTCCAGACGAAAATTGATGTTGGAACAAAGCGACACAATTCCACGTATCAAATATCCAATCGCCACGCGTCTCGAAGAGGAAATGATCAAATCGATCAAAGAAAAAGAAAAGAAATTTCGAAAACTTCGACATCAAATGAGAACTCGTCGAGATGCTCATTATCTTCGTCGATACTCATTCTCCTATGGAAAACAAATCCTTCGAATTCTGTTCATCATTCAGGAATGGCTAATCCAGGAGAATGTCCTTCCATCCAATTCCATTTCCATTTGGCAAATCGGACGTCTTCTGATTCGATTCGGTTTGGGTGATCTTCAGGGAAATCCGACGATTGATTATGAGAAGAACGCGTTGAAGAGCTCACCGGTATTCACGAAATGGATAAGGAAGAAGCGGAGAGCTGGCGAGGAGCCAATTATGAAGAGCTTTGAATGGGGAACACTGATTTTGGAGTTTTTGAGATATTTGGCGAGGTTTGAGACCTCTAATTCAAGGGCACTCCTCAATTTTTTGATTTTCAGTCAATCATTCGCCCTGGCGGAGACTATCAGCCTTCGCGTGTTCCCCGATGAGGATATTGTTGAGCCGGTGTTGGTTTCGAGTAATCAATGGACACCATTACATCATGTAGGTTGGAAGAGGCAAAAGTTAGGCCGTGGCCTTGGGGAAAGCTAGGCCACCTAAATTGGGAGATTTGGGAAGTTAGGCCAACTAAAATAGAAGATTTGGGAAGTTAGGCCATGAAAAACAAGGCCATGGACCTTAAAAGCTAGACTGGAAGAGGTGGCCTAGGTTTTGGGGAAGTTAGGCCACGAAAAACTAGGCTACAGACTCTAAAAGTTGGGCTAAAGGGGATGGCCTAGGTTTTAGGGGAGTTAGGCCATCTAAATCAGAAGATTTGGGAAGTTAGGCCATGAAAACTAGAAAGTTAGGCCAAGGCAAAAAGTTAGGCCATTACAAAAAAGTTAGGCCATGACAAAAAGTTAGGCCAAGGCAAAAAGTTAGGCCATGACAAAAAAGTTAGGCCATTACAAAAAAGTTAGGCCATGACAAAAAGTTAGGCCAAGGCAAAAAGTTAGGCCATGACAAAAAAGTTAGGCCATGACAAAAAAGTTAGGTCTGGGAAAGTTACGCCATCACAAAAAATGTAGGTTGGGAAAGTTAGGCCACGGACCTCAAAAGCTAGGCTAAAAGAGGTGGCCTAGGTTTTGAGAAAGTTAGGCCATGATTTGGGAAAGTTAGGTCATAAAAAACTAGGTCACGGGGCCTTAAAAGCTAGGCTAAAGGGGATGGCCTAGGTTTTCAAAAAATTAGGCCACCAGGTTGTCCCTTTGGAGGACTAGTTTTCATGTTTTCTAGGCCAAATTAGCCTATTTAAGAAAACTAGGCCACGAAATAAAAACCTAGGCCAGAGCTCTGAAAACTAGGCTAACGATCATGGCCTAGATTTTCGGGAAGTTAGGCCACCTTAAAATGGGATTTTCTACGCCATCTACTAAAAACTAGGCCACGACCTAATTTTTTCTCAATTTTCCTCTTCCAGGTCGCTTATCGTGCATTCCACTCGATTGCAGTATCTGGAAGATTCGATGCTTTCCGTTTGAAAGAAGATGAATCAATCGATCAAATCTCCGAATCGAAAGATCCAATTCTCGTCAATGAATCGATTTTTTCATCGAAAAATTATAATGACGAACGGCCGATTAATCGAATGAGAATACTGAAATCATTAAAAGAATGGTCTGGAGTCAAAGAAATCATTCCGAGAGATGTCACCGGAACTCGGAAATCGGAATTAGTCTATGTGACATGTGTCGGCACGGTTCTGGCACGACAAAGGCTAGCGAGACTGTTGTTGTTGAGTGGAGAAACGATTCGAGATGCGATTGCGAATGAAGTGATTCCGCCGGAAGTTCGCGATGATTTCTTGTGATTTTATTGATTTTTTGAGGGTTCTGAGGATCTCTTGATATGGATTATTGCCTGTTTTCTTTTAAAATATAGCTTTATTCTTAGTTTTATCTGATTACTTGTGAATTTAAACATGTCATATCTAATTTATTGAAGAAATGGTTTTATTCGAATAAATGGATTAAGAGAAAAGAATCACATTTTTTTTAGAAGGAAATTTTTTTTTTTTGAAATTTTCGGATTTTATTAGCTAGATCGATGTATTTTTGGATTCTGAGCAACTTTTTCTCTTGGAGCAACCCTTGAAAATCACTCTAAACCCCAGAAAATTCAAAAAAATGGAAAAATATTGTCCACGAGGAGTACACAGCCGAAATTCAGTTTTTCCCGGATTTAGGGTGTTTAGAGTGATTTTCAAGGGTTGGTCCAAGAGAAAAAGTTGCTCAGAATTCAAAAATACATCGATCTATGTTTTTAAATTTCGATTTTTCGAAAAAAAAATTTTGTCCACGAGGAGTCCAAAAGTCAAGTTTTTGGAAAAGCCCTTAATTTTATATGAAAATGCTCAGAATAGTTGTTCTAAGCTATTCCAGGCTCTAAAAAATGGCTAAAATTCAAAAAATCCGAAAAATATTGTCCACGAGGAGTACACAACCTAAATCCAGTTATTCCCGGATTTAGGGGGTTTAGAGTGATTTTCAAGGGTTGCTCCAAGAGAAAAAGTTGCTCAGCGTACAAAAATACATCGATCTATGTTTTTAAAATTTTAATTTTCGAAAAAAAAATTTTGTCCACGAGGAGTACAAAACTCGAGTTTTTGGAAAATCCTTAATTTTCAAACAAAATGCTTAAATCAGGTGTTCTATGCTATTTTAGACTCAAAGAAGTGCTTAAAAATCAAAAAAAAAAAAGAAAAATTGTCCACGAGGAGTACAAATCCAAAATTCAGTTTTTCCTGAATTTAGGGGGTTTAGAGTGATTTTCAAGGGTTGGTCCAAGAGAAAAAGTTGCTTAGAATAGAAAAATACATCGATTTAGCTAATAAAATCTTAGAATTTCAAAAAAAATTTTTTTTTTTGAAATTCCAAAGTTTTATTAGCTAGATCGATGTATTTTTGAATTCTGAGCAACTTTTTCTCTTGGAGCAACCCTTGAAAATCACTCTGAAGCCTCTAAATCCTGGAAAAACTTAATCTAGGTTGTGTACTCCTCGTGGACAATTTTTCTCGAATTTTTCAATTTTTTTTCTTGGATTAATTTGAGTTATATTCCCGAAATTGTTTCAAAAATACAAAAAAAAACTTGGAAAATTCAAAATCTCGAAATAAAACTGTCCACGAGAAGTACACAGCCCAAATTCAGTTTTTCCTTGATTTAAGGGTTTCAACGTGATTTTCAAGGGTTGCTCCAAGAGAAAAAGTTGTTCAGCATCCCCAAATACATTGATCTATCTAATAAAAACTTTAAGTTTCACGAAAAAAAAAAATTCCCCTCCCCAGTAAGACTAGGCGTCCACCGAAAACGGCGACTTCCCACCTTGTGGTTTGGTCATCAAATAAAAGACGGTGAATGTGCCAAAGACAGCGAGAAAAAGCATAATACAACAGACAATAATAGAGCAGAGAACAAAGGTTATGGACCATTCCTTATTAACTGCATGGGTCCATGACCCAATTCCTTTTGGCTCTTGGGTACTTGCTTCCGTTGGATTCTTGCCAAGTGTGAACTTACTCCATTTATTAGTTTGAGGTGGTTGTGTAGTTGTAGTTGTTGTAGTCTTTGTAGTCTTTGTAGTCATCTCCCAAACATCCAACAACCTCCTCGACGCTTTTGATGACGTCACAAATCCAGTTGATACTGATGTATAAGCATCTAGATCCGAGTTAGAGAGGAAAAGAGCGCGGATTAAGCAACACGCGACATTTTGTGGGATGAGGACTTGAATTTTATGAAGGGAAGAATCGAATGGACGACGGATTAGTTGATCCTCGATTTTGAAGGTTATTGTGTCGTTTGAGGTGCGGATCTGGAAGTTTAGATTTTGTAGTTTGTAGTTTGTAGTTTGTAGTTTCTGTAGTCTTTGTAGTTTATAGTTTCTGTAGGCTTTGTAGTTTGTAGTTTGTAGTCTTTGTAGTTTGTAGTTTGTAGTCTTTGTAGTTTGTAGTTAACTACAGTAATCTACCGTAATCCTACAGTAAACTAAATAGAAGTGAAAAAAGTAATTTTCAAAAAAAAAAAGGTTTTTCGTAGTTTCTGTAGTCTTTGTAGTTTGTAGTTTGTAGTTAACTACAGTAATCTACCGTAATCCAACATTAGCTTAGAAGTGAAAAAAAAACATTTTCGAAAATAAATAAAATTTACTTCTTTTTTTATTTAAATTTTGTAGTCTTTGTACCTACCGTAACCCATATTTCTAGATTTTCTGGATTTTCTGAAACTTTTCTGGTTAGGGTAACTAAAGTACAGTAATCCCACTATAGCCCTAGAGTAGTACTACTGTAAGCCTACAGTAACCTAGAAGTGAAAAAGTCATTTTCAGAAAACATCGAATTTTCCGTCAAAATACATTTTTTTGGTTTGTAGTCTTTATAGTTTTTAGTTTACTACCGTAATCCTACAGTAATCAAAAAGTGAAAATAAGTCATTTAAAAAAAACATTTTTTTAATTTTTTAGTCTTTGTAGTCTTCATAGTCACTCACCTTAATCCTCAAAATCTTCCGATTATTCTCCCTACAACTACCCAAAATCTTGGGTGTCACAGGAACCACAATACCATTTCCAACCGATTGAACATCAATCTTTTTCAATTGCACATCATAATATGAGAACTCGAATCGACTCGATTCGCCGTCTTCTGTTTTGAATAACACGGAGAATCTGGAAGAGAGAGAGAAAATGAGAGAGAAATCTGACAGCTGTTGGGAAAATATTTTCTCTTCGACACTTGACTTTCATTTTGATTGCTCACAAACATGAAACTTATTTTCTTCGTTTTACTCGTTTTAAGCCTTTTGGTTTTGGTGGAAGTGAGCTTTTTCAATAGATTTTTCATTATAGCAATGTTTAAAGGCGCATAACTCAATTCCCAGCAGAGCTATCAAAAAAGTGTCAACTAATGAAATGTAGCTCTTGTTAAGCTAAATATTTTGTTAGTTGACAATTTTTTGATAGCTTTAATGGTTAGCGAGATATAAGCGTTAGAAGTTGCCTCCCTCCTTTGCATACCGGTGGCAACTTCAAGGGCATATAACTCGTTTCATTTAAGAGCTATCAAAAAGTAGTCAGCTAGGAAAATGTGCAGAATGTTTTGCTGAATATTTTGTTAGTTGACCACTTTTTGATAGCTTTAATGGTTAGCGAGATATAAGCGTTAGAATTTAATTAGCTCTGGGGTGACTGCGGTAACTTCAAGCACCTATAACTCGCTTCATTTAAAAGATATCAAAAAATTGTTAACTAACAAAATGTGTAGAATTTTATGCTAAACAACCTTCTAATTGACAGCATTTTGATATCTCTAACGGTTAGCGAGATACATGCGTTTAAAGTTTTCAAGAGACGCAGAGAAACGGCGGAGGCTAGAGTACTCTAACTGTCTGCTCTCTCCGGGGGCGCGCAACTTCAAACGCCTATATCTCGCTTCCCGTTAGACCTATCAAAACGTTGTTAACTAATGAAATGTAGCCCTTATTAAGAGCAATATTTCATTAGTTGACCGTTTTTTGATAGCTCTAACCTAAAAAAGGTTATACCGAATTTAAAAAGGTAGTTATATTTTTTTAGGAAAAAAATAGTTGTTGCATTAAAAAAGGCTAATAAATCATTAAATAAAAGAAATTTTTTGCTAAAAATAAGTTAAAACTCTTTTTTTATTTAAATTTAAGAAATTATGATGAGTAATTTTAGGCCATCAAAACAATGGACACATGCCGTACCAATTGTAACACCTACATTGAGAAAGACTCCAGAAAGCTGTGTATTGAGCGATGTGGAATTATT
The DNA here is from genome assembly GCA_963932035.1 of Caenorhabditis wallacei. NCBI lineage: Eukaryota > Metazoa > Nematoda > Chromadorea > Rhabditida > Rhabditidae > Caenorhabditis > Caenorhabditis wallacei. Next base: position 1,808,061 of record OZ009934.1, read on the forward strand.
AATTAATTCTTTTTAATTGGCTGATTAACTTTCCCCAATTAAAATAAAATTCCATTTCAAAAAACCTACTTTTCACAAGTGGCAAATAGATGAAAATCAATCAATGCATCCTCATAATCTGTTCCAATTATCGGTATATCGTGCCATTCATTAACACGTAATAGCTTCTGAAAACAGTGAAAATTATGCTAAATTTGGCTGAAAAAAGCGAAAAAAATGGCTTAAAACATGCTGAAAATCGCTTTGAAAAAATATGAAAAAAAAATTTTTTTTTTTGAAAATTTAAATTTTCAACATTTTCAAAAAGGTGCTTGAAAAAAGAAAAAAGCGGCGAGAAGTGAAAAAAAGCGAAGTTTATTTTTAAAAAAATACCTCTTTCATCAGATTTGTCTGTAATTTGAAAAAAATTAATTTTTACCCCTATTAGAAGGGCCCTATTAGAAGAGCACCGCCCTTCTATTAGAGTTTAAGACACTTACCGATAAAACGACATTGAATAGGAGTAGAATTATAATGAGCATTATTTTATTTTGAGGGCTTCATCAGAGGAATCTCATTTTCTGTAAGAATTGAAGAAAAATGATTTAAGAAAAAGTTTACCGAAAAAAACGAAAATTTGTGTATAACCTTACTAAAACGGAAATATCTCGGTTGTGGTAATAGCTAGCTAAAAGTTGTCAACTAATGAAATATAGTTCTTGTTTAGGGCTACATTTCATTAGTTGAAAGTTTTTTGATAGCTCTTAAACTAGCAGAGTTATGAGCGTTTGAAGTTGCGCACTCCCGCAAAGATAGGGCGGCGGCTAGAGGGCCGCGCAACTTCAAACGCCTATATCTTGGTTGTCGTCAGAGCTATAAAAGAGTTGTCAACTAATGAAATGTAGTTTTTATTAAGGGCTACATTTTGTTAGTAATAGTTTTTTGATAGCTCTTCAACTAGCAGAGTTATGAGCGTTTGAAGTTGCGCCCATAGAGAGAGAGAGAGAGAGAGGCGCAAAGAAAGGGAGGCGGCTAGAGGGGCGCGCAACTTCAAACGCCCATATCTCGGTTGTCATAAGAGCTATCAAAAAGTCGTTAACTAACAAAATATAGCTTATAATAAGGTCTATATTTTGTTAGTTGACCATTTCCTTGAAAAAAAAAAGGAAAAAGTGTGGGTGCTGACCCAAAAAATGTACACACATGAGTTGGTCGAAGTAATAACAATAGGGGCGGGGTGGTCCCCCCCACCACCAAAAAATTGGTCTCTGAGAGTCAAGTCAATAGGAAATTATTTCCCTTTTTTTTTCGACAAAAAGGTGTACTTTTGGATTTTTTCAAAGAGTTTAAAGAATAATTTTTTTTCTTTCATATTCAAAAAAAAGGATAAAATAAATTTTTCTAACAAAAGTTATGTTTTGGAGTGAAGAGGAAGAAAAAGCAATTAGAAAAAATATAATTATGGACTGGGACGAGATGCAAATGTGCTCTATTGGACTTATTTTAGTAGTGCTCTTTTAGATCTGTTTTAGTTTTAGATATATCTTAGTTAGATTGAGAGCTATCAAAAAGTTGTCAACTAATGAAATATTCCGCTTGATAAGGGCTACATTTCATTAGTTGAAAGTTTTTTGATATCTCTAACCGGAAGCGAGATATAACCGTTTGAAGTGGCGTGCCCCCTTAGAGACTCTAGCCGCCGCCCTTTCTCTGCGTCCCGCTTCAGCGCGGCACAACTTCAAACGCCTATAACTAGCTTCCTGTAAGAGCTATCAAAAAGTTGTCAACTAATGAAATATTGCTAATAACAAGGACAATATTTCATTAGTTGAAAGTTTTTTGATAACTTTAAGGGGAAGCGAGATATAAGCGTTTGAAGTGGCGCGCCCCCTTAGAGACTCTAGCCGCCGCCATTTCTCTGCGTCTCGCTTTAAAGCGGCACAACTCCAAACGCCTATATCTCGCTTCCCGTGAGAGCTATCTAAAAACTTTCAACTACTGAAATATAGCCCTTATTAAGAGCAATATTTCATTAGTTAACCACTTTTTGATAGTTCTTCTAGAAATCGAGATACAGCTGTTTGAAGCTGCCATTAGCCTACAGACCTATTTTAGAATGAGAAAACTAGCTTTTTAATGACAAAGCACTCAAAAAATGTGGCTTATGCCCTTATAAAAAGGTAGAAAAAAAGAAAAAAGAAAAAAAGGAAGTTTTCTTCTTCAATTCATCACGTGCAACAACTCATGAGACAATGAGTGTCTACTCAAGTAGACTTAATCTAAATAGTCAATCAAATATATAGAAAAAAGTGCATTAATTGCTCATTATTATTGTTTTTATTTAAAAATAATGGCATAAATATTTTAAGGGATTTTTAGAAAAAAATTCAAAAAAAAAATTTTTTTTCGTAATTTTTTGAATTTTTTTTCCAAACCAAAAAAAAAAGGAAGCATCCGATTCTTGATGTGCATTCTAAAACAAAAAAGGGAGGAGGAATAAAAAAAGAAGAAGAGTGGGAGTTTCTATTCTCGAAAAGTGGACATTTCGAGGAAATTTAACTTTGTCAAAGTGCCCCACTTTTTTTGATGATGGTAGAATCTTAGAGAAAGAGCAAAAAGAAAATTAAATTCCTTTTTTTTTCTATTTTTGGATTCTTTTATACTAAAAGTTCAGTGAAATTGATCTAAACTTTTTGAATTTTATCGTTATGACATCAAAGAATGGGCATAAAACATCCAAAGTGTCAGCTTGTGGATTCCCTTTTATCTCACTTCTGGATAGAGCTGTCGAAAAATTGTCAACTGGGAAGTTGCTCAGCTTGGAATTCTACACATTTCATTAGTTGAAAGTTTTTTGATAGCTCTAACGGGAAGCGAGATATAAGCGGTTGAAGTTGGGCGCCCCCGGAGAGAGACGCAGAGAAAGCGCCGAGGCTAGAGCGCTCTAACTGTCTGCGCCCTCTTTTCCGGATCTTCGAAGGGCGCGCAACTTCAAAGGCATGTATCTCGAGAACGGTTAGAGCTATCAAAAAACTTTCAACTAATGAAATGTAGCTTATGATAAGGGCTACATTTTGTTAGTTAGCCATTTTTTGTAGCTATTTTAGGAATCGAGATATAATCGTTTCAAAACCATATATCCATTTTTTTAAATAGTCAAAATGACTTTCGGCGATTTTAAAGCAGTGGAAAGGTTAAAAAAATCAAAGATTATGAAAACTGGACAATAAAAATTTTCAAAAAAACTAAGAAAAAAAAGTTCAGCGAAATGACACGGAGTATCAATTTACGAACACTCTCTACATAAATTTAGTTCTGTCACAAGGCATAAAAATGCTATTTTTTAAAAATTTAGAAAAAAGTGGGCGGGACCTATTTTTGTTTCTTTTTAAAATTATTTCAAATCTGCATTTTTTTAAAATAGTTTAAATATCACAATTAAATTCTTAAAACTCCCAAAAAAAACCAAAACACAAATAGAATCGGTTTCCGGGGAGTCAACTCAACCAAAAACTTTCAACTTAAGTCACTTTTTTTTTGTTTTTAGTCTCTGTTTAGTAGAGAAAAATAGGAAAGAATTAGTTCCGCAATCTAAGATATCTGATATCACTATCTCACAAGGGGGTATCAATTTCGGGTTATAGCAAGAAAACCGAAATTCTCAACGAAAGCACAAAAGTCATAATCCGGAAGTCTGGAGAGACGGAAATTCATAACAAAAACGTAAAGTCATATTTTTTCGAAAAGGTAAAAGGTACCTTTCATTCAAAACACAATGAATATTATAGGAGACCCCTTGTGGAAAATACGGGGGCGACCACCTTTATATAAATTTATGAGACAAATACACACAAACTGAGTTTTTTGTAGTTTTTTTTTGAGAAATTTAAAGAAAAAAAAGGGATTTTAGGCAAGAAAGTTAGGAAAATAATAATAATAAGAAAGTGAAAAACTTGAAAATAAGAAATGGGTTTTCAAGTGTTAATATTTTTATTTCCCTTATATCTCGCTTCCCGTTAGAGCTATCAAAAAGTTGTCAACTAATTAAAAATTTCGCTTAATAAGGGCTACATTTTATTAGTTGAACATTTTTTGATTGCGTTAACGGGAAGCGAGATATGAGCGTTTGAAGTTGCGCGACCCCTGAGACACAGTTAGAGTAGCCCGGTTTCTCTGCGTCTCTCTCTGGCGATGCGCAACTTTAAACCTCTATAACTCGGCTCCCGTGAAAGCTATCAAGAAACTGTTAACTAACAAATTGTTCAGCATAAAATTCTACACATTTTGTTAGTTGATCACTTTTTGTTAGCTATTTTCGGAATCGAGTTATAGGCATTTAAAGATGACTAGCAAAAAAAAATCAAAAAAGTAGTTTTCTTTTTCAAATTTCTTCAAAAAATTTATATCCTATTTTTTATTCACAAATTCGCAATAATATGAGGAACAATTAAACCACAAGTAATCGTTGAAATGAACGCAGAGAACACGTAAAGACATAGACGATCGACGGCCATCGCGGCGAATCTCCACTCCGATCGCAGCTTAATGATCCTTTTTTTGTTTTAAATTGAAAAAAAAAGAAAAAAAGAAAAAACGAACCATTTCTTCTTTGGAATCCTCTTCAATTTTATTCACCATCTTCTCAATATCTTTTTCAATAATCAAAAGTTCCGAGCAGATACGAGATGTGTTTTTTATTATTGCGGGGACTTCTGCAAAGCATTTTTTTTAAATATATATTTTTGAGAAATTCAGTAAACTTAAACTAAGGCTTAAAAAATTAAGCTCCTAAAATTAGCAAAAATATTTCATTTTTCTAACCTACGAAGTTTTAACCGGTAACCCAAAAAGAAATATTTTATTTCTGTTTTATGCCAATTTCTGGGGTTCAACGTGATTTTCAAGGGTTGCTCCAAGAGAAAAAGTTGCTCAGAATCCAAAAATACATCGATTTAGCTATTAAAAACTAAACATTTTCAAAAAAAAATTTTTTGATTTCTCAAAATTTTCCAAAAATTTTTTTTCGAATTTCGAAATTTTTAAAGGATAAATCAATGTATTTTTGTATCCTGAGCAACTTTTTCTCTTGGAGCAACCCTCGAAAATGGCTCTGAAACCCTTAAATCGAGGGAAAACTGAATTTGGGTTGTGTACTCCTCGTGGCCAATTTTTCGTTATTTTAGGGGTTTTCGAGGGATTTTCAAGGGTTGCTCCAAGAAAAAAAGTTGCTCAGAATAAAAAAATACATCGATTCAGCTATTAAAAACTAGAAATTCTCAAAAAAAAATTTTTTTTTCTGATTTCTCATTTTTTCCAAAAAAAAAAATGTTTTTTCGAAATTTCAAATTATTATTGGCTAAATCGATGTAGTTGTGTACCCTGAGCAACTTTTTCTCGTGCACCAACTCTTGAAAATCACTCTAAACCCCAATCCAGGAAAAACTGAATTTCGGCTGTGTAGTCCTCGTGGACTATTTTTTCTATTTTTGAATTTTAAAGGGTTTAGAGTGATTTTCAAGGGTTGCTCCAAGAGAAAAAGTTGCTCAAAATTGAAAAATAAATCGATCCAGCTAATAAAATATCAAAAATGTAACAAAAAAATTTTCGATTCCCTAGTAAGGTTACACATTCACTGAATAAAATGACAAAAACTTGAAAAGAACAATGGGCAATTCTAATTTCAGCCCAAAAAAAGAGGCTAAAGTTTGTTACAGGTAAAAGGGGGGCGGAGCTTAGCTTAAAGATAAAATCAAGAATGACTTGACAATGTGAAGATGGTACATTGCCACCTGGCTTACGAAAAAAGGGGCGGAGCTTAGCTGACTCCGCCCACTGATCTATGTATAGATAGTGTTCGTCAGTTTTAAATTCATTCAGTTTTTATTTTTTTTTTTGGTTGCCCCTAATATAGTTGCATGCTTAATCGTGATGGAACCACTAATACACCTAATCAACTCGTTTGAGACCACATAGCCTAAACCTACCATAATAAGCAAAAACATTTATCAATAGAGCGCGTTTGTCTCATTTCGTATCTAACCTAGCCTAAACTCACCATAATAAACAAAAACATTTTTCTGCGGGAACGTCGTTTGTGACACTCTCGGTAGGTTTAACATTGGAATAGTTGATAATCGATGAATTGGAGCTATCGATTTTCCTAATACTTTTGGTTTTGGTGTCTTCGGATGATCCGGTTTACACATACAGAGGATATACGGTAGCCAGTCGATAAAGATTTTTCTCATCTGAAGGAAAATGTACAGTACCGTTCAAAAGTTTATATAGAAAAAATAGTTTTCCAGTTGATTTTCGGCCATTTTGACCATTTTCAGGGGACCGATCACTCTGAAAATTTTTGGGGTCATAAAACAAACCCAAATTAGCCACTTGGCATTCACAGAATTTTTTGAAAATCTCTAGTTTTTAAGCTATGCGGCGTTTTCTGAAACACACCCTTTTGCCCCGTTTTTGCACTGAAAACCTGAAAAAGGTGTCTTTTAGAAAACCCCGCATAGCTGAAAAACTAGGAATTTTCAGAAAATTCTGTGAATGCAAAGTTTTTAATTTATGTTTTTTTTATACCCTCAAACATTTTCAGAATGATCGGAACCATGAGGTCCGAGCTCCAGACCCCTGAAAATGGCCAAAATGGCCGAAAATCAACTGGAAAACTATTTTTTTCTATAAACTTTTGAACGGTACTGTAGTTTGTAGTTTTTGTAGTCTTTGTAGTTTGTAGTTTGTAGTCTTTGTAGTTTGTAGTCTTTGTAGTTTGTAGTCTGTAGTTTGTAGTCTTCCTAAGTAGTCTGTAGTTTGTAGTCTTCCTTTGCACCCACTTACCGTAGGACTCATCTCATGAGTCTCGGGCTTCCTATGATGCAGCGACAGCGTTAACACGGTAAAAACGCATGAGCAAGCCACCAACATCAAACAACACGAAAAAAATGCGGCTGAAAATAATATAAGTGCATGCCCTTATAATAGAGTGTACCTAGAATTGGAACACTTTGAGATTGAGGAGGACTCGTGTTGGAAACCATTTGAAGGAAGAAAATGACGGAGAGAAGGACAGTGGTTTCTGGAATTTTTTGAGGAATTCCGATTTCCAACTTCCGTCTTGGTGGCGGAAATCGGGAAGCCGGAATTCCGCTTACCTAGTGTAATCTTCTCGCAAGCGTCTGGAGGCAGCGTGAATCCGAGAATAGTCATCATTGAAATGACCAGTGAAGGAATTATCAAGTTGATACCGTAAGCCAAAGTTCTCCGACGGATATGAATATAGAAATAGAGTTCATGGTACTCATCGCTACCGAATTTTTGAACGACTCGCTTTCCTGGAAGTTACCTTATAAAAAACGATATATCTCGATTCTCGTTAGAGCTAGAGAAAAGTTGTTAACTACAAAGTTGTTCAGCTTGAAATTTCACACATTTCATTAGTTGGAAATTTTTTGATAGCTCTAACGGGAAGGGAGATACAGGCGGTTAAAGTTGAGCGCGCCTAGAAAAGCGGGCGGAGAGGGCGCAGACAGTTAGAGCGCTCTAGCCTCGGCGCTTTCTCTGCGTCTCTCTCCGGTCTCCCTCCGGGAGCTCCCAACTTCAAATGCCCGTATCTCGCTTCCCGTGAGAGCTAGAGAAAAACTTCCAACTAATGAAATGTGCAGAATTTTATGCTGAGCAATTTTGTAGTTGACCATTTTTCTCTAGCTATCACCACAACAGAGATATACTCGAATGAAATTTGTTTTTTTTTCTAATTTTTTGCCCTGCCCTTCTATTAAAGCTACCTGGTGTCCCTTCCAAATCCCATTCTCCATTCTGCAAATACACTTGTAAATCAATCGACTCATTCACAAAATAGGAAGCTTGACTTGGAGATGACCTCTCCGGTTCAACGACAATAGGGCTGCCGTGGAGTCCTGTAGGTTTTGTAGTTTGTAGTTTTTGTAGTTTTTGTAGTCTCACCTATAATCTCTTTCAACAAGAAATCCAAATTTATGTATTTTCCATTATAAGTCCAAGAACCTAATTTTAAGAAACACGTTTGACGATCGAATGGGTAATAGGTGACGTCGATCTGGAATTTTTTGAAATTTTTGAAAAGTTTTTGAATTCCCGCCAAAATACCTGACAAATAAACCTAAAAATCCCTGGCGGATTCTGCTGAACATCCCCATTTGAAGAAACTATGAATCGGGATGAGTAGGTGGAGTCGAATGATTCGGAGACGCTGAAAAACAGGGTTTATCTTGGGAAATAGGGGAGATAGGAAAAAATGGTCAATTGGAAAGTTGTTCAGCTTGAAATTCTGCACATTTTGTTAATTCGAAGTTTTTTGATAGCGTTGACGGGGAGGGAGTTATAAGCGTTTGAAGTTGCGCGTTTTTCTTGGGCGGCCTTAACTTTAAACGGCTGTAACTCGCTTCCCGTTAGAGCTATTAAAAAGTTGTTAATTAATGAATTGTTAACCATAAAAAACTGCGTATTTCATTAGTTAAAAGTTTTTTGATAGCGTTGACGGGAAGGAAGATATGAGCGTTTGAAGTTGCGCGCTTTTTTTTAGGAAGGAACGCTTTCTCTAAGCCTTAACTTTAAACGGCTATATCTCGCTTCTAGTTAGAGCTATCAAAAAGTTGTCAACTAATGAATTGTTAAGCATAAAAAACTGCGTATTTAATTAGTTGAAAGTTTTTTGATAGCGTTAATGGGGAGGGAGTTATGGGCGTTTGAAGTTGGGCGCTGGGAAGCGGCTTCAATATTCGAACTTCTCTGCAATCTCTCCCTCTCTCACCTGTTAAACAATAAAACATCCGGTCTCCATAACTTAAAACTGGCATCATCATCCCCAGAAAATCGAACATCCCTTATCCCTCCAAACATTTTCGGATCCCATTTCAGCTTATAATCGTTCCAATGCTATAAGTTTTTTAAAATTAAAAAAAAATAAAAAATAAAAATTTAAATTTAAAATTCTCAATAGAGCGCACTTACATAATCCATATAAGCGAGGATAGACATCACTTGATTTTTTTCGTCAATATCCAAAATTTGGTTAAGCAAAAATCGAACTGTGACGTCTAAAGGGGCGGAGCTGTTTTCGACCGGGCGTTCGAAGGAGTCATAGTTCTGAAAGGCTCTATTAGAAGGGCAGAGGGGAGTGGGCGGGGTTTAAAAACTGAAAAATCTGGAAAGATTAGACTCCGCCCACTTTTTGGATATTTTTTGAATTTTTGAAAAAATCCATTTTTAACACTGAAAATAGCTCTAAATATCCTTAAAATTCCATGAAAAACCCTATTTTTTGATTACCTCTATTATAAAAAAAAAAAAAAATTACCTCCTTTAAATACTGCAATAATCGATATTCATCAACACTTCCATGAACTTGGCTAATAAAAAAACAGGAAAAAATGGGAATAAAAACGATAAAAAGCATGAATTTAGTATTACGAGGGGGGAAAAGTAAGAGAGAGAGAGAAAATAGAGGAGAAGAACGGGGTAGTGAAGAGGAAAGGGGGGAGGATTAGTTGATGCCTCCCATGGGAATTCTGAAGGGACCCTTTGACAAATTGTGTCTTCTTTTCTTGGGGTGGCAGTTTAGACTCTACTGAGGTATTATTGTTGTTTTGATTTGACTTCTCTGCGCTCTCAATATCTCTCTTTGACTCGATATTCTTGTAAAAACTAGTTTATCTCAAAAACGAGAAGAGATAGAGGAAAATTGTCAACTGGAAAGTTGCTCAGCTTGAAATTCTGCACATTTCATTAGTTGGAAATTTTTCTTTAGCTCTTACGGGAAGCGAGATACAGCCGTTCAAAGTTTGGCGCCGCCCGAGAGAGACGCAGAGAAAGGGCGGCGGCTAGAGCGCTCTAACTGTCTGCGCTCTCTTTCCAGGGGGCGCTCAACTTCAACTTCGTATATCTCGCTTCCCGTTAACGCTATCAAAAAATTTCCAACTAATGAAATGTCCAGTTTTTCATGTTGAACAATCCTTCAGTTGACAATTTTTTGCTAGCTCTTATCCCAAAGGAGATAAAACCGTTTTAAGTAGAGTAACCAAAAAAAACCAAAAAAAAAATTTATTTATTCTCAAAAACCGCAGATTTCAGATCGATTGCAGTGATTTCAGTCATCTCATCATTTTTCGGTTTTTCCGGCTTTTCCGAATATTCCGACCTATTTTTCATCTTCCAAATCAACATCGCATCCAGTCCAATCTCGAATAAAGTTATAAATCCTGGAATAAAAAAAAGGTATGCCCTTATAATAAAACCTAATCCTTACCAAGAAACAATGCGCAAATCACAAGTCGAAGTTGAAGATTCATCAATAAAATTTTCCCGGGTGGCTCACAAGCCCCTCTATAAACACTATGTTTTGGGTCGTCACTTTTCCTGGAATTTCTCTGAAAACCTTCATTATAAGGGCACCTCTAATAGAAGGGCACTTACTAAACGATGCTCCACCTCGACTAACTCATCGATTATTAAATGTTTACTAGTTGGGTTGATAGAGATCCTCTCGAAAGCTAAATGCTCACAATTAGGGTCTTGATCGGAGCAACATGACCAAGGGAGGGTGAATAAGCGACTGAAAATAAGGATTTTAAATCTGAAATTAGGCTGAGCAATTACCGAGCCTCGGTGATGTACTCCTCGTCAAGGATTGTGTGATAGAACCAGGAGGACCATGGGTTGGTTAGGGCGATGGAGGTCTGGTTCCAGGGGGTGTCTAGGGGGAGTGGGACGCCACAGCATTCGGTGGATTGTTGGAATTTGTGGAGGGTCTGGAAATGAGGGAGATCATGGGGGAGATGATGAGGGAGATGATGAGGGAGGTGATGAGGGAGAAGATAAGAGAGAAGTTAAGAGAGCTTATGAGAAAGAATGAAAGGGAGAAAATAAGGGAGATCATGGTCAAGATTGTGAGAGAGGGCATGAGAGAGACCATGAGAGAGACCATGAGAGAGAAACTAAGAGAGATCAAGAGGAAGAGAGCCAAAATTCCGAATTTTTACGAGAATCTGGAAAAGTTTGGCTGTAAGCTACCGTAATCCAAATATATTTTCATAGAAAATTTCAAATTTTCGAAAAAAAAAACCAAAATCATGTTTTTTTTAATGAAAAAACTAACTTTTTTACTTTTTTTCTGGCTCTTAAGCTATTTTCATTTTAAAAAATGGGTTTCGGTGAGAGAGATTATGAGAGAGAAGCTAAGGGAGACCATGAGAGAGACCAAGAGAGACAGGCTAAGTGAGAAGGTAAGGGAGATTTTGAGGGAGACCATGAGAGAGAACTTACGAGAAGCGGGACAAGTTAGGCTGTAAGCTACCGTAATCCAAATCCCGGTATTTTAGAAAAAATTGAAAATTCCAAAAAAAAAAAAAACCAAAATGATGTTTTTTAATGAAAAAATTAACTTTTTTGACTTTTTCTGGCTCTTAAACTACTTTTTATGAAAAAAGGGTTTCGGTGTGGGAGATTATGAGAGAGAAGCTAAGGGAGACCATGAGAGAGGACAAGAGGAAGATAGCCAAAATTTGATGTCTGGAAAAGTTTGGCTGTAAGCTACCGTAATCCAAATTCCAGTATTTTCATAGAAAATTTGAATTTTCCGGAAAAAAAACCAAAATCATGTTTTTTAATGAAAAATTACATTTTTGACTTTTTCTGGCTCTTAAGCTATTTTCATTTAAAAAATGGGTTTTGGTGAGAGAGAGAAGCTAAGGGAGACCATGAGAGAGACCATGAGAGAGACCATGAGGGAGACTATGAGAGAGAAACTAAGAGAGACTATGAGAGAGACCAAGATTAAGTGTAGGCTGCTAATCCTTAGTCAAAATAGCTCAAAGCTTAGGCCTACACCTAAGCCAAAGTCAGAACCTTAGCCTTATTAAGCCCGTTAGGCCAGCCCAAGGTTAGCTTGAAGCTAATGTTGACCATGAGAGAGAAACTGAGGGAGAAGATAAGAGAGAAACTAAGAGAGACCATTCACAAACCTTCAACCCTTTCGGCGTCGGGTTCTCCAAAACTTTCAAAAACTGCATCTGAAAACTCTCTTGACTGGATTCCCCGATCGATTTATATATCCCAAAAGTCACCGATAAAACCGCCAATAAACTTAGCAAGCTTATCCCATTAGCGATCATCATAACACGATATGAGCCTTTAAAAAAAATTTTTTTCAATCAAGTGCCCTTCAATTAGAGTCAACTAACTATTTCTTGTCAAAACTCCAGTTATCATCTCAGAAACAACCAATAAAATACAAGAAAAAGGGAAAATCGATGCCAATAGATTCATCGTGGTCCCGAGAAGTCGCCTGGAACCTTATTATAAGGGCACTACCTCTAATACAAGGGCACCGCCTACCGATTCCGAAAAACCGGATACAAGACAGCACAAAACCATAAAAGACTTAGAATTTGTAGGAAAATCAAGAGATTTTTGGTGTTTCGATGGATTTTTAGGTATTTTATGCTGAAATCTGGAAAAAATTTTTTTTGGATTTTTTCAGATTAAGGGAAAACTCACTTTGGTTCCTCATTTTTTAGTTGGATTTGGAAAAATGAAAAAATTGATTTTTTGATTGAAAAAATAGGGTTTACGTGAAAAAATGAGGGAAGAGACGCAGAGAGCACGTTCTCTGCGTCTCTCATCGGCAACGCGCTACTTTAAACGGTTATAACTTGGTTTCCGTTAGAGATAGCGAAAAGTTGTAAATTACAAAGTTGTTCAGCTGGAAATTCTGCGCATTTCATTAGTTGGAAGTTTTTTGATAGCGCTAACGGGAAGCGAGTTATAAGCGTTTAAAGTGGCGGATTGCCAAGGAGAGACACAGCTAACGCTCTTCCCTCATTCTTTCACGTAAACCCGATTTTTCCAGGCTAAAAATTAATTTTGTTTCATTTTTCAAAATTCCAATCAAAAAATGAGGAACCAAAGTGAGTTTTCCCTTAATCTGAAAAAATCCAAAAAAAAAAGCAATGCACCACTTTAAACGGGTATAACTTGGCTCCCGTTAGAGATTGCAAAAAGTTGTCAATTACAAAGTTGTTTAGCATAACAAACTGAACATTTCATTAGTTGTCAACTTTTTGATAGCGCTAATGGGAAGCGAGTTATAAGCGTTTGAAGTTGCGCGCTTTTTTGAGGTATTGAAGTTACAGTTTCTTTGCGCCTCATTTTCAAAGTCCTGTATCTTCCTTCCAAGTAGAGATAGCAAAAAGTTGTCAATTGCAAACTTGTTCAGCATAAATTTTTGCGTATTTCATTAGTTGAAAGTTTTTTGATAGCGCTAACGGGAAGCGAGTTATAAGCGTTTGAAGTTGCGCGCCTATAGAAATAGCGCAGGCAGCTATCTCATTTTCAAAGTCCTGTATCTCTTTTCCCGTTAGGGATATCAAAAAGTTGTCAACTGCAAACTTGTTCAGCATAAATTTTTGCGTATTTCATTAGTTAACAACTTTTTGATAGCGCTGACGGGAAGCGAGTTATAAGCGCTTGAAGTTGCGCGACGTCAAAAACTTTAAAACACTATAACTCACTTCCCGTTAAAGATATCAAAAAACTTTCAACTAATGAATTGCTCAGCATCAAATTCTGCACATTTTACTAGTTAATCATTTCCTCATAGCTCCCCCAGGAATCGAGATATATCGCTCTGAAAAATATCTATGTTTTCTCTGCAATCTCTCCCTCCCTATTCCCCGATATCTGATCCTTTAAAGTCAACAATTTATCCGTAAAAAGAAAATGTCTCTTCTCTCCTCCTCCCATCATTGTCGTTAATTCGATGACGGTCGAAAAAGTAAAAAGAAGAAAAGAAGACATCGGAGAGAAAGAAAATGAACAAGAGGGGGGAAGTGGGTTAAATAGGTCGTCAAGTTGACAACTGTTGGGAGGGGAGGAAGATCGCTTTCGATTACCTGTCTCAATTGAATGTTTCTACACAGACATTTGGGTTTAAGCTTGTGCGGTTAGTAGGCTGAGCCTATTCAGATTACGGTAGGAACACCGAGTTTAACAAACCCAGTTTTAAGCCTAAACCTAAGCCATACTTCGGTCCTTAATCCGTTTAAGATAAGGTTACGGTAGAACCAAGCCTAAGCCAAAAACATGAGAGAGAAAATGAGAGAGAGAGAGACGCTGAAAAAGTTCTTTTCATGTCACAAAACGATGAATGACATAAGAGATAATCCTACCGTAATCCCTCCGCATTCAACCATAAGTACGAACATTCATAAGTTGTTGTTGTTCTGAAGGCAAAAGAAACAACGTTTGTGTCTAACGGGGTCAAAAATTAGAGGGGATGGTGATTGCCGAAAGATTCATTCCACTTGACCAGAAATCCACTGACATACTTTCTAATTTCATTTATATTTCTTTGAGGGAGAGAGAGAGAGAGAGAGAGAGAGAGAGAGAGAGAGAGAGAGAGAGAGAGAGAGAGAGAAGAAGAGATAAGGAATGATTTAGGGATAGGCTCGGTCTTCCTTAAGGTCTCTCTCATTTTCTCTGTTAGCTTCTCTCTCATGATCTTCCATAGCTTCTTCCTTAAGGTCTCTCCCATAGTCTCCCTTAGCTTCTCTCTCACCGTCTCCCTCATTTTTTTTTTGGCTCCCACCTTCTCCTACCTCCCCCTATGATTACCTGTTCTTGCTACATCTCCCCCTCCCTCCCCACTCCACCTCCCTCGCATCCCGACAATGAATTTCTTGACATAAAACAACGAACAATCCTCCCCTCCTTCCGTTTATTTTCCATTTCATTTCCATCTCTTTCTCTCACTTCACCTCCTAAAAGATTGATTTATGAAAGATTTATATACCCATTTTCGAAAAATGTCCTTTTTATGGGCTTTTTTTAGTGTTGGAATTGTTTTTTGACACTTTTTTTATTGTTTTTTGTTGACTATAGAAGTTTTAGACTTTTTGAACAAATTTAAAAATGAGTACAAAACGGTATATCTTAATTCCCAGTAGAGCTATCAAAAAGTGGTCAACTAATGAAATATAGCGCTTAATATGAGCAATATTTCATTAGTTGAAAGTTTTTTGATAGCTCTTAAACTAGCGGAGTTATATGGGTTTGAAAACAGCCCATTAAAAAGAGAGTGCAGAGAAACGAGATTATCTATTTTTAGAACATCTGTATCTCGGCTACCATAATAGCTATCAAAAAGTGGTCAACTAATGAAATATAGCCCTTGATAAGAACTATATTTCATTAGTTGACACTTTTTTGATAGCTTTTACGGGAGCCGAGATATCAGCTCTTGAAGTTGGGCGCCCCCAAGAGAGAGACACAGAGAAAAGAGGCGCTCTAACTGTCTGCGCTCTCTTTCTAGGGGCGCGCAACTTCAAACGCTTATATCTCGCTTCTCGTGAGAGTTAGAGAAAAACTTTCAACTAATGAAATATGCAGTTTGTTATGCTGAAAAATTCTTTAGTTGACCATTTTTTGATAGCTTCACTGGCAACCGAGATATTCGAGGTTTAGAAAAATATTCCAATTTCGCGTTATTTCATGTTTTCGGTTATGCTTTTTGGACCTAATTTCGCTTTTTCGGCGTACCTTATTTTGTTAAACTCAGATTCCAACAATCAGCCCTTATATGTCCTTTATCAACTCCTAAGCCTACTAGCTAATCCTAACTTTACTACCTGCCTCTTCCCCTGCGCGCAACTTCAAACGCTAATATCTAGCTTCCCGTCAAAGCTACCAAAAAGTTGTCAACTAACAAAATGTGTAGTTTTTTATGCTGAACAATTTCTTAGTTGACCACTTTTCAGTAGCTAAAACGGTAACTGAGATAAATCGGGTTAAACAAAGAATATATCAATTTCGCGTTTTTTTTTGGAATTCAAAAGGGTTTACTCTGATTTTAGGTGATTTTCTAAAACTACCTATGATGAATAGTTTAAGCTTAAGCCCTACCCATGTCACCCCTGTCTCAATCTCTTCTCTTGTCTTGTATTCTCTGCCCGTGTCTCTCAAGAATCGTTACGGTCCATTATTCATTTGCAATCCGTTTAGTGTCCCTTTTCACATCCGTGTACTATTAACAAAAAAGGCGTCACCCTCCCCCTCCTCCTCCCCTATTTTCTCCGCGAGAGAGAGAGAGAAAGTGCAGAAATGTCTCCCCCCGCTTCTACTTCAATCCAGTCATTCGAGACATGACAATTGACTGTCTTTGAAATGAAGATGAACAAAAAAAACAGAGTCTTTTTGTGGGTGTCCGGTTCTCCCTTTTTCATATTTAAATGAGTTTAGAGGATCTTCTGAGAATGTCTTGTTTTAGAAATGGTTTAACTCGATTTCTGTGAGAGATAGAAAAAAGTTGTCAATTAAGAAAATATGTAGTTTTATATGCTTAACATTTTGTTAGTTGACAACTTTTTGATAGCTATAACGGGAACTGAGTTAGGAGAGACGCAGAGAATCATACAGTTCTAGCTCTCTGTGTGGCTTAGGAATGTCTAATTTAGAGTGGCTATAACTCGTTTGGGGTTAGAGATATGAAAAACTGATCAACTAGCAAAATGTTTAGTTTTTTATGCTTAGCAATTTGTTAGTTGACAACTTTTTGATAGCTATAACGGGAACTGAGATAGGAGAGACGTAGAGAATCATACAGTTCTAGCTCTCTGCGTCGTTTAGGGATGCTTAATTTAGAAGGGTTATAACTCGCTTAAGGTTAGAGATATGAAAAACTGATCAACTAACAAAATGTTTAGTTTTTTATGCTTAGCAATTTGTTAGTTGACAATTTTTTGCTATCTGTAAAACTAAGAGAGATATAAGCGTTTGAAGTTGGGTGACGCAATTCGGCTAGGTACGCAACTTCAAACGCTTATATCTCGCTTAGTTTAAGAGCTATCAAAAAACTTTCAACTAATGAAATGTTGAGCTTAATAAGGGCTTCATTTTATGAGTTAACAATTTTCCGCTATCTCTAACTGCAATCAAGTTAGAGCAGTTTTGAAAACACTTACTTTCCTATACGCGTTTATAGAACTTCAAACCCCTTATCCAACAAGCTTAACTCAACCAAAGTTGATCAGTTTCTTGTTTCATCTCTTTCCCTTCCCCTTATCATTAGGTTTTTAGTCTTCTATTCTCCCGAATACGCCGCCTCGATCGCTTATCTTCTCATTCTTCCATTAACGCTTATCTGTTCTATCAAAAATGGGTAGCTTCTCCTTCTCTTTTTTCTACATTTTCGGATACATACATACATATATATCCATCCGTCTGACCATCATAAACACGTCAAAAATAATGGTTATGACCGATTTTAATGGAGTCGTCATATTCCATCTTCGAATGGAATGGAAGAAACTTGACATCGAGCTTAAACGGATCCGGTTTGGCATTTTGAGGATGAGTCAGGGGAATTTGTCCAGTTTTTTGTGGTTGATAAAGGGCTTATTTATTTAGGAACGAATCATCATTGATCGTTGTTTTGGTTTTTTGATTTTGCTTCCCTTGTAAGAAAGTCCCCATCTCTTATCACTACCTCGGCGGCTCCTTGTTTCTGGGGTGTGCGCGGCCTAGTGGTTAGCGCACATGGCCCTTATTCTAGGGCGTTTTGGTTCATTTCCATGTGTAGTTTTTTATGTTTTGCTTTTTGTTTTAAGCCATTTTCTATCAATTTTAACCAATTTTCCCTAACACATCCTGAACTATGGACTCTAGACCACTTCTCCACATCCCTTGTACATCACTTCCCATTCGGACTTGAAAATGCAAATCATGTAACAACCATCCCTTAAGTACTCTTAGTTTGTCAAGTACCTTTTTCTATTCGAGAAAAGCCATTTCATCTCCTTCCACAATTTCGAACATGTTCTTCTTCTTCTTCTTCTTCTTTTCCTTTCTGTATATATGTATAAACTGGATAAGCTTGTCTCTCTTCTCTTCTTTTCCGAGACTGACCACCCGAGACAGATATGGCTTCTTGTCTCTTTGGGGCGTCACCGCAAATTTTATCACATCCACACTCTCACTCACCACGCTTTTGAACAGCATCTCTTTTTTTTTTTGATCTATCTGATTTTTTTTAGATGCGGCGGCTCGGTGCCATCCTGCCAATTCTCCTACTATCCAATTTTTGGCCAACGGTTGATGGTCTCAATTATAAGTGTCATAATGATCAGGTAATTTTTTTTTTCTGGAAAAACCTCCTAAAATCCCCTTAAAATCCTTTAAATCGACTGAAACCGTGGTTTTAATCGTTTTCAGCATGTGCAAAAACCTTTATCGCCTAGTGGGAGTCGAACCTGACCGTGATTTTTGATCCAAAGTCATCAATGTTCCCCACTGAGCCATGGAAATGCGTGAGGCGAGAGGCGCCGCGCGCTTCCCCTCACGGCTTCTGGTGGCTCAATAGGTAACAGGGATGACTTTGGATCAAAAATCGAGGTCAGGTTCGAATCCCAAAAGTGCCTAAGGGTTTTTGCCTATCCTGAAAACGATAAAAACTATGATTTTAGCCCATTTTGAGTGTTTTGAAGTGATTTTTCGAAAAAATGTTTTGAAAAATCCCCTTAAACCCTTTAAATCCACTTAAACCATGGTTTTTATCGTTTTCAGCATGTGCAAAAACCTTTGTAGGTTAGTGGGAGTCGAACCTGACCTTGATTTTTGCCCCAAAGTCATCCCTATTCCCTACTGAGCCACTAGAACCCGTGGGCGAAAGCGCGCGGCGCCCCTCGCCTAGAGCGTTTCAATGGCTCAGTAGGGAACAGGGATGACTTTGGATCAAAAATCACGGTCTGGTTCGACTCCCACAATGGTCTAAGGGTTTTTGCACATGCTGAAAACGATAAAAACTATGATTTTGAACTATTTTGAGTGTTTTAAAGTGATTTTTCGAAAAAAATGTTTTGAAAAATCCCCCTAAACCCCTTTAAACCAACTTAAGGGTTTTTGGCTATCCTGAAAACGATAAAAACCATGGTTTTGTATGATTTTGAGTGTTTTAAAGTGATTTTTCGAAAAAATTTTTTTTTAACTGAATTTTCTAGGTCCTCGTAGTCCAATCATTCGGAAACGACACCATCCGAATGCATTGTCAACGTCTCGACCTCTGCGGCTACCAGAAACTCAAATGCGACTACGACGAACTTCAACCCCAATGTGGCGGAAAACTGAATTTTGTGGCGCACGTTAATCAAAAGGGATCTACTGCCCCGTAATATTTTTTTAAGAAGGATTACTGTAACTTTTTTCCTAATTTTTCAGAGTAGAGCACACCTGCTGTAACCTTTTCAACCCTCGGTCCCATAGCTCAATCCCCACCCACATTGGCAATGATTGCTTCATCTACGAGTTACCAGATGGGTCCTCAAATGGAAAAAAAGTTGACCCCGCCCCCGCAGACGATGCTCCATACGCTGTCCTAAAGGTAAGGGTGCCCTTATAATACAGGTAATAGGATAAGGGATTTCCAGAACCCAGCCGAGATACCCGAACAGTTTGACGGTGTAACCGGGTATCGTCTTCGTCTTTTCCTCCTCAAAAATAAATCGCCACCTACGCTTCTCGTCAAAGGAATCGAACGTCGCCTGTAAGTCTTTCTCACTTTCTCTCTCTCTCTCTCTCTCTCTCTCTCTCTCTCTCTCTCTCTCTCTCTCTCTCTCTCTCTTTCTCTCTCTCTCTCTCTCTCTCTCTCGTATTTTCACTTTCATCGCGGGAATGTTGCAGTGACGGATACCGAGTGACCATCTGTCGGCCCAGATGTACTTCATACGATAAAGTCGTCAATGACAATGAGGTAAATTTTCGGAGGGAGGGGAGGAAAGTGAAAATGGGTTTGGAAGGGGGGAAAGTTTTAGGAAGAAACAAAAAATTTTGGATTTATGACTTAGTTTAGGAACGGCTTTATCCTTAAGCTTAGGCGAAGGGGCCAAACCCATGAAATTAAATTGGACCCATTAAATGTTTATACTAACTTTAACCGTAATTTAAGTTTAGGCAAACATCCCTAACCGTTAGGCAAGACTTCTAAGCTTTAGGCAAACCCCCTAAGCTTTAGGCGAAGCCCCTAAACGTTAGGCAAGGTCCCTAACCTTTAGGCAAGGCCCCTAACCTTTAGGCAAGGCCCCTAAACGTTAGGCAAAACCAATAAACTTTAGGCAACATGCCTAAGCTTTAGGCAAGATCCCTAACCTTTAGGCAAATCGCTTAAACTTTAAATAAAACCCTTAAACTTTAGGCAACATGCCTAAGCTTTAGGCAATATCCCTAAACTTTAGGCTAGACAACTAACCTTTAGGTGAAATCCCAAAACTTTAGGCAAGACCTCTAACTTTTAGACAAAACCACTAAGGTTTAGGAAAAACCCTAAGCTTCAGGAAACCTCCCTAAACTTTAGGCAAGGCCCCTAACCTTTAGGCAAGGCACTTAAGCTTGGGCAGAACACCCTAACCTTCAGTAAAACCCCCTAAGCTTTAGGCTAGACAACTAACATTTAGGTGGAATCCCTAAGCTTTTGGCGATATTCCTAAACTTACTGCCACACCTTTATGCGAAAATCCCTAGCCATTAGGCAAACCTCCTAAGCTTTAAGCAAACTCCCTAACCTTTAGGCAAAGCCCCTAAGCTTTAGGCCAAACCCCTAACCTTTAGGAAAATCCCTAAGATTAAGCTTAAACTAAAAAAAAAAAAAAAATTAAAAATCCCTAAGATTAAGCTTTAAACTTTGATTCCAGGGCGCCGAAGAAAGCGAATGGAAGGCGATCTCCTGGAGCTCCTGGTCCTCCTCCTCATGGAGCACATGGGCTCGCCACGCGTTCAACAAAGCCGCCGCTGAAAGTGGATCTGAAGATAGGATCAGAACTCGGATGCCAATTGGAGAGAAGGTAGCTGCTGGAGCCGCTGGATCCGATAAGAGCAATATCAATATCCACGTGGAATCCAATGGAAATAATAATAATTCATTTGGTAGCTCATCAGAGAAATCGGAGAGTCAGCTGAACAGAGAGACTGGAAGCGGGGGAGCCGGAGCCGATGGAGCCGCTGGTGCCGGAGCTCATGGTAATATTAATATTACTGTGCATACCGATGGAAAGGGAGGAGGAGCTGGAGGGAATGCTGTAGCTGTTGCTAATGCTAATGTTACTGTTAATGGAGTCAATGGAGCTGGGGTTAACGCTGGAGCCAAGACAAGCGGCGGTGGATCCCAGGATTCTGGAGATAAGAAGGATAAGGATGAAGGAAAAGGAAAGGGCGAGTGGGATGATGGTGATGGAGATGATGAGGGAGACGATAAGGGAGAAGGAGCTGGAGGAGCCGGAGGAGCCGGAGCCGGAAAGGGAGAAAATAAGGGAGACGGAAAAATCAAGATCAATATTCACTCCCCCGACGACAACGATCTTCTTGAAAAGGATGAGAATGGTGGAAAGGGAGATGGAAAGGAAGACGGAAACGGAAACGGAAATGGACCAGACGGAAATGGAAATGGCAGCGGAAAGGAAGACGGAAACGGAAACGGAAATGAGAACGGAAATGGAAATGGAAATGGTGTTGGAGGCGTCGGAAAGGGAGATCGTGATGGAGGAGATGAGGGAGATGGAAATGGAGATGGAAATGGAAATGGTAATGGAGACAAGGGAGACGGAAATGGAAATGGAAATGGAAACGGAAATAAAAACGGAAATAAAAACGGAAATGAAAATGGAAACAAAAACGGATCTGGAGATGGTGCCGGAAATAGACCAGACGGAAATGGAAATGGAGTCAAGGGAGACGGAAATGGAAACGGAAATGGACCAGACGGAAATGGCAAAGGTGACGGAAACGGAAGCGGAAACGCCAGCGGAAACAAGAACGGATCTGGAGATGGAGCGGGAACTGAAGGCAAGGGATCCGGAAAAGGAGACGGAAACGGAAATGGAAAGCTAGCCGGAAACGGAAGCGGAAATGCCATCGGAAACGGAAATGGAAAGGGAGATGGAAATAAAAACGGAAATGGAAGTGGCACTGGACCAGACGGAAACGGAAATGAAAACGGAAATGGAAATGGAGCCGATGCTAAGGGAGACGGAAAAGGATCCGGAAAGGGAGACGGAAAGGATAAGGACGGAAATGGAAATGGACCAGACGGAAGCGGAAGCGGAAACGGAAATGGAGCCAAGGGAAGCGGAAAAGATGCTGGAAAAGGAAAAGGCGATAAGGATAAGAATGGAGCTGGAGCTGGTGGAGGCAAGGGAGCTGGAGCCGGAGGAAAAGACGCTGGAGTTGGTGGTAAGGGAGCAGGAGCTGGAAATGGTGGAGCTGGAGCCGGAGCAGGAGCCGGAGGAGCTGGAGCCGGAGGAAAAGGAGCCGGAGGAAAAGGAGCTGGCAAAGGAGGAGCTGATGGGTAAGTCGCTTAAATTCCTTAACCATCACCTAAGCTGTTTAGGCTTAACTACCGTAACCTAATAGGGATCTTGAGCTGCTAAGGACCATAGCCCCTGCCCTTAACCTCTTGAAGACCTTAACTACTTTTGGGACCATCAAAGCATTAGTTTCCTTAAAGTGAGCCTAGCTTATGCTGTCCTAAAAACCTTAACCTTAACTTGGTCCGTAACCCTTAAACGATGTTTATGGAATTGTGGTCCTTGAACTACTTTAGCCTAAAGTCTTTAGGCTCCTTAAAACCTAAAAAACAATCATAGCTTATGGTGTCCTAAAAGGTCTTAACACTCTTAATTTCACTATTACCCTTGAAGCCCTTTAAGCTCCCAAAAGCTCAGCTACCTTAAGCCCCTAAACCCCTACCCTCCCTAAACCCACCATCTTTCCAGAGACGACGACGACATCGATGTGACCGACGTCGAAGTTGGAACTAAACCCCTCTCGGGAACCACTCTCAAGGAGCTCCTTAGCAAGCTACCAAATGAGACTGCTGATGGAGATAAGGATGGAGATGACTTGGCGCCAAAGAAATTGGGATTAAGACAGAATGCGGAGGGTGATGGAACCTCGGCGGGGACTTCTGGTGGAACCCCGGGTACCTCAGGCGGAACTTCGGGTACATCTGGCGGAACTTCCGGTGGAACCTCTGGCACTTCGGAAGCTACTTCGGGTGGTACCGCTGGAACTTCTGGAACCACCTCTGGCGGCACCGCTGGCTCAGGGACCACTTCAGGCTCTGGAACTTCCGGAACTTCCGGAACCTCTTCCGGAGGCTCTGGAACCTCCGGAACCTCCTCCGGAACCTCCGGCACCACTTCTGGAACCTCCGGCACCACCGCCACCCAAAACGCGGCGGTGGCCGCTGACCCAGCCGCCAACCCAACCGCCGCCGACGCCGCCGTCCAAGCCGACGCAGCAACCTCCCCAGGAGGTTCCTCCGGAGGCAGATCCAACTGCTTCTCTGCTGACAGCCTTGTGACTACTGTCACTGGACAAAAACGAATGGATGAGCTACAAATTGGCGATTACGTTCTTGTTCCCTCAGCAGGAAACGTTTTGAAATACGAAAGGGTTGAAATGTTCTATCATCGGGAGCCAAAGACCCGCACTAATTTTGTTGTGATATTTACAAAGAGCGGGAAGAAATTGGTATTGACCGGACGGCATTTATTACCCGTGGCCGAGTGTTCTCAAGTGGAGAAGTATACCATGGATCCGGATGGAATTGATGCGGCCATGCGGGAGTCAAAGTATGCCGAGAAGGCTAGGAAGGGAGAGTGTGTGTTGTCGGTGGATGAAGATGGAGAAGTTGTTGCTGATGAGATTGTTAGGGTGAGTCTTCCTAGTTTTTCTAGTAACGTTTCTTCCCACTAGAAGGCGATGTACTCGTTTTTCAAGAAAATAAAAATAAACCGCCGCCCGAGGGGTCGAACCTGGGACCTCTCGCGCGGCGAACAAGCGCACTATCCACTATACCAAACAAGCAAATAAAATATTGGCGGCACAATCCATAGATATCTCTCGCCGACAGTTAACTCGCTGATTAGGTTTATCTATGCACTGAGCTCCTGTGTTTTAATTTGCGTGTCTGGCGCAGTTGGCAGTGTTGTTGACCGGCGTTCGAGAGGTCACGGGTTCGACTCCCGGCGGCGGAAATTAAATTTCTTCTAGTGTGAACATTGTAGTCTTCGTAGCGTTAACGTCCAAAAAAGAAAAAAAAGGAAATTCCAGATCGGTCGAATGACGAACACGGGAATCTATTCTCCAATGACTGTGGAGGGAAGTCTCATCGTCGACGGTGTCCTCTCCTCGTGCTTCTCCCATCTGGAATCCCATTCAGCTCATAAACTTATCTTCGATTTCCTATACTATATGTATAACGCGTTCGGATTTTTGAATAGTGAGTTTTTTGGGGGGTGCCCTTCTATTAGGGGTCTATTAAAATCATTTATTTGCAGCCAACCACGTCGAACTCCAACCAATTCCAACATTTGTCAGTTTTGCTCAATACCTATCAAAAACCGTATTGCCATTCTCATAGACTAATTATTTATATATAATTAAGTTTATTTTTAATAATTTTTCCTAATATTATTTTGGAGGTCTTTGGTTGAACGGGTCATATTATTTGTTGGCCCACTGCTCTTCTATTAGAGGTTCCTCATAATAATTTCTTATATTTTTCTCTCTCCCGATGCCCATAAAATCCCCCCATTTCACATACGTGTTTTTTTCAATTTTTGCCTGTTTTTTCCTCTTTTTTTGGTTGTTTTCTTGGCCAATAAATTATTTTTTTTTCGGAAATTCAAATTTCCACAAAAAATCTAGATCAAATATTATTCACAATCGAAATCCCATTTAAATTGATTCGTCAAATATTGCTTAAATTTCTCGGTTTTCGTTTTAAGCTCCGCCCCCGCGTGGGCGGAGTCACGGACGTTGGCGAACAGCATCGAGAGGGTCGTTGTGAGGAAATTGTCACGGGAGACAATGTCGACGAAGAAATCGGTGGGACATTCTTTGAGTTGGAAGAACAGAACCTGCAAATTTTGGGGGTTTTTTTGGGGATTTTCAAAACATTTTGAAATCGAAGGCCTAGGATAGGACAAGCTCGGCCACGGTCTTAAAATCGTCCTACTCATTTTTTCTCGGTTTTAAAGCAAACTTTATACCGAAAATCGATGAATTTTCGCTTTTTCCCAATTTTTTCGATTAAAAACAAGCAAAAATAGGATTTTTCAAGGGGAAAAATTTCAAAATTTGAAGATTTATCAATTTTGCTTGATTTTAAAAGAAAAATATGAATTTCTAATACCGAAAATCGATGAAATTTTGAAGAAAAAATAAGGAAAAATAGTATTTTTAAAAAGAAAAATCTTCAAAACCTGAAAAATTATCACTTTTTCTCGATTTTAATAGAAAAATACGAATTTCGAGCAATTTTTATACCGAAAACTGATAAAATTTTAATTTTTTTTTTACAATTTTTTCATTAAAAACGAGTAAAAATAGAGTTTTTAGGGGAGAAATGTTCAACATTTTAGGAATTATCAATTTTGCTTGATTTTAATAGCAAATTATGATTTTCTAGCCATTCTAATACCGGAAATTGATGAAATTTTGAAAAAAAACACAAGAAAAAACAGTATTTTTCAAGGGAAAAAATTCAAAACTAAAAAGAGCGTGGCCGAACTTATCGGATTCTCGGCCACCATTCCCAAACTTACCCGAATAAAATTCATAAAAAGTTGTTTTTCAGAGCCGAGAGAACTCGGACAACAAGACATTAAATGGATAATTCTCTTCCATTGTTCGAATCCTTCGAAAACTTGACCCATTAAGAAACAGACAAAAGCGATTTGCATCTCGGCGAGAAGCTCTTTCCAACTACCACCGAGTCCTCGAAGAAGGCGGAATAGACGATCGGAGTACTCGATACCGACTCGCGATTGGCTTAGCTGGAAATGGAGGGGTTTTTTGAACAGATTTTGGGATTTTCTGATGGGAAAAATTGGTCTCAGCTATTTTTCCGAATTTTTACGATTTTTAAAAAACTTTTTTTGTCGAAATTTGATATTTTTAAAGTAAAAATCGGTACAAATACATCAAAAATTCAGTTTTTTGTTATTTTTCGCTTATTTTTCTGAAAAAAAAAATTTCAAAAATGGCTCTGTACAGCTGGAAATGGAGGGGTTTTTGGAGTTTTTCAGATTTGAAGAATTTCTGGTTGAAAAAATGAGTTTTTCGGTTTTTTCTGAAATTTTCCGATTTTTTCAAAGAAAACGGTTAAAAACAGCTGAAAAAACTTAGTTTTTGTCAGTTTTTGACTTATTTTTTGAGTGAAAATCGGTTAAAATACATCAAAAATTCAGTTTTTTTCACTTTTCTTGAATCTTTTTTGGTTTTTCGCCTGTTTTTGATGAAAAAAGTTAAAAAATTGCTTGGAAAACTGGGTTTTAGTGATTTTTTCTAACTTTTTGTTTTTTTTTCCGAAAAAATTGTGGAAAATCGGTATAAAAGCCAATTTTTTTGTTTTTCTTCAATTTTTTGCACTTTTTCCGGGAAAAATAGTCTTAAAATCCCGTTTTTCGCTATTTTTTATAATTTTTTTTCATCAAACGGGTCCCGCCACGAAAACCGTCTATTTAAAGGCGCACGGGACTTTTTTTTCAAGTTCAAATTAAAACCACGGTTCATCATGTGCCTTTAAAGCGAGACGGGCGGTGCACAAAATCCTATTTTCGTGGCGAGACCCAAAAAATACAATTTTGAGTCTCGACGCGAAAACCCCTGTTTTTTGCACCGCCCATGTTCAAAATCGCGTTAAAACCCGGGAAAAACCGCATTTTTTGAAGTTCTATGGCTCTCGGTATTAGTGGAATAAAAATTCGCTACACCTCGCTCCATCGCTAATTGGCGCGGGGACTAGAAAATTACACTGGAAAAAGTTAGTCCATGGCCGTGGAAGAACTTTTTCCAGTGTAATTTTCTAGTCCCCGCGCCAATTAGCGATGGAGCGAGGTGTAGCGAACTTTCATTCCGCTAATATCACTGTGCGCCTTTAATTGAACGGGTGGACCCATAATTTCGTGGCGAGACCCAAAAAAATCGTCTTTATGACGAAAAAATCACAAAAAATCGACGAATTATTTACCGTCAATGGCGGAATCTCCTGAAACCGTATCTCATATCCCTCCCGAATCTTCATAATCGGCAGCCCATGCTGATCCACGAATCGCGTTCTCACCGGATTCTCCCGATCCACCCGATTCCGGAAATGTGTCTCCTTGTGCTCTCTTTCAGCATTTTCCATGAATTCCGTCTCCAAACTCACTAATTCCGCTTGCGAAGTGATCCTTCCGAGCACCGGATGAATGCGTTCAACGGTTTCCGGTGTGATAAAATCCGTTAGACCATACCAACTCCGATAATTCTCATATGGATATGGAGCCAGCGACGAGTCCATTGTCTTCAATTGCCGTTTTTTCTCCTGGATTTGATCCTGTGCCACTTCCTCATCCTCGAATGTCTCCGTCTCGTTATTCCATTTCTTGACAACGATCTCACCGGCTTTGAAATTATGGAAAAAACCGATTCGTGGCGCGGATTTGATACTGCAATAGACGAAATGGATCCCTGGCGGAATCATTTTAAGGCCCATGAATCGTTCGCCGGTCTTCCATGATTTGTAGTCGATTCCGAATTCGGAAGCCTGGGGGAAGCCGAGGAATAGGAGGAAGGCTCCGTTGTGGTACATGTATTCGACGATCTCCGGTGGAAGGGAGCCGCCCATTCGCATCGCTTGAAGAAGGATTGCCGTGTTGTCGCTCATCTATTTTAATTTTTTTTCAATTTTTAATGTTTTTCTAGACTACACTCGATACCTTGAAGAAAACTACATTTTTAAGAAAAACTAGGATTTTAGATAACATAAGAAATTATTTATTTGCTTTCAACAAATATAAAGTGAACCAAATTAGATTGGGTTGTCAATCCACTTGGTGAGTGGTCCATGCTCACGTTGGAGTTGAACTCCGACTCCGTCGGAGCGAAGTCTTCCTTCAGCACGCATGCGCTCGTAATCCTCGCGATCCCACTTGGTGAATCCCCACTTGCGGGAGGTGACGATGATTTGACGTCCTGGGAACTTGAACTTGGCACGACGGAAGGCCTCAATAGCGTGCTTGACGTTTCCTTCCTTGATTCTCATGGAGAAGAGGATGTCACCGATGTCGACACGGGCGACCAATCCTTGTGGCTTTCCGTAAGCTCCACGCATTCCAGTTTGGAGTCTATCAGCTCCGGCACACGAAAGCATTTTGTTGATGCGGGTGACGTGGAATGGATGCTTGCGAACACGGAGATGGAATCCGTCCTGAAAAAAAATTATTCGTCAGAATAAAAAAAAAATTAAATTTACCTTTCCGCAGTTCTTGACCATGTACTTGTTGGCGCAAATACGGGCGGCCTCAAGAGCTTCAGATGAAAGATGCTCACGTTCGTTGGACATCATGTGCACGCATGCTGGGAAAGTATCAACATTAGCCCTCTTGTTTCCCAAATCGAAGATTCTGATCTTGGCATCCGGAACTCCTCTGCAGAAGCGGGATTTTGGGTATGGCTTGTTCTTGATGTAGCGGTAGCACCGCGCTGGACGTCTACCCATGTTCTGAAAATAGGGAGACTAAGAAAATGTGGAGAATAGATGGTTTATAAAGCGCAGAAGACGGGAAGTGATCAAAGAACAGGATTTTGTCATCATCACGTGGATAATTGTCATCATTATTGCGAAATCTTTCAGGATTTTTGAATAGAAACTCAAAACAAGAGCAAAAAAATTTAGGAAAGAACAAAATCGATTTTTGGGAATTTCGAAAATAAAAAACCGGATTTTCCCGCGAAAATGTGTTAATTTAGGTTGGATTTAAGATTTTGAAACGATAAAACTGAGAAAAATGAACAATTTTCAACAATTTTCAGCAAAAATTCGACAAAAATCGAGTAAAAATTGAGGAAATCAAGCGAAAAGCGAGAGAAAAATTTTTAGGCCAAACGAAAAATTCTGGCGAAACTAATGTTCACCGCGCGCCGTGTACCGCAGACCCGGCGCCACACCTTACGACATATTGCGCACAGTAATCCCTAAAAAACTTTTTTAAAAATTAAATTCGAAAATATCAAATTCCCTCGTAAAATCAACGAATTTCCTACTAATTTATCGCATTTTTAACTAAAAAATGACAGAAATACTGGACAAAGTGCCAGATATCA
This sequence comes from Caenorhabditis wallacei, assembly GCA_963932035.1. Lineage (NCBI taxonomy): Eukaryota > Metazoa > Nematoda > Chromadorea > Rhabditida > Rhabditidae > Caenorhabditis > Caenorhabditis wallacei. Next base: position 1,837,215 of record OZ009934.1, read on the forward strand.
AGGTATTCCCCTAAATTTCAATGGAAAATGAATAAATCATCTTTTTTCCAGATTGTCCCCCTCGGGGCCGGTCAAGATGTGGGAAGATCGTGTATTCTGATCACAATTAGTGGGAAGAATATCATGGTGGATTGTGGAATGCACATGGGATACCAGGATGATCGCAGATTTCCCGATTTCTCGTTAGTTTTAGAGATTTTTATAATTTTTCTAGAAAAAAACCCGAAATTTTTAGGTATATTGGAGGCGGGGGCCGTCTAACCGACTACCTGGATTGCGTCATCATCTCTCACTTCCATCTGGATCATTGTGGAAGTCTTCCCCACATGAGCGAGATCGTTGGCTATGATGGCCCCATCTACATGACATATCCCACCAAAGCGATCTGTCCAGTCCTTCTAGAAGACTATCGAAAGGTCCAAGTGGATATAAAAGGCGAATCCAACTTTTTCACTTCTGACGACATCAAAAATTGCATGAAAAAAGTGGTCGGCTGCGCTCTTCACGAAATAATCCAAGTCGACAATGAGCTCTCGATCCGTGCTTTCTACGCCGGTCACGTTCTCGGCGCCGCCATGTTCGAAATCCGTGTTGGCGATCATTCCGTCCTCTACACGGGCGATTATAACATGACACCGGATCGACACCTAGGCGCCGCCCGTGTTCTTCCCGGGGTCCGCCCAACTCTTCTCATCTCAGAATCCACTTATGCCACGACAATTCGGGATTCAAAGAGAGCAAGAGAACGGGATTTTTTGAGAAAAGTTCATGAGACTGTGATGAAAGGAGGGAAGGTGATCATTCCCGTGTTCGCGTTGGGAAGAGCCCAAGAGCTTTGTATTCTTCTGGAGTCATATTGGGAGCGAATGGCGTTGGATGTCCCCATTTATTTCTCTCAAGGCTTGGCGGAAAGAGCTAATCAATACTACCGGCTCTTCATTAGTTGGACAAATGAGAACATCAAAAAAACATTTGTCGAACGGAATATGTTCGAATTCAAGCATATCCGGCCTATGGAGAAGGGTTGTGAAGAGATGCCAGGTCCCCAGGTGCTCTTCTCCACTCCGGGTATGCTCCATGGTGGACAATCTCTAAAAGTTTTCAAAAAATGGTGTTCCGATCCGAATAACATGATCATTATGCCGGGATATTGTGTCGCGGGAACCGTCGGCGCCAAAGTCATCAACGGCGAGAAGCGAATCGAAATCGATGGAAAAATGCATGATATTAAACTGGGCGTTGAGTATATGTCGTTCAGCGCGCACGCTGATGCCAAGGGAATCATGCAATTGATCCGACAATGCGAGCCACAACATGTCATGTTTGTGCATGGAGAAGCTGAGAAAATGGAGTTTTTGAAGGGAAAAGTGGAGAAAGAGTATAAGATTCCGGTACATATGCCGGCTAATGGGGAGACGGTTTCGATTAAAGCGCAGCCGAAATTGGATATTCAGGTGCCCATGGAGGTTTGTTACGTTTTTTTTTGGTTTTTTTGTAAATAAAAATGGTTTTTTTCTGTTTTTTTTCAGGGTTTTTCGTGATTTTTTGGAGATTTTTAGTGATTTTTGAGCCAAAAATTCGAAAAATTCAAGTTTTTTCGTTCAAATTTCATGGATTTTTGGGGTTTTTTGAATGAAAACAGCTTTTTTTTTTGCATTTTCAGAGGAATTTTTGAAGAATTTTTCCCAGTTTTCGATGGAAAAAATCCGAAAAATCATGATTTTAATAAAAGAAAAATCACGATTTTGAAGTGAAAAACTCAAAAAAAAAGCAGGGTTTTCATACAATTTTCTATGAAAAAACCCAAAAATTTTGAAAAAAAAACATCAAACTTTGTGAAAAAAAAACTCCTTAAATTTAAAAAAAAACTCCTAAAAATTTTTGTCCAATTTTCACCTAAAAAAACACAATTTTTGATATTTTTGGGCTCAAAATCTGAACATAATCATTCAAATTTCGCCTTTTTTTCCTGAAAAATCCCAAATTTCTTGGTTTTTTTCCTAAAAAATCATCAAAAAACCCCATTTTTCTCGTTCTAAGCGATGCCCATCTCCCGAAATTTCATCATTTTTCTAGAATTAGAAATCGAACTTATATCTAAACTTTGGGGAAAAATCTCATGAATTTAAACCTATTGTTCCCTTAAAAAATTTTTTAATTTTCATCGAAATTTCGGGGACAAATCCCTTGAATTACCACTTTTTCAGCCTATTTTTTCTGTAAAAATCCTGGATTTACGCTATTTTTCCCTAAAAAAAAAAAAACATCATTTTTCAACCGAACATTGAAAAAAAAACCCTTAAATTTCCACTTTTTCATCTAATTTTTCCTTAAAAATCCCAAATTTCTGCTATTTTTCACCTAAAAATCCTCAAAACCCCCAAAATTCTTTCAGAAAATCGACCAAAGCCTAAGTCTCGATCCGAATCCCTCCAAATCCGAATGCCCGTTCGTCGCCGATGTTGTCTACGATCAAGAGGTAAGAAATCCCTCTGCGTCTCCTCATTTCTCATGCTCTTTTTCCCTATAAATTCAAATTTTTCAGAACGAAAGCCTCCGAATCGTCGCGTCGCCTCCCGATGAAATCGACGACGATTGCCAACCCATCACTCTCTCCTTATCCAAAATTCTCAGTGGAAACAGGGTGGATTGGCAGGAATTGGCCAACGAATTGCTCATTTATGATCCAAATCTACAACTCAAAGAGGACGGCATCGAAATGTTTCATGGGGAGGTGTCGATTCTCGCCAATAATCCAGAAGACACCGAACTCGAGCTCATCTGGGACGAGTGTCGAGAGAAATGGTTCGAGCTCATTCAGAAAATCATCACAGATCTCATGTCACGCGAGAGCACACCCGAAGTTGTCGCCATTCCGGTTCAAGCATAATCTCAAAAAACCCTGTGTGAAAATCTTGAAAAATAAATTGTTTAAAATTTTTTATGGGTCGGGAGGGAGCCCCGGATAGGAAGAGGGGCGCATTTACAATAAATTATCATTTTTCAGCCGGAAAAATCCCCAAAAAAAATTAGTTATAAAGATCATCGTCGTCCTGTCCACCGGCTCCATTTCCTGCTCCAACTGGTTGTCCTGCTGATGGGGCCTCCCCTGGGAACTTGAAATTGTTGCCGAATCCACGCGATTGTTGGAGTGTCTGCGCGAACATCTCGTACTTTCTGATATCGTTATCAGTCACCGATCTTCTCGCAAACTTCATCGCCTCCTCAAAGTGAGCCCGAGTGATTTCCGGGACCGGATCCGCCAAATCGTCCTCCATGAGCTCCTCGCCACGAGCTCGTCTATCCTGACGCTCCTTTTCGAGGCGGATTTCGCGTTCAATCGATTCACGAATCGCCAATTTGCAAGCGCTGGAAAACGGGAAATTGGGAAAATGATAAATCAAAAAAATTCTTACCGTTGACAAATCTCCGTCAAATCGGCTCCCGAGAATCCAACGGTATTCTTGGCCAAGAAATTCAAGTCAAGATCCGCGGCAAGAGGCGTTTTACGAAGGCTCGCCTTGAAAATCTGAAGCCGCGAGGCCTCGTCGGGCAACGGAATATAAATGAGCTGATCGAGACGTCCCGGGCGGAGAACCGCCGGATCAATGATATCCGGACGATTGGTGGCTCCAATGATGAACACATTCTTCTTCGCGTTCATTCCATCCATCTCAGTGAGGACCTGGTTGATGACACGATCCGCCGCGCCTCCCGCGTCTCCAACACTTCCACCTCTCGCCTTGGCAATCGAGTCGAGCTCGTCAAAGAAGAGAACGCACGGCGCGGCGGCACGAGCCTTATCAAACACATCACGAACGTTGGCTTCCGATTCTCCAAACCACATGGTGAGGAGCTCGGGTCCTTTGATCGAGATGAAATTCGCTTGGCACTCGTTGGCGATCGCCTTGGCGAGAAGCGTTTTTCCGCATCCCGGTGGTCCGTAGAACAGTACTCCACGAGATGGTTGCATTCCGAATTTGAGATATTTCTCCGGGTGTTCCACTGGATATTGAACCAGCTCCTGAAGCTCTCGTTTCACGTTTTGAAGTCCTCCGATATCCGACCATGTCGTGTTCGGCGTTTCGACGACGGCTTCGCGGAGCGCAGATGGCGACGATTTTCCCATGGCGAACTGAAAATTTGGGTTAAGAAAAAGGGAAAAAACACAAAAAAGGGCTCACTCTAAAATTCTCCATAGTCACGGCCAACGAGTTCAGGACCTCCGCATCAATAGTGTCATCCTCCAAATCAATCAACTCCATCTTTTCACGAATCTGTTGAAGGGCGGCTTCCGAGCAGAGGGACGCCAAATCGGCACCCACAAATCCATGGCATTCATTGGCGACTTGCTCCAAATCGACATCCTCTCCGAGCTTCATATTCTTCGTATGGATACGAAGAATCTCCAATCGTCCAACCGCATCCGGAATTCCGATATCAATTTCTCTATCGAAACGTCCGAAACGGCGGAGAGCGCCGTCGATCGAGTTGGGGCGATTGGTGGCGGCGATGACGACGACGTGAGCGCGCGTCTTCAATCCGTCCATAAGAGTGAGCAATTGGGAGACGATACGCTTCTCGACCTCTCCGTGCGCTTTTTCTCTTTTCGGCGCGATTGCGTCGATCTCGTCGATGAATAGGATAGCTGGCGAGTTCTTTTCACATTCGGCGAAAGCTTTTCGGAGGTTGGATTCGGATTCTCCCGACATTTTCGACATAATTTCAGGTCCATTGATCAAGAAGAAGAATGCTCCTGTCTCATTGGCAACTGCCCTTGCGATGAGGGTCTTTCCGGTTCCAGGTGGTCCAAAAAGAAGGATTCCACGTGGTGGCTTAACTCCAATAGCTTTGAAGAGCTGTGGATGACGAAGCGGAAGCTCGACCATCTCCTTAATCTGTGCGAGTTGCTTACGAACACCTCCAAGATCATCATATCCAACTTCATTGAGCGCTTCCTCCTCCTCTTCTCTCTTAATCGGGTCACCCTCGTAGTGGATAACAGTGTCCGGAGCGACGATGCACGCCGGCGCCGGTTCCGTTTCGACAACCTTGAATTCGACGGTTCGCATCGCCGCTTGAACCGTGAATATGTCTCCCTTGTGAACGGGACGATAGGCGTCGGTGAAGTATGGGCGGAGGAACACGTCGAAGAGATTTCTGAAAGGGAAAATGTTGAAAAGTCATCGGAAAATTAATAGAATTTACCCTGTAAGACCCTCGATAGTATCATCGATTGGCAAAACATGAATACGTTTTCCGTATTCCAGCTGAGCACTGGAAATACTCACAACATCACCCAAACGACTTCTCAAATTGTTGCGAACCACCTTATTCATCTTAATCTTATCGTTTGGACAGTTATCCGCGTTCAACACGATTGACACCGTCTCTCGCCGTTTCTTTCCCTTCAAAATCACCGAATCTCCACGGAAAAGCCCCAACTCGTCCATTTTCGCCTGTGAAAGACACACCATCGAGTTGTCGTCGTTGTCGGATTGGTCGATGATGAGCCGATTCGGGCGGGATTTGTCCTTGAGGATGGCTGTCGCCAGCTCATCGTTTTTCTTCTCTTTTTCGTCTTTTGCAACGGGTACTTGCGCCATACTTGTTATGAGAAGACTTCTGGAATAATCGAGAATTTCGGGGGAATTTTGGGAGAAAAACGTGGAAATGGAGGGTAAGAACACGTAGAATAACGAGAAAATCGATGAAAAATGAAGAGCGACTAGTCAAGAACGACGACAGAATGCCAGAATGAAGACACGTCGACTTGGCTCTCACTCGAACGCCCTCCATGATGACAATTGCAAGCGTTGCGGTGGAGCGCGTTTGCATCGGGGTGGTTCTGGGAAGATCGGCGTTGAAAAGGGGAGGGGATAATTGCGGTTTTTTGGAGTGGACAGGTGTCCGAGGCGATGAGAGAAAGAAATTCTAGAGATTTCTGGGAAATAATGGGAAAGATAGCGATCTGGATGATGATTGGCGTTTTTTTGGGAAGAATTGGGGAAAGATGACGAAAATAGAGAAAAATCGATGGAAAATGATGAAAAAACTGAGAAAACCAATGAAAAACAGAAAAAAACAAGCTTATTTTTCAGGAAATCTTCGAAAAAACTTTTTTTCTAATATTTTCAGAATTTCCCTTCAAAATCAATAAGAAATACAAAAAATCTCTTCAAAAAACAATTTTCTAGCGAAAAAACAAGTTTTCCGATATTTTTAAACTTGGAATGAGCAATGAAACCCCTAAAAAATCTAGAAATTTCGCGAAAATCGCAGATAAAAAACTATTTTTCGAAATTCGCGGCGAAAATTTTGTTCGCCATGGAGCGCGATTGCATTATTTTCATATTTTCAGATTTTTTTCCGCTGAAAAACAGTAACTAGTTCGTCTTGTTTCGCTCATTTTTCATCGATTTTTTTTGTTTTTTCTTGTTTTTTTAGGTTTAAAATAAAGGTTTTTGTTATTTTTGGTGATTTTTCACCAATTTTTGTCGGTAAAAAGGTGAAAAAAGGGGGAAAAAAGTGAGAAAACCGGAATTTATTATCTCTTATCATTCAGCGATGAATCAGCTGATCTTTTCTTGTTTTCAAAGCGTTTTTCGAAAAGCAAATTTTGAAATCATGGAATCAGAATATTATATTTCCGAATTTGTTTACTTCTCGTGTTCTCTCTCTCTGTCCATCGAAAACAATTTGAATATTTATTCCAGTGATGCCAAAATGTCGGTGATTTTTCTCCTACTTTTATCGATTTCTCCGGTTTTTTCGGTGAATAATTTGGTGGCGAAGGACAAGGAGGTGGAGATTTTGAGAGGGGAGCAAGCGGTTATTAGGTTTCAGATTAGGTAATTTTTCAATTAAAAAACCTTTTAAAAAATGAAAAAACCCCTAAAAAACGAAGAATATTCCAGAAACCACACTTCTCCGCTGAACAAAACGCGAATCTTCCTCTCCCAAACCCCATTTCTCACTCATCCCGAAGTAATCCTCGTCGAAAACTGGTTCGCCAATGTCACCATTCAAGGAGAATCCCCCGTCGCCGGCGCCATCGTCGAGGCTCTCAATTGCTCCACGGACGGCTCCGAAACCTGCCCCCTGGACCTCCATGACGCCTATTCCCGGGTTACGGTCATCCGATCCCAGTGGTTAGCTATCCTCATTCAAATCGTTGGATGGACCTATTTCGCCGCCTGGAGTGTCTCTTTTTACCCTCAAATGTATCTGAATTTCAAGCGGAAAAGTGTTGTTGGATTGAATTTCGATTTTTTGAGTTTAAATCTCGTTGGATTCGGTGCTTATGCGATTTTTAATCTTTTAATGTATTATAACAGTCATGTAAAGAGTATTTACAACGTGGAGAACCCTCGATCACCGCCACCGGTTCTTCTAAATGATGTGGTTTTTGCTGTTCACGCTTTCCTCGCTTGCTTCGTGACAATTCTACAATGCGTTTTTTATGAAAGAGATAATCAAAGTGTTTCTTCAAAATGCATAATTCTGATTATTGTACTTTTATCATTTGGTTTCCTGTCTGTTGTCGCCACTGTCCTCAACAAAATCACCATTTTGGCCTTTGTCACAAGCCTTTCATATATCAAAATGGCAGTGACATGCTGTAAATATTTTCCTCAGGTTTGTTGTTTTTTTTTTTCTTTAATTAATTATTATTTTTTCGAAAAAAAAATGTCCATTGGGTCTTTTCAGGTAAAATCGATTAAAAAATCGGCGCTTTTCTCATTTTTTTCGCGGAAATTTTGTCAAAATATGGTGTGCGAAGCAAAATTTCGTGAAAAAATGAGAAAAACGCCGATTTTTCGGTTCAAAAACGATCTTTCCAACTATTTTTACCTAACGAGACTCAAAAGATATTTGTTCTGGCGAAAATATAATAATTTTCAAAAAAAATAATCAAATTTCTAGGCCTACTTCAACTACACACGCCGGAGCACCGTCGGCTGGTCCATCGGCAACATATTGCTCGATTTCACCGGCGGCTCACTGGACATTCTCCAAATGGTCCTCCAGGCGATAAACGTCGACGATTGGTCGGCGTTCTACGCGAATCCCGTGAAATTTGGACTCGGATTTGTGTCGATCTTCTTTGATATCATTTTTATGATTCAGCATTATGTGCTTTATCCCGATGCGGAGGTGGGTTTTTTGAGTGATTTTTGTGATTTTTGAGTGTCTTTTACCGGGAAAAATGGCTGGAAAGACGAGTTTTTAGTCAAAAAACGAATTTTTGTCGAAAAGTGATCTTAAAATTTGAAATTTTCGATTTATATCAAGAAAAGCGTGCATTTTTCATCTAAATGTCATTTTTTTACGATTTTTCGACCCTAAAACCCCTGGGAATCCTCTAAAAATCTCGAAAAATCCTAAAAATAAACCGCCCGAAAAGCGGGATTTCGGAGCATCGTTGTCAATGCCACGTGGCTTTTTTGGATCGCCCATTCTGAAAAATCTTGTTTTCAGCCGATTTCAGCCATTTTTACTAGAAATTAAAGCTAAAAACGATAAAATTGGGGCAAATATCACAATTTTCAGGAAAAAGTGGCTGGAAAATTCGAGTTTTTAGGTAAAAATCCGAAAAAAAAATTATTTCGTCGAAAATTAGCCTAAAAACTTGGGATTTTCATTTTATTTCAAGAAAATCGTGATTTTTTCATCTGAAATTCTATTTTCCGACACAAAAATCACTAGAAATCGCTGGAAAACCTTCAAAAATCCTAAAATTTCGCCAAAAATTCTGAAATTAAACAGCTCGAAAAGCGGAATTCCGGAGCATCGTTGGCTTTTTGGGACCACCCATTTTGAGCCGATTTCGGCCATTTTTCCCGGAATTTTAAGCTAATTCAATTAAAATTAGGCAAAATATTGCAGGAAATCGATAAAATTCAAGAAATGAGTCGTTTTTAAAGTGAAAGTTTCCCCAGTGAATGTTCAAATTTTCAGTTTTTAACGACTAATTCTTACTAATTTAACATTTTTCTGTTTCAAAAAACTCATTTTTTCAATGAAAATTTGAATTTCCAGGTCCCACACAACGATTACCACGGCGTCGACAATCCGAATCCCGATTCAAGTGTCCGCGACGCCGAACAACCCATGGACAATGAATCGATGGAGTCGACAGACCCAATAATTGTTCATGATTAATCCCCATTTTTTTGTAAATTTCCCACTTTGTCCCCCGATTTGTACAGATTTTTTTATTGCATATCCCTTTCTCCCCGGTATTTTCCTATTTCCCCCCATAATAATTGTTTTGAGTCAACAGTTTATTGTCTTTCATAACGGGCTCCACGAGCTGGTTTTTTGAAAAGAACAATTGGGTGAAGGGGGAGAAGGAGCCCTAGTAATCTATCAAAAAACCACACACAAAAAATGGGGGGAAAAATAACATTTTGAAGAGGGGAAAAAAAGCAAAAAAAATAATATTACCAAATCAAAAGGGGGATTTAAAAAAACGACCCATAAAATCCAATCAACCGAGGCGCTTAGATGTTAAAAAAAGAGGGGGAAACAAACAGTGTAAGACAAAACTATAAATATAACAAGTGGGGGAGGAGCCAATAGTCATGGGAATTTGGCAAAAAACTATTAAAAAAAGGGAAAAAACACGATGATTTGATTTTTACAGTTAACAAAAAAGAACGAAATGCACCGCGCGATGCTCTTTTAAAAGGGGGTGAAAAGTGGGCGGAGCCTAGAAAAGAGGAGGTCTCGACTACTAAAACAAGAAACAATGATTCGTCGGGACCTTCTCCTAGGCTCCGCCCACAATTCCCCTCTATCAAGAGAAGAATCGAGTGGATACCCAACAAAAGATGTACAAATTGATGATATAACGATTCGGGGGGAAGAGGTGGAAGACATTTTTTGAGAGGCAATGAATGATGGAAAATTCACATTCTTTTCAAGAATGGCATATCAAACCCAATGTGTGTCTTTTTCAATGAAGAGAAAGAGAAAAGGGGAGAAAGAGAAGGTGTTAAAAGGGGGGACAAAACGTGTGTACTATAGGTAAACCGATTAGTGGATGGAACAGGTTGGAAGAGTTTTTTGGGGGGTTTTTTAGGTTGGAAAATGGTTTTTTCAGATGGAAATGGTCTAGAAAAAGAGTTTTTGAGTCAAAATAGGCCAAAAATGACTTGAAAACCAGATTTTTAGGACAAAATAGGCCAAAAAATCGAGTTTCCAAGGCAAAAATGACCTAAAAACGGTATTTTTTGATTAAAAATAGCTCAAAAATCGAGTTTTCAAGCCAAAAAGTCAGAAAAACCGATTTTAGGTCAAAAATAACTGAAAAACTCGATTTTTAAGCCAAAAATAGCTCAAAAACTCAGTTTTCAAGTCAAAATTAGCCAAAAATAACTCGAAAACCCAATTTTCAAGTCAAAAATAGTCCAAAAATCGGGTTTTCTAGCTAAAATTAGCTCAAAAATTCGATTTTCAGGCTAAAAATAGCCGAAAAATCTAATTTCCAAGCCAAAAATGGTTTGAAAACCCGATTTTTAGGCTAAAAATGACCAAAAAACCATAATTTTCAACCAAAAAATCCCCCAAAAATCATGGAATACGTACAGAAATTAATAGAAAAGCGCAGTTGTCGGGGTCGGGGGGAATGGATCGTGTCAATTAAAAAAAAAAGGAAAAAACTCGCATGATTTCAAAAATTGAGGGACAGAGAGAAATTTTGGGGGGAACAAAAATGGGGGAACACCAGTTTTTTGTGTCTAAGAAAGTCGGTGAGGAGAAGAAGGAAAAAAAGGGATAACAGCCGAATAATTTAGTTCAACAATCGCAAGAAACTGATAATGATGAACGATATTTAAATCAGCAAAAAAAAGTGAATGTGGTTAACAAAACAGGAGAAAAAATCGGGAAAAAAACAGAGTAACAAGGAGAGAAAAGGCAACAATGTAAGCATTTTTTTTTAGAAGTTTTTTGATAGTTTTTAGTGAAAATCGGGGTGGTTAACAGAACAAAATAATCCCAGAAAAACAGGGAAACCTGACATCAAAGATACAATTTTTCAGATTTTTTCAGAAAAAAAGGATGAGAAGGAAAAGACGGACGGTACAAAGAACCGGGGCATTTTTGATGAGACGTGGAAAGTACACTCTTAAAGAGCACGATGCGGTGCAGCCGTATTGTACCCGTTGAGAAGCTCAACGAGCGGACGCCAACGGGCACGGTTAGTCGATAGCGACAAGACGACACGTTGCATTTCGGCTCGTTTTGTTGTTGTTGAGAAGTCGGGGTATTCTTTGGCGAAATCGAAGGCGTCGAGCTGGAAAAAATTGATTTTTAGAGTGGTATTTGCTGGGAAAATAGGCAAAAATAGTGATTTTAAAGACAAAAAATGAGTTTTTCTAGCTCAAAAATGAGCGTTTTGTCAGGAAAATGGCAATTTTAGAGCCAAAAAACGGATTTTTCAGGTCAAAAATCGGAAAAAACCACAAGAAAATACGGTTTTAATTGGAAAAATATTGAAAAAGCCGAGTTTCAAGATAGAAAAAGTCATTTTTAGAGCGAAAATTGACATTTTCAGGTCGAAAATCGACTTTTTCTGGTCAAAAATCGACTTTTACTAGTCAAAAAAAATTAAGAAAAATATAGAAAAATTCGAATCTCCGAGCTAAAAATACCGTTTTTAAAGCCAAAAATAGCTAAATTTTTGTGAAAAATCCTGGAAAAATTGATTTTTTAATGTAAAAACGTGAATTTTAGCCTAAAATTATGTTTTTTTGGTCAAAATAATCAGTTTTTCTATCCAAAAAAAAAAACGAAATTTAAAGGTGAATTAACTAATTTTTTCCGTGGAAAACCAGTTTTTCTAGCAAGAAAACATTTTTTCTATTAAAAAACCATTTTCCCTTTCAAAAAGTCCAATTTTCTTCAACTTACATCTTTCGGTGGTGCCAACAAGAAGCGTCTGGCGAACTCGGCAATAAAAACGCCACAATCGAAATTGTTAGTCTGTTGTGGGACTCTCTGCGGCAGAACACACACCAATGGGAATGGCATTGGGGTTCCCGTACGCTTCTCATACGAATATTTCATGAACGACTCGATCAACGTGGCCATATTCTGGAGATTGTTCAAATCGGCGGTGAGTTGAGAGTCAAAGATGACGGTACGCGCTTTGGCGGTGAATGGATGACAGATAACAGCCAGAGACCAATGTTCCCATTCATTGACAGGAACCACAATATAATCGAATTCGTGAAGATCGAAATCGGCGACGAAATCATGCAAATCCCCAAATTTCAAGTCCATCTTCTGCTCGTCGCTCATCATTTTCTCGTCTTCTGAATCGAATGCGTGTTGTCTCAATGAGAGATTGTGCCAGAAAATTGATGGGAGTACGGTGACTTTTGAGCCGGAGCTGTCTGGAAGCACGTGTTCGACAATGTGATTCAGATAAAAGTCGATCATTGTGTCGTTGAGGAGATCCTGTAAAAATTGGTGATTAGGGAGGGGTTTAGGGGGTAAAATGGGGTAAAAAACTTGATTTTGATGTCAAAATATAGATATTTGTATCCGGGAGCGCGTAAAATAGTGATCTAGGCCTAAAATCTAGTTTCTAGGGTCAAAATGGGCCGAAAACACTGATTTTCGTATCAAAATATAGCTAAAATCGAGTGAACTAGTTATCTAGGCCTATGGTCCAGCTTCTAAGGTCAAAATAGGCCAAAAATACGGTTTTGGGCTCAAAATCAAGCTATTTTTCTTCCAAATCGAGTAAAATGTAAACTAAGTCCAAACTTCCTGTTTCTAGGGTTAAAATAGGCCAAAAAATTCGGTTTTGGGCTTAAAATAAAGCGATTTTTCTTCTAAATCGAATAGAATCATGATCTAGGCCTAAAATCCAAATTCTTGACTCAAAATTCACCAAAAAACTTGATTTTGGTCTCTAAATGAAGATATTTCCATCCCAAATCGAGCAAAACATGATCTAGGCCTAAAATTCACTTTTTTCGGTTCAAAATATGCCAAAAAACCTAATTTTTGTGTCAAAATGTAGCTATTTTCATCCCAAATCAAGTGAAATAATGATCTAAGCCTATAATCCAATTTCTAGACTCAAAATAGTCCAAAAAACTTGCTTTTTGTCTAAAAATGGAGCTATTTTCATCCGAAATCGAGTAAAAACCTCGAATTCTGACTCAAAACCCAGTTTTTAGATCAAAACTCCCCAAAGCGTTCCCCCAAGAAAACCAAAGGATCATTTTACGCGCGCCGCGTGTTGTAATAAATGTTCATTCCATCATATAGCCGATCATAGATCACCCAACTGTTCCCCGTGTTCTAAGAGCTCCGGGGTGTTCCCCCCAGAATTACATCCAACCTATATATCCTTCAATCATCTCCTCCTTCAAATCAACGTCCTCCTAAACCGATGGGTGCGTGCGCGAAATTCGCGCGCGCGGGCCGATTTCGAATAAAGAAAAAGGAAGAAAAAACCAGTTCATTACTCGATGCTATTACCAGATGACCCTGAACTGCCAGCTGCCCCCGCGCGCGCGCTCCAAGAAAAGAATGAAGAATTCTTGTCAAGTGAACGGCCTTCTCATCTGTTTTTTTGTTAATCTTCATTTCCCAAATAGAAAAAAAACCTTGGCACCATGCCAGGCGGCTCAAAGCACACATCTCTCGTTTCTCTATTTCTCTCTCTCTGTGTGTGCGCGCGCGCCCAGAGCCCAACGGCGCTGAGCCATCCGTACCTGGCACGGGAACGCTCTCCTCGAATTGCCTAGTCTCTCGTATTGGCTCTATGCCATGAGATGTCTAGAGAACCGCGAGTGTGCGCAGCCTTTCAGGACAACCTAGAAGAGAAGCCGTGCTTGGAGCGGCTCTCTCTCTCTCTCTCTTCTAAGGGAGGATGATGGAAATATGAGGATGATGTTTACCGCTGGCTGCCTTAAGCCACTAATTTCCATCTCAATAACAAATCTGGCTGAGAATAACAAGTTTTCGCTAGGCAACACAATTCACATTTAAAAGAGCTCAAAAAGGTTTAAAAATTCAAAAAAAAGTGCATTAAAAGTGCAGCGATTAAGGCTAGAGAGCAGAGAGCGCAGAGAAATGCGAAAACAACAAAAGGGTATGCAAATAACTGTGTCGAGTGGCTACAGTAATCCCCCCTAAACTATTTACCTTCTCTTGAAGACAACAAAAGTCCGAGATGCGAATCGATATTGATTGAAATGGGAAGCGGATACGGAGCATTTCCATGGCGGCGTAATAAGCAACGCTATTCTGAATTTTTTTTCATTTAAATAGCGCTCTAATTAGAAGCGGCTCACCTGATTATCAGTCCGCTTCTGATTAGTCCACTCGTCGTTATCCTCCTCGTCCTCCTCCTCTTCATCCTCATCATCCACCAACTCTTCTGTCATCGAAGTCGACGATTCCACCTCGAATTCCTCCTCCTCGAATTCCATTTGCTCATTGGACCCGGACGACGTTTCGTCCTCCTCGCCGACAGAACCATCTGAATCTAGATATTGATTAGAAAACATGGAGTTAGTGGTTCCAAACAACTTACCGATATGCGGTCCGTCGTTGTAGTACCCTTGAGAATTGTAGCTACCGATTCGGAACAGATCATCGTCTCGCATCGAGACGTCCGACTCTTGAAAACTGCCGTACTTGAAATTGACGGCCGGTGTACAGTAGGACGTTGACACCTCCATTTCGTCTGCTCATGTGCAACTTCTGGAAATCGCAAGCATAGGAATAGGATCAAAGTATCGAGAAGCGGGGAAGAGGAGATCATCAATCTTCCTAGTGCATTCGTTGAAAATCAGCGAAAATCAGAAAGAGATAGAAAAGAAGAGACTCAAAAAAAAAAAACTAATGGGACTCTCTTCTTCGAGAAACGTCACACAGGTGGCGCGAGTCTAGTGACTCAAGGTCATCAATAGCAAATCTATACATCCAACAACGAGATGCGCGATGGTATTTAGATCATCGGGAGGAGGATGCGAACCGAATTGAAAACATCTGTTGTTCTTCCCGCACATGATAAGCATGTTTATTAAAACAAAATCATGTGAATGATCTTAGAAAAACCCTTATTTCAACAGACAAAACTTTCGAAATTTGCCACTAATTCAAATTCTGTTTTTGGCGCCCTGCGCGCGATGTTGAGTCGCGACGCCAAACATACACACACACAGACAACACTAAAAAAACCAGACAGATAGTGAACGGTAAAACACTCTGTGGCAGAGCGCCGTCAGGGTAGAAGGAGGAGACCTTTTTTCTGTCGCTCTCTTCCCTTTTCTCTCTCTCTCCCTTTCATCTCCTCCCCCAGGCCCCTCTCATGGGCCTAGGGGAGGCAGGGCAGCCGGGGGGAGAAGGGCGATTGGGAGGAAAAGAGGACGAGGCCGGACAACCGGGGGGATATATGTGTGTGGACATGGCTCTCTGTCTTCTGATGATATGAATATCGATGAACACGGAAGTCCATTTTTTGACGGATTTAGAAGTTCTACGGAAGATTGATAGCCGAGAAGTACACGGAGACTTATTTCCTTCTCTCTCTCTCTCTTTCTCTCTCTCATGAGAAATGAAGAACCTTGAAATGTTAACGACCTTCTCGAAAACTTCTCTCTCTCACATGATGCCGTAGTAGACAAAGATTGCAGACACTGTCTGACAAAAGCTCACAAGTTCAAAAATTTGTTGCGTAATATTGCAAAAGTTAGGGAAATCAACACAACTCAAAGATCATATAGGACAACTAGTTTAGCTATCTAGCTCAGCAACTAGCTAGACCAGCTAAACCGAGATAAGCCTAGAATAACTCATTGGGAAACCGAAATTCTGCAATTTGGCTACATCTAGTTCTGAATAGATCTAGTCAAAAAAGGACATCAAATTTGATTCATAATATGTTTGTATTTGATCAGCCGACGCTTCCCACACAATGGGAATTACTAACATTCTTGTTTAGAGGAAAAAAAAAACTAATAACTACTTTAAAATTGAGATTTTTAGATGATCAAAGGGTGGAAATGATAGATCTCAGCTAGCTTTGGAGCTGATTGGTTTAGTTTGAACAGAGTTACATAGCTTTTTTTCGGGTCGCCTACTTTAAGCTAAGTAATTCTGTTCAAAATGAACCAATAAGCTCCAAATCTAGTCCATCAGCTAGCTTAGATCTATCATTTCCATTATTAATGACCTTAATCTCATAACTAAAATGAGTAAAATGACCACTTCTCTCTCATTCTCTCTCTCTCTCTCAAAAGAGTGCAACAATCGGACCTACTACATAGACACACATACACCGCTGATGATGAGCTAAGGAGAGAAGAGCAGAGAGTGGCGAGATGAGTGGTGCGCATACAAATAACACACTTCTTCTGTTATCACGGTCTTCCCCATTCTCTCTCTCTCAATGCTCTACCCACCCAAAAATGTTGCGAATTGTACACACCTAGAGGGCCTGTTGCAAGTCGATAATGAATAGATAAGCGATGGCGATAACCAATACGACGACAAAAGTGCATAACGAGCACCGAGTCTTCAGACGACACATGGTCCAATAAATGACTCTTTGTTCTTTTGACACTTGGCAACCTTGAGAAGACAAGGAAAAGGGGAAACACGTTTTTTGCACTTTTAAAGGGTCTCTCTCCTTCTTAGTTTACGGTAGTTCCCCTTTTATAAAAGGGCATCAATCATCTTCCTATACGGAGATATAAATGATTTACAATATATATATATATACATATAATGGTTTGTTGATCTCAACCACGTCACTCTAAACAAAAAGAGAGGAGCCAAGACGGTTATCAATATAAGGAAGAAAGTTTTTGAGTCAACGTATGATACAACGGAAAGGATGGTTTTGTACATACACCAGCTGACCTCTTTTTGAAATCGGATAGCGATTAGCGAAGAAGATATTGCAATTCAGTGATGACTTGGCTCCGGAGCTCAGAGAGAGAGAGAGAGAAAGAGAGAGAGATGGGAGGAATGTTTTCAACTAAAAATTTGATTTGCTTTTTAGCAAACATTTAGCTGTTTTTTGTTTTTCAATAGTGTCTCGAGTAGAAAAGACCTTACTAGTTCTAGCGCGACCAACAGAAGCTAGAAAAAAACGAAGGCAAGTTAAATGATCTAAGCCGCGGGGGCCCTGGGGGTAGCCTAAATGACTGGGGGTAAAATGGAAAAAGGGGACGTGTGTGTGGCGGTCTCTCTCCCTCTAAACCAATGTCGCCGGCGACATGGCGAGGGCACCCGCCGATAGATGAATCGATAGGACGAAGCGGGGTGTAGACGAGGACGAGTTGAGAGTGAAGAGACCGCAGAGAAACGCATACGTGTCGATGAGTGAGAGAGAGAAAGAGAGAGAGAGAGGCGCGTTGGATGGTTGGTTGCAAAAAAAAAAGAGATGAAATGAGAAGAGAAGACGGAGAAACTTCTTTCGGGTGATGAATCGGAAAACGGAAGAGAGAGAAGAGGAGAAGCATTGAAATATCAGTAGGAGGAGGGCGAAAAGGTCAGTTGGAAAGTGCAAAGAAGGCAGTTAAGATGGAGATGGATGGCAGATCATAAGAAGATCAGAAGATCTTAAGATCCGAGATCATTGGGTTCAAATTGGAGCTAGCTGTTTCAGATGGAATTTTCGAAATTGCAGAGTTTCCAGCTAGAATTCCATAGTGAGTCGAAAAATCTCAAGTTTAAAGGGATTTATGGCGCGTTTTCGGCACGAATAACTATGAATTCTAGCTAGCATCTGAGATTCCATCTGGAACAGCTAGCTTCAGTTTGAACATAATGATCTAGATCTTAAGATCGAGTTCATTGGGTTCAAATAGGAGTTTGCTGTGGAATTTTCGATTCTAGAGCTAGAATTCTTAGCTATCCGTGCCGAAAACGTGCCGTATCTCCCTTTAAAAATGAGACTTTTCGACAATCAAAAAGTTAAAATGATAGATTTCAACTAGATCTACACAATGAGCTAGCTATGGAGCCGATTGGTTAAGGCTGAACAGAGTTAGATAGCTTAAAATAGGCGGACCAATTTAAAGCTATCTAACTCAGTTCAGCCGTAACCAATCGGTTCCAAAACTAGCTCATTGTGTAGATCTCCTTGAAATCTATCATTTCCACTCCTAGATAGTCGAAAAACCCCAATTTTAAAGGGATTTATGGCGCGTTTTCGGCATGAATAACTATGAATTCTAACTGTAAACTCTGGAATTTCGAAAGTTCCACCTGGAATAGCTAGCTCCAATTTGAACCCAATGATCTAGATCTCAAGATCTTCCGATCTACTATACAACCAATACGCTTCAAAAACAAGGTGAGACCTATCATTTTCACCATTTTCGAAAAAATCTCCAAATTCAAAGGGAGTTATACCCCGCGTCACTTCTAAGGAAGTAGATCAAAGTGTGCTGATAAAAGAACAAAAAAAGACAGATAGAGATAGAAACGTCGTCAACCTCTCAATCTGACTCTCAATCATGACAGAATAAGAAACTGTACGAGAGGCGTGAAAAGAGAAGTGGTTTGACAAATTGCTGTCTCGTGTAAAAAATTGGATGAAAAGGAGGCGAAGAAGAAGAAGAAGAAAAGTTTGCGTACAGTAAAAGTGCATTCTTTCTCTCGCGCGACCCCTTTTTTTTTCTCTGTGTTGCGGAGAGCGGCGATTTGTTTGTCAGTTCGACGTCAACACAAACAAAACCTAATAGTGCATTCAGATCTTTTTTTTTATTTATGTGAGCACGGAGAATGGAGCTGATAGGAGGGAGAAACTCTTTTATTACTCACTTTTTGAAGTGAGGTGTTTTCTGTTCCATATGTTTACCATATGATGTTTAGAGAGAGAGAGATAGTTACCCGACGAGTTTTTGTGGATCTTTGGACTCTTGGGGGGTTTTTGAACGGATTAAGCTAGAATTCAGCTTTTATAACGGTTTCTGCAGCAGATTTCACTGGAAATGGATAGAAAAAGCGGTAAAACCTTAGTTTTAACCACTGAAAAGCTTAGAAATAGCTTAAAAGCGCTATTTTTGAGCTAAAAAGTGCTCTAAGCTTATTAGAACAGCGTATCACGAGGAAGGGCTTCTTGAAAGCGAAAATTAGTTTTTTGAACGGTTTTTCTAGCAGAATTAACTGAATCTTAGTAAAAATAGCAGTGAAAACCTGGTTTTTAAGCTGAAAATCTCAGAAATAGCTCAAAAGACACATATAGGGTACTTTTGTAGCTAAAATGACTTATTGGAAGCGAAAATTAGTTTTTTAACGGTTTTTCTAGCAGAATTAACTGAATTTCAGTCAAAATAGCCGTAAAAACCAGGTTTTTACGCTGAAAAGCTCAGAAATAGCTCAAATGACCGTTTCAGGACCATTTTTGAGCTGAAAATCGCTCCAGTCTTATCAGAATCGAGTTTCAACGAGGAAAATGTAGATTTTGCTCAAATCTTTCAGAGAATTGAAGCAGAATCGTTTGAATGAGAGGTTTGGAGCCAATCCTCGCTCTGAGCTTGACGGACACCATTTTAGACGAGAATTAGCTGATTTTAATGACGAAAACGAGTACTTAGCTCATTTTTCAAGCTTTCAAAGCCATTTTCTAGCTGGAAAACTACAAAAATCCCAAAAATTCAGAAAATTGAATAAATAATCACCAACGATCAAAACCCGACTCGCTTTCAATTTTTCCGATCAAAACTGATCGAGAACTTTCAAACCCCCAAAACCATAAAACTTCTCGATTTTTAACGACTTTTCCGTTGAAAATATTGCAAAACTTGGTTGTTTGAGGCGAAAAAGTGAGGAAAATCAGTTGGAATCGTGAGAAAAACCCTGGGAAAATAGAGAAAACCGGGAGTGCCGAAATATCGAGAAAATCGGTTAAATTCAAGGTTTAAAAGTCTAAAATTGTCATTTTCATCCGGGAAAATGGCAAAAATCCGGTTAAAATCTGAGAAAATCTAGGAAAATCCAGGAAAATTCAAAAAAATCTCTCTGCACCGAAAAACGCCGAAATTGTCTCGATTAAAGCATAAAAATCGATAAATAAAAAATTTTCTAGACTTTAAAACCTATTTTAACCAAATTTTTCCACCTGAAAACCAAAAAAACCCAAAAAAACTGAAAAATTTCTAAATTCAAAACCTTGAAGCCCGCGCCGAACTTTCCCACACTACGGTAAGCAAAAGTCCGCAATACAGGGAAAAGCGTGCACCGCAGACTCAACGCTTTTCTTCGTTGTCAACCGTATTCCCTTAACTTTTTTATTAAAATACGTTGCCTTACTCTCCCACACACATTAAAATAGAATCGTTGACATAGACAGAGAACAAATAAAATTTTATTTCGCAATTTCGGTTTGTTCCTCTCTTTTTGACACATTCGACAAATTTGAATACGTGGAGCTTTATCGATTTTTTTGCAGGCTCTCTCATGGAGATTCTCGTTCGAAAATGAACAAAGTGTTGTTATTATTCCATCTATGCACTCTGATTTTCACTTCTGGAATTTTATGCTCAACTCCCGGGTTTCCCAATGCAAGTTACCCTAAAAATGGGAGATTTCTGAATAAAAATTGAATGATTTAGGGGGATGAAACTATCGAAAACGATGATTCTATCATTTTGGTATCGACTATTGATGGCCAGTTGAGAGCGTTGAATGCTGAAACGGGAGAAATTAAATGGACTCTACAAGAAGGTTCTTTTTTATGGATTTATTGAAAAAAAATTGAAAATTGGAGAGAAAAAAGGCGGTCTCGAGTCACGTGGAAGCTAGAAATTTCAATATTGTTGAAAAAAAACATTAAAAAATTTTAAATTTTGGTTTTTCTTCCCTTTTTAATAAAAAAAACCTGGATTTTCTGTCAAAAATTCTGTAAAATTGGTTTTTCTTGTTAAAAATTGAGTTTTTTCTATATAAATCCAAAAAAAGCCATAAAAAAGAGCATTTTTGCTCTGCAGAGCTCTGAAATAATTTTTTAATTGAGAAAAAAAGTTTGAAAAAGCGATTTCTATCATCTTTACTCTGAAAAACTCAGTTTTTAGCTCAAAAAATGAGTTTATTGACTGAAAATTAAGCTATTGAGCTCAAAAAAACCATTTTCTCCATTAAAATTGATTTTTACCCCGAAAAACCAGCTAAATTCATCTAAAACCCTGGTTAGAAAATCGAAACTTTCATTCAAAAATTGCGATTTTTAATTTTAAAAAACCATATTTTTGATGAAAAATCCATTTTCTCCCTGAAAAAAATCATTTTTCCCTTCAAAAATGTAATTTTTCATTAAAAATCAGCTAAATTGACCTAAAAACCTGGATTTTACCTTAAAAACTTTATTTTTCAGCCAAAAAAACAATTTTCATCTAAAAACCAGCTAAATTTCCTTTAAAAAAGTGTATCTTTGATTTACAATTTAAAAAAAAATCCAAAAAAATCCCAAAAATCAATGAAAATTACCGTAATTCCTCTATTAGAATTGCATGGTATTACTGTAATTTAAAAAAAAATCACTTTTTTCTTTAAAAAAATTCAAAATTCCTTCCAGAACCAGTCCTCCGCTCCCCATCTACCGTCAAACAAGGATTCACATTCCTCCCGAATCCTCTCGATGGATCTCTTTATGTCCTGAAGAATAGTTCGCTTCGAAAACTTCCATTTAACATCCCTCAACTGGTTCATGCATCACCTTGTAAAGGAAATGATGGAGTTATGTACGCAGGGAGTAAGAAGGATGTCTGGTTTGGAATTGATCCAAAAACAGGGTTAAAGGTAGGTGTTTAGTACTGAAAATGGGTCAAAATGACTAGGAAAATGGGGTTTATACCCTAAAAATCGGTTAACATCCAAAATCTTAGCCAAAAATGATGCATTAGTAGAAAAAATATCGATAAAAGCGTATTCCTGGCCGAAAAATACCCTAAAAATAGTAAAAAATACCAAATTTCCATTGAAAACTACATTTTTTCATTTTCAAATTTCTCTGTATATTTCATGATTTCAACCCAAATTTAGCATTTTTAACGGTAAAAAATAGGCTTTTTCGATATTTTTTACCTGAAAATATGGTTACAATCTGAAATTTTAGCCAAAAATAAAGAATTTGATGGGAAAAACATCGATAAACACCGATTTTTTTGGGAGTTTACCTTAAAAAATGTTTTAAATGATGAAAAATACAAAATTCCCTTTTAAAATATACATTTTTCCATCAAAAAATCGAATTTTATATTAAAAAATAACCTTTTTCCATTAAAAATTCAAATTTCTCAGTAATTTTTATGATTTCAATCCAAATTTAGCATTTTTAACGGTAGAAATAGGCTTTTTTCGATATTTTTATCTAGAATGATCAATTTCTGTGGAAAAAAACTTCAAAATGCCGAGTTTTTTTTTTATTTTTCTACGTAAAAATACCCTAAAAACCGTGAAAATTACTTCATTTCCCAAGAAAAACTTCATTTACTTCATCAAAAAATCTAATTTTTCGTGGAAAATCTACTTTTTTCATTTTTTGATGAAAAAATATGAAGTTCTCTGTAAATTTCTTGATTTTAACATTAAAAAGGCCGTTTTTAACGGTAAAAACAAGGTTTTTCTGACGTTTTCGACCTAAAATACCCCTAACATCCCTATTTTCAGATGGAAACTCTCTCCTCAGCATCAGCGGATCGAATCTGTCCTGCGAATCAAAAACAGACGATATTCCTTGGTCGAACCGAATACCGTGTCTCGATGTTTGACGAAAAGAATCGGGGTAAAACATGGAATGCCACATTCAATGACTATTCGGCTCATCTACTACCGGAAGTGAATTCGTGGCCGTTTAAACATTATGCCTCGTCGTCTCAAGGATATATTTTGACTTTTGATAAGGAGACTGGTTAGTTGGATTTTTTAGCATAGAGTTTGGAAGGAAAATAGTGTAAAATTGGGGGTTTTAGGTCTGAAATCGTCAAAAATAAAGAGAAATAGGGTTTTCAGACTGATTTAGGGGGAAAAAACTTCTGAAAATTAGCAGAAATTTCTTTTTGAAAATAGGCGAAAAATAACCTATTTCAAACAGTTTTTCACTAAAAACCGCTTAAAACTGACTGAAAATCAAGTTTTTGGGTCTGAAAATGTTATTTTTCTGGAAAAATAAATAAATCCTTGAAAATTCATTAAAAATTGTAATTTTCGACTAAATTTAGTGGCAAAATCTAGAAAAAATTGGTCTTTAAAAACACAATTTTTGATTGAAAAAAGCAAATTTGAACCAATTTTAGTAGTTTTTGCTATTATTTTTCACTGAAAATGTCCAAAAACAGTTAAAAACTAGGTTTTTAAGTCTAAAAAAGGGGGTTTTAAGCCTGAGATTAATATAAAAGCACTAAGAATTATTTAATTTTCGACTAAATTTAGTGGAAAAATCTAGAAAAAATCAGTTTTTAAAAACTCGATTTTTAATTGAATATAACCAATTTTAGTGAATTTTGCATATATGTTTCACTAAGATAGTCCAAAAACAAGTAAAAACTAGGTTTTTGGCGCAAAAAAGTGGATTTTAAGCTGAAAATTAATATAAAAACACTAAAAATTAGGTATTTTTAAACTAATCTCACTGAAAAAGCCTGGAAAAATTAGTCTGAAAATCCTAAATTTTCCCTTAAAACTAGGCTAAAATAGTCTATTTTGACCGGATTTTTGAATAAGAAAATAGCCAAAATTGATCAAAAACATTTTTTTTTTCTGCTTATAATTAAAGTTTTACGTTAAATAAATGACCTGAAAAATTCCATTTATGACTAAAATCCCTTTAAAATCGCTTAAGAAATGTTATTTTTTGACTATTTTAAACTGGAAAATGCTTATAAAAATTGGTTAGAATGTCTAGTCTTACCTGAGAAAGTTCTAGAAAATCCGCTCTAAAAAACCAAAAAACTAGGCTAATTTCAATGGTTTTTAGTGGATTTTTCACTAAAAACTAGCTAGAATTAGGTTTAAACTAGTCAAAAACCCATTTTCCATTACCTCTAATACAAGGGCACCACATGAAAAAATCCCCCTTCATAAAATAAGCAATTTCAGGAGAAATGCGTTGGGAACAAGACCTAAAACAGCCCGTCGTGGCCCTTTACCTCCTTCGAAACGACGGTCTTCATAAGCTACCGTTCGACGTGATGGGCAAAGAGACGATGGAAAATGTGGCAAAGGTAAAAAAAAGGCAATGTTTATATTGCACAAATTTAATAACAACCAGTAATCAAGAGAGGAGAATGAGAAAGACAACAACGTAGACAATTTGTGATGAAACGGGATAAGAATAATAATAGTAGAAATGGGGGCGGCCGTCGGGGATTAGTAGATGCAAATGCGCTCTAATCCATCCAGGGGCCAAAGTGAGATGCACGGTACATTTAATTAAGAGATTTTTGAATTTTTTGCTTGGGAGATTATGGCTCTTCTGGAGAGACTGGACGAGCATCGGGATCGGCGTGCGCCTCCATGGCTAGATCCTCGTCGATCGGTGCAGATTTTCGATGGTGTTTTTTGTGACTTCTGGAATAAGGGGGCGGGGTTATGAGGAATGAGTGGGCGGGGGGTGAATTGGGGGAAAAGGTTAAGGAAGATAGGATAGACTTCAGCAAACAAGGGGGATTATGGTAGCTAAGGGAACTGTAGATTGTACTCTACTACGATAGCCAGGACTAATCGGGGTTACTGTATTCAGTATTTGGCTACGGTAACCAGGATTAACAGGGATTACTGTATTCAATACAGTTTGGTACACCACCAGGATTACTTAAGTGTATACTGAACACGGATCGACTTTGTAATCTTTGTTGTTGTACAGCAGCTAAGCTAACAAGGATTACTGTATTCAATACAATCGGATCTATTACAGTAACCAGGATTAGCTGTGACTACTGACAGTAGTCTACTGTATTCAAAAAATGACTACGGTAACCAAGATTAACAGAGATTACTGTATCTAGTACTCTGTGTAACCAAGACTACCGTAGCTAATGTATTCATTACATTGTGCGACTAACAGTGAACTACTAGATTACTGTACATATCCTATAAAAATAGCTAGATTACTGTAACTACAAGACTAGCCTAAACTAACCTAAAAAGGAAAAAAGTGCAAAAACTAGGTGCGTACCACAACAAACCATTCCTCTCTCTCTACTCCTAGTCTCACTTTTTCCGATGTTCATATGGAGCTGTATAGAATGGCTCGGGCTCGAGATGCACCTCATCCTCGACCTCCTCCTCCTCGCTGTTTGACACGCTGCAAACAATTTTTTGAATTTGATCTCCCTAGCTTAGCTTTTTACCTATAATCATAGTTACGGCGAACCATATAACCATGCACGGGGCACAGTGCCTTCATCACTTTAATAGAGCCATCGGAATGATATTTGCAAAGGCATGGAAGATCCTCGCCGGGAGCTAGATAGCGACAGGAGCCATTGGTTCGGGAAGACTCGGTGGATTGCTCTTCGTCGTCGCTTTGTTCCTATAATTTTGGATTAGGGTTCATAGCTCCGTTCTTAGTAGAGATATCAGAAAATGGTTAACTAATGAAATATTGCTAATGATAAGGGCTCCATTTCATTAGTTGACACTTTTTTGATAGCTATAAGGGGAGCGGAGTTATGAAGCTTAGATGTAGGAACTTTTCTTCCATAAGTAGCTTAGATTAGCTCTAGCTACCGTACTACCTTCCAAGTACTAACCTGAATAGCCGCCGGTAAATCCTCAATCAAAATCGACTGTTTACTCTTGGACGAATGATTCGAGTGCAGTGATCGAATCGATCGAATATCCATCACGGACAACTTGACACTTTGCGTCGTGCTACTCTTATGCAACGTGTTCAACGAGGCTCTGGAAGCTCTATGGGTGGGAATTGAGTGATGTGATTGAGCGGATGTCGAGCTGCAATTTTTGGTTCGACGGAAACCATGCGAAAGTATTCATGCAACTCATTGGGACCCTAAGAACTCACGTTTTCCGCTTCTTCTCTACGTAGGATTGAGTGGCGATGACGATCAACGAGACGATCTCTAGCATTGAAACTACCGAAGCGCCGATCCACAAACCCGTCAGACCACCGAGATCGGCGAGGACCGATGTGAGCGTGTAGGCGGGGCTTTCTTGCATAGTTTCGTAGTTTAGTTCTTCGTAGAAGATCTGCACCATTGCGGCGTTCTTACGGTACTTTTCAAGGCACATGAAGTCGCCCGGGAGACATTCCATGACTTTAGCGGAGCCCGATGGCCAGCGAGCTGAGGAGTAAGTCACTTCGTAGTTGGTTTCTCTGAAATTAGGCTATCTACAGTACCGTTCAATCAGATATACAAAAAAAGTTGATTTTCGGTCATTTTGGCCATTCTGAAATTGGTCAAAATGGTCAAAACTGAAGAAAATAGTTTTTGTCTATCTTATCGGGTACGGTAGCTTGAAAAAGCTAGCGAAAGACTCACTGGCACGGCTGATGACAATAACAATCCGGAATCACGGCTTCCTTCCCCTTCGAATAAAGTTCTCCTAAATACAGCGTGGTATTCCTCAGACACTCTCGCTGATCCATATTCACAGCTTGACATGGCTTCGTATCATTCCCGAACATTTCGGCGATGGGATACATTGGATCAGCGCATCCGCACGCCTCGACGATCACTTTTTGAGCGCAACTTCGATGGCAAGCCTCGACGGAGTACTGGAAGCCGGAGTAGGCGTAGGTTTTGGAGTCTTCGCCGCCGTGTCGACAGTGACCGTAAGGGGGTTCGAGGCGGATGAATTGTTTCTGGAAGAGGAAGAGATTGGAAGAGAAAAAGTTAGGCCAAGCTCCCATTAGAGCTAGCAATGTCAACTAACGAAGTATTGCAAAGAGCTATATTTCCTTAGTTGACGCTTTTGCATGGCCGTGGACTAACTTTTTTTTCTTCCAAAGTATAAGACTTACCATTCGAACTCCAAACGAGGACATAAACCCAGTCGGTGCAGAATACCCAAAAGCATCGGGAAACGGAACGATATGCTTATCATGTACAGTAATCCGAAAGCCAACTGCCTCGGTAGTAGGCAAATATTCGCTAACATTAGCATACAACAAAACTCGAAGACCGTAATTAGCACCAGCTCGATGCGAAGCCACTTCAGCTGTTCTGTTGTAGTTAAAAGTGTAGCAATTGCCGAAGGTGTTATCATAATGAAGAGTAAAATCTCGATCCATTTGACAATCTTTTTGATTGAAAGAGCACTTTAGGATTAGCTCGTCGAGCTCGTAAGACATCCCCTCCTTAGCCGTCTCCGACATTTCCCCCACAGCGAACATTATGTTTTCTTGAGCTTGGGAAGTGATTGCAATGTCATCGGTGAGCTCTTCAAACCCCAACGCTTGAGCTACGGCTGGCGCTTCTGTTGTGGTTGTCTGCGCGAGGACCTCTTCTCGAGCGCTTAGCTGATTAGCAACTTTCTTCCCGATATCAAGGCTTCCTAGCTCGTCGTTAGGATCGATCTCGATGATAACTCCATCGTCACGAGTGGAAACGCAATGGTTATATTCCTTGTGGCACAGGCAGAGATCAACTTGATCCTTGATATTTTCATAAAGCTCGTTTCCTTTGTAGAATCGCATTGGACAATGGCCAGTGTTATCCACGCATTCAGAGCAGAGTTTTTCTTTCCACGAAGAGTCTAGAACTTTCTAGATATTTATATTTTCCAAACCCCAAGAAAAAACTCACATGGAAAACACGGCCACATCGTTTTGGATACGGTATCAAGTTGACATAAGCATCGCGAAGTATGAAGATTCATGAAACCGGCGGTGTTATTCGTGTCGATCTCGATTTTCCCCTTGAACGCGGCGAAACAAGAGCCTTTCCGATCCCCCGTTAGCTGCTCAATGTCACAAAGACACTGGGCGAAGGCTTGATGATAGCGACGATCTCGTAACCTCGGCTTCCCTTTGGCTTTTCGTTTGGCGCGGCGAACTGAAATAGAAATTGGACTACAGTAATCTGCTAAGCTTACCTTTGGCATGGAGACCACCGGTAGCAGATAAGGCAGCAGCTATTCCCTCGGCCTTGTCACCAGAACCCATCCGTCGGGTGTATGCTTCCATCATAGCTTTAGTACTCGGGTTAGACTGTATTGCACTCTTCTTGTACGGATTTAAGTTGCATATTGTGATTGACGGGAACGGAGCGTTTTCAAATTTGAGCTGGAAACTTCGGTTTTTGATATTTTTCGTTAAGCTAGGGGTGAAAATGATAGAGCTAAGCGAGCTTTACACGATAAACTAGCTTTGGAGGCTATTGGTTAAGGCTGAACGGAGTTACACCGCTTAAAATAGGCTTAACTCCGTTCAGACTCAACCAGGGCTTTCTAAACCTAGTCCATCACGTAGAGCTCGTCTAAGCAAGTTTTCGGCACACTCACATCAAGGTCGACAGTTTTACCGTATTGACGATACTTGGATATGAGAAAGAATATCTGAATGAGCAGGGCGAGCAGACATATCGTAAACGCCGTATACCAGAACCACTTCCATTTGCCGTTGGCGTTGGCGGCGTGCGAGATACCGTGAAATGTGGATTGTTTCTCGAAGCTGGAAGTTTTTGGTGGATTAGTGGTGCCGGAAATGTGCCTGAGATTTTTAGAGGATCAAGGAAGGGAATGATAGATCTTAACGTGAAATGGCTTTTAAGCTATGCTTAGCTTAAACCAGATGACTCCAAAGCTAGTTCATTGTGTAGATTTCGTTTAAAGCTATCATTTTCATCGCTTGATCGTCTGAAAATCTAACTGGCGCTGGGGACTAGAAAATTACACTGGAAAAAGTTAGTCCATGGAGCGAGAATTGAAAAAAGGTGAAAAACTCACTTTGATCGAATTTTGGTCCAGTCCAAATGGCCGGGCATACGCATGTGTTGGAGACCTAAAAAAAATCAATATTAGCATTGATTAGAGTCCTCTTGATCCCCAGTCTCTACCGGAACTTAGCCTCCGAATATGGGCGGCGGCATAGCTCTCCTGAATATCAAAGCCTAACAATCGATTATCCTTATGATGGATTTTTTTGGACGACATTAGATATTAATATAGATATATAGATAAAAGAAAACGCAATTTGCACTGCTTTTCACTTGAAAAGCAAAACTGAAGTGCTGTCATGTTGATATCAAGTTACTCTTCTTTTTTTTGTGCGGGCCTGCACAGAGGAGGAGCAAAAAAGAGTGCATTATTTTCGGGGGATGTTTGACACTTTACCATGAGGTCGATACTTCCGAAACGATTGGCCCACAATAATATGTGGCATGAGCAACGCCATCGGCGATGCCTTGTGCTTTGTCCGATTCGAGACGCTCGACTCGATAGAAGCCGGACGGCGTAGTTTCGATTTGATACGATCCTCGGCCATGATATTCCACACCTTTTATTCTTCTATTGACGACGTCTTCAACCGAAGACGCATGACGGAATGGAATTGGTAGTCTCTAGTATATAGGTGATGATAGTTGTTGTGTATATGTGTGTGTCTTCTCCTTCTCTTGTGTGTGTGACAAAATATCTGTCTGATTGGATTGGAATGAGTGCTTGCTTGGGGGAGAGAGAGAGAGAGGAGGGAGTGTAATAATAGACGACAAAAAGTGGTGTTCTTAGACACAGAATGGAAGCTTAGTGGAGAGAGCAATTGACAATTGGAGGGAGATGAAAAGATGATTGGAGTTTTTTTTTTTTGGATCGATGATAGATAAGGAAAAGGGCAGATTTAGCTTAACATAGCTTAGCCTGGCTTAGCCTAGCTTAGCCTAGCTTAGCATAGCTTAGCCTAGCTTAGTCTAGCTTAGCCTAGCTTAGGCTGGCTTAGCCTAGCTCAGCCTAGCTTAGCCTAGCTTAGCCTAGCATAGCCTAGCTTAGACTAGCTTAGCCTAGCTTAGTCTAGCTTAGCCTAGCTTTTAAGACATCTAGAAGGTCCTCCAATCTAGTCTAGCTCCACAGCTTGTCTCTGAACAGCTTAATCTACCGAGCTAGCTAGAACCTTGGTCTAAACATGGCTAGAGGTACCTAAGAACACATAAATCGAACACTTGATCTAAGCTCCTTGAAATGGTCCTGAGCCTTTAAAGAAGTCTTACTGTAGTTTTACGGTAGTCTAAACCATTCTTAAAGGAACATTGTACTATTTTCATTACATAAACTTTTCAAGAAGGATTTTTATGTGATCTAGAACATTCTGGGTCTTGATCTATGTCTAAGATGTTCTTAAAGGAACATCATATTTTTAGTGCATGAGCTTCTTTGAAAATCCAAAGTGTTCAATTACAGTATGATCTTTAGACTACTGCAGAAGACATTTTTAAACGAACATAGCAGAATTCTAAAAAATGGTTCAAAACCCCAAAAAAATACTACAATTCCATCTGCCAATATCTGTGTGCGGGCAAAAGAAATGGTGTTGATTGAGCAGTTAAAAAGAAATAAAAAAGCAAAAGGAAAAGGTGCCCCTCTCCTCCTCTTATCTACAAAGAGACGACAGACATGCGAAATTCCTCCAATCCAGCTCCTTCTCACGGTTGTTCGGGTTTGATTTGTTGTCCGCCGATGGTGTTGAAGGCCACAAGTGCTCTCCCGGGGGGAGAGGGAGACGATGAGAGAGAAGAGCTGATTCAATGATCTATACGGGTTGGGGATACGAGGAGATGGGTTGGAGAAGTACTTTTTGTTGGGTTAGCCTTGGAGACTTGGAAGTCGGCTCTATGCTTTAAGCTAAGATGCTAAGGCTCTGAGGCATGAGGACTTGAGCCAGTCCTGCTAGCTAAGCAGCTAGCGCTCTAGCTACGGCTAGCTATAGTACCCAAGAACCTACCATTCTGCGGGAATATCGATATCTTGCTAGCATTCAACGAATTCCCAGATATTAGACTCAGCATTCCACACACGCACTGGAACACGCTCAACAGGAGAGAAAATGATGTATGAAGTGAGAAGCTCTCAATACACAAAAGCCTGCCCTCGTTTCTTTTGTTCTTCTTTCTCTATATCTATCTGCTCATATTTTTTGAACCAAAAAAAAAAAAAGAAAGAAAGAGAAACTAATAAAACGCCGCTAATCTATAAGTTCTTGATTCTCGAGTCCAGATGACAACTCACGTTGAAACTTTCGAAGTTGCTCAGGTGTTACGGACATTCGTCGCGCTAACCGCGAGAAGTCGTGAAATCGCTTATTGTGAGATCGTTTCCGTGCTCCGGCTGGCGGAGCATCATCGGACCGGAATCTGATGTTCTTACTGTCTTCCGAAGCGTTTCGTGTAGCTAAACATGGAATTTCGTCTCTCTTTAGCTAAATCGAAGTGACTTACCATGCCCGGACTTCTCAAACGAGAGATTCTTCCGATTCTGATCGTGCGCCCATTGCTGGTTGCGGTTAGGCGGTGGCGGCGGCTCGACGTCTACCTGAACAGTGGACGACGCATTCTCCATCCCATTGGTGTCTTCTGAAATCATTAGTATAGAAATCCGCCGGAGACTAATTGCAATTTGATTAGAAAATGCAGAGCATTCTCGCACACTAGATCTCGACAGAGAAATTGTGATTAATGGCTTCCTAGTGCAAGGCATGGAGAAGAGTGATGATGGGGGGAAGGAAGGAAGGGAGGAGGAGAGGAGGAGAGGAACAAAAGGTGTGAGAGAAGGTTGAAAAGTTACTTGCATTAGGGGATCTAGTTGGTTAGTCTTGGGAAGGTTAAAAGGGTCAGGCTAGATGACTAAGGAAGTTATATTAGTGGCCTGAGCCATGATCAACGTGATCTAAGCCTATGACTAAGTCAAGAAGGTTAAGCTAGCCTAACTGATTAAAGGATAAGTCCCAGCGACCTAAGCCCTGACCCAGGCAATTTAGGCTGTAAGGCAAACGAACTAAGATCCGGGCTGATTGGTCTAAACCATCAGCCTAAGCGGCAAGGACTAAATCAAGAAGATTTTGCCAAGCTAAGCCTGATGGACTAAGGAACTGATCCTGCCGATCTAGGCCGTGAGCCATTTGGTCTAAGCCCTTAGCCAAGCTGTCTAAGCCCTAAGGACTAACTAAACCAGGAAGGTCAAGCCAGCCTGAGCTTAGCTAACTAAGGTAATGATCCTAGCGGTCGAGGCATGATCCTAGCGATCTAAGCTACGGCCCAATTTGATCTAAACTGTGGTCTAACTAAATCAGGAAGGTTAAGCTAGTCTAAGTTTGGCTGACTAAGGTAATGATCCTAGCGGTCAATATCTTGAGCCAGGCGATCTCGGCTAATGGTCTAATCCAAAGGCTTAAACAGGCTAAGAGCTTCGAACTAAGTCACGAAGTTTGCACCAGCCTAACTGACTAAGTGATTGATCTAAGCCTTGGGTTAAGTCGCCTAGAGCTTAGCAAACCCTGTCTAAGCTATAAATGCTAAATCAGGAAGCTTGGTCCAATTGGCTTGACCCGAAGGACCTGCTAGCTCAAGCCTAGCTCAAAGTCCAACCCGCTCTGACCAAAGTCAAAAGATCAATTTCCATAGTCTTACTCAGAAAATTTGAAATTTTCTAAGCTAAATCCTCCTAACGGACTCTTGATCGCGAAAGAACGCATAAATCAAAGCGGACACGACGATGATCATTAGAGTCCAGACATACGAGAAAAAGTAGGCGGATCGAGAAAAACAAGCGGCACTAATTGACATCTGATCGATGATCCTTCTGGAATTGTCCCAAAAAATAAGAAAGACAGTATAAAAAATGCAACAAAATTCAGCAAAAAAAATAGTGGCAATTCATCATATTTTACGTTTTGGAGAGAGAGAGAAGGAAGACTCTAGTGTGGGAGGAGGGACCCAACTTATCCAGAGAGAGGACACCACCACGGTCCACTCTGTTTCATCATCACACATCCATGTATCTTTTTTCGCCTCTCTCATCCTCGCCCCGGTATCTGATTATCTTCTTTTTACCCGTGTGTGTGTGTGTATGTTGAATGTGTGAGAAGAGAGGGTCCCGGGGAAGAAGCTCCCAGAGCAAAAATGAAAGAGAGAGAGAGAAAGAGAGACGCAACAGTTGGATACAGCTGGGGGGTGGTGGTGGTGGTTGATGATGACTCTCTCTCTCTCTGCTATATCAAGGAGGCTCGTTGAGCTTCTGATTCTCTCTTATCTCTTATCACCTAGCTGAAGGATGAGAGGTTAGAGATGATAGAGATTGACGAGTTGGTAGACAGGAGAAGGAAATCATAATATCAAAAGGAATTTGTCAGTTTTTATTGTAGTAATTAGTTAGAAGAGATTGTGGAAGATTCTAGACCATGAATTATGAGATCTCTGGATTTAAGGATTCCAGATGCTTCCAAGCTTAGATTCTATCAAGGATTTAGGTCAGCTTGACTAAGGACGGGGCTAGCTAAACTAAGTTAAGCCTTTGAAGCATGGGTCAAGGATCTAGGGAGTCGAACCATAGGATCTATGGATTCTTGGTTATTCAGGATCTCAGAGTCATGGTAGCAGTTGGATCCGGGTTCCTTTGGTTCAATCAGATCAAATTCAATCATGGTCAAGGATTTAGGCCAGCTTGGCTAGGGGCGGAGCTAGCTAAGCCTTCAAAGTATTGGTCAAGGATCTAGGGACATGGCATGGACTCTTAGTTCTTCAGACCATCTGATCCATAAGATTTCTGGATCCAACCATCGTCCCAAGTTGCTTAAGTTGATACCAAGCTAATCAGATTCTATGATTATTAAGGATTCAGGACAGCTTGGCTTGAAGCTAAGAATTCAAGGCATGGATCAAGGATTCTGGGATCTGGTCCGTATGATCTATGGATTCTTGGTCCTTCGGATGGTCATGGGATCACTGTTGTCAAGTTGGTTCATCCCTGATCCTTTAGGCTTCCGTCTGTCTTACTGTATCCGAATTGTAGCGTCCCTGTAAGCTATAGGATTATTGATTCTTGGAATCGGTAACTGAGACCATACGGACAGCCTTAATCCGCCTAGCTACCGTACTCCAAATCGGCTAGATCAGCCTGATTTAACGAATACAGTGTTTCTAAGCTATTCGCTAGTCGGGTGCTCTTCTATTAGAGGTACAACCTAGATCAGGTTTCGATGGTCCTTGGATTCCTAGAATTCTAGATATTCTATCGATATCTCGAAATCTAGATTCTCCGATAATGTCCTTCTATTAAAGCTGCTTCCTTCCGCTTTACTAACCCCAGTTTAATTCCAGAACCTCTGGTGCCCTTCAAATAGAGTACATTTTCCAGAACATCTTCACCGTCGACCAATGGCCCACCGTCCTTGGCGTCAACGCGGCCGACCCCCATACCACCTCAATCACCAATCAATTCTTCCCAACCCTTTTCGTCGGCGAATCCCCATTTGGTCTCTACGCAATCGAAGCCTTAGTTGACCATCAAACTATCACATACTCCCCGAAACTCTTGGGACCACCACTCCTAGAAGGCGTCGCTCCGATAGCATTAACGGATATGGAAAAAGAGGAATATCTGCCGCCGAGGAGGCCAATTATAAGGAATATACCACCATCGATAACACATAAAACGTCGGATGGAGAGTTTTTGTTGTTGGGTGCGTTTTTTTTTTTGGATTTTTTGATAAATTTCGCACTGAAAAGAGGAGGAGGAATGGAATGTTGCCCTTATCTTTTGTTCCATTTCATATCTTCTTTCTTTCTCTTTTTTTTTCTTTTTTTTGTTACGTTGTTGTTGAAATCCTCCTCTTCTCACCTTTCTTATGGAAGGGGGGAGGAGAGGAGAACGAGTGTTTCAAAAAAAGAGAGAGAAAATGAGAGAGAGAGAGAGAGAGAGAGAGAGAGAGAGAGAGAGAGAGAGATTGTGTCAAAAATTGTGATATAGATGACAGGTCATCTGGAGAAGAAGGGGATCTGTGGAATTTTTGAGGTTTTTTTTTTGGAACATGGAGTTTTAGGGTTCGTGGAATATGAGGATCTATGATTCTATGGAATTCTAGGATTTTCTGGAATTCTAGGATTCTGAATTATAGAATTTTAATCTAAAAATTCATGAAGATTCCAGGATTTCATGGATACGTGGAATATGAGGATCCATGATTCTATGGAATTCTAGGATCCGAGAAACCTGAGGAATTAAGGAATCCTAGAATTCCATGAATTCATGGATACTGTAGAAATTGAGGATTCCAGGATATCATGGATCCGTGGAATGGATTCTTAGGATCCATGGATTTGTGGAATCCTAAATTTCAGAATTAAAAAAAAACATGGACTCATGGAATTCCATGGTATCCTGCAATCCATAGAATCTTAGGATCCCATATTCTATAATCTTAAATTCCTAGAATCCCATATTCTAAGGATCCATCTAGAATTCCATAGATTCGTGGAATCCTTGAATCCATGGAAACTGAAAATCCAAGGATCCTGGGATTCCATGAATCCCAGATATCAGCTTTCCAAAATCCTGAAATCCTAGGATCCCGGAATCCTAATGACTCAAATTCTGAAGATTTATGAAATCCAACAATCCATAAAATTTGAAGATCCATAGAATCCTGGTATTCATAGAACTCTCTTCTGAAATCCTTGAATTCCAAAAATCCCAGATTCCAAGGATCCATCGGATTCCATGATCTCAAATTTTCGAAAATCCCAGAATTCTAATCTTCAAGGATCCTGGAATTTCATGGATATTACAATTCCATGGATCCATGGAATCCCAGAATCCCAAAATCCTCCTCCTCCCCTATCTCCTCCCCAAAATAACCCATTTCTTTCCAGGATACCACGACCGCCCAACCATGGCCCTGGCAATAATCATTCCCTCCCGCTACCCCGCCCCACCCGTCCGAAACGCCATCGACTTCCCCGACCGCCCCCGCCTGACCGGACCAACCACGGAACCCAAAAAACCAGAAGACACATCGATCCTCTTGGTCCTCCTGAACGAGTATCCCTATCCGGTCTATGGAACCATTTCCACTATCCTCGTGCTCATCGTTACCGTAATCTGGCTATGCGGACGACAATCCGGTCAGAATTCTGTTCGAAGCGGCTCATTTGAAATTGTGAATAACCCAGCAGAATCGAGGAGTATTCAGACATCAAAACAATCAAATTCCGGATTCGGATGGAATCGCAAGATTGAAATTCCCGATGGATGGATGGCGGTGGGATCGAAGCTAATGTACAGCCCATCGGAGATCCTGGGCACCGGATGCGAGGGTACGGTAGTCTACCGAGGAACGTTTGATGGAAGAGAGGTCGCCGTGAAGCGAGTCGTTTCGGAATTTGTGAAATTTGCTCATCGAGAAGCCGACTTGCTCAGGGAGTCGGATCATCATCCCCACGTGATCCGCTATTTTTGTATGGAATCGGATAGTCAATTTCGATATTTGGCTCTCGAATTGTGTATAGCCTCTTTGAATGATTATGTGGAACAGAAGGATCTTCAGATTAATGTTTCATTGAGTCTTAAAGATATTCTAAGACAGGCGACAGATGGATTAGCTCATTTGCACGCTTCAAAAATTGTTCATCGAGATATGAAGCCTCAGAATGTCTTGATAACTATGGCTAGTCAACGAGGGGAGATGCGAGCGGTGATTTCGGACTTTGGACTTTGTAAACGTGTTCAGCCCGGCAAGAATTCCATATCGAGAGGAATCGCGTCAGGATTAGCAGGGACGGATGGATGGATCGCTCCTGAAGTGCTAATCTCAGCGAGTACTTCTTATCCAGTCGATATATTTTCCCTTGGATGCATCTTCTACTATGTCTTATCATCTGGGACACATCCATTTGGAAAATCGCTTCATAGACAGGCAAATATTGTTAATGGAGAGTACTCGCTGGCTAAACTAGCTGATCAGGAAGACTGGTCGCTAGCTGATGACCTTATCTCTTCAATGTTATCAGTGGATCCGTTGGAAAGGCTTACCGCAGAAGCCGTCTTGAATCACCCGTTCTTTTGGACGTCGGAAAAACGGCTCGCCTATTTTTCGGATGTATCTGATCGAGTGGAGAAGGAGGATGATCATAGTCCAGTTGTTCGGAGGATCGAGGCAGACGCCCGGAGCATTTGTTGTGGAGGATGGCGAGAAAAGATTTGTGAAGCGCTCAAGGAAGACCTGAGAAAGTTCCGAACCTATAAAACGAATTCGGTGCGAGATTTGCTTCGTGCAATGCGAAATAAGAAGCATCATTATCGAGAGTTGCCCGAAGAGGTTCGGCAGTCGCTTGGCGATATTCCCGATCAGTTTTTGCACTATTTTACGTCAAGGTTCCCGAGGGTGAGTGTAAATTTATTTTTTTTTTTTGACTTTTTTTTGGTTTTTTTTGAAAAAAATGGTTCTAGAATGACCGGTTCCGAAATCTCCCCATATTTTTCAGCTCCTACTGCATGTCTACAAGGCCACTGAATGGTGTGCCGGGGAGCCGGTTTTCAGGAGATACTATTCGGATGCGGTAAGTGGTCCCCCCCTAATAGAAGGGCACCTCTAAAAAGTTTAAAATTATAAATCCGGCTCTATTATACGGAACCTTTATTATAAGGGCACCTTTAAAAATCTCTAAAATCCTAAATCCGCCTCTATCATAAGGGCATCTTTAATTTCAAACTTTTTTTGAAGAATTGCACCTTTATTATAAGGGCGCTTTTATTGAAGTGGCACTGTCTCATTTAAAAATGAAAACTCTAATAGAAGGGCACCCCCTATTATAAGAGAACCTTGAAAACAAAGAGCCCTTAAATATAGGGACACCTTTAATAGAAGAGCACCTAAAAAAACCCCTAAAATCCTAACTTTGTCTTTATCAAAAAATAACCTCTATTAGAAGGGCACCCTCTATTATAAGAGCACCTGGAGGGTAAAAGAAGGGCCCCTAAAATCCTAACTTAGTTTTTATTTAAAAAAATCACCTCTATTATAAGTGCACCGGTTAAAAGAGCACTTTTAATAAAAATGGATTTTTAAAAAATCCCAATTTCCAAAGAAAAAGACTTTTAAATTTTCCCCCTAATAGAATGGCACTATAATGGCACCCCCCTAAACAATCAAAAATGTTGTCAGATCCGCTCAAAAATGCACAAAATCGTCGAAGACGAGGAGAGGCTCCGAAAAGAGATGAAAGAGAGAATGTCGACGGAAGAATGGTCGAGACAACCGAAGAATGCTGAGCAACGAATTCCATTGAAAATGGGAGATAATCGAAGGAATAATAAGAAGAAGGTCCAGGCGACTACTACGACTACGAACTGATTGACTCACTCTGCATGAAGTGACTTTTTTTTCCATTTGTAAATATATGCCCTTTTAATAGAGAACCACGCCCCTTTAAAATGTATTTTTTTTTCTTCAAAAATTGATCTCTTTTTCACTCTTTTTTTTTCTTCCAATTTCCCATTTTAAATCCCGTTTTTTTCTATATCAAAAATGCCTTTTTTCGATTCTTTTTTTGGGTCTAATGTGATTTTACAATACTGTTTTTTTTTTCATGATAATAATGGTTTTTTTGTTGATATACTGGTTTTTTTTTCTCTCTCTCTTGAAGAATCTTTATTTTTACATGGTTTCTTTCTTTAAAAAAAATATTATATAAATATTCAGTTTTTCTTATTTTTTTTTTGAAAAAAATGAACCCGCTTTTCCTTTCTTTTTCAAAAAAAAAAAGATTAAATTTGACCGTAGACTGCGTAGCCGGGTGACATCTCATCGTCCGGGTAGATTACGGTACTTTGGTAGCGGGGAAAGTCCTGGAAATATTGAAATTGAAGTTGGTGGGCAAGCAGGGGGCAAGGTGCCGGGGTCTTGCCGGATTTTTTTTTAAAATAAAAAAGTAAAATGGGCAAGATAGGGTAAGTTGCCCGATTTCGCTTTTTGAATATGACCAGAATTGGGCATGTTGCCCATTTCGACCATTGGAATTCCGGCAACTTGCCGACTTTCGGTTTTTGAAATGGGCAAAAATTAGGCATCTTGCAGTATTTGGAAATGCTGAAAAAAGCAGCCTGCCCAGGTTTTGCCCATTTACAAAACTTCAAAAACGGCAAGTTGCCCATTTCTTGCCTTTTTTGGGGTTTTGAAATGGGCGCGATCGACCAAGTTGCATTTTTTGCCCATTTCGACCATTGAAATTCCGGCAACTTGCCTAGGTCTTGCCGGATCACGGTTTTTGAAAATGGGCAACTTGCCCTCTTTATTTTTTCGGAAAGGGCAACTTGCCCACATTTTGCCGTTTTTGGGTTTTGGGAAATGGGCAACTTGCCCAGGTCTTGCCGTTTTTGATTTTTAAAAGTGGGCAAAAGTTGGGCAACTTGCAGAAATTTCAAAGCTTAAAATGGGTGATGCTGAGGAATTTGCCCTTTTTGGATATTGGAAAACGGGCAAGTTGCCCAATTATTGCCGGTTTTTAATTTTGGGAATTGGGCAAGTTGCCGAGGGTTTCCCCATTTTTCATAATTAAAAATGGGCAAAACTGGGCACCTTGCCCATTTCTTGCCCATTTCAAAAATCCCAAAAAAAGCAAAAAACTTAACTTGGTTCAAATTCAAAAATAGGCAAAACCTGGGTAAGTTGCCTATTTCCCCAAAAATCCAAAATAGACAACTTTCCCAATTTTTGCCCATTTTCAAATTCCAAAAAAAAACTAAAATAGGCAACTTGCCCATTTCTTGCCCATTTTGAAAAACCCAAAAATTGCCCATTTTATCATTTCCCCCCACAAACCTGTTGTTTAGAGTATTGCCTTCCAGCATAGTTATCAGCGGCATTCCAATAGAATTCACTGCTCATTCGAAAATAATATTTGACCAATTTGAACAAAGCAAAGACGCATGGAAGTAGAGAAATACAAAGAAGGAGGGATGATAATAAAAGTGATTGAACTGGAGCCAATGATCGAGAGCATTGATTCGTATTGATGGCATAATTCTCGATGAGACTCTGATGATTTGTATCGATTAATCCACGTGTCTGTTGATACTGTAGTTGAATTGTTGCACATAATAATTCATGAGAATGAGTGTAGAAGAGAGTGAATGTGGAGAAGATTAGCATGATTGGAGAGGTGAAAAGGAGGATTGAGGCGTTGATTGAGACGGCTTTTCCGATCTGCAATACTGTAGTTTGTAGTTTGTAGTTTGTAGTCTTTGTAGTCATTTTCACAAAATTCAAAAAGGGCAACTTGCCGAAACTTGCCCATTTCCCTTACCTTATTAGAAACACTGCTCCGATTCATTGGATGATCACTATAAATATAGCATCCAGTTCCAGCCACAACCAGGAAAAAAGTGGGGAGAATAACGAATAGAAGAATCAAAGAAATGAAGCAGAATGTTAATCGACAAATGAATATAAGGAATCGAGAATGAAGAGAGAAATACGGTAGATTTGGATTGTAGGATAAACTATTGTCCATCGGAGAGTCGGCTGTGTTCTCTGCGTGGGTTAGCAGTTGATCGAGAACATCCGTCTGGAAAAAAAGGTTTAGGGGGAGGCGGAATTCCGTCTTCCGCCTTGAAAAGTCCGGAATTGCTAAAATACGGAAGTCGGAATTCCGGAGTATCAAAAATTAACGGAATTCCGCCTTCCGATCTAGAACCAGGAAAATGCGGAATTCCATCTTCCGCCTTCCGCTTAAGCCCTAAAGCGGAAGTCGGAAACTGGGTATTCCGTCTTTCGCCTTAAAAGTTTCCGGAAATCCGAAAAATTGGAAAAAAACTTAATTCCGCCTTCCACCCTAAAAAAGCGAAAACTGGCATCCGGAAGTCGGAAGTCGGAAGGCGGAAATAAACGGAAATAAAGGATAACGGAAGTCGGAAATCGGAATTCCGGAAAACCAAAAAATGCGGAATTCCGTCTTCCGCCTTCCTTCAACAACTCAATAACTTAAGTCGCGGAAGCGGAAGTCGGAATTCCGGGATATCAAAAATAGCGGAAAAAGGAGAGAAGTCGGAAACAAAGTAATCGGAATTCCGCTTTCCGCCTAGAAAATATAAGGAAGTCGGAATTCCGTAATAACAATAAATTTCGGAATTCCGCTTTCCGGCTTCCTTCAACAACTTAAGTCGGGTAGCGGAAGTCGGAAACAAGGTAATCGGAATTCCGCCTTCCGCTTAGAAAAATAAGAAAGTCGGAATTCCGGAATTACAAGAAACGGAATTCCGACTTCCGCCGTAAAAGGATTAAACACGGAAGCCGGAATTCCAAAAGAAAGCGGAATTCCGCGTTTCGGAAAAACAGGAAAAGTCGGGAATCCGGAAAACGGAAGGCGGAAAGATGTAATTCCGTTTTCCGCCTGAATTCCCAAAGTTGGAAGTCGGAAGTCGGAATTCCGAAATAACAAAAAATAGTCGGAATTCCGTCTTCCGCTTAGAAAAAATAAAGAAATAGAAATTCCGAAAAAAAACGGAATTCCGTCTTCCGTTATTGGAATTCCGCTTTCCGCATTCCGCCTCCCTACTTACCGATTGAGTAACCACCAATTCAGGACTCTCCCGGAAAACCTGTGCATTTGTAGTTGTTGTTGTTTGGGTTACTGTAGTCAAGGGTACGGTAGTCTGGGTTACTGTAGTCAAGGGTACTGTAGTTGGGGGTACTGTACTAGTGATTACTGTAGTAGCTACAGTAACCTCCTCCTCCACTTCCTCCTCCTCCTCAATCATCATCGTCTCCCCAGTTACCACTAAACTCCCCGTTTCCTCATCCGAATCCCCATCCCGATCATCTACAGTATCCTCGGAAGCCTCGCCGAAAATCTCGGCGATTCCAGGGATCCCCGAATGCTCCTGAACCTGATTTTTGATCTCCTCCTCCGATGGAAAATTCTAGAAAAAAATCTTTTTTTTTTCTACAGTACCACCAAACCTACCGTAATCCCATGATGCTCATCAGAAATCTCATCCTCTTCTTTATCTAAAATCGGCCGATTTTTGACGATAAATTTGTCGGAAGTGCCGGAAAATGTGACTTCGGCTAGTGGTCGAAGTGGGATTTCTATTCGTTTTCGGAATGTTTGGAGAGACGGTTTTCGATTCTGGAAATCTTCTAATATAAGGGCATGGGAAAAAAAAGAAAAAAAAGGGGTTAGGATGGCCTAGAAAACCAAAAAAAAATGGGTGAAAGTGGGTGGTGGTGGCCTAGAAATGTGGGGGACTAGTTTTTGGAAGTGATGGCCTAGAAATATGGAGGACTAGTTTTTCACTGGATGGCCTAACTTTTCACATTGGTGGCCTAGAAAACCAAGAGGGACTAGTTTTTCACTTGATGGCCTAGAAACCGTGTGGGGACTAGTTTTGTATGTTAGTGGCCTAGAAAATCAACGGGGCCTAGTTTTTTAAATTGGTGGCCTAGAAAAAATGGGGGACTAGTTTTTCACATTGGTGGCCTAACTTTTTAATTGGGGGTCTAGAAAACCAACGGGGACTAGTTTTTAATTTGGTGGCCTAGAAATAATGGGGGACTAGTTTTTGGGAATGGTGGCCTAGAGATAGTGGGGGACTAGTTTTTAATCTGGTGGCCTAGAAAATCAACGGGAACTAGTTTTTGGGAAATGGTGGCCTAGAAACCGTTTGGACTAGTTTTCTGTGCAGTGGCCTAACTTTTGCAATAACGGCCTAACTTTTAATTTGGTGGCCTAGAAATCCAAGATGGACTAGTTTTTTTTTGATGGCCTAACTTTTCCTATAATGGCCTAACTTTCCAGGGCATGACCTAGAAATGGTTAGACGGACTAGTATCCCGAATAGTTGTCTACATAGTAACTAAAAGGGACTAATTTCATTCTTTGTGGCCTAGAAAACCAAGATGGACTAGTTTTTTATTTGGTGGCCTAACTTTTTCAGAAGCGTTCAGGGACTAGTTTTAGTGGAAAAAAACTAGTCCCCCTCACTTTTGAGGGCCTAGGAACCCCTAGTTAGGTCACAAAGTCAAATTCCCCTATTTTTCACATGGCGGATTTCTAGGCCACACCTATAGGACTAAGAAAACCAAAAAAAACAAGATGGTGGCCGAAGTTTTTTTTTCCTAGGCCATGCCTACCAAACTAAAATATCTATTGATGGCCTAACTTTTTCTCCTAGGCCACCCAGAACTTACAATATGAATTCTCTTCAACCCTCTCCTGGGCGTCTCCGACACATTTTCGAAATCCCCTTGATAGTCATAATTGGCGAATAAATCGCCTA
The DNA here is from genome assembly GCA_963932035.1 of Caenorhabditis wallacei. Classification (NCBI taxonomy): domain Eukaryota; kingdom Metazoa; phylum Nematoda; class Chromadorea; order Rhabditida; family Rhabditidae; genus Caenorhabditis; species Caenorhabditis wallacei. The sequence continues at coordinate 1,880,421 of OZ009934.1, forward strand.
TGGTACTTCGCGATAATCTCTAGAATAATTTTTTTTTGAAAACTCAAATCTTGAAAAAAGCCTAACCACTAGCGAAGAAGCATTGGAAAACGGTTTCCTCGCATCCAGTTTTTCACTCCAAAAACCGATTCCGGCAAGGACAAAATAGGCGGAAGCGGCGGTTATGATAAGCCACGAAATGAAGAATAACATTAGGTAGATTGCATAGTTAGTCGAGTTGGATGGGTATTCCTGGAAATTTTTTTTTTGAAATTTTTTTGATTTTCTCGAGATTTTATTTTTTCATTAGATGCAGCTTAAAATTCTGATCATTTTTGTCTCTTAAACCATTTTTTGAAAATCGCGTTAAACCGAGAAAAACGAGAAAAAACCAGTGGTGGCCGAGTTTTCTGGCGGCCACCTAATCTAGATGGTTTTTGGCCGTTTTGAGGGGTTAAACTTGATTTTTAAGAGTTGCTCCAAGAGAAAAAGTTGCTCAGAATTGAAAACTGCATCGGATAAGCTATTAAAATTTGAGGATTTTCGAAAAAATTTTTTTAGAAGACTATTTTTTTCTCCAAAAATCTCAATTTAAAATAGCTTATCAGATGCAGTTTTTAATTCTGAGCAACTTTTTTTCTCTTGGTGCAACCCCTAAAAATCGAGTTTAACCCCTCAAAATGGCCAAAAACCGCTTAGATTGGTGGCCGCGGGAAAACTCGGCCACCACCGTTTTTTTTGAGTTTTTCTCACTTTAACTTGATTTTCAAGGGTTGCACCAAGAGAAAAAGTTGCTCAGAATTGAAAACTGCATCGGATAAGCTAATAAAATTTAGAGATTTTAGAAAAATATTTTTTTGGATTTTTTTTCGAAATTTTTTTTTCCGAAAATCCCTAAATTGTAATAGCTTATCCGATGTAGTTTTCAATTCTGAGCAATTTTTTCTCTTGGTGGAACCTTTAAAAATCAAGTTTAACCCCTCAAAATGGCCAAAAACCATCTAGATTAGGTGGCCGCCGGAAAACTCGGCCACCACCGGTTTTTTGCGTTTTTTTTCGGTTCTCTGGGATTTTCAAGGTACGGTTCAAGAGACAAAAATGATCAGAATTTTAAGCTGCATCTAATGGGAAAATAAAATTTCAAGATTTTTTGAAAAAATATTTTTTCTCCAATTTTTGGTACCAACCTGATATTTCTGGGATCCACATTGACCTCTAAATCGACATGTTAAGAAAACTATTGCAAAGATGATTAATCCGAATGAGCAAGCAATCAGAGAGAATATACTAGCGGCTAGAAGAGGCTGACTGGCGATGTGCTCTTCTATTAGAGAGGAGTCCAGGAGGTCTTTCTGAAAAATAGGGTATATTTTGGTTTAGAGAGGGGATGGGGGAAAATGGTCAACTAGTGAAATGTAGAGACTTTTATGGTGAGTAATTTGTTAGTTGACAACTTTTTCATAGCTTTGCTAGGAAGGGAGATATAAGCGCTTAAAGTCAGAATGGAGGTGGTCCCGGACTTTAAACGCTTACAACTCGCTTAGTTTTAGAGCTATCAAAAAGTCGTCAACTAACGAAATATAGCTCTTAACAAGGGCTAAATTTTATTAGTTATCAGTTTTTTGATAGCTCTAATGGGAACTGAGTTATACGCGTTTCAAGTAGAGACCCAGAGAAAGCAAAACCGACTAACAGTCTGCGCTCACCAAAGTTTAAACGCTTATATCTAGCTTACGGTTAGAGCTATCAAAAAGTTATCAACTGATGAAATGTAGCTCTTGAAAAGGACATTATTTCATCAGGTAACACTTTTTTGATAGCTCTACTGATAACCAAGTTATAGTCGTTTCAAATGGAGACGGAGAGAAAGCAAGACTGTCAGCTTTCACCCAACTTCAAACGCCTGTATCTCGGTTAGGGTTAGAGCAATCAAAAAAGTGTCAACTAATGAAATATAGTTCTTATTATGAGCAATATTTCATTAGTTGACAACTTTTTGATAGCTCTAACCGGAACTAAGTTATAAGCTCTCAAAGTTAGGATTGCAGGAAAAATGTTAAAAAAAATAATTTTTCTGCTAAGAAAACCTTTTAAAAAGATAAAACTCACAAAATCCTGTTCCAAAATAAAATAATCATCCATTAAAATAAAGAAAGCAAAACAAAATAAAGAAAATAAAGAAAATAATAAACTGTCCGTAGATAGATCAAAATCTACTCCTCATCCAAGAGATTCTCAAGACTAGGTCATTTTTTCTCCCTTTTTTTCTCTTTCTTCATTCAAAAAGTCTAATACGGAACATTGAAAGCCTTTTATATCTAATCATCCGTAAATAATCCCTTTTTAGACAGACTTACGGTCTCCCAAAAATGGTGAAGTGTTCGTTCGGCGGCGTCGTGGTCGTGACGCAGAGTGAGAGCGTTTAGAATATATGATGCCATTTGGACATAATCTGCAATAAGATGGATTTGTAGTCCTCGTGGACAATTTTTAAGGGTTAATTTGAGAAGAAAAAGGTTTGGGGAAAGGGAGTTTTGGAAAAGTTGGAATTTTTTGGAAAAACGGATTTTTTGAGATTTTTTAAAAATTCGAAAAGTTTCAAAAAAAAAAAAAATTTCAGAAATATTGTCCAAAAGGACTACACAGAAGTAATTTCCAAAAAAATTAATAATTACTCAGTGAAACCGACTTAGGAAACAGCGGTGGATAGACGATTTTCAGGAAACAGTTGTGCAATTCCTTTCCACCGCTTTTTGTTTCGTGCTAAGACCCAAAATCCAACAAGATTGGTGAAACAGCGGCGTTGATTTCAGAAAACAGGGGTGAATAGATTGTGGAAAGGAATTGCACAACTGTTTCCTAATTCGGTCTCGCTGAGTATTCAAGAAAAAAATGTCCAAAAGGAGTACACAACTTTAAATTCTTCACTAGGAGCGCACCCCAAAAAAGTATAGACATGTTCAAGCGGCTATATCTCGGCTCCCATGAGAGATATCAAAAAAGTGTGAACTAATGAAATGTAGCCCTTATTATAAGCAATATTTCATTAATTGACACTTTTTTGATATCTCTAATGGGAACCAAGTTATAAGCGCTTAAAGTTTAAAAGGCGCGAACGGTTAGACACCATAGGCATTTCTAAGACTTTTCTTCAAACGCCTGTATCTCGGCTCCCATAAAAGATATCAAAAAAGTGTCAACTAATGAAATGTAGCTCTTATTATGATCTATATTTTGTTAGTATATCACTTTTTGATAGCGTTAATGGGAACCGAGTTATAAGCGCCTAAAGTTTAAAAGGCGCGAACAGTTAGACACCATAGGGATTTCGAAGTATTTTCTTCAAACGCTTGTATCATGGTTCCTGGTAGAGCTATCAAAAAGTTGTTAACTAATGAATTGTAGCCCTTATTAAAAGCAATATTTCATTAATTGACATTTTTTTGATACCCTCAACCAATCTCGAGATATGACTGTTCAAAAATTAATAGCTATTTCAAACCACTCAATATCAAAAATCCGGCTTCATTTGCAAAACTAACAGTAACAATTTTTCAAAAACCCATCTTAAAATCCTCTAAACTAGATAAAACCTATCCCAAAAACTTCTGCCATTGATCTCATGAAAAGATATCAAATATTACAACAATCAAATAGACCGATAAGAGGGAATGATCGAGAGAGAGAGTGGATAAGTGTTAATGACCGGCTCATCGACAAACAATTAATTGAGCCGAGGTTGGTGTGAGAAAGTGTGAGGCTTAGTGTGATTGAGAATGAATGGCATACCGGAAACACTTTCAATACTTAGGAAGAAAAAAAAGGGAGTGTAATTGGGAGAGGTTTGGTGACGTTGTACTTTTGGAAGGATAACTCTATTAGAAGGGCAATTGACTGATATCTACTAATACTGTAGGTTATAAAATGTTCGAAAAGGTAAAAAAAAAGGAATCGCATAGTCAAAAAATCATAAAAATTTTGTAATTTTGCTCGAAGTACGACGATACCAAGGGATTACTGTATATTGCATTTTCTAATGCTTATATCTCGGTTCCCGTTAGAGATATCAAAAAATGATTAACTAATGAAATATTGCTTTTAATAAGGGTTACATTTTGTTAGTTGACAACTTTTTGATAGCTCTAATGGGAACGGAGATATAAGCGTTTTACTGAAAGCCGCAGAAAAGACTAGCCTGTCTGATTGTCTGCGCTAGCTAAACTTCAAACGCTTATATCTCGGGAACCATTGAAGCTATCAAAAAACTTTTAACTAACGAAATATTAGTCATAATAAGGGCTACATCTTGTTAGTTGACAACTTTTTGATATCTCTCATGGGAATCGAGATATACCACTTTTAACAAGGTAACCAAAAAAACCATGTTTAAGAAAATCAAAAAAATTAAAGTGAAACTAAAAAACCGAATAAATTGTCCAAGAGGACTACAAAAAGAAAAAAAACAAACTAAGTGAAAATCCAAAAATCCAGGAAATGTATCCCCATTGGCAGATTTCCGATTTATCACATCAAAACGACAGTCCTCCTCCCACCCGAGACACTGAATACATTTCCGTCTTTTCTCTCTCTCTCTCTCTCTCTCTCTCTCTCTCTCTCTCTCTCTCTCTCTCTCTCTCTCTCTCTCTCTTTCTTTTTTCTCTCTCTCTCTCTCTCTCTCTCTCTCTCCCTCTCTCTCTCTCTCTCTCTCTCTCTCTCTTTCACCTCGACTAAATGAATATTTGTGTTGTCTTCTCATTTCTCACACTCCAGCTCTACCGATCAAACATGTCAATTTTTGGAGGGATACGGAACGGTGTGTCCGGTGGTCAAGCGAGGGTGAGGGGGACAGTTTCAAATTGATATTGGTATATCGGGGGTAATGGTAATAAGCAGAAAATTAGACCCTTTTTGCAACAGGAAAACTGAAAAAAGAGAGTGAGAGAGCGCGGAGAAAGCTAGAGCGCCTAACTGTCTGCGCCTCTCATTTTCTCTTCCGCTTTTCTATAAGAGCGCAACTTCAAACGCTCATATCTCGCTTAGTTTTAGAGATATCAAAAAGTTGTCAACTAACAAAATATTAACCTTGTTAAGACCTACATTTTATTAGTTGACAATTTTTTGATATCTCTAAAACTAAGCGAGATGTAACCCATCAAAGTTAGGTACCCCTTGAGAGTGTCTTGTTTCTCTGCGCTCTCTCTCTCTCTTTACTCTCCACGCAAAACTACTATTTTAGGGTTACAAACCATCTAAAAATGATCTAAACTAAGCAATTTAAATATATTTTTAAATTTCGAAGAGATTGGAGAGCGCAGAGAAAGCTAGAGTGTCTATCTGTCTGCGTCTCTCATTTTCTCTTTTTTCTAGAAGAGAGCAACTTCAAACGCTTATATCTCGCTTAGTTTTAGAGCAATCAAAAAGTTGTCAACTAACAAAATATTAACCTTGTTAAGACCTACATTTTATTAGTTGACAATTTTTTGATATCTCTAAAACTAAGCGAGATGTAAGCCTTCAAAGATACAGTACCGTCCAAAAGGTTGTTGACTTTTAATCTCCCTCTGTCATACACCAACAAAAACTGAAAAGATCAAGGGGTAATTACTTTCGATTGTCGAAATTCATACTTTAGGCGTACCATAGGCCTATATTTGGGGTATCCAAACATTCAGATATTTCACTAGTTCCATTTTCCTACTTTTCAGAGTTTTTCCAAAAAATCATATTCAATGAATATTCTTGTTGATTTTCAGGCAACTTTCAGCATAAAAGTATTTCTAGCAGCCCAATAAAGCTTAATTTTAACGGAGGTCAGCTAAAGGACCAAAGGTGAAAAAATTTGAAAAATCGACATTTTGCAAATTCTGATATTTTGACACCCAACTGGATCATTTTCGATAATGTTGGCTGAAACTTGGCCAAAATATGTCAAATCTTTTCAAACACCTAAGAAAAAAGTTTCTAGTTGATACCCATTCTCAAAAAAATGTTATGGCTGGAAGATTAAAAGTCAATAACCTTTTGGACAGTACTGTAGGTACCCAATAGGTCTTTTGTTTCTCTGCGCTCTCTTTACTCTCTACGCAAAATTACTATTTTAGGGCAGAAAACTATCTGAAATTAACAGAAACTAGGCAATTTGCCGCAATTTTAATCTTATCAAGAGAGTAGAGAGCGTAGAGAAAGCTAGAGCGGCTAACAGTCTGCGGCTATTCCTCTACGTCTTTTTTGCACGTTCTAACTTCGAACGCCTGTATCCCTCTTTGTTTTACAGATATCAAAAAATGGTCAACTAACAAAATATTATTCTTGTTAAGACCTACATTTCATTAGTTGACAACTTTTTGATACCTCTAAAACTGAGCGAGATATAAACCCTCAAATTTAGGTATACCTTGTTTCTCTGCGCTTTCTCTATTCTTTAGCAAAGTGGCTATTTTTAGCTGAAAAACCATCTGAAAATGATCAAAACAAAGAAATTTTAAGCAACTTTAAGTTTACGCAGAGAGTGGGGAGCGCAGAGAAAGCTAGAGAACTCTAACTGCCTGCGCTCTCTCTCCCCCCGCTATCTAGGTGTGCCAAACTTTAAGCGCGTATATCTCGCTTAATTTTAGAGATATCAAAAAACTGTCAACTAACAAAATGTGCAGTTTTTTAAGCTCTACTATTCTCTAGTTGACCTTATTCTGCTAGCTATCACCAGTCTCAAGTTATATCACTTTCAAAACACTACCCACAAAAAATCTTCATTTAATCCGACTTAACATCATTAGGAGTTCTCGGCAGCACCGGAATATTCACAAAATCGAGTACATTATCATTTCTCGACTTTTGAACTCTTAATCCAACATTCCTCGCGCATCCCAACAATTTCCGTCTCGTTCCAATCGAATCCTCAAAGAACTCCTCCAATTTCTGGCACGTCACCTCGTATCCAATCTTTTGAGCTTGATCAAAAATCGAGAAATCAAAGATTCCAAAATTTTCAATTGGCAGTTTGATATAGTAACAGTAGGGCGCGTTTTTGACAATTTCCATTTGGTTGACACAACAGACATAGGCTAGACGATTCTGGATTTCGTTCATGTTTAGGACGCGGAGCTCTTCTCCAAATGGCCACCAACGTTTGAATAGGCACCAGGTTCCTGGAAAATTGGTTTTGGGAGAAAGCGAGAGCGCAGAGAAGCTAGAAAGTCTAGGGAAACGTTGAGAGCCTATAACTCAGCTAATTTAAGAGTTATCAAAAAACTGTCAACTAGTGAAATGTAGAGCTTGGAATTCTGCACATTTTGTTAGTTGGAAGTTTTTTGATAGCTAGCACAGGAGCCGAGATACAGGCGTTTGAAGTTGCGCGCCCGTAGAAAGAGAGCGCAGACAGTTAGAGCGCTCTAGCCGCCGCCCTTTCTCTGCGTCTCTTTCTGGGGGCACCCAACTTTAAACGCTTATATCTCGCTTCCCGTAACAGCTATCAAAAAACTTCTAACTAATGAAATGTGCGAAATTTTAAGCTGAACAATTTCTCAGTTGACACTTTTCTGATAGCTCTACTGGTTCTCGAGATACAACGTTTTTTCCTTACCACTAATCGAATATCCATAATCTCTCAAATTCAACGCCTCATCCGACATCCCCACATCAATCGCAATCACCACATTAGCTCCAAGTGACTTCATAATATCCGCGGGTAGATTATTCACATAAGCTCCATCCAAAAGCAAATGCCCATCTTGCGGATCACAAATCGGCGGGACATAGCCAGCGATCGACATTGAACTTCGGACCACTGGCCACATGAGACCACTTCGATGGATTCGCATTGATGATGATCTGCAGGTTTAGGGGGTTACTGTAGCTATGGAGGGGTACTGTAGCTTACGTCAGGTCCGTGGTGATACAGAAATACGAGATCCAGCAGTCTTCGATTTTCACTTGGTCAAGCATTCGTTGGACGCATCTGAAGGAAATTAAGGGTACAAAGACTACAAAGACTACAAACTACAAAAACCCACAAGTTAAATCGATGCCCAGTTAGAATAGCACAGTAAGCCCAAGTCAAGTCACGAAGCACATCAAGAATATTGTTACGGAGACGATCCTGGAATAGTATAGAGATTAGAGAGACGCAGACACCCTAGCTTCTCTGCACTCTCTCAACATATTATTATATGGTATCAATTAGAGAGAGCGCAGAGAAGCCAGATTGTCTGCGTCTCTTCCCACCACTGCTACACCCTAGCTTCTCTGCACTCTCTCAACCCCTACTCACCGTAAAGAAATTCTTCATCCTCCCCACTGCCCGAATATCCGGAGACGTCGCATAAAGTGATCCGAACAGTGCCCCAATCGAAGTCCCTCCAACCATATCAATCGGAACCTTCTTCTCAATTAGAGCTCGAAGAGCACCTGCGTGGGCGGCCCCTCTAGCCCCGCCCCCTCCAAACACCACTCCGATAGCATTCCCGGTCAAGATTCGGGCCAGGCGAGAGAAATCCGAAGGGCAGACAGTCTCACCGTAGACACTAGACTCGTAGAATTCAACGATCTAAATTCAGTACAAAAATTTCAAAAAACTCTAATAAAAGGGCACCTTCTTCTCACTAGTCTTGGCGGGAAAACTGTAAACCCGATCGGGAGCGCGTAAATGATGGTATCCGGAATAGTAGGATTCACTAATCCAGGAAGCGGTTCCACGTGGTGTTGGAGTGCTTTCAGGCCAGAGTAAAACGAGTTCCTTGGATTGACGGACACCTTTTTCGTTGCAGGATAGAAGAGAGTCGTCCTGGAAAAATGGGGGATATCTTGGTGGGAGAGGAGCTAGAGGAAAATGATCAAAGAAATTAAGAAATTGTAGAGCTTAAAATTCTGCGTATTTTGTTAGTTGAAAGTTTTTTGATAGCTCTTACGGGAAGCGAGATACAGGCGGTTAAAGTTGGGCGCGCATAGAAAAACGGGGAAGAGAGAGCGCAGACAGTTAGACACTCTAGCCTCGACCTTTCTCTGCGTCTCGCAACTTTCAACGCTCGTATCTCGTTTCCAGTAAGAGCTACAAGAGCGCTTGAAGTTGCGCTAGAGAGACGCAGAGAAAGCGGCGAGGCTAGAGTGTCTAACTGTCTGCGTCCTTCTTCTCCAGAGGGTGCGCAACTTCAAACGCTTATATCTCGCTTCTTGTAAGAGCTATCAAAAAATGTTCAACTGATGAAATGTGCAGTTTTTTATGCTGATCGATTTTGCAGTTGGCCATTTTTCGCTATCTTTAACGGCAAGCGAGATATGCGCGTTTGAAGTTGCGTGCTTCCAAAAAAAGCAAAACTTTCAGCGCCCAGATCTCGCTTAGTTTTAGCGCTATCAAAAAACTCTCAACTAACGAACTACGCAGAAATTTTAGCTCTGCAATTCTCTAGTTAACCATTTTCCTCTACCTCTCTTCCCAACCAAGATACTCACCAAAACCTGCACATCCCTGCTCTCATTCCCATTCGCCACCACCAAAATCGCATCAGCCATTCTTAAACATCTCCTCGTCCAACTAGTCCTCTTAAAATCACATTCATAAAGTACCAGAGAATAGGCAATCTCTTGAACATTCAACCAATGCATCAAACCGTAATCCGCCTTTTTTGTAATCACTTCCGGCTCGAAATAGTTCCCAATTACAGTACTACTCAGGCGGAGGGATTTGACATGTTTAGACAATTGATTGTATAGTTCACAAGTGAAAGCAGTTAAAGGGACACGTCTCGATGCGGGCACAATTGCAATGGTTCGGAGATTTTGAATCTTGTTAGTCTCCACGTGGCTCATCGTTTCCGGCGTGGGAATTTTCCAGCACTTGCTAATGAGTTGAAGGAGTTTATTGCCGACCTACACCAATTACAGTAACCCTTTAGTCTGAACCTTATTAGAAAAAAACTAACCTGCGGATACCGTAACTTGACAAAACTCAACAAATTCTCTGGGACACAAACGATATGCGAAAACCTGACAGCCATTACCGTATGCCTTCTAGCCCGTTTCTCGGCCATATCCGTAATCCCAATTAGATCCAGTCTACCGTACTCCTCAATGATTTTCGAGGAGTCAACGGCGCGAAGTCTCCCGCCCATCACAATGTACATACAATCGGATTTGTCGCCGAGTCTATAGGGAAACTGTATTATAAGGGCACCTAGAGGGACGGGTACCTGAAGAGAGCTTGTCCTGTTTCGATGCGATGCCAACCGATAGCGAGATCAAAAACACGGGCAAATGGAGAAACGAATTGGAGAGCGTGGAAGGCCAAGCGGAGGTAGATTAGAGGATGGGCAAAGAGGAATCTGGAGAAGATAGGTAAGAAACTTTGAAATTGTTATAACTTTGTTAGTTTTAGAGATAGAGAAAAAGTGTCAACTACAAAGTTATTCAGCATAAAAAACTGCGTATTTCATTAGTTGAAAATTTTTTTATAGCTTTAACCGGAAGCGAGATATAAGCGTTTAAAGTTAGGCATCCCCAGAAAAGCGGGAGAGAGAGTGCGCAGACAGTTAGAGTACTCTAGCCTCGCCGCTTTCTCTGCGTCTCTCTAGCGCAACTTCAGACGCTTTGATAGCTCTTACTGGAAACGAGATACGAGTTTTGGAAGTTGCGTGGTGCCTAGAGACGCAGAGAAGGCCAGAGCGTCTGCCTGTCTGCGTTCTCTATCTTCTCTAGTGTCCAACTTCAAACGCCCATATCTCGGCTCCCGTAAGAGCTATCAAAAAGTGATCAACTACAAAGTTGCTCAGCATGAAAAACTGCGTATTTTATTTGTTGACAACTTTTCGCTATCTTTAAAACTAAGCGAGTTACAGGCTTTCAAAGTCAACCGCCGCCAGAGAGACGCAGAGAAGCCTAATCTATTGCCTAACTCACTGTATATACTCGTCTCTACAAATCTTAAAATAAATCGTCTTCTCCATTGTCGTCGCCGTACACATTGCCGGTTCATTCGTCAAAATTTGCATTGACGGGAGGATATCCCCTGGGTAGACATCAAAAGAAAGCGAAGTTCCCGTCTCATCTCGTTCCATCGATCCCTGGAAACTCCCTCTTTTATAAGGGCACCCTTAAAAATGTACCGTACCCTCCGAAGTCGAAGCTTCCCAAAAACCACAAAAATCATGTCAATCTCAAAAGTATTTTCCTCGGTGATAACAGTCCCCGTCTCGCATTCGTATCTCTGAACTTTGGCTTTAAGCATATCAGTTTGATCCGGGATTCCCATCGCTTCGGCCATGAATTTGACGCCTTGGCTGATTTGTTCTTCTTCTGGGAGCTTGTCAAAGTTAAGGAATTTTCGTGGGTCCGGGATTTTTCGTTTCTGAAGAAAAGGGATAGCTAAAGTGATATAGAAAGTTCCAGGGGGTATAACTTGGTTCCCATTAGAGATATCAAAAAAGTGTCAACTAATGAAAAATTGATCGGAATAAGGACTATATTTCATTAGTTGAAAGTTTTTTGATAACTCTTACGGGAACCGAGATATAAGCTTTCCAACTTGGGTACCATCACAGAGACGCAGAGAAAAAACTATCGACTTTTCTAGTGCGTAACTTTAAACGCCTATATCTCGCTTGCGGTTAGAGCTATCAAAAAATGGTCAACTGATAAAATATTCAGCTTAAAACGGGCTACATTTCATTAGTTGAAAGTTTTTTGATAGCTCTTAAACTAACCGAGATATAAGGGTTCAAAGTTGGGCTAGATGAAGAGAGCGCAGAGAAACGAGAGTATCTTATTTTGAAACGCTTATATCTCGGCTAGTTTAAGAGCTATCAAAAAACTTTCAACAAACAAAATATTCCCCTCAACAAGCTCTACATTTCATTAGTTAACTATTTCCCACAATCTCTCAAGCTAACCGAGTTATGACCAACTAACCGCATCAATACACTTCCCACCAATTCCCAAATACATGTTACACGTGATAAGTGTACATTGTTGTAGACGTGTCATCACCACTTGAATCGTTCGAATCCATTGTTGCGGATCCGAGAGAAATGAAGTGTAGAATGAGGTTAGCTTGTATTTAGCGACACGGCAGTTGGTAAGAGCTTTTAGGTGGATGTACTTGTTAGCAGGTTTTTTGTTCTGCAAGGATTACTGTATCTAAGACTACAAAAACTACAAACTACATACCATCAAAATCTCGATAATCGACGTCTGCGAGAAATACGATTCCCCACTTTTCAACGTCTTCATATTACAATCATAATGCTTATCAGCCGAATTCACCGACGTAAAAATGCCCAACTCGCCCGAAATCACCACAATCACTACATCATTCTGATCGCCCGGCTTCAACACGACACTTCCCGAATCAATCGATAATGTGTCTACGTCGCGTGGATCCAATTGCCATGACCGTGGTAATTCTAGGCCCTCGAGCGCTTTCAACACGAAAAATATTTCCGGTTTAATGTTGGATGGCACTTTTTCTTCCTCGCTTGGCTCGAAAAGTTCGCGGGGTGGTGGCCGGGAGAGTTTCTCCCAGGAGCCACGTGGTTTTTCGGGGGTGGATTCTTCTTTGCTCATGGACCTGTAAAGACACCTCTAATAGAAGGGCACCTTGAAATTGAAAAAAATTATGAGCTTCCCTTGTAAGACAGGGCGCCGACACCACCTAGAATATCTAGGCCCTGCTGCCCTGTTTGGTGCGACGGTGGCGCAGTCGGGAGCGGTGTCGGATGCGCGAGACGGGGGTCGGGTTCAACTCCACCCACGCGTTTTTCTTTTTATTTTTTGTTAAACTCACCAAATCGGTTTCCTTAAAGGGCTAGTTGGATAGAAAGCCGGGCTCCGATTGTTTCCACCCTCCGGAGAATCGATGAAAATATCCGGACTATTCTGTATGGTTTTACTTGGGACCGCTGAAAATTTGCAGTCTTAAATTCCAAAAAATCAATAAATTTAGTACATTTCCAATCATTTAAGCCCTCGGAATCGCCTCGTGTTGGCCAGAGAACGTAGAAAACGAGGGCGAGTAGACATGATACAAAAAGCTCCAATTTCTGGAATTTATTGGAGGTAAGCCACTTCGGAAGCCACTTCGGAAGCCACTTCGTAAGCCACTTGAAGCTGCTTACTTACGTTTTCAAGTATGAAAAGTGCAATTGACAACAGGTAATGTAACATTTGTGATGAGGATGATAGCGTTTAGCGCGAAAATCAAGAACTGAATTTTTTCATCTACAGTAATCTTCAATGCGACCCCTTAAGCCCCTCAAGTCAAAGTTCACGAAAAAATCAATAATTTATATAAATAATTGTTTTTTTCAAAATTAAGAAAAAATTAAAAACTCAATAAAAATGTACAAAAAATCACGGAAAAAAAATCAATAAATCAACGAAAATAAGTCCTTATCAGTTAAAAATCTGGCCAACTCATTCTTCGTATTCATATCCATCGACGTCGAGATATGCCTTAAAATTCGTTCTTTCTCCCCAACCGACAACGTTTGATTTTGTTGTGTCATCACGATTCGGATGAGCTTTTGTTGGGTGCGAGTGGAGAGTTTGGGGAGGACTTTCTGGAAAATGTAAAAAATAGTTTAGAAAAAAAAACAAAAAAGTTTAGGCGGTGCTGGAGTCGAACTTGATCCCTCGCGGGGGCGCGGAACGGCAGCCGAAAACGCTGCCAGCTGCGCCACCGCGGCAACAAACAGTTGTTGGGTGGGAGGGCCTGGATAAGCTCGGCCTTCTTTCTTACCAGGGAGCCTAGTTTAAAACATCTTTTTTTTTCGTTTTCCCCAAATTCCTAGAATTCCTAGCCTGCCCTTCTATAAGAGGTACTCACAAAAATCCTCGATTTCCTCTCCCTTTCGTCTTTTTCCACTTTTAGCTTCCATGCCTTGTGCTCTTGCCTTGTTTTCTCGTCTAGTTTTTCTACTAGCTGAAAATGTGCTCTTATATTAGAGGGAATGGTGCACTTATATTAAAGGTGATTACCCTATCAATCTCCTTGTTGATTTGATCAATCGTTTTGGTTTCGGCGCTGCCAAGGATTTTCTGCAATAGCTGGGGTTGGGAGACTACAAAGACTACAAACTATAATAACTACAAAGACTACAAACTTACATCGATAACTTCGGTAGACGGCGTTCTCTGTGTACTAGCACAAGCGCATAGCACTAAACTGACAATGGCAATATTCCTCATCATAATAATAATAATATGAGCAATCAGAAAAGAAGACAGGTGTGAGAAGCCAACAAGGAAGACTAATCTTTCTATGGGCAACAAACGAGACAAGAACAACAGAAATGGGCGGAGCCCTGTCCGAATGCTGAGCAAATAGAAAATGACCAGAAACAATAGAGAACAGAACAAGGAGCCGGATAGGGGGAGAAAAAAAGAGAGAGATGTGTGAAAAGTGTCTGTGGCGGGAGATTGTGAAGCAAACAACATGTTATCTTTACACCGACATTTTTTTTTGTTTTTTTGGAATACTTGGTTTAGCTCTTTTTTAGCAGGGTGGTCAATTTTATGGTATATCTTTGTTAGGGTTAAAGATAGGGAAAAATGGTCAACTAAGAAAATGTAGAACTTAAAATTTTGAGTATTTGGTTAGTTGAAAGTTTTTTGATAGCTCTAACGAGAAGCGAGTTATAAGCGTTGGAAGTTGTAAAGCGGGTGCTAACTGATTTTGGTGGATATCTTAGTTGGGGTTGGAGCTAGAGAAAAGTTGCTAACTACAAAATTGTAGAGCATGAAATTCTGCACATTTCATTAGTTGGAAGTTTTTTGATAGCTCTTAAATTAGCCGAGATACAGGCGTTTGAAGTTGGGGAGAGACGCAGAGAAAGCGGCGAGGCTAGAGCGCTCTAGCTGTCTGCGCCCTCTTTTCGGGGGCAACTAACTTTAAGCGAGCTCCCGTATCTCGCTTCCCGTGAGAGCTATCAAAAAATTTTCAACTAATAAAATGTGCAGAATTTTAAGCTGAGCAACTTTCTAGTTGATCATTTTCTTCTATCTTCATTGAGAATGAAGTTATAGCAATTTTTCCAAAGTATACCAAAATTTAAGGTTTTTAAAAAATTCTTGATATATAACTTATATTTTGATTTTTTTTAATATGGCTAGATTAAGAAAAACTTTATTCAAAAGTCTAATCGGACTTTATTATACAAAACCCGGTAAAACAAAAAAAATATACAGTAATCTAAGACAAACTCTGTGCAGCCACGAGTCTCGCGTATTTACAATTCTGAGCAATCAATTCGGCGTGAGTTCCGCTCTCCGCAACGGATCCTTGGGATATATAGTAGATTCTGAAATTTCATATTTAGGGGAACTTAGAGATTAGAATAACTTACGTATCACAATGTTGTACAGTACTCAGGCGATGAGCAACTATAATACTGGTAATTCCATTTGTAGCCGATCGAAGCGCTTTTTGTACAATTTCTTCTGATTGGGTGTCCAGAGCGCTGGTAGCTTCATCGAGAAGCAATATTTTAGGTTTACGGATAACTGCTCGAGCAATGGCGATTCTTTGTTTCTGACCACCGGATAAGAATCCTCCTCCGTCACCCACCGGGGTGTCATAGCCCTAGAAAATTGGATATAACTTGGTTGTGGTGGGAGATAGCAAAAAATAATTAACTGAAGAATTGTTCAGCTTAAAATTTTGCATTTTTTGTTAGTTGAAAATTTTTTGATAGCTCTAACAAGAAGCGAGATAGAAGCGCTTGAAGTTAGACGCCCGGGAAAAGCGGGGAGAGAGACAGTTAGCCAACTTCAAACGCTTATATCTCGCTTCCCGTAAGATCTATCAAAAAACTGTCAACTAACAAAATGCTCACCATAAAATTCTCTCTATTTCACTAGTTGACAATTTTTCCCTATCTCTAACCCAAAAAAAGTTACCACTCACCAAAGAAAAGTTCTCAATAAAATGGGCCGCATTCGCCACACGACACGCATGTTGAACTTCCTCAAATGACACATTTTCCAGACCAATTGTGATATTTTCTCGGATTGAAGCATTGAAAAGCACTGGTTCTTGACCAACGACGGAGATGTTACCACGGAGATGGTTAACGTCGATGTCAGTGATGTCCTTGTTGTCGATGGACTGAAATTTTTATTTTGGTTGTAACTTGGTTAGGAGAAGAGGTAGCGGAAAATGGTCAGTTAGGGAATTGTTCAGCTTGGAATTCTGCGTTTTTTGTTAATTGAAAGTTTTTTGATAGCTTTAACGTGAAGCGAGATATAAGCGTTTGAAGTTGCGCACTCACAAGAGACGCAGAGAAAGAGTCCACGCAACTTCAAAGGCCTATATCTCGCTTCCTGTGACAGCTATCAAAAAACGTTCAACTAGTCAAATACGCAAAATTTTAAGCTGAACAACTTCTCAGTTGACAATTTTTCTCTATCTCTAACAAGAATCGAGTTATAGCCCTTTTCCCAAAAACTCACAATTCTCCCTGATTTCGGCTGGTAAAATCTCTCCAACAACGAAATAATCGTGCTCTTTCCACATCCAGATGCTCCAACCAACGCAATCGAATGAGCTTTCGGGATATTCAATGAAAACTTCTTACAAACATTTTTATGTGGTGTAGCCGGATAAGCAAACGTCACATTGTTCACTTCCACACTTCCCTCGATTTCCGGTTTCAGTTTTCCTTCTGGCTTCTTATTTGTGTCGAATAACGAGAATAATTGATTAGCTGACGCTGATCCTCGAATAATCTCGGGGAACCAAGGGGAGAAGTACATGACTCCCCAGGCAGACATTTGGGCTCCGTTAAACGCAAGGAACACTTTGTCCGGGGTGTACCGCCCATGGTAGATCAAAAGGGTGCCGACGAAGAAAAGGAGCATGTCGCAGGCAAAGACGTAAGATTGGGTGATGGCGAAGTTGATCGAGGAGACGAGGCCAATCTGGAAAAAAGATAGTCAATAGAATGAAAATGGAAAAAAAAGATAGATAGACGGAAAACAGTGATAACTCGCTTCTCATAAGAGGTAGAGAAAAGTGGTAAACTAATGAAATGTAGAGAATTGTAAGCTGAGCATTTTGTTAGTTAAAAGTTTTTTGATAGATGTAACGGGAAGCGAGATACAAGCGCTTAAAGTTGAGCCAGAGAGCGCAGACATTTAGAGCACTCTAGCCGCCACGCTTTCTCTGCGTCTCTTTTTCGGTGCGCAACTTCAAACGCTTGTAACTCACTTCCTGTAAGAGCAATCAAAAAACTGTCAATTATTGAAATGTTGCTCGTAATAAGGGCTACATTTCATTAGTTGACAACTTCTTGATAGCTTTCCCGGGAAGCGAGATATAAGCGCTTAAAGTTAGGCACCCCCAGAAAGAGAGCGCAGAGCGTTAGAGCACTCTAGCCGCCACGCTTTCTCTGCGTCTCTTTTTCGGTGCGCAACTTCAAACGCTTATAACTCGTTTCCCTTTGAAGCTATCAAAAAACTTACAACTAATAAAATACTCAGCTTAACATCCTGCACATTTCATTTGTTGAAAGTTTCTTGTTAGCTTTTACGGGAAGCGAGATACAAGCCGTTAAAATTGCGCACCCCTCGAGACGCAGACAATTAGCAGCATAAAAGGGGTACCCAACTTTAAACACTTATAACTCGCTTCCTATTAGAGCTATCAAAAACTGTCAACTAACAAAATACGCAGTTTTTTATGCTCTACATTTCACTAGTTGAACATTTTCTCCTATCTCTAACCGCAAGCTAGATAATCCCAGTCTTAACCAAACTCCAATAAACTCACCTTATTCTCATAACGCTCGGAAACTTGCAAATAATCCGAGAACTTTGTCTCAAAATAACCCTCCACTGCCATCAACTTAATCGTTCTGATATGCTCAACAACTTCCACGGCAAACTCTCCACTCTTATCCATTTTTGACTTCTCGCTATGAGCTTCATGAGCAACACTAACGAATTTCAGGGAGAATATTGTGAGGAGGATGGTGATTCCTAATCCGAGAAGACCAAGTTCCCAGACGAATGGGAAGGCGAGGAGGAGGGAGAAGATGGTGCCAGCGACGAACCACACGAATCGGATTGCACGGTGGTCGAGGCACTGGAAATTGGTAAGTTATGAAAAAGGAAGTATATCTCGGTGGGGGTTGGAGCTAGGGGAAAATGGTCAACTACGAAATTGTTCAGCTTAAAATTCTGCGTACTTTGTTAGTTGGAAGTTTTTTGATAGCGCTAACAGGAAGCGAGATACAGGCGTTTGAAGTTGCGCGCCCAAGAAAAGAGACGCAGAGAAAGAGGGAGAACTGTCCGCGCTCTCTTTTTCGGGGCGCGCTATTTCAAACGCCTGTATCTCGCTTCTCGTTAGAGCTATCAAAAAACTTTCAACTAACAAAATACGCAAAATGTTAAGCTAAACAACTTTTTAGTTGACACTTTTCCTCTATCTCTCAAACCAACAGAGTTACACCAATTTCAAAAACCCTTACCGCATAACAATTATGAGCATGAGAAATGATCCTGGATACACACGCCGAAGGAGACGTCTCCGGATTATCAAAATACGGTATCGGCTTATTCAGCACCTCCTTTAGAATCGATTCCTTCACCTCATTCATCACTTCATTAGCCAGATATCCACATAGGTACATCTAGAAAACCTTTATTATAAGGGCAGGGGGGAAATGGCTTACAAGAAGAGCATGAAGGGTCCAGAACAGTAATCCAGAGAGGGTTTGTTCACCAAGAGTGATCCAATTCCATGTCATGTAGTCGTCTTTGGTTCTCTAGAAAATTTCAAGTTTTTGGGTGGGTTTAGGCTTAGCTTAGGCTTAGCTAAGGCTTAGCTTAGCCTAACTCACTTGTAAAGTGTTAAAGGCAAATGACATTCCTAAGCCATAAGAGCACAGTTCAACAGAACGTGGAATAATAAGAGCAATAATGCCCAGCAACATTTTCGGATGCTTCGGAAGATAATTCATAAGCTTTCCAATTCCACTAAACGAGATTTTCTGTCCCTCATTCTCAGCTATCACCGAGCCAACAAAGTTATGTTCGTGCTCCTGAAGAATCGTCGAATTCGATTCGATTATCTCAACAGCCTTTCGACTTTTTTTCTTCTTCATTTTCTCAGCTCTTCTTAGCTCTTCTCTCTCCCAATCTTTCTTCGAACTTTGCTCCACTTCTTGACTCTTGGCGAGTTTTGCATAGATCCCACCTAGAGCGATGAGCTCATCGTGCTTTCCGATTTCCGCGGTTTTTCCTTGATCGAGGACATAGATTTTGTCAACGTTTTTCAGGCTGCTTAGGCGATGAGCAATGATGATAGTGGTACGACCTTCTGATGCTTTTGTTAGGGCTTTCTGCAATTTTTTCAAGTTATGAAAGATGGATTTTGGAATAGTGTTAGAAAAACCTAAATATTTCAATTTCTGTGAAAGCTAGCAAAAAGTGGTCAACTACAAAACTGTTCAGCTTGCAATTTAGCGTATTTCATTAATTGAAAGTTATTTGATATCTCTAAAACTAAGCGAGTTATGAGCGCTCAAAGCTAAACGCCGCTAGAGAGGCGCAGACAGTTAGACAAGCGCTTTCTCTGCGTCTCTTTCAGAGGGAACTTGGCTTGCGTTGCCCCATTTATTTTAACTTTTTAGGCAATTAGAAAATGTTTTACTGATGCAGATAGTAGACGCAGATAGTTAGACACTCTAGCTTTTAAGTTATGTCTGCGTCTCTTCTGGGGTATCTAAATTCAAGGGCTTTTATCTCGCTTCCCGTAGGAGATAGCAAAAAGTTGTCAACTAGGAAAATGCTCAGCTTGCAATTCTGCGTATTTTGTTAGTTAAAAGTGTTTTGATAACTCTAACAGGAAGCGAGTTATGAGCGCTCAAAGTTAAGCGTCGCCCGAAAGGGAGGTCTGTGCCCTCTATCCCTGCATTCCACTAGCCTTACTTCTAGCGCTTATATCTCGCTTCCTGTTAGCGCTATCAAAAAACTTTTAACTAACAAAATACGTAAACATTCAAGCTGAACAACTTTCTAGTTGACAACTTCTTTCTATCTCTAACCCTAACCAAGATACACCCAACTCACATTAACAATATGCTCATTATGAGAATCCAAAGCGCTAGTCGCCTCATCCAACAACAAAATCGAAGGAGATGTCACCAATGCTCTCGCAATACAAATTCTCTGTTTCTGACCACCGGATAACTGTACTCCTCCTGGTCCCAATTTCGTCTCATAACCATTCTCCAATTTCTCAATAAATCCAGAAGCATTAGCTATCTCGGCAGCAGTTTCAATCGTGTTCAAGTCCACATTTCTTCCTAATCTGATATTTTCCATTATTGTTCCATCGAAAAGTTTCGGTTCTTGTTGCACTACTCCAATATGTTGCCTGAGAGATTTCGCGTCAAGCATATCGATATTCTGGCCATCGATAAGGATTTCTCCTTCGGATGCTCTGTATAGTTTGGTTAGTAGTCCGATGGAAGTACTTTTTCCACAGCCACTGGTGCCAACGAGAGCAATGGTTTGGCCGGGGAGAACTTCCAATGATAATCCCTGAAGTTTGGAGATAAGGAAAAAGAACAATTTTTTGATGTATACTTTGGTAAAGCGCTTATAACTCGATTCTTGTCAGAGATAGCAAAAAATCATCAACTACAAAGTTGCTCAGCTTGGAATTTTGCATATTTTGTTAGTTGGAAGTTTTTTGATAGCTTTTACGAGAAGCGAGATACAGGCGTTTGAAGTGCGCGCCCTGGAAAAAAAGACGGAGAGAATAGGCGACGGCTAGAGTGCTCTAACTGTCTGCGCTCTCTCGCTTTACTTTAAACGCTTATAACTCGGCGCCCGTTAGAGCTATCAAAATACTTTCAACTAAGGAAATACGCAGAATTTTAAGCTAAACAACTTTTCAGTTGATCATTTTCAGCTAGCTTCAAAAATAAGCGAGTTTTGCGCGTTTCTAGTTGCTTCCCTATCTAACGCTTATATCTCGCTTCTCATTATAGCTATCGAAAAACTGTCAACTAACAAAATATTCAAAATTTTAAGCTGAACAACTTCTTAGTTAACTTTTTCTCCCTATCTCCACTCCCAACCAAGCTATACCCACCTGAAGAACTTCCTTATCCCTCGTCGCATACTTAAACCTGACATCCTTAAATTCAATGTTTCCTTTAATCGAGTAGACCCTCGATTCTCCCTCTTTTCCCTCTGATTTCGGCGCGGATTCAATTGTATTATAAAGTAATTGGAATGACGTGGCAGCTCGTTGAAGTGAAGACATATGAGGTCCAAGTAATCCAAGGAAATATCCAGTGACACAGATAGTATTAACAATGAGGATAACATCTCCAGCTTTGGTGATCTCTCCTTGGAAGTACAAACGACATCCGAAGCTTAACCATGCCCTTGTAATAGAGGTCAAAAAATAAAATAACTCACAATAATGAAATTCCAGTGATAAAATAGATGACGAATAAAGCTAATCCATCAAAAAATCCCGACCAAAATGTGCTCTTATTATAATGCTTATTGATCTCCTCATTCACATTTTTCATTTTCTAAAATCACCGAATATAGGATGCTCTTCTATTAAAAATACCTTGATCATGAAATCCTGGCCATTACAAGCTTGAACTGTTCTCACATTCAAAATCGATTCCTCGATGATTGCATGAGATTGGGTGGAGAGAGTCATTAGCTCGCTGTTGGTCACTTCGTTTACCTGTAACTCGGTTGGGGTTAGAGATAGGGAAAAGTTGTCAACTAGGAAGTTGTTCAGCTTGAAATTTTGGATATTTTGTTAGTTGGAAGTTTTTTGATAGCGCTAACGGGAGCTGAGATAGAGGCGTTTGAAATTGCGTGCCGACAAAGATAGGCGCGCAACTTCAAACGCTTATATCTCGTTTCCCGTTACAGCTATCAAAAATTTGTCAACTAACAAAATGCTCAGCTTGAAATTTTAAGCATTTTGTTAGTTGAAAGTTTTTTGATAGCGCTGACGGGAAGCGAGATATAAGCACTTGAAGTTGGGTACCCCGGGAAAGCGGGGAGAGAGAGCGCAGACAGTTAGAGCTCCCTTTTCTCTCTCTTCAAACGCTATGATAGCTCTATAAGATAAGAGCGCTGAAAGTTGCGCGCCTAGAGACGCAGAGAAAACAAGAAGCTAGAGTGTCTAACTGTCTGCGCCCTCTCTCCACCGCTTTTCCCGCAGCTTTTCCCGGGCGCCTAACTTCAAGCGATTTTATCTCGCTTCCCGTTACAGCTATCAAAAAACTTTCAACTAATGAAATACGTAGAATTTTAAGCTCTACATTTTACTAGTTGACAATTTTCCTCTATCTTCACTCTCTACGAAGATATCGCTATTTTTATGACGCACACCATACCTTTGTCAATAAGTGAAGCACAAAAGCGGAAACAGGTCCCATGGTGAAAGTGATGAATGTCAATTGCCAATTTATAAAAGCGCATGCAATAATTGACGATGTGAACATTGCAAATCCCCGTACAAGCATACAACATTTGTTTCCAAGTCCATCCAATATTATTTCGATATTTCTAGAATTTTTTAAATTGTTAACTCAACTTTAGCTTCTAGGGCTCATAACTCAGCTCCCGTAAGAGCTATCAAAAAAGTGTCAACTAATAAAATGTTGCTCATAACAAGGGCTACATTACATTAGTTAACACTTTTTGATAGCGCTTACAAGAACCGAGTTATGACCCCCAGAACCATGTATTCAACTCACTCATTCAATTGACAAGTAATATTGCCCGGCGGATTCTTATCCAACCAATTGGCGTCTTGTCTCAATATCGCACCCAAAAACTCTTTCCGAAGAGTATCTAAAATTCGGCTAGTCCCTCGTTGAATACATATTCCTTGAATTAAGGCTAACACTAATATTATGACACCAAAACCTAATCCGGCGTAGATTAGGGAGAGCACCGATGTCAGAAATTCGTAGTTTCCGACTGTCTGCAAAATTTTTTTTCGTTAAGTTGGCCTAGTTTTTGATTCTGAGCATTTTTGCCTCTTAAGCCTTTGAAAATGGCTCTGAACAGCTGAAATCGCTTGATGGCCGAGTTA
Organism: Caenorhabditis wallacei; assembly: GCA_963932035.1. Lineage (NCBI taxonomy): Eukaryota > Metazoa > Nematoda > Chromadorea > Rhabditida > Rhabditidae > Caenorhabditis > Caenorhabditis wallacei. Next base: position 1,903,468 of record OZ009934.1, read on the forward strand.
CGGCGGCCATGCGACCGCGGGTTGTTAAAATCGCTATAACTCGGTTTGGAGCGATTTTCGAAGATTGGTGCAAGAGAAAAAGTTGGTCAGAATTAAAATCTGCATCGGATAGTTAAATAAAATTTTGGATTTCTGAAAAAAAAAAACTTTTTTTTTTTGATTTTTGATTTTTTTTTTGAGATTTTATTTTTCCATCAGATGCAGCTTAAAATTCTGTTTATTTTTGTCTCTTAAACCATATCTTAACAACCCCGTTGAAGCGAGAAAATCAAGGAAAACCGGCGGTGGCCGAGTTTTCCGGCGGCCACCTAATCTAGGCGCAAGCCGGTTTTAGGCCATTTTGAGGGGTTAAACTTAATTTTTAAGAGTTGCACCAAGAGAAAAAGTTGCTTAGAATTAAAAACTGCATCGGATTGTGAAATAAAATTTTGGATTTTCGAAACAAAAATTTGAGATTCCCTAGTGAGATCCTATTTCTCAACTTTTCAAAAATCGGGTTGCTAAAGATCACTTAACACTGATATTTTGATATTTCAATCGTTATTTTAATTTTTTTTTGATTCTTACATTTCCATTAGTTAAATATAAATCAGTAATCCATCCACCGATCAACAACACAGTCGGCTGAACAGTACCGCCCAATAATGCACAAATTAAAGCAGTTATTATGTAAATAAGATCTGACGATTTTGCAAATTCCATCTGAAATCGATTAAATGATCACTGAACTATTTAAAACTCTTGCCATAAGATTCAGTGATCGACGCATACTCGGAGTCACGTCCGCTACTTTACTTTCATCTCCGAACGCCGACACTGGCCTCCTACACATCTTTTTCATCCATTTCATCGTCCGCGGGTTAGTTAGAATTCACGAGAGGCGAGAATCTCGGAGTGTACAAAATACCGTGGAATCGCAATTTTGGACGAACTGCAAAATTGAAAAGATTTAGGGGAAAACAAAAAAAAGTCATGCAAAGATAGCAAAAATAGGAAAAAAAGTTTCAGGCAGTATATCTCAGTTCCCGTTAGAGCTATCAAAAAGTAATCAACTAACGAAATATCAAGCTTAACAAGAGCATTGTTTGATTAGTTGATCACTTTTTGATAGCTTTTACGGCAACCGAGATATAAGCGTTTGAAGTTGCGTGCCCCTTCAAAGAGGGCGCGCCTGAGTTGTAACTTCCAACGCTTATATCTCGCTAACCATAAATGCTATCTAAAAACTCCCAACTAACAAAATATTCAACTTAATAAGGGCTATATTTCATTAGTTGATCACTTTTTGATATCTCTAAAACTAATCGAGATATAAGCGTTTGAAGTTGCACGCCCCCTTTCCCCTCAGAGATAGAGAGAGCGCGCCCAAAGCGTGCAACTTCCAACGCTTTTATCTCGCTAACCATTAAAGCTATCAAAAAGTGTTTAACTAACGAAATATCAAGCTCAACAAGAGCTATGTTTGGTTAGTTGATCACTTTTTGATAGCTTTTACGGCAACCGAGATATAAGCGTTTGAAGTTGCGCGCTCTCTTCCCCCTCAGAGAGAACGCTCACAAAGTGTGCAATTTCAAACGCGTATATCTCGCTAACCATTAAAGCTAAAAAAAAACTTTCAACTAACAAATTGCTCTACTTAACAAGCTCTACAAATCACTAATTAACCATTTTTCGTTTTCTCCCCTCGGAACCATGTTACCCCCTATCAAACATTATCATCCAATCATATTACGCTAATGACAATATTTGATTTCTTGAAACAATGACCTTCACCAAAAGCGAACAAAAGAGCAAATATGGACCAATAAAGAATGTGTTATCAGTCAGAGAAAGGAAAAGAGATATGCAACATTGTTAAGATGATAAACAAATTAGGTGACCACAGTTTAGCGAGACAGATAATCGTTCGAGAAAATGATAAAGTGTTCTCTAGTTTAGAACGTCTAATGATAGTAAGGAGGCACAAAACACGAAAATAAAGAGTTCAGGAAAAAGAAAAAAGAAGTTGGAGCTAGCTGGATTCGAACTTGCGAGCCTAGGAACGTAAGGCCAGCGTATAACCAGCTGCGCTATAAAGGCAAGAACGGGTACCGGCGACAGGCGATAGAGAAAGTAGCGGCGCCACGTGGCAAACGTGGCAAGCTAGCTCGAAGAAGGAAAAGCAGGTCCGGTTTTAGAAAGGGTATAACTCAGTTCTAGTCAGAGATACAAAAAAGTAATCATCTAACAAAATGTTCAGCTTAAAATAAACTACATTTCACTAGTTGACAACTTTCTTCCAGCTCTTCTACTAATCAAGTTATACTCGCTCAAACAAAAAACAACCAAAAATCAGCATTTTTCTAGAAACCAAACTATGAAACATATGAATTCGAGCAAGTCTATACAATCGACTGTATCCAAATAAAACACAAATCATTGTCTTCTTTTCTCCTCAAATATTTACATAATTATAAAGGGGCCTCTCTCCGCCGTGAATCAATCCGAGCTTATATATTTATTGGTATTAGGAGTAATAAAGTAAATATAAACTAAAAATTAATAAATTTCGATGAACTTGCTGTTGAGTAAAGAGAGGAGAATCAATTTTTGTTGATAGCAATCACGCCTGAATTTGAATTTGTGTGGATTTACGGGGGATTTGCAATAGCAATAAAAATATTTAAATATATTCACAACTTAGATTGGTTATATCTCACTCCCCGTTGAAGTTATCAAAAAACTATCAACTAGTAAATTGTTCAGCATAAAAAACTGCACATTTCATTAGTTGAACATGTTTTTCTAGCTTTTACAGGAAGCGCGATACAGACGCTTAAAGTAAAGCACCCAAAAAGATAGAGCGCGCTACTTCAACCGCTCATATCTCGGCTCACGTAAGAGCTATCAAAAAACTTCTAACTAACAAAATACGCAGAATTTTAAGCTTAACAACTTTCTAGTTAACCATTTTTTGCTAGCTCTACCAAGAATCGAGTTATAAGCATTCTAAAGACATAAACAGCAAAAAAAAAGTCAACGAACCCGAACCACCCCATCCTTAAATACATCAAATTCATAATTCGATCAAAAAAAGTGGGCGGTCCACTCTCCAAGAGGGCGGAGCCTAATGGAATGCTAGACACGCTCTCCCCGTTATCAGTTATCAGGAATGGGGCAACGAAACACAAGAAAGACGAGCCTGTGACCTGAATGTGTTCTGAACCAACTAATGATCAAATGATCGAAATGGGTCTTTGATGACATTTTCAGATGGAGGAGGTAAAAGTGAAAGTGAAAATTTTGAAATGATAATGATTATTGTCATAAGTACGGTGTGGCCATTCTCAGACTTAAAATTTTTTTTTGAAAGGTTTACTGTAGATACAATGATCTTTTCCTTGTTTGGAAAGAAAAAAATTGTTTATCCCAAAAAGTCATGAAAATGAGTCGACAAACATCAGTATCATGCGAAATTTTAATGACCCCCTCCTCTCACTTGCAAGACGGTAAGGGCTTGTTTTCTGGTCAAGCAACGTCAGTCGTTGATCAAAAGATCGAACGAGAATTTTTTGACCTTTTGCAGGTTTTTTGTGATAAATTAGTGGTGTAGATTAGTGGTGAATTTTGGGTACTGTAGGAAGTTTTTGCTAGAAAATTATGGAAAGAAGCTTAGCAACTTGCTAAAAAACTAAATTCGCATGATTTACATCAATTAGTTGCTTATCCATAGCTAACGCAGCTTTAGTTTAGCTTTAAAATTTCAATTACCCTTAGCAGGGATGGTTAATACTTACTACGGTACATGCAGTGGAAAATAGCAAGCACTGTAGTACAGTATATCCTTATAGTTAGGAATATTTAGGTACTTAGTTGTACTTTACATAACTAAGTTGTCTAAGAACTTTTATAACGCGGTTGTTATTTACAGTACTCTCTATTCATCATACAAGACTACAGATAAGAAATATATCAATATCTGTAGCCAGGAGACAGTACAGCTAAAGTAAACATGATATTTTCTAACAGGTAGTTTTTTTCAAAAATTATAAAAATTGTCTGAGCTAGTTACCGTATTATTATTTCATCATAGTTAAACAAAATTGGGAAAATTCAATGTTCTTTGAATATCTATATCGTCTAAGAGAGTAGATTGTGCCTGTAAAATGTACAGTGATCTTTAGTTATTATACAGTACTTTTCGATATGATTTTTAAAAATGACTAGAGCCAGAATTGTGATTATGAGAAGTAAATATGTCTTATGTAGTTAATACTAAGCATATATGGTATATGATATACCATCAGTCTTTAAGCTATCCATATATTGCTATGAGATAGTTATATAGTCTTTATAGTCTACAGTATGCCCTTACACTAAAAGCTAGCTTTAATAATATTCAGAATCCTACATAAAAAATTATTGTGATCCGTAAAATCAACCTATTTTAGAATCACCTGAATTATGTTACTTGGAGACACTTTTTAATATTTTTCTGCTTTTTTTCAATTACAGTAACACTTTAATTGTCTACAGTACTTCTTCTATAATTCATACAGCTAGTCACAAAAAATTCTGCCAATGATCATATCAAAAACCAACAAAAACTAAGAACCTTTGTGACTAGACTTTGGATCATTAATTACAACAAACACGAAGAAATTCCCAAAGTACTACTTAAGTACGTCATTCGCTTTCCTGAAGACCCGATTATAGTTTTTCAGCGAATTGTTCACGTGAATTGCTTCAAAGTTCGACAAAGAGCACAAAATTCCTTGGGAATTCTTTGATAAGACGTCTTTTTCTTGGGGGAGGATCTTTTGATCTAATTGCGTCAGGAAACGAAAAGAAGCATGCAAACGGGAACCAAAAAGTTTATACTTACATTTTCAGACTCGACCTTTTTTCGATTCTCGCTCATGAACAAGACTGAAAATCGAGAGTGACCTGAAACGTGATGACACAAGAGAGGGGGGTTTATGTTAAACTTATAAAAGAGATTTACATAAGTAATTTTGAAATGGTAGCAAAGTTCATTGATTGTTTTCGAAAAACGCCTTTTTTGTTGTTCCTTTAAACTACTACTAAATAGAAATCAAAAAATCAAAGGTTAAAAAGTTTAGGAATCGAATTAAAAGTGATGAGGGCGGTTTTGTAGGTTTTGCAAGCGAATTGTGGTTCTTGACTTTAGTTACATTGGTCACATTTTCCTTCAAGGAATACTGTAGCTGAAGGTGCTGCTAGAATTGTTAACTTAACCTCTAAGGTACCGTAAACGTCTACAGAAGTAAATTTGAATTATAGAATTAAACCGTAGTACCTAAATCCTGACTACAGTAACCCACTAAACTACAGTAATCCAAAAACAATGTGTTGCAGTGTCCTTCTTAAAGTTCACTGATAAAATAAAATTGTGTTTTGGGTTAAGCAGTAATCTTAATATAGCATTTTGCAAAATTTTGAACTCATGATGATGCAAATTGCAAATTCCATAATACTATTAAAACGGCACGTTTTTTTTTTGAATTTCTTGAATTTTTTTATGCAAGAAGGTTAGGATTACGGTATTTTGAGATTAACAATGTTAGTTTAAAAAGTTCAAGACCAGGTTCAAAGGTTTATTGAGAGAGACGCAGAGAAGCTTGAGGATAGACTTAAACCAACTTCAAATAGCTATAACTTGGTTTCTAGTAGAGATACAAAAAAGTGGTCAACTAATAAATTATTTAGCTTGATAAGAGCTATATTTCATTAGTTGACACCTTTTCGATATCTCTTACCATTATCGAGATAGAATGCCTTGAACTAGTAGCATGTAAAAGTCTAGTCTATCTTGAAAACGCTTCATATCTCGCTTACCGTAAGAGATAGGGAAAAATGGTCAACTGAAGAGTTGCTCATCTTAAAAAGTTCCATATTTTGTTAGTTGACAGTTTTTTGATATCTCTAACGGAAACCGAGATACATGCGCTTAAAGTTAGGTACCCCTTGAGAGCGCAGACACTTAGACACTCTAGCCTCTGCATCTCTTCAGACTTACTTCTAGATCAAAATTTTGTGATCACAAGCCACGGTTCAATGTCTAGTCCAATGTCTACATATTTCTACCGTAATCTTACCTCGCTATCAGTTATGACTACACCCTACTACACAGTTAATTCTCTCTAAGTGTATGTAGTTTCATTGAATATCAACACGTGTTAAAACACTTGAAACAATTTACCTAATAAGTTTCTCATTCTCTCTCTCTCTCTCTCTCTCTCTCTCTCTCTCTCTCTCTCTCTCTCTCTCTCTCTCTCTCTCTCTCTCTCTCTCTCTCTCTCTCTCTCTCTCTCTCTCTCTCTCTCTCTCTCTCTCTCTCTCTCTAACTATCGTCATGAACTTCCATGAATCGGATAGTTTGTCTTTGACACATTGAACCGCATTTCTTATCATATAGTCATTTACACACAATGTACACGTGAATCAACAGAGTTTCTACAACTTACCATGCCATATTAGAAACTAGAAGAGAGAGAGAAAATGAGAAAGAGCAAAAAATTAAACGTGATTTTAAATGAAATTGGTGAGTTTTTCAGATTCAAAGTCTTTTTTGAAAAGGAAGAAAAAAACAGTTGAAAGGGGGGTCAACGATGAATGACGTCATGTCTGAAAATGTTTTTTTTTTCTTCGTTTTGTTCTTCTGGTTGAAAAGAAGAAGAGAAGGGCAACGATTGAAATATCAAAATATCAATTTTTAAGTGATCTTTAGCAACCCGAGCTTTGAAGAGTTGAGAAATAGGATCTTACTAGGGAAACTCAAAATTTTTTTGCGAAATCTTTAAATTTTATTTTTTAGTCTGATGTAGTTTTTAATTCTGAGCAACTTTTTCTCTTGGACAAACCCTTGAAAATTAGTCTAAACCGCGCTGGAACTAGAAAACTTATAATTATTGTGTGTACTCCTCGTGGACAATTTTACCCTTTTTCCTTAAAATTTTCCAAACTGTCTTGTTTTAAAAACATCAAAAAATTAAACAGATTCAAAATCCTATTTTCCGAGAGAAGTACACGAAAAACCAGTTTTCAAAAAAAAAATTCGTGTTTTGTATCCATATTTTTAATCGTCAAGGTGTTATCTATTTTTGAAAAAATTATGTAAAACTTGAACTTGGGATCAAATATGAAAAATAATGGGATGAGAAACTTATGTTAGTTCTACAGAATGGTTAGAAAAAGGAATTTCGGATAGCAAGAAACAGGTACCGTATATTCTGTGGTTTATAAGTTTTGACGCTTGTATCTCAAATCCCTGTAGAGATAGCAAAAAGTCATCAACTACAAAGTTGCTCAGCATACAAAACTGCACATTTCATTAGTTGAAAGTTTTCTCATAGCTTTTACGGGAAGCGAGATACAGAAGGTTAAAGTTGAGAAGGCTATAACTCTACTTCTATCATCAAATATTTATGATAAATTAATTTGATATTCTATAACTATCTTCATAACAACTACCCAACATCAGGTCCGCATTCCACCAAAACTAGAAACTATCAATTTAAAAAACAGGCAAAAATGATCTCGTTGATATTGAAAAAGATCAGATTTGTTTCTATTTTCGGACTAATTAGGTAACGTGTTTATTTGGAAAAAAGGGCGTTCTCAGGCGTTTTTTTTTTTGGTTTAAAACATGTATTTTAGATGAATTGGGGTTGATGGTTTTTGAGCGATTAGATTGTACCAAAGCACTGTCCTTACTACAGTAGAAATCTTTCTACAGTATTATGCTTACTACAGTACTAAACACTATTTTGCTTCCTAGGGTACCTAACAGCACAATACTTACTACAGTAACCATGCTTACCGGAAAGACGCAGAGATAAAGAGAGCCCGACTTCCTGCGTCTCTAGGGGCCACGCAACTTCAAACGCTCATATCTCGCTTCCCTTTACAGCTATCGAAAAGTGCTCAACTAACAAAATACGCAAAATTTCAAGCTGAACAACTTTACAGTTGGCCACTTTTTGCTATCTCTAAAACTAACTGAGATATAACAATTCTAAAGAACCATTTAAAATAAAATTTAAAATTTGAAAATTCAAAATTCAAAAAAAAAAACGGTAAACCCATGATCACATGAGAAGAAGCAATAAGAACAATAACTTTTTTTCAGCGCAAAGAAATCAAAAGATCACAAAAACAATAATATTGAAGAGTCAGCAACTACACACACACACACAAACAGTACGAATTTTGATGACTAAACACGAAATTTTTTTTTGAAATTTCATGATGATACGGTAAGAAGGTAACATCACAGATCTAATGTCAATTCTAATCATTGACGTCGATGATCTTCCGACTCTCTGTCTCTCTCTCTCTCTTATTGTATTAAAGGAGGAGAGAGGAATGTATGTGATAATTGAAATAGAAACATTCTGAACCCACTGGACACTCTTTTCTTATCATTTGTAATTAATAGGGAGACAGTGTTATGGTTGATAATAATGGGAGAGAGAGAGAGAGAAGGAGAGAGAGATACACGTGATATGTCGGAAGAATGCTTCGAAAAAGTGGTTGTCGTCTAGTAATTGGTATGGTTTTAAAAGGAGGAAAGCATAAATTGATCATTGGAAACTTAGAAGAATGGTATACGGTAGCAAATTAAGCTTTGACCTGTAAAAGTCTGGATTAGTATCGATGTCGACTGTAATTACTTGCAGCTCGGCTTGAAATTATGATTAAACTTATTCAAAATTTCTTTGAACTCTGAGATTCTTTGCTTAAACATTTAAAAAAAATTAAAAATTATATTTCCAAAAAAAAAGTTTTTAAACACAGCTACAGTAGCAAGCCTAATTGCACTTTTTCACAATAACCGTACTAAACTAGTCACACCTTAAGGTTTCTAAAAAAAATCCGACCAGGTTGAACTTTTGAAACATATATCGAGTTTGATATAACATCATTTCTTTGTTTTTTTTTTTTGAAGAATATTAAAAGAACAACATTTCTTGGTTGTCGATCAAAAATATATCTTTAGAGCATCAATAGCCTCTGCACGTGAACATTTGATTCTGAAACATAAAAAACGGACGTTGTAGATTGAAGCTGAAAATACTAATCTTTAAAAAAATGAATGAAATACATTACACATAAAAGATCTTGAATTTAAAACTGACTTTTTCATTTTCATGCATCTAACGTTAAAATTGCATTGAAACATGATAACTTAAAAGTCTTGGAATAGAACAATGTAAGATAACTGTGATTAATGACAGCATATGTCATGGTAGACTCGAAGAAATCGCGTTGAGACAAAAAAAATATTTTTGGTACAGTCTGTGCACCTATCGATGTGGTGTTACTTTCTGGAAACCTTTGATGACTTTATTATTCCAGATAATAAGATCTTCCATTTTCCTTTTTTCTCAAGATATGATGAGTTTGATTGCACCTGTCAACGCTAAATGTTCCAACTTGGAGGTTCCAGAGTTCATGAACTTCATTGTTTCTAATTTTCTACTAGAACAACAAAAAAGATAGATAATTTCCTTTCAAAATTCATTGAAAATGTTAAATTTGCATTTATTAAAATGACTAAGGGTGCTCTAGTGTGAAAAATGGAAGTGAGACGGCTTTTTCTTAAGCTGTAACAGTGAGTGACGGGTAACTAGAGTCGATTTGGTGGCTTTGGCTTGTATTTGATAAATTTAAGCTTTTAACACGAGTTTGGTAATTCTAAAATCGCATTAATTTCAGTTTTTTACTAGTAATTTTTTCCTTGATTTTTCTGTATTTTTTAAAAACTCGCCTGTAAAAATTGTATTTAATGCAATAATGATGTTATTTTGATACTAATTACAGTATATTTAGTACCTTAAGTTTAAGATTACACGAAGTTGCAAATTGTAAGCAATTAGAGCTAATCTCCAAACTTATACAAATTTATGATAGTATGAATATTTTTATGCTAATTGTTTCATAAAAAGGCCAAAATTTGCCTGTTTTTTCATTATTTTCCCTCAAAAAACAGTATTTTTACTTAAAATTTTTTTCAGCTGAAAATGATTAGTTTTTCGGTCAAAATTGGCCCAATTTTCGGAATTTTTTCCGAAATTTTCAGTGATTTTTCTTCCGAAAAATTTGGATTTTTCTTGAAGCCGAAATTACAGATATAAAAATTCTTATTTTCCTGTAATTATTAGTACGAAATACTCAGCAATATCATACATCACTTGAGAATCTGAATCTGGAGAAGTTTTTTCATTCTCTGTCATTATGAAATTTTCTGAAATTCTCTGGAGTTTTTAGAATTTTAAGGTTTCCGATTTTCAAAATAAAATTTCACATACATCTAAATTTTATGTACCTTCAACACTGCATTATAACCTAGACATATTATTTTCAATAGTACTGGCGTTAAGTACTTGATACTGCTTATACGATATCTATTTAAACATCTCATTTTGATCCAATTTCATCTATATCATCCAATTCAAAAAGTAACCTTTACTCAATATCTCCTTCTAACCTTGGCGATACCTGTTAAAATAGACGTTCTTCTATAATAGCATCGGAGATCAATCATATGCCCTCTTGTTGCCTGATAACGTTTCTTTTTTAATGTGTTAACGATACGAAGAGAGAAAAAAAAAACTAATAAAAGTTTTTTGTCGCGTTTTCAAGTTGTTAAAGTGAATTTCAGACATTTAAATTAACACGGTGTTTTTTCTCCACAATTTAGAGAAATTGGTCGATTCCAACCTAAAAAACTATCAAAACACGGTTATTTTAGTGTTTAACACACCTGCCTTCCCATAAAAATCGGCCAAACACTGTCTCAATTTTATGCATTTACGACTTCGATGAAAAGAGATAGGAAGATAGAGAAAAAAACATTATCTTCTCCTTCTTCGTCTCACTGATACGTCGATACCTGTCACATCGAATCAAATTCAAACTTTTTTTTTCTCACCGCTTGGGTTTCAGTTTCGGCCGTTCTAATGACTTCACAAACCCAAAAATCGGCAATGTTTCGGATTCCGTCGGAGCGAACGTGTAAGTTTTTTTCTTTTTTTGATGTTGGTTGATGTTTAAAAATGGTTGTAGTTTTGTTGGGAGGGGAGATAGGGAAAAATGGTTTATTAGGGAAATGTAGAGCTTAAAATTTTGTACGTTTTGTTAGTTGGAAGTTTTTTGGTAGCGCTAACGGGAAGGGAGATATAAGCGTTTGAAGTTGCGCAACTTAAAATGAAAATACCTCCTAGAGAAGCTGGCAAAATTTTTTTAATTGATCAGAATGAATTTCTAGGGAATTTTTTTTTAAATTTTATTTCGTTAAGTTTTTTTTATTTTGTAAGCGAAATAGCGGCTATTTAGGTTGCCTACCAGTAGAGACGCAGACAGTTTAGCCTATGGCTTTCTCTGCGCCTGTCTCTCTGATGGTACCTTACTTCAATCGCCTATAACTCGTTTAGTTTAAGAGATATCAAAAAATTTTCGACTAATGAAATATGTAAAATTTTATGCTGAACAACTTTGTAGTTGACCATTTTTTGATATCTTCAACTAGAAGCGAGTTATACTCGTTGAAAGGTTTACGTAGCCTGAAAAGATCGGTTTTGGTATAGATTAAGGTTAGTTCTGTAGTTTTCAGTATTTTTTTCTGAATTTTTGATATTTTTGAAGTTTTTTTTAAATTAAAAATGTTTCAATTTTTCAGTGGAGAGTCTCCATGAGATGATCGGATCTCGAATGTCGAAAATGTCTCTGAAAAATACGCTCCGTGGAATTTCGAATCCTTACGAGAGAGATGAAAGTGAGGGAAGTGAAGATGTCATTTTCGAATTATTCAAAATCCCCAATAAAAACGAAGCTTCAATTGGGAAACTATTAACGGTGTTAAGACAAATGGGGTTGAGAGATGATGATCCAAGATTGGTTCCGATGATGGAAAAGATTAAGGATTTTGAGAAGATTGCGGAGGAAAAGTGTTCAGAAGCAACTGATCAAAAGCATTGGAAATTGTCGAAGGAGCAGTTTAAGGAGTAGGTCGTAAATCTGGCTATAACTTTTTTTCTAGAAGAGATATCAAAATATAGTTAACTAAGGAATTGTTCAGCGTAAAATGCTGCGTATTTTGTTAGTTGACAGTTTTTTGATAGCTTCAAGGGGAAGCGAGATAGAGGCGTTTGAAGTTGCGTGGCGCCAAAAAGAGACGCAGGGGTCGGCGCGCAACTTCAAACGCTTATATCTCGCTTCCCGTTACAGCTATCAAAAAGTTGTCAACTAACAAAATGTTTAGCTTAACAAGCACTACATTTCATTAGTTGACAACTTCTCTCTATCTCCTCATCTAACCCTTCTAAACCCCTCATTTCCAGATGCATCGGCCCATCAATCGACATCGTCTCCCGCGCCCTTCAAACCGACATGGTCATCCCTAACTGGGCCCCATTTATCGAAAAAATTCGTCACATTTACAATGAATGTAAATTAAATAATGATGGAAAAGTTGCCAGTTATATTCCACAATTGGCTAGAATGTCACCCGATTTGTGGGGTGTCTCGTTGTGTACTGTTGATGGACAAAGGGTGAGTTAACTCCGTCGGGAGTGGAGATAATGAAAAATGGTTAACTGAGAAGTTGTTTAGCTTGAAATAAGGAATATTTTGGTAGTTGAAAGTTTTTTGATATCTCTAACGGGAAGCGAGATACGAGGGTTGAAAGTTGGGAGCCCACAGAGAAAGCGGGCGCAGACAGTTAGCGCGCTCTAGCCGCCGCCCTTTCTCTGCGTCTCTCTTCGGTGGCGCGCAACTTCAAAGCCCCGTATCTCAGCTAGTTTGAGAGCTATCAAAAAACTTCCAACTGATGAAATGTGCAGTTTTTTATGCTGAGCATTTTTGTAGTTGACCTAATTTTGATAGCTCTAACAGGAAGCGAGATGTAAAGGCTTAAAAAACATGTATATATGTTTTTATTTTCCCTAATTCCAGGCCTCATTTGGAGACGTCAAACATCATTTCTGTGTTCAATCCGTGTCAAAGGCCTTCAATTATGCTATTGTTGCATCTGATATCGGTGCAGCAGAAGTTCATAAATATGTTGGTCAAGAGCCGAGTGGACGACTTTTCAATGAGATTTGTTTGGATTCGAAGAGTAAGTCCTACAGTAATCTCTACAGTAATCGCTACAGTAATTCCTACAGTACCCAACAATTTCAGACAAACCACATAACCCAATGGTCAACTCGGGAGCCATTATCATCACTGCATTAATCAAGAGCAATGTAAATATGGCCGATAGATTCGACTATGTTCTTAATCAATACCGAAAAATTGCTGGAAACGAGTACATCGGATTCAATAATTCCACGTTTTTGTCGGAAAGATCCACTGCTGATCGGAATTACGCGTTGTCGTATTTTATGAAAGAGAATAAGTGCTTTCCGGATGAGGTTGGTGAGCCCGGGGTTAAGTAGGTTGGGGTTAGAGATAGGGAGAAATGGTTAAGAGATGAAGTGTGTAAAATGTTATGATGAGTTGTTTACTAGTTGACAGTTTTTTGGTAGCTTCAACGAGAAGCGAGTTATGAGCGTTGGAAGTTGCATATCAGCTATCTACGTCACTAATTCGAGTCTAAACTTTGAAGGCTTATGTCTCGGCTACTTTTAGAGATATCAAAAAGTGGTCAATAAGTAAAATGTAGAGCATGTTAAGCTGCACATTTTGTCAGTTGAAAGCTTTTCTTTAGCTGTTACGGTGGCCGAGATACAAAGCTTTGAATGGGGTACTCATAGAAAGCGCCAAAGCTCTAGCTGTCTGCGCCCACCTTCCTAAATTCAAGCGCTTATATCTCGGCTCCCTTTAGAGATATCAAAAAAATTTTAACTAACAAAATTTGTAAAATTTTATGCTGAACAACTTGCTAGTTGACCACTTTTTGATATCTCTGCTGAGAGTGAAGATATATGCGTTCAAAGTTGCTAACTAGTCTAAACTTTCTTTTAAGATACGCAACTTCAAACGCTTGTATCTCGCTTAATTACAGAGATATCAAAAAACTTCCAACTGAGAAAATGTACAAAATTTTAAGCTGAGCAACTTACCAGTTGACATTTTTTTCCCAACTCCGCCCAGAATCAAGATACACCTCATTTTCCAGACCGAATCGCTCACCGACGCTCTCGACTTCTATTTCCAACTCTGTTCCGTTGAAGTCAACTGTGAATCCCTTGCTGTAATGGCTTCTACTCTAGCCAATGGAGGTGTTTGTCCAATCACAAATGAGAAATGTATAGAACCAAATCCTTGTCGAGATGTTCTTTCGTTGATGTATTCCTGTGGAATGTATGATGCTTCCGGACAGTTTTCTTTTAATGTAAGCATGAAAAAAAATTTTGACAAACCTGGGTTTTTATTATATGAGTAGGTGCAGTTTTTAATTCTGAGCAACTTTTTCTCTTGGTGGAACCTTTAAAAATCAAGTTTAACCCCTCAAAATAGCCAAAAACTATCTAGATTAGGTGGCCGCCGGAAAACTCGGCCACCATCGGTTTTTCTCATTTTTCTCGGCTTAGCGGGGTTTTTAAGATATGGTTTAAGAGACAAAAATGATCAGAATTTTAAGCTGCATCTGATGGAAAAATAAAATTTCCTTTTTTTTTTTTTTTTGAAAAAAATCTTTTGAATTTTTCCAGGTCGGTCTCCCAGCCAAATCCGGTGTATCCGGCGCCATGATCGTTGTGATTCCAAACGTGATGGGTATTTGTCTATTCTCTCCTCCATTGGATAAACTTGGCAATAGTTGTAGAGGAGTTTCCTTCTGCAAGGTAACCCATAGCTTTTCCCTCTAATACAAGGGCATAGTTTAGGAACTTGTTTCAAAATTCAATTTCCACAATTACGACTGTCTAGTTCACAGTGCAAACATGAAAAGTGATCCGAGGAGAAGAGATATCCGGGAGAGAGATCGACTTATCCCGGTATTCCACGTGGCACGCGCCGGGGATCTACCAACGATGAGACGACTTTTCATGCAAGGAGAGGATTTGAATACTTCTGATCATGACGATCGGACTGTTCTTCATATAGCTGCGACAGAAGGATATGAACCGATGATTAAGTTCTTGATCAATGTTGCTAAGGTTGATGTGGATAAAAAAGATCGATGGGGGAAGACTCCTTTTGATGAGGCCAAGTTTTTCAATCATGATTTGGTGGCGAGGTTTATTGAGAAGGCTATGAAGAGGGTGAGTTTAGCTTAGTTTGGAGGGGAGATAGAGGGAAAGTGTCAACTGAAAAGTTGTTCAGCTTGAAATTCTCTACAATTTATTAGTTGACAACTTTTTGATATCTCTAACAGGAGCTTAGTTATAAGCGCTGGAAAAGAGGTGCCCTGAAAAGCGCGCCTAACTCAGTCCCCGTTAGAGATAGCGAAAAGTGGTCAACTAATGGAATGTTGCTTACAATAAGGGCTACATTTCATTAGTTAACACTTTTTTGTTATCTCTAAAACTAAGCGAGATACAGGCGTTTAAAGTTGGGCGCTCCCAAAGAGAGGGCGCAGACAGTTAGAGCGCTCTAGCCTCCCCATTTTTTCTGCGTCTCTCGGGAGGGGCGCGCAACTTTGAAGGATCCTATCTCGCTTCCCGTTAGAGATATCAAAAAACTTTCAACTGATGAAATGTGTAGAATTTTAAGCTGAGCAATTTACTGGTTGACAATTTATTGCTATATTTAACCACAACCGAGATATAGTTGATTTTCTAGGGTATATCTAAAAATCAAGGTTTTCAGCCAGAAAAACAACGCAAAGACTCGGTATCCTCCTTGGATTCGGACGATGAAATTGATGATGATGGATTCCCAGAAAAGCCTTCTTTCACTATTGATTCACCATAATTTTAGATATTTCTGGAGATTTTGATGCAGTATAATTTTCCTATATTAAAGGGGGACTATAAATAATGAAAACAAATTTCTAGGGCTCATAACTCAGTTCCCGTTAGAGCTATCAAAAAAATGTCAACTAATGAAATGTTGCCTATAATAAGGGCTACATTTCATTAGTTAACCATTTTTTGATAGCTCTTACAAGAACCGAGTTATGACCCCTAGAACGTTGCATCTATAATTAGTTGTCACCCTGTATTACCACTGAAATTGATTACTTATTGAAGTGAATGAAAATAAATATCAATGATAAAATTTGTTCAAAAAAACAGATATTTTGTTCCACTAACTTAACCAGGTACAGTAAGCCATGATTAGTACTGGAACAGTTAAACTCCGCCCCTTTTCTATTCTGCTTTTGCGCGCTGACTGTCGCTTAACTTAGTCGGCACAGTGCCGGAATATATTTTTTCTTCGAAATTTAATACAGCTACCTTAATAGAACTTAGTCGGCACTGTGCCGGATCCTTTTTTTTTTAATAACAGCAAACATCAGTCATTATTCATTTACGTACATATACTAACCCTTTTTAAACAATATACATCGCATCATTGATAGACAGACACCTCTAAAAAACAAGTGACATATATTTGACCTTGGTATAATATTTGTACACATACATTAATGATTCTAGTTTTTTTTTCTGTATATTTTTAGTTAGAGGGTGTTTTTTGAGGTTTTATGGAAATTGTAATTCTTTTGTTTTTGAATTTTTTTTCCTTCCAAAGGTGTGTACTCCTTTTGGACAACCTATTGTTTTTCAATTTTAGGTATTCAGAAACAGAATTAGCTTATTAAAAAAAAAAAGAAAAAAGAATGAGAATTTCGAAAAAAAAAAACGAGAAATTGTCCGAGAGGAGTACACAGCTAGGTTTCCTTGTTTTTTGAGTTTTTAAGGGGTTAAACTTGATTTTTAAGGGTTGCTCCAAGAGAGAAAGTTGTTCAGAATTCAAAACTGCACCTGATTGTATGATAAAATTTTAAAAATTTGAAAAAAAATTTTTTTTTTGGAAAACTTTTTTTTTCAAAAATCTTGAATTTTTATTTTTTCATGAGATGCAGCTTGAAATTCTGATCTTTTTTGTCTATCAAATCATATCTTGAAAATCCCGTTGAAGCGAGAAAAACGAGAAAAACCGGTGGTGGCCGAGTTTTCCGGCGGCCACCTAATCTAGATGGTTTTTGGCTATTTTGAGGGGTTAAACTTGATTTTTAAGGGTTGCACCAAGAGAAAAAGTTGCTCAGAATTCAAAACTGCATCGAATGAGCTAATGAAATCAAGGATTTTCGAAGAATTTTTTTTTGTTTATTTTTGTCATTGTTGTGTAACTTTAAATTGAGTACAGTGATAATTAGTGTTCACAAAATGAAAATAGGAGTCTAGGTACAGTTAAGGTGCAAGCAACCCTGAAAAAAATTGAAAATACCTAAATCAAACATTTCAAAAAAAAAAGGACCCCCAAAATAATTTTTTTAAAAATGTTAAGCCCATCCACTCTTCCAGGTTCAAAAATCGCCACCTTTTGTTATTCTCATTTTCCAATTTCACTCTTTGAAAATACACTTTCACATGATTTCTGTCAATGTTTCTCTCTCTCACTATCTCTTTCTTTTTTTGTTTGTCTTCTTCTTCCCGCCGCGTTCTTTGATTCTTTACTATTATTTTCTTCTTCTTCTTCTTCTAATGCCAATGTGTTCTGCTCGATTTAACTTTTTTGTTGCAGATTTTTAAATAAATTTTTAAAAAACTTAAAAAGAAATAAAAATAGTTTGAAAATTTAAATTCTGCCTAATTAGATTATAAACGAGTTCAGGGGAGACCACGGGTTCACGAAGTGAACTGTGGATTGTCGATTAACAGGTGGTTCTGACTACCGCCCCCTTTTTTTTGTTTTCTTTATGTTCAAAGTATTCGTTTTAGTGTTTTGGACTAGTATCACAGTACTATGGTTTAGACACGTACCTTTTTTGTAATTTTTCTATTACGTATTTTGAAGTATCACAGTACTATGACTTTTTGACTTTTTGAAACTTTTCTATAAAAATAATGTTTGGCTACTTCAAATGCGTATATCTCAGTTAGCGTTGTAGCTATCAAAAAGTGGTCAACTAGCAAGTTGTTTAGCATACAATTTTACATATTTTGTTAGTTGACAACTTTTTTATAGCTGCTACAGAAAGGGAGATATACCTATTTAAAGTTAACCACTGGAATAGAGACGGGTACCGAACTTTGAACATTTATAACTCGATTGCCAGCAAAGCTATCAAAAAGTGGTTAACTAGGAAGTTGTTCAGCATAAAAAGCTGCGTGTTTTATTAGTTGAAAGTTTTTTGATAACTTCAACGGGAAGCGAGATATAAGCGCTTCAAGTTAGAAAAGAGGGCGCAGGCAGCTAGCCTCGGCGCGTTCTCTGCGTCTCTCCCTCACTTACAAGTACTGTATCTCGGTTCCCGTTAGAGCTAGAGAAAAACTTTCAACTGATGAAATTTGCAGTTTAACGTGCTCTACATTTAACTAGTTGACAACTTTTTGATAGCTTTAACAGGAAGCGAGATATACTGTAGTTTATATGGGTACCTCGCTAGTTTAGTGTTAACGGAAGTTTCATTGCTGGTAGGATATTAACTTTTCGAAAGTCCAAAATTTTCTAAATGTTTTTTTATACATTACGGTTGGTGTAAGATACTAATCGTATACTTCATATTAGCTACAGTACCCCCTATCTTTGAAAAAAAAATTTTTTTTTCAGAACTTTATTTTTTCAATTTTTTGAATGCCTTTGATCTAGGAATTATTTAACCTAGCTAGCTGAATTCAGCTCGTTAAGCCCGTCAAAATGAGTATAATCATGACTAGATTTGAAAATTTTGGGTTTTCCGGCACATGTGCCGTTTTTTCCCGGAAAACCAAAAATTCCAAATCTAGTCATGATTATACTCATTTCAACGGGCTTAACGAGCTGAATTCAACTAGGTAGGTTAGCAGGGGCCTAAGCCAAGCTAAGAAAAAATTGCGGAATGTCCCCAATATTGCAACACTTTTCTTATCAACTTGTTTTTCTTCCATTTTGTTTTTAACACTTTCGGCTCCTCCTTCTCCTCTTTTCTCTCTCTCTCTCTCTCTCTCTCTCTCTCTCGTTTCTAATCAGCTCTTCTTCTTCTTCTTCTTTTTATTTCGTTTTCTTTTCCCCAGATCGACTGACCAATCGGTTCAAAATGTCACGTAATCGTTGTCGTTGCGTCCGTTACCCGCTGATCCGTGTCCAACAAGAATATGATTATCCCCATCTACCGGATGAAATTATCGAGATAATAGTCTCCAAAGTGCTACCAACAGAGGTATTTTATAACTGCATGCCCTTATAATAAAGGTTCTTTTGAAGCTAGTCGCTTATGGTTGGGATAGAGTTAGCAGGTCTTTTGCCACTTTCATCCATAAGAATCTATGCTCGAAAACGTATTTTTGTGCTTTACATGACCCATTATGGGAGTTGTACTTGGCTAGCCGGAATTCTTACGGTAACTTTTTTTTAATAGTTAAACCCCTTAATTTAAAGATTGCAGAAATCCAAAGATTCGATAAACTGCTTGTCCTGCTCATCAAAAAATATATATGTCAAGTGGAGGATATTGTGCTACCAGTGGCGTTGTTTTCGCATAGTGAGTTTAGCTAGGGGTCAGTGCGACCTAGTTAGTTGAATTCAGCTCGCCGAGCCCATCAAAATGAGTATAGTCATGACTAGGTTTGAACTTTTTTATATTTTAGGTTGGAAACGGCACATGTGCCGTTTTTTCCCAAAAACCAAAAACTTCCAAAACTAGTCATGATTATGCTCATTTTGACGGGCTTAACGCGCTGAATTCAACTAGCTATGTCCCGACGGCCTGAGACCAGAATTCAGTGAGGTCGATTTAATGATTTCATAGACTTTCGAAAATAGTGAATTTCCTCAGCTTCTCGAGCCTCGTTAACTTTTTTTTTTCCCCATAGAGCAAAAATTAACGAGGCTCGAGAAAATTAGAAAAATCACTATTTTCGAAAAGCTATGAAATCCTTAAATCAGCCTATCTCACTCAATTTCGGACCTAAACCATTGGGAACTAACTAGCTGAATTCAGAGCGTTAAGCCCGTTAACATGAGTATAATCATGGCTAGGTTTGAACTTTTCCTAAATTTCAGTTAAAAACGGCACATGTGCCGGGAACCTAAAATTTTTGAACCTAGTCATGATTATACTCATTTTGACGGGCAAAACGCGCTGAGTTTAACTAGCTAGGTCCTACGGTTTAAAAGTTAACGAGGATTGGGAAACTGATAAATTCACTATTTCAAAAAATTATGAAATCCTTAAACCAGCCTATCTCACTCAATTTTGGCCCTAGACAGTTAAGAAATCGGTAGTTGAATTCAGCATGCTGAACCCGTCAAAATGAGTATAATCATGACTAAGTTTGAGAAAAATGGGTTTTCGGCACATGTGCCGTTTTCACCCTAAAATGAAAAAATTCACACCTAGTCAAGATTATACTCATTTTGACGGGCTTAACGAGCTGAATCCAACTGGCTAAGTTTCAGTGAGTTAGGACTAAAACTGATTGAGATAAGGTCAATTAATGGAACCATGACTGTGAATCTGTCGGTGATAGTTCAGCCCAAAATGCCATAAATCGGCTTAAATCGCTCTGCGGCATGTGGGACCTAGCTAGTTGAATTCAGGGCGTTAAGCCCGTCAAAATGAGTATAATCATGACTAGGTTTGAGAAAAATGGGTTTTCGGCACATGTGCCGTTTTCACCCTAAAATGAAAAAATTCACACCTAGTCAAGATTATACTCATTTTGACGGGCTTAACGAGCTGAATCCAACTGGCTAAGTTTCAGTGAGTTAGGACTAAAACTGATTGAGATAAGGTCAATTAATGGAACCATGACTGTGAATCTGTCGGTGATAGTTCAGCCCAAAATGCCATAAATCGGCTTAAATCGCTCTGCGGCATGTGGGACCTAGCTAGTTGAATTCAGGGCGTTAAGCCCGTCAAAATGAGTATAATCATGACTAGGTTTGAGAAAAATGGGTTTTCGGCACATGTGCCGTTTTTTCCCAAAAACCAAAAATTTCTAAATCTAGTCATGATTGTACTCATTTTGACGGGCTTAACGCGCTGAATTCAACTAGCTAGGTCCCCTGGGCTCTAGTTCAAAACAAAAGAAATTTCCAGTCCAACATCTCCTGGAACAAAACTCCTTCCTAGCAGCAACCAGTGGCACAGCCTGCAATTTCCGTCACCCTCAACCAGGAGTCGCTTTTACAAACCTGACTAAACTGACTATCCGAATCGGTGGGGAGTGTGGAGGACTAACCTTATCTCATAATTTCGAAAACTTAAAAACCACTTCATCCCTTTGCAAGACCCTTCAGGAGATCAATTTGGATCTGGTCTTATCCGATTCTGAAGATGTGACTTGTGCCGGATTCCGAGAGTTTTTACGGTTTTTAAAGGAGATTTCTTGTGAATCAACACAATGGAATATCCGATTGAATGATAACACTTCGTCAGGACAAGGGTGGTCGGGACCATCGAATCTAAGTCGATATCGGAATAAAATGTTTATTTGTTATGTCAGAACTTTAATGGATTTATCGATTCAAGTTAATCAGTTGGAATTGGTGGATAAACGAAAAGCGTCGCCTTATATGTTGGTGATGACTCATGGGAGGCGCACGATTTATATGTTTCCGGAGTTTAAAGTGAGTTTATCTTAGCTGGGAGTGGAGATAGAGAAAAGTGGTCAACTGCAATGTTGTTCAGCATAAAAAACTGCGTATTTTGTTAGTTGAAAGTTTTTTGATAGCTCTTAAACTAAGCGAGATAGAAGGGTTTGAAGTTGAGCGGGGAGACGCAGAGAAGGAAAGCTATCTGCGTCCCAACTTTAAAGCGCCATAACTCGGTTTGGGTTAGAGATATAGAAAAGCTTTCAACTACCAAAATATGCAAAAAATCAAGCTGAGTAATTTACTAGTTGATCACACTTTGATAGCTATAAAGGGAACTGAGTTATGCACCTTTAAAGTTGCTTAAGGGTCCCCGCATTTAGTAACTCAAGTTGAAGCGCGCATATCTCGTTTCCCGTTAGCGCTATCGAAAAATGTTCAACTAACAAAATATGAAAAATTTCTAGCTGAGCAACATTGCAGTTGACACCTTTTTGTTATCTTCAACGGGAAGCGAGATATAAGCGTTTGAAGTTAAGTAAGACGCCCACGCTTTCTCTGCGTCTCTTCTTTGACACTCAACTTCAAACGCTTATAACTCCCTTCCCGTTAACGCTATCAAAAAACTTCAAACTAACAAAATACTCGAAATTTCAAGCTCTACATTTTCTTAGTTGACCACTTTTTGATATCTCTCAACCTAACCGAGATATAATCATTTCAAATTAGAACAGACAACTAACTTTCTCTGCGTCTCCCCAAAAACCCCTTACTATTTCCAGCACTGCCGAAGCCTCGTAATCTGCTATGACATCGGCCTAATCGCCCCCGTCTTCAGTCATGAAAACGACAGATTCGATGACTTGCTCCAATTCGAGGTTAGTATCCCCGGCAACTTGCCCACCATCTTGCCCATTTTCAGGTCGATGAATCCCACGTTCTCTATAAAGCTGATCTGCTAGAATACTTAAAATCCGCTCATGGTTGGTAAAAAATTATCCGCTGCCCTTCTAATAGAGGTCCTTTCAGAGCTAAGAGAAGTGAAGGTGGTGATTCCTTCAACATTTCAATCAAGGGTATCTCGATGTACAGAAGGATGTTTTGCTAATCCGGATTTCGCATGTTTTAGGTAAGTGCCCTTATAATAGGGTGCCCTTATAATTGAGTGCCCTTTTAATAGAGGTTTTTCAGAGAGGACGGTTGGTGCAGTCTTCCAGCAAAACTACCAGGGGCACACTTTGAAATAGTGGAAGCTCGAGCGACTGTCATGGCTTAATTTCTTATTTAAGTATGATGCAAGCGCGCCCTATTGTACCTATTAATTTGGTTGCGTACCTTGGAGTTGGCTGAGTATCAAATGTTTTTTTAAATCTTATTTTCTGATAATTAATGTTTGATACTCAACCAAGATAAGCAGCCAAATTAAAAAGTTCAATGGAGCGCAATTGCATATTGTATATTTGTATATTACTTGTACACACCCTCCTACACACTTTTTGAAGAAGAAGAACAGGTTCGAAAAGAGAGAAAACACCATAGAAAGTAATAGTTTTTTCGAAATGGAATAGAACCTTTCTTCTGCTTAAAACTAGTCCCTTCCCTCTATCTATTCTGATGAAATGGTTTTTTTTTGTTTTGTTTTACCTAGCAATGAAAAAACTTGATTTTTTGGGAAAAAAAAAATTTTTTTTGTTGGTTTTTAGTCTTAAAATGTCCTAAAAATGACCCATTTTTAGGTTGTTAGGGGGTTGAAAATAGGGATTTTTTTTAATTTTAAAGTTTTTTTTTCCAATTTTTTCTTCAATTTTTTACCTAGAATTCTAGCAATCTCCTCTGTAAGCGCGCCCTACTGAACTGTCAATTATAGCTGCTTACATTGAATTCTGTTGGCAGAGTTTAGACGTTAAAAATATTTCTAACATTTGATACTCAGTCAGTCAAATTGAATGTAAGCAGCTAAAATCGGGAGTACAGTGGGGCGCGATTACAGAGGGAAATGGGTGAATTCTAGGGAATTTAGAAAAATAGCTAGAAACTTGGATATTTAGCTAAGCTACCGTACCAGAAACACTAGGATTAAAGAAACTGAGTCTGCAATCGCGCTCCACTGAACTGCTTATATTGCGCCGTGTACATTGGTTGCTTGGCTAAGCTTCCTCAAATTAGCTGAGTATCAAACGTGAAATAATGGACATTTCTCAGAAAATACCATTTTTTACGTTTGGTACTCAGCTAACTTAAGTAAGCCTAGCCAAGGAAACAAGGTACGCAGCGAAAGATAGGAGTACAGTGGAGCGCACTTGCAGACTTAGTTACAGTAACCCTATTGATGGCAGCTTAGCTAAAAGTCGAAGTTTTCAGCGATTTCAGTTTAAAAAATCCAAGAAAAGTCAATTTTTCAAATTTCCCTAAAATTCACCCTGTCTGTAATCGCGCCCCACTGCACTTTCGTTGCTTACATTCAATTTGGTTGGCTGAGTATCAAACGTTAAAAAAAAATATTTGGTTGTATTTTAAAAAAACATTTGATACTCAGCCAACCAAATTCTGATGAATAAATATAAGCAACGAAAGTACAGTAGAGCGCAATTAGATGACTTCCAGTGAATATAAGGGAAATGGCTGAGTATCAAACGTTCAAAAAAATACTTTGGTTATATTTTTTGAACGTTTGATATTCAGCCAACCAAACTAACTATTAGCGGAACAAAAATTCGATAAACCTCGCTCCATTGCTAATTGTCACGGGGACTAGAAAATTACACGGGAAAAAGTTAGTCCATGGCCGTGGAAGCACTTTTTCCAGTGTATTTTTCTAGTCCCCGCGCCAATTGGCGATGGAGCGAGAACGAATTTTTATTCCACTAATATCAGTACTGTTTACTAAGCAGCGGAGTGCAGTTGGGCGCGATTACATAGGGAATTAGGGGGATTTTAGGTGAAAAATAGGTTACTTAGCTTAGCCAAAAACCTATTTTTCTCCCTAAAAACCTCTAAAATCCATTTTTAAACCCAATTAAAAAAAAAACGATTCTAGACCCACTATCCTCCTCCACGCCCGCTTAGCCTAACCGCCAAAAAACCCTTCTCCCATTCTCGCCGTCTCTCTTCCCCTGCCCCCGAGAGACATCGATAACCATCTCTTGTACTGTTTATAACCTTCCCCCAAAAAATTTCTTCTTTTACTTTTTCATTTTTTTCTTTTTTTTCCCCTCCAAAATTAAAGTGTCAACAAGAGTCGTCTTCTCAGCTGACTCTCTAGGTCATTGCTCTGTTCCCGAATTGTTACACTTTGTACTGCGCGTGTGCCTCCTTTCACAAAATCAATTCTAAACTTTTGGGGCGTATTTGTCAAGGCTTAACCCCCACTCATTCACTTTTTCGACAAATAATTTGTACTGTTTCCCCTTGGAAACTTGTTAAAAATTGAGGGGTATCTAGTTTGTCGCAGCGATATTGAGATTTTGGTGAGGAGATAAATGTCAACGTTTGCTTTTCGAATCTCGTGTGTGCTTCTCTCCAAGTGTGTATTTATCCTTATTACTTTTGATTTTTAAAGGGGGAAAGCCACGAAAACCCGAGAAAAATCAATTTTAAGGAAAAGACTGTGAAAATTGCGGTTTTTCTACGAAAATTTGGTTATTTTTTGCTAGAAATTGGTATTTTTCAGCTAGAAATCGGGTTATTTTCGAGAAATTTAAGCTTAAAATTTTTTTTTTGGTTTCTCCCTAATTTCAAGGTTTTGCTGGAATTTTCTGCTTGAATTTGTTAAATTAACATTTTAAAAATTATTTTCAACAATTTTCAATTTAAAAATTCAGTTTTTCCCCCTTAAAAATCGCTTTTAAACCCCAAATTTTTGGCTAAAAATCATTAATTTTATCAAAAATCAAAAAATAAAAAAATTTCGCTGCGAGACCCAACTCCACATCCGCTTATGCTCCTTTAAAGGTCTCGCCACGAAAACCAATTTATTTTTTATTAATTTTTAAATTTTTAGCGGAAAAAAACAATTTTTGAATTATTTTCCCGCATTTTTCGAAGGAAATCGCTTGTTTTTTCTTGATTTTCTCGGTTTTCATTGAGTTTTAAGTGAAAATCCGTGGTTTTTAAGGAAAAAATGCTATTTTTTGAGATTTTTAGTTGTTTTTTGTATTTTGTTGCATTAAATTCGATCTGTTTTCCACTATTTTTCATTTTCCCAACAATCGGGGGGTTATCATAGATGATCACATGACACTTTTTCTGTTGCCTTCTCTCCTCCTCCTCCTCCTGGGGTTCCCCCCCTTTCGCCCCCACTTATCAGTTGGCATGAGAGGGTTAACCCCTCTCACTTGAAAAGTTAACAACGTTTTCATTTTATTTTTATTCGAATAATGAAGTTTTCGGAGTTTAGTCTGAAGTTCTTATCACTTGGAGAATTTGGCCACGTGTCTCTTTTTGCAACAGTTTTGACCACCTGATGTGTTAGTGATGAGAGGGTGACGTGCGTATCCGCAATTGGAATTATCTATATATTGATTTCTTTTCCTTCTTCAGTACAATCTAATAGTTTTGTAGTCGTCACATGTAGAAGGGCTTCCCTCTCCTTCTCTCTACATGTGATCTTCTTTTAGTACTGTTCTCATGACGTAATGTTCTTCTCTTAAAGGAAAAGAGAGAGAGAGAGAGAGAGAGAGAGAGAGAGAGAGAGAGAGAAAGATGATCGATAACGGTTCTTTGAATTCAACTGATCATGTTTTTGATCAACTTGAAATGAGTCGTCAGCTCTCAGCTTGTTTGTCAGAATTTTTGGTTTCTGATAGTGATCAATAACTTCCCGATGAAAAGTTAAGTGTCAGCTTCTGTTTTTCCCCAATTTTCGGTTTTCCGGTCAGTTTTTGTCATTTTCAGCTGAAATTTCTTGTCAAAAACGGGAAAAATGAGCTAATTCGAGCTATTTCCTTCCGAAAACCCTTAGTAAAGGTGTACTTTCTCCTTTCTATCTGTTAAATGGAGCGCACTTGCATTTAGTTGTTGCTAACTTGTTAGATTTTGGTTTTTCCCTTGATTTTGGAAGCGAATTTTTGATTTTTAACCCAATTTTCATGTTTTTATCATAAATATCTTTTGACCGATTATCTAGCGTTCTAGAAGCCGCCAGAAGCTTTGGAATGGAGCAAAATCAGTTAAAATAGGTAAAAACTACCTGAAAAACCAGTTTAAACCTATAAAATCAGTCTAGAAAGCTTTGAAATTTGAATTTTAGCTTTTTTCTATCCTAAACTCTGGTTTCCAGTCTTATTTTGATAGTTGGTGACTCTTGAGATGAAAAATGAGCAGAACCCCTCATTTTCAAGCAAAAAATGGTCTGAAACCTCCAAGAAACAAGCCTAAACCTCTAAAATTGACCTAAAAACCTCTGAAACTCGACTTTTCCAATGATAAAGTTGATTTTTACGATATTTCTAGCCAAAACGCGGTTTTTCAGCTTCATTTTGAGAGTTGGAAATGCTGAAATTCGATTTTAACATTGAAAATATGGAAAACGCCTTATTTTTAACTCTTAATATCTATTTTGAGCTCAAAATAACCCAGAAAACTAGTTTTCAAGCTTTAAAATCCCGGAAAAATAGACTAAAACTTCTAAAATTAGCCTAGAAACCCTTAAGAACCCTATTTTTAGCGTATTTTTTAGCCTAAAACCCATTTTCCAGACCTATTTTCGCTTCTAGTCAGACTAAAATTGGTTTCTAGCCTAAAAACGGGCAAATTCCCTCATTTTTGAGCTAAAGTCCCCGAAAAAGTCATGAAAAATAGCATAAAATCCTTAAAATCCTCTAAAAAACTAGATTTCTTCATGGAAAAACAGGATTTTTAGCTTATTTTTAGCCTAAAACCCAATTTTCAGTCATATTTTGGCTTCTAATTAACCTAAAATTGGTTTCTGCTCTTAAAATGATCAAAAACACTTATTTTCCCGACTTTTCTAGCAAAAAACTGGATTTGTAGCTTATTTTTAGCCTAAAACCCATTTTTCCGTCTTATTTTGGCATCTACTTGGCCTAAAAATGAGTAAAAACACTCTTTTTCCCGAATTTTCTAGCAAAAAACTCGATTTTTAGCTTATTTCTAGGCTAAAACCCATTTTCTAGTCTCATTCTGACTTCCAGCTACCCTAAAAACTGATTTCTAGCCTATTGTAAGCTAAATTGGAGCCAAAATAATCTATTTTGAGTCAAAAATAACTAGTTTTCCGTTCTTAAAACCCTCATGAAGCCTTAGCATTTGCGCCCCACTGAAAAAAAGAGGGGAACCATTTAAAATTGAATATGACTCGTCGTCTTTTCACCCCTGCACTCTCTCTCTTTTTCCAACTTTTCTCTCTGAAACCAGTCTCTCATCTATTTTCGCCTACTATTTGTTCACATTTTTCTATAAATTGCAACTCGAAGTTGTTTGCTCAATTATTTTTGCTCACAAAGAAAAATCGACAAATGAATTCAGAACATCATCCACAAATGGATCATAATGTAGCGACAACGAGCCGGACGATTCCACGTCTCGCCCGTCTCGCCACCGAACGAATCGCCGAGCTCATCGAATCGGATCAACTTCCCGACTTCAATCATCAATTGGTCGCCTCGTGTAGCAACGATATCTTTGAAGTGTTGAGGCGGAAGAAGAAGTTGTGTCATCGGACGCTCAAGAAAATGTGCACCGCGTCGAGATTTCAAATCAATAAGATTGATTTGATGGGGAATAAGGTCGAAATGGAGGATCTCGAGTTGTGTGCAAATCAGGATTTGGTCTCGTTTCGATTGGGCGATATCGACTATTTTCCCAGTGAGTTTTGTTCATTTTTTGAAGGAAAATTGTTAAATTTGATAATTTTCCCCCTGAAAAGACAATTTTCGACTTGGAATTCTGAGTTTAGCTGAAAATTGGGGTTTTTTGAGCTTTTTTCAAGTTGAAACCTAGATTTTAAGCTGAAAAATTGACTTTTCAAAGGATAAAGAATACATTTTCAAGATGAAAACCCGATTTTTCTGTGAAAAATAGCCATTTTTAAAGAAAAACTTGATTTTTAAACCAAAAAATGGGATTTTCAGTTCAAAATCACTTGGATTTCAACCAGAAAGATTCTTCACTTTTTGACCTGAAAAATCACGTTTTTGTGTTAAAAATGACATTTTTGACGTGAAAATCCACTTTTTGTGCTAAAAATGGCATTCTTACAGCTAAAAATTCAATTTTTATGTGAAAAAAGTGATTTTTTGATTAAAAATGAACTAAAATTCACCAAAAATTGCTAATTTTGAGTCAAAGAATGACCATTTACAGTTGAAAATTATTTAAATTCAGACCTGGAAAAACCTGATTAAACCCCACATTTTAGTCGAAAAAAGTCAATTTTTGACATCAAAAGCTATATTTTTCAGCCAAAATGGCAATTTTTTTATTGAAAATAATGGTTTTTCGTTTAAAATTAGGTTTTTTGACTCGAAAATCACTATTTTCAGAGGAAAACTACCATTTTTGACCTCGAAAACCATATTTTCCAGCTAAAAATAGTGTTTTTTCCAGGAAAACGATTTTTTTTTCCGAAAAAAAGAGAAAAAAGTGGTGTTTTCTGGCCAAAATAGCCATTTTTAAGCCAAAAAATAGGGTTTTAACCGAAAAATCACTATTTCCAGTCAAAATATTCCGAAAAATTACTGTTGTTTGCCTAAAAACCCTTAAAAAAGTCCAAATCTAACCACAAACCTTATTTCCAGACACAAACAAAATCCAAGTGGCCGAAGTGCTCGACACGGCGCTCAACCGAGTCTCCCGTCAACAACTCCGCCATCTCGATCTCTCCGGTCGCCATCGGATCACCTCGAATTGGCCGACGTACGTGGCAAAGAAGTTGCCACGTCTCGAGAGTCTCGCCTTTGCCAATCGATCCACCGCCAACGATACTCTCGCTCAAATCGGCTCGAGTCTCTGCAGTCTTCGATTCTTGGATATCTCGAGCACTTGTGTGACGGATATCTCGTGTATTTCGAGTCTACAAAATCTGGAAGTGTTGATAATGTATAATTTGAATATTCTGAAGGGTGACGTCACGGAAACCCTATCGAATCTGAGGAAACTTCGAGTTTTGGATATATCGAGAAAGGTGAACACGGATTATCTTCAGGAAACCTCTCAAGATGCTCATCTCGATTTGGCTCTGGGGATTTATAATCGATCTGTGGAAGCGATTGAAAGTGGAACGGCGACTCCGTGGGCGGAGCTTCGAGCCATTGATATGTCGGGATTAAGCATCGTTCAGTTTGGCACCGATCGAGCGTTGGCTTTCGTTGAAAAAATCATTGAAGCTCATCCGAAACTCGAACAAATCTCCCTACTTGCCACACCCCTTGACTCATCTCTCATTGAAATTCCAAATAGAAATATCCGTGTGATCAATACCGTATCCCGAAAATCGATTCTTCATGCCCTTTCCCACTACGCTAACCTCGATCGTCCCGCATTTATCACCCACACACTCCATTCGGTCTACTACCAACTTCAATCCGGATATGACAAATTCTCGCAAGAGGAGCTCAAGGAATGCTTGAGATTGGTGTGCATTTCGATGCAACAGGGATTGAGTACGTTGCCTGTGCAGATTGCTGGAAGCGCTTGTTTGTATCATCTTTGCAAGTGAGTTTTTGAGCGATTTCATTAAGAAAAATGGGGAAAAATATGAATTTAGAACTTAAAAATGCTATTTTTGGCATTAAAATCGGATTTTTTTAATAGAAACCGAGGTTTTTCAGTCTAAAAAGTGTTTTCTGACCCTAAAATGGGGGTTTTTAGCCTCAAAATGCGGTTTTTGATCGAAAAAGGCGGTTTTTGACAGAAAAAATGTGATTTTTAGCTCTGAAAATAGGATTTTAAGCTCAAACTAGGTTATTTTAAGCTGGAAATGTCATTTTTGGCCTGAAAAAGTGGTTTTAGTAGAAAAAGAGCGGTTTTTGACTTAAAAATGGGAACTCCAAACGAAAAAGCTGGTTTTTGAGCATAAAAACCTAATTTTAGAGCTGAAAATGGGAGTTTTTGACTAGAAAAACTCATATTTTGCTCTAAAAACACGAATTTTCAGTCTAAAATTGACCTTTTTTACCTGAAAAATCATCGATTTTCGATCCAGATTTCCTCGATTTTTGGATAGAAAACCCCTTTTTTCTCGTTTTTTTTTCACCCAAAAATATCAGTTTTTGGATTAAAAATATGGTTTTTGAATCTAAAACAGTCAATTTTAAATATAAAAATAGACCCTTTTCGACCTTGATTTTCAGCAAAAAATCGCCTTTTTTGGGTCTGAAATTCTCTAATTTTTTGCCTAAAATTGCCCAGTTTTCATCTAAGAATCCTGTTTTTCAGCATAAAAATCTAGCTTTTTTTCTAGAAAAAAATGTAATTTTCAGTCAAAAATCTTCAATTTTCTACCTAAAAACCACTATGTTTCAGTCAAAAATAGCTATTTTTCGCTGAAAAATGGTCAATTTTATGCTAAGAAATGTGGATTTTGAATTCCAGTTTTCTTGTCAAAAAGCCACTTTTCTAGCTTAAAAAACTCAAGTGTAACCCGAAAAATGGCAAAAAAAAGCTGAAAATTCGATTTTGAAGTCAAAATTATCATTTTTTTAAAGCTAAAAATTGGGCTTTTTCATGTAAAAACGCCTAAAAATCACCATTTTTATGATAAAAACATGATTTTAAGTTGAAAAATCAGCTGAAAGCTAGCTTAAAACCTCCCCAAATCAATATTTTCTTGCAGAATGAAAAGAATAAAGCGACTATCAGTAAAAGAAGTGAACAATTGCATCGAACGCTCACTGGACGCCGCCGAAAAGTACCGTAGTATGACACAACTCCAAAAGAACGTCTGGTTAACCATCTGCAATGATTATCTCCTTCATCTCGAGGGAATCGATTTCTATCGAACATGCAAAGTTGCTCTGGATACGATGCTCTTGAATCGAGATGCAAGTGTTGAGAGAATGACAATAGCCATTGTCTCGATAGTGACTCCAAAGATGAGACCATCTGAAGCGAAATCTCTGACTACTGAGACTAAATACGTCTATCATTTAGTCAAAATCATGAATGATTATCTGGAAGCCTACACGAGAGATTATCGATTAGGACACGAAAGAGACAATGATAACGCCCTCTACACTCTGAAATTCACGCTCAGCGCTCTCTGGAACCTGACCGATGAGTGTCCGGCGACGTGCAAAGCGTTTTTGGAGGCTGGCGGTGTCGAAATCGCGTTCAGAATACTCAAAGCATTCGATTATCATGGAAATGTGCAGACGAAGGTGCTTGGAATTTTGAATAATTTGGCTGAGGTCGAGGAGCTTCATTTGGTCCAATTGTGCAAATATGAGTATATTTCTGTGTTGATGTGAGTTTTTTGGGAGTTTGGGAGGGTTACTGTATTAGAAGGGCACCCATGGAATTCGATTTTGAGAGGTTTTTGTGAGAAAAAAAAATGGTTTTTTGATCGGAAAATTGGCTATTTTTAGCTGGAATTTGGAGATTTTTTGGCTTAAAAATCCAGATTTTTACCAGTTAAAGTACAGTAATCCTAAGCTAGGTACAGTAATCCAAAACTAGCTACAGTAATCCTTTCGGGTACAGTAATCCTATTTTTAGTACAGTAGTCTTTTTTGAGATACAGTACTTCAAGGATAGCTATCGTAATCCTATATTTGGTACAGTAATTTTAAACTAGGTACAGTAATCCATTTTTAAATACAGTAACTACAGTAATCCCATGTAAAATACAGTAATCCGATTTCTCTACAGTGATCCTTTATTCGGTACAGTAATCCTTTTGGGTATAGTGATTCGAATTAAAATACAGTAATCCCAAGCTAGCTACAGTAATCTCATATTTCCTACAGTAGTCTTTTTCATGATACCGTATCGAAAGATTGCTATCGTAATCCTATATTTGGTACAGTAGTCTTAAATTAGGTACAGTAATATGTTTCTAAATACAGTAACTGTATTTTTTGTATTATACAGTAACTACAGTAATCATATGTAAAATGCAGTAATCATTTATTCGGTACAGTAATCCTTTTGGGTACAGTGATTCGAAATAAAGTACAGTAATCCCAAGCTAACTACAGTAATCCTATTTTTGGTACAGTAAGCCTTTAGATATAGTGTTTTTGCTAACTACAGTAATCCATCTACAGTAGGCCAGAATCTACAGTAGTCTTGTGGAAATGAAAATCCTTCTAAATTACAGTAGTCCGGTCACATAGCTACAGTAATACCTGACTTTAGTAATCCTCAAATTAAGAAAATAATTTTAAACCTACAGTAACCCTAAAGTTACAGTAATCTAGACTACCGTAATCCACACTCCCCTATTTTCATTGCTCTAACTAAACTTAATTTCTCTTTTCCAGCTCGTGCCTCGACGGTCTCTTCAACGAAGTCGACTCAAAAGGACGATATCGTGAAGTGGAGCGTTCGTACTTCGCCGCCGGAATTCTCGCCAATCTGCTCACGAACACAGACGGATGGGAAAGTGAGAAGCAACGAGAGGATGCGTGCGAGAAGCTTCTCGAACTCATCGAACAATATCCAGTCCTCCCATCGGCCATGGTCTCCTACAAATCGTTCGTTCCGTTCAGTCGGATCGTTCAAGAATCGAAATCGAACGGGGCGATTATGTGGTGTCTGTGGGGAGTTCATCATGTTCTACAGCATCGAGAGAAGAACAATGCACCCACTTTTGATAAGGGGTGAGCTATTGGGGTGCTCTTTTAATAGGGGGAGGCTTAGAGGGAAGGGTTTTGTTTTAAAAACCATTAGATTAGGGGTTTTTGGCTTAGTTTTAAAAAGGAAATGGTTTTTTTTTTAATAGAATGGCGCCCTTTTAATAGGGTCAAGTAAGTTTTGACTTGACTTTTGGGTGAAGGAGTGCCCTTTTAATAGAGGGAGGTACAATTGTTTAGACATAGCCTTTTCGAGTTTGGCATGTTTTTCAGAGGTGCCCTTCTATAAGGGGGAAGCGAATTGGCTTAGGCTTAACCGAAAATGGCTGAAAATAGCTTATCTTAGCTTTTAAAGCTGAGGTACGGTTTTGAGGGGTGCCCTTCTATAAGGGGAAGCGAATTGGCTTAAGTTTAGCTGAAAATGGCTGAAAATAGCTTAGGCTTAACTTTTTTGGTTTTTGTATGATTTTGAAGGGTGCCCCTTTATTAGGGGGTGGTAGAATGGCTTAACTTTTTAGTCCTTAGGTATGGTTTTCAAAGGTGCCCTTCTAATAGGGGGAGGGGGACAAGCTTAGGCTTAGCTAAAAATGGGTCAAAATGGCCTAGACTCATTTTTTCTGGCTTAGGCTTAGCCAAAAATTACTTAGAATCAGATAGACAAGGTTTAGACTTACAAAAATTGCTTAGGATTAACTTTTTAGGTTTTAGGCACGGTTTTGAAGGGTGCCCTTTTAATAGGGGGAGGGGAAAATGGCTTAGGCTCAGAGAAAATAGGAAAAAAAGAAAATAGAAGGCTTGAAATTAAAAAAAAGGCTTAGGCTTAACTGAAAATACCCTAAAATGGCTTAGACTTATTTTTTGTGCTTAATCTTAGCTAAAAATAGCTTAAAATCCCTCAGACTTAACCCCCTGGCTTCAAATCCATTTCACTATATCCCCATCTAACTCAATTAAATTTGCAGTTACATCGAAATGTTCATGGACTCTGGCCTCTCACCAATCGTCGAAGAAATGGCACGTGGCAACTGCCGCCATCTCCACAACATTGACATTCGCGTCGTTCATCTCGCCCGTCAAATCGTCGAAATCGTCTCGTCAGAATCGTTGTCGTCGGGATCGGTGACCCTTGCCGTTCGTCAGAATTGAGCTCATCTACTGGTTTCCCACATTTGAATTTCAATTCCATTGTTTTTGTCCCCCTTTGAAAAACGGGTTTTAAATGTTTGTTTTCCTTCAAAAAATTGCAATCAGATTGCACACCGCCCGTTTTTATGCTCTAACCCTCCCCCCGATTCTCTCTCTCTCATCGTGTCTCATCATCTGTCGTCTTACTGTAATATGTCCGTGTAAATGTGATTAATTTCTGTGAATATTGCATCGGTTGTCCCCCTTTTCCCCCAGTACTAACCGCTCCCTCCTTTCAAATTCCCTCGTTTTTTTCCATTGTGCGGGTATCCTTTTTTCTATCTATGTCCTCCCGCCCTCCTCACTCCTTTTATCACATATCTTCTCCAACGAAATTAGAGTCCAAATCGATTTGTACACTGAAAACTCGTTATACCTTCTTCTCCCCTCCCATTTTTTACTCGGAAATTTTTGACATGTGAAGGTTGTGAATAAACGAATCGACACTAGAATTTTTTTTTTGGATTTTTGGATTTTAATTTCAGGTTTTTCGGAAAAAAATACTCGAAAATTGCTAAGAAATTGGGGAAAAATCGTGTTGTCCACGAGGAGTACACAGATTTTAGCTTAGAATGGAAGTCGGATTTTTGTAGTCCTCATGGACAAGATTTTTTCGAAATTTTGAAAAAGCTCGAAAAAAAGCCCAAATCGACGAAGGAGGCTCTTGTCCACGAGGAGTACACGACGATGGCCTAGAAACCCAAACTATTCCGTGTAGTCCACGTGGACAATATTAGCTTAATTGATGTTGTCCACGAGGACTCCAAAATCCAAAAAACTCTAAAAACCCAGAAAAAAACTTGTCCACGAGGAGTACACGATAGCGACCTAGAATCCCAAACTATTCTGTGTAGTCCACGTGGACAAGTCACTTCTCCACAATTCGGAAAAAAGCTTGAAAAAACCAGAAAAATCAATAAAATGCCGTCTTGTCCACGAGGAGTACACAACGGTGGCCTAAAAATCCACGCTAAATTTTGTAGTCCACGTGGACAAGACCAAGTTC
The DNA here is from genome assembly GCA_963932035.1 of Caenorhabditis wallacei. Taxonomy (NCBI): domain Eukaryota; kingdom Metazoa; phylum Nematoda; class Chromadorea; order Rhabditida; family Rhabditidae; genus Caenorhabditis; species Caenorhabditis wallacei. The sequence goes on from OZ009934.1 coordinate 1,939,045, forward strand.
TTTAAGTTCGGGAAAAAACGCCTAAAATTCGATGAAAAACCATCTTGTCCACGAGGAGTACACGAATATGGCCTAGCTAATCAAAGCTGTTTTTGTAGTCCTCGTGGACAACAATAGCTTATTTGAATTTGTCCACGAGGACTACAAAAACCCCAAAAACTTCAAAAACTCAAAAAAACTTGTCCACGAGGACTACAAAAAGGCATTATCAATAAAGCTGCAAAAAAAACCAAAAAAGAAGGGAGATCATGATTCATTTACAAGAATAATAAATAATGAAAAACGGGAGAAGTGAGAGATATCGAAAATTCAACCAAAGAAATCAAAAGTTAATACAACATAATTCAAAAAAAAGGGGCGGAGCCAAAAACAACTAATCACAAAAAATTATGGCAAATTCAGATTCAACTGTTTCCTTCGTTCCGCCTCCTCCATCTTTTCCTCCTCCACAATATCCGACCGACTTCTGGGCGGAGCCAGATCACTGTATCCCCAATATTGTCCAATCCGTCTTGGATCCTGACCAGGCGGGAAGACATTTCTCGACGTGGATTCCTCTTCCACAACACATTCCTCTTCCATTTTCTCCGACATTTTCTCCACTTCTTCCTCCATTTTTGCTCTCGATTCTCGCTCATTTTCTTCGATTTGCTCGATTTCCTCTAATCGAATCCCAACGATTTCCTTCATTTGAACTGACGGGGCTCCTCGAATCATTCGAAGACAATCTGTCGTTTCTTGTTGAATTGATTGAAGATATTGACGTGTATTGGCGTCTGGATGTGTTGGTGTTAAATGGGGGCGGAGTAATCGAGGAGTGAAGAAATGAGAATAAAGGGAAGAGCCGGGGATTTCATCGCCCATTCTTAATCCCAAGATCACACCGGTTTCCAGTGCCCAACAACGAGCAACGTTTCGGAGGGTGTATCCACCACCGCCTAGGACCAGGAGGGGTTTTTTCAGGTTTTTGACGAATTTGACAGCGCGAGCGTGGCAATTGAAGCTGAAAATTGGGAAAAGTTGGGTACAGTAATCCTAGATTAGCTACAGTAGTATTTTCAGGTACAGTAATGCATTTTAGCTACAGTATTTATAGGTCGCCTATAGTAATCCTTCATTGGGTACAATAATATTTTAGCTACAGTAACCCCAGATTAGGTACAGTAGTCTTCCTAGCTACAGTAATCGATTTAAAGTGCTGTCAGTTTGGGTACTGTAGTCCCTTTAACTATAGTAATCCATTTTTCTACAGTAATTCTGTTTTAGCTACAATAGGTAATTAAGATACAGTAATCTTTTCTAGCTACAGTAATCCTTCATCGGGTACAGAAATATTTTAGGTACAGTAATATTAGATTAGCTACAGTAGGTATTTAAGGTACAGTAAGCTTTTTAAGGTACAGTAATCTACTTTTAAGATACAGTAATCTAGTTCAAGCTACAGTAATCCAGAACCTAGAGTAATTTTTAAAAAGTTTAAAAAAAGCTTAGAAGCTACAGTAGTACTTACAGTAATCTCTAAACTTGGAAAATTAATATTGAAAAGGCTACAGTATTCCTTAAACTGATAAGCTACAGTAATCCCAAAACTACCGTAACCCTATTCGAGTCTACAGTAATCTTTATACTACCGTAATCTTTAAACTCAAAAACTACAGTAATCCTAAAACTACCGTAATCGAGGAACAGCAAATCTACAGTAATCCTAGATATTCTAAAGTCTTGTCTACAGTAACCTTGACATTTTGAAACAGCATACAGTAGCCCTTAAACTACCGTACTCCCAGGGTACAATAATCCAAAATCTTATCTACAGTAATCCCTAGACTACCGTACATCCTAAATAAAATAACTACAGTAATCTTTAAGCTACAGTAAACCTTTAACTAGAAAACCCAAAAGAACTGAAATACAGTAATCCTCCAGCTACCGTACCCCCCAACCAAAAAACTACCGTAACCCAAAGAACTTACGAAAGCGCAAACTGTCCCAATCGATCCTCACAAAGTGAATCGGATCCACATTGCAAAACAATCGCTTCCGGATTAAAATTATCATCAACACTCTGGATAATACTCTCGAATAACGCGAGATAAGGCTCATCTCTAATCCATGCCATTAAAGGGACATTAATCGAGAAATACTTTCCCGGACCAACACCCTTATCCATAATAGATCCGGATCCCGGGAAATATGCTCCGAATCGATGAAATGATACGGTCATGACTCGATCCGAATTGTTAAAAGCTTCCTGGACACCATCTCCATGATGAATATCAATATCAATGTACAGTACTCTTTTATGATATTTCAATAGTTCCAGAATCCCCAAAACTATATCATTGACATAACAGAATCCTGAAGCCTCGGATTTCTTGGCATGATGTAATCCTCCAGGCCAATTAATCACTATATCATTCATCTGATGATTCAATCTCCTTGCTCCTTCCACAGATCCACCCGAATACAGGGTACAGTAATCCCACATCCCGGGAAACACTGGACAATCCTCTCCGATATTAAACTTCCTCATCGTCTCATCTGACATTGAAATCGCCAATTTTGGGGTTACGGTTTGAAGGAAGTTGACATAGTCTTGAGAATGAAAAACGGAGATATCGTCGGCGGTGAGTTTTGGCGATTCCACTACTGTCATGTATTTTGGCATTTCGTAGGAGACGACTAAGTCGTTGCAGACGGCCAAGCGTTGAGGTTTCATTGGGTGCATTTGGCCTGAAAAATTAGAGGCTTGAAATGGTTTTTTTTTTCTAAGTTTTCTTTGATTTTATGTGATTTTTAAAGGAATTAGGACACTTTTTCAGGGAAATTTTGGTTTTTTTTTTGTATTTTTGGATAATTTTTTTTGGAAATTGCGCTTCAAATTAGTTTTTTTTTTAAATCTATTGTAATCGCGCTCTACTGAACCGCAGTATTTTTTCGAGTTTTATTGGCAGCGAGACAGTACAGTAGAGGGCGATTGAATACGTAAACTAAAATCCAGCTGAATCCCTCTAAGATTAAAAAAAATATTTGGCAGTGCGGTAGAGCGCGCCTGCATACTTAATAATTTTTCTTTAAAAAAAAATTAGGGGTTTTTGATGATTTTCAAGCTAAATTTTTTCTATTTTTTCCCGTTTTTCGTTAATTTTCAGCCAATTTCTATCATTTTCCGCAATTTTTCTGACAGTACAGTAGAGCGAGCTTGCATACCTAATTATTTATTCTGTAAAAATCCAAGGGTGTTGATGAATTTTCTCATTTTTTTTCGTGATTTTTAAGCCAAAATGAACCGTTTTTGTTCGTTTTCCGTTAATTTTTCAGCCAATTTTTATCATTTTTCATAATTTTTAAAAATCCAATTTGCACCAACTAAAACTGACAGTGCAGTAGAGCGCGACTGCATACGTAATTATTTATTCTCTAAAATTCCAAGGGGTTTGATGAATTTTCCTATTTTTTTCGTGATTTTTAAGCTAAGTTCAACCGTTTTTCGTCATTTTTTCTTGATTTTTTAATCTTGTTTTTCCCGCTTTTTTTCGTAATTTTCTAGTCAAAATTAGCCATTTTCCCCTAATTTTTCTAGTCAAATTTGCTCATTTTTCGCCCATTTCCATCTTGTTTTAAAACGATTTTTTGTGATTTCCAAGTCAAATTTGACTGTTTTTCTCTAATTTGCCTTGATTTTCAGTCAATTTTCATCATTTTAAGCCTTTTTTCATCATTTTTTATCCTTTAGTTTCCCCAAAATCCTCCCCATATTTACCATAATGAAAATGTCCAACATCTTTATGAAAATAATAAGCGACATTCCTCTTTCTGACATCCACACCATCCGGTTCAATCGGTTCATCGTGTTTATCAAATAGTTTCACCGGTCTTTCCGACATCTTAAAGATCGATATTTATTATAAGTGCGCCCTAAATTTCGCTGCTTACTTTTAATTTTGTTGACTGAGTATTAAATGTAAAAATTTTGAATTTTTAGCTTTTTTTTTTACACGAAATTTTACATTTGATACTCAGTCAATAAAAATTAGCAATTCTACCAAAAAATATGAATTAAAAGTGATTGAAAACCTTAATTTTCTAAAAAAAAAGAACAAAAAAAGAAGGGGAAATCGAGGATTTATTATAGATAGAAGAGTAGTAGTAGTAGGTAAAATTGGCAGAGATATCGATAAAAAAGACAAATAAATAATTTAAAGATAATATTTTCAGACCACGTTTTTCAGCAAAAAATACGACGAAATAGGATTTGAAGATTTTTAAGAAAAAGAGAGAGTTAAAGTAAAAAGAGAGAGATGATGGAAAAGAGAGAGAGAGTGGTAGAGAAACAGAGAAATTAGAGGGAACGACCCGTTTATGTTTCGATTTTGTGTAATTTGAATGGAATTTGAAAATGGAAGAGATGGATTTGGATTTAGAAAGGGAGAAAGGGGGGTTTTAGAGTGGAAAAAGGCTGAAAATCGGTGGTTTTTGGGTGGAAAATGGGATTTTTAGGCTAAAAATGGTCAGAAACCCTATTTTTGAGGCAAAAAAGTCAAAATTATCGGTTTTTGGCACCATAAAACAGGTTTTTAAGCCTAAAAATAGCTGAAAATCTCATTTTTGGAGCCAAAACTGGGTTTCACACTGTTTTGAGATCAAAATAAGGTTTTCAGCCCAAAAAAGTCGAAAAAACTCATTTTTTAGTCTAGAAAAATAGGATTTTAAGCCAAAAAACAGGTAATTTTCACCTTAAATTCCCCATTTTTTGATCCAAAAAAGAACCGAAAAGTCCAAAATTTAGAAACAAAAAATGACTTAAAAGTAGCAATTTCAGCCTTGAAATTCATCAAAAAACCTAGATTTTTAAACCAGAAAAAAACCTAGTTTTTCGAGTAAATCTAGGCATTTTTTGATGATTTTAGAGCAAAAAATGGGGATTTTAGGTCAAAAATTCGTTAAAAATGATCAAAAAACCACATTTTTAGGTAAAAATAGCCAATTCTAGCTCAAAAAACCCCATTTTCCACGTATTTTTCCCTCTAAAACCCCCTAAAACCCCCCCCCCCCCCCCCCCCAAAAATACAAAAAAAAAACGATAAACGAAAAAAAAAACAAATAAATACCGATAATAGTACAAAGTAGACCAAAAAAGAAAAGACCGGTTAAAAAAGAGTAGGAGGAGAGAGTACGATAACTCGAAAAAAAAGTGAAATTTTCAAAAGAAAATGTAATTAAAAGAGATAAAAAAGGAGAGGAAATTGAGGAGGTAATGAGCATTTCAAGAAAAAAAACAGGATTTTTTTTTTGATTTTGAGATGGATTTGAGAGAGAGAGAGAGTCGAGGAGAAATGTTATATAGATTGATTGATAGGATAACAAAAAAAAAAAAAAAAGATTATGCTTCTTCTTCTTCTTCTTCTTTAAAAAGAGAGAAAAAGAGAGCCTAGTTTCCAGCACCCGCTCGAACTGGTGTCGTTTTTTGGACTAGTGGAGATGGTTGACTAGGCAAATGAAGGGAATGGTGACGGGATGGGGTGGCGGTGAATTGAGCCGTTGTGGAGGTGGAAGGCTGAAAATTTGGGATAGATTAAGAGGGTTTAGGGTCAAAAATGATGTTTAAAATCGCTGAAAAAACTTAAAAAATAGTCAAAAAAAGCCATAAAAAGGCCTAATTCTGCAAAAAAAAAATGTCGATATTCATAAAAATAGTTTTCAGAAAGGCCTAAAATAACCTAAAAATAACCTGAAAATAGCCTAAAATGAATATAAAAAAGCATAAAATAGCCCTAAAAAGCTTAAAACTGGACTAAATATAGCTTGAACTAACCTTAAAAATGACCTAAAATATGCCTGAAAATAGGTTAAACTAACCCTGAAAATAGTCTAATAGTGCCTAAAATAGACTAAAATAGCCCTAAAAACAAGCCTAAAAAGCTTAAAATAGCATTAAAAACAAGCCTAAAAAGCTTAAAATAACCCGAAAAAGAACTAAAAAAGCCTACAATTAGCCTTTGAAAGCTAAAAATAACACTAAAATGAAATAAATTCAGCCTAAAAAAGCCTAAAAATAACCCTAAATAGTCCTAAATTACCCTCAAAAAAGCTTAAAATCAGCATGAAAAAGGGATTAAAATAACCCTAAAATAGCTTTAAAAAGCAGAAAATAGCCCTAAAAACTAGCCTAAAAAGCTTAAACTAAGCCTAAAATAGCCCAAAAATAGCTTAGAATAGCACTAAAAATAAGCCAGGAAAAGCTTAAAAATGACTTAAACTAGCCCTAAAAATGGCCTGAAATAGACCATAAAATCGTCTAAAATGACCTAAATTCAGCCTAAAAAAGCCTAAAATTACCCTCAGAAAAGCTTAAAATAAGCCTGTAAAAGGCATTAAAATAACCCTGAAATGGCTTAAAAATGCAGAAAATAACCCTAAAAATAGTCAAAAACGGGTTTAAAAACAGCTTTGAAATTCCCGAAAAATGGGTTGAAATGGCCTAAAAATAAGCATGAAAATATTTTTTAAAAAAGTTAAGTTTAAAAAGGCCTAAATTAACCCTAAATTAACCTAAATTAAGCCGAGAAAAATCCCTACATATAGACCTTAATTAACCATAAAATAGCCTAGATCAACCAAAAACCCGTCCATTTCTAGCTTAAATCAACTATCTCAACAAACCTTTTCCGACGGCGCCGACAACGTGGAAAAATTGAGAATCCTATTAACGGGCGGCACGGGTTTACTCGTCACCGTACTCGGTTTTCTCAACGGCGTCGTCACAAAAGTCGTCGTTGGTGAATCCGGAATCGTCGGAAGTTGAGAAGAGCTACCGGCCATCGAGGAGAGCGATGCTGACGATGGAGCCTGTGACATTGGTTTCTGTTGTTCCTCTTCTGTAGTTGGAGCTTGATGGAGTTCTGAGAGGAGTTGAGAGAGGGCATGGGAACTTTCGAGACGGGATAGGGCAAGCCAGCAGAGATGCGATTCGTGGCGTCGTAGTTTTCTGGAAAAAAGAAAGTTGGAAGGGAAGGGAGAGGGGGACTAGTTTTTGGAAATGGGGGATTTCTAGGCCATCTGCGTAGGGACTAGTTTTCACTAGCTAGGGTTTTCTAGGCCAGGAGGACTAGTTTTCTTAATTTCTAGGCCAGGATCTTAAATTGGGGGGACTAGTTTTTGCTATTTTATACTTTTCTAAGCCATCCAGATGGACTAGTTTTCCAGTCTTTCGTGTCCTAGGCCACCAAAACGAGGGACTAGTTTTTCAATAATAGGGATTTCTAGGCCATTCAAACCAATTTATTCGGCCATTTAGAGTAAGTTAAGCCTATAATTATCTAATTTCGGTCCTGGCCTAACTTTTGCAATTCTTAGGCCATGAAACCTTGAGGGACTAGTTTTTCCAGTTTTTGGGATTCTAGACCATGGACTAGTTTTTTCTTTTATTTTAAGGATTTCTCGGCCATCCAAAACGATTTCTTAGGCCATTTAAAGTAGGTTAGGCCTAGAAATATCTAATTTCGGTCATGGCCTAACTTTTTCTCAATTTCTAGGCCATCAAACCTTGGGGACTAGTTTCTCCGTTTTTTTGGGATCCTAGGCCATGGACTAGTTTTCTTTAAATAAGGATTTCTAGGCCATTTGGACAGTTTTTCCTATTCTGGCCTAACTTTTTGCGATTTCTAGGCCACCAAAAAACCCAAAAAACTCACTGTCTTCCATCAGCCGAATATCTCGCCAAATTCCTTAAAATCAAACAACTCGTCAACCTGATACTCTTCGTCACCGGTCCCTCTGCCTCATCCGTCAATTCTCTCGATAAGAAATTGAATGCGTGTCTTCTGATGGCGTCGAAAGCGGCGTTTTTCGCGTATCCCGGATGATTATTCATATCTCTAGCTGCCACGTCAGCCCTCGTAACTCCACGTGGCACGATTCCACCTTCTCGACGACGTTGAGCCGATGCTTTGAGTTGTGTCTCATTACAATGAGTATCCTGGATATGAGTGATGAGGGACCATCGATTCCTTGGCGTTGGATCCGAGCAACCATTCCATCGACAAAGGACTCGAAGCTCCTCTGCCACGTGTTCTTCTGATAAATGTTTAAGGACGTGAGATGGAGATGAATAGCACTTTGAACAACAATCCCAATCACACATATAATCCGTTGGCTGCGAGGAAACCGGCACGAATCGTTTTTCTACCGTAACCTGGGGTACTGTAGTTGGCTCCGCCTCCTCTTTCAAACCATTCACTCCGTTTATCTTCTCGAGATCTCCGTTACAAGCGGCGGCAACTGCGACGATATGCGCCGCCCGACTCGCTACCGTATCCTTCTTTGGCTTATGGTTCCCGTTGCAAATGATTCCGTTGATGGGTTTTTCGTCGATTTTTAGGTTGGGTTCGATGTCGTTCTGGAAGAAAATTGGGATAGATTATGGGGAGCGTTTTAGAGTTTTTTAGCTTAAAAAACTCAATTTTTAGGCTAAAAATAGTGTTTTTAGAAGGATTTGTGGTTAAAAACCGGTTTTTTCAGCTCAAAATGTCAGTTTTAGGCCGCTTTCGGCTCAAAATTGCAGCATTTTCTATGAAAAAACATCATTTTTTGACGATTTTCAGCTGAAAATAGGTCGATTTTGGGTTTTTTTTTTCTAGGTTTTTATAGCAATTTTAGCAGAATTTGGTTAATTTCAGCTCAAAATTTCCGGTTTTTCAGAGGATTTTCAGTCAAAAAACACCATTTTCAGACGATTTTTTAAGCTAAATTTTGCCAATTTTGACACAAAAAAGCTACTTTTTGATAAATTTTGGTCGTAAAAGGTCATTTTCAGCTCAAATTTGTCATATTTTGATGATTTTTGGCTTAAAACTCTAGAAAATTCTACTAAAATTAAGCAACTTTGAACTCAAAATTTCAGAAATTCTTAGTGAATTTTCAGTCAAAAAGCCGTCATTTTCAGACGATTTTTCAGCTAAAAATAGGTTAATTTTAGTCGAAAAACGTCATTTTTCATGAATTTTAAGTCAAAATTCGGTCATTTTCAGCTAAAAATAAGCGCATTAAATAGACCGATTTTGATGATTTTTGGCTCAAAATTTCAGTAATTTCTACTAAAATTAGACAATTTTCAGTCCTCTTTTTCAGCTGAATTTTTCGATATCGAAAACAGTAATTTTTGTCAAAAATCCTTTTTTTTTGTGGAAAATTCTGCCTAAAAATGCTCTTTTCATTGATTTTAAGCGAAAAACTTAATTTTACAGTAACTAAAAATCTTCGTTTTTAGCCAGAAAGCCCTATTTTCAGTCATTTTTCAGCCAAAAACCGTCTTTTTTCTGCCAAAAACCGTCTATTTTTTCACTAATTTTCCACCATTTCTAACCATTTTTTCTCAAAAAAAAAAAAACCACCACCTAGTGATCTACAGTAACCCAAAAGTGACCAAAACCAAGGAAAAAAGCATCTAATCTAAAAAACCAAAAAAAAGAAGCACACACCACAAACTGATCCCGAATCTCGATAGAAACCTCCTCATTTTGATTCGAATCACTATTCTCATCGAACAATTTGGCTGCTTGAATCGGTTCCTGACATACTTCAATCGTTCCATTCGTCACTATCTTTTTCTAAATGAATAATGAAAAATAGGCTATTTTTTACTAAGAAATCATGCAAAAATCATGCAGAAACTTCTAGAAAAAAAGGCGAAAAAGGGGCGTGGCTTACCTCAGAGAAATCCTTTTTCAAATCCACCTCATTTGATGAACCATCGTCTTCTGATGAGGAAGCGTCGCTGAAAATGATGAAATTTTAGATAAAGATTGGCAGTTTTAACTGAAATTAGTCATTTTTAGAGCGTTTAGTCAACTTTCAAACAAAAAAAAAAAAAGATTTTTGCTTAAAATTCGTGATTTTTGGAGCGTTTTTTCAGTGAAAACAGCATTTTTAAGGTTTTTTTTCGTCTAGAAAATATAATTTTTCTTTTTTTAAATGAGAGTAAAGCTAATTTTTTTGAAGGTGAAAGTTTGTCATTTTAAGGAATTTATTCAGGGGAGAGTCACTTTCAGATAAAAAAAAATAGTCATTTCCTGGTGATTTTCAGCTCAAAAACCTCAAAATTTAAGTCATTTTTAGATCATTTCCAGCTCAAAAATTGCTCTTTTTTTGGATAGAAAAAGCCGATTTTTAGTCATTTTTTGCTTAAAAATAGTCATTTTTGAGTGATTTTTATCTCAAAAAATGGGAATTCCAGTTATTTTTTCATTAAAAACAGTCAATTTTTAGCCTTCATTTGCTCGTTTCGACTGAAAAACCATAATTTTAGACTATTATTAGTCTATTTCAGGCAATTTCCAGCTCAAAAATAGCTCTTTTTTTGACAAGAAAATGCCAATTTTAAAGCTATTTTTCGCAAATAAATTGTAGTTTTTTGAAGGTTTTTAGACGAAAAAATCTCAAAACTTAGTCATTTTCTTTAAAAAAGCCAACTTTCAGTCAATTTTTGAGTTTTTTGTATCGAAAACTGCCAATTTTCAGGAATTTTAATCCAAAAAATTCAGAAAAATCAGCTTGTTTTATGGAAATTTTAGGTTCAAAAAAGCTTATTTTCTAGTATAAAATCGGGTTGAAAACCAGGGGAATTTTAGATCATTTTAAGGCAAAAAAACCGGGGAAAAGGTTATTTTCCTTAAAAAAAAAATTATTTTTCAGATTTTTCAATGAAAAATCCAAGAAAAAGGCATTTCTAGTGGTTTTTTCGATTTTTATAGAAAAAATAAGTAAAAACTCACCCCTCATTTCCATTAACCATCACCCCATTCTCCACCGTTTTCTTCTCCTCCGGCTCCGACGTCAACATCTTCTTCATCAACGGATGCGCATCGGCCGTCGACGTACTACACACACTAGACGGTGCCAGCCGATGAGGTCTCACTAATCTCATCCCTTGAGCAACTATCATCACTCCATTATCCGCCATTCGAAATACCACATCCGGATACAAATTCTTCATCACTCCACTAAACATTGCCAAACTTCCACTCATCGAATGATGATGATTCCTCAAATCATCCACATAAACCGCATACAAATCCCCGCGTGCCGTACAAATAGAGGGCTCGAACACCAAATTTTTCTTGATCCATTCCGAAGTGAGCATCTCCAATCGCTTCTCCTCCTCTGTTTGCGCTGGATTGGAAGCTGGGATGATAGGTCGTACAGTAAGATTCCTCCTGGAACTGTTCCCATTAGAATACATCGCTGGCGCGGGGATAGTCGTCGGTGACGGTGGGACTTCTCGATGCAAATTCTCCCGTTGAACTTGTTGAAGTGCCAGATTATTCTGAATCACTTGCCGGACAGTCATCGGCGGTGGAGCTTGCGGCCTTTGAAATTGCACCGGATGAACCGGTTGTTGAGGTGGCTGACTAAAACTCGGTTGATACTCCACAACCTTCATTCCAGCTAATCCAGCCGGTCCAAAAGACACCGCTTCCAGTGTAGCCATTGAGATAAGCTGTTGAATAGCTTTAGGCGATTCCGAGATCAAATCGCATGCGGTATCACCCATTTCAGAGATTTGATAGAGACATTCAAGGGTATAGACACACATCATAATATCCTTGACCCCAACTATTTCAAAGATATGGGCAATGGTCTCTGATTTAAGCCAATCGCAAATGATCGCCTCATTCCCCTCGAATCCACATAGCCCCGTTAGGATTTCCATTGACCTGACCAATTTAAACTTGTCCAAACTGAAAATTCCATCGGTTATTAGTCGAAGAATGGCGTGTTGAGAGATATAGACGAGCGTTTTGTCGGCTAGATCGATATCCGTCGCAAGATTACTGAGAGCGTCCATAGCCGCAACGTAAAGAGGAGACCATCGACACGATGCGCACATTATCAGAAATTTCATCACTGGCCACGTTTTGACGATTGTCACACGGTTTGCCGGCTCGAAAGACAGATTTCGAATGATAGTTGAGACTTGATTCAACCTCCAACACCTCGGATCTTTGACATTAAACGTTTCGGAGACCCCTGTGAAGAAATCGTCGTCTTCTGATGACTCAATATATTCCGATTCGATTTCTTTGTCGAGAAAACGGATGAGAATGTCCAAGGGGACACCGGAAGAGGCCCAGAAGCGACGGTAGTTGTGACGGGTGGTTTTTCTCCAATCGTCTCCGAGTTCTCGCATTGTTTTGTCTTCTTCTGCAAAGAAATTGGGGTTTTAAGGGTGAAAATCGTATTTTTTGCTGAAAAATGATTTTAAAATGGTCCAAAGGAGTTTTTAGGGTAGAAAATCCAGTTTTTTTTTCATGAAAATTGGTCTAAAAACCCCCAAAAAAGTGGTTTTCGAGTCAAAACTATTTAGAAATGACCACAATTTTTAATAAATTGTAAAAATTCAAAAATAATGAAATTATAAGGGGTTAGGACACGTTTAAAGTGATTTAGCCAGGAAAAACACGTTTTTCAGTTTAAAATCGTATTTTTTCATTATTTTTATCGTAAAACTGAGGGTTTTGCCCGATTTTTAAACCAAAACCTCTATTAAAAGGGCAGTGCCTTTCTTAAAGGGGTTTGAAAATTACTCCAATCTGGATGTGCTCTTCTAATAGAGGAAACTGAAAATGGACTTGCAGGTGCTCTTTTAAAAAAGGTAAAGGATGCCCTTATATTAGAGGTCGCTTCCTCTGCCCTTTTAATAAAGGTCAACGGGTGCCCTTATATTAGAGGTTTCTGATATTTTCACTGTTTTTTTAAAATTAGATTCTAGAGCTCTTCAAAAAGGGATGCCCTTCTAATAGAGGTTCAGGTCCTGAGTACTCTTAAAATGAAGGTTTTTGGCTGCTCTTCTATTAGAGGTAATTTCTTGGGAGATGTTTGAATGGTGCTCTTCTAATAGAGGCCTCGGCTCCAAATTCTTCAGAAAAAAATGCCCTTCTAATAGAGGTTTCTGCTATTTTCCCTGTTTTTCAGGTCTGGAGCTCCTTAAAAAAATAGGTGCCCTTCTAAAAGAGGTCTAAAGGTGCTTTTCTATTAAAGGTTTCAGATGCCCTTGTAATAGAGGTAATTTCATTGATTTTCAAGATCTAGGGCTCTTCAAAAAGAGGCGCCCTTTTAATAGAGGTCCCGGATCCAATTTCTTTGGTCAGGTGCCCTTCTAATAGAGGTTTCTGCTATTTTTTTCTGTTTTTCAGGTCCTGGGGCTCCCCAAAAGCGGTGCCCTTCTAAAAAAGGTTCTAAGCTTCAGTTTCTTTTGAATAGTGCTCTTTTATTAGAGGTTTTTAGCTGTTTTTCAGGTCCTGAGGCTCCCCAAAATGAGGTCTAAAGGAGCCCTTCTAATAGAGGTAACAAAAAAACTCACCATCATAAACCCCGGTATGAGCAACCAATAAGGTCAACAACGTTGGCGCATGACATATCCTCAACTGTTTAGGACCCGCATGCGACAATAACATCGATACATTCATCGCAAAATCCACCTCATTCGGTAGTCCCGACATCAATGATTTGGCAAGTCTCGCGTAATCCGGATCCGTAATAATTTGGCCACGTTCATCGCGTGGCGGTTGTTCCGGATGCATTCGATTATAACTAATCGGACAATCATTTGTGGCGAAGAATGATGTAGCATTCCTTCCACGACTCCTCGACATCTCATTATCAACATAATCATCAACATCACCAATCGTTTCCACTTGTTCAAATTTCGATAAATACCTCATATAAATAATTTTGATCGCATGGTCCCCGCAAACGATATCGTCTCGACACCCGAACATCTCAGCGATATCTGACCATTTATCACAGGCGGCAACTTTCTGCCAACCGCCCAATGCCATTACGGTATCATAGAGTCTGTAGAGATTCACTTCGACACCCTGGACATGGGGAAGTCTTAAAGGCGCGTTCCATCTTCTTTTATAAAACATTCGAAGGCTATTATAGAATTCGGAGGCTTTTCGTTGCTTCTCCGGTGGATCGGTTAGTGTGTCGATGTAGACTTCTAATTCCGATTTTCGTTTTCGACTCTCCATTTTTTAAGGATTTCAGGGGGGTTGAGAGGTCTGAAATTATTGATTTTTTTGTTAAAAAAAAAGAGTTTTTTCGATTTTTTAAAGAAAAATAGGAGAGCGAGATCAAATAAACATAAAAGGAAGGAAGATGAACCATATTGTGACGTTTTTAAGGGTGAAAAGTCTAAAAATAGTGGTTTTTCTCATAAAAAATGGAGAAAAACGGGAAAAATCGGTTTTTTTTCCAGGGTTTTTCCTGTAAAAACCGTTGAAAAATGGATTTTTAACCTGGAAATCAATAATTTTTGATTTAGATTTTGAAAAAAGTAAGCCAAAACCCCCATTTTTAAGGGATTGAAACAGTGAAAATAGAGATTTCGGTGGTAAAATCTATGAAAAATGAGGTTTCAACTTAGAAAAATGGAAATTTTAACGAAAAATCTGACTTTTTTCAGTTAAAAATCGATAATTTTTACCTGAAACTGACCAAATTCCACCAAAAAACGAGCTAATATGAACAGATTTTTAACAGGAAAATGCAGGAAAACAAGGTTTTTTTGAACGAAAAAATTCAAATTTTCTTATTAAAAACCGCCGATTTTAACCAAAATTCTGTGGTTTTCAATGAAGATTTTATCTTTTTGAAGGGAAAAATAAGTTTTTTCATTAGAAAATCAGGTTTTTAAGTTAAAAATTCAATTTTTATTGAAAAAAATCGATTTTTTCAGTTAAAAATCAAGTTTTTCATTGAAAATCCACGATTTTAAACGAAAAAAACGGTATTTTAATAGGAAATGTGTGGTTTTTAGTGAAAATCGAGGGTTTGAATAAAAATTCAGGGTTTTTGGGGTTAAAATGGCTATTTTAAAGCGGAAATGAGGTATTTTTAACGAATAATTGGGGTTTTCAGATTAAAAATAGATTTTAAAGCGAAAATTGACCATTTTCTGTTGAAATTTGTGGTTTTTGAATGAAATTTTGAGTTTTAAACTAGAAAATAACTAGAAAATAAGTTTTTCAACACAAAAAACTCAATTTCGTTTGAAAAAATCGGATTTTTACAGAAAAATCGATCTTTCCCGAATAAAATCACTAATTTCCCCCAAATTTCAGGGTTTCCGCACCGAATTTTGTCCAAAAATCACCAAAATCAATTTGAAAAAAAAAATAACCGAATTTCAGTGAATTCAGCTTGAAACCGCCAAGTAAAATAGCAAAAAAACCCAGATTTTAAGTCAAATTTCCCCAAAACCCCCAAAAAATTGGTTTTCTATAGAGAGAAATTGTCTATTTAGAATCAGGAAATGAGATATTTCCTGCTTTCCAAATACTTTTTTTTTGGACAAAATAACCACAGAAAATTAGCTTTTTATCGATTATTCCAAAAGTCGTCCTATCGTGCCGAAATCGTGCTTTTAACCATGCTAAAGCCGTGCCCTAGCCTTGCCGAACCCGTGCCCCTCACTAGGAGGTCCCCTAACAATTTCAATAATTTTTTTTCTTTTTTTAAAAATGGGGCGAGAGACGCAGACAAATCCGGCGGGAGATTTGAAACTTTGCCCCCTCCCCCCGGTCCCCAGGCCACGCCCCCTTTTAGCTAGACCGTTTTTTTGTGGAAGAAAGGGGGGAGGAGGAGGGGAAGAAAATTCGAACAGATAGGAAAAGAAGGGGGGAAGAGAAGCGAGAGAATTATTTGAACGTGTGCGTGCCTTTTCTCTAAGAGAGAGAGAAAGAAAGAGAGAGAGAGAGAGAGAGAGAGAGAGAGAGAAAGAGAGAGAGAGAGAGAGAGAGAGAGAGAGAGAGAGAGAGAGAGAGAGAGAGAGAGAGAGAGGTCCTGATACTGAAGGCGCGCGTAAACTACCGCCAAATTCAAATACCTTCCCTTCCTCTCTCTCTCATTTTCTCTCTCCCATCGAAAAATGAGGTTACGAGCGATGCGTGCGTGCGTCGCGGTCTTTGGTTGTGTGTGTGTGTGTTAGTGAGTGCTGTGTGTGCGTGCTGTGTGCGCCCCTCACATTGATCGACGAGACAGCCGGCCGTTGTGGTCATTGTGTGTGTCTCTCTCTCTTCTCTCTTCACCAATGTCAACGAGTAAATGCGCTCTAATGCGACGACGGAAAATGTCGAACATCTGTCTCCTTATTTGGGGCTAATATTTGAATGGGAATTGGAGCGTTTTAGGGTTTATGGCGGGGATTTGAATAGGAAAAATAGCGGGTTTTAGGGTTTTAGAGGGGAAATTTCGGTTTTTTAGGATGTTTTTAGGTGAATTTTGGAGGAAATTTGATAGAAATTACTGGTTTTTTGGGCAAAAATGAGTTTTTTGGTGTTTTTTGGCGATTTTTCGAGAAGATTTGATAGAAATTACTGGTTTTTTCGGGAAAAATCGAGTATTTTCTGTGTTTTTTGGAGATTATTTGAGGAAATTTAATAGAAATCAATGGTTTTTTTGGAGAATTTTCGATTTTCAAAGGATTTTTTGAACAGAAAATGCATTTTTAAAGCTGGAAATGAAATTTAAAATTTTAAAAATTCGAAAAAAAAAGAAAAATTAACTTTTTAGGTAAGATTTTCAGTTTTTTTCTGAAAAAACCCTGTATTTTCAACATTTTTCTGCTATTTAAAGCTTGAATAAAACCAATTTTTAACCATTTTTCTATTTAAAAATTAATTTTTCCCTTTAAATCTGACGATTTTTGCTAGGAAAAACCCCCAAAATATCGCTTGAAACCGTTAAAAATAAAAAAATTGATTTAAAAAAAAATTAAAAATTAGTGTGGATTTACGGTAAACAACGCGAAACAGCGGGATTTCGGAGTGTCGTAGTGCGGAGCTTCGTAGTTAAAAGGGCCATTCAAACAAGGATAATAACTCGGTTCCCATAAGAGATATCGAAAAATTTTCAACTAATGAAATGTTCCTTTTAACAAGCTCTACATTTCTTTAGTTGACAACTTTTTTGTATCTCTAATGGGAATCGAGATAAACCGAAAATAAACAAAATTTACATTAAAACTTTATTATTTCTGCGCTTAGCGCCATGTTAAAACTATCACACATCAAAAAAAAAAATTAATCACTATCCCGAACACGACTCAATGGAACCATTTCCGTCGCTTTCCCATTTTCTCCATTCATCACCTTCTTACTATCGAACAGCAGCTCGTCGAGCTTGTTAAACGGTTTTTCGAATGCCAATGAGAAGAAGAATGCGACGATGTAAGAGGAAATGACGGCTTCTACTGTGTATCGAATCTGGAAGAAGTTTTGTGGCCTAAGAAGTTCAAAAAAGGCAGAGAAAAGGAGAAATATTGCGAGATTTAAGAGGGTACCAAGTTTAAAACACCTATAACTTCTTTCCGGTTGAAGCTATCGAAAAATTGTTAACTACAAAATTGCTCAGCATAAAATTTTACGTATTTTGTTAGTTGGCAACTTTTTGATAGCTTCAACCACAAGCGAGTTATACTAGCTTAAACTAAACTACACTTTAAATACTTATAACTCGGCTCCCGTTACAGCTATCAAAAAACTTTCAACTAACAAAACGTTCAAAATTCTAAGTTCTACAACTCTTTAGTCAGCCATTTTTTGCTATCTCCCCTCCCAACAAAGTTACACCTAAAAAAAACTAACCATATGGAGGAAAGTGGTGAAATGGAATGGTTGTGGTCGACTTAAATTATAAATCTGCAGCATAATCGGATGGAGGAGGTAGGCACAGAAAGTGATTTTGGATAACGGAACAAAGAATCTCCATGATAAAATGGTGTCGACAGGACCGCCGTTTCCCGTAGTACACGCGAAAACGACCCATCCAATAGCTAGGGCGTAGGCGGGGGTTCCGAAGATTGTGTAGAGGATCTGGAATAAATGTTTGTAACTCGGTTGTGGTGAGAGATAGGAAAAAATTGTCAATTAGTGAAATGTAGAGCATAAAAATTTGTACATTTTGTTAGTTGGAAGATTTTTGATAGCGTTTAAACTAAGCGAGATACAGGCGTTCAAAGTTTAGTACCGCCGGAGGCTCTCTGTCTGTGCTCTCTAAGGGGGCGCCCAACTTTAAGCGCTTATATCTCGCTTAGGAAAAGAGCTATCAAAAAGCTTTCAACTAATGAAATACGGAGAATTTTATGGTTAACAATTCACTAGTTGACTACTTTTCGATAGCTTTCACGAAAGCTGAGATAAACGTGCTTAAAGTTATATATAACTTTTAACTTTAAACCTTTGTATCTCGCTTAGTTTCAAAGCTATCAAAAAGTTGTCAACTAACAAAATATAGCCCTTATTAGGAGCAATATTTCATTAGTTGGCAACTTTTTGATAGCTCTTACGGGAAGCGAGATACAAGCGCTCAAAGTTAAGTACCGCCGGAGAGAGACGCAGAGAAAGCGCTGAGGCGCTCTCTAGGGAGGCGCCCAACTTTAAGCGCTTATATCTCGCTTAGGAAAAGAGCTATCAAAAAACTTTTAACTAATGAAAAATGCAGAATTTTAAGTTGAACAATTCACTAGTTGACAATTTTTTGTTATCTCTAAAACTAGCCAAGTTATTCACAATTATCCATGCTTACCTCCCACGGCTTGGAAATATCTCCAGTTTTCGCGAACCAAAACAGCCCAAAGACGGCGTACAACCCTAGAATCGTGGATACAGTCCATCCAATCCACACTGTCTTTCTCTCAAGCTTAATCCTCAAATCTTTCTGCTCCCGGGCGGTCCACGCATTCAAAAGATAAGCAACAACTACTCCGACAATGAATGGGGTACATCTGATATAAGGGCGAACGTAGACATCATTCCAGTAGTCGTTTAGTTGATAAACTCTGAAATACCTCTTTTAGAAGGGCACCCTATTATAAGGGCCTAAGAGAAAGCTTACAAATATCTTTTTTTAATAGAAGGGCACCCTATCTCTCTATTATAAGGGCACTCTAAGGGAAATCTTACATTTGAAGTTTAGCAGTGAGCAATGGTGCAGGTGGATAACCCTTGACCTGAGTGATAACCAGACGGATTAGGGAGGAAAGAGCGATGAGTCCCGTGGAGAGACCGAGTCCAACTTTCATTCCAAATTTCAAAAAGACAATGACTAGAAGTGGCATGAGGAAGACGTGGAATTGCATGTCGTTGGCTAGATACCATGTCCAGCCCATGCACTGAAAAAAAGGGATGAGTATTTTTTGAAGACTTGTAACTCGGCTGCTGGTAGAGATATCAAAAATAGTTAACTAATGAAATATAGCTCATAATAAGGGCTACATTTTGTTAGTTAACAACTTTTTAATAGCTCTAATGGGAACGGAGTTATGAGCGTTTGAAGTGGCGCGCCGAAAAAAGACGGAGGGAAATAGCGAGGCTAGGCTGTCTGCGTCTCTAGCCTACATCTCCTTTGCTATGAGAGTTATTGTTGTGTCCTTATCAGGTGTAAGTAACACGGTCTTTACTGAACTACTAATTTATTGTAGGAATCAATAAAGAGGATAATAGGGGTAGAGCTTTCGCTAGTGAGGCTACTCGCTCGGTGGGTAAAACGGGAACTGACTTATGCGGCAAGGGAACGAGAGGGTGAGAGAGAAAAACAATAACAACTTGCCGCCTCGTTAATTATACAAATGATCTACTGATAGAAAAAGAGGTAGATCAAAATCTTTGTGTGTCTAGAAACATGACCACACAACACCTCCCCATGTTAAGAGAGAAACTTGGTTGATCAGACCTTAACCATAAATGCACCAGAGATCATTCAACAATACAGTTGATGAACACTCACTTGGATATCTGGAAGTGCACAACGGCAAAAAACTTTAAGGTGTAACACCTCGATCGAACTGGTCGGTACCAGACATCTTGGAACCTTTCGAGTCCTTCCATAAACAAGCTTAGCTTTCTCTGGATACTATAATTGGTTACTTAACGATAAACTAATGATCAGAACAAAAGGGAAAAACCGGGGTACAAATATAATGGGGACAATCAACAAAATACAATAAATAATCGATAGAAAGGATAAAATTTATATGTAAATCTAGTTGCCACGAATTGGGTCGAATCTGATGACAGCCTTCCTCTGACGACTTGAAACTCGAGTCGGTCCTGTAGACTTCGTAGTAGTTCTTGAATTCTTTGAAGAACCGCGTAAACCCGGTTGTTGCGATAGAGCAACTGAAGAAGATGGCACAAGCCTTTTTGGTGACACTTGAGCCCTCGCCGGAGCCTCAACTGTATCATTTGGAACTACACTGACTGGCAGTTCGAACACGTCACACATAGTGGAAGTCCACTCATGTTCTTTGACTTCATCCAATCTTCTTTTCAATTGGTTGGCATGAACAACTCTTTTTCGTCCATCAGCCAAGCTGACGACGTACACCACACGTCCTTGTGTCTGGTCTACCTTACCTGGTAACCAAGACCAAATGTTACGATCAAACACTTTAGCGTATACGGACTCTCCGATAGCAAAGCGTTTATCCTTCGTACCGTGGTGTCTATCAAATTGATCTTTCATTGAATGCTTCTCAGAATATTCATTTTGATAATTGAGTTGCGGCATCAAGAGAGACATTCTCGTTCTGAGACGTCTTCCAAGATGTGCTTCAGCCGGTGTCAAACCTCCAAGAGCGTTGGACGGTGATGACCTGTAGTGGAGCAGAAATTGTGACAGAGTTTCACTGCTGACACTTCCCTCCCCTTTTAACTTTTTCAAACCTCTTTTCAGTGTATCCACAAACCTTTCGGCTTGACCATTGGATTGAGGATGAAAAGCAGGTGAACGCATGTGCACGATTCCAAATTCTCGGCACATCGTCTCAAATTCCTTCGACACAAACTGTGTTCCATTATCGGAAACCAGTGTCTCCGGATAACCATGCTGACTGAACATATCTTTCAAAGTTCTGACAGTAGATGGTCCCGATATCGATTTCACTATGGATACTTCCGCCCACTTTGACTTAGCGTCAACAGCGACAAGATAGTACTGTCCGTTTACTGGACCTGCATAGTCGACATGGACTCTTTGCCAAACACGCTCCGGTGTCTTCCATGGCTCCAACGGTACCTTTCGTGGAGTCTTTCCATGAATCTGGCATGTAGTGCAAGCAGCCACTACTTTCTCAACGTCGTCATCCATTCCTGGCCAGTAGACGAACGCCCTTGCAAGTTGCTTCATCCTGACCATTCCTGGATGACCTTCATGCAACTGCTTCAACACAGCTTTCCGCAGTGTTTGTGGAATTACCACGCGATCTGCCATCATAAGACAGTTTTGAACAACTGACAATGAAAGCTTGATAGAGCTGAACCTTTTCAACTTCTCATCAACTTTCTTTGGCCACATTCCTCGAGATACATACTTCAAAACTTCTTTCAAAGTCTTGCTTTTCTGTGTCTCTTCTTGAATGTCTTTTACTCGAATCGGCAGCTTTCTTATAGCCGAATACAATGTCTCTTCCACGTCAGCCTCTACTTGAGCAATGACAATATCTTCATCCTCAATTGGCGTCTGCTGAATCATTCGTGACAAAGCGTCAGCTTGTCCGAAGTCATCTGTCTTCACATATTCGATCGTGAAATCGTATGCGAGAAGAATTGTGGACCATCTTACGAGACGATTCTGCGAGTGTACTGGGATTCCCTTCTTGCTTCCAAAAATGGACAACAACGGTTTATGATCCGTACGGAGCAGGAACTTGCGTCCGAACAGATACTTGTGGAATCGCTTTACAGCGAAGATCAGTCCAAGCCCTTCTTTTTCAATCTGAGAATAGTTCTTCTCAGCTGAATTCAAAGAACGAGCGGCATGCGCAATCGGTTTTTCGGTTCCATCTGGAAACCGATGACTGATTACAGCCCCAATACCGTAATCGCATGCATCTGCAGCGACGACGATCGGAATCTTGGCGTCATAATGAGTGAGATTCAGATCAGAAGACAGAATATCTTTCAGCTTTTGAAAAGCGTCAGCTTCCCTCTTTGTCCATATCCACTCAATATCTTTCATCAGAAGTTTGTCCAACGGACCACGAAGAGATTTCATGTTTGGAATAAACGCACTATAGTACGTCATCATTCCCATGAAACTACGAAGCTCCTTCTGATTTTTCGGTTCGCACATTCCTTTTATTGGTTGAACCTTGCTTTCATCTGGTCTTCTACCATCCTTGTCGATGATAAATCCCAGAAATTTGATCTTCTTCTCGAGAAACTTGCATTTTTCGAGTTTCACTCTGAACCCATATTCAGAGATTCTTTTGAACAACTCATTCAAGTTGTCAGTATGTTCTTTTTCTGTACGACCTACAATGATGATATCATCTAGGTATGCCGTAACACCGGTCAGTCCAGCTATCATTTTATCCATGATCCTCTGGAACACCATTGGTGCTGTCTTGGCGCCAAACACTAAACGTTGGTACTCGTACAGACCTCGATGTGTGTTTATGGTAAACAGATGTTTTGACTCGTCAGCCAATTCAATCTGCAAATAGGCATCCTTAAGATCCACTGTCGAGAAGTATTTTCCCCCATTCAAGGTAGCGAAAACATCTTCAGGAGTTGGAATAGGATGGTCTTCATCTACAAGAGCATCATTTAGACCTGTCTTGAGATCGACACAGACACGAATGTCTCCTTCCGCTTTCTTCACACACACCAAAGGTGCCGCCCACGCACTGTGGTTCACCTTCTTTAGAACTTCCAGACTTTCCAGTCTATCCAATTCTTTTTCAACCGCTTCTAAAGCTCCATATGGCACTGGACGCTTCGGTTTAAACACTGGTGTAGAGTTCGGTTTGACTGTCAACACCGCCTTCTCTTTCGTACACCTACCAAGTCCTTCTCGAAACACTTCAGGAAACTTTTTCTTCAATTCACTCCGAATTGTATCTGTGTTTGAATGTGTCAATGAATTGACCATCATTCCCATATGGTAAGACATTTCACTAGATTGCTCAATCCAGTCTAACCCTAACAGATTTCCGTGTTCGCGGACGTACACATAACCAGATCCTTCAGATCCTTTCAATGTGAAACTGACTAAGGCTCTCCCTAGCAGCTTGAGTTCATTTCCGCTAGCAGATCTGACCTTTGCAGGAATCTTCTCTAGTTTTGGTTTACCCATTCTCTCATAATCTTTTCTGCCAACAAGTGTGACATCAGAGCCAGTGTCTAGCTGGAACTCTATCAGTTCATTATTCACTTTTGCAGACACATACTGTCGGACGGAGTTTACTTCCAAATCTTCTGAAGAAGCACCTTCCACGCATACTACGTGTTGAGTCTTCTTTGATCTTTTGGATTTGCAGAATTTGGACAAATGTCCTTCTCTCTGACAATTGTAACACTTCGATGCTTTCTGGGAACAGTCTGGCTTTTTATGGCCTGACTTTCCACAGTTCCAACAAGTATCTGTATGAGACTTCTCTCCTTTAGTCTGGTTCTTGGCGTTCTTTTTGCCAAATTTTGTGTGCAGCGCCTTTACTGTCGGCTCAGACTTTTCCATTTCCTGAGATACACTGTTCACCCTCAACAACTTTTGCCATTCAGCACAAAGATCATTGATTTTAGGGGTTCCGCCCTTCTCCCATAATTGCTCCACATATTTGATGAAATATGTTCGTACTTTCTGGTCTGTATTTGCATCCAGACCTCGAAGCCAGAAGAAGACTTTCCAGCCATCCGCATCAATCTTATCCAAGGATGCAGCTTCACACAACGAATTTACTCTATTCGTGTATTCGACTGGGGAATCACCGTCGCGTACAATGTTAATGCAAGCGTACCGGTGAGAGAACAGACTCTTTTTGATATCGAACATTTCTTTTAAAATGTCGACTGTATCTTTGTATTCAATCTCAGTGAACACTTTTGGACATATTCTCTGGGAATACTGTTCAAAAACCTCGTCAGACAGCTTACTGATAAGCAGAGACACCATGCTCTTGTCCTCCAAGTCTTTGCCTTCCACTGTGATTGTCGTCCCATGACGAGCATACCATTTGGAAAAAGTCTTTTCAGTTTCCAAATCAAATTGGAACACTGTGATCCGACTACTGATATCATTAATCAGTTGTGTTTGCGTTAGTTTTGGAACACCCGTAGCTCCACCAGTAGGGACCTGGGGGTTTACTGGGGCGGCTACTTGTCCCGCTTTGATTGCCTCGGTGATCGCCTGGACTGATTGGTTCTGGTTTTCGCCCTGCTTAGCTAAGAGCTGTTGCATAGCGGCTAACACCTGTACCAACTGTTGGTCCACGGTCGCCATTTTTCTCAAAACACTGTCAATTTACTGGGACTACCAGTTGACAAGACGTGAGAAAATCACCGGCACACTACTAATAATCGATACTTGGGGACTTCCCAAAATACGACTATCACCAGACTAAACTAAAATCGCTTGAGGACTTCTCTCGCGAAATTAAGTTCGAGTACTGATCGCCAATGTTGTGTCCTTATCAGGTGTAAGTAACACGGTCTTTACTGAACTACTAATTTATTGTAGGAATCAATAAAGAGGATAATAGGGGTAGAGCTTTCGCTAGTGAGGCTACTCGCTCGGTGGGTAAAACGGGAACTGACTTATGCGGCAAGGGAACGAGAGGGTGAGAGAGAAAAACAATAACAACTTGCCGCCTCGTTAATTATACAAATGATCTACTGATAGAAAAAGAGGTAGATCAAAATCTTTGTGTGTCTAGAAACATGACCACACAACAGTTATCAAAAAACTTTCAATTGGTAAAATGTAGCTTATATCAAACTGAAAATATAGTTAGTTGACCACTTTTTGATTACTGTACTGGGAATCGAGATAAAAGCGTTTGAAGTTGCTCTATCTAGCTTCTTCCTAACTTAAACGGCTTCTAGCTCGCTTCTCGTTAAAGATAGCAAAAAGTTGATAACTAATGAAATATTACCTATAACAAGGGATATATTTTGTTAGTTGGAAGTTTTTTAATAGCTTTTGGGGCAATCGAGATATAAGAGCTCAAAGTTTGGGGCCCCCGAGGCGGGCGCTAGCCTCCCTGCTTTCTCTCCCTAACTTCAAACCTTTGTATCTCAGCTAGTGTTAAAGCTATCAAAAACCTTTCAACTAATGAAATGTAGACCATCTTAAGCTTAATATTTTGTTAGTTGACAACTTTTGGATATCTCTCAAACTAAGCGAGATATAAGCGCTTGAAGTTAAGCACCCCCTCTCAGGCGCGCTCTAGCCTCCCCCCTCTGTCTTTTTAACTTTGAACCCCTGTATCTCGGCTAGATTAAGAGCTATCAGAAAACGTTCAACTAATAAAATGTGGACCATAATAAGTTTGATATTTTGTTAGTTGACCCTTTTTTGGTAGCTTTTAAGTCAAGCGAGATATAAGCGTTCAAAGTTAGGCAGCCCCGAGGCGGGCGCTAGCCTCCCGCCTTTCTCTCCCTAACTTTGAGCCGCTGTATCTCGGCTAGTTCAAGAGCTATCAAAAAACTTTCAACTAATAAAATGTGCGACTTTTCCTGCTCTACATTTCCTTAGTTAACAATTTTTCCCCATCTCCACTCCCAACTGAGATACCTTCCTTTAAACAACATGCGTAACTTACACATTCCTGATCCTGCAATAAAAAATTATTCAAATACAGGAAATTCGTCCACCACGCAATTCGACATCCTTGTTTCTCAATAGGCCTCCAAAACGGGCCATTTGAAATGTAGCTGAATAAAGTGACATCGAATAGCATGACAACTGCATAAGTCGGCGTAATTCGTACGTATCTCTTATAATAATACATCGGCCATGTCACCCAATTGAACGCGCTTAGCTTTGGCGGATGGGCGGGGTCAGCTTTCATGGTCCGTTTGAAAAACGAGAATGCAGCTAGCATACCACTGTAACTTTATTATAAGGGCATGGGTCCCTAATATAAGGGCACCCACCTTAAAAAGAAGAATGAGTCAACTGCGAGAGGAGCTTGGACAATGATTTGAGTATGGAATTGTTTCGGGAAATTGATTAGAGTTGGGACCAAGTTATCGGTGGTTAAACTGGTGCCAATGTAATAATATGTGTGGCCTAAGATTATCCAACACATGCTTAGAAACCGTACTCCATGCAAGGAATTAATCTCTCGGTCGTTTTTTTTAGACTGAACAATTTCATTTCCGTTGGTGTAGAGCGAGTAGGCGAGGATGAACTTGATAAAAGAGTCTGGAAGAATGCCGATGGCCTAAGAAAATTCTAGGCCACTCACGATTAAAAGCAGGGTTGTTTTCGGCTTCCTCTGGGTTCTTATTGACGATTAACAGGTCGTAGAGGGTTCCGAAGATGACTAGGACGATGGTCGCGATTAGGAGGTATCTGAAAAGGGGTATAACTTGGTGGGGGTGAGAGATAGAAAGAAATGATATGTTAAGGAATTGTAGAGCTTAAAATTTTGCACATTTTGTTAGTTGATGGTTTTTTGATAGCTTTAAGGGGAAGCGAGTTATAAGCGTTTGAAGTTGCGCGCCGCTTTAGAAGCCACTTTAGCGACGCGCAACTTCAAACGGTTGTATCTCGCTTGTGGTTACAGCTATCAAAAAAGTGTCAACTAACAAAATGTGGAGAATTTAAAGCTCTACAATTCTCTAGTTGACAACTTTTTGCTATCTCTAAAACCAAAAAAGATATGACCATTTTTTAAAACTCACAACGCCGCCATTGCCAATTTATTCTGACTCATTGCATCCGAATAAGATTCAGCACGACACTCCACATCAACATTGCAAACTGATTGGGTGCCAACAGCGCCTTCCGCTGCTCGGATAGCTGGAAATTGGAAGTTAGGGATTGTTAGGGAGAGAGAGAAAGAGACGCAGAGAGCGTAGTTGTCTGCGTCTCTCTGGGGCTTAACTTCAATTGCTTATATGTCGCTTCTCGTGAGAGCTATCAAAAAATTGTCAACTAAGGAAATGTGCAGTTTTTTATGCTGATCATTTTTGCAGTTGACCACTTTTTGGTATCTTTGACGACAAGCGAGATATAAGCGTTTCAAGGAGACAAAGGTAGCGCGTCTATCTGTCTGCGCTCTCTTAAACTTCAAATACATGTATCTCACTTTTTGTTAAAGCTATCAAAAAACTGTCAACTAACAAAATGTGCAGTTTTTTATGCTCTACATTTCATTAGTTGACCACTTTTTGATATCTCTAACCAGAACGAAGATATAAACGTTTTAAAATACCCACCAAAATTCAACATCTTCTTCACATCATGATTAGTACATGTATTCGGCATACAAACTCCAAACTTCAAAACGGGGAAAAGATCGAAACAGGAGCCGTCATCAGTCACATTTTGCACATTTTTCTCGCTGAAATTTCAGATTTTAGGTCATTTTTTAACAATTTTCTTAAAAATACTCACTAACAATGGCGATCCGGTGCCCCTGACATCATGTTTCCGAAATATACCAATGGATTATCCCTTTCGTAAGCGTCAATGGTAGCTAAGCAGTATTTTCCCTTCCATTTTTGGCTGGAATTAGCTTTCTTGTGAACTCCTCGAGGACAACTTTTTAATTTTATTTTTTCGAAAATTTGAAATTTCAAAAAAAAAAAAATTAGTTTTCAAAAATCCTAAAATTTTATTTTTCCATTAAATGCAGCTTAAAATTCTGATCATTTTTGTCTCTTGAACCATATCTTAAAAACCACGTTAAACCGAGAAAAACTCAAAAAACCGGTGGTGGCAGAGTTTTCCGGCGGCCACCTAATCTAGGTGGTTTTTGGCCATTTTGAGGGGTTAAACTTGATTTTTAAGGGTTGCGCCAGGAGAAAAAGTTGCTCAGAATTGAAAACTGCATCGGATAAGCTATTTAAACAAAGATTTTTGGAGAAAAAAAAAAATTTCCTAAAAAATCGAAAAAAATTTTTTTCGAAAATCCCCGGATTTTATTAGCTTATCCGATGCAGTTTTCAATTCTGAGCAACTTTTTCTCTTGACGCAACCCTTAAAAATCTAGTTTAACCCCTCAAAAAGCCCGAAAAGCCCCCAGATTAGATGGCCGCCAGAAAACTCGGCCACCACTGGTTTTTCTCGTTTTTCTCGGTTTAACGTGATTTTCAAAAAATGGTTTAAGAGACAAAAATGATCAGAATTTTAAGCTGCATCTAATGGGAAAATAAAATTTCCATTTTTCAAAAAAAAAAAAAAAGAACTCACCCTTGCGCATTCTTAACCACATCAATTTTTCGACAAGTGCTCCATGATCCAACCCATAAATTATTTCCACTCATAATCCCAGCGGGGACCTTACCCATAGCATCAAAAACATTAAAAATCCAGTGTCTCTCGCTTTTTTTCTGTTGGAACAGTGGGGTACATTTGCAGTCGGAGCAATTTTTGTGCTCTTCGACGTGGGTGGCGTATTCGACGCCGGTCCAGGCTAGGTGCATCATGTCACCGACGCAAGCTGAAGTTTTGTGTTTGTTGGGGTGCCGAAAAGGTGCCGAAAATGGACCCAAAAAGGATTAGGCTGTAACTCCCTTCAAAATCAATATTTTTAGACGATCAAGGAGTGGCTCTCGACGAGATCTACACACTGAGCCACTTTTCAAAGTGATTGGCTTAGTTTAAGCTAAGTTACACGGCTTAGAATACCCAGAAATCTTGAAAAGGCAAGTTTAAGCCGTCTAAATTAGTTTAGACTTAACTAAACAATCTGAAAGTTAGTCAGTCGTGTAGAGCTCGTTGAGAGCTATTATTTTCATTTTTTGATCGTCTAGAAATCTTAATTTTAGAAGGAGTTATAGTTTTTTCAGTTTTCGGCACCCCTTCGGCACATTTTTGGCACACTTTAGGATCTATAAGGCCCAGAAAGTTACTAGGATCAGGTACACACTTCCAGCACACTTCCGGCACACTTCCGGCACGACTAACCCATAGAAATATCGAAAGTCTTCAACTTCTCGACCATCTCCACCGCATACTTCATCATTTCCAAATTACCCTCCTCGGCACCATCCTTATAAGCCTCAGCATAATTAAAAAAGTGTCGGAAAAAATCCAAATCCAGAATTAGCTGAGCATCGGAATCAGACATATATCTGGAGAAAACGGATCCCATTGCCTTGGTATCCGTCTCATCATAATCCAATTCTTTGCTGGAGAAGAGAGATCCATCGTATTTATAACTGGATTTTGAGTTGGATATGGTGATGGCTGGAAGAAAAGGGGCACAGTAGGTGCTACATTCCTTAATTTGACAATTTTCAAAACCTAAGTTCACAAAGTTCACTAGAGCTAGCGTTAACTGACTATGGGGTTTTAAAATTGTCATATCTCCCTTCCCAAAAAAGTTATCAAAAAGTGGTCAACTACAAAGTTGTTAAGTATAACAAACTGCACATTTTCGTAATTGAAAGTTTTTTGATAGCTCTAACCGGAAGCGAGATACAAGCGCTTAAAGTTAAGGACCCCTTGAAAAGTGGGGGAGAGAGAGAGGGCGCAGACAGTTAGAGCACTCTAGCCGCCGCGCTTTCTCTGCGTCTCGCTCCAACTTTGAACTCCTGTAACTTGGCTAATTTTAGAGATATAACTAGTTTCAGATGATTTTTTATTAAAAATGCTTTGAAATTATGAAAAATGAGCTTTAATTGCTAACTTTATTAAACCTGCTATATCTCGCTTCTCTGCAGAGCTATCAAAAAGTGATCAACTACAAAGTTGTTCAGCATAAAAAACTGCACATTTCATTAGTTGAAAGTTTTTTTTCTATCTTTAACGGGAAGCGAGATACAAGCGTTCAAAGTTAGGCACCCCCGAAGGGAGCGCGCAGACACTCTAGCCTCCCCGCTTTCTCTGCGTCTCCCATTAACTTTGAACGCCTGTATCTCGCTTAGTTTAAGAGATATTAAAAAGTTGTCAACTAATGAAATATTCAGTTTAACAAGCTCTACATTTTGTTAGTTGATCACTTTTTTCTAGCTGTAACGGGAACCGAGATAAAATTTTTTCTAGCTGTAACGGGAACCGAGATAATAATAATTGAGTTTAAAAGTTAACACTTGTAACTATTGTATAATAAATCATGTTTTTCATGATTTCTAGCAATTCAAAAACCAATAAAAAACAAAAACAATATTTTTCTTAACTCACATGACACAAGAATCAAAATAAACAGATGCCATCGCATCCGACCCATTTGATGTCTGAAACTCTCACTTTTAGAAGACAATGAAAAAAAACTTTTTTTTGAAAAAGGAAAATGAACAGATTAAAATCGAGAAAAAAGAGACGAAAAAGTGTCAATCATTGTCGGCTTTTTTCTGCTCGCTTTTTGATAGTTTTTGGGTTGGTGATAAGGAATTAGGTAGACATTGGACTGGTTACGAAAAGGGCAACATTTTTCTTTAGGAAGAGGAAGAATGAGGTTAGCCAGGCTTAAAAATGGAAATGGAAATGAGAACTGAAAACAAGAAATCAATAAATATCGAAATATTTCGAGAAATTTCTAGAAAAAAAAATTTCGAAAAAATAATCACCTAATTTAGGTGGTTTTTGGCTGTTTTGAGGGGTTAAACTTGATTTTTAAGGGTTCCACCAAGAGAAAAAGTTGCTCAGAATTAAAATCTGCATCGGATGGAAAAATACAATTTTAATATTTTTGAAAAAAAAACTCGAAAAAAAAAATCAAAAATTTTTTTTCCAAAATCCCCTGATTTTTTTAGCTTATCCGAAGCAGTTCATAATTCTGAGCAACTTTTTCTCTTGGTGCAACCCTTCAAAATCAAGTTTAACCCCTCAAAATGGCCGAAAACCACCTAGATTAGATGGCCGACGGAAAACTCGGCCACCACCGGGTTTTCGCGTTTTTCTCGCTTCAACGGGGGTTTTAAGATATGGTTCAAGAGACAAAAATGATCAGAATTTTAAGCTGAATCCGATGAAAAAATAAAATTTGGAAATTTACTCAAAAAAATTTCTTTAAAAAATAAAAAAAAATTGTTTTCAAAATCCCCTGATTTTATTAGCCTGTCCGATGCAGTTTTTAATTCTGAGCAACTTTTTCTCTCGGTGCAAACCTTAAAAATCAAGTTTAACCCCTCAAAACGGCCAAAAACCACTTGGATAAGGTGGCCGCCGGAAAACTCGGCCACCACCGGTTTTTTGCATTTTTCTCGGTTTAACGTGGTTTTCAAAGGATGATTTAAGAGACAAAAATGATCAGAATTTTAAGCTGCATCTAATGGAAAAATAAAATTTTAAGTTTTTTGAAAAAAAAATTTCAAGATTTTTGGAAACTTTTTTTAATGGAAATTTCCCAATGAAAGTTGTCCTCGAGGAGTACAAAACCAATACAGCAATTCCAGAAAATTCTAATTTCTTCCACAAAAAAGTGAAAAAAGTGAGAAAAGGTGACAACCGAGTGTTGTGATGATGACTAATTGGTATGTCCTTGTTCTCGGTCTTCTCTTTTGTTTTTCTCTAAATCTCTCACTCTCTCCGCATTTCCGTTCAATGATAGAATCAGGCGGACACTTACGCGATGACCGTTTTTTTTATTGGATTAATCGGTAGTGTTCAAGTAGTGTGAAAGAAGGAGAGAGGGAGAGGGGAGAGACGCAGAGAAGAGAGCGTCTAGATGTCTGCGCTCTCTCTAAAACTTCAAACGCCTGTAACTCGCTTAGTTTAAGAGCTATCAAAAAGTTGTCAATTAGTGAAATGTGCAATTTAACACGCTCTATATTTTGTTAGTTGACAACTTTTTTGTATCTTTCCTGCGAACCGAGATATAAGCGTTTTAAGGAGACGCAGAGAATTGAATTGTCTGCGCCCTATCTTTAAACGCTTATAACTCGCTTCCTGTTAAAGCTATCAAAAAGGTGTCAATTAACAAAATATTGCTTATAACTTTTTCTAAATTTTGTTAGTTGACAACTTTTTGCTATCTCTACTCTAAACCGAGATATTCCTTTTTTAAAATTTTTTTTCCTATTTATTATCATTAAAATATCACAAAAACCACTAAAAAACCGGTTTTCATTGAAATTCTACGAGAAAAAGTGCAAAGAAAAAATGGAACTTGACGTATTGCAACAGTAATTGGAAGAGAAAGGTGTGATTGTGATTGATAAGGAATAGTGAAAGATTGGAGACGCAGACACAAAAGTGGTTGTGATGGAACTGTCAATTTGAGTGTAATTGGTTTAGGGGAGAATGTGATGGAGATTTTGAAGGGGAAATTGATTTTGCAGGTTTCAGGGAACTTTATGTTGAAATGGTTACACCTTTTTGGTGTTAGAGGTACATCGTCAATGTCAACTAAACTTCAAACACATTTATCTTTGCTCACAGTAACGCTATAAAAAAATAATCAACTAATAAAATGTAGAGCTTGTTAAACTAAACATTTTCTTAGTTGACAACTTTTTGATGGCTCTCAAACTAAGCGAGATATGAGC
This sequence comes from Caenorhabditis wallacei, assembly GCA_963932035.1. NCBI lineage: Eukaryota > Metazoa > Nematoda > Chromadorea > Rhabditida > Rhabditidae > Caenorhabditis > Caenorhabditis wallacei. The sequence continues at coordinate 1,971,489 of OZ009934.1, forward strand.
GCTTAAAGTTAGGAACCCCTAGAAAAGTGGGGGAGAGAGCGCAGATAGTTAGAGTACTCTAACCTTTTTTCTTTGTCTGCGCCTCTTTTCTAACTTAGAACGCCTGTAAATTGCTTAATTTGAAAATATCAAGAAGTCGGGAGCCTAACCTAGATTGAGAGACGCAGAGAAAGGCAAAGGCTAGAGTGTCTAACTGTCTGCGCTCTTTCTTCCCCGCTTTTCAAGGGGTACGCAACTTCAAACGTCTGTAACTCGCTTAGTTTAAGAGATATCAAAAAGTTTGTAACAATTTGATGTGTTGTAAAAAGTTTTCAGCAATCTTAATTAGATATTTTTAGCACAGGTGGAAGCTTCAGACAATTACAAACGCCTTTTCCCAAGAAATGAATCATTATCATAGTCTGCTTGATCTTAAAATGCACACACTTCACTTGATTCGAACGTCATATTTTCTTGGAGTCTAAGTCCATCTAAAAATATATTTAATTTTCCAGATCATTTCGCTTCCTCATTTTCTTTGAATTCTTCTCGAAGAAACCGGAAGAAGCCTTCTAATATTTTGGAAATGTTCTATGAAAACTACTAAAGAAGCCCCCCCGAATCCGTCTCCCCGCCCTCTTTTAGTCGACGTTTTATTCCTCTCCTTACGAAATTTAAATCCTTCATTTCCTAGCCGGATTGACAAATTAGTGTGCTCTTCCCTTTCCGTGATTCACTGAGAATTGCTTGGAATTCTTAAATTTTTCATTCTTGTACGTTTTTTGTTGGGTTGTTATTTTGATCTGTTTATATTTTAAGGGATAACTCTAGAACCGTTAGAGATAGCAGAAAATTGTCAATTAGCAAGTTGTAGAGCTTGTTAAACTGCGTATTTCATTAGTTGACAGTTTTTTGATAGCTCTTAAACTAAGCGAGTTACAAGCGTTTGAAGTTGCGTACCCCTAGAAAAGCGGGGGAGAGAGAGCGCAGACAGTTAGAGTACTCTAGCCTCGCGGTTTCTCTGCGTCTCTCACTTTCCTTAATTTTGCAATTTTTAGGTAGCTCTAAAACTGAGGAATTTACGGGCATTCGAAGTTTGGAGAGAGACGCAGAGAAGGCTAGAGTACTCTAGCTGTCTGGGCGCTCTTCTTTCTAGGGGTACGTAACTTCAAACGCTTATAACTTCGTTCCTGATAAAGCTATCAAAAAGTTGTCAACTAATGAATTGTGCAGTTTAACAAGCTCTACATTTTATTAGTTGATCACTTTTTGATAGCTTCACTGGGAAGGGAGATATAGCAGTTTTAATAAGGCTCCCTCTCCCTCCCCCCTTAATCATTTCATCTTATTATTCTCATATTAAAAAAAAAAGTGCGTGGTAGTAACCGCTCTGACTCACAAAACACGAAAAAAACGTTCCCTTTTTTAATCCTAGCTTCCCATGGGGGTTTAAGATCTAAAGGGTACGAGCGTGGGCGATGATTCGTAATATTGTAAGTGTGCTCCATTGGAAATGTCAGCGGTACGTCATCTCAAAAAATGGGTGGGTCCTAAGGAGGCTAAGCTTAAAATACAGATTTTGTTAAAAATTGTTTTCGACCAGGGAAGTAGCTAAGCGAAGGTAATCTAGCCAGACTAGCTGAGCTTGCCAACTCCCAACCATGCCCTTCTAATAGAGGTGTCACGCAGTTAAGAAAGCTAAGCTAAAAAGATGAAGTTGCTAACCTACGCTATCTCGAAGTGGCGTTCTAAGTAGCGTCAATCCTAAGCTAGATAGTCTAAGTCAGCCAAACTGGCTAACCTAGCTTCCTTAGCTATCTTAGCTAACATAGCTAACCTAGCTAGCCCCGCCAAGCTAGCTAACTCCCAGCCATGCCCTTCTAATAAAGGTACCTGGCCCCGCAAAGCCAAGCCCACCCCCTTTGACCAGATCGGAAAGTTCCAGACACCAAAAATTTTCTATTTCAAGAAATCCCATTTTTTCTATTGATAAACGAAGCCCGCCGGTTCCACTAAACAAATAATTTTCGAACATTGATTCCCATTTTTCTTGAATACCCACCTAATTTTTTGTGGATTTTTCCATAAGAAAAATGACGTGTCAAAAAACAAAAAAAGCGGCATCCTTTTCAATTTCTCTCTCTCTTTCTCTCTCTCTCTCTTTTTCTACGTCTTTCAACTGAATAGACGCCAAAAATATATATAATGAGTAAGTCGGGCGAGATGGGTTGAAGGAGATTAGGAGGTGTGCGTAAATCTTTCAAGAATAGTCACTTTTTCAATTTGCACATTCATCTATCCCCTTTCGAGAGATTTCTTCCTTATTTCGAGCGAAAGTGCACGCATTCTTTGTTTTTGTTCGTTTTTTTAGATTCTGGAAATTTATAAAAAGTTCATTTAAAGCTGCTCTAATTCAGGGGTATATCTCGATTGTGGTCAGAGATAGCAAAAAGTTGTCAACTAATTAAATGTAGAGCAGGAAAAACTGCACATTTTGTTAGTTGACAACTTTTTGATGTCGTTAACAACAAGTGAGATATAAGGGTTTAAAGTTGGGTATCCCTGGAAAAGTGGGGAGAGAGCGTAGAGAGTTAGAGTACTCTAGCCTCCCCGCTTTCTCTGCGCATCTAACTCTATTTTGAGCTTAAAATGTTTTGATATCTCTAAAAGCAAATTTCAAGCTTTTTAAGTTAGAAAAGAGACGCAGAGAAAGGGGGAAGCTAGAGTACTCTAACTGTCTTGACTCTCTCCCCTCTTTCAAAGGGCGCGCAACTTCCAACGCTCATAACTCGCTTGATTTTAGAGATATCAAAAAGTTGTCAACTAATGAATTGTGTAGTTTTTAAAGCTGAACAACTTTGTAATTGACTACTTTTTTATATCTTTAAAGGGGGCCGAGATAAATAGGGTTAAACATAGACAATATTTGAGAAATGCCATTCTTTTATGAAAAAGTGATATTTAAGGCTGAAAAATCACAATTTTAAAGCTTAAAACTGATATTTTTAAGCTGAAAATTAGTTTTTTTTTCAATTGAAAATTTGAATTTCAACTTTTTCATGGTTTTAGAGCGAAAAATCGTATCCCACCGCCTTAAATAAGATGTACAGCCTCAAAACAGGGATTTTACGGTTTTTAGGCATTAAAAATCGGTTTCTCAATATAAAAATTGCTGAAAAAAGCTTAGAATTAGTGAAAAAAAAGAGGTTTCAAGAATAAACTGACTTTTGAAAAAAAAAATTTTTTCGATTTTTTTCCAATTTTTTATTGCTGAATTAACCCAATATCAGGGTTTTCAAACCCCTTAAAAAAACAATTTCCGACCTAAAAATCGCTATTTTCTACCTTTTTCTCTAGTCTAAAAATATCCTCCCCATGCCCTTCTATTAAAGCCAAACCTATTTTTATCCCAATTCATCCAACTTCCAAAAAAGACTAAGAACCATCTCCAATACGTAATTCCTCTTCTTTTCATTAGATCATCACAGGTTTCTCACGCCTTCTTTTTTTCTCCCTTTTCTCAAGAGTGTGTGTGGATCTGAATACCCCTCCTCCTCCCCTCTCTTTCTATTCATTAGAAAAAAAAAATAATATTTTCACCCCACTGATTCAGGTATATTCAACACAAGATCCAACGATGTTGGTTTTGAAGATTGTGGTTTTGTTGGTGGCGGCTAACGTTGTCGTTGGGTTTACGGTAGGTACTTTAGGCAAAGGATTGGCGCAGGCTTAGGGTTACTTAGGCTAGATTAGCTTATGCTAAAAGATACAATTTGGTTCAGCTTAGGCTGTTTAAGGTAAGCCTAAGCTTCTTTTCGGCCAGGCTTATCTTAGGCTAGCACATATTTCAGGGTAGGTTTAGGCTAGGCTTAATTTAGGCTTAACTTAGGCTTAACTTAGTCTTAACTTAGGCTTAACTCTAAGCCAAAAGTTCAGGCCCAACCTCGGCTTAAACTTATTTCAGACTTAGGCTTAAAATTAAAAATTGGAAGGCCCTGAAGCTTAACTTAGGCCAAGCTTAAATCAAGCTTGAGCTCAATTAAGATTCAGGCTTAACCTAAGATTAGGCTAAATTTAGGCCTTACTTAAACTCACGCTTAATTAAGATTTAGGCTTAACTTAAACTGATTAGACTAAGCCTAATTTAGGCTAGCTTAGGCTTAATTCAGGCCGCTCTCCAAAAAAAAAAAATTCCAGATGTCATCTTCCCATCTCCAAACTGCTCCCTACCGCGCTCTTCGAGTCATTAATCGAGGTACCTTCCTCCTAATTAACCATGCCCTTCTAATAAAGCAATTTTCAGAAATCGCCAAACGATCGCTATCCCATTTCAATCAGTACGCCGGATTGGACACTCTCGGCGGAATGGGGTTGGGGAAGAGAGGCGACGTGGATCAGGCGGGGGAGAAACGGGCGTTGAGCACTTTTGATTCGTTGGGAGGTAAGATCTTGAGATAGGGGGGTGCCCTTGTGTTAGGGGTTTACTGTATCGTAAGTAGAAAGGCTACAGTAACCCTTTACAGTAGTTAGAAGGTACAGTAATCTTTAAAACTATCTTTAGCTCTACCTAGCTTGTCCCTAACTATCTTTAGCTACAGTAACCCTTAACTACAGTACTAGATCAAAGTACCTACTACACTAATCCCAGACTACAAACTACTATCATTTTAATACTACTCGAAACTACTAATCCCCTTAACCGATCACTGATATAATATATTCACATCACCATTCTATTTATAGGAATGGGACTCGGTAAACGATCATCGCCATCAATGATCTATGTGAAACGTGCCGGACATCAACTACCATCATTGGATACTTTGGCTGGAATGGGATTTGGAAGGCGATGATTTTTTGGATGGGAGGAGGAAGATGGCTTATTCATTTCATTTTTTGAACTTTCGAACTCTGACAAAAACTATAATTGAATCGACTTGCTTTAATGAAGATGCTCCTTGTTTGAATGTTTTTTGGGGGTACTGTAGGCTTAGTAGCTAGTCTAGCTAAGCTATAGGTTACAGTACTTTAAGCTACAGTTACCATAAGCTACAGTACTTTAGGCTGCTTTTAAGAAAATTGTCCACGAGGACTACACAATCTAAATTCGTTTTTTCCCTGATTCAAGCGGTTTAGAGTGATTTTCAAGGGCTGCGTCAAGAGAAAAAGTTGCTCAGGGTACAAAAATACATCGATCTTTGTTTTTAAAAATTTATTTTTCGAAAAAAAAATTGTCCACGAGGAGTACAAAAATCTGATTTTTTAAAAAGCCCCTAATTTTTATGAAAATGCTCAGAATAGTTGTTCTAAGCTATTCCAGGCTCTAAAAAATGCTAAACTTCTAAAAAAAATTTGAAAAATTATGTCCACGAGGAGTACACAACCTAAATTCCGTTTTTCCTTGATTTAAGCGGTTTAGAGTGATTTTCAAGGGTTGGTCCAAGAGAAAAAGTTGCTCAGAATCAAAAAATACATCGATCTAGCTAATAAAATTTCCAATTTTCGAGAAAAAATTTGTCCACGAGGAGTCCAAAAAGTCATTTTTTTCAACTTTTGTTAAAATCTATCACTACTATAGGATAGAGGTGCTATTAGCTACTACTGGACTAATTTGAAAAAAAAAATCATGGCTAGAAAACTCTAACAAGCTACAGCTACTATAGATTACTGTACTTTATTCAAGAAATCAACTAGCCTAAAAAATCCGCTGGCCTAGAAACACTGGTGGCCTAAGAAAAGCTGGCCTGGAAACCCCCTAGCCTAAACCCTCATCTTCCCTTTAGTCCCTTCAACCTTCTCTACCACTCAACGACGTCTCCTCCTATCTCCCACTGCCGCCATACAATCGCGCTCTATTGCACCCGCCTCTCTCCATGTCTGTCCCCCTTCGCCCCGACGCGGAACACAGCAGATGGTCCATTCTCTTATTATTCATATCGGACGGCCTCTCGGGGGTCACCCCGCGTCCTCCCCTTCTGCGGGGGGTAGGCAGCGTTTATTGATTTTCCTTCTTTCTCGGCGGGCCTAAATCCGCATTTTTGAATTTACAGCTAAGGCTTGCTATTTTTATGTGGCCTAGTTTTTAAGGCCTAGAAAAATATAGTGGCCTAATTTTCTAATTGAAATTTTTTTTTTGATGACCTATTTTTTATGCCGCAATTTTAGTATAGTTGGGGGGTTCCTTACCTAATTTTATTTTTTCCTTCTATGGCTGATGGCTAAGGAAGTGGCTAACGGCCTAGCACCCCCTTAGCCCGTTCTCTCTCTCTCTCTCTCTCTCTCTCTCTCTCTCTCTCTCTCTCTCTCTCTCTCTCTCCTTTCTCTCTCTCTCTCTCTCTCTAGAACCTTCTCTCGAGGTCACCCTGCCGGACCCCGCCTTCCGCGCGGCCTCTCTGGTGACTCATTTGCCAGTCACCCCGTTGTGCACACCCGTCTCTTCGGAGCCAAGGCGGGTCACGAGAGACCATCTGCCCATCTTATTAGCAGCTTCGCCTTATTCGTTTTGCGTTCTTCTAGTCGATTCTTCTAGTCGATTCTTCCATGACCGTGGCCGAACTTTTCCTATTTTGCATGTAGAGCTGGTGTCACGAGACTGCTAGAAGACACATGTTTTGATGCGGTTGTCATGGCAACACGGCACGCGCTCCCCGAGATAAGCTCGTGCGAAGCAGAAACGGCTCCAATTTCTCTCTCATTTTCTCTCTCATTTTCTCTCTCATTTCCTTCCTCAATTTTCCCTGAAATTTCCAGGTGAACCATGTCCGCTGACGCTGCACGTGAAATGTACTACCGTATCTCCGCAAAAAACGGAGCCGAATTCAAGGTTTCCGAAAAAGCGGTCATGAAATCGGAAACTCTCGGAACCATGCTTAACACCATGGGAGAACAAACTATCGAAGAAATCGAGAAAAGCGAGCCAATCCCATTGGATAACATCGACGAGCGTACACTAAGCCTCGTTTTCAAGTGGTGCGAGAAGTATAAGGACGCTCCAGAACCAGTCGAAGATGACAGTATCCCAAAGAACGTTGTCATCCCGGAATACGATGAGAAACTGATGCAAATCGATAACGAGGAGTTGTTCGACTTGATCTGCGCGGCTAACTATCTCAATATCAAGGGATTGTTGAGTGTCTCGTGTAAGAAGGTGGCGTTGATGGCTAAGGGAAAGTCACCGGAAGAGCTTCGAGTTATCTATGGTATTCCGACTGATGAGGAGGATGAGGCTGCTGCCAAGAAGATTCGGGAGGAGAATGAGGCGAAGAAGGCTAAGGAGGAGGCTGAGAAGGCTAAGGCTAAGGAGGAAGCTAAGGGAGAAGCTAAGGACGAAGCTAAGAAAGATGAGAAGGAGGAATCCAGCTCGGCTTAAGAAACTCAAATAATTCCATTCTGATACTCTTACAATAATGTTATTATGCTGATATACTGTAATCAATACTGTACCATAATCATTATTTAATAAACTTATCCGAATATGAAAATGTGTTTTTTTTTTGAAAATTTTTTCAGATTACTTTACCTAAATTTACAGAGATTGCAGATTTGGATAACACTAGAACATAAGCGGTTTGGTTAGACAATTGAAACTTGAGCTAGGGGGTACTGTAGCTATTTTACAGGTTTTACAGAATTGACTGAAAATTGATTTTTTACTACGGTATTATCGATTAGGTCAGAAAAAACTCTGAAATTTTGAATTTTATTAAAATCCCAATGTAAGGACAAGTTAACTGTTCGTAATTTTAGCTATATCTCGTTTCCTGTTAGAGATATCAAAAGGTGGTCAACTAACAAAATGTAGAGCGTGTTAAACTGCATATTCCGTTAGTTGATCACTTTTTGATACCTTTAACATGAAGCGAGATATAAGCGTTTGAAGTTAGGTACCTCTGGAGGGGAGAGAGGGCGCAGACGGTTAGAGCGCTCTAGCCTTCCAACTTTCTCTGCGTCTCTCTCCGGCGACACGCAACTTCAAACGCTTATATCTCGGTTCCTGTTAGAGCTATCAAAAAGTGGTCAACTAAAGAAATGTAGCGCGTGGTAAACTGCCTATTTCATTAGTTGAAAGTTTTTTGATAGCTTTAACATGAAGCGAGATATAAGCGTTTGAAGTTAGGAAGGGAGAGAGGGCGCAGACAGTTAGAGTACTCTAGCCTCACCGCTTTCTCTGCATCCTCTAACTCTAATTTAAGTTTACAACTTCTTGATATCTCTATTTTGAAAAAATGCGAATAAAGTTAGGAGAGAGACGCAGAGAAAGCGTAGAGGCTAGAGTACTCTAACTGTCTTTGCTCTCTCCCCTCTATCAAAGGGCGCACAACTTCCAGCGCCTAGTTTTAGCTATATCTCGCTTCTTGTTAAAGATATCAAAAAGTTGTCAACTAACAAAATGTAGAGCTTACAATTCTACACATTTTATTAATTGACCACTTTTTGATAGCTTTAACATGAAGCAAGATATAAGCGTTTGAAGTTGCGCATACCTTCAATCCAATGTTTACAGTCCAGAATCGAGGAACACTCTACAGGAGTACTCAACTTCCTAATTTTTTAAAAATCATATCCAAAATAAAGATCTTAATAATGCAATCATGCTCTAATGCAAACCATTTCAAGCGCTTATCACCTCCCCCACCCCAAACCACATACAAACATTACCTGAGGTGTGTCTGTACAAAATGACAAATAGAGAGAGGCGAAGGGTTGGAAAATTTTTGGGGGAGGAGAGGAGAAAAATGGCAAAATGGAGAAGAGGAAGAGAATGTTTACTTTGAGAGTGACGAAATATATATGAAAATGCCGACTAGTAAAATAGAGAGTGAACTGATTCATGTATTTCATTTCATCGAGAAATGGTTTCGTTTTTGTTTTTGTTTTTAATAGGTTTGGGGTGGATAAAAGGGTTGATTTTGTTGAAAAAATTGAGACGTTTTTTTTTTGAAAAATGTGAAAAATTGGTTAGGTTGGTAGGATCCTTATTTACTAAAAGAAAATTGTTTTCTTCATTGATCGTTAATCCGCTAGTTTACAATACTATTTTTTGGTTAGTATTGTCCAAAAGGACTACAAAAAGCAAACCGTTAAAAAACGGATTTTCAGGAATTATGAGTTTTTTGTGCAATTTTTTTATTTTTTTGAGCCATCTTTAATGTACCATATTTGATGTACGTCTGAAAAAGTTATGCTATGAAAACTTGTGTGTTAGGATTTTTAGGGTATGTGTTAATTTTTCCAAAAAAATATTTGAAAAATTGTCCAAAAGGAGTACACAGATTCAACTGTCAAAAAACAATTTTTTCAAGAATTTTCAATTTTCATATTTACCATCATTAATGTACCATCTTTAATGTACGTCTGAAAAAAGTTATACCATGGAAATTAGTGTTTAGGATTTTTAGGGTATGTGTTAACCAGACTATACTAATTTTTCCAAATTTTTTTAAAAACTTGTCCAAAAGGAGGACACGAAGCAGCCTGTCAAAACTAATTTATCCTAAAGTTTCAAAATTACTACTATCTATCTTTACATCCATCCTTTAAACAATTGTAGTACCTTTGAAGCTTCATTTCTCCGATATTTAAGGTATTCAAAGTGTTACATGTAGTTTTAATAATTTTTTTCAAAACAAATATTTTTAAAAATTGTCCAAAAGGACTACACAAACCCAGCTGTCAAAAATAATTCTTCTCAAATTCAGATTTTGATGCTACGACTTTTCATACATGTATGTATAATAGCAAGTATATACTAAAAATCTATAGCTATCATAATAAACATGTGTAATCCAGCTACAATAATTTTTTTCAAAAAAAGGAAGTTTAAAATTGTCCAAAAAGACTACAAAAAACAAAAAATAAATTTATTTTCGAATTTTCCCTTTTTTTGAAATAGTGCAACGATCCTTGATGTACCTTCACTAAAATCTCATATCAGTTTAGTTGTTTAGAACAGTTAACCGTTTTACTAAAATAATCACTGTCTTCATAAAGGAAATTTCAAAATTTCCCAAAAAAATAGTCCGAGAGGAGTACAAAAACTAGTTTTTTTCAAATACCTTGTTTAGTCTAAAATAGTACTTTTCCCATTTTTAAAGGTAATCCAACCTATTCCCAAAATATGATTCCAAACTCCTCAATTCAATTTCCCCCCTCTCTCTCTTCCTGACAACCCAATCCTCCCCATTTCCCTCTTCTCCTTTTCTCTGCGTCTTATCTTATCAAAACGGCTTATCAGTATATCACCAAGACAACTCCCTTTTTCTCTTTCATCATCTTTTTTTTCCTAGTGAACCGAATGCATGGCTAAAAACATCATCGTCTCATTTATATGGCAGCTCTTTTGGTTCTCCATCTTATTTCCGATTCTTCATTTGGTCATCGCTGGGGTGAGAGGTGTCATTCCCAGAATTGGGCATGATGAACGACTTTTTCCGAGGTGAGAAATTGATGAAGTAGATCTAGAAAAAGGCAAAAAGGGCAAGTTGCCGGCCAAAAATTACTAAGTTTTAGATATTTTTTTGGGAACCTGTTTTTTAGAGCGTTGTGCTTCGGGCAAGTTAGTGTGCAAATTGGATTAATAGCTTAAAAATAATTGAAAATTAAATTGCAAATGCGCTCTAATGACAAAAAAACCCATAATAAAAAAAGAACAAAAAGTGACTATCTTGCCGGCCAAAAATGATGATTTTGCCCATTTTAATTAAGCCACACCTGACCTATTCCAGAAAGCTACTTTCCAACAACGACGCTCTAAACAAGCATCGTGTCAAGATAGCAGACGCCATCCTCAATAACCTTACCATAACCAAAACAAGCCCTTCAAGTGTTGAAATCCGAGTGGTTGCTTCAAATAGAGGAAATGATTTTTTGTATCAGGTTAGTTAAGATAGTTAGACACTATAACTTCTCCCCTAGATGATTTCCTACTTTAAACAACTGTATCTCACTTCCTGTAAGAGATATCAAAAAGTGGTCAACTAAAAAATTGTAGAGCTTGTTAAACTGCACATTTCATTAGTTGAGACTTTTTTGATATCTTTAAAACTAAGCGAGATACAGAGGTTTGAAATTGGGGAGAGACGCAGAGAAAGGACGGCGGCTAGAGTACTCTAACTGTCTGCGCTCTCTTTCTCCCGCTTTTAAGGGACAATCGATTTCAAACGCCTATATCTCGCTTGGTTTTACAGCTATCAAAAAGTAGTCAACTAATGAAATATACAGTTTTTCATGCTCTATATTTTATTAATTAACCATTTTTTGGTATCTCCACCAGAACCCGAGATATTCCACTTTGAAAAAACCTAACTTTTAAAAAATTTTCCAGACAGTACTCTTCATCATGGAACACCAATCCAAATCCAATTTCTCCATAAGAATCTGCAACGTAGAATCTTCAGAATTCCCTGATCTCCTTAGATTTTCCAAACTCCAAATCCCAATTTCAACCATCGGGGAGCCTAAAAACCGGGACACTCTGAATTCAACAATTCTAAAAGAGAACGAGGACTATTGGAAGTGTCTAGGGTTACCATCGAACTCAAGGTACTTATATTAGAGGTGCTCTTCTAATAAAGGATTTTCAGGTATATCCTTTTAATTGAGGATGATGCCGTGGTTATTCCTGAATTTTCAATTTTATTAAAATCCCTTGTGAGGAGGTTGGATCACCATGGCTACGTAGATTTTGTTAAGCTATACCACCCTAATTATCTAAGAAAACTACCATCTTGGATCCTTGTAATTATCATCTGCGTCTCTCAAATACCCATACTATTTCTTCAGATGGGAGCCTTATCCCTCCCCTTATCCTACCTATCCTGCCATCTCATTAAACCATTCTTCAAATCATTTCCGATTATCACATTTGTAGTTTTATCACTTGCTTTATTCTGGGATCTCACTAGATACGGGTGTCAGGTAGAGGGGCACTGTGCCGTCTAGATAATAAAAAATGAGGAATTTCAGTTCGCAGCGGACTTTCGATTCTACTTGACCGGTTCCGCCTATTTTTCATATCCCGAATCGTGTTGTACACCTGCTGTGATATTTAGGGAGACGTCTGTGGAGAGGATGGTTGAGTATTTTGGGAAGTCGGTGGCTTATAGTGGTGAGTTACAGGGATTAGTGATTTCATAGGTCCTACTGTAAATAGGTTCCTTAAAACGGTCATATAGCCATTCAATTAATTAAGATAGCTAAGTCCTCACTTCTAAGGCTGCTTATAACTCAGTTCCCGTTAAAGTTATCAAAAAAGTGTCAACTAATGAAATGTTGCCCTTTTTAAGAGCAACATTTCATTAGTTGACACTTTTTTGATATCTCTAAAACCAAGCGAAGTACGGGGCCTTGAAGTTGCGCGCCCTGGGTTAGAGAGCGCCTTCTCTGCGTACCCCAACTTCAAATTGCTATATCTCGCTTCCCATCAGAGCTATCAAAAAAGTGACAACTAATGAAATGTAGCCCTTATTAAGAGTAATATTTTGTTAGTTGACACTTTTTTGATAGATCTAATGGGAACTGAGTTATGAATCCTAGAACTTGGGATCTTGTTTCCATAGTCACCATGTAGGCACTCAAAATGGTCGGATAGGTCCCAAACTGGTTCCTTTCTATTTAGGAGGGTCTTTAAAGTTTAGGATGTACTCGTTTAAGTCATTTAGATAGTCACTCAGCAACTTTAGTCCTTGGTAGTTTTGACATACTCGGCTGATCTCGCCAAGTCTGGGACAAACTTTGAGCGTTTTACAAGTCTAGGACAAGTCTCTGACAAGTTTGGGACAAAGGTTGGGGGGTCCACAAGTCTGGGACAAGGCTTCCACAAGACTTGGCCAAACTTTGGCAGCAGGCATGCGTCGCGCGCAAGAAATCGCAAATTCCAAGTCTTGTACAAGGCTGTCACAAGTCTTGGCCAAACTTTAGGCACTTCACAAGTCTTGGCGAAACTTTATTATTGATTTTTATTCAAATGTCAGGAACGCTTTTCTGTTTTATTTTCAGCCATTTTTCTCTTATTTTTCACCATTTTATTTTATTTTAGCTACTTTATATAAAATTTCGTAAAATTACAACACTACGATCATTTTAATTTGTGTTTTTCAGAATACTGCCCACTGTTCACCGATTTGAATCAAAAATCGGCTACAAATTAGCGTTTTTGAACTCTAAGTCCAGGTAATTTTTTTTTAAAGCAACTATTTCTGTCACAAGACATATTTGAATAACGGAATTTATTAACAAATCGTTAATTTTTTAAAACAAAATTTCTTTCAGTCTTCTCAACTTTGCCAACCAATCTCAAAAGCACGAAAAATATAGGCAAACGAGAAGCGAGGATTATATCTCGTACTGGAAACAGTGGATCAAAAATTAATCTAAGGTATAAATTATGATTACTTCAGAAAAAAAAAATATGAAAATTTAAATTTTTACAGAGTCACCAAAATCCTTCAAAGTCAACCCCCTATCCAACAACTACAAAAACAATATCCAACAACTACAAGAAAACTTAATTATTTAAATATTTTTTTTTTGAATATTTCTTCAGTTTTAATTAATTTTTTTTTAAATAAATGAATAGACTTTGAATTCCCATCGACAACAAGAAAAATCAGCGAAAAAAAAAACCAATGCGACGCGCGCGTTCTACAAGCCTTGGCCAAGTCTTCCACAAGGTTTGGCCAAGTCTCCCACAAGACTTGGCCAAGTCGCACCCAAGACTTGTGGCACGTTTGTCCCAGACTTGGCGAGATCAGCCGAGTAGCGCTTAGTATGGCTTATAGGTTAAGTGGTAATATAATAACTAGACTGGCCGATAGTAAATGGTCCCAAAGGTACCGTAAACCGTTAGCAAGTAGCTGAAAACTATAAAAATTACTTCCATAGAAAGTACAGTAACTTTTCATGTAAATTTAATCAACATCCTTAGTAAATTATGACAATTAATTAAGACAGCAAAATCCTAACTTCTAGAGCTTATAACTCAGTTCCCGTTAAAGCTATCAAAAAACTTTCAACTAATAAAATGTAGCCCTTTTTATAAGCAACATTTCATTAATTAACACTTTTTTGATATCTCTAAAACCAAGCGAGATATAAGTGTTTGAAGTTGCGCGCCCCTAGTGGGGGAGGGCGCAGGCAATTAGAGTACTCTTGCTTTCTCTGCGCCTACTTTAAACGCCTGTATCTCGCTTATTTTAAGAAATATCAAAAAACTAACTAAAATCTTTCCAGGCCACGCAAAAGACCACATTCTCGACGAATCCCCGTTCACTGGCCGCCAATCCGATGTCAACTACGTAACCCACATTGGCTCATTCAGCTCTGTTCGTCAGCGTGCTGTCTATCTCTCTGACCTAACGGATGCGAAGTAATTACGTGTCTAGAATAAAGATTTCTATTTTTTAAGCAGGTTGCCATGGAGTTTATAGACCAGATTAGTTTCCGGTTAGCTAAGCTAAGCTTCAACATCAACACCAACCAAGTTTTCGTTCCACTATGTATATTATTCAGTTATCCTATTGCTCAACCATAATTTTTTTTTGAAAGGTTTCCTTTCGCATCAAATTTCTATATTTTTCGTTTTTAAAAGTCTTCCCATTTTTTGGCGGGGTTTCTCTATTGAATCAACCAGCAGAGATTATTCTTTCATTTATGACCTGTTTACGAAGATGTGCTAATCGGCACTATTCATTGTTATTGATTTCGGGGGTGTTTTTTCATGAGGGGAGGTTTTTTTGTGGCTTGGTGTATAGATATTATTATTTATTTGGTGTTATTATTATTTCCAAAGTTAGGCCGTAAAAAAAGGTTTTTTTGGGATTGCTAGGTAGTAATATTGTTAAACTTAATACTTTATAATTTTGAATTTCTTTTATTTCAAATTTAAAATAATAATTTAGGTACAACTCTCTTTAGTTGCTTAGGTACTTATTAAGATAGATTACAGTACCGTTCAAAAGTTTATAGAAAAAAAGTGTTTTTCAGTTGATTTTCGGCCATTTTGGCCATTTTCAGGGGTCTGAAGCTCGGACCTCATGTTTCCGATCACTCTGAAAATTTTTGGGGGTATGAAACAAACCTAAATTAGCCACTTTGCATTTACAGAATTTTTTGAAAATGTCTAGTTTTTCAGCTATGCGGCGTTTTCTGAAACACACCTGTTTTTAACCCATTTTTGGCCGTTTTTGCACTGAAAACGTGAAAAAACAGGCATCCTTCAGAAAACTCCAAATAACTGAAAAACTAGGCATTTTCAAAAAATTATGTTAATGCAAAGTTGTTAATTTAGGTTTGTTTTATACCCACAAAAATTTTCAGAGTGATCGGAACCATGAGATCTGTCCTCCAGACCCCTGAAAATGGCCAAAATGGCCGAAAATCAACTGAAAAACACTTTTTTTACAAACTTTTGAACGGTACTGTAGGTTGCAAATTTCTAGGTTTGTTTTTCAAAAATATCTTTAAAAATATAGTCAAGTACCAAAATACTTGGTTAAATGATTCCCTAAATTTTAAAAAACCTAACTAAAAACCAGTCCCAGCTTACTTTAATGTTACCGTATACTTTATATTTACGGAATATAAAATTTGAACTATTATAATAAACCAAAATTTTTCAATATTTTTTTTGCATTTTTTCAGTTCAACTATACTTTTAAAAAAATTTCAATATCCGGTCTAACTAATTCTCTAGACACACTGAGTCAGCTAACTACCTATTGAAAGAAAAAAAATATCTGTCTATGCTTTCGTCACTTGTCTATATAACAGCTTCTCTGAAAAATTGGAAAACCCACAAATCGGGGGAAAGTTCAATTTTAGTTCAGCACATTAAGGGATTAGTCTAGAACTTGTGACTTGAAATTGGAATTTTCTTCTTTCATTTTTCTTAATCGACTAAAAAATAGAGTTTTTTGAATTTTTTAAGAAAATTTCGAAAAATTCAAATTTTCCGATTCCTCTCAAAATATATATCAATCGATAGAGAATTTTAAGTTGATCAGTTTTGCGTTTTGCAACTTTTCTCTAGCTCTTCTACTTCCCGAGTTATAGCTACTTGAAGTTTAGGAGAGACAGCTAGAGCGCGCCTCACTTCAAACCCCTGTATCTCGCTTGGCTTAAGAGCTATCAAAAAACTTTCAACTAACAAAATGTGCAACATTTTAAGCTGAACATTTTTGCAGTTGACCACTTTTTTCTAGCTCTTCTTGTTCCCGAGTTATACCTATTTGAAGTTTAGGAGAGAGAGCGCAGAGAAGCTAAAGCGCGCCTCACTTCAAACCCCTGTATCTCGCTTGGCTTAAGAGCTATCAAAAAACTTTCAACTAACAAAATGTGCAAAATTTTAAGCTGAACATTTTTGCAATTGACCACTTTTTGCTATCTTTCACTGGAATCGAGATATAAGAGTTTCTAGTTTGCTATCTATTCCACACCAATGACCAATTTGCAAGGGCAACGGATTAGTGTCCTCTTTCCTCATCTTTTGATTTATTTTTTCTGTTATTCATATTTCATATCATATTCTCCAAAATAAAGATGAATCAGATCAACCCATTTTTTCCCACTCCCTCTTTTTTTTCTCACACACAAGACACAAAAAGCAGGTGGTTGTTAGGTTAGAGGGAGTTTATTCAATTTTTTTAAAATTTCATTTTTTTTCCATTTTTTTTTGCATAAAAATCATGGGCTTTTTTAATAGAGTGATGTTTCGTATGTCTTCCGGTGGTGGATACGTGTATAACAATATAGATATCATATGATCTAGTCAGATAATCAGAATAAGCGTGGGCGGATGTTTCTGACCTTTTTCTAGAATTAGTACTACAATATGATGTTTCTAAGATGGTTAACGTTATTTTTTAAAAATTAAAAAAAAAAGTTTAATTTTTTTTTTCAAATTTTTAAATAAGCCCCGCCCCTTATAAAGTGGGCGGGGCCTATTTTAACCTTTTTTTGAAACCTAACTAATTTCGAAATTTCCAGAAAATGGGCGGAGCCTAAGTTTGCCATAGCTTAACTTTTTGGTGAAACTTACAAATCGCTAGATTTCGAAAACACCGAAAAAAAATCCAAAAAAAAGGGCGGAGCTTAAATTTTATATTTTCTACAAATTTGTATTTTCTTCTAGAAAAAAGGGGCGGAGCCTAGATTTTCCTTTTCTGACTTGAACCTTCGATATTTTGGCCAATATCCCTAACATTGGTAAACAATATATTGAACCAAAAAAAAATTTAATTGTTAGTTTTCAAGAACATTTAAGGGAATAGATAGATAAATATATATATTTATAGATTCCATTTTTAGGTAGTTAATTATAGGTATGCACTTTTAAAAGTTCATTTCCATACATATACTTATAATATAACCCCAATATTCAACTTAAAGTAGAAGGCTTATAACTCAGTTCCCATCAGAGCTATCAAAAAAGTGTCAATTAAGAAAATGTAGCTCTTTTCATGAGCAATATTTCATTTGTTGAAAGTTTTTTGATATCGCTAAAACCCAGCGAGATATAAGCGTTTGAAGTTGCGCTTCCTCTGACAGAGCCCTTTCTCAACGTCTCTCTTCAATCCCTTATATCTCGCTTCCCGTCAAAGCTATCAAAAAAGTGTTAACTAACAAAATATTGCTCTTTATACAGGCTACATTTTGTTAGTTGACAATTTTTTGATAGCTCTAACGGGAACTGAGTTATAAGCCCCAGAAGTTTTAACATTCCTATAATTACTTGTAGCTTAGCTTATAGTCACAGTAAATTTAGCCCTCTGAGCTAAAATTCCTATTTTTCCCCTCTATTCATTTTTTTCTCGTTCTGTTTGTTTTTTTTTCTATCAATCTCCCTCCTTCCTCCACTCCCCTTTAACCAAATCAAGTCATGGCCTCTCCTCCCCCCGGTCGCGTGCGCCGCCCGTTTCCTCCATTTCTCTTTCTGAAATGAGAGTGTTGTTGCTATGGAGATTCTTTATATATGTATATATATTATATAATATCTACATATATATATCATAACCAGTTTTTTGTGATGAAGGGGGCGGGAACCTCATTTCCGTTTTTTTTTGGGTTTATATAACATTTCGATTACTTTTTTTTTCTTCTCTTTATATTTTTCGCTTAGAATCTATATAACTCTATCTGGAGGGTTACGGTAGATCTGAAATTTTTTGGGTGAATTCTTCGTGTTATTGGCTATATTTTTGTAGTTGATCACTTTTTTGAGGAATTACTCCCTGGGCTACTGTAGCTGTTTTCAGAGAGCTTCCTGTTTTTTGTTATAGGTTTGGTTCCAAGAGCTCTACTAGCTTTCATAGTGGTTCTAGGAAAAAATGGGTAACTAGAGAATTGTTCAGCATAAAATTCTACGCGTTTTGTTAGTTGGCAGTTTTTTGATAGCTCTAACCATAAGCGAGATATTAGCGTTTGAAGTTGCGCACGCCATAAGCTCCTAGCTTTAAGCCCCTGTATCTCGGCTCCCGTAAGAGCTAACAAAAAACTTTTAACTAATGAAATGCGCAGTTTTTTATGCTTTATATTTTATTAGTTGATCACTTCTTGCTATCTTTCATGGTTAAAAAGTTATAGCGCTTAAAAAGTAGGTTATAGTTATTGGTTTTGTAAAAAAAAGAAAAATCGTGATATAACTTCCTTCAAATAGGTACTGTAGTTCTGAAATTTTATGAGTGATTAGCTTAAATACCGTACTATTTTTCGTTAGTTGATCACTTTTCTCTAGAGTCACTCCCAGGGGTACTGTAGCTAGCTTACTGCCTACCCTCTCTCTCCATAGGAGTACCCCCTCGCTCCAGTCGCGCAAGTGTGTCGCGCAACTTCAAACGCTCCTATCTCCCTTCCCGTAACAGCTATCAAAAAATGGTCAACTAACAAAATACGCAGAATTTCAAGCTCTACAATTCTCTAGTTGACTATTTCTCTCTATCTCTTCTCCCAACCAAGATACATCACCAATAAACAATCATCTTACTTCCTACTATACTTCCTGCTTTTTCTCATTATTTTATCAATTTCCTTTGTCTATTACAGAAATGGATCCGATCTCTGGAACCGATTTTAACTTGGACGATCCATTCGATGATCCCGCTTTGTGTACTACGGTAGGTCCTGCCCTTATAATAGAGGTACCTCTGTTTTGAAGGCTTTCATGGATATCATGTGGCAAGATGAGCATGGAAATTCTGCGTTGATGTTAGCAGCGGCTGAGAATCGTGTTCAACAGGTCAAGGGGATCCTTCATATGGCTATTAATAGCGGGAAGTTTTGGCAGGTAATGGTTGTGACGTATTGGGGGATCGAAGATCTTCTCGCTAATGAGATCTTATGGGAGTTATTTAAGCATGTATTGATTTGTGATGTTTTAAGAATAATATATTTTTATGAGGGTTTATCCTACTTCCTAGTTTCTCTTTGATAGACAGGAAATTGAAAAGGAAGTATAGTAGAAAGATGATTGTTTACTAGAAAACGATATATCTTGGTTGGGAGAAGAGATAGAGGGAAATGGTCAACTAGAGAAATGTAGAGCTTAACATTCTGCATATTTTGTTAGTTGACCATTTTTGATAGCTGTCATGGGAAGGGAGATAGGGGCGTTTGAAGTTGCGCGCCACAAAAGGAGTGGGGAGACTCGCCGGAAGAGAACGCAAGCTAGCTACAGTACCCCTAGGAGTGATCCTAGAGAAAAGTCACCAACTAACCAAAAATAGTACTGTATTTAAGCTAATCACTCGAAAAATTTCAGGACTACAGTACCTTTTTGAAGGGAGTTACACCGGGATTTAAAAAAATTTTAATCCTGGAAGTAACTTCAACTTTGAGCGGGTATCACTCTCTAACCATGAAAGATAGGGAAAAGTGGTCAACTACAACATTGCTCAGCTTAAAAAACTGCACATTTTATTAGTTGAAAATTTTTCTCTAGCTCTAACGGGAGCTGAGATACAGGCGTTTAAAGTAGGCGCAGAGAAAGCGAGAGTACCCCAACTTGGAACGCGCAACTTCAAACGCTTATATCTCGCTTGGTTTTAGAGATATCAAAAAGTTGTCAACTAATGAAATGTAGCTTTTTTCATAAGCAATATTTCATTAGTTAACAACTTTTTGATATCTCTAATGGAATCTGAGATATAAAGGGTTTAAAATTTAATTAAAAAAAAAAAACATTTTTTTTTCTCGTTACCTTCCCCATTTTTCATTTTTCCTTATTCCACTCTAATCACATGTTTGATAGATTAGCAACAAATATGTCTAATTATTAAATGTGAATTGAACTGGAAAATAGAGAATGAAAAAAAAAATCAAAAGTTCATTTTATTAACAATGTTTTTTTCAGCGACTATAACTTAATTCCCGTTAGAGATAGAAAAAAGTGGTTAACTAGGGGATTGTAGAGCTTCAAATTTTGCATATTTTGTTAGTTGAACGTTTTTTGATATCTCTAAAACCAAGCGAGATACAAGGATTTGAAGTTGCGCCATCTCTGACAATGTCCTTTCTCTGCGTCTCTCTTCCAACCCTTATATCTCGCTTCCGGTTAGAGCTATCAAAAAGTGGTTAACTAATGAAATATTGCTCTTAATAAGGGCTACATTTCATTAGTTGACAACTTTTTGATATCTCTAAAACCAAGCGAGATACAAGGGTTTGAAGTTGCGCGCCACCTGACAGAACCCTTTTCTCTGCGTCTCCCTCTTTCTCTCTCGAGCAACTAACTTCAAGCGCATATATCTCGCTTCCGGTTACAGCTATCAAAAAACTTCCAACTAACAAAATATTCAAAGTTTCAAGCTCCACAATTCCCCAGTTAACCATTTCCTCCCATCTCCACCCCCAACCGAGTTATTCCAGGTAATCGATATGCGCAACAAGGAGCATCTGAATTGTGTTGACATGGCAATTCGAGCGGGAAGCGAGACGTGCGCAATTCTAATCACCAAAGTCGCCCGGGAATACGCAAAGAAGCGAGTATGTCTCTTTTTATTTTATTTTTTGTTATAATGCTACCCCGTTTACAGCCACGCTCTGAGCACGAGAAGAAATCCGATTCGATGCCAACTACCGAAGATGATATCTCGTTTACTTTGTGCGGATCAAAGGGTGTCGAGTTGTTTGATGATAATTATGTGAAGGAGGTGAGCTACGTCATAAACTGCTAAGCCTAAGTCATCAGGAGCCTAACTTAGCCTAAGTCAAAAGTCTTAAGCCTAAGCTATCACCTGGAGACTAGCTAAGCCCAGCTAACTCTTAACCTTTAGTCTTCAGCCTAAGTTAGCTAGTCTAGCTAAGCTTAGCTAAGCCATTTAGTCCTTTTAAACTTTTTTTGAACCAGTTAATGGTTGCTAGCCACTTCAAGCGCAACTTCAAAAACAATTCCAGCTCGTCCGCCAATCGTCCTCACTCTCGGGAAACGGTTCAACCATCAAAAAATTGTCACGCGACAAAATCTCCAACAGTCTATCCAAAACTGGGGCTTCCGGAAAAGAATATCTTCGAATGGTGAAACGATCCTCCTCAGCTCATTCTCGTCTTATGTCTCAACGCACGTTTTCCGTGGAATCTGGATCAGTCGATTCGTCGGAGCCAACGACTCCTCAGTTGACCGCACCGCCCGCTGATCATGGAGTGTTGTCGAGTGTCGGGGAACGGATTCGCAATATTTTTGGGAAGAAGGTACGGGTTTTTGGGGGGCATTTTGGGTTTTTGAATAGGGTTTTATATTGGGGTGATTTTTCGAGGTTTTAGAGGATTTTTGGGGGGTTTTTAGTGATTTCTTAGGGTTTTTTAAAGGATTTGTTTGGGGATTTAAGGTCAAATTTTGTTTTTTAATTTTTTAAAAAAGTTTTTTGATGGATTTTTTTTTGGGTTTTAGGGGGTTTTTAGAAGATTTTTTGAGGGTTTTTAGGATTTCTTATTGGGATTTAGAGGGATTTTAAAGGGGTTTTCGGGGGTTTTTTTTGGGGATTTTAGGTAATTTTAAGGGGGTTTAAAGGGATTATCAGGCATTTCAAATGGTTTTTAGGGGTTTTGTCTGGGGGTTTTTTAAAAAGGGTTTTTGGGTTTTTTTTGTGGATTTTAGGTAATTTTAAGAGTTTTTAGAGGGTTTTTAGTGATTTCAAATTATTTTTAAGGGTTTTAGAGGTTCTTTGGGGGATTTCAAGAAATTTTTTGAGTTTTTTTGGGGATCTTAAGGGGTTTTAATGGATTTAAGGTCAAATTTCGAACTTTATAAAATTCTTTAGAGATTTTGAGGGGCTTTAAGGGAATTTTAGAGGTTTTTTTAAAGGATTTTAGAGGAGTTTTTGGGGTTTTAAGGGACTTTTCAATTGGTTTTTAGTGATTTTAGGGACTTTAAAGGGATTTTAAGTGATTTTCAATGGTTTCTGGGGGGTATTAAGGTATTTTTAGAGGATTTTAGGGGTTTTTAATGGTTCTTAGGTGTTTTTAGAGACTTTTGGGGGATTTTAAGAAAATTTTTGGTTTTTTTAATGGTTTCAGGTATTTTTCGGAATTTTCAAGGAAATTTTAAGGGATTTTAAAGAATTTTCAACAAAAATCATCGGTTTTTAGCCCCCACTCCACACAAAAAGCCTTTCTCTGGCACAGGCGGATCGTGCCTCCTCCCCAGCCGCCCGTTCCTCATCGGTCTCCGGAAAACCGTATCATGTCACCAATTCTGCCACTGAGGTATCGGATTTTGAATTATTTTTGAACATTTTTATAAAAACTTACAGGAAGATCATCTAAAACTCCCACAACACTCCTCCTCCCCGGAATCCGTTCCACCCACCGTTGGCCTCTTCCGTTGGGGATCCAAGGATCGTGCGATGCCCACCTCAACCGCCAACGGCGTCCGCCTCCCACCGTTGAGTCTTCGTCGCCGTGCCAGCGATCAGAAGACTCGCGATTTCTCGTCGTTGGGTGGGGATGAGTGAGAGACGAAAAAAGCGAGCTTTTTTGTATTATAATAATCAGAATTTCAATACAAAAAACAAATGATTTCCATGAAAAACTTACAACATTCAATAAAGTATTGTCAAAAAAAGAAAAGAAAAACAATCAAAAAGCTGGGAGAATGAGAATTCAGATGGGGGCTTGGAAAAGGGAGCAGATCGGTATTATGTGAGAAGCACGCGAAGATAAAGAATAGCAATCAAAATTGAAAAAAATTAGGCGTGGCAATCGTCGTGTCCACCGGCTGGCTCCTGTTTGTCAAGCTTGATGAGGTCGTCGATACGCAATATCGTGATCGCCGCCTCCGTCGCGAATTTCAGAGATTTGACCTTGCTCAGAGCTGGCTCCAGGATTCCGGCTTCTTTATTGTCGCGAATGGTTCCCGCTTCGAGATCGAGTCCGGCCCTGGAACAGATTTTTCATGGAAAATGCGGATTTTTGGCTAAAATTGCAGTTTTTTCATTAAAATTTCTGATGAAAAATGCGATTTTTGATTAAAATTGAGATATTTTCCTCAAAAATATAGTGAAAAACGCGTTTTTCGCTGATATTGCAGTTTTTCATCAAAATACCTGACGAAAAACGCGAATTTTGGCTGAAATTGCGATATTTTCGTCAAAAATATAGTGAAAAGAGGGAATTTTAGCTGAAATTTTCTGTCAAAAATAAAGGAAAATGCAGACTTTCAGTGAAAAGAACGCTATTTTAAATAAAATCGGGAGTTTCTAATCAAAAATATAAGAAAAATACAGATTTCTATTCAATTTTTGGCTAAAATTACAGTTTTTCCATCAGAAATATGGATTTTTAAACAATTTTCATCGAAAAAAAAAACATTTTTGGCTAAACTTCCACCATTTTCATCGGAATTATATGAAAAATACTGATTTTTATACAAATTTTTGCCTAGAATTACAGTTTTTTCATCAGAAATCCGTATTTTTCGCAATTTCAACCCACCATTTAAGATGTTGAAGTTGCGGAATGAGTTGAGCCTTCGAGTGATAGGCACGAAGTTTGGTAACCAAATCAGTGGAATCTCTAGCAGCATTGCTGGACAAAACCTTCGGGATAACGAGAAGAGCCGACGCGAATTCGGCAACAGCCAACTGTTCACGAGAGGACAGAGTTTGGGCGAAAGTTTCGAGGAAAAGACTGAGAGAAGTCTCCACAGCACCTCCACCAGCAACCAATTTCTTGCTTTCCAAGACACGACGAACGACGCAGAGCGAATCGTGAACCGATCTTTCCATCTCGTCAAGCATCACATCGTTGGCTCCACGAAGGATGATACTGCTGGCGGTACGCGATTTTGGTCCCTTGATGAGGATCAACTCGTCGTCACTGATTCTCTCTTGAACAACCTCATCAGCGTGTCCGAGAAGTGAGGCGTCGAAGGCTTCGTCGCCTTCTAAGGTGGCCAGAGAGACGGTCAACGTGGCGCCGGTGGCTTTGGCGATTCTCTTCAGATCGGATTTCTTGCAACGACGGACAGCCATTGCGCCGGCCTCGACGAACTGTTTCAGGCACAAATCGTCGATTCCTCCAGTGGTGAGGAGAACGTTGGCTCCCGCTTTGAGAATCTTTTCGATACGACGTTTGGTGATGTCGAATTCCCTGGAAAAAACGGATTTTTATAGTTTTTGGAGGGCCGAAAGCGTGCCGGGGTCAAAAATTCCTTTAAATTTGAGATTTTTAGACGATAAATGGGTGAAAATGATAGATCTCGACGAGATCTATACAATGAGCTATATTTGAGGAGGAATGGTTCAGTGAGAACGGAGTTAGGCGGCCTAGAAAGGTTGGAATGCTTTTCTAGACCATTTTAAGCCTTCTAACTCGGTTAAACCGCGCCAAGAGGCTCCAAAATCGTCAGGATCTATCATTTTCACCCATCGATCCTCTAAAAACGGCGAAAAATCAGGATTTATGTGATTTCAAAAAGAGAAAAACGCACTCTCTACGAATAGCCTCAAGTTTAGCGGGATCCTCGACGACAACCGAGATTCCAAGATGCATCTTCGCCTTCTGAAGGGAGAAATCAAGGCAAGCGATTTTCGCATTCTGCACACGAAGTGGCATAGCTTGACTGGCAACAGTGCAATTCAAAGCGTATCCTTTAACCAATACGGATTCGCGAGCGCTCTTTCCATGCGCCTTTAAAACGTTGACCGCGTTGATCGGATAGGTCACTTTTCCATTGTTCTCCACGCGAACAGCCTCGGCGGCGTCGACGACGAGCTCTCCGAAGAAATCGGCGTCTGGACCGATGATCTTGCTGCTCATGGAGGTCTTCGCAGCGTTGACCACCGATTGACGACCAATTGAATCAGAAGTGAAGGAGATGTTCTCGCTGATGTATTTAACGGCTTCCTTACACGCCAAACGGTATCCATTGATGATTGTGGTTGGATGAACCTTCTGTTTGACGAGCTCATCGGCTCTCTTCAAAAGTTCAGCAGCTACAATGACCACTGAAGTGGTTCCATCGCCGACTTCTTCGTCTTGAAGTTGGGCGAGCTCCACGAGCACTTTACCGGCTGGATGCTCCACTTCGAGTTGCTTAAGGATGGTGGCGCCGTCGTTGGTGACAATGACGTCTCCGACATCATCAACGAGCATTTTGTCGAGACCAACTGGACCCAACGAGGATTTTACGATGTTGGCGATGGCGACAGCGGCGGTTACTGGAAAAATTTTGGGTTAAATAGAGAAAAATCGATAATTTCTTACCATTTTGAGATCTGATACTTTGTCCGGTAGTTCTTCTTCCGGTGAGAGCCAAGATAGATTCTCCAGCAGATGCCATTACCTAGAAAATTCAAAAATTAGGGATTTTCTCATTTTTCTAGGGTTTTTAACGATAAATCTTGGAGGAAAACGATAAAATCCGGTAAAAATCGTTAAAAAATCAAATTTTCTTGTTAAAAACAACGGGGAAACGCGCTTCCAGAAGCTGAGAATCCGAGTTTAATTTCAAAAAGAATTGAAAATTAGTGTAGAAGTTTCTCAGCAAAAACCGTAGAAAACAGCGCCGCCACCGGCCAATCGTTGCGAGACCCGCAGTTGTTTGATTGGAGCGCGTTTGCACGCCGACCGCGATTTATTGCCGATAAATTAAAAAATTAAATTTTTATGTTTCCCGGACTAATTATCGCTGATTTTTTGGATTTTTATTAAATTTTTTGAGATTTTTTTGTTTTTTTCAAATAAAAATTAATTATTCTCAGCTCTACTAATCTATATGGAGCCGCCTGGCACGTCGGACTCAAGTCAGATAAAAGTGAGTGTTTCTCAATATTTTTCTAGTCAAATTTTGTGGATTTTCAGGTTTTTTACTACCTCGACGATGAAACGACGCCTTATGTATCGGTAATTGATACGAGAGAAGGAGTTGCGACGCTGGGCAATTTTAAAAATTCATTTACCAAAAGGGGATATAAATATTATGGAAAAGAGCTCGATCCGGATATTCAACGGTTTGAAAAACGATTTTTCTAATGATAAATATCGATTTTTTCTTTGCAGAGAGGTCAAAGTCGAATTAATATCGGACTCAGATCGTCTTCGAAAATCGCAAAATGGGTTTTATGAAGTATTTTTGGTTAGCACACCCGGTTACGGGACACTTCCAAGGAATACTGGGACAATGACAAGACCGCAGAGAGCTGCGTTAGATAAAGTAATCATTTTTGAAGAATTTATGTAGAAATAAGCAAAAAAAGGCTGAAAATAGCTGGAAAACCAGTTTTTGCTGATTTCAGCTGATAAAATTTGTGTTTTGAAGCGATTTTTGTGTTTTTAGAGCTATTTTTCGGCCATTTTCGACTTTTTCGAGCGTTTTAATGCTTTTTGAGGAAAATATCTGCCATAATGAATTTTATAGGGTTACAGGTTGATTTCGACCATTTTTAACTGAAAAAATACTAAAATTCATCGAAAAATGACCATTTTCTCACTATTTCATTTAAAAATACTCGAAAAAACTGATTTTTGTTATTTTAGGCGGTTTTTTGGCGATTTAGGTGCTATTTCAACCGTTTTTATTGATTTCAAGGCTATTTTCCGACTATTTGAGTCATTTCACCCCTTTTTTGATGTATTTTGAGCGATTTTATATAAAAAACTGGATTTTTTGGGTTTTTTTCCAGTGAATTTCCAACATTTTGAGCCCTTTTTCAAAAATTTTCAGCTTTTCTAGAGGATTTTTCTCGATTTTTCTGATATTTTGATGTTTTTGAGCTAATTAATGAGTTTTTAGTGAATTTTCATCCTTTTTCTTAATATTTTGGCGGTTTTAATGGTTTTTTAGCTATTTTTAGTGAAAAACTGAGTTTTCGAGGCTTTTTTTCAGTATTTTGATCTATTTTGGGCGTTTATAAAGCTAGTTTTTTGGCTTTTTCGCCAAATTTGACCATTTTCTGAGTATTTCGACTGTTTTAATGGGTTTCTAGCAAAAAAAACTAGGTTTTTAGACCATTTTCTTGCTTTTTGGAGCGTTTGAATAGATTTTCAGTGAAAAACTTGATTTTCATTCATTTCTCTGGCAATTACGACTATTTTGAGCTTATTTTAGATTTTTCCCGCCATATTAATGATGTTTTAGTGGAAATTTAGAGTTTTAGGCCTTTTTAGGCCATTTTTCACCCTTTTCTCCATGAAAATTCACCCAAAACTAACGATTTATCTATTCAGAGACGTCGAAGAAGCGCGGATTTCGATGCGACGCCCTATTCGGATGCATCTCTGGCGCCGAGCACCATCGTAAGCCGACGAGCCGGTGAGCATCTCGCCGAGCTCTACACATCGAATTCCGAGGATCCATATCAATATGATGAGCATTCATATGAGCCATTGGCGACGAGAGATATGAATAAATATCATGATGAGAGAAAGAGAAAAGGGAAGAAATTCAGAAGACCCTACGTGCCGAGTACGATTAGTTCGGCAACGGAATCCAGTGTGAATAGTGGTCTTCCACGAATTCTGGAGATCTATTTACCCATGAAAAATGTTCCGTATCTTGGATTGAGTGTCTGCACAATCGACGGACACATTTTCGTATCGGAAATAGCTCCAGAAGGAGCTGTTGAAAAGGATGGAAGAGTCAATGTCGGGGATCAGATCCTTCAAGTCAATCGGGTCTCTTTTGAAGAAATGAGCGGTCCACAGGCGGTTAGAGCATTGAGAGATGCGGCCGCCTCGAAACGCCCCATCACTCTTTATATTAGTAAATTTGCGAGAGGAGCTCCCAGTGAATATGATGATCCGTTGGCGTCAATGGCTTCGGAGACGATGCCATTGGATGTGGGGGTTTGGGTTGAGACTGCTGTGTGAGTCTTTTTTTTTTGAAAGGGAAATTGGTCTCTTTGAAAGGGAAAAACGGTATTTTTCCATAGAAAATGGTATTTTTCAGCTAAAAAATCTGTTTTTTAAAGAAGAAAACCGGATTTTTTTGAATAAAAATCATATTTTTCGGCTAAAACATCAGATTTTCCTTTGAAAATGAGGTTTTTTAGCGAAAAAATCGGATTTCCAATTTAAAAAAAAGGTATTTTTGAGCTTAAAAATCAGTTTTTAACGGGAAAACAAGGATTTTTCATGAAAAACTCAAATTTTTCAATATAAATGACAATTTTAAGCTGAAAAATCAGTTTTTAATGAGGAAAACCGGGCTTTTTCAACAAAATTATAGATTTAAAATGAAAAATCAGCTTTTTCTTTGAAAATTTGGTTTTTTATTGAAAAAAAAAACTCGGATTTTCCAATAAAAATGATATTTTTAAGCTGAAAAATCAGTTTTTAACGGGAAAATTAGCATTTTTTCTTCAAACAACTCGGATTTTTCAATAAAAAAAAGGTATTTTTGAGCTGAAAAATCAGATTTTCCTTTGAAAATGAGGTTTTTTAGTGAAAAAATCGGATTTCCAATTAAAAAAAAGGTATTTTTGAGCTTAAAAATCAGTTTTTAACGGGAAAACAAGGATTTTTCATGAAAAACTCAAATTTTTCAATATAAATGACAATTTTAAGCTGAAAAATCAGTTTTTACCATTAAAAATAGATTTTTCGATGAAAAAACCTGATTTTTTCAATAAAAGTTGTATTTTTAAGCTAATAATTCAATTTTTAATAGATAAGCGGATATGCCAAAGCTAAAAACGTAATTCCAGGGTTTTTTCCACGATTTTCATTGGAATTATCCAAAAAATCATGTTTTTTCAAGTTTTTCAATGAAAAATCAAGATTTTAGGTTTAAAAATTAGATTTTTCCGTAGAAAAATCCACATTTTCATGAAAAAAACGGCGGTTTTATGCTTAAAACTAACTTTTACAGTTAAAATTCATATTTTTCAGTTAAAAATTGATATTTTCTAAAAAAAAAAAAGGACATTTTATCCTGAAAAATTATGATTTTAATGTAATTTTCTTGATTTTTTTGTGAAAAATCTTTTTTTTTTCAGTGAAAAAATCGGGATTTTATCGAAAAATCCATATTTTCAATGAAAAGTTCAGATTTTTCCGGTTTAAAACTGGTTTTTTTCATAATTCCAGGCCTAATTTGACGGTTTTAGACTAGTTTTAGACAGATTTAGGTCGTTTCTAGCCTGTTTTCTCCCTAATTTACCTCTTTTAATCGCATTTTAAACGATTTCATGCCATTTTTCATTCAAAAAACCGGATTTTTGAGCTTAAAACCCACTAAATTTCCAGACAAAACACGGAAAAAATGAAGGCGTTGGGTCTGGATCCACAAGAACAAACGATGACATCAGTGGACGATGGGACACTTCCATTCACCTCAACGGCTTCAGATGACGAGGAGAGGATGTTGTATGATCAGAGGAGGAATGGAATTCCACGTGCATTGATCGAGGAGGCGGAGAGGAAACGAGAGAATGAGCAGAATGAGAAGATCGAACAATTGACACAGCTCATTGATCCGATTATTGTGGTGAGAGCGATGGCGAGAGTGGATTCGGGATTGGTGGTCAAGAATCGGAAGTGGTTGAAGATATTGGTTCCCAATTCGTTTATTGGTACGTTCGAAATGGATTTAGACGGTTTCGGAGTGGTGGCCTAGCTTTTATGGCCTAGTTTTACTCAAAAATGGCCTGATTTTGATGGCCTAGTTTTCCTTTTAGTGGCCTAAGTTTTCTGTTCGGTGGCCTAACTTTGATAACCTAGTTTTCACGGTGGCCTAACTTTTATGGCCTAGTTTTACCTAAAGTGGACTAGTTTTTTTTTTCTAAAATGACTATTATTTGCCCATGGCCTAGCTTTAATGGCCTAAATTTCATGGCCTAGTTCTCGTCAAAAACGGCCTAATTTTAATGGCCTAGCTTTCATGGCCTAGTTTTATTTTTAGTGGCCTAGTTTTCCTAGTAGCTTAAGTTTTATGGCATAACTTTCATGGCCTAGTTCTCGTCAAAAATGGCCTAATTTTGATGGCCTAACTTTGGTGGCCTAACTTTGATAACCTAGTTTTCACGGTGGCCTAACTTTAATGGCCTAGTTTTTTTTTCTAAAATAATTATTATTGGCCCATAGCCTAACTTTGATGGCCTAGTTTTTTGGTGGCCTAAGTTAGTGTTTGGTGGCCTAACTTTTATGGCCCAGTTTTCCTAATAACTTAACTTTGGTGGCCTAACTTTCATGTTCTAGTTCTCGTCAAAAATAGCCTAATTTCGATGGCCTTGGTTTGGTGGCCGAGTTTTTTTAGTAGCTTAAATTTTAAGGCCTAGCTTTCATGGCCTAGTTTTTCTTTTAGTGGCCTAGGTTTCTTTTAAATGGCCTAACTTAGTTGGCCTAATTTTTATTGATGACCTGACTTTAATTCCCTAACTTTCCTAGTGGCCTAACTTTTTTTGAGGCTTAACTTTAATGGCCTAACTCTCATAGCGTAACTTTCCCACCCCCTACCAAACTCCATTCTTCCAGGCCGTGATCTAATCTACTGGCTCGTCGACCACATGTCCGATATCCACGACAGAAAACAAGCAAGAGCATTCGCCGGACGTCTCCTAGCCGCCGGTCTCATCAAACACGTCGTCAGTAAACAGACGTTCACCGAGAAATGCTACTATGTCTTCGGCGACGGCGTCATTCCACAAGATCGAAATTCCACGGATACCTCTGCCACATCAGCCACGACAATTCCGGCGACAACGGAAGTCACCTATGTTGGATCACCGGCTCCACACGCTCTGACGTCACGGATCGGTAGGAACGTGGCACCGCATCGACTGGAGACGACAACGTTGAGTCCGGTGGCTCATGATCAGACGTGGTTGAGGAGGCGTCGAGACTGTGAGAGTCCGATGACGAACGATTACGCGTCGATGGTTGGAGAGAGCCAAATTGGTGGATATCATGCGTTTGTGGCACGGCAAGGCACGGCACGGCAAGTGGCACCGCCTGCGCCGTCTCAGGTCACTTCGTCGAGTTTGACGAACGGTAAGGGGGTTTTGGAGGGGGTTTAGGTTATTTTTGAGCAATTTTCGTCTTTTTTCGGGGTTTTTTGAGTCATTTTGAGCTAGAATTCAGATTTTGTATCCAGAATTCTTTTCTGTCATTTTTGAGTCTTTTTAAGTGAAATTTCGGTCATTTTGAGTAATTTTAAGCCTAAATTCTGGAATTTTAAGCCATTTTTAAAATATTTTCTGTATTTTTAGGTGATTTTAGCAAAAGTTTTATTCATTTTTAAGGTATTTTTTGCTTAAAATTTTGGATTTCGGATCGTTTTAAGCCATTTTTCAGGCAATTTGGAGCATTTTGAGCCTATTTTCCCTATTTTTGGGTCATTTTCAGCCATTTTAAGACAATTTTAGCTATTCTCAGGCCTTGTTCAGTCATTTTGGACCATTTTGTGCCTATTTTCTGTATTTTTGAACCATTTTCAGTCATTTTGAGCCTATTTTCTGCATTTTTCGGTTTTCAATTATCCATTTTCAGCCAAATTCAAAAATTATCAAAAAAAAACCCTTTTGTTCAACGAAAAAACACCAAAAATCTTTATTTTCTATGGAAAAATAGACAAAAATGTCTATTTTGACCCATTTTAGTCAATTTTCTTTTTGAAAAGCTCCTATTTTTGACCTAAAAATGGCTGTTTTCGACGTTTTTTAGCATATTTTCTTCAAAAAATCTCCATTTTTGACCTAAAACTGGCTATTTTGGACCCATTTTAGCCATTTTCATTAAAGAAAAACCCTATTTTAGACCAAAAAATGGTTATTTTTGACCTTTTTAACATATTTTCTTTTAAAAAACTCTTTTTTTGACCTAAAAATGGCTATTTTTGACCTAAAAATGGCTATTTTTGACTTTTTCAACATATTTTCTTTTTAAAAAAACCCTATTTTCGATCTAAAAATGGCCATAATCAACTACAGTAATCCCCACCCCCTCTACAATAAATGACAGTTTCCAGGAAGCGGTGGAATTGGTGGACCACCGCCGACACCTCTGAGCAGCACAATGGTTCTAGCACTGTCTCCGATCCAATTACAACAACAACCAGCGGGAGTTGGCGGAGGAGGAGGAGACGTGACTAACAAGACTACACGAATTCTAAGAACATAACTGGTTTTTTTTTTCTTCTTGTGCCGAAATCGTGCCGTTTTTGGCACGTTTTCGGCACTACTCATATTGCCTTTTTCATTGATTCTTGCGTGCCGACGCGTGCCGGAATTGTGCCGTTTTTTGATGTTTAGGCACGATTTCGGCACGCTTATTGTTTGACCAAAACATTTGCTTTATCTATTTCCTAATATTCTGTAACTTTTTAATGTATTTTATCTATTTATATGTATTCATTTTTCCAAAAAATATTAATTCCTTGAAAATCGATGAGTCAAAAAGAAGACGTGAACGGCGCCGAAAACAGTTGGAGAAGTCCACTCGGAGTACACGGAAACGTCTTTTTGACAATTCCACGAACACTGATGGGCGGAGCATATCGATAGGCGGTCCGTACGAGAAGCAATTGAACATTGAATTATGAATTTACGAGTTTCTTTTGATTTTTGAAGGAGACCATCAGAGATCTGAGATTTAGAGAGAGAGAGAGAGAGAGAGAGAGAGAGAGAGAGAGAGAGAGAGAGATAGGGAAAGTGCGCTCTATTGGACTGATTGATTGCGTACTTTCGAAATTGGCTGAGTATTAAACGTTGAAAATTTAAAAAATCGAAATGGTGCATGTGCGCTCTATTGAACTAACATTTGTTGCTGATAATTTCGAAATTGGCTGAGTATTAAACGTGAAAAATTCAAAAAATCGATATAATGCAAAAGCGCTCCATTTGACTATCTCAATTAGCTGCGTACTTCAGATTTCGCTGAGTATCAAACGTAAAAAATGGAGTTTTTCTAGTTTTTTTCAGTAAAAACCAAATTTTTTACGAATTTTCAAGAGGGAAATAAGCCAGTTCAGTGGAGCGCGGTTGCAATATTTTTTTCGAATTTCCCGATTTAAAGGGGGTTTTCACGTTTGATACTCAGCCAACGAGAAGAAGTACGCAGCGAAATTATTGAGTTCAATGGAGCACGATTGCATTTTTTAGTTTTTTTTAATTTCTCACATTTAATACTCAGCCAATGATACCAAGTACGCAGCGAAATAAGTCTTCCAGTAGAGCGCAGTTGCTTTAACTTGATTTTTTTCGATTTTTTGAATTTTTCACATTTAATACTCAGCCAATTTCGAAATTATCAGCAAAAGGTTAGTCCAATAGGGCGCAGATGCACCATTTCCATTTTTTTTTTTTTATTTTTCACGTTTGATACTCAGTTAACGATGCAAAATAAGCAGCGAAAGTCCGATAGAGAGCAATTGCATTATACCATTTTCCTTGAATTCTCAATGCGAAATTCGCTATTTTTATTTATTTTTTTAAACTAGATTTTTTGAACATTTAATACTCAGCCAACGGCACATAGTAGGCAGCAAAATAAGACTGTCCAATAGAGCGCACTTTCTCACCTTCTCAATCATTTTCGTCATCCATTCGGAGGTTTTTAACGGTGTATATTTCTCGTCTCCAATCACCGAATCGAACGATTTCTCCACTAGTTTATCGACAATTTCCTCATCCGAATTCGCATATTTTCGCTGTTTTCTCTTCTGATTTTTCAATTTTTTCTCGATTAATTCACGAAGAAGTTTCGCTTTTTCTGGATCCGGATGATGGATTACGGTAGTTGATGATGTGGAATTTTGCGTGGATTCTGGAGAATTTTTGAGAATTGTTTGGGATTTTTTAAAGAAATACCTGTCATTTGGAAGAAAAAGGGGAAGACAATTATTATTTTCTGGAGTTTTTGATTCTCTAGCATCCCGGAATTCCACGTGATTATTCTGGAATTCCGGAGAAACGTGAACTTTAGAAAAATCGATATATCTCGCTTCCGGTTGAAGTTATCAAAAAATGGTCAACTAATGAAATGTAGAGCTTAAAAATCTGCACATTTCATTAGTTGGAAGTTTTTTGATAGCTCCAAAACTAAGCGAGATATCGGCGTTTAAAGTTAGGTACCTCTGGAAGGGAGAGTGACAGGGCAAATACCCCAGTGAGCACACTGCGTATTTTACAATGAAATAAGAATTCCATTGTCGTTTTTTTCTCTTTTTTTTTCAATTTTCTGACAGTTGGGAGAAATTTTGTTCGAAAAGAGGTCATTCATCCCATTATTATGCGTACGTAAAGATCTGAGGCCTGAAGCTACAGTGCCGACCAGTGTTGAGCGGAAATCGATTTTCACTTTATGGAAGACGGAAGACGGAAACCGGAACAAAAAAAATTTCACGGAAGACGGAAGACGAAAGGAAACGGAAGGAATTCCGCTCAACACTGGTTCCGACCATTCCCTTTTTGGACTTTTCAGTTGAAAAACGTCAACTTTGGACCTTTGAAAAAGTGGTCGAGAGTTTTCCGTTTTTCAACTACAAAAACAAAGTTGTATGTATGGTTAAAACACCCAAAAAATTTTAGACGAAACGGAAAACTCTCGACCACTTTTTCAAATGCTCAAAGTTGACGTTTTTCAACTGAAAAGTCCAAAAAGGGTATTGAACATACTTGTCGAAATCGGGGCAGATAGTGGGGCGGGCGGGGGCGGGCGGGGCGCGGGCGGCCCGGGGCGGGCGGGGGCGGGCAGGGCGGGCAGGAATCAAAAAAGTTGCTGCCCCCGCCCGCCCTACCTGCCCGGAACCAGAAAATTTCGCTAATTTTTCCCCCAAAAATATGAAAATTTGTGGAAAATAGTGATTTTTTTGTGATTTTCTCGATAATCAAGACTTTTTTGAACTTTCGACATAGATTGGTGATATTTTAATCAATTTTCGTTTAAATAGTCTATATTTTGCTAAAGCTTCGACATTTCATATGTGATTTCATGCTTTCAATTCTTCTTCCGGGCAGATACCGGGCGGGCGGGGCAGGGCGGGCCCGGGCGGGCCGGGGCGGGCGGGGGCGGGCAGGCTGAAATTTTTGGAGCTGCCCGCCCCCGCCCGCCCCGCCCCGCCCCCGACAAGTATGGTATTGAATAATGGCCGTCACCTCACGAAGGATGCAAATACGCTCTGCCGAATGAGGGGTACCATCTGTTCGGCTAGGACCATTCAAATGTGACCTCCCCAGCCCTCTGGCATCTATCTGATATTCTCATCCATATTCCACCTCAATGTCCTCGTTTCCACTTCTAAACCTACCGCTTCTTGTTCTTCGTGAAATTGCTGATATTTGGAATCCACTTGAAATGTAAGTAATTCGAAAAAATCAATACAAAAGTCATCAAAAAA
The DNA here is from genome assembly GCA_963932035.1 of Caenorhabditis wallacei. NCBI lineage: Eukaryota > Metazoa > Nematoda > Chromadorea > Rhabditida > Rhabditidae > Caenorhabditis > Caenorhabditis wallacei. The sequence goes on from OZ009934.1 coordinate 2,007,232, forward strand.
AAAATTACAGATTAAACTTCTCATTAATCTCCAAAAGAACAAAACAAATTGCGAAATCAATAAGCCATACTGCGAGCAAGATCATTCTCGATGAGACGATTTATATCGGTGTAGACATTGTAATTCCAGATAAGACATCTGACACATTTCTCCGTTTCAAAATAGTTTTTGAAAAAAGAGGCCCGGACCAAGAAAGCGATTGGACCTATGAAATGGAACCTTATTTGGCATCTAACAAAAAAAAGATTCATATCTTCATACATCTATGCAACAATCCACTACAAATGCTATCGAAATTTATGGAGCAATCTATAGAAGTCTTCAAGGCTACTGTAATGGATGTCTACTTAGTTTTGAGTGATATCGATCGAACTAAGCTACTTCTCTCAATTAAAAAAGAATTGAAAATTCAGAAAATGAAGTTGACTCTGATGAAGCGGAAATTTGCGGATTTATTTTTTAAAAATTTCCAAAACAAAGTCGAATCTCTCCGTTTACACTTCCATTTTGGGAAACCCTTGAAACTGGATAACGAGATTTCATGGCCGAGGAAAACTAGTTTATATAATCTTCCACGTGAAAGTTTAGGTATTTTGAAATCGATTAACAGTGAGGAATTGACGGTTAATGGTTTTTCATCGACTAATAAACATCTGAACTCTTTTTTGAGAAGTTGGCAATCAGGGAAGACGAATTCCAATTTGAAAAGAGCAGATTTCACTGCGTATCTGGAAAAACGGATTGTTTTCAGTAAAATTCTCAAAAAAATTGAATTTAATCATCGAGATCCACGAGTTGTAAAGAGAGATGTCAAGTGAGTTATCAATAGAGCGTAAATGTTTAATCAATAAATTTTCAGATTTAACAATATACCTCATTCTATAATGGGAGGTATTGACATTGATGGTCCCAATGGTAAGACGGGTACAATTGACTGGGTCAACTGGAATTTTGGAGAAGTGGAAGGAAACGATGAATCGACACGTATCGATGATTATGAGAGGTTCCAGAGAAACGGTATTAATGCAATGACTGAAGTTCGTTGTCTTTGTCTTTTTGTTTTGTGATATTCTCTGATGGAATGATTTTTTTTTTAATTTAATAAAAATTGGTTTTTTGAACAACCGTACTCCTTGATACTATGTTTAGCCGACAGTTTTCCCGGAAAGTTCAGTTTATTGAATTGTATTATTTTTGTGGAAAACATGGAAAGATGAACTAAGATATTTTGAAAAAGTAGAATATCTCGATTCTCGGTAGAGATATCAAAAAATGGTCAACTTATTAAATGTAGAGAATTAAATTCTGCACATTTCATTAGTTGAAAGTTTTTTGATAGCTCTAACGGGGAGCAAGATATAAGCGCTTGAAGTTGAGTAGAGGAGGAACTGTCACTTTCTCCCTTCCAGGCGCACCTAACTTCAAGCCTCTTAAACTTCCAGTTTTAGAAATTTTGGGTTACTGTAACTACAGCAATCCTACAGTCATCCAGCAAAGTTATGGGAATGATGCACTCAGAGACCCGAGAGGCAGAATGGTCCGAGATGCAAATACGCTCTATCGAGTTGCGGGCGTATCATCTGCTCGGTTAGGACCATTCGAATTTGACCCCTGTTGACTTTACACATCCCCCCTCCTCTATACCTTATTCTTATTCATATTCCACCTCAATGTCCTCGCTTCCCCTTCTAAATCTACCGCTTCTTGTTCTTCGTGAAATTGTTGGTAGTTAGAATCCACTTGAAATGTAAGTAATTCAAAAATCAATATATAAATCACAAAAAAATTACAGATTCCGCTTCTCATTTCTCTCGAAAAGAGCTAAACGAGTTACAACATTGATTAGCAAAACGGCTAGCAAGATCACTCTCAATGATAAGTATTCAGATGAGGAGGAGGAGCATATCACTATAAAAATCGATTTTTTCAATGGACATGTTTTTGAAGTCAGTGTAGTGAACAATCAAGGATATTTCTATGTGAGTGGCATGGAAAGAATAGGTGATGTAGCATATTGCGAAGACGAAGAGAGTTTTTTTTTATTACTACGCACAACATTCTGCTAATGTAATACAAGACCTATCGAAATTACTTAAACAATCAATGGAAGTTTTCAATCTACCTGTGATTCATGTGGATTTAGATTTAAGTGATATCGATCGAACTAAGCTACTCCTCTCAATTAACAAAGAATTGAAAATTAGCAAAATGAGTCTGATGCTCAAGGAGAGGAAAAACGCGAATTTATTTTTTAAAAGCTTCCAAAATGAAGTCGAACGTCTCGATTTATATTTCCAATTCGGACCAACCTTCAAACTCGCTAAACAGATTTCATGGCCCAAGAAAACCGATTTATATGATCTTCCACGTGAAAGTTTAGGTATTTTGAAATCGATTAACAGTGAGGAATTGACGGTTAATGGTTTTTCATCGACTAATAGTAATAAACCAGCGGAAAATTCGCGGCTACGCCGCGATTTCCACTGGTAACTCAACAAACTCTCAAAAAAGAGTAAATACATCAGAACTAAATTTTCCTTTGAATTAAGATTTATAATATACACACTGCCTAAGCCTTTCTATGTAGACGTTGTTCTATTGGTGTAAAATCGAAATTATATTCTCGCTGTAACCCGAACATATATAAGACCCCGCCGAAACATTTTTTGAAATCCCCACAATTCAATCTTCGATTTTTGGAGTACCCCAACATATATTTAGAATTTGTCGTCAAGGATTACTGTTGATACAGGTACCTGAAAAATGAAAAACGCCTACTGCCGTACAGTTTTGAAACCAAATCTAGAAGACATAGAAAGTAAGGAGAATTTTCTATGAAAAATTAAAACGCCTTCTTATTACGTAGGACAAATCATACCTTCTTGGGTGAAACATTCTCTAAGATACACGTATCGTATTGGGAAACCGCCCACGATACGGCAGGACTACAGTGGGTTAGTCCGAAACCCAAATCTAGTAGAATTAGAGTGAATAGAGAAATTTCTATCTCACTTTTAAATTCCCGCCAAACCACTTTTAAATTCCCGCCAAAACTTTTTTAAATTTCCGCAAAAACATTTTTTAAATTCCCGCCAAAACTTTTTTGAATTCCCGCCAAAAAATTTTTGAATTCCCGCCAAAACATTTTTGAATTCCCGCCAAAACATTTTTAAATTCCCGCAAAAACATTTTCGAATTCCCGCCAAAACTTTTTTCAATTCCCGCAAAAACATTTTTAATTTCCCGCCAAAACATTTTTAAATTCCCGCAAAAACATTTTTAAATTCCCGCCAAATCTTTTTTGAATTCCTGCCAAAACATTTTTAAATTCCCGCCAAAACATTTTTGAATTCCCGCCAAAACATTTTTATATTCCCGCCAAAACATTTTTAAATTCCCGCAAAAACATTTTCAAATTCCCGCAAAAACGTTTTTGAATTCCCGCCAAAACTTTTTTTTCGAATTCCCGCCAAAACTTTTTTGAATACCCGCCAAAACATTTTTAAATTCCCGCCAAAACTTTTTTGAATTCCCGCCAAAACATTTTTGAATTCCCGCAAAAACATTTTTAAATTCCCGCAAAAACATTTTTGAATTCCCGCCAAAACTTTTTTGAATTCCCGCCAAAACATTTTTAAATTCCCGCAAAAACATTTTTGAATTCCCGCCAAAACATTTTTGAATTCCCGCCAAAACATTTTTGTTTTCCCGCCAAAACATTTTTAAATTCCCGCAAAAACATTTTTAAATTCCCGCCAAATCTTTTTTGAATTCCTGCCAAAACATTTTTAAATTCCCGCCAAAACATTTCTAATTTCCCGCCAAAACATTTTTAAATTCCCGCCAAAACATTTTTGAATTCCCGCAAAAACATTTTTGAATTCCCGCCAAAACATTTTTAAATTCCCGCCAAAACTTTTTTGAATTCCCGCCAAAATATTTTTATATTCCCGCCAAAACATTTTTAAATTCCCGCCAAAACATTTTTGAATTCCCGCCAAAACATTTTTAATTTCCCGCCAAAACATTTTTAAATTCCCGCCAAAACATTTTTGAATTCCCGCAAAAACATTTTTGAATTCCCGCCAAAACATTTTTAAATTCCCGCCAAAACTTTTTTGAATTCCCGCCAAAATATTTTTATATTCCCGCCAAAACATTTTTAAATTCCCGCCAAAACTTTTTTGAATTCCCGCCAAAACTTTTTTAAATTCCCGCAAAACCATTTTTAATTTCCCGCCAAAACTTTTTTTAAATTCCCGCCAAAACTTTTTTGAATTCCCGCCAAAACTTTTTTGAATTCCCGCCAAAACTTTTTTGAATTCCCGCCAAAACTTTTTTGAATTCCCGCCAAAACATTTTTAAATTCCCGCAAAAACATTTTTAATTTCCCGCCAAAACATTTTTAAATTCCCGCCAAAACATTTTTGAATTCCCGCAAAAACATTTTTGAATTCCCGCCAAAACATTTTTAAATTCCCGCCAAAACTTTTTTGAATTCCCGCCAAAATATTTTTATATTCCCGCCAAAACATTTTTAAATTCCCGCCAAAACATTTTTGAATTCCCGCCAAAACATTTTTAATTTCCCGCCAAAACATTTTTAAATTCCCGCCAAAACATTTTTGAATTCCCGCAAAAACATTTTTGAATTCCCGCCAAAACTTTTTTGAATTCCCTCCAAAACTTTTTTCTCGAATGTTCCGGAACATTCTGGGATCGTCCTGGCTGGATCATTCGAGAACATTCTAGATTCTTCTCGAACTTTTCGGGCGGGAATTCAAATTTGATCATCTTCTTCCACTTTAAATCTCTCAAATTTGGGTTTCAAACTAAGCTATAGTAATCCTACCGTATCCAGGGCAGTTCCCCCATATCATCTGAATATCTTTGAAAAAGTTCCATCCAAAATGGTCAACCCCCTGCGCCGTAGTGAGATGGTGTTTTTCAAATTTCCGGTTACTGTAACTACAGTAATCCTTGACTTCAGATTCTGAATTTTTGTTTGCATACTGTAGGTGCCCTAAGGGTGCTCCCATAGAAATCTCCACCCATCCCGTCTTCTCCTGGCTGAAATCGAATTTTTCGGTTACTGTAGCTACCGTAATCCTACAGTAATCTGGGAAACTAAAGGTATGGTATTGAAGCGCTCGGGTGTTCATGGGTGATCCCCAAATATGAGAACATACGGTCAATTAGGAAAAAAGTTATTCGAGGCACAACGCGGGACAGACGGACACACACACAGAACTATTCCTTTAGTAAGGAGAAGATATCTGAACTCTTTTTTGAGAAGTTGGCAATCAGGGAAGACAAATTCCAATTTAAGAGTTGTTCGTTTCAAGATGATGTACTCGAAGAAAAAGTTTTTTCTTAATAAAATTCTCAAAAAAATTAAAATTAATTATCACGATCCTCGAATCGTTGAACGGAAATTCATGTGAGTTATCAACTGAGTATTCAATGAATTCTTAATCAAGAATATTCCAGATCAAACAATGAATCGTTTGTGGTAGTGGGAGGAATTGATATCGAAGGTCCCAATGGAAAAACTGCGACAATTCATTGGTGCGATCACGATGTGGAAATCGAAGAAAGAATCCACATACGCATCGAAGATTATGAGAATTTCCAGAGAAACAACAATTTTAATCATATTCCACATCTCTCTTATTTAAATGTGTTTATATGGTAATTTATGGAATGATTAGTGATTTTAAATGAGAATAATAAAATGTTTAATATATAAGATGTTTAATCAATTAGCAAACTTTTGAGCTTGTATCTCGGTTCCCGTAGGAGCTACTAAAAAATTTTCAACTAATGAAATGTGCAGAATTTTATGGTGAATAATGTACTAGTTGACAACTTTTTTGTATCTCTCACCCCAACCAAGATATATGCATTTGAAGCATCTGATTGTTGTGAGGCGCCCCATTCTATGTCGGCGTGGCCGAGGCGGGAAGCGAAGGGACCTCTTTCTTCACGGAGGATGCAAATTCGCTCTGTCGAATGAGGGGGTACCATCTGCTCGGTTAGAATCATTGTGACCTCTCCAATCCTCTACTGCTGGTCTATTAACGCACCCGAGGCCTTCCACAAATGTCCTCGCTTCCCCTTCTAAATCTACCGCTTCTTGCTTTTCGTGAAATTGCTGATAATTGGAACCCACTTGAAATGTAAGTAATTCGATAAAATCAATATATAAATCACAAAAAAACTTGCAGATTAAACTTCTCATTAATCTCGAAACGAACAAAGAGAATCGCAAAATCGATAAGCAAAACGGCGAGTGAAATCTATTTCACTGATTGGCCGTCCATCAGTATAACCATCCAATTTCCGGATAACACATCAGAAAAATGGTACTATAGCTATACAATTTCCAAGACGTTGTTCTTCCATGATGACTATGTAAATCATGTTTACTCTCGATATTCACAAATTGGATCAGAAGATCCGATTCAAAAAACATTGGATCTACTTGATCATTCTCTGGAGGTGTTTAAGATTTCTGTTTTCAATGTTAGATCAGATTTATTCGATTTCAATCGATGTCACTTTATGAACAGTAAATGGAGAATCGGGAAATTGCGTGCGTCATCTGATCAGCCCGAAGAGGCCGAGTTATTTTTCAAAACGTTCCGGACAGAAATCGATTATCTTGATTTATTCTTAGATTTTGAAGAACCCTTTAAACTGAAAAAAGAGATTACATGGCCGAAGAAATCCTCATTCCTTCTTCAAAAACATGGCAGCTTCAATATTTTGAAATCGATTAACAGTGAGGAATTGATTATTAATCAAAATCTATCGACTAATAAAGATGTGAACTCTTTTTTGAAAAGTTGGATATCGGGTAAAACGAATTCCAATTTAAGAAGAGCACATTTCATTACGAACTTTGAAAATGAAAATGAGATATTTCTAAGTAAAGTTCTCAAACGAATCAAATTCAATCATCGAGATCCAAGACTCGTTAAAAGGGAATTTAAGTGAGTTTAAGGTTATCAATAGAGCGCAAATGAAGAATATTCCAGATTAAACAATGATTCTTATTCAATAATGGGAGGAATTGATATCAATGGTCCCAATGGAAAAACGGCAACAATTGATTGGACTAACTGGGGAGGCGTGGAAAGAAACGATGAATTGAGACGTATCGATGATTATGAGAGATTTCAGAGAGACAATAGTTTCAAAGGGATGCGAGATATCGCTTCTTTTTCTCTTTTTATATGGGGCCTAGAAAACCAAATTGGAGAATGTTAGTCCATGGCAGTGGAAGAACTTTTTTCCAATGTGATTTTTTAGTCCCCGCACTAGGAATCAATCAGTTACTTGTACAATTGCGCCCTACTTCACCAAAAAATTTATCTCCTAATTTTTGACCAAAAAATGTGTTTTCCACGTTTGGCGCAAAATTTTTTAACGTTTTAACAATTAATACTCAGTCAACGGAATAGAAGGTAAGCAGCGAGTTTTGAAGTTTCGCTAGGGCGCGTTTGCACACTCAACCGTTTGATTCAAAGTGTCCCCGTCAATTATAATACTTTTTTAATGGAATGATTATTGCTCTTTCTTAATAAAATTGGTTTTTCGAACTACCGTACTCCTTGATACCATGTAATTTGTTCGTGGAATACATGGAAAGATTAACTAAGACATATTGAAAAGGAGAATATCTCGATTCTTGGTAGAGATATCAAAAAATGGTCAACTAATTAATTAATAGAGCTTGAAATTTTGAATATTTCATTAGTTGAAAGTTTTTCGATATCTCTAACGGGGAGCGAGATATAAGCGTTTGAAGTTGGGGAAACGAGGCGGCTAGAGTACTCTAACTGCCTGCGCCCTCTCTCCCTTTCAGGCGCACTTAATTTTGAACGTCTGTATCTCGCTTAGTTTTGGAGCTATCAAAAAACTTCCAACTAATGAAATGTGCAGAATTTTAAGCTCTACATTTCATTAGTTGACCATTTTTTGATATCTTTACCGAGAATCGAGATATATCAATTTTTCTAAAGTTCACGTTTCTCCGGAATTCCACGATAATCACGTGGAATTCCGGGATGCTAGAGAATCAAAAACTCAAGAAAATAATTATTATTTTCCCCTTTTTTTTCAAAATGACAGGTATTTCTTTAAAAAATCCCAAAAAATTATTTTTTTTTAATCTCAAAAATTCTCCAGAATCCACGCAAAATTCCACATCATCAACTACCGTAATCCATCATCCGGATCCAGAAAAAGCGAAACTTCTTCGTGAATTAATCGAGAAAAAATTGAAAAATCAGAAGAGAAAACAGCGAAAATATGCGAATTTGGATGAGGAAATTGTCGATAAACTAGTGGAGAAATCGTTCGATTCGGTGATTGGAGACGAGAAATATACACCGTTAAAAACCTCCGAATGGATGACGAAAATGATTGAGAAGGTGAGAAAGTGCGCTCTATTGGACAGTCTTATTTTGCTGCGTACTTGGTAGCATTGGCTGAGTATTAAATGTTCAAAAAACGTTTTTTTTAAATAAAAATAGCGAATTTCGCATTGAAAATTCAAGGAAAATGGTATAATGCAATTGCGCTCTATTGGAATTTCGCTGCTTACTTTGAACTTAGCTGAGTATTAATATTTATAGAAAAAACTCGTTTAAATCGGGAAATTCGAAAAAAGAGAGCATTATAGCAACTGCGCTCCACTGGCTTATTTCTCTGTTGGAAATTCGAAAAAAAAAATTAGGTTTTCTACTGAAAAAAACTAGAAAAACTCGATTTCTTTACGTTTGATACTAAGCCAACTCTGAAGTACGCAGCTAATTGAGATAGGCCAATAGAGCGTACTTGCATTAACTTGATATTTTGAATTTCCGAGCTAAATTCAAATTTTCAACGTTTAATACTCAGTCAAGCCCAAAGTACGCAGCAAAATCAAGCAGTCCAATAGAGCGTACTTTCCCAATCTCTCTCTCTCTCTCTATAAATTTCAGATCTCTGATGGTCTCCTCAAAAAATCAAAAGAAACTCGTAAATTCATAATCCAATGTTCAATTGCTTCTCGTACGGACCGCCTATCGATATGCTCCGCCCATCAGTGTTCGTGGAATTGTCAAAAAGACGTTTCCGTGTACTCCGAGTGGACTTCTCCAACTGTTTTCGGCGCCGTTCACGTCTTCTTTTTGACTCATCGATTTTCAAGGAATTAATATTTTTTGGAAAAATCAATACATATAAATAGATAAAATACATTTTAAAAAAGTTACAGAATATTAGGAAATAGATAAAGCAAATGTTTTGGTCAATCAATAAGCGTGCCGAAATCGTGCCTAAACATCAAAAAACGGCACAATTCCGGCACGCGTCGGCACGCAAGAATCAATGAAAAAGGCAATATGAGTAGTGCCGAAAACGTGCCAAAAACGGCACGATTTCGGCACACAAAGAAAAAAAAACCAGTTATGTTCTTAGAATTCGTGTAGTCTTGTTAGTCACGTCTCCTCCTCCTCCGCCAACTCCCGCCGGTTGTTGTTGTAATTGGATCGGAGACGGTGCTAGAACCATTGTGCTGCTCAGAGGTGTCGGCGGTGGTCCACCAATTCCACCGCTTCCTGGAAACTGTCATTTATTGTAGAGGGGGTGGGGATTACTGTAGTTGATTATGGCCATTTTTAGATCAAAAATAGGGTTTTATTTGAAGAAAATATGCTAAAAAAAGCTAATTTTTGGTCAAAAATAGAGCTTTTTGAAAAGAAAATAGCTAAAATGGGTCAAAAATAGCCATTTTTAGTTCAAAAATGTAGATTTTTTGAAGAAAATATGTTAAAAAGGTCAAAAATAGCCATTTTAATGTCAAAAATAATTTTTTTTGAAAAAAATATGCTAAATACGTCAAAAATAGCTATTTTTAGTGGAAAAATAAAGTTTTTTTTGAAGAAAATATGTTAAAAAGGTCAAAAATAGCCATTTTAATGTCAAAAATAATTTTTTTTTGAAAAAAATATGCTAAATACGTCAAAAATAGCTATTTTTAGTGGAAAAATAAAGTTTTTTTTGAAGAAAATATGTTAAAAAGGTCAAAAATAGCCATTTTAATGTCAAAAATAATTTTTTTTGAAAAAAATATGCTAAATACGTCAAAAATAGCTATTTTTAGTGGAAAAATAAAGTTTTTTTTGAAGAAAATATGTTAAAAAGGTCAAAAATAGCCATTTTAATGTCAAAAATAATTTTTTTTTGAAAAAAATATGCTAAATACGTCAAAAATAGCTATTTTTAGTGGAAAAATAAAGTTTTTTTTGAAGAAAATATGTTAAAAAGGTCAAAAATAGCCATTTTAATGTCAAAAATAATTTTTTTTGAAAAAAATATGCTAAATACGTCAAAAATAGCTATTTTTAGTGGAAAAATAAAGTTTTTTTTGAAGAAAATATGTTAAAAAGGTCAAAAATAGGGGTTTTCTGAAGAAAATATTCTAAAAACGTCAAAAATATGATTTTTTTTAAAAAGAAAATATGCTAAAATGGGTCAAAAATAACCATTTTTGCCTATTTTTCCATAGAAAATTGCGATTTTTTGGTGTTTCTTCGTTGAACGAAAGGGTTTTTTGATAATTTTTGAATTTGGCTGAAAATGGATATTTGAAAACCGAAAAATAAAGAAAATAGGCTTAAAATGACCCAAAAATTCAAAAAAGAAGCCTTAAAATGAGTGAAAATGGTTCAAAAATACAGAAAATAGCCTAAAAATGGAGTAAATCCACTCAAAATGACCCAAAAATAGAGAAAATAGGCTGAAAATGCTCCAACTTGCCTGAAAAATGGCTTAAAACGATCCAATATCCAATACTTTTGGGAAAAATACCTAAAGATACAAAAAACAGCCTAAAAATGACTTTAAAATTTCAGAATTTAGGCTCAAAATTGCTCAAAATGACCGAAATTCAACTTTAAAAGACTCAAAAATGACTGAAAATGAATTCTGGAGCCAAAAACTGAATTCTGGCTCAAAATGACTCTTAAAAACCCGAAAAAAAGACGGAAATGGATGAAAATGGACTAAAAAATGCTCAAAAATACCAAAAATAGGGCAAAAATACAGAAAATAGGTGAAAAATGACACAAAATCAACGAAAAAATACTCAAAATGCCCCAAAAACCCCTCCAAAACCCCCTTACCGTTCGTCAAACTCGACGAAGTGACCTGAGACGGCGCAGGCGGTGCCACTTGCCGTGCCGTGCCTTGCCGTGCCACAAACGCATGATATCCACCAATTTGGCTCTCTCCAACCATCGACGCGTAATCGTTCGTCATCGGACTCTCACAGTCTCGACGCCTCCTCAACCACGTCTGATCATGAGCCACCGGACTCAACGTTGTCGTCTCCAGTCGATGCGGTGCCACGTTCCGGCCGATCCGTGACGTCAGAGCGTGTGGAGCCGGTGATCCAACATAGGTGACTTCCGTTGTCGCCGGAATTGTCGTTGCTGATGTGGCAGAGGTATCCGTGGAATTTCGATCTTGTGGAATGACGCCGTCACCGAAGACGTAGTAACATTTCTCGGTGAACGTCTGTTTACTGACGACGTGTTTGATGAGACCAGCGGCTAGGAGACGTCCGGCGAAAGCTCTTGCTTGTTTTCTGTCGTGGATATCGGACATGTGGTCGACGAGCCAGTAGATTAGATCACGGCCTGGAAGAATAGAGTTTGGTAGGGGGAAAGTTAGGCCATCGAAGAGGGAAATGATGGGAAAGTTAGGCTATGAGAGTTAGGCCATTGAATTTGAGCCTCAAAAAAAGTTAGTCCACTAGGAAAGCTAGGCCATTAAAGTCAGGTTATCAATAAAAATTAGGCCAACTAAGTTAGGCCATTTAAAAGAAACCTAGGCCATAAAACTTAAGCTAATAGAAAAACTAGGCCATTGAAGTTGAGGCTCAAAAAAAGTTAGGCCACGAAAGTTAGGTCATTAGAAAAACTGGGTCATAAAAGTTAGGCCACCGTGAAAACTAGGTTATCAAAGTTAGGCCACCGTAAAAAAAAACTAGGCCATCAAAGTTAGGCCACTAGGGAAATTAGGTTATTTTTTATGGAAGTACATTGTAATTCCATTGTAATTTTATGGAAGTTTTTATGGATTCTGCACATTTCATTAGCTGAAAATTTTTTAGTAGCTCCTACGGGAACCGAGATACAAGCTCAAAAGTTTGCTAATTGATTGAACATCTTTTATATTAAACATTTTTGTTTTATTATTTTCACTTAAAATCACTAATCAAAAAGTTCATATTAGTGCGTCAACCCTTTCTTCATCATGATGCATCACGCGATGCTTAACCAAAAACTAATTTCCGGTGATTCCACCTATGTGGGCGGGAAGTGCCACAGGAAATTGAAAAATTTTTTGAATCCTAAATCCTAAATCCAAAAAAAATTTTTTTCATTTTGATATCATAAAATGATTCTAAAAATCATCCTTTTTGGTCTCTTGTAAGTCACCTTTTTCTTAAATTTTTTCGAAAACCGAATCTTTTAGAATCCCCAATGTCTCCCCCAAAAAGCCCCAAGTGTTCTGTGATGACGTCATCGGAAGATATACAGCTGTGGCTGGAAATTTAGCTCTGACCAATTTGGAATTCCCGATAATGTCGGCTGTGCCGGCCGGCTCATCGGCGTCGGCTGATATGGCCGTGCCGAAGCTGATGCATCCGTGTTATTCGTTGAGTGTGGCTAATAATTATAAGAATCAGGTGTCGGGTTAGTTAAGTGGTCGGATGGGAGTCTTGAAAGGGGGGATTTCAGAGATTTTCGATCATGGGGATTTCGTTGCGTCGGTTTGCGAGAGGCAATGTGCTCATTTTGTGGATGCTTGTGAGTTATGTTTATAGCAGGGGGATATAGTTTGGGGCTAGCTTTTCTGAGATGCGGACTAAGTTTTCTAGGTCGCGGACTAAGTTTTCTAGGTCGCGGACTAGTTTTTCCTAGCTGCGTACTAACTTTACCTAGCTGCGGATAAGCATTCCTAGACCGCGGACTAAGCTTCGCGCTAACTTTCTGCGGATGAGCTTTTCTACGCTTCTAGTTTCCTAGGCCACGGACTAACTTTCCCGGACCGTGGACTAACTTTCCTAAGCCGCTAACTAACTTTCCCTAGCTGAGGAATAAGTTTCCCGAGCCACGCTTTACTTGCCCCTGGATTCGGGCTAACTTTCTGCTGAAGATTTTCTAGGCCGCGGACTAGGTTTCCTAGACCGCGGACTAACTTTCCCAAGCTGAGGACTAAGATTCCTAAACAGCGGGCTAAGCTTCGTACTAACTTTCTGCTGAAGCTTTTCTTGGCCACGGACTAACTTTCCCTAGCTGCGGACCAGTTTTCTCTAGCTGCGGACTAACTTTCCCTAACCGCGATCTAGCTTTCCCTAGCTGCGGATAAGCTTTACCAGACCGCGGACTAAGCTTTGAGCTAACTTTCTGCGGATGAGCTTTTCTAGGCCGCGGACTAAGTTTCCCTAGCTGAGGATAAACTTTCCCGGATCGCGTACTAGTTTTTCCTAGCTACGGACTAACTTTCCCCAACCGCGGGACTAAGTTTCCCAAGCCACACTTTATTTGCCACTGGCTTCGCCCTAACTTTCTGCTGAAGCTTTTCTAGGCCGCGGACTAACTTTCCCTAGCTGAGGACTAACTTTTCCAGTCCGCTTCGAATGCGGCGACCGTCGCCCACCTCCAACCTGGCTCGTTGGCTCCGTCGTCGGCGCCAAGCGCAAGATCAATTGCTCGAATTGGGATCTCCCTTTGACGGATAAAGGCGTCAGGGATGTAAGCTAGATTCTTTTTTTTTAAATTGACGTTAAATTCCAGGGGATATCGTTAACCTTCACCTATGGAACATTCCAATCTGGAAATGGTCAGGATCTCGATCCACCGTATACTTTGGATAATCAATCGATGGCTTATCTCGATGATAAGTTCATCAAAGGGATTCATATTAAGCCCATCGTGGACCCAGCTAAAAAAGAGCAAGCGATTAGCGATATGGAGACAATGTTGGTGGATTTTGTCACGAGACACCCGGAGATTATCCATGTGGGATTTGGGAATCCAATCACTTTCTTTGGAGATGCCTACCGTAATCAGTCAAAGTATTTTGCGCCGAGATTTTCGCCATCCGCAAAGTTTTGGGAGACGTTGGCAAAAGTGCCGAGTTTGAATAGTTTGGCGTTGGCGTTGATTGATATCAATGGGAAGGAGAGTATTGTGAGTTGGGGGGAGAAGGGGGGACTAGGTTTTGCAAGCTGCGGACTAGCTTAGCCTAGCGCGGACTAGATTTTCCTAGTCCGCGAACTAACTTTTCCAAGCCGCGGACTAGGATTAGTCTAGCTGTGGACTAACTTTCCCAAACTGCAGACTAGCTTTTTTTGATAGGGACTAACTTTTCATAGCTTAACTTTCCTAAGGTGCAGACTAACTTTGCTCATATTCGGACTAGCATAGCCAAGCTGCGGACTAACTTTTTTGTTTGGGATTAACTTTTCCAGGCCTAACTTTCCCAAGTCGCGGACTAACTTTCCTTAGCGCGGACTAGCTTTTCTATGTCGTCGAATAACTGTCCCAAGCAGCGGACTAGCTTAGCCTAGCTGCGGACTAACTTTCCTTAGCGCGAACCAGCTTTCCCAAACAGCGGACTAACTTTTTTATGGCAACTAACTTCCCCTAGCTGAGAACTAAATTTTATAAAATGCGGACTAACTTTCTCTAGCACGGACTAACTTTTATAAAATGCGGACTAACTTTCCCAAGCCGCAGACTAGCTTAGCCTAGCTGCGGACTATCTTTCCTTAGCATGGACTAACTTTCTTAAGCGCGGACTAACTTTCCCAAGCCGCGGACTAACTTTTTTGATAGGGACTAGCTTTCGCAACCCGCAGACTAACTTTCCCAAGCTAACTATTATTCCAGCCATCCAACATGACCCGAAACCTCAAATCCATCGGTTTCTACAACATCACAATGACCGCAATCCCCAATTGGGTCCAAAGTGACATTCTTCAATTCCTCGAGTTCTCCGTGACACTTTCCGATGAAACTGACATGAAAGTTCTCGAAAATCTTCCCGCCCTCGAACACTTTTTATTATCCGACTCCCCTTTAACCTCCATCAAATCCCCATTCCTCCCTAAATCCACAAAACTACTGTCGCTAACCCTTCAATGCAACGCCATCAATTCCATAGCAGCCGGGGCTTTCGATCATTTCACCCAACTTAAATACTTGAACTTGGCTGGAAATCGGATTGTAAGCCTTCCGGAAAACCTTCTCTTGCACCTGGATAATCTGTTAACTTTGGATTTGAAGACGATGGAAAATATGACGAGTTTGATGACTTACAATGAAGTTTCGATGCAATGTCAGGCTATGTTGAAGCCGACTTTCCCACCGCCCATGTTGGATTCGATGCCAGTGATCCCTAATCCAGAGAATCTCCTAGCTTTGGATGTTCGAGGACAACAAAATTTCCTTAAACAAAATCCACAATTCCTTAGAGAATTCAAAAATTTGGAAATTCTTAATTTGGGAAATCTTGGCTTGACTTCTATTCTTAACCTGACTTTAGAGACACTTTGTAATCTAAACGACTTGAATATTGTTGGTAATCCGTTGAGTGATAAGGAATGGATTGGGGAGCAGCTGTTTGTGAATTTGAATTTGCAACGAATTCGATTGGGAGTTCCGATGACGATGGTTGGAATTCCAAACTCGTTAATTGCGTTTATGAGGACAGCTTCACAGATTATGTACTCGACTCCGATTTCATTGAATCAAGTGGAATGGTTTAAGTATAAGATTGGATGTGATTATGGTAAGATGGTGTTGAAGCGTATAACTCAGTTGGGAAAGGAGCTAGCAAAAAGTGATCAATTAGTGAATTGTAGAGCTTAAAATTGTGCGTATTTTGTTAATTGAAAGTTTTTTGATAGCTCTAATGGCAAGCGAGATATAGGCGCTGAAAGAAAGATGTCCGCGCCCTCTCTTTCTCGAGGGGTACCCAACTTTAGGCGCTTGTATCTCGCTTAGTTTTAAAGCTATCAAAAAGTTGTCAACTAATGAAATATAGTACTTTTAAAGCTGAACATTTCATTAGTTGACAACTTTTTGATATCTCTAACGGGAGCCGAGATATAAACGATTAAAGTTAGAATGTGGACTATCCGCAACTTCAAACGCTTATATCTCGCTTCCCGTTAAAGCTATCAGAAAAATTTCAATTAATGAAATATTCCGCTTAACAAGCTCTATATTTCACTTAAAAAAAACTAAAAAATCGGTTTTTGAAAAAAAAAATGAAAAATTTTAATTTTCAGTCAAAATCTGAAATTTTTAGATTTGACTCAATTCCACTTTTCCATGGATTCTAGTTGTTTTTTTCAGGTTAATCACAAAAATTCATGAGTTTTGAGCTCCATATTGACTATATTTAGGCAATTTTTAATTTCTTTGAAAATTGGATTTTCAGTCAAAATCTTGTCAAAATCCACTTTTTCACATTCTTATTGATAAATTCGCAATCAGCGTGTTTTTCCGATTCAGAAAAGAATAATCATGCCTTTTTATTTGAAAATCGAAGGTTAGGGACGCAGAGGGATCTCGTTTCTCTGCACCTCCAACTTCAAGCCCTTATATCTCGCTTAGTTTTAGAGCTATCAAAAAACTTTTAACTAATGAAATATTCAGCTTAACAAGCTCTATATTTCGTTAGTTGACAACTTTTTGAAATCTCTAACGGGAGCCGAGATATAAGCGCTTAAAGCTAGATGTGTTACCAGAGTGCGTCACTGCAAACTACCCGCAACTTCAAACGCTTATATCTTGCTTCTCGTTGAAGCTATCAAAAAACTTTCAACTAATAAAATATTTAGCTTAACAAGCTCTATATTTCAATAGTTGACCACTTTTTGATAGCTCTCACGGGAACCGAGTTAGCCTCAATATTACCCTTCCAGATATCATCTCAACCGCCACAATGTTCGGCTACAAACTTCGGAATGTTAGTTGTGAAACTGTCGTTAACAAAGCAATCGAGAAAATTCGGGTGAGCAATTTTCTATTATTTTAAGACATTAAAACAATTTTTTTTTTCTAAAAACGAAATTTTTTTCAGTCAATGGAAATGCTGAAAATGGAGACCACCTGTCAATAACTCCCCAATGTTAAAACAAAAATTTAAAAATAAAAATAAAACTGTTAATTAAAAATCTTTATTCTTGATTTCTTTCTCGATCCACACTAACCCTAGTATCTGCCGGACTAAAAAAATTCTCCAATTTAAAAAGTGATCCGAATAAATTTGGGAGTTGAGAGAAGAAGTTCTGGAGTTGAGACAAAAAATTGAATGGATCCAATGGAACTGAAAGTGCTCTTTTATTAGAGGGATTCTACAGTAACCTCACATGATAACATTCCGCCTCGTTGATATTCTCGAAGCACTTGTTTCGATTCCCGTGACATTTTGGAGGTTTTCAAAAAGTCTTCGAGTTCTTCTGAAGGATTTGAAATTGACATATCTCGGTTGACATGAGAGCTATCAAAAAGTTGTCAACTAGAGAATTGTAGCCATTATTTAGCTGAATATTTCTTTAGTTGAAAGTGTTTTGATATCTCTGAAACCAAGCGAAATACGAGCGATTTAAGGTAAGCAAACATCGGCGCGCTCTAGGGGCGCTAGACTTTGAGCGCTCATATCTCGCTTCTCTTAATAGCTATCAAAACGTTGTCAACTAGTGAATTGTAGCCATTGTTAAGGTGAATATTTCATTAGTTGAAAGTTTTTTGATATCTCTAAAACCAAGCGAGATACGAGCGATTTAAGGAAAACGCGCCCAACATCGGCGCGCTCTAGGGGCGCTAGACTTTGAGCGCTCATATCTCGCTTCACGTAAGAGCTATCAAAAAGTTGTCAACTACTGAAATGTGCAAAATTTTATTTTGAGCAACTTACTAGTTAACAACGTTTTAATAGCTTTTCTCCTAACAAAGTTATACTTATTTGAAAAATCGATATCTAGTTGTGGCGCGCTTTTTCAAGAAAAAAACTAATTATTGCTCACCCTCATTTTTAATTACAGTATTAGCTGCAACTAAACAAGCCAGTAGAATGAATTGAAGAAAAATAAGAGTTGAATTCATAGTTATCTGAAATCTGAAAAAAAAGACATTTTCCTTTTTTTATATCATCTAACTTCTATTGTCTACTTTATTTATTTATTTATTCCCTTGTTTTCAGTCTTTTTAAAACAAAGATTTGTTTTTTCAGCTTTTTCCAGCTTTTTCCACTAACTTTGTCAACAGAGCGCACTTTCCCCCTTCACTCTTATCTCCCCCGCCGCCCACCAGCATATAACGACCTCCTGCCTCCCAACTGATTTGCGTCGCGATGGCCGAGTGGCTAAAAAGTTTGTGTGTCGTGGCGACACCCACAGGTTCGATTCCCGGCGGAGGGGCAATGATGTTATACTCAAATCTGTCAGTCCTCAGAAATTTCCTGTTGATAAATCGGTTTACCGGAGTGCTGAGCAGCCCTTTTTTGCTTTTTCTTTTTTAAAAAAGTTTTTTTTAGACTTAAAGACTGTCTAATCCTTTATAAAAGATTAGGCAAACATCAATTTCAGAACTTTTGATTCATGCACTCTTTTAAAAATCGTCCAAACTCTATAGTGGGGATTATCGGTGGATTAATACAGAACTGAATGGGCTAGAGGGGGTATGTCATAGAACTTTGTTTCACTTTTTACTCGTTTCAAAATGTCCAAATGGTTTATTATTTCTTGTTTCCTGTTATGTGCTATTTCTTATTCTTCTTATTACCTATTCACATCTAATTCTTGGATTAAAACTGTCAAGACACATACCTATAAGAGATTTTATGAGTTGATCAAAGAGAATAGTCGATCAAGATTGGAAGAATTACAAAAAGAAGCGGAACTTGTTGGCAAACCTTTTATTCCTCCATTTATCAATTTCGATCGGGAATATGCGGTGAGCCTCAGGGGCCGAAACGGGCCGGGCTATAACTTCCCTTGAACTTGAGATTTTTAGACGATCAAGGGGTGAAAATGATAGCTTTTGATGAGATCTACACGATGAACTAGCTCAGGAAAAGATTGGTTAGTCCTGGACAGAGTTATAAGGCTTAAACTGAACCTAACTTTTTCGACATTTTGTTTAAACCTTTGTAAATTCGTTCATACTGGACGAATAGCTTCCAGAGCTAGTTCATCGTGCAGAACTTGAAAAATATTAGTTTTTAACGTGATCTACACATTGAATAAGCTTAGAAGGTGATTGGTTAAGGCTGGACAGATTTATAAGGCTTAAACTGAACCTAACTTTTTTGACCGTCAGTTTAAACCTTTGTAACTTTATTGATATTGAACTAATCGCTTCCAGAGCTAGTTCATACTGTAGAGCTCTGAAAATGAAAGCTTCTAACAAGCTCTACACAATGAACTAGCCCTGGGAGCGACTAGTTCAGTATGAACAAAGTTACAAAGCTTCAAACAAACTGTCAAAAAAAAATATGGTTCAGTTTAAGCCCCATAACTCTGTCCAGGCTTAACCAATCTTTTCCTAAGCTAGTTCATTGTGTAGAGCTCGTCCAGAGCTATCATTTTCACTCCTTGATCGCCAAGAAATCTCAATTACAAGGGGAGTTATAGCCCTCTTTTATAACAGCACCCCTAACACCTTCTGTTCAGATAGCCCCCAAATACAACTTATCAATTTGCCGAATCAAAAAATCCATGTCAACATTGATGTCCGGAGTGGCTTGTGTTCTTTACGACACAGGGAAATTCATGAGAAACAATCGAAGTATTCTGGAGGTTTGGAGTCAACGGTAACTATAGTTAGGGTGCCCTTATAATAGAGAACTTGAAGATTTTGTGCTGACAAAAATGAGTATCGAAGGTTGAATGAAGTGAAATGGAGAATGGGTGATGCTCATCATACATTCACTAAAATCGCTGTTATCCGAGATCCAATTTCCCGATTTATCTCGTTCTTCTCCAATAAATGTATTTTGTAAGTGCCCTTAACCCTGCCCTTATATTAGAGGTTGTTTTTAGCGAAGCCCAAAAGTATCCAGAACGAAAACAGTGCTATAATTGTCAGGGGAATGTGACGTGTTATCTGGAGAAACAGTATATGAGATTTGTGCAACATTCTAGTGATGGGTACTCTAAATTAAGGCCGTCGTATGAGGATAAACATGCGGCGCCGTTGTCTTGGTGAGTATCTCGGTTGGGAGGGGAGTTAGGGGAAAATGGTTCAATAGAGAATTGTAGGTCTTGGTATTCTGAGCATTTTGTTAGTTGGAAGTTTTTTGATAGCTTTCACGGGAAGCGAGATATGGGCGTAGCAAAGTGACGCAGAGAAACTTTCTTGGCTAACTTCAAGCGCTCGTAACTCGCTTCCAGTAAGAGCTATCAAAAAACTTCCAACTAATGAAATAATCCTCTTAACAAGCTTTCTATTTCACTAGTTGACAGTTTTTTGATAACTCTAACCTTAACCGAGTTAATCGCGTTCAAAGTTTGTCGCCTCCCTAGAAAGCGACAGGCCCCTCTCTGCTTGCCCTCAACTTCAAGCGCTTATATCTCGCTTGTGGTAAGCGCTATCAAAAAACTGTCAACTAATCAAATATGTAGTTTTTTATGCTCTATATTTCACTAGTTGACAACTTTTCGATAACTTCAACCAGAACGGAGATATAAGCCTTCAAAATTGGGTCCCAAGAGAAGCAGAGAAAGGCGGAAGCTAGAGTACTCTAACTGTCTGCGCGCTCTCTCTCCCTTGCTCTAACGACACAAAAGTCTCTCACAATCATTAAAAATTCATCCTAAACCCCCTATTTTCCAGGAATTGCGAATTTGGAAAGCACTTGTCAGAATACAAAATCGTCAAACTCGCTGTGGACCCAAAGGATAGAAAAAATGGATTGGACAATCTAATGAACGTTCTGAAAGAAAGTAATGTACCCAATTCTACGCTCAATTATATTGAAAAATCTGCATTGGAAGGAGAAACTCAACACGCGACATATGATTCAGATGCACATGATGTGGTGAAGAGACTAATTGAGACTGATCCAAAGATTAAGGAGTACTTGAGAAGGATCTATTATTTGGATTTTGTCATTTTTGATTTTGATAGGACTTTTATTGATAGTTAGTGGTTTTTTTCTTTTTTTCTCATTTTTACCGGTAACTTTTATTTTTACTTTTATTTTTATTTTTTAAATGAATTATTTCTCTATATTTTTTTAAATGTAAATAACTCGGTTAGGATAAGAGCTATCGAAAAATGGTTAATTGATGAATTGTAGAGCTTAAAATTTTAAATATTTTGTTAGTTGGAAGTTTTTTGATAGCTCCGACGGGAAGCAAGATATGAGCGCTTGAAGTTGCGTGCACCTAGAAAAGCGGGGGAGGAGAGCGCAGACAGCTAGAATCTCTGCGTCTCTCACCAACTTTGAACGCTTATATCTCGCTTCGTGTTACAGCTACCAAAAAACTTCTAACTAATGGAATAATCCTCTTAACACGCTCTATATTTCATTAGTTGACCACTTTTTGATAGCTTTCACAAATACCGAGATACAGGCGTTTGATGTTCGGACTTCTCTGCGCTCTCTCCCTCTCTCCCTAAACTTTAAACGGCTATAACTCATTAAGGAGAAGAGCTAGAAAAAAGTTGCAAATAGCAAAAATGATCAGCATGAAATTCTCTATCGATTGGTATAAAGATATTTTGGATTTGAGGATTTTCAATTTTTTCGTTTTTTAGGGAAAAAACAGCTAAAAACTTGTCCTCGAGGACTCCAACTTTTGTTCTCCATTTCAAAAAACGAAAAAAGGGGAAGTCTTGGCTTCTGCTCATCGATCCCCTCTTCCTTCTCTTTTCTCTCTCGTATATACAATTTATATCCCCCTTTCTTCTTTCTTGCCTTCTCTAAAATAACTCCACATTTTCCGTTTATCAAATGGGAAGAAGAACAAAAATTGGAGGAGGAAACAACTGTCAATTTCTCTCTCATGACCTGTTACACTCTCTCTCTCTCTCTCTTTCTCTCTCTTTCTCTCTCTCTCTCTCTCTCATTCAATTTTACACTCGTTTCGCATTTTGTATTATTGCTGAAAAGTGACCAATTGGTTTCTGTTTTCTCTCTCGTTTCTCTCTTTTTTATTAGTTTGTGAATTGAATCTAGTCTTCTCGCCTTTTTTACCGATTAAATTAATTTAAACAAGTAAATAGTTTTTACTTTAATATAAGGGCATTTTTTTTTCAAAAAATTGTTATAGTTTTTGAAGTAGGTTAGGAGCTAGAGAAATAGAGAAAAAAACAAAATTGAAAGTTTTTTGAACTTTTTGAAGGCTTAAAAACTAGAAAAACAGATGTACAGTACCGTTCGAAAGTTTGCAGAAAAAAGTATTTTCCAGTTTATTTTCGGCCATTTTGGCCATTTTCAGGGGTCTGGAGCTCGGCTCTCAAGTTTCCGATCATTCTGAAAATTTTTGAGGGTATAAAACAAACCTAAATTAACAACTTTGCATTCACAGAATTTTTTGAAAATGCTTAGTTTTTCATCTATGCGGTGTTTTCTGAAACACACCTCTTTTTGACCCGTTTTTGACCGTTTTCGCACTGAAAAAGTGAAAAAAGGTGTGTCTCAGGAAACCCAGAATAGCTGAAAAACTAGGAATTTTCAAAAAATTCTGTGAATGCAAAGTTGTTAATTTAGGTTTGTTTTATACCCCCAAAAATTTTCAGAATGATCGGAAACTTGAGATTCGAGCTCCAGCTGCCTGAAAATGGCCAAAATGACCGAAAATCAACTGAAAAATAAATTTTTC
Organism: Caenorhabditis wallacei; assembly: GCA_963932035.1. NCBI lineage: Eukaryota > Metazoa > Nematoda > Chromadorea > Rhabditida > Rhabditidae > Caenorhabditis > Caenorhabditis wallacei. The sequence continues at coordinate 2,030,135 of OZ009934.1, forward strand.
AACTTTTTTTTTGAATTTCAAAAAAACAACCTTTTAAAAAAATTACTACCGTACTGATAATATTAGTAGTAAAATATGGAAAAAAAAATGTTTTTTTGAAGTATAAAAAAATCAATTTTGAAGAAATTGGTCCTAATATAACTTATGGTAGTACTTACTTAAGCTTACAGTAGTGATTCCAGAAACTAGATTTTGTTTTCAAAAAAAAAAACTTTTTTTTTTGAAAATGCAAGTTAACTTCCATGAAAATCTCTTTAAACTTTTGTTTCCGACTTCCTACTTCCGACTTCCGACTTCCGCCTTCCTCCTTCCTCCTTCCTCCTTCCCTAATCCCTCCCCCATTTCTTCAGAACCATGACATCAACCGAAACACTATTCGGATATCCAATCTACCCAAAATTCAAACTTGGTGAACCTCGATTCCCTCAGGACACATTCCTCGGTAGATATTTACACTGTCTAGATGTTATCGACCCTAGAACATTGTTCGCTTCAAATGTAAGTTATTCTAATACAAGGGCACCCCTAAAACCTTTTTTTTTGAAGAAAAAGCTAGAAGAATCGCTAGAACTTCTCAACAACTATAAACTCGGAAATGCTCAAAATGTACCGGATAAGGAGCTCTGGGAAGCCCAAAAACTGAAATCAGCTGTCTTGCACCCTGATACAGGAGAGAAAGTTCTTCCACCATTTCGAATGAGCGGATTTGTACCATTTGGATGGATTACTGTAACCGGAATGCTCCTTCCTAATCCATCATGGCCAACGTTGCTCTTCTGGCAATGGATGAATCAGTCGCATAATGCTTGTGTGAACTATGCGAATCGGAATGCTACTCAGCCACAACCTTTGTCGAAATATATTGGCGCTTATGGAGCGGCTGTAACTGCAGCTTGTTCGATTTCCGGGGGGCTTACTTATTTTATTAAGAAGGCCTCTTCGTTGCCACCAACTACTCGGTTGATTATTCAGGTGAGTAGTCGGTATAACTCAGTTAGCAGTGGAGCTATCAAAAAGTTGTCAACTAATGAAATGTAGAGCTTAAAATTTTGCACATTTTGTTAGTTGACAGTTTTTTATAGCTCCCACGGGAAGTGAGATAGAAGCGTTAGAAGTTGCGCGCCTTCGGAGGTGGTCTCTAACGGTCTCTCTCATTGGGTGCCCAACTTTGAACGCTTGTATCTCGCTAACCATGAGAGATATCAAAAAACTGTTAACTAACAAATTGTAGATCATAAAAAACTGCATATTTTGTTAATTGAAAGTTGTTTGATATCTCTGAAGGGAAGCGAGATATAGGCAATTGAAGTTTGGCGCCGAATTGGGAGAGACGCCTAGAAGGGAGAGCACCCAACTTTGTGCGCTTGTATCTCTCTAGCCGTAGAAGATATCAAAAAACTGTCAACTAATGAAATGTTTATTTTAAAAATGGCTAAATTTTATTAGTTGAAAGTTTTTTGATATCTCTTATGGGAAACAAGATATAAGCAATTGAAGTTTGAAGAGGGCGAGACGCCTCGAAGGGAGAGTACCCAACTTTAAACGCTTGTATCTCGCTAACCGTAAGAGATATCAAAAAACTGTTAACTAATAAAGTGTTTATCTTAAAAACATCTATATTTTGTTAGTTGACCATTTTTTGTTAGCTCATTTAGGAACCGAGTTATAAACATTTGAAATGAACCCCAGTGTCCGCGCTCTTTCTGAAAAAACTTCAAACGGTTGTATCTCGCTAACCGTAAGAGATATCAAAAAACTGTTAACTAATGAAATATTCATCAAAACAAGACCTACATTTCATTAGTTGATCATTTTTCAATAGCTCAACTAAGAACCGAGGTATTTGCGATCTTAACTATTCCAGCGATTCGTCCCACTCCCAGCCACCTCCCTCGCCTCCTCCCTCAACGTCATCTGCATGAGATGGAACGAGCTCGAAACGGGAATTGAAGTCTACGAAAAAGACACGGGAAAAGTGATCGGAGTCTCGAAAGCCGCCGCTAAACAAGCCGTCACAGATACCACAATGGTCAGAGCCTTCCTTCCAGTTCCATTGTTATTGATGCCACCATGTATTATGCCGTTTTTGGAGAGGTTAGTTATTCTGACTTCTAGATGGTCCCTTCAACAAAATAAAAAATAACTAAATTGCAGAATAAAATGGGTGACGAAGACCCAGGTCCGTCACATTTTCGTGAATGCCATCGTCTGTACTTTATCGTTCGCCGTTAGTTTGCCGGTCGCCTTGGCGTTGTTTCCACAGGAGAGTGCGGTAAGTTTTGGGTGGCACATGTGCCCCTAAGGCTGTTACTGGCAATAATCTAACAATAATTCCAGATAGCCCGTGACCTACTCGAACCAGAACTCCAAGCAAAAACCGACCGCATTCAACTCTATTACAACAAAGGGCTCTAACTTTTTTCTGTCTGATCGATTATAATGAACATTTTTCACCTGCACCCGCTCGAAAGCCTTTCTCGTTTCATTTACACACATTAATCATGCTCCTTCAATATCACAAAATCAATTCGGATGACGTCAACCGGATCCCGTTGCTCATCATTATCTCAGCTGAGGTTTTATTATTGGCTTTTGAACTTATTGCATATTTAGCGACAGTTATCAATATTAAGAATTATCAAATCCATTTTAATTTGAAAATGATTATTGGCTATGCTGTAATTGCTTATTGGTTGGATATTGTAGCTAGATCAATCGTTTTAAGCTTTGAAATTGGGGTGTTAAGTTTAGGTAGGTCATGCCCTTATATTAAAGGTAGTTAGAGGTTCAGACGATGAAATAATAAGGGAAGAAGGCCTTAAACTCCCTTGGAATTTCTCTAACCCAATGTTTATTTTATTGGTAATGTGTAGCTTTTATCGGGTCAATTTTATGACACTCATTTGCTCGTTGTAAGTTTTTCTTAATCAAAAAACACTATTTTTTAAAATTAGGACCCTATTACTTGCGGTGGAACGGTATTTCGCTACAATTTGGGTTGGTAATTATGAATCGAAGAAATATAAATGGGTTTCTTATTTGCTTGTTGGTAGTAATATTATTGCATCGATGGTGGTGTCGCTGGTTTTTCATTATGGTAAGGAATATGGGTTTTTGGGGAAACTAAGTTCTAGGGGCTATAACTCGGTTCCCATCGAAGCTATCAAAAAATCTTCAACTAATAAAAAATTGCTCTTAATAAGGGCTACATTTCATTAGTTGACACTTTCTTGATATCTCTAAAACTAAGCGAGATACGAGTGCCTGAAGTTGCGCGCTCTGGATCTCTGCGGTTCTCTCTCCCACAACTTCAAATGGCTATATCTCGCTTTCCATTAGAGCGATCAAAAAAGTGTCAACTAATAAAATGTAGCCCTTATTATGAACAACATTTCATTAGTGAAAAATTTTTTGATAGCTCTTAAACTAGCTGAGATACAAGGTTTCAAAGTTAGGCTAGATATAGAGAGCGCAGAGAAACAAGAGTGCCTACTTTTCGAATGTGTGTATCTCGGTTCCCATTAGAGATATCAAAAAAGTGTCAACTAATGAAATGTTTCTCTTAATAAGGGCTACATTTTGTTAGTTGACATTTTTTCGATAGCTCTGATGGGGACTGAGTTATGAGTCTTGGAACATGAAGCATTGTTTGTATTATTAGTTCTCAAGCTTCGGCAGAGTGCCAACTTGCTTTTTTGTGTTGTTTGAATAGAATAAAGACAACTAATGAAACCAGTGCCAAAATTGTACCCTCTTTTGAAAAAAAATTCAATTAATAAAATATTAGAAATCATTAAAAAATATCAATTAACTTTTTTTGGACTTTGGCTAGATTAAGTGTGCCTTAATTCAATTACAGTACCCTAACCAAAAAAAATCAATATTTCCTTATTCCAGAAATCCTAATCAACATGCTCCTTGGCGTAACCCTTGCTCTTTTCATGAACATTGTCTCCATTGCATTCTTTATCACTTTATACAGCCTAAACAAAACTCAATTGGAATACTGTCAAACTAGAGAACTCACGCATTCCTATTCGCTCAGCTTTCGATTTCAACTTAATGAGAACTTGAAAATTATGAAGGTAATATAATGTGCTTAGCTTAAGCTTGGAGATAACTTTTTTTAATTGTAGTGGCTAAAAAACACAATATTCGTTGTAACGGGTTTTAATTCGATGCTTGCTGGCTTCCTTGTTGGTTCGTTTCAGAATAATTTTAGCTTTTAAAATGTGGGTTTTACAGTGTCAAATCACAAAACTATCCAAGAAAATTATCCGGTATTGGTCAAGTATTGCCATGCTTTTTTGAATTTGGGGATTGCTGTGTAAGTTTTTTTTTAATTGTGACTTCAAACGCCTATATCTCGCTTGCGGTTAGAGCTATTAAAAAACGATCAACTAACAAATTGTTAAGCTTTACATTCTGTACATTTCGATAATTGAAAGTTTTTTGATAGCTATTATGGTTAGTGAGATATGAGCGTTCGAAGTTGCACGCCACCTTTTAAGGGCGCGCACGGTAGGACAAACTTTGAACGACTATAACTCTCTTGATATTAAAGCTATCAAAAAGTTGTCAACTAGCAAAATGTAGTTCTTATTAAGAGCAACATTTCATCAGTTAAAAGTTTTTGGTAGCTCTTAAACTGGCTGAGATACAAGGGTTCAAAGTTAGACTAGACAAAGAGAGCGCCGAGAAACAAGAGTGCATACTTTTGCGTTTATCTCGCTTGCGGTTAGAGATATCAAAAAACTTTCAACCTCGGCATATCTCCACAAGTCTAGCAGCATATCTACCACAACTTTGGGCTGTGTGTTGTGCAAGACTTGTGGCGAAATCCGCTGCTAAACTTGTGGGAAGTTTGTCCTAACCTTGTAAATCATTGTGCTTACACTTGTGAAAGCTGAATTTTGTGTTACGCTGTTAATTTCAAAACACTTTTTACAAAAATCATTCATGTTTAAACCATAACAACAAAGAAAATGACAGAAATTTCGAAAACAAAAAAAGTTGATGCAAAATTAATGGAAATACTCATCCATTACAACATTTTCATGTTCTCTTTCTTCATTTTTTGATTTCGTATGGAGTTTCCGTGCAAGATCTGTTCGGCCTAAACATTTAAGATTATTGTTTACATTTTTTCGTTCAAACTCACTTTCTAATTTCGTATTGTACTCCGAGTAAAAGAGCGAATGATAAAAACAGCAATCAATCACGAAACGAACGGATCATCTTCTTGAGCATTCCCATGCAATAGTTGTGTGGAGAGGTATTCGTAGAAGACATCATATCCAACTTCTGAAGTAAAAACGTTTTTAAATGTTACTGTGAACTCAGAAAGGATACTGGAGAATTTACTCACCATGGAGGTCTTCAAAAATAGCCGGTGGCAACGGTTTAATGTTTTTGTCAAGTGCTTTGGCACAGTGCTGGCGATCCGATACCGGGTCATCGATAGTTTTCTCTGAATTTCGAAATTAGCTTTTAAAATGGATTAAATTAATGTAAAAAAAATGCATTAGAATTTTTAAAAGTATTTATTAATCCGATAAATACTATTAATTCAATAAAAATAATCGAAATCGGAAAATAAAAACAACGAAAATAAAAAAAAACGGAGCGCGTCGTCGATCTGCTGTGAAATGTGCTCCTAAACTTGTGGCTAGCATGTTCTAGACTTGTGGAACCCCTGAAGTTTGTCCTAAACTTGTGGAGATATGCCGAGACTAATGAAATTTTGCTTATAATAAGTGCTACCTTTTGTTAGTTGACACTTTTTTGATAACTCTCACGGGAACTGAGTTATGAACCCTAGAAAAAATTGTTTCCATCAGTTAAAATTTTTTTAAAAACATTTTTTCAAAAATGTTTATCTATTTTTTAATAGCATATTGGTCCCAAAAATAAATAAAATTTTGAAAAATTAAAAATAAAATTGTCCGAGAGGAGTACAAAATAATTTTCAAAAAAACAATGTTTTTGCAGCTACGCCCAAGTCACCTTCTTCGTGATGATCCTTGCCGATCGTAACTACCGTAGCAACTTTCTCCGCTTCAAAGTGATCCGATTCCTCACTAAGCCATTCTTTGGCAGAATATTCCCGGAAGATTTTAAAATCAAAAAGACATTATCGACTAGTGAAGAAACGAATGTTTATTTTAGTAAATTAAGTTCACAATGGGATGATCAAATGATGAGGAATGGTGGTAAATTGGAAAAGAGGAAAGGATTCCTTGGGTGTTGTTAATAAAGTTTTTTTTATAAAATAAGTGTTTTTGAATAGTTAAAACAGTAAAATTAAGCAAAAAATTCTAGATTAAGCAATATCTAATTGCTGGAAAATCTAGAAATTTTTCTCTCTCTCTCTCTCATTTGGTAACATGAAGCCCAGGTATTTATTAATTAGCGTTCGCTTTTTCGTCTTGTTTGCAGATGGACACCTGTTACTAAACATACTCGGTGGAGGAGGTCAAACAAATGTAGAATTTTTTGTAATTTTTGGATAGTTAGCCGGTTTCAGTAAGCTGTAAGAACTGAAAATACCATTCAAGTAGTCTAAAAACCCTAAACAAAAGCAAAATTTGGAAGTGTTTTTGAAAGCGATGTAACTCATTTCCTGTTAGAGCTATCAAAAAATTATCAACTACAAAATTGCTTAGCTTAAAATTCTCTATATTTCATTAGTTGACAAGTTTTTGATAGCTCTGCTGTGAAGCGAGATAGGAGCGTTTAAAGTTGCGCGCCACGAAAAAAGTGCGCAGACAGTTAGAGTACTCTAGCCTCTCCCCTTTCTCTGCGTCTCTCTTAGGCAGGGCTGAACTTTGAAGCCCTATAACTCGGTTGCGGTAAGAGGTGTCAAAAAAGTGTCAACTAATGAATTGTAGAGCTTGCTATGGTGATTATTTCATCAGTTGAAAGTTTTTTGATAGCGATGATGGGAAATAAGTTATAACTGTTCTAAAAATGCATGTATTAAAAAAAACATATTTTCCCGCTTTATAGAAAATAACCTCTTTTTAAAAGAAAAACTAGAAACTCAAAGATTAACCCATCCCGCGAAACTTCAATTAAACTCCCTCCTCCCCGAATTATTATGGTTGACACACGGAGAAGTGAGGGGGGTGAAGATACACTTGACACAGAATGTCTTCCTACCTTTGATACCTCCTTTTCCCTCCATCCCTCCCGTTGTGTTTGGCAGTCTCCTCGCAATTCTATCCAAGGTCAGTCCCCTCTGTCCTGTTTTCTGACCGTCAGGTTGTATGTAGTCGTCAACATATACACCTGGCTCTCTGGTAATTGTCTATTGATTTGTGGAACCCCCCTTTTGAAATTTTCGTATAGTTATGACTAATACTAGCCGTTTTTTGTTAAATTTTTCGTTTCGTTTCGACCACACAAAGCACACACTTTTGGTATATGAGACACACCACCACCGAAAATAAAATTTTCACACTAAACGTACTTGATATGAGAATATGCTTATGCTCTTAACGGTCTCTCTCTCTTCAAAAGAAGTCAAAACCCCTTCGCCGAATGTTTGTTTGTGTGAAGGTAGAGAGAGAGCACATTCCGCATAATGCATATCCAAATATTTGGGATTGCTTGACATTAATTGAGTATATCACCCACCACCTTTGCGGCGCGGTTTTAAGTTTTATCATTACGATTCCTTTTATCTCTTTATTTGGTGTTCCTGTGAGCTAGTAACTGGTATAACTCGGTTATGGTTAGAGGTATCAAAATGGTGTCAACTAGAAAAATGTGTAGAATTTTAAGCTCTACAAATTATTAGTTGACAACTTTTTGATAGCTTTTATAGAAATTGAGATATTTCGATTTTTATTAAATTTTCAGTTTTCGTATGTAGTTATTAAAGAATAGTATGAGAATTTTTACCTAAAATTCTGTTTATTTCGACTGTTTTAGTTTAAATAAGTTATAATTGCTCCTTAATTTACTCTCACTCTTGCCCGAATGCAAAATAAACTAAAATAACTTTTACTCTGTAAAATTAGCATACCCTATTTTTAAAACATTGTATCTCGGTTCTTCTTAGAGATATCAAAAAGGTGTCAACTAATGAAATGTAGTTTTTAACTTTCTTTACATTTCATTAGTTGACACTTTTTAAAAATATCTGACGGGAACTGAGATATTTCATTTTTAGCAACGTCTACCCTTACTGAGAGTGGGGAAGTGCTGTAAATGGGTTAGAGAGCATATTTTGATCCAAATTGATAATTTTTTCAGTTTTTCTGTAAAAAATTTAGTTTAATTTTATAATTTCATGTGAAAAATGAAAATCTACTTCCATATTTTCAATTCTATGTAAATTAGCAATGGCGTTAAAAATAGCGCTCTAACATACAGTAGCGGCCAATGAAATATCCCCTTTTGGTTTTTCATACATAACTTTGCTCTGAGAGAAGCAATCCGGTCAAAATTTTTTATACATGTTCCCGGCATATATAATAAACTTTTTGCGAGGTTTCGTCGTGGTGCTGAGAAAAAAAAAATTTTTTCGATTTTTTTTCAATGTTCTCAATTTTCAATATTTTTTCAAAACTTTTTTAGAAGTTCAAGCTTCTTCGTTTTTGATGGTCTTCGATATTGTTTAACTTAGAAAGTTACCAGAACTAGAGGAAGAGTAGATTTGATCCCCTAATCAGCAGTTTTTATCTTTTTCTTCTGAATTCTCGAAATTAATTTTCAATTTTCTTCTCAAGAATTTTTCATAGAAAAAACTTTTTTTCGATAAAAACTAAACTAGCATCGTATTGCTTATTTAATTAACAACATTTTCTCAATTTACCTCAACTTGCTAGCTGTTCTTTGAAAAAAGTTATAGCCGAAAAACAAAAAGGGGCTTATTTCATTGGCCGCTACTGTAGCATACTTTCTACGACCTTTTTAAATTGCTCTATCTCCCTTGGATCAAAAGATACCAAAAAGTTGTCAACTAATGATTTGTAGAGCATAAAACCCTTAGAATTTTGTTAGGTGACGCCTTTTTGATAGCCATCACGGGAAGCGAGATATAAGCGTTTGAAGTTAGATACCCTTGCGATGCCGGGAGAGAGAGGGGGAGAGAGCGCAGACAGTTAGACGCTCCGGTTTCTCTGCGTCTCTAGTGATATCTGAACTTTTTAAGTCATAGAAAATTCTAGTTTTTCAGTAGAAATTCTATATAATTTAATAAATTTGTTAATTTCCCTAGAACCCTTATTCCAAATTCATATGCTTGACAAAGACCTCCATGTCTGAAATTAGTTTCTTCCGTCTCTTTCTCTTCCAAATTGAATTCCCCTCCCGATCCGTTCACGCTAATTGTTCTCAACCCATTTCACCTCCTGGATGATGATTCATTCACACTTTTCTCTCCTCCTCCTCCTCCCATTTTTTCATCCTCTCCTCCTTATTTGTGATGATGAGAAGTTCCCGGTTTCACACTTTTTTTTCTGTTGAAATTCATTTTTTTTATTCGCTTTGCCTCGAAAGACAGAATAAGAAGAGACACTCGTTAATCCGACGCGTCAACATTCCGCCTCCCAAAAAATTCTCTATTTTCGCTTTGCGATGATGATCAAAAAAAAACATCTGGGGATTGAAGAAGAACAATGGGAAGAGTAGTGTGTTTTGGCTAGGCTTGGAGGAAAACAGATTTGTGTGGCCAATGGTTTTGTAGTCCTTTTGGACAATTTTTTAGAGTTTTTTTGTTTTGGATAAGCTTTTGGGTAGTTTTAAATTAGTTCGAATTTTTGAAAAATTGAGTTTTTGCGATTTATTTTTCTAATCTTTTTGTTTTGGGTTTTTAAACTTGATATAACTCACTTCCCGTAAGTGATATCAAAAAGTTGTCAACTAATAAAATATAGAGCATAAAAAGGGCTACATTTTATTAGTTGACAACTTTTTGATAGCTTCAACGGGAACTGAGTTACAGTCCTTCAAAGTTTAAGAACGCTTGAGAGGACGCAGAGAAAGTTGGAGGCTAGAGTGTCTAACTGTCTGCGTTCTCTCCCTCTCTCCCCTCTCTTTCTTTTTGGCTATTCGGTGGTTGCTACTTTTCCTAATTTTTTGTTATTTATCCTTCCTTCTAAATCCCAAAATATCAAAGTTCAAAATTTTCAGTTTTCTGAAAAAAAAATTAATTTTCGAAAAACCTGGGTTATCTCACTTCCTGTTAAAGTTATCAAAAAATTGTCAACTAATGATTTGTAGAGCTTAAAATTCTGCACATTTCATTAATTAACAACTTTTTGATATCTCTAAAACCAAGCGAGTTACAAGCGCTCAAAGTTTGGTACCCCTAGAAAATCATTAGAAAGAGAGCGCAGACAGTTAGAGTACTCTAGCCTTCTCTGCGTCTTTCTCCAACTTTGAACGTCTATATCTCGGTTGCGGTTAGAGTTATCAAAAAGTTGTCAACTAATAAAATGTGTAGAATTTCATGCTGAACAAGTCGTTAGTTGACTGAAAATTGCTATCTCCAATGGGAATTGAGATATTCCTATTTTAACAAAGTAATAGATAATTTTTTTTTTTGGAATTTCGTTTTTTTACCAAGAAAAAAAATGTAGTTTTCCAAGACCTCCCAAACAGTACTCAACCCTAATTCCCGTGTCGAAACATCGTGGTAAAGGTCCTAATTAAGTCTGAACTTTTCATTGTCGTACAAGACCGACTCAAAAAATAGGACACTTAAATACAACCTGGAGGAGGAAAAATGAGAGTGCGACGATTGAAATCATGTGTAGAGGTTCTCGAAAACATGCGCGGCGCATCTTTTTTCCCGGGCGGGGTTGAAGGGTATTGTCTCGCTGGAGGTCAAAGTTTCTCGGGTTCCATTCTTTCTTATTGTTGTGAAGCTGATTTGCATTTGTGATCTATTTACTGTTACCGTATTACCAAAGATACAGTAATTTAGGCTTTTTCAAGTTTTTCGAATCTGAAATTGTCTTTTTTCAAAAAGTTAGTTTTCCATCAGTGTCCCTTTAAAGACCCTTTAAAAAACCAGTTCATATCCAACTTGTTTTTTTGTTGGGTTAAGTTATATGGGTCAGACTAATTTAAAGCAACAAGTTGGGTAATCTAATCAAATTAGTTGGGTGTTTACTATTTGCAGTGATATAGAGAAAGTGGTTAGAACCTAGTTTTTTTGGAGATTTTGTGATGTTAGAAACGAAAAAAAATATTTTTAAAAATTAAAAAAAATTAAGCCAAATCGAAAAAATCGAATTTTCCAGACTTGCTCATTTCAAAACTAGTCAACTTTAAATCCTTTAAAATTACTTAGTTTTTCAAAAATGTCACAAAAAATCTGGAAATTATAACATTTTAGTAGCTAAATCTGAAAAATTTAATAATTATTATTTTTTTGAATTTTCAGAAAATCTATTTTTCATCTTTAAATCTATTAAATTATTTTAGTTTTTACGGTTTTCAACACAAAAAATTATTTTTGATGTCTCAAAACCATTTTTGAAGGTGACGACTAATTATTGGAACCACGTTCTAACTTCTAGGGCTTATAACTATGTTCTCGTAAGAGCTATCAAAAATGTGTCAATTAATGAAATGTAGCCCTTATTAAGAGCAACATTTCATTAGTTGACACTTTTTTGATAGCTTTAATATCAAGCGAGTTATAGCCGCTTAAAGTTTACCCCTGTGTGCGCACCCTCAAAAGCGGCGCGCAACTTCAAACGCTCATACCTCTCTTCTAGTTAACGCTATCAAAAAACTTTCAACTAATGAAATGTTGTTCATAGCAAGGGCTACATTTCATTACTAGACACTTTTTTGGTAGCTAGAGTGGCTACCGAGTTATGACCTCTAGAATTCAGAACTTCATTCCCATAATTAGTTGTAGAGGTAAAAACCTCTTTTCCTACTAATCACAGAAAAAAAAAACTCCCAATTTCATTTCCCCTGCAAAAATTTGGAAAAGTTTTCGAAAAAAAAGAAAATTTCTTCATCCTTCCTGTCTTCTCCCTTCCTCTTCCTCTATGGACGGGCCGGGTGAGGAGGAGGGGAGAGGTAACCGATGCGCGTCCAGAGAAACCTTTTCTTCTTTTTCCAATTTCTCCCGAAGAAGAACAGTATGAAAGAGAAAAAAAAGAGAGAGAGAGAGAGAGAGAGAGAGAGAGAGAGAGAGAGAGAGAGAGAGAGAGAGACCGCACGCTTTCCGCACACACACACACTTTCGATCATCAAATAAAAACGCGTTTTATTGTGCATTTTGATGTCCGCGCACACCCAACCATCGGGACGCCGGATCATATACCTGTGCATTTCGAGAGGAGGTGTTATACCGGATATCTGTCACTTTTTTGACCATTTTTACGCGAGACCCGCGTAATACGTGAAAATCTTCGTAGACTTTTTTGATTTTTGATTGGGGCTTATCCCCCACTCAGTTTTTAGTGATAGCGCATAGTTTGCCACTATTCTTCTAGTCTATCTCGCTGGAAAGTGGAGGTATCAAAAAGTGGTCAACTACATAATTTTTGAGCATAAAATTTTAAATATTTTGTTAGTTGATCACTTTTTGATAGCTCTACTAGAAACGGAGATACACTAGGTTTTACAACATGCATTTTTTTTCTGGTAGGTTTCTTTTAAAGCTAGTCTATCTCGCTTCTCTTCAGAGATATCAAAAAGTGGCCAACTAATGAATTGTAGAGCTTAAAATTTTGCACGTTTTGTTAGTTGACAACTTTTTGATAGCTCTTACAGGAACTGAGATACAGCCGTTCTTAGCTAAGCTGCTTATATCTAATTAGTTTAGATTTGTCTTCCTTGAACTTCTTTAGTTGTTGTTAGAGAGTTTTGTACTTCTCTCGGACAATTTTTTTATATATATTTTGGGCATTTCGAAATTTTGCTAAACTTTACCCGTCCTTGTACTCCTCGTGAACAATCCTCTTTCCTTAGCTTCCGTGTTCTAAAAACTAGTGCAGACTGATCTAAATCGGAAAATCGATTTTTTGAGTAGAACAATTTTTGTACTCCTCTCGGACAATTTTTTTTTATATTTTCTTGGTTTTTCGAAATTTTTTGCTAAACTTCACCTGTGTACTCCTCGTGGACAATCCTAGCTTCCGTGTACTGTTCTTAAAGTCGAACTAATGCAGACATATCTAAATTTGAAAAAAAAAGGTTTTTGAATAGAACAATTTTTGTACTCCTCTCGGACAAGTTTTCTTATATTTTCTCGGCGTTCAAAATTTTGCTAAACTTTATCTGTGTACTCCTCGTGGACAATCTTCTTTCGCTAACTTCCGTGTTCTTAAAAACTAGTGCAGACTGATCTAAATTGAAAAAAAAGTTTTGGATAGAATAGTTTTTTTGTACTCCTCGAGGACAATCTGCTAAGTTTAAAATGATCTTTTTTTGAAAAAAAAAATTAGAAATTTTCGAAAAAAAAATTTTTTTTTCAAATTAGATATTCCAAATTTCCCAACATTTCCAATAATCCATGCCCTTGTATTACAGGCCCAAAAAAACTATTCTTTTTCCCAAATTTAAATTTTTCTCTTCCAACACCTTCCCCAAACAAATTCTCGACATTTCTCATCAGATTTTCCACTCTGATAACCACCGATCCCCCATTGTCCCTTCCCTTTTAAGACGATCGTTCATCAGATAGTGATCAGGGGGGCGAAATTCCACGAAAATTCAACATTTGTCTCATTCACATTTATTACACAAAAACATAAGAGGTGTATATGTATTCTCTCTCTCTTTGCCTCACTTTCCCCATAAAAAGTTCGATTTCTCCCCTCTCCTTTCTTTCCGACAACCGGATCGAAGACAGAGAGAAAATGAATGTATCATGTTTCTTTTTATACAATTGCCATTTCTATCTAACTATCTATATGTATTGCCTAAATGGCATGACATCTAAACCCTCTCTCTCTTTTAGGTAGTAATCCAATTATATTTGTTTATTAACTTACACTTTCGGGTAGTTACTCTCACTTTCATTTCGTTTCTTTGTACGCATCGTTTAATCCAGTGTATACGACGGATTATGAACACTTTTTTCACTTTTTTTGAATGTTCTAGAACTGCCAAACCCCCCATTTGTGTTCGTTTTTGTCAGAATTTTGTTGATTTTGGACAGTATTTTTAGCAATTTTTTTTTGTTAATCTTTTTAAATTTTGAATATCTCAGTGGAAAATAGAGATAGCAAAAAATAGTCAACTAAGAGATTGTAGAGCATAAAAAACTGCGTATTTCATTAGTTGACAACTTTTTGATAGCTCTGAAACCAAGCTAGTTAGGGGCGCTCAAAAGTAGACGAGGCTTGACAGGAGGCGCGCTTGGGGGGCACGCAACTTCAAGCGCTCATAACTTGCTTAGAATTAAAGACATCAAAAAGTTGTCAACTACAAAAATATTCAGCTTGAAATTTTGCGTTTTTTATTAGTTGACAACTTTTTGATATCTCTAACAAAAAGTGAGATATAAGATTTTTTATAAGCTAGTGTTTTTGGAATCCGGTTCCATTTTCAGATTTTCAGACAAATCATAGAATTTTATCTCAAATTCAAATTTTTACATTTTTCTTCAAGTTTTCTAAAGAGAATTCTAAACTAATTTCCATCAATTTTTGAAAAATGAAATTCCCAATTTAATAAAATTTCACTGTGGTATTTTTAACATGGCTGAAAACATTTAGTTGCAAGAATTAGCTATATCTAAGTTATCTTAAAAGCTATCAAAAAGTTGGTAACTAGTAAAATGTAGAGCATAAAAGTCTACAAATTTTGTTAGTTAACAGTTTTTTGATATCTCTAAAATCAAGCGAGGTATCGCAGTTTGAAGTTACAGGCTCAGCTAGACTCCCTCTTTCTTTGTGTCTCTCTAACTAAAATTTTACAAATTTCATCAATTGACACCTTTTTGATATCACTGCTACGAACCAAGTTATAAGCGTTCAAAGTTGCGTACCCCCATAATGAGCAGGCACTCTATCTTTCTCTGCGTATCTTTCACCCCACTATCTCGCTTCCGGTCAGAGCTACCAAAAAACTGTCAACTGAAAAAATACTCAATTTTCCTCCTTCTACATTTCTTTAGTTGATCACTTTCACTCAATTCCAAAAAGAAAAGAGATATACTTGATTTTCTGATCACCATCACAAAAAAAGGGTATCTCAAATGGCAACAAGAGATCATCATCAATCATCGTTCCCTTCGAATGAATGAAAAGAATTCATGTTCTAATCCACTTTGGTCAATTTCAATTTGTTGTCATTCATATCCTCTGACTACTACAGTCCCTAATACGTTTCGCTTCCTCCTCACCAATTATTATGTCGCATATTCTCTAATTGTGCCCTCTGTGTATGCCGTGTGTTTCCGGTTTTCTATCGGAAAAAGGAATCATTCGCTTTTCTCTCTGGAAGAATACCTTCTTCTGAATGAACTTTACGCCTTCTACCATTTTTCTTATTGTTCGCTTTTTTATGTTTGACCTGATGAATCACTTATACAAACAAGATGACATCTTTTCGAGAACTTTTTATGAAATTCTTACAGATTTTCTTACAGAAAAAGAGAAAAACGGAGAAAAGAAAAGAAAAGTTTCGGTAGTTTTTAAAACGAGAGGAATGAACTCGAAACAACACTGCAATCGATGCGGGAAGCAGGTGTATCCGACGGATAAGGTTGGACCGTTGAAGGATTCCACGTTTTTTCATCAAGGTTCGTTTTTTTCTTTAATTTGAAGGCTAAAATTCTAGATTTCTGGGAAAATTCTAGGTTTTTGTAAAAAAAATTATGCATTTTTAGTCGTACAGTAGTGATGAGCGTTAACTAACGTTTTTCGATAACGTTTGAAGTTGCGCCTTTCGGACAGTAAACTTTGAAGGGCTATATCTCTATTCCCATTAGAGATACAAAAAAGTTGTCAACTAACAATTTGTTTATTACATTAAGGGCTACATTTCATTAGTTGACAATTTTTCACGATATCTAACGACAAGCGAGATAAACGTGCTCAAAAATTAATGCTTTCCGAAAGAGACACTACCTTCTCGTTTTCATAAGCTCACTTCAAACGTTTATATCTCGGCTCCTGGGAGAGATAACAAAAAATTGTCAACTAACAAAATGTAGAGCTTTAAAAACTACATATTTCATTAATTGACACTTTTTTGATATCTTTAAAACTAAGCGAGATACGCGCGCTCAAAGTTTGGTGCCGGCTGCGCTGTGCTAGGCGCTATCTCACTTCAATCGCATTTATCTCGCCTCCTGAAAAAGCTATCAAAAAGTTGTCAACTAACAAAATATAGAGCTTAAAAAACTACATATTTCATCAGTTGACACTTTTTCATTATCTCCAATGAGAACCGAGATACCCCCTTTCAAACAAAAAATGCTTTCCAGGTTGCTTCAAATGCTATATCTGTGGAACTCGGCTCGCCTTAAAAACCTACTGTAACAATCGAAATGACATCAATGATAAAGAAGTCTACTGTTCTAATCATGTCCCAATCGCCGGACCCCATGATTTACCAATGGCTTCAACAAATGGATCTGGAAAGCATTTGGAGAATAATAATCACGTGAAGAATGGAAATTGGATGTGAGTTTTTGGTTTTGAGGGGTTTAGAATGGTTTAGAGTGATTTTCAAGGGTTGCTTCAAAAGAGAAAGTTGCTTAAAATTAAAAATTACATCGGATTGACATAAAAAAATTTTGAAATTTTGAGAAAAAATTTTATGGGTACCCTAGTAAGAACCTAATTTTCGTTAGATTTGGAAAACGACGTTAACTTAGGAAATGGAGCATACTTTTCCAATTTTTTAGTTCTAAATCAGTTTTAAACCTTCAACATTTTTTTTTAAACTACGCTTACCTTTCCTACGGCCTCGTGACCTCCAAAAACCTAGGCCACCAGTGGTTTTTTGCTATTTTAAGGCATTTATAGCAATTTTTAAGGGTTGCTCTAAGAGAAAAAGTTGCTCAGAATTAAAAACTACACCTGATTCAATAATAAAAAATATGATTTTCAAGAAAAAATTCCTCGACTCCCTAGTAAGTTCCGAATAATTTCAGAGACGCCGGCTTAAGCGATATGAAAATAGCCCACGCGATGAAAGCGACTCAAGTGGCTCGACCATACCCAAAAATTAGTCATGAAGGAGCGAAATATGTAGTGGATTATGATGCGCAGACACGATTGGAATTACTTCATCGAGCTGATGAAGATGAGCTATACGAGGAGTTTCAAGATAAAAGAAATCGAGAAAAAGAGCAATTTGAGAAGGAGAATACGGAAGAATGGGAAAGAGCTTTGGAAGAGTTTGCGAAGAAATATGAGAAAGGGCAGGCAAATATGAAAAAGGACGATCTGATTAGACAGTTGACTATTAAGAGGGAGAAGAAGTTGGAGACATTGCATACCAAGAGAAAGGTAAGGGTTTTTGAAATGGGTATATCTCGGTTGGGAGAAGAGATAGAGAAAAGTTGTCAACTAATGACATGTAGAGCTTGTTCAGGGCTACATTTTGTTAGTTGACAGTTTTTTGATAGCTCTAATGGCTCTCGAGATAGGCGCTGTTGAATTAGAGGTAAATAAAAAGCGCACCTTCAAACAGCGATATCTCGCTTCCGATTAAAGCTAGCAAAAATCTTTCAACTAATGAAATATTGCTCATAATAAGGGCTGCATTTGGTTAGTTGACAACTTTTTGATAGCTTTGATGGGAACCGAGTTATAAGTGGTTGAAAAATTAGTACATATTTTTTCGGAAATTGTTGGAAAAAATTTACTTGTGAATTTTTTCTCCTGAAGTAATTTCTGTTAATTCAAGGATTTAACTCTACTTGGAAAAGCTTGTGAGGACTAGTTTTTAAGATTTCTAGGCCATCCATCTAGTCCCAGCACTTTGTGGAAGTTTCAAAACGATTTATCTCATTAGCCATTAACGCTATCAAAAAGTTCTCAACTAATGAAATGTAGCCCTTAACAAGCTCTACATTTTATTAGTTGACAACTTTTCGATATCTCTAAAACCAAGCGAGTTATGAGCGTTCAAAGTTGGGTGCCCCAAAA
This sequence comes from Caenorhabditis wallacei, assembly GCA_963932035.1. NCBI lineage: Eukaryota > Metazoa > Nematoda > Chromadorea > Rhabditida > Rhabditidae > Caenorhabditis > Caenorhabditis wallacei. The sequence continues at coordinate 2,048,218 of OZ009934.1, forward strand.
AAAGCGCAGACAGTTAGACACTCTAGCCTTCTCTGCGTCTGTCAATCTCATTTGTTACTTAAGTTATCAAAAACCCATGAACTAGGCAACATTTAATTCTATTTTGTCTTATTTTGATTCCATTAATCACAATTTTGCTTTTTCCTCAATTTCAGTTAATTGCTGTGCTCTTCTATTAAAGGTGTTCTACAGTAATCCTTCCTTATAAAGGAATTCAATTTCCAAAAAAAAATTTCAAAAAGAGACATCCGAGTTAAAAAGCTCATTTCGCCCCCAGGGTTGGAGTCGGGCCGAGGTGCAATTTCTTCATTTGTCTGCCGTCTCTCGCCGCCGCCGCCGACCAGTCTAAACCGCGCAGCCGACATCTCCCGGGTTTCGCCGCCCGCTATCTTTTGTGTGTGTCGTGACTCCGCCCACTTTTCTCGTTGCGCGCGTAATTCAATTTTTATTCACATTTCGAGGAAATTTCAGGAAAGAGAACGTCATCAAACAGCGGAATTGGTTGATCGTCAAGCCAAAGAAATGTTGGAATTGTTTAAAGCATCGAGATCCGAGTACAGTAATCTACAGTATCCATCAACACCTCCACCACCACTCCCACCTTCTTGTAGTAAAAGGGAGATTTATACCACGACGGATTATTTTTCGGTTTGGGATAAGGATTAGACTATTTTAAGAAATCTGGAATTTCAGACAATTGATGAAGTGGCTATTCATTGCGCTCGAAATGAAGTAGCTTCATTCACCGACTTGATCAGGACACTGTCTTCTGGAGCGAGATCAGATGTCGACGTGGCTCGTGCTATCTATCGATGGATTACGATTAAGAATTTGAATACGATGATTTTCGACGAGTCGATTCAGAGTGATACGCCGATGGGGTTGTTGAGAGGAATCAAATATGGAACCGAGAGTTATCATGTGCTTTTTAAAAGGCTTTGCAGGTGTGTTGGGAGTGGAGATAGGGGAAAATGGTTAACTAGAGAATTGTAGAGCTTGAAAAACTGTATATTTTGTTAGTTGACAGTTTTTTGATAGCTCTGATAGGAAGCGAGATAGAAGGGTTTAAAGTTGAAGAGGAAAAAGAGCTAAGATAGCTAGGTTGTCTGCGTCTCTCTATCTCTCTTGATGTTGAAGATAAGGGAAAGTGGTCAACTAAGAAAATGTAGAGCGTAAAAAGTTCTACATTTTGTTAGTTGACAGCTTTTTGCTAGCGCTAACCACAAGCGAGATATAGCGGTTTAAAGTTGCTACCACTAGTACGCAACTTCAAACGCTTATATCTCAGCTCTCTTCAAAGATATCAAAAAACTCTGAACTAACAAAATGTAGTCCTTGACAAGCTCTACATTTTATTAGTTAACAACTTTTTGATGGCGCTCACAGCAAGCGAGATAGAAGGGTTCAAAGTGGACAAGTATAGAGAGCGAAGATAGTTATACTTGTTCGCGTCTCTCTATCACAGTGGGTTTTAGAGATACAGTAATGCGGCCAACTGAGAAGTTGTAGAGCTTAAAAAACTCTACATTTTGATAGTTAACAACTTTTTGATAACTCTTACCGCAAGCGAGATATATGCGTTTGAAGTTGCGCACTTTCAAAGTGAAAAGCAATCTACAACTTTAAACGCTCATATCTCGGTTCTTATAAGTGATATCAAAAAACTTTGAACTAACGAAATGTAGTCCTTGACAAGCTCTACATTTCAATAGTTGACAGCTTATTGATAGCGTTTACCCAAAGCGAAATATAGCCGTTTGAAGTTGCTACCTCTAATTCGCAACTTCAAACGCTCATATCTCGCTTCCCCTTAGAGCTATCAAAAAACTTCCAACTGCAAAATTATTCAGAATAACCTCCTCTATCTTCCCACCATAACCATTTTAATTTTTAGTTACGCCGGTCTCCACTGCGTCGTCATCAAGGGTTTCTCCAAGTCAGCCGGTTATCAACCCGGCTACTCTTTCGACGATCATCGCTTCAGAAATACCTGGAACGCCGTTTTCCTCGATGGATCATGGCGTTTCGTTCAGTGTAATTGGGGAGCACGGCATTTAGTGTAAGGCCTAGAAAAAGTTAGTCCCCCGACGAAATAATTTTTTTTGAAGAAATGCCAAAGACGGTTCACACGAGGCAAAAACCGACGGAAATTTAAGATACGAATACGATGATCATTATTTTATGACGGATCCCGAGGAATTCATCTATGAATTTTTCCCATCGGATCCAGCGTGGCAGCTCCTTCCACGACCACTTTCCCTTCTACAATTCGAGCGCATTCCTTTTGTTCGATCTCTTTTCTTTAAATATAATCTATCGTTTATCGATTTGAAATTGGAGTCGACGGTTTATGTGAGTTTTTTTTATAGTTTTTCTGACCTGTCTTCGTGGCTTTGCCGGGACGGCTGAAACATCTACGCAAGGTATACAGGATTCAGCTGTCGCACAATTGGCCGCGGCGGTTGCGCCCTTGTCTGTTAATCTAAGGGCGAGGGTTCGGTTTTGGCCGCGGCCACTTTGTTTTTTTCTTGCCTGAAAACTACGGAAACCTTTAGGATTTTATTATATAAGAATGAAAAATGATTTTTTTTATTATTTTCAGACGGATAAAACGGGAGCAGCGTCAATTTCTATCCGACTCCCACCCAAAGGCGATTCCCTAATCTTCCACTACAATTTGAAGTTTTTCGATTCGGAGGAGAACACGATTAGTGGAATGTCACTGAAACGATTCGTTATGCAAAGTGTGACCGAGGACGTAGTGACTTTCCGGGTTCATGCTCCAAGTACCCGCCCACTTTTGTTGGATATTTTTGCGAATTCTGTGTCGTCTGGGGCGTATTTGACGGGGCAACCGATCAAGTTTAAGAGTGTTTGCAAGTTTAAGGTGAGTAAAAGAGAATGGAAGCGAAAAAAGTTGAACCAGGGTACCCAGATTGAAAAATAAACGCTTTAACTACTAGGCCATGGGGTGCATCACCAACATAGAGGGCGACGGTAATGATAACGCTACCTTTCTTATCGGGGCTTCTGTGGCGCAGCTGGTTAAACGTTTGTCCTTCGTTCAAAGGGTCCTGGTTCAATTCCATCTATACCAATTTCATTTTTTTTTCTTCTACAAAATCATTTTCAGGTCGTCTGTGAATCCCTGCAAGTCATAATGGTCCCACTTCCCGAATGCGCTTCAGGAGAATGGGGACCAGCTAAAGCCACCCGTCTATTCGGACTCCTTCCCGTAAACCACCCGGACGCAATCATAAATACCGGGAGATACGTCGAAATTCGATTCCGAATGACCCGCCCGTTATCTGAATTTGTGGCGAGTCTTCATAGAAATCGGACGGATGACAGGGCGCTTCAGGCTTGCACTCGATCGATTTTAAAGGGGGATATGGTAGGGAATCGGTTAAAATTAGGCTTAACTTGGAGTTTTTAAAGGTTTATATTCAAATCGACTTCCCGGGCGAGGGGCAATACGGACTGGACATTTACACCCGACAAGACGATCAATTAATCAATGGAAAACAGCTTCTCACGCATTGTTGCAAGTATCTCATTCACTCGAGGAATTGCTAATTTTTTCTTATTTTTCCTTATTTTTATTCGGAAAATTTCAAAAAATTTCCCCCTCAAACGTTGCCATTCCCTTTCTTAAATTTTGGACCAGCTAAACCCTTTTTGCAGGGTCAAAAACCCCCCTAAAAACACGAAATTCCTGATGATTGAATCCCGAGTTATGTATTATATTGTCACACTTTTTCGATGTCGCAGTATTTTTTATCGTTTTTTCTTCCCTAAATAAAATAAAAATTTGCATAAAAACCTCGAATTTTGTTGGGGAAAATGAAGAAAAAACGAAAATTTAAACGCGCGGTTCGTTCACTAAACACCGCGCCAACAAGACTCCGCAGTTTCCTTGGCGCGGATCCCGGGCGCGCCAACAACTTCACTGGCGCGTTTCTCGGGTCGAAAATTTTTTTTACTGCATTTTTCGAGAAAAACCCCTTAAAATAATGATTTTTGACCGGTTTTTCGTTGATTTTTATTGATTTTTATCGATTTTTCGACAAAATAAAGCTTTTTTCCAGTCCAAATGGACCTGCCAGAACCAAGACGGAGAATTTGGCTGCAAATTCTTCCGCAAATCCAGGAATTGACGCAGGGATCCTTTAAAGAAGAGCGAATTCTCGCCTTGTTTCAGGTTTTTATTACGAAATATTAAAAAAAATAAAAAAGAAAAAATTCTAGAAATGCAGCGATATGACGAGTCCAGAAGAGATAGTGGGTCGCGTCGCCGATGGTCTCTTCTCCGGTGATCAATCCGACGATGTTCAATTCGTTGGACCCATCAATCAGAATACATCGACAGCTTCCACGTCGACAGCGATGGATGTGGTTCCGTATGAGGAGAAGAACTCGGATCTGGCCACGGCTCTTCAAAATTCCATCATTGACACCACATTCCATCCACCGTTAACTGTTCCGATCGTTGAGAATCCTCTAGAAATGCTCCGCGAGCCTGGTCTCTCCGCTGGTCTCCATAACTCGGGCAACACGTGCTGGTTCAATTGCATCACTCAAATGCTCTTCGCAATTCCCAAATTCCGATCATTAGTCTATCATGCAGTTCCAGGATCTTGGCTCCAGGATAATATTACCAATGTTCAACCGGAATTTAAACTTCACGCCGAGCTACTCGTCCGTTTAAGAGCGTTGCTCGCCGAGTTGCAGTTCACGGAAAGGCGGTATTTGGTAGTGGATAGGAAGCTTCTTATGGTAAGAAATTCTCATTTAAAGCTGTGAAAAAGCTTGAAAAATTGAGTTTTTCACTGAAAATCGGATATTTTCATGTAAAAATTGTGAAATTTTCACGATTTTCAACTGAAAAATCAAATTTTCCCTTTAAAATCACATTTTCAGCTGTTTTTGTCATTTTTAACATCTGGGATCGGCTAAATTCCAGCTGGTGTAAATTTAGAAGAATTATCCGGTTTTTTGAGCCAATTAGAGGGATTTTAGGCTGAAAATATAATTTTTAATGGGCTTTTCCGGTTAAAAATCATGAAAACCCACTAAAAATTACTATTTTTGGTTTAAAAACGCCGAATTTTAACGAAATTAGCCTGGAAATGGGCGGAGCGTTCGAAAAGCGGGTTCCAGATATAAAATTAGCCGAAAAGTGATGAAAATTGCAAATTTTCCGGGAAAAACAATATTTTTTCGTGAAAATTCCTCATTTTTATCACGTAAATCTTCAAAAATTGTGTTTTTCCGTGAAAAACCATCATTTTCACTTTAAAATCCCTTTTTTCACTCTGAAAATCAAAAAATTAACGAAAAAATCTGATTTTAAGCTGAAAAACATGATTTTCAAGCAAAAAATACCCGATTTTGGCCTGAAAATTATCATTTTCAAGCCTAAAACCTTCATTTTCCTTCCGAAAACCACTAAAAATCATTTTCCAGGTCATCGATCAACTTCTCCAAAGGAAACCGGGACAAGGAGGTCGAAGCACCATCGGTCATCAACAAGACGTCTCAGAAATGCTCACTTTTATCATGGAATGGACGTTGGACGCCTTAAAAGCCGCAATTTTCGCCCATCGTAATCCGGATTATTCGAATGAGACAAGGGGGAATCGAGTGGTGGAAGCATCCACTTCAACCCCTCCAAATAATGATGTAACCGGCACGGTGCCGCCTGTTTATCAAGCGGATGATTTGAATCTTCCATCGACATCTAATATTGTTCGAGAACCAAGAACCCGAGAGAATTCACCAGTGATACGGGAGCCAACGCCAAAGAAAGATCTGGAACCGATTGTGGAGGATATGGATGTGACGGAGCCACCTTCCATGGATCAGGAGAACTTACCGCCCGTGGAACCGACTGTAGTTTCACCGGAGATGATGGAATTCTCGACTTCTTTGAAAACTTCTTATGATGAGCTATTCGCTGCGTTACGTGTTGGATTCAATGAAGAGACAATGAATAAGGTCACCGAGATCTCTGGATCACCGGAATTGATCACTTTGGCTGTTCAGCAGGGGAATCTTCATGATGCTCTTGAATGTTATACGTGTTCCACTGACCCGGCTCAACCGAGCACTTTTGATCTATATCGCGCGCTTCCTGATGTCATATTCTTGGGATTGAATAGATATAAAAGTGGAATTGTGATGCAGGAAAAGGCGGATAACCCGTTTGAATTCCCACAATCAATATTCATGGATCGATATCTCGAAGAGAACATACACCTGGTTAGAGAGCTGAGAAAACAGAGAAAAGAGCTAAGAGAACGGTTATCGGAGGTCAGGGCAAAGTTAAAAGGACTCAGTGAATATCCGCATGGTGCCGATGGAACCACCAAGTTGATCGACGCGTTTCAGACGGTTCGGGAGGCGATTGGCGATTTGAGATTGTGAGTTGAAGGGGAATTATTTGGAAATGGCTTTTTTGAGCTGAAATAAGCTATTTTCCAGTTAAATATTGTTATTTTTCAACTAATTATGGCTAATTTCATCTAGAAATGGCTATTTTCCTCTAGAATTGACTATTTTGCACTGGAAATCGTTATTTTGCGCTAAAAATGGCTGTTTTCGGCTGAAAATGGATTTTTTCCTCTTAAAATGGCTATTTTTCAACTAAAAATGGTCGTTTTCGGCTGAAAAAGGCTTTTTGGGGCTGAAAATGACTATTTTTCGTCTAAAATGGTTGTTTTTCATGTTAAAATTGTTCTGTTTGGCTGAAAATCACTATATTTCTCTAAAAATTGCTATTTTTAACTAAAAATGGCCATTTTTTCCTTCAAAAATGGTTATTTTCAGTGGAAATCGATTTCTTTTAACAAAAAATGTTTATTTTTAACTGAAAATGACTTTTTCCCTCTTAAAATGGCTATTTTTCACTAAAAATGACTATTTTTGACCTAAAATCACAATTTTTCACTTTAAATGACTATTTTCCTTCAAAAATGGTTATTTTCAGTGGAAATCGATTTCTTTTAACAAAAAATGTTTATTTTTAACTGAAAATGACTTTTTCCATCTTAAAATGGCTATTTTTCACTAAAAATGACTATTTTTGACCTAAAATCACAATTTTTCACTTTAAATGACTATTTTCCTTCAAAAAATCGTTATTTTTCTTCTTAAAATGGCTTTTTTTCCTTTAAAAATGGCGATTTTCTTCTATAAAAGACTATTTTTGCCGGAAAATGACAAAACTATTAATTTTCAGCTTCAAACCGCCATTTTCAGCTCGGAAAACGTCATTTTTTGTTTTTTCAGCAATTTTTATATGAAAATCCGTCTTTTTCGCCTGAAATTACCCATTTTTCGTCGGTTTAAAATCACTATTTTCGCGTTTAAAATCTCCGTCTTTTTTGTCGAAAATCAGTTTTTGGTTGAAAACCACAAACTTCAGCTCAAAAGCCTCCATTTTTCATCTAAAATTGTCTGATTTTATGCCAAAATCGCTTAAAAACCGTATTTTTCCCTTCAAAACCACCATTTTTCACCTCTAAAATCGCAATTTCCTTCCAGAACCGACCAACCCGTCGACCGTTCCCGAAGCGCCGACGATACGGTCGAATTCGTCCGCGACGTCGGCAAAATCTACCCAACATTCGCCGAACCGCACGCCATCGAAATGAATCAGAAGCTCGATGAGATGATTCAAATGTTGAAAAGAGAGGAAAACGAGTGTCTACGACGGGAGGAGGAGCTGAAAGCCCAAATAAAAGCGATTTTCGATAAGGAAGAGCTTCAAAAGGTCAAATACGATTTGTATACTGTAATTGTTCATGCAGGAGCATTGAATCAAGGGCATTATTGGACGTATAAGAAGAAGAATGATGAATGGGAGAAGATTAATGATAATACAGTGGAAAGAGTGGAATGGACGGAGAGAACACAATCAGAATTCTATGGAAAAGGGAATCGAAATGATCCATCTGCCTATGTTCTAATGTATATGCGATCTGATTCCGGATGGCTTCTAGCATTGGATTCCGCCAGTCGATCCGACGCATTCCAGAATCTTCCGATAGACCTTCAATCACTCATTACAACGAAAGAAGTGGAATTTCAAGAATGTCTCAAGTTATTTCGTGACTACGGATGCAGTCAATCCACGGAAGCGCAAACGGGCTCGTTCTCTTGGTATGGACGGCTCCCCATGAAGATGTTCGGTGATGAGAATGCGAATCCATTGGATCTCCGAAGGGATACCCTTGATTCAGGGACGATTCCGGTTTTGGAAGACGATGAGATTCAGTATATGGATAATCAGACCCATTATTTTTGGAATATGATTAACACTATGGCACCGGGCCGGTTTAAGGATCGAGACGCGATTTTAAGCTATTATTTGAAGGATATCATGGATTCCGGGGGTTGGAAGTTTATTGAGAGTCAATTGTAAGGATATAGAGCAGAGTTGTGCGGAATGTGATTTTCGGAAGACGGAATCTGGAATCTGGAATCCGGAATAAAAAAATTTTCTCGGAATCTGGAATCTGGAATCCGGAATAAAATTTTTTTTTTCCCGGAATCTGGAATTCGGAATCCGGAATGCAAAAAAACGCGGAATTCGGAATACGGAACCTGGAATCCGGAATTTCGCACAACTATGGTAAAAAAGTGTGATTATGGATAAAAATTAACGAATAAAAAATGATGAAAGTGCGATCTATTCGCGAGAATTTTCGCGGAATTTCAAAAAATTTCTCTCTTACCACAGTTGAAGGCAACAAATTCAAATTAAAGAAAACAGCCAAATCTCAGAAAACGGAAAATTATTTTTTTTTCGGAATTTGGAATCTGAAAAACGGAATAAAAAAGTTTTCCCGGAATATGGAATTCGGAATCCGGAATGCAAAAAAACGCGGAATCCGGAATACGGAATCTGGAATCCGGAATTCCGCACAACTCTGATATAGAGATGGATTTTGAAAAAAAAAAGTGATTTTCAGAGGCTACCCGATAGTAGAGATGAATCCAGACGCCGTCAATGATATCAGCAGGGCTTATGACATATTCACAGCGGAATACATGGGTCCGAGAACACCGGATTACGAGGAGACCTACAAATCGCATAGTCGCTTCCTCTTCCTCTGTTCCATGCAAATGATTCGTCTGGAAGTCCCCCTTGTCCGTTATATCCTCGTCTGCGCTCTCTGCCATTCTGATGTCGTTCCGTTCGCTGAAATGGCGTCCCGAGAGCTCGGATCATATGTGAACTCGTCGGCGGATCGGGGGAATACGATGTTGAAGATCACGCAACTGATGCTTCATATGTTTGATATGAGGGATTTGCTGGCGTGGAATTGTCGCGTTTCCATGGATTGTTCGTTGAAGATTTTTGATAGAAAAACGAATAAGTGAGTTTTTTTTTTGAGGGGAGGATTACGGTAGATAGACTCGAAATTTGATTTGGAGCGAAAAAATATGAAATTTAGGCTGAAAATGGTGAAAAAAATCAGAAAAATTGATTCAAAACGCTCAAAATTCCTGAATTTCGGTGAAAAATAGCTTATTTAAGGCCCTAGAGCGTTCTAAGGGTCTGAGGAATATATTTCGAGCCTTTTTCACTTTGTTTCGGCTTTTTTAAACGTCTACAACTCATTGAGAGGTCTTAAAGACTAAAAAATCAAAAAATCCATCCCAAATCGCTCAAAATTACTGAAATTTAGTAAAAATATAGAGTTGCCCACGTATAAAACGGGGTGATCAAGGTCCGGATAAATAAACGAGAAAAAGAACGACAATCCGTAATAAATAAATTTATTACGAGAAGAAAAATAAATAAAAAGAAGAAATAAAGAAAATTACAACAGAAAGAACCGTACGCAACCTGTGTGTAACGGGAATGTTTATGAGAGATCGCTAAAAACTTAACAAGAATTCGCTAGCTCAAAAACCTACAGAAAACAGAATTATCAAAACCGAAGCAACGCAAAAATACTACTCTCAGCCGAAAAACGGGCAAAAACTAACTAACTAATTACGTGTCGCTACTTGCGTGTTATGAGCGGTATTTCGGAGCCTCGTTGCATGCGGGCGGCGCGTCCCGAGAAAGGGCAGAGGGTTATTGCCACCGGCAACTTCCCCCTCCTGAAAAACACCGGGCCCCTGACCGGACGAGACATAACACCGTGCATGGCTGACATTCTTCTCCTTAATACGCCAACTCACTCACACCTATTTACTACTAAACGACACGCTTACTTATATAAACTACCCTAATTAAAACCTACAAAAAAAATTAATTTTCTACTCAATTTCACTCACTTACTAAAATTACAAAACTCTAATTTGATTACAAACAAACAAAAAAAAAACTCAACGAACACAATAATTATAAAATAACTTGGATTACGGTAGGTCCGTTTACTGGCTCGCTCTTTTGCTCTTCTTCTTTTCCGGCTCCTTATCCTCCACGTCTTCCAGCAATTTCATCACCAATGGATTTCCTGGACTAGCCATCTCCACAAACTTTGCCAGGTGCTCCACATCCTCCATTTTCTCCTCTGCCATTATAATTAGCGGCATCTTCTTTGGTCCAACAGCCATTTTTGGGTCAATCAACTCCGTGTTTGGTGACGTCATGAGCATTCTCCTCCAATGATTTGCCACTTCCGGGATCTCATCATAGGTGCATCCCATTATAAACGGAATCACCACAACTTTCTTTGCTTCTTTTGCCATTTTATGAAGAAATTCTTCCATCTCCTTATTCTTCTCAGATTTCTCCAATTTTAGTAGCACCACTACTTGATCCACACCAGAGAAGTCCACCGTCTCCATCCACTTTATCAAGTTGTGTCTCAATTCATAGAAATATTGTGATTTAATATGAGCCATTCTTGGTCCAATGATCACATTTTTCTTCTTGAAGACGTACTTCTTCGGCTTATTTCTTTCGATAACTTCGGATTTAACCGTCTCCATTGGCTTTTTCCACATTTCTTCCACTTCCACACCATTCATTACTGCATTTGCCATCTGCGGACACCTCTTGGCCAACTTTTTAACCGCCTCAACTCTTTCCGAGTCTCCAATCTTCTGCTGGAACTCCTCCATATGCTTCAACAAGTGTACATCTTCCATTCTCATTCCATTATTACTAGCATGGATAACTGCAGCCAAATCCATGGCTGATGTACACCAGCTTCCGTTTTCCATCACTCCACATCTTTCCGGCTTGCATCCACATCCATCGACGATAACACTGCAAAAATTCCTGTTATTCCACTGAACTTCTACTTCATCAACACGATTTCCTCCACTCTCACCGCCTTTCTTCATTCCCCGTCTTCCGCGCTTTACTTTTGTCTGAAATTCCACTTCTGGAATCTCTTTTGGCACCTTTCTCACTTGCTCCCATGGGACCCAAATTTTCTCTTTTCCTCCCACAATTTTCACCACTTCTGCTGAATTTTCAGTTGTTTTCAACACTCTGTATATTCCATCCCATTCATTTGCCAGTTTTGGATTCCCTGAACGCATTTTTTCCGATGGGATTTTAATGAGTACTCTGTCCCCCGCCACTGGAAACACTCTTCCTTCCACCTTATTCTTCGTATCAAAATACTTCTTAGCGTCCCCCTGTTCCTTATTCACTTTGGTTCTTGCTTCTTCGTGTGCTCTGTTCATCTGTTCCACATGTCGAAGTTTATATTCATCCATGTCAACTTGATATTTTCCTATTTGTTCCTCCGGATCCGACTTCATTGGAATCTTTGCATCCCTGCCATACATCAAGTAGTGCGGGCTTTCACCCGTTGCTTCATGACGACATACATTGTACGCAAACACCGCGTACGGCAACTTTTCATCCCATTCTGCCGGAATCATTGTCACCTTTTTCAGCACTGTCTGAATTGTTCTGTTAAATCTTTCAACGGCTCCATTCATCCTTGAATGATAACCTTTCGTTCTGATTAATTTGATATTCGACAATTTGGCCACTTTTTCAAACGCTGAATTTGCAAATTCTAGCCCTTGATCAGTTAGCACCGCTTTTGGGATCCTCCCCTCCTTCAACATCCAATTATCCACAAACGCTTTCGCCACCGTTTCCGCCGATTTATCCGGAATCGCACACACACCCGCATATCTACTGAACAAATCGATAATCGTTAGCACGTAACGATTTCCATTTGCACTTCTTCCCAAATCCAGCAAATCCAAAGCCACAATTTCAAGAGGTTCACTCGCTTCAAATGGTGTCAATGGTGATGTTAACGTTTGCTTAGCATTGCCGCATAAACATTGTTGACATTCTTTGGACCATTTCACAACCCACGCCTTCATTTTCGGCCACCAAAACTTTTTCTCCAGCAACGCTCCCACTTTTTCTGGTCCCCAATGCCCTCCAAATACACCTCCATGAGCCTCCAAAAATATCTCCTTCCTTTTCTCCTCCGGCACCACTCTCAACATTGCTCCATACTTTGTCACCAACATCAATTCTCCTCCAACTATCATGAACTCCTGCAGTTCCCGTCTCATATCTCCCGGAATTTCCACCATTCCCTTACTTTCCCCCTTTTCCAGGTCCTGCAAGATCTTTTTCCACTGCTCATCCTTTTCCAATAACAATCTCCAACCATGCTTCACTTTTTCCTCTTCATTCACTATTTGTACTTCATTGATCACTCTTACTACTTCCATTTTTGCTTGTTCTTGTGCTTCTTTCATTTCCTCAATCTCTTGTGCTCCCCCTCTTGACAAAGCATCTGCTACTGCATTAGCTTTTCCCTTCAGATACACCATATTCAGCGCGAAATCTTGCATTTCCATAGACCATCTCAACAATCTGTCAGCCAACGTTTTAGCTTTGAACAAACTAGTCAGTGGCTGATGATCGGTAAAAACTGTAGTTGGACACCCGAAAATAAAATGTTTAAATCTCCTTGTAGCAAACAAAACTGCCAACGCCTCCTTATCACTAACGTGATAGTTCTTTTCCGCGGGTGTCAATGCTTTAGAAGCAAAAGCAATCGGATGAACTTTTCCATCTTTTCCTGTTTGAGCCAAAACTGCTCCAATTCCATATCCCGAAGCATCGGTAAAGATGCAAAACGGTCTCTCAAAACTCCTCGCCGCCTCAATATCTGGTTGCGCCAGAACTGGTGCCGACGTCATTCTCCTTTTCAACTCATCAAACGCCTCCTGCTGCTCATCTGTCCATCTCCATGCCACTTTTGGCGAAGTCAATGGTGTCAGTGGTGCAGCTATCGACGCGAAGTTCATCACGAAGTTCCGATAATACGCACACAACCCGAGAAACGAATGCAACTCCTTCCTATTCGTTGGGACTGGAAACTTTTCCATTTTTTCCACCTTTTTCTCATCTGTCCTTACACCATTTTCATCAATAATGTGACCCAAGTATTCAACAGAACTTTGAGCAATTTTACATTTCTGAGCTTTCAACTTCAATCCACATTCACGAATTCTTCTCAACACTTTCCTTAAATCTTCCTCATGCTCTTTTATGTTCCTACTTGCAATAAGAATGTCATCAATATACACAAACACTGACTTTCCAATCCATTCCCCTAACACCTCTTCCATCGCCGCCTGAAAAATCGCCGGACTTGTCGCCAACCCAAACGGCATAACTTCAAACTGATATTGCTCATTTAGTACGGTAAACGCCGTTATTTCTTTTGACTTTTCTTCCATTTTGATTTGCCAGTATCCGGCCATTAAGTCCAATGTTGTGAAAACCCTTTTATCACCAAGTGCTTGTAACGTCGATTCAATATGCGGTAGTGGATGTGCATTCAGCTTAATGACTGAATTCACTTTTCTGTAATCCACACACATTCGAATACTCCCATCCTTTTTCTTCACGAGTACCACCGGACTAGCCCAAGGCGAAGTGCATCTTTTGATCACTCTCCTTTTCTCCATATCTTTCAACATCCCTCTAACATTTCCTTGCAAAGCCAATGGCACTGGTCGACATTTTTGACGAATCGGGTTAGTCTCTGTCAACTCAATCCCGCATTCCACTAAATCTGTCTGTGTCAACTCATTATCCTCGATTGCAAAACTGTCACTGAATTCCTTAACTATTTCCAGAATTTTTCCATCCGGAAATTTTCCGTTCCCTTCCAACAATTTCAGAATTTCAGCTTTTTTGGCTTCTCCCATTGTTGTTCTCTTATCCAAATTCATCATATTCACTTGTCGACTTTCTTCCTCTTCATCAATACTCCACCCCCTACTTGCTACACCAATCATCTGATTTTTCTTTATGAGCAGGGGCTCATCTTTCCAGTTAGAAATCACTACTGTTAACCTTCCTTCCTCATCTTTAGCACACACACTTAGCGGCAACCATTCCTTTCCTGGCTCCAATAAGACCTGTTTTCCTACATCTGCATCTACTGTCAACGATATCTTTGCACAGCACTGTGGTGGGATTCTGACTTTCTCCGCAGTTCGGGCAGCTGCTCTCTCTGCTTTCCACTTCAACTCTACACCGACACTTTCAAACGCATTAGTTCCCAGCAGGAATATATCTTTTTCATTTTGCACCAACTGGAATAACACAACAGCTTCTCGTCCCCTAACCTTCACTGGAATCTTCAACTGATTAACAACCGACATGTTTTCTTTCGACGCATTCACAAGAGTAAACTTTGGCTTTTCCAACAATTCCACTTTCTTCTCCCAGCCACTGCAACCATCTTTCAACCTTTCCCACGCCCCCGTTGACAACACAGATACCACGGCCCCACTATCAATTACCATCCGACACCGCTTTCCCAACATTTCCACACTTTCTATCATCTCCTTCCCGACGCCTTCTTCCTTTACATCCACACTTTGAACTGCTTTAGACGTACATTGTCTCGCACTGTGTCCTCTACCACCGCATCTATAACAAATAAACTCTTTCCCACTACCAAAACCTCTTCTCTTCACTGATCCCGTTTCACTCTTTTTATCCTCATTATCAGCTTTTTGTTCCGACGCCGTTCTTTTCTCTTTCCCAGTATCGCCCTCTTTTCTCGTTCCAAAATTTCCCTTATACCCGAAGCCTCTTTTATTGTCCTTCATGTGACTTTGACTTTTCTTTTTCTCATTTTCCTGCTGCAGCGCAATGTCTTTCAACGCCTCATATTGCTCTTCCACCGGCAAGTCGTATCTCTTCATCACTAACATTCTGTGTGTCGTCTCATCTGTCTTTACAGCTTTCAGCAATTTGGTCGTTCTGACCTGTGACAACGTGGCTTCACTGACATCAGTGAAAGCCTTTCTAGACCACTTCTCCACCGCTATCAAATACTCCCACAAAGACTGATTCATTCCCCGTCGTAGCTCTTCAAATGTATTCAAAGCCTCTGCCTTACTATCCCCTTGTCTCTTTTCAAGTTTCTTCTGGAATTCTTGAAACAAGTCTTTGATCGATCTTTCATGTCTTCTCGGAAGAGACTTGAACAGTGATTTGGCCGCTCCTTTCAAGAATTTTTCCTCCAGAATTGCTACCAATTCATCATCGGAACATGTGATATCTCGGTATTTCAGCAAGAATGTTCTTTTGAATTCTCCGAATTCACCTAACCCATCAAACACCCTCGGTTCCGGCAGCACCTGCGCCCTCAAAAACTTGTTCATGCCGTGAACCAATTCCTCTACTTTGCTCGCCTCCGACCCCACGACACTACCTTCGTGCTTTCCCTTCTCAGTTTTTCCGCCCCGAATGTTCCGCGCACCGTCTGTATCCCAATTATCGATTTTTTCCCGCCAATAAATCTCTCCCTCTTCACCGTTCTGCTCACCTCTTACTGTCGACGGCGTCTTCCTTCCCCTTCCATCCGAATTTGTCGATGATTCTTCTCGCCTCTTCGACTTCTCCTGCAACTCCTCGTTTTTGCAACTATTTTTCCACTCCTCAAACTCACCGGTCTTTCGCTCCAACTTCTCTCTTAGAATCATCGAACTCTTCCTTTCTTGCTTCAGCGCTCCTTCCGTCCTCCTCAATTTCTCCTCCATTTCCTTCCTTCTACTTTCTTCTTCTTCCGCGCTTTTCCATTGCTTTTCGAGTTCCTCTCTAGCTTCCTCAGCTTCCTTCATCCTCGCGACGATCGTTGTCTTTTCATCATTCCATGCCTCCTGCAAAATTTCTCTTTCTTTTTCAAGATTCTTTAATTTTTCTTTCAATTTTTCAGTCTCCTCCTCCGCAAGCTCTAACTCCGCAGTCTCTGCTCTCAAACACGCGCTTCGCAGCTCTTCGACATTTTCTAACTTGAATTCCTTCATGACGTTCAACACGCTTAACGTCCACGCCTCACACTCTATCTCCTCAAATCTCTCAACCAATTCCTTATTGAACTTCTTAACCGGCGCCACCGCCAAATCACATTTGTGCTCTGCAATCGACGTGTTTCTCCGTAAGCTTTCGAACACTTCCTTCTCAACTGTCGCCGCCTTTTTCACAAACTCCGACAAACCCACAATCAGCTTTCTTCTATCCTTCACGCTCACCTGCGGATCCGTCACGTCCATCGGCGTCTCTCCTCCTCCTCCTCCGCTTTCCTCTTTCGCCGGATTCTCCAAATTCTTCTCCATTAATCCTCTTCGTCGCTCTTCTACCCTGAAATCAATACTTTACTCCAAAAGAATTGACTCAGATGTTCGATAATAATCCAATTATCGACAGTTAACACTCAGAACAATCCAATTCCTCGTGTAAAATTATTATTCTCCGAAGTTTTCTTCAATCCGCACAGTTAATCCAAACTGAAACGGCACGCGTCGAAAACGAACGAAAAACAACAAAAATATCGGTTCGGCCCCCAAGTTGCCCACGTATAAAACGGGGTGATCAAGGTCCGGATAAATAAACGAGAAAAAGAACGACAATCCGTAATAAATAAATTTATTACGAGAAGAAAAATAAATAAAAAGAAGAAATAAAGAAAATTACAACAGAAAGAACCGTACGCAACCTGTGTGTAACGGGAATGTTTATGAGAGATCGCTAAAAACTTAACAAGAATTCGCTAGCTCAAAAACCTACAGAAAACAGAATTATCAAAACCGAAGCAACGCAAAAATACTACTCTCAGCCGAAAAACGGGCAAAAACTAACTAACTAATTACGTGTCGCTACTTGCGTGTTATGAGCGGTATTTCGGAGCCTCGTTGCATGCGGGCGGCGCGTCCCGAGAAAGGGCAGAGGGTTATTGCCACCGGCAACTATAGTCAATTCGAGGTCCTGTAAGGGTCTAAGAGCCTGAAGAATTATTGACTTATAAAACTCGCCAAGACCTTTAATTTGCTCCTTTTTCCATCAAAATCGGGTTATTTTAAGCCTTTTTCGCTTTAATTAGACGTCTGGAACTTATTTAGAGGTCTAAAATACTAAAAAATCTAAAAATTCAGCCTAAATCGCTCAAAATAACTGAAATTTAGATAAAATATGATAAATTGAAGGTTTTGAAGTGGTCTAAAGCACTTCAAGCCTAAAAGCTCGATTTTTTTTACTTAAAACTGGTTTTCTCGCTCTCTAAATCGCTCCAAGACCTTTAATTTGCTATATTTTTCATCAAATCCGCTCTATTTTGACCTTTTTTAAACTTCTGAACCTTCATTTTCCCCTTTTCCACGTTTAAATCCACCCCAAAATCACCAAACTACAGTAATCCGCCCCTCCCACCACTTCCCCCCTTCAATCCAACCGCCCGCCAGTACATTTTCCAGACATGAGGAAAAAGTCAACAGTTTCACATCACTCGTCTCATGTCGAAACGCTCGCGTCTCCTACCGTTTTCTCAAATCCGTCTCCGGATTCATGGATCGTGACGGTGACGCGTTCGTCGTCTCGGATTCTGTCGAAGTTGTCAATATCGCCGCCGTGATGTCAATGATGAAATCGTTCTTCGAACATTTTTCGGATCGTCGGAAGGAAATGACCGAAATGGAATTCCATATGCCACATTCTGAACGACGGATTCGATTGGATGATATTGTTCGAGAGACGAAGTTAGCATTGAATGGATTAGTTCAATGGAAACAGGAGGCTGTTCAACGGAGGGATGTAAGTCTAGAGAAATGGGCGGGGCTTAACTCTCTCTCTAATAGAAGGGCACTTCTCAAATTAATTTTCAGTCCGAATCCGAGTACTACATACAACAAAACAAACCGTACAAATCCCCTCTAATTTCACAGGAACGTCGAATTCATCTCTACGATTCGCTTAGCGGGTCGTTGACTGCTAAACTCGAGTGTTTCGCATCGGGTGATTTGACACCGGAGAAGCACGTTTGTGTCGGTGAGCTGTTGTCGGCCATTGTGAATCAAGAACGGGCACGTGAATGCGTCACGCATTTGTTGGTGTGTGATGCGGGCGGTAGCGAGGCCGAGAAGGTGGGTCCTTTTTTTGGGGGTTCTAGAACGGCTTGGTTTTGAAATTAGGCAATTTAGAATGATGGGAATCATACGGTTTTGAAATAGCGTAGTTTTGAAACGTAACGGTTCTGAAACGTCCTAACCAGTTTTATTGGGTTACAATAGAAAATGACCTGTTTTAGAATTTTATGGTTTCGAAATGGCGTGGTTTTGAAACGGTTTAAGCAATTTAGAACATGAGAATCCGTACAGTTTTGAAATGACGTGGTTCCAGAACTCCCCGTTTTTTTTTTAGTTCTGAAATGACGTAGTTTTGAAACAGAGCGGTTCTAAAACGTCCTAACCAGTTTTATTGGGTTCCAATAGAAAATGACCGGTTTTAGAATGAAATGGTTTCGAAATGGCTTTATTTTGAAATTTCTAGTTTATAAACGGTTCAACCAATTTAGAACGCTGGGAACTATACAGTTTTGAAATGGCGTGGTTCTAGAACGTCCTTGTTTCGGAACGGCCAAAAAAACTTGGTTCTGAAACGTCGCGAGTTTACTTAATTCTGAAATTGCGTAGTTTCGAAACGGAACGGTTCTAAAACGTCCTAGCCAGTTTTGTCGTGTCCAAATTGAAAATGGAAAACGGCACGTTTAGAATGAAAAGGTTTCGAAATGACGTGGTTCTAAAACGGTTTAGGCTATTTATAATGTTGGGAACTATACGGTTTTGAAATGGCGCAGTTTTGAAACGACTTGGTTTTAAAATGAGGTGGTTTCGAAATGACGTGGTTTTGAAACGGTTTAGGCAATGTAGGACGTTGGGAAACATACGGTTTTGAAATGGCGTGGTTCTAGAACGTCCTTGTTTCGGAACGGCTTGGTTCTGAAAGGGCTTAGAATGACATAGTTTTGAAACGGAGCGGTTCTAAAACGTCCTAGACAGCCAATTTAAATTGACCGATTGTAGGTTATTATGGTTTCGAAATGGCGTGGTTCTAGAACGTCCTTGTTTCGGAACGGGCAAAAATAACTTGGTTCTGAAATGTACCCGGGTTTAGAATGAAATGATTTCGAAATATCTCAGTTATTGAATTGTGTAGTTTTGAAACTATTTAAAACGTTGAAAACCATACGGTTTTGGAATGGCGTGGTTCTGAAATGGGGTAGTTTCAAAACGGCTTGAAATGACTTAATTCTTCCAGATCGACGAATCAATCCGTCAATTCGGCGACGTATTCCAACGTGTTGACGATATGCTCCGCGTCTTCGACTCCCACGTCTCCTCGTTCTTCGTTATTTAAATCTTTTTTTTTCTTCTTAACTGAAATTAATTTCCCTTTTTTCGTAGCTAACCCACACTTAACCACGTTCTTTTCTTTCTAAGTAAACCCCCCTCTAATTAAAGAGCATTGACCACGCCCCCTTTTTCCGGGGTCCAATGTTCCTGCTTACGGTGTATTTAAAAATCCCGATTTTCTTCTCTTTTCTCCCGCTCTATTTCTGTCACTATGTTGCCTTATTTATATTTTTGTCGGTCTGTTTTTTGATTCTTTTAGGGCTCTTATCATTTTTTTTTCATTCGGTTTTGTAAGTACTGCCCGTTTAACTTCCCTTCCCACCCACCCACACACCCCCAAAAAAAGCACACTTATTTCGATTATTTAGAATTGAATATTGAGAAAATGAATCGATTTTCTCATTCAACTCCCCTTTAGAGATTTAGGAAATTATTTATATTGCCCAAGAAACAAAAAATAATAATTATCAAAAATTAGAATCGATGAAGAAGGCCTTCTGGAGAGGCGACACGAACGTAACGGGCGTTCTCGACGACATCTGGAGGTGGAACGTCGACGGTGAATGAGGTGACGTTGGCAGATGAGGAGGAGGAGGAATAGTTGGAGGAGTAGGCAGAGGATGACGAACGTTGGGATGATGGGCTTTCCGTCTGAAAATTGGATTGGGTGCCGGAATCGTGCCGTAGCTTAGTTTTTTTCAAAAAAGTCAAGTACGGCACGATTTCGGCACAGTTTACTGCTAAACGCGCTCCACTGCACAGATTTAGTTTTAGCTGCTTACATCTTTTGAATATTGGCTGAGTATCAAACGTAAAATATTGAATGTAAGCAGCGAAATCTGGAAGTGCAACGCGATTACTGTAGGAAGTTAATCCCAGGATAACTAAACTTTGGACCGCTATAAATTTGTTGAGAGAAGAGATATCGAAAAAGTGTTAACTAGGAAGTTGCTCAGCTTAAAATTCTGTATATTCCCTTAGTTGAAAGTTTTTTGATAGCTTTAACAAGAAGCGAGATATAAGCGTTTGAAGTTGCGCACCGAATATAGCTCTCTGTTTTTATGGGTACCCAACTTCAAACGCTCATATCTCGCTTCTGGTTGAAGCTACCAAAAAACTGTCAACTAACAATATGTTCAGCTTAAAATTCTGCACATTTCACTATTTGGAAGTTTTTGGATAGCTATTACAGTTACCGAGATATAAGCGTTTGAAGTTGCTCCCCGAAAAGGAGGCACTGCCTGCGAAGGGGTGCCCAACTTCAAACGCTTCTATCTCGCTTCTGGTTAAAGCTACCAAAAAACTTTCAACTAACAAATTGCTCAGCTTACAATTCTGCACATTTCATTAGTTGACGATGTTTCGATAGCTCTAATCGCAACCGAGTTATAAGCGTTTGAAGTTGCTTCAAACTGAATATTGAGGTTTTGAAGCTGAGACTTAGACTACCAACCGTATTATTATAAAAACTCCTCGGCGATGGCACTGGCACCGTACTCTGATAACAATCCACTGAAATGAATGTGGGTGTCACCGATTCGGGTTGTGGTGGTGGAGGTCGCTCTGGAAATATTTTAGAAAATAGACTTTGAATTTTCTAAAAACATGGTTTTCAGATATAGGGTCTAGAAAAACTGGTATATCTCGGTGGAGGTTGGAGATATCAAAAAAGTGTCAACTGCAAAGTTGTAGAGCTTCAAATTCTCCACATTTTATTAGTTGACAGTTTTTTGATATCTCTAACCATGAGCGAGATATAAGCGTTTGAAGTTGCGCGCACCTAAAAGGTGGCTTTTGTGCTTGTAGGCTTATAACTCGCTTCCCGTTACAGCTATCAAAAAACTTTTAACTAACAAAATGTAGCCCTTATCATGAACAACATTTCATTAGTTGACTTTTTTCCCCTATCTCCAACGACAATCGAGTTATCCCCTCTTTAAACCTACCCGGCGCAATAATCTTCGGCTTCTGCGCAATTGGCGGTCGAATATTCACATAATGACTTTTATTGATACTCGGACTATCATACACATTTGTGATGGTTTCTGAAAACAAAAAAATAATTTGGATCACGGCACATGTGCGCCTAACTCACCATTATTCTTGGTCTCCCTTGACACATCCACATCAGTCCTAATTCTAACCACAGCTAATTCTTTTTGTGGAGGAGCATCATCTGAATGTCTTAACGAGTGCTCTGCCACTATCCCTATCCGATTATTATTATTAGCAATCGATGCTTTTTGAAGATCTCCATATATCGGTGTAGCATAGAATTGAGGTTGTGGGGGAGGTGGAGATGATACTGGAGGAGGTGGTGGAATGGTTGATGGTGGTTCTGGGATTGTGGATCGGGTTGGAGGACGAGGAGGCTTCTGTTGAGTAGTGTCAGGTGCCGCGGTCTGGAAAAATAACATGTGGATAGAGAGACGCAGACAGTTAGTTTTCTCTGCGTCTCTCCGGGGTCCCTAACTTTAAAAGCCTGTAACTTTGCTCTCGTTATAGCTATGAAAAAATTGTCAATTGCAAAGTTGTTCAGCTTGAAAGTTTGCGTATTTTGTTAGTTGGCAACTTTTTGATATCTCTAACCATAAGTGAGATATCAGGGTTTGAAGTTAGCGGCCATCGGGCCCCTCCTCGGGCAGTACGCAACTTTGAGCGCTTGTAACTCGGCTCCCGTTAGAGCTATCAAAAAATTTTCAACTAATGAAATGTGCAGAATTTCAAGCTCTACATTTCATTAATTAACTATTTTTGCTAGCTTTTAAGCTAAACGAGATAGAGTGCACTAAAACTTTGAAAGTCTACAACTCTGCTGTCATTAGAGATACAAGGAAGTAGTCAATTGCAAAGTTGTTCAGCTTGATATCCTTCCTAAGTATTTCTTTAGTTGAACATTTTTCGATAACTGCCAGGAGAAGCGAGATAAAATCGTTTATAGGTAGGGACCACCGGAGAGACGCAGACACTAACTTTCTCTGCGTCTCTTGGGTTGCTCTAACTTTGAACGCTTATAACTCGCTTCCCGTCAGAGCTATCAAACAACTTTCAACTAATGAAATGTGCAGAATTTTAAGCTCTACATTTCTTTAGTTGACAATTTTCAGCTAGCTTTGAAACTAAGCGAGATAGAGCGCACTAAAGCTTTGAAAGCCTATAGCTCAGCTGTCATGAGAGATACAAGGAAGTAGTCAACTGCAAATTTGTTCAGCTTGATATTCTAAGTATTTCATTAGTTTAAAGTTTTTTGATAGCTGTTAGGAAAAGCGAGATAAAAGGGTTCAAAGTTAGGGGCCACCAGAGAGACGCAGACACTAACTTTCTCTGCGTCTCTTGGGTTGCTCTAACTTCTATCCCTTATAACTCGCTTCCCGTCAGAGCTATCAAACAACTTTTAACTAATGAAATGTGCAGAATTTTAAGCTCTACATTTCATTAGTTAACAACTTTTTCCTAGCTTTTAAGCTAAGCGAGATAGAGCGCACTAAAACTTTGAAGTCTTATACCATAGCTGTCATTAGAGATAAAAGAAAATAGTCGACTGCAAATTTGTTCAGCTTGATATTCTAAGTATTTCATTAGTTGAAAGTTTTTTGATAGCTGTTAGGAAAAGCGAGATAAAAGGGTTCAAAGTTAGGGGCCACCGGAGAGACGCAGAGAAAGTTAGTGTCTGCTTCTCCCCGGTGGTCCCTAATTTCTATCGCTTATAACTCGCTTCCCGTTAAAGCTACCAAAAAACTTTCAACTAATGAAATGTAGCTTAAGTTAAGGGCTATATTTCATTAGTTGACAACTTTTTCCTATCTCTCAAACCAAGCGAGATAATCCACTTACAGTCAACTGCGAATTGGCATTAACTATCGGGGGAGTTGGAGGTGCCACCTCTTTCTCTTCCATCGAAGATCCCGTATTCTTCCGACTCGTTCTAAACTCCATTCGTTTCTCGGGAAGTCTTGGAAACCATTTTCTCTCTTTCGCGGGCTCCTCAGAATTTTTCGACGAATTCAGATGAGAATGAATCGAATTGAATATATTTCTTCTCTTCGGCTTCTCAATTACCGTACCATCCACCGCCATTTTAGTCCTTAAATTCGCCCTAGTTTCTCTCATCGCCTTATCTAAATCCACAGCTCCACACGAATAAACATTACACATTTTCCATAGATTCAAGTGTTCATTCTTCTTTGGATCCATATATTTTTTCAGGTTTGACGCCGTTCGACAATGCACTTTTGCGATTTCGGATAGTCGTTTTAGTGGGAGGTCTAGTCTGTAAAGAACCGGTTTTGCAACGAAGCGGCACGGAAACGGCACTTCTCACCTCGATTGGGAGAACGTGTCGATGATTGATTGCAGTTTTTGGCCATATGTCGCTTCGGCTTCCGCTCTGGAAATTGGAGAAGTTGAGGGAGAGAGAGAGAGGAGTGGACTTTGGACTCTAAGAATTATAGATAGCGCTAAAAAATAGTGAAGCTAGGAAAAGTTGGTTTTTTTCAAAATTTTGAATTTTTTGATTTTTTGAATTTCGGGTTACTGTATTTACAGTTTTAGGGAGTTTTTTCTCCAGAAAATAGGCGGAATTTAATTTTTTGAAAAATCCAAAAAAAAAAATTAACTTTTTGTCCGAGAGGAGTACACGGGGACCCGCTTTCAAATGAACTTAAAAAGCCTAAAACATGAGGGATTACTGTAGTTTATGCCAAATGGAATTACTAGAGCTTAGGTCATTGGGATTACTGTAGCTTAGGCAATTAGGATTGCTGTACAGTAGCGGTCAATAAAATATCCCCTTTTTGTTTTTCGGCTATAACTTTTTTCAAAGAACAGCTAGCAAGTTGAGGTAAATTGAGAAAATGTTGCTAATTATATAAGAAATACGATACTGTTTAATTTTTTTCGAAGAAAAACATTTTTCTCTGAAAAATTCTTGAGAAGAAAATTGAAAATTAATTTCGAGAATTGAGAAGAAAAAGATAAAAACTGCTGATTAGGGGATCAAATCTACTCTTCCTCTAGTTCTGGTAACTTTCTAAGTTAAACAATATCGAAGACCATCGAAAACGAAGAAGCTTGAAATTCCAAAAAAGTTTTGAAAAAATGGTGAAAATTGAGAACATTGAAAAAAAATCGAAAATTTTTTTTTCTCAGCACCACGACGAAACCTCGCAAAAAGTTTATTATATATGCCGGGAACATGTATAAAAAATTTTGACCCGATTGCTTCTCTCAGAGCAAAGTTATGTATGAAAAACCAAAAGGGGATATTTCATTGGCCGCTACTGTAACTTAGCCCAAAAGGATAACTGTAGCTTAGAACACCGGAATTACTGTAGTTAAAGTTATCCGGATTACTGTAGTTAAGGTAGCTGGGATTACTGTAGCTTAGGTCATTAAAAATCCTATACTTTAAGCCACAAGGATTACTGTAGTTTAGGCCAAAGGTGACTACTGTAGTTTAAGCCACAGGGATTACTGTAGCTTAAGTAGCTGCGATTACTGTAGTTCCATTTCTGTGCAATCACCGAAAACCGTTTATTTTTTCAAAAACATGATAGTTTAAGAGCAAATGCAGATTTTCAAAAAAAAATTGAAAAAAAAAACTTTTTCAAAAATAAGTTTATACCTAAATTATCCTAAATTAAATTGGGTTTGAAAAAATTGAAAAAAAAAACAAAAAAATTTTTTGAAATGATTTTTGATCCCCTAAACTGTTTTAAAACACTGGAAAAATACAAAAAATAATTGAAAATTCTTAAAAAAAAAAGATTTTTTTCTTTGAATTTTACTATATTACTTTGTAGTTACAGTAAGCTTTTCCTTGGTATAAGGCATTTTCAAAAATCAATTTTTAAAAAAATCCCAAAAAAAAGTTTGCTTTTCCCCCAAAAAACCTCACTAATTTACCCTAAATCTTCCCTTCAAAAATCCCCCTAAAAACCAAAAAAAAAACTCACAAATTAGCGGTAAACTCCAACAACGAATAATCATATCGAGTCGTCATCCCAAGGTCTTATTCTGAAAACTCTTCAAATTATTCAAATGTTAAGTGACACACAAAAAGAGAGAGAGAACTGATAAGAGAAGAATGACGCTTTGCCTCTCCAAAAAATGGTGTGAATGAATGATAATATGTTTGGTTTCCTCTTCTACCAGAAAGAGAGAGAGAGAGAGAGAGAGAGAGAGAGAGAGAGAAGCATTCGTTTTAAGGGGGGAAGAAAAAAGAAATCGATGGCTTATCATATCACACGGCCTCGATTCATTGAAGAATTTTGACGGAGAGGGGGAGAAGAAGAAGAAGAAAGTGGAGGAGAGAGGAAAAAGGATTGAATGATCGATGGGCATTCCGAATCTAGTAGTTCCCTTAGAGGTAGGTCAGCGGGGGGATGTGTTGCAAAGTGATCTAGTTATCAGAAATGTCTTTTGGGTTGTTGTTGTCCGAGAGGAGTACACGGAGGGGTTTTTAGGGAGGTTAAGGAAGTTGAAGTTTAGTTGGTCAAAGTTAGGGTGGTGATTTATAATAGTACAGGTTAGACTTGACCTAGTTCTGATAGCTAGCGTAGTCACAATCAGAAATGTTGAAAAAGAATGAAAATAGTTTTTATTGGTTGTCCGAGAGGAGTACACGGATTTTTAAAATCTTTTTTTTCAATTGGGCAAAATAAAGCAATCTTAAGAGTGATTCAATACTAGGCAATACTGAAAAAAAAATTTTGAATTTTTTTTAGACATTTTCAATAATTTTTTTTCTAGATTAGCATTTGAAATTTGAACATAATTTAGTTTTTTTTTTCTTGTGTTTAACTGAAATTTTTTTAATATTACAAACCACTTAAAAATCGAAAAAAATAAAGAAAAATTGATTTTTCTTCAATCATTTAAAGAATTAGTTAATCTTTGGTTGGAGGTTATCAGTTTTCGGATTATTTTTTTTTAAGAATTTTGACATTTAATCATTTTCGAACACTTTTTCTTTTGTTAAACAATTAAAAACCAATTTAAAATTATAAAGATTTACCAACTAAAAAAAAAAACGGCCGCCTTCTTTATACACCTTTCAAAACATCCATATCTCGCTTGCGGTTAGAGATATGAAAAAGTGGTCAACTAACAAAATATAGCCAATTTTAAGTTCTACATTTGATTAGTTGACAACTTTTTGATATCTCTAATGGGAAGCGGGATATAATTGTTTAAAGTTAGGGGCCATTCCAGAAAGAGAAAGAACAAGGATAGTGAGCAACTTCAAACGCTAATATATCGCTTGCGGTTAGAGATATTAAAAAGTTGTCAACTAATGAAATATACAGAATTTTAAGCTCTACCTTTCATTAGTTGACATATTTTTGATATCTCTGATGGTAAGCGAGATAGAAGGTTTCGAAGTTAGGCGCCATCCCAGAGACGCAGAGAAAATCTATGGGATGGTGCCCAACTTCAAACGCTTATACCTCGCTTGCTGTTGGTGCTATCAAAAAGTAATCAACTAACAAAATATTGAGCTTATCAAGAGCTATATTTCATTAGTTGACATCTTTTTGACATCTCAAATGAAAAACGAGATATAAGCGTTTAAAGTTAGGGGTCATCCCCGGAGGCTCAGAGAAAATCTCTGGGATGGTGCGCAACTTCAAACGCTTGTAACTCGCTCGTGATTGAAGCTATCAAAAAGTTGTCAACTAATGAAATATACAAAATTTTACGCTGAATGTTTTGTTAGTTGACACCTTTTTGCTATCTCTAACAGTAACTAAGATAAATCGATATTTAGAATGCATATAGTTTTTGATTAACTTCAAGACTAAAAAAATGAATTAATAGTTAAATTTACACTAAAAATAACCAAGTTCTATTTTGGAAAACTCAAAAAAAAAACAATGAAAAAGAAACTTAATACATAAAATCTTCCTAAAACCCATAACAAATAACCTAACCCAAATATCGAATAAAGAATTCATCTCGCCAGCAGAAAAACGAATTGAGTCGTTCGTATTTTCTCTCTCTCTCTCTCTCTCTCTCTCTCTCTCTCTCTCTCTCTCTCTCTCTCTCTCTCTCCGAATGACCTTTTCGATACGCAAAAAAAAACTATGGAATGCGAAAAAGTGGTTGAGAAGAGGGCGAATAGGTATATATAAATAACAGATGGCCGATTCCGATATGCTTAAAAACGATCGACAGATGTCTGATGAAAAGAACTGCATTATTAGGGCACGGGGATTACGGTAGCTATGAAAAAAAAATTTATTTACAAATTACTTATTACTATATCTAAAATAAATTAGAGTCCTCATTAGCAATCAAGATCTTCGGTTTGGCTCCTCTGATCCGGTCATTATGAAGAGCTTTGCTGAAATTAGGGTATATCTTGGTTGGGAGCAGGGGTAGGGAGAAATGGTCAATCAGAGAATTGTTCAGCGTAAAATTTTGCGTATTTTGTTAGTTGACCACTTTTTGATAGCTTTCATGGTTAGCGAGTTATGGGCGTTTGAAAAATGGGCGCTTTAATGCGGCAATTTTTAGCAACTTCGAACGCTTATATCTCGCTTATGGTTAGAGCTATCAAAAAGTGATTAACTAACAAAATGCGTAGCTTTTTATGCTGAGTATTTCTTCAGTTGACAACTTTTTGATATCTCTAACCGCAAGCGAGTTAGAAGCGTTTGAAGTTGCGCACCATCCCAGATATTTTCTCTGCGCCTCCGGGAATGGCCCTTAACTTAAAACGCTTATAACTCGCTTCCAGTTAGTGCTATCAAAAAACTGTCAACTAACAAATTGTTCAGCTTGTAGTTTTACACATTTTACTAATTAACAACTTTTCTCTATCTCCACCCCCCGCAGAGTTATCCCACCCCCAAAAACCACTCACTTATACAACCATACATCTGCTCAGATTTGCTGAAAAACCGTTTCTCCTCTGCACACGAATAGAAACTCTTGAAAAATTCGTCTTCTGGAGGCAGATAAACATCACAATTCAGTTTTTTAGTACAAGAATTTCTTCCGGGATAGAGACACTCGAAGACACATTCCGCTTGCCGAGCGGCTTTTTTGTTCATGAATTGGCGGGATTGGTCTGGAAAAAGGGTTGTAACTTGGTTGGTAGTGGAGATCGAAGAAAATGGTCAACTAGAGAATTGTTAAGCGTAAAATTTTACGTGTTTTGTTAGTTGAAAGTTTTTTGATAGCTTTATCAAGAAGCGAGTTATAAGCGTTTAAATTTTGCTAGGAAGGCACGCAACTTCAAACGGCTATAACTCCGCGCTCATTAAAGCTATCAAAAAGTGGTCAACTAACAAAACGTGCAGAATTTTATGCTGAACAATTCACTAGTTGACTATTTTACTGTATCTTGACTTTCAAGCGAGATATCAGCGTTTAAAGCTTACCAAAATCCCCAATTTTCTCTTCTATCGTAGAAATCATGATATCCCTGAATTCCTCCATACTTCTTCTAGCTAACACGTTAGTTTTTTGTGATGTACACCCTCGGAACCCATATAAATTCGAATAAGAACATTGCTTAATCTTATTGAAATCCGGCACGAATTGTTTCATACAAGACACGAATCCACATGTTGGGAAGATTTTCTTAAGCCTTATTTTAGTACCTACAGTATGATTTGGGTACTTACTTCACACTTTGAAAAACATTTTTCGACCGGCTCACTTCCGGCACCCTTTTTTGAAAGGCACTTTTCATATGGGGTACATAGACATTGTCGGATAGCTTCACTTCGAATAAACGGGAGAATTAAAATGATGAAAATAAATGATCGCATTTTTCTTATTTGAAAGAACAAATGAATCAAGTTAAAAGGTTCTTCACTAATTTGTTCCCTTTTAATCGCATTAAAGTTCGTATGAGGGGCGTGGCCATAACAGAAAAACACAAAAAAGGAAACAGGTTGGTCTTTTTTACGTAAGCAAAAAAAAAGAGAAAATGTGGAAGTGCCTCCTCCGAGTGACCAATCCTTTTAAATGGTATTCACACGGTAATTTAGCACATCGCTACAGTTTAGCGTGGTTAATGACAGCTGATTGGCAATGGAAAGAGACTCAAACAGCCAGTACTCACGCGGTGGGTTTGAACCGGCGACCGTTTCGCTCACGGTGGGGCGGCGGTCGCCAGTGTTAGCCAGTAGGCCACGGGTTCAACACTCGGAAGGGCGGTGGAGGTGCATAGATATTTGTGTGGGGGGAGGAAAGGAGAGCGGGGGAAGTGGGAATAGGGATTTTAAGCTTCAGCTAGCTGGAATTAAGTTTTTGGCTGAAAGTAAAGCTGGGAAGTGTCTGAAAATGTTATTTTAGTGAGAAAATAAAGTTTGTAAATTTTGCAGAAAATTAAAGGATTCTCGCTAAAGGAGAGTCTTTAGGCAAAGTTTAAAAATTGTGGGAGCATTAAATTCAAACAAAATTAGAGCATTTTTAACCAGCGAATAATTTCGTGGGCGCTCGGTCGGCACAGTGCTGATTTTAAACTTTTGGATTTGGGTATCATCCGAGAAACGCAGGGCAAGAACTAGCTAGGAAGGTACGCAACTTCAAACGCCTATATCTCGCTTATGGTTAAAGCTATCAAAAAGTTGTCAACTAACAAAATATAGCCCTTATCATAAGCAACATTTCATTAGTTGACACTTTTTTAATATCAGTTATGGTTCTCGAGTTGTGAGCGTTTCAAGTCGCGTGCAGTAAAAAAGGAGCAGAAAGGTACGCAACTTGAAACGCTTATAACTCGCTTCCTGTTAATCCAATTAAAAAGTTGTTAACTAACAAAATGTGTAGAATTTTAAGCTCTACATTTTGTCAGTTGATCATTTTTTGATATCTTTAGTGAAAAACGAGATATAAGAGTTCAAAGTTAGGCACCATCCCAGAGCCGCAGAGAAAATCTCTGAGTTGGTGCGCAACTTCAAACGCTTATAACTCGCTTCCTGTTAATCCAATTAAAAAGTTGTTAACTAACAAAATGTGTAGAATTTTAAGCTCTACATTTTGTTAGTTGAACATTTTTTGATATCTCTAGTGGAAAACGAGATATAAGCGTTTAAAGTTAGACACCATCAAAGAGACGCAGAAAAAATGTCTGTGATGGTAAGCAACTTCAAACGTTTATAACTCTCTTCCTGTTAATCCTATCAAAAAGTGATCAACTAATAAAATGTGAAGAATTTTAAGCTCTACATTTTGTTAGTTGATCATTTGTTGATATCACTAATGAGAACTGAGTTATGAGCCTTTGAACTTGGAACTTTGTTTCCTTTTGTTTGTCGGCTAGTTTGCCGGACAAACCACGTGACCATCAAAAACATTCCTTTAAGTACATTCCCAAATTTGATCTATTATTTTCTGACCGTCAAAAAAACCTAAAAGTTCACCTAAATTGTTTTTCAGACCACAGAATTGTCTCGTGGCTTCTTCAACCAAAAATTCTTTATTTCAATCAACTTTTCAAAAAAATCTTTTTAAAAAATAAATTTGAAAAACAAAGATCACTGCAATATTTTGATGTCACCGATTTCTCAATTTCCTTCTTCCTTAATCTGTGGCCCACAGGTTTTTGATGTTAGTTCCCTGTCTACTTCCCCATCCACTAAAAATAAATTCATATCAAGATCAAGTATACAACACAAATTGGAGATAAGAATTTGTACCTGATCGTGATGAAAAAAAAAAATTTTAACGACCCTCATTTTCACACTCTTTTGCTGATAAATATGTTCTTGAGTCGACTTTGGAACCATTTCATTTCATTTCATGTTTTCAGTGTGTTTTCAGAGAATAAGGTCAGAGTCCGAAAAAAATGAAAAAAGGAATGGCGGTAAATATGTTATTGACCAGTGGTAATTTCAGTTGACAACAAGATTAGAAGGGTGACCTGAAAATGTACGAAGAGGGCAATGGACGGGTTTTTAGGGTGTGACGGTCTGAAAATAGGCTAAGGGGTAGTTGGAGGGAGGCGGAAGACGGAAGACGGAAGACGGAAGACGGAAGACGGAAGACGGAAGACGGAAGACGGAAGAAAGGGACACGTAAGGCGGATGGCGGAACTTAGAACTATTAGTATAGAGAGCACAATAAAATATAAGACTGGAAATAACTTTTCCAAAAAAATTTAATTTTTGTTTAGTTTAGATAAAAAAAAACTTCCCATCATTTTTTTTCATAATTGTTTGAAAAGTCTTCACAATTTGAGCTTTTCCCGAGTTCTTTCTTTAAAAAGTTATTTAACAGCTTGTTTTTTACATAGCATATTTCAAAACGATATATCTCTCTTAGGAGTGAAGTTATCAAAAAGTTGTCAACTAACAAAATGAAGAGCTTAAAATTCTGCATATTTCATTAGTGGACAACTTTTTGATAGCTCTAACCGGAAGCGAGATAGGAGGATTTAAAGTTGCGCGCCTTTCGAAAGGAGGGACCATCTCTTTCGGGCAAGGCGCAACTTCAAACGCTTATATCTCGCTTAGAAAAAGAGCTATCAAAAAGTTGTCAACTGACAATTTGTAGAGCTTAAAATTCTGCACATTTTGTTAGTTAATCACTTTTTGGTAGCTTTAACCGGAAGCGAGATACGAGGGTCTGAAGTTGCGCACTCCTTGGTCTTTTGGGCAGGACGCAACTTCAAACGCTTATATCTAGCTTAGGAGGGAAGCTATCAAAGAGTTGCCAACTAATGAAATGCGTAGAATTTTAAGCTCTTTATTTTGTTACTTTACAACTTTTAATAGCTTAAACGAAAAGTAAGATACAAGCGTTTTTAGCGCACCTTCCCTCAGGTTTCTTTCGCGGCTCAACTTCAAACGCTTATATCTCGCTTAGAAGAACAGCTATGAAAAAGTTTTCAACTAATGAAATGTACTCTGGTAAATCGTTTTCAATATAGCGGAGTTTATTTCGATCCTAGGTGTGGACAATTATGATCACTTTATTCATCGTTATACTCTCAAGTTACGTAGTTATACTCAACAGGTTGCTCGCTATACTCCCAATGAACTTAATTATATTCACAATAGCGGCATTCTTCTCTGGTAAATCGTTTTCAATATAGCGGAGTTTATTTCGATCCTAGGTGTGGACAATTATGATCACTTTATTCATCGTTATACTCTCAAGTTACGTAGTTATACTCAACAGGTTGCTCGCTATACTCCCAATGAACTTAATTATATTCACAATAACGGCATTCTTCGCTATATTCACAATATACTTCGATAAATTTAAACGATTTTCCAGAGTTTTAGTATATTGCGAATATAACGAATTCGTTTCGTTATATTCGCAACGAATTCGTTATATTCGCAATATACTAAAACTCTGGAAAATCGTTTAAATTTATCGAAGTATATTGTGAATATAGCGAAGAATGCCGTTATTGTGAATATAATTAAGTTCATTGGGAGTATAGCGAGCAACCTGTTGAGTATAACTACGTAACTTGAGAGTATAACGATGAATAAAGTGATCATAATTGTCCACACCTAGGATCGAAATAAACTCCGCTATATTGAAAACGATTTACCAGAGAAGAATGCCGCTATTGTGAATATAATTAAGTTCATTGGGAGTATAGCGAGCAACCTGTTGAGTATAACTACGTAACTTGAGAGTATAACGATGAATAAAGTGATCATAATTGCCCACACCTAGGATCGAAATAAACTCCGCTATATTGAAAACGATTTACCAGAGTACAGAATTTTAAGCTCTTTATTTTGTTAGTTCACCACTTTTCTCTATCTCCACTGCCAGCTGAGATATTTCAATTCCAACCCAGCTAGACTACGAAGACCACAAAATACTTTAACCTTTCTTCCTGAAACAAAAGAGACCGCTCGGTCACCCGACGCCTTTTTTTGGCGCCCTCCTCCATTAAACCAATTTCTCTTATCAATTAAAAAGTGATGCTCTGGTTGCTCTTTAGATAAGAAAGAAATAGTCAGCACACTTGTTACTTTCATCAAATGCACTTCACCCGTCGCGCAGTCTCTCCGCGAGCATCATTCGTATTCGATCGACACGTCGGAACTATTAATTCATCGTTATCAAGACGTCCGCGGCTATCCGAGTGTCCTGAGGAAGAGGAAGATTTCATTTTTGGGACGAGTATTGGAATTGGAGAGGAGATGCGACAGACTATTCAGGAACCGGTTCCAATGATTATTTTGGAGGAGGAAGACGAGGATAATGATCATTTGGGTGCGTTTTTCTTCTTTTTCTCAGTTAGATTTTTGGATATCAAAAGTTCTTTAGAAAATGATAAAACAAAATAATCATAGAGAATATCCGCTGCCGAGAGTCGAACCCGTGACCTCTCGAACGGCAGCCAAGAACACTGCTAGCTGCGCCAAACGTGTAAATTATATGCTACCAGCTCAGTGCATAGATATTACCTAATGAGTGGCGCAGCCGCGAATGAAGGCAGGTAGGCGTGTCGGAGGCGGGTAAAGAATTAAAAAAATTTTATTGGAATATGTAATGAAAATTAAATTCTCGAATTATACAAAAAAAATTAAGATTTTAATCATCCCAAACAGCAAATTGAAAATAACCGTGTATCCAATCGACTGGATCTTCCATTTCATCTCGTTCTATTTGAAATGTTGCTTTTTTTCCATTCACATTCACAATATCTGCTCCACCTTTAAAGTCGAAAGCATTATATTCCAAATCGGGGCTGAAATGAAATTAGAATAAAATGAATAAAGAAGGAGAAAACGAACTGTTCAAATAATCTTTTTAAAGATTTATCCTGCTCATGAACTTGAATTCCTTCGATTAAAGTCGGATAATGTGAACATATCGGGTAAATTTCAAGATATCTTAATCTAGAATTGGATCCTTGAATCCAAGACTTTAGAAATTTATTCATTCCTTCACTTGAAATGTTGACTTCTCCTCCCAATATCAAAATAATACAATTCGAAGAAATAATATTGTCGATAGTCAACCAACTACACCAATGATGCTTTTCAGTAAAATGAAGAGTGTCCATGTCAAACTTTGGATTAAATTGTGACCCGTTTGGAACTGCTCCATTTGTTTTAATACTAAACTTTTTATTGACCTTGAGATTCTGAATCAGATATAAAAGTTGAGGACTATAAGAAGTTGATCCAATGAATTCGCATTCATTGATTGTTGATTGAATAGAAGACAACCAATCGGTTATTGAAGGAATCAACCAATTACAGTACTCTGATTCAATATACAAAACATCAATCTCACATTTCAACACAAAGCATAACATTTCTACGCCAGCTCTCATTGCATTGAAACCGTATTCAGTTGTTGAACTGTAGATATGATAACCAGCTATCGTCTCATCAAATAAATTTCGGTTCCTTATTCTAAACTCATATGGAAAGTACGAAGGACATCCTTTACATTCATATATAGTTTCTATATTGAATGAAATATTCACTTTTAATTTATATTTGTTTCTTGGAATCACTGAACGAATCAGATTTCTGATTCTTCTTGAAATTGTACATAATATGTAGCTGAAATATAAATTGAAATTGAAAAAATGGATTGAATTCACTTACATGTCATATGGAGTCAAATATTCAATTAAATGTTTCAATGCGACAAATGGCAATTTTTGAATAGAAAATGGGCGATCCATGATAAATGACAAATGAGTCGATTTTCCAGACTCGTTTCTTTTTACGGGTGCGTTGCGGTTGCGTTGCGTACGTTTATACAATCCCTTTTAGAACACCTGTTGCGTGAATCAATGGGAACGGCACAGCCTACCGCATCGCCAAAATGCCTTGAAAAAAGGCACGTGAAATGCGTCATGTCATCCAAATACGCGTCATACGAAGCGTTGACGCACATCTCGCGTCGCTCAAATTGACACTGAAGTGCAACCACGGGGTTTCATCGACTACCGAAATTCAAATTTTATTTTCGCGCCAATAGGATACTGAGTTTGGCCGCAATTGGCTACGCGGCGACTCAATCTCTTTTTTAACGTTATTTTTTCGAAAAAGGTCCGCAAACACTTAGTGCACCATCACGGTTTTTCGCAGACTTGGTTTTGTGCCAAGAATTTGTGCGGTAGAGCGATGTATGTTTTGAAACCCCGTGTGCAACTTCTCCGGCGTTTTAAAGGAAAATTATCGAAAAAAATAAATAAAATTCCGTACTTTCTACTTTGTTTAAAATCGCAAAACCTTCATTTTAATACCGAATTTGAGATTTTTCGTGCGAAATTCGAAGCGCTGATACACTTTGAAAGTCAGAATTACAAAAACGTATCAACGCTTCGAATTTAGCATGAAAAATCTCAAATCGGTCTTAAAATGAAGGTTTTGCGATTTCAAACAAAGTAGAAAGTACGGAATTTCAATTTTTCGATAATTTTCCTTTAAAACGCCGGAGAAGTTGCACTTCAGTGTCAATTTGAGCAACGCGAGATTCGCGTCAACGCTTCGTATGACGCGTCTTCGGATGACATGACGCGTTTCACGTGCCTTTTTTCGAGACGTTTTGGCGATGCGGGAGGCAGTGTGGCTGACGACTCTTCGCGCCTTCTCCCGCATTTGATCTACATTCCCAGGAGGTAATCGAGAGATCTGTTTGGGAGCTCCCAACTTTGCTCCTGGAAATTGCTATAGTTACACAGATCTTCTGGCTTATCAGAATCAAAAACAGAAAACAAGGGCATAATCACGGTCGAATTCTGAATCGATCTGTCTTTGTTTCGAAAAATTTGGATAACGGGGAAAGGGTGTGGAGTCTCATGTTCTTTATTGTATTGCTACGGGAAAAGTCCTATATCTCGATTCCCGTTAGAGATAGAAGAAAATGGTTAACTACAAATTTGTAGAGCTTGAAAAGCTACACATTTTGTTAGTTGACAACTTTTTGATAGCTTTCACGGGACGGGAGATATAAGCGTTTGAAGTTGCGCGATTGCCTTCAGGCCAAACTATGAATAGCTTGTCCGTGGGCAATTTGGGTTTAAAAATCATTCAAATTCATAATGTTGTCCCTTTAATATCTCCATCATATATTTCAAACTTTGTCCTCAGCTAGATATCTCTGGCTATACATTGTCCCTCCCTCCGTCTTCCCGATAAATCATAATCCGCACGTAGCCCTCTCCAACTAAAAGAGAAAAAGAAATCAAGATATTTTTGATTGTTTGACAATCCAATGTTGACATTTTTCTTAGCCAAGAGAGAAGAAAAAGAGAACTCCTCTCGAAATGTCAACAACTGGTCGCTATTTAGATTTGAATTTTTTTTGATATATTCCCTTACTAGATGTCATATTTTGTGTCACCACATGGAACCATGTGTCTCTGTTACACTTTCCCACGTGACGCCGAACATTTCTTTCTCTTTTCTAGAGAGAGAGAGAGAATTCTCTTTTGGTCTCGCCCTTAGCTTCTTCCCCCCGTTTTTCTCTCTTCAACGTCTGCGTCTCTTTTAGCCACGTGCTCTCTCTCTCTCTCTCTTCAGCCGAGTCGATAGTCGGGGTCTTTTTTCGCCCAAAACTTCCCAAAAGTTTTTCTTTTTTTTCGATTTTTTTTGGGATTTTTCAAAAAGAAAAAAATCATCGAGCACTCAAAAGTCGAGTTTCGAAAAAAAAATCGAAATTTCAAAAAAAAAAGAAGATAGAAATTGTTGAGTGCAAATGTACGGAAAGTGTACTCGGGGCGATTTGTATCCGATTTCTTCATTTTACAAACTTTTTCATTTTTTTTCACTAGCTCAGACTAGCTTTTTTTCGTACTATAGTACTAGAGTTTGTTTAGCAATCGCGCTCTATTGAGAATTTGAAAAAAGTTATTTTTTTAGGATTTCCCATTTTCGCTGGTTTTTATTGAAAATCGCTAAAAATCGCTAGACAATGTTTTCAAAAAAATATTTAAAATAATGTATAAATTTTAGTTTTATCGATAGAGCGCGCTTGAATTTGAAAATTAATTTTTTATGAAAAATTTGTTTATCTTATCAATAGAGCACATTTACTCCATTTTTTAAAAATACATTTTTGGCGCGCTCTATTGAGAAAAAAAGCTTTAAACTTCGAAAAATAAATCTTTTTTTTTAATTATCGATATAGCGAGCTTGCTTTTTTAATTAATTCAAAAAACATTTTGTTTATCAATAGAGCGCATTTACTCAATTTTTTTAATACGCATTTTTGTTATCAGTATATAGTCATTTCATTACTTCCGACGCGATGTTATGCTAACTTTTACGATTTTTTAAAAAAGTGATAACGATTTTTTTTTGGATTGATGTCATCTTCTAGTCTTTTTTCTCACAAAATTTGCTTTTTCTTAACCTTTTTAAACCCATTTTCCTGACAATTTTAAATAAAAAACCTTTTTTTTTCTTCGCAAAGGTATAACTCGATTCCTAGCAGAGCTATCAAAAAGTTGTCAACTAACGAAATGTAGAGCTTGAAATTCTGCACATTTTATTAGTTGACAACTTTTTGATAGCTCTTCTTCTAAGCGAGATATAAGCGTTTGAAGTTGCGCGCCCCAGTTGAGACGGGAGAGACGCAGAGAAAAAGAGTGTCTGCGTCTCCTTGAAAAAAGAGCGAGACAATTTGATTTTTAGTTTTTGAACTTTTAATCCTCTAGACAACTTTCGCTTATCACCGCCGAAAAACCAAAAAAAAAAAATTAATTTATCGCGTCGATAATAATGGCCACGTGTGATAATTCGGGTGTCTCATTACCCAAATTTCCACTTCCTTTTCACTATTCAACGACAAAAATGCATCGTTTCGTCACCGCCGCACTTTCTAAAGGTTCTCTAATTCTGTATTTGATATCAAATCGAGAGATCGAAAACAGGTTTTTCCCTTTTTTTTAGTGTAAAGGCGTTTTACTAAAAAAGGGGGCGCAGTAATCATTGGGACGTTTTTTTGCAGAAAAAGAAAACACATTATCGAACATTTTTCTTGTTTAAACTTCTTTTTTAGACAGTTTTTTCGCTGAAAATCGGCGAAAATCGGCTAAAAATCGTTTTTTTTTTATTTTAAAACCAGCCTACTTCCCCACCTTCGGCGGGGCCGTAGGCTTAACTGTTCGTGGCTTCGCCACTCAATAGTTCTCACGTCAGAAATAGTTTTTTATATCGACAACTATTTTCATGTTGTTCACGTTTGCACGTCTGTCAAAGGTGGTAGTGTTCTTGCACGCTGCCCAAAAGGTCAAAGGTTCAATTTTT
This sequence comes from Caenorhabditis wallacei, assembly GCA_963932035.1. Lineage (NCBI taxonomy): Eukaryota > Metazoa > Nematoda > Chromadorea > Rhabditida > Rhabditidae > Caenorhabditis > Caenorhabditis wallacei. Next base: position 2,087,082 of record OZ009934.1, read on the forward strand.
CCCGTGGCAAGAAAAAATGCGGAATTACAAACAAACGTACAGAGTCCACTTGCGTTTTATATATAAGAATGATTTAAAATAAAATTCTGCAAGTGCGCTCTACCGCACAAATTTTGAATCCGCGGAAATCGAATTTTCCTCCTTTTTAACCGATTTTTCTGGGATTTTCTTGGTTTTTCCTGAGTTTTTCAACGATTTCCCCCTAAAATCAATTAATTTTTCCGACAAAAAATAGTTTTTTCATTGAAAAACCGCAAAAAATTAAATTTTTTCAGTTTTAATCATGAAAAATAGTAAAATGACTGGGAAAAACGCGATTTTTCTTCTTTTAACGGCCGGTTTTTTTATAGTTAAGGGGGATTGCTGATAAGAAATGAGTGTTCTTTGTTGTCTGATTTTTTGGGGAAATTTTTTTTGAAAAATTAAAAAATAAATTTAAATTAAATTAAAATAATTTTCGAGTTACTCGCTATTCGCAAGAAAATGCGCTCTATTGGGCTTTGAAAATAGCACACCTCCCCGATCGGGGAAAAACGCCTTGCTCGATGTTGACGCATTTCGCGTGCATTTCTGTCTGACTCTCTGCGTCTCTTATCTATTTTTTTGAAAATATTTTCATTTTTTCGATTTTTTTTGTATTTTTTCAGAATATTATAACATTTTCAGCACATTTTGGAGAAAAATAAACTTAATTTTAGATTTCTTCCCGAAAAAAAATTTTTAAAGTGTCATTTTCAGGTTTCCGGTGCTACTTCACTACTTGGTACGATTTCTCGCAATCCGGTAAGAAAATTTTATCTGCGGTTAGTCAAAAAGTACAGAAAATACTTCTCCGTCTAATTTTTACAGAATTCGTCTTCGAAAACCATTTTTGAGAACGTTCAACTTCTACCGTCGCTCTAAAATAAGGGCTTTTGCCCCCATTTCTACGTTTTTTTTTCTAAATTTGTAAATTTAACACTGTTGTTTATCTACATATGTCAATGCCTTCAATTTGTCCAAAAATATGTCAAAAAACCAACATTTTAAAATGTAAATGAAAATATACACATATAAGTATTGTTGAGTTCTCAATAAATTTTAAAACAATTAAAAATCACATTTAATATTTTCTGACATCTCATTTCTTCAAAATAATGCCAAAATACATTAAAAATTACATTTTTGGGCTTAGAAATATTCATTTTTGTCGAGCTGTGTGATTAAATGCTTATTTAAAAAGCCTATTTCTCCTCCTACGATGAACGAAATTGAGCGTTCTTGCACTTTTTCAGTAGCTTAGACACTAATCTAAAATTGCTAGAGAATTGTTTTGTGAAAATCGGTCGGAAAACGAAACTACAGGCTAAAATTATCGTTTTCAGTACAAAAACAATAAATTGAGCTGCGGTGGCCTAGCTTTTTCTCTGCCACGGAGAAAGCGCGCTCTAATGCGAGCGGATGGCGTTTTTTCGGTGCGGTGAGCCGTGAATAGCGATTTTTCGTTTAAATTCAAAGATTAAAAAACATTTTTGAATTTCCGCCAAGGTTCAATGGAGCGCACTTTCTAACCCCCACTTTTTAAAAAATTCTTTTTTTTAACCCCGATTTTTTGCAGTGATGTCGGTGACGCGACCGGTGCGCGTTCACTTCGCGGTCGACGTCGAAAACTTGCACGCGCATCAATCGGTGTACGTCGTCGGATCGTCTGATGTGCTCGGCGCTTGGGAAGCCAATCGGGCGATGCCGCTCGTCCAGGATCCGGATAGAAAGTAAGCTTTTTTGAGATGGGCGGTGCCGAAAAAACAAAAATGAATAGTTACAGTATGCGCTGGAAGGGGGCAATTGACAGCGAGGTGGATCATTTGAAGTTCCGATATTTTATTGGATATAATTTGATGTCGGATCAAGGGGAGAAGCTGATTGTTGGTGAGTTTTTTGATAGGCAAATTGGGTTTTTTGGCCGGCAAAAGGGTCATAAAAATTGTCAATTTTTGGCCTTAAAACCGCCCATTTTTGCCGGAAAATCGCTCAGTTTTGCTCCCAAACTGTCTATTTTTGCCGCCAAATGGAACATTTTTGGCCTTCAAACCGACTATTTTTGCCGAAAATTCAACCATTTTTGACCTGCAAAATGACCATTTTTTCGGCAAAACTGCTATTTTTGTTCAGAAAAAACCTCCATTTTGGTTGGAAAATCGGCCAGTTTTGCCCAGAAAATCGATCATTTTTGTGCTGAAAATCGGCCTTTCTGCCCGCAAAAATAGCCATCTTTGGTTCCAAATCGTCCATTTTTGGCCTGCGAAATTCCCATTTTTCTCGAAAAATCTACCATTTTTGACTGCAAATCGACTATTTTTGACCGGCAAAATGACCGATTTTCTCGAAAAATTACTATTTTTGGCCGGTAAACCAATCATTTTTGGCTCGAAAATTGCCCATTTGGTTTGAAAATCACTCATTTTGGCTCCATTTTTGTCTTTAAATCGACCATTTTTAGCCTGGAAATTGTCCATTTTTGTCCGGCAAAATGGCCATTTTTCCCGGATAATTGGTTATTTTTGACCGGTAATTTGTCCTTTTTTACGAAAAATCAACCGATTTGGCCAGAAAATCGACCATTTTTTACTGAAAAATCAACCTTTTTTGCACGGAAAAATGACTATTTTTACCGAAAAATCACCCATTTTCGCCCAAAAAACTCCTTTTTCCAGACAAATGGGAAGCCTTTCTCCACCCTCGTTCCACTCTCTGCATTGCCGAAAGCCGAAACGGTGAATGCCGTGCCGACCGTGTCGATCTCTTCGGCTACTACGCTGGTCGCAAATGTGTCTCCGATGGATGGCTTCAACATCCAGATGAGAATCAAATATTACTCAGACTTCATGGAAATGCACTGAAATTCTATAAAACAGCAAAGGAGCGGAAGAATTGTCGAGTGAAAATGACACCGTTGGATGTCCGTTTTAAGGCGGTAAGTTAGATTTTAGCAAGAGAAAAAGTGGTTTTAATTGGAAAATTGTGATTTTTCCAGCTAAAACTTGTAGTTTCTAAACCAAAATTTATGTTGAAAATTTCCTTTTTTGACTAGGAAATCCTGATTTTTTAAGCCTATTTCTTGAGATTTTCGGCTTGAAAATACTATATTTTTGGTCTGAAATAGCTAATTTTCGACCTAAAAATCAGTTTTTTTCAGCAAAAAATCCGATTTTTGGCCTAAAAATTTCCAATTTTTCACTGAAAACCCTCAATTTATAAAATAAAAAATGCAATTTTCTCATTAAATTTGACTAATTTTACGTCAAAATACCCTGTTTTCGCAGCTTTTTCCACCTGAAAATCCACTATTTTGCCACAAAAACTGCCAAATTTTCAAGCAAAAATAGATTTTTTAAATAAAAATCCTGACTTTCAGCTAAAAAATGCCCAATTTCTCCTTTAAAATCCCGATTTTTCACAAAAAAACCTATTTTTCACTAGTAAATTCCATTTTTCTCCATTTTTGGGCTGAAAAACCCCATTTTTAGCTTTAAAATCTCGAATTTTCCAAAAAATCCCATATTTCCGGTTTAAAAACTAATTTTTTCATCAAAAATCACCTATTTTTCTACGAGAAAGCCATTTTTTATTGCCAAAAACGTCAATTTCCACTATTTTCCAGCCTCCCAGCGGTCACATCAGCTTCAGCTACGGTGAGGACGAAGAAGACGAGGAGGACGATCAAAACGTCCCATCCAATAAATGTACTCATTCGGCAACCCACGTGGCAGTGCTCTCCGATCCCCGGCCCAAATTCTACGATCAAGAGGAGACCGGAGTGGTTTTTAACAACAATAAAGACTATCTGGTGTTTAGAACGCATTGTCTCGCCGCCGAATTTCTCGCATTCTACATTGAAATCTTCTCAGAGGAACGGAAACGAATCGGCGCTTGCTATGCCCTCCCTTCGGCTCTTCAAGACGCTTCCGGGATCATTCATCTACCATTTATCAATTCTTCCGGCCGCCCGATTGGTCAAGTATCGATTGAATACCTTTGTGTTCGAGCTTTGACCCGGTTAGACGGACCACAGCTGATGGATCAGACCTATTGTCGACACTGGAAGAAGCGGAATGCATTGGAAGTGGGACATCGAGGAGCAGGAAATTCCTATACGAAATTTGCGATGGCTAGAGAGAACACGATCCATTCGTTGAATACGGCTGCTAAGAATGGAGCGGATTACGTGGAATTTGATGTGCAGCTTACCAAGGATCGAATCGCGGTCATCTACCACGATTTCCATGTACTCGTCTCAGTGGCACGACGAGATGGGCACGCTCTTCCACCCCCGATGACCCGAGAGCAGTTGGACTCGTCGAATCTCGATTTTCATGAGCTCCCGGTGAAGGATTTGAAGCTATCCCAACTGAAATTGCTCATGTTGGATCATTTGAGCTTCCCGCAGAAGAAGGAGAACGTCAAGAAGCTTGTGGAGACATCAGAAGAGGAAGAGGACTTCAAACCGTTCCCTACACTGGTCGAAGCGCTGACCAAAGTGGATCCGGATGTTGGATTCAATGTGGAGGTGAAATATCCGATGATGCAAAATAATGGAGAACACGAATGTGATCACTACTTCGAGAGGAATCTTTTCGTGGATATTATCCTCGCTGATGTGTTGAAACACGCGGCGAATCGCAGAATTATGTTTAGCAGTTTTGATCCGGATATTTGTTCGATGGTGGCGACGAAACAGAATAAGTACCCCGTGCTATTTTTGTGTGTGGGAGAGACGCAACGCTACACACCGTTCCAAGATCAGCGGACGAGCACGTCGATGACAGCGGTCAATTTTGCGGTTGGGGCGGATTTGTTGGTGGGTTTTTGGGTTTTTTCAACGAAAACTAACTGAAAATCGATTTTTCTCTCAATTCCACGTATTTTAAGCCTATTTTCCATGAATTTTCATCGAAAACCATGGAAAAATCGGTTAAAATAGGCCAAAATTCTATTTTCAAATTTAAAATCATCCTGTAGATTTACGGTAAACAATGCGCAAAAGCGGAATTTCGGAGCGTCGTTCGTAATTTCGGAGCGTCGTTTGCACCTTAGAAAATTTATAAAATGGGGAAAATTGACTGAAAGAAGCGGTTTTCAGGCGATTTGAGCCAAAAAACCACGAAAAATAAGGGAAATTAACGGAAAATTATCTAAAATCAGAATTTAACTAAAAATTCATCGAAAACTCCGCATTTTTAGAAAAATTCATTTTTAGGGAGTGAATTTCAATTCGGAAGATCTCTTGAAAGATCCGATGCCCGTGAAAAAAGCCAACGAATTCGGAATGGTGACATTCGTCTGGGGAGAGGATCTCGACAAAAAAGAAAATATTCAATATTTCAAAAAAGAGCTCGGCGTTGACGGTGTGATCTACGATCGAATCGGTGAAGAGGAACGACGACGAAATGTGTTTATTGTTGAAAGAGAACAGAAACGAGCTCTTTTGAGTTGTTCGGGAGCAAGTACTCCACAAAGAGCTCCATCGCCGTCGCCGGTTTCATCGGAGAATAATAATTCGCCACCGTTGAGCGCCAAATTGACCAGGAACTCGCAATCGGATTCGGCGTTGTTGGAGGAGAGTGAAGAGGATGTGGAGGTTGGTTTTTAGGTAAAAAATGGATTTTTCAAAGCCGAATTTTGGCTATTTTATCATCATTTTTCATGAAAAACTGAAATTTTAACTGAAAATAGGCAGTTTTTAGATCAAAATTGGAAGTTTTCAACATAAATTTTTGGAAATTTTTTGGAATTTTCGGATTTTTAAGCCAAAATATCGAATTTTTAGCTGAAAATAAGCTGTTTTTAGCCTCATTTTTTTGGAAGTTTTTTTTGGAATTTCCAATAATTTTTCTCCTGAAAAACTCGGATTTTTAACCAAAATAATCGATTTTTGAATTTTTTTCTCTTAAAAATTCGAGTTTTTTAAATCAAAAAATGGGATTTTCTTGATTTTTAGGTAAAAACTGGATTTTTAAGTCGAATTTTGGCTGTTTTTTCATAATTTTTGACAAAAAAACTGAATTTTTAGCTGAAAAATGAGCAGTTTTCGAGTCAAAATTATCTTATTTTTTGGTAATTTTTTTTTGTAATTTTCAGTGATTTTTCTCCTGAAAAACCGGATTTTTAACCTAAAATTATCAATTTTTGAAGCTTTTTTTCTTTTAAAAATTCGAATTTTTTTAAGAGTTTTCAAGGATTTTTCGGCCGAAAAACTGAAAAACGAGGTTTTTCTAGCTCAAAAAGCTTAATATCTGGGATTTTCGGTAATTTTTGGGTCAAAAATAGATTTTTCCATTAAAAAATAACATTTTTAACAGATAAAATTGTTCAATTTGAACAAAAATAAGCTCATTTTCAGCACAAAAACTCTAAAATTTCAAATTTTCAGGGCATAACAGAAAAACTAAACATTACTGGTTTTCAATCGGCACCAATGGTCTCTATAAAGTAGCCACGTCATACAACAAAAAGCACAAAAAAACAGAGGAAGAAAGATAAATTACAACATATTATATATCCCTATTTCTATATATATATTTAGTTCGCATTTTCATTCATTTCATTTCCCCCAATTTTCTCATTTTTTAATATTATTTTCTTTTTTTTTTGATGAGCTTCTTCTTTTTTCTCGAAAATTTCCTTAAGAAAAACCACAAAAAATGTGATTTATGCCATAAAAGAATCGTAAAAAATTCGTGTTGAAAAGTGAGAACTTCGTCTAAAAAACTATATAATAATCACGGGAGTAATTAATGGGAAAAAGAACCGAAAACAAAACGAAACTAGGGAGGGGAGAAAAGCTCTAGAATAATATAAGAAAAAGGGAGAATTTATGCTCGTCCGATGGCTTTGAGAAGATCGGCTGAAGTCTTGTATGGTTGGACGATGGTCTCGTCGACGGTGGCTCCGCGGATCTGCAAAAAATTAGGGAATTTGTTGGATTTTGAAGAAAAAAGGTTTGAAAATAGGCTCCGCCCACTTTTGCATCATAAAAATTGAATTTTTTAAAAAGAAAAGCCCCAAATGTGAATATTGTCTAAAAACTGAATTTCGCAAAATTTTATTTCAAGCTCCGCCCATTTTTGAGCTCATTTTTTGATGAAATTTTCGGAAATTCGAGTTGAAAAACTGGTTTTATTAGGCTCCGCCCCTTTTTATTTTATAAAATTCAAAAATAATTAGGCCCGCCCCTTTTTTTAATTAAAAAGATAAAAATAATTAGGCTCCGCCCTTTTTTTTAATTAAAAAAATAAAAATAATTAGGCTCCGCCCCTCTTAATTTAAAAAAAAATCGAAAATCAATTAGGCTCCGCCCCTTTTTAAGAAAACGAAAACCAATAAATTCTAATTTTTCAGAAAAAATTGTTAACCCCGCCCTTTTTTAGAGAGAAAAAATCATTTTTAAAAAAAGAAGAATACGCTTCGCCCACTTTTCCAAATTTTCAAATATTCTTTAAAAGCTAAATAAAAAATAGGCTCCTCCCCTTTTCTGCCTCAAAAAAAAAAAAAACGAAAAAGCCACGCCCCCTTTCTCCACTAACCGTCTGAGCCTCAGTATTATGATAGATATCAACGTAGAGAGCCTCTGGTGGAAGAACTCCATCAGAAGTGGCAATTTTCAATGCCTCATCAACTTCCTTTCGAACTTCTTTATCAATTGCCTTCAAATCTTCCTCAGTCGCCAATCCAGACGTAATGATACGATCCTTGAATCCGGTAATTGGATCACGAGTCTTACGAACTTCTTGAATCTCGTCACGAGTACGGTAACTGGTTCCTGGATCTGACATTGAGTGTCCATGATATCTATAGGTGGCCATTTCCATCATAAGTGGTCCTTTTCCACTGTCGCAGTACTCCTTGGCCCATTTGGTGGCTTCGCGGACGGCGAGAATGTCCATTCCATCGACCCAGATTCCCGGAACGTAGTCTCCTCTGCAAAATTCAAAAAATTTGGAAATGTTTTTTATTTGAAAAAAAAGGAGAAAAGGGGGCGGAGCTTAATAGCTATTTGGGCTGATTTTCAGTCGAAAATCTATTTTTTAATGATAATATTGGGATTTTCTACTCAAACAATCAAAAATCATTATTATTTCAGTGCAATTTCTGTGTAAAATTCTAATTTTTCATCTATTTAATCCACTTTTCTTCAAAACATCACCTAAAAAGGGGCGAAGCCTAAAAAGGGGCGTGGCTTAACGAAAAATTCACTTTTTTAACAGAAAAATCCACTTTTTAACAGAAAAATCTACTTTTTTAAACTGAAAAACTTCTTTTTCTAATGGAAAAATCCCACTTTTCTACTAAAAATCCACTTTTTTAACCAAAAAATCCACTTTTTTTAACTAAAAAATCCCATTTTTCCCTCCAAAATAGTACTTACCTGGTATAATACTCAGTGGAGGCGGAGGAACGCTCAACGGCGGTTCCCATTCCGAATCCATTATTCTCACAAACGAAAAGAACCGGAAGATCCCAGAGTTTAGCCATATTCGTCGCCTCGAAAAGTTGTCCTTGATTGGCGGCTCCGTCTCCGTAGAGAGTCACGCAAACGTTCTTTTGTTCACTGCAAAAAATTGGGGAAACATTAGGCAATTTTTGACATTAAAAACCGACTTTAATTTGAAAAAAAAACCCTATTTTTCCTTAAAACATCTGATTTTTCACTTGAAAACCACTATTTTCAGCTGAAAACTGGATTTTCAAGCGTTAAAATGTCGATGTTGATTTTTCATTTAAAAATCCAATTTTTCTACTGAAAACCATATTTTTCAGCGTAAAAAGTCGATTTTTGGATAAGAAACCTCGTTTTTAAGAGGAAAAATTCACTTTTTCATTTAAAAATTCAATTTTTCCACTGAAAAACCATATTTTTCAGCTTAAAAACTCGATTTATGTCTTAAAACCCTGTTTTTTGTAGTAAAAATCACATTTTGGATCTATGAAAACCATTTTTCATTTAAAAATTCAAATTTTTCACTGAAAACCAGTTTTTCGGCTAAAAACCGTATTTTCTAAGAGAAAAAGTCAATTTACGACTTTAAAAACCTCATTTTTAAATATAAAATCCAATTTTCTAATGAAAAATCATATTTTTAATGGGAAAAATATTTTTTTTTCTGACAAAAAACTCATTTTTGACTCTAAAAATCCAATTTTTTATAAAAAATATTCGAATTTTCGGTCTAAACCCCTCATTTTTAATTGTAAAATCTAATTTTCTAGTGAAAAATACATTATTTCTTCTAAAAGAACTAATTTTTTAAATGTAAAACTCAATTTTTCCACAAATTTAATAGAATTTTCAGTCAAGATTTTCCCAACTATCCAAATCCTCACCGATATTTCATAGCCAATGCAACTCCGGCTCCAAGTGGCTGTTGAGCTCCAACAATTCCATTTCCACCATAGAAATTCTTGGTGTACATATGCATTGATCCTCCCTTTCCATGCACATTTCCAGCGATTCTTCCAGTCAATTCGGCGAGCACCTCGGTTACGGTAGCTCCAAGAAGCCACGTCCATCCGTGGCATCGATAGGCGGTGATGACAGCGTCGCCTTCAGTCATGGCGGCCTTCATTCCAACGGCACAGGCTTCTTGTCCAGAATACAAATGACAGAATCCACGAATCTTCTTCTCCTTGTACAGATTTCCAGCAGCGGATTCCATTCGACGAATCACCTGCATATCCCGATAATATTTGAGAGCATCATCTCGATTCAAAGTGACAGAAGTGTTCGGTCCACTGTCGAGTTTATGCAATTTGCATGGTTTCGTATGGAATGAGACTTCACTGCTCGCCAGGCGAACCTGTTGAGACGAACGGATTCCCGTTGCGGTGAGCGATTGAAGTTGACGAGCGATTAGAGACATTGCAGAGGTCCAGAGACGTTCCAGGTGCACCAAGCTACTGGAAAAATGGGATTTTTGAAAGAAGGGATTGATATCGAAGGGGAGGAGCTTCGGATCTTGGAAATTATAGTAAAAATGAGGGATTTAGGCTATTTTTAAGCTGGGAAAATGAAATTTTCGGTCAAAAATTGTAATTTTTCCTGAATTATAACATGGAAAATCGGAGAAAAACTCCATTTTTTATAGAGGAAACCCCGTTTTCAGGTAAAAATGGTCATTTTTTCTTAATGGGGCTATTCACGCGGAATAAAAAATAATAAAAATTAATAAAAACCTATTCACGATAATTTTTTATTACAGTAGTCAAAACATGCCTTTTTGGGCAATTTTTTGATAATTGTAGGTCTAAAAAGCGTTACTAATTCATAATTAGTTAAATTTTGATCTTCAGACCTACACTTATAAAAAAAACAGGATGGTCTTGCAGCGAAGTTGCCCAAAAAGGCACTTTTTGACTACTGTAATAAAATGAATAAAAAATTATCGTGAATAGATTTTTATTAATTTTTATTATTTTTTATTCCGCGTGAATAGCCCCATAAAGAATTTTTTTTTTCGAAATTTGTAGTTTTTTATTGAATAAAAGTACATTTTTTTCATTCAAAATTTATGAAAATTGAAATTTTTAACTTCAATTGTCCATTTTTGGTTAAAAAAAACCAATTTTTCATGCAAAAAGGTTATTTTCCGGTTAAAAATGGATATTTTTCTCAGTTTTTACATGGAAAATTGGTGAAAAATTTGATTTTTACAGAGGAAATCTCGTTTTCAGTAAAAAAAAAACCAAAAAAAAAAATTTTTTTCGAAATTATAGAGGTTTTCCTGAAAAAAGGTCGTTTAACTTTAAAAAAAACCTATTTTTCAGTCGAAAAATGACCCTTTTTTCAATTTTTATTCAAAATTATTGGGATTTTCGTCAGTTTTCAAGATTTTTTGGACAAAAAAAGTTCATTTTCCAATCAAAATTCATGAAAAATAACATTTTCAGCTCCAATTTTCCATTTTCCTCGAAATTAGGTTGAAAAATAACCAATTTTCCATGAAAAACCACATTTTTCAGTCAAAAAATCCAAAAATCCCCCATTTCCACAAGAATCCTTTTAAAAAACGGGGAAAAAGGTGGAGAGGAAATGAAAATTAGAATAAATTCAGAGAGACATGTCACGATCATTTTCAAGCGCACAAAAGCCGTCAAAACCAAGAAAAAACAACATTGAAAACCTACAAAAATTTGCTCATTCGCTGGAATCTATCTACCAATTCAGAGATAGATAAAATCGGCTAAAAATAAGGGAAAATTGATTGGAAATATTGAAAAAATAGAGAAAAAAGAGAGAAAATTAAGAAAAATGGCTATAAAACCACCAAAACCCCAAAAAATCGGAAAAAACAAAAAAATCAGAAAAAATAGCAAAAAAGACATTAAAAATACTCAAAAATGGCTCGAAAACCATCAAAAAATCACAAAAAATTCCCCAAAAAACGGGGAAAAATCAATACAAAATTCTTTACTCGTCATTAATCAATAAAAACCATTGAAAAGACCATAAAAACCTTATTTAGGCAAGAATAAAACTAGTATAAGCCGATAAAATCCCCCAAAAATTGTTAAAAACTGGAAAAATCGTCTAGGCCACGCCCCTTTTCGGAAAAACGGCTTCCAAAGGGAAAAAGGGGCGTGGCTAGAGAATCCAGCTTTTTAAGAAAAAAAACCGAAAAATGCTTGAAACACGTAAATTTACAGATACAAAAAGAGCCGAGTAATTTAGTGAATACATAAATAAAAAAGCGATAAATACACAAAAAATCAGTTCACAAATATACAAAAATCAAGGAATTTTCACTTTCTGGAATTCCGCTTCTGCACAATCCACTCCTGTATCTTCTCCTTCAACTCCACATCCGGCACCAACTCCCCGTGATTCAATGGAGCACGATTGAACGGATTATTCGGTGTGCTCAGAAGATGCCGTTCAATTACAGCACGATCCATGACGTGTCCGGATGGAAGACGGACTGGATCCACCATGATCGCATCCATGATTGGATCCTTGAATTCTTCTGGCACATCGTCATATTCCTCTTCCAGTTCCGCTTTCGATGCGTATTCCTTTTGTACATCTTCGGCTAGATTCTCGAATCGTTCGAGTTGACTGAAACTGACGATCTGGTTCTTTTTCATTCGTTCAATCACATTTTTGAAGAAATCCGGATTGTAGGTACGCTGAAAATGATGAAAATACTTTAATAGTGGGAAAAAGGAGATTTTAAGCGGGAAAAATGGCATTTTCCAGTCGAAAATTGGATTTTCCTTCGGAAAATGGGCGGTTTTCGACCGAAAATTGAAATTTTCTTTCAAAAATTGTTATTTTTAGAAGTAAAAATGGTCATTTTCAGCGAGAAACCCATATTTTTCATCAGAAAAATAGGAATTTTCGTCAAAAAATCCAATTTTTTTATATAATTTCTACTGAAAACAACCAATTTTTACGACGAAAATAAGAATTTTTAATCGAAAATGGTCAATTTTGAGTCAAAAACCACAAATTTTCAGCTAAAAGTCTAAAAAGCGTCAAAAACCGTTTTCAGAGCTGAAAAGAGCAATTTTCTGCTAAAATCAAAAATGCCTTTTTCAGGTATAAAAAATCAATTTTTCATTGAAAATTGCCATTTTTCAGCTAAAAAAACCATTTTCAGAGCTGAAAAGAGCAATTTTTCTACAAAAATCCTCGAAAAATGCCATTTTCAACCACAAAAAATCAATTTTTAGCTAAAAACTCCCATTTTCCGCTTCAAAAAGCCACTTACCTCATCATAAGCTATATACTTGACAAAAGCGGGAACACTGAGTCCCAAATAAATCGAAATGAGCATATTGACGAATTCTCTCGGCTGCCATCCATAGCTACTCGGATTGCTAACTTTCAAATCAGCTGAATTGCTACCCATTAGTTGAGATAGATTATGATTGAGCATTGCAGCGAGTCGTTCTCCGAGAGCCGGTGTCCGAAATGGTTCCGGTGAGTTGTCGGTAATCGAGAGGAGTAATTTCAGATTACTCTTCGCCGTTCCCAACCATCCTTTCACTTTTTGTTTCGATTCGTTCAATTGACCGAGATCTTGATTACGCATCTCTTGGTCGAGTCGTTCCCATTCTTCCTTGCTGAAAACATGCGATTTTAGGATTGAAAAAACGGTATTTTTGCCAGAAAAACTGGATTTTGAGACTGAAAATTTCAATTCTAGGGCAAAATGGGTGAATTTCGGTCATAAAACCTGAGTTTACAGTCAAATAGGTATTTTTCTGAAAAATTAGTCGATTCTCAGTCAAAAATGGAGGATTTTAGTCAGAAAAACTGGATTTTGAGGTTAAAAATGCTGATTTCAAGCAAGAATAGGTAAATTTAGGTCACAAAGCCCGAATTCTCAAGTTAAAATATTTATTTTTAATGAAAAATTAGTCGATTCTCAGTCAGAAATTGGGATTTCGGTCTGAAAAACTGAATTTTAAGGCTAAAAATGCCGATTTCAAGACAAAATTAGTGAATTTAGGTCACAAAACCCGATTTTCAGATCAAAATAGGTATTTTTCATGAAAAATTAGTCGATTTTCAGGCAAAAATGGAGGGTTTTAGTCAAAAAACTGGATTTTGAGGTTAGAAATGCCTATTTTAAGCTGGAACAGTCAATTTATGTCAAAAAACCAGATTTTCAGTTTGAAATATGATTTTTTCATGAAAAATTAGTCGATTTCCAGACAAAAATAGTGTTTTCAGTCAGAAAAACTGGATTTTGAAGCTGAAAATTTCAATTTTAAGCCAAAAAATGTCAATTTATGTCAAAAAACCATATCTTCCGATTAAAATAGGTATTTTTCATGAAAAATTAGTCGATTTTCAGTCAAAAATGGGGTTTTTAATCAGAAAAACTGGATTTGGAGCTGGTATGGCTGATTTTAAGCACAAATAGGTAAATTTAGGTCAAAAAACCAGATTTTCAGCTTAAAATAGGTATTTTTAATGAAAAATTAGTCGATTTTCAGTTAAAAATTTTTATTTTAAAGCAGAAAATAGTGATTTTTAAGCTGGAAAAAGAGACACTTTCCAAGACGAAATCGGAGGTTTCCCAGACCAAAATTCGGCGATTTTACCTCGAAAAAACCTATTTTAAGCAAAAATCTGTATTTTTCTGGCGAACATTTATTTTTAAATTAAAAATGAAGATTTTTCTATCGAAAAATCCAATTTTTGGTTGAAAAATCGGGATTTACAGCAAAAATATGTTGGTTTTCTTCAGAAATTGCAATTTTCGTGTAAAAATACCTATTTTGGGGTTGGATTTGGACTATTTTAGCTCAAAAATAGCCTAAAAACACAATTTTTAGGTAGAAAAATCGTCAAAAATCCAACTAACTTAGCCATTTTCTTCTCAATCTCATGAATATTCTTCAATCCGGACAAACTCTCATCAATACACCACGTAGCGTCGTTAATGACCATATTCACGAATCGAATGAATTCGGATCCACACTCTCTGGCCATATCCATGAATTTCGCCTTATAGAACACATCTTCACTCATCTTTTCGAGCATATACTGAATATTCCCGCGAACATTGAACTTCTCGTAGAAATCTCCACTATCCTCGAATCCCGAATAGAATCTGATCATACAAAGGAGGAGTTTCTCCTGTGCCATACGAAGAGAGACCACATTGAACCAGAGAGGATTCTGAATCGCTGCGAGGACTCGGACTAATTTGGCCACCAGGAAAGGGCTTTTGACGTATTCATAATGGGTAAAGAGTACGGTAAGCCGCAAAATCCATTCGGTTTGCGATTCCATGAGCAATTTTGGGGCGGTACTAATCGTGAATATATAGAAATCAAAGACATCCTCCAGATAATTCTCCGGCCACGCACAGAAAAGGGGAGTTGGCTCCAATGGTAATTGACTATCTTCTCCCATCATATCCAAATCCACACACAACGCATTCATCACCAATTTCATCTGTTTATTCACAAAATCCATTGCCGACGCGAGAATAGCCGGATCCTGAGCGTGAGTCTTTAGACACATCAAATGACGACACATCAGCTGCCAATGACCGTGTTCCATTTCGAGTTTCTGCTCCAGCTGAGCCTTTTCGATTCCCGTAGCCGTTTGGAGTTTCTCACGGAGAGCTGCGACCTTGTTACCGAGATCTTTGACGTGTCGAGAGTATTCGGTTAATTGTCTCACTAGGGGTGGGATGACGAGTTGTTGGGAGGCGATTGTGAGGAAGAAGCAGACTGTTGAGAAGTGATATTCCACTGGACGATCGGCTGGAAAAATAGCGAGGTTTAGGGGGATTTTTTGTGATTCCTTAGGCTAGATAAATCAATTTTAGAGCGGAAAAAGGCAATTTTAAGCTCAAAAAATGAAATTTGACAGCTAAAAATCTAGTTTTTGAGCAAAAAAAACTCTATTTTTCTGGTAAAAAAGCCAGTTTATAGTGGAAATTCCTTGTTTTGAAGCCAAAAAAATGCATTTTTTCTAACAAAAAGTCAATTTTATAGCTGAAAATAGCAATTTTGAAGCCAAAAATGATAATTGACAGCTAAAAACCCTATTTTCCTGGTAAAAAGCCAGTTTATAACGAAAATACCTCGTTTAGAAGCAAAAAATGCACATTTTCAAACCAAAAAGTCAGTTTTATCTGAAAATGGACTTTGAGAACGAAAAATAGGGCGTTTTAGTCGATAATAACTAAATTTTAGGTCAAAAAAGCTGTTTTTGACCGAAATTTGAGAATTTTCAGTCGAAAACTATCATTTTACAGATAAAAATCGCATTTCAAGGCTAAAAATGGTGGTTTTAACCTCAAAAAGTACCAATTTTCCTCAAAAATAAATATTTTCATTGAAAAACCTTCCATTTCCTGATCAAATTGAGCTAAAAATGCCTCTTTTCAACCAAAAAGTCAATTTTGAAGCCAAAAATGAAAATTGACAGCTAAAAACCCAGTTTTTGAGCAAAAAAACCCTATCTTCCGGATGAAAAGTCAATTTATAGCGAAAATTCGAAAATAACTCAATTTTAGGTAAAAAAAAAATTGGTTTTGACCGAAATTTGAAATTTTTCAGTCGAAAGCTATCATTTTCCTGCTAAAATCCCATTTTCAAAGCTAGAAATGACGGGCTTAGCGTCAAAAAAAAGTTATTTTCGTTTAAAAACTCGATTTAAACCCCGAATCCCGCAATTCCTCACCAAATTGCGCAGAAAACGCCATGGCACTCTGCTCATCCATCTTAATCCTCGTCTCCTTGGAGATATCAACAAGTGTGCCCGGCAAGAACGGATACTCCATGATAATCTTGGCGATTTCAATTTTCTCCGAGAATTTGTACATGACCGAGAGGAAATTGGCCATGAAATGATCGCCCACAACGTCAGCCGGATCGTATTGGGTACGAGTTCGGAGGGCGTTGGAGGTGATGATTGTGGCGAACCATTTCAACGTGTTGTTTCTACTGGATGGATCCGAAACCAGTGGGAGGACCATTTGATGGAGAAGGGACCGTGTCATACAAATCCGATTCGAGTATTGTTGTTGTTCCATATTCACTTGTCCATCATACTTCCTCGCATCCTCTTCCGCTCCCGCAAAAACTCTTCCATTCGGTCTCCTTCCCGAAGATTCCAATCCATAATTATAAAAAGGTCCTAGGAATGACATCAATCCGAATTCTCTTCCCTTTATTCTCTCGGGCACCGTCGGCTGGAAATCCGGGCGATTGACGAGCAGCTGGCTCAGTGGGCGTGGCCCGTTCCCAGCCAATCTCACGTTGAGAAGGAGATTCATGACACGAAGAATTTGCTGAACGATCTCGTCGCGATTCTCTTCAAAGTGTTGAGCAACCATTCCGGATCTTAGCAAATCAAAGATCGGATTGAACACCTCGCCAGCCGCTTCCTCATCACATTCCACCTCGTTCGCCGTGTATTCAATCAAGGATTTGATGAAACTGAATCCGATGGTATCCTCCAAAAGACGTTTCACAAAGATCATTAGAGCTTGTCGACTTCTCAATTGATCTTCGAGATATCCTCGTTGAATCATGACGAACACCGAGAGAATCGCCGTTTTGGTGGCTTCCAGAGCCAGTTTCGAGCTTGATGAGAGCGTGTTCTGCAAAAACTAGGGTTTTGAGTGTTGAAAAAAGCCTCTTTGACCTAAAATTTGCCGTTTTCGGGTGAAAAATTGGGTTTTTGAGTGGGAAAAATGCTTAGAAGACATTAATGATGTTGAAATTGTGGTTTTCTGGTTAAAATTAGGTTTGAGAGCTATAATAGTCGATTTTCTGCAAGATCTGAGATTTTCAAGCCAAAAATGAGCTTTTTCCAGTTGAAATAGCAGTTTTTAAGGTCTAAATGGGGATTTTAAGTCAAAAATGAGCTTTTTTCAAGCTGAAAAAAGATTTTTAAAGACAAAAACGAGATTTTTAAGCCAAAAATGAGCGTTTTCAAGCGGAAAAAGCAGTTTTTGGGGGCAAAATGGGGTTTTTAAACCAAAAATTAGGTTTTTCAGCTGAACTGGCAGTTTTTGTAGACAAAAATGAGGGTTTTTAAGAGAAAAATGATGATTTTATGAGTAAAAATGAGCTTTTTCTAGTTAAAATAACGTTTTTTAAAGACAAAATGCTGGGTTTTCAATGAAAATATTGAATTTTACAGGAAAAAAAAACAGAAAAAAAGGCGAAAAATGTGATTTTTCCGTGAAAAATGAAGTTTTAGAGCCAATTTCGACGATTTTTGTTGAAATTTCAGCTACTTTAGCCGATTTTAGGGTCAAAAAAGCTATTTTAAAGGGTAATTTATCCTATATTGAAGTCAAAACCAACCTTTCCCAATTCATGATTGCATCTAACAAACGCGGCCAACAAAAACTCGATGGCGTCCTCCTCGCGACACCCGACAACATTGAAATGATCAATGAAATTGTATGATCGACCGGAGGTGGCTCGTCGAACTCCCTCTTGCGATAAGAGAACAAACTTGGTAAATATCTCGGTGATGTTCGATTGAAGTGATCTCGTCGACACATCAAACGTCACCTTCTGTACATCGATGATCGCGTCGGCGTGTCTCACCATTCTCACATCCGTTGATCGTTCGTCTTCGCACTCGAACAGGCTCATTAGGAAGTCACGAGCCGATTCTGATGATACATCCGACTGCAAATGACTTTTTAGTGATGAGAGGTCCCATTTCGTGCCTACCATCGTCACATCCTCGTCGGGCGTCTTTTCGTCGCTCATTTTCTTCGTGTTTCTCAACTGGAAATGGTCTGTTTTTTTCTTGTGAAAATCACGTGATTTTGATTCGAGAAGTGATAAGATTCTTATCATAAGAAGAGAAGACAATTACGGTAAATAAAACCTCTGGGGCAGCATTAATAGAGGGGCAATTCTAATAGAGGAATCAATAATTTTTGTCTATTTTGCATGAAAATTGAGATAAAAATCAGAAATTCTCTTGAAAAAAATGGTAAAAATCTTGATTAAAGGAGCAATTCATAATAGAGGTTTTTCATTTTTAAGTGAAAAAATTGAAAAAAATACGTTTTTCGAAGGAAAATAGAGGTTAAAATTCGAAATTCTCTTGGAAAAAATTGTAAAAATCTCGACTAAGGGGGCAATTCTAATAGAGGTTTTTGTTCCATTTTAGGTGAAAAATTAGAAAAAAAATACATTTTTGTCGATTTTGAACGAAAATTGAGATGAAAATTCGAAATTTTCTTGGAAAAACATGAAAAATCCTTGATTAAGGGTGCTATTCTAATAGAGGTTTTTCATTTTAAATGAAAAAATATATAGAAAAAATACATTTTTGTCAATTTTGAAAGGAAATTGAGGTAAAAAAATCAGAATTCGCTTGAAAAAAGGTTGAAATTTCTCGAGTAAGGATGCAATTTTAATAGAGGTTTTTCATTTTTAAGGGAAAAATTAGAAAAAAAAAACGTTTTGTCTATTTCGAATGAAAATTGAGATAAAAATTAGAAAATTTCAAGGCAAAAATGTAAAAATCTCGATTAAAGGACAATTTTTATAGATTTTTTCATTTTTAAGTGAAAAAATAAAGAAAAATCAAGAAGAAATCTCAAAAATCCAGGTCAGAGTGCACCGCGCGCGCAGCACAAATCGACTTTTCTCTCTCTTTTTCTCTCTCAAGAGCTTCTCCTCAACACAACAAATAGTAAAAACGCTGACATTTGAGGCGTCCTAGTTTTTTTTCGCAATGGGGCGCGCCTGGGAAACTCGGCCACGGCCATCTGGGAGAAAAAGGAGCTGCAAAAGACGGATTTAGAGGGAAATTGAGGAAATTTATGGGGTTTTCGGGGTAAATTAGGAAAAAACAAATGAATTTAAGCTGGAAATTGGCAGTTTTTTGGTGAAAATCGCGATTTTTCAGTGAAATAATGGGAATTTTGAGAAAAAATACCGAAAAATGTGGATTTTCCAGCATAAAAACGAATTTTTTCGACGAGAACCTTGCTTTTGATGAAAATATTCGATTTTTGATTGAAAAACTAGAAAAAATAATATTTTTTAAGCTGAAAATCACCGTTTTTCTTAATAAAATGACTTTTTTATTCGAAAAATATAAAATTTGCTGAAAAAAAAAGAAAGAGATCGAAAATTCTTAATTCCAATTGAATTTTGCATTTAAAATCAGCAAATTTTACTCGAAAATTCGCATCTTTCATCAAAAAAGGGAAAATTCGAGAAAAATCAGTTTTCTCCGATTTTCGATTAATTTTCTCATTTTTTCCATCAAAATATTGAAATTCATCGAAAAAAAAGCATTTCTGAAGAAAAAAATAACCTGAAAAGTCAAAAAATCAAGAAAAAAAAGTAAAAATCAAGTTAGAAAATTCAAATAACAAAGCGCTAAACAACGCGAACCGCCGTAATCAGCGGAGTGTCGTTTGAAGAAAAAAATATTACAATTTCATTCAAAAAAACAAAAAACATGACAAATTTAGCAACAAAATTATTCAACAACATCCTGATTTTTACAAAGAATCAAGTCAATTTTTTGATTTTCACGAGTATCATAAACTTTATCAATGATAACACGAATTTGATCACCAATGAGCGGAACATCAGCTTCATCCAAATTTCTCGGCTTTTCATTCTTCATTTTATGTGGAAATTCGGAGATATGGACCAAACCATTCACACTAACTCCAATATCCACAAATAATCCAAAATCCGTTGAATTGGCTACTCGTCCCTCGAAAACGGAACCTTTTACCAAATCATTCAATTTTGTCACTTTTTTCTGAAAAAAATCGGATTTTCAATGGAAAAAAGTCGAAAAATCGTACAATTAGCATCGGCGGAGCCGTCAATTCAGGTTTTTGCTTGAGAAGATCCAGAATTCTCGATTCTTCTGCATTTAGGAAGAATTTTGAATGGTTATTGTTGGCGACGTCTTCAATGGACATTCCAAGCTTTTGGAGTAGTCTGAAAGTGATTTTTGGGGTTTTTTGGGTGAAAATGCCTTTTTTCTTGTTTTTAAGCTTAGAATTCGGAAAAATTGTGTTTTTTTTCTGGATTTTAAGCCAAAATTTTGGTAAAAACGGGTTTTTTATTGAAAATATGGTAAAAATGCCCAATTTCTTGTTTTTTAAGCCTAAAATCCGGAAAAATCGTGTTTTTCTCTATTTTTTAGTCAAAATTTTGATAAAAACGGTTATTTTTAAAGTGAAAATAAGGTAAAAAATGCTTTTTTTCTCATTTTTAAGCTTAGAATCCGGGAAAAATTGTGATTTTTCTGGATTTTTAGCCAAAACTTTGATGAAAACGTATTTTTTAATTGAAAATAAGGTAAAAACGGCCAATTTCTTATTTTTAAGCTTGAAATGAGGAAAAATTGTGTTTTTTTCAGGATTTTTAGCCAAAACTTTGAAAAAAAGGCCTTCTTTAGTGAAAATGAGGTAAAAAATGGCCAATTTCTTGTTTTTTAAGCTTTTAATCTGGAGAAATTGTGTTTTTTTCTGGATTTTAAGCCAAAATTTTGATAAAAACGGCGTTTTTTAATGAAATTAAGGTAAAAAATGACCAGTTTCTTATTTTTTTAAGCTTAAAATCCGGAAAAATTGTGTTTTTTTCAGGAGTTTTAGCCAAAATTTTGACAAAAACGGGGATTTTTAGTGAAAATAATGTAAAAAATGCTTTTTTTCTCATTTTTAAGCTTAGAATCCGGAAAAATCGTGTTTTTCTCTATTTTTTAGCCAAAACTTTGATAAAAACGGATTATTTTATTGAAAATAAGGTAAAAAATGCTCTTTTTCTTGTTTTTTGAGCTTAAAATTCGGAAAAATCGTGTTTTTCTCTATTTTTTAGCCAAAACTTTGATAAAAACGGATTATTTTATTGAAAATAAGGTAAAAAATGCTCTTTTTCTTGTTTTTTGAGCTTAAAATTCGGAAAAATCGTGTTTTTTTCGGTATTTTTTTGCCAAAAATTTGAAAAAAAACAGTATTTTTTAGTGAAAATAAATTAAAAAATGCTTAAATTTTTTGTTTTTAAGCTCAAAAACCACAGTTTTACTTGTTTTTAGGCTTTAAAATCGATTTTTCATTCAAAATTCCGGATTTTCAACTCCAAAACCAACAAAAATTACCTCTCCGCGAAGTCATAATCATCTGGATGAACCATAGTCGTATCAAATGGAGACCAATTCGATGATCCATTGTAATCCACTTTCAAGAATCCTGCACATTGCTGGAAGGTTCTCTCATCGATCCCTTCTACTTTCTTCAGCTCCTCCCGTGAACAGAATCTCCCTTTTTTCTCTCGATATCTGATAATTGCTTCCGCTTTCTCCCTATTCAATCCAGCGATATTCTGAAGGAGTTGGCGGCTGGCAAGATTCAAATCCACTCCATTCAAGGATACTCTGTCTCTGACAACCGATTCGAGTTTCCTCTGAAGCTCCTTTTCATCTGCATCCAATTGATATTGTCCTTTTCCGAGATGTTGTGGAGGGATCTTGACATATTCAGCCATTGGATCCAGAAGTCTTCTTCCAATGGATACTGCGGAGATATGCTTGATATTAGCATCCTCCCCGAACTCTTCTCTAGCCGATTCAGTGACACTGTACTTTGAAGCGCCCACTTCAGAAACAACACAGAAACGAACGTCAACTGAGAATTCCATGTGCTTCAGAATCTTCGAAACAGCCTCTTGTGTCTCATAGGAATGACTTCCATTTCCAATTGCGATCA
The DNA here is from genome assembly GCA_963932035.1 of Caenorhabditis wallacei. Classification (NCBI taxonomy): domain Eukaryota; kingdom Metazoa; phylum Nematoda; class Chromadorea; order Rhabditida; family Rhabditidae; genus Caenorhabditis; species Caenorhabditis wallacei. Next base: position 2,109,296 of record OZ009934.1, read on the forward strand.
CAATCGGTCTTCCATTAGTATATTGACTCCATTTCTCCAGAATTTGAATTCCAGAATCATCGAAACCGTAGTAATGCAAATAGAAATCAGTCATACCCAAAACCTTTCCTTCCGGATCCAAAAACGCCGCTTTGACGATGGATCCGGGATCCAATGCGATCACATATTTTCCGCGAATTCCATTTTGGAGGAAGAGCTGTTCGACGTTCTTTCCGAAGACGTAGATGGAGCGATCTTCGCATCTCTTTTTCAGGAATTTTCTGGAATAATTGCATTTTGCCCGGAAAAACTGTAAAAAATCGAGAAAAAATGAGTTCTAGGCCGAAATTTTGAATATTGTGCGATAGAGCGCGATTGCAAGGGCACGTGTACTCCTCTCGGACAAATTTTTAAAAACAGAAAAGCTCACTCGGTTTCAGATCTGACCATCGCGGGAAACAATTGATTAATCGAGTAGTTTAACGCTTTTTTAAACGTTATCATCATCTCGCCGGCCACTTTTGATCGATAAAACGGATGAGAAATTCTGATTTGATCACTCATTTTGAACTCCACATTCCACTCGAAAATCCCATTTTTCATTCCACGAATCAGAGCCGACATCGTGTGATCCGAGATTCGGTTTCCTCTTCTCGCCGCCTGTTCTCCGAGTCCCTGACATTCAAAAAATAGTCTGTCATATTTTTGAAAGATCCCGTTTTCCTTCAATTGATCCTTGCTCGCTTTAGCTCCTCTCGTCAGATTCCAGCTGATTTCGATTTTGGGATCGATGAATTTCCTGAAAATTTTGGAAAAAATATTTAATTTCGAATTCCGCCCCACGCGGCGCGGCTGCGTCGCGGTCGCTTTTTGGAAAAGTGCGATTTTCTGAGAAAATTACCGAAAATTCGTGAAAATCTTTAATTTAAACTGAGAAAATCGTGTAAAGCGAGTAATTTGCATCATTTTAATATGAATTTTGATATAATATTTTTTCGAAAAAAGAAATTTCAAGAAAATTTTTCAATTTTTCAACAAAACTGTCCCGAAAATCGTTATTTTTTATCAACATTCATATCAAATCAAAGCTAATTACTCGCTGAACACGATTATATTAGTTTAAAGTGATGATTTCCGCCAAATTTCCGATAAAATTTCGAGAAAAGCTGAAATTGTCCCCAAAAAGCGACCGCGACGCAGCCGCTACGCGCGCGGCGGCATTGAGAATAACTCACTTTTTCTCCTTCTTCATCTTTTCTTTCAACCACTCGAAATCGTCAGCCGGCATTGTACCCAGCCGAACAATTTCAGTGGCGAATTTCTTCACTTCTGGATGATTATTGATCAGATCAGCGAGGGAATGTCTCAAAAAATCCTGAGCTGACGTCATTGTCTTGACATTTTCCGACAAAAAATCTCTCAAATTGATGTTTTCACCTTTGAGAATCTCCCGGGCGGCTCTCTCGAAACCATATTCTCTCGCCAACTGAACCCTTGTCTTCGTCGTTCCCGAAATATATTCATGTTTGATTCGATAGACGTCACCAACATTTTCCGCGTTTTTCAATCGATCTTTCAGAATTTCCTTCTCGATATCACCGACAACTTTCGGGACAACGAGTGAAATGGTAACGTGGACCTTGTCATTGAGCTCAATTGCATCATCAAATGCGTTGCGAGCTCTTCGAATCCTATCGGGAGCCATTCCACCATGAACATCTTCTCGATATCTTGCGATATACGCGTTCTCACATCCTTCCTTGAATAGAACGGCCAGTTGTTGGGCTCGAAACGGTTGCAATTCTTTGACGGCTTTGACGAGAAATGAGTTGAGTGGACGGCTGAGAATCCAGTCTTTCGCTAACAAATTCTTCATTATTAACCATAAATTTGTGATTAATTTCTGGAAAAAGTTATTTTTTTGGGGTTTTTTTTGGGTTTTTTTGTTGAAATTTATGAAATTCCTAAAAATTAACAAAAAATTGGGTGAAAAACAAGTTTCCCTCAGCGCTTCGGGTCTCGCCACGAAATACGGAAAAGGCGCTCCATTGAAATTGAATTTGAAAATTAATTTTTTTTAAAAATTGACATGAAAAAGGCGCTTTTTACATTTTTTGATGAAGAAATTTCTTGATGGGACTATTCGCGCGCAATAAAAAAATAATAAAAATTAATAAAAACCTATTCACGATAATTTTTTATTCATTTTATTACAGTGGGTCAAAAAGTGCCTTTTTGGTCTGTTTTTTTTTTTTTGATAATTGTAGGTCTGAATAACAAAATTTAACTAATTTTGAATCGCTTTTTAGACCTACAATTTTCAAAAAAACTTTAAAAATTATCGTGAATAGGTTTTTATTATTTTTTATTCCGCGTGAATAGCCCCATGAGAAATATGTGAAAATCGGCAGATGACGATTTTTTTAAATTAATTTTTTTTTTGAAAAAAAATTGAAAAATTTTTTTATTTAACATTTACAATTTAAAAAAAAACAATTCAAAAATTTAAAATTCAATCCAATTTAATTTTCTTCGCCGATTCCCCAACTGGCTTCAAATCAATCTTCCCATCATTTCGAATCCTTTCCACAATGACTTCAACCCTTTCTCCAACTGAAGGAACCCCAATTCTCTCATCTCTTCTCCTCTTCTGACACCTTGTTTCCATAATCGGATCTTCTTTGTAATAATGACTCATCATAATCAATCCATCCCTTCCCACACCAATATTAACAAATACGCCGATATCCGTCACGTTGGCGACTGTACCAGGGCGTTTCTGGCCTTCATGGATCCTTCGGAATTCGAGGACTTCTTTCTGGAATAAAAAAAATAATATTTTAAGAAAAAAAAAAGAAAAAAAAACGAACCACCATCTCCGGCGGTGGCTTCATATCAATTTTTAATTGGATCAATTCAACTATCATTTTTTCTTCGTTGGATAATCCAATATTTAATTTTCCAATTCCATTGATTATATCGTCAATTGAGATGTGAAGTCTATTCAGGAGTCTGGAAATTTGTTAGTTGGAGAGTTAGAGACGCAGAGAGGTTAGAGTGTCTGACAGTCTGCGTCTCTAGTAGAACGACTAACGGCGGTAACTTCAAAGGCTTGTATCTCGCTTCAGAAAGTAGCTATCAAAAAACTTTCAACTATTGAAATGTGTAAAATTATAAGCTGAACAATTTTGTAATTGAAAGTTTTTTGATAGAATTAACGCGAATCGAGATATAAGCGAAGTTGCGTACCTCACCGTTTTTTTTGTGCGCGCAACTTCAAACAAGCATAACTCGCTTAGAATTGAAGCTATCAAAAAACTTTCAACTAACGAAATGTGTGAAATTGTGAGCTGAACAATTTTGTAATTGACAGTTTTTTGATAGCTCCAAAACGAAATGAGATAGGAACCTTCAAAGATAATTTTACTGACTCAATACTTTAAAGGCGCATAACTCAGCTCGAAGTAGAGCTATCAAAAAACTTTCAACTAACAAGTTGTGTAAAATTGTTAGCTGAACAATTTTGTAGTTAAAAGTTTTTTGATAGAATTAACGGGAATCGAGTTATAAGCGTTTGAAGTAGCGTACATCACTGGGACACTGCGCGCAACTTCAAACGCTTATATATCGCTTAAGAAAGTAGCTTTCAAAAAACTGTCAACTAAAGAAATATGTAGAATTTAAATCTGAACAATTTTCCAGTTAACAATTTTTTGATAGAATTAACGGGAATCGAGTTATAACCGTTTTAAAATGCATACTCACTTCAACGCCACTTCATAATTATCCGGATGAACCCTTGTCTTATCCAATGGGCACCATAAATCATCATTTTCTTCCTTGGATACAGTCAAAAATCCAGCACATTGTTGAAACGTCTTCTCATCAATCCCATCCACTTTCTTCAGCTCATCTCGACTCCAGAATCGTCCATGAGTCTTACGGTAGCTGATAATCGAAGCGGCTTTTTCTTCATCAAGTCCACAGATATTCTGTAGAAGCTGCTTACTAGCCAGGTTAAGATCCGCGCCAATAGCAGACACCTTATCACGGACCACCGCGACCATTTTTTTGTTGAGAAGCTCCTCCTTAATCGAATGCTGATATTGACCTTTTCCAAGATGTTGAGGAGGAATTTTGACATATTCGGCTAGCGGATCAATAAGTCGGCGACCAATTGAGATAGCGGAGATGTGCTTAATATCAGCTTCCTCCCCAAATTCCTCTCTCGCCGCTTCAGTGCAACTATATTTCGATGCTCCTTGTTCTGGCACCACAGCTATACAGGTATCGATCCGTCGGCACCAGCCATCGGTATATATGACTTTGGATACAGCTACCTGTACTTCATGAGAATAACTGCCGTTTCCAACCGCAATAATAAGATCTTTTTGTTGGGTACGATGACTCCAATCCTTCAAAATCTTGACTCCATCCTCATCAAAACTGTTATCGGGATTCATCCAAAAGTCAGCAGTATCCATCTCGTTTCCTTCGATATCAAGAAGAGCGGCTTTGATAAAGCTACCTGGATCCAGAGCGATGACGTATTTTTCACGAACTCCTTCTGTCGACAAAAGCTCTTCCACATTTTTACCGAATACCTGGATTCCGCGGTCTTCAGCGAGGCTTTTGAGGTGTTTTCTGGAAATAATTGGTTGGAGGGGATATCTCGGTGGTGGTAAGAGATATCAGAAAGTTGTCAACTAATGAAATATTGGTCATGATAAGAGCTACATTTTGTTAGTTGAACGTTTTTTGATAGCTCTAATGGGAACCGAGATACAAGCGTTTGAATAAGCAGGTAGCCGAAAGAAGACTAGAGCGTATGACTGTCTGCGCTCTCTTTCCTCTATCCGGGGGCGCGCAACTTCAAACCGCTGTATCTCGGCTCCCATTAGAGATATCAAAAAGATGTCAACTGATGAAATATTGCTCTTGGTAAGGGCTACATTTTGTTAGTTGAAAGTTTTTTGATAGCTCTACTGTGAGCCGAGATATATTTGAATAAGCAGGTAGGCGAAAGGAGGGTAAAGCGTCTGTCTGCACTCTCTTCCCCGCTTCTCCAGGGGCGCGCGTCTTCAAACGCCTGTATCTCGGCTCCCATTACAGAAATCAAAAAGTTGTCAACTAATGAAATGTGCAGCTTTTTAAGCTCTACATTTCATTAATTGACAGTTTTTCGATAACTCTACTTTTAGCTGAGTTATGCTCCTTTAAAGTATTGAGTCAAACATTATCTTTAAAAGTTCATATCTCTTTTCGTTTTAGAGCTATCAAAAAACCATCAACTAACAAAATGTAGCCCTAAACAAGCTCTACATTTCACTAGTTGACCATTTCTCTCTATCTCTCCCCCGAATAAAGTTACAACTCACTTTGCAATCCTCTCCACCATTGGTATGAAATAACGATTTATCGAGTAGCCAAATGCCTTCCGGAAGAATGCAGTCATCCCTGAATTGACTTCTTTCCCCAAATACGGATGAAGTTTCTCTGCATCAATCGAAATAAGTTCCACTCCCCAAACCAACACTTTCTCCTCAGAAGCTCGAATCAATTTGGATATGGTATGCTCTTCAATACTGTAGAAATCCCAAGTTCTTCCGATGATGTGTTGATGTTCTTTGTACGGTTTGGTTTCTTTGAGCCTTTCGAAATCTGCGTCTTTTGGGATGGATGAGGTTACACGAAGGGGACAAGATGTCTCCATGGATCCTATCTCGAGCGCCTTCTTCTTGACATCGGGGTCCTTGTTGATGAGATCAGCTAGACAGATTTTAAGGTATTCTTCTACCTTAGCAATTGTTGGTAGATTGCCGGATAACAGACACTTTGTATCAATATATAAGCCATTTAGGATATCTTCTGATGGCTTAACCAACCCGTATTCCCTCGCAAGCTGAGCCCTGGACTTAATTGAGTCCGGCGCAAACTCCCTTTTAATCTCATTAACTTCTTCAATACATTCACAACTCCTCAATCGATTCTCCACGGCTAACTTCTCTGACCTCCCCACAATTCCGGGTATGATGATTCCAATGGCTCCGAGCACTTTTTCATTTAGCTCAAGGACATTGAAATAGACTTCTTGAGCTTTCCTAATGACTTCTGGAGAAGCGCCACCATGAACTTCGGGACGATATCTTGAGATGTAGGCGGGTTCGCAGCCGTTTTGAAATAGTCTGGCTAGACTTGCAGCACGGAATTGAGCGAGGTTCTTGAGCTCTTTGCAGATGAAGTAGGAGAATTGGTTGTTGAGGATGAACTCTTTTTCGATGGCGTGATGGCGACGCATAGCTGGAATTTTGAATGGGTGTATCTCAGTTTAGAGTGGAGATATGGAAAAATAGTTAACTGGTGGATTGTAGAGCTTAAAATTCTGCATATTTTGTTAGTTGACAGTTTTTTGATAGCTAAAACGGGAAGCGAGATATAAGCGATTGAAGTTAGGGGAGAGCGCAGAGAAGTTAGACCGTCAACTTCAAACGCGCGCATCTCGTTACCCGTGATAGCTATCGAAAAACTGTCAACTAACAAAATACGGCAAAATTTAAGGTGAACATTTCATTAGTTGACCATTTTTTGATAGCTGTAGCGGGAATTAAGATACAAGCGTTTGAAGTTTTTAGTCAGGCAAAGAGAGCGCAGAGAAGCTAGACAGTCAACTTCCAAGGCTAATATCTCGCTTCCCGTTAGAGCTATCAAAAAACTGTCAACTAACAAAATATGGCAAAAATAAAGCTGAACATTTCACTAGTTAACCATTTTTTGATTGCTTTACCGGGAATTGAGATATAAGCGGTTGAAGTTAAAGGAGAGCGCAGAGAAGTTAGACTGCCAGCTTCCAACACTCATATCTCGCTAGTCTTTTGAGCTATCCAAAAACTGTCAACTAACAAAATATGATTAAAATCAAAGTGAACATTTCAGTAGTTAACCATTTTTTGATAGCTATAACGGGAACTGAGATACAAGCGTTTGAAGTTTTTAGTCAGGCAAAGTGAGCGCAGAGAAGCTAGAGTGTCAACTTCAAACGCTCATATCTCGCTTCCTGTGATAGCTATCAAAAAGTTGTCAACTAACAAAATATTTAGGATTTCAAAAAAATTATTTTGTTAGTTGACTACTTTCCGATAACTCTACCGGTTAACGAGATATCAATGTTTAAAGTTAAAAAACGCCCGATAAATACAGTAAAAAATCAAAATTCTAAAAAACTAAAAACCCAACAAAAATTATGAAATATTAAGCAAAAGCTGATGCAAGTAGAAGCCAAATGATTCATTTTGTTGCAATAACCAAAGCAATATCTCTATGAGAGAAAAAACGTCCTTGGTCAGTCACAAGGACAACAAACAATGTTGGAGGAGAGAAATGTTTATTGTTACAAAATGGAAGAATGGTGGGAAATTGAAACAAAGAGAGTAAATGCTCTTGCCATCTTTTGAGAGTCTTTTTTTATGTTGTTGGGATTCATTGTAGCTGTAATCGATCGTGTCCAAATAAAAAAACAAGTTTAGAAGGGAGACGGGGTACAAAGTCCCAAGTTTTTAAGTTCTAGGAGTAATAACTCAGTTCCCATTAGAAATATCAAAAAATTGTCAACTACTGAAATGTAGAGCTTAAAATTCTACACATTTCATTAGTTGATCATTTTTTGAGATCTCTAACGGTAACCAAGATATAAGCGTTTGAAGAGACGCAGAGAAAAAATCGTCTTGTCTAGAATAGCGCGTAACTACAAATGGTTATAACTCGCTTGCGGTTAGAGATATCAAAAAAGTGTCAACTAACAAAACGTAGAGCTTAAAGTTCTACATATTTCATTAGTTAACACTTTCTTGATATCTCTAATGGGAACCAAGATATAAGCGTTTGAAGAGACGCAGAGAAAAAATCGGCGTGTTTAGAATAGCGCGCAACTTCAAACGCCTATATCTAGGCTCCCGTTAGAGATATCAAAAAAGTGTCAACTAATGAAATGTAGCCCTTATTAAGAGCAATTTTTCATTAGTTAACACTTTTTTGATATCTCTAATGGGAACCGAGTTGTGGTCCCTAGAACTTTGTTCTAATAATTATTGCAAGCATTCAAGGATTTATTCATTATTATAATATTTTCAAGAAGTAGAGGACACAAGAAGAAATTTAATTTTTTTTAAAGGAGCAGGACTACTGTAGTGATCATAATATAAATATTAAATCAAGCCAAAAATCATCTCAACTAATAACACAACATGGTTTCTTCTTATCCGTCGCCACTTCCTTCGTCACCGAAATTTCTGAATTCACTTTTGCCAAATTTCCTCCTTTTGGAATAGAAGTTGTTGAGTTATTGTTATTACTCGATAGATATTTTGCATTCTAAAAGAAGAAAATATTGTCCGAGAGGACTACAAAATGACAGCGTACCCTTGCCTCAACCAGCCTAACAATTTCATCAATATCCGGCCATGAGTCTGTTTTATCGTCTTCAATGTGTTTGTATAGAATTTCTCCGGATTTATCGACTAAGACAGTTCCACCTTTTTGAGAGATATATGCTACGGAATCTTCGGAGGTTGATTCCTTGGGAGCATTGCTAGCGGCATCACCTTCGACTAGGGAGGCTTCCACGACCTGAAAAGGGGGAAATCAGGGTTTGTTTTGAAATAGCTGTATCTCAAAAACTAAAAGAGCTATCGAAAAATGTTCAACTGTGAAGTTGTTTAGCTTAAAATTCTACAAATTTCATTAGTTGGAAGTTTTTAGATAACTCTTATGGTAGCCGAGTTATAAAGCTTTAAAGTTAGGCGACACCCTCTTTCCCCCGCTTCTCTGGGGGCGCGCCACTTCTAGCGCTTATATCTCGCTGCCCATTAAAGCTAGAGAAAAACTGTCAACTAACAAAATGTGTAGAATTTCAAGTTGAGCAACTTCACAGTTGACAGTTTTCCAAAAGCTCCAACAAGAATCGAGTTATAGCGCTTTAAAAATAAACGACGCCCTCTGTTCCCGTTTCTCTAGGGGTGCGCAACTTCTACCGCTTATATCTGGCTTCCCATTAAAGCTAGAGAAAAACTTTTAACTAGTAAACTGTGTAGAATTTTAAGCTGAACAACTTCACAGTTGACAACTTTTCACTAGCTCCAAAAACAATCGAGATACAACGCCTTAAAGTTAGGCGACGCCCTCTTACCCCTCTTCTCTGGGGGAGCGCCACTTCTAGACTTCTAGCGCTTATATCTGGCTTCCCATAAAAGCTATCAAAAAACTTTCAACTAACAAAAAGCGTAAAATTTCAGGTTGAGCAACTTCACAGTTGACAATTTTCCACTAGCTCCAACAGCAATCGAGATATACCTCTTCCCAAACTGCTTACCTTACAAAGAGTATGCCATCCATTATGCTCCAACGCGGACTTTCTATTAACCTTCAACTGCTCTTCCGCCTCATTCATATCATATAATTTACGGAATGGGACCCCGATAAGCTTAATATAAGCACCACCACTCGACCCAATCGGTGGTCCCTTTGTTAATAAAAACACATCGCATCTTAGTGTTCTTAGCTCATCAATTCGATTGTATAATCCCAAAATGTGATCATTGACTTCGGGTTTGTTAAACGCCCTGTTAAAAATTAGTAGTCTGACTATCGTAATCCTTCCACTTACCTGACTACAATAATCAAGACACAATCGAATGCGGAACCGGTGACGTAATAAGAGATTGTTTTGCTTTGAAGGCCAAGAATTCCCGAGTCTTAAGAAGAAATTGAATACAATTTTTAGTCACAAGAATACCTTCTGGCATAGTTGTCACTTGACTTTTCACCGGACCCAACACCTTCTCCAATTCGTCATCGATTTCGCGGAGGAAGCTGTCCCAAGCGTCGAATGATTCCAGGAGAGCTTTGCCGGATGCTTCTGGAATCATGGAAGAGGTTTTTAGGTGGTGGCCTAGGTTTCCAAATGGTGGCCTAGGTTTTCATAAAATAGGAGAAATTGCATAAAAACGATTTTGAGCGTGTGGCCTAACTTTCTGGATGATAGCCTAATTTTTCATTGTGTGGCTTAGTCTGGTGGCCTAGCTTTTCTAGCAATGGCCTAACTTTCTCCCCACGTCATAATTTCCCAAAATAACCCCTTAATCCCTTTTCCCCCAATGATTTCCGATTACTGAAAACGCGAAAATGTTGTCCGCGAGTATTTTCAACTTAATCCGATTTCTATAACCTTTTTATGATATCAAAATGGATTAACTACTTGCTTGAAAAAGTGATGGAGGTCTTGACAGGAAACGGGAAGTTTGGGTGCTCTTCTAATAGGGGTTTGGTGAGAGGCGCCGACCCCCGGTTTTTTGTAGGCCTCGTACAGCCTTGTTTGTTTACGGTTTGGTGGCGCAGCTGGGTGTGCGCCTCATTTTCGATCAGAGGTCCCGGGTTCGACCCCCGTATCTCCTATTTTCTTTTTTCTTCTTTGCTAAAGCCCTTTTTAGTGTTCTTTATGATATCAGCATGAACTTTAAAGGATTAAGAACGCGTTCTCCTTCTGAATACAAAGAGAAGTGCAGATTACCGCCCCCCTCCCTATCACTTACTCATCGCTGGATCCTCCATCCAACCATTCAATTTTTGAATCAGTTCCTCCAATGATTTCACTTTGAGCGCGTCAAACAATTTGGCAAGTTCCGGACAGAATTCGGTGACCAGGAACCGATTTTGGACGTAGTTGGCGACGAAGACAGAGCGACTGTTTTGAGCGATGATCTGGAAATTTGTATAACTCAGTTGGCGTTAGAGATAGGAAAAAGTTGCTAACTAATGAATTGTAGGTCTTATTATGAGCAACATTTCATTAGATGACCACTTTTTGATATCTTCACAGGGAACGAAGTTATGAGCGTTTGAAGTTGCGCGCTCTTTTCTCAGGCTAGGTTAAGAGAGCTCAGACAGTCAGACACTCTAGTCGTCTGCGTCTCTCATTCTCCTACACTCTCTAATAACACATGCTAACCTCATTATACTCAGCAAGTTTTCCATGAAAAAAGTCGACAACGGAGGCGACGACCTCATCCTCCGACAACCCAACTTGATCGTTGACCGTAGTGGGGAGGAGCAGAATGTCACGAACCTGGAAAAACTCTATTATAAGAGCAGAGGGCCTAAATTTCGAAATTATGGTGAAACACTATGATTTTGAACAAAAAAGCGATATATCTCAAAAACTAGAAGAGCTATCAAAAAATTATCAACTACAAAGTTGCTCAGCATAAAATTTTACGTATTTTGTTAGTTGGAAATTTTTCGATATCTCTTACGGGAAGCGAGATATAAGCGTTTGAAGTTAGGCGAGAGGGCGCAGACAGTTAGAGCGCTCTAGCCTCCCCCATTTCTCTGCGTCTCTCTCCGGCGTCTCTCAACTTCAAGCGCTTATATCTCGCTTCCCGTTAGAGCTATCAAAAAGTTGTCAACTAACAAATTACGTAGAATTTCATGCTGAAAAACTTTGCAATTGACAATTTTTCACTAGCTCTTCTAGTTTTTGAGTTACAACCCCTTAAACCAACCTGCTCGTTTTGCTCCTCAGCCATCAGGTAAGCCTTAAACATTATCAGATTTTTTTGAGGGAATAAGACGAAGAAACGAGCGAGTCAGAAGATATACGAATCGAATGAATGAATGAAAAAAAAAGAAAAAATTTTTGGAGTCTGTTATTTATTGTATCCTCTAAATACAATGCCATCAACGAATGAATTCGTTTTGCTTCTTCTTCTTCTAATCCCTTAGGCTCCGCCCACTTTCTTCTTTTTCTTTTTTGAACAAAAAAGGGATGAATAAACCTAATCAACTGAATGATGTCTCGTTCGGAAAAAAAGGGAAAAAAATAGATTTTTCTTATTTCTGTTGAAAAGGACAATTTGAGGGGGACATCTTCTTGGAAGATAGATTTTCTCGGAACTTATCGAATATTTCTCGGGAGGACATGGATTCTTTAGATGATATGATAGCCGAAAAATTCCTTGTTTTTTAGCCCAAAAACCAAGGAAAAATGTTGAAAACGGAGCGAGTTACAACAATTTGAAGTTTTGGGCGCGAGAGATAGGAGAGCGCAGAGAAGCTCTTTTAGAATAGCTATATCTGGAGAACCAGCAGCGCTATCAAAAAATGGTCAACTCCAAAATTGTTCAGCTTGAAATTTTACACATTTCATCAGTTGAAAGTGTTTTGATAGCTTTTACGAGAGCCGAGTTACAAAGCTTTAAAGTCAACGCAGCAAAAAACGAGGGAGAGAGAGGAAGAGAGCGCAGAGAAGCAGACTCTCTCCACCGAGAGACGCAGACAAGCTCAATTTTCTTTGTTTTTAGCATTTTAAACTGATTTTTGGTTTAACATTCTAGAATTTTTTTTCTAAACTACACACTTTCTTCGCACTTGATATAATATTAAGATTCACATCAGAAAACTATAAAATAGAGAAAAAAAAGATTCCAGAAAAACAAAAATATATATTTCGAGAACTGAAAGCTTCTGTTTTTCTGGTTATTCCTAACAAACAGAGATGAGCGGAAGAGAAAATTTGAGAATGCGGAAGAAGGAAGAAGGAATAAGGAACTAAATAAAAAAATCTGGAAGAAGGAAGAAGGAAGACGGAATAAAAATTGAAATTCCGGAAGAAGGAAGGAAGGAATAAAACATTGATTTAGAGATCGAAGAATGTACAAAATTTATAATTTTCTCTGTTTTTCCTAAAATAACAAGTAAAAAGAAAAATTGAGCTTTCTTGAACGCAATTTTTTGATGTTTCGGATTTTGAAATGACATTTTCAAGATCACCCGGAAGAGTCCGAAAAATCCGGAAGACGGAAGAAGGAAGAAGGAATACAACAAACAAAGATTACAAAGTCGATCCGTTCTTCAAGCGCTAGAAGCACTGCGGATCCCGGTGTTCAGTATACACTTAAGTAATCCTGGTGGTGTACCGGTCTGGGCCAATTTTAAGTCACTTCCTGGCCGGCGATAGTGACCGAGTAATCTTTCGTAGCATGCTACTACCCAATGAAAGGCTGGGTGGACCCGGGGGCTGAGGGTGGACTTGAACTCGTGACCTCCAGATCGCTCGCAGCCACCACTGCCGACTGAGCTATCGACCCCCAAGAGAAGGAATAAGGAAGAAGGAATAAGGAATTCCGCTCATCTCTGCTAACAAAGCAGGATGATGGAAGAGAGAAAGTCTCTAGCTTCTCTGCGCTCTCTCGCATCGCTCTCACTCGAGTTACAAACTTTAAAGCATTATAACTCGGTTCCTGTAAGAGCTAGAAAAAAGTTTTCAACTAATGAAATGTGTAAAATTTTAAGCTGAGTAACTTTGTAGTTAACAATTTTTTGATAGCTCCACTAAGAAGCGAGATATAGCTATTTGAAAAAGGGACACTCTTGTTTCTCTGCGCTCTCTCCTCTCTCCTTATTTTCGATGGTTTTAGCTCATTTTTAGACCAAAAAATCAGAAATTTTGTCTAGTTTCAAAAACAAAATGAATTTTAATAAAGTTTTCGTTGAATTCAAGAGAAATTCGAGATTTTTCCAGACAACTCCTCCCACCCAAAAAAATGGCTAATGGTCTGGGAATTCGAAAATAAGTGGGAATGGCTGACGTGCTCTTTTTGAAGGAGCTTATAGAATAATAAAACCGGGGGTCACTTTCTTCGAAAAAAAACATGAATGTCTTGACGTTTTCAGATATAGGTGGAAACACCTGCTTCTCTCTCTCTCTCTCTCTCTCTCTCTCTCTCTCTCTCTCTCTTTCTAAGAATAGAAGAGAAAAGTGGTTGTGGAAGTGGAACGATGGATCGCGTGTTGGTCCCTGGATTGACGTAAATGGGGGTACTGTAGCTAATTTGGACTGAGCAATACACAATGGATCAAGTGTCTTTTTAAAAAAAATTGGGTTTTTTTTTTAGGAAATCTAGAAATTAGTTAAGCTCCGCGCACTTTTCCAATTTCAGCACATCCGAATTACCTATAAGACTTGAAACAGCTGATTTTTGAAGTGAAATGTGAAACCACCCCCTTAACCCTGACTCAAAAAAAAAATCTGAAAATAGCCTCCAAAATAAAAAAAAATAAAAAATTACCTATTTTTTAGTCAAAAAACCAGGAAAAAATGTTGAAAACGAAGCGAGTTACAGTGATTTGAAGTTTTAAGCGAGAGAGAAAGGAGAGTGCAGAGAAGCGCTTTTGAAATAGCTATATCTCGATAGCCAGCAGAGCTATCAAAAAATTGTCAACCACAAAATTGTTTAGCTTACAATTTTACACATTTCATTAGTTGAAAACTTTTTGATAGCTATTACAGCAGCCGAGTTATAACGCTTTAAAGTTAGCGCAGTAAGCGGAGAGAGGGTAAGAGAGCGCAGAGAAGTTTTTTCAAATAAGTATAACTCGGTTCGCGTTAGAGCTATCAAAAAACTGTCAACTACAAAATTATTCAGCTTACAATTCTACACATTTCATTAGTTTAAAGTTTTTTCCTGTCTATTATAGGAGCCGAATTATAGCGCTTTAAAGTTAGCGTAGGAAAAAAGCGAGGGAGTGAGAGTGAGAGATCGCAGAGAAGCTAGAAAACATCAAAAACTCATCATTTTATACTTTCCTCCACCCCAACTGACCTCTGAAATTCTCTTAGAATTATTCAAAAAAAAAGTATAATGTGATATCATTTTATACACATTCATTCTCAAATCCTTTATCATTGATATAGAATTGACTCATTCTTTTTTTTTTTTTGAGAAAAAAAATATAAGAAAAAGCGGAGGAAAATGAAAAGAATAGACAGGGAAAACAATGGGGTGAGAAAAAAGGGGATAACAATGAAAAATAATAAGAATAAGAATAATGAGGAAGAAGAAATTGAAAGGATAGAAGGGAAGGGATAAGAAGTTATCCGAGAGGAGTACACGGGGAACCTCGACTCTTTTTTCTCGAAATTGGGAGTTTACCCTTTTTAGAATGGCACCACATTTTTATTGATGAATCTAGAATACGGTATCCAACTAACAGTACAACTTTCACTACAGACTAACTAAAACTATGGTAAGGACCGATAAAAGCCAACATTTTTTTAAAAAATAAAGATATGTTATTCAAATTACAACTTAAACCCAAATTCAAAGCTCTTTTAGCAGCAAAAAAAATCGAATTTATTCATGCTAGACACTATTGCAATACTCTAGTTTTATATATTAAATACATTTAAGTATGTATGTGCAATGCAGTTGCCCAGTAGAACTAGAAAAAAAAGAAATCAAAAAGTAATCGACTAATGATGTGTGCAAAACTTTAAAGGTATGTAGTTGACGTCACTTAATAAAAAATTAGGTATAATTCTGTTTGGATCCGCTATTTAAAAAATATCATTGAATTGAGGAAGTATGTTATAATCGCTAGTAAAATATAAGGTGTTAAATTTAAGGAATACTCTGGATTAATAGTCATCTACTTTTTTTCGGTTCCTACTGGAATCCTAAAAAAAAATGGAAATTTCGTTAAACCCGAATTCCTTGCTTTGTAAGGTTAGAAAAAATAGATTTTTTGATAAGTAAAGCTAAACAATAATACTATCCAAACTTCCTGAAAACTTTAACCTAGGTTAGTACTTAAATTAACAACTTCTTTGTTACTAACGAGTAGAACTAGTTGGGGCTTTTCTAGCTCTGTCCGATTTATAATCTTAACCTGCTGTTTACTTCCTGGTCTTTCTATTGGTTACCCGAACAGATTTTTCTGTAGCTCAGCCTCAGCTCAGCTCAGCCTGTAGCAGCCTGTAGCCTTGATCAGCAAAGCTCGATGCAACTTTTATAACTAAGGAGCTTAGTAGGCTACTTTAAGGAAGTTAGCCTCAATATGTAAGTTTAAAACTATATTTTTCAACAAAATTATTTAAAAACTTAAACTTTGTAATCTCATGAAATTCCTAATTTTATTAAGATTTAATTTATGTACTGACCTTAGATTAGGGCTATAGACAGGCATACTATTGAAGAAATAATTCAAAATCTATATTTTCTAGCTCTAACAAAACCCATTAGACAATTTTAAACAGAAATTTAGCATTTTAGCTAACCCATTGAAACCGCCACAAAGACTAATGCAATTACATAAAGCCCCCCCAATGACTATACAACCATTCGAAAATGGGATAGAACGAGGATTTGAATGAATTGGATTCGAAAAAAAAAGAAAAGCCAAGAAAAAAAGGCAGATGAAGAAAAAAAATAAATTGGAAAAAAAAATAAGCAACGAGAAAAAAAGGGAAACGACCTCGGGCACTGGAAAAGAAGGGAGGAGGGGAGGGGGGATATCGAAAATCTAATCATATATCGCCTTGGATACTAGAGAGAAGAAGAAATTATTTTATTTATTTATAAGAAAGGAGTTAACTATTTTTCTTTTTCTCTCTCTCTCTCTCTTCTATTTAATCTTAATTTAGGTAGCTTAATCTAAATCAAGTTATTCGAGCAGTTCGAAGAATGCTTTTTTGATTTTTGTTTCCTTTTTTTTAGAGGAATTTTGGTATTTTAAGACATTTCGAGAATTCTAAAATATATATTTTTAATTTCTAAAAAAAAATTTTTTTTTTGAAATTCAGTTTTTTAACGTAATTTATAATTTTGCCATTTTCAGTCAAATTATGAAAAAAACGAGCTGAAAATATTGAAAACGGAGCGAGTTACAGCGTTTTGAAGTTTCTGCTTGTCTGCGTCTCCCGGTGTAGACTCTCTGCTTCTCTGCGCTCTCTCGCCTCGCCCTTACTCGAGTTGCAAACTTTAAAGAGTTATATCTCGCCTCCCGTAAGAGCTAGAGAAAAATTTTTAACTAATGAAATGTGTAGAATTTTAAGCTGAGTAACTTTGTATTAGGTTGGTCAATAATTCTTTGGCCTTTTTCAAGAAAAATGTTTGACACACTTTTGAATTCCTTATAGTTAATATCAGTAGTTAATATTGTGGTAGTTTTAGTGGACATTCCATTGCCAACACACAGCAGATTTATTTGGATTCTACTCTTAGAACAGCAGCCGCTATCAGAAGCATTACCAGTCTATGTTTATATTATAGTGTTTTGTGCCGCGGACTAAAACTCACCGGAGGAGTTTAAAAGTGAATGGATCAAGTGAATAACTTTTAAACAAAGGGACCAACTATAAGTGGGAAATAAGACAACTTTGAATTGCAACTTGTTCAGTTCGTTAGATCTCGTCGAATTCATATATGCTCAATAGTCCAGTTGAAAAAATTTATTTTGAAGTGTTTTTCGAAAGCGGGAGTGAATTCACTTACACATTTTATGATTTGACAATAGCATAGGACTATGTGATTATTGGTTGAATCAGATACAAAATCGGTAGATAATTCATTAGTTACACTACGATAAATAGTTCATTACTACGTTTTCACTATGAAGTCCTTTTTCCGAATGTTTCCTGAATTTGATGATTCCTAGTTTTTTGCAACAATGGTTTAAAATACATCTTTTCTAATGTGTGATAAACATTTTTCAAATTGAATAACGAAATATTTCGTGGCAAGTTGAGATGACATGAGAATAGTTTGCTTATTTTTAGTAACATGTGACTAAATTTTAATATTGTTTGAAGTGAACAGAAATGTTTGTGATATGTTTTTTCATAAAGCCTCGGCACTAAAGCTGTATTACAAGAACTTGATTTGGCTGTTCTCTTCCGCCCCTCTTTTCTGTTTTGAGGTAAAGCAAAACAGTTGAAATTTATTCAGTTGACTTTTGTGATAGAATCTCATTCGAAAGAACTAAATTTTCTTTGAATTTTGTTAGAGGGTGTCTGTCAATGTACTATCACATTATTACTAGGGGTTGACAATTTTGACATGCCACAGAAAAATTCCGTTGAAAAAAGCATATTAATTTATATTATTTTAAATGTATGTCAGAACTAGAACTGTAAGAGCTATCAAAAAATGTAAACTGGGTGTGTGTAACCGGTGGCTTGGGTAATCGAAATAACAGTTGAAAACCGGGGAAAATTATTTGCGGACTGCGTGAGATTAACCCGAAACAAAAGGGCCAAAGACTTATTGAACGACCTAATAGTTGACAATTTTTTGATAACTCTTACGCGAAACGAGTTATAACTCTTTGAAATAATAACTCCCAGCATTTTCAAAATTTCAAATTTTCAACTCAATTTTAGCTTAAAATTCTAGAAATTCTCTTTTTCTCTCAAACTATACACTTTCATTTCTATAAAAAAAATAATCCAAGTCAAAAAACTACAAAAAAATTGAATCCACAAAAACAAAAACGGAGATCTCATTTCCAAAATTTTCCTTATGATCAAATCCGGAGAAGACGGGAAAGAGGAAAACTGGCGTGCGAATGCAGAAAAATAAGAGAATTTTCTCACAGGAGAAAAAATAAAATTGACATCAGAATTTTATGGAAAAAAAGTTGGTCGATCAAAACCGAAAACGATCAAAGAGGAGCAGGTGGAATGAATGGGTCACTTGTTTCAGGTCAACAATTTTTTTTTGATAAGTGGTCTGGAAAAATCTGCAAAAAATTGGATGTTAAATGGCCCAAAAAGCATCTGAAAACACTGAAAGAGAGATTCTGCTTGTCTGCGTGCCTTATGGAGGGAGCCTCTTTCTCTGCGCTCTCTCGCCCCCCTCTCACTCGAGTTGCAAGCTTTGAAGCGTTATAACTTGGTTCCTGTAAGAGCTAGAAAAAATTTTTCAACTAACAAAATGTGTAGAATTTCAAGCTGAGCAACTTTGTAGTTGATAATTTTTCTATAACTCTACTGGGAAGCGAGATATAGCCTTTTGAAAAATGGGCACTCTCGTTTCTTTGCACTCTCTAACTCAAGCCTCCCGAATATCATTTTCGCTTAATTTTTAACATTTCAAGCTCGGTTTTACCCGAAAAAAGCTATGCTTGCTTCTCTACGTATCTCTTCTGCTTCTGGAAAAAGGCGCAGACACTCTAGTTTCTCTGCGCTCTCTCCTCTTTAAGAGCTAACTTTGAAGCGCTATATCTCCCTTCTCGTAAGAGCTAGAGAAAAATTGTTATCTAATGAAATGTGTAGAATTGTAAGCTGAACAATTTTGTAGTTGAAGATTTTTTGATAGCTCTACTGAGAAGCGAGATATAGCTATTTGAAAAAAGTCACTCTCGTTTCTCCGCACTCTCCACTTAAAATCTTCTGAATATCATTTTCTCTGATTGTTAAACATTTCAAGCTCGTTTTTACCCAAAAAAAGCTAAGCCTATGCCTCTACATATCTCTTCTACCTCTGACAAGAGACGCAGACCCTCTAGCTTCTCTGCGCTCTCTCGCCTCGCTCTCCCTCGAATTGCAAACTTTGAAGCGCTATAACTCGGCTCCTGTGATAGCTAGGAAAAAACACTTTCAACTAACAAAATGTGTAAAATTTCAAGCTGAACAATTTTGTAATTGACAATTTTTTGATAGCGTCACTGGGAAGCGAGTTATATCTATTTGAAAGTAGCGCATCTCTTCGCCCTTCCTTCAAATCTTCAAAGGCCCATATTTCTCTTCGTTTTCAACATTTTCAGCTCATTTTTTCACCAAAAACCCCCAAATTTCTTGAAATTACAAAAATTGAAAAGGACTCGTTTTATTCATCAAAGAAAGTGATTTGTTTTTCGTCAAAAAGAAAAAAAAGAGGATTGGAATATGTATAATTGTACTTCGTATCGGAAAATGAATTAAAGACAGTTGTCATGATAATTGCTTATTGAGAAACGTTCTCTTGTCCTCCGTTCATTTGTTGAGCCAGAGCGAGAAGTGCCGCCTGTGGATCCGCGTTTTGTTGTTGTTGAAGGAATTGATAAAACTCTTGATTCGGATTAATCGCCACTGGCTTGACCGGGCTTACGGTCGGCTGAGCAACTGTTGGCTCGTCTTGCTTAGCCACCAAGTCCGCGATGGTTTGTGGTCCCAAAATCTGTTCGACCATTCCCTTTTCCACCGTTAATTTTCCACCATTTTGATCCATCAGAGCTTGGAGCATAGCTGGGTTAAGAATCGCCTCCTGGAGAGCCGATGGATCCGTGATCATGGATCCGTTGACTTGTTCTTGGATTCGACGCGTTTCATGGAGATTTTTGACGCGGCGAAGATAGGCGACACGGTTGTCGATTTGGCGTCCGAGACGTGGATTAGCTGGCAAGCCGAGGCGTTGGATCTCTTCGTCGACCTTGATGGTACGGTCTTCTAGGGACCAGTTTTCGTAATAGGAACGATCGACAATTTCGCGGATTGATCTGGAAAAAAATAGATTTAGGCTAGGAACAGAGAAATCAAGGTATTAGTTTTTAAAACAGCTATATCTTAAAAACTAGAAGAGCTAATGAAAAGTTGTCAACTGCAAAATTGCTCAGCTTGGAATTTTACATATTTTGTTAGTTGGAAATTTTTCTCTAGCTCTAACGAGAAGCGAGATATGAGCGTTTGAAGTTGCGCGCCCCTTGAAAGGCTTGGGAGAGAGGGCGCAGACAGTTAGAGCGCTCTAGCCGCGCGCCCCTGGGGAGAGACGCAGAGAAAGCGCGGCGGCTAGAGTGCTCTAACTGTCTGCGCCCTCTCTCCGCAGCTTTTCCCAAAATTGCTAGGAACCGCGCAACTTCAAACGCTTGTATCTCGTTTCTCGTAATAGCTATCAAAAAAGTTCCAACTGACAAAATATGTAAAATTTTATGCTGAGCAACTTTGTAGTTGACTAGTTTACGATAGCTCTTCTAAGAATTGAGATATAACAATTTTTCCTAAGTTTAGGTTAAAAAAAAAACTCACTTTGGCAATCCGGCGTGACTTCCGGCCTGTCCAACCGGTTCAACAGCTCCATGATTATGCACTCCCTTCTCCTCGACAATATAAAACTCGTCTTGCTTCTTGGCACGAACACGATATCTACATTTACTTTGAAGGCGATGAAGACAATCGAAATACGTCCATCCGTCGAATTTTCGTTCGGCACGTTCGACGACGTAGACCGAGAAGAGAAGGGCTTCGTATTCACAAAGACGAGTCGTCGTGAAACACTCCATCCATGATTCCGGGCGGCCCGATGGCTTTTCTCTGGAAAAATTATATTTTTAGTTCAAGATTGGTAGAGTAGAAAATTCTAAATCGATTAGTCAAAAAACCAGGAAAAAATGTTGAAAACGAAGCGAGTTACAGTTATTTGAATTTTGGGCGAGAGAGATAGAGGGCGCAGAGAAGCTCATTTAAAATCGCTATAACTCGAGAACCGGCATAGCTATCAAAAAATGATCAACTACAAAATTGTTTAGCTTGCAATTTTGTACATTTCATTAGTTGAAAGTTTTTTCCTAGCTATTACATGAACCGAGTTATAGCGCTTCAAAGTCAGACTGCAGAGAACGGGGAGGGGGAGAGGGGGAGAGGGGGAGAGTGCAGAGAAGCTAGAGTATCTGCGTCTCTTACTTCTAAGCGGTACGAAAGACATTCACTTACATTCTGGTTCTGAAAAAATCACCTACGAATATGTAAAACAAGCGGTTTAATGATTTTCGCCAGAGAGATGAGAGAGCGCAGAGAAGCTAGAATGTCTTTAATTCAAAACGGTATAACTCGGTTCGGAATAGAGCTATCAAAAAACTGTCAACTACAAAATTGTTCAGCTTACAATTCTACAAATTTCATCAATTGAAAATTTTTTGCTAGCTCTCACGGGAACCGAGTTATAGTGCTTCAAAATCAAAGGACAGAGAAACGAGAGACGCAGACAAGCTGAACCCCGTTTTTGACTAATTCAAACTAATGGCCTAGAAAAACTCACTCAGCCATGGCTCCACCAGCCACAATATTTCCAGCCGAGTCGATAGTCAATTGCTGTAGAGGAACATGAACTCCTTGTTGTTGTTGTCCAGCAGCCATATTCTGTTCCTCACTTTCATGTGAGACATCCGACGCTGCCGACGGTGACGCCTTCAACATCATCATGGAATCCTGTGATTCCATTGATGGAGACGTCTGAACAACGCATGGAAGTTGTGGAATATTCTGTGGAATTTGTTGTTGTTGTTGAGCGAGTTGAATTGGCAGTTGACCGTTTTGAATCGCGTGACGAACCATCTCCATTAGTTTGTCGTTCATCAACGGTTGTTTCGTTGGTGACACCACGTTTTGTTGCTGAAATTTTGATTTTTTGCTTGGTTTTTTGGGTCTATCTATATAGGTTAGTTCAAAAATTCGCTGAAAATGTTGGAAATGAAGAGAGTTGAAGTACAGAGGGAAGCTAGGCAATTCGCTATTTTAAAACAGCCGTAACTCAAAAACTAGAAGAGCTATCAAAGAACTGTCAATTACAAAGTTGTTCCGCTTAAAATTTTACACATTTCATTAGTTGAAAATTTCTTTCTAGCTCTTACCGGAAGCGACATATAACGCTTCAAAGTTTGGAGATTTCCGAATGAGAGAAGAGGAGAGCGCAGAGAAGCTTGAGTATCTTCGCGAAAGAGATACAGAGCGACAAAACCTATTTTTTTCAGTTATTTAGTTTAAAAACCGTTAATTTGAATAAATGTCTAAATTGAAAGAACGAAGAGAGCGCAGAGAAACGAGAATCTTTTTTTTTCAGGTAGCTATAACTCGCTTCCCAAAAGAGCTATCAAAAAACTGTCAACTACAAAGTTGTTCAGCTTGCAATTTTACACATTTCATTAGTTGGAAAATTTTCTCTAGCTATCACAGGAGCCGAGATATAGTGCTTCAAAGTACGCAAATCAAATGAGAGCGAGGCGAGAGAGCGCAGAGAAGCAGAGAGTCTACACCGAGAGACGCAGACAAGCAGAAACTTCAATACGCTGTAACTCGCTTCGTTTTTTATATTTTTAAGCCGTTTTTGGGCTGTTAAACTGAGAATTTTAAGTTTTATCTTTTTCTGTATTTTTGGATTTTCAAAAATCCCAAAAAAGTCTTACCTGCATAATAAGATGATTGAGTGGCGAAAACGCGTTAGTCTCCTCCATTTCTTCCTCCTGAATAGAAAATAATTATTTTTGATTTTCTGATGTGAGTGTGAGAAGTGAGTGTTCATCTTTCTTTTCTCTTCTTTTTTTTTTGTTTTAAAAGTGTAAAGTGTAACAGAAAAAATGAAAGGAGAGAAAAAGGTTTAGGGGAAAAGAAGTGAAAAGAAAATTATTTTTTTTTTGGTGGAAGATGATAAGATAAAGGGAAAAATGATGGAAAATGTGAAGTTTTCAAAAAAAAAAGTTTGTTTAAAAAATCAATCAATAATTTTTAAAAAGTCAGTATGAACCGAGAATCGTTAACCTAGCAAAAATATTCATTTTTTAAAAATTGGTAGATCAAAACCCCAAAAATCCTGAAAATAGGTCTAAACATGAAAAACAGTTTATAAAAGAAAAATATAGCCTTTTTTTCTAGTTAAGGACTAAAAATTACGCTAATATAAGCTAAGAAACTCAGTTAGTCTACTTCCGGAACATAGGGGACCGCCCATTTGCAATGTATTTTGGGTGCGTCCTATTTGCGCGGGAATAACTCGGTTACCGTTAGAGCTATCAAAAAGCTGTTAACTGATGAAATATAGCTTATAATAAGAGCTATATTTTGTTAGTTGACAACTTTTTGTTAGCTCTAATGGGAACTGAGATATGTGCTTTAAAAAAAACTGATTCAAAATTGGGTGGAAAATGGAGCGATTTCGGAACGTTCATATCTCGGCTGGCATAAGAGCTATCAAAAAGTTGTTAACTAATGAAATATAGCTTATGATAAGGGCTACATTTTGTTAGTTAACCATTTTTTGATTGCTCTAATAAGAACTGAGTTATGACCCTTTGAAAGACTCCCCCACCCGTTCTAGCGCTGTAGCGCTGCCCAACTTCAAACCCCTATAACACGGTTCCCATTGGAGCTATCAAAAAGTGTTCAACTAACAAAATATAGCCCTTGTTATGAACAATATTTGATTAGTTAACAACTTTTTGGTAGCTCTCATAGGAATCGAGTTATACCCCTTTTCAAAATGGCGCGCTATTATAGTATGCAGTTAGACTAAATGGGCGGTTGCTAAGCGTTACTATAGTGCTAAGAACAGTGCTAATGCCCCCAACACACAAAAAACCAAGATACAGAAAAGAAAAAAGAAAAATGAGTACCAGGATCCGATCCCACCCCTATCGATCAATAACCAATCGCGCACCCACCTACACCAAAAAAACGCTTGCCCTATCACCCGGATAAGCCCTAGAGACGACCGCGCCAAAACCAGGAACGAGGGTGGAATAAAAGAACACCAAGAACTAAAAAAGGAGACAATAAGATATTCACGACTATATATTAGTAGACTAATCTGAATAATGAACGGGGCTGGGGAGATGGAAGAGTATATCGAATGAATGAATGAAGAAGAGAGGTCAACTGTGGGAGAATGGGGGACACAAAAAAAAAGTGACGTCTCACAGAATAATGCGGCGAACGCGCATTCAATTGGGCATCCGCGCATCTCAGGCGCGAGCCGCGGATTACAATCCGCGGCTCGCGCCTGGGGTGCGCGGATGCCCCAGTCTCGCCCTTCTCCGCGCGCCTTCGCCCCATCCTCGCACATTGTCGCCCCATTCCCGCTCCATTCACGCCCATCGCCGCGCATTCTCGCCCTTTACTGCCCGTACTTGCCCTTTTCTGCCCCATTCTAGCTAATTTGGCTGGCTTTTCTGGTCGGCTCGTTCAGTTATCGGATTTAATTTATTATCAAAAAATATATACATAAATAAGAACAATGATGGGGTAATTCTAGGACACCATATTAGAGACAAAATGGTATTAAAGGAGCGAATCTATTAGAGGGAGCAATACTATTTTTCAAAGTATTCTGGGGGGGGGGGGGGGGGGGGGATGGGGACGGGGAGGGGCAAGACTAAAAGAGGAGCAACTGTAATAGAGGTTTTACGGTATATAAAATAAATTAAACAGAGGCAAAGATATTTAGCAGAAAAAAAATGAAGAGTCGGTGTTGGGGGACGGTGTATGTGTCAGCTTCACGAGTATTGCGCGTCGGATTCCTCTGAAAAAAGAATAATTAAATCAATTATACGATATTTATATTTCATACCATAGAAATTTGCATGAATCGTGGAAAAAGGAACTGAAACGGCGATATTCGAAGGCCTTAATTTCTGAAAATAATGAATAAGGTAAAAGACTTTAAAGTGAAGTTCCAAGGAGACATGTGCGATAGTTAAAAATGAAATTGAAAATGTAGAATGAAAACGATAAGCAATCCGTGAAGCAAATTGCCAGAAAATGATGAATTTCGAAAAAAAAAATCGATTTTGTTGTTTTCGAATGAGCGGCCCCAAACGATCAGCGCATTTCCGCGCATATCCGCGCATTCTTGCTCCTTTTTGCGCATCTCCGCGTATCTCAGCGCATTTCCGCGCAATTTCTGCATCGCCCATTATCGCACATTTCCGCGCAGCTCCGCGCCATCAAGGGATGGGGCGAATCGCCCCAATGACTGCGCGGTTGCCCCAAGCGAGGCGCGATCGCCCCAATATATGCGCGTTTGCCCCATCTCCGCGCATCGTACGCAGAAAATTCTGTGAGGTGGAGGGGAAAACGAAGGGGAAGGTCCGAACGCGCAAAGTGTTTGCTCTCCACCTCCCCTTTTCTCTCTCTCTCTCTCTCTCTCTCTCTCTCTCTCTCTCTCTTTCTTTTTTTGTGTAACATGGCGGTCAAATGGTGTATGTGTGGTGAACCCCCCAGCGAAATAGTATACGGTTTACTAGAGACGCAGAGAAAAGGGGGCAGATGGTGAGGTGGATAAGTGAGGTCACTTTGATGGTCCCTAGGAAAAAAAGATTTAGAGATAGCTATGGGAAACCATTTGAAATCTTCATTTGGTATCTAATCTACCGTAATTTTTGGTATAACTCGATTCAGAGTAGAGATACAGAAAAATGGTCAATTGGAAAGTTGTTCAGGATGGGAAACTGCACATTTTGTTAGTTGGAAGTTTTTTGATAGCTATTACAGAAACCGAGATACAAGGGTTTAAAGTGAGGGAGAGATACAGCGAGGCTAGAGTGCTCTAACTGTCTGCGCTATCTCTCTAGACATTGCTAGAAAAAAGCGGGCAACTTCAAACGCTTATAACTCGGCTAGTTTAAGAGTTATCAAAAAGTTGTCAACTAATGAAATGTAGCTCATTTCAAGGGCTACATTTCATTAGTTAACAATTTTTGGATAGCTCTGATGGGAACTGAGTTATAAGCCTTAGAACTTCGAACAACACTTAAACATACAGTAATCCCAAATCATTTTTCTCATTCATTTTTCTACTTTCACCTTCTTCATTCATACATATTTTTTGTGTTTAGTTGACTCACACAACGGGCGGTCTCCTTTTTCCCCTCAGTTTTTTTTATGGTTCATTTATGCAAATAGATGTAGTCGAAATGAATGTTCTCTCTTCTTGAGACACCTTTATTTGCTTGGTTTTGCACTATCAGGGGGGTTACTAGGTCAGTGGGAAAAGAAAAAAAATAAAATTAGGGGGGTAAGAGTTTAGTGTTTAAAAATGGGTGTATCTCAATTGGGAGTGAAGATACAAAAAAGTTGTCAACTGCATAGTTGTTCAGCATAAAAAACTACATATTTTGTTAGTTGACAACTTTTTGATAGCTCCACTAGGAACGAAGTTATAAGCGTTTGAAGTTGCGCACCACTTGAGAGGTCCCCTATGAGGGGCGCGCAACTTCAAACGCTCATAACTCGGTAGCCATTGGAGATATCAAAAAATGGTTAACTAACGGAATATGTAGAATTTTATGCTGAATAACTTTTCAGTTGACAACTTTTTGATATCTCTAACGGGAAAGGAGATATTAAAGTTTTAAATTAGCTAGCCTAAGTTTCCTGAAAAATGCAATTTTTTTGTTTCATTTTTTTTTAGATTTTCAGATTCAGTTTTTTTTCAGTTAGTTTTATTTCCAGACCACCGAATGTTCGGGTTCGCAGAAATTTAAAAAAAAATTACAAAAATCTAGAAATTTAAAATTTAGAAAAAAAATTTTTTCCGAAAATTTTGAAAATCCAATTTCAGATATTTTCAGATTTTCAGAATTCTTGATTTTCAGCAATTTTGGACAACCTAGAATTTCCGAATTTCAGAAAAAAAATTATTGTAAGTACAGTATTTCCTGAAGTTCCATATTTTCAGCTAACAAAGCCAGAACGTCAATTAATTATAAGAGAAAAGTTCTAAGGCGTATAACTCAGTTACCGTAAATGCTATTGAAAAATTGTCAACTAATGAAATGTAGCCCTTGTTAAGCTGAATATTTCATTAGTTGACACGTTTTTAATATCTCTAAAGGGAAGCGAGATATAGCAATATGAAGCTGGGAGCTCTCTCTTACCCAGTGCGCGCAACTTCAAACGCTGATATCTTGCTCCCCGTTAATCCTATCAAAAAACTTTCAACTAATGAAATATAGCTTTTAACAAGAGCTATGTTTCATTAGTTGACAGTTTTCTGATAGCTCTAATGGCAACTGAGTTATGACCCTTTAAGCTTTGTTCCTCACAATTTCCCAAATCCCTTTAATTAAGAGTGTTAATCCTCCATCCCTTAATCCTTAATCCATTGAACCATCTCTCATCCTCATTATCTCATTATTATCTAAATATCTACAAACAAATGAAAAAAAAGATAACCATCACATAGATTCAGTTCATTCACTCTTTCGTCATCATCATCCTCATTATGATCATCACAAAACAAGAAATCCAAAAAGACATTATTCTAAAGGCGGCCCTTTCTAAAAACAAGACGAAATCAGGCAAATAACAATAATAATTATTAATAAAAATGCCGCCCCCCTCTATATATAAACCGGTCCCCCCTCTATCCTTATCTCCATATATGCCGATGCGCCTTAGCCATTTGCATATCCTTCAATCATGTTCCGGTCGATTCTCATTCTCACTATATTATCCTGTTGTCTAGCCTATCATCGTAAGACGAAGACTTTTTTTTCAGATTTTTCTAATTTAAATTCTAAATTCAGAATATCGTGAGCTGAAATGCTCCACTCCAACCAATTCGATTCGCGGTGGGCCAGATCGTGCCGAGTGTCATTTGGTGTTGAAGGCTGAGGAGTTGGAGACCGGGCGGCCAGTGCCAACTGGGTTAGGATGTTGGCAGGTAGGGTGCTCTTATAATAGGGGGAATTTTGATAAGGCTCAAGAAAAAATATGGCACGGTTTGGGCACTCAAAAAATCCTATTTTTGAGCCCGGGGGCTAATTTTGAAAATCCCACTTTTTTTCGAAAAACTTAAAATTATTAGTTTTTGCGGCACACCACGGCACGATTTGGGCACACTGAAAATATTAGGGGTTAGCCTAAGCCAAAAAAAGTCAAAAATACTCATACTTTAGGCCTAACCTCAGCCTACAGCCAAAATCTGGCTGAGATCGCCCTGATTTTTTTAAAGCCTAGAAGCTAAGCCTAAGCCATTCAAGAAAATAATACTGCGGCACGGTTTGGGCACGATTTAGGAAATTAGGACCCGATTCCGTGGCAACCGGATCTAAGCTCAGTTTTGCTAGCCTAAGCCTAGCCTGCGTGCCGAATTGTTGGGCTAAACGAAGTTCTAAGCCTAAGAATTTTAACCTGAGATGCGGCACGCCCCCGGCACCATTTCGGCACGCTAATCACAAACCATAACCTAAATCTTAAAAGATCATGCCTCCATTCTAAGCCGAAACTTTGAACCAAGCTACCTAATTTCTCCACGTTAATCCTAAAAACTATATTTTTAAGCGGCACGACTTGGGCACGATTTTCGCACTTTTATTTGAAAAGCGGCACAGGTTCGGCACGCTCAAAAAAAAACTTCCAGGAAGACCACGACGGCGAGGAACGCGAGTACTGTGACATCGTCTGCCCAAAATCTCACACCGTCTTCATCTCATACATCGACCAAGGGCACCGTGCCTGTTTCAATTTCATCACCTATCAAGTCGAGAAACGAAACGATGAACACGTTCTTTGGCGATCCGGAAAATGCTTAAACTCGACAGTTAACTACCGTATCGGATGCAAGTTCGACGATCCATTCGAGACACAATTCAAGTCGGATAACGAGATTTTCGCTCATTTGAGAGCTCGTGCTCGTCGTGTTTAACTTTTTTTTTTTTTTTTGAAAAACTGTTATTTTTGCAATATTTTTATATACTTAATTTATTTGTCAAAATGTCTCAAAAAGTTCAGTAAATCATTATTTTTCCATTTGATACAACATGATCATTTCCTCTGGATATTTTCCTTCTGGAGTCTCTAAAATCCATGGAATCCCATTCAGCCTCTCATCTTTCATCATCCTTTCAAACACTTTCTTTCCCAATTTCCCTTCTCCAATATGCTCATGACGATCCAACTTCGATCCCAAATCCCCTTTCGAATCATTCAAATGCAATGCCTTCAGATATTCCCATCCGATGACGTCACCAAATTTTGTCATCACTTGATCGTAGTCATTGCGGAGATCGTATCCGGCGGCGAAGATGTGACAAGTGTCGATGCATACGCCCACACGAGATTTGTTTTTGACAAGGGAGATGATTGAATTGAGCTCTTCGAATGTGCCGCCGATCGAGTTGCCTTGGCCGGCCATTGTTTCGAGAACTGGAAAATAGAGCCCTTTTATTAGGGGGTTAAGGAAATCCCTATTTGCGGCACGGCCCGGCACGACACCTACACGGAAAATAAGCCTGAAGTAAAAATTTTTTTGCTCATTTTTTTCAAAAAATTGGAATTTTTCTCAATTTTGCGGCACAGAATCGGCACGATTTAGGCAATCTGAACCAAATTTTGGTTCAAGTCGGCTTTAAACTTTTTTTTCAAAAAATTGGAATTTTTCCATTTTTCTTGCGGCACGATTTGGGCACATCTATGCAGAAAATAAGACTGAATTTTGCATAAGCTATAACTCGACGCCAAAAGTAGGCCCTAGCTTTCTAAGCCTAACATAAGCCTAAGTCACAAGAAAAAATATCTTGCGGCACAGAATCGGCACAGTTTGGGCACAATTCGGGCCTTTAAAAAAAGACATTTTTGCTAATTTTAAAAATTCCTTTTTTTTCGAAAAATCGGAATTTTTCCATTTTTTTTTTTTGCGGCATGTCCCGGCACTATTTTGGCACAGAAAGCCAATAAGCTATAAGTTTTGCGGCACAGAAACGGCACGATTTCGGCTATAGGAACCAAATGTTTTATGTTTAAACAGACTGGAAGAGGCGTTTTTTTTCCAACCCCAAATTTGTCAAAAAGGGGCATTTTTACTTATTTTTAAAAATTTTTACTTTTTCGAAAAATTGAAAATTTTCATATTTTTTGCGGCACGGTATGGCACGATTTGGGCACAAAAAGTCTATAAGCTTAATTTTGGTTCAAATCCACTGTAAAGGGCTTTTTCCAACCCCAAATTCATGAAAAAAGAGCATTTTTGCTAATTTTTAAAAATCCCTTTTTTTTTCGAAAAATTTGAAATTATTACTTTTTTTGCGGCACAGCCCGGAACGATTCGGGCACGAGAAGCCAAAAAGCTATAAGTTTTGCGGCACAGTTTTGGCACGGTTTAAGCTATCGGAACCAAATTTTGGCTCAAAATGACTATAAAGGGCTTTTTTCCAACCCCAAATTTGTGAAATAGGGTCATTTTTGGTAATTTTCAAAATTCCTTTTTTTCGAAAAATCGGAATTTTTCCTATTTTTTTTTTGCGGCACGTCCCGGCACGATTCGGACACAGGAAGCCAATAAGCTATAATTTTTGCGGCACAGAATCGGCACGATTTCGGCACTCGAAACCAAATTTTGGTTCAAACCCACTGAAAAAGGCTTTTTTCCAACCATAAATTTGTTAAAAAGGGGCATTTTTGCTAATTTAAAGTTCCATTTTTCCTATTTTCGAAAAATTCAATTTTCTCTTACGGCACACCCCGGCACACTTTCTTACCCAAAACAATCTTTTCCGTTCTCTCAACCACATAATCAATCGTCTCAGCAATCGTCTTCATACACTCCTCTTTTTCACACTTTCCAACCGTCGATCCCGGATGAAAATTATACATTGTGATGCCTAATCTCTCGGCTCTCCTACACTCATCAACCATCGCTTCTCGAGATTTCTCGAGTTTCTCGGGTTCCGGCGACCCTGCATTCATTAGATATGATCCGTGTGGAACGATTTGATCCAATCGGAATCCCGTCTCCTCTACAGCTTTCCACCAATTCTTCACAACTTCATCGGTGATCGGTTTATGATTCCATGTTCTTTGATTTCTGACGAATAGAGCGAAACTTCGACATCCTTCTGCCCTTGCGTTATAGATTGCTTGTTCCAAACCTCCCGCAGCGCTGACGTGGAATCCCAGCTGTTTTTTGGAGGTGGAAGCGGCTTCGTGAACTTTCGATCCAATGGTTTCTCGGGATGTTTTTTGAGAGTCGGATTCTCCATTTTTCGATTTTTTCGAGGATTTTTTGGGTGGTTTGGGGTCTTCTACGTGGTTGCAATGGGAATCTGGAAAAACCTCTTTTAGAAGGGCACCCATGAGAGCTTTCGAAAAATTTTTAAGTAACAAAATGTGCAGTTTTTCAAGCTGAACAAGTTACCAGTTGACCATTTTTTGATAGCTTTAACGGGAAATGAGAAAATCGATTTTTTCAAAAATACCCCTAATATAAGGGCACATATCTCGTTTCCCGTTAGAGCTATCAAAAAAACTTTCGACTAATGAAATACGGAGCTTTTCATGCTGAGCAACTTTCCAGTTGACAACTTTTCGATATCTCTAACCAGAATTAAGAAAAATTGATTTTTCAAAAACCTCTAATATAAGGGCATGTATCTCGCTTCCCGTCAAAGCTATCAAAAAACTGTCAACTAACAAAATACGCAGCTTTTTAAGCTGATCAACTTTCCAGTTGACCATTTTGATAGCTTTCACCGGAACCGAGTTATGCCCTTTTATTAGGACAAGGAAAGCAACTGATCACTTCTTGGAGCACAATCGCTAAAGACCGCAAGGCATGGTGTGCTGTGATCCGCGCCCACGCTTCGTGAGCGAAGGACGGATCGACTAAGTAACTAAGTAACTAAGTAAGTAAGTAATAGTCAAAACAAGATTTACCAGTGGCTTCCTCGGTCTCCTTTTTCATAGTTTTCTTAGATTTCTTAGCTTTTGAAGCTTCTGGTTTCTCATCTTCAACTGTCGATTCTGAAGTTTCCGGCTCCTTTACATCTTCCTTGTTTTCTGCTTCTTGCTCATCTGAAATAGCTTATTTTATAGATCTTCCGGGAGTTCAGGGGGTGCCCTTCTAATAAAGACTTTGGAAGGGGGATGCCCTTCAGATAGAGGTGCCCTTCAATGGAAGGTATTATTCTTAAAAGCCCGGTATGCCCTTCAATTAGAGGTGAAATTTCAAGAGTCTTGCCCCCAAATAAAGATGTTTGAGAGTCCTGCCCTTCTATTAGAGGTGCTTTTCCAGCTGCCCTTCTAATAAAGGTGCTCTTATAAAAGAATATTTCTAAAAGAAAACAACCTTGTCCTTCAATTAGAGGCGCCCTTCTAAAAGAGCCTTCAGATAAAGGAGCATTTTCAAGAAGACCATGCCCTTCTAATAGAGGTGCCCTTCAAATAGGATTATTCTCCTGAGTGAATAATGCCCTTCAATTACAGGTGCCCTTCTAAAAGATCTTTTTTATTTGAGGTGCCCTTCTAATAGAGGTGCCTTTCAATTAGGAGTGCCCTTCTATTAAAGGTGCCCTTCAAATAAAGGGGTACCTTTCATCTTCCTCAACGTCATTTCCACATGTTTCTTCGCTCGACTCTTCTTCTTCTGTTCTTTCTTCGCTTTCATCGGCGTGCTCATTGGCTTTCGACTCGGCGCCGGCGATTTCACATCATCACCGAATCGAACTTTCTTCGTCATTTGCTCTTCTAAAAGGGGGAAAATGGGGGGAAATTATGATTTTTTGAATCAAAAAAGGAAAAAAAGAGATAGGAAAATTGCCAATTTTCTCAAAAAAAAAGTTAAAATTCAACAAAAAAAAAATTTATTTCCATTGAATGGTATTATTATTACTATTATTATTGATTATTGATTATTATCCCTCATTGATGAATGCACTTTATCGAGAATGTTGTACATCTCCGAATCAGTGAATTCCACCCGTCGATCGGCTTTCGTCGCTTCTCGGTCTTCTTCAGTCACCATCCTATCGGGACCGCCGTCGTAGTAGAACTGAAAATCGGGGTTTTTGTGGATTTTAAGCCTATAAATATGAATTTAAAATCGAAATAAGGGATTCTAAGCGTAGAAAAAGCCATTTTCAACTTTAAAAGGTCAATTTGAGTCGGAAATTGGCGGTTTTAGTGTGGAAAAGAGCCTTTTTAAGCCTAGAAAAAGCGATTTTCATCCAAAAAATGTGAACTTAATCGGGAAAACTCATTTTCAAATTGAATTTCAAGCCAAAAAAGGTGAATCCAGAGTCAAAGCGGTTCTAAGCCTAGAAAATGGTATTATCAGCTTTAAAAAGTCAATTTTAGTGGAAAATCGGTATTTTTCAAAGTGAAAAAGTGATTTTTAGGCTGAAAAAGAGCTTTTTAAGCCCAGAAAAAGCCATTTTCATTCAAAAAATGTAATTTTTATCAGGAAAAATCATTTTTTTTTTAAATTAAATTTATGATTTTCATCATAGAAAGAGCAAATTTGGAGCTTAATTCTTCAAAAATTGAGTCGATCATGGTAAAATCCTGAATTTCCGGAAAT
Organism: Caenorhabditis wallacei; assembly: GCA_963932035.1. Classification (NCBI taxonomy): domain Eukaryota; kingdom Metazoa; phylum Nematoda; class Chromadorea; order Rhabditida; family Rhabditidae; genus Caenorhabditis; species Caenorhabditis wallacei. The sequence continues at coordinate 2,143,141 of OZ009934.1, forward strand.
ATAGCTTTAGGACTCAAATTCGATCATTTTAAGCTGAAAATAGGTGTTTTCCATGTTGAAAATCGCTGTTTACTGCTGAAAATAAGTTTTTCCGGCTTTAAATCCCATTATTGTGCCAAAAAAAAAAAGACATTTTCTAGGTTCAAAACACATTTTTATGCTGAAAATAAGAGATTTTTGTGTGTAAAATTGATATTTCCTGCTGAAAAGAAGACACTTATCATCTCTATTCACCACCATTTTATACGGTTTCATTGTGGTTTTCTTTTGACTCGAACCACTCGAATCGTGATGGTATCTATAAATCAACGAGGAAAAAGTACTGTACCCGACGAACATCTAACAAGAATTCAGTGTCAACTGAGTCACAAACGAAGCTTCTGATCCAGCTGCCATTCCGGGTGACTTTGACACTTGTCATCTGGAGTATTAGGTGCAATATTAATAGGGGTAAAAACGGGGAAAAAGTTAAGGATAAAACCAATAATCACACACACGCAAAAAAACAGAAAAAGCTAAATTTCTCCCTGAGACATCTCAGGTTAAGACGAAAAAGATTTATATATATATGTATGTATATAAACTTAAATCTGTATGATGAGTAGTAGAACAAGTGGGGGCCACGAGAGAGAGAGAGAATGGGACTGGATCATCAACGGGAAAAATACAAATATAAATATAAAGAAAAAAAGAAAAAGAAAAAATGAATAAAACAAAAAGTTACGAAACGAAGGTCAGAATTCGAAAATTCGCCATCTGGCCGAGGTTTTTTCTAGGCCATATGATAAGAATTACGAATATATATAAACGATACAAATCAAAAAATAAAGTAGAAAAAAGCAAGAAAAATCGATGAAAAAAAAATCGAAATTATCCTTCACAAACGCTGCTCATCTGAATCCTCAGCGGCCTCTCCTTTCTCCGATTCGCATTCGCCGACAGTCCATTCTCCTTGATCTTGATCTGCTTTCTCTCGTCCTCCGACAACGTCTTCGGTTCCTCTTCCGAATCCTTATAAGCGAGGACTTTACTTCCGTACTTGTCCAGGAATTCGGCTGGATGAGGATAGGTCAGGTGGAGTTGGGTGACGAAGAGCGATCTGGAAATGGGGGTAATTAGTTGGGAAAAAGCTGGAAATGACTGAAAATAGCCTTAAAAAGTCTAAAATAGCTGGATTTTCGCTGAAAATAGCTAAAAATGACTGAAAATAGGTTGAAAATGTCTGAAATAGGTTTAAAATAGCTAAAAATGGCTGGGAGTAGCTGGAAATAATTGAAAATGGCCCTAAAATGTCAAAAATAGCTGAAAATGACTGAAAATACGGCTGAAAATGGGGCTAAAATGTCTAAAATAGGTCTAAATAGCTAAAAATGATTGTAAGAAGCTTAAATTATACAAAAAATGTCAAAACAATCTAAAAATGACTGAAAATGGGGCTAAAAATGTCAAAATTAGCTGAAAATGTCTAAAAATGTCAATAAAATAGGTACAAAATCGATGAAACCGGCTCAAATCTAGCTTAAAATTGCATTTTTGGGTAGAAAAAGGCCAAAATGAGCTTAATTTTGGTTATTTTCAACAAAAAACCAACTTTTTGGCTAAAAACCCTCATTTTCAGAGAAAAAACTCACTTCGAATCAAGCATATCAAGACGACTCTTGTGATACGGCCACTTTGACCAATTGTATTCTTTTGGCTGCAAAAAATCTCATTATCATCATCAGAAACCCACTAATCCTTACATCAATGACAGCTACACGCTCGACCGGAATTCCAGACACCTTCGAGACGGCTTCCAGGAACGAGAGAACCGGATTCTCAGCCATCGAGTCGAATAGAATCTCCTGAATTTTATCCACTTCCACGGTTGACGGCCGGAATCGTCGAATGAGTACCGAGTCTCCGGGTTTTCCAACTAAGGATTCGTCGCCAACGATTTGGAAATACATTTGACCATTCCAGTTGTATCCACGTTTTTCGAGCGGTGTGTTCATGCTTAGGATCGATCTTCCGTTTCCTATTCCACTGGTGAAGACTTCACGGAGGCGGACGCTGAAAATATAGATAAAGAAGGTCGAAAAATCAAAAAAATCCCTACTTTTTCAGTGGCAAATCGCTTCCATAGACCTCCTTGTACATCCGAACACACTGTAGAAGAACATCGCCGACAAGGGTGCTTGGGGAAACGGGCAACTCGAAAAGCGGCTTCCAATTCTCTTTTTGAGCCTCCTGAATCTCGAATAGCACGATTTGCATCAACTTTTCGTCTTGTTTCAGTGGAGCACGGAGTTTAATAGAGATGAAACAGGATTGGAAGGCGTTCGACACCGACTCTTGATCCATGAAATTCGCCTCGTATCCCACATCGGAGCCATCGTCGTTGGCGTGTTTCACGATCACAAACTGATCGGTATCCATGCGAAGCTGCTCGGAGACCCATTTCTTGAACTCGTAGACGTGCATTCGACTGTCGACGTCCAGTTTATGATATCCATCATGCGACTCGATACTCACAATCTTTCCATCAATCTTCTCATCTGAACATCGTACCAGACTGGGAAGAGTGTAGTGTGATGTGGAAGGGATCAGTGTCGACGTGGAGACCACCGAATCCGATCTATCCTCCCCCAAAGCGATCCGCAGATTCTTTGGTGGATCCCGATTGTAATAGAATTCTGGAGTCGTCTTCTGCATGTAATCAGCCATCAATTGATGCTTTCCGTCGAGCTGTGCCACATCAATATCATCCCCTTCGGATACACACGGTGACATCTGTGGAGTGTTGTTGCACAATGATCCAGACACTCCTGAATCGATATCATCCATGCTTACAGATCTCATCGATGCCGTGGATACTCTTCCAGATGGAATCGGTTCGTCGTCCACTTCCGGCACTTCAACCGCCTCGTTTTTCGACGATGTCGACATGATCTCCACGGCGGCACGTGGCTCATTCCACATCCTATCCTCCTCGTTCATCATCGCCACCGTCTCCTTCCAATTCGGTCCTTGATAGATGGCGCGAGCGTTGATGGCCTTCTCAATCTCCTCCTGCGATGGAAGACGGACTTTGATGACTGCGGAGAAGCATTTACGGTCGAGAATCTTGTACATTGACGATTCGGTGAACTCGATCTCTCGATCTGCTAACGTCGCCGCACGAGTCTCTTTCGAGACCATTGTTTCGAGACCGCCGTCGTAGTAGAGCTGGAAAATGGGGGGTTTAGCGGATTTTAAGCATAGAAAAATGAAGTGAAAAGCTCTTTTCGGCTTTAAAAAGTCAAATTGAACCTAAAATTGGTATTTTTAAATTGAAAAAAGTGGTTTTAGGCTCAAAAAGAGCAATTTTCAGCTCCGAAAAAGCAATTTTCATCCAAAAAAATGTAATTTTTATCAGGAAAACTCATTTTTAAATTGCATTTGTGATTTTGGTCATGGAAAAAGCGAATTTGGCGCTTAAATTCCGATTTTCTTGACTGGATACGGTATTTTACGCTAAATATAGCTTTGGGTATCAAATTCGATTTTTTAAAGCTGAAAATAAGGGGTTTCCATGTTAAAAGTCGATTTTTCCTGCTGAAAATGTGTTTTTTTTCGGCTTTAAGAGACAATGTCTGAAATCTTCGAGCAAACGATGTCACACATCGGTCAAACTGTTACCATTCATCTGATATTCAGTGTATGAGTACCCTATGTTAGGCTAAGAACAAATCCACTTTATTTATCCGGATTCCTCCTTCCACAGGGGAGGTGACGTCATCTGAAGACAAAAAGTCAAAATCGTCAGTTTTGAAGATAGAGCCCTAACCTCTTCAGAAATGAATATAGGGCACCTTAGTGAACATTTTCGTAGTTCATGACTAGTTTCCATCTATTTCCGTTCAAAAGTTATATTCACTTTTTCAACTGAATTTTCAGTTTTTTGAGATTTCCCAAAAATTTTAGTATATTTGTCCGGCGAGATTGTTTGATATTTTGGATCACCATGGTCCAATACATAATAAAATCAAGGAATGGCATTTGGATCTTAGTGGCAATGGGAGATTTTTCATACTTTCCATCTTGTACCATTAACTTTCATGCAAAACTTTTTTGAACCGAGAGAAATTTAAATAAATTTTGGTGCGAGAGTTTAAAAAAATGAGTTACAAACAATGTTCCATTGTGTTTACGATAATTTCGATCAAAATTGATTTTCATTTTTTCTATTTCATATGTTTTCACAGAAACCTTCTCAAACACGTTATGTGGATAAAATCATCTTTTTGAAGTCGTTTCTTCAGGCCCAATTGATTTTTTTGGGCGTCTTACATCTGAATACATAAAATCCGACAATAACTCGAATTTTTGAATTTTCGAAATTTTTCATAATTTTTCATGTGGTCCCCCCTATGAAAATTTTGAAAAATTTCGATTTTCAAAAAAGTTATGGAGAATGTTTGTTTGGATGCAAAACAGCAAGTTTCGTTTAGGAAATGATTCAAAACCCACTCATAGTCCATATTTTTTCAAATACCTGTAGCTATGAGCTTGAAAAAATTTCAATCGCTAAATTCATATCAGAACTATCGAACTACAAATAATAGTAAGAATAAAACTGGTTTAGATGTAAGCTACTGTCTGAATGAAACTTTTTCTTCATATATTAGCTGTTCCATATTTGAAAATCGAACTTCAAATGTGCGCTCTAACGATTTGGTGGTTTATGATGGAAAGTATGAAAAATCTCCCATTGCCACTAAAATCCAAATGCTATTCCTTGATTTTATTATGTATTGGACCATGGTGATCCAAAATATCAAACAATCTCGCCGGACAAATATACTAAAATTTTTGGAAAATCTCAAAAAACTGAAAATTCACTTGAAAAAGTGAATATAACTTTTGAACAGAAAGAGATGGAAACTAGTCATGTACTACGAAAATGGTCACTACGGTGCCCTATATTCATTTCTGAAGAGATTAGGGCTCTATCTTCAAAACTGACGATTTTGACTTTTTGTCTTCAGATGACGTCACCTTCCCTGTGGAAGGAGGAATCCGGATAAATAAAGTGGAATTGTTCTTAGACTAACATAGGGTACCCATACACTGAATATCAGATGAATGGTAACAGTTTGACCGATGTGTGACATCGCCTTCAGACCATTGCTCGACTTTCTCAGAGACTGTCTCTTAAATCGCATTTTAAGCCTAAAATGGCATTTTCTAGGCTGAAAACCTTATTTTTAAAAGCGAAAAGTGAGGTTTTTGCTTGAAAAACGAATTTTTGAGCAGTTTAACGGCTTTTCCAGCCAATTTCAAGAGGATAATCAATTTTTATCAAGAAAACTCATTTTAAAGATGGATTAGAGCTGAAAAATGGATTTTTGCTCTAAAAAAAAGCCAATTTTGATTTAAAAAAAAAAAACTAACCGTCGGCATCGATTTCCCAACGAGTTGCAACATAAGCTGCCGGAAATCCATCGTATTAAAACTGTTATCAATCATGACAAATTCACGATTCGACGAGACCGACTCCAGAACGACTCTTGAGGTGAGCACCGCATGGATATCATCTCGAAACTGGGCTCCCACCCATTGTTTCACTCTCAACATCTTCTCATTAGCTCTAACCACCATCGTCAACTCGTTGGCCGTCGTTCGCTTCCCGACATCAACCCTCTGTACTTTGATCGTCATGATATCCAAATGTATATCGATCGGGAAGAAGCAGGCAGCGAGTCGAACGTCCAACATGAAATGAACACTGAACATTGGTCCAGGCTCTCCGTGTTGAGGCGAGAAGACACTTCGAAGCTTTTTGTCGAGTTCATGAGGCGAGAAGAACGAGGCGCGCATTTGTCCGTCCAGGACGAAGATGAGTCGAGCGGAGCTCCGATAGAACGGCAAATTGAACGTTTGAGCTCTCTCGTTGAAGAATTCGAACGCCTGATTATAAACTGCACGGATGGGTTGCTCACGAGAGATTTCCGTTTTATATTCACAGAAATCCTCGGCGATTTGATGTTTTTTATGCGTCAAATCGATTTGTGTTCGGTCGGGAAGTGTTGAAATCGATGGGAATGGATAGTTGATGGTGACATGGACCTGGAGGAGGCTCAGCTTTCGGAGACGTTCCTCTTCGGCTTCACGTTCCAGTCGCTTCCATTTTTCCTGGCAATCTTTGATGTGTTGGGGGAATTTGGAGCTGAGGATGAATCTTGCATTCCGTTTTGGATCGATCTGGAAATAACCTTTTTTAGAAGGGCAGTGGCGCTATTTTCAGCTCTTTTTTCTCTTCAAAAACTCATTTTTTCCCAAAAAAAAACCCCTATCAAAAGTGCATACCTTCCGATACATCAACATATAAGCATTCGTATTCGACTGATTCCATCCACTCGGATGACCGCCAAAACTCTTCTCAATATCAGCCGGCAACGCGAAATCAACACGAGTATCATTGAACACGTACCACTTATCCTGATCCATATTCTTAATATACGCGAAATAATGCCCTCCAGCTGCATTCCCAGAGTGAACCATCACCGAAAAGAGCTCATAGACATTATCCCCGTGGGTTTTGATGAGCGAGTCGACTGATTCATGATCAACGGGCTGGCCAATGGATACCTCCTCGTCGCTTCCATATCGATTCGGCGACTGGTTTCCTGGTGTGTAACGCTTCGGATTCGGTGATCCCAAATCGATATCGTCCTCCTCCTCCTTCTTCCCCTCTATTGGCTTTCCTGGCTTATCCTTCTTGTTAACGTACTCGTTGAGATCCAGAATATCCGGAAACGTCATCTTATCATTCAGCTTGATCCGGTGCATGGTATTGTAATCGAAATCGAATCGTTTCAATTGAATTGTTAAGAGATACGGGAATTGAGTGATTCGAAGACCCTTGTGAGCATCCTGTTTACTCTTACAATTCTCACACATGTATTGATTGGATCCGTCGAGAAGTTCTGGTTGGACGAACGCATTCAACGCCTCCTCGACACTCTTATAAGCGTGAATGGCTCCAAATGGCTTCACGGCTAACGGGAGATCCAGGAAGTAGTCCGTCTTGACACTTTCCCTTCCACACTGCAAACACGCCACGAAATCCTCCATACTTCCACGATACAAATCCTGGATGAGCTTCTCGTGCTTCGTCCCCTTCCACTTATGCTCCAGTGCGTCGAACATCAGGCGACAGAGCTCCTGAACGTCGTGCTGATCGTATGCCTCGTTGGATGTCCATCCGAAGCTCTGTGTGAGGTCCTTCGTCTCAAGTGAATCGTTTTCAGTGGTTTGGAGCAGGAGGAAGAGCTTCTGAAGTTGGCACGGGATACTCTGTTCCGCCTTCTTCTTCTGCTCTTTTGGATGGGCAACTTGTTGAGTGTATTCCCATTCGTACATTGCATTTCTGAATTCTGGAGTCATGTAGAGCGATTGGATCAGACTGTTGAGGTAGCATGTCATCGCCTGGAAAAGAATATTGGTTTATCGCGCCGTATTCGTGCCTATCTGTTCCGAGAAGGTTGAAAAATGAGTGATTTTTGAGTGAAATGAGTGAAAATTAGTGATTTTTCGGTTCAAAATCACTCATTTTCAATGAAAAATACACCAAATCGCAGCTTTTGACGCGCTCTATAAAGTTCTTCTTCTTAAAAACCCAAAAAATCCCTTAAAACCCGTTCTAGAGCCGAAAAAACACAGTTTTCAAGCTGAAAATCGCGTTTTTAAGCGGGAATTCAAAAAATTTTGTCAGAAATAGGTAAATTCAGCTTTAAATCGTGGTTTTCTGGGCTCCAAGCGGTGTTTTTTGCGGTTTTTTGAGGGTTTGAGGAAAGAGGTGTGTAAAGCGCTTAAAACCCGTTCTAGAGTCGAAAAAACAGCGATTTCAAGCTGAAAACCGTGTTTTTTGAGCGGGAATTCAAAAATTTTCGTTAAAAATAGGCAAACTTAGCTTGAAATCTTGGTTTTCTGGGTTCCAAACGGCGTGTTTTTGGAATTTGAGCGGTTTTTATAGAGTTTCAGAGGAATTAGGTGGGTAAAGCGCTTAAAACCCGTTCTGGAGCCGAAAAAACACCGATTTCAAGCTGAAATCGCCTTTTTTAAGCGGCAATTCAAATTTTTTAGTTAAAAATAGGCAGATTCAGCTTGAAATCGAAGTTTTCTTGGCTCCAAGCGGTGTTTTTTTTTGGATTTTGAGCGGTTTTTTGAGGGTTTTGAGGGGAATTAATCTCTGATTTGATATATTTTCCCATTAAAAGACGATACAGCTCGGCTAGAACCTCAAGCAGAGCGGCAGGACTCGGCACACCTAAACCCTAGTTTCATTATTTACCTGATTAACAAGCCCAACATATCGATGCTCATTCTCATCCAATGGAATCGCATACGCGTTGTGTGACGTGGTTGGAGCCGTCGACGAGCTCGGCAGAGCCAACTGCGCAGATCTTCCTGGACTAGTGTCCGGTGCCAAGGCGACCGCTTCCGATGACGTTCCCTGTTGCTGCTCGCCTCCTGGTAGACCGGTGCCGGTGAGACGAACGTGATTCGAGGTGGGTGGTGGGGCGTCTTCTTCGTGACTTTCAAGGTTTGAATCATCCACCCGTACCATTCTGGAATTTAGATGGGAAATGATGTGTTTTTCGTGGAAGAGGAAAAGAGGATGAGGGAGGACACTTGAGAAACGTAATGAAGATGTACTAGACAGGCACGCTACGGGGCCGCCTCTTCTTCCGGAAATTGTTCTATTACTTTTCTTTGGTGGGGCTCTTCCATTCTTTAGAAAAAGAGGGGAAATGGGTTGAAAAATGACGGAGAATGATCTTTTTTCGGTGAGAGTTAAACCACATGGATTAGACAGAAAGTGCTTTTTGGAAGGGGGTTTTGGGAGGAGAGGAAAGCGATTTTTGAAGAATGAAAAATGAAAAATGTCATGAGACCTGGTGACGTCATCACAAGGAACATTGCTAGTTTAGTGGGGAAATAGGTTTTTTCACGTGAAAAAAGCAGTTTTCCAGTTAATTTCAGCTAAAATAAAGGAATTTTGACAGTTTTTTTCAATGAAATCTGTGGATTTTTCAATGAAATTCATGGAAAAACAGCGGTTTTTAGTAAAAAAGACAATAAAGTGCAGCTTTTTGTGGCATTTTCTGTTGATTTTCAGCAATTTCAAGGCAAAATATGAGATTTTCGAGAAAAATTGACGGGAAATAGCCAGTTTTTGTTGATTTTTCAAGGAAAAACGACAAAAAAGCGATTTTCGCAAAGAAAACCGAGGCGAAACGAAGAAAAATGGAAAATTATGAATTTTCAGAGAAAAATTTCAGGGCAAAAAGGGGTTTTCGAAGCTCAAAAATCTGGGGTTTGAGCAAAAATCTGAGCATTTCAGCTTCAAATAATCTGAAAAATACGGGAAAAATAAGCGGAAAACACTGAAAAATTACCGGAAACCGGCCGTTTTCCCAAGAAATCACTAAAAAAAATCGAAAAATCTGATTTCCACCGGTTTTCCCCCTAAAAAATGGGCTTAAATTGCCATTTTTCTCGAAAAAATTCATTCAAAATCAAGGTTTTCCAGGAATTTTCAACGATATAATTATCTTCCGAAATCGCCTTTTTACTCGATTTTATCGATTTCCACTAAATTTTGCTTGAATTTCTTGATTTTAAATATTAATTTCACCAAAATTCGATGCATTTTGAGCCAAAAAAGCCCGTGAATCACTCAAAAAAACTCGATTTTTCTCTTTAGAAATTTCCAGGGCTTTTCCCCACTGAAATAGTGGTTTTAAACCAAAAAACCATGCAAAAATCATCGAAAAAGCACAAAAATCACGAAAAAATCAAAATTTTGAAATAATTAATGAAAAATTGAGGAAAGTGTGAGCGATAAGAAAACAAAAAAAAGTTCCCTCCCACGAGGGTAGATCATAACGAAGAGACGCAGAGAAACAACGGAGCATCGTTGCGTGTATTGTTTAGCCACTCTCATTTTTCATTCAATTTTTTCAAGATTTTTCCCAATATTGTGCAATTTTCTCGTTAAAAAATTTATTAAAACTTTATAAAATCACTCCAACTTCACTTTTTCCCATGAAGCCAACGAAAAACTCGTCAAAAAATACAGAAAATGAATACAACTGAAAAACGCGTTTGCCAACTGATAAATATGTGGAAAACGTTGATTTGTGGGCCCAAAAAGCTCCAAAATACATATTAAAAAGCCAATTGAGACGGAGATCACGGGAATTTTTCTAGAATTCAGGAAACAAGAGGAGACAATAAAATATGATAGAAAAAGGGCGAGGGCCATAGGGAAATTATCTTTTATACATAAACTGAATACACTGATATTCGAGATATTTAACATCCAAATCACCATTTCGGGATACTCATTTATCAATAAAATCGCTGGAATTGTCGCGAGAAGAATCGTTTTTTCGTGAACGTGGAATGAAAAGAGGAAGAATGAGAGAGCCGTTGTTGTCAGCGATAATTTAAAATTTTTCTCAGATGGTTGAAGGAAAAGAGCGATTAGTGATGGAATTGAGCAAAAGAGGACCAGCGCCGTACTGAAAAATGAGTTTAAAGAGGCTCCGCCCATTTCAGTGGCCACAAACCTCAAATAAATCTGCACATTTTGAATTGGCAATCGCTTCAAAATCACCGAAAAAGCGCACCAAAAACTGGCGACCTTATCCTCATAAAGACCTCGATTAAAGGGAAAAACTCGAATAAGGACGTCTTTGGCGGTGCCAGTGATTAAGAACGGCGACCAGATGAGGAGAAATGTGGCGATGACGATGACACCGATTCGGAGGATTTTAAGGAAGGATCCGATGAGTTGAGACTTGTTAATTGACCGGGAGAGGATGAAAATGAAGACGGGGAGGGCGTGATAGAGCTCCATTTGTTTGTAGTTGAGGGCGAGGACGAAGGAGATTGAGCCGAGGAGGGTGAAGTTGCGGGTGAGGAAGTAGAAGGTGGAGAGGAATAAGCCGAGTGAGATGCTGTTGTATCTGGAATTGCTGTTCTGCTTCACTGTATTTTTCATTCGAATTTGCCTTGAAAAAACTGAATTTTGCATCTCTTAAGCTTGGATTTCATTAGATTTCAATTCCTTTCAAAGCGTTGCGGTTGCGTCGCGGTCGCAATTTTCAAGTTGAATTTTCGATTTGGCAAAATTATCACTCCAAAATAATTTTTTGGTCTTTGAAAAATGAATTTTTATTCAAGATTCCATTTATTGTGTTCTAAAACTCGAATTTCAAGAAAGTTCAAGCAAAACCCTGAATTTTAAAGAACAATATAACAAATTCTAGACTAAAATGAAGCGAATTAATTTTAAAATACAATTTTATCAGTTTAAAGTGTTATTTTTCGGTAATTTTTCTGCAAAACCCTGAAATTTCCGAAAATTCATCTCAAAATTCGCGACCGCAACGCAGCCGCGACGCTCCTGGCGGCATTCGAAACCTAGCTTATTTTTCGATTTTCAACAGAAAAATGACGCAAAATTCTATTTTTCCCAGCCAATTTAGAGTTTCTCTCACTGAAAATGTCCATTATCAATAACGAGCAACACCGGGTACAGCACAGCGATCGCTTGAATCCCCGGCAACGACTTTTTCGAGGAGAAAATCGCAAGAAGTGGTGGAAGATAGAAGATGAAGAATGGAATAATTGCGGAGATTCTCATGAAAAGTTTGTGAGAAATTGATTCGAAACCACGCGAATCGAAGAGCTCCACCCATTTTTCGTTGATTTTGTGGGATCTGAATGAAAATTTTTTTTGAAAAATCGGTTTTTGCGGGTAAAAATGAGAAAAATGATGATTTTTGACATAAAAATAAGCTAAAAATACCATTTTTACCCCTAAAAACCAAAAAAAACATTTTCTTACACAATTCCCATCAAATAATGATGATAGGCGGTCAACGGTGGATAATCCAATCCCCAATACAACAAATCATTATTCGTTCCGTTGATATACCACTGCTCAATCGGCAAATTAAAAGTGATCTCCATCCAATGCCTCTGAGCCTCATAATCACCGAACATGGGCGGTTGCGACTCGCCGGAATGCGGATTCAAGGAGATGGCGATTTGGAAGCAGAGGAGAAGTGAAAGGGTGGCAAAAGTTGATAAATATGGGTTTGATGAAGTTGATAAATCGATAATTTTAGGTTTTTTGATGGGTTTTGATGGTGGTGGAGATGGTTTTAGGCGGACAAATGTTGGTTTTGTCATTTTTTTACCTGAAAATTTCAATTTTTATGGATTTTTTCAATTTTTAAACTTTAAAAAATTAATTTTCTCTCTATTTTTCAGAATTACTCGACAATTTCAACGAAGAAATACAGTAAACCACGGCCGCGAAAAAAAAATTTGCCAACACCGAAAACAATGCAAACGCGCTCCACCGAACGCTGACAAACATCCATTTTTCTCTTCGAAACTCCCCTTTTTTCTGGATTTTCTCGATTTTTTCTCAATTTTTTCATCATTTTTTTGATAAAATTCGATTTTTCTAGAGATGACCGATGCTGGGAATTGGTGTTTGATCGAGAGTGATCCAGGAGTCTTCACCGAAATGCTCCAAGGATTCGGAGCCGATGGACTGCAAGTCGAGGAGGTCTACTCACTCGATGACGATAAGGCTGTATTAAAGTAGGTTAAACTTCGAGAAAAAAATAAATTTATCGATTTTCCAGGCCGGTTTACGGACTCATCTTCCTATTCAAGTGGAGACAAGGAGATGAGGCGGCGGGAACGCCAAGCGCCGATCAAAGTATCTTCTTCGCTCAACAAGTGATCCAAAACGCGTGTGCCACCCAAGCCCTGATCAATTTGATCATGAATATCGAGGATAAGGACGTGAAAATCGGAAATCTTTTGAGCCAGTACAAGGAGTTCGCCGGTGACATGGATCCAGCGACTCGTGGGCTTTGCCTCTCGAACAGCGACGAAATTCGCACCGTTCACAACAGTTTCGCTCGTCAAACTCTCTTTGAGATGGTGGATTTGAAGGGTGGAGAGCCTGAGGACAACTATCACTTTGTGACCTATGTCCCGATCGCTGGGAAGGTTTATGAGCTCGATGGGCTTCGTGACGCACCTCTGGAAGTTGCTTCAGTTGAATCGGGAGCTGATTGGGTGGAGGCGGTTCGGCCAATCATCCAACAGCGAATGATGAAGTATAGTGTGGGAGAGATCACCTTCAATTTGATGGCTTTGGTGCCGAATCGTAAGCAAAAGTATCAAGAAATGCTGGAAAATTTGCAACAAGCCAATGAGAATAATGAGCTCGATGAGCAGATTGCCGATATTAATAAGGCTATTGAGGATGAGGATCGCAAAATGGCAACGTAATAATGACCTGATTTTTAGATTTTTTTAAACCCGTTTTTCTTCCAGATACCGCAAGGAAAACAACCGCCGTCGCCACAACTACGCTCCATTCATCGTCGAGCTGCTCAGACTTCTCGCCAGAGAGGGAAAACTCGTGCCGCTCGTCATGAAGGCTGAAGCCAACGCCAAGGAGCGAGCCAACAAGAAGAGCGCATCAAACTAATTCAATTTCGGAGTTATTCATTTAATTTATCGATCCAGATTTTATTTTATTTTTTCGGTCTTTTTTCAACTCGATTTTTAAGTAAACCCATGTACAATGCATCTTTTTTTCAGAAATAATTTGAATTTTTTTGTAAAATTGGTTTTGTAGCCTAGCAATCGTATTTTTGATTGGTTTTTAAGGGAAAATTTTATAAAATGAGGATTTCAGATGGAGGATGTGGATATGGAGAGTAATTTACCGCTCGTACAACTTCCACAAAGCGGCGAGAGAGGTAGGAATTCTGAAAAATTGAAAAAAAGTGAAAAATTCATTGAAAATGTTATTTTTAACTGAAAAAAAGTTATTTTTAGCCGAAAAATGTTATTTTCCGGCTTAGAAAGTGATTTTTTGTCCGAATATTGACATTTTTGAGTCAAAAAAACATATTTTTAGCTCAAAATGTGCATTTTTCGGCTTCAAAATCATATTTTCCGCTTTAAAATGGTGTTTTCTTGCTGAAAAACCAATTTTTCAGCTTAAAAATCTCAAATTTAAAATTTAAAACGCCTTTCCAAATACAAGAATTCTTCAGCTTAAAAATGACCTTTTCCTCTAAAAATGAGCGTTTTCGGGCTGAAAAATGGCTTAAAAACTACTTTTTTAGCTTGAAAAACGCTATTTTTAATATATTTTAAACCTTAAAATTGGGTTTTTTTGGCTTGAAAATCCTATTTTCAGTCGAATTATCCGCTTTTTCAGCTTAATAATAGGTTTTTCTGGCTCAAAAATTAATGTTTCGATCTCAAAGGCTCTCCTGCGCCAAATTGACCATTTCTAGGCCCAAAAACCTCTTTTTCTAGTTGGAAAACCTATTTTTACCTTGAAAATGGACTTTTCCAGCTTAAAAACCCCTTTTCACTCTGAAAAAATGAGTTTTCATCCCAAAAAACTTCATTTGCAGCTCAGAAACCAACCTTTCCCTTTAAAAAAGCTGAAAACCGCCCTAATCCTCTCTAGTTTTTCAGTAAACGTTCCACTGGTCCAATCTCGAAGTGACGATCAACGACTCGTGACAAGCGCCCGTCAAACCGACAAAATCGATGCGGATGATCTGGTCGCCCTGGCTAATCAGCTAAGCAGTGCTCGTCAACTCGTCAAGGGAAGGGCTTGTGATCGCCTGAAACAAATCGCCGATCAAATGGAACAATTGCATATGGCGGCGAGAGCGGTGTTGGAGGATGCTCAACGAGACGAGGAGCTTCATCAAGTACCGTGTAACATGCAAAAACAACCGGGACGGATCTATCATCTGTATCAGAAGCAAGGATCCATGGAGAAGTATTTCTCAATGTTGGCACCGAATGAATGGGGATATCAGGAGAAGAAGGAGGAGTATTTGGGATCGTATCGATTGGAATATGATCGGAGTTGGACGCCGGTTGGAGAAATGGAGAGGAAGGATGAGGAGGTGGCCAGGCTTCAGCAGATTCTTCAGAGAGGACCCGGAAGACTCACTTGGGGATCTTGATTCAATTTTTTCTTCTTTTTTGGGTTTATTTTTTTGTTTTTTTCAATCAAAATCGCTTAGTTTTTTTGTTCACAAAGAGTATTTTTCCTTCTAACCGGGTATTTATCTTCTATTCATGTGCCCTATTAAAAAATTGTGATTTTTTCCGTTTTTTCGGTTTTTTATTGGTTCTCGAAGCCATTTTCGTATTTTTCATGTTTTTTTTCTATTTTCATATCAATTTCTCATAGAAAAAATCTAAAATTCAGAAAAAATGCGCGAAACGCCGCCGACAACGGTGATTTTGGACAATGGTGGACATAATATCAAGATTGGAAAGATGGAAATGGATGAGCCGAAGTATGTTTAATTTTTCCACAAAAAAAAATGAAAAAATCTGGATTTTTAGCTTAAAATCGACTTTTTTGAGCTGAAAAATGAGTTTTTCCCGGTGAAATTCATATTTTTAAGTTAAATAATTGATTTTTCAGCTGAAAATGGGCATTTTTAACCAAAAATTAGCTTTTTTCTAGCTATAAATCCATTTTTCCGAAAAAGATATTTTCAAGCTGAAAAAGTCATTTTTGGTCTATTTTTAAGCATTTTTTGTGGAAAATCCGCTTTTTCGAGCTAAAAATCTTGTTTTTCCATCGAAATTTTAATATTTTAGCTTCAAAAGGGCCTTTCTTCAGGCGAAAATTTCATTTTCAGCCTATTTCCAATTCAAAAATTTATTTCTCTTGCTAAAAATCTCCTTTTTCATAAAAAATATCATTTTTAAACCTCAAAAAAAAAATTATTTTTCCCTATAAAAATCCCCAAAAATGACTATTTTCAGACTAATCCCGAACAGTATCGTCAAGGCGAAACACGAGAAAAAGCGGGTATTCGTCGGCCACGAACAAGACGATTGTACCGAGAAATTCTCGCTTTTCTACGTCCGCCCAATCGAAAGAGGATACGTTGTGAATTGGGATACTCAACAACAAATCTGGGAGAAATCTTTCGATTTTATGGATATTGAACCGTCGACGTCACGAATCGCCTACACGGACAATAATTATCTGATCCCGGCACTTCCCGACGTCTCGAATGAGATATTTTTTGAATATTTCGGATTTAAGGAAGTCCACAAAGCATCCGCTTCCACATTCGTCGCAGAACACTCGAATCAGATTCAGAAACGGAAATGTGTTTGTGTAGTGGATTCTGGATTCTCGTGGACGACGGTATCCTCGTTTGTAGACGGAATTTTGATTCAGGAGAGTGTGATTCGAATTGATGTTGGTGGAAAAGCGTTGACGAATAAGCTGAAAGATTGGATATCGTATCGACAGTTGAATGTCAGCGAAGAGACGCATGTGATCAATGAATGCAAAGAGGATTTGTGTTTTGTGACGATGGATTTTGATAGGAGTATGAAGGAAGCGAAGTAAGGATTTTATCGTGCCGAATGTGTGTCGTTTTTCGGTTTTTATAGCTATTTTTAGGTAAAAACATCTAATTTGCCATAAAAATCATGTGAAACATTTAAAAATCCGAAAAAAGTTGAAAAACTACCTTTTTTTGGTTAGAAAAGTCCGAAAATGTGTTTTTTTTTTACTTTTAAAATGATTTTTACAGCTATTTTTAGCGTTTTCTTAACAAAAAACCTCTAATTTCCCATAAAAATCTTGAGAAATCTATTAAAAACCCGAAAAAAATTTTAAAACACCCTAGTTTTGGTTAGAAAAGTTCGAAAATGAGGTTTTTTTAAATTTAAATTTTTTTTTGGGTTTTTATAGCTAATTTAGGGTTTTCTAAGCAAAAAACCTCTAATTTACTATAAAAATTATCGAAAATAGATTATTTATACCTAATTCTAAATAAAAACCTCTAATTTCCTATAATAATCATGTGAAATCTATTAAAAACCCGAAAAAAGTTGAAAAACTACCTATTTTTGGTTAGAAAATCCCGAAAATGTCCCGTTTTTGGACTTTTAAAGTGATTTTTATCGCTACTTTTAGGATTTTCTTAACAAAAAAACCTCTAGTTTACTATAAAAATTATCAAAAATAAATTTTTATAGCGAATTTTCGCAAAAAACCTCGAATTCACTATAAAAAATCATTTGAAATCTATTAAAGGAGGCCAGACATCTCAAAAAGTTGGGGACTGGTTTGGGGACTGCATGCATTTTGTCGTAAGATTGTGCGCATTGTGCCCACAATTTCACGACATTTTCGTTTCTTTTTGATTTTGCTGTAAAAAAGAAACTGAATTGATAAGAATTTTACTAAAAAATAATACTTAAAATTGGGTGAACCCATCACAAAAATATTTCGGTTAATGGAAAGCTATCGGCGTTTTCCGATCGATTCATTTCAATTTTAATGTGAAATACAGTAATTAACGTTCTTTAATTTCAACATGTAACTTCGCCGTTTCAAAACAAAATCAAACAAACAAAATTTGAGAATATTAGACATTTGTTCCCTCAAATACTCCCTTTTTACTGTTTTTCGAAATTTGGTTTGCTAAGCTCGCAGTCGAAAAACATGAAGTTTGACGTTATGAGGCGGTCAATGTAAAAATCGAAAGAATATATTTATCGAGTATGTAATAGAGACCATTTTTAATACTCGGATATTTTGTTTATTTCATTTTAATTCGATTTCGCGAATTTACATGTCAAAATAGCGAAAAGTACGCAAATTCGGTGACAACGATTGGCGGTAATTCAAATTTAGTTTTTCGCTATGTTCTCGGAACGGCTCTAAAAACGTTTTTAACAGTCAGAATACTTCACGAATGTGTTTCCGAAGTGGTGAATGTTATTCCTAGTGAATATCAAGTATTAAAAAATTTTGATGTCCGGCCTCCTTTAAGAGTTCGAGAAAAGTTGAAAAAACACCTATTTTTGATTTTCACACAAAAACCCGAAAAAAATTGAAAGAACTGCCGTTTTGGTTTCAAAAAGTCCGAAAATGTGTCGTTTTTGAAGCTTTTCAATGATTGTATAGCTATTTTTAAAGTTTTCTAAGCAAAAAACCTCTAATTTACTATAAGAATGAATTTTTATATCGAATTTCAAGAGAAACCCCTCAATTTGCCATTAAAAAATCATCCAAAATCAATTAAAAAACAGAAAAATTGTTAATTTTCGCTCCAATCTCATTAATTTGCAGAAAACGATTCGGAGAGAACACAATCGACAAGAGATACATGATGCCAGATTTCCAATCATCATTCCGTGGAACTGTCAAAGAGATGAATGAGCCACCATCGGATACTCCATCGATTGTTCTGGGTGTTGAGAGATTCGCAGTTCCGGAGATCCTCTTTAATCCATCGGATATCGATATTGATCAATGTGGAGTGGCTGAAGCGGTTATCGAGAGTATCTCTTCGTGTCCAGAGCCTCTAAGAGCTGCTCTCGCAGAGAATATCATTGTGATTGGTGGATCCTCTTGTTTCCCGGGATTCCGTGAACGACTTCAACAAGATGTTCGATCAATGCTACCGACGGAATTCGGATGCCGTGTGGCGGATGATGTCGAGAATCCGGAGACTCACGCGTGGAAGTGTGCCAAAAACGTGCTGGAGAAGGGGAAGGTGGCATGGATTGAGAGGAAGGAATGGGATGAGAGAGGAGAATCTTTGGAATATTCGAAGTTCTTTCGGACTACGGTATCGTCGGAGCAGGTGAAAGAGACGAGGAATTTCGAGGAGAAGAAGGAGGAGATGAAGGAGGAAGACGAGTTTTGAAACGGTTTTTGTAGACATTTTGTTGAATAAAATTTACTAACTTTTTTGATTTTTTTTTGAATGGATTTTTGTTGTTGAATATGGTTTTTGGAGCCAGTTTTTATCTTTTTTTTTTGTTTTTTTTTTTCAGATTTTTTAATGTTCTTTCTCGATTGAGAACTTCTTTTCTATTGGAAAAATGGGACATTTAAGAGAAAATTCATAAAAAACCAAATTTTTCGACATTTTTTCACCAAATTTTCGCTAATTTTTTATAGATTTTCCAGGAAAAATGTGAGCCCAAATTTCTCTGAAATATAATTTTTTGGAAAAGAAAAATCTGAAAAATATGCTTTTTTTTCCAGAAAAAACGGTATTTTTGGACCTTTTTTCATCGAATTTTCGTCAATTTTTATGGGTTTTCGAGGAAAAATTTGAATTTTTATCTACAAAAATTTTTCTGAAATTCGTTCTTTTTCGAAAAAGAGATCTGAAAAATCAGTTTTTTTTCCACAAAAATATCATTTTTGACCAATTTTTTCGAAATTTTAGTCAATTTTTAATAGATTTTCGAGAAAGGATTGAATTTTTATCAGCAATTTTTTCTCTGAATAGCATTATTTTTTCGGAAAAGAAATCTGAAAAATATGGTTTTTTTCCAGAAAAAAGGATTTTTTTTTTTGACTTTTTTCATCGAGTTTTCGTTATTTTTAAAGATTTTCAAGGTAAAAAGTGAGTTTTTATCAGCAAATTTTTCTCTGAAATTCATCACTTTTACGAAAAAAACAACCAGAAAAACGGTATTTTTGGACCTTTTCCCACAGATTTTTAAATGGATTTTCATTAAAAAATATACTTTTTATGATTAAAAAAGAAGAGCTTTTCCCACGAAAAATCCCGCTGTTCTGGACTTTTTAACCGAAAAATCCCGATTTTTCCACTTAAAAAGCTCGAAATCACCACTTTTCCCTTCCCAAAACCTCTCCAATCCCAATTTTCCTTCTCCAGATGTCAGCGGGACCAATAGTGGAACGAAACCAGGACGCCACAATCTATGTGGGCGGTCTCGACGAAAAGGTCTCCGAAGCGATTCTATGGGAATTGATGGTTCAGGCGGGTCCAGTAGTCAGTGTGAACATGCCAAAGGATCGAGTCACCGCCAATCATCAAGGATTCGGATTCGTGGAATTCATGGGGGAGGAGGACGCGGATTATGCGATCAAAGTTCTGAATATGATCAAATTGTACGGGAAACCGATTAAGGTAAGGGGGCACGAAACGGCACGGATAGCTAAGAAAAGTGGAATTGCAGGTGAATAAGGCATCGGCACACGAGAAAAACATGGATGTCGGTGCGAATATCTTCGTCGGAAATCTGGATCCAGAAGTCGACGAGAAACTCCTCTATGACACGTTCAGCGCGTTCGGTGTCATCCTTCAAGTGCCCAAAATCATGCGTGACGTGGATTCGGGTACTTCCAAGGGATTCGCCTTCATAAATTTCGCCTCATTCGAAGCATCGGATACCGCCTTGGAAGCGATGAACGGACAATTTCTCTGTAATCGCGCGATTACCGTATCCTACGCGTTCAAACGAGATTCAAAAGGAGAGCGGCATGGAACGGCGGCGGAACGAATGCTCGCCGCACAGAACCCATTATTCCCCAAAGATCGACCGCATCAAGTCTTCTCGGATGTCCCTCTGGGCGTCCCAGCCAACACACCACTCGCCATCCCCGGTGTCCATGCGGCTATCGCGGCTCACGCCACGGGACGACCCGGATATCAGCCACCGCCGTTGATGGGAATGAATCCGGGAGGATATCAGGGACAGTATCCACCGGTGCCACCACCGCCACCAAGTGTCACACCGATGCCGCCGCCGATGCCACCGACGCCCGGAATGACGCCACGGCCACCGCCACCACCATCGGCCGGAGGGATGTGGCCTCCACCACCGCCGCCGCCAGGAAGAACGCCTGGAATGCCGCCACCACCGCCACCGTCGAGATTCGGACCGCCGATGGGTGGAATGCCGCCGCCACCGCCGCCGGGGATGAGGTAGGTGCCACTTTGATAGGGGGAGGAGCTCGAGAGAGGGATGGACATTATTTTAAGGGTAGTGCCTCTATTATAAGGGCAGGCGACATTTGGGAGGTTCCTCTAATTGAAGGGCATATGGATTAAGGTCAATTGGGGGTACCTTCAATATAAGATCACCTAGAACCTCTTATATAAGGGCTCAAAAATGTCCTTTAATTGAAGGGCATCTAGAATTTATTCTATTAAAGGGACAGACGGGCTAAAGTAGTTTTGAGCTACCTCTAATTGAAGGGCAGTAGACCATTTGGGAGCACCTTTATTAAAAGAGCATCTAGAATTCTCTCTATTAGAATGGCAGTTTTTGATTTTGAGGTACCTCTAATTGAAGGGAATCTAGAACTTACTCTATTAGAAAGGCAAATGACGATTTGGAGGTACCTCTAATTGAAGGGCATTTTTTAAACCATTCCTTGGCCATGACCGAAATCTTGTTCTCTTGAAATAGGGGGACTCATGACCGAGTTTTAGCCTTTTTCGAATTATAGGCCACATTTCAAATTAACAAAACCCCTTTATTTTCCAGATACCCAGGAATGCCACCACCACCGCCACGCTATCCATCAACCGGACCCGGAATGTATCCACCACCGCCGCCAAGTCGTCCACCGGCACCACCATCTGGACACGGTGGAATGATTCCGCCACCACCGCCACCATCTTAATTTTTCATTTTTTATTATTATTTCGATATTTTACCAAAAAAGGTTTTCTCTGAAACGATTCTCAACAATTTTTTTTTTGATTTTTGAATGTGTTGACTTTTAACTTATTCTGTTTTATTACTTTTTCTTGATACAATAAATGTTATTCAATTGAAAGAGGTTTTTTGAAAGGAATTTTAGGGGGAAATTGAGAAAAAGAGGGATTTCAACAAAGAGAAGGAGACGCAGACGGTTAGACGCTTTTCCTTCTCTGCGTCTGTCTCGGCGCGCAACTTCAAACGCTCATATCTCGCTTCTGGTTAGTGATATCAAAAAGTTGTCAACTAATGAAATATAGCCCTCAGTAAGCTGAACATTTTATTAGTTGACAACTTTTTGATAGCTTTCACGGGAACCGAGATACACGCATTCGAAAAGTAGGCACTCTTGTTTCTCTCTTTATCTAGCCTAACTTTGAAGCCTTGTATCTCGGCTATTTTAAGAGCTATCAAAAAGTTGTCAATTAATGAAATGTTTAGCATTTCAAGTGGAACATTTCATTAGTTGACAACTTTTTGATAGCTTTCACGGGAACTGAGTTATGAACCTTTGAAACGAATACCTATGGCGGGGCTTCAGATGACTGTAACTCGATTTAGACTCGATGAATCTTTCTAAAAATTTTACTCCACATGTATGAGATACTATAGATTCAGAATATTAAATCAGTTTTTAGGAATTTTCTTTTAGTTTTCTCAAAAAAAAAACGAGGAAATCTGTAAAATTTTTTATTATATAACTTTATTATACACGTCTCAATTATTCTCAGTCTTCTCCCATATGTAAACCGATAAAGTAGCAGCATTGGGCATTTTTTTGCTTCTCTGAAACTGCTCATAATCGTCGATATGCTCCAATTCCTTTTCTCTTCTCATATTCCACCAATTAGTCCAATCAATTGTAGCCATTTTTCCAATGGGACCATCAATATCAATTCCTCCAAATATCGAATAAGATTCGTTGTTTATTCTGGAAAAATTGTTGATGAAGCAATTGCGCTCTATTGATAACTTACTTAAATTCCCGTTTAACACTTCTTGGATCTTGATAATTGAATTTTTGAAACCTTCCGAGAGTTTCCCTCAGATACAATCTTCTTCCTTTACGTTTATCCATTTTGAAATATGCTCTTTTCAAATTTGAATTCGTTCCCCTTATTATCCAACAATGAAGGAACCAATCAATATTATTTTTATCGAAATCATTGAAAACTAATTCTTCACAATTAAGTTGATTCCATCTTTCATATTTTCGCCTTTCAAAACGTGGTAGAATGACTTTTCGAGGCCAAGAAATTCCGATTGGCAGTTGATATTCTTGTGGATGAACTATGTCCAAATTAAGACAATCGACTTGTTTTTGAAACATTTCAAAAAATAAATTTGCCAAATCTTCTCCTTCAATTTTAAGATTTAATTTCCCAATTTTTCGTGGACACTCCATTAGCCATTTGATATAACCAAGCAGATCGACTTGTTCCATTTCTTTCAAATCTAGGTTAACATCTATGATGTGAACCTTGAAAACATCCATAATATGTCCCACAACGATCAGCTTTTCTTGAGCAGAATTATTCGGATAAAAAGTCTCAGAAATCGTATCATCTTTACAGTAATTGATAGTTTCACTTTGAAACCAAATCATGTTCCGTGGGTAAGGTTTATAAGGCACATAATCGATGAATATATATGAAACGTTCCAGATAGTAATTTTATCCGCTGCTTTGCTCATCGATGTTGCGATTCTCTTGGTTCTTTTGGAGTTTAATGAGAAGTTTGATCTGAAATTAAAGAATAATTCTAGAGGTCATAACTCAATTGCTTTTAGAGCTATTAAAAAAAATTAGACGCAGACGGTTTTTCTTCCTTTGCGTCTCTAGGATGGCGCCCAACTTCAAACGCCTATATCTCGCTTGCGGTTAGAGATATCAAAAAGGTGTCAATTAACGAAATGTAGCCCTTAACAAGCTCTATATTTCATTTGTTAACAACTTTTTGATAGCTCCTAAACTAGCTGAGATACAAGCCTTCAAAGTTAGGCTAGATAAAGAGAGCGCAGAGAAACAGGAGTGCCTACTTTTCGGATGCGTGTATCTCGGTTCCCTTTAGAGCTATTAAAAAATTGTCAACTAATGAAATGTAGCTCTTAACTAGGGCTATATTTTGTTAGTTGGTACTTTTTTGATATCTCTAACTGCAAGCGAGATATAGGCGTTTAAAATGCGTAGACGCAGATTTTTTCTCTGCGTCTCTAGCCCAACTTTAAATACTCATAACTCGCTTCCTGTTAATCTTATCAAAAAGTTGTCAACTAACAAAATGTGTAGAATTTTAAGTTCTACATTTTCTTAGTTGCCACTTTTTTGGTAGCTCTAATGGGAAGTGAGATATCCATCCTTGAACTTTGTTCTCATAGTTCATTCACATTTCAAACTGATTCCATTGGTCAGCAACTTCGCGAAGAGCAAAGTAAGGTAAATTCAGAAGAAATAATGTCATTGAAAAGGGAATATGAACAGTAGATATGAAGAGGATGATTTGAGAGCCAAATGAGGATAGAGGACAGCTGTCACCTGCATTACTCTAATTAGTAGGTGTATTGGGAAGCCTTAGTTCAGTTAAGCTCCCTTCCATTGTTCCCAGACTTAAATGAGAAGAGATTGAGGTTGAGAGAGACGCACAGAAAGCTAGAGTACTCTAACTGTCTGCGCTCTCTCCCCCTCCCCTTCTCCCGCGCTTTTCCAGGGGTACCTAACTTCAAGCGCTCATATCTCGCTTAGTTTTAGAGATATAAAAAAGTAGTTAACTAATGAAATACATAGAATTTCAAGCTCTACAATTCATTAGTTGACCACTTTTTGATATTTCTCATGGTAAACGAGATATACCTTGTAGAACCACATAATAGAGCTTCAATGATTTTGCAGACCTCTCTAACATCAATCACGATTCCCCATAGTCTCAATATCTTCATTTATCATTTTCTACTGTTGCGAAAAAATGGCGCCGGCGGAGGGAGGTGAACTAGTAATCTCAAGTTGTTTTCGTCGAAAATGTTCCGATATGACCATGAGATCGGGCGACGTCACCGGATCACATCTTAAAGTGCAAATTGAGGTTGGAATTTTGTTTTGTTGTCAAGATGGGGAGTGTGTGGTAAACAACTCAAGGCCTCAGATTTGGAAGAGTTCAGATTTGGAAAAGAAGAAGCTCTGGATATTTACATGTTTTCTTAGAAACGATATATCTCAATTCCTAATGGAGATACAAAGAAGTGGTCAACTAATAAAATGTAGAGCGTGTTATAGGCTACATTTTATTAGTTAAACGTTTTTTGATAGCTTTTAAGGGAAGCGAGTTATGAGCGTTTGAAGTGGCGCACCCCTCAAAAGAGAGTGCGGCAGCCCCTGCCCCTGTCAGCGTCTCCCTCCCTGGGCGCGCCACTTCAAGAGCCTATATCTCGGCTCTCGTTAAACCTATCAAAAAACTTTCAACTAATGAAATGTGCAAAATTTTAAGCTCTACAAATTGCTAGTTGACCGTTTTTCGATGTCTCCACTCTGAATCAAGTTACACCCTTTCTAGTTTCATGCCCAACTTAAACTGCAACAAAAATCATCACCTTGTTTATATTCGAACAGTTCCGCGTCGCGCCAAGAACCTATGTGCCTCCCCGCCGTGTCAAGACAACCTCCGTGACAAAAAAGAGAGCGGTTCAGCCATTTCAAGGTTAAACGAATTAGATCGCAATCGGGAGGGAGGGGGGCGAATGCCATTCATATAATGTTTAAAACCGGCGAATTTTATAATAAACAGGTCATTATTTCTTATATCTTTTCGACTGCTACTACTAAGTAATGTGGGACTTTTATCCTGATGATGAGTATTTGGAGTCGATTAAAGGGATGACGAATTGGGTGGATTTGCCGGATAAAGCCAAGGAGTACTGTATTCAAGAGATGACAATGCAGACTAGGTGAAGATTACGGTAGTTTTTGATTTTAGGGGGAGGGAGTTGTGAGCGCCTGGAGCGCCTAAGAGGTCGAGAGGGAGGGCGCAGACAGTTAGAGAATCTAGCCCTCTCTGCGTCTCTTTATCTAGGCACGCAACTTCAAAAGCTCATATCTCCGCTCTCGTTAGAGCTATCAAAAAACTTTCAACTAATGAAGTGTTTAGCTTATTGAGAGCTATATTTCATTAGTTGATAACTTTTTGATAACTCCTACGGGAAGCGAGTTATGAGCGCTCGAAGTTAGAAAAGAGAAGTCTCCCGTCACTCTATTTGGGCGCGTAAATTCAAAAGCCTATATCTCGGTTCTCGTTAGAGCTATTAAAAAACTTTCAACTAATGAAATATGTAGCTTAATAAAAGCTATATTTCGTTAGTTGAATATTTTTTGATAGCTTCAAGGAGAACCGAGATAAAAGCGCTCGAAGTTAGGAAAGATGGCGCCGACAGTCTCCCGTCACTCTATTTGGTCGCGCAACTTCAAAAGCTTATATCTCCGCTCTCGTTAGAGCTATCAAAAAATTTTAAACTGATGAAATATTAAGCTTATCAAGAGCTATATTTTACTAGTTGACAACTTTTTGATAGCTTTTACGAGAAGCGAATTATAAGCGCTTGAACTAGCTGCCAAGGATTACTGTACTCTTTTAGATGGAACCTGCGCCAAACCTGCAAAGCCGACCGGAAGCTCGTAAACACTGTAAAACTCTTCGCGGAGACAATCGAACTCCATAATGACTTTATTTTCGTTATAATTGAAAACAAGCATTTCATGATCAATTATAAGTACGATCGTATGAAATGGCTACCATTTCTTACCTATATGCTCTCTGTTATGGTCATCGGAGAAATGAAAATTCATCCGGATTCCGAAAAATGGTTCAAGACCCTTATGAAACAACTTCCCGGTGGTCAAGGGGCTCTGCAAATCGGGACAATCTCAAAGTTCGATGAGAAGAAACCACTGACAGAGAGGTTGCATCAGGGATGGAGACGGCTTATGAGATGCGCAGTGAGTTGACCTAATTCAATGAAAATTATTGTTTTTATTTGTTTTTTAAGAGAGAAAATTTAAATCAGTTGCTTCATGTCTACTGGAAGAAATGGGCCCCAATTGAAGCTACTTTGTCGGTGAGTTTGAAGATATCGCGATCTACTAATTTTGTGAGCTAACTTTAAACGACTGTATCTCGCTTGCGGTTAGAGATAGCAAAAAGGTGGCAACTAATGAAATGTGAAGCTTGTCAAGGGCTACATTTCATTAGTTAACAACTTTTTGATAGCTCTTACCGTTCTCGAGATATAAGCAGAACAGGGAAACAGAGAGAAGCGCGCCTTCCTCTCCGGCTCTCTGGAAGCGCGCATTTTCAAACGCCTTTATCTCTCTAGCGGGTAGAGCAATGAAAAAAGTGTCAACTAATGAAATGTAGCCCTTATTAAGAGCAACATTTCATTAGTTGACCATTTTTCTCTAGCTCTTCTAGGAACTGAGTTATAAGCCCTAGAACTTTGTTACCAAAATAAACGGTCCCCCTGTAATCCTTTAAAATTCAAAAATTTCAGTTTTGGATGTTCAGTAAGAATGCGACTCTTGGTAGCGAGTTACTTGTCTATGATCCATATATGAAATCGTTGGAGGAGTTGATCTGGAGCCATTTAGGCAGACATGGGTAGGTACTATGCCGAAAACGTGTCGGGCTTTAACTTTCTTTGGATTGAAGGGTTTTAGGCGAGCTAGGGGTGAAAATGATAGCTTTTAACAAGCTCTAGACAACGGATTAGCTGACAAATGATTTACATTAGTCTAGACCGAGTTGTATAGGGCTTGAAATATAAACAACTTTTCGGGTGGTGTGTTTTAAGCCTTGTAACTTTGGTGGGACAGTACCAATATCGTTCTAAGATAGTCCATTGTGTAGAGCTCGTCAAAAGCTATCATTTTCATTTTTTGATCGTCTAAAAATTTTGAGTTTAAGGGGAGTTATAGTCCGGCCCGTTTTCGGCCCACTTCGCACACTTCCGGCACATATAAACTTCCAGATTCCGCGAATGCTACGAAGAAGGCCTAATCGGCACCAAATACGGTGACCGTATCATCTACGTCTACAAATTCCTTGGTTCCAAATGGTACCACTGCGTCCTCCTCCCCATCGAATCCGACGACTACGAGAATACCGAAGGATGGACCGACTGCAAATTTTTCAATTATAAAGATCGTCTGAGTTTTAAATGGAATTAAAAAGGAATATGGATACATATTTTTGGAAAAGGGATTATTTTTCGGTGTGGAATAAATAAATGTGTTTTGACTATTTATCACTGATCCATATCCGCCGGACTGGTTCTTGCGTCACTCGACGATATGTTGCGTGTGTGTTTATGTGAGTGTGACCATGGCTTTTGCGCTGATAGAAGACGTTGTTTTCAAGACTTTTTTGATTTTGATTAATCGAATTTGGGTTTTTCTTGTCATTGGAGAGGATTTTTAAGATAAAAAAAATGGAATTTCAACGGGTTTATCTCAGTTCCCGTTAGAGATATCAAAAAACTGTCAACTAATGAAATGTAGCCCTTAACAAGCTTATTATTTTGTTAGTTGAAAGTTTTTTGATAGCTATGACGAGAAGCGAGATACAGGAGTTTCCAAGAGACACAGAGATAGCGAGCGTCTCGTTGTCTGCGCTTCACTCAATTTAAATTAGCCATATCTCGCTTCCTATTAGAGCTATCAAAAAATTTTCAACTAATGAAATGTAGCCCTTAAAAAACTGTATATTTTGTTAGTTGACAACTTTTCGATATCTCGTACAGGAAGCGAGATCCAAGCCTTCAAAGCTGGGCACCCGGAAAAAGGGACACAGCGAAGTAACTTTGCTCGGTCCTATCTCGCTTATCTTCAGAGATATCAAAAAGCTGTCAACTAATAAAATGTAGTTCTTAACAAACTGCGTATTTCTTTAGTTGACACTTTTTCTCTATCTCTCTTGCTAACCGAGATACGCGCTCTGAAAACTTATTGCTTGCTGCAACTTCAATTTCTTGTATCTCGCTTATCTTAAGAGATATCAAAAAGCTGTCAACTAATAAAATGTAGCTTATAACAAACTGCATATTTTCTTAGTTGACACCTAACCCCTATCTCCAAGGACAACTACAGTATGACCATCTGAAATCCGCTAGCAACAAAGATCTCCTTATTAGTCTTGATGCCCAGATTACGCAAGACATTCCTGATGATCGACCTACAATCAGTAGATTCCAACTGGCTTTTCCTTCCTATTTTTTCATGTCCATCGTAACATTCGAACACCCGATTTTTATAGGCAGACAAAAAAGGCGATGATGTCTCTCTTCTTGTCGACCAGATTTAGAGACAGAGAGAAAATGAGGGAGAGTGTGTTTCTAGATTGAATGGCAAAAAGAAGAGATTGTGGGCATGGATAAGGGACAAGAAGATGCGGGTGTTTCATTTTTGAATCGGTAGCAGAAAAAAGAATTGGTGTTAGATTTCATTTTTTACCTTTTATAGAAGGGCACTTTTTTATCATTTGAAAAAAAGTTTAGTTAGAAGTTAGGGGTTACTGTACTAAACTTTTTTCCTTTTTTTCTAGATAATGAATTACGGATGTTTATTGACCTTACGAGATACTAGCGTTTGAAGTGGCGCGCCGAAAAAAGACTAGCGGAGAAGGGGTGAGGATTAGTGCTGCTTCAAACACACATAACTCGCTTCCCATTAACTCTATGAAAAAGTTGTCAACTAACAAAATATAGTCCTTATTATGAGATAAACGCCTTTGAAGTGGCGCCCCGGAAAGTAACCCGCGGAGGAGCGAAATTAAAGGCGCAGCTCCAAGCGCTCATAACTCGCTTCCCATTAACTCTACAAAAAAGTTGTCAACTAACAAAACATTGCCCTTGTTATAGGAAATATTTCATTAGTTGATTACTTTTTGATAGCTATTACGGGAAGCGAGATATAGGCGGTTTAAGTTACGTGCCGTAAAGATAGGAGCGAAGGGGCGCCGGGAAAGGCGCGGCTTCAAGCGCTCGTAATTCGGCTCCTAATAATCCTATCAAAAAGTGATTAACAAACAAAACATTGCCCTTGTTATGTGACATATTTCATTAGTTGACATCTTTTTGTCAACTCTTACAGTTTCGGAGATATAAGCGTTCGAAGTTGCGCACCAAAAAGAGAAACTGGGCTAGGGAGAAGGCTTCACACGCATATAACTCGCTTCCCGTTAACTGTATCAAAAAGTTGCTAACTAACAAAATGTTGTCCTTGTCATGAACAATATTTCATTAATTGATTACTTTTTGATAACTATTACGGGAAGCGAGATATGAGCGTTTGAAGTGGCGCCCCAAAAAAGAGTGGAGCGCCAGAAACGGCGCGACTTCAAACGCTCATAACTCGCTTCCCGTTAATCTTATCAAAAAGTCGTCAACTAACAAATTGTAGCCCTTATTATTATTAACATTTCATTAACTGACACTTTTCTATTATCTCTAAAATCAACCAAGATACACCCACTCAAACATTCCAAATCCTTCCTTCTCCATTTATAGCTTCAATTTCCACCAAAAGTCCTCAAATTTCTGATTTCCTGCGGTCTAAAAAGTCTACAAAATCATTTTTTCTTTTACGATCAACCAAACTAAACCCACAGCTTCATTAATTTTATCACCTCTTCCTCACCCTGTGTTTTGATGTGTACCTATCCTCCTCCCAACCTGTTCATTTTTCGTATTGCGCAATGAAAATGCTGCTTTTCCCTTAGAAGCCTGCCACACAAAAGGCTTAGCCAAGGTCGTATCTGTTTCTCCTCCTCTTCTTTTCTTTCTCCCAAAGAAACATATTTGTGTTATTTGTCTGGATAAGGGAGGAGGATGCCATCAATAATGGCATATAGACTGGTTTCTAACTTTTCTTCGTTTTTCATTATTGCCTTTTTGGTATTAGTGATCCTTTTGCCTTATATTTGGGCTAGAAATTTCTTTTTATTTTTTTTGGGTTCATTATGAAAATGTTTTGAAAACCTATTTTTTACCATCCTCCCTCCTCATTACCTTGCGCCCCTTGACTTGGTGATGCCTCCATGGCTCAACTGGTAGCGCGCTTGCTTTTTGCTCCACTAGCAGAGGGGTCAAGTTCAATTCCATCCTAGCCAATTTTCTTTTTCCACCAATCCTGTCCCACTTTTTTCGCTTCTTTCACGCGTTCGCATCTATATTCACAATCTCGTCTCTATTAGGCAATTGTTATCGTTGCATATTTATTGGCGTTCTCTTCCAAGAATTTTTCCTTTTTTTTTTCTTTTTTCCACCATGCCCTTCTAATAAAGCCCCCAGTACATTAATCCACCCAATAAAAAGTGCAAGTTTCTCTCTCCTCCCCCGATTGTCCTCATTTAAATTAAGCCGGTTCTTTTTTTCTTTTTTGTCGTTGAATGAAAGGAGATAAATGTACCTACATGAGAAAATGAATCGCTTTTTTTATATGATAAGCTTGTCTTTTTCTTTTTTTCGAACCGCACACTTTCGGCACGTTTCCATTTTTACCTGAAAGAAAGATCAAACCACTTGAGACTTTGGGTAGAATTGATTTTTGGTGTCTAGATACTTTTTTAAAATATTGAAAAACCCTCTTATTGAAGGGCACCCTTGATCTCCACCGCTAGCCCACTTGAATCTTTGAAGAACATTTTCCGACTATTCATAACAGACTAGAAAAAAATGTTTCTAGTCTTGAACTGCCATATTATACGTAAGATACTAAGAAAAATGAAACTACACAGATTTCCCATTTGATTTAGTTAGACTAGAGAATTAGCTACCAGTTTTTCTGTGTATGTAGTATAGAAGTACTTGAATGTGAAAGTAACAAAAACAAATGTTTAGTTTTGTCATCTTTTAGAGGAAAAAGGAATGTTAAAGGGAAGGATTTAGATCAAAGAATCGAATAACGGGGATTTGAACTTTTGGATCGGATGATAGTTTTTCTTGGAATTTTTTTTGTCATAATTTTTAAAAGGTTTTTGAAATTAAAAAATTTTGAATTCGTCTGTATTTTCAAAAAAAAAAATTAGTATTTTTTAAAGCTGTACGTAAAATAAATTGTCAATCTGGTTTTGTTGAGTAAGCTTTTCCGTTTACGTAGAATCTCAGCTTATTTTGAACATAAAATTTATTTTGGAAATTTTTTTTTCCAAAGATTTTTTTTTCCAACTTCCAAAGCTCATAACTCAGTTCTTATAAGAGTTATCAAAAAAGTGTCAACTAATGAAATGTAGCCCTTAATATAAGCTACATTTCATTAGTTGACACTTTTTTGATAGCTATAACCGCAAGTGAGATATACGTGTTTGAAGTTGCGCTCCGGAAACGTGACCCGTGGAGGAACGCCAGGAAAGGCGTGTCTTCAAACGCTCAAAACTCGCTTCGTGTTAATCTTATCAAAAAGTTGTCAACTAATGAAATATAGCCCTTATTATGATTAACATTTCATTAATTGACACTTTTTTGATATCTTTCACGAGAACGGAGATATGAGCATTTCAATTTACGCACCCTGAAAGAGAGACGCAGAGAGGGTTAGAGTACTCTAACCGTCTGTGCTCTCTCCCCTGTTTCTCTCAGAACGCGCCACTTCAAGCGCTCACTCAACCTATTCTTCCCTCCAAATTTTCCAATTATGAATGTTCAATGATCTCTAAGACTTAATTAACAACCACCCTTCCATCCTGTTTCATTTAGATCTTTACCGCTTACCCTATTAATCATTTTCAACTTTTTTCAACTTTTTTAAAAAACGCTCCTCTTATAAAACCCCCAGCAACTTTTGTTTCCTTGGTATTTTGATCCCTTTTTTCTTTTTTTTCTCTCCAAAAACCCCTAATTCCCCTCTATTCCAGTAAGTCATGACACGACGGAGTGAACGAATGAATCCCGAAGACTCATGGGAATGGGCGCACGCGACACATCGAATTTCGACTATTTATATTTATTTTTTCATCAGTTCCATGATTTTTGTGGGCGTTAGTCTCTACTTTTTCTCCAAGGAATTCGTCGTTTCACCCGATAATTTTAGTGAATTATCGCATAGTTATAGGGCCGATTTTACCAATGATACAGAGATTCGGTATGATGAGGTGAGTATTTTTTGAGTGCCAAAAAAAAAAAAATGAAAAAGTGAAAACTTAGGCCATGGCCTAGAAATCTGAGATAGTCAGGTGGCCTAGAAACCCCAAAAATGAGATATGACCTAGAAATCCAAAAAAACTAGGCCATGACCTAAAACCCCCGAAAAACTAGTTTACGGCATAGAAATTCAAAAAACCTAGGCCATGTCCTAGAAATACAAAACAGCTAGAAATTTGAAAAATTAGGTGATGGCCTAGAAATCCTAGAAAAGTAGGCCATGGCATAGAAACCTGAAAAACTAGGCCACGGCCGAAATGTCCAAAAAACTAGACCATGACCTAGATATCCGAAAAAACTAGGCCATGACCTGGAAATCCAAAAAAGGTGCTGACCTAAAAATCCTAGAAAAGTAGGCCATGGCATAGAAACCTGAAAAACTAGGCCATGGCCTAAAAACCCGAAAAAAATTCAGCCATTCTTTAGCTCTTTTAGTTATGGTCTAGAACCCTAAAAAAAACTAGGCCATTTCCTAAAATCCAAAAAAGTAGGCCATGGCCTAACAATCCAAACCCCCTTAGTCATGGCCTAACAATACCAACCCTCTTCCTCCAGGTAATCGCCGCAATGAACCCATTCCACCCATTCCACAAATTCCTCGCCCGCAACCACATCCGGCACGCGTTCGGCACAGTCTACGTCAATCACTGCTACGTCTTCCCCTACCCAAACGGCACCAATCTTCCATCGATTCTCCGACGAATGACATTCTCGGCACCAGCTCAAGCATCAATGCGAACCGCCGTTTTGATCACTGTCCTTTTGAGAGTAAGTGCATGTTTCAGTCTTTGATCATTACCAAGAATCGTGACATTTCCAAAAAAAGAGAAAGAAGAGAGTACACCCAATTTCAGATGGTCATCGTTCTCATCCGCACTTCTGACGTGGTACTTCAGAATCCAATGAAACATGCGAAGATTCGATGTGTTGGATGTATTTGTACAGTAACCGATTTACTAGTCTCGGTTTTCGGAATGTTCGTGACGTGTCTACATCAAAGTGTGGATTTGAATGATTGTGAGTAAATTTTACTTTGGTACTAAGCTTTGAAGCAGTATATCTCCGCTAGCAGCAGAGATAGAAAAAAGTTGTCAACTAATAAAATGTTTAACTTGTTAAGGGCTATATTTTGTTAGTTGATGCCTTTTTGATAGCTCTTAAGCTAACCGAGATACAGAAGTTTGAAGTTGAAAAGAGTCTAGCATCTCTGCGCTCTCTAACTTTTTCCTCTAAAATTTGAAGCGGTATATCTCAGCTCCTAGTAAAGACAGAGAAAAGTTGTCAACTAACAAAATATTAAGAATGTTATGGGCTATATTTTGTTTGTTGACAACTTTTTGATAGGTCTTAAGAGAACTGAGATACGGGGGTTTGAAGTTTTGAAGAGTCTAGCTTCTCTGCGCGCTCTCATTTTTTGCATCAAAACTTTGAAGAAGTATATCTCAGTTGGTAGCAGAGGTATTGAACAGTTGTCAACTAACAAAATATTTAGCTTGTCAAGGGCTACATTTCATTAGTTGACAATTTTTTGATAGCTTTTAAGCTAGGTGAGATAGAAGCGATTAAAGTGAGCGCAGATAGTCAGGCCGGCTTCTATAGTTTGGAAGACGCTCTAGCTTCTCTGCGCTCTCTACACTATGCTCCTACAAAAAAATTATTCCAGTAAGCTTCTTGGTCTACTATTCGCTCCCTCTATTCGGTGCCTCATTCTTCGTCTGTGCCATTTCATATACCTACTTGGAATCGTATGATGTTAATCGGAAGGTAAGGAACTCTACTAATCATTACTATTTATCAAACTAAAGCAACAATTTTCCAGAACAGTCGCGTGCTGGAACGTGCATTTTGCATCGCCCTCTTTGCGTTTTGTCTTCCAGTCGTATGCAAAGATTACATTTCATTTCTCTTCACACAACCATGTTTATATCATGGTGAGTTGTTTCTAAACTTATCGGTGCATTTCAAAACCACGCGCCTCTTCATTTACTATCGGTTGGTCATTGTTGAACTTTGGAATATTGAAGAGAGGGAGAGGGAGGGTGACGTGATCTGATAAAATGGTCGGGGGGAGGGCTCATGTGACTTGAAATGTGATCAATGAGTTCAAATTTAAAATAAATGAAAGGCTAGCTTATGGCCTAGAAACCCAGTGAACTTAGGCCATGGCCTAAGTTCACAAAGTCGCCTGAAAATCCAAAAAGGATAGGCCATGACCTAAAAATCAAAAAAAAAAAAAAAAATTTTTCAGCTGAATGGCTTCCGGCGGTCTGTGAATACATCTGCATCGTCACCATCGTCATTTTCTATTTGACACAAGTGGAAGATTTTACGTAAGATTTCTTTGGAATTCGTGGAGAGCGCCGAGAAGCTAGAGTGTTACAAGTTTCAGGGCCTGTATCTCGGCTCTCTTGAGAGATATCAAAAAGCGGTCAATTAATGAAATATTCCTTTTAATAAGGGCTATATTTCATTAGTTGAAAGTTTTTTGATAGCTCTTACGAGAGCCGAGATACGGACGCTTGAAGTTGGAGAGAGGCGCAGAGAAAGCTTGCTCCCCCTTCACGAGGGGGCCAAATTAAAACGCTTGTATCTCGCTTGCCGTGAGAGCTATCAAAAAGTTGTCAACTAATGAAATGTTTAGAATTGCAAGCTGAATTTTTTGTCTGTTGACTGCTTTTTTATAGCTCTCACGGAAAGCGAGATATACGCGTTTGAAGTTAGACACCCCTTAAAAACGGGGAGAGAGCGCAGACAGTTAGAGTACTCGCGCCTCCTCTCCGTCTCTCACCTAACTTTAAACGCCCGTATCTCGCTTCCCGCAAGAGCTATCAAAAACTTGTCAATTAATGAAATATGCAAACTTGTAAGCTGAACATTTTCGTAGTTGACAACTTTTTGATAGCTCTAACAAGGACGAAGTTATACCCGTTTTAAAAAGGGATACTAAAAAATGTTCAAGTTTTTTCGAAAAAAAAAACATTTCAAGTTTAAAAATCCCTAATCGTAAATGATGTCATATTCAGTTCAAGAAATCATTTCCCTCCCCGTGTTTTGTGTCAAGTTTAGCCTATTTGTGTGCACAAGTCACGGTAAATATTACATGTTTTGTGACTTCACTGAAAATTCAAATTCAAAAAAAATTTCCAGAAAAATGCAAATGGTGTTATCCTGTGAACGAGAGGAGACAATGGTGTGCATGGATTATATTAATATCGCCGAGTTTAAGCCAGCAATGCTTCATGACTTTCATGAACTGATCGAGCATCAGAGAGCCGAGGAGGAGAAGCGGCTTCATAAATCCATTATTTTTGTTTCTTAATTTTTTTTTTTAATTATAAGTTAGTTTAGAAAATAGTTGTTAGTTATTTATTTATTTTTTCAAAAAAAAAAAAAATCGGGTCCCCCTTTCTTCTAGTATTTGCTCATCACCCCCCAAAATTGGTATTTGATCTCAAAATAAAAAATTATTTTTTTTTCTCAATGGACAAAGTTCAGGATGACGATACTTAAAATAAAGTTAACTATATTCTAAGAAGAAAGGATTAACGGGAGGTTCTAGAACTAACACAAACTGATAACGATATATAGGCTGGCAGAGGGAAACGTGGCGTGACTGATAGGTCAAAGTGAAAAGGTTGGGTCGAAGTTGAGTTTTTCAGAGTTTATGAAGCTGATCTATGAAGTTTGAAAACTAGTAAAGAGAGACGCAGAGAAAGCGCGAATACTCTAACTGTCTGCGCTCTCTCCCTCGCTGTTCAAGGGGTGCCTAACTTCAAACGCCCATATCTCGGTTCCTGTTACAGCTAGAAAAAAGTTGTCAACTAGTGAAATGTAGCTCATATTATGTTAAACATTTCATTAATTGAAAGTTTTTTGATATCTTTTACGGGAGCCGAGATACGAGCGTTTGAAGTTGTTCTGTCTGCGCTCTCTTTCTGGGGGCGTCCAACTTCAAACGGTCATAACTCGCTTGTGGTAAGATCTATCAAAAAGTTGTCAACTAGTGAAATATGCAGAATTATAAGCTAAATATTTCATTAGTTGACACTTTTTTGATAGCTCTAATAGGAACCGAGATAAACCTGTTTGAAATTTGAATATGTTTATCTGGTTCAGTTACAGTGATTACTTGTGGCCTATTTCAACTTTTCTAATATTTTCCATAATTTTCCTACTAGCTACATAGAATAAACACACTATTCTAGAAGTCAAGCTAATAATGCAAATGCGCTCTAGCGAACCAAAACCTAAAATCCAAAATCATCCCCTTCATCACGTTTTAAGTTCAAGAATCCAATTTCCAAACTGTCTCTTCCCCCATAGTATACAATTGATATCGCAACATGGTGCATCATGCACATAGTTAATTTCTCCCCCATCTTCTCCTCCTTATCCTTATCAGTAAGTCGTTTCCAATGATTCGGAGATAATTTCTTTCTCCTCTTTTCTTTGTCATCACTTGTTTTATCGAACTTTTTTTTCCTCGGCGCGAGAGAGAAATTTTGGAGATCAGAATTTTGATTAGATGATGATTAAAAATGAGAAGAGATTGACAGGTTTCTCATAGATACCGTATCCTTTTGAATGTTCAAGAAATCAACACACATCATGATCGTAAATTTTGTAGCCACGACAGGTTTTGGGGGGGGTACGGTAGGTGGGTGATAAGGGGGAGGGGATTGGCTTTTTGGACTTTTCGGTGATCAGCTTTCTTAGCCAACCCCCTATTTTTTATTTGTTGCATTTTGAGTAGTTTAATTTCCTAGTAATTTTTGGAAGAGGAACTAAAATGCGATAAATGTTCTAGATCATCTGGGTCAATTGAAACTGATCTTTGCGTGAGATGAAACGAACTTTGAAGTTTAGAAAGTGACTTTTTGGACTTGATCTTTCAACTCTTGGTAGTTTGAAAAATTTATAAACGATGCAATTTTTAATTAGTTCAATCGTAGATACGGTAGTAAAATGGCATTCCCATTGATATTGGCTCCATTTAGGATGAGTTTGTATAGACGATGGCTTTATCTAATATATACTGTTAACTTTATAAATAACATGAATAAGATATCGGTATAATATTGAGCGTTTCAGTAATTAGCCAATTTAGGTAATTTCGAATTTACAAACAATTTATGAAAACTTATCGGGCGTCGCGTTATATTAGCTACAGTATTATGAGAATGGCTACACTATCCCTAAAAGTTACTGTAAGGTGTTGGAAGCTGCTTTGTTAATAAATTATAAAATAACTTACAATACCATTCAAAAGTTTATAGAAAAAAGTGTTTCTCAATTGATTTTCGGCCATTTTGGCCATTTTCAGGGGTCTGGAGTTCGGATCTCATGTTTCCGATCACTCTGAAAATTTTTGGGGGTATAAAACAAACCTAAATTAGTCACTTAGCCTTCACAGAATTTTTTGAAAATTCCTAGTTTTTCAGCTATGCGACGTTTTCTGAGACACACCTGTTTTTTTCACGTTTTCAGTGCAAAAATGACCAAAAACGGACCAAAAAGGGGTATGTTTCAGAAAACATCAAATAGCTGAAAAACTAGGAATTTTCAAAAAATTATTTGAATGCAAAGTTGTTAATTTAGGTTTGTTTTATACCCCCAAAAATTTTCAGGGTGATCGGAAACATGAGATCCGAGCTCCAGACCCCTGAAAATGGCCAAAATGGCCGAAAATCAACTGGGAAATACTTTTTTCTATAAACTTTTAAACGGTACTGTATATAACTTAACGTCACTTTTTTTCTCGTTATAGCTTCCAATCTCTTCATTAAAACTGACTTACTTAACTTAAGCTTACTTAATCTAATTAATTTACAATTAACTTTTATTGAACGATGGAAATTATTTCAAAGTAAGTCAGATATCTAAACTCATTAATCTTAAGTATTTAAATTCGCTGATCAGGCGTAATCGCAGTTTAGAACTATACTTACGAGTTAACACAAGAGTAGTTCCTATTAAGTCGACATTCTCACGTATGATTTTTGTTGAGTTATTTAACGCGTTTCTTTAGAAATCTAATACTACAAACTATGAAAATTTTTGAAGATTCATTTAGATGATCATAGTAAATTCATTGTAATTATTTTGGATTTTAAGCGTAGTAATTGAAAAAGTTACAGTAATATTAACTTTCTACTACGTACCTTTCAATTATTCCATAGAATTAAGAATTACGGTAAGCTCTTCATAATTTATACACTTTTTATAAAAATTTTTGGATTTTTTGCTTACGAAAAGCTATTTTATCTTAGTTATACCTTAATTTTCAAAAGTTTCAACATCCTATCAAAAAATTGAATAACCAAACCAATCTACAAAAATTGCCCGACTCCACCCTAACTTTTTATGATGATACGGTAGCAAAAGGGGAATACACGAAAATAGAAGCGAATTAAATGGGCGTTTTCCCCGATTATTTTCGAAATTCGGATCTTTTATCAAATTAACTCTATCCGTGATTTGTAGGGATTACTGTAGAATTTTTTGGGGTATTTATAAAATCGACTAGACTGTTTTTAAAGTCTGAAAATTAAATAGTAAAAACAAAGGGCTGAAAATGAGAATCAAAACAAAATTTGAAAAGGCATAACACAAAAAGTGTGTTTTACCACTTCACAACAACATACCTGTCCACTGATTTTTAGTCGCCCGCTTGATTACTTCTCATCATTTTTCAAACTACATTCACAGTAAGAAATTTGATCGGTCGCGGGCGTCACCCTCTCCCTCAATTCCAATTCTCCAAAAAAAAAAAAGATATCCGTTTTGTGTCTTTCTGATTTGGTTGGTTTTCTGATCATGTAGACAGGTCAAACATCGAAGACATGTGGTAGTCATGAGGGGTAGATCAGAAAGTCCAAAATGGGTACTGTAGACTTTGTTCGTTTTATTTAGATTTAGATTTAGATTTAGGGATGATAAGTTTGGAATTTGTTCGATTAGGGGAAAGAATGACGCGAGATTGTGAATGATAGTTTTAATTGGATGAGCGTTTTTTGGTTTGTTATACGATGATGGCGATTTTGAACTAGAAACGGTTTTTCATTTTTGATTAGCAGATTCAACAGAGAATACAATAACCTAAAACCCTTGCTAATTGATCATGTACAGTACCGTGCAAAAGTATGCGAACCGGACCGATTTTTACCCTATCTCAACATTGGATAAACCAATTGTCATCGTACTTGCTGAGATTATGAAAATCAAAAAATTCACTTTTTCCGACTTTTTAAAAATTAAATTGGCTCCGACGCTATTAAAACTCATTTTTAGGCGTTTATCATAATCCCAGCAAGTTTAGTGCCGATTGGATCGTCCAAAGTTTAGATACGCTAAAAATCGGTCCGGTTCGTATACTTTTGCAGGGTATTGTATATTTTATCTTAAGGAGTGTTGTTTAAGTTAAAAATTAAAACGATTTGTCAAGTTAGGTACAGTACCGTTCAAACGTTTTCAGAAAAAATGTGTTTTTCAGTTGATTTTCGGCCATTTTAGCCATTTTCAGGCGTCTGGAGCTCGGCTCTCATGTTTCCGATCATTGAAAATTTTTTGGGGTATAAAACAAACCTAAATTAACAACTTTGCATTCACAGAATTTTTTGAAAATGCCTAGTTTTTCAGCTATGCGACGTTTTCTGACTCATATCCGTTTTTGGCCGTTTTTGCACTGAAAACGTGAAAAAAACAGGTATGTCTCAGAAAATGCCGCATAGCTGAAAAACTAGGCATTTTCAAAAAATTCTGTGAATGGAAAGTTGTTAATTTAGGTTTGTTTTATACCCCCAAAAATTTTCAAAATGATCGGAAACATGAGATCCGAGCTCCAGACCCCTGAAAATGGCCAAAATGGCCGAAAATCAACTGAAAAACACTTTTTTCTATAAACTTTTGAACGGTACTGTAGATGAAGCTTACGGTAGCACAGTAATTCTGACTGTTTGTGTTAGTTAAATTACAGTACTCCACTTCATATTCTCTATAAATTTCAAAAAAGAATACATTTATGCTCTACGGATAATTAGAGATTATGTTCAGCAGGCTGGGCTCAAAAGATACAGTACATTAAGTTTTACAAGCTTTAAAATTCGATTACATAACAGTTTCATATTTATGACCTTTTTGCGTAGTTAGTTCCTGAAGCCCAATGATAAAACCTTTTCTGTAGCTATTTTTGACTACAACACAATTATGTCCGGTCCCTTTAATCAAGCCACCTCTAAACTATGAAAACTCCACTCTACCCTAGTCATAATTGAGTTATCAAAAAACCATTACTACACTCTTGGCTCCTTGATGCCTTACTGAAACAAAAAAAGAAATTGAAAATTGCACACACCCCTGATAGGTCATGAATCATTTCGTCATCATCATTATAGGTCAGCACTGTTTTAGGTCACGCTATAAAGTGGTGTTGCAAGTTTGAGAGTAATATGATGATATTACTTTTACAAAATTATGCTGAGTAAGGGGGAACAGTGGTAAACAATATTTTGTTTAGTATAAGAAGCACAAGCTGAGATTCTAACTAGCTTATGTTCTAGTTACAAAGCGTTAGTATTTTATATAAGCTTAGATACTGTAGCTACCGTAATCGCACCAGACATCGTTAGGATCTTACTCCGTTAGTACTGTAGTTCGGTAGTACTGAACTTCATTAGTACTGTAGCTCGTTAGTATTGTCTTTCGAAAGTTTCGTATCTCATAAGTACCGTACTTCATTATTAAAGTTATGACACGCACCGTACTTCTATAATGCCACACTTTGTTAGCACTGTACCAAGTTCTACCTTCTTCAGTACCGTACCCCCTACAGTAATCCATCTTTCTTTCAGAATGCCTCCCCAATTCCAAAGTTCAACATCTGAACTACCAAGCTACAGTATCTTGCAAACGCCGCAGTTCAATCGTTCAACTAAGGCTACACCCTACTCCACGCCTACATGAATTCCTTCATGTCATCCGATCTTTGAAATGCGAATAAACAAGAGTGATCAAGTAAACACTTCCTAAAAAAGACTCTAGTCAATTGGGGGGATGTTAATCAACAAGTCTGCCACCTTCAACCAACTAAACTCTATTGCTCCGCCCACATTTTCATTTTCGAAAAAATGCAAATGTATATAAATAGCGGGACGAACAACCGCCCCAAACATTTTCCATTTCTAATCACTTCTCTAATGATGGAATCAGCCTATCAGCGAGTCTATGACTTTTTAAATGGAGACCCGTTGCTTATCTAGTAAGTCAAGATTATAAGGTGATAACCCGGAGGAAAAGTTTCAGTGTGATAGGAGGTACCGTAATCGTCAACATCAACTTTTGGCTATTCAATTTATTTTTTATTCTTATCGATATGATTGATCCGAAATGGGTGCAACCATATAAAATACAGGATGAGAAGAAGCCGCCGTTGTCGAAGTATCTGGGAGCGTTTAAGGTTATTCTGATGAATCAGTTTATCTCGGGACCGTTGATCACTGTTTTTTGGTATTTTCCAGCGGTTTGGTTTGGTAAGTACATGCATCGAAGGGGTACGGTAGCTAGCGAAATGTGATTGGAAGGTTCTAACAGACCTAGGCTCATATTCTTGATAGCACTTAAAATAGTAGTACGGTAAGGCGTAGTTCATGACACTACTGTACAAGGTACTACTGCAGATAGTACTACTGTACAAGGTACTGCTGTAGATAGTATTATTATCCATAATCCTACGGTATACGATACTTCCTTGCATGGTAAAGTTCTACTTAGTACTACGGTACCAGATACTACTGTACAAGGTATTACTACTGTACATAGTACTACGGTAGATGGTCTGAAGTCACACAGCTACTGAACATGATATTACTTAGAATGGGACTACTGTACACGACAGTTATTTTCATGGTACTACTGTAGATGTACTACTCTAGATCGTACTACTATCTTACTTTTTACCTGCTACTTAACCTATCTTAAACTCCCCCGTCTTTTCCAGGAGCCCGATTCACCGGTCCAATGCCATCTGGCCTAGAAATCCTTCGCGATATCATCGTATCCATTCTCTGTGAAGAAATCGGTTTCTACTACACCCACCGATTATTCCATCACCCTAGAATTTATAAGTACGTTCATAAGAAGCATCATGAATGGACGGCTCCCGTTTGTAAGTTGCTTAGCTAGAGCTAAAATAACTAAAACTGGTTTCAGCTATCACTAGCATCTACTGTCACCCTCTGGAACACGCGATTTCAAATTTGAGTCCGGTTTTGTTAGGTAAGCTTTGGCTAATCTACAGTAAACCCATTTAGCTATTTAGGACCAACTATCTGTGGAAGCCACGTGGTGACACTTTGGATTTGGGCATCAATTGCTATTCTCTCAACTACATGTTCGCATTCAGGTAGGCGCTAAGCATAAATCATGGAATGAATAGTTTTTTTACAGGGTATCATTTCCCATTCATGCTATCACCAGAGCCACATGACTATCATCATAAAGTGTGAGTTTTTTTTTTCAATGAGAAATCAGTAAGGATTACCTGTAGCTTATTGTCACTAAGGTTATAAACAGTTTATATTTAATACAGGGTGGCGCATAAGTATAGGACGTTTTTGATTTGGTGTTGAGAGCTTATTGGCGCAATGCCAGTGAATATTTTTGAGATATCTCAAATTTTTTCGAAAGTTTGAACACTAAGTTACACTCCCTAGAGGTTATTTGTCTCAATCTTTTTCCTTTCTCAATCCAAGAGATCATCTCTAACTGCACATCTTCTTGTCTAAACGCCCAGTGCGCCGGGGGTCCGGTTCTTTCTGAACTACCGTGGTTATTTTCACCATAAAGTCTTCTCCTTATTACCAAACTCGAAAAAATTGTTGTCAGTGGTTCACAGAAGACTCCCAAAAAGTTCTGGCAGACTAGAGTCATTTTCGATAAGGTTTCATAGATCTTGCTGACATTACATCAACAAGTGGGACTTTGTTGGCTTTTGACTGTTCCCAATAAGAAAATCGACCCGGAGGGTAATTAAAACATTGTATGAAAAGTTGTTACACTTTAGTAAACGTTTCATATCATTTTAGTCTATCCGTTTAACTTTTGTCTGCTATCATTACTCAAAAACCACTTTTATCGGTTTCGGCCATTTTTCTCGCAGAAAGGAGTGAGCGGATAAGTAATGAAGCAGCTCGTGAGATATGAATCCTAATGAGTCCAAACTTTTTGAGGGGTTAGCATGAGACCTCAGGAAGATTTAACACCACTGTTCGTGGTCGGGAAGCTACTCTCGTTGAAACAGTAATTCAATGCGACGCGACAGAGCTGCGGCGCAGAGGCTGTTTTAAAATCTGACGTTATAGGGTCTAAATCAGAAACAAAAATAACATCTTCAAAATCCTTTTGCAAACATTAATTTAGGTT
The DNA here is from genome assembly GCA_963932035.1 of Caenorhabditis wallacei. Taxonomy (NCBI): domain Eukaryota; kingdom Metazoa; phylum Nematoda; class Chromadorea; order Rhabditida; family Rhabditidae; genus Caenorhabditis; species Caenorhabditis wallacei. The sequence continues at coordinate 2,187,350 of OZ009934.1, forward strand.
CATAATAGATCATTTGATACACTCCGCATGAGATTTGAAATAGATTTTGAAGAATATGAAAGACTTCAAAACGTCCTATACTTATGCGCCACCCTGTATAAGGTTATCTAGACTACTAGTAAGCTAAGCCCTTACCTTTAGATGACTTCGACCAAAAAACTATAAGCCACGCCCCCTTCCAGATTCAATGAGTGCTTCGGAACAGGACTCCTCGACTGGTTCCATGGAACAGACACGACATTCCGGAAGTCAGTTGAAGGAAAACGGAATTATATGAGCTGGAGTTTCAAACCAATCAAACAAATTCATCCGGAGGACAAGAAAGAATAGTGATTGTATTTGGGTTAAGAAAAAATATGCCGGTTTTAGAATCTCATTTTGATGTACTTGTATTTTTTGGGTTTTTGTGAATATATTGGAATAAAGTTTAATGATATTTATGAATTTGAAAAAAAGTTTACTTAGCGGCACCAATTCGGCACTACTTACAACTGGATTAGAGCAGCCCTATCAAAGAAAAGGGTGCCCGTCTAATAAGGGGCATTATCAGGGTTAAAGGTACAGTAACCTAGAATCTATGAGATTTGTAAAAGGGTCTAGATTAAGTTGAATCGTGATTTGTGATTACTAAAGTGGGCGTTTCTAAAGCGATTAAGAGATGCTAATCGAATTGGGCCTGATTTTAAACTTTTGAACTTTTTGGTTAAAGCTGTATATCTCCGTTCTCATAAAAGATACCGAAAAATTGTCAACTAACAAAATATTTATTTTGATATGAATTACATTTCATTAGTTGACATCTTTTTTCTATTTTCAATGCGCGCTGAGATATGAGCGTTTGAAGTTGGGTACCATAAAAAGCGCGCCGACACACTGTCCCTCTCTGCGTCTCTCACTAAAACATCTATATCTCGGCTCTCAGCAAAGATAGAAAAAATTTGTCAACTAATAAAATGTTTAAATTAACTAGATCTACAATTCACTAATTGATCATTTTCTTCTATCTACACTACCAATGTAGTTATACTCATTTAAGGGTACATGACTATTTTATTTCAATGTCATTAACCGCTATAGCCAATAGCCTTTAGACTATAAGCTATAGGAAACTACATAACATGAAGTATCTACAAACCCCCATAAAACCAAACAAAGAAAGACCAAGAAGAGAAAATTCGATTCGAAAGATCACGAATACTTTCTCCGCGGGCAGGAATTCCATGGATATACGTAGTTTGAATTCAAATTAACCGGAGGATACACCCATACATTGTCGTTGATCTCTAAATTTGATATTGTCATAGATGAATTCCACAATCCGAGAAAAGAGAAAGAATCTGAAAATCAAAATTCAATGAGCTCATCCTAGACTCTAGCGCTTAATCAAAACGCATCATCCACTAGATTCTACCTAGAGTGATAAAGAAAAAACTAAACTCTAGTTCTCTTTCAGAAAATGTTTTTCATTAAACCCTCCCCCGAAAAGACGAAGAGTATAAAATAGATTGTATGAGAAGGCTGATAAGGGGAGCAGTGTTCAGCAATGTTGCAGTCATTGTACACCACTGTTTATGATTATGTGGAGGGCGATGAGCGAATGTTGTAGTGAGTTTTTTTTTTTGTTGTTAAGATAGTTAGTCAAGTAGTTAGTTAAGTTAGCTAAGTGAACTCAGGTAGTTAAGCTAAGACAGTTAGGCTAGTTAGGCGTTTTAGCTCACAGCTAATCCTAGCCAGTTAAGTTAGCACAGTTAGACCAGCCAACTTACTCAGATCGGTAAGTACTGTAACTACTGTAATTTGAGTTTTATAAGCCAGCTAAGCTTGGACAGTTAGCTCAGTTAGTTCAGTTAGGGTAAGTGTGCCAGCTAAATATAAGCTAGTCAATTAGAGTCACATAGCTGGACTAGTAGGTAAGCTAGCTAAGCTTGGCGGGTTAGTACAGTAAGCTTAGACAGTTAAGATTGTCAAGCTATTATAATTAGCTAAAGGTGATCAGTTAGTTCAGTTAGATTAGTTAAAGTAAGCATGCCAGCTAAATACAAGCTAGTCAATCAAACTCGGCTAAACTAGATCAGTTAGTTCTGATAACTAAGTACGCTCAGCTTAGCAGGTTAGCTTAACCTGGCTGATTGGTTCAGCTAGCTTCAGCCAGTTCAGCTAGCTCGGTCAGCTAAGCTAGTTCAGCTAACACCATTCCAAGATAGACTTTGATCACTAAACTCTTTTTTCCTTATCACTAAAACTGACCCGCACCACTTTGGAATAGTTTTTGATTATTAAATTCTAGATCATAATTCAGAATTAAAAAGAGATTATTTTTGGAGATAGAGGCCTAATTTTTGAAAAATTCTGCCACCGCCACTCTTAGCTACCATAGTCAATATCTATTTTCAGTTGCGTTGTGGGAAGTGTCGTTGCCTTCACCTCCTTCTGGACTTATAACCTATTCTTCATTATTCTCGATATAACCGACCCGAAATGGGTACAACCATATAAAATTCAAGATGAAAAGAAGCCTCCTTTGTCGAAATATTGGAGTATTTTTAAAGTTATCATTCCAAATCAATTAATCGTTACCCCCATTGTAACCACACTCTGGTTCTATTTCGCTAAATGGTGGGGAATGGATTTCGGCAGGGAGATCCCTTCTACCCTGATTTTACTTAGAAATTGGGCGATTTGTATGGCGATGGATGAGATTTTCTTTTATTATACACATCGGTACAGTGGAGCGCGCTTGCTGATTTGTAAAAAAAAAATTAATTTTGATTTTAGATTGTTCCATCATCCAAGGATTTATAAGTACGTCCATAAGAAGCATCATGAATGGACCGCGCCAGTTTGTAAGTTACTTCCTAATTTTTGAAAAAATGGAATTTGATTTGAGTGAAAAATATTTTGAAATTTTCATAAAAATTTCTGAATTTAGTACGATATTGCTCAGTTTGAAAATTTCAGAAAAAAAATTACAGCCAAAAAATCTGAAATTTCCAGAAATGGCTGAAAGTGCCATTTTTGGGTTGCAGATCATTAAATTTGAATTTTCAGCGTATTTTTAGCGAATTGAACCCTTACTAGTCATTTGTTAAAATTTTGAAAATTTCAGTAAAAAATTTTTTTCAGCCAAAAATCTAAAATTTCAAATTTTGGCCTAAAACGTCATTTTCAGTGTTTCAACTATCAAAATTGAGTTTTTCGTTGAATTTCTGATAATTTGAGGCCTAAGTTACTTTTTTCCCAAAAATCACATTTTTAGAAAACAAATATTTAGCCTAAATATTCTAGACTAAAATCTGAAAATTTTCAGAACTAGCTGTTTTTTTAAAGGTACTTAGCTGCAAAAAATCTAAAAAATCCATTTCCAGCCATAGCGAGTATCTACGCCCACCCTCTGGAACACGCTATCTCCAACTTGAGCCCAATTGCAATCGGTGCCGTTTTATTCCGTTTCCACGTAGTTTCCTACTACATTTTTACGTCGTATGCGATCTTGGCTACCACTTTTCATCATTCCGGATATCATTTTCCTTTCATGTTCTCAGCTGAACATCACGATTTTCATCATAAAGTGTGAGTTGTTTTTTTAAAGGGTTTTGGGGTACTGTACTTATTGAGGCTACCAGCTTAGCTACAAGCTTCAAGCTACCTACATGCTACAAGTAAGCTACAAGCTTATTACAGCCTAAAGAGCTTGACCTAAGCCCTAGACTTTATTTACTTTTGTACTTTGGTATACTGTACTTACTAAAGCTATTAGCTAAGCGATGGAGCCATTAACAACCAAAAATCCTCTACCTAACTTATGCTATTCCAGATTCAACGAGTGCTACGGTTTCGGCCCTCTTGACTGGATCCATGGGACCGATAAGACATTCCGAAAGTCAATTGAGCATCCGAGAGACTATATTTATTATGGTGCCACTCCCATTAAAGAATTGATTCCTGATGTTAATAATAACAATAATAATGATAATAGTGATAAGAAAAAGGAAGTGAAGATTGTGCAGAAGAATAAAATTATTTGATTTTAAAATTTCTGTTATTTTGTTAGGGGATGTACATAATAAAGTTAATTTTTTCAAATAAGAAAAAATGGCAAAACTCATGGCTTGGTCGGTATTAGCAGATGGGTCTAGCTGAAATGGGCTAGCAGTTAGTTGAAGCTGCTTAAGCTTGGCCACGAAGTTGCGGACAGTGATAGCCGTCAAAATCAATTTAACAAACTTCAAATCAGATAAGAATCATTATTTTTAGAATGCAGAGATCAAAATACAGTAAAATGTAGTCTATCGATAAGAAAAATGGTTATTAAATTAGATCAGACAACAATTTTCTTAGTCAACACTAATGTTTTAGCTACCATAGGTATGGCTATACTATGTTAATTATCTTAGGTTCCTCACTTAGCCACAGAGGGTAGGATGGCACAGTGCCGTCTTGAACTGACCTTTCTTAATTTCTTTTTTTAAAACAGAAAATACTCGCAAAATAAATAATTTATTCTCTAACAACACACCCCATTCAAATCTCCTTAGCCTGCAACAAAAGACCATCTCCCGACTTAGACTGAGATTTCAACCGATAATATTTATCAGTATTCGGATTATAATAACAATCGAATTCCTTATCATAAACCAGCCCACTGATCGATTTATCATCATCCAGCTCCCGGGAATTAGTTGCTGAGTCCAGTTTTTCGAATCGCATTCCGCTTAGACGGTCTTCTCTGGAACTTGGAAAGTGGGTAGGCAGAACGCGAAATTGAGAGACGCAGAGAAAATAATCTGCGTCTCTCTGATATCTACAGTCTCTAGTTAAAAACTCACAAGTTCCGGATTCCGGATTCCCTTCGGCTTTGGAGACTTCCCGGTGTGGCTCGATCCATTGATGTGTTGGCTTCTTCCTGCAAATTTAGAAAATCTTCAATAGAAGGGCACAAAAATCAGGGTGAAAATACAGAGAACGGCTAAGTCTTAATAGAGAGAGAGAGAAAGCTAGAGCGTCTCGTTGTCTGCGCTGTCTCTCGAGATGCCCTAACTTCTAGGGCTTGTAACTCTGCTCGCAGTGGAGATATCAAAAAGTTGTCAAGTAATAAAATGTAGTCCTTAATAAGCTTAAAATTTTATTAGTTGACAACTTTCTGATAGCTGTAACGGGAACTGAGATAAAGGCGTTAGAAGTTTTTTGAGAGAGTGCAGCGAAGCTAGATAGTATCTCAACTTTCAGAGTCTGAAACTCGCTTGTTTTGAGAGATATCAAAAAACTATCAACTAATAAAATGTAGCCCTTAACAAGCTTAATAAGTCAGTAGTTGACAACTTTTTGATAGCACTAAGGGGAGCTGAGATATAAGCGTTCGAAGTTTTAGCCTCTTTGTGAGAGTGCAGAGAAGCTAGATAAGATCTCAACTTTCAGAGCATGTAACTCGCTTGTTTCAAGAGATATCAAAAATGTGTCAACAAATAAAATGTAGCTCTAAATAAGCCTAATGTTTTATTAGTTGACAATTTTTTGATAGCTCTAATGACAACGGAGATAGAAGCGTTCTAAATTTTAAACCATCTTAGAGAGCGCAGAGAAGCTAGACTGTCTGTGCTCTCCCCAATCTCCCCACACTTCCTACCTGCTCCTGCTGCCTAACCATACTCAACTTCCTCCTTGTCCTCAACTGCTCCAGAACACTTAACTCCACTTCTTCATCCTCCTCCTCCCCTGACGACTTATCCTCATAAACATGCTTTTTCAACGCCTCCGCATCGAACACCTCCGTCGACTCCTTACTCCCTCTCGAATACTGTGACCTATTGATACTCCTCAACATGGCCATCTCCTCATCGTCGACCGGCACCAAATGCATCTCTTGCGAGCCAATCGCCGCCGATCGTATCACTAAAGCAAAAAAAAAGTGTATAGATGATGACTAAGTCTTTTTAGGCCCCGAAATTGAAACATTTTCTATACATTCGTATTGTGAAAGGGGTTCTATAGAAGGGGGGCGATGAGTCATTTATGTTGTACATAAGCACCTTCACCTCCGATACCTTTCACTATTCTAACATCTACTTCTGTCAGAGGATGGTCTTGACTTCGGAGCCCGACTTTTTAGTATTTTGAAACCGGATGAGATTGGTTACAAAGTATTAGAAAAGTCGTGCTCTGGAAGAAGATTTTTGAAAAAGGTTTGTGAATTTAAGGGGTACTGTAGCTAAGGCTAGGTAACTGACTAGGTACTTTTCTTAGCTATTCCTCTAATATAAGGTCACTTACAAGATCTCCTTCTTCCCTTTAAAGCCGGTTGTTGCTCATCACTACTCATCTGCTGTTGTTTAAGCTTGCACGAAGGCCCTGACATAGCTTGAGCTATCCGTTGTTCCAAGACTCGACGGACTTGTTCGGCTGGAAATTCTCTATTAGAAGGGCACTAGATTTAAAGGAAAAAAACATCTGTTACATTTTTTCAAAAGTTTGCTAAGGAGCAGTGATCATAGCCTCTCTTCGCTCTCTTTTCTCTTGCCCTATTTTTGAGGGGTTATATCTTTTGAACCAGGGGAGCTAGGAAAAAGTTGTCAACTATAAAAATATGTAAAATTGTAAGCTCTACAACTTTGCAGTTAGACATTTTTTTCTAGCTTTTCTGTTTTTTGAGATATCAACGATTTTCTGACGTAAGCTAATTTTTGGATAATAGGAAAATTTTAAAAATTGTCAAGTTTTCCGGTCTCTATATCAAAAAGCTAAAAATAGGTGAAAACTACCATAATCGTTGAAAATAGTTTCAATTTAAAGAGACGCAGACAGTTAGACACTCTAACCTCTCTGCACCCTCTTTTCTCTAACTGCATCTTTGAGAGGTTATATCTCTGGAACCAGGGGAGCTAGGGAAAAGTTGTCAACTACAAAAATGTGTGAAACTGCAAGCTCTACAACTTTGCAATTTGTAGTTTTTCTCTATCTATCATAGTTTTTGAGATCTCAACGAATTTCAGCTGCTAGCAACTTTTTGAAAAAAACAGGAAAAATTTCAAAGTCTTCAGTAATCAATTTCACAGTTTATACATCAAAAAAAAAAGAAAGAAAAAAAAACGTTAAGAATAGTCTCAAATAGATATACGCAGACAGTTGGACACTCTAGCTTCTCTGCGCTCTCTTTCTCTAAACCCTATCTTTGATTGGTTATATCTCGGGAACCAACAGAGCTAGAAAAAAGTTGTCAACTACAAAAATATGTAAAATTGCAAGCTCTACAACTTTGCAGTTAGGCAATTTTTTCTAGCTATATTAGTTTTTTAGATATCAAGGATTTTCAGCTGCAAGCCATTTTTTGGATAACTGGAAAATAATCAAAGCCGTCTGTAATCAGGTTTTCAAGTTTTTATATCAAAAAGCTAAAAAAGAGGTGAAAACTACCGTAAACGTTTGAAGTCACTTTTAAAAAAGAGACGCAGACAGTTAGACACTCTTGCTTCTCTGCGCTCTCTCTTCTCTCTAACCCTATCTTTGAGGGGCTATATCTCTCGAACCAGGAGAGTTAGGGAAAAGTTGTCAACTACAAAAATGTGTAAAAATTTAAGCTCTACAACTTTGTATTAGGTTGGCGACTAATTTTCCGAAAATTTCGGAGGCTCATGATTAATTGATTTTTTCTGGATGTTGAACTTATTTCTTGAAGCGCACTTTTTACTATCAAAGGGCCCTTCACAACAGCTCATTGCACATTCAAACTTATATTCCCTCCTCTTTTTGTTGGAGAGATACATCTCACGAATTAGGCCCTATTTTCTCAGATTTTCCCTATGATATTTTGTTTTATCATTTTCTAGTAGAAGAACCTCCGATATCCAAATCAAAATGATGTATATAAACATGAGACTCGTCCTTTGTGCATCTACAACTAATATTTCGGTTGAAGATTTTTTATACCGCGGGATCAGTTTGATCAATCAATATTGCGGATAGAAAAAATGACATTTGGAAGGGGTCAGCTGCATCCCACTAAGATCCTTGACTTACTATTCATCCCGGGCAAATTGTAGATATAGAGAGGGGTTACAAATGTAACAATCGGGGATTATTTGGAATCAATTGGAAAGGTAGAAAAATTAGGTGTTTTGCATCTCATATTTTTAGATGATATTGTATGTGTCTCCGAGTAGACATGAAACTGGTGCCCCTAATTTTTTCCAAAATCAAAGCGTTTCTGGGCAATACAATTATTTTTGATAGAAAGTGGGTACACTACCCCAATTATGTCCAAAAGTTCCAGTTAATTGGTTAGCGTTTATAAGCGGAGGATCCAGCAAAACCCAAAATCCATGTTATGAATGTTATGGTCTATGTGTAGTGGAATTGAACAATGGAAGTTGTCTATTGAAAGCATAACAATGACAACTAATACCTAGACTCCTCATACGCACAAACTCATCTGAAATTTTATTTTCAGTCATCCACTAGAAGAAAAAGTATTTTCCCCACAACATTGTGATAGGTTAATGTCACGAGAGTAACTATTTTCTAATTGTTGCGAGTTGAGTCAATTCTTCTCCCGTTTACAGTGAACAAAGTGGGCTTAGTACTTCCTAATTATAGATATTTTGGACCCCCTAAACAACTCCATGTTAATGAGAAATTCGAATCAAAAGTTGATACCGAAATGGAGTTCATGAAGTTTTCGCTCTGCTGTTCACAGGCACGTGGAGCAATGATGCCATCATTTTGTCAAAGTGACGGCAAGGGGTCATGGGTACTAAAAGACACTACTTTCATGAATTTATATTATTCCACTTCAAGAAAAATTATATCAAAGAATGCCCTAAAATTTTCGGAAAATTAGTCGCCAGCCTAATAGTTAGACATTTTTCTCTAGCTATCTTAGTTTTTGAGTTATCAACAATTTTCAGCTGCAAGCAATTTTTTGAATAACAAGAAAATTTTCAAAGCCGTCTGTAATCAGGTTTTCCAGTTTATATATCAAAAAAGTCAAAAAATAAGAAGGAGTAAAGGTAAACAATTAAAAATAGCTTAAAATAGAGAGACGCAGACAGTCAGGCACTCTAGCCTGTCTGCGCTCTCTCAACTTATCTTTCAGAGGTTATATCTCTGGAACCAGAGGAGCTAGAAAAAAGTTGTCAACTACAAAAATATGTAAAATTGCAAGTTCTACAACTTTGCAGTTAGGCAATTTTTTCTAGCTTTTATGGTTTTCGAGATATCAACGATTTTCAGTGACAACATTTTTTTTCCAAAAAACAATTTTCCAAAAAAAAGATTTTCAAAAAAAAAAAAATTAATGAACTCACGATCAGGTGTCGACGGCTTATCCATATACTGATTCCCCCTCTCAATACTCTTATTCTTAACAATAGGTGGAAGTCGTCCGCCACTCAACGGAAGTCTACCCTCAGAAGTCGGCGGAGCACTGTGTACTCGAAACCTAGAAGACGTTGTGACTGGCGTCTTGGGGAAGGAGGTTTGTCTTCTGTTGAGCATTTTGTCGTTGTCAAGGTGAGCAAGTCGTAGCAAGTTGACAAATGACAAATTTAATATAGTTGGCAAGAAGTAACCGGCTAGTTTTGATGACAGGTGAAACGAAGCGTGAAGAAGAAGAAAAAGGGGGAAAGAATGCAACTTGATGAGAGAGAGAGAGAAAGGGAGAGAGAGAAAGAGAAAATGAGAGAGAAGGGAGTCCCCGTCGGCATTTCGCAATTTATGTCTGCGATCTCCATGGAAACATATATATTCTTTTTGCTCTCATGAAACATGCTCTTTTTTTGAATGAAACGGAAATAGCTAGTCGGAAATTGTTTTTAAATATATTTTAAACGTATTTTGTTCAAGAGGAGTACAAAAAATAAATTAAAATAATTTTTTTTTCCAAATTTCCTTTTTTTCTAGTAGTTACCTCTAAAATCAATAATATCTTTAAAACTAGAATAGCTAGAAAAAAACTATCAACTACAAAGTTGTAGAGCTTGCAATTTTACACATTTTTGTAGCAGACAACTTTTTTCTAGCTCCACTGGTTCCAGAGATATAGCGCTTCAAACATAGGGTTAGAGAAAAGAGAGAGCAGACAGGCTAGAGTGTCTAACTGTCTGGGTCTCTCAAATTCGATCCTGCTAAAAGATTGCTTATGTTTTTTTCAAGAAAAATATAAAGTAGTTCACTATCGATACTAAATCTTTTTGGTGTTTTTTTAAAAATAAAAAAGTGAGCCTCCAACAAAAAGTGCAAATATCTCAAAAACTAAGATAGCTAGAGAAAAACTTTGGGCTACGAAATTGTAGAGCTTGCAATTTTACGTGTTTTTGTAGTTGACAACTTTTCCCTAGCTTGACTGGTTCCCGAGATATAACCCCTCAAAGATAGGGATAGAGAAAAGAGAGAGCGCAGAGAAACTAGAGTGTCTAACTGTCTGCGTCTCTCAAATTGAATGATAAGGTTTTCGCTGTTAGGCTGTAAGTTTTAGCATTACGCTTTTTTTTAATTTCAAAAAAAAAAAATAACATTTTTATTAATTACTCGTAATTAGTATACAACATAATTATCACTAGAAACTAAACCTATTTAATCTCGAACCCATCAAATTATCACACAAATTCGGGTGGCGGAAAAATCCCCCTCTCAGCCATCAACTTCCTCTCCCGATGCCAATAATAATGCCAAAGAACAAAAGTGAACAACCAATTCATAGCGAATCCCATTGAGTAGACAGTGAAGATTAAGGCTAACTCGAAGTCGATGACTCCTCCAAGAGCTTCAAGGATTTTGGGAGCGGTTGCCATTGTGAGAACGGATAGGCCGAGGGTGTAGGAGGATTGCATCAGGAGTCCTGGAAATGGGTTTTTTTGGTTTTGGTATAGCTTCTGGGAGCTTGAATGCCTAAGTTTTTGTAGCGTTATTTTTTAAAAGTATCCTCCGTTAAAACTGCCATATCTCAGTTAATAGCAAAGATAAAAAAAAGTTGTCAATAGATGAAATATTGAGCTTGTCAAGAGCTACGTATCATTAGTTGACAATTTTTTGATAGCCCTAATGAGAAAATAGATATAAGCTTTGGAAGTTGAGGCAGCTCAAAGGAGCGCAGATAGCCAGACTGTTTGCGTCTTACCTTCAAAGGCTTATATCTCGATTACCGTTAGAGCTATCAAAAAGTTGTAAACTAGTAAAAAATTGAGCTTGTTAAGGACTATATTTCATTAGTTGACAAATTTTTGATATCTCCCCTGCTAGCTGAGATAGATCCCTTCAAAACTAAGAAGCAGAAAAAATCTGACGTTCCGCGATATTTCTAGTTACCCTCACTTTAAAGGTTCATATCTCGTTTCCCATTAAAGATACAAAAAAGTTGTCAACTAACAAATTGCTCAACTTTCCAAGCTCCACATTTCATTAGCTAACAATTTCCCCCTATCTCCCACCCCAACCAATCTACACCTCCTCAAACATCTCCTTACCTGGCCACAACAACCACAACGGCTTCCTTATACACATCAACGCAACCAATGTCAAAAAAAGTGCGCCAGATTGCTCAATAGTCCACGCGAATCTCATATAACCACCATCCAAATAATTAGCAACACATTCATTAGTTCCAAGTACTCGATGCATTAGCCCAAAGTCGAAGATGATTATGTCGTGGGCGAGGAAATGGGTCTGGAAGATAGCCGAGGTTAGATCGACTAAAAAAACTAGAAAAACTAGAAAAACTACAAACTACAAACTCACCTCTAAACTCGAATTCTTCGGAATATCCGAATGGCACTCGAAAATCTTTTTGTGCTTGTAAAATGAGTAGACGTGCTGAAAAATGTTTTTTTTTTAACTTTTGAAAAAAAAACCATAAAATTCTTACCTGTAGAAACGAAGCAACTGAAATTGATAACTGTAGAAGAGCTAAGAGAATAGCCAGCGGCTTATTTGGGATTCGAATCCCACAAAACCGGGTTTCCTTCTCCTCGATTCTGATGAAGGCTAGGAGTCGCATAGCTGGAATTAGGGTAGATTAGTAGGCTAAGAACGCTGACCTAAGAATCGGATAGAGCGAAAGTTAGGTCATATTTAAGGAAAAATAATAAGATATTTGAAATTGTAAAAAAAACTGATCTACTAAGATTCTTACTGAAGATAGCTTAGCTATAGTAATCACTATAGCGCATAATAATTTTCTCTAAAAATTTTCTCCTAGATTAATAGTCAAATCTAAAAAAAATCTCAAAAAAATAAAACCAAGTGATCAAAATGACGTCTATCACAGAAAAATATAGGTTTTGGTATTGTCGTCATTAGACATTTCCCAATGGGAAAATACTAATATATATCTTTAATAGCAGACAGTCTCCTGGGATAGTCTATGAAGAAATGATTCATTTTTTATTGATAGTGACGTTTTTGATGAAGAACGTTCTAGAATTCTAATAGAAAGGCGTAGAGAGACGCAGAGAAGGCGAGAGTGTCTAGATGTCTGCTCTCTCTCTCAGCAAAGGGCAACTTCAAACGCTTACATCTCGCTTGCCGTCAGCGCTATCAAAAAACTTTTAACTAACGAAATATTGCTCTTAATATGTGCTATGTTTTGTTAGTTGACCACATTTTGATAGCTCTTACGATAGCCGAGATATAAGCGTTTGAAGTTGCAAGCTGTCTTGGACGCAGAGAAAAAGTGGAGGCAAGAGTACTCTAATTGTCTGCGCCACTTCGAGGGCTTATATCTTGCTTGGCGTTGAAGCTATCAAAAAACTTTTAACTAATGAAATATTGTTTATAACAAGAGCTAAATTTCATTAGTTGACAATTTTTTGATAGCTCCAATGGGAACCGAGTTATAGCGTTTTGAACAAAGTAATAATAAAAAATCAGGAAATTTAGGCCAAACACCTAGTTTTAAAGAATTTTAAGGTCAAACTCTGCCAAAAAATGAAAAATTTCTTAATATATCCCTAAAAACATTTTTAAAAGTCTCTGGCATAACTACCTTGCTACAGTAACCTATTCAAATCCACTGGCCTATCTGACTGTGTTAAGAAGATAAGGGCACTCATCAAAACATCCAAAATTCAAAAAAAAGTCAACCTAATTACTTTCTGATTGTTTCCTTCTGATCTCACCAAAAAATGGTTCCTCGAAAAAAAAAGGTGTGGGGGACAGGTGGAAAATTGCATGAATGAATGGAAAACATGGTACATACGTACTCATTTACGTCATTATTAGAATGGATGCATTTTTGAAATTTTTGAGGTTGGGGCTAATTGGTTTGTAGTTTTTTAGTAGTTATGAAAATTAGGGGAGTGTTTTTGGTAGAAAAAAAATTGGAAAAAAATTTTTTTTTTTTTTTTTGAAATTTTAGTCAGGAGCTAATTATGAATTTAGTTATGGCCTAAATAGTAAATTAAAAAAAATTTTTTTTTTGAAAATCGAAATTTTTCTCCAAAAAAAGTACTGTAAAGTTAAGCGAAAAGTCAAATCGTAATTCCAAAAACAATTTTACATGGCTAACATACTAACAGCTGCAGTAAAATATATTTATAGCAAAACTTAATTCAAAAAATCCTTTTTTTTTTTTAAAGTCAGAACTTCACTCCTCCCACAAACTTAAAATTCCATGATCATTTACACCACATTAAACCTCAATTCATCAAAAAAATCACATGTTTGACTCTAAAAAACACTCGTCGATTCGATAATAACCCATTCATTTATACATCATTTTGTTTTGATCCCGTTTTGTGAGGCAACAATTTTTGATGAGGAGTGTTGCGTGGGCAAAGATTGTAGGGTAGTTTTGTTTTTAGATTGTGCTCTTATAATAAGGCTATTTGTAGTCCTCGTGGACAATATTCATTTTTTTAGATATCTAGTTTTAAATTATTGTTCCTAGTACTAATAGTATTACTGTAATTCATAGTTCTATAAAAATCCGATTTTCACAAAAAAAAAGTTAATTTTTAAAGTTCAACCTAACCAAAAACTGCAAATTTAACCTTTTTGGATTGTCCAAAAGGACTACAAAACTAATTTTTCTTCCATTATTCCGTCTATAACAAGTTTAAAGAACAAAACGACTACAATCAGAATCAGAAGGCGAAGAAAAGTCATTGAATGAAAAAAAAAGAAGACAAGAAGACAACATTTTCTTTTCTGAAACAACGTAATCTCGGGGAGCACCTTCTCCCCTCCAATGTGCGTCTAATTAAGAAAGTTGTCATCAGTGATTAGATGAGAAATGGGAGGGGGGAAAGAGGCAACTTGTTTTCTTTTTTTTGGTCCTTTATAGAATGTTTCAGGCATTCTAGTATGGAAAATTAAAGATAGTTTAGAACTTTTAGTGCAGTTTTGAAAATTAAAATTGAAGATAAAGTTAAGGGGTATTTCTCACAGAATTAGGTTATTCTTCAACGTAGTTTATCTCAGTTCTCGGGAAAGCTATCAAAAAAGTGTCAACTAACAAAATATAGCCCTTATTATAAACAACATTTTATTAGTTGACAACTTTTTGATAGCTCTAATAGGAAGAGAGTTATATGGGATCAAAGTTCAGAGACATACAAATTCTAGTGCAGAGATTTTAACTTAGGTCATAACTGAGATCACTAAGTATAATTTAAGGATTCCACTCCATTTATTTTATCTTCTTTTCTAAACCATTTAAAATTTTCAAAACTATTTTTTGAATATGAGCAATGTGATGTGGTTAATGGGGAACTGATCTACTTGAGAGATAAAGAATGTAGCTAAAAATAAGTGGAGCATTAAAATTGGAGTTGTTCTTTTTTAACTAGTAGGATTAAGAAACAGCTTGCAATTGAAAGCAATTAAAGTATAGTATTCAGGAAAAACCAAGTTAAGATAGGTTCATTTTTGAGCTCTGCTTAAACTAGGCACGTAGTCTTAAGCAAGAACATGCTATCAGATAGTCGAAAAAAAGTGAGTTTTTTGAAACTTGAGTATCTATTTTAGGTCTACCATCATGAATTATAAATTTTTGAAAAAGCTTAGATTTTTTGGAGCCCACGCAAAAGGATGTATCTTGAAGTTGACTACCTTAAAACCTAAATTGATTAAAGGTTATTAATTCGAATCGAAATATCTCAGCTAGCATAAGAGCAATCAAAAAACTGTCAACTAATAAAATATTAAGCTTGTTAAGGGCTACATTTCATTAGTTGACACCTTTTTGATAACTCTAATGGGAACCGAGATACAGTGCCTTGAAGTTGAGGCACTGAAAGAGTGCGCAGGAAGTTAGGCACCCTAGTTTTCTCTGCGTCTCCACTTCCAAAGCGAATATCTCGGCTCCGAATAGAGATACAAAAAAGTTATCAACTAACAAAATGTTTAGTTTTTTAAGGTGAACAATTTCTCAGTTGACAACTTTTTTGGATTTTCAATGGGAAGAAAGTTATACGCGCTTAAACATTGTCGATAGTTTTAGCTAGATTATAGGAAACTTGGCTTGAAGTTTTATGAAAAAAAACTTTGAATTCAACAAAAAAACAGTTCAAAAAAACTATTTTCTCTTAATTTTAACAAAAATTCTTATCAAAATGCTCATATGACGCTGAGAATTCGCGTGATCACTAACCATCAATTTTATATCCTTTCTAAAAATTAGAAATTCTCGGTTATCCCTTGATAACAACAATTTTCTTAAATTATAGGTTACCCCGAGATTTTCGAGAATTTTCTTATTTAGTTCGCCAAAAAAAAACGGAAAGTCCATGAAAAGTTATTTATTACTCGATATAAAAAACGAAGGGAAAAAAGTGATATTGGAATCTGTTGCGTGCTGCATGACTAAGTGGGAGAGCTCTCACATCATGAAATGAAGTCACAGTTTAACTGAAAAATTAACATTTATTTAAAAGAAACTGGTTAAGAAATAGGGGAAAAAAGAAAAAAAGAAAGGAAATTAGTACAGGCAATCGGAGGAGGAGTTTTCCTTCATGTCGAAGAGTTCCAAGTTGCGCTGAAAATCAAAGCTTAGCTAATCTTCCAACTAATCCCAATCAACTTACAGTAATACGGTTGACCTTTGGATCAAGGTTGATGCGAATGGTGGTGGTGTAGTATGGAACGGCACACTTGTTCATTGGCTTGAGTCCCTCGATTCTGCATTGATGTCTGACGGTCATGTCGATGGTTCCGCGGGTGTCGAAGAGATTGCCGGTGTTGAGGTGGTACTCTCCTCCGTCTTCGGTTTGGACGATGTTGATGATGTTTCTTGGGTAGAATTCCGAGTGGAGGTATGGGCGGAGGAAGTCGACACCGTTTCCGTTGCAGGTGATCTTTCCGGTGATGTGGGTTTCGACGAGCTCTTCCTGGAATAGTTGTGGTTTAGTGAATGTTGATTAAGGCTAAGCCTAGGTCTGGTAATGTTCTAGAGTTAGCTTAAGCTTGAGTGAGTTATAAGCTTGATAGAGTTAGCTTAAGCTTATAAGTCAAACTAGCTAAGTATGTACTTGTCCTTAAGTCTTGGCGCTTTCATAAGCTTAAGCTAGCAGCCTAAGTTGTAGTAAGTTCAAGTTGTAGTAGTTGAAGCTCAAAAGCCTAAGCTCAAGGGACTAAGCTAGTTGTTTAAGCTAATCGGACTAAGTTCATAAGCTTATAGTCCTTAGCTAGCCCTGCCATAGACCTCAGCTATCATCATTAGATAAAGCTATCTTGAAGTTCAAACTGAGTCAATCTAGTTCAACCTAAGCCAATCTAGCTTAACTCTTCGTTAAGCCTTAGTCTTGGCTACTGTACAGCTTACTAAACCTATGGTACTCCTCTTGAAGCCTAGTCTAGCCTCATAGCTATGGTAAAAGTCTTATCTACTCTTCCCCTAACCTCGAATTCAAACACTCACCCAGCTTCCTCTTGGCAAATCGTGAGTCTCATTCGGCTGCTGATACTGTCCACGCTTGTGGTTACGATGATGGACGGACGCATCGGCGACGGCCAAAACGAGCACGACGGCAAGAGCGATTTTCAAGATTGGAGACATGACTCTAGAAAAAGAGATTGTTAGAAAAGAAAAGAAAAAAGAGTAGATTGTTGAAAAATCGAGGCTGCGGCGTTTCCTTAAATACCCGGGAAAGATGTCAATCAATGGGGAGGAGGGACACAAGAGAATGAAATCATGAGGGGAGATCGACAGTTTGGATGAGAGAGAGATAGTGTTTCAGAGAAAAGGGAGAGAAAAAGAATGAGGAATTCTTTGGAGCCAAAGTCCAACTTTATTAAATCTTTGATGGAATTTGATCGTCTTGTGATCATGTGTGGGCGGTTAAGGATGAGGAAGATCGGATGATTCTTGGTCAAAAGAACATAGATTTTGAGTCGGCAGGGTGCCTTGGGATAATTGCACATCCGGTTGAAGGGGCCAGGGATACTGTAGCTCTTAGTTTGTAGCCTCCTCTCCAATATTAGCACTTCCCTAAACATTTTCTGCTTTCAGCTTTCCCAAGAATTCCTAAACTACGTCAACCAACCCCGAAAAACCAAAACAACGTTCTCTCTTCGACCAAAACGAATCCGGGAGCATTTCTCACTATAATTAGGTGACATTTATGTCATGTTTGTTGATTAGGAAGGAACGTGCGTACATAAACAAATGTGTTGAGATGGTTGGCAATGTTCCGTTTTTTTTGTGTACTCACTTTATTAAAATTGTGTTTTAGTTAGTAGACAATTTTTTTTGTTTATATTTTAAATTTTAGGTGTTTTTTTATTTATTCAATTGTTATTTAATGCAGTAAAATTGAATTTCTAAAAATATTTTTTTTTGGGTCCAGGCTTAAAATTGTTGAAAAATAAGAAGTTTTTCTTTAATTTTTCAATTTATTTAGAGTTTTTCTTTCAAATTTTCGTTTCCTGAAATTTCTAATATTTCTTCCAATAATCAAGTTGGCTACAGTAGCCTGCCGACTTCGGTACAGACCTCTGCGCAATACCGATAGTTTGAAGGCTTATATCTCGAGTACCAATGAAGATATCAAAAAGTTGTCAACTAATGAATTGTTGTCCTTAATATGCTTAACATTTCACTAGTTGACACTTTTTTGATAGCCCTTACGGGAACTGAGATATACGCGTTCCAAGAAAGCCACCCTCAAGTTGTAAGTTCCCCTGAAAGCAAAACTTCAAACCCCTATATCTCAGTAACCTTCATAACTCCAAAAAAGTTGTCAACTAATGAAATGTAGCTTAAAACATGCTTAACATTTTATTAATTGACAATTTTTTTGTACCTCTACTGGAAACTGAGATACAAGAGTTTTCCAAGAGCTATGTTTAAAATGAAGCTTGTAATTTCGCTAGTGACAGTGAATGTAGCTATAAATGTGATTTTCCGGTATTTTATTGGGAAAATGACGGTTCCAGTGTCTATTTTAAAATTATTTTGAAATTCTGAAAAAATTTATTTTAAAATTTCAAAATTTAAAGTTTCCTCAATAACCTTAAAATTTCAAAATTCCCGTAACTTTTCCATATTCGACAAGACATCTATGTCTATTTGATGCGGTTTCCTTTCTCGCCTTCTCACCATTACTTTTACAACCTTCCGATTCACGTCAAGACTTCCGCTCTTATCACCATTTTCCAAAAATCATAAACCATCCGACTCTCTTTTTGACACTTTTTGCGGCAATGATCTGGTTCCCAAAAACTGTCCATCTTGCTTCCATTTTAAGCCATTTCCATTTTTAAGCACCTTGCTAATTCTAAACCGCGGTATGACGAAGGCTTAGCAATAAACACTCAACGATAGTCGGGTTGTCAATCAAAAATCCTGTTGATAACACTTAAAAAATGACAGGTTTTATTAAAAATGGCACTCGGTTGAAATATGAAAAATGAGAAGAAGAAGAAGAAATTTGGCACTTGTCGAATTTTCAAAGGAGGGGGGCTTATTCTCTCCATGCTTCCAGATTAAGACCGGTGATTGATGAGCACGGAACGGCACGCGAGCCGTTTTCAATGTCGAAAGCGCGGCGGCCGACACGGATCATGCTGGAAATGAGTTTTATTAGAAGGGGATTGGGGGTTTGTGGTAAAAAAATCTGTAACCTTTAAATTTGCTATCTAACAGTATCCTAGACGCCTCAAAACATTATCTAAAATTAATTAATGTTTATAGTACTATCCTAAGTTAGTGGTTACAGTAATCTCCCAGGTTTTCATTGTACAGCCCTCACTATCTGTTACAGTACTTCCCTTGATTATTTTTATAGTACTATCCTGAGTTATTGGTTACAGTACTATCCTTAATCCTACAGTACTGTCCTAGATTCTTTCAGTATTATCTTAAGCCTTTTTAGCAGTACTAATATTTTTTTCAGTACAAATATTATCATTAGTACTATATTTTAATCCTAACTCACTGTTTTTCAAAATTTTAAATTTTCCAAAAAATCTGAAATTTCAGACTTTTGGCGAAACAGTTGTACTATCCCTAATTATTTTTACAATGCTATCCAATACGATTTTTCATAGTACTGTCTTAAAATATTAGTTACAATACTACCCTAACCTAGTTTTTAATATGCTTTCTTAAAGTATGTTCTATATGTCGTACTGTTCCTTGTTTTTTTACAGTACTTCCCTTTTGTATATCACTATCTTTTTTCCTTAACCCTTACAGTAAGACCCCAACTCACTTATCCCCAGTCTGGCACAACACCCATGAAAGTGTGGTTCTCTTCAATTCAGCCACTTGGGCTGAAGTAAACACTCCCGGATTCTCATAATAGAATCGATCTCCATCACGAAGTCTCTCGAATTGTTTTCCAATTATACAAGCGAATGTTGGACCGACGACACTTCCAGCAGCAGGTTGTTCCAAGATTCCACCGACGTAGAAGTCGAGCTAAACGATTCTAGGTGATCTTCTGTTAGAGGGGGAAGAACTTACGTCGTCAGGAGTACGGTAGAGTTGAGAAATGCGTTGACGAACATTTTGGTCGGTTACTTCTGGCCACTGGAAATGTAATAGGAAAATTTTAGTTGGGGAGAGAGGAGGGTACTGTAGAGACTTACGTTGTCGAAGCTGGTGATTGGTTGGAGATTGCAGAATTGGCGATAGTCGTTGTAGGATCTGAAAGTGTATTTTTAGTTTTGTTAGTTATTAGTACAGTATTAGGAACCTGCACATCAAACTTTTCATTCCATAACTGTAATTTTTGTTACAGTAGGATCGCAGCTAATCTCTATAAAAATAGCAAGTTTTAAACATGCATGACTATCTGTGTGTGTGAAAATTTCGACATTTAGAAAAAAATTATTTGCTTTTTGAAATTACTTCCTCTGCTGACAACCAGTTTCAGCAATTTTGAAATTCCCAACTTTTTAGTGGAAGTTTTTTGTCAGCATCATTTTATTTATATTTATAACATTTCGTGAATAATATATTAGGAAACAATATGATAGTTTATCGTTAACTATAAATGTGTGTTTAACTAATGAGCTAACTTTTAACAACACTAGCTTAGCTACGATAAGTTATTATATTTGAAACAATTAGTGATGACTATACTGACTAAACTTTTTTTGATCACAGTACTACCAACTAACTGTACTAGTTCTACTGATCTTCTTGTGTCTGTACTTTACAAAATTTTGAATTCATTATGGCTACAGTACCTTTGGCTATAGCTATACTATTCCTACTGATCATCCTAGGTGTGCAAAATACAAAAATTTCAAATTCATTATGGCTACAGTACCTTTAGCTATAGCTAGTATCATTGTGAGGATAGCTACAGTATCATCGCTGTTTCTATTTTAATTACTGACTATGTTTAATTGCAAAAATTCAAAAAACTCCTAAAAATAAATTTTCTACAAAATACTGGTCTCTGCATTTTTTGTTTACAAACCATTGCATTTACACAACTACAGTACCCTCCCGTTAGCATCTCCAATCATAAAACCCTCTGCTCCAACAGATAAAACCACCGTATTTCATAAATGGCACCACTTTTCCATTCTCTACTTTGCCCCCCCCCCCCCAAAATGATTTCTCACCTCAACCCATGATCTCGTCCTCTTTGAATATTCACCGCCGCCATGTCGACACTTCCACCGAATAGACGTTCTGTCACTGAGGTTGTCAATCGTTGTGGGCTACGAACAGGTACTGTCATCATTCCTCTGCAAGAGATAGAAAGTTAAAGGGGTCTTTAATATAAGAGCAGTCCTTTAATTAGGGGTTTTTAGAAGTGTATTGAATAAATACCGTACCTATAAATAGCATCAATATTCGTCAACACATGATTAATATTGTTGACACCATCAATAAATCTGTATCTGTTAAACTCCCGAAACTGGGAATCTACCAATGGATAAGTCTCTTGAATCATTCCATGAAGACGATAAGCGCCAGCAGCGAACTCGTTAAGCACTCCGAGATCCACATTTGGATTGTAGCTGTAACTTTTAATTTTATATGAATTACAGATTAACTCGGGTATCCTTGCCAAGTCTCAGCTTCTCTCTGGCCAAGACTTGTGAGTAAACCTAGCCAAGACTTGTGGCGGCCTTGTCCAATACTTGGTCGGGTGTTCCCAAGTCTTGTACAAGGCTGCCGCAAGTCTTGGCTAGGTTTACTCCCAAGTCTTGGCCAGAGAGGGGCTATGACTTGGCGAGAATACCCGAGAAGGTAAGCTTTAATTTTTCAGAATGCCAAGGACTATTACAGAGTAGGAGGCTTCTATTTCTCGAATCTAGTAGTAGTTTAAGAAAAAAAAGCCCTTTCTAATAAAGTACCCATTGTAAGCTCCCAAAATAGTCTTCGAAGCGTCGCCAATCAATTCTGGAACAAATTCTTGATAGGTGATCGATTGAACGATTCCTCCGACAATTTTCCGGGATTCCTGGAAAATTCGGTCGGCATTCCAGTGACGATTCATGTTTTGGAGACGGGCGGCGACGCTGAAAAATTAAAATTGGGGATTTTTGAAATTATCATAAAATTTGGGTTACTTATAATTATTTTAATACCGAAAAATCCAAAGTTTAAGAAAATTTAAATTTAGATCGGTTTTTTTTTGGTTTTCTACAAAAAAACGTATTTTTGAGATGATTTCGATATGGGGTTGTCTGGCACGGTTGGGCACGGTACGGCACGACTTCATGACTAAGGTATTTCGGTACTTTGAAAAATTAACAAAAAAAATTTCACGATCCGTGCCAAACCGTGCCGGACCCCTATGAACCATATAATTTGAAAACAATGGCATTTTGACGTGGTTTTTTGTCTGGCAAGGTTGGGCACGATCCGGCACAACTTCACAAGTCCATCTAAGCTCTTTCAAACATATTTGATCCTGTGCCTAACCGTGCCGAACCGTGCCAGACCCCTCTGATCTTCACCGCACTAAATAGTATTTCAAGGAGTCAATCTTAGTAGGATTTTTTAAATTATGACATTTTAGAGGGGTTTTTTGTATAAGACTGTCTGGCACGGTTTGGCTGGGCTTAGCACGGCTCGGCACGGCTTGGCACGACTTCACAACAAGAAATGAGACCATGTAAGGTCCTTAAGGTTTTGTGCCACACTGTGCCGCACCATGCCGCACCTCATTTGCCTCAAGCTTGCCTTAGACATCTACCTATCTTATTTTGGGTACTATAACCTAATCCAGAGATAAAACTAAACTCCAAAATCCCAAATTTTCCAATTTCCTTACTTATTATGAAGACGAAGAAAAGAAGTATGCAGAGCCGCTAATCCAACAAAAAGAATCGCTCTTCCATCTCCAGCTGTCAAACTTCCCGGATTAGTGTTCGGCGGGAACATTCGTCCACCGATCATCTGAAAATGAATAGTTAGATGTGCAGGTTCCCCATGGCTTACCGATGTTCTCAACATCGCCGCGAATCTTAAGCTCCTTGCTGTAATCGCTTCCGATCCATAAATCTGAAAAAAAAAATTCCAAAAAAAATAATTTTTTAAGCTCCAGGGTACCAAACTAGCATCAATCGCCGCCGTATTCATATTCAATTGTTCTCGAACTCTTCCGAATTGTCCGGTTCCACAAACGGGGAAACTTCTCGTGAATGGAATGCATCTTCGTCTGAAAAAAATATTTAGACGTGCCCTTATAATAAAGGTTACGATCTATCCGAAGGCGGAGCGAAAATCGAGGCACACATTGGTCCCGAATTTTGGCATCCACAGAAGTTTTGGGCGGCGTTGGAGGTGATGTCATGGGAGACGAACTGGAAATGTTTAACCTTATTAGGTGCCCTTCTATTAGAGGTAGTGCCCTTCTATTAGAGGACGACCTTTCCCCCTCCTGACATTTCCCTCTACAAACTAACCTGTCCAAAAAGCATCAACAACGAATTGACGTGACCGGGCAGTGACCTTTCAGATGACAATAAGAAGACTGACACCTCCCGGGGGTTCGGACGATTTCGTTGTGAAGCGGCTGGAAATTAGGGAACTACAGTAATCCTGTTAGCTGGGGAATTGGAATGTTTAGGGGGACAGTAGTAAAAAGGAGGGTACAGTAACCCGAGAGTACAGTAATCGGCAATACGGTAAATACAATATCTAGTACCGTAAGACAAAACAGCACCCTAAAGTACAGTATCCAGAAGTACGGTAACACCAGTACAGTATCTGGGAGCACGAATGTTACAGTACCCACAAGCACTGAGAATACAGTATCCACAGTAAGCTTAGTAAAATAGTACTAGTACAGTAAAATAAAATAGTACAGTATCCTACAATACACTAAAGACAGTACAGTACTCCCCGAATGCAAAACACCGAAACTGTAGTTTAACGCTATTATCATACTAAAAAAGCCCATATCTCGATGCTTGTGAAAGATACAAAAAAAAATAGTCAACTAATAAATTGTTCAGCATAAAAAGCTACACATTTCACTAGTTGACCACTTTTTGATAGCTCCACTCTCAGCCGAGTTATGAGGATTTGAAAAAGTATATATTACAATATCTTCGGCACTAAAAGCTACAGTACCCCAGAAGCACCAAAAAACTCACAAACAAGCGTGTTAAACCCATCGTCATACGCAGCTGGCATCAATCTTGTAAACGCGGTGAACGCGGCTCCCTTCGCCGGACTTTGAAGATTATTACAAGTTCCATCCATCGACCTGTACTTCTTATGGAAACATTGATTAACAGAACAGTCCGGAGCAATCTGTTGCTCAGCACACATTTGTTGTCGGAACCTAGCAGTCAATTGCCCACTCGAAAAAATCCTTCTTGTCTCTGCTTCAACCGTCATCACTGAATTACAGCCTTCTGGAACGCCAGATGGTCTTGACGGAAGGAATTGACGGTCTTCCGGTACATCGAATGATCTCGAAGCAGGGGTTAATTTACAAGTCTGAAATGAAGCTACCGTAATCCTTGAACTTAACTGTAACCTACCCCACAAGCCTTTTGACACTGCTTTTTCATGAATCGCGGATTGACTTCGCACTCGCCGGCTTGTGACCAGAAGTGACAGTGTTCGTGGCGGTCGAGGCATTCTTCCGAGTGGGCTGAAGTCTCGAGAATATGGGTAATTAGTGAGGAGAGGGGGGGGGAGGGCTTATTAGGACAGTGTATATAGTTTCTGGGTTAAAGGGGAGAGGCTGGAGAGTTAGGGGAGGTTTAGAGGGTTAGGGTAAGGACGCTTGACCGGAACTAGAGATAGTTGGGGCTTTGGGACCATGTCTAGCCATGGGACCGCCCGTCAGTTTTGACACAATTAGATGAGAGTCTTGGGACCCTGTAAAAGAAGCTTGGGGCCATGGCCCTGCTTAAGACCGCCCGTTAATTCTGACCATTTGTTGGGAATCATAAGAACCTGTCCGGGAGGCTTCGGACCTGCGGCACCATTAGCGAGGGGTCTTGGGACCATGCCCAGGCTTGGGACTGCCTTGGGACCACTAGCATAAATCTTTGGGACCATGCCCAGGAAACTAGGGACCGCCCGTTAATAGGTTAGGACTCTGAGACCATGGCTAGCCTAAGCCACTGTTAATTGGGACCATTGGTAGGGAACTCCTGTGGGGAACCTTGGGACCATGTTCACAAATTTTAGGACCGCCCGTTAGTTGGGGTAGCATTAGTTGGGAGACTTGGGACCATGTCAAGGAATCTTAGGGCCGCCCGTTAGCTAGAACCATTATTTAGGACCTCTGGGACCGTGCCAAGACAATTGGGCCACCCCCGATACTTACCCAACTGCAAAAAGTAGACGAGAAGAAGCGAGACGAGAAGAGACTTCATCGGTCCCTGTAATATAGGTTACTGTAGGGGGTACTGTAGAAAATAACAAGGGTACGGTAACGAAGAAATTGACGAAAAATAGAAAAGGGATACTGTAGCAAACAAGTCGAGTACTGTAGTAATTAAAAAGGGTACTGTAAAAAAGGGGTACTGTAGGAAAAAAGGTACTGTAACAAGGCTTCAGGATTTACTGCTTCAAAAGAAGGGAACGTGCCAAAAACGTGCCAAAACCGTGCCGCCTTCAAATTTGAAGTTGCGAACTAACCCAAAAAATCTTGAGAATGCTTTTCTAACCAAAAGCGAAAAAAAACCAAAAGATTAGGAGAAAACATCAAAAACCGTCCCTATGACCCTCACTTCCAAACACACATAACTAGAAAATATAAGCTTAACCCAGGTAGAAGCTGCATCTGCTTTGTCCACTGGAGGGCATCCTCCCCCTCTCTCTCTCTCTCTCTCTCTCTCTCTCTCTCTCTCTCTCTCTCTCTTTCTCTCTCTCTCTCTCTTTTTCGGGGTGAAAGTTATATATATATGGAGAAGACGTCTCCACCACGATTTTAAACCGATTATGAACATGACTACCCCCTCTCCTACCAAAAGCATCAAGTGAGAACACAATAATTCTGAAGCTTCGGCAAAAAAAAAGAAGAAAAAAATGGAACTGAAATTCCTTTGCTTCTCAACTTTTTATATGATTAAGAGCGAGAGGCGTTTTGATGTTCTGATCTCTTCGATTTCTTCAATTTTCTCTTGATTTTGAGAGAGAAAGGGGAAAAAATAATGGAATGTGGAAGTGTGTGGGAGGCTCTGATAAGATGAGGAAATAGAAGGAATTTTAAGATGGGAAAGCTTGGAAAAGTGTAGTTTGAGGTGCCCTTATGTTAGGGGGAGCGATTGGAAGGTGTTTTGAGGCTTAGCACGGTCTGGCACGAGACGGCACGATACGGCACACCTAGGTACCACTTTGAAAAATCCTATCCATGTTGTTGGCACTGCCGACCCACTCATCTTGCAGCTACATCTTCATCTACCCCCTCGCCTTGATACGTAATTTGCGCTTGCGTGGCGGAGCCGGTTGCCACCTCGAACTTCAGTTTTGGCGCCCTGGTTCAAGTCCACCTTCCATTAATTCTTTTTTTCTTCTTTTTTTCTTGAATTAATAACGTGGTGCCCTTCTAATAGGGGTTTTTCATTTGATTTCTCTTTATTCAATCATTTTCAGATTAAAAAAAATGTTGGCAGCGGCCGCCGCTCATGGTAGAATTGTGCAACTCTCTCGTATCAAAAAGGTGAAAACCCTGAAAAAAATTATTTTATTTTTTTTTTTTTTGAAAAAAAGATTTCCAGGAAATAGCGGATTTAACGAAAAACAAGCGTGGATATATCAAAGAATTCCGGAAATCTGTGCCTTGTCGCAATGTTTTTCAATTCAAGATTTGCGGGGTAGCCAAAGGGGGGTGCCCTTATAAAAAAGGTTTTTTGAATTTAGGATACGGATCTCTACAAGGACTTGATATTTACATTGACCATCGATGTTAGTATGGATTATCCATTTCGGCCACCGTATTTCAAGTTCAGTCATCCGGTGTATCATCCGAATGTGGATCCGGTTAGTCATGAGTTGTGCTCGTCGATTCTGCTTCAGGATAATTGGAAACCAGAGACTACTATGGAAGATAGTGAGTTTTGGAAAGGGTGCCGGGGTGTGCCGAGTCGTGCCGAAGTGTGACAAGCCGTGCCAAGCCTTGTCTAGCCGTACCGAACCTTGCCCAAGTGTGCCAAGCCTTGCCAAGCCGTGCCAAACCTTGCCAAGCCGTGCCAAGCCTTGCCAAGCCGTGCCAAGCCTTGTCTAGCCGTACCGAGCCTTGCCAAGCTGTGCCAAACCTTGCCAAGCCTTGCCAAGCCGTGCCAAGCCTTGCCAAGCCTTGTCTAGCCGTACCGAACCTTGTCTAGCCGTACCGAGCCTTGCCAAGCCTTGCCAAGCCTTGCCAAGCCTTGCCAAGCCTTGCCAAGCCTTGCCAAGCCTCGCCAAGCCTTGCCAAGCGGTGTCAAGCCTTGCCGAGCCTTGCCAAGCCTTGCCAAGCTTTGCTGAGCCTTGTCTAGCCGTACCGATCCTTGCCAAGCCTTGCCAAGCCTTGCCAAGCCTTGCCAAGCGGTGTCAAGCCGTACCGAACCTTGCCCAAGCGTGCCAAGCCTTGTCAAGCCGTGCCAAGCCGTGACCAGCCTAACCACCCAAAAACTTCCCCACCTCTACTTACAGTAATCCTTAACTGGCTCGTCCTCCTCAACGACCCCGATATCTCCCGTCCGATCAACTTCGAAGCGGCTAGTGACTATATCAAGGTAAGCGCGCTCTATTGATAACCTCCTTTTCATTTTTTCAGGACCAAACTCTCTATTTGAAGAAGTTTAACGAGACGGCAAAGAAATGGAAGCCATGATTGAACTTCTTTTGGGAATTTTGATTTTAAAAAATTTTTTTCTTAGATTTTGTTGATGACGTAGCAATACACAACTGTAATTTTTTCTCTAAACGTTCCACGAAAATCCTGATTGGTTTTTGGAAACCAACTTTTTTTTTCTTTTCCTTCCTAAAAACAACAAAATGTTATTTTGGGGTTCGTCTAGGTCAAAGAAAGACACCGAATTTTACGTATTTTGTTGTTTTTGTGTAGAAATGAAATGATTAGTCAGAGAGAGAGAGAGAGAGAGAGAGAGAGAGAGAGAGAGAGAGAGAGAGAGAGAGAGAGAGAGAGAGAGAGAGAGAGAGGCGGCTTGGGAGATGATCATTGTGTCAAGACATTTTTTGTTGGTGGGAAATGACGCATGAGGATTTTTTGGTATTTTTTAAAAAATAATTTTGGGTTTTTGGAAAATTTGGAAATATTCTAATTTATCAGTGGAGCAGATTTGCATTATTATTTTTTATTTCATGGATTCTGAAAAAAATTTTTTTTTGAAAATTTTAGTGTTCCGGTAATCAGTACTATCATAATTACAGTACTAATTTTTACGGTAATACTAGCAATAACGGTACGGTAAACAGTACTTTTTGGGAGTTTTTTTATTCCGATTTTTTTCCGATTTTTATCATTAGAGCAGCTTTCCATGTGATCTAGAAAAGATGTTTTTTGACTATTTTTTGAATTTTAAAATTTTTGAAAAAAATTATTTTTTTTAATTTAAATGTTGTATTTTTAGGTCAAACTTGACTTATTCTTAAGGTTTTAATTCTATTTTTTATACCTTAATTTTTAGGAAAACTCACAGTTTTTGCTCTTTCTAGGTTAGTTAAGTCACAAGCTATTTGGTGGTCCAATGTCTACCGTAGTCTTTCGAAACAACCATTAATTGGGACCACCAAAATATATCAAGTGACTTAAATCCACCTATGGTAGCTCGATTTAACTTACTTAATTTAACCTTTTTCCAGATTTTTTTCTTACTTTCAAAAGTTATCTTTCTTAACACATTCCTTGCTAATCTCCCATATAAAAATAGCGAACCCCGATCATACTTCACACCTTCCCCCCTTGAGTCCCATCTGGACTATTTGTCATCCTTTTTTTCTTCAATTTCTTTTTCGAAATCATCTTCAACTGCTTATTAACTTTTGTCACATTTTGGCATTCAACTTCTTCTCCTTCTTCTCTTGCTCCTTCTTTTAATATTTCATAACCAACTCCACACATCAACAGCCAATTCCCCTTGCTTTTCCATATAATTATTCTCTCTCATTCTCTTCTTTTCAAAAAAATGACAACACTTTCTCCACTTTTCTCTGAAAATCAGTCTGATCCATTTGAAAACGCGACTTTAAGTCTAATGGCGGTTGTCGGCACTCCTAACCGGACATGCGCTTCTCAGGAGATCCTGGATTTGTATCGGTCTAATATCTATATTGGGAGTATTATTTTCAATTGTTTGGTGCCATTTGTTTCGTTTTATGTGATGTTTAAGGCAATGTTCCGGTTATGTACTCAGTCGATTATCCAACATACGACAAGGATTTTGTTGATTTCTACTATACTTTTTGGGTTGAGTCATCAAGTGTCCTACTTGCTTTATAAGGTAATATAAGCTTTTTTACTTTTTAGTAAAACTGAAGTTTATGTAAATTGGTTAGCTGCGGATAGTTAATAGTGTTAACAGTTTGCTGTGGTACCGTAATACCTACTAGAACCAAAGAGCATTTTTAAAATCACTTGACTAGTGACATCAATTCTGATCTGGTTAGTCTGAACGCTGAATGATACATAAGTGAGTATTTTTGGAGACTAGTCAGAACAATGACGTTCGAGTTTATAGTTCCATGATAGGCGATTAAAGCAGTGTAATTAACTAGCTTCACAGAATGACCTAGTTTTCAATTTATATTGCTTAACATGGCTTAATGAAACAAACAATTACTAAAAAGGTCTACGTTTAGCTCAGCCAATTTTGCCTTTAAACAGGTGCTTAAATTCTGTCGAAGCTATGAATAAAATACGCTATTACTAAATCCCGGCTAGCTTACTAGCATAACAGGATAGGGCTTGAGCTTAGCTAGGTCAAAAATAAATTTGCAAAGCTAGTCTGGGCCGGTCTACTGTAATGGTAGTTATAAGATAACATGATCGGTACTTAGATACTAAGTACTCCTATTCGTAACAAGCTTGTATTGGTAGCTTAAACTTAAATACTCTGAAAAAAATTAGTTAGCAGGTTCGCTCCAAAATAGTTCTAATCAAACTAAATCGCTTTGAAACCCCTAGCTAGAAATATACTGTTTTGCTATTCCAGGCAGATCTCCTCCACACAATGCTCTTCCGCCTATCGGACCCCTGCAATCTTCAACGAACTTCCTATGAATGTCGTTTCATAGCCATCGCTCAAACTACTGGAAACTGTGGAATGGCTTTCACCCAAATAGCTATGTCTATCGATAGAGCACTAAACTTGAAATTCCCTAAATCCTATTTCAAGATGAAATCCTGGCCGGGGATTGTTTTAGCTAGCGCTGCGGTAATTTAGCAACTTTCTTTTTTTTTTAAAGTTAGCTAAACCATTTCAGTTCATCGCCAGCTTCTCCATGTACTTCTTCCTCACTATTGACGATCCTTTGACCGGATATCAAAATCATTGTGGATTCTACCCGACTAACTCTGTTCGCTACTTTAATATCTTGTTATACGTGATTTTGGGGATAGCTGTTTCAAATGCCATCGCCGATTTTGTCTTGTTGAAATTGGCTAAACAAGAGATTATGTGGAAGTAAGTTTAGAGAAAATAAAAATTGTTTGGAAAGTTTAAGAAAAAGAGGGAAATGGCGGGATAATGAATGGCTTAGAACTTTTAACATTTTGAATGAAAAAGTTTAGCGAGCAAGCTAGAGACGCAGAGTGTCTGGTTGTCTGCGTCTGGTTGTCTGTACTTTCCCTCTCACTCGAGATAGGAGTAGGTAACTTTGATAGGGCATAACTTTCTTCCTGTTAAAGATGGAAAAAAACTGTCAACTAATAAAATGTAGCCCTTTATAAGCTCTATATTTTGTTAGTTGACAACTTCTTTCTATCTCTTCTACGAACAGAGATATAAGCTTTGGAAGTTTAGGACCTTCCGCTACTTCAAACGCCCATAACTAAGTTCAAAATAGAGATACCAAAAAATTGTCAACTAAGAAAATGTTCAGTTTTTTATCCTCATTATTTCATTAATTAACCTTTTTCCGCTATCTTCATTCACAACCGAGATATACTCTAATCTACTTTTCCAGACGCTCCTACGACTTTACCCGCCGTTTCAACGCAAGAATCTCGTTGAAATGTTCAAAAGCGATATTCGTTATTTCTATGTGCGAAGGTGTCTCGAATATGATTTATTCTGGTGTTTTAACATTTTTAATGTATTTGGGAAAATCCATGTCCACTTCCACGTATTCATTGATCCTGGCTTGGTTTTATGTGAGTTTGAATATTTTTAAAGGTGCATATCTCAGTTTTGGGTAGATATAGAAAAAAGTTGTCAACTAATGAAATAAAGCCCTTATTATGAGCAATATTTCATTAGTTGACACTTTTTTGATAGCTCTAAAGGGAGCTGAGATATAAGACTTCAAAGTTAGGACCCCATGAAAAACGTCTGCAACATCAAAGCGTCATAACTCGATTCCTAGAAAAGCTACAAAAAAGTTGTCAACTAACAAAATATAGAGCTTATAAAGGGCTACATTTTATTAGTTGACAACTTTTTGCTATCTTTAACGAGAAGCAAGTTATGCCCCTTTTAAGTTACCTACCTCTCTTCTGCGTCTCACCCCTCTGAAACAAACACTTCCAGACAACTCCCTACGCGTGTTGCCTCCTTCCCTTCCTCATCTCCTACCTCCTCGTCTATATCAAAGACCAAACCACCATCGGTGTCCTATCACTCACCTCAAAACAACACAGCACTGAAGAACATATTGCACGATTGAAACAGGCATGGAGTTAGCTAATTTAAGAACTTTTTATTTAATAAAGGCATTTTTTTGAAAAAGAAACATGTAGTGGGAAACTCGTTTAGGAAAAGTGAAAAATATATGGAATTCGAGATACGAAACAAAAAAAAAGAAGGACGTGAAAAGGGTAGTGTAGTTATATAAATGATGCGTTCAGAAGAAATCTACATGAAAATGATTAAAAACAAATGAACCGAGGGGAAAAATGATTATTTTTGTTTAAAAAAAAAGAGAGATTTTTCAGAGAAGACTAGCGTTGATTCGAGAGACATATAGACGGGTGGGTTACTGTAGATTTTGGATCTCGCCAAAGATTTTTCTGTAATATAATAATATATAGTTAGGTAACATGTTTACTCTGATTGCATAAGTTCCTTCCTGTGACCTGTGTGTTGGCATTGTAATGCTAATCAAATATTTAATACTGGTCACTTTTTCCACTGCTGATAAGGAAAAACTAATGCGCTAAACCCTTTTTCAAATGTTGTGTTTAAGAGGGTAAAGGTTGTTAGTGTTAATCCTTGGACATCCCGGAAAACGTTGACCTTTATTCAGCCGCGCGTATCTCGGCAGCCGATAAAGCTAGCAAAAATTGGTCAACTAAAGAAATGTTGAGCTTGTTATAGGCAATATTTTGTTAGTTGACAACTTTTTGATAGCTCTTCTAGAAAGCGAGTTATGCGCCTTTAAAGTTAGCAGCTATCCAGGATCCAGGTGTAGGCTATTTGTCTGCGTCTCCTCTAGCCCTCTATCTTGTTTAGGGTGAGAGATACATAAAAGTTGTCAACTAACAAAATATTGGCCTTAACAAGCTGAACATTTTGTTAGTTGGCAACTTTTTGATAGCTCTTAAACGAACTGAGATATGCGCCTTTAAAGTTAGCAGCTATTCAGAATCCAGGTGCGGGCTATTTGTCTGCGTCTCCTCTAGCCCTCTATCTCGCTTGGGGTGAGAGATACAAAAAAGTTGATAACTAGAAAAATATTGACCTTAACAAGCTGAGCATTTCATTAATTGACCACTTTTTTGTATCTCTAATACCAACTAAGATATGCGCTTTGAAAAAACGTCACTATTGAAATAGGTGACATGTCTGCGTCTCCGCTATCTCGCTTAAACTAAGAGGTACAAAAAAACTGTCAACTAACAAAATATTACCCTCAAAAAGCTTAACATTTTGTTAATTGACAACTTTTCTTAATATCCCTTCTAAACTAAGTTATACCCTAATTTTCAAATAACTTATAACCCCCAGCTATTCAAATCAACATGTGTTTGTTCTACCTATTCATCCATTCCCTCTCTCTCTCATTCTCTCTCTCTCACAAACATAAAAAAAAGGAATAAAGCAAGAAGGGTCTCTTCAGAACGCACCGCGTGGTCCGCGCTTACGCAATCAGTCGTCTGCTCTTCATTGCGTCTTTATAGGTTCTCCATCATGTTATTCTTTGTATGGTCGGTCGGAGGGGGACTAAGATGGACAGCCTGACGAAGGTCATGTGCAACTTGATCCTCAGTGGGGAAATTTATGTGTGGTTGTCACTCAAAAAGTTAGTGCGGATGGATCGGGGGAGATTTAATCGCTTGGGGCGCCCGGCCTATCTTTTCACACCATCATTCGCCAAGTTTTGCGTTGCGCCAAGGTGAACTGGATGTGTTGGTGTAGGAAGGAAAAAAGTTTCGAGGTTACTGTCTCCCATCTACAGTAGTCCCTCCTACAGTAGCCCCTACCCTTCCCACCGTAAGCCCTCCCTCCCACCCAAAGTCCGCGAATCCGATGCTACCAATCTTCCTATTGCGTGGGCCTATTGCATAGTGTGAAAAGATGCACCCCCACACACAAAATGGTCGATTGCGTAAGCTTTTGCGCAACCCCTTCCACCCCCTTCTGTCTCGCGCACACATGACGTCAGACTTACTTTGGCCGAGTGTCCCCTTTCTTCGAGACCACTTGGAACGGTGATGAGGTGGTGTGCTCGAAGAATTTCTTCTCCCCAAGTATATTGGACATTGAATGTTTTGGTGGCTCTGGACGATTTTCGAAGACTTCTGGACGGAATGTCATTTGGGAGACTAGTGGACGGATTGTGGAAGGAGCAGGGGTATAGTCAGGGAAACTGAATTTTGGTCTATTAGGGAACACCATTGAAGGAAGGCTTGGCAATCCGGGAAGTCGTAAAGGAGACATTGGAAGAGGCGGCACAGTTGGGGCAACTGATCGAATTAAATTCCTATAAATTGTTTATTATTCGATATCAAATATCATTCTACCGTACCTTGAAAGCTGAGCAATCGCGTCCTCCCTCATCTTCTGAGCAGCTGCCAACTCGGCAAACATAAACAATTTGTTGTCCTCCGGCACCATCACCTCTGACTTGATCTTAGCCATTTTCGGAGTGTTCCCTGGCTTCTTTAAGTTCTGTTCGGATAAAGTTCTCTTTCCGAACCCGGCGATTTGCTGAACTATCTTATCAGTTTGCGCTTTGATCACAGGGGTTTGTGGAATGTTCTGAGGGCTGCTTAAAAGTCGTTCCACAGATTGAAAAACGTCAAAAGTCCCATTTTCCTCTGGTTCAGGACCACAATAGACGAAAAGTGGGATTTTTTTGGTGCCGAATAGGTAGTGAACCTTCTTGATAAGTCCAAGGGCCACGAGAACATTAGCAATATCATAAAGCCGTCTACACCGACTTCTGCTTGGCGGCTCGAATCCCTCTGTCTCCGGATCCTTGATTAACACTGTGCTAGCCACGTCTAGACTCACTTTTCTCACATTTTTCTGCAATTGTCTACAGTAATCCACTGAAATCTAAGCTAAAACTCACTGGATTGCTAAGCAACACCATCAAAAATCGTCTGCACAACTGAGCCAACGAATTTCTACCCTGGCGATCGCGGGTATCCACTCGGGACCTCTTCTCCAATTCCATCTTCCCCGCCGAGTCAAATGAGGTACATGGAGTGGTTGGGGTTGAAGCGCATGAGACAAACGAGCCGACACTATCTTTGATGTTGATGCCACGCGGTGAGGCGAGCTCGGTGAATGAGCACATGGCTTGTTCGACGCGAAGGACGCGGTCTGGGAGGCCCTCTTCGATTGCTTCGTTCTAAAATGTTAATTAGTTGCTTTTTATCTAGTGGTGCTTTTGAAGCGGAAGAACGATAGTGACTACTAATGATAGTAACTAAGTTACAAGTTCTAGAGCTTATAACTCTGTTCCCATATGAGCTATCAAAAAACTGTCAACTAACAAAATATAGCCCTTATTATAAGAAAAATTTCATTAATTGATAGTTTTTTGATAGCTTTTAAACTAGCCGAGATACAAGGCCTCAAAGTTCGACTAGATAAAGAGAGCGCAGAGAAACGAGAATACCTATTTTTGCATGTATCTCGGTTCCCGTGAAAGCTATCGAAAAGTTGTCAACTAATGAAATATAGCTCTTGTTATAAACAATATTTCACTAGTTGAACATTTTTTGGTAGCGTTAACCAGAAGGGAGGTATGAGCGTTTGAAGTTGCGCGCCACCTTTGAGGGACGCTATGACAAACTTTGAACAGCTATAACTCGTTTAATATTGAAGCTGTCAAAAAGTGGTCAACTAACAAAATATAGCCCTTATTAAGAGCAACATTTTATTAGTTGACACTTTTTTGCTAACTCCAATGGCAACTGAGTTATAACCTCTAGAAGATTAAGACCACCTACCTGCAAATCAAACATAAGCCTTGGCAACGACTCCAATCCCTGCCATTGATAATACGACTTATTAGTCTTCTGCATCGCATCCAACGCCTCCATCACATTCACAATATCATAAATCCTCCGCTTCTCCACACTCATCTTCCTCGCCACCGTCTCCAAATGCACCTCTTTAGTCGGCGAGCCCGTCGTCTCCTCATTAATAGCAATCAGAAATCGTTGACAAAGCAGACCTAAACTTTTCTCTTTTCGTGATGTAATCTCCGGATCGTCGTCTGCTTCATCATTGACCGGTTGACTATCTGCAAGGAAAAAATGCACTTTTTATCGGAACATTCTCACTGTACGAAAATTTTTTCTTTCGAAACATTAACCTGTCAAAAATCGACTTAGCTAGGGAGAAATAGTATCTAAGAGTGAGGAGAGAGTGGTCATTGTGTTATCAAAAATGACCGTGTTTATGTACCTTGTGAGAGGAATGATGCGTCTGAAAGTTGTGACATTGCTGGCGATGGTCTTGGCGAGGGAATTGATGGGTCATGGTCGGGATCTGGTCTGTTGTTAGCTGGGACCTCCGGGTAAACGAAGGATTCCTGCAAAATTCACGGGTTAGAGATTAGAGGAGGGGGTGCCCTTGTAATAGAGGTTACCTTTTTAAACTCGGTGCCGGGTGGTATATTCTCCTTGTTCGCCTCGATATTCAACATTATTGGCGACCCGTACTCCATTTTTTGGATTGAGCTCAACTAGCCAATGTGATCTGGAATTTAAATTTTTTTAATTTAAAAAAATTTAAAAAAGAAAAAAAAAAACTAAGCATTAACTGTCAAAAAGAAAAGATAGCCTATGGGAGGATTACCCCCGACGATTTGGGTGGCTGTTTGGGTGTAAGGGTGAGAGCGAGCGCGCGCGCACCGTCTCAGATAGTGCGCGATAGAGAAAGAGACGGAAGGCGGGGCAGCTGCTGCTTTGGAGGTGAAGGAGGAGAAGGAAGAGGAGGAGGACAGAGGTTGTGAGACACACACTTCTTCGCGCCTTTGAATTTTCGAATGGTGTTGGTTGGGGGAGGCAGGTAGAGCACGGTTCTAGTGTTATCAGTTAAGGTTAGCGAGAGAGAGAGAGAGAGAGAGAGAGAGAGAGAGAGAGAGAAAATGAGAGTGGTCACTTTTCCTTGACATAGGTAAATTGTGCCGGGGGTGCTTAACCCCACTGTTTAGCGAGGTGCCCAAAAACCTTTAATATAAGGGTACTCGATTCCCGGGTGCCCTTATATTACCCCCTTTTGGTCCGGGACCATCCCCCCTAATATAAGGGCACCCCAAAAACCACCATTTCTGGGAAGGGGTCAAGTGCCTCTTTCGGGGACCTCTAATATAAGGGCACTGGTCAAACTTTAGTTAACAACTTTTTTACACGGCACACTTTCGGCACCCTTAAAGCAATTTAGGCGATAATTCAAAAAAAAGCGAATAAATCGAAATCGAAAAAAAAACCGTCGGCGAAAATGAAAGTGAGTAAATGGCCTTGGCGCGCCAAAAAACCTGGTATGTCTTAGTTTTTTTTGTTGGTTATGGATGGCCCCCTGTAGGAACATGAGGAACACGGACATAACTAGAGTAATTAGTTACGCAACTCCCCCTATTCCCAGACCCCCCAATGAGAGAGCACATGTCTTTTTGTTCATAGGGAGACTCCTTTGCAATGTCTATGTTTCTTTTCGATTTTGCGGGAGAATTTTGGGGAAAATATTTGAATCGTCTCTTTTCTTCTTTTGTGTTGGCCCGGACGATCCATAGATATGGTAATGAGATTGAGAGAGAAGGAAAGAAAGAAATATCTACAATGCGCGATCTAAGGATGTCTTATCGCGGATTTTTGGGGTTGCAGTGGGGGGAGGATTTTTATTATTTCGACACCTTGAGATATCTTTGGCTAGATGGATGGATTAAAGTGTGAGTAATCTGGGAGGAATTTTTTTGGAATTTTTTGGAAAAGTGAATTTAAAATTGGTATAACTTGGTTTAGGGGAGAGATAGAAAAAAGTGGTTAACTAATGAAATGTAGGTTTTATTATGGGCAATGTTTTGTTAGTTAAGAGTTTTTTGATAGCGTTAAAGGTTAGCTAGATATGAGCGTTTGAAGTTGCTCCCGATTTTGAGGCCGCGCCGACCCCCAGCGTTTCTGCTGTAGCACCCTATTTTGAAACGGTTATATCTCAGTTTTTGGAATAGCCATCAAAAAAGTGTTAACTAATGAAATGTAGCCCTTACTATGAGCAACATTTCATTAGTTGACATTTTTTCGACAGCTTTCAAACTAGCCGAGATACAAGGGCTCAAAGTTAGGCTAGATAAAGAGAGTGCAGAGAAACGAGGGTACCTATTTTTGCGTGTATCTCGGTTCCCGTGAAAGTTACAAAAAAGTTGTCAACTAACAAAATGTAGCCCTTACTAGAAACAACATTTCATTAGTTAACAACTTTTTGATAGCGTTAACCGGAAGAGAGATATTAGCGGTTGAAGTTGCGCGCTGCTTTTGAGGGCGAGCACGCTAGGGAAAACTTTGAATGGCTATAACTCGTTTAATATTGAAGCTATCAAAAAGTTGTCAACTAACAAAATGTAGCCCTTGTTATGAACAAAATTTCATTAGTTAACACTTTTTTCCGAACTCTCCTAGGAACCGAGATACAGTAATATTCCCACGGGTACTGTTTCAGACGGGTGTCTCTAATCCTGCTAGGGTAGGCAGCAGATGTCACCTTCTGGGAAACTGGAAATAATCCCCCGTATTATAAGGGCATGCCCTTTTATTAGGAGTATCGGAAAAAGTGATTTTATAAGAAGAATGAAAGTTCTCCGAAAAAAAAATCAAAAATTTGAAAAAATATTTTTTTTGACTCGTGGGCTCAAATTTTTCAAAAAATTTCTCAAATAAGGAGCTTAATCTTTTTAGCCTAAACAAAGAAAAATTCAAAAAGCTTTTTATCTTCTTCTCAAACAGATGATCCTCTTCCTCATCCATCAGTCATCAGAATATCGAATGTCTCTATCTATCTTCCCCACGGTGTGCATATCTACATATCTCCGGAATTAATCATAAACAAATGGTAAATACGACTGTAGCGTCAGTCAGTTAGAGAGTACACGAAACGAAGAGACGCAGACATATGCCGAGCATCTGTTGCATTTGAATTGAAAGCTGCGGGAAGAAAGGGAGAATGATGGCAGGTGCTCGGACCGTAAGAGGATAAGAAGCGGATAATTGAGGTGGAACAATTGGGGAGAAGGGAAATTGGAATAGAGGAGGAGGAGGAGACCTTGGAAAATGAATGGGGGGATTAAAACTGGTTATGGTGTGGTCAAGTAATGTAAATAAGGACATAGGTAACAATCCTTTTAGGTTATTTGGAATTTCTGGATTAATTTTTTAGGCAAAAATAAATACTGAAAAGTGCACTAATAACTAGAAAATTGAATTACCAAAAATATTGAAAATCTCAAAAAATCAAAAAAAAAATTTTTTCAAAATTTTTAATTTTGTTCAAACTGCCATAACTCCGTTCCCATTATAGCCATCAAAAAGTGTCAATTAACAAAATATAGTCCTTGTTATGAGCTATATTTCGTTAGTTAACAACTTTTTGATAGCGTTAACTAGGAAGGAGATACGAGCGCTTGAAGTTACGCGCCACCTTAGAGCGCGCAAAAGCGAGGTCAAACTTTGAACGGCTATAACTCGCTTGGTATTAAAGCTATCGAAAAGTGATCAAGTAACAAAACGCATAGTTTTTTAAGCTCTACATTTTATTAGTTGATAACTTTTTGATAGCTCTTATGCGAATTGAGCTATCAGCGCTTGAAATTGCGCGCCGACTTAGAGCGCGAACAAGCAAGGTCAAACTTTGAACGGCCATAACTCGCTTAATATTAAAGTTATCAAAAAATGGTCAACTAACAAAATGCGTAGTTTTTTAAGCTCTACATTTTATTAGTTGACAATTTTTTGCTATCTTTCACCACAATCAAGTTATAAGCCTCCATAAAAGCTATACCACTGAATCCAAGGTTCATGAATTCCTTAAAACACGAGCAAAGACAAAGACATTCCGGATCATTAACCCTCCACCGGTTCACATTACCTCGTCACCAGAAACCAGTTTGACATGTGTGGCTCATTAGCTCTCTCTCTCTCCCTTTTAAAGGGGCCGCCCGACCTGTTCCAACTCATCAATCAAAAAAACAACACAACTCATTTTTTCTTATTTAGGCTATTTAAGGGAGAATGTTTGAAAAATGTTAGAAAAAGGGCGGGAAATGGAATGAAATGCCCTTGAGACGAACGTAATTCATCTTCATTTTTCACACTGTTCTCGCGCCTTCTTCCTTTATTGAATGAAATTGAGTGGAGAGAGAGATAAAGATTGAGATATAATTAGAATTTCCTCTAATTGACTCCTAAACTACAGTACCCCATCATAAACAGGTGCTCATCATCTGGGGGGAGCTTCTGGAGGAGACAACCATCGTAAATCTATTATTACGGATGATTTGGTGATTTGTGGCATTTGGGGGAGGACATGTGTTGGTTGGGGCCAGAGTCGATGTGACCCAATAAAAAAGAGGGGAAGACAAACATGATGGCTTACCGCAAAAGGGATGGCGCCTCGGAGGGAGGGAGGTTAATGTGGGAAAAGGTGCGGGGTTGAAGTGATGGAGAGAGGGGGTATTTAAATTAGAGGTTGGGCTTAGCAGAAAAGGTTAAACTTAGCTATGGCCAAGAGCCTTGCGCTAAGATACCAAAGCTAAGGATAGTGCTTGTGATTAGTTAGGTTGGGATTTAACCCAGTTAGGAGTCAGGCTTAGGTTAAGTTTAAGGTACCAAGACTAGGGCTTAGGCTTAGCATAGTTAGGGCCGTAAGCATTAAGCTAATGTTGTAAAGCTAGGAATAGGGATTGGGCTTCCTAAAGCTTAGCCTTAACCTAGTCAGGATGGGTAGCCTTTGTCCCGGATTAACATAGATTTAGGCTTAAGGTACTAGGATAAACTCTTAGGGCTACCCAAAAAATTTAGGCTTAATTTTTTTTGTTGGACCACTGGTTAGGCGTGATTTTAGAATACTATCGCTAGAGAAAAGAATCAGGCTTAACCTTCATGAGGGCTGGGCTTGGCTAGGTTTGGCTAGGCTTAGCTAGGCTTGGCTAGGCTTAGCTAGGTTTAGGCTTAGTCTTTTTAGAGTTAGACTTAGCTGGGCTTAGGCTTAATCCAGTTAGCTTGATCTTACCCCAAATCGATTTAAAATGTCTAGACAAAATCTAGACAATACCTAATGATGTCATTATAATTTCAAAATTCAAAACTTCATTTCCCACCCAATTCTCTATTTACCTTCTCCATTTCCCTTTTGTCATCTCTCTCTCTCTCTCTCCCCCAATTTGTCCTTTTATTCAAAATGAGGAAAGGCGCGAGAAAAATGGCAACACACACTCTGACACAGAGATAGGAAAAGGTACGAACAATTGGCGCCATTAGTAAAGAGAGAGGGAGGGAAAGAGAAAGAAACGCTAATCAAGGGTGACAGGAAGAGAGATGGATGACCTTGGGAAAAGGAAAGTTTTTGAATAATTAGAGTTCTCTTTTAGAAGGGCACGGGGCGAAGATTTTCAGATAATTTTTGGGGATTTGGTCGGAAAGTTGAACTTTGATAGATTGAAAAATAAAAATGAAAAATACAAAAAATTGATTTTTTTTTTCATTTCAAAACATTCAAAATGCAATATCAAAATACAACAAAAAAACTAAAAAAATTTCAGATTTTATTTTCCTAAAAAAGAAATAAAAATTTAGTTTGAACCCCCCATGATGTTTTCTGATCTATCCCAGGAACTCATCAAAAATTTATGGATCTTGGGGTGGCATGGGCTAGACAGCGTCACTTTTCTTCTTTATTTTTGATATTTTTCTAGACTCCGATTACCTTTCGCTCAAGGAGTCGAGGAGTCAGATCTAGAAAATGTAGTCATTTTGATTAAAAAAAGCTATATCTCGATTTCTATAAGAGCTATGAAAAAAGTGTCAACTAACAAAATGTAGCCCTTAAAAAGCTCTATTTTTTGTTAGTTAATACTTTTTTGATAGCTTTCACG
This sequence comes from Caenorhabditis wallacei, assembly GCA_963932035.1. Lineage (NCBI taxonomy): Eukaryota > Metazoa > Nematoda > Chromadorea > Rhabditida > Rhabditidae > Caenorhabditis > Caenorhabditis wallacei. Next base: position 2,228,913 of record OZ009934.1, read on the forward strand.
ACAAGCGAGTTATAAGCGTTTGAATTTTGGGTGGGGACCAGAGTTGCGCGGAATTTCGTCTTCCGTCTTCCGTCTTACGTCTGCCGTCTTCCGTTACTGATTTTTATTCCGTTTTTCGTTTCCCGTCTTTCGTTTTCCGTTTTCAAAATTTGTTTTTTCCGCTCAACTCTGGTGCAGACCGTTAGACAATCTGGCCCTTCTGCGTCTCTCCACCGCCTATAACTTTAAAGGCTCATATCTCGCTTCCCATTAAAGCTATCGAAAAATTGTCAACTAATGAAATATAGCCCTTAAAAAGCACTATATTTTATTAGTTAACACTTTTTTGATAGCTTTAATGGCAAGCGAGTTATAAGCGTTTGAAGTTGCGTACCTAGGGAGAGCGCAGACAGTTAGACGCTCTAGCCTTCTCTGCGTCTCCTTCTCTGTCAATTCCTAACTTTTTTTCTTCAAAAAAAAACCCTTGGATTTTAGCCTTAATCTCTTTTTTTTTCAAGAAAAAAAATTATTTTATTTTGAAGGGTCCCTTATACATTTTTATATTGCATGCCCTTCTATTAAAAATACCTTCTCCACTGCGCAAACCGATAAAATACAGGAATCCTAATTATATTGCATGCCCTTTTAATAAAAACGTCATCCCCATTAGGAAGACGAAACGATTCCTTAGTACCTATTTCCCTATCCATCAGTAGCTAGCCAAAGCAAATAGTGATAAGGGTGACACATTTCGCAGACGAAAAGATAATGATAAGAGAGATGGATGGATAAGACAAGCAGTTCCTTGTTCTCTTTTTTCTAATCGATGTACTTATTTTATTTTTATTTTGTTTGGTTTTTAGTGGTTAATTGATGGTTCAAAAATAAAATAAAAATGAAAATGTTATAAAAATAAATAACTAGCTTATTGTCCGAATAATGGAAACAAGGTTCCCAGTTCTAAAGCCGATAACTCAGTTTCCATTAAAGATATCAAAAAAGTGTCAACTAATGAAATATTGTTTATAATAAGGGCTACATTTCACTAGTTGACCACTTTTTGATAGCTTTAATACTAAGCGAGTTAAAGCCGGTCAAACCTCACTTGCGCGCCCTCAAAATCGGCGCGCCACTTCAACGGCTTATATCTCTCTTCTAGTTAACGCTACTAAAAAATGTTCAACTAATGAAATATAGCTCATAATAAGGGCTACAGTTCATTAGTTGACACTTTTTTGATAGATTCAACGGGAATTGAGTTATGAACCTCGGAAGAACCCCAGTTATTATAATTTGGTTTGTTATTATAATTGGCTTTGTAGATTTCCTTAGGGGTAAAACCCAATTTCTTTTTGATTTTTTAATGATTTTTTGGGTCTATTTGATCTATTTTTTGTTTTTTTTTTCCTTTTTTAAACATTTATTTGAATTTTAATTTCAGAAATATGAGGATACCCTGGCTAATCTTCTTCCTATCCATTCCTCATTTCTTATTGGCTGATAATAATATCGATGATGACTATAACCTGGTTTTTAGTCAAGTGGTAATCCTTTCTCATTATTTTTAATCCCAAAAACTCCATTTCCAGCTATTCCGGCACGGTGCCCGCGCCCCAACCGAACGGATCACCGACCCAGCTTACGAGGCATCGTTTCCAAGGGGATTAGGGGAGATGACTGATGTTAGCTAAGCTTAGAAGTTTTCTTGAACTTGAAAAAATGATTGCAGAGAGGATTCGAAAATTCGTATAATTTGGGAAGATTTTTGAGGAAGAGATACGTGGAGACTGGATTTTTAGATGCGAATTTGAAGCCGAGAGAGGTAAGCGATAACTCAGTTGAGAGGGGAGATAGGGAAAAATGGTTAACTAGAAAGTTGTTCAACTTGAAATTCTGCGTATTTTGTTAGTTGGAAATTTTTTGATAGCTATAAAGGGAAGCGAGATATAAGCGTTTGAAGTTGGCTGTCTCTCTGCAGTGCCCAACTTTTAAACGCTTACAACTCTCTTTCCGTTAGAGATATCAAAAAGTAATCAACTACAAAGTTGTTCATCCTAAAATTCTCCACATTTCACTAGTTGACCATTTTTTGATAGCTTCAACAGGAAGCGAGATACAAGCGTTTAAAGTTAAGTGCCACTTAGAGAGGAAAGTCGCAGAGAAAACCAACTGTCTGCGTCTCTCCCCATCTCATTCTATTTCTCAACACTTTTTTTTCAGATGTATTGGCGATCCGTGAACAAAAATCGATGTCTTAGCTCGGCTTCCACCGTAGGATTTGCTATGTTTGATGACAAAATTCGGCACCTTAATGTTCCAGTGATGGCGGAGGAGCACCATGAGAATGTGAGTTGTATCTCGGTTTCTGTTAGAGCTAGGGGAAAATAGTTAACTAGAGAATTGTTCAGCTTGAAATTCTACGCATTTTGTTAGTTGAAAATTTTTTGATAGCGTTAACGAGAAGGGAGTTATGAGCGTTTGAAGTGGCGCGCCCTTCTAGAGAGCGCAGCCACTCTAACGGCTGTAACTCGCTTCCCGTTAGAGCTATCAAAAAGTGGTCAATTAACAAAATGTTTAGAATTTCAAGCTCTACAATTCTCTATTTGACCATTTTCCTCTATCTCCCCTCTAAACCAAGTTACACCCATTTCCAGCTCCTCAACTACAATCAAAATAATTGTCCAAGAGAATTGGAGTTGGTCAAGGAGAGATGTCCCGAATTCAATGGGAGCTATGATCCGGTAAGCTGATTTTTTAAGAATTATTTTTTTTGAAAAAAGAAATTTGAATTTAGTGGCCAAAATACGAGGCGTTCATCGCGAAATGCTTGAATTACTCTCATCCGGTCTTTTTGGATTTTCCGTTCGAGACCATGGAGGCTTATATTAATCAGGTAAGTCTCGGACCTTTAATACAAGGGCTACAGTAACCCCTTCCTACCGTACCTCTACCTAGTCGAACTATTTAGCGATATCTAGGTACAGTACCCTCTAACTACAGTAATCCTAGATACAGTAATCCCAATAAGATAGGTAAAAACTACAGTAATCCAGGAAAACCAAAGTAGTAATTTCTAGGTACAGTAGCCGAAAGTCATGATACAGTAATCCCGATCTATAATTTCTTGATACAGTAATCCAAATTACAGTAACCCTAGATACAGTAACCCTTCCTACAGTAATCCTACTCTATCGAATAAGCTACAGTAATCCCACTCAGGAATGCTTATCCTTTTATAGTTACAGTAACCCAGAGCACAGGAACCTAATAGTTAGTAATGCTTCCTACAGTAATCCTAGATACAGTTACCATTTCTACAGTAATCCCAGTCAGACCAACTTTGTCATTTCTAAGTACAGTAATCCAAATTACAGTATCCTAATAATTAGTAACACTTCTTACAGTAATCCTAGATACAGTACCCCTTTCCTACCGTACCACTACCGCAACCTATTCATCCCTACTTGAAGATCTCTAGGTACAGTACCCTTTAGCTACAGTGACCCTAGATACAGTAACACTTTCTACAGTAATCCCATCCTACCGTAACCCAACACCTTCCTAACTATTTCTAGTTACAGTACCCCCACCTACCGTAATCCCCTCCCCATTTCCAGTATAAAAACAGTATCCCTCTTCCGAAAGAAATCGAACCACACATTGATCAAATAATGTCAATCTACGTAAATGTCACCCAATTTATCACGGGAACCGGGAATCATCATGATCCACGTGTCATGAGAGTCAAATTCGGATTTTTGGTGAAGACATTGCTTCAGAATATAGAAGAAGTCGTTGGAAAAGGGGATGAGAAGAAGAAATTCAAGGCTTATTCCACGGTAAGTCCCCCCATGAAAAAGATAAAATCCGAATCTTGATTTCAGCAAGATTGGATTCTGATGGGCGTTCTCGACTCATTTGGAGTCTTGGAAGAGACAGTTGGATTGGAAGTGTATCCAGAATACAATTCCATGATCCTTATAGAAGTCTTCGAGAAGAATTCGGAATTCTTTGTGAAGATGTTCTATAAAAAAGAGGAAATCACCAATGACAATCATCAATTGATTGATGTTAGTCATTTGGTGAGGAATTGCCCTCGGGATCAGCAATATTGCCCGATTAAGGATTTTTTGAATTGTTGCTCTGAATACAAGGAGGAAGCGGATCAGGGATGTAAATCGGAAGAGAGGAAGAAATTGAAAAGGGAGGTTCGGAAGAGGAAAATTCGATTCGCTGGTCCTAAATAATTATTTTTTTTTAATTCTAATTTCAAATAAAAGAAACGAATTCTTTTACTCAAAAAAAAAAATGAAATAAAAAACAAAAAAAGCGCAAAAAACAAACGGGGATATTTCAGGGATGCATAGAGAAATCGGAAAAAGCGGCGATTAAAGGGGAATAAACATGATGGGCAATTTAAAACTTGACATCATCTTGAGGGAAGAGACCTTATTTGTTTTTATAGGGGGGAAGGGATGAAGCAAACTCATAACAACATATTTGTCAGAAAATATTATGAATTCAATGATAATTCTTAGCGAACGGCCATCACGATATCGTCAATCTTCAGAATCGATCGGACGCATTCCGATGCTTGTTTGATGGCGGAGGCGGTGACGAGAAGCGGCTGAACGACGTCCTCCTCGACCATATCGGTGACGTAGCCCTTTCGAACGTTGACTCCGTACGAGCTGTTTCCGTTGGCGTGGTTGTTTCTCAACTCGGTGACAGTGTGGATTGGCGAGAGGCCAGCGTTCTCGGCGAGGGTGTATGGAACCTGAAAATCCAGAAATAAGCTTTAAAACCTGAAAAATATAGAACTGACGAGCTCCAAAGCATCAGCAAACGCTCTCCAGCAATACTGTGTGGCTCCGTGTTGAGTTTGAGCCAAGTTACGGAGCTTCACGGCGATCTCCATTTCTGGAGCTCCTCCTCCTGGAAGAAGGGCCTTTCTCTTGACGAGGCATCGGATAACGCAGAGGGCATCATGAAGGGAGCGATCAGCCTCCTCGAGCACCAGCTTGTTGGATCCGCGAAGGAGAATCGAGACGGCGTGTCCTGGATTCTGAACTCCGGTGACCTTGATGACTTTTCCGTCTCCTCCAGTCGGAATCTCCTCGACCAAATCGGCGTATCCCAATGCCTCAGCATTGAAATGATCAACCGAAGCGACTGGACGACATCCGAGAATCTTCGAATAGAATTCGATATCCTCCCGTTCGATATCCTTGATGCACATGATCTTCATCTTGGCGAGGAAGTGGAGAGCGAGCTCGTTGACGGCGTCACGAAGAATACTCTTCTGGATGAGGAGAACGTTGCATCCGGCCGCCTTGATCTGTTTGCAAATCTCCAGAAGATATTGACGCTCCTCCTTGAGAGCACGATCCATTTGAGCGTAATCGGTGATGATGACCTGGTTTTCCATCTGAAAAGGGGAAGTGTTTGATAAATTTCTCTATGGAAGAGGACTCACGTCAGTCTTTGGAGGACTAATCTGGAATTGGATCAATCCAATCTTAGCCTTCTCAATTCTGGTTGGAGCTCCACGTCCCATTGTCTTCTGATCGATCAAGGCTCCCTCGATGAGCTCAGATTCCTCGACGGTGTCTCCCATCTTCTTAATAATCTTGATCATCTTCAAATTCACATTCGAATCGTTCTCCGAATTGATAATCTTCTTCACAGCGTTCACTGCCATTGGAGCCAACAACCACGAGTGTTGAGAGACGACCTTTGAGTTAAGGGAGGTTGTGGCCATCTTGTTAAGAAGAGCATCATTGGAAAGATCAACCGGAGAGCTCATCTCCTCGAGAATCTTCTCAGCCTCAGAAGCAGCACTCTGGAAGGATTCCGAGATGGTTGTTGGATGAATTCCCTTGGAGAGAAGGTTTTGAGCAGCGTCGAGAAGAGCTCCAGCCATCACAACGACAGTGGTGGTTCCATCTCCAGCCTCGATGTCTTGAGCTTTGGAGAGCTCCACGAGCATTTTAGCCGTTGGATGGATAACACTCATTTGATTCAAGATAGTGGCTCCATCATTGGTGATAGTGACGTCACCATTTCCGGATTGAATCATTTTGTCCATTCCACGTGGTCCCAAGGAGGTACGGACCGCATCGGCGACGGCTTTCGCGGCAACAATGTTACTAAAAACGTTTTGTTAAGAGATTCTGAATAAAAATTTAGTAAATTACCTGTTGCGAACACTTTCCGGCTTATCCTTGTCCTTGAAGTTGCGCTCGCGGCCTGAAGCCGATTGTCTGGCTGTTGCGGCAGCGGCTGGAACTGCTGGTGCCATCTGAAATTGTAAATGTGAGGCGGGACAACGAAAAACGGAGAAAAAGGAGAAAATACGGCTTGGAAAAAGGAAAAATCGATAAATTTCAATAGAAACTATCTTTTTTTGTAAGAAATGTGCGATTTTAACAGCTAGAAACGTCAAAATCACGGAATGAAGTGAAGGCAGTTTTCCAGACCGAAAAATCACCTCTAAGGGATAAAAATCGAGGAGAAACATAGTTTTTAGCACGAAAAATCGTTTTATCTAACATTTTTCATCAAAAATCGCATTTTTAAAAGCCAAAATCCTCCAGAAACTCATTTGATTCAAATTTAACATTAAATTTCAAGTGAGAGCCAGAAAGATCTGTGAAAATACGCCCCTTCGTGGCGAGACCCGCCGGCTGCGAACACGTGCCTCCCTTTAATTCTATTCGTATTTTTATCAATTTCGGGCCTTTTTTCTTGATTTTTGTTGGTAAAAAGTGGTTTTTATGGTTGAATAGTGCTTTTAAACGATTTCTCGAGTCAATTTTGCTATATAAAATCGTGATTCCCCTACTTTTTCGTATAAAAATCGATATTTCGCAATGATTTCTGTTTTTCAGGGTACAGTCGCCGAATAAAATGGCAAAATACTGTCTCAGTGAGTTTAATTCAATTTTTATATTAGTTTGGAATTTATTTTTTCAGAAAAAGCCAGTAAGCGCGTCAGCTGCGCCAAACGCTACAAGATCGAGAAAAAAGTTCGTGATCACAACAGAAAAGTGAAGAAAGAGGCCAAGAAAAATGGTAAATCGCCTTTGAAAATCAACAAAACCTCCTAAATTTTGAATTTAGGAACTCTCAACAAGAAAGAAAAGACTATCAGTGTGCCAAACTCGTGCCCCTTCAAAGAAGAGATTCTTATCCAGGCTGAGCAAGAGCGTGAGAAGATCAAGGCTCGCCAGGAGGCTGCCAAGGAAGCCGCCAAGCTTCATCGCGTCGAAAAACGAAAATTGAATCTTCCCGCCAATTTCGAGAGCATGGTCTCCAAAGCGGCCAAGCAAGGAGCTGAATTTGATAAGAAAGCTGCCAACGCGGCGGATCAAGAGAAATTCAATACTCTTGATGATAAAACCATCAAAGCCTACGCCAGCGAAGTCCGTAAAACTATTGAAATCGCCGATGTCATTATTCAAGTGCTGGATGCTCGTGATCCATTGGGAAGTCGTAGTAAATCTGTGGAAGAGCAGGTTTTGAAGGGTGGAAAACGTCTCGTACTTCTCCTCAATAAAATCGATTTGGTTCCCCGTGAAAACGTCCAAAAATGGTTGGAATACCTCCGTGGACAATTCCCAACTATCGCCTTCAAAGCCTCCACTCAAGAGCAGAAATCCAATATCGGTCGATTCAACAGCGCCATTTTGAATAACACGGAGACATCGAAATGCGTTGGAGCCGATATTGTCATGAAGATTTTGGCGAATTACTGTAGAAACAAGGATATCAAAACTAGTATTCGTGTGGGTGTCGTTGGATTCCCAAATGTCGGAAAAAGCAGTGTGATCAACAGTTTGAAGAGAAGAAAGGCTTGCAATGTTGGAAATCTTCCAGGAATCACCAAGTACGTTATTTTTATAGGAAATCTCACTAAAAAATGAGTTTCAGAGAGCTCCAAGAAGTCGAACTAGACAAAAATATCCGTCTTATCGATTCGCCGGGAGTCATTCTTGTCAGTCAGAAGGATTTGGATCCGATTGAGGTGGCATTGAAGAATGCTATTCGGGTGGATAATCTGTTGGATCCTATTGCTCCAGTTCACGCTATTCTTCGTCGTTGCAGCAAGGAAACTGTAAGTTGAAAGGAAATGACAGTTTCAGGCTGAAAAAGGTGTAAAAATCTATATTTTCACCAAAAAATTACGTTTTCTGGCTAAAAAAGCTGTAAAACCCCATTTTTTGCCCAAAAATGGCGTTTTCAGGGTGAAAATGATAGTTTTTTCAGGCTAAAGAAGCTGTAAAAAATCATTTTTTGACCCAAAAATGACATTTTCATGATAAAAATAGGGATTTTAGGCTCAAAACCCTGTAAAAACCCATTTTTAGACACAAAAATGACGATTTCTGGTGGAAAAAGCTCTAAAGATGGAGTTTTCAGACTGAAAAAGCTGTAAAAATCTATTTTTTGACCCAAAAATGGCGTTTTCCTGCTGTAAAAGCCGTAAAAATCCATTTTTGACTCGAAAATGGGGTTTTAATGCTGAAAAATCGGTTTTAATTGATTTTTTGCCCCAAAAATGGCGCTTTCAGGTAAAAAACCCTTTTTTACACAAAAATACGATTTTTTCCCGAATTTTGAATTTAAAAAAATCCATTTTCAGCTCATGCTCCACTACAATCTCGCCGATTTCAACTCTGTCGATCAATTCCTCGCTCAACTCGCTCGTCGCATCGGAAAACTCCGTCGTGGAGCTCGCCCGGACCTGAACGCCGCCGCCAAACGCGTTCTGAACGACTGGAATACCGGAAAACTCAGATATTACACTCATCCACCGGAGCAAGGAACAGTCAAAGAGGATTCTGTCGTTGTTCCAGCCGAAGTCGTCTCACAATTCAGCAAAGAATTCGATATTGATGCGATCACCGACGATCAGAATCAGATTATCGAGGGATTGCCAATGGAAAGTGACATCATCGCTCCACACAATTCAGATGAAGAAGAAGAATCTGGGGATGAGGAGATGGAGACGGAGGAGGATCAGCAGAAGAAGCAGACGGTGACGAGTGGAAGAAAAGTGAAGGGACCGACGAGAGACGATGAGAAGCCGGTGCTTCCGGAGAGTTTGGCTTTGGAAGGAAATGTACAATTGAATAAATTGATCAAAACGGCCATCAAAAAGTCGAAAAAGAAGGCGAAGAAGACGGCGAATCGGGCTGATAAACTATCAGATTCACTTGGAAATATGTTGGGAGGAGGCGATGCCATGGAAATGTAACTGCAAAATGTTCTTTTTTCTTAATTCATTTATTGTTGTGTTCACTGTTATTGTTAAGTTTTTTTGAAAATGAAACCAAAAAAAAAAAATTAAATCCAGCAATGGATCAGATTCAGAATCAAAATCGCGAGGATCGTGGCGATGGTGGCACTTGTCAATCCAACGATAATCCATTGGAATTCATTGATATTCTTAATCCTTTTCATATTCTTCTTCCTCTTTTCCTCCTTCCTCATCTCCTCCCTTTTTATCTCCTCCTTCCTCTCCTCTTCCACCTCCTCCACTTTATCCTTCCACAGATATTTTTCCCTTGGCTCATCTGGAGGATCTCCTTCCAAAGGAGCCAAGGCCGGCTTTTGACACAACACTTTATGCTTGAAGCAACTGGAAGAATATGGAATACTGGTCATCTGGAGTTCCTCGATTCCACGTCTTCTGAAATTGCACGTCGTCATCATCACCTCCCTCAACGCCTTCATTTTGACATCGAAGAATTGGGCGGAGTCAGAAGACATTTGGATTTTGGCCAAATTCCAAATCTCAACTTTCACCGAAATCTTGGTTTTCGGTTTTCCAAGTCGGACTACGGTAGTGTTCACTTCAATATGATCCGATTTCACGGATACGTGGAATCGAAGGAGGAGGCGACGGTGTCCAATCATATTATCTGGAGATTTGGCTTCAGAATGGAGGATGTTCGAATTATTCAAATAATCAATCGATAATTTATTCGCGTCGAGATGGAGTTTGAAAATTGATTCATCTCTTTCTTCTGATAAGAATTCCACGTTGATATTTCCCCAGAATCTCTTGATATTCTGATTCTGACTCATAAAAATATCAAAAACAAATGGATTTTCATCGTTTTCATTCCAATAATTCAACCAATCCTTTGCCATAAAATAAGTGAAATTCGAGCCGATGTTTCTCGGCTTAACCTCCATTTTATCCGGATCAGAAAGAATTGGAATCGGATCGGGGAGGAGTTTTTTCGTTTCAAATGTGTATTCTGTTGATTTACATATTGTCGAGTGATCGATATTTGTCACAAGGAGGTTTTCAATCGAGATTTCGTCCATTTTTGTGTAGGAATTGGCGCCGAAACTGGGGACAACGCATTGGTCCCAGATCAGAATTTGTTGACTGTTGAATCTGAATTTTGGGGATTTTTTTGAGGAAATTTAGGGAAGAATAGCGGTTTTTTAATGAATTTTATGTTCAAATTGAGGTATTTCAGCTATTTTTGACTTTTTTGACATAAAATCGGTGAAAACCCCTGGTTTTTAGGCTATTTTTCAATAAATTCGTTCAAAAAACAGCATTGAAAAATTGGAAAAAACAGAAAAATTGATAATTTTGTCCAAAAATGAAATTAATTTTTGAAAAAATGATTTTTACAGTGAAAAATAGCGATTTTCAAACGAAATTTCATGATTTTTATGCGGAAATTTGTAATTTTTGGCTTAAAAATTGCTATTTAAAATTATAAATTAGACAGTGAAAATCGCGGTTTTAGTGCAATTTTCAGTGAAAAATGTCAAAATTCACATAGAAATTATGAGATTTGCGTCTTAAAACTCAGATTTTTTCAGTTTAAATTGACATTTTTCGAAAAAATTCGCTTTTCGATTCATTTTGTTCGAACGAAAATTCCCAAAATTCTTGAGAATTTTATGTTGAATTTAGCGAAAAATGTCAATTTTAACTGGAAAAATCGGTTTGAAAAAGCAATTTTCATCATTTTTTATGTGAAACTTGACATTTTTCACAAAAATTTCGCTGAAACTAGCAAAATTTTGCTTGTAAACCATGATTTCCGCTCTTTAATTTTACAATTATTTCTGTACAATTATGACTAAAAATGCTTTTTCAAACCGATTTTCCTAGTTTAAATTGATATTTTTCAATATATTTAACGAAAAAATCCCAAAAAACAGTTTTTTTTTCTGAAATTACTCACTTAAAAGTGATTGTTCCAAAATATTGTACCGTCAAACGACTCTTTTCTTCAGCTGTTCCAAGATGAATACAGTATGGCGTCTCAAATCCACAAGTATACGTATTACTACGATTGCATTTAAAATCGACAGCGAACAAAGAATCATTTGAAGAGCTACCAATTCGAATACTTCCTTTTAAATCCCCACTTTTCAGCTTCTTTTTGGATCTGAAATCTCTGAAATTGAGTAGTCAAACAAAAATCCAGCGAAATTATTACATTTTAAATGAGAAACTGATCGTAATCTGATCGTTTTTCTTGATTTTCCTGCTCAACTTCACTTTTCCCTTTTTATTCAAAATTTTTAAATATTCCGGTGGCTCCTCGTAATCGATACTTTTGAATTTATCCGTAGCGAGTTGAGACGATTCATAGCAGACTGCCATTGGCTCAAGAAAGCCCGTTGCCAAATCAGCCAAAAGCCGTTTTTCAGCCGGATTTCGAACAATTGCCGCTGTTGTACCTGGCTGAGATTCACAAATTTTCGAGGCGAGAGAGAATTTGCCGTCGCTATTTGGAGCATTACAGAGCTGAAATCGTCTGAATTTTTTCTGATTTTTTGTTCATTTTGATACGAACATTCCACAAAACCGATCCATTTGCCGTGTTGATCAATTTCCATTCTTCATCGCAAATTTCAGCAGCAACTGTGAAGCTAATTAGGATTGATAGATTGATAATTTGTGAGATCATTAGGGAAAAATAGGTTGAATTACTTTATTTTGGATTTTAAAAAACTATAAAAAACACGTGGAATTGAATTAAAATCGTGGAAAATTGGGAAAAATCGGAGTAAAACACGCGAAAATCCAAAAAAACTGGAAAGAAAAAAAAAGAAATGGTCCGCCCGAGTTTATCGTGGTGAGAAACAACGAAGATTTATTGTACGTCCCTTTAAAGATTACGGTAGTTTTGAAAAAATAATTCTGGAATTTCAGTTTTACTGGAATTTTTTGCTGCATTTTCTGAAAAATGAGTGGATAAATCATTCTTATGCAAGTTTCATACAATTTTCCGTTCAAAAAAACTAAAATTTTAGCGATATTTTTGTTTTTCTGAAAACTCGATTTTAAATTGCCGCTATTTTCTGAAGAAACCGCGCTCCATTGCACATTTCGTGTACTCCTCTCGGATAACTCTCCTAATGCTTTTTCTCGATTTTCCCCCATTTTTCTTCAAAAAACTCGTTTTTCCCTGAACTTTCTCATTTTTTTTAAGTTTCAGAATGTTAAACCGATCCCTCCGACCGCTGAGCAACCTCCAAGTGCGCTCGGTCTCCTCAAAATACCCGCGCCCAACGCCAAGACATTTCAAGTGAGTTTTTCCTCAATTTTCTCCATTTTTTAATTAATTTTTCACATGATAAATTTGCAGACGACGAGTATTCGAAGCCGCTTTGCAACCAGAATTACCGCCAACAGTCAGCACATGCATTCCGCCGGGACTCATCAAGAAAGAGCACACCGAGAAGTCGAAAGAGGTAATTTTTCAGGGTTTTTTCAGGTTTTCTCAGAAAAAAATGATTTTTTTCCAGTATTCCGATGTAGAATTGGCGCTGGCGAATCTGGTTCGTGATTGGATGGTCAAGGAAGAGTTCCGCGTGATGGCTGTCTGTCAATTCCTCCCAGTCCCGGGACGGACCCTGTGGTTCGCGAAGAATCAGTTAAAATCGAAAAATATCGAGTTTCGAAGCTATGGAAACAAGATTTTGAAGAAAGTTTTCGAAAAAACGCCAATGTCTTCACTGGAAACCGTTCTCGTCGGATCAAATGCAATCCTTCTGGCAAAAGATATTTCCTCACTCAAAACCATTCTTCAAGAAACGGATAAATTGAATTGGATTGAGCCACTTGTCATTATGGCTGATAATAGAATAGTCGATATGGTTCAGGCTCGTGATCTAGCGAAACTATCGTCGATGGAAGATCTTCGAGCGCATACTGTGCAGATTCTCGGCCAGCAAGTTGCTCAAATCACCATTTCCCTGGATACAGCTACACGTCATCTTCCGTCTCTTCTCGATGCTTATGCGACGTTGGAGAAAAAATAATTTTGTTTATTTTATGTTTTTTTTGGATAGAAAAAGTAGATTTTTTGTTATTAATTTTTGAAAAATTCAGGAAAAAATGATGATGAGATCCAAAAAATTCACAGAAAAACGAAAAAAAAACGATAATTTTCAACAATTTAACTCTAAGCTATCCTATCTATTCTAAAAAAAATCATTGCGCCTTCGTCATCCCAACCAGTCGCTTCACATTCTCATACGTCAAAAACACAACAACAGCAGCCGGAAGTTGTCGAATATTAGCAATGAGACACCCTTTCCACAATCCAAACACCCCCTCATTCTTCACAGTCCTCACTGCGGTCCTCCAGATTCCTCGTGACTCGGTATTATGATCCTGCATTCGAGTTCGAAGGAATTGAAATGGAAAAGTGACCGTTGTGGCGAGAGTTTTCGAAAAAGAAGAAGCCAGCACGTAATCTGTCTGATTCAGAAAACTATCCTTCGGAAGACCTCGCGCCGCGCATCTTCCATCCAAAATCCAGTTGTAACAGACGATTTGAACGGATCCATGGGTGGTGCCAATGACTCCCGTGACGAATCCACGGTATAACCCAAAAAATCCCTCTTGTTGAACGGTTTTTGCCAAGCAATCGATCATTCCCGTGTATTTTTTCGTTTGTTGATTCTCGTATTGAAGACATAATCTGCAATCTTTTTTAATTTTTTTTAAATTAATTTTTTTTTTTTGAACCAAAGGACTCACCTGGTTTTGGCCAACCAAATCGGGTTGGTAAAACACATAATCGCCGATCCGGCCAACAAACCGCTAATGAAATTATTCGCAATCTCATTTCCCGTCGAAAAATCGCGATTTATTCGTGTCTTCAACGAACTATACCACTGAAAATACAGGCCCCAAGACACGGAAGCTCCGATGAGACCCGGTGTCCAGCCCTGGTATAATCCGCGGATTCCTTCGGCTCGAACGATTTTTCGAACCGCATCGGCGTAGCTGACGTATTGTGGACGCAACGGGTTTCCTTCGTTAGCTGAAAATCCAATTATGACGCAATTTTTTGAGTAAAAACAAGATATACCGGAAAATCGAATTTTCAACAGGTCAAATGGATGGCAGACGACTGTGCTTATCGTGCCACCACAGAAGCCACCGATGAGCTCCTCGTAATTGGTTAAATCCGGGATTTTCATGGTTTTTAGGTGCATGTTAAGGGGGGAAATGCATTGGAATCGAGTGAGTAAAGTTGCGCGTGAAGTTTAATGTTTCTCGTAAATCTACACTGTGTAGAAGTGTATACACAGAAAAAATCGCGCGCGTTTGAAAAACGTTTTTTCTTCTTGAATTTATTTTCATTTCCAATTAAATTTCGATTTTCCCGTGAACTTTCAGAATTTTCTAGGTTTCTTCTATTTATTCATCAAATTCCCGACATTTTCAGCCAATGAAACGTGGCGGATCCCGCCCAAAACCATGGAAACCTCGGCTATCAGCTGGCGGAGCAAATCGAACCAATTTATCGAGAGTTATGGATAGATTCCGTGCTCCAGAAGTCCAGGCATTGAGTCCACCGTCTTCTAGAAGACCCAGCGCTTCGGATTTGATGCCAATCCCAAGAACGAGCAGTTTTCGACCGTTTACCAGCCGATTTCAGCCGGTTTATCAACCTTATTATCATGAGGAGCCCAGATGTAATTTGTTTGGATTTTTTGAAATTGAAATTAATTTTTTTATATTTAGATTATCCTCCGGGCCCTCCATCCCTGATTCCGAGCTATATCCCACCGCAATATCCAAGAGAATATTCATCCCCAAAAACAAGAAAAAAGAAGCATGTCCCGCCGAAAGGGATGTTTCAAAACGCGAAATATTCTGATGCGCCGGTGATCGATGAGGATCAAATTCGACGAACCGAGGAGGTGATCACGAGAATGGTTGAGAGGAGTCATCGAAAAGGGTATCATCATCCGAATTATGCGATGCGCGACTCGATTCGACAGGCGATTTATAACATGGGCGTTCCCGAAAATTATCGGGCGGCCGGGACTTCAGAGGCTTATGATGAGGGACCTTCTAGAAGACATTCAAGATATTCTAGAGGAGATGAGAGAAGATATGAAGATGAAGTTTTCGAGGAAGAGGAAGAAGAAGAGGAGAAGATCTCTTCACCAAGGAAAAAGAATAGAAGACGAGTAATGGAAGAATATGAAGACGAGGAGGAGGAGCCGCCTAGAAGAGTCGAAAAGCGTCGGAAACGACACGTGGAGCTGGAAAAAGAGGGAAATAGTAGTGATGAAGAGGAGATTTTGATGAATAAATCCAGAGGATCCACGAAAAAATCCACTCCAAAGCGACAGGAAATCCCAGAAGAGCGAGCACCGTCTCGTGGCAGCAAATCTTCGAGAAACGAGTCGATTTCTCCGGTTTCTGGACCGTATATTCGGGATTCGGATGATGATGATAATTGGAGAGATTCTCTGGATTTTATGTGTCAACCGTTCGTTTTTTTTTCGATTTTGGCTGATTTTGTGAGCCGGATATCCTTAAAAGCGAGCCGAGTTCATTGTTAATTTTTTATTTTTTTGAATTGTTTTTCCATTTGGACTCCGTAAAAGCGAGTTTAAAAACGGGCGGTGCATTCCGAATTTTTCAAAAACCAATTCTAAATGAGCTGAATTCAATATTACTTTTCCTTTTTTTAATTTTTAGCTCAAACTTCTTAAAAAGAGCTTAAAAACGGGCGGTAAATCCAGATTTTCTTTTCAAAAAGAACCGGAATTTCTCAAAAATGAGCTGAATTCACTAATAATTTTCGTTTTTACAATAATTTTCAGCCCAAACTCCTCAAAAAAGAGCTTAAAAACGGGCGGTTCATCCAATTTTCCTTTCAGAAATGGCGCCGGTGCAGCAATGCTCGAACGGATCGGCTCCGCGATTAACCCTCTCCCGCTCCGAGACGACACAACAAACAGTTATTCTGACGTGGCGATGATGATTTTAGGCAAAAGTTTGAAGACTTTGGTATCACCCGACCCCTTTTCTCGCTTATTTTAACTGTTTTTTTCCAGAAAAATCCAGAAATTCCCCCTTCAGTCGATTTAGATTTACAATCGCAAATTCTGAATCGAAGCACGTCGTGGGCGAACAAGGAAAAAACGAGAAAAGCGGATAATTCCTTGATGCGGGATATTTCAAGAATCCAACATCCGGATAATATATCCACTTTGCAAATCGACTCGACCATTTTTCAAGCACCAAGAATCAAGAAACCCATGCCTCCTCCAGTTCATCAATCCTCTCCGGTCAGCTACGATGTCTTCAAACCGAGTAAAGAGATGACGGCGCCAAGCTCAATTGGACCGGAAAACTATGGAATTTGCATTTCGGATGATGAGGAGGATCCGAAACAATTCGATATTGATGATTATATTGCACGCGGCGCATCGCAGATTTCCTATTTTCCAGCTAACCCGAATATCAGTTTTGATGCACCGTCTTCGTCGAATTTTTTTAGTCCGGAGCGGGATTTGCTGGAAGAATTCGAGAATCCTTTTAAAACTCATTGTAATTTATCGATTTTTTGAGAAATTTAAATTTAAAAAAATTGATTTTTCAGCGGAAACAACAATGAACGATTTCAACAGTCGCTTCGAATTCAGTCCTCGCCGCAACAAACCGCCCGTCGATCCGATCCTCGAAATCGATGAATCCACTCAACGAATGTTCGACGAGGTCTACGAGAGCGAGAAAGCCGAACGAGAGAAATATTTGTTTTAATTATTATAATAATTTATTGCATCCTTTATTTGATTATTATTATTATTAGAGTGCCCAACTAGAAAACTACGATTTTTCGAATATTTAATTAAAGAATTGTTTTAAATTGGCGTCTGCAGACCGGTCTGCACATCGGCGACAATTCTCTCGTCATCATCGTCGAAGAATGCGGAGCCAGCGGATCCGGGCGACTGAGAAAGCCGATTTGGACGTTGAGAATGCGAAATTGTTTGCCTAAAAAAAATTCAAATTCTTTTCAAAAAATTCTAAAATTTCCCCTTACATTAGGGTCCGATCCCGATACAAATCCTGACTCATCTTCCGATGATTCGCCATATTCAGATGACGTACAATTTTGGGATTATAGCATTTCGGATCCGAAACCATTCGGACGAGGAACGATCTGAGGAATATAGTCGGTGCGACCGAAAATTCATTCAACAAAACAGCAAATTCACAAAGTTAATAAGTTAGTCATGCGATAAAAAGAAATGTGAAATTTTTGGTAAGAGGCATGCAAATAAAAGAAATCAAAAGCAAGCAAAAAAAAAATAAATATATACACATCACGAAACCAAAATTTGTGGTGAACAACACGGTTCGGTGTCTTGTTCGGGTGCGAGAACGAGATCGAGCGGTTCGACCGGATACCTCTTCTTCGCCAGGCTTTCGTGTTGCTTCTGCGCCAGAATCTCCTCCTTAGAAAGTTGCCGTTCGAGTCGTTGCCCGGTTTCGGCGCTCGCCGAATTTTGACGAGTTAATCCTTTGACAGGCGTCTCTTGAATATTTAAATCCGCCACCATTTCCTCCAACGCGACGGCTTCCTCGTCCTCCTCAGCGATCGCCGCTTTTACGCTATCATCTGAAACAAATTTTTTGATAAAAAATAATTTCCAGAAGCGTTTTCTCACGTAAAACATGCTGCGTCGCCTGTGAAATAATCTCGTAGGCGACCTCAATGTCCTTATCAGTCGCATTCTCGGCGCACACACAGAATCGAATCACGAAACGATCGCCGAGCGACGCTGGCACCATATGAATCCGTCCGGAGGCGTTGAGACGTGTGAGCAGCGTTTGATTGAGCTCGTCGTCGCCCTGAAAAGATTTAAATTGGCGCCGGACCATCAAATCCCTTTAAACCTTCATTCTAAAGCAAACAAGGCCCATGATAACTTCATTAACAATCTCAAACTTCGGATCAGCTCTCAGAAGCGCTTCCATCTTCTTAGCAAGCCGAACGTGCTCCCGAATATACTTCTGAAGGCCGTCGATTCCATACATGCGAATGACGAACCATAGTTTCAAGGATCTGAATCGTCGGCTCAATGGGATGCCCCAATGGCGATAATCGATGGATTTGTCTGGAATTTATTGATTTTTATTTAATTTTTCCTTGAAAAATCGATTTTTTTTACCCATCCAACTGTGCTGAAGGTAGAGCGGATCGACGACGAGTGCCTGGGTGAGCTTAAAACGATCGCGGACCCACATAGTGCTACAATCGAAATTGATAAGCAACCATTTATTGGGGTTAGTGTTAAACGACATCGCGTACTCGATTCCGTTCATCAATGGTCGGAATTCCGGACAAATGAATGCTGAGCCGGAATAGGCGGCGTCGACGTGGAGCCACACGTCGTTCTCCTTGCAAATTGGGCCAATCTCCGAGAGGACGTCGAAAGAGCAACAAGAAGTTGTTCCGAGAGTTGTTGAGACGAAGAACGGGATCAAACCGAGGTTACGATCCTCTTGAATAGCATTTCGAAGGGTGTCTCCACGAAGACGAAACTTCGAATCGGTCTCCAGAATTCGAAGTTTCACCATTCCGATCATACACGCCTTCTCCACCGACGAATGCGCCTCTTTCGAGCAATACGCGATCAGTTTCGAGAGTAAAAGTCCCTCCTCGACGAACGGGAATCGTTGACGGAGTTCCTTCATAATCTCGAAACGGGCGGCGAGAAGGGTGACGAAATTGCATTCGGAGGCGCTCGATTGGATCACTCCGCCACCTTTTCCGTTTTCGGTGAGCGGGAGGAATTCCGCGGGGAGGCCAATCATTTTTCCGAACCAGTCGAGCATGATGAGCTCGAGTTCCGTCATTGCGGGGCATGCCGCCTGGAAAAATGGGGGTTTTAGGGGAAATTTAGAGAAAAAAAAATGGAATTTTTGATTTTTGCGAAATTTGAATTTCCACTTATTTTGGGTCTCGCCACGAAATGTCAATTTAGCAAAAAATTTGTAAAATCCAAAAAAATTCAAATTGCCACGTTTTCGTTTAAATTGGTCTCGCAACGAAGTGTCGATTTACGAGTGGTCGCACCAAACAAACAATTTTTAATAGACAACAAATTTGCTGCAAATTTTTGATAAGATGACGCAATTTTCGGAAAGAAAGCACAATATTTCGAAAAAAAGTTGACCTATTTCTAAAAGTGCAGCAGATCTTTGAACGGGCGGCCCATTTTTCTTTCAAAATTCAAATTTTTCTCGAATTTCCAAGAGCGCATACCCATGAAAACCCGACACATCCAATCGCATCGCTTAACATATCGGCTATAATAGAGGGAAACGAATTGCCCGCGGGAAAATAGGCGTGAAATCTCGGATGTTGCCAATGAGTAATCCCGGGCATGATCAACTTCTCAAAGTCTTCCATCACCGATTCAAACGATTCAGGAGCATTCGGCGCTTCCGACGGAATCAAATCCTTTAAATATCCGGGTTCGATGGCCGGAACGACACGCCGCTTTTGAATATTCTCGAGATAATCGACAATATAGTCGACGGTCTCTTTTCCGTATTGACGAAATTCGTCGCGTGACATTCCTGGAACTTTAGGATAATTAGAAGGTTCCAGAAGGCAAAGGATTACCGTTGTTGGCTGTCTGACGTGGATCCTCCACAGTCGGCGTCGTATCCATGTTTGGTGTCGATGGAATCGTAGTGGATGCTCTTGAGCTGCTGCTGCTCATCGATGCTGCCCCTTCAAAATTCAATTATATTTTCAAGTGGAACTGAAGTTTCAAGTGATATTTAAAATTCAATTTTAAGAGAAGAAAAAAAAAGAAAAAAAACCTACTAGACGGTGACAATGAATTCCGAATCCGCGTCGTTCTCTCTTGACAATAACTGTTCAGATTTTTGAGCGCCTCGCCGAGCCCGTAAACCATTTGGGCGGTCCGATTTTCTCCGAAAATTGCCCCACGATTAATAGCCTTAGTGACGATTTATTGCCTTTTTCCTTTTTTTCGAAAGAAAAAATCGAAACGTTCCCTGCAAATGGACTTTTTTAATGGTTATGCATTTGGAAAATTGGTCGAAAAAAGTGGGTGGAAAAAAGATTTCGTGTGAGAAATAGTGCATCGCGGCAACAAACTTCTCCGATTATTACGATACTGATAAGAAAAGCAGCAAAAATTGACCGAAAATCAGAGGAAATCACGGGGAAAACATGGGAAATTTTAATTTGAATTTTCGAAATTTTCGCAAAAAATATTTTCGCGCGCTTTTCGGGGTACTGTATTAAAGGCGCATATGGAAATTTGTCAGCGGGTATCGCGGGGAAAATATAATTTTTTAAAAGAAAAAGGAAAAAAGGTGAAAATAAACTCACGGGAAAAACTTCAGAATCCTCAAAATAGAATGACGTCTTCCTGGCTCGGGAGGCCTACGGTAGCTAAGAGTGTGCATGCAATTGACATCGAACCACTTAGCTGCTCTTGACGCCTAATAGAATTCGAATAGGATTTGTGTGAATAACATCGGGATTACTTTTTCGAAATAAAAGGGATGAGAATCCATGGCCTAGAATCCGACAATATTAGC
Organism: Caenorhabditis wallacei; assembly: GCA_963932035.1. Taxonomy (NCBI): domain Eukaryota; kingdom Metazoa; phylum Nematoda; class Chromadorea; order Rhabditida; family Rhabditidae; genus Caenorhabditis; species Caenorhabditis wallacei. The sequence goes on from OZ009934.1 coordinate 2,249,782, forward strand.
AGCTTCAATGAAAAAAAATGTCTGCACACCTGTTTAGACATCAACCTCCCCCCCGATAATAACAAGACAAACATTAAATCGCCGAAGGGGAGTCATATTTACATTCAGGTCACTCCAAAAATGCTTAGCTAGGCCTCCTCGCGGCTCACATACAAATGTACAAGATCAATGTCATTGTGTTCATCTATTTCTCATTTGTCTCCACCCAACAACCATCGTTCACGTGTCCGAATAACGCGAATCCGTTGGTGGCGAACAGTGGCACCAATTTGTTTTGCACCGCCGTCGGCACCAATACCGATTGTCCGACTAGGTATTCTTAGCTTCTTTTTTTTTTGATTAGCTATTAGCTAACCCCTAATTCCAGCTCGATATGTACCACAGCGGCTAACGCGGCGGGCGTCTTAATCTGCTGTTCTCAACCCACTGGCATCACTCCCATATGCCCTAATAATGCGGTCTCCCAGCCATCTACCATTGGCTACGTGGAATGTGCTGTGACTAATCCTAACTGCTTAACTGGGTAAGCTATTGGAAATTCTATCGGCACATGTGCCCATTTAGGTACCAATGCATGCAATCTTCAAATCTAGCCAACACATTTATCTGTTGCTCAACGTCAATCTCCACTGCAACTTGCCCCTCGGATTTTACCCCGGCCCTTGGGGCAAATGGGGGTACGGTATGTCCCTTTAATTAACTATGATCATCACCTCCGAGGATTTAAGATTACCTGTAGCCCATCGGCTTCCACGTGTCCAACTGGCTCGTCTTGTATGCAGAGCACCTTAAACTCTGCGTTTATCTGCTGTCGATCTGCTAATTCTCAACGGATATGTTCCAATAATCAGAACGCGTTGATTACCAATGGAGCGTTGGAATTGTGTACAACGCCCGGGGTTCAGTGCTCATCGGTAATTTTTTTTTCTTTGGAAACTTGGATCCCTATAGAAAAAGCGCGCTACTTCAAACGCTTATATCTCGGTTCTTAGTAAAGCTATCAAAAAAGTGTCAACTGATGAAATGTAGCTCTTGATATGAGTAATATTTTATTAGTTGACAACCTTTTAATAGCTTCAACAGGAAGCGAGATAAAATCGCTCAAAGTTTGACGCTAGAGCGCGGCGTCTAGTACTATCTCTAACTTCCAAGGCACATAACTCAGTTACCATTTCAACTATGAAAAAATTTTCAACTAGTGAAATGGAGCCCTTGATAAGGGTAATATTTCATTAATTGGAAGTTATCTGATAGCTTCAACAGGAAGCGAGAAACAAGCCTTCAAAGTTTAGCGCTACTCCGCCGCGTCTTGTTTTCCCGCGTCTCTAAATTCAAAGACTCATAACTCAGTTCCCATCAGAGCTATCAAAAAACTTCCAACTAAAGAAATGTAGATCTTATTATGAAAAATATTTCACAAGTTTACACTTTTTTGATAGCTTCAATAGGAAGCGAGATACAAGCGCTCAAAGTTAGATGAGAGAAAACCAGACCGTCTGCGCTATCTTTTCTCTAAACACTCATAACTCAGTTCCCATTAGAGCTATTAAAAAACTTTCAACTAATAAAATATTGCCCATAATAAGAGCTACATTTCGCTTGTTCAAAGTTTTTTGATAACTTCAACGATAACCGAGATATAAGCCCTCAAAGTTGGGCAAAAGCGCGCAGCATCATAGTTTTCACTGCGTCTCTAACTTCAAACGCCTATATTTCTGCTCCCATTAGAGCCATCAAAAAACTTCCAACTAACAAAATTCAGCTTTTAACAAGCTCTACATTCCACCAATTAACAACTTTTCCCAATCTCCTACCTAAACCAAGTTACACCCCCTTCCAGACGGGCTACACCTGCCAACTCTCAGTCCTCCTCGCCACCTACGTCTGCTGTGGTCAAGGTTCCACAGGAGCATCTGTTGGCTGTGCAGATGGTCGACCGGTTTATCAACAGATAGCCGGAGAGACCTATACGTGTGATATCACAAGTACGATCACAAGTTGTCCAACAGGTTATGATTGTGCGCCATCTGATGACTCGTTCATTGATGTCTGTTGTTTAACAGGTAGCTAAGCAACTTCGAAAGCCACTTCAAAAGCCACTTCATTAATTTTTCAGGCTCCACGCCAATCCCAGAAAACCTCTCGTGTCCCACTGGCTGGAATCCATACCGAAACGAAGTTGACAACGCGGTCCGCACTTGTACAGCTGTCCTGGACACCTCATGTCCTATCGGCTTCTCCTGTGCTCCTTCCAATCAGCTATCCCAATTTCTCTGCTGCCGGTTAGCTTCTTCGTTAGTCTGTATCAATGGGAAGACGCTGTTGGTTAATGGTGCTCCTAAGATGTGTACTCCTACAACTTATAGCCAATGTCCCTATAATTATTCTTGTCAGCAGAGTGTTAATGTGAGTTTAACCAGGGTTTAAAAGGGAACTTGATTTTTTTTTTTGAAATTTTTTTCTTTTTTTTTAGCATTTTCCGACGCAGTTTTTTATGCTGAGCATTTTTCAGTTGACAATTTTTCATGAAAATGCCTCTAAACCCTCGAAAAATTATTTTAAAGTCGAAGATTTATTTTTATGACCCTTAGTCCGGCGGCCTCGTGTACTCCTCGTGGACAAGTCTTTAAATATGCGAAAATAAACATTTGACTTGTCCACGAGGAGTACACACAGAGTTCTCGCTACCGCCGGACTAGCAGCCATTAAAACCCGATTTTTGATTTTAAGACCATTTTTCGAGGGTTTAGAGGCATTTTCGTGAAAAACTTTCAACTGAAAAAATGATCAGCGTTGAAAACTGCGTCGGAATCTTCAAAAAAAAATTCAAAAAAAAAAAATTTTTTCTAATTATTTTTTAAGTTTTTTTTCAGCCAACTGTCACGGTATGCTGCTCCAATACTTAAAGAAGACTTAAGGAAGACTTAACAACAATTTATTCTTTTTCCATTGTTAAAATAGAAAAAAACAGCTTCAATGAAGTATAACATTATCATAAATCTTCTTCAACGCCGTCTCAATCTCCTCCACATGCTCTTTGCCACGTGTCTCCGCGACAACCTTAACTTTCACATGGAACACATCTGTAGAGATCCAGGCGCGCTCGTGGAAGATATCCTTGATAGATGCTCCAAGATGAGCTATCGTAGTGGTTAGCTCGGCGATTCCTCCTGGTCTATCCGACACAACTACTTCTAGTCGGACAAGTCTTCCATCGACAGCTAACCCTCTTTCAATAGATCTTCCCAATACCGTAGTATCGATATTTCCTCCGGATAGAATTGAGACCACTTTCTTGCCCTTAAGCTCCGGGACCTTCCCCTCAAGAATAGCCGCCAAGCCAACAGCTCCTCCGCCCTCGACAACCGCTTTCTCAACTTCCAATAACCGAAGAATACTCAACGCGATACTTTCTTCTTTCACTGTGATAACCTGCAACTTATTTCTTATCAATCTCTATCATAAAATGACCTAGATACCTTATCAATCAACCCTTTTGCAGTCTCCAAAGAATTGCCGCCGACGGTTGGAACGGCGAGACCGTCGGCGAGCGATGCCTTAGCTTGAGCTGTCATCACATGCCCAACTTCATAAGCCTCGGTGAACGATGGACATGTTTCCGCCTCGATTCCATAGATATGAACAGCAGGCTTTAGGGTCTTAACTGCCACTGCAATTCCAGCAATCAGACCTCCTCCTCCTACTGGAACAAGGATAGTGTCAACGTCAGGGACTTGGTCGAGGATTTCGAGTCCTATGGTCCCTTGACCGGCGAGTATGTCGATCGCGTCGTAGCCATTTATGTATTTTAAATGGTTTTCTTTGGCGTGTCGGAGTGCAAAGTCTTTGGCCTGGAATAGAAGGGATACTGTAGGTTAGCTAGCTAGACCAGGGTTTTAGATTGGCTTAGCTATCCTAGCTTAACTAGATAGGCCTGGCTTAAACCTAACTATTTAGCTTAACTAAGCTAGAGATGAGGTAACTAAGCTTGGCTCATTCTGGCTATTACTATAGGATTACTGTAGGACTAGGCTAAGGTTAGCTAGCTATACAGGGTCATTCTACGGGTTGGCTAAACTAACCTAGCCTAACTAGGTAAGGCTTAACTGTACTAGATACAGCTAAGCCTGGCTCATCTAGACTATACCCTACTGCAGGACTGCTGTAGTACTAGGCTAGAGTTAGGGACCATATTTTTTGGTATGCTTATCTAGGGCTTAACTAGCTTAACTTACCACTGCAATCGTCTCTCCCTTAAGAATAACATTCGCTCCCAAACTCCGACAAAACTGAATTTTCATCAGCGGAGCTATCACGGGCATCACCACCGTCACCGGAATCCCCATCTGTTGTCCATGATAGCTAAGAGCCAGAGCATGATTCCCGGCACTCGCCGCTATTACTCCAGCTTTCTTATACACCTCGGCTAGCTTAGATAGAGCGTAGCGTGCTCCTCGTTCCTTGAAAGAGCCCGTTACTTGAAGGTACTCTTTTTTGAAGTAGAGATCCATTTCGCATTTTGTTGAGAGTTGAAGGGAGCGCTGAAATTTTATTTTTTTTGTCCGTGAGGAGTACACGGGGGCCTGCGGTCAAGTAAGTCAAAATTCAACTTTGACACCATTTTTCGATGGTTTAGAGGCATTTTCATGAAAAAGTGTCAACTGCAAAAATGCTCAGCGTAAAAAACTGCATCGGAAAATATTGACTAAAATTCATGTGTACTCCTCACGGACAAGTCGTTAGTTTTTTTCGAAAATAAAAAATTGACTTGTTCACGAGAAGTACACGAGTCTTTGCGACCGCCAGACTAAAGTCGACTTTAACACCATTTTTGGAGCCTTTAGAGCCGTTTTCATGAAAAAGTGTCAACTGAAAAAATGCTCAGCGTGAAAAACTGCATCAGAAAATGCTAAGTCTTGCGCCTTTTAATTTTTGACCTACCACACAGGGCGTCGTCTGCACACCATTCTTAATATTAAACGCTGCACTTGAAATATCCGCAAACACCAGCTTCTTCGGATTCTCCGGATCACAATCTGGATCGAAAAGTGGAAGTTCTACATCACTATTACTCCCGGAATTCTGTTTATCTTCTTGGTGGGGCTCTGCTCCATTCTGCAGAAATGCTTTGTGTAGTTTCCTAACTCTTTTGTTATATTCCATTCCATCTTCCTTGGAAATACTAGCCGTCCGCTTTCGTTCAGCTGCCTTCACTCTATGATGATGACTTTTTTGTGGTGTTGATTCGTGCTGGAATCGTGCCGTAGGGTTAAGCCTTCATCAGGGATTAGGGAGACTTACTGAGTGATCATGATGATGGATAACGGACTTCTTGCGTGATGGTGCTACCATGATTGCTGAAATTTTGAAAAAAATTAATTATTATTTTTTAAAAAAAGTTTCCAAAAATAATAACAAGATATATAATAACAAAGAGTAAGAACATCATAGTGATGTTATTATTAAACAACAAATGACATCAACCGGAGAGAACAAGCAACATCTCATTCCACTTTATAGTCTTCCGGCCAAAAATCGACTAGATATTTCGTCGACACACGTGGGTTAGGCTCCGCCCACCTCCCTTTGAAATTCCTTATCAAATTTTTTGGGAGGAGGAGGAGAAGATAACGGTTTCAACGACGTGACGGTGGTTTCAAGGTGTTTTTATTGTTTTTCGATAGGTAGATGATCAAATCGATCGATAGAAGTCTTTATAAACAAGGAGAGATCAAGGAGCGAAATGTGATCTGATCAGATCGGGTTTTACTTGGGGGAAAGTCGGATAAGGTGTGATAAAGCTGAGAAGTTTTAGATTTTTGGGTGAGTTTTTAAAATCGCTATATCTCGGTTCTTAGTGAAGCTAGCAAAAAGTTGTCAACTAATAAAATGTAGCTTTTAACAAGGGCTACATTTCATTAGTTGACAACTTTTTGATAGCTCTAACCACAAACGAGATATAAGCGCTCAAAGTTAGGTACCCTTCGAAAAGCTGGGAAGAGAGCGCAGACAACCAAAAGTTAACAGAATTTCATGAAGTTTTTGAAAATTTTGAAAAAAAAATTAAATTCAAAAAAAAAATGTTTTTCAAATTCATCAAGAAACCAAAAACACAAGAAAACAGGAAAATTCTGACGACAAAAAAAAAACAAAACGTCAGTCTAGAAGCTGTGTAAAACGACCTTTATAATGAACGAGAGGGTGTGCCTGTCTAAAGTACAATTGGCTGAATTGACGGCTTGATGTATCTAACGAACAGAACACAATCTTATGAACTAATGACGTAAAGATTTAATGATCCACGTGGGGTTTTTTATAGACGTCATTAAGTTGTGGTCATTCGAGAAATACTAAGATCGTACTGCAATACAGTACCGTTCAAAAGTTTATAGAAAAAAGTATTTTTCAGTTAATTTTCGACCATTTTGGCCATTTTCAGGCAGCTGGAGCTCGGATCTCAAGTTTTCGATCACTCTGAAAATTTTTGTGGGTATAAAACAAACCTAAATTAACAACTTTTCATTCACAGAATTTTTTGAAAATTCCTAGTTTTTCAGCTATGACACGTTTTCTGAGGGACATCTGTTTTTTTCACGTTTTCAGTGCAAAAAAGGCCAAAAACGGCCGAAAAAAGGGTATGCGTCAGAAAACGTGGCATAGCTGAAAAACTAGAGATTTTCAAAAATTTCTGTGAATGCAAAGTTGTTAATTTAGGTTTGTTTTATACCCACAAAAATTTTCAGAGTGATCGGAAACATGAGCTCCGAGCTCCAGTCGTCTGAAAATGGCCAAAATGGCCGAAAATCAATTGAAAAATACTTTTTTCTATAAACTTTTGAACGGTACTGTACAACCCTATCCACATTGCTGATGTTCAAACGTCCATATCTCTGTTGTGTTAAAAGCTATAAAAATATGATCAACTAATGAAATGTGTAAAATATTACGCTGAACAATTTATTAGTTAACAACTTTTCGATAACTTCAACGAGAACCGAGATATAAACGTTTGAAGTTGGGTACCACCCCAGTTGCAATGTCTGCGTCTTCCAAGGGTAGCGCGCAACTTCAAACGCGAATATCTCGCTTATCGTGAGAGATATCAAAAAGCTGTTAACTAACAAAATATTAAAAATTTCAAGCTGAACAATCCACCAATTGACAATTTTTTCGTATCTCTCACCCCAATCGAGTTATAGCCCTTTGAATCTTCCATATAAAATTCTCCATGTAGATCTTCCAAATTAAACAATTTCCCTTCTTCCAAAATAATTTTCAATGTCATCTAACCAATCATTTTATCTATCAATCATCCATTTCCACGTGCAGAATTCACTAATTGAATTGATCGTTTGAACTTCTTCCCTTTCCAAATTTTGGGTGCGATCGGGTACATACCAATAAACGTCGTTCAACACAGGTCAAAATGTGTAGAGTGATAAGAAATTGGAATTGGTTAAAGTGGTAAAAAGAAAAAGAAAAAAGAGATAAAAATTCTGATTCTGTATTTTATTATCTTGAGTAATAGTACAAACTATATGGTTAGAAAGAAAAAGAGACATATGACCTTGAGACAGGAAATTAATAGACGTTGGAAATGGAGACTAGGCAATCAGAGAACTGTTTTTAGTGATGAAATGATAAAGGGAGTTTGAATTTCAAAGATTCTAGAATTTTCAGTTTAGAGTAACTACAGTAATCCCATCATTATAATAACCCTCTCCCTCTCACAGGAAAATAGGGACAGCTTGCTTTGAGGCAATGGGGGCTTGGTCCTGAATTCTATTATGCTTTGTTGGCCATCTGCCCATAACTAGTCCCGCAGATGTCGTTTAAAATGGAAGAGTTTTTCTGGAACTCGGCCAGCACTTTTCTATATTTTCTGTCGTTTTCCAGTGTTTCTAAAGCGAAATTTGAATTAAAAAAACGTTGAAATGGGGGATCTTCCATTTTAAACGTTTTAAACAAAGCAACGGTGCACGTCATCGTTATCTTTTGTCACATGTCACTTCATTTGACTAATTACGATAACTCAGAAGAGGTGAGAGACTACATTATTCTTGACAAACCGCACAGTGGTTGGCCAACCCTTTGACCCAACAGAGTAGAACAGCGCTCTATTGCACTATCCCTCATTTTTGAACGTTGTCCACTCGTGTGTCTTCATCACTATCTTTCTCATATTGATTTGTTGCAAAATAATGGCTAAACGATTGGAATACGATAGCTTAAAAGCAGTGTTGCAGTATATGAATCCTAATTTAAGGTTATTTTTTTTGCCGGTTTGCAGGATTACTGTACTAAGTACTAATAAAATAGCAAGTTTTTTTGTAATTGACTAAATTCCAGATTTCAACTCGCCGCACGTTGCCCTAGACTAACAGCTGTTAATGAAGTGTTGCCTTTGCGAATTTCGAAACTTGATATCCATCATTCCTTTATAAAAATCGATAATGCTACATATCGAGTTGGGATCATTCAACAGTATCATAACGGTAAAACACCGAATACAGTGATTCAAAAGAATGAAGGAGGCGGGTTGCATTATGATGTAGACAAGTATGGATTGGGTAAATTCATTGACGAAGAGGATGAACTGGAAAGGGCGCAAATGTTAGATAAGGAAATCTCATGGATTGAGAATGAGGATATCCCATTGTCAACACGTCAAGCCTACCAATTAGAGGATCTCAAAAACCGGTTGCTAGCTCACCGATTAAGAATCACACGTATGGAACCAACATATTCAATGTATCTTCAATTGACAATAAGGATCAATGATGTTGTGTGTTACGAGAAATTTGAATACAACAAATCAATTAGAGAAGCCATGGATTATCTAATCAATAGGCTACTGAATGGATCAAGGAATCCTGTTGAAGTGAACACGCTTTGGTTAGGTTCGGATATATACCTTCCTGAAGATTTCAGGAAATTAAAAGTTCGTAACCTTCAAACAAATGATGTAATTTCCGCTGCTCGAATTATTGATTATGATAATTATCCATTGAAGAAGCTCGATTTAGGAATGTTTGATCAAGACCAACCAATCATCAGATCATCGCAAATACTAGTTTTAAATGCAGTTGGACAATTTCCGAATCACCAACGAGTTCATTTTAAACATTTTCTGTCAACTACGAATATATTTGATATTGTTGATAGACTCCGAGCAGCTCCACAAACACCTGGAGCTCATTATTCTTTTGGTTCGAATTCTTATAATTCTGACGTTGGAGAATCAGAGGAGGAGGACTTGTCAGAAGAGAGAAATGATCAATTTGAGATTTTCAATTTATCCGACACCACTCAACTATGCATGTATTTCGAAAAAACTGATGAGAAATCCAAGGAGTTTTGTGATAAGAAATGGATGTTACATATGAAGATTCAATCGAGAAATGGACCATAATTTTGTATTTTGTTTTGTTTCCATTAATCCTAATATTAATCTTTGATAAATAAATATTCACTTTAATTTTTTTATTTTGCTGCTTTTACCCAGAATAAAGTTCCTTGCAACAGATGATGTTGTCTACAGTAATCCAGTGTCCCTATTTGTAAAATAATAGAACGGCTACAGTACAGAACACTGAAATATCTTTTTTTTCTAAAAGGAACGAAAAAAGTGAATCATAGATTTATTTGATTGAAAAAATGATAACAACAATAAAAAATTCAATACATATAATTATAATCCATTTTTCGATTGAACCTTTGCATGTAACATCCATTTCTTATCACAAAACTCCTTGGATTTTTCATCAGTTTTTCCGAAGTACATACATAATTCAGTGAAGTCGGATAATCCAATATAAATCTTAAATTGATCATTTCTCTCTTCAAACAACTGTTTAGAATCTCTTCGCTTTTTCAGATACTTCTTAATACTTTTGATATCTTTTTTGTTATCATATGCATGCGAGAAATGAGTTCCAGGCGTTGGTGGGTTCTCCTTGACTTTTTCAAGAAAATACTTAATATTTCCACTTTCAAAAGAAAAATGAACTCTTGGATGACAATTTGGGTCAAACCCAGATAATGTATTTAAAATTAGTAGTTTAGATGATTTGACGAGTGAGTCATTGACTTGAGAAACCCAATATAGATCAATCATATTCAATTGTTCATAGTCAATAATATCTGCTTTCATTTTTCTACACCTCACACAAAAACTACGAACTTTCATTTTTCTGAAATTTTCAGAAAATGTTCTATCCGAATATAAATGAAACTTATTAATTTCAACTGGTTTTCTTGGTCCATTTAGTATCTTATTGACTAAATAATCCATGGCTTCATTGATTGATTTGTTGTATTCAAATCTTTCGAGGGTCACAATTCCATTGATTTCAGTTCTAAGTTGAAGATAGAATGAGTACGGTGGCTCATGTCGATTGTGTCTCAATTGATATGCTAGTAATCGATTTTTGAGACGCTCGATTCCATAACAGAATTTTGCTGAATTAGGACAATTCTTAAGATCCGAAATTTGCCTTTCGAGTAGCTGAATTTCTTCCAGATCATTTTGGGTACGATATAGGATTTTATCGAATCCATACTTGTCCACGTCATGAGTCAGCCATCCGGAATTTTCATTGTCTTGAATCACTGCATTCGGTGTTTTGCCGTCATGATACTGTTGAATTATGCTTAATAGGTAGGAACTGTTATCGGCTTTTATGGTGGTAAAAGTGATATCAAGATCGGTGATTCGTAGTGGAACCACTTCATTGACAGTTGTTAGTCGAGGGCAATGTGCAGCAAGTTTCAATCTGGAATTTTGGGTTTTGATATGAGATACAGGTACATGGAAGTGTCAAGTTGAAAAATAACTAACCTCAAAATAGGATTCATATACTGAACAACTGCTTTCAAACTACCGTATTCCAATGGTTTAGCCATTATCCTGCAACAAATCAATACATATGAGAGAGAGAGGGTAATGAAGACACACAAGTGGACAACGTTCAAAAATGACGGGTAGTGCAATAGAGCGTTGATGGTAATCTAGTCTGCGGGGGCCAGCTCGGCAGTAATTAGTGACTACGGTGACTATTGAGAATTAGTGTAGACACCATTCTTGGCAAAGCGGGTAATCCAACCACACAGTTGTTGCACAACCCTCTGACCCCACAGAGTAGAACAACGCTCTATTGCACTATCCCTCATTTTTGAACGTTGTCCACCCATCATTTGTGTGTCTTCATTACCCTCTCTCTCATATTGATTTGTTGCAGAATAATGGCTAAACCATTGGAATACGGTAGTTTGAAAGCAGTGTTTCAGTATATGAATCCTATTTTGAGGTTAGTTATTTTTCAACTTGACACTTCCATGTACCTGTATCTCATATCAAAACTCAAAATTCCAGATTAAAACTTGTTGCACATTGCCCCCGACTAACAACTGTCAATGAAGTGGTTCCACTACGAATCAGCGATCTCGATATCACTCTTAATACAATAAATGCCGATAACAGTTTCTACCGATTAAGCATCATTCAACAGTATCATGACGGCAAAACACCGAATGCAGTGATTCAAGACAATGAAAATAATGAAAGAATAACTCATGATGTGGACAAGTATGGATTCGATAAAATCCTAGATCGTACCCAATATGATCTCGAAGAAATTCAGCTTCTCGAAAGGCGAATTTCGGATCTTGAGAATTGCCCTAATTCAGCAAAATTCTGTTATGTAATCGAGCATTTCAAGAATCGATTACTAGCATATCAATTGAGACATAATCGACAAGAACCACCGTATTCATTTTATCTTCAACTTAGAACTGAAATCAATGGAATTGTGACCCTCGAAAGATTTGAATACAACAAATCAATCAATGAAGCCATGGATTATTTAGTCAATAAGATACTAAATGGACCAAGAAAACCAGTTGAAATTAATAAGTTTCATTTATATTCGGATAGAACATTTTCTGAAAATTTCAGAAAAATGAAAGTTCGTAGTTTTTGTGTGAGGTGTAGAAAAATGAAAGCAGATATTATTGACTATGAACAATTGAATATGATTGATCTATATTGGGTTTCTCAAGTCAATGACTCACTCGTCAAATCATCTAAACTACTAATTTTAAATACATTATCTGGGTTTGACCCAAATTGTCATCCAAGAGTTCATTTTTCTTTTGAAAGTGGAAATATTAAGTATTTTCTTGAAAAAGTCAAGGAGAACCCACCAACGCCTGGAACTCATTTCTCGCATGCATATGATAACAAAAAAGATATCAAAAGTATTAAGAAGTATCTGAAAAAGCGAAGAGATTCTAAACAGTTGTTTGAAGAGAGAAATGATCAATTTAAGATTTATATTGGATTATCCGACTTCACTGAATTATGTATGTACTTCGGAAAAACTGATGAAAAATCCAAGGAGTTTTGTGATAAGAAATGGATGTTACATGCAAAGGTTCAATCGAAAAATGGATTATAATTATATGTATTGAAGTATGTCATTTATCTGTTATCATAATATCAACCAAATAAATCTTATCGTTATTTTTTTGTCCTTTTCATCAAAGCTGAAACTTCTTCAATAAAAATTGAAAAATTTTTCTTTTGTAACACCTACAGTAATCCGGTATCTCTCCCACTAAATTAGAGTGTTTTTCAGTTGATTTTCGACCATTTTAACCATTTTCAGGAGGCTGGAGCGCGCTCACCAGGTTTCCGATCACTCTGAAAATGTTTGTGTGTATAAAACAAACCTAAATTAGCCACTTAGCATTCACAGAATTTTTTGAAAATTCCTAGTTTTTCAGCTATTTTGGGTTTCTGGAACACACCTGTTTTTTTCACTTTTTCAGTGCAAAAACGGCCTAAAAAGGGTATGAGTCAGAAAATGCGAAATAGCTGAAAAACTAGGCATTTTCAAAAAATTCTGTAAATGCAAAGTTGCTAATTTAGTTTTGTTTTATACCCCCAAAAATTTTCCGAGTGATCGGAAACTTGAGATTCGAGTTCCAGATGCCTGAAAATGGCCGAAAAACAACTGAAAAACACTTTTTTCTAGAAACTTTTGAACGGTACTGTATGCGTCCGCTTCACGATCAACAGATGAAAATATTGTCCACGAGTTCTACACGATGGACTAGCTTTACAGCTTGATGGTTTAGTCTGAACTTACTTGTTAGCTAGACGTCTTAAAGTAGTCCTAACTACGCTCAGACTTAACAAAAGCCTTCCAAGCATAGCGCATTGTGTAGAACTCGTTCAGATCTATTTTTTTCAAATATTTATCATAAAAAAGGAGTTAGACCCCGGCACATTTCCGGCACACCTTGACCTTTAACTTTCCTCCTTCCCTCCCTTCCCAATGTTTTTTGTACCCAACACAAATTAGATGACGCGAAACATTCCCTCGTCAAGAAGGGGATATTGAGACCTGCCAACTCCTCTCTCTCTTATGATTTTTGATGGGTCGATAAGTGTACGTCAATCATCTTTTTTCCCCTTGTTTTTGCTCGTAAAAACTTTTTTTTTTCTTCATTTTTTTTCGGTTTTTTTTCTTTTTTTTTTTGTGAGGTCACGTGGCGCGAGGAACTTTATGACGAAGTTACTCGAACACGTGGGGGAGGAGGGTTCTGGTGGGATGATGACGGAATATTTTGGGACCATGGGGTGTTATTGAACAACGAAATTTTTGGTCCCAAAATTTTTATGGTTGAAAATAATATTTTCCAAGAAAGTGCGGTGGAGCGCGTTTACTAAACTATTCAAATCTGGAGTTCTGGGATTAGGGATTTAGGCCACGCCCACTTTTTAAAGACAAACTAGGCACCTCCCATTTTTGCAATTAGAAGGGTTCATTTCGAAAATTTGGAACCCAAAAAATATTTTTGGAATTTCCAAAAAAGTGGGGTGGAGCGCGTTTGCTAACTTTTAAAGGATTAGTGGTTTTTGGGGTTAGACCACGCCCATTTTTCGAGAAGTTTTTTCTTTTTAAAAAAACTCCTCGAGCTATAATAGAATAACCTCCATTTCTAGGTTAACAAATTTCAAATCAGGATATCTCCGCTCCCATTAGAGCTATCAAAAAAGTGTCAACTAATGAAATATTGCTCATAATAAGGGCTTTATTTCATTAGTTGACAGTTTTTTGATAGCTCTAATGGGAGCGGAGATATCGAGGTTTGAAAATCGGTAACCCTGAAATCTTTGAAAAAAAGTTTTTCCTGATTTTATTTCCCTCCCTTCCACTTCTTTCTTTCCCACTTTTTTTTACAGTTTCAAGATAAAATCTATCTTGCAACCGTTCCTCCCCTCCCCTCGCGCCACCAACATCACCCCACAATTCCTTTGTTCTTCCCCCTCCCTCCCCGTCAGCTAAATGGATTCTTCTAAAAGGATGTATTGTGGGGGAGTTGGGATCAGGCCATTTTACGAGAGCTTTCTCTATCTTCATCGTTTCGAGCTGTCAAACTACTCGATTGCACTATCAAGTGGGTGGGAGAGAAGGGGGGAACTTTTGTGAGTGAATGAGGAGTGTGCTAGCCAATACAAGACAAAAAAAGTTTAGTTTTTTTGTGTTAGTGTGAACAGTGTGCAAATAGATATGAGGTGATCCTAGACACTTTGGTCATCTTGAACTGTTGCGTTTTTCTCGTTTTTATCATTTTTCTCATTTTTGAAGGATAGTGATTTTTTTCGCTTTCAAAAAAAAGTTGCGGTTTTTTAAGCTTCTAAAAGTATAGTTTTCCCGGAAATTTATTACAAAAACAATGAAAAATTGCAATAAATCCAATTTTAGTAATTTTTTGGTTTTTATAAGAAAACTTAGGATTTGGATGACTTTTCAAATTATTTTTCTCTTATTTTAACGCATTTCAATATGAAATTCCAACAAAAAACCCAGCGAAAGCACTTTTCTCAAAAAAAAAGAATAAATCCTATTTTCTCGTTTTTTTCGATTATTTTAAGAAAATTTTTGGTTTAAACGATTTTAAAAATTTTCTTTCCTCATTTTACTCCATTTTTTAATCTGAAAACCAGTTAAAAATCCCAGAAAAACCCTCCAAAAACAATTTTTCCCCTATTAAGAAATTGCCACGTAAATCCCTCCGGGATTACGGTAGATCCCAAACTGTGCACAACACCTCACGCAAACATTGCGTACTCCAACTGGAATTTAAATGATTTCCCGCTAAAAATTGATGTTTTCCCTTGTTTTCGCGAAATTTTTGGCGAAAATAAACAAAAAAATCTTGATTTTGTCATGAATTTTACGATGGAACGGTGTTTTTCCGTAATAAAATTCTAAAAACGATGATTCACTAGCGAGAAATTTTCCTACGATTCTGTATTTTCCCTGCTTTTTTCCGTTGGTTTCCGCACCGTTTTTATGTTTATTTTCATGGTTTCCAGCGGAAACTACAGTTTTTTCTCTCTTTTTCAACATTTTTCCCGAAAATCTTCAAAAAAATCCTCTATTTCAGAGCACAAGCAAAATGTCGTCGACACTCCTCCTCCTCCTCCTGATACCCATGATCAACGGCATGGAAATCCGAAACCGGAGGTCGGTGGCACCGTTTTTAGGCTCCGGAAGCTCTTCACCTTCCGGAATGCACATTCCACAGGAGCATTGGCATTGCGGAAGTGATCCGATGTCACGCAACATCTCTTATCAGCAAGTCTCGCCGCATTGTCCTTCTTTGACGGGTAAAAGGAAATTTCCGAGACGAAAAAAATATTTTTCTTGATTTCAGCGGCACTAAACCACTGTTGCGCGATCCACGACGATTGCTACGGCCAACAAAACGGTCAGGACAAGTGTGACGAGGACTTTTGCGAGTGCAATCGAATGGTAACACGTCTGCCGACAGAAGAGGGCTTCAAATGTCGAGCGACCACCCACGACGCATGTGTCATTCTTCAAATTCTCGGCACTTTTGCTTATGGGGAATCGAATTACACGGATCCGACGAAAGGATCCGGCAATGTGTTGATGACGCCGAAGACGTTGCCGGAGACCGAGGGGGATTATATGAACCTGTATTCACAGTGTCCTCATGTTAATAGTGGGTTTAACTTTATTTAAAAAATCGATTTTTAATGGATTTTTCTTCAGTAACCCTCGCCTCATGCGCATTCAACTTTGACCTCTGCGCACTGGCTCATTCAGCGGATTTTTGTGCCAATGACGTAATTTTTCCTTTTTAAAAACCTCCTAAATCCTTATTTTCAGCTCTGTCACTGCATGCTCGACGCCGCCGAATCCGATAAACTTCACAAAAAACAGTGTCTATCAGCGGTTGCTCACACGTGTCGGGCGGTTTTGAAGCGTAAGAAAAACCAATTTTCTGAAAAAAACGAGGGATTTTTTTTCAGATTCAAGTGTCGTGTTGGCGAATGACGTGTCGAAGAGAAACTTTGTCAACAGTTGTTTCATTGTGGTAAGCGAATGGGTGGTCTCAGCTGTTGTCGGGTATTGGGGTGTCTAGGAGCCAGAAAAGAAATGGAAAATCAAAAAATAGAGAATTTAGAACCTTAAAACTCAATTTTTTTAGTTAAATACCTGCATTTGATCCTCAGCCAACAGAATTTAATGTAAGCAGCGAAATTTGATAGTTCAGTAGGGCGCGATTGCATTTTTAATTAACATGGTTGTCTCAGCGATTGAACAAGGCGGCCGAGGATCCGACAAGCTCGGCCACGCTATTAAAATAGACTTTTAATGCTCCTTCCATCATTTTTCGCATCTTTATTTAAAAATGCTCTTTTTTGCCTGTTTTTAGTCGAAAAATGTTGAATGAAACCTATTTTACTGCCAAAAAATGAAAAAATTTCGAGAAAATTACATAAAATTCAATTTTTTTTAGGTTAAAAACTAGCAAAACGACGATAAAAAATAACATTTTTGAAGAAAAAACCCAACAAAAAGTATGAAGGGTGGCCGAGCTTTTCGGATTCTAGGCCGCTTTTTCGAATTGATGGGATCTCTAGAATCTAAAAATTCGCCAACCTATCTATTTCCTATCCTTTCCCACCATTCCATGTCATTTTCTAATCCAAATTCTTCCAGGCCGGTCTCCTGCTCCTCGCCGCCGCCTCTTTCGGATTCGGTCTCTTCTTCATGTACGCCCGCGTCGGCGGATACCGAAAATCCCAGCACGACGATGGAAAATACATTCAAATTCACACTGTCGAATCGTCTCGATCGGTGAATCCGTTGTTGCTCAATGCTGATTAAAATGTATATTTTTTGATATATATATATAGAGATTTCGTAATTTATAGATTCTTCTGTTGATTTTTTTGTCCTTCTCGTTGCCCCCTCACCGTAGTTTTATCAACTTACCCATCCATTTTTCTCTTTTTTTTTTTTGAAAAAACTAATATTTTCTATTGAAATCGGGTCGAAGAGAGTTCAGCCCCGTCCCCCCTCTTCCTGCTTAACAAATGTATTACGGATAGTTTTATTATAATTGCACCCTTTCTCTCTCTCTCTCTCTATTATTCTTCATGTTCTATAATATAATGAAATTTTTTTGAAAGTCATATTGACTTTTCGAAAAATTTATTTGTTTTTTTCAGATTTTAAGCACATCCCCTTTGAATTTTTTTTAAATGTTGAACATTTTGTCACAAAAAATGCAAAGACCATTCTTCCCCCCTCCGAATAGTGTCAGAATTAAGCGGATCGCGGTAATCTCCTACTCCCCCTTTGAAACCGTCATTTTGGAATGAGAACCGCCTGTTTTAACCATTTTTTCTCTTTTTTTTTAAATTTTTTTTCGATTTTTTTCTTTTTTTCAGCTTTTGGTGGCCTAGCTTTTTTCTTTTTTCTAGGCCACCGAAATAATTTTTTTTTTCTTCAAAATTTAAATTTAGAGATGATGAACGCCATTTGGGTGGTGGCGTTTGTCTCGTGTTTATCAAGAGTGACGGGACAATCCGCCAATATTATCGAGATACCCATACCGACGGTAAGAGGGTTTTTTTGGTGGCCTAGAAAAAACTAGGCCACCAAAAAAAAAAATTTAAAAACAATAATAAAATAAAAGTTTTTCAGAATGCACCACAAGCATCGACGAGTTGTACTACGGTAAGTTTTGCAAAAAACAAAAAAAAAAACGAAATTTAGAAAAAAAACTTTTGTACTCCAGGAGGACAAGATTTTTGTTTTTTTTTTCTGGTTTTTCATTGAAACCAAAAAAAAGTTTGAAGAAAAATTGTCCGAGAGGAGTACACGATTTTTTATTCAAATTCGCTCCATCGTACTAAGTCCGTGGCATAGTGCCAAAACTGTGCCTGGATTAGAGAAATTGTGATTACGGACAAAGAACCGATTTCCCGAAAAAAAAGGCACAGTGCCAAGGTCAAGGAATAGAAATTACGGATCAAGTTTGAATATTTGTATGAAAAAATCTTTGCTTTTCTTAGCATAGCTTATCCTTATCTTTTCCCCCATATGCCCTTCTAATAGAGCCATTTTCTGCAGGCCACCTGGCTCGCGTGGTCCGACTGGTCAACGTGTTCCGATGAATGCGGTTCGTGTGGAGTACAAATGAGAACCCGAACATGCTTAACAACAGATTCCACGTGTACTTGTGGAGGGTTTGTTCTTTTTTTTATGTCTTATGATTTAAATGTGTCTTGTTGTAAGAATTTGGAAGAAATTGATGGAAAGTTTTGTATTTATTCTTTTGATTTGATTCAAGTGGTTGAAAATTGAAAAAGGGGAAGAGGAAGAGAAGGGGAGGTAATTAAAATGAGGAGATGACGGAAATAGATAATGAGGTTGAAGATTGGAAATGGGAAACAATAAAAAAAACAATTTGGGAGTAAAGGTTGGGAAGATGTACTTGTGATAAGGATTTTTTCAAAGCCCTATATCTCGGTTACCATTAGAGCTATCAAAAAGTGTTAACTAATGAAATGTAGAGCTTGTTATGAGCTATATTTCATTAGTTGAAAGTTTCTTGATAGCTCTAATGAGAGCGGAGATATAAGCGGTTGAAGTTGCGTAAGACAACATACGCTTTGGCCACTTTGGCATGTTTTGTTTAAAGGCGCATATCTCAGTTTTTGTTAGAGATAGAAAAAAGTTGTTAACTAATGAAATATTAAGATTGCTAAGGGCTTATTTTTAACAGTTGACACCTTTTTTCTATCTGTATCCGGATCAGAGATACAGTAGTTTGAATAAACACTATGAAACTAGCTGTTGTAGATTAGTGAGTTCGGCAGGTATAGCCTATAGTTTTTGAAAACGCTATAATTCAGTTATCAATAGAGCTATCAAAAAAGTATCAACTGACAGAATGTAGAGTTTGTAGCTCATAGCTCAAATCGGAGTAGAGCTATCCGAAAGTTGTCAACTAATGAAATGTTCAGCTTAACACGCTCTATATTTCATTAGTTGTAACTTTTTTGATAGCTCTGACGGCAGCTGAGATATAAGCGTTTGAAGTTGCGCAAACTCAAATTTTCTCGTTTTTTGAACTCTGGTCAAAAAAACTTCAGTGAAATTTTACTATAGTTAAAGTAAAAATAGCTGAAACAGGTTTTCTTACACTATCCTCTAATTAAAAAAAAACCCCCATTCCCCTGTAAAACCAAAATTGTTCCCCCAAAAAAAAATAAAATAAAATCAAGAAACTATTTCAGACTAGCCACCGGCGTTCAATATTGCAACCTCGACATCTGTAGGTATCCTCGAACCACGTGTTGTAACAATTTCAAAGTGGCTTCTTATCTCGGAAGATTTGCTTGTTTGAATGCTACAGTTGTGCTCTAATAGAACAAAAAGAAGTTTTTGGGTTTCTTTCTGAAATAAATGATTGCTCTGTTTCTTCATGGCCAAGTGACATTATGTAAAAGTTGGGTGTGGTGGCGCAGCTGGTAGTAGACTTGATATTGGATCTGAGGGTTGCTGGTTCGATTCTTTTTGGGTTCATTTTGCTTTTGTTTTTTTTTTAAATATGTAACAATAACAAATTTATTCAGAGATCTTGAATATTAGTTAAGTGAACTCAATATGGTTCGATACATGATTACAACTTTGATTCATTGAACTTTAGTCGGATGGATATATAAAAAAGGGATTAAAAAAGACACAAACTACATTTTATGAACCACCACATCGTCATCAATACTTCCTTTTCCACTATCCTTCTCAGCGAACTCCACTCGATCAATCATCGAGGACTCCTCGAGCAACCTAGCTAGGACACTCGACTCGTCGAAGAGAATTTGTGGACGATCCAATGATTCTGATGGCTAAAAAGATGATGACATTGAAAGATTATAACCGGTTTTTGGGTGTCCTAACCTGAACAAAGAACACGGGATCGACCTCCTCGATTAAAATATTGGTGACGAATGGCTTCGAACTTGACTCGACTTGAGCTGGCTCTTCGGGAAGATTCAAATCCAGATTCATCATTGCTGCTGATGATTTGGACTTCTTCAATTTCAGCTTTTCGGATAGTCGACGGATGGTGGCCATTGGTCCCGACTCTTTTTTCTCGCACGTTTCTTTTACGATTTTTTGGGCTGCCGCTTTGATGATCATGTTCTTCCAGAGATCATCGGCGTCGAGAGTTGGAGATAAGGGAGCACCGTTTACGAGGACACGACCTTCAGGGGTGTATCTGAAAATGAGAAGAATTTTTAAAAAGACTATAACTCAGTGCGGAATAGAGATAGAAAAAAGTTGTCAACTAGAGAAATGTAGAGCGTGTTAAGCTGAACATTTTGTTAGTTGACAATTTTTTGATAGCTTTTCTGGGAGCCGAGATATAAGGGTTTGAAAATGGTGATGCGGATAGAGAAAGGGGAAGAGAGTCGCTGACAGTTAGACGCTCTGCGTCTCCAGTGAAGACTCTCCACCCGTTCGCCAACTTTGAAAGCTTGTATTTAGAGAACTAGGGAATTAGGCAAAATAGTTTGAAATCAAAATTTTAAAGAAAATTGGATTTTAATTTTCAAAAAGAAGAGGAAAATTTTAGAAAGTTTTAAATTACTTTTTCAAAGACCCATATCTCTGTTCCTATGATAGCTATCAAAAAACTGTCAACTAACAAAATGTTCAGCTTAATACGCTCTACATTTTCCTAGTTGACCACTTTTTTCTATCTCAACTCCCCAGCAAGATACGCCCCCTCAAAAATCACTTACGTTCTCGACTGACTACTCTTCTTCCTCGGCTCATAAAGACTGCTCTGCCTCGCTGCCGCATAGAACTCCACCGATGACTCGGCACCACTATTCATCATTCCAATCATTTTTAGACGATTTTTTAGTCTGAAAAAAAGGAAACATGAGGTAAAGACATTAAAAAAAACAGAGGTCATATTTCGTATTTACACACACAGAGACATACATAAAATGAATGAAAAGGGGAGAAGAAAGAGGAGAAAACACGTCTTCTGATTAAAGGGAGAGAGAGAGAGAATCGTTTTTTTTTTCTTTTATTTCTGACATTCAATGATACTGATTTGGCGGACAGAGAAAGAGAGAATGGTTTTGATAGAGGAGTTATTTGGGTCATGCTACAAATCGATTTATCTCAGTTCCCAGAAGAGATAGGAGAAAGTTGTCAACTAATGAAATGTAGCCCTTGATATGGGTAATATTTCATTAGTGGAGAGTTTTTTGATAGCTCTACTGGGTGGCGAGATATAGGGGGTTTAAGATTGAGGAGAGAGCGCAGACGGTTAGACGCTCTAGACTTGGCGTCTCTTACTCTCTAGCCTTCAGAGAGGGTTTTTTGGGGAGCAGGAAAGATAGGGAACTGCTTTAGAAAGGGAAAATGATAAGAATGTGAAGGAAAATAATGTTTTGAAGAACAAAAAAACTTAGGAAAAATTTTAAAAACATCAAAAATAAAAGTATGTTTTTTAAAATAGGTATATCTCAGTTCCCATTAGAGCTATCAAAAAGTTGTCAACTAATCAATTGTAGCGCTTTTTAAGCTCTATATTTCATTAGTTGACAACTTTTTTCTATCTCTATCCCGAACTGAGTTATACCCTTTTTAAGTTTTCCTATAGGTACTACAGTACCCCTAGCTTACTACAGTAGCTTTCCACTATAACTTTCTACAGTACCCCTTCCCCCGCTAGAAAAGAAAGTTTAGAACGTGAATAAAATGATTTATACCGGAACGGCTACACATATTTATATGATAAATGACATCAACAGTGAAATGCGGTGCAGACCTTCTGGAGGCAACCTTCGACGGACTGTTCTGATGTTTTTGGCGAATTGAAGTGGAGAAAGAGAGAGAGAGAGAGAGAAGATGAGAGAGAGAGAGAGAAGATAAGAGAGAAGACGTCATCACTCCTCCTCCTCCTCTTAAATTCGATTATTTCTTCCAATCCAATGAATCATACGCCACGTCACGAGTTTGATACGATTTCAAAAAAAAAAAGTAGTAAAAAAAATGGAAAAAAGTTTCCAGAAAGAATAACATATTTTTTGAGGCGGAAGGTCAATAATACATTGATCTACGGTTTCTTCTGCAGAAAAAAAAAGAAAACGTGTCAACATGATGATTTTAGCCACAATACGTCGAATTGTGATAGTATGAGTCATAGAACCGAATTTAGATGTGTGAGGTGGAATTTGGGGAAAATGAAACGAAACTGTGGGTTAATTGGCGCGGAAATTTGGGGTATGTTGGTTTTTCTAAAAAAAAATTTTTTTTTTAACTTTTTTTTTGAAATTTTTTAACATCATCAAATTCTCCTTAAAATTCTAAGTGTTTTATCAAAAGAGCGCATTTCTCTAGCTCTAACGGGAAGCGAGATAGCGCGCTTTAAAGTTCAGGAAGAGACGCAGACAGTTAGACACTCTAGCCTCTGCGTCTCTCACTATCTCGCCCCCTAACTTCGAAGGGTTATATCTCCGGAACCAATGGAGATAGAGAGTAGGCTCAAGAGACAAAAATACGCAGAATTTTAAGGAGAATCAGATTAAGGAAGAAATTTTGAATTTTAAGAAAATTATTTTTTTTTTTTGGAAAATAAATATACCAATGATCAGATTTCTTTAATTAAAACAAAAGTGATATCATTGTCCGAACAACAATGAAAACAAGAAATTAGGCTAGAATGATGATTGATGAAGTTAATCAAGCATGAAAAAAACATGGGGAACTTATTTTAAAAACTAACATCACTATTATTTTCCATCCTTCTAAGTATACCCACATGATTACTTGAAACCAACTAAGACCACCAAGAAGTACAGTAATCCTGACTAATCCAAACCACCACAACGTCATTTTCAAAGATTGTGAAATTTAGTGAAAGTGACTTCAAAAGGCAAGAAAAGGTCGTTAACCACGAAGAAATAAAAAAAATTGTGGAACACAGAAGAAGATAAGAGAGGGAATTGTGTCATGGAAGGGTTCAAAGTGCGGGGAGAAAGTAGTTATTTAGTTAGAGGCGGAATATCTCAGTTCCCATTAGAGCTAGAAAAAAGTTGTCAACTAATGAAATATAGAGCTTGTTAACGGCTACATTTTATTAGTTGACACCTTTTTGATAGCTCTAACGGGAGCCGAGTTATAGCAGTTTTGAAATGGGCAAGAGGGCTGCAGAAGGTTAGGCGCTCTAGCCTTGTCGTCTCTCACCCTCTCGCCGGCTAGGTTTCAAAGAGGTGTTTTTCAGGGAACCAGTAAAGACAAAGAAAGAACTGGTTTATTAAAAAAAAAACTTCCTAAGATTAAATAGAAAATAAGGTTTTAGAAAAAAAAAATTAGGAAATTTCGAAAGTTTTATGTTTCCTATTCAAGTAAATATATCTCAGTTCTTGTTGAAGATACAAAAAAGTTATTTACTAATGAAATGTAGAGCTTGTTAAGGGCTACATTTTATTAATTGACTACTTTTCAATAGCTTTTACGAGAAGCGAGATAGGCGCGCTTGAAGTTAGTCAACCCAACTAAAGGGGGAGAGAGCGCAGACAGTTAGACGCTCTAGCCATGCTTTTTCTCTGCGTCTCTCTCTATCTCTAAATCAATCTTTTGAATATCTTATCTTGAGAACCAGGGATAAACTAAAAATAAAAAATTCTTAGAATTTCATTCAAAATTTGAGAAAAAAAATCAAGAGATTGGTTCACCAACTATCTCTCTCTCTCTCGAGGACAAAATGGGAAAAACGGAAAATTCGTTTTCTGATTGGCAAGTAGAAGACAGAAGTCACTTTATCATTTTTCTTTTCTCTCGCTTCCGTGTCTTCTTATATTTGGGGTTAGGACGGGAGAAAAAAGATCGGAATGTGTATGGGCTAGATGTTTAGAAGGAGGTATTTCGAAATAGTTAAATTCTGAACCTATTGGGCTAATCAGAAGTCATGAATTGAGAAGAAGTCACAAAAATCGAGAATTAAGGACGAAATTTAAAGATAAAAATTTAAAAGTTTGAAGAACAATCACTTTCAATCATACTTGCGAAAATCGTTCAAGGCCCGGGCCAGGGCCGGGTCATTTTTTTGCGATAATTTCAAAAAATTTCGAAGAAAAAATTTTTTTTTTCAAATTTTTTGAAAAAAATGTGTTATATTGCTTCAAAACTTTTAAACTGTTGTCTGAACTCAATTTAGGAACAAAAATTCCTGTGAAGGCCCGGCCCGTTGCAAGTATGACTCTCATAGTACAACACTCAGCTTTCAGCATGTATATCTCAGTAGTCGTTAGAGGTAATGAAAAAGTGTCAACTAACAAAATACTCATCATAACAAGCTTAACATTTCATCAATTGACGACTTGCCTGTATCTCTTCTCCAAACCAAGATATCCTCCAATTTCCAGCATAACCCAAAATCCCAATCGAAAATGCAGTACCGTTCAAAAGTTTATAGAAAAAAGTGTTTTTCAGTTGATTTTTGGCCATTTTGGCCATTTTCAAGCGTCTGGAGCTTGGCTCTCAAGTTTCCGATCACTCTGAAAATTTTTGGAGGATTAAAACAAACCTAAATTAACAACTTTGCATTCACAGAATTTTTTGAAAATGCCTAGTTTTTCAGCTATTTAACGTTTTCTCAAACACACCTACCCACAACAATTTTCAGAATGATCGGAAACAAGAGAGAAAAGCTCCAGATCCTCGAAAATGGCCGAAAATCAACTAAAAAACACTTTTTTCTATAAACTTTTGAACGGTACTGTAGATATTATAGTTTTTTGGACAACATCCTGTGAATAATAAATATGAAATTATGAGTCAATTTTCCTGCGGGCTACCATAGTTGTCTTTCTTAATGTGTGTATGCCAAATTTCATAGAAAACTGTTTCTTGATCTTTGCATTGTTTTCGAATCACACAAATAGGTCCTCGTATTTTCAGAATATTGTACATGTGTTTTTTTCTGGTGCTCGTTTGTTTTACACAGGCTCTTTGCGTACTGTCCATGGTATCAAAATATGAAACATTTATTGAAAAAACTTTAGTATGAAAAGTTAGCAATTTTATGATGAAACCAGTGATTTCCTTAATTGAAAATAGTTGGAAGAAAAACTACAGTGTGACAATTAAATAAGGGGACAAAGTTCTCCTATCTCAGTTCCCACTAGAGCTATCAAAAAAGTGTAAACTAATGAAATGTAGCCCTTATCAAGATCAAAATTTCATTAGTTGACACTTTTTTGATAGCTCTAACAAGAACTGAGTTATGGTCCCTTGAAGTAAGGACTTGTGCAATTCCCATTATTAGTTGTCTTCCAGTGCTAACAGAAAAGTGGACCGAGACAATCACTGAAGCAATCAGTTGAAAAGTGTGATAGTTGCTTCAATATCCCTAAAATCATGTCAAAAATGAAAAAAAAAAGAAAATTTGGAGCAGTGTGCCGAGCCGTGCCTTGCCGGTCCGTGCCAAGCTATCTTTCTGGATGCGTCGCTCAAATTGATTTCCTTGAGGATTAAAAAAAATCATAAGCGGAACACGGAACCCGGAATCCGTCATAATCTCTGATCCCTTTCCTTCCTAAAAAACCAAACATGTTTGTTTTCATTCATTCATTCTTTTTCCCACCCATCCCTCCAAAAAAAGCCGTCGTCCACATATCAACTTCCTCTCTCTCTCTCTTTTTCTCTCCCACGCTTTTCCCGTCAATGAATTTCTTTTTATCAATAGAAATGTCATTTTTTTCCATTTTTATTCCAATTTCATCAACATTTTTTCGTTGAAACACACACACACCCATATGCAGAAAAAAAGAAAAGAGCACGACACAGAGAAGCATACAATTTCTCGATTAATGTGTGAATTTGGAAGTGGAAAGAGAGAGAGAGAGAGAGAGAGAGAGAGAGAGAGAGAGAGAGAGAGAGAGAGAGAAAGAGAGAGAGAGAGAGAAAAGAGGAGAAGACAAATAATGAATAACTGATGGCAGTTGATGTTGGTGTTTATTCAAAAAAAAATATAATTTTTTTTTGATTTGGTGGGAACTTTTTAGTTTCGCCTGGGGGGCCTAGAAAACCAAATTAGGGAAAAAGTTAGTCCATGGCGGTGGTGGGGCGTTTTCTAGGCCACGAGGTATTTCAAGCTTCTTTTGAGTTTTTTTCAAAAATGGTTTTTTGATTAGCAATGGAGCGAGGTTGATGACCTAGCTTTTTCTAGTCTTGGCCTAGTTTTGCAGTTTTAGTATGTTAGCAAGCTACAGTAACCCCCTAGCTATAACTTTAGTACGGTAGTTATACTTTTTGGACCCTATTTTTCAGCCTTTCGTTCTTATCTAAAACCCCATAAATCTCTTCTCCCAACTTAACCCTCTCTCTCTCTCTCTCTCTCTCTCTCTCTCTCCCTCTCTCTCTCCCTCTCTCTCTCTCTCTCTCTCTCTCTCTCTCTCTCTCTCTCTCTCTCTCTCCCAAAAAAAAAACCAAAATTGAAAAAAAAGTTGATATGGGTTGAAGGGACGAGTCATAAATCAGTCAAATTTGTAGTCTATGTCTTCTGTTTTTTTTCGTTTTTCCTCGCATGTGCTTCAAAGAGCATCTCTTATTTATTGTTGTTGTTTTTTTCGATGTCTGCGTCTAGCTAGCATATTTTTCTAGAATTTTTTGGGAAATCTTATATTTCCTTAGTTAAGAAAAACATTTAAAAACTTTAGTCTAAGGGGTCATATTCTGAAAGAAAAGAGCACTGAATAAATAAACAAAGGAAGTGTTTATTTATAAAAAAAGAATGTCTTATGAGGGTAATTCTAGAAACTTCTTATGGACTTTGACCTTTTTGTATAGTCCTTAGTATGAATCTTAGTATAGACTTTAGTATGCACCGTAGTACAGACATTAGTATGAATCTTAGTACAGGCCTTAGTATGAACCTTAGTATGCACCTTAATAAGGATCTTAGTATGAACCTTAGTATGAATCTTAGTATAGACCTTAGTATGCTTCTTAGTATAGACATTAGTATAGACATTAGTATAGACCTTCTGTAAGGACTATAGTATGCACCTTAGTATAGTCCTTAGTATAGACCTTAGTATAGACCTTAGTATGAACCTTAGTATGAACCTTAGAACTTAGTATAGTCCTTAGTATGAGCCTTAGTATGAACCTTAGTATAGTCCTTAGTATGAACCTTAGAACTTAGTATAGTCCTTAGTATGAACCTTAGTATGAACCTTATTAGGGATCCTAGACTTTAGCATTTACCCAATTAAGCTTATTATAGGCTTAGTCATGCTTCTCCCTCTTATTTTTCTCTTAAAATATCTGAAAATATAAAAAATTGCACTTTTTTCATTTTAAATGATTTTTCGCTTTTTTCTAGCTTTAGCTTATATATCATTAGTGCATCTTCTAAAATTAGCGTCTTCAAAAAAAGATGACTAAGCTAATCACAAAAACTTCTCATCTACTATGCTAAATCTCAAAAACCAGATGATCCTTTTTTCTGTTTTCCATTATTTTTTCTCTAATTTTGATGTCACATAAATACCCATAGGCCCTCCTTTTAGATGAGCTGATGTTTGAAGTTTTATATAGGCCACGCCCACTTTTTTTTTTTGGAAACGGAGTAGGAGGGAAATTAATGAGGATGATGCCGAAAAATGCTTTTGATGGAGAATTGCCCTCGTATAACGGGGTATTGGGTCCAAAAAATATAAAAGACGGCAACAACACGGGTTTTTTCCAACAATAACTATTTATTGGTTGGTAATTAAGGTTCAAGAATATAAAAAACGACGGGGAATATGAATAGAACAAGGGAAAAACAAAATACTTGTACAACTTGCAGGAAAAGACTTAAAACTCAAAGAACTCTAAAAAAACTAGCCCTTTGCATTCAACGCGGTTCGCTGCCGGCATAACGGAGTGTCGTTGCGCCCGGTGATGTGTCTCTTGTAGATGTGGGGTTACAGGGGTGTCCTTGCCTACGGCAACTGGAGGTTTGGGAAAATTAGGAATTTTTTTCACTAAAATTTTTTTGTACGCTTCGGGGTACCCCTAAAAATTTTTTAAATAATTTTTCCTTTTTTTCTTTCGGTTCCTTTCAAAAATACAGAAAAAAATAAGGAAAAAAACGGAAAAAATTCAAAAAATCCCGAAAAATTGTCCACGAGAAGTACACGACCTATTTTCCAGTTTTTGGTGGTTTTAGGGACTTTAAAGCCATTTTCAAGGGTTGGTGCAAGAAAAAAGTGGTTCAGAATTGAAAAATACACCGGATTCTTATTTTTAAAATTGATTTTTGCAAAAAAAAAATTTTGGAACTTTTCACTTTTTGGGCACCTACCCCTAAAAATTGTTCCTAATTTTTTTTTGACTTTTCACCATTTTCCTTTTTTTTTTTTTAAAGTAGCCTCAATTTACCACAAAACCTGAAAAAAATTCGAAAAATTCAAAATTTTCCGAAAAGGTTGTCCACGAGGAGTACACGGCCTATTTTCCAGTTTTCGGTGGTTTTAGGGGGTTTAAAGCCATTTTCAAGGGTTGGTGCAAGAGAAAAAGTTGTTAAAAATTGAAAAATACATCGATCTATATTTTTAAAAATCGATTTTAGGAAAAAAACCAAAAAAAAAAACTTAAAAATAGTTAGTGACTATTTCAATTTGGGACCATCCCTAATAATAATAATTGCTTTGCTAAACTATTTTCCGAACATTTTTAGAGCCCGTGGCCTAGAAACTTCTCCACCCATCTTATCTCAACCTACCCAAGGCCTCGGGTACAGCCCGACCTCTTATCAAACCAAGATAGTTCCTGTTCTCTCATTTATTCCTCATTTCATTTTTTTTTCAAGCATCCTCTTCCCTTTTCTCTCTCTTTTCTCTCTCTCTCTCTCTCTCTCTCTCTCTCTCTCTCTCTCTCTCTCTCTCTCTCTTTTTCAATTTCTCTTCATTTCCCTCTTTTGTCTATTTTCAAATTAGGTTAGTCCTTCTTCTTCCTCTCCCCCTCTCTCTCTCTCTCTCTCTCTCTCTCTCTCTCTCTCTCTCTCTCTCTCTCTCTCTCTCTCTCTCTCTCTCTCTCTCCCTCCCTCTCATCCATTTCACTTTTTTCTCTCTCTCTCTGTTCAATTGTTTTTTTTTGTTGCTTCGTTCGCCGATGTTGGTGTTGGTGCTCTTTGGAAATTTCCACCTGTTTCTCTCTTTTTCTTTCCTCTAACTGTCTGCGTCTCTCGACACTGTTTGTGTCTCGTGGCACACACAAACGATCATGCTGACGTTTTTTTTACCTCATTCACACACCTTTTTTTTCTGTATTTTCATTTGGTTTTTTCTGTTTGGTTGAGTGGAGAGGGGGAAGGTTCTAGAACATATTTTGTTGTTGTGGAAATTTTGAAAAAAATTTTTTTTTTTGGAATTTCGATTTTTCGAAAAAATTAATTTTTGACCACTGACCTAGTTTTTTCAATTCAGGAGGCCTAGAAAAACTACGATTAGTTTTATAAAAATCAATAAAAAAATCCTAAAAATCGAAAAAAAAAGCCCGTGGCCTAGAAAATTTCAAAAACTAGGCCCCCAATTTTTTTTGTTTTATTTTTGATTTTGTGGTCTAGAAACAACCCTTTTTTCAAAAAATAGTCCAAAAAGCAGCCCGCGGACTAGGAAACACGTGTGGCCTAGGAAATTAAAAAACTAGGTCATCTAATTTTTTTCCAAGTCTTTTTTGCCTTATGGCCTAGTTTTTAGGATTTTGGTGGCCTAGTGGCCTAGAAAACCCCCCGATTCAAAGAAAGTCCCCAAAAATCGAAAAACACCATGTGGCCTAGAAACCTCCAAAACTAGGCCATCTAATTTTTTTTGGCTCTTGGCCTAGTTTTTAAATTTTGGTGGCCTAGAAAACCCTAAAACTCCATTTTTCTTCCATTTTCAATTTCTTTAAAAACTTAACGATGGCCTATCTTTCCCTAGTCCCCCCCCCCCCCCCCCCCTCTTTCTTCATTACATCAACAAAAAGAGCAACATACACAATTCCAATTAATTGAATTTCCTTCTTCTTCTTTTTTTCATTTTCCACTTGTTTTCTGATCAGCCTCTCGGTTTTTTTTCTTTTCTGGGGTCATTTTGTTGTTCGTTAAAGAGACCAGATACGCTAAAAAAGGCGAAGTAGTTTGATTGGGTGTAAACAAGTGGGGAGGAGAGAATAGAAACCAGTTGGGATTCATTAAGCTTCATTAGGAAACTGAAATAAGGGGTAAGGGTTTTAGGGGGTAATTTTAATCTTAGCATTGTTAAAAAAAGAACGAAAAGTTAGAGTGCCCAGATGGACTTGAACTAGCGCTGCTCGCCTGATAGCCGCGCGCGTTAACCACTAGGCCACAGGTGCCAACTTGATGTAAGCGGTGGAGGGCAGACAGGAGAGTGTACCCCCTTTTGGAGAAAAAGTTTCCTTTATTAAAGAGCACCTGTTCTAGAAGCTATACCTCGTTTCCCATTGAAGCTATCAAAAAAGTGTCAACTAATGAAATGTAGCCCTTAACAAGCTCTATGTTTCATTAGTTGACAACTTTCCCCTCTCTCCAATGCAAACCGAGATATCCCAATTTTAAAAATGTTTACACTAGAATTCAATCCAATTTTACTCTCTTTCTACAACAAAGGGCTTGATTTGCGAAGAAGCCCCTTTTTTTGCTGCTCACATGTCCTTCCGGTAAGGAAGTGGATTGAAAAAAGAATTCGTTCTTTTCTTCTTCTTCGTCTTCTGAATCCTTTTTTTCTTGTGCAAAGGAAAAAGGGGAGGAGATCGACTCTTCGGATAGCACACTTTTTTCAGAAGCACTTCTTTTTGTTCATTTACTTCGGGTGGAATTGGGATGAGCAAGTGTGCAACGCCGACGCCTTCAACGTCTTCGAATTCTAGTGATGAGGTGAGGAAATGGGGATGGGAATCTAGGGTACAGTAATCTTTGACTACAGTAATCTTGATTGTAAAATTAATCCCAAAAGTGTTACAGTAGTCCTTTCTACATTAACCCTTTACCACAGTAACTTCAATAGTTATTACAGTAATCTTAATATTTGTTACAGTAAGCCTTTTCTACAGTAATCCCAGTAGTTACTACACTAGTCCCAATAGGTTCTACAGTAATCCCAATAGTTTCTACAGTAATCCTTTCTATCGTTATCATAAGAGTTTCTACAGTAGCCTGTGAGTTTTTACAGTAATCTTCATAGCTAGTACAATAATGCTAAACTCTTCTACAGTAATCCGATTTCTGAAAACTACAGTAATCCAAACTCATTCCAATTTTTCACCTTTCTAAAAATAAAATTCTAAGAAACAACTTTTTTCACCATTTAATTTTTTTTCCACCTGCCCACATAAAATCATTTCCCATTTCCCCTTAATTCTACCCTGCTAACTTTATGTTTTCATTTCCGAATATATTCCAGTCAAAACGAAGTCCTCAACCACTTGTCAAAGCCTTCCCTCAACGGAACATGTCCACCACTTCAAGTACTTCAAGTAGTAAGTTTTTTTGATTTTTTTTTTCTTTAATTCCTTCAAATTCTCCTTGAAATTCTAAACATTTTCTTTTTTTGAACCAACTCTCTATCTCCTCTGGTTCTCGAGATAAACGCGATTGAAGTTTAAGGGGCGAGAGGGTGAGAGACGCAGAGGCTAGAGTGTCTGCGTCTCTCCCTCTCTCCCTCTAACTTTAAAGCGCGCTATCTCCCTTCCCATTAGAGCTAGGGAAATGCACTCTTTTGATAAAATACTTAGAATTTTAAGGGGAATTTGAATATCTCATCAGGTTCTAAAAAATAATATTCAGATTCACCAAGACACCGCTCCCTGGACACCCCAATAGTCCTTCAACCAGCTACTAGATTCGCCCTTTGCAACCTAACAACTACAGTACTCCGGCTAGACTTTTGGGATGACAATGACCCGAATTCAATGTAAGCCTCCCCTGCTCTCTGCGTCTCCATTCTCTAATTCCAGATTTTTCTGTAAATCCACGTTTAACATAGTCACACAATGTCTGGATCTTCCGGATAAGGTAGTTAAGACGATGAAGACACATTTGGAAGGAGAGGAAGAGTTAACGGATATTGCTCCGATGATATTGTCAGTTAGAGAGGATCCAGTGTATAAGACGGAAGGGTCAACCCCGTTTTTAGCCACAATGTTGATAGCTTTCGTTAATCAAGGTAAGACGCAGACAGTTAGACACTCTCACTGTCTGCGTCTCTCATCTCTCGCTTTCTAGGTAACTACGACAGCCGATATCGAGTCTTCCTTCGCCACTTAACCACCCTTCTTGGCGTCGTTTGGACCGAATTCGAGGATGTCGAAGATTCCCTTGCTAGCACTTTACTTGATGAACAATTTGTAGAGTCTGAGTAAGTTTTGCATTGGAGCGCGTTTGCTATATAGTCCCCATTTCAGAGTGACCAGAAAACTTTCGGAAGGGTAGGTTGAAATTGTTGTATTTTGTGGTTGTGCTAAGAATTCTGTATTTTTGTGCGGAAGAGCGCGTTTTGATAGTGTTAAGGAGATAGCGCAGTGATAGGGGAGACGCAGGCAGTTAGACAGTCTAGCCTCTGCGTCTCTCACTCTCTCGCATTTCATTTTTTTAATCTCGTTTATCTCGAGAACCAGTGGAGATAGAGAGTTGGTCCAAGAGAAGAAAATACGCAGAATTTTTAGGAGAATCCGATTTTAGCGAAAAATCTCAAAAATTTTTCAAAAAAAGGAAAAAATAACTATTTTTAATTTTTCCAATTTTTCGTCATAATCAGAATCTCCTTAAAATTCTGAGCTTTTATCAAAAGAGCGCGTTTCTCTAGCTCTAACAGCAACGAAGATAGCGCGCTTTAAAGTTAAGAGAGAGAGAGAGACGCAGACAGTCTAACCTCTGCGTCTCTCACTCTCTCGCCTCTAAACTTATATCGCGTTTATCTCGAGAACCAGGGGAGATAGAGAATTGGTTCAAAAAAAGAAAATGTTTAGAATTTCAAGGAGAATTCGATTCTGATTGAATATCCTGAAAATTCAAATTTAAAAAAAAATCAAAATTTGAATTTCCAGACAAAGCCGAACTGTCCGCGAAAAAACCGCTCGAAACAAGAAGATCAAACGGTATCTAATGATCGGAGCAGCTGGTGGAGTCGGTGGTGTCCTCATTGGTCTTACCGGGGGCCTCGCAGCTCCCCTGGTAGCTGCTTCAGCCGGAATGCTCATCGGGGGAGGAACTGCTATCGCTGGCTTAGCTACAACTGCAGGAGCAGCAGTGTTAGGGACCACTATGGGGGTCGCTGGTGCCGGGTTTACCGGGTACAAGATGAAGAAACGAGTGGGGGCGATTGAGGAGTTTACGGTAGAGACACTTCGCGATGGGGTCAGCCTTAGTTGTACTTTGGTGGTCAGTGGATGGATTGAGAGTGATACAAGTCCAGAGCAAGCGTTTGTTCATCAGTGGAGACATTTGAGACATACCAAGGAGCAGTATACATTGAGGTAGGCTTAACAAATTCAATGTTTTAACTTCTAGAGCTTATAACTCAGTTGTCATTAGAGCTATTGAAAAAATGCCAACTAATGAAATATTGCGCATAATAAAAGCTACATTTCATTAGTTGACAACTTTTTTGTAGCTTTTAAACTAGCGAAGATATAAAGGTTCAAAGTTAGGCTGAAAAAAAAACGAGAGGACCTTATTAGAATGCGTGTATATCGGTTCCCGTGAGAGCTATCAGTAAAACGTTGACTAATGAAATGTTGTTCATAATAAGGGCTACATTTTGTTAGTTGAAAGTTTTTTGATAGCTCTTACCGTAACCGAGATACACATATTCTAAAAACATACTCTCGTTTCTCTGCGCTCTCTTTATCTACCCTAACTTTGAACCCTTGTATCTCGGCTAGTTTAAGAGGTATCTAAAAACTGTCAACTAATGAAATATAGCTCATAACAAGGGTTATATTTTGTTAGTTGACATTTTTGCACTAGCTCTAATGGGAACTGAGTTATGAACCCTAGAACTTTGCTCTTCAATCACCAAAAAACTTCTAGATACGAGAGCAATTACCTAATGCAGCTCGGAAACGCCATCGAGTATCTCATGAGCTTTGCGGTTTCCGTCGCCATTCAACAAACGCTTCTGGAGACCGCGTTGGCAGGTAAGCTATTCTCGTATCCTCTTAACCTCTCACTTTTTGAGGACTTGTATCCGCCGTCGCCTGGCCTGTCGCCCTCATGTCAGTTTCATCTGTCTTGGATAATCCTTGGAATGTTTGTGTGTCTCGAGCGGCGGAAGTTGGGGAACATCTTGCCGAGGTTCTTCTTAGTAGATCTCATGGCAAACGGCCTATCACTTTGATTGGATTTAGTCTTGGAGCTAGAGTCATTTTTCATTGTCTTCTTACTATGAGCAAGCGCACCGAGAGTGTGGGGATAATTGAGGATGTGATTTTATTGGGAGCTCCTGTGACAGCTTCTCCTAAAGAATGGTCGAAAGTGTGCAGTGTGGTTAGTGGAAGAGTGATCAATGGATATTGCGAGACGGATTGGTTACTACGGTTTCTCTACCGTACCATGAGCGCACAGTTTAGGATCGCTGGCACGGGACCAGTGGATAATCGGAATAGCAAGAAGATTTATAATTATAATCTTTCTCATATTGTATGTCGCTTGGTTACTGTAGGCGCCTTAGCTATCTGGTTTCAGGTCAAAGGTCACATGGACTATTCCAAACGTCTTACCGAGGTACTTCACGCAGTAGGCGTCAAAGTGGGACCACACTCCGAGGATAGCGTTGTGGACTTGACAGAGCTCGAAGGCCCTCATGAAGCTACCGGGGAAGCCCAGGAAGCTATCAACTTCAAAAGTGCAGTATTAGAAGACCCAGAATTAACAAGACTAGAGGATATTCATGAGGTTAGGGTGTTGGATAGCCCACGATTAAAGGAGAAGATTCAGACTACTGTATAGATTTCTTAATTTATTTTTCATCCAATTTTTTTTGGTATTTCAACTCGGTGAACAATCGTATAAATGAAGATCTGAACTTTTTTCTTTTGAAATGAAATTTATTGGTTTAACAAGTCGGTTGTCGATTTGAAGTAGCGTACAAATATACAAACACATGGCTCAGTGAACAAGAGGAGAACAGAAATTTCAATTTTTTCGATTTTTGTTGTAAAAAATTCAAAATTTTTACTATTTTTTAATGATTTTGTAGTTTTTTACGACCCGGAGAGACAGGGAGACGCAGAGAAAGATAGAGTGTCTTAATGTCTGCGCTCTCTTGGGCGCGCGGATTTAAACGCGTATATCTTGGCTCTTAGTAGAGATAGCAAAAAGTTGTCAACTAACAAAATGTGGAGCTTACAATTTTGCGTATTTCATTAGTTGACAACTTTTTGATAACTCTAACTGTTAGCGAGATATAGGCGTTCCAAGTTGCATACCCCTGAGAGAGACGGACGCAGAGAAAGAAACGCTCTCTTTCTGGGTGCGCAACTTCAAACGCTCATAACTCGGTTCCCATTAGAGCTAGCAAAAAGTTGTCAACTGACAAAAGGTAGCCCTTATTTAGATCTATATTTTATTAGTTGACTGTTTTTTGATTGCTACAACGGTTAGCGAGATATAAATGCTCAAAGTTGCATACCCCTGAGAGACGCAGAGAAATCGAGTGACGCTCTATTCTAAGGGCACGCAATTTCAAACGCTTATAACTCGATACAGACTTTTTCTATCTCTAACCACAACCTTGTTTTCCTGATTTCAAGATGGCGTTAGACCGTGGAAATCAGCTGATTAAGCTACTTTCCAAGTATAATCGATCAGTGTTCTATTCCTGGATCAACAATTTCTCTTTGTTCAATTTACTTTTCGACTTGACACCACTCTATTTGCTTTTCTCTTTTCTCAAAGCTCAATAAGTTTAGTTTTCATAAGCTTTCCTCTAAATTTCTATATTTTCTTTCATAGCTTCCAAAGAATTATTGAAAAATGAAGGTATGTTTAACAAAAAAACTTCACCAAATCCAAATCATCTCGTTTTCAATGTAACTAGCTTAGCTTACGGATTATCTGTCGTCCCCCATTTTTGATCTGACGGGGGGGCTAAACCTATTCGATTCGTTACTAGCCAAACGTTCTTCCCCTTCTAAATCGATTATTCGAATGAAAGTCCGTAACACTTTTCGTCATCATTATGAACCGGTGAGCCCTATTTTTGTTTATTTGTCAATGATTTTTTGTGCTCTGGGAAACCTGTTTTTTGAGTTTATTTCATGAGAAATGCTACTTGACATTGCTTGCTTGTTTGAACT
This sequence comes from Caenorhabditis wallacei, assembly GCA_963932035.1. NCBI lineage: Eukaryota > Metazoa > Nematoda > Chromadorea > Rhabditida > Rhabditidae > Caenorhabditis > Caenorhabditis wallacei. The sequence goes on from OZ009934.1 coordinate 2,286,492, forward strand.
ATCTATTGTTCAATTTGAGAAGAAAAATTGGAAAAAACTTGTAAAAACGTACAAATTTGTGTAGTCCTCTCGGACAATTTTCTCTTTTTTTGAAATTTCGATTCTTTCAGATTGTATTAAGTATTAGTGTATTTAGATGAATTGGTAGAAATTGGCAAAAATCGAAATTTCAAAAAGTCATAATTTTAAAAAAATCCGGAGTAAAATAAACAGTATTTATTGTCCGAGAGGAGTACACAGAAAGGTTGATTTTTTTTCAAATTTTAATAAATACGGTTTGCTTTAACATAGTCCTTTGGGTACAGTATGGCTAAATCTAAAATTGCTAACTTTCAGTCGCAAATTTAAAAAAAATCCGGAGTCAACAAAAACAGCGTTTATTGTCCGAGAGGAGTACACAGAAAGTTTTTTAAAATTTTTTATTTTGGTAGCTAGTTTATTTTAGTGCTGTATAGTAGTCTTTTAAGTTCAGTATAACCATTCAAAGCTAAGGAACTAGACTAAAACTTGATTGTTAGGCGGTAATTCATACTGTACTTTGTCTAGTACTACTTTTCGTGTGCTAAGCACGTACAGTAAGATTGAGACACAAATAACAAGAAAAACTTTAAAAAAGCTATTTTTTTCTATTAAAAAAATCATAGCATTTTTTTTTTCAAAGCTTAGTCAAAGTTCTCCGAAACACCCACTCTGACTCACCTCCTCCCTCCATTTCATTTCCAATCACCATTAACACACCCATTACCGCCCCCCTCTCTAGTTCCGTTACAAGTCAATTGAACACCAACTGGAACCCATCCATTATATTCTTCTTCTCTTTCCCTCCCTCCCTTTAAACATCCTCTGTCGCTTCGGGAGGACTAATTGTCGGAGAGTGGTGGTTGACCAATTCTTTTTTTTTGTTCAATGAATAATCCTGACCGTCGGTTGGTTCTTCATCCCCCCGATCATGTGATTTTTGGAAGATTTTTTTTTTGAGGGGCACGGTGCCTCTTCATTTTTATGTTATTCTCTTCTTCTTCTTCTTTTCAAAAAAAGTTTGCCGGCATGTGGGTTTAATGTGGTACACAGCTGTGACACAGGTGTTCCTGTCACACGGCACTTTAGTTCTTTTTGAAAAGATCAAACCTCTAACATAAGAGCACTCGACGAGGAAGTTTCGAAAAAAGAAAGAGGACTTTACCATTTTGTGTCAATATTATGGTCGATTATAAGTGTTCTATTCATCTCGACACCCCTCGAAACCAGTTATTCACACTTTTCATACGTCATCCTCTTCTCTTCTTCTTTAGGAACTTCTAATTGTACTTGATTAGTATTCAATTGATGATTAGTACTGTATAGAACCGTTTCAATTTTTCGTTCCTTTTAAACCCTTTGATATTTTAAAAAATTCCCATTATTTTTCTGATTTGAAAATATTTTTGATTTGAACGGGTTTATCTCGGTTCTTAGTAGAGATAGAAGGAAAGTGGCAATTAATGAAATATTAAGCTTTTTATGGGCTACATTTGGTTAGTTTACAGTTTTTTGATAGCTGCAATAGGCGCCGAGATATAGGGGTTTGAAGTTGCATAGTCCTTAGAGCGTCTATCGGGCGGTACTATAATTTAAGGGCTTATAACTCAGTTCCTAGCAAAAATAGAAAAATGGCGTCAATTTATGAAGTATTACTCACATAAAACTCTACATTTTGTTAGTTGACAGTTTTTTGATTGCGGTAACAGGGGCCGAGATATAGGGGTTTGAAGTTGCGTGGTCCATCAGCGTCTTTCGGGCGGTACAATACTTTGAGGGCTTATAACTCAGTTCTTAGGAGAGATATCAGAAAAGTGTCAACTAATGAAAAATTAGTCATAATAAGGGCTTTATTTTCTTAGTTGACAGTTTTTTGATAGCTGTAATAGGCGTTGAGATATAACTTATATAAGGCTTTGAAGTTGCGCGGTCCGAAAGCGTCTCTCGGACAATGTCATTCTTTAAAGGCCCGTATCTCGGTTCCTAGTGAAGATAGGAAAATGTCTTCAACTAATGAAATATTGCCCACATAAAATTCTACATTTTGTTAGTTGACAGTTTTTGATTGCGGTAACAGGGGCCGAGATATAGGGGTTTGAAGTTGCGTGGTCCATCAGCGTCTTTCGGGCGGTACAATACTTTGAAGGCTTATAACTCAGTTCTTAGGAGAGCTATCAAAAAAGTGTCAACTAATGAAAAATTTTTCATAATAAGACCTATATTTTGTTAGTGGACAGTTTTTTAATTGCTATAACAGGAACTGAAATATAGGCGTTTGAAGTTGCGTAGCCCATAAGCGTCTCTCGGGCGGTGCCATCCTTTAAAGGCTCGTATCTCAGTTCCTAGTAAAGATAGAAAAATGGCATCAACTAATGAAATATTGTTCACATAAAACTCTACATTTTGTTAGTTGACACCTTTTTTCTAGATTCAACGGGTCTCGAGATATAAACGTTTGAAGTTGCGTGGTCCGAAAGCGCCTTCTCCGCGTTTCTCGTTCGGTGATGTACTTTAAAGATTCATATCTCGATTCCAAGGGGAGCTATCAAAAAAGTGTCAACAAATAAAAAATTAGCCATGATAAGGCCTATATTTTGTTAGTTGACAATTTTTTTCTAGATTCAACGGATTCCGAGATATAGCGCGTTGAAAATAGGTAGTATGTTTTCATCGGCTAATATCTGTTTTCTTCGTTTAGCACATGTGGTTAATCTTCTACTGTATCCCTATGATATTTCTGCATATTTTTAAAAATAATTTCATCAAAAATTAAAATTTTATTTGAAAAAAATGCGATTAGCGTTATTTCGGAGCCTCGTTGTCACTATCCCGACGGGAACTTACACTAGTGCTAACTAACAATAGTAGCAACTTAAACTTCACAGTACTTACCACAGTTTTAATTCCTACCGTAATCATTTTCCTACCGTAATACCTCCTAGCTTTTGCTATACTACTAAAACTTCCCATTTTCCTCATGTTCCTCCCTCCCCGGTTCTGCTTCAACTAGATTACATCATCACGATTCATGTAACTTCTCACTTGCCTCTCCCCCTTTTTAACAACAATACTGTACAATTCGCAAAAACCCTCCAACCATAAAAAGTTAATCGTCCCCCACATCATCACCGTAAAAAATCCAGTCCCTTTCAATTTCCACTCGATCTATTATTTTTTTTACCGATCGTGGTATTTTAGGGGGGATAATGTACTTATACATGTTTAACATTCTCGAATGAGATAGTTTTTTTTTGTTTTTTTCGGCACGGTGCCCCCCAAAAACATTTGCAAAAATATTTATTTCAAAGTTTACAACGGATGTCTTCCACAAATCACCGACTCGATCTTCTGCCCATTCATGAAGGTTGTATAGTTTTTGACAAGATTTTGTCCGATACAAAATTCGAATCGGCCGAACAATCCGTCCTCTTCTTTCTTTGTAGTATTTGAATGATTTTCCGTCAATACCATACAGCCAGCAGCGAATTGAAAGCTGTAGTTATTTTAAGATAGTCAGGGTGACAGCTAAGCTTCAAGTTTTTTGGTCTACAACTCTATTCCCATTAGAGATTTCAAAAAAGTGTCAGTTAATGAAATGTAGTGCTTAACAAGTTCTATATTTTGTTAGTTGACACTTTTTTGATAACTCTAGCATGAGCGAAGATATGAGCGTTTGAAGTTGCAAGACGCAGAGAAAATATATTCTAATTTCAAACCACTATATCTCGCCTCCTGTGAGAGTTATCAAAAAATTGTTAACTGATAAAATGTAGCCCTTACTAAGAGCAATATTTCATCAGTTGACACATTTTTGATAGCTCCAATGAGAATTGAGTTATTACCCGTAGAATGTAGAATCCATAAAACTTACGTAGGTTCACCTGTGCTGCTGCTATACCCACTGGTAGTTGTAGCAAGCCTTCCGACAGTGTTAAGAATAAATCTTGGATCCGTGTTGACATCATCAAAAATGATAAGTTTGTTCTTATAGTTACACTCTCCCTTAACAAGACTTGCATTGAACTCCCGTTCTTTGCTGTGTGTGAGCATAATTTGATTTTTGCATTTGGGCGACAACTCCCCGTCGATGGCATGGGGTTCGGAGATATTCTTGTCACGGATTATTTCTGAATTTGTTCTTAGTTATAGATTATCTTGGATAGTTACTTGAAAGAGCGTTGTACTCATTGAGACTCTCCGGGATGGTTAGCATAGCGCCCTTGTTGATGCATAGGGAACGAGCCCAGTCACGGTTGCCGAGATCTTCGTATTCGAAGACCTGGAATTTATGTCAAGCTTTTTCAGAGCGTTGTTTGGCTTAAACTGAACTCGGACTACCTAAGTTACCGTAACCCACACCCCCATACACCAATTCTTCGTATGATTATTCTTCTCCGTTGGTGTTCTCTTAAACAGCGTGAAATTCTTTGGACATTTCGGATCAATCGAGTAAACGAAAGGAATTGTCAGAAATAGAAGCAACAACATTTTCTGTGGTTGAGAATTGGAGAACAAGGCTTCTTTTATACCGTGTTTATTGTTTCGGGGAGTTTTTGGAAGATGTTATGACTAGGCGTTTCCGTTTACAATAAAACTGATATTGCAGGAGAAAGGGGGTACTGTAGTCTTGCAAAATTTGGGTTAGCAGAGCAAGTTCGAACCGGAAATGCAATAAAAAAGTCTTGCAAAACTTGCTATGAGTAACATGAAAAATTTATTAAATCTCAAAAAAAAGAAAAAATCAAAGCGGATGTCTTCCACAAATCACCGAATCAATTTTCGTCCCTGTTGCATTATGTTGGTTATACTGATCAGCCAACTTGTCTCCAATGCAATATGTGAGGCCTACGTGATCATTATAATATTCTCCTATCTTAAGGATATTCAGTAAGATGCAATCGGATAGAGTACGGTACCTTAACAAGACGATTGAGATTCAAACTTGAGGAGGGCTTACCATGGCTCGCCATCAAACGTTTGTGTGTTAATCCGTCTCATATGGTTCTGATTAGTGAGATGAGAAAGAATAAAAGTGGGATCTGTGTTAACATCATCGAAAACGAAAAGACTGCTATTAATACTGCAATCTCCAGACTCCTTAAATGGTTTCTCATTCTGCTCAGCAACCATTATCTGGGCTTTGCAGCGAGATGACAATTGACCATCGATAGCATGTGGTGGTGGAATTCCTTTGCTCTCGAGGAGTTCTAAAATTAATTGTGGGATTATGGTAGCTAAGGGTAACTTACTAGCAAGAACTTTAAATTCTTCGTACGACTCCGGGATAGTGAGTAGCGCATTCTTGCTGATACAGACCGATCTAGCCCAGTCACGATTGGATAGGTTCTCGTATTCGAAGGCCTGGAATCAGTGTTGAAGTCGAAGCGAAGTGGCTTGAAACAGCTAGGCTTAACCATGCTAGGCTCGACAGAAGCCCCCGCGGTACATTGAAGTTAAGGACTACGGTACTTGTTGATTGCTGGCATGAGATAGCTTCACCTTGGCTCAGTTTCATTTAGTGCTAGTGGTCTAGACTAAACTTGATGTAAGCTAAGCTACTGGTCCTTATCCTGGGATTATACCAAACACGAGGTTACTGTAGTTACCATCCAGCTAAGTTAAACTCACCCCCATACACCAATTCTTCGTATGATTATTCTTCTCCGTTGGTGTCCTCTTAAACAGCGTGAAATTCTTTGGACATTTCGGATCAATCGAGTAAACGAAAGGAATTGTCAGAAATAGAAGCAACAACATTTTCTGTGGTTGAGAATTGGAGAACAAGGCTTCTTTTATACCGTGTTTATTGTTTCCGAGAGTTTTTGGAAGATGTTATGACTAGGCGTTTCCGTTTACAATAAAACTGATATTGCAGGAGAAAGGGGGTACTGTAGTCTTGCAAAACTTTAAGTTAGCAGAGAAGGTTTAACCCGAAACGCAATAAAAAAGTCTTGCAAAACTTGCTATGAGTAACATGAAAAATTTATTGAATCTCAAAAAAAGAAAAAATCAAAGCGGATGTCTTCCACAAATCACCGAATCAATTTTCGTCCCTGTTGCATTATCTTGGTTATACTGATCAGCCAACTTGTCTCCAATGCAATATGTGAGGCCTACGTCATCATTATAATATTCTCCTATCTTAAGGATATTCAGTAAGATGCAATCGGATAGAGTACGGTACCTTAACAAGACGATTGAGATTCAAACTTGAGGAGGGCTTACCATGGCTCGCCATCAAACGTTTGTGTGTTAATCCGTCTCATATGGTTCTGATTAGTGAGATGAGAAAGAATAAAAGTGGGATCTGTGTTAACATCATCGAAAACGAAAAGACTGCTATTAATACTGCAATCTCCAGACTCCTTAAATGGCTTCTCATTCTGCTCAGCAACCATTATCTGGGCTTTGCAGCGAGATGACAATTGACCATCGACCGCATGAGGTGGTGGAATTCCTTTGCTCTCGAGGAGTTCTAAAATTAACTGTGGGATTATGGTAGCTAAGGGTAACTTACTAGCAAGAACTTTAAATTCTTCGTACGACTCCGGGATAGTGAGTAGCGCATTCTTGCTGATACAGACTGATCTAGCCCAGTCACGATTGGATAGGTTCTCGTATTCGAAGGCCTGGAATCAGTGTTGAAGTCGAAGCGCAATAGCTTGAAGCAGCTAGGTTTAAGCGAACTAGGCTCGACAGAAACCTACTTGGTACATTGAAGTTAGGGACTTCGGTATATGTCAATTCTATCCGGGATGGCATGAGACTCTTGGCTCTGTTTTATTTAATGCTAGTGATCTAGACTAAACTTGATGTAAGCTAAGCTACTGGTCCTTATCCTGGGATTATACCAAACACGAGGTTACTGTAGTTACCATCCAGCTAAGTTAAACTCACCCCCATACACCAATTCTTCGTATGATTATTCTTCTCCGTTGGTATTCTCTTAAACAGCGTGAAATTCTTTGGACATTTCGGATCAATCGAGTAAACGAAAGGAATTGTCAGAAATAGAAGCAACAACATTTTCTGTGGTTGAAAACTGGAGAAGAAGGCTTCTTTTATACCGTGTTTATTGTTTCCGAGAGTTTTTGGAAGATGTTATGACTAGGCGTTTCCGTTTACAATAAAACTGATATTGCAGGAGAAATAGGGTACTGTAGTCTTGCAAAGCTTTAGTTAGAGCATGTTGAACTGGAAATGCAGAAAAAAGTAACATTGAGTTCAGGTGTTTAGTCTTGTTAGAGCCTTGGGCCGCGTTTATTGTTTCGGAGTGTTATAGCTAGCGGAAGCCCTATAACTTTGCTTGAAATGGGCAAGAAATAGGCAAGGCTGGGCAACTTGCCCAATAAAATTTATTCAATTTATACAGTAATTAGTTTGGTTCACATCCACAAAGAACTCCGAAAAATGGGACCTCGCCGTTTTGTTTGTCTGCTTCCTCACCACATCTGGAATGATTTTTATTTTTTCAGAAAAAAAAAATTTTTTTCTGGAAAACTCACAAAAAATCTTTCAAATTCCCTTTCGTCTTCAATGCTACTAGATTATGAAGAGATAAGCATTCAGCAATTGTGTAGATATCTCTAAACTAAGAAATTGTTCCTCCCACTCCAAAAAATAGTCTCACGTATCATCGCCCTTCTCGCGATACTTATCGGAAGCGGTCGGCGGCTCGCCAGCCCACTTTGTGAAGATGAACGTTGGATCGGTGTGATCGTCCTCCAGAATGAATAGCTTAAATGAAAGATGGTACTTGAGAGAAATAGAAAAAAGACGGAAAAACCTCCTTCTCCTTCGCGCAAAGTCCTCCAAACTTTCGCATTTTCCAGTCGTCGAAACTGCGACATTTCGGATTGAACACGCCGTCCACTGCCACGCGTTTGTTGTGTTTTCGGATTAGTGCTGGAATTTTGATGAGCGCTTATACTTGAGCAGCTTGTGGGGTTTTTTTGGTTAAGCTTACCTTAAGCTTAGCCTGCTAGCTGAACCTTAGTACTAACATATTCTAGCTGACTTCGCAAAGTGCAACTTGCGTTTATGTAGGTTAGTATGTCTAGTTGAAGTAGCCGCAGCTTCGGGCACATTAAAAACTTGAAGTAGCGTGGTAGCCTAGTTGGACTAACCGATGCTTAGGACTATCTTACATAGCTCAAGCTACCGTACCTAACCAAGCGAAGCACTTTCGACTGTACCTACAAGCCTAATCCAAAAGACTTGCTAAGCCTAGATAGCTCAACCTACAGTATCACTAAATTCTAGCCGAAGCTTCATCGTTTCCGTATTTTATAAGTATACTGTATATTACTGTATAAGTTTGTTCCCTAGCTAAGCCCCTAGCCCTTACAGTAACCCACCATTAACATCAGCTAGCTCTTGCTCATTCTCCACATTGGTAATCACCGCATCATAATCCCAGCAAACCGATCTAGCTGTAGGACGATCGTAGACGTCTTCGTGTTCAACTACCTGTAAATAGGTAGGGTTACTGTAGTCAGATAATAAGCTCACTAGCTAAGAATAGAATATTATGGCTTATAAGGATTAGGATTACTGTAGTAAAGTGCAAAAACTTTTTTTAAAAAACAAACCTTCATACACCACTCCTTCGTCATCTTATTCCGAATCGTTGGCTCTCGTTTGTATAGCTTAAACCCTTTTTGACAGACTCCGACTTTCTCAGTCTTAATAAGGTCAGTACCATTTCCAATATCAGTTGAATTAGAAAACAAGTCGCCGGCGACAATCAAAGGCAACAAGACAACAAATATTACCTTCATTGTCTGAAGTTGTCTCCTCACGAGGAGGTCAATTTCTTTATATACCCCCTCGACGGGTAGTCTTTAGTCTTGACATCATCATGGTCAGACTATGTTTATTTCTCAAGGTTTTGATTATTTTCTCTCTCTCCCTCTCTCTCTCTCTCTCTCTCTCTCTCTCTCTCTCTCTCTCTCTTTTCAAATTGAAATGAATCATAGATTGAGTACAAGTTCAGGGAATAAGACTAGACTTTGTTTTAGTGATTTTTTATTGAATGAGGAGGATATTTAGTTTAGAGAATTTGGGTATGTTGCAGAAAAAGAAAGGGCTAGACTGTAGTCATTTTGGATTTTTTTTTGGGAAAATGAAAAAACTACAGTAATCCAGAAACTTAAAAAATGGCTAAAAATGATTTATTGGCTAGTTTCGTATTTTGTCGTAAAATAATCTGTATTGGTCGGTGATTGCAGAGAATTGGAAATACAGTAATCCAAATTTAAAAAAAAGGCAAAAATAACTTTCTATCAAATTCTGCATTTTTTCGTTAAATGTGATGTATTACCAGGTGTAACGAAACTACACTAATCCGGATAAAACGAAAAAACTACTTTTGGCGAATTCTGAATTTTGTCGTAAAGTAAGGTACATCGGGGATGAATTGCACAAAAATAAAAGTACAGTGATCTAAAAAAAACATTGAAATTTTGAATTTTCACGAGGTCCGTGAGTTGTCGTGAAATGAAATGTATTGGATAATATGATTACACTATTCTTAAAATAAAGTAATCCGAAAATGCCAGAAATCGAGTTTTTGATAAATTCCGCATTTTGTCGTAAAGTAAGGTACATTGGTTGTAGATTGCACAAAAATGAAACTACAGTAATCCAAAAAATTAAAAAATAGTCAAAAACGAATTTTTGATAAAATCTGCATTTTGTAGTAGAATACGCCGTATTAGTCAGTTATTACATAGCTCTTAAACTATAGTAATCCAAAAATTAAAAAAACAACAAAAATTGAGTTTTTCGTAAATTCCGCATTTTGTCGTAAGATACACTGTGTTAGTAAACTACAGTAACCCAAACCTAAAATTTTTGAAAAATTACTAATTTCGGATTTTTCCTAGTTTTACAAAAAAATCCACATTTTCAGTCTTTAGCTGACTTTACCCATACTGTAAAAAAAGTGGTGCCTTTCTAATAAATGTGCCCTTTTAATTAAACCTAATTGTCACCTAATCCTTAAAAGACCATGTTCACACACACACAAACACACCGAAATTTTATTATTGTTTAGTGTTTTTGTTGGTTTTTTTTCTCTCCCGCTTCTCCAACCAACTGACCAATACAAACACTTTGTCTCTCTAGTGCATTCCAATTGTCTTTTCTCTCTCTCTCTCTCTCTCTCTCTCTCTCTCTCTCTCTCTCTCTCTCTCTCTCTCTCTCTCTCCGCGTACAGCAGCAGCTCGGATGTCCGTCCCCATCCTAAGAATAAAAAGATCATTGAATCCAAAGAGACGTTCCGGGTCGGAGTAGTTGGCAGGTGCTGAAGGAGAAATAGACCAGTCCTTTGGAGGGGCGGTACTGTTTGCGGACGAAGGGAATTGCGGTGGCACATATACATATCACTCTGCCAATCCGGTAGGCTATTTCTGTGGAGAGAGACCATTTGGTGTTTCATGCTTTTCATCTCATTCAATTTGGTTTTAATCCGAAATTTTCATTGATTTAATATCGTTCTGTGTTTGAGCGCTTATAACTGGGTTGTCTTTAAAGCTAGCAAAAAATTGTCAACTAATGAAATATTGCTCTTAATAAGGGCTACATTTTGTTAGTTGACCACTTTTTGATAGCTCTAATAGGAGCCGAGATATAAGCGTTTGAAGTTGGGTACTCTCAAAGAGCGCGCCTTTTTTGCGTCTCTCTCCTAACTTCAAACGCTTATATCTCGAGAACCTTGGAAGCTATCAAAAAACTTTCAACTAATGAAATGTTGCCCCAAATAAGGGCTACATTTTGTTTGTTGATCACTTTTTGATAGCTTTGATAGGAGCCGAGATACGAGCGTTTGAAGTTGCTCACACAGGTTCAACTTCAAACTGCTGTATCTCGGCTAGTTTAACAGCTATCAAAAAACTTTCAACTAATGAAATGTAGCCCTTATTATGCGCAATATTTCATTAGTTGACAACTTTTTTATAGCACCCACAGAAACCGAGTTATAAGCGTTTGAAGTAAGCGCCCCTTGAAAAGCGGGGGATAGAGGGAGAGCGCAGACAGCTAGCCTCTCGTTTTCTCTGCGTTTATCTTTTTCGACATTCTCTCGTCATCGGTGTACACAAAACTACCGTAACAAATCTTAATATTTACATTTCATTTCTTGATTCATCTACAATATTTGATAAATATCACGGAAATCTTTGACATTTCTCTAATCCTCTCTCTTCCCCCTACTCTCTCTCTCTCTGTTCACTTACGTCATTTTCATGACAGTATTCCAGTATTGTACAGTCATCCCCACCCAAAAAAAAGAGTTCCCTAATCCCTCGATTTCTTGACAATATTTGTTTTGACGCGTTTTTTTTTCGCCTTGGTGTTCTCTTTCCACTCGAGACCCCACAATTTCTCACTGAAACAATATATAAACAAGGAGGGAAGGGAAAAAGTGGTTTAGAACTGGATTGTGAGTAATTCTGGGGGCTTATAAAAATGGCTGTTAGAAGGCTTGGCTTAACCGTAAGCCTAACCTAAGGCAGAGGAGATAAGCTTAATTAGGTAGGCTTAGGTAGCCATGTAAGCCTAAGCCTAAGGTCCCTAGTTTTCAATTTTATCCGGAAGTGAATAACGGAATTCCGCCCTCAGCCCGGCTTGCTTGGAACTTAGTCGTAAGCCTAAGCCTAAGTCATGGTGCAATTTTTTAAAAGTGACTGTTAAGCTTAATTTGTTAGGATTAATAGGCTTAGTAGTCCGTAAGCCTTAGCTAAGGCAGAGGGATGATTTTGAAAAGTTAAAGTTAAGCTCAGAATGGAAGGCTTAGGAACCCGTAAGCCTAAGCCTAAGTCCTCAGGACAAACTTATACTATTTCCTTTTCATTTTTTTCCCGCCCACGCTTTCCCTTATCCCAATATTCCCATATTTTCAGGTTCATCAATCACCACGAATGAAGGTGTTCGCATTGGGACTCGACGAGAATCAAAAGGCCGAACAACGTGCCGCCGATGATCTAAAAGACACAAAAATCCCCATCGAATCGCCAACGCCAGCGATCGTTCTGGCGAAGGCGCCGCGTCGCAAATTTAGCGGGTTTACTTGTGGACGTGAGCCTAGGAAAAAGGTGCCCTTCTAATAGAAATCATTTTAGTTTTGTCATGGTTCATTGGAGCGTGTTGTTTGGTGCTTTTGTGTTTGGCTATCTCGGAAGTCGCCTATCATCGTCAACGCGATCAAGCGTTCCTTCGGCTGAAATGGGCGGAGCTTCGTCAGAGGATGTTGGGGTATGAGTTGTTGTCACAGCAACAGGAGTTGGATCGGATGGCGTTGGAGAAACAGTCACCGTGAGTTTTTTATTCCCTTGAACTACCGTAAGCCTTTTGACCTTGCGCTAGGGGACCTTAAGCTAAGTTAAGCATACTTTTGAGTGTCCGGCACGATAAAGCACGGTAGGGTACCGCAAGGCACGGCTAGGCATGGCACTGTACGAGCCTTTTCTTGACGTGCCGTGGTCTAGCCTTGCCGTACCATTGCCGTTCCGTGCCGGGCCAACATCCCCATGGATGGTTAAGCTACCGTAAGCCTTTTGGCCTAGCGCTAGGGGAGCTTTAGCGACCATAAGAACCCTTAAAGGCGGTGGGGCCAATAAACTGGCTTAGGCAAATTTTTGAGGGTCCGGCACGGCTAGGCACGGCACTGATTTGAGTCCGGGAAACGTGTCTCGCTGTCACGTAGCCTTGCCGTGCCGTGCCAACATCCCCATGGATGGTTAAGCTACTGTAAGCCTTTTGTCCTTGCGCTATGGGACCCTAAGCTGAGTTAATCATACTTTTGAGTGTCCGTTACGGCTAGGCACGGTAATAACCTGACTACAGCTTACGTCCCTTGTCTTGGCGTGCCCTAGCCTTGCCGTACCGTGCCAAGATCCCCATGACCACTTAAGGACCATCAGCGAGCTTTTGGGGTTTTAGCCCATTAACCTCACCTATCCATTAACGCTCCCGCATTTCCAGAGTCGAAGCCCTTCCCCTCCGCCGCAGCGACGACCCAATCAAACCAAAAATCGTCGACGTCATCCAATCCGATGACACTAAACCCCTAACCATCGACGACTCCAAACCATCCAACTATGCTAACGAACAAACCGAAAAGTTTGGATTCCTTCAAGCATTGATGGACAAAATCAGAAAGCACGCGCAGAGTATGGGATTAAACGGTGATATGCAAGTACATGTTGTCGAGGTTAAGCCATTGATCGGCGGGGAGAATAGCGTGGAGGAGAATGCGTCGGTGAGTAATACTGAGTACGATAAGCTAAGAGGCTAAGCTGTAACTGGTTTATAGTTCGAGCAATCGTTAGCCGATGGATTTGGGGAGTACGCCATGCCACACCAGGACTTTGGCCCAGTTAATGATGCTTATGATAATGAGTAAGTAGATTCTAAGCTTTTTCCTTGGGACCACTTCTACCCTCTTTCCAGACGCTTGACTTTTGATCGTCATTCTATGAGACGTCCGTTTGGACCTTACAGGTACTATCTTGTAAGCTCCTCCCGCTAAAGCTAAGCTATTACAGATTCGATGGCCCCCAAATCTATGATGACTATTCCGAGCCCCAAGCACAATGGAACATGCCGCCCCCGCAATTCGGTTTCCAACAGCAACCGGCTAACTGGTGGCCACAACGTCCAATGGAAGTGCAGACTAATCAATGGAATGGATTCCAGCAAGTCCCCGTTAACCAGTTCCCACAGGCTTTCCAAGCTCAACAACAGCCCGCCCAACAACAACAAGGACAACAACCATGGTATCAACCATATAATGAGCAACAAAACTTCCAACAAAACGATGATTGGATGGCTCAAAAACACGAGATTCCATTCCAACCTAACCCGGTTGCTTCGGAGTTCAACGCGCCAATGGATGTGATCTCTGATGACGCGCCACCGTCCACCGCCATCTCAGCCGATGATCAGAAGGAGATCTCACAGGATCAAAGCCTCGAAGTGATCAACGACGGAAAATTCTTGCCGATTCGCTCTGATGATAAGCCCATCGACGCCGCCGACGCTCATCTCTTCCAGATTGATGACCCATCAAGTTTCAGACGCTAAATTCTTGCTTTTTAATCATGTAAATTATTCGATCTAGTGATGTCTTGTTTCGTTTTTTAGAGGCGTTTTTGTGCCCCGAGATCTCTTTTCTTGTATTTTTTAAAGCTTCATCACAATTCCCGATGCACTCTCCGCCTGTTTTTTTCCCCAATGAAATGATTATATAATAAACTTTCCGAAACTATTTTTTTTGCTTTTAAAAAATCTAGTTTTAAGGGGAAAATTTAGTTAAATTCATTAAAAAATAATTTTTTCGAAAAAAAATACTGTAGATTTAAAGGCGCATAGCAAAATTTGTCGTTGGGTCTCGCCCCAATTAATTAATTTCTGTCCAAAATCGAGAAAACGAGCTTGAAAATGGTTAATTTTACTGAAAATTCATTTAAAATAAAATAAAAAATTATTTTATATCATTTTTCTCTTTAAAAATTTAGTTTTTAGGAGAAATTTCAGTAAAAATCATTAATTCCGCAAAAAAAAGATTACTGTAGCTTTAAAGGTGCATAGCTTGTTTTGTCGTTGGGTTTCGCCACGACTTTTAAAAATCTATTCAAAAACCAGGAAACTTGGCTTAAAAATGAAAATTTAGCTGAAAATAATGAAAAAAAAAACAAGAAAAACTGAAAAAGCCCATATAGTTGGCACAGTGCCAAGTTTCAATTTTTCTCTCTTTCACGTTAGAATTTCTACGTGACAACCTTTTTCCCATTTTCCACGTCATTCGAACCGCCTGTCTTTCAATGCACCGCCTAAATAAAATCACTCCTCACCAAAAAATCTTCGCAAAAAGACGTCCCAATCGACATTCTTAGAAGATCCGCTGGAAAAATGAGGATTCTCAAAGGAATGATTATTTTCGTCGGTTTGATGCTTCAACTCCTGATGGCTGAGAAAATGTACGATGTGAAGAAGGATTATGAGTTGTCGAAGCCGGTGGGTTATTCTGAGGAAAAGCAAAAAAGATTTGAAGGGGAGAAAAATTGAACCCGGGAGTGGTGGAACGTGAATCAATAATGTTACCTACTGCGCTACAAGTGCAACAGTTGTGTTTTGTTTGTGATGGTGTTCATACCTTGCGGCGACTGCTCCCAATCAGCTAAAGAGTATCAAGCAGGGTTCTCACGGGCCGGCCCGGGCCGGGCCGAGTTAGGGATCTCACGGGCCGGGCCGGGCCGAGTGAGTCATTCTCACCGGCCCGGCCCGTCTTGGCCCGGGCCGGCCCGTGATGGGAAATTTGACTTGAAAAAAAAACAAAATTTCATATAAAAGCCGACACCCCTATTGAAATTTGTCTTTTTCATCACTTTTTTCCGACATTTTCACGAATTTCACTCGAAAACAATTAAGAATCTTTTTTTTTCGATGAAAAAATTGGAATTTTAAAAAATTTCTCTCAAAATAATGTCGATTTTTGAGAACACGGGCCGCACGGGCCGGCCCGGGCCGGAATGAAATTTCATCGGCCCGGGCCGGAAAATCAGCTCCACGGGCCGACCCGGCCCGTGGTTTTTGAGAACTCTGGTATCAAGGGCAAGAGCCCCATCCTTTCAGTGTTGAAGATGGCGGAACTTGTAGCATTTTTGTCTTTGGTTCAATAGGTCCCGGGTTCAATATTTCCCGGGGCCAATCCTTTTTGTTTTTTCTTCCTAACCTCCTTTTCGATTCCAGTTAGTGGTCCCCGCCTCGGAAGCCTCCTACCACTACACAATGATCGAAGTGGACACCTCCGCCTCCAGTCAAACCCCACTATACGGTTTAGTCGGGGTTATGTAAGTTTTTCCTAATTTCTAGTTATAATTTTTATTTTTTATGAATTTAGTCTCCTCGACGGCGTGTTCACATTTTCGGGGTTGGAAGAATCGCATCTTTTGAAGCTTCCAATCGATCCGACCACTAAGAAACGGTGTATGCCGTTTAAAGGGATTAATGTGGCTCACAAGTGTGATCATGAGTATTTCGTGTTGAATGCGGATTATGTGAAGTTAGTCATAATTTAAAAAAAATTAAAAATTAAAAAATATTTTTTTTTCAGTATTCAAAAAACGTCTTTTCAAAAAGGGGATTCGTTGGAAACGGTCTGCATAAACCGTAATAATAAGTTGAAAGAAAGAAAATTTAATCCGTTAAATGATATGGGTCTTCAAAATAAAATCAACTCAAATCTAGCCGTCCGCTTCGGAAGACGCGTTCTCATGGCCTATAAACCAGGTACAAACTATAATAAATGTATTGGAACTTACGATGTCGAGGATGATTATTTCACGTGTATGCTCCCGAAAAGTGATGGAACACTGGAGGGATTCTCGATGACGAGTTTCTTGTTTAATGAGATTGATGGGACCATGCATCGGACTGATAATACGGTAGGGAGTACTGTAGGAAATTTTGAAAAAATTATTTTTTGTTTTACAGGTCGAAGTTTTTTGTAAAATCCCTCATCAAATGAAGAAGTGATTTTTTGAGTGTTGAAAGTTCTGAAAAAAAAAATGAGAAAAATGTCTATGGTTTAAATAAAGAAATTATTTTTTTTTTCAGTTTTTCCCAAATTTCCGGAGCCAAAGCTCCTTTTCCAAAAATTACGCACGCAGGGGAGATTGCTCCTTACAAACACCCATTCGTATTTATAAATAATGAAGCTCCGTCCGCGTGACTAACATTTGTGCATTTTAAACCAAATTCAAGCATGAAACAACGAAAACTTATGTAAAGTCGGCAGCCGACATCTCCCGGGTTCCGCCGCTCACTATGTTTTGCATTAGAAGCGAATCGTGGCGAAACCCATTGATAAAATCGGCAATGCGCCTTTAAAAATACCGTAAGATTTAAAATGCGAAAATTTTGGTTTTAAAAAAGTTTTTGCTAATTTTGCGATTTTAAATAATTTTTCCTAGCTCCTTTCATTGCTTTCTATTTATTCTAGCCTTTTTTTCAACTTTTCAGCGATATTTTCAGCCAAAACGCGGGAATTTTGATAGGCAGGAAGAAAATAATCTAGGCTACGGTATTATTAAAGGCACATACCCATTTTGCTTGACAGGCTCTCGCAACGAGAACTACGGTCGCATTACACACGCCCATTTTTCAAATTTTTTTCGAATTTTTCCCTATTTTCCGTTATTTTCCTCGGTTTTCAACCGATTTTTTCGCAATTTTTTTGATTTTTCAGCGAAAAAATGGATCGTGATTCGTTTTCGAATAGTCGACGTGCAAGACATTTTGGGAGGTCCAATCAGGTATGAAAAAATTCGAAAATTTTAGGATTTGCGTCATTTTTTCGATTTTTTGCAGAATTTCCAAAATTTCTCGAATCAATCGAATTATGGAAGACAGGATAATAATAATAATAATCGTAGAAACTTGCGTGATACCTATATGAATGATCATCATTTTAATAATGGTATTTCCTTAAAAATGAGCCAGAATCACCTATAAAAATCATTTCAGAAGAGGTCTACACTCGCTGGTTCGCTAATAACAGCCCAATTTCACCGTCAGCTGATCTGATTGCTCGGCTTGCTGGGATCGGGTTCGACGATACTTCATCGACTACTTCGAGTAATAATAAGAAATCATCGACGAGCTCCGATTCAAAGCAAAAACGTGTCAGTCGTGGGGTGACTGGGCTTCCGATGTGGGCTCTGGATGAAAATCATGAGATTCGTCATGATTTAAGTCTGAAAAAAGTGGTCGATGAGGGACTTGTACTCCTTTTTTCGATGGATAAGTCGGGATGCCAGTGAGTCATCTAGAATTCCGAAAAAATGAAGATTTTTATCAAATTCTTGATTTTTAGCTTCCTCCAAAGCAACTATTACGGCGAAAACACCCAAAAAGTGGATCCACAAATTCGCGAGCGAATCTCTCGTGAAGTTCTCGGGAATCGAGAGGTTTTCTTGACTCTTTGCAAGAATATATTCGGAAATTTCTTCCTTCAACGCGTCATAGAGTACTCGAACACCGTTGAGCAGGAGATTATCAAGAGACATCTCATAAGCGATATGGACGCGTTGTGCTTGGATAAAAGTGCTTGTCGGGTTGTGCAGACCGCTCTGGAGGTTAAAATTTCCTTTTTTTATCGTTTTTAATCGAATTTTTCATTCCAGACCCTGGAGCCACGCTACACGGACGCTCTAGTCGGCGCGATTCCACGCAAGAACCGGCTCCAGGCGATATGCACCGATCAAAACGCGAATCATGTGATTCAGAAGATTGTGAAGACGATGCCACTTCAGAAATGGGAGTTTTTGATCACTTATCTCTGCAAAAACGATCATGACAATATGTTGACCATTTGTCAGGATAAATATGGTTGTAGAGTCGTTCAGACCATTGTAGAGGTCCTTTCTGAGGTCATGATTAAGGTGAGATTCGTCTTAAAAATGGTGACCGAGGATCCTATCTTTTTTGGTCATTTTTCACTGAAAAATGCAGTTTTTCAGGGTTTTTCATGTATTTACGTGATTTAAATCGGGAAAAATTGATTTTGAGCTATTTTTCTGCATTTTTGGACGATAAAACTGCTTTGAATCAAATTTTTTCGATTAAAAATAAGAAAAAAACTATGAAAAACAGCTTTTTTCCGAAAAACCGAAGATTCTACCTTTTTGGGTCATTTTTTTCATGAAAAATGCAGTTTTCAGCGTTTTTTCTTTATTCTAATCGAAAAAAATGTGATGTTTGAGCTATTTTCCTAAATTTCGTCGATTTTCGATGATAAAATAGCTTCAAACCATGTTTTTTCGATTAAAAATAAGTAAAAAAGTTCAAAAATCGATGAAAAATAGCGTTTTTTTCCCAGAAAATGCCCCAAAAAGGCGAGATCGAACTTGTTGGATTCTAGGCCACCAATCCCCCCAAAAAACTTCTAAAATCCCCTTTTCCAGACCGGTGATGATGAACGAATGCTTGCTCTCCGCCGTCTCATGGCCAAAATCCTCCGTAACTGCAAGGAGCTGACCTCCAATGAATTCGCCAACTACGTCATTCAACATATCATCGAGACTTCCGTTCTCGCCGACTACCGTAACCATATCATCGAATCGTGCCTTCTCCGTAATCTTCTCTCCATGTCACAAGAGAAATACGCTTCTCATGTCATCGAGAGAGCTTTTTGCTTCGCCCCGCCCCATCTTTTATCGGAAATGATGGAGGAGATATTCGATGGATATGTTCCTCATCCGTAAGCATTTTCTGCGTTTTTTTTGACTATTTTCAACATCATTTTTTGTAGAGAAACGGGAAAAGACGCCCTGGACATCTTGATTTTCCATCAATTCGGAAACTACGTCGTCCAGCGTATCCTTCAGATTTGTGTCAACGCGGTGTGTGGAAAAAGGTGAGAAAATGAAGGACTTGATGAGGAAAAATGGGAATTTTTGTAGGGATACGACTGTCGACGGAGAGGATAGCTGCGAGAAGTTCGAGGGATGGCTTGGGAAACTTTACATACGCGCCAGAAAGGATAAGCTTCGTTTGACGAGGTAGGGAAGGAAAAACGGTTAAAAATAATGTTTTAGGCGAGATTTTCAAGGAAAAAAAGCTCTAAAATATGGTTTTTCAGCGGAAAAGCTAGGAAATATATGTTTTTTAGTGATTTTCAACGAAAAAAGCACTAAAAAGCTAAAAACATGGTTTCTGGACTGATTTTCAGCAGAAAATGCTCCAATTTATGGGTTCTGGAGAGATTCCAAACGGAAACCCCTTGAAATATGGTTTTTGGACCGATTTTCGGCAGAAAAATGCTCTACAATATGATTTTAGAGTGTTTTAAGCGAAATATGCAGAAGTTTTCTACAAAAAAGGCTGAAATTATCATTTTCAAAGTGATTTCATACTAAAAAATGGCCAAAAGTTCGATTTTTAAAGTGGTTTTCATCAAAAACCCCCTAAAACCACTGAAAATTGCAGATTCTCATCTGGGAAAAAGATCATGGAGATACTGGAAACAATGGAATCGCTCCAAATCTCTCGTTCCTACGATGTCGGTCAATACTCTCCAACTCCACTTCCAACTCCCCAAGAGATCTTCAAAAGTCTCTGCCCACCATCATCGTCTCTCTTCTCACCAACCAACACAACCAGTATCAATTGGCCATCTCGTACCACATCGCTCTCTTCTGATCATCACGACTACGATCACGATTTCATCAATTTCCCGAATTTCTAGAGGGAATCTTGCGTTAAAATTATAGAGATTTTGTGTCATATAGTTCTTTTTTTTCTTGCTAGGAGGAGGAGGATTTTTGGGGGGAATTGAGAGGGAATTTGGGGTTTTTTGAGTGAAAATAGGGGTTTTTGATGGGAAAATAATAGTTTTTAGCTCAAAATGCTGGTTTTTCATGGAAAATTGTCCTTTTTTTTATGAAAAAAACCCGCTTTTCTTGAAAAACAGTCTATTTTGACTTGAAAATTCGGCCTTTTCCAGGAAAATGGGTCATTTGTAGCTCAAAATTACGATTTTTCCTTAAAAAAAAGTTCATTTTGGCCAAAAATTGCAGCTTTTTCATGAGAAATGACCAATTTTAACCGAAAAATCGCGTTTTTCATTTTAAAAAATCCAATTTTTCCTGAAAAATGGGCTATTTTTCAACTAAAATTGGTTTTTTTTAACTCTAGAATTTCCATTAGAAATAGTCCGTTTTCAACTGAAAAATCACGATTTTAATGTAAAAATCGCATTTTTGACTTTAAAAAAAAATATGGGTTTTCCAGAAAAATACAGGTTTTTTGGTCAAAAACTTCGTTTTTTCTATTAAAATCCTTTTTTTTTTCTAAAAATTACCATTTTCCTTTAAAACCCTCATTTTTTGACTGAAAAAATCTTGTTATTTCATGGAAAATGGCCATTTCTGACTTAAAAATCACAATTTCCCCTTCAAAAAGGCATATTCCATATGAAAACCGTCATTTTTCATTTAAAAATCCCATTTCCCTTCTCAATATCCTACCCAAATCACCTATTCCACTCTCCTCCTCCACACCATTTTCTCTCTTCTCGTACTATGATTCTCTTTGTTACTTTTTTTTCTCTCTGACCTCTCTCATTCCCACACTCTCTCTTGCTTCCAGACCAAAAATACTGTAAATGATAACTGGAATATATTATATAGGTCAAATCTTTCTGTTCTTTTCGAATTCTAATAGTTGTTGTTTTTGTTGTTGTTCTTGTTTTTTTTGTGCTCTAAGTTGAATGCCACGCCCCCTTTTTCCTTTTCCTTGCTCCCTTCCTCCCGGATATAGGCGATTCCATTTGTGCTCTAATGCATCTGTTCAAATCAAACCATATTGTACATGCTGTACCGAAGCTCCCCCCTCTCCCCTCTCCCCACCCACGCACTGAGCCTCCTCCCTTCAAGGGTTATCTGTTGTTTTTTGTTTTGTGGAATTCTGTGTTCATTTGGAAGAATCACTTGTTCTAATTCATTTTTTTTTCAATTTTTTTCAGATCGAAATTGGGGATCCTGAAAGCATGCGCCTTTAAACTTTGTAAGTTTTTCTTTTAAAAATGGTTTTTAAAAGTATTTTTAAATTTTTTGATTATTTTTGATCGAAAAAATTGAAATTTAAGATATTTTCTTAACAAAAAATCAAAATTTTTTTGTGAAAAACGCCTGAAAATCCGACTTTTTGAAGAAAAACAATTTTTTCTATAAAAAACAAGCAAAAGTTCCACTTTTTTGCTTATTTTTGATCGAAAAATTGAAATTTAATATATTTTCTCATCAAAAATCAACAAAAAAAAAGAATAAAAAATCACCTAAAATTTTTTTTACCTGTTTTTAATCCAAATCAAGCAGAAAAGTGGAATTTTTTCTTGTTTTTAATTGAAAAAATCTGAGTTTTAAAGCCATTTCTCACGAAATTTGTCGATTTTTTATAGAAAAATAGCTTAAAAATTCAATTTTTTTAATCAAAAACGAGCAAAAAAAGTTTAAAAATTTCTTGAAAATTCAATTTTTATGAAAAAAAAACAAGAAAAATATTCGAAAAACCCCCAAAAAGCATTTTTAAAAATATAACTTTTAAAATTCGATTTTTGATTTCAAAAAATGAGCTAAAATCCGAAAAAAAATACCATTAAAAACAGAATTTTTTAACAAGAAAAAAACACCCCAAAAAGTTTAAAGGCGCATGGTAAGACAATTTTAAGAAGCATGGCCGAGCTTTTCAAATACTCGGCCATGCCACTTCAATCTCCTTTCCATTTTCCCGCCGGAAATTCTCAACACACACACAGCCGTTTTGCGTCTCATTTTTCTCCACGGACTTCTAAACGACGATTATGAATTGTTCAACACATTTTTCTGCTCTCTTGCCACCATCAATTTGACCCACAAAACCCATTATTTCACTAGAAACACATGTCTCTTTTCTAGTGAATGTCTGAAGAAAAACGGAAAAAAGAAAGAGACTTTTCATTTTTGAAATCTCAAAAATCTCTCCCCCGAAAATGCTACTACTACAATATTTTCTAGCTTCGTTGGTTTTTCGATTAGGTAGGAAAAAAATGGGGAAAAAACTGAAAACTTGAGGGGGGATTAGGCCACGCCCACTTAGGAAGCCCCGCCTACTTTTGAAAAATAGTCTCGGTTGAAGGTTCCGCTTTTTTTTCTTGGAAAAAATAGGAAAAATAAGGAAAATAAGGAAAATACAAAAATCTGGGTCATACTCATTGACAGAATTAGTGATGCGCCTTTAAAATTACAGTAAGATTTTTTTTTTTGAATTGTTTTTTTAAAGAATTTTAGAGATTTTCATGGAATTTTAGAGGTTTTTGGGGGAGTTTTGAGCCAGGAAAACTTGAAAAATTGATGAAAATCGCCAAAATCCAGAAAAAAACATTTTCGTGGCGAAACCCATCGATAAAATAAGCTATGCGCCTTTAAAATACCGTAAGGATTTTTTTATGGAATTTTTGAAATTTGGTGAAAAATCTCGGTTTTCATGGAATTTTAGGTTTTTTTTTGTAAGTTTCGAGCCAGGAAAACTTGAAAAATTGATTGGATATCGACAAAATTTGAAAAATTTGAAAATTTGAAAAATAAACTCCTTTTCTTAACAAAATCAGCTATGCGCCTTTAAGAATACCGTAAGTTTTTTTTCGAGGAAATTTGGATTTTTCATGGAATCAAGGGATTTTCATGGAATTTTAGAAGCTTTTCATAGGTTTTTCAACTCGAAATTGACAAATATTAACTGAAAAATCGGTAAATTTAAGAATTTCACCGAAAATCAAAAATTAGCCATTTTTCGCGAGAATTATCCTTTTGGAGCCCCTTTCGAGGCTCCGTTTTCCAAAAATTATTCAAAAAAAAAAGCGGGGAGACGAGGTATGGTGGAGAATACCAGTACGAGGTTGGAGCATATACGAGGTTGGAGAACAAGGTTGGAGATTGTAATCACTAATTTACCTCCTTCCGCTAGTTTAATGACTACAAAAATGTCATCAAAACTATGCTTTATATGAAAATTCGGCAGCCGACAACTCCCGGGTTCCGCCGTTCACTATGTTTTGCGTTGGAAGCTGAAAAACATAGAAATCGCGGTGAGACCCATCGACAAAATCGGGCGCGCGCCTTTAAAAATACCGTAAGATTTTTTCAAGCGATTTTTATTCTTGGAATTAAGCGATTTCCATGGGATTTTAGCGGTTTTTCGTGATTTTTCAAGTCGAGAAAAATGCGAGCAAAAATACCCTATGATTTTTCGATAAAATTTTAAATTTTCCATTTTTTTGGAAAATCGCGATGAAATTTCGATTTTTTTTCAGTTAAATGCTGTATTTTAACATTTTAAAAATTTTATTTCAAATTTCCGACCTAAAAAATTGAGAAAATCGCCAGATTTCGATGAAAAATCATCGAAAATCCGGAAAAATTCACAAAAAAGTCTCACGGTATTTTTAAAGGCGCATAGCCAATTTTGTCAATGGGTCTCGCCACGATTCGCTTTTTTCAGCTTCTAACGCAAAAAATAGTGAGCAGCGGAAGCCGGGAGATGTCGGCTGCCGACTTTACATTAATTCATGATTTCCTCATGAAGCTATTATTAGTATCCAATTAGAATGTAATGTTGTTAGTCACGCGGACGGAGTACCATTAAACATTACATTCGATTGGGTATTACTGATAAGTCTAAAAAAGTTTAGCTCATCTCCCCTGCGTGCGTAATTTTTGGAAAAGGAGCTTCTGCTCCGAAAATGCATACTTACGACGGCACAGAATACGAGCTCCGCAGACTGTTAGCGTCATTTTTTTTGTGTTTTTTCGAAGCAAAAAACAAGTAAATCGCTGCGAAACCCAATGACAAAATCAAGTGTGCACCTTTAAAATGCCGTAAAAAATTTAAAACTAATTTTTGATTTTTCGCAGGAATTTTGATGGAATTTAGCGGTTTTTCGTGAGTTTTCAAGTCGGAAAATAAGAAAAATAAATTAAAATTTTTCCAAAAATTTTCAGCGAAAATTAAGAAGTTTTTTCTTGAAAAAAAAAGCTCCAATAGAAACTTTAAAGTCCTTTCGAAGCCCCATTTTGGGGCTTCATTTCCAAAAATTGCAAACAGCGGGGAGTGTACAATAGAGGTGGTTTAGAGAGAAAAATGTGTAAGAGGCAGTTTTTATCACCGTGCTATAACGTAATCTCTTTAAGAATTTCTCGACTCCCACCGCTTAATTAAGATTACAAAATTTCATCGAAAACGTGTATTATATGGGAAGTTAGCAGCCGACATCTCCCGGGTTTCGCCGATCGCCTTGTTTTTCGTTGACTGCGAAATAAAAAAAAGTCGCGGCGAGACCCAGTAACATAATCGGGCGTGCTCCTTTAAAAATACCGTAAGCTTTTTTTTGAATTTTTGATGTTTCGTGGAATTTAGCGATTTTTATGGAAATTTCAGGGGGTTTTCATGAGTTTTCAATATGAAAAATTAGAAAAAAAGTTAAAATTCTTTAAAAAGTCAATGTTTTTCTTTAAAAAATATTTTAGCCATTTTTAGGCCATTTCTTTCGCCATTCGTCCTTTCGGAGCCCCTCTCGAGGCTCCTTTTTCCAAAAATTATCCAAAAAAAAGTGCGGGGAGACGCGGATCAAGGTAATTCACGGATCTAGGGAACGCGGATCTGGTTCACGGATCTAGGGAACGGATATGAGAATCCAAGACTTTAACCATAACTTAGGGTTCTCCTTCCGCAACTTGGATTCTGAAATCCAGATTGAAAACTAGGCTTTATATGAAAAATCGGCAGCCGACATCTCCCGAGTTCCGCCGCTCACTATGTCTTGCATTAGAAGCTGAAAAACAAAGGAATCGCGGCGAGACCCATCGACAAAACCGGGCGTGTGCCTTTAAAAATACCGTAAGATTTTTTGAAGAAATTTTTAATTTTTCTTGAAATTTAGCGATTTTCATGGGATTTTAGCGGTTTTTCGTGAGTTTTTTCTAGTCGAGAAAAGTGCGCCTTTAAAAAAAGAAGAAAAATTTCAGGGCACGACCCGGCTGGGTGATTTTTTTGCGAAAATTTCAAAAAATTCGAAGAAAATTTTTTTTTTCAAACTTTTGAGAAAAAGTGTTTTATTGCTTCAAAACATGTACACTGTCGTCCGAACCCAATTTAGGAACAAAATCAGCCACTCACACCCTTTTTCAACAAAAAGGTTTATTTTTCTAAATTTGAAATTAGCGCCAACAGTTCAGGCCTTGAAAATTCCTGTGAACGCCTGACTCTTCGCAAGTATGCATTTTCGGAGCCGAAGCTCCTTTTCCAAAAATTACGCACACAGGGGAGATCGGCCAAACACAGCATTTATAAGTATAACCCAATATAGTGTAATGTTTAATGGTACTCCGTCCGCGTGACTAACAACATTACATTCTAATTGGATAATTAATTTAATTTCATGAAGAAATCATGAGAACTAATGTAAAGTCGGCAGCCGACATCTCCCGAGTTCCGCCGTTCACTATGTTTTGCATGAGAAGCTGAAAAACAAAGAAATCGCTGCGAGACCCATCGACGAAATCGGGCGTGCGCCTTTAAAAATACCGTAAAACTTTTTTGTGAATTTTTCGGGTTTTCAATGATTTTTCATCGAAATCTGGCGAATTTCTAGGTTTTTAGATAGGAAATTAGAAATAAAATTTTTTAAATATTAAAAAAAAACAGTATTTTCCTGAAAAAATTTAAATTTCATCACGAATTTCCAAAAAAAGAGAAAAATTAAAATTTCTTCAAAAAATCATACGGTATTTTTAAAGGCGCATCACTGCTTTTTTCACTGGGTCCCGTCGCGATTCGCTTGTTTTTCAGCTTCCAATACAAAACATAGTGAACGGCGGAACCCGGGAGTTGTCGGCTGCCAGCTTTTCATATAAAGCCTAGTTTTTCTTCTAGTTTCAAATAATTTAATTGTAAATCAGCTCCGAAAAAGCGGATGGAGTAGGGGCTAGTTTACCGTTAATTATCCCAAAGCCGAAAATCTAGTTTGTTAATAACCCAAAGCTACTCCCCTCTCGGAACAATTTTTGGAAAAAAAAGGAGTCTCGAAAGGGACTCCGAAATAGCTTGAAAAATGGGCGGGGCTTTATCAGAAGGGGGCGGAGCCTAAAGTGGGCGGTGCTTATTTAACTAAACCCGACTAACCCTTAAAAATGGTAAACCGTATATTTTCAAAAAGTGGGCGTGGCCTAAAATGGGCGGAGCTTAATAAAAAATGAAGTAATATGGACGGAGCCTCATGATAGATAAAGTGGGCGGAGCCGAAAGTGGACAAGACTTATCATTTCTGAAGGGGGCGGAGCCTAAAGTGGGCGTGGCCTAAAATGGGCGTTGCCTATTTGACAAAAAGTGGGCGTGGCCTAAGAGTGGGCGGAGCCTAACCAATTCCAGGACACTCCCTCCTCTGTCATCAATGCGAAGGATGGCGTGGTCATAAAGAGGGCGGAAACGAGAACTCGTGCTGGAAATACAATAATAATTGTGAGGTGCGTGGGCGGGGGAAATTGCGCTCCATTGATAATCTTTTTTATAGACTGCCGTGTTTTGTGTGAAGATTACGGAGCCGATGACAAGGGAAGCTAGCTATGAGCCATATCGATCCGAATGTTGGTAAGTTATCGATTTTTTCAAATTATCGATTTTTTCAAATTATCGATTTTTAAATTATCGATTTTTTTTAAATTATCGATTTTTTTTTAAATTATCGATTTTCCAGGCACCAAAATAATTTGGTAGTTGGTCCCGGGAACTCGACTATCGTTCAAAATGGCTGTTACACTTTTTATGATCAGGCCACGCCCCCTAAGCGGTAAGCCACGCCCCCTAATCCCCGCCCACGCATTTTTTTGCAGATGGACATATTGTTTCTGTAATAACAAGGATTACTGTAACACCTCGAAATCGATTTTTTGGAATTTTTGGATTTTTTTGATTTTTGTTGCAAATGTGCTCTATTGAGAATTTAAGAAAATTGTTTATTTAATAAAAAAATCGATAATTTGGGTTTAGAGTAAAAACCCGCAATTCAAAAAAAATTTAAAAATCGAGAAATTTCAAAAGCACGGAAAGCAGGGAGAAGCGAGAGACAAACACGGGCGGTCTATACTAGGGAAAAGCAAAATTTCCAAAAAATAAAATCAATAATGGTCGTCTGCGTCTCTCTGCTTTCGATACTCTCTTTCGCTTTCAATTTCTGCAAAAAAAGTTGAAAATTAAGAAAAAAAAATGTTGTTAGAGGATGTAAACGCGCTCTAGGGAACTGGGGAGAGGGAAATTTGGAATCAGCGTGGGCGGTTACCCCTATCTAGACGGAACTTAGGCGATTTTAGGATTCTGTGCATTTTTGCGTGATGCCCTCGGTGTATGCACAGATTCAAAACTACAGTACCCTAAAATCGTTCAGAAAATAGATAGAGACGCAGAGAAAATTGATTAAGGGATATTTTGGGGCCCTGATTCTGAAAATGAAGTCAGATTTCCAAATTTCTGATTTTGAAAGCATTTTTTCCCATTTTTTTTCAAAAATTTCTGCGAAAAATTGTCAAAACCTGATTTCCATTGCTTTTCGGTATTATTTTCGAATTCAGGGGGTCCTTTTACCCCTATCTAGACGGTTTCTAGACGATTTTAAGATTCTGTGCATTTTTGCGTGATGCCCTCGGTGTATGCACAGATTCAAAACTACAGTAGCCCAAAATCCTTCAAAAAATAGTTAGAGACGCAGAGAAAAATGATTCCGACCTAGTTTTCATCGCTGATTCCAAATCTCTCATCAGATTTTCCTAAAATCCTAGTCCTCAGTCCACTAGAGCGCATTTCCATAACCAATTCGTCACATAATAAGAGTACCCGAATTGAAAGAGTCCGAATATGATTGTGGAGAGATGGGCGGTGTCTGATTGATCATTTGTATGATTGGAGTACGGTCACCGGAGTAAATATACTCATGATATCGTTCCTGAAGAATTGTGTGCTCACTGGATTGGGACAGGGAGCGATGTCGTTCGATTGTGTGCTGAAAAATGGTCTGGAATGGTTTGGGAGCTTAGAAAGCTATAGTTGGCTTAGGCTTAGAGCGTAGGCTTAGCAAGTAGTTTAGGCTTGAAAAACTCAATCAAAGCCAAAAAGCGTAGATTACAGGAAGTTAAGAATCGGCACCTAAGGGGCACGCGTGGGGCACGACTTATTAAGCAAACCCTGTAAGACCTATGCCACGCCTCCTCAATCAAGCTCCGCCCATAAATTAGGCTCCGCCCCATTAATTAAAGAACGCCCCTAAACTAGGCCACACCCCATTAGCTAAGCTCCGCCCACTTTCATCCATTGTTCCACTTTTTTCCAAAATAATCGAATTTTTGTGTTGTCCCTAAGTTAGGCCACGCCGCTCAAATTCCTTTTCTTGTTAGCTCCGCCCATCGCAAAAGCCACGCCCCCTTTTCTAAGCTCCGCCCACTTTCACCAATTTTACCCTTTTTCGCTTAAAAAAACCTTATTATTTGAGCTGCCCCTAACTTAGGCGCCACCTTCTAATCTAGGCCACGCCGCTCTCAGATGCTTTTTTAAATCTCCGCCCATCGTCTAGACCACGCCCCCTTATCTAAGCTCCGCCCCCTAAATGAGGCTCCGCCTACTTTCACCCATTTTTTCACTTAAAAAAAAAACTTATGTAATTTAAAATTTAATTTAGGCTCCGCCCCTAAGTTAAGCCCGCCTGCTTAGTTAGGCCACGCCTCCTAAATTAGACCACGCCCCCTAAATTAGGCTCCGCCTCCAAAGCTAAGCCACGCCCCCAACTAGGCCTCGCCCAATTTTATCCTTGTTTTTCATTGAAAAAATGTTGCTTGTTTCGGTCTAAATTAGGCCACGCCCCTTAGGCTCCGCCCACTTTTTTCCTATTTTTTCATTTTTTTTTGGAAAAAGCTGTGTTTTGGGTGACATTCCGATTAAAAGCAACACATTATCATTAGAGCGCACATGCTGAAATTATCCATTCTTTGATTTTTTTTTTTGGGTTAGTATTTTTATGATTTGTTAGACGGACAAAAAGGTGAAAAACTAAAAAAGCGATTTATATAATAATTATTAATTATTAGATAATTAATTAAGTACAATAGGAAAAATGACACAAAAATAAGGGGGAAAAAGGTGAGATCCTAGCGCTAAGAGAGATTCAATGGGAAAGTTTGAGTTAAACCGGGGGGAAAAATAAGGACTAGTGGATTACTGTAGTTGACTAAAGGATTACTGTAGGACTAGATATGATTAGCAATAAATAAATAAAATAGATAAATAAATAAAACTTAAAAGAAAGACGAAAGGACATTTGTTTTAAAAAGACTGGACAATTTGGGATTAAGGATTACTGTAACTAAGAATAACATGCTATTCAATTTTTTTCTCTTCATACCCTAAACGCGGATGAGTGTTGAACGGCACGACGCGGCGCCGGTGCCGTCGATTTGGAGCGTTTACGACGTTCTGCTTCGAGTTGTTCGCGAAGGAGTTGGATTTGGGATTCGAGAAGTTTCCGTTTATGCGAGTAGTTGGCGTCTTTTTGGTCGAGCATTGCTTGCAGCTGCAAGGATTTGGAAGTCATTTTTGAATTCTACGTGAAAAATTGGGTAGGGGAGGTTTTTTCCTGCTAAATTTGGCTCTACTAGACTTGAAATTAATAATTTCATAAATCTGACTTCATTTTTGAAATCAGGACCCAAAACTACCCCAGAATCACTTTTCTCTGCATCTCTACCTATTTTTTGAAGGTATTTGGATTACTGTAGTTTTGGATCCGTGCATACACCGAGAGCACCACGCAAAAATGCACAAAAACTTAAAATTGTCTAAAAACCGTCTTGATAGGGGTAAAAAGACCCGAGGGTCATGAATTTGATATTGAAATTCCATGAAAACCAAGATTTCCTACCTTTTCAGAAAAAATTTTGAAAAAATCAGGGAAAAAATTCTTTCAAAATAGGAAATACTCAAATCTGGCTTCATTTTTGAAATCAGGGCCTCAAAAAACCTCTTAATCATCTTTCTCTGCGTTTCTATCTATTTTTCGAAGGATTTCGGATTACTGTAGCTCTGGATCTGTGCATACACCGAGGGCACCACGCAAAAATGCACATAAACTTAAAATCGTCTAGAAAAAA
This sequence comes from Caenorhabditis wallacei, assembly GCA_963932035.1. NCBI lineage: Eukaryota > Metazoa > Nematoda > Chromadorea > Rhabditida > Rhabditidae > Caenorhabditis > Caenorhabditis wallacei. The sequence continues at coordinate 2,317,238 of OZ009934.1, forward strand.
GCTAGATGGGGGTAAAAAGACCCAAGGATCACGAATTTGATATCAAAAATCGATGAAAATGACTTTATCTCACTATTAACCTTAAAAAAAATCAAAAAAATTCTGTTCAAAATTGGCTTTTCTCAAATCTGACTTCATATTCGGATTCAGCACCCTAAACTACCCCTTAATCAAGTTTCTCTACATCTCTATCTATTTTTTCAACAGTTTTGGATTACTGTAGTTTTAAATATGTGCGTACACCGAGGGCACCACGCAAAAATGCACAGAATCCAAAAATCGCCTGAAAACCGTATAGATAGGGGTAAAAAGACCCAAGGATCACGAATTTGACATCGAAACTCCTTCAAAGTGAGTTTTTTCACAGTTTTTCAAAGTTAAACTAAAAAAATTTATTTCAAAATAGGAAAATTTTAAATCTGACTTCATATTCGTGTTCAGCACCTAAAACTACCCCAGAAACACTTTTCTCTACGTCTCTACCTATTTTTTAAACGATTTTGGATTACTGTAGTTTCGAATCTGTGCATACACCGAGGTGCCCACGCAAAAATGCACAAACCCCCAAAGTCGTCTAGAAACCGTCTAGATAGGGGTAACCGCCCCCGCTGATTCCAAATCTGACACCAAAACCAACCTGTCTCTTCTCCTCAATCAACGCGGCAATTCGTGCCTCCAACAACGAGTGCTCCTTAGCCAATTTCGAAACGGATCGATTTCCGGCGTCTCTTTCCAAATTCTGAATTTGCGCTTGAAGTTGCGCACAATTCCGATATAATTGTTGATTTTCTCGTTCCATTGAGGCCAAGGATTTGTCGATGGCACGACGTTCGTTCATTGTTTCGCGGACTGCTTTTTCCGTTTTTCCTTTTTCTTCTTCCAGCTGAAAAATTGCATGATGGCCTAGGTTTTGATGGCCTAACTATTGATGGCCTAATTTTCCCATGGCCTAGAAACTAACTCAAAAGTTTGGGGCCTAAATGATGATAGCCTAACTAATAGCGGCTTAGTTAATGGTGGCCTAGAACTTGATGGCCTAGCTTCCCCTCCCCATGGCCTAACTTACCGCATCAACGTGTCTCTTCAACGCGCTAATCTCCCTCTCCAACCGAACCCGTATCCCCTCAATCTCCTTTTTCTCCGTATCACTTCGCAAACTTCGCCTCTTCAAATCCTCAATTTCAGCCGTCTGAATCAACTTTTCTTTTCTCAAAATCTTCAATTCCGCTCTCATTTCTGCCTCCAGTCGCTTCCATTCTTCTTCGAATTTCTTCAATGCGGATACTGTATTTTGCATGACGAGCAGTTTACTTGATAGCTCCTCGTTTTTACGCTCGAAGTCGACCGATCTGGAAATTAGGGATGGGATGATGGGTTAAGGAAGACGGAAGGCGGAAGACGGAAATTCTGACTTCCGCAAGTTTTTTGGATTTCCGACTTCCGTCATGGAATATGGGATCCGGAAGTCGGAAATAGGAAAAAAAGCGGAAGTCGAAAATCCCGTCTTCCGCAAGTTTTTGGAATTCCGATTTCCGTCGGGGTTAAGCGGAAATGTGGAAACCGGAATTCGGAAGTAGGGATTTCCGCCTTCCGTCTGTATTCCTTGCATTTCCGACTTCCATTAAAACGGAAATATGGAATTCGGAAGTCGGAAATGAAAAAAAAACAACGGAACTCGGATATTCCGTCTTCCGCCAGTTTTTAGATTTCCTTTGGGTAAAAGCGGAAATAGGGAATCGGAAGTTGGAATTCGGAACCTGGAACTCGGAATTATAAAATTCCGTCTTCCGCCAGTTTTTGGATTTCCGACTTTTGTTGGGGTTAGGCGGAAGTCGGAACTCGGAATCCGGAATCTGGAAGTCGAAATTCGGAATTCGAAATTCGGAATTCGAAACTCGGAACTTTTTCCGAATTCCGGATTTCCGAATTCCGTCTATTTCCGCCCATTTCCGTTTTCCGCTCTAGGAGTTGGGCGGAACTCGGAAACCGGAAATGAGTGGAAACAGGTGAAAGGCGGAACTTTCGACTAATTAACTTCCGCTTTCCGTTTTCAGATTCCGAAACTACGGAATTCGGCCTTCCGCCAGTTTTTGGATTTCCAAGTTCCGCTGGGTTAACATTCGGAACTCGTAAATCGGAAATCGGAAGTCGGAAATAAAAAAATCCATCTTCCGACTTCCGACTTCCGCATTCCGCCTCCCTCCTCCCTCCTCCCAAACCATTTCTAACTAACCTCAAATTAATTCCATTCATTCGATTCAACTGATCCCTCATTTCAACTCTCAACCGATCACATTCCTTCGTCAACGCACTATTCCTTGTCGTCATCTCTTGATGTGTCTCCTCCCATCTTCTCTGTTCCTGCACCGCCCGTTCCTGCTCTTCGGCTGTCTTCTTAGCACTACTAATAGCTGATTTCCATGTTCTTTCGGAGACACGAAACTCTTCCAACATCCCTCGATTCTTATCATTTAGCCTTCGTTCGTCTGTAATCTCTCTCATCAATTGCTCTCTTTCCTTCTCTAATTGTTCCAATTTCCGGAATAAATTCTCGTTTTCCGCTTGAATTCGTCGATGTTTTCCAATAGCTGCTTCTCGATCACGATGAGCTCTATCTAATTGTTCTTCTAAATCTCGATGCTTGGAATCTTGTACTCCAACCATTCCAGTCGCCTTCTCTTTTGACTCAATAGCCTCATTTAATTGACTATGAAGAACTTCAATTTCTTTTCGAAGATGAGCCAATTTCGATTCTTTTTCTCTTAAATGAAGTTCCAACGTCGAAATTCGCGCCTTCATACTTCTCACTTCGTGCTCTTTTGATCTCGCGGACTCCTCGTTTGTCAAGTACATTTGACGTTGACTTGTCATCCGGTTCTCGATTGTGTTGCGTTCTGGAATGATTTTTTTTAAAAAGTGATTAAGATTTTCAAAATCAGCTCCGAAAACTACTCCCGGAACTTTTTTGAAGTTCCTTAAAAGCTTTTTTGCAGTCTAAGGCTGCAAACGCGCTCTAATGGACTCAGAATTCGTTATTTCAAAATTCTGACTCCATATTCGAAATCAGGACCTTAAAATACCCCAGAATCAATTTTCTCTGTGTCTCTACCTATTTTTTAAACAATTTTAGGGTACTGTAGTTTTGGATCTGTGCATACACCGATGGTACCCACGCAAAAATGCACAAAAACCAAAATTTCTCTGAGAACCACTTAGATAGGGGTAAAAATACACGCTGATTCCGAATCTGCTATCTAAAAGCTATAAAAATGGCGTTATCTCACTTTTTCTCAAAAAAATCAGGAAAAGTAGCCTTCAAAATAGGCTAATTTGAAATCTGACTTCATTTTTGAAACCAGGACCTCAAAATACCTCAAAATCACTTTTCTCTGCGTCTCTATCTATTTTTTAAGCAATTTTGGATTACTGTAGTTTTTTTTTCTGTGCATACACCGAGGGCATCACGCAAAAATGCACAGAATCCTAAAATAGTCTAAGTACTGTCTAGATAGGGGTAAAAAAGCCTACTGATCTCGAATTTGATATTGAAATTCCATGAAAATCAGGGTTTGACAATTTTTCGTAGAAATTTTTGAAAAAATTACGGAAAATATCTTTTCGTAATAGGAATTTTAAAAATCTGACTTCATTTTCAGAATCAGCACCTTAAATTACCCCAATCCCACTTTTCTCTACGTCTCTACCTATTTTTCAAACGATTTTGGATTACTGTAGTTTCAAATCTGTGCATACACCGAGCGCGCCACGCAAAAATGCACAGAAACCAAAAATCGCCTAAAAACCGTCTGGATAGGGGTAACCGCCCACGCTGATCCCGAATTTCTTATCAAATTCAGTCCCCGACGCCTACCTTCAGTGATATGAACAAGTTGTCTCTCAACTCTTTCAATAACCATCTGTCGATCAGCCAACTTCTCATTTCTCTGTCTCAACTCATCTTTCGCCTTCTCCAAAGCATCCAACAATTCAGAATTATCAGCTTCCAATTGCTCAATTCTCTCTTTCAAAAATCTCAAAGTGACTCCAACCGAAGAGCTAACATCCATTGAATCAACAGCTCTTTGCATATTCTGAGAGCTATCCGCAAAACGGACAGAAGGAGATCTTCGAATTGGAATTTCTTCTGAATTCTCATTTAATCCAATCGAAGAGGCCGCACGTGGAATATCCACATAGATTGAACGGTTTTGGCGGGAGTTTGAAGATATTGCTGGAAATAGGAAATTCCGAAATTTCTAGATTTTTCAACTTACGATTCTGAAGGGATTCCACAGCTGACCTCTGGAGATTCGCTAACTTCGCTTGGAGCTCCTCATATCTCTTTTGGCTATCCTTTAATCTTCCATCAGCGTCTCGAGATTTTAACTCTTGACGCTCGAGTTTCAAGCTGAAAATTCAAAATGAAAATTTGGAAATGTTTTTTTTCGAATTCAGCACTACTCAGGAACCCTTTTTACTGTGTCCCTATTTTTATTTTTTAGGACTGCAAATTCGCTCTACTAGACTAGGGGTCAGGATTTTTCAAAATCTGACATTATTTTTGAAATCAGGACCCTAAAATACCCCATAAACAATTTTCTCTGCGTCTCTATCTATTTTTTAAAGGATTTTGGATTACTGTAGTTTTGCATCTGTGCATACACCGAGGGCACCACGCAAAAATGCACACAAACTTAAAACCACGTAAGTACCGACTAGACAGGGGTAAAAGGACCCCCTGAATTCGAAAATGATATTGAAATTCCATGAAAATCAGGTTTTGACAATTTTTCGTAAAAATTTTTGAAAACATTACGGAAAATATAGTTTCAAAACAATAAATGTAGAAATCTGACTTCATTTTCGTGTTCAGCACCTAAAAATACCCCCTAATCAATTTTCTATGCGTCTCTACCTATTTTTTAAACGATTTTGGATTACTGTAGTTTTAGATCTGTGCATACACCGAGAGAATCACGCGAAAATGCACAGAATTCCAAAATCTCCCAAAAACCGTCTAGATAAGGGTAACCAACCCCGCTGAACTCAAATTTCTTATCCAAATCTCCCCCCATCCAATACTTACGTCACTGTAGCCAATTCGCTTCTCAATCTCTGATTATCCAATTCTCCTTTGCTCGCCTTCTCCTCAACACTTCGATATTTCTCCAAAATATCACTAATCGCTGATTTCGAAGTCTCTCTTTTGACTTCGAAAGCAGCTTTGACTGTAGCTAAGTCGTTAACAAGTCGTTGGTTTTCGTCTTGTAGAGCTTTTCGCACTTTTTCCAAGTCGGTTAGCTGAAAATAGGGTTTGGATTGGAGATAGGGGGAATTTGATGGGAAAATTGGAATCAGCACAGAAAATTAGGGCGGAATGAATTTTCTCTGCGTCTCTATCTATTTTTTAAAGGGATTTGGATTACTGTAGTTTTGAATCTGTGCATACACCGAGGGCACCACGCAAAAATGCACAAAAATCAAAAATCGTCTGGAAAAAAGCTAGATGGGGTAAAAAATGATGAGGAATTCGAATTTGATATTGAAATTCCTTCAAAATGAGTTTTTGTCGCATTTTTTCAAAGTTAAACTAGGAAAATGTGATTCAAAATCTGAAATTTCTCAATTCTGACTTCATAATCAGATTCAGGACCTTAAAATACCCCAGAAACAATTTTCTCTGATTCTCTATCTATTTTTTGAACGATTCTGGGGTGCTGTAGTTTTGAATCTGTGCATACACCGAGGGCGCTACGCAAAAATGCACAGAATCCTAAAATTGTCTAAAAACCGTCTAGATAGGGGTAATCGGACCCAAGGATCACGAAAATGATATTGAAATTTGATAAAAATCACGTTTTCTCATTTTTTCTCGAAAAACTTGGAAAAAAACTGAAAAAAATGGTTTCAAAATAAAAAAAATATCAAAATCTGACTTCAAATTCAGATTCAGGACCTTAAAATACCCCAGAATCACTTTTCTCTGCGCGTCTCTAGCTGTTTTCTATTAGTTTTTAGGGTACTGTAGTTTTGAATCGGTGCATACACCAAGTAACCTACGCAAAAATGCACAGAAACCCTAAAATCGTCTAAAAACCGACTAGATAGGGGTAAAAGGACCCGCTGATCACGAATTTCATATTAAAAACCGATGAAAATAGCTAAAACTCACCCTAAACTGCTCATTCTGTGCCTGCTTCAACATGCTCTGCGCATCATGCTCCATTTTCCTGAGTAAATCCCCAGACACCTCGTTCTTCGCTGCCTTATCCATCAACTGTATCTCCATTGACTTAACCTTATTCGTCAAAGCAGTCACATTCTGCTCTAATTCCCCTTTTTTCTCTTCAAGATTCACATTTTTCATTCGAATATTATGAACAATCTTGTTAGCTTCTCTTAGCTGATCCGCCAATTCTTGAATCTTCTTTCTCTCTTCATTCCATTTCTCACTCAACCCTTCTTTTCCATTCTTTAATTCTGAATTCTGTTTTAACATCACTGCAACGTCATCTTTTAGCTTTTCGAGCTCTTTCTCAGCTGATTCCAGCTTGTTTATCAGTTCCATTGTATTAGCTTCGAGGGCGTTAATCGTGGAATCTCTTTCAGCTATGCCAGAGGATAATTTCTCCATTTCCCCTTCTAAAACTTGTATTCTTCTGAATTGTTGTTCAATTGTTGTCGCATGTTTTGTAGTTTGTAGCATCGCCTCCTCCTTCTGTTCCATTAATTTCATTTTTTCTTCATTCAATGTCTTCTGTTCCTTCTTCCGATCCTCCTCTTTTTCCTCATCTTGCAATTCCAATTTTCTGATCTTCTCTTCTAAATCTCTTGATTTCTCTAGACCATCTTCAATATCTCTTTTGTAAACTATCTCCTTATCTTCCTTCTCTTTCACAGAATCTTCAAGCTTCATTACTCTTTCTTGAAGTTCAGCGATCGCCTCGTTTTTCGTGGATTCGATCTGGAAATACTCAGAATTAAGGAAATCTGATTTGATTTTCGAATTCAGCGTCAAAAACTGAGCAGGAAACTTTTTTCTCTGCGTCTCTAGCTATTTTTTTATTTTTTGGGTTTTTATGATGCAAATTCGCTCTACTTGACTAGACAGAAGGAATTTCAAAAATCCGACAAAACATTTAAAATCAGGACCCTAAAATACCCCAAAATCAATTTTCCCTGCATCTCTACCTATTTTTTAAAAGATTTTGGGTTACTGTAGTTTTGGATCTGTGCATACACCGATAGGATCACGTAAAAATGCACAGAATCCCAAAACCGCCTAGAAAAAAGCTAGATAGGCTAAAAAATGACGACGAATTCGAATCTGATATTGGATTTTTGCGAAAGTTAGTTTTTTTCATTTTTTTTCTCGAAAACTTGGAAAAAAGAACCGAAAAATGGTTTCAAAATAGAAAATCTTAAAATCTGACTTCATTTTCGGATTCAGGACCCTAAAATACCCCTTAATCAAGTTTCTCTACATCTCTATCTATTTTTTGAACGATTTTGGATTACTGTAGTTTTGAATCTGTGCTTACACCAATGGTATCACGTAAAAATGCACAGAATCAAAAAATCGTCTGAGTACCGTCTAGATAGGGGTAAAACGACCCAAGGATCACGAATCCGGACTTAGTTTTTCATGTAAATTAATTTTTCTCACTTTTGCATTAAAAAAATTGTTAGAAATCCAAAAAAACCCACCCTCATCCGTTCATTACTCCATTCGACTCGATCCCCTTCATTCTGTTCATTCATCTTCTCCAACTCCTTTCTCATCTTCTCCTTCAATCTCTCCACCTCTTCCGTAGTATGCAAATGATCCACTTTCAATTGATCATGCTCTTCCATCAACATTTCATGAATCTTTGTTAACTCGTTAAGCCTTGACTCCGCCTCTTTTCCAAATGCCTCCACAGCTTGTCTATCCTTCTCTGCTATCTGTAGTTTCTGTTGGAACTCCTCTTTTTGTTCAGCTTCATTCTTCTTCTCCATCTCCTCCATCCTCAAAATATCCTCCTTCCTTTCTTTTTCCGATTTAGTCAACTGCTCCTTCAACATCGAAACCTCCTCATTCAACCCATCCACCGTCACTCCCTTCTGCTTCAAATCATTCGTCAACTTATCAAAATTCCCTCTTAAATCATCCAACAACTGTCGTAACTCCGCCTCCTCTCTCTCCTTCTCCCCTCCTTTCTTCCTCATCTCCTCCAATTCCTTCTTCAAAATCTCATACTTTTCCTGCCACGTGGCATTATCCTCCATCAACGCATCGTTCTTTCTTGCCGCATCATCAAACTTCTCGTTAGCCTCGGAAATCTGTCGCGTCCTTTCATTGAGCTGTTCGTGGAGTCTAGTTAGTTCCTGCTTGAGGATTTCTATCTCTCCAGAAGCTTCTTCATAAGTAGCAGTTAGTTGATGACTCGAAGTCCTCACATTTTGAATATGAACCTCCTTTTCTTGAATCACCCCTTGCAAATTCCTTATCTCCTCATTCTTCGCCTCCAATTCCAGATTAAGCCCTTCCAATTGCTCGGAAAGTGTGCTCATCTCATTCTTACTCTCCAAAAACTGCTCCTCACTCAGCTTTCCTTCTCCTTCCATCGCAGTGATTGTCGCGTGACTCTCGGCAAGCTCTCTTCGAAGCTCCGCCTCCTTCTCCTGCATTTCATCAAGCTTAACCCGACATTCTCCGATCTCTAAGTCTCTCTGATCGGCTTGCTCTCTCTCGACATCTAATTTCTTTCGAAGCTCATCTCTCTCCGTTTCGAGCATATCTAGCCTTAGTGACTTGTCCTCTAGATCGGTTTTCATTGCAGCTAAATCTCCTTTGAGAGTCCTTTGAGCCTCCCGAAGATCATCACTTTCCTTTCGGATCCGTTCCTTATCCAATCGATCCTTCTCGAATCTTGTCTTCTCATCTGACTCCCGCCCCTTCAAAACTTCTTCATAAGAATCCTCTCGTTCCTTGATCTCCTCCCGATGCCTTATCATCAACTCCTCGATAAATGTCTTATGTTGACGATGAGCCTCATTCAGTGAATTCTGAACCGAGGTGGTCAGCTTCTCTTGGCTCTCTCGTTGCTCTTCAAGGTTTCTTATCTTCTCCATAGCTTTTCTTAAATCATCCTCCAACTTTTTCAAATCATGCTCCCTTTGAGAATAGACACTCGATCGTTTTCTCTCTGCTTCCCGGTCATCCTTCCTCCTTTTTTCCTCCTTTTCCAAATCCTTTTTGGCGCGATCCCTCTCTTTCTCTGCTTGTCTCGCCGCCTCCTTTGACTCATCTATCTCTCCATTTTTGTTGGTTAGCAGTTTGCGCATTTTTCGTGCCACATCCATTGGGGAGTCTTCTGGAAATGAGCTAGGTTAGTTAAGGAGACGGCTGGGAGCACTAAGTCAAAGAATATTTCAAAATTCGCTATGATGCAAATGTGCTCTAATACAAAAAAAATAATTCTAGAATCTAAGGAAGAGCAATAAAGCTAGCACGTTATTTTCTTGTAGGTCCATTAGTTTCCATGGAGATATTGCTTGTTTTAGAGGCTACAAAGACTACAGAGACTACAAACTACAAAGACTACAAACTACAGACTAAAGGGTACGTAGACTACAAAGACTACAAAGACTACAAACTACAAAAACTACAAAATACAGAAATAAAACTCCTCAGGAAATAGTGTAGCTTTGTGGTTTTTGTAGTTTGTAGTCTTTGTAGTCTTTGTAGTCTTTGTAGTCTTTGTAGTCTTTGTAGTCTTTGTAGTCTTTGTAGTTTTTGTAGTCTTTGTAGTCTACAAAAAAACAAACTACAAACTACAAACTACAAACTACAAATACTACAAAAACTAGTTTACAGCTTCTCTAGTACTCATCCTCTATCGTAATACAGTAATCCTCTACCAACGAGCCTGACAACATATTGCAGGCTACAGTAACCCTAATGCATCATACCTTACGACAATTTGCAGACTACAGTAATCCTATAAAATAAGGAAACTAGATCTAACAATTCTAAAAAACCAAAAAAAAAAGAACAAACTGAAAAGTGTGGACGACTCGACAAGAACACTTCTAGAAGGACTCTGACTTTGTCCTCTTCCACCAGCCATCTCGTTCGCCATCCTCGATAGTTGTTCAATCGTATCGGCGAGTTCGCCGTTCTCGTCTCGCAACTTCCGACACTCGTCCTCTTTTCTCTTCAATTCACGCTGACGCTCGTTTGATTTTTCTTCCGCCTGCAGAGAGATGAAATATGAAGGGTACCAGAGGCCCTAATTGGTCTCGCTGCTTACCTTCATATAATTCTCTGTGACAGATTGTAGTTGACGAAGCGTCTCGTCCAAAACATCGTCTTTTTCTCGCTTCATTTGATCTTTTAGGTCTTGGTTCTGAAATTACAATTTTTTAATTTTTTTTAGCTAGGGGGTTTACGGTAGCCAAGTAAGGAATAGCGAGTTGATATTGTTAAATTCGGAATCAGCACTTAAAATTACCTCGGAATAGTTTTTCTCTGCGTCTACCTATTTTTAAAGGTATGAGGTTTTTTTAGGTGGCGATTTCGCTGGAACTGTGAATTTTTGAAATCAGCGCCTAAAACTGCCCCAATCCCACTTTTCTCTGCGTCTCTACCTATTTTTGAAGGATTTTGGATTACTGTAGTTTTGGATCTGTGCATTCACCGAGGACACCACGCAAAAATGCACAGAATTTTAAAATTGTCTAGAAAAAAGCTAGATGGGGTAAAAAATGATAAGGAATTCGAATTTGATAATAAAAATTCATAGAAATTGCATCTTCACTGTCATTTTGGAGGTTATCCCTACCTAACTATAGTTAATGGAATTCTATAGCTTTTTGGGATACTGTAGCGCTAAAAATGTGTAAACACTATATCCTACCAAACTGTGAAAATAAAAAAAATTCTGAAATGAAAAAAAAAGTGGCAAAAATTCAAACGGATCCCCTTGTCAAAAAAAAAATTCAGGTTTACCAAAACCAAAAAAAAAAGAAAGAAAAACTAACGGAAGTCAAAATTGCGGTGCATCAAAAAGTGAGGAATGACAGCTAGAAATTTTAGAAAAAAACCGGAACTTTGAAAAAAAAAGAATTTTTGAAAAAACTGAGATCCGGAATCCGAATTGACAACTAGCAATTACCCCTTAAAACTCTGTATATCTCGGTTCCGGTTAGAGATATCAAAAAGTTGTCAACTACAAAATTGCTTAGATTTAAATTTTGCATATTTTATTAATTGACACTTTTTTGATAGCTCTGACGGGAAGCGAGATGTAGGCGCTGGAAGAGAGCGCAGGCAGTTAGACTGCTCACTTTTTTAAGCGCGCAACTTCAAACGCTTCTATCTCGGTAACCAAAAACGCTATCAAAAAACTGTCAACTGACGAAATATAGCTCTTATTGTGATCTACATTTCATCAGTTAACACTTTTTTGATAGCTTTAATGGGAACCGAGTTATAAGCCCTCAAAAAAGTATTCAAAAAAACTTTTTTACTAGCTACCATAAAAAGTGCAAAAGCTACTTTTCCCCCTTCACCCAAAAAAGAAAAATGGAACAAAACGGAAACTCAAAAAGTGGTCTCTACCTTTTGCTCAGCATGTCGAATAGCTTTCCTCATAAGTGTCGCGCACCGCGTGAATTCCGTCAATTGTCGGTCCAAATCGTTGGCGGTGGTGGTGCGTAATTCGTGGAGCTATGAAACGGAAATTAGAAATTTTCACTTGAAGAATCGAGAATTACCTGTCTTTTAACCGCAGAGAATTCCTTCCACAAACTAATCAGTTTTCGATGTTGTGTCTCCATTTGATTTCGATATCTCTGAAGGCAATACTTTTTTTTAGCTTGGAGGGGAAAAAGGGCAAGGGTTTCCGGTGGTCATAGAAAAAAAAACGAATTTGTACTTCCGTTTCGCTTTACTTTTATAAGGGGAGAAAAATGGAAGTTTTTGCAAAAAAGGTGATTTTTGTGTTTCGGTCCAATATAGGTTAAAGGTAGCTAAGCCTAAGGAAGCTAAGCCTGAGGTCCTTAAGCTGTGGGAGTTAGCTAAGATTACAGTAGCTAACCTAAGCCATTTATAACGGGGACTAAGCCTGTAAACACAAATAAGTTAAGTCTAAGATAGCCAAGTCAAGTTAAGTCTACGATAGCTAAGCCTAAGTTAGCTAAGCTTAGCGAAAGGCAGCCAAGCCAGTTCAGTCAAGCCTACGACTACGGTAGCTAAGATTAAGTTAGCTAGGTCTAAAGCCTGAAGTAACTTAGTCAAGCTACTCAAATCTGAACCTATGGTAGCCAAGGCTAAGCTTATACAAGTCGATGGTAGTCAAGATAGTTAAGCCTACGGTAGCTGAGCCTTAAAAACTATGGCTAAGCCTGAGGCAAAGTTCACCAAGCCAAATCGAGCTGCCTAAGCCTGGGTCAAGCTTGAGCTAGCTAAGCCTAACATAGGTAAGCCTACGGTAGCTAAAAATATCTACGCTCATTCTACTCAGTATTGCATTTTACGTCATAACCTAGCTTCTCTAACCAAAAACCAAAACTGACTCAATTTTAATCCATCACTCCCTTGTCACCCTTGATCATACACCTACCGTATTCTCGGATCTAAACCTCATCGACTCCGTATGCTGTTGTTGTTGAAGTTGTTGAAGCTGACGACTAAGATTCCCCGCGTCAACTCTAAGATGCTCATTGGCAGCTAACGCCGCGTCGTTTTCCTCGCGGAGCATTTCATTAACCTCTTCCAAGGTGTTATTTCTGAAAAAAGTCTGAGCTATAGCTTGGCACGTTTCCGGCACGTTTCCGGCACACTCACTTAAACAATTCCTCCTTCAACTTTGCAAACAATTCATCCAAATTCTCTTCTCCCACTAAACCTTCTCCTCCATCCAAATTATAATGAGCAAGAACTCGCGGACTACTCCGATGTCTACCGTAATCACCCAGAGGGCTCGTCGAACGATAACGACCGCCAAGCGATTTGTGACGGTTTCTTAATCCATTTAAAGCGTAGTTAGGAGTTCTAGAAGAATGGATTAGAGCAGTGGAATTCAATGGAATATCAATTGTCAAGGAAGGCATGGAGATGTTGGTTTGATTATGAAGATGAGTTAATCCTGGATGAGCTAAGGAGGAAAGAGCAACATCTGGACTTGGAGTATGATTGAATGACTCCATGGATTCGGCATTGGCACGTTGACGGAAGCGTTGTAGCTGGAAATGGTTCTTTTCTGATTTTTTTCTAGTTTTGTCAGTGCATACACCGAGGGTATCACGCAAAAATGCACAAATATTTAAAATTGTCTAGTAAAAAGCTGGGAGTGGTGAAAAATGATAAGGAATTTGAATTTTATACTAAAATTCCCTGAAAATCAAGTTTTCCTGATTTTCCAGAAAATAAAAATGTTGAAAATGGTTTATTAAAATCGAAAATTTCTCAATTATGATATTATTTTTGGAATCAGCACATCAAAGTACCCCTATCCCACTTTTTTCTGCGTACCTAGCTAATTTTTAAACGATTTTGGACTACTGTAGTTTTGAATATGTGCATACACCCAGGGCACCACGCAAAAATGCACAGAATACCAAAATCGTCTAAAAACCGTCTAAATAGGGGTAAAAAGACACGGAGAGTTCGAATTTGATATTGGAAATTCACGAAAACCATTTTTCCTCAGATTTTTCGCAAAATGAAATAAACTTTTAACCTATTTATGAAATAAACTTTTAACCTATTTTTTTTGCTGAAATAATGAAGAAAATGGGATTCAAAACTTTCAAAACTGAAATCTGACTTTATTTTCGGATTCAACACCCAAAACTACCCCTTAATCATTTTTCTCTGCCTCTTTTTCTAAAGATTTTGGATTACTGTAGTTTTGATTCTGTGCATACACCGAGGGTACCACGCGAAAATGCACAAAATCTAAAATTTTTCTAGAAAAAAGCATTCTAACCTAAAAAACCATCAGGAACTCGAATTTAATATTTTCAAATTCCAAATTCTGCGATTTTCCCTTAAACTCGCCACAATTTCCTATTTTTCGATGAAAAACAAAACAAAACAAGTAGAATTCTTTCTCTTCTCATCACTTTCACTTTTGTTATTTGGGAAAGCGGCGTAAAATCGGCTTGCAGAGAGAAAAAAGAAGAGAGACATTCGGAATTGACCAGTCAACATGACCAATATAAACAGAACAAAAAAAAGAAAAAGATGAAAAAGAAAAGAGATAGAGGAACTGTAAATTTACACCCTTTTCGGTGTTTTTTTCGAACCGTCAAGTTAATTGGATAGTCGACGAATTTTCAGTGTAAAAATAGAAACGAAAAAAATTCTTTTAAAAAATTGTTGTCAAAAATCGGGTTCTGTGTTGGGTTTTTTGTGAAATTGTGTCTAAAAATTAAAATTACCAAAATTAGACTTCATTTTCTGAATTAGCGTCTAAAACTACCCCAATCCCATTTTTCTCTGTGTTTCTATCTATTTTCTGAACGACTTTGGATTACTGTAGTTTTGAATCTGTGAATACACCGAGGGCATCACGCAAAAATGCACAGAAAATTAAAATCGTCTAGAAAAAGCTAGATGGGTTAAAAAAGCCCAAGGATCACGAATCTGATGTCCAATTTCGACCAAAACCACTTGATCTCGATTTTTTCCAAAAAAAAAATGAAGAAAATGGGATTCAAAATTATTAAAAATTAAATCTGACTTCATTTTCAGAATCAGCGCTCAAAACTACGCTAGAATCAATTTTCTCTGCGTCTCTACCTATTTTTTAAACGATTTTGGATTACTGTAGTTTTGGATTTGTGCATACACCGAGGCGCTCACGCAAAAATGCACAGAATCCTAAAATCGTCTAGAAAAAGCTAGATGGGGTAAAAAATGGCTAGGAATCCGAATTTGATATTCAAATTTTATAAAAACTATTTTTTTACGGTTTTCAGTCTAAGAAAAGTTATGAAAATGGTCTTCAAAATAGGAAATTCTCAAATCTAACTTCATTTTCAGAATCTGCGTCTAAAATTACCCTGGAGTAATTTTTCTCTGCGTCTCTAGCTACGTTTCTAAGTTTTTTTTTTGGGATACTGTAGTTTTGGATCTGTGCATACACCGAAGGGACCACGCAAAAATGCACAGAAACTTAAAATTGTCTAAGTACCGTCTAGATAGGGGTAAAAAGACCCAAGGATCACGAATCTGACATCAGAAACCTCGTTAATCGCTTCTAAACATCATTTTTCCCTAAATATCTACCCAAAAATGAAAAAAAAAACTAATTTTTTAAAAAATCCCCGAACCTGATCATTAATATCCTGGATAACTTGTCGATTCCTTCGATTCTCCTCAATTCCCGCATCCAATCGATTTCGGCATTCCGACAAGTCTTCAGTGACTCTAACGACGTCTTCCGAGCTGGCAGCAGACTTCATTTTTTTTGATTTCAAAAATTCAATAAACTAGGAAAGACATTCTGAAAAAAAATAAGAAATTCTGGAAAGTGGGCGTGGCTTAAAAAAGAAAAATGGGCGTGGCTAAAAGATCCCGGGATCCGGGTTTGAGCGTGACTCAAGAAACGAAAATAAGGGGGGTTCGATGAAATATTAGAAGCTTCTTCTTCCTAAAAAAGTTGGATGAGGAAGGAGAGACGCAGATAGAGTGACAGAAAAAGAATAACCGGATCTACTTTTCCATTGTAACATGTGTTTTCAAAAGACTGTTTGAGAAGGGGTGAGAGAGGAGGAGGATTAGAGAAATAGAGATTTTTATGGAGGTGTTGTCTATTACTTGTTTTCTATGAGAGAGAGGGAGAGAGGATTAGAGAAGAAAAGTTGAATCAAAACAGATTTTTCTTTTAAATTGGTGTTTTTAAAGTTTTAAAGGGGGAGTTTAGGGAGAGTACTGTAGTTTTTTCAGCGTTTTTTCAGCCCCTTTGGAGAGTTCACAGGCCTTGAAATTAACTATGCACTTTTTTTAGAGGCTATAACTCGGTTCCCGTAAATATATCAAAAAATGGTTAACTAACAAAATGTAGCCCTTATTATGCGCAATATTCCATTAGTTGACAACTTTTCGATCTCATGGTTCTCGAGATAAGAGCGTTTGAAGTTGCGCGCCGGCCGTAAGCCAAAACCGAAAAGAAAGCGCTCTAGATACTTCAAACGCTTATATCTCGATAGCCATGAGAGATATCAAAAAATTTTCAACTAATGAAATATTGCGCATGAAAAGGGCGACATTTTGTTAGTTAAAAGTTTTTTGGTAGCTCTTAATCTAAGCGAGATACAAGCGTTTGAAGTTAGGCGAGAGAGTGCAGACAGTTAGAACGCTCTGTCCGCCTCGCTTTCTCTGCGTCTCTCTCCTACGGCGCGCTACTTCAAACGCTTATATCTCGATACCTATGAGAGGTATCAAAAAATGATCAACTAATGAAATATTGCGCATAAAAAGGGCTACATTCTGTTAGTTAAAAGTTTTTTGATAGCTCTAATGGGAACTGAGATATACAGTTTTGAAATGAGGCTATGGAAAAGTTCCGAGAAAAGTTATTTTTTTTAGAGATGACCTAGGAAAACAAGGATTTTAAGAAAATTAGCAAAATGGGTTTTAAGTTAGATATGCAGGTAAACTGTAGTAATCCCAGAAAATTAAATGGTAACCTAGAAGTTTTGATCTATAGGTATAAGTTTTAGGCTAAATTCCCTAAGTTCGAAGGTGGTCCGAAATTTCAAAAATGGCAGGGTGGCCTAGAAAACAAAAAAAACAAAATCCTAGTCCATACTATGATAATTCTAGGCCATCTTTATCAAAAAACTAGTCCCTTGGAAATCCTAGTCCGCCAAATCCATGGCAAGCCCTTAATACCTAAATCCTAGTCCATGACGTCAAAATTAGCTCAAAATAAAAAAAACTAAACATTTCGAAAAAAAAACCTTAAAAAATTCCAACACCATGTGAAAATTTTGTGAAAATCCCATCAAGAAAAAATCTCAACAAAAATTTATGAAAACTCATTCCATCGAAACCGCAGAAGAAAAAAACGTGAAAACTCGGGAGCAGATGTTTGACATGACGGGACATGACAATGGAATATGCTTCTGGCTTCTGCAGAGGAGGCGAAGAATAAAAAAAAACGGATTTCGTTTTAAAGAAGCCCGTGTGAGAAGGCAATCGGAAGTCAATGGACCTATTACCTTTTGGTACGAAATGACTACTGAAGGCGGGAGGGGCGTACTACTAAAGCACTTTTATTTCCCGTCCTTTTTTGTATGGAAAATTATTGCGGAGTAGTTTTGGTAGTAAAAGGTGAAAGGTTTTGGAATAGTTAATAAAAAAAAGAAGGGGGACGAGGGATAAGACTTCTTAAAATTTTTGAGAGCCTATAACTTTGTTTAGAGTAAAGGTACAAAAAAGTTGTCAACTAATGAAATGTAGCCCTTGTTACGAGCAATATTTCATTAGTTGACAATTTTTTGATAGCTCTAATGGGAAGCGAGTTATAAGCGTGGGAAGTTGCGCATTGAGAAAACGCAGATAGCTAGACACTCTCGCCTTGTCTGCGTCTCTCAACTTTAACAGCTTATATCTCCATTATGGTAATAGCTACAGAAAAAGTTCCAACTAAAAAAATATTAAAAATTTTATGCTGAACAAGATTGCAGTTGACTATTTTTTGATATCTCTTATGGGAAGTGAGATATAAGCGGTTGAAATCGGTAATGTATTTTTTGAGACCCTCAACTTTAGACGCTTATAACTCGGTTATTTTTACAGCTACCAAAAAACTTTCAACTGATGAAAAATGCAAAATTAAACGCTGAACAACATTGTAGTTGATTACTTTTTGATGGCTCTAACAGGAACCGAGATACAAGCTATTCAAAGTAAGAGCGCGCAGTCTGTCGAGCTTCTCTGCGTCTCTACCTACTCTTCACTTATTTAAAATGAGTATAACTACGTTCCCCTAATAGCTATCAAAAAACGGTCAACTAACAAAATGATCACCATAAAATTCTCCATATTTCTCCTCTTGACCACTTTTCCGTAGCTCTATTCCCCATCGAGATTTCCTCCCCCCAAAGAAAAAATCCATTAGTCTCCAAAGGCAACTAGGGAGGCAACTAGTGGGGGAAAAAATAATAAAAATAAATCTCGAATATCCATTTCCTTCACTTCACTTTCACTTTTTTTTTCTAGACAAGTTGTCATGGAAACTTTTTTCCATGGACTTCTAGACATCTATTTTCGGACATTGAAACATTTATATGAAAAGTGGGCGGAGCCTATTTTTGATTTTTTTTTGAAAATTTTTAAAAACTTAAAATGGGCGTGGCCTAATTTCCAAAATCAAAAAAATTGAATTTTCTTTAAAAAAACCAAAAAAAAGAGAGAGAATAAGCGCATTCTATAGTGACATTAGGTACTATTAAAGAGGGGTTGGTTGTATTAAAGTCATAGTTATTGATGATAAGAACATATTATTCTGATAGTGGAATGGGAAAGAGGAGGGTTGAAGGGAAAAGGAAAAATATTTGTTTTTTGCTGACAACGGAATATTTTTTTTTTGGGATTTTTTGGAGGAAAAAAATATGGAACAGGAAGATTTTGGGATTTTTTAAAAAGGTAAAAAATATAGAATACTGATTTCAAAAAAAGGGAATTTTCAGAAAAAAAGGGTTTTCGTGGCCTAGAAAACTCTAAATTTGAAAACTAGTCCTCCATAAATTAGTTTTAAAAATTGGGGTTTCAGTGAAAAGTAGCTTTAATTTCAGTCAAAATACCAATAAAATAACTGAAAAAAGGTGTTAAAAATAGGGAAAAATGGGGTTTTCATGGCCTAGAAACTCCTAATTTGGAAAACAAGTCCGCCATGGAATTCACTGAAAAATAGCTTTTTAGGCTGAAATTACAGTCAAAATTTCAGCTTAACCTTTCTGAAATAGCAGAAAAAAACATTTTTTTGGGAGGCTAGTTTTTCGAAATTTGGAATTTAAGGCCATCAAAAAATTTTTTTTAAGAAAATAGAATCTTAAAATTACAAAAAAAAAAAAGAAAATAGGCCGAAAACCGTTAATTTCGAGAAAATAATTCAGAAAAAACAAGTTTTTCATGGCCTAGAAACTCCTAATTTGGAAAACAAGTCCGCCATGGAATTCACTGAAAAATAGGTTTTTAGACTGAAATTACAGTCGAAATTTCAGCTTAATCCTTCTGAAGTCCACCAAAAGATCTCACATAAAAAAAAGAATCATATTATTGAAAAAAAACCGAAAATAGACCGAAAACCGTTTATTTCGAGGAAAAAATTAAGGAAAAAATGGGTTTTTCATGACCTAGAAACCTCTAAATCTGAAAAACTAGTCCCCAACTTTTACAGTTAAAAAATCGACTTTTTGGATCAAAAAATTAGTTTTAATTCCAGCAAAATCACTAAAAAATTAAAAAAAAAACTCAAATATATATAGAGGGACTAATTTTCCCTCATTAGGAATTTCTAGGCCATCTTTAAATTAATTTTTATCAATTTTAAACAAATTACAGCCAAATTTCAAGATAATTAGCAAAAAAAACTGATTGAGGGACTAATTTCACAAATTCCAGATTCTTCGGCCGTTCAAAATTATAATTAAAAAACAAAATTTAATCAAAATCACTTTTTTCAAAGGGGTAATTTAAATTTTAATTTTCTTCGGTCACTCTACCAATTTGAACAAAATGAAACCTAATTAAACAAAAAAAATTCAAATCGCCGCCAAACCCTTCTTTTTTTGGGAAAAAATTACTCCAAAAATCACTGAAAAACCAATTTCCACCCTTAAATTAAAACTCCCTGGAGAGAGAGAGCCGGGAGGGAAGGGTGAAAGTGACCACTACATGCACACACATATTTCTTCCACTCTCTCCCAATCTGCGTCTCTCCTTCTCTCTCGTTCCCCTTATAAAGGAAGAAGGCTGCTGTTCGTGTATGTGCAAGAGGAGACGACCTACACAAGAAAACGGAGGGGGAGCAGATGGTCACTTCGGTATTCTGAATATTATTATTATGAATTGGTTGGTTAGAAAGGGGGGGAGGTCAGATTAGGTAACGGATGGAAGGAGAGAGGGTTGTCATGGGTACGAAGGTCTTCAAGGAAATGGGGGTCAGGCTTCTTGAGAATTGCTTGTCAAGAATAGATCAAAATTCGAGTATTAGATATAAGTATGGCTGAAGGAAATTAAAAATTGAATTTATAATTGGTAAATGACATCATTTTGTAAGCCAGTTAAGCTATGACCCCCAATCACAGGTTTTTTTACAGAAATTAGAACCACAGCCTTGATCAGAGGGTCCCAAATACTCCATCAATTTGACTGTCACATCTTCGTTTTGATTGCTGCTTAGCAATGCTTTGTCTCCCTTTATAGTAGCAATTGTCAAGTCAACCTCGATCTAAAAAAAAGTTGGGCCTCTGGAGTGGGATTAATTTCTTTTTTCCTGAAATAAATCTGAAAAATATGTACTTTTACTTTTTTCATAACGTCTACCTGGTTAAAAGCGCTTGAATTTCACTATCACCCCCAAAGGATGAAGAGAAAGCGAGAGTACTCTGATTGTCTGCGCGCGCTCTCTCTTCCTCTCATTTTAAGGGGCGCGCAACTTCAAACGCTCATAACTAGGTTCCCAGGAGAGATATCAAAAAGTTGTCAACTAGTGAAATGTAGCCCATATTATCAGCAAAATTTCATTAGTTGGCAGGTTTTTGATAACTCTTACGATTCTCAAGATATGAAGGTTAAAAGTTGCGCTAAATAAAAGTGAGATGCAGGGAAAGCGCCACTGCGCCCACCTCTCCGTCTCTCTGGCAGCGTGCAACTTCAAACGCTTATATCTCGGTGCCCAGAAGAGCTATCAAAAAGTGTTCAACTAATAAAATGTAGCTCTTATTATCAGCAATATTTCATTAGTTGACCACTTTTTGATATCTCTACTAGGAGATGAGATATAAGCGTTTTAAGTTGCATATCTCGGGGTTTTCTGTGTTTTCCCTTCAAACACTTATTATATAACTCGGCTGTCAGAAAAGATATAAAAAAGTGATCAACTAACAAAATATAGCCCTTAATAAGAGCAACAATTCATTAGTTGACACTTTTTGATAACTCTACTGGCTACCGAGTTACAGTATCTTTCATACGATGTTTCAGACAATACCCAAGTGTAACTGCGCTCCAATAACCTTTTTAACCAATAATTTGAATTCCTGGGGCTAACTTTTTCATCAAGAGTTTCTGAACAATTTCCGCATATTGTCGCATGATCTTGGGTTTTACACTAATACCGAGCTACCGTAATCCTGAAAAACTCAAAGAAATAGGTAGAGCTCCCTTTGGAGTAATTTCCCATTCTGATCACAAATCTGACCTTTATTTTCAGCAATTTTTCGTTCCAACTTCCCTAAAATGAAGTTTCCCCTTTTCAAAAAGAGCCCAAGGGGGCGGAGTCTCTAACTTCCCTGGTTTGTAATCTGTTTTGTGTGTTGATGATCACCATAAACAAACAAAGGGTGCTTACCGGGGGAGAAACAAAAACATAGTCGTAAAGGTGTCGTGCACTCGGAGCACTTAACCCCCCGTCTCTTGCCACGTCATAAAGCCCTCTTTTGGAGTGGTTTTGAAACTCTCTCAGGGAAAGGTAAACATGGCCTAGAAACCCCCTTGGGGAAAGTTAGGCCATCTTTCATTTCTTTTTTGGTTAACCGGATTAAATAGTGTGACCTTTCAAGAAGACAGTAATCCCATTTCACCACTTTTCTAAAGATTCTATTGTTATGGAAATCGGAAAGAAGTCAACAAGTCTCCGAGAAAGAAAAGAAGTGTTTTTCGAAAATCTAGATTTTCCTCCGTTTTCTAGCATTATGGCCTTGAAATGGTTGGTTTTTTTGAAATCAGTGTGAAAAACTGGTTTTTGATTTTTTTTTTTCAGGTTACTGTAATTTCGGTTTTCTGTATACACCGAGACTCCTAGGATTTTTCGGAAATCTGACACAAGATTTGAAGTCAGGAGCTTAAACTACCCCAAATTCCGTTTTCTCTGTCTCTCTACCTATTTTTTAAGGATTTTGGATTACTGTAGTTTTGAATCTGTGCATACACCGAGGGCATCACGCAAAAATGCACAGAAACTAAAAATCACCCGGAAACCGTCTAGATAGGGGTAAAATGACCCAAGGATCACGAATCTGACAATAAAGATACTCAAAAACCTGGTTTTAGCTGGATTTGGACGAAATCGGTGTGTTTTTTTCGCTCTAGCGGCTTTGAAGTTGAGAATTTAGGGAACCTGATTCAAGATTTGGAATTAGCACCTAAAACTACCCCAGACTCCGTTTTCTCTGCGTCTCTAACTATTTTTTAAAAGATTTTAGGGTACTGTTGTTTCAAATCTGTGCATACACCGAGGGCATCACGCAAAAATGCACAGCAATTTCAAATTGTCTAAAAACAACTAGATAGGGGTAAAAAGGTCCAAGGATCACGAATCTGACATCAGAAACCTCTCTAATCGACTCTAAACTCCACTTTTTGCTCCATGAACCCCTTGAAAACATCAAAAACCAAAAAACAATCAAGTACAGTTCTTCCCCAATGTATGTTATGTGTCACACACTGACGGATATAATAATTGCCCTCTCTCTCTCTCTCTCTCTCTCCCTCTCTCTCTCTCTCTCTCTCTCTCTCTCTCTCTCTCTCTCTCTCTCTCTCTCTCTCTCTCTCTCTCTCTCTCTCTCTCAATCCATGTCAAAAGTGTCCCATTTTCCGTCTCCCGAGATGAAATTCGAGGAACCTAGTCGTTTATTTAACCTCCTCCTCTTTTCGTTTTAAAACGAAGGAAAAACGAACAAAAAAACAACAATCTTTGAATAAGACCTCCGGAGATGACGAGTAGAAGGAGGACAAAAGATGGGCGGTCACTTTCGGTGACACGCCCATTTTGACAAGGGGAGTAGGATAGTAGCGTTAGTAGTGTTGCGGTGGTCGTGGTGATTTTTATGGGATTTTTGTGATTTTGGTTTAAGCAAAAAATTGGTGGACTAGTTTTTAGGTTTGGTGGCCTAACTTTCCAAATTGGTGGCCTAAGTTTCTAACATCGTGACCTTACTTTTTGGCATTGTGGACTAATTTCTAGATTGGTGGCCTAACTTTTTTAGTTCACTGGCTTAGCTTTTAACCTTGTGGCCTAACTAGTCGACCTTGTGGATTAACTTTATACAATTATGGCCTAACTTTTCTATCCCGTGGCCTAATTCTTTAAAATTTTAACCGAGCTTTCTAGCATCCTGGCAGAACTTTTTGGCTTAGTGGCCTAACTTTTTCAAATTTTAGAAAAGCTTTCTAACATCTTGGCCTAACTTTTTTTCTTAGTGGCCTAACTTTTTAATTGTTGAAACGAGCTTTCCAAAATCGTGGCCTAACTTCCTTCACTTCATGGCCTAACTTCCCCACCCCATGGCCTAGCTCCCCCGTGGCCTAACTTCCCCCCATCCATGTTTTCTAATCTCTTCAAAAAACACAATCCAAAAACAAATATTTGAAACACACTCAGACAGAAACTTCCCTCCCAACTGACCACTCTCATTTTTTTCCTTCTCCCCGCTTCCACTTTTTTCCCTGAGAGAAACGCGGCGAAAAGTACTCAAAAAAGTGCTCAAATAGAAGAAGATTAAGAGGGGAAAAATCATGGTGATTTTTGGATTTTTTGGAATTTTTTTTTTGGACGGAAATTTGAATTCCCGCCTAACCTTTAATCAAGGAATCCTCCTTTTTTTTTAAATTCAAATTCCAGCCAATCGGCTCCAGAAAAAAGACCAAAAGTTCGTGAGCGTTGTTTTTGGATCGGAAGGGCGACAAACATTTCTTTTTGGAGAGAGAGAGAGAATAAGAGAAATCCTAAATGTCAATAAAACCATCAACACTTCTTTTTGGAGAGCCCTTTTTCGTCGGGAGACCTAAAAAATGGATTTTTTTTGGATTTTATGGTTTTTTTTCTGGTTTCGGGAGGATTTTGGAGGGTTTTTGTAGTTTTTTAGAAAGTGATTTTAAGCTAGTAAGTTACCTAAATTTTTTGGCGTGTTTTTTAAAAAATAATTTTAAGCGATTTTACAGTAGTTTGGGGGATTTTTTGACAAATTTTACTTAGCTAAGCATCTGCGCCCTACCGTACTAGCTTTAGGTATAGTACCCATCAGAAAAAGTGCCAAAATGGTTAGGGGCGAATTTGAATTTCCAATAGCGCTAACTTTTAGGCTTAGCGTATGTCCGTAAAATACCGTGATGGTGATTGCGGACCAAATTTTAAATTGTCCATGGCCTAGTTTCGGGACCTCGCACTAAGTCGCGAAGTAGCGTAATGTAGTGATTGCGGACCAATTTTGAAAATTCATATCGAGCTAATTTTTAGGTACCGCGCTAAGTCCGTGAAATAGCGAGGCAGTGAATATAGGTAAAATCGAAAAATTCCGCCTTCAAAAATTTCGTTGCTATCTCAAATGCGCAAGTTCTATGTGCTGAAAATTCAAGATCCCTTAACCTTCAAAAAAAAAGTTTTCCAAAAAGTCACTAAATCTTGATCTTCTATACCCCTCCCCTCCCCTCCCCTCAGCTATAAACCCTTCTGGCGTCTAATAGCCTCGATTACTCCCCCCACCATCATGTCCCTCTAAAAACACCCCCGAAAAACTGGTAGTACTTAATGATTGTCCCCCTCTGCCTGCCTGCTGGTCAAGTGCATTTTCGCACCTGTTCCGTTTCTCTTCTATTTACTCCCTCTAGACTCCGCCCCCTTTCTCTCTCTCTTGCTTGTCCCGAAGAGAGAAAGGAAAACAAATATTTTTGTTTCTCACTCACACACAGGCCCGGGGTAGAAGAAGCCAGTCAATGACGGGAGCAATGGTTGAAAGGAGCATGTTGGTGGCTCTCCTGGTTACTGTAGCAGTGGTGACAGGATACGATATTGATTGCAAATGGAAAAGCAATATTTCAGGTTAGTCCTTTTTCTTAAATCTACCCCGTAAATCCACACCAAACAAAATCGAGGCCAAGTAGTTTATTTTTTTTTGTCATAATTAGTTTATTACCATGTAAATGTCAAGTAGGCCCTAAGCCCTAACTGATCTGACCGTCCTCAAATCCAATTCCATAATTGCCCATAATCTGTCGCCCGTGTCCTTATTCATAACGAGGTTAGCGCAGTTATGCGGATCACGGTCAAAAGTTTCAATTGATCGGGTCAGGGAGAATGGTTAGGGAGGTGAAATTGAAAGGATAGTGGGGGACAGTTAGCCTAAATAGAGGTGGAGTTGAGCCTAAGCTTTGGCTAGCCTTAGCTTAGCTTAGCTTAGCTTAGCCTAGCTCAGCCTGACCCTAGCTAATAAGAACACGACCTAACTTCACCAGTTTGAGCTTAGCCCTTAGTGTTAGCTTAGCTTATTCTTAGCTTAGCTCTAGCTTAGCTTAGCTGAGCCTGAGCCTTAGCTTAGTCTAGCTTAGCCTAACCTAAACTTTTTTCAAGCTTTCCCAACCTCCGGAACCATTTTTTTGCTCTTACTCCCTCCTTCCTACCAACAATTACGTTACCTTCCACCTCCCGATGAAGGTCAATATCCCCGAACAGGTGTTCAACAAATGAACCCCCCTGAGAAAGGCTTTTTGTGTGTTTTGCGGTTCCCGAGACCCGAATTGGAATATATATATATTCAATATCGGAAATGGAAATTGATACTTTGTGTGTGGGGGGTACTAGTAGCCTAACCGTTGCTTAACTTTTTTTTGGCTACAGTAATCCAATTTTACAGACATCGAAGACGTCGCCCATCACAAATATCAGGTTCTCGAGGAATGTCTGTTCTACAAGTTGACAAGTGAAGCGGATCGTATGCAAGGTGCGTTTTTTTGTTGAATGGCAGATTATATATACTTCTTGTGGCGGTGGGGATAGAAAAAAGTGAAAAAGAGGGGAAAATGTGAAGGGACAGGTTTTTTGTCAGGGGCGTAGCAGCTAGGGTAGGGCGCCTAGGAGCATGGTACCCTAAGCTAATAGCGCTTATGACCTGACAAATTTCATGAAACGTTCGAAAACCCCTTTCGATTGAAGATCGTCTTGTCCACGAGGAGTACACGACGATGACTGAGAAAGTTTATTATTTTAATTTTTTGTAGTCCTCGTGAAAAAGAATATTAAAAAAAAACTTCTCCACGAGGACTACAAAACTCCAAAATGCAAAATTTTCAATTTTCAAATGGTCGACTTGACCATGAGGACTACAGGATGGCCTAGAAAGCCTGGTTTATTTTCTAGTCCACGTGGAAAAGTCGATTATTTGAAAACTTTAAATAGTTGGGACCCTTTAATGGCCTATGGGACCACTGTCCTAGTTATGGGACCATTGACCGTCATGGACTGGGTCTCTAAGGCCAGCTAAGCTATGTTGGACCCTCTAAGCCCCTTAGGACCTTAGGACCACGGGGCTCTTAGGCTGTTTTTCAAGCTTTAGAATATCATGGGTTCATGGTACCTAGCTAGAACCCCATGGACCCCATGGAGCCTCCATCGCTCTATCTAGATTAACTCATGGGACCACTACCCTTATCTTTCTACCACTCTTCCCTACCGTACCCCTTCTTCCAGACAAAAGCAACGCTCTCATGATGCTTCCACCCACCGTTGCAGCCGGTGAGACCCTTGAAGTCCAAGTTCTCGATGGATCCATCACGGAAATGTGGATGAATGAGGTGTTCAAGGAGATGAATATCAATGGATTTTTGAAATTGGTTAGTTTTTGAAATTTTGAATTTTGGTCCCTAACCTAGAGATTTTAGTCTTGGAAAGACCGTCGTCTTCGTTGGAATCCTGAGGAATGGAAGACCGAAAACCTCCGATTAAAATCAATGGGCAGACTTTGGTCCCCGGATATCAATTCGGATAAGTAAGTGTTACACTAAATCTCACGACAATTTCATTTTTTCAGACTCCAAACCGGCTCCCAATCCACCGATTTCGTCAATTACCACGATATTCAATCGAATTACAATGGAAATGTGACAGCTAGACTTGAGTTTCGAATGAAGGCACAGTGTAGTATTGATTATACTGAGTATCCTAATGTAAGTCTCTAGGGGAGTTTTGTCGTAAGATATGGTGTTTTGGGGGTACCGTAACCCGGAGGAATCGAAAAATTCAAAAAAATAGCTAGAAAAACCTCCAGAGCCAGTTTTCGAAGCTGATTAAGAATCCAAGCACCATTTCCCATCATTTCTTGCCCCTTAACCTTCAAAAAAAAATTTTTTTTCAAAAAATTTTTAAATTCAGGACCGCAAACACTGCTGCTTCAATTTACAATCAACTCTCTACAAAAGATACGTTAAATTCATTATGGAACACGGAGATGGACACGAGATGTTGGATACCAAGAACATTAGAACTAACTGGCATGTGGATCCATCATGGACATGGATTATGAAGTTGAATCAGGATAATGATAATAGGTGAGGGGATCATCGAAAACTAATATTACCATTGGATTCCCCGTGGTTTTTTATGTCTGTCCTGAAAATTTCAGAGCGATTGGGCAAAGTGTCGTAAGATATTGGGTATTGTCCGCAACCACTATTGATCTATTGCAGACAATACACCTTATTTTACGACACTTCATCCAATCGCTCTGAAATTTTTAGGATAGACGTAAAAAACTATGGGGAATCCATTGGTAATGTCAGTTAGCCAGGAAAATCAGCTCTGACTTTTCAATGAGTGTTTGCGTACTTCACATTGGATTTCACGACAAACTAGGAGTACCATTGGATTCCCCGTGGTTTTTTACGTCTATCCTACGATTTTGTGCACCGTAGCTCAAAGTGTCGTAAGACTCGGTGTATCGGTGTTTGCGGACTTAACACCGTATCTTACGACACTTTGACCGATTCAGCTGAAAATTTCAGAATAGACATAAAAAACTATGGGGAATCCAATGGTGATGTTAATTAGCCACGAAAATCAGTTCTGACTTTTAAAAACGTGTTTGCGTACTTTATACTGAATTTTACGACAAACTAACATTACCATTGAATTCCCCGTGTCTTTTTACGTCTATACTAAATTTTTTAGCCTCCTAGCTCAAAGTGTCGTAAGATTCGGTGTACCGGTGTTTGCGGACTTTGCACCGAACCTTACGACACTTTGTCCAATTCAGCTGAAAATTTCAGAATAGACGTAAAAAGGCACGGGGAATTCAATGGTAATATTCATTTTCAATAAAAACAAAATTTCCAGAGCTGAACGCCTCGAAGTCTGTGTTGGAGTCGTCCGCAAATCCTCTACCTTAGCTGTCGAACTAACCCTCCCGGTCTTGATCTCCGCCTTAATTCTCCTCTTGGCTCCATTCTTCGGAAAGTTCCATCAACAAATCTATGTGAAAATGTTCGCCTTGCTTCTTCAATTCATGAGTTTCCAATTTTTATCTGAGAAAACTCCACAATTGGGATTCGGAGACAATATTCCAAAGATTTGTGAGTTTTTTAATTGTTACCATGAGATTCAGCGTCATAAATAACGTCTATTTTGAATTTTTGAGCTCATTTGGAGGTGGTCGGGTGTTTGCGGACTAAACACCGAACCTTACGACACTTTCTCAAATCGAGCTTAAAATTCATGGATAAGGGTTTTTAAGCATGCTGAATCTCATGCTAGCAATATTTTCCTTTAAATTTGATTCCTTCCACCTCAAAACCTGAATTCCAGACATCTTCTACGCCTTCACCATCGGAATGACTGTGCTAAGTCTTATCGCTACCGTAATGATTTCCGCGATGAGTCGTGTGAAGAGAAAGGTGCCACCAGCACACAGATACACCCTTTTGGCTTCGCTTTTGAATGCTAATCTATGTTGTGGATCTGAAGAGGAGCCAACTACTGATGGAACTTCTTCTAAGGTAAATTAATGAGAAACTAGATGAAAAACATGGACTATTAAAAGCGAAAATCGATAGAAAATAAAATTATCTTTAATTTAAGACCTAAATCGAGAGGTTTGGTTGATTTTAAAGAAAGTTATGCTCGATAAACCTCTGAACGAGCTCACCTCCCCGCGCTTCCCACCCCTCAATCTCCTAAACGCCTAGCGACCCCCTCTTTCCCGCCGCTTCCACAGGTAGAACGGCACATGCGAAGGATAGGCGAAGGGCAGGCGAACGACCGCCAACAGGCGAAAAATAGGCGAGCTACATGTGAAAAAGCGCGAAATGCGAAAAATAGGCGAATGGTAGGGGAACCAAAGTTGTCAAAAAAGGTTGATTTATTGAGAGTATGTTAGAAATAGGCGAAAAAACGCTATAGGTGTAGAATAGGCGAGCTGAATTTGAAATTTTGAAAATAGGTGAAAAATAGGTGAAGGATAGGTGAAGAATAGGTGAAGGAAATACGAATGAAAATTGGTTTCCTGATTGGAAAAAAATCATCAGAGGGGAGTTTTTAACCTTCAGAAGAGGTTTCAGCACAAATCTATTTCTATTTCTGGAAATAGTGAACACAAGCGCTAACATGCGTAGAATAGGCTACCGGTAGGCGAACGGTAGGCTACAGTTGGTGAAGTACAGGGACTGTGCACATAAGTCAAGAATCCAATTTAAAATTTATTATTGATAGTAATCTAGCTTATTTTTGAGGAATGTGGAAAGTTATTCTGAAAGAAAAATTATAAATAGACAGAAAAATATCAACTGAGATGCTCTTGTAATGAAGAGTAAATCATCGTTATGTAGCTACCAGAACGCGGAGAAACAAATTGTTAATTTTGCTCTGGTTCTTGTGAGATTATCAAAATTAAGTTAGACTACTATCAATAATAAAGTTTTAGGTTTGATTCTTGACTTATGTGCAAAGTCCCTGTTCTTCATCAACCGTAGCCTACCGTTCACCTACCGGTAGCCTATTCTACGCATGTTAGCGCTTGTGTTCACTATTTCCAGAAATAGAAATAGATTTGTGCTGAATCCTCTTGTGATAGTTAAAAACCACAATTAGATGATTTTTTCAATCAGGTGACCACTTTTTGCTTCAAATTTCTCATCGATCGCAGTATGTGATAATAGGAAAAAAGCTTCAAGTTCTAATGTTCATAACTCAGTTTTCATTTTAGCTTTCAAAAAGTTGTCAACTGATGAATTGTTGTTAATAAAAAGGGCAGTATTTCATTAGTTGACAACTTTCTGATAGCTTCAGCGAGAATAGAGTTATTAACGCTAGAATTTAGAACGTTTTTCACATTAGTTGTTACCCTGTAATCTATGGTAGCCAATATTTCTATCCGGAGTGTATCTCTATATACTTTCCAAGTACTTTCGGCGATAAACCTTCTATTTACATGAATAAATTCATTAACCTATTCTTCGTCTATTCTTCGCCTATAGCGCCTCTATGCTCACAGGTCGCCGCCACAGCGACAACGACGCTCCGAAATTCCGCCAGCATGCGGCATTTCGAAAATATTTTTTTCATCAATTTTCATCAATTTTTCGTGTTTTTTGCTTATTTTATATACATTTTTTGTAGAAATATATTGCTTAACTCGTCTTGACAGATATTTCAGGCATTTTTCACATGTTTTTATGATAAATCTATGAAAAATCATCATTTTTGGGATTTTTTCAACGAAAAACCATTTTTCATGAGAACTCTTTCCGTTTTCTGAGAAAACTTTAGTTTTTTTGCCGAAAAATAATTTATTCCCTGATTTTTCATTCATAACTAGTGCTTATTTCTCAAAAATTTACTTCTGTGATCTTTATAAGTATGGTTGAAAAACAATTAGAACACATTGATTGTTTAAAAATTCTGTAAATTCATCGAAGAAACATGTGAAAAAGTGTTGTGATTATCTGCTGGACTTGTTTTTCCCCTATTTCTTATATTACTCGAAATGAAATTTTTAATAAAAGTGGATCTTCAGGCCTTCAACAACCAGCCAAGATGAAAAGAAAGACGTCATCATCAACGCCCCCCTCCGAGAACTCAATGATCAACAGGTATGGGAAATGTAAAGCTTATTCATCTAAACTTAATGTTTCAGGGCGTGCTGTCGAGAAAAGGACCAGAAAACGCCAAGCTGATATTCTCAATGGAGGCTCGAACAACACGCAGAAGATAAACGGAATGTGAGTTATATTCATGAAACGCTCAATTTATTCAACTATTATTTTTTAGATTATAGAACTTCCATGACAGCTACTTCACTCATGCATCTCATGCAAACCATGGAAACTACAACTACAGGACAAGCGACAACAACCGGATCGACACGATGCCTCCGGCAACGAGCTCCTCGGGAGCGAATTTTTAATAATTTGTTGAAATTTAGTTAACTTGTTGAGATTTTTGCTCAAAAATGTCTATTTCGATACTTTTGAGTTTTCCCCTTTTTTGTAATTTTTACCTTTTTTTTTCTTTTTTTTTCAATAAATTTGGTTTTTCGTATAAAAAGTGTTTTTTTTTTGTATGGGAATGCAAATGGGAAAAAAGCTCGAATAGGTATCCGGCAGGCGAATTATCGGCCGCAGATAGCCTAACGGTGGGCCGCTGGCAGACCTACAGTTTGTTCCCGTTTCGGCTACTAGCGGCCCACCGGTAGCCTACCGTTCGCATGTGGCGCTTTACCTGTGTCCGTGGCGCAATAGGCAGCGCGTTCGGCTGTTAACCGAAAGGTTGGTGGTTCGAGCCCACCCGGGAGCGAAACTTTTTTCTTTTCTTTTTCATAAAACATCATTAAAGATGTCTCAGGACGCCACATCGGACTGGCTTCAAATCCACTCGGCTCTCAACAACATCTCCTCGATCCTCCTTATCTTCATCTACATCATCGGTGCTATTGTCATTGCGTTTTAAGAGCAAGACTAAGAAAAAATAATTTATTAAATACCCCGTAAAAAACAGAAAAAAAAATCACATTTGAGATTTTTTGTAAAATACATGTAAATAAAGAATTCTCGTCTTAATAACAAAATATCACTGAAACCAAAAAGGCGTGGTTAAACCCGCAAAAGTCCCCAAAATAATAAAAAAATACCTAATAATAGGTTAGAAAAAAAAATTATAAATATTTCGACGCAATTTGATTATTACACGTTTCGAACGAGTGCCACCAAGCCACATCTTTATACGATTTCGGATTTTTTAAAATGAATTCCTTATCCTGTAGTTTATTACATAGCGTGCACCATCCCGAAAATCCACTTCCAATTATTACCCTTAAAATATATTTTTTCATGGCCTAGAAACCTCTCTACTCACTTCCAGTCCTTCCTCCATTCATGATAACTCAAATATAAATCCTTATCTTTTTCCACTTTTTTAATATGAGCAACGAATTCATCAAAGGTGGCAAAGTCGTCAATAGCAATGTAGGCGGAGTCGGGGACCTGGAAAGTTGTAGTTTGTAGTTTGTAGTCTTTGTAGTCTTACCCCTAAATCCTTATAATATTTCCTTGCCAAGACAATCGGAATCATGACACGATCATTTAGGGCCTTCCAAAACTTCTCGGTCACATAATCCTTACAATTCGAATTTTCAATAGACATATAGAATTTGTAGGGTCTGTAATGGGTTACTGTAGGTCGACTACAAACTACACTAACCTCAGTAACTCCAATACACACGGTGACTCTTGGTTATCAACTCCCGCGCATTGGGTGGCTTGTTTTCCGCAGTTACCCCAGATATCGACCTGGAATATTCTTTGTATCTCGGCTCCTGATAGAGCTATCAAAACGGTATCAACTAATGAAATGTAGCTCTTGTTATAGGCAATATTTTGTTAGTTGAAAGTTTTTTGATAGCTTTTATGGCTCCTGTGATATGGGCGTTTGAAGTTGCGCGTCTCCGCAGAGAGTTTCTCTGCGTCTCTTTTTTGCCGCCCAACTTGAAACGCTCATATCTCGTGAACCACAAAAGCTATCAAAAAGCTGTCAACTAACAAAATATAGCTCACATTTAGCGCAACATTTTACTTATTAACCACTTTTTTCTATCTCTCTTCCCAACCGAGATATATCAATTTTCCCAACAGACACAGACAAGTTGCGCGCCCCCAAAGAGACTGCACCGGCAGCTTTCTCTGCGTCACTTTTTAGCCGCGCAACTTTAAACGCTCATATCTCGGGAACCATAAGAGCTATCAAAAAGTTATCAACTAACAAAATATAGCTCACATTAAGCGCAACATGTTACTTGTTGACAACTTTTTTCTATCTCTTTTCCTAACCGAGAT
Source organism: Caenorhabditis wallacei (assembly GCA_963932035.1). Taxonomy (NCBI): domain Eukaryota; kingdom Metazoa; phylum Nematoda; class Chromadorea; order Rhabditida; family Rhabditidae; genus Caenorhabditis; species Caenorhabditis wallacei. The sequence goes on from OZ009934.1 coordinate 2,350,554, forward strand.
ATTTCAATTTTCCCAACATACACAAAAAAACTAACCTCAAATCCCTTATCAATCATTTTCTTAATCAAATCGAATCTTCTATTTGGTGTGAAACAATTCGATGCTAGCCAAGTTGCACTTTTCGTTTTGCTATCCCAAAGAGCATGAAGATTGATGTCAAGGGGCTTCTTCCGTCTAATCATGTTACCATAAGGGGCCCAGATGTCCGCATCGGTACGGTAGGTCATCGTCCAGTTGATCATGTCTGAAAGGATAAGGCTACAAAAACTACAAAAACTATGATGACTACAATGACTACAAAGCCTACAAAAACTAGAAAGACTACAAACTACAAAAACTACAAAAACCCAAAACTCACGACTCTCCGGCCTAAAATTATCGTTACTTGGGCTCTCGAGCGACCATAACACATATGGGACGCCTGGTTTCCTTTGGGATTTGAACTTTTTGAATTTTTCGTTCTGAAATTGTTCGGAATTATTTTTGGATTCTTAATTTCAAGCTTACGGGTCCCCGATAGTCAGCGTTATGGAATAATACTGCGTCGGCGTTGTCGAATTCCGATTCGTCTTGTGTGATTCGGCAGTAGTTCTGGAAATTGGAGGGGTGGACTATGAAGACTACAAAGACTACAAACTACAAACTACAAACTACAGAGACTACAAACTACAAACTACAAATACTACAAACTATAAAAATCACGAAGACTACAAACTACAAAAAGAACTCTAGCCTTGCTTGCCGAAATCGGGCCGGCGCGGGCCGGAACTCATAACTTTCTTGAAAATCAATATTTTTAGACGATCAAAAAATGAAAATGTAGCTTTTGATAAGCTCTACACAATGAAATAGCTCGCACGTATTTTGGTTCAATATTAACCTAGCTATAATGTCAAAAATAAGCCGAACGGGTCCAAATAGTCCGAAAAGGTTACTTTAAGCTCCATAACTCGGTTCAAGCGGAATCGACAGTATTCGCAGTAAGACCATCATGTAGAGCTTAGCAAGAGCTACAATTTTGTTTTTTAATCGTCGAAAAATGTAAAGTTTGAAGGGATTTGTGCCCCGGCACGTTTTCGGCACACTACCAACCTAAAACTACAAACCTGCACATCCGGACATGTCGCCAAAAACCTTTCCGTTGTGATAGGATGTCCAAAGAACTGAGTAGCCGCATAAATCACCACATTCTTGGTTACCACTGGATTAGCTGCTGATGGTAAGTCGACACCGGAGTCGATTGATGTTGGCCCTGAAAAAATTGTAGTTTCTAGTTTTCTAGCTTATAGTTGCTCATAATAAATTACCTTTACTCCTCGCGGGGACCAATGTATACCATAGAAATAAGGCGGCGGTCACATAAAGACCAAGGGAGACGAAACGACCGAAATAACGCCACGTACAGTAGGAGTTGGGTTGAAGAGGCATCTCGGAAGGCCTGAGTAATTTTGGGGATTTATGAATGTACATTGTTGGTTTTTTCTATTTTTTTTTTTGGCCGGAAATCCGAGAGCACTAAGTTTTCAAGTCTCAAGAGGGTTTAGAGAAGAGAATTAGAGAAGTTGGAGATGTCTCTATGGAGACAAGCATTCCGAAACGGGGAGCCAAAGGGAATATAAGAGAAAGAAGAAGCCTAGTGACTTTTAATGAGAAAATGTGCACTAATGCCCTTTTTGGGGATATTATTTTTTGAGAAAAACTTTGAAAAATAAAAAACTCGATAAAAATCTCATGAAATCCCATTTATTGTCAAGAAAAATCTAAAAATAGATCAAAAAAAAATTTTTTGTGAAAACTTGCAGAATTTTTTTCGCCGGGGTAGACTAGTTTATAATCCTTCAGGTTTGGGAAAATAGGATTTTTTTTTTGGTTTTCGAAGGAAATTTTTTTTTGAAGTAAGTTGCCCGCTTTATAAAAAGGGGTTTTGGGTTCACTAAAAATAAAAGACAACAAACACAAGTTTTAAGACAAATATACGTTTATTAAAAGAATAAACGAATAGAATTACAGAATACAATAAAGAAAATAAAGAAACAGACCAGAAACAGTGCTATCACAGCTGGAACCTCAGTTTAATCACAAAACTAATCTCAGTTTTCCTCACGAAACTCACACCGCCCGAGATTCGAATAAACACCATACGTGGAAGGTCACGGAGTGTCGTTGCGCCCACACGTGAAGCCTTATTAATTAATGGGGATGGGTTAGGGATCCATGCCTTCGGCAACCATGCCTTCGGCTTATTTTTTTGGTGCTTAAATTTAGTACTAAAATTAAAAAAAAGTTATTGAAAATTTTCAGGTTTAAATTGGGACCAATTAGTAAAGGTGCTAAAAATTCGATACTTTCAAAAAAATTAAAAAAAAATTTTCAAAAAAATTAAAAATGTTTCTAAAGCCCGTTGTTCATTTCAGAATGTAAAATTACAGTAAGAATTTAAAATTCAATTTCGAAAAATTTTAATTTTTAGTTCTGAAAATCAGTTCTTACATTTGGCTCAGTAAGAATTTTCTTAAAATTTTGAAAATCCTAAGAAAAATATTTTAGTAGTCTACATTTTGCTAAAGAAATTTTCATGCATGCTTGAGTTTTATACGTCAAAGTACTGAATTTCTTGGTTTTTTTCAAATTTCAACAGAAATAAACAAATACTAACTGGAATAAAAGTCTTAAAACTAAGCGATATTCAAAAAAAAAAGAGGAATTTTCAATTTTTCAAAAAAAAAAAACCCAAAAAAAAAGCAGTTTTCAGTTATGTTTTTCAGTACGATATAAGCTGACAATATGATATAAATCAACTTTTTTTTTGAATATTCAAACAAAATCCATTTCTAACATAGCTATTTTAAAATCACTCTCTTAACAACACATTCATTTTCACAAAAAAAATTTCCACAAAATTTAAAAAAAAATTGGTTATTCACAGGCTACTCTCTTCTCTTCCATTTCGACTCGTATGTGTTATCTGATTCAATGATTCTGTGTCTCTATGTCAATATATATTTTCATACTGAACAAACCATTGGAAAAAAGGAAGGGAATTGGTTGATAAGATAGTGACGAGGAGAGGGTGGGGTTCAGCATGATTTTGTGAGTGCATTTAGGGAATTGAATTTTTGGACTCGGTTAGTAGGAAATTAGGTGAAAGATCGGTAATTTTAAACTAACTTTTTGTACTCCTCTCGGACAACTAGTCTCGAGAAATTGTCCAAAAGGAGTACACATAATGTGGTAACAAGGATGTAAATAAAAATATAAATGGTGTTATGATTGTTCATGTCGGGGTATATGTAAATTTGAATTCAAAACAATTGAAAAAAAACAAAAAAAACATGATCAGGAAAGGGATAGATCATAGACATCCCGTGTACTCCTCTCGGACAATTTTTTGAGAAACATTTTTATTTTTACAGGTAACCGCCTAAGTTAATGAAGTAATTATTGTCCGAGAGGAGTACACAGCATTACAAACTAGGCTACTGATAAAAGTATCTATAAACAGTTGTAAAAAATTTATGTAAAAAATGAGCCAAATTTTAAAAAAAAATTTATACAAATTAGATAACTTTATCGAAAAATAGAGCAAAAAAGATATTTATAAATGTGAGCAAAAACTAGCTTTCTCAAAAAAAAAAATTATGCAAAAAAATTCTAGACTATCAAAACAGAGATGCTGATGCCTGTTAGATATTTTAAACTTTGCTATGGTCGATTTTTTTTTTTCAAATCATGAAGAACTTTTTTTTCAAAGAAATTTTCGAGAGTTAAATGACTTTAACTACCCTATTTTTACTAAAACTATTAGAAAATTTACCTTGAAAATAGCTAAGAACACTAGTCCACTCAAAAAACTAATTACACCTGTCCCCATTTCTCATTTTTTCATAATTGGATGAGATAATCCCTTGGAATTCGACTATTCAACAGACGGAAAAAAGATACAAATGACGTTGAATCGAAATCGAGAGAGGGGATACAAAACAGATGGATACACATTTACTATGACAAATATATATTTGGAGGGAGGAGGGATAGAGAAAGAGGAAAGCTACTGTATAGAGAGAGAGAGAAAAAAGAGGAGAGATTTTCATTGTTATATTGAACTATTGAAAATGGAAATTCAAAATTTGAAAAAAAGGATAATACAATACCGTTCAAAAGTTTATAGAAAAAAGTGTTTTTCAGTTGATTTTCGGCCTTTTTGGCCATTTTCAGGCAGCTGGAGCTCGGATCTCAAGTTTCTGATCAATCTGAAAATTTTTGGGGGTATAAAACAAACCTAAATTAACAACTTTACATTCACAGAATTTTTTGAAAATGACTAATTTTTCAGATATGCGGCGTTTTCTGAAACACACCTCTTTTTGACCCGTTTTTGGCCGTTTTTGCACTGAAAAAGTGAAAAAACAGGTGTGTCTCAGAAAACGCCGCATAGCTGAAAAACTAGACATTTTCAAAAAATTATGTGAATGCAAAGTTGTTAATTTAGGTTTGTTTTATACCCCCAAAAATTTTCAGAGTGATCGGAACCATGATATCCGAGCTCCAGACCCCTGAAAATGGTCAAAATGGCCGAAAATCAACTGAAAAACGCTTTTTTCTAAAAACTTTTGAATGGTACTGTAGCTAAAAAAAAACTGCTTAGCAGGATCTTAAAAACATAAATGTCAAAAAAAAAACGAAAAAACGTGAACAAAATATCTAGACCAAAAAATCCACGATGATAATTTAAAAAAAAAACAAAAATTGCCACGACCAGAAAGTTTTTCAAAATCACTTATCATAATGAAGAAACAAACAATCCTTAACATATCCAAATTAATCTGTGTCATTGTCGCAGTTTGTTCGATTATTAAAACTTATCATTTATACTGGAAGCAGGACCCGAAATTGATAAGATGTGAGTTTGACTGAGTATCAAATGTTAAAACATTGAAAATTTAACCTTTCGGTGCAGTAGAGCTCAATTGCATACTTCGATTTACAGATCAAGATAGATATGCAAGAAAATCTTCAGAAAAAATAATCATTTTTGCTGCTACAAAATTTTTCGATTCTCCAATTGATAACTCATATTTTGATACGTGTTCAAAAGAAATTCAAGTGAGTTCTTATTTTTAAAAAAATTATATTTGGAGCGCATTTGCATTATTCCAGAATACCTGTTCATTCACATCAGAAGACCATCTATTTAATTTATCTCATGCAGTTCTATTTCATTCTAAAGATATCAATGAAACGGTTAGTGGAAAAGGGGGCGGAGCCCAGTAATTCAAGATTTTCTAGGGAATCAAAAACTTCCCATTCAAACGACGCTCCGAAATTCCGTATATAATGTGGGCTCTCGAGAATCCATATTTTGCGGAATTAAACGAATACAAAGATTTCTTTAATTGGACAATGTCTTATAAAAAGGATTCGGATGTGTTTATGCCTTATGGAGCATTGATAAAGAATACTGTAACAGTTCCAATAAATTATACAGAGATATGGGAGACGAAGAAAAAAGAAGTGCTTTGGTTGGTTTCCAATAATATACATGTCAAAAATCGAAGGAAAGAAGTGGTGGATAAAATGAAGGAACTGGGAATGAAGGTTGATTTATTTGGAAGTGTTTATCATAATGAGCCAAGTGATTGCAAGAGATTTAAAAGTGACAAGAGTTGTGAAGTGAAATTTCATAGGTAAGGGGCACATGTGCCGCCTAGAAATGAAAAGCTAACCTTTTTTCAGTCCTTATAAATTTACAATCGCTTTCGAGAACACCAATTGCAAGGATTATGTGACAGAGAAGTTTTGGAAGAAAGCAGGACAATACAAAACGGTTCCGATAGTCATGGAAAGAAAGGTTTATCGAGATTTAGGGGTAAAAATTTTTTTTTTATTTCAAAAATAATAAATAATATTCAGATTCCTGATTCTCTGTATATTGCTATTGATGATTTTCCAAGCTTAAAAGAATTCGTTGATTATCTCAATAAAGTGTCAGCGAATGAAACGGAGTATATGAAGTTTCACAAGTGGAGAGAAGAGTATAGGTAAGCTTTTGATTACTGTAACTCGAGAATGAGGAGAGATAGCAAGAAAGTGTCAACTAATGAAATATGGTTCTTGATAAACTGAATATTTTGTTAGTTGACAACTTTTTGATAGCTCTGATGGGAAGTGAGATAAGAGCGTTTGAAGTTGCGCATCTCTGAAAAGCAAAGAGAGAGCGCAGACAGTTAGACTCTATCGCCTTCTCTGCGTTTTTTTTAATACGCAACTTCAAAAATTGACAATTCAGAACAAAAAATTAATAAAGTTACATTGTTTCAGAATGAGTTTGTTAGACGATGGATATTGTCAACTATGCCAGAAACTGATTGATTTTCGAGGTGGATCAAAATCCTATAAAAATCTTAAATCGTGGCACAACACTTCGGATTGTGATAACTCGTTTTCAAAGAGATATTTGTAAATTCATTTTTTAAAGAACTTTTTTTAGTCGTTAAAATGAATTTTTTTTTTTGGAAGTTGATATCTGACATTTTTGGTTAATCAAAGCTTAGGTATGTTCTATAGTTTTAGGCGCTAACTGGGCGTGCTAAGCGTTGAAGCTGAAAGTGTACTTTATCATTTGATCTATCTTTTATGTTTGCGTAAAGTATGCAGCAAACACGCTCCACTGAACCCAAATTGTTTAGTAGTAACCTTTTTTAAACTGTATTCGATTTTAAACTGAACAAGTTTATTACAACAAAAAAAATCATAAATACCTATCGGCAAAGGAATTATCACAATGTGAACTATTATGCCATGCGGATAAACTTGGATAAAACTTCGATCCTCCTCGAAAATCGATCAGCTTCTGACATAAATTACAAAACCCGTAGTTGTCTTCACTGTCGCCTATTATTCTGGAATTTAGATGTTTTTAAAAAGAGATATCTCGATGGATAGTGGAGATAGCAAAAAGTTGTCAACTAATGAAATGTGGGAAATGTGAAGGTGTGTAATTTGTTAGTTGACAGTTTTTTGGTAGGGGCAACGGGAAGCGAGATGTGAGCGTTTGAAGTTGCGCACCTGTCTGCACTCTCTCTTCACTTTTCAGAGGTACGCAACTTCAAACGCTCATATCTCGCTTCCCATCAGAGCTATCAAAAAGCTGTCAACTAACAAAATATTTGGCTTATCAAGAGCTATATTTCATTAGTTAAAACTTTTTTTATAGCTCTAATGGCAACTGAGTTACAAGCGTTTGAAAGTGCGCGCTTCCAGGAAGACGGAGCGGAAGTGCTTTCTCTGCGTCTCTCATTTTCGGTGTGCAACTTTAAACGCTCATATCTCGCTTCTCGTCAAACCAATCAAAAAGTTGTCAACTAACAAAATATTCAGTTTATCAAGAACCATATTTCATTAGTTGACACTTTCTTGCTATCTCTCCTCATTCTCGAGTTACAGTAATCAAAAGCTTACCTATACTCTTCTCTCCACTTGTGAAACTTCATATACTCCGTTTCATTCGCTGACACTTTATTGAGATAATCAACGAACTTTTTAAGATTTGGAAAATCATCAATAGCAATGTACAAGGAATCAGGGATCTGAATATTTCTTTTTTGTTTTGAAATTTAAAAACATTTTTACCCCTAAATCTCGATAAATCTTTCTTTCCATGACTATCGGAACCGTTTTGTATTGTCCTGCTTTCTTCCAAAACTTCTCTGTCACATAATCCTTGCAATTGGTGTTCTCGAAAGCGATTGTAAATTTATAAGGACTGAAAAAAGGTTAGCTTTTCATTTCTAGGCGGCACATGTGCCCCTTACCTATGAAATTTCACTTCACAACTCTTGTCACTTTTAAATCTCTTGCAATCACTTGGCTCATTATGATAAACACTTCCAAATAAATCAACCTTCATTCCCAGTTCCTTCATTTTATCCACCACTTCTTTCCTTCGATTTTTGACATGTATATTATTGGAAACCAACCAAAGCACTTCTTTTTTCTTCGTCTCCCATATCTCTGTATAATTTATTGGAACTGTTACAGTATTCTTTATCAATGCTCCATAAGGCATAAACACATCCGAATCCTTTTTATAAGACATTGTCCAATTAAAAAAATCTTTGTATTCGTTTAATTCCGCAAAATATGGATTCTCGAGTGCCCACATTATATACGGAATTTCGGAGCGTCGTTTGAATGAGAAGTTTTTGATTCCCTGGAAAATCTTGAATTTAAGCTCTTGACTCCGCCCCTTTTCCACTAACCGTTTCATTGATATCTTTGCAATGAAATAAGACTGCGTGAGATAAATTAAATAGATGGTCTTCTGATGTGAATAAACAAGTGTTCTGGAATATTGCAAATGAGCTCCAATGAGAATTTATTGTAGGACTCACTCGAATTTCCTTGGAGCATTTGGAGAAAGAAGATGATTGAATTGGTTCCCCAAAAAATGGAGTAGCGGCGAAGATAACAATTTTACCGCGTGGAACTGAAAAAATATATTTCTATCTAAGATTAGCGTTTGAGTGGTAGGCTTATGGTACCTGTAGAGATCAAGTTAGTCAACTCACTTGCTAATATTCTCACATATTCCTTCTGAACTGAAAAATATGTAATAGTCACGAAACATATCATTCCGATGAAACATATCCAGTAAAAAGAATCTCGAATTGTGGTATGTTTCATTTTTTAAAGAATTTTAAAGGGAGGTTAAACTAAACGAGACATTGAATATGCACTAAAAAAAAGAGGGGAGACGTAGTTTCGGAGCGCAGATCACTATGGAAGCAATTTTTTCTAAAAGAAGAGGACACTTTTTGCAACTAGCATAAAAGGCAACTCTTTGGATGTCTCTAAAAGTGAGTCAATGATTGTGCGAAAAGACAGAGACCAACTTTGAATGGTTATATCTCGGTTCCCAGAGAAGATAGAAAAAAGTTGTCAACTAACAAAATATTAACCTTTCTGTGAGCTTTATTTTACTAGTTGGCCACTTTTTGATAGCTCTTATAGTTCTCGAGATATAGCGGTTTAAAGTTGCGCGGCGGGAAAAAACAGAAGACCCTTTTTAGGCGGGTGCGCAATTTCAAACGCTTATATCTCGGTTCCGAGAAGAGCTATGAAAAAACTGTCAACTAACGAAATGTAGATCTTAACATAGTCAACATTTCTTTAGTTGACAGCTTTGTGATATCTCTCACAGGAACCGAGTTATGGGCGCTAGAAGTTAAGCAATGTCTAGTGAAGAGAGCGCAGGCAGACTGACACTCTAGCTTTCTCTGCGTCTCTGCGTCTCTCGGTTTCTCATAGACACTACCCTTGGGATTCTTGGAATTTTAAATTTCCCTCTTATTCCACGTGACCTTCCCCTAAAAATCCCGAATCCTATAAATTTCCACGTTTCCCTTTCCCTCCCCCCTTCCTTCCTCCCTCTCCTCCCCCGGCATTTTCGATTAATTATTTTACATTTTTGCCACAAAAAATCCCATCTTTTTTCTTGTTCGGTCAATTGAAAAAAAGAAGGAGAAAAGAGTTTGGGCAGAATTGCACTTCAAAATGGGTATAACTCGAGAGACAGGAACCGTATCGAAGAACTTATCCGAGCCACGGAAGAAGACCTTCAAGAATCAGCCCAATGCGCGTACGCCCGGCGGATTTTTCTCGTCGAGAACGAAGAGACCAACGGTGAGGGGGGCCAGGGGACAGGTATTGTTTTTTTGGAATAGGTTAGGGGAGTAGGATATTGAGACTGAGCTATTTAGGGGTCACGAACCAATGGCTTAAGGGTACTCTGATTTTTCGGGACCATCCAGGTACGGTAATAGGAACCAATTGGGACCGCCCGTGTTCCTTAGCTTAAGATTAGGGCTTGGAGGCTATGCCTAAGGCTCTGAACTGATTTTTAAGACAACCCGACTAGATCCGGTGATAGATACTGATTGGACCCGCGGCTTAAGCTTAGGGAATGGGAGTCTAAGTCTAAGTTATCTGTCCACATGTACTCAAGCCTTATCATAATTTCCGAAACATTTTGAGACCCCATCCGCCGAGGCTTAGCCCCCTTTTTAGTGGCACCGCCCATCGTGGCCGACTTAACTAAACTGCAAGAACAAAAATAAAATTCAGAGCACTGCCGGCGAACAAAAATCCTCAAAATCGAAATCCAAAATGAATATAACCGACAAAAAGTCGGTGCTCAGCGCAAAAGGAGGAAACAAGAAGCCGAAAGACGGAACGGCACGTCGAAAGACAAAAGTCCCACCGGTGCATCGTTTCGGAGTTGGTCATGTTGTCGACGGTGTTAATCAGTATAATGTCAAAGAGCATGTTGGGAAATCGGCGAAAAATCCGTTGGATGTGGATGTTTATGTTGTTAATGATTCGGAGTCGATGGAGGAGTATCGGATGAAAATTGCCAGATTGGATACGCAGATTTTGAAGGTAATGAATTTTTTGGAACAAGGTTTAAAAGCTCATAACTCAGTTCGCATTAAAGCTAGCAAAAAAGTGTCAACTAATGAAATCTAGCTAATGATAAGGGCTACATTTCATTAGTTGAAAGTTTTTTGATATCTTTTAAACTAAATGAGATGCAAGCGTTTGAAGTTGCGCGCCCATCAAGAAGCGGTGAAGAGAGAGTGCTCTAGCCGCCGCCCTTTCTCTGCGTCTCTCTTCAGCGACGCGCTACTTTAAAGGCCTATATCTCGGTTCCCGTAAGAAATAGCAAAAAATTGTCAACTAATGAAATGTAGCCCTTATTAAGAGCAACATTTCATTAGTTAACACTTTTTTGATAGCTCTAACGGGAACTGAGTTATAATCTCTAAAACGTAGAACCTCAGTTGTTACATTGCGGGGGGCGGTTAGGCTTACAAAACACCACATACCATATTCAGGTTGAAGCAGCACTCCTCCGAAAACTGGAAAAAACGCCCGATGCGAAATGTTTCGTGTCAATGACGGAATACGGTACCATTCCCAAAGACAAAGTCGAATTTCTCATCGTCTCCCCCTACGGTGCCACTCTCCACGAGCTTATGAAAAAAGTGGCCAATGGACAATTTACTATCGACTGCGCGTTTAATGTCGGACACCAAATGTTAAAAGCTATCAAAAGTCTCCATTCCCTCGGATACGTTCACCGAAATATTCGTCCTGCCGCATTCAACATTGGTCTTTCAGTCGACGAGTCGCAAGTTATGCTTCAAGATTTCCGAGCTGTCAGAAAGTTTGAGAAGGATAAAAAACACTTGGCAGCGAGACCGTCTGTTAAGCCATATGGAACTGGGAGATTCTCGTCGAGAGCTTGCCAGAATTCAAAGGATCAAGGAAGGAAAGATGATTTGGAGTGTTGGTTGTACACGATGTTTTATTTGATGGATAACGCATCGTTGAGTTGGAAGAAGGAGGCAAATACAGCCGTGGTGGTGGGACAGAAGGAGGCGTTTATGGCTGGGGGTGAGGAAGTTTGGGACGAGGGGGGCTTAGGACCTTTAATAGTAGGTTAGGGACCAACCCTGGTTACCGTAATTGTAAGAACCCTGACTTAGCTCCGGATAGAGGCTTAGGGCCTTGGTAAACCTTTTGGGACCATTAGCTGAATGGCTTAGTACCCAGACCACTATACCCACTTTTTCCAGACGGCAAAAACCAATTCAACCGCGCTCCTGGCGACCTCAAAGCCCTGGTCCACGCCGTCGCCAAACTCGAATTCGAAAGCGCTCCGGACTACGATCTCTTCAAAAACGGCCTCGAAACAATTCAGCTCGCTCTCAAACTTAACCCCCGGGCTTGTGACTGGTCGGGAACACCGGGAAACGAGAACATTGGTGGAGACACGGATCGCAGTTTCGATTGTAAGGTGACTGGAGAACGCGAAGCGTTGGTTAGAGATGGACAGAAGGCGAAGAAGCCGAATCGAAAGAAGTTGTCGTCGGGTGATGTGATTTTGGGAGTTGGGGCGACTGCTGGGTATATATTTTCAGCTAAAAATTCGAAATAGCTTATCAAATATTTCCAGATGGAAAGTGATCAACCTTCTCGGTTCTGGTGGCTTTGGTGATGTCTACAAGGTGCATCGCGAGAATCAACCCGACACGAAATGCTATGCTTTGAAAACGGAGTCAGAGGAAGGAGAGAAACGATATTTACGTTTGAAAATTGAGGTGACGGTGATGATGAAGACGGCGGATAAGAAGAAGGCGAATCTGTTCAAGAATTTTATCGAGTTTGTTGATCGTGGAAAGTGTGAGGAGTTGAAGTGTAAGGTAAGCATTGCTTAGAAGGGTTATAACTCGGTTTCTAGCAGAGCTATAGGAAAATGGCTAACTAACAAAATATAGCCTTTGTTATGAGCTATATTTCATTAGTTGAAAAGTTTTTGGTAGCTTTTATGGTTCTCGAGATATAAGCGTTTGAAGTTGCACGATGAAAAATAGAGACGGTTTGCCTGCGCGCTCTCACACCTCTTCTATAAGGGGTACGCAACTTCAAATGTCCATAACTCACTTCCCTTCAACTCTACTAAAAAGTCATCAACTAACAAAATATAGCCCTTGTTATTAGCTATATTTCATTAGTTGAAAAGTTTTTTGTAGCTTTTGTGTTTCTCGAGATATAAGCGTTTGGAGTTGTGCAACGAATAAGAGAGAGGAGCCCGCTCTTCCAAGGGGTGCGCAACTTCAAACGCTTGTATCTCGCTTCCCGTTGACTCTATCAAAAAGTCATCAACTAACAAAATATTTGACTTAAGAAGAGCTATATTTCATTAGTTGACGACTTTTTGATACCTCCCCTCTGAGCTGAGTTATACCGGCTTTAAAAAAAAACTCAATTTTTTCCAGTTCGTAGTCATGGGGCTCGTCGGCCCCTCGCTCGAGGACATCCGTCGCAAATACATCCTTTGCTCCTTCTCCAAACACACCAATTTCAACGTCGCTATTCAAACAGTCACAGCAATCCGTGATCTTCATTCCATTGGCTACCTCCATCGTGACATTAAACCGGCTAACTATGCAGTGGGAACTGGGGATACTGAATCGACGGTCTACATGTTGGATTTTGGAATTGCTAAACTGTATATCAACGAGAACGGGGATCATAAAGTGAAAAGAAAGAAGGTGAAGTTCCTGGGAACTCTTAGATACGCATGCCGTGCTTGTATGCTCCAATTGGAGCAAGGAAGGAAAGACGACTTGGAGACGTGGATCTATATGATTTTTGATTTGATGGATGAGTCGAACGGGATGCCGTGGAGAAGAATGTCGGATGCCAAGGAGATTTTGAAGTCGAAAAAGGAGTTTTTCACTGAATGTGAGTCACATTACAAAGTTTTAGGCGTCATAACTCCGTTCCCATTAGAGTTATCAAAAATTGTCAACTAATGAAATGTAGCTCTTATTAAGGTCTACTTTTTGTTAGTTGACACTTTTTTAATAGCTCTGGTGGGAACCGAGTTACAAGCGTTTGAAAGTGCGTGTTTCCAGAGAGGCGCCGACTGCGGCGTTTTCTCTGCGTCTCCCATTTTCGGTGTGCAACTTCAACCGCTCTTATCTCGAGAACCGTAAGAGCTATCAAAAAAGTGTTAACTAATGAAATGTAGCCCTCATTAAAAGCAATATTTCATTAGTTGAAGCTTTTCTGATAGCTCTAATGGGAACCGAGTTACAAGCGTTTGAAAGTGCGCGCTTCTAGAGAGGGACGAAGGGGAGAACTCTGCGACTCCGTTTCCTGGTGCGCAACTTTAAACTCTCATATCTCGAGAACAGTAAGAGCTATCAAAAAACTTTCAACTAATGAAATGTAGCCCTTATTAAGCGCATTATCTCATTAGTTGACAACTTTTTTCTACCTATCCCCTAAACTGAGTTATGATCCCTAGAACTTGGACCTTGCTCCCATAACTAGTTCTCTACCTCTAAGCCACCATCTTTTTCAGTCGACCAGTTATACGTGAACAGGATTCTGAAACGCTTCCGTGACCTTGTCCTCTACATTGACAAAATGCAATACGAAACCACGCCGGACTATGACTACATTCTAAACTTTCTCAAAACGACAGCCAGCGATGTCAACGCAAAAGTCACCAAAAAAGTGGATTGGCTCGGAAAACTGAATAAGAAGGAGTTTGAAAGTGAATCGGAAAAGTCGGATAAGAAGGGAAGTGGTGATGATGATGAATGAAAATGAAATAGTAGCCCCGACGAAAATAATGATAATCATATAATAATTTATTGTGTGTATGAAAGAAGAAGAAGGTGCAAAAGATTTTTAATTTTTTGCGAAATAAAGTATTGTAAATGGGTTTTTTTTTGGAATTTGGAAGAAAATTCTGGAAGTTTTTAGTCCTATGGCCAAGCTTTGACTAGGGATCTTACCTTCACTTGCTTAGGTACCAAGGAGGGATTACTGTAACTGCTTAGTCCGAATTTGAAGTTGAGCATATGCTAACGTAATTCAATCCTATCAAATTTCCTTATAACTTTCTGTTTATGTTTATTTCGACCTTATAATGAATTGTATGTTTAAATGTTTATGTTTATGCTAATATAGGTGCGCTCTTACCCCCCTTTCTCTCTAACTTTTATATATTTGACAACCCTTTTTTTATTAGTCGGCACTTTTTTCTGATGTATTGTTAATTTTCACTGCACCTTTCTTTTTTATCTACTTTCCCATATTTTATGTTTTTATATGGCTTTCTTATCTAACCGCCGGAATGAACATTTTGATTGTCGAAACTTAGCTATTTACTAAAACTACTGTATCTCGGTTTACAATAGAGATAGCAAAAAAGTGTCAACTAACAAAATATTGTTCCTAATAAGGGCTATATTTTGTTAGTTGACAATTTTTTGATAGCGCTACTGGTAACCGAGATATAAGCGTTTGAAGTTGCGCACCCCCAAAGGGTGAGAGCATTTCTCTTTTCCGGCGCGCAACTTCGAACGCTCATATCTTGAGAACCATAAGAGTTATCAGAAAGTGGTCAACTAATGAAATATAGACCATGAAAAACTGAATATTTTGTTAGTTGACAACTTTCCTCTATCGCTTCTCTAAACTGAGTTATAGCAATTTGAAAAACGTTGCCGAATCCACGAATCTATTTTTTCTTTTTTTTTGTTTATTAATGCTACCGTATCTCAGACCTCGATAAAGATAGCAAAAAGGTGTCAATTGATAAAATCTAGATCTTAACAAGTTACAGATTTCATTAGTTGACAACTTTTTCCTATCTGTCCTCTGAACTGAATTATGACCTTTTGAACTTTGATCCCTCATCCAGTGTGACACTATCTTAATTAAAATCTTCACCATATGGTTATTCTACAAAAAATCTAATCCCATATCATCCAACACAATCTCTCAAATAACTCAAAACCGATAAAAACCGCGATTGTAAATTAGCATGTCAACAGCTGTCCAGTTTTGCATATTTTACGAGGGTGGGTTGGATTAAAAATTTGAAAGCGAAAGCGAAAGGCTAATTAAAATTCGTATCCATGCCTTAATCCTCAATTACTGGATTTGGAATGCTACCTGGTTAAGCTCCCCTTCTTGATACCTTTGAAGATTGCGCTTTTTTGTTTTTAGGGACCTAACGAATAGGCTCCGCCCCTTTTTGCTGCCTTTGAAGATTACGCGGTCCTTTGTCTTTACCTTTCCGGAAGGATCCATAGGCTCCGCCCCTTTTTAAGGGTATATAAGATTTCCTATTCTCTTTGTTTCCTTTGTTTAATTTACTCATTAGGTGGGCGTGGCCTAAAGGGGCGTGGCCTATCCAGAATATTCCGTTCAACGCACCTCCATTAGACATGTTGCCTTCGTCCACATGCACTCCTCACCCCTTTCTTGGCACACAGCCAACTCCCCCTCCTCCATTCTCTCCCCCCCCCCTCGCCGTCCTCGTTTTCTCTGTTCACTCGCCGAGGCACGAACCGAGTAAGAGACGCGTTTCGAATACAGCCGCAACGCGCCCGCGACGCAGGTGTTTTTGGTGTTGTGTGTGTATGTAGGACATCAGTTCTCTCTCATTCTCTTTCTCTCCCTTCACGCAGTTTGTTGTTGTTGTTTGTGTTGTTTTTTTGTCTTTTTTGAACGTCTTATCCTTATTTTAGTTTAAATTTTAACCAAAAAAAAGTTTCATTTCAGAAAAGAGAATGTCCGGAGAAGTTGGCTCCAACGAGGCTTTGGCCAATGCTGAGGTTGAGGTAAGTAACATTTTTTTTGTTGATTATTGGTTCATCTAAAATAAGATAAATTTGCAGAGAGAGGCGAGTCTAGCCGCCGCCGATGTGCCAGCTGCTGCCGCTCCGGAGGCCACTGCTGAAGGTTAGTGTTTTTAAAGAATTTTTTTTGAAGAAAAAAAATTGTAGTTTGTAGTCAGGACCTTATTTTAAGAGCCAAAAATCGATGAAAATAGGAAAATATAACTAGCTAAGGATCTTAAGCAAGCTAAGCCTAGACTAGGTTCTACCTAACCTAAGAGGCCAAGTCAAGGCTATGGCCCATGTACCCTAAACCCTTGCTTAAACCAATCTCAATTTCTAACTTTTCAGCCGCCTCGGAAAGCGACGGATCCGACTCGGAGGGCTCGCCAAAGCCAAAGGCTAGCCGTGGACGTGGCCGCCCGGCCAACCCGAACAAGGCCAAGGCCGCAACATCGGACGGCACCGGAAAGCGAGGACGCCCAAAGGGAAAGTCAACCGGCGCGCCAAAGCCAGTCAAGGAGGTGCGTGAGCCGGAACGCAAGTCGGCTCGTACTGCCAACAAGGTCACCGCTCGTTACACCGACGAGTCTCGCTCGCCATCACCGGCCGCCAAGAAGGCCAAGAAGGCGCCAGTCGCCGCTTCAGCTCCGGCCAATGGAGAAGCCAAGAAGGGACGTGGACGCCCGAAGAAGAATTAGGGAGACGATATGGTCCCAGCCCTTTGCTGCATTCCTTCTCATGATTAATGATACTCTTTCCCCCTCTTTTCGTCCCATTCATCCCTCCAAAAAAACACAAATTCTTTTGATTAAACCTCACTATTTTCTTGTAAAGTAATTGAAATTTGAGAAATAAATACTGTATCATCGAAACCTCTGTTTTGTTTTGTTTGGGTTACTGTAGCTAGGGGGTGGGGGAGCTACCAAGATACACGGGTAGTACGGTAAAGGAGTACTATGTTAGGGACACCTAGGACTGGGGTTAGTTAACCAGTAATACGGTATCTATACTAGTACGGTAGTTCTAATGAAGGAGCTAGTCTGCTAGACGGTTATGGCGTGGTGCCGTTCTAAGCTAAAGAGGTACTGTAGCACTAAGTTTTTATCAGTCGGATTACGGTAGATTGATCCTATAAACGTATGAAGGCTTATAGGATACTGTAGCACTATCAGACTAGACATAAGATACGTTCAGGCAGACTACCGTAGTAGGTGTCGGTTTATTTTTTTTTAAATCAATGCTATCAAAATAACACTGCTCGTTGACCTCTATTTCCTCATCTTAACAATTTCAAAACGCCATGGGTGTGCCCTTCTAGAATTTTTCATAATCAGTTCCCCCCTTCCACCCCTCAAGAGCACATATAAACAATTTTAAACTGATTATACTTATTCGAAATGCGATTCTTCTTCATTCTTTTATCAATTGTGGCTTCTAGTGTCAGTGACACTCTCATCTGCACTAATGGTTTCTCATTGGTCAATAGTGCCAAGTGCTTGAGGCTTTATGCGACTCCAGTTAAACATAGGTATGCAGAAGCTAGTTGTGGAAGCTATGGAGGGACATTGGTCACTATTCGAAATGCAATTGTGAGTTAAACATGCACTTCTATTAAAGGTATAAGAGTTTAGGATAACCGCGCAGTCTCCACATTCGTCGGCAATACGGGATTCAGTTTTTGGATTGGTGTCTACTGTGTAACCAATGATCCAACATCATGCTACTTCGATGATGACCTGGGAACAGCTAGCGCTTATAACAACTTCGCCAGAGGCTTCCCCAACGCCGATTTGGGTGGTTGTGTATACTCAGCCGCTTCGGGAGCACTTGCCGGACAATGGATAAGCTCCGAGTGTGAAGATGTTGAAATGGCGTATGTTTGTGAGATTCCGCCGACGAGGGCAGGTAAGTATGATCATTTTTGTCACGTATTGTGCTCAGTGTGACTTGTAGATAAGGTCAGGGAAGCATACTAAGAATTATTAATGTCAAAAATTTCAAGCTAGAGTCAACTTCTGTACTAGAGCCTAGACAAAAGCGATTAAAGTTGCGCACCAAAATTGAGACGCAGAGAAAGCTAACCGTCTGCGTTCTCTTCCCAGCATTTCAAGGAGCTTGCGACTTCAAACGCTTATATCTCGCTAACTATAAGAGCTATCAGAAAAGCGTCAACTAATGAAATCTAGCTAATGATAAGGGCTACATTTTTTTAGTTGACAATTTTTTCAGAACTCTAACGGGAACCGAGTTACATGCGTTTTAAAATGCGCGCTTTCAGAGACACGGAGGGGAAGGCGCTTTCTCTGCGTCTCCATTTCCTGGTGCGCAACTTCAAACACTCATATCTCGAGAACCGTAAGCGTTATCAAAAAAGTGTCAACTAATGAAATGTAGCTCTTATTACGAGCAATATTTCATTAGTTGACAACTTTTTGATAGCTCTCACGGGAACCCAGATATAACCAAAATTATATTGGAACAATTTCAGACACCTGCGCCCACAACTACAACGGCTATTGCTACCTTTTCTCACACGAGAACGCCACCTCCCCAACCCTCCCATTCACCTCCGCTCAAGATGCTTGCCGTCAAAACTGCGCCGAACTAGTCTCAATTCATTCTCGTCGCGAGAACACCTACATCCAAAACCTCTACGCCACTGCCAATGTCACCAACTATTTCCTGCTCGGCGCTCTGACAACAGCTCCCTTAACCCCCTATTGGATTGACCAGACTCGATGGGATTTTGGTCATGTTAGTCCGCGAAGTGGCTCCTCTGGAAGCTGCTTCCAAATGTCAACTGGAGTCGATGGAACTTGGTATCAAGTGGATTGCAAAGCTAGCCAATACTTCTTGTGTAAGCGTCCAACGGGCACAGTTTGCAACTCGACTCCGCCCCCTCCAGTTATAGTGACACCTGCACCAACTAACCCGGCGGGCTGTAACTCTACTTTGCTCTTTGAATCCGGTTCTATTAGCTCACCCAGTTATCCTAGCTCTATGCCACCTCATTATTGCGTCTACAAGCTATCAACTCTCGGAGCCTATCGAATCGGACTCTACTTCACTGAATTCAACGCCTATAATTCCTATACAAGTGTGAGAGTCTATGATTCAAATGGAAGTTCCCTGGCGACACTGACGTCTTCTTACAGTCCACCACCAACTTATTACAGTACTTCTAATACCATGACTATCATTTCGTATGTCAACTACTTGGCAGGCGGGTATCGTGGATGGGCAGCCAAGTTTATATCCTTCTAATTTCATCTACCTCTAATAAAAGGGCATCGATTTTCTTAAAAAAAAATAAATTCATTTCAAACAAAAAACAATACCCGAATTTCATTCACAAATTTTAATATTCACAGAAAATTTAAATTCCCTAATTCTCCTCATCCGCCTCATTTAAGCCCATTTTCAAATCAGTGTACCCGGTTGGCAACGCGAATTCGACAATCTTTTTTCCCTCGGAAGCGATAGAGATTTTGATACGGTAGTTACCCTGAAAACATTGGATTTTACGACAATTTGCACAAAATTTAAGTTTACCTTTAGCACATCGAGCAACGAGATTCCTAGGAAACTCGGGGAAGCAGGGATTTCTAAGGTCGCGTTGAATTTGTTCTTGTTCTGAAAATAACTCTTTTATAAGGGCATCATTAAAAAAAAATTACTTCGAGTTCTTGAAGAGTGTGAAGACCCTTTTGTTGAAGGGTTTGACAGATGTCCTCTGGGACGAAGGTGCTCATTTCGAAGCTGCTGAAAATGGGAAGAGGGTTGGAAGAACGGATATAACTTGGTTGCGGTTATATATAGGAAAAAATTGTTAACCAATGAAATGTAGAGGATGTTTTGGGCTATATTTTGTTAGTTGATAGTTTTTTGATAGGGTCAACGGGAAGCGAGATATGAGCGTTTGAAGTTGCTCACCGAAAAGGAGAGAGCGCAGACAGCTATGGTAGTCTTGCCACTGGCTTCCTTTGGGTGTCTAAGCAACTTCAAACGATAATAGCTTGAGAACTTAAAAATCTATCAAAAAAACGTTCTAGTTTGTGAAGAGACGCAGAGAAAGAGAGAGGCGAGAGTGCTCTAACTGGCTGCGCTCTCTATTCCTCTCTCCCCCCTCAAGGTGTGCCTAACTTCAAACGCCTATAACTTCCTTGCCGTTAGAGCTAACAAAAAGTTGTCAACTAATAAAATATTGTTCATAATAAGGGCTACATTTTATCAGTTGACAGTTTTCTGATAGCTTTCACGGTTCTCGAGATATGAGCGTTGGAAGTTGCGCACCAAAAAAGTGAGACACAAACGCCCCTATCGGCGCCCTCTCTTCGGCGGCGCCCATTTTCAAACGCTCATATCTCGCTTCTCGTTTAACCTAGCATAAAATTGTCAACTAACAAAATATTCAGTTTATCAAGAGCTATATTTCATTATCTGAACATTTTTTGCTATCTCTCACAGAAACCGAGATATAACACCTCAAAAACTTACCACAACGACTCGGGCACAATAAACATATCGGAATGCCCATTCAAACAAATATGATCCCCATCCAACGACACACTCACAGACACAGCGCCATCCTTCACCACATTAAAATCACGCGAAGTGTCCACCTCTCCTCCTTTTATAATAAACCATCCCGGCATCACCACATTCACTTTTCGCTTGTAACACGATGGTTTCATGTCTTTGTCGTACACGTGGATTCGGATTTTGCGGACCTCGACTGGCAGGGTTTCTGGAAAAAATTTAACATTAAAAATTGGATAATTCCTTTGAAAATTACCATTTCCATAGGAATCGATAGTTATCACATTATGCACTCCATCTCGACATTTCGATGCATTTACTGATAGAAGAATAGTGGATAAAAGAACGGTGATCACTAACCGCATCTAAAAAAAAATGGAACGATTATATTTATAATTTTTGAAATTTCAAAAAAAAAGGGTCAATGATCCAGAAAAATGATGAAAAAAGAGAGAAAAAAACAGGTTTTTCTATTGAAACATTGGCAATTTGATAGGAGGGATCTAGGCTACAAGAATCGAAAATTAGGCGAAAAGAATAAGATTTGTAGATCAATGAGACGAAAAATGGGCCTAGAAAGTTCAATTTTTGGTTCGAAAACCCGGAATACAATTTTTGAGAGGGATAATGGAATGTGTTATGTAAATTGGGGTCGTTGTGTGGAAATTTTTTTTTTCGATTTTTGAAGTGTTTTTTTTTTTGGAAAGAGGAATACGGCAAAGTGCCGATTGAGTGCCGTGAAAAAACTTGAAAATTGGATTTTTTTCAGATTTTTTGAAAATTCAAGATTTTTCAATTTTCAAAAATTTTACACAGGACTTCGAAATTTTTGAAATCCCACCAAAATTCAGGTAAAATTAAATTGATAATAGAAAAATTACAAAAAAATTTAAAAATCGAGTCTGTAGTTTTGGGCAAGGATTGGGCACGTTGCCCGTTTCAAATGGGAACATTGCCGGTTTACTGGTAGGATAGATATGTCGAAATCAGGCTATGTAGTAATTCACACCTCGAAAAGATTTGTGAAATACTAATCTTGGGCAAGGATTAGGCAACTTGTCGGGTTAAATTTGGCATCTTGCCGATAGAAAAATTCAAAAAACTATTGCAGTAAGTTAGGGCCAGGACTGGGCACCTTGCCGGATAAAACCTACTTTTCTTAACCCGACAAGTCTACATTTTCAAATTCAAAAAAGAAATTTTCTAATCCAAACTGACCATGTACCCTCCTAGAGATTATTCACCAAATACCACAAAACTTGACCAAAAACAAAAACAGGTACGTAGATACAGAGATGTCAGAAGTTAGTATAGGTAGTTGACGTCAAAAAAAAGTTTTTTTTGAAACAAGATTCAATAATCATTTAACAAGATAAACAAAACAGGAGAGAGATTCAATGATGGTGGGGTACTGTACCTAGAAAAAGGAAAATCTAGGAATTAAGAAAATTGGAATTTTCAAATTTTATGGGATAAAGTTAAGTTAAAGCTATTTAAAAAATGACTTTTCAAAAAGTTTTGAAAAAACGGACTACATATATAGTACCAACCGTTCTTATCAACAACTGAACCCAGGGTTCTCAAAAACCACGGGCCGGCCCGGGCCGGCCCGGGCCGGGCCGGGCCGGGTCGGCCCGTGGAGCTGATTTTCCGGCCCGGCCCGGGCCGATGAAATTTCATTCCGGCCCGGGCCGACCCGTGCGGCCCGTGTTCTCAAAAATCGACATTATTTTGAGAGAAATTTTTTTTAAATTCCAATTTTGTCATCGAAAAAAAAAAGATTCTTAATTGTTTTCGAGTGAAATTCGTGAAAATGTCGGAAAAAAGTGATGAAAAAGACAAATTTCAATAGGGGTGTCGGCTTTTATATGAAATTTTGTTTTTTTTTTAAGTCAAATTTCCCATCACGGGCCGGCCCGGGCCAAGACGGGCCGGGCCGGGCCGGGCCGGGCCGGTGAGAATGACTCACTCGGCCCGGCCCGGCCCGTGAGATCCCTGACTCGGCCCGGCCCGGGCCGGCCCGGGCCGGCCCGTGAGAACCCTGACTGAACCCACCTCTTCCCCCACCAAAAAAAACAAAGAACCCTTATCATATCTTCGTAGTCTCTCATTCTAGTCTCGACATACACAAGTTCTTCGTCTTTCCGTCTGCCAAAAACCAATGACCTCACCATTTCATTTTGTATACATTCACACATCTTCACAATTGCCACAATTGAAATTTGGGGGAAGAAAACGAGAGAGATAGTGATATCATTATTTGTTAAGAAAAACTAGTTTTCGGGTTTTCTTTTCAAATTGCCGTGTTGAAAGAGAATTGGTTTTATTGGAGAAAATGTTCAATTTTTTGAAGGAATTTTTAGGAAAATGAAAAAAAAATGTGTTGCCTGTTCACGTCAAAATAACTCGGTTGCTAGTAGAGCTGTCAAAAAAGTGTCAACTAATGAAATATTGCTTCTGATAAGGGCTATATTTCATTAGTTGACATCTTTTTAATAGCTCTTCTGGGAACCGAGATATAAGCTTTCAAAGTTGGGCAATGCTAAGGAGAGACGCAGAGAAAGGAAGAGGGCTAGAGCGTCTGACTGTCTGCGCCCTCTCTCCATTTAAGCGGCTTTAACTCAGTTCCCATTAGAGCTATCAAAAAGGCCTCAACTAATGAAATATAGCTTTTATTATGAACTACATTTCATTAGTTTACCATTTTCTCATATATTTATCAGGAGCCGAGATATTTGGATTCAAAAAATGGAATCACTCAGCTCGAAAGCCCTATATCTCGATTACCATTAGAGTTATCAAAAAAGTGTCAACTAACAAAATATTGCTCATAACAAGCTGAACATTTTATTAGTTGACAACTTTTTTCTAGCTCTTATACTAGCCAAGATAAAATCAATCTAGCACCTATCCCCGAAAAAACCCAAAAGACCAAAACCGAAACTAAAACATTCCAATCTCTGATACCAGCAGTAAATCAGTGAGCTCAATAAATTGAGGAAGAGAAATGTGACAATTGATGAAAGTAGTCAGCTGCTGGTCCCTCCCCCCTCGTGAAGAGGAATGACTCAATGTCTAGAGATTACTACAATACGATTCTCGTGATTCGGCACCTTGCCGTTGCCTTGCCTGACGAGTTATTAAATAATTGTTTTTAAAATTAGAATTTTGAAGTGCATACATTTTCACTTTTTTCACAGTGGGCGCTCCAGATAATTAAAAAAAAAGTTTTTTTATTACCCTTAATTTCTTGTCGACCAAGTAGTACGTGGATTCCAAACAAACCAAAAACTTTGAAAAAAATTAGTGTTGCCGTCAAAGGAAAACTTTTTCCTTCATCATGCTAAAACAAGTATATATACTCAGTATTCTGCTTCCCGTTGTTCTATCAGCCGCCGAACGAGATTGGAGTTTTCAGGAGATGTGTGAATTTTACGGAGGGGCGTATAAGGCGAGAGATGGATATAATTTAAGTTTCTAAAGAGGGTGATGGCTTAAGGGAACAAAGCTCTAGGTTTAAAGGTTCATAACTCAATTCCCGTTAGAGATAGCAAAAAAAATGGAAACTAATAAAATGTAGCTCTTAGTAAGGGCTACATTTCATTAGTTGAAAGTTTTTCAATATCTCTAACCGGGAGCGAGATATAACCTTTTGAAGCTGCTGAGTGACACGCCAGGCGCAAGGAAAAAAGCTCACTGTCTGCGCCCTCTATTCCAAGAGAGCACACAACTTCAAACGCCTTTATCTCGCTTCCCGTTAGAGATATTGAAAAACTTTCAACTAATGAAATGTAGCCCTTACTAAGAGCAATATTCCATTAGTTGACACTTTTTTGATAGCTCTAATGCAAACTGAGTTATGATCGCTAGAAGTTAGAAATAGGTTAAAAATGCACCCTATAAATCTAGGCTATGGATGGTGACAAGTGCACGCTAACTTTTCCCGTGGCATTTGGGGATGAAGAATCGGCTAGAAGTTATTGTGAAGAAAATGTTCCTTTAACATAAACAAAGTCTGGACAGGTGAGAAGACAGTGTGTGAAGCGGAAGCGACGTTGATTTGTGATTCGAACTGGATTCAAATGTTCGGAAGGTGTTACAAGATCACGAAAGAGCTTATGAGTTATGAAGAGGCCGTGGAGCATTGTGGAAAAGAAAGAAACAGATCTGGTATCGCTTTTGTTCATAGACATGCTCTACCGTTTAGAATCAAAGGTAACAAGGGAGGGCACCGACAGTGACGCTTTCTCTACGTCTCTTTTTTGATCAGCATCTTCAAACGCTAATATCTGAAGAACCGTAAAAGATGTCAAAAAGTCTTCAACTGATGAAATGTAGCCCTTATTACGAGCAATAATTTGTTAGTTGACCACTTCTTTGTATCTCTTTTGGGAACCGAGATATGTGCGCTTGAAGTTGCGCACGCCCAAAATCTGCGTCTTTATTATTGGTGCTCAACTTCAAGCGCTCATATCTCTTGAACCGTAAAAGCTATCGAAAAGTTGTCAACTAACAAAATGTAGCCCTCTTTATAAAAAATATTTCATTAGTTAACACTTTCTCGATAGCTCTAACGGGGACTGAGTTATAACAATTCAAAATAAAAAAATATTTCAGATTACTTCACCAGCGTGTCTCGACTTTGGATAGAAGCCAGCGAAGTGATGACACAAGATTTGATACATAACGTGGAGGGTGGACGTCTTCTTCTAGCCCTAGATGGTTACATGTTCCGTCTCCCAAATATAGCCTTAGCTCGAGTGGATCCCGATACAAAAGCTATGGCACTTTGTGAATATACACCGAGAATGACACAAGCGGAAAGTAATTACTTGCTTAAACGATTCGGAGAGATCTACTACCCAACTATCAAAACTACTGAAGGATGTTTCGTAAGAACCGCTAGCAAATTGATTCGGAATGTCAATGATAATATGGCTGAGAATAGATATTGTTCAAAGATGATGAAGCCATTTGTACCTCGAGGCACCGCGCAATTAGCTGTTCCAAATAGAGAATTTATCGAAGAAGTTCAGAAAAACAACGACAAGAATTTTATTGTTAGAACATCAGCTTTTTCGAAGAATTCGAATGAGGCTGAACGTCGATCGCCGACTTGTTTCAGCCGAGTTGATGCGGTTTTTCAAAGTTTTGTATCCGGAGTGGTGGGTGTCTTTGAGTGGTTGTAACTTGGCTGGCGAAAGATTTATCAAAAAATTGTCAACTGAAGAAATGTAGCCCTTATTGCTCGCAACATTTTGTTAATTGACCATTTTTTGGTAGCTCTTACGGTCCCTAAGATATAAGCGTTTGAAGCTGAACACTAAAAAAGAGAGACGCAGAGAACGTGCCACTGTCGGTGCCCACCCATCTCTGGCGGCGCGCAACTTCAAGCGCTTATAACTTGGTTCCCGTGTAACTAATCAAAAACTCGTTAACTGATGAAATGAAGCTCTCTTTATAAGCAACTTTCCACTAGTTGACACTTTTTTGATAGCTCTCACGGGAAGTGAGATATAAGCGCTCAAAAGTGGAGCACCAAAAAAGTGAAACGTGCAACTTCAAACGCTCATAACTCGCTTCTCATTGAACCCATCAAAAAGTTGTCAAATAACAAAATGTAGCCCTTATTAAGAGCAATATTTCATCAGTTGAAAGTTTTTGGATAACTCTAATGGGAAGCGAGTTATACGCGCGTAAAAGTGGAGCACCGAAAAAGTGGCACGCGCAACTTGGATAGGTGCAAGACGACGAGAAGAGTGCAACGTTCCCGGTGCCGATGGAATCCCCGGTTTCAACAAAGATCCCAACAGTAGTTGTTCACGAAACCGAGTCTTCGAATGGGTAAACGGGGTTGCACCGAACCCACCGAAAACCGACGAGCATTGGGATAGTCCAGTCGAGCCGAACTTCCGAGCTAGAATTGAAATGTGTCTGGTGTTGATGAGAAAACGAAAGGGGGCACTACCACATTTGAATGATGTACGGTGTTCGTATCTTCTTCGTCCGTTGTGTGGCCGAGAAGCGCCAATTGTGTTGGAATGAATTTTGATTTTTCTTGTTCAATTATAATTTAGTAAATAAAAATGGTTCTAAATTTCTTTTTATGTGTTTCAGCGAGTTAAGAAGTTTTTAGTAAATGTTTTAATTTTGAAAAAAAAACCTACTAAACATAATTTTTCGAGTTAACATAATCAAAAATAATCGAGTTTTTAACAAAACAAATTGAAAGTGCAAGTTGAGCATGGGGAATTTCAAAAAACCATTTCCAAGTTGTCACTCCGTATCTGCTTGTTTCGACGAGGGGCGGCCCATATAACTCGATGAATTTTTCTTTGGAGTTGGAGATTTCATAATGTAGTTGAACGTACTCCATGTGGACGGATGATAGGTAAGTCTGAAATGAGTTTTTGTTTTGGGAAACTGTGCCGTATCCGTTCCGGAACTTCCTTTAAAATTGTGAAAAAAATTGAGTTTTTTAGATGATCAAGGGGTGAAAATGATAGATCTTGATGAGTTCTACACAAATGGACTAGCTTAGCGGCTTAAATAAGCCAGGAAATATTAAGTTTGAAGTAAGCTATACCCCGGCACACTTCCGGCACCTACCTCCTTCAACTCCAATATCATTTCCACCGTAACCTCCTTGAAAGCCACATCAAACCGTTTCAAATGTGAAAACCTTCGAATCGAGGATTTTACCCAGATTTCTCTAATCTCCAGATCTTCCACTTCTTCCACTGTCTCATCAGCTCATCAGTAACTACCAACTCGTCTGCGTCTCCTCTTCTTAAACTCCCTCTCGCCCCGGTGATCCTTAACCTTTTCAAAATTTCTGGATCCAGAAGCGGTAAAATATCTAGAATATCGGAGGGATTCATCACTGTCACTTTGAAAATTTCGATTTTAGTTTGATAGGTGTTCAACATTTCTATCACTTTTGCCTGACAAAAATCACCTAATATGATCTCCTCGGGCTTCCCATTAAAATGAAAGTCCATTCGGAATTGCTCCAGAACCGATTTTTTCTCCTTCAACGCTGCGTTTAAATCCAAAAAAGCCAATTCCATATAATCCACATCTTCAATAGGCTTAGAGGTCCCAACACAATCTTTATACCAGAAAACAATAGTCCCTGGTGACTTGTGATTCTTTAAATAACTCATTTGGACATTGACCCCATTTAAATTAATATGACATTGAATTGAGTTTAATTCAACTTGAATATAGAGAAGAGTGAGATTGGAGTTTGTCTTGAAGTCATCTCGGAAGCCATCAAAGTCCGGGTAGAGTTGGCGGAGGTGTTGTCTAAGGAAAATGGGAATATCTCAGTTGGAGAGAGATAGAAGAAAATTGTCAACTGATGAAATATTGAGCTTGCTACGAGCAATATTTCATTAGTTAACACTTTTTTAATAACTCTATTGGGAACGGAGATAAAAGCGTTTGAAGTTGCTCACCAGAGAAAGAGCACTGTCTGCACTCTCTTCCCTCTCGAGGGCTGCGCAACTTCAAACGCCCATAACTCGCTTCCCATTAGAGTTATCAAAAAGTTGTCAACTAATGAAATGTTCCTCTTATCAAGAGCAAAATTTCGTTAGTTTACAATTTTTTGATATCTTCATTAGGGAGTGAGATATTCTGGCCGGAACGCAAAAAAAAAAAACAAACTCACAACGAAGGAAAATCGCGCATTTTTTTTCGAAATTTTAAGAAACCGAGGGTAATATTGAATTGAATTTTTTGTGATGTTTGAAACTGATAAGACGAAGGTTTATTTACATTTTTTACAGTAGAGCGTGCTTGCATAGTTCGTGTCCTAACTTTGGAGGAGCATAACTCACTTGCTATAAAAGCTATCAAAAAAGTGTCAATTAATAAAATGTTGCTCAAATTGAGGGCTATATTTTGTTAGTTGACACTTTTTTGGTAGCTCTAATGGGCACTGAGTTATGAACCTTCGAACTTCATTACTATAATCACCGTATACTATATGTAAAAAGTTCTCATTCAAAATTTATATCAAAATACTTGTTTGGCAAACTTTGTTATTTTCAAAATTTTTCCAAGTTTCTCTGTGCAAACTAAAATTATTAGTCATCCTTCCAACGCGTTATCTACAATAAACATAGGCACCACTTGATTTTTTAGTCAATTTTCTTTTCCGTATTTTTCAAAAAATGGATGATATTATGTCACTGTAAGTATTTTCTTCGTTTTTTTTAAAATCATATTTTAAATTCCAGTCTCCCCCTTAACAATGGTCATCCGGAAATCAAAAAACTGACACTTATCATCAAGCCAAATGTGATAACAGCTCATTTTTTCACTGATGACGATAATCAACTAATCGAATACCACAGAAGCCAGAAAAACTGTTTAATTGTCTATTATAAAATGTGCAAACGTTACGAGAAGCTTCTGGAAGACGTGGATTTCGAGAAAGTAGCGTTTGAGAATATCAATTCAGTTTTACAAGTTCATAGCACTCTAGACTGCCTTACAATCGAATTTTATTCTGAAACCTTTCAAAAATTCGATTTTCCTCCAATCAAAACAAAAACTCTTCAAGTTAAAATATCAAATCAAAATCAAGTAGCGCAAACTTTCAATTATCTGGAACCAGGCTACTTGAAAAATATCACTATCTCAAATTCCAAAGAAAATCATTTGGATAGTCTAGAAATTCAAGATTTGGTGAAAATGGAGAAATGGAGGAAAGCCAAAGTATTGAATATCGTGAATTTTTTGGTTGATCCTGTGATAGTTGAGTTAGCGAGGTTTGATATTGTCAACGTGGCGTTTAAGGAATTGACAATGGAAACAGTGGATAAGGCGAAGGAGGTGAGGTTTTATAAACTTTTTATGATTCTAGTACGGTATTTCCTTACTAAGGACTCCTTATTACTAACCGGGTAAAATACAGTATACCTTTGGGAATTTCATTGTTCAAACCAAAGTTTATATGAGTTCGAACTAGCCAAGTATACTGTAACAGAAAATATTGGATTTAGGAGATAGTAACTTTTTCCAGACTCTCCTCAACACCTCCAACCCCCTGCACTACTCAAAAATTCGCTTTGAATCGTGTCATATCGAAAATGATTTAGTCAAATTATACGGGACCGGAGTCATTGACACAGATCAGCTTGGTCAAAAACGAAGGAAATGGGTTCTGGATTCGATGCTAATTATTTTGTATACTTTTCAAATTATATTTGAGCGAATTGATAATTAGGGCGTGCTTGTTTAAAATTTTGTCTGATAAACTAAAAATTATCTTTCTTTTTTTATCAGTCCACTCAAACATTGCTATTCCCTAAATTTTACTGAAATGTCGTTTCTGGACTTACTCGGAGTTCCAATGAGGAATATTGTGAATAATTTGAATTTTCTATCCTTGTGAGTTTATGCTGAGCTTTTCTTAACACAAAAAATTTCTAGACAAAAATTCCGAAAAGCGTGTCATGACATCCGAAACTTCGTCGATGATACCAAATGCAATAACAACCCGTTGAACAGAGTTGAGCTCTATATAAGAAGAGATCAATCGATTGACTTAGATCTACGCTTCAACGGTGGCAATGCTAAACTCAAATACTTCAATAAAGGAGATGGATGTAAAATTGAATATGTTAGAGAGTTCGGAAGAGATTATAATGGAGAAAGAAGGAAATTTTTGAAGAATTGCGATTATACTGTAGGATTACAAGATCTGCAGTTAACATTGAAGACTCAAACATTTTTGGAGCGGTTGGAAGTTTATTTTGAAAATGAGATGAATCAGGAAATTCTGAATTATCCCATCAAAGTACGCAATTTCCGAACTAGGGTATTCAATCTAGAACAGCTGATGGGAATGATGAAATTCATCAAATCGGAACACTTGTTCATACAAGGGAAACAAATGGAAACGGATGAGCTTGTGAAAATGGAGCAGTGGAAAAGGGGGAAATCTATTCATTTTTATATAGACTCTATGAGCACTCCGATTCAAGAATTTATTCATTTTGAGAGTGTTTCTGTGGAATATGAAGTTGTAACCAAGGATATGATTTTGTTTTTGAAAAATGTAGGTCGATCTGAAAGTTAATCATGAAAACAAAGTTCTAGGGGTTATAACTCAGTTCCCATTAGGGTTATGAAAAAATTGTCAACTAATGGAACGTTGCGCTTAATAAGGGCTACATTTCATTAGTTGACAACTTTTTGATAACTCTAATGGGAACCGAGTTACAAGCGTTTGGAAGTGCGCGCTTTCAAAGAGGCGCCTACTGTGGCGCTTTCTCTGCGTCTATCATTTTAGGTGTGCAACTTCAAACGCTCTTATCTCGAGAACCATAAGAGCTATCAAAACAGTGTCAACTAACAAAATGTAGCCCTTATTAAGAGCAATATTTCATTAGTTGAAAGTTTTTCAGTAGCTTTCAAATGAGCCGAGATATAGGTGTTTAAAGTTAGGCTAAAAAAAGAGAGCGCAGAGAAACGAGAGTACCTACTTTAGAATGTGTGTATCTCGGTTCCCGTGAGAGCTACCAAAAAAGTGTCAACTAGTGGAAAGTTGCTCATAATAAGAGCTAAATTTCATTAGTTGACACTTTTTTGATAGCTGTAATGGGAGCTGAGTTATGAGCGTTTGAACTTTGTTCCCACAATTAACTCATAACTCCTTTTAAATTCCATATCTTGAGACAATCAAGATGTGGAAATATCATCTATTTTCGTTACAAAATTCAGCTCGCCGAGACCTTTGAAATGAGTATAATCATGACTATATTCCATTAATTTTGGGTCTCGCCACGAAAACTACAGTAATCCGGATGACTCAAATTTTTCCGAACCAAGCCATGATTATACTCATTTCAAAGCTCTCGGCGAGCTAATTTAGAATTTCGCAAGAAAATATGAGATTCTGAATTTTGGGAAACCTATTTTAAGCCTTATAACTCTGTCGTGACTGAACCAATAGTTTCTTGAGTTAGTTCATTGAGTTGAGCTCGTCAAGAGCTATCATTTCCACCCTTAGATAGTCTAAAAATATTGAATTTAAAGGGAGTTATATCCCAAAACAGTCATAATAAGTTTTCCAGGCGTTCTTCACACTACCTCACTTGAAAAGCTTCAATATCCAATTTAAGCAAAACGAATTCAAAAACGAGATGATAAAAATATACGGGGAACCATTTGTAACCGACGAAGAGGGAGAAAAAGAGAGAGGATGGTTTTTTAAAATGCAGAAAGAAGTTTTGATAATTGAACTAGAGCCTGATACTGTTCGTTTGTTCCGTAGTGATTTAGATTGTGTTCCTGATCATGTTACGTTTTGTCAATGAATTTTTATATAATTTTTTATAGAAATATTTATGTAAAAGAAAGCCAACAAACCATCCTTATCACTGTTTGCTCAAACTGTACAGAAAATTCGTCACTTTCCGAAAAATGTCGTTGTCATCTCTACCTGAACTTTTCGATAAACCACACTATTCAAGACTTTAGAAGTTTTTTCTATCTCCAGCGAGACCTACTTTTCCCGCCGCTTCCGTGGCGCAATAGGCAGCGCGTTCGGCTGTTAACCGAAAGGTTGGTGGTTCGAGCCCACCCGGGAGCGAAAATTTTTTCTTTTTGTTCCAATCTTTTCAGACTTTGCTCAACTCCACCGACATTGATTTTGTCGAAATTTTAGAAAATTAAAAATAAAAATTAATTTTTTTTTCAATACAAATAATGACTAGAATACATTAAATTTACAAAAAAGTCAAAGTTATCCATAAAACTGATTCATCATCATCATACTCATCGGCATCCCGTTCGGAAGACATCTTCCAAGTTGGCATATCATTCCCATCGGACACGATATCCCATTGTGGCAGGCTAAAAATTGTTTTTCTTGATTTTTTCAACCTAAAGGAAAATTCTTACCAAAGGTTGTAGACATTGGATTCTGTACGCAAACACCACCAATACAGTACTGGCCAACCGGGCACGTCGCACCCGTCATACAAGCTGAAAACAAAAAAAAAATTTTTTTTTGATTTTCTAGAAAATTTTTATATGGTTCGATGGAGAATTTTACGCTGAGTATTTTTGTCTCTTGAACCAAATTGATAGCTCTACTGGTTAGCGAGTTATGAGCGTTTAAGTAATCACGAGCGCAATGAAGAGCTAGAGAGCGCAGAGAAGCTAGACAGTCTGTTTCTCTGCGCTCTCTCCTTGGCACACACTTACTCGTCTCCGTCGGCATCACTTGACTACCTTGAAACGCCACATTGCTCCTGCTACAGTAACCGTTCACACAAATCTGACCATTGAAGCATTGTTGTACGAGGGAGCACGGTTGCATCCCGCCAAGCGTCGATGGGATAGGACCAGCGGCCAGACCAGGAGAGTTGGCGCCATAAGGAGTCACACCGGTTGCGACATTAGCTCCCACTGCAATGCCTCTACTAGCTGCTCCAAGACCGGGGGTGCCTAGCCCGGCACCGTACCCTGCTCCACCATAGAGAGCAGCGGCAGAGGTCAGGGCTCCCAAACCGCCACCTATCATTCCGGGACCACCGTAGCCCATTGCTCTGGAGCCAAGCATTGATGTGGTGCCACTGGAGAGACAGTTACCATTCCAGCAATATTGGCCGAATGGACAGGAAATGTATCTGAAAAATAGTGTCTACAGGGTGACAGATTTTAGTCTTCCTAAACAGTTTCTAGTCTTCTAATCTTCAAACGCCTATATCTCGCTAACCAATAGAGCTAACAAAAAAGTGTCAACTAATGAAATGTAGCCCTTATCAAGAGCAATATTTCATTAGTTAACAACTTTTTGTACCTGTTTTGTAAGCTGAGATATAAGGGTTTGAAGTTACGGACCGCATAGAAAGGTAGGGGCCGGTAGACGCGCCACTTTAAAAGCTATTATCTCACTAGCCGTTAGAACTATCAAAAAAGTGTCAACTAATAAAATGTTGCTTATAATAAGAGCTACATTTCATTAATCGACACCTTTTTGATAGCTCTAAAGGGAAGCGAGTTACAAGCGTTTTTAAAAACGCATCCTGAGAGACGGATGGGAGGCGCCGACTGCGGCGTTCTCTCTGCGTCTCTTTTTCCTAGTGCGCAACTTCAAACGCTGATATCTCGAGAACCGTAAGAGCTATCAGAAAAGTGTCAATTAATAAAATATTTCTCTTAATAAGACCTACATTTTGTCAGTTGACATCTTTTTCATAGCTCTCACCGCAACCGAGTTATGGCCCTTAGAACTTGGCTCCCATAAATACTTCAAGAGTTACCTGCACATATCATTATCATTATATCCGCCAAGCGCTCCGTACAAAGAACTTCCAAGGAATTGATTGTTGGAAAAGCTACAAAATGACTAACTTTTTAACAAAATAAACTAGGCCAGCTTACCTTATCCAACAAAAAAATAGCGAAAACTTCAGCCACCACTCACTGACCATTTCTCAAACAACTGACCAAATTCGTCACCTTCGAGTCTAATTATCTACCACTTGAAAACGAAATTCTTTTCTCGAAAAAGGTTGCGCAACTTTTGTTGACAGATGGAAACGAGGGAGAAAGTAACTGGGAGAATATGGATGACGAGCAATTATAGGGGAATCCGGTTGGAGGGGACAGGTTGCCCGAGGAGGGTAGTCTGAACGTGATGAACCGTAAATTATATAAAGTTAGCGGGGGATTCTCGATGAGGTGTGTCGAGAAAAAGGGGATGAGTTGACTGGATTTAGGGAGGAGGATATAGGAGGGAAAGGGTAGTTTCAAAAAAAAAAATTAATTTGGCAATTAATTATGGGAACAAAGTTCTAGAGGTCATAACTCAGTTCCCATTTGAGCTATCAAAAAGGTGTCAACTAATGAAAAATAGCTTTTTTTTTAATAAGAAATATTTTATTAGTTAACATTTTTTGATAGCACTAATGGAAGCCGAAATATAGGTGTTTGAAGTTAGGATACTCTAGTTGTCCATTTTTCTCTGCGTCGCTCACCTTCTAGCGAAAGAAACGCAAGTTCAAACGCCTGTATCTCCACTCCTGTGATAGCTATCAAAAAGGTGTCAACTAATGAAATATTGCTCTTAATAAGGGCTACATTTCATTAGTTGACAATTTTCTGATAGCTCTTATGGGAACTGAGTTATAGGAACTTTAAACTATTCTCTCATAAATACTGGAACTTTTTCATTCTATCATAACTGTCTTGTTTTTTGTACTTTTCAAACTGTTTTTTGGAATGAAAAATTTTAAACCTAGTTTTAGAAAATATGTATTTAGTACCATAAAATTCTCAAAAAATATTTTTAAATAATTTTTAAGAAAAGCCTCAAAATGTACCCAAATTCATGAAATCAGTTCAAGAACTGCTTTTTTCTGATTTATTTATTTATTTTTTCAATTTTTTCAAGAAATTATGTTTTGATACATACATCTAGTGACTTTAAAATAAAACAACAAACATCAAAAAAAATTTTTTTTTTTGAAATCGAGGTGGTAATTATTTTTCAGTGTTATTATTAAGAATGTACAGTTGATTCTAAGCTTCCAATTGTTCTGAGTTAGGTCCCAATATGCATTTTTCATAGATTTTCAATGCGAAATTCGTGATCAGGACCCTTAAATTACCCGAATCCCAAAGTTTCAACCCGATTCTCTAAAATGTCGTAAAATTTGGTGTTTACACAGATCCCAAACTACAGTAACCCTGAAATGCTGAAGTTAGTCGAAACGACCAAAAAAATGTGTGTAGATCAAAATTTTGAGAGGAATTCTTAGACCTTGATCTTTGATATTTTTCGATCAACTATTATAGAACTTTAGTCTAAAAGTATATAACTACATATAAGCAGCTGAAATAACATCGAGTCACTTGTTAGTTCCTTATTTTTTCGGCCAACTCAGTTTACCTTTCTACGTGCATCACTAGACTGTCGAGACGAAAACACATTATCTTCAACCTATCAATTAATATGGAATAGGCACTCTTTTTTTTTCCGTTCACTTCCAGTTTCATTGTGATCTCACACTTAAAAAAAATGATTTTCTTGGTCGCTAACTCTACCCAATATTTCTTCCCAATATTCCTTTTAAACTATAAAAAAGAAATGGATCCACTTGGAATCTTAATTCTAGTAGTCGAGTTAGGTGGCTATCTATGGGCGTCTATTTCTACTATCTGGGGATGTTATGTGATCTACAGTACCCGAGTGTTTCATTGGAATTTGAATATTTGTATTTGTGGATGTTTCTTGCAATGGTTTGAGCTGTTGTTAGGGAGGCTGATGGTTACGGCGTATCATAGAGGATGGATTATAATTGATGGGAATGGTGAGTCATGTTTTTAGACGTCTTGTTAACCGACATCGAGTCTAGACACTTTTTTTCAAAACAATAATCACCGGTGATTATTCCAGACCCCCTCAAAACCTACTCTGAGTTCTACACAAATTCTACAACAGAAATGCCCAGGATCAAAACATTTTGGGACCATCCCGTGTTATTTATTGGGATGGTGTTGATAACTCATTATTATACATTTGGGGTGTTAAGCTTGACTGGGTTGACGTTGGAAAGGAGTTGTGCAGTTGCCCACGTATAAAACGGGGTGATCAAGGTCCGGATAAATAAACGAGAAAAAAGAACGACAAGCCGTAATAAATAAATTTATTACGAGAAGAAAAATAAATATAAAGAAGAAATAAAGAAAATTACAACAGAAAGAACCGTACGCAACCTGTGTGTAACGGGAATGTTTATGAGAGATCGCTAAAAACTTAACAAGAATTCGCTAGCTCAAAAACCTACAGAAAACAGAATTATCAAAACCAAAACAAAGCAAAAATACTACTCTCAGCCGAAAAACGGGCAAAAACTAACTCACTAATTACGTGTCGCTACTTGCGTGTTATGAGCGGTATTTCGGAGCCTCGTTGCATGCGGGCGGCGCGTCCCGAGAAAGGGCAGAGGGTTATTGCCACCGGCAACTGTGCGACGTTTTGGATGAAGTGAGTAGCTACAAAAGGATGAAGTAGCTTGTTGGTTATTATGAGGGCTAGTGCGGGCTTGGAATACTGATAAGGGTACCTTTTAAGTATTTAAGATAACAGTGTTAAGTGAGCTAGTGGGGGTGAATAAGGGGTCTTTGGGCTATCCAAAACAGTTTTCAAAGTTTGCTTACGAGACTTCTAAGAATCTGAAATTTCAGTCTGAAAATATCCACTTTTTGAGAGTGGATCAACTGGAGCCTAGCTAATAATATCTACTAAATTTTTTGAAATATTGAAAATAGTGTAGTTTTTCGGAAGCGTGTAAAAAATTGCAGTAGGAAAAATTTGTCTGGATTTCAAAAAGTTATTCTACAATTTACCCACCTAGATCTACAATTACGTAGGTAGGTGGTGTAGATTTACGGGCTCTGGTGTAGATTTACGAGCTAACGCAATGCTTAATTCCTCATTTTATGACTTTTATGACCACGTTCTTATCATAAACTAAGCTACCTTTCAGTGACTATGAAACAAAAAAGCGACCATCAATATCAGCAACCATTTTCATCTTCCTTGAACTATTCTCCGCTTTTGTTGTCTTCACTGGAATAACCCTTTACTTCAATGTCTACTACTGGATTCTAATCGGAATGATTATCCTTATCACAAACGCCTTACTATTCTTTTATATTTGGTATTGGAACACTGAAGTTCATAGAATTCTAGAGACTATTCAAGCGATTCCAAAAGGATATACATTGCAAGCGAGGTTTCAGGCTAAGGAGAATGCGAGGAGTTTGAATGTGAGCTATAAATCTAGAAATTATTTAAAAATTAAATTTCAGCTTTTAAAATTCATAGTGATTTGTGTAACGATTTGTCTAATATTTGAAAGTATATTTTTCGTTGTTCAATGGACGCAAGCCATTAAAAAAATACGAAGTCATCATGTTTTTCCTGCTAGAATTCCTTAATTCACAGTATTCTAACAATACTTTTTTTTTCAAAAAAATTTTTTTTTTTCAATTCAGAAACCCGATCGGTCTTGTAACTATTGCAATGATTACGGTACCTCGATGGCGGCGTCGGTTTTTTAAGCCTTTATCGTTTATGGGATGTGTTGAGAAACATATAATGGAGCATAGCATAATCGCAGTGGAGCCGTTTACCATGGAGTCGACGAGAGTGAATTTGGAGACTGAGGAGTATTTTAGTCAGAGAAGTATGGTGTATTATAACGACATGTTTTGTAGTCACTTTGTAGTCTGTAGTCTAAGCCCCGCCCACTACAACCCTAAGCCCCGCCCACTACAACCCTAAGCCCCGCCCACTACAACTTGTAGTGTAGCCTATCCTTAATTAGGACTTATCCTTGCACATCCTTAATTAGGTCTTATCCTTGCACATCCTTAATTAGGTCTTATCCTTGCATATTGCACATCCTTAATTAACGACAATGCTAACCATACTCTGCGTCTCGTACTCTCTCACCTCCCTATTTTTTTGAAAACCCGAGCGGGGAGTCGAACCAGCGGCTGTCTGCCCGCTGGCTCGCTCCCCTACCGGGTGCGCTAAATGTGTAATCTAGAACCAGAGGACAAATGATGTTGATATATCGAGGGCGCGCATGGACGGGAGTGACTGGCTCCCTCAATGTTTACCTTGCGGGCGCCAGTGTCTGCCCCTCTCACCTGTATGCACTGTCTGTTCTCTCAAGGGTTCCAAGTATGAGGAAGAGTGCAAACATGCTCCACTGTACGAAATTGGCGGTAGTTCAAATTTAATTTTTGAAAATTAGAAGAGTAGAATAATATTGTTTTGACCCCCATTTCTATAAGGATGCCCCTAAAAAGAGCTTTTCACAATTCATTTATTTTTCATGTACACAAGTCAATGTTAGGGATACCAAGTTTATTTAAAATTCAATAAATATATTCAAAAATTGTCGAATAGGGTTGCCCTGCTGGTGGAAAAGTTGTGACATAGGACACAGAACGGTTCACCTAAAATAATAATTGTATTAATTTGGTAAATTTTGATAAATTTACCTGAGTCCCCTGCTCATGATGCTGCTGCTCCTGATGCTGCTGCTCCTGATGATGCTGCTCCTGATGCTGCTGCTCCTGTACGATCTGTTCCTGTACGATCTGCTCTTGCTGCTCTTCTTGAGGCTCTTCCTGAAATTACAATTTCCTATTGAATATTTTTCATGCTTCAATTTACCTTTGGCAGTTTCTGGACAACTTCAGTGGTATGAGCTGGGAGATGTGCTGGAGGCTGAGCTGGGAAATGAGCTGGGAGATGTGCTGGAGGCTTAGCTGGGAAACGAGCTGGGAAGTGAGCAGGAGAATGAGGTGCGGCATATGGTGAGTACAATGAAGCCTGACGACCCTATAATTTTTGAATAATTTTTAAATTTAACTCAACGCTTACCATAGACTGTCGCCGTTTCCGCATGTGTGCTGCCACCGGACAAGCTTCCTCCGTACGATGAAAGGCGTTTCGATGACGCAAAATATTGCCCCATCCGAGACAACCTGGAACCGGACAGTGAGAGACCTGGAGGGCTGTGCCCGCAAGAGAGTCGTCTGTAAAATGAAATATAATTTTCACGAAAAAATTTAAAAAAAAAAAAAAAAAAAAACTAACCGAGCTGGATCGACGTTTTCCAGGAAAGCGAAATCTTTGGGATTTGCTTGGCAGAGGCACGTAGTTGATAGTTCGACATGTCGAGTAAGAATGCGAATGAAAAATCGATTCGAGTTAGCTTGTGTGGAAGAGTGAGTCAGCGGGTAGTCGTTGCGCACAGTTTAACGTTGTAACGTGTTGTAAGAGCACTTAGCCAGAGGCGACATGAAGATTGCCTAACGGGTCTTTGTAAATTTTCAGAGTTCCCTCCAAGCTGAGGTTTTTAAAGCCTTCTTCCAAAAGAGGAATCATTTGCGGATATGGACGCTCGGCTTGGTTTGGGGATTTCTGATCTTGAGCAATTGCTGGTGGAGCAGATGGAACAGTCGGTGGGGAATCAGGAGTATCCATTGGAAGAGGAACTTCAGTGTCATGAGACATGGTAAATGCATAAATGATCAAGTGAGGGGGTTATAAGCCTTACATTCACAATGCTTCAAATGGACTTTCACCCATTT
Source organism: Caenorhabditis wallacei (assembly GCA_963932035.1). Classification (NCBI taxonomy): domain Eukaryota; kingdom Metazoa; phylum Nematoda; class Chromadorea; order Rhabditida; family Rhabditidae; genus Caenorhabditis; species Caenorhabditis wallacei. The sequence continues at coordinate 2,390,444 of OZ009934.1, forward strand.
TTTGACAAGATGGTCATTTTTAGCCAGATTTTTCGAGAAGATGGAGCGTATTGCCTTGTTTGAATGTTTCATTGCTTTTCGAATCAGAAAGTATATACAATAATATCCGCAGACGTTAGATAAAAGTCCTTGCACCGGGGAATGAAACACCTTTTTCCAATCTATGCAATTTTCCTTAAAAAATTTCAAAAATTCTGGTTGGGGGTCCATTCCACTACTATCCATGAAATAACCAATGTTTCGGTCATCTACCCATAATGCTACCCAATGGTCCCCTGAATCACTACTTGGTGCTGTATTCCAAATAAAAGAGCAAGGACGCTTTTGAATAATCGGATTTCGATCACATGGGAAGACTCCATAAAAATGAGTTCTCGTAATGCGGCATTTGCCAAGAAATTTATCAAGTTGAGTTGTGGATAAAGACATTTATTGGAGTTAAAGAATACAAAAGCGGAGCCAGACTGTCTCCAATGGATACATTGCTCCGGAAGATTCACGGAGAAGAGGGGAATAAGGGTAATTAAGCTCAATTCTGTACTTTTCTTGGAAGTAACGCATGACGGAGGTGGTACGCTGACGATCTGGCTGTCTTGGAACAACTCGATGGAAGAAGTAGTGATTGGAGGGGGTTGCATCACTAAAATGTATAAAGATGGTCATTTTTACTATTTTTGGTAAACTTACAGGCTTAGTTCGGATCCCAGTTCAATTTCCCGGCCATTGCAACCATTCCACATCAAAATCGGATTCATTCCACGGAGGAATTGATTGAGTTCACGGATACGCTCAGGTTTCAAATTCTCAATACGCCCCATCATCATTAAATGCGTTGCAAGATTGACATCAACAAACTGGAAAATGATAATTTAATATTTCAATAATGGAAATTTAATATTTCAAATATGGAAACGAACTTACTGTTGGTACTGGTGGTGCAAGTGTTGGAGGAGGAATAATCGGGCGTATGGTTCCTGGCAGCATTTCAGCAAGAATGAAGTAGCCAAGAGGATGTGTGTGTGAGTAGGAAAACTTTCACTATCGATGATGAGTCACTGTCACATTTCGGAAACCATCAATTGTGGCCATCCCGTCAAACTGAGAGAGTATGAGTGCATTTAGGCCACCTGTTGGGGTTTTCTCCTTGAATCGCATGAAAAGCTGGGTGCTGCCACTCTTCAAGAGCTCCCATGAGCTGGAAGAGTCAAGAGGGCTTAGATTAAAGACATAAAAGGCAAATCCTGATCGGAACATTTTATATGTGATTCGTGGGCAGGTCTTGTTAGATACACATCCCATTTCTTCAAACATTCTCGAAAATGCTTGAGCATAATTCTTATTGGAGAAATCACATTTGATTGGTTGAGGAGGATACATTGTACCTCCAGCATCAAGTTGGATTTCGGCCAGATTGTGATGGGCAAAGTTGAAACAATTTTTGCTCAGCTTTCCTTCCATTGCATCAGGGGTAATGAGACCAACAATAATACGACGGGGAATAATGTCGTTGTAGATCATGTTGAAAGGCATTTCCATTCGGCCATCAGGAATTGTAATCATTTTGACTTTGCTGATTGTAAATGGGTATTGAGCGGGTGTAGTTCTCAAGCGGTTTTCCAGAGCGATTGTAGCAGAGGATACAACGTCAATGGCTCTCATGTGTAGTTTCAAGTCGGTAATGTGCAATCTTGGCTCGATATTATCATCACTGCTTTCCAGACAAAAATTGTCAGAGTTCCGATACAGCTCCAGTTGAATATTGATATGTGGAATCAAGAGCTTCTCGGTTTGAAATGGTTCCAAAAACAGTGGGGTACAGATATCAAGACCATCGTCATCTCCCAAAAGTTTTCCGTCCAATGAAGAGTCTCCTAGATCGTCCTCCTCACGCCATCCGGCAGCAGACAAGAATCCAGTCTTGGTTTCATCATTTTCACCGAGCAGAGTTTGAATGTATGCCTTATATGCATAATGAGTTGAGTCGTAAACGAGGACATTGTTGAACGAAAGTTTGACTTGATTGAAAAACGATGCGCCAATAAAATTTGCATGACCAACAGAAAATGGGATTTCCACTCCATCTTGGCTCTTTTTCTTCTTTAGTCCGACAAGTTGAAGTTTGAAAGAGAGGTAGGTTTTGTTGAGTTGAAAGAAGTGGGCACTATCAAAAACATTGAAAATGTTGGGTCCTTTGGAATCCACCGGATTGGTTGGAGAGAAGGTCATCCATTTTCCCTTATTGAAAGCTACCTGACTTGGTGGTGTATCAAACAGGCAAATGTTGGCGGTAGCACATGGTGTGCTTTTTGAGTTCATTAGCTTTGCCATTTTCCGAAAATATCTCGCTTACGTGTAGATGATTTAGCAATTGTCCGCCTTTTCCGGGTTGCCTTCTTCTTCTTGACAACTGGTTTCTTGACAAGTTTTCGGGTTGACTTCTTTGGTTGTCGTTTTGTCTTGACAGATCGTCGTTTCCTACGACCTCCTTTTTGTCCAATTTTGTCAATGGCTCGGGAGACGAGAGAGTTGTACGAGTTTGAAGCGTTTTTGGATAGCGAATTCTTGAAAGAATCACCAGCCACAACGTCGTTTGCTACGCGAAGTGAGGAATCCATAAACTCACGGCCGACTGAAGCACCCATACGTTTTAGAAGTGGAACGGCAGAGATGAATAGTTTTCCGAGTAATTGCGAGAATGGTCCATTTCCCCGTTGATATATACTTCCGGCACGAAATCCACCAGAACCTGCTTGATTTGCATCACTTTCAAAGAATGTGACCCAATCAATAGAAGTATCAGGATCAAAATAGACGAACATATTAGGAAAATACGTTTATTGGTGACGGAGTCAGCCATCAAATGAAATTCTGACAGGGCGGAAGTGCAGGACGATGACAATTTTTCCAGAATTGAACGGAATGAAGTGATCTCGATCATTCTTAATTTGAATACCAATTTTCGATACTTCCGATGTTCGAACACGAACATATAGGGGTTTCGTGAATGATTGTTCAATATTTGCACCATTTCCAGTGTTCATGTTGATTACTTTCAAAAGTGGTACTTTCATATGGCTGATTATTTGAGGTTCCACAAGATTCTCAGAATAAACGTACATCAGGTCCGATCCCGAATATGTTGAATATTTTCCCAACGCCGGAAAGTTTTTGACAACACGGTCGTGTCCAATGAAATATGCCAGTCTTGCTGATAGTTGCACTTCGGTTACATTTTCTTGGCTTTTTATCAAAACCCGCTTGAAGAGTGATTGATATTCAAAAAGTTTGATATTTGAATTCGTTGTGTTCATGGCCTTATCAATCCGATTCGAGAGAGTGTGATTTAGAATGTTCACTAAATCATTTGGACTTGAGAATGTGCAGTTACGGACAGTACACTTTAGTGGAGAGTTGTTGTAGATAACCACAAACTCGTTCTCGTTCCATCCGCCTTCTTCAGGAATTTCAGATAGCAAGTCATGTGTCGTTGGATAAATTATCGAGACAAGTCCAACTTCATACTCACGGTCCATGTGGATTGTGTTTGGTAGTTGTGTATTGAAATTGGAAATCGAAGATGAAGTGTTTGCATTGCTTACAAGTGTGATGTAAAAGTCGCTCATTCTTTAAGTCTTGGGTTTGGCAGTAGGTAACCAATACAAGAGCCAAGTATCGCAAGCCACTGATGTTGTTGAGTTGGATCAGAACAAATTTTATATAGAGCAACAAAACTAACAATGTAGACAATGAAAACTTGGGAGCAAAAAACAATAAGGGACTTTGAGCAGATTGTGTTGCCACAAAACCACTTTGGGCTATCCATCGAGTGAAATTAAGTTAGATGCAGGTATCCACTCGTTGAACGATTCGTCGTATCCTTTGTAGCTGACAAAATACTCACACTTGCCCTTTTTGGTCCGTTTTCTGATAATTTTGTCAATTTCATATGTATCGTCAGTTTTCACATATAAGACCATTTCTTCCTCGTACCAGATGCCATCAATTTCTCTGTCCAGTGTATCGGCTAATATGTATACAGGGATATCATAGGGAATAATCCTGATAACTTTGAAAATTTCTTCAGTCCACTTGGCTCGGGTTCCTTTTGCAAACGGTGTGTTGTCAATCAAAACACGGACAGTGTCTCCAACTTTAAACTTTGGCGTCCGTTTGGCCGTTGATCCATATAGACGATTCCAGATTTCTGTAGCATTTTTCCAGGTCACCTTTTCAGGGGTAGTTCCAAGAGAGATCATAAAGGTCGTATTCAGTCCTTCGACAATTTCTGGAAGAATTCGAACCCATTCATAACTCTTTGATGATGTGAACCATTTCTCCAATTGTCGCTTGATCCTCATGATTGCATTTTCGGCATAGCAGGCCTTCACATTGGTGTTTTTTGGATTCATATGGCAAATTCCCAAATCGTTGCATAATTTTCGAAACTGCTTTCCCATAAATTCTGTGCCTGAAAAATGTAGGGTTTGAACCAATGCAATTATTTTTACTCACCTTTATCCGTATACAAACGGGATGGAATCCGCCATTTGGATCGTAGAATTTCATCATATGCTTTGGTCACTGTGGCACACTCTTTGTTTTTCAACGGTGCGGTGAACAGAAAACGACTGAAGACGTCAACTACGACCAGAAAGTAACAAAATCCTTGGTTGTATTTCTTCAATGTTGGGAGCATGGCCAGGTCAGCCATATGATGACTATCGGGACCCGTTGCAACCCATGGGTTATGCTGGACTGACTTTGATTTTGGGAAATGGCGAGTGTACGTATCATTTGTATGGAGATAGGTGACGACGTGCTTTCTTTGAATGTCCGGATGTATTCGTTTTGCTTGTCGAAAAAGACTTGACGCACTCCGAAAACCTCTTTTGGGATCGTTGTATAGACGGTCCAGAGTTTCTTCAACGCTCACCATTTCGTTGTGTTGAATGCACGTGTGGTGAGATTTTCACGGTACTTTCGTTGTTTGTTCAAAATGAATTTTTCTGGGAATCCAGTTTTTCTTAAAGTATCCGTCAATAAATGCAAATTCGGTTGAACTCCTATAAAAGGTTTCTCTCCAGAAAAATCTTCAGAAATTCTATTAAACGGATGAGTAGTGATCAATTCGTTATGAATTGAAAGTTGGCCAGTTCGCTTGTTAATTTCGTAAATGTGTGGATGTTCCTTGATGTGAGCCCGCAATTTCTTTTTGGAAGTCTTTGGAGATACAGGAGTTATAGCGGGATTCGCTGAAGTTGTTGGGGTCCGAGGAATAGATGTTGGTAAAACTGGCGACGGAGATTGTAGCGGTGTGACGTCATTGAGACTCAGGTCGGCCTGGTTAATTGTGTCACTCACCGTAAGGGTGACCGGATCAGTGATAGTTCCAATTTCTTCAGTTTTTTTCTTCTTTACTTGTCCTTCCTCAGGTTGAATCTCCGGACCACTTATCCGATCATTGACAACTTTTGCAAGATGAGCTCGAAAATGAGCAAGTTTGGTGTCGTTATCCCCAGGAGAATTCAAAATATTTTCCTCTACCTTTTCGGGTTGATGGGCAATTAAGTCAGCATGCTCTTCGGTGGTAAGCAAAACATATTTACCGTAGGACATGTTCAAGAATAGTAGAAGCGGCTGATATCAATATGGGTAGCAGTGCAACGATCGGACTCCCACCGGTTTGTGTTAAAAAATGACGAGATTCATCCAAATTCCGAAATTGGGACAAACGACGTAGATTTTCAGATTCTGGTCGGAGTTTTTGAATTTCTTCGCGTGATAGTGGTAGAGCACCGTTTATCATGTTGAAAACCAAATCCGTCAAACAAATTATAGAATTATCCGTCATTGCATCAATTAGAGCCAGTCGTGCAGTAGGATTCTTCGAATTGGCTAGAGATAGTATTTGGTTGAATACATCCAGGTCCCATTCAGGTTTTTGGGATGAAGACATGAGTGATTTTGTTGGGGAGAATATTATCACGGAAACGAATTTCTTCAGGACAATTTTTGTGAAGGTCGATGAGAAGATAGGTGTATGGTTGACTGGTTGCGTCTTTATAAATGGCAAGAAATGTTTTGCATTCTCCTGGCATTAGTTGAGCTCCCAAACAGCTAACACTTGACTTATCGGCGTTGTTTTTGAACAAAATTATATAACTTGCTTGTAATCTCAGGTTTCTGATCACTTTTGAGTAAAAAATGGTGTGGAGCAAGAACATTATGGTCATATCGTAGTGATGTGCTAAAACTGACACTAGACGTTCCATTCCTGAGTTTTGGTCAATTTTGGTCATCAAATCATCTATGACCACCATTGCTTGCTGATTTTTATATTTTTTCAGCTCCTCGAGATTTGGAAGGCCTTCTCGTAGCAGGATATCGCTTCGATTCTTCATCGAGTCCGGAACACTTTCAAATGTGTCATAATACCAGAAGCAAACTTTGCTGTTCACATCAAAAATTGTATTCCGTTGATCGACAATCTTCCGTGCAAGAGTGCTTTTCCCTTGACCACTCGGACCAACTACCAATATTGTGCTCTGCCATGCAAGACGGAGAACCATCTGAAAATTACACGTATGGCTGTGGAAGAAACGACGACGATAATCTGAAAACTCTCTTACCTTGTGAATTTGTATATGTCAAATTTTTGGAATTTTCTACTTTTTATCCGTTTAATCAGAATTCGAGTGATTTGTTAACTTCCGCATGCAAATATTTTGTTTTCCAGGCATTTTCCTATATTCAGGTCTTCTGCAGTTACATCTAACCCGACGCGCAAGTGCAGACATGGTGACTCAAAGTTCTTAGAGAATGTTCTCTGTCTGCGTCTCACAGGGGGACGTCGAAATATTTTAGGCCACGGCCAGTGTGATTTACGGGGAAACATTCTGATTGGAAAAAATTTATTGTGACAGGTAGAATGAATCCAAATAAAATTACTTTGGGAAAATTATTGAAAAATTATTGTTCATCAACAAAGCCAAATGGTAGCGTGGATCCATCACTGAGCAATCTTCTCTTGTTGAATGTAAACCGGAATGCCTTAACGGAGTGCTTTGTGAAGATATTATGATCTCGATCTCGCCTCATCGTCTGCTGTGGAACTTGAAGAGTTGTTCGATTTGGTGCATTTTCGAGGACTTCGGTCACCATTTTCTTCATAGCGTCGAATGTGACCTTCTTGTCAGCTTCCGCAGTCAGTGTGATACCCTTTGATTTTCGCATGATCTGAAATTATTCAATATAAATTGTAGGAGAAATGGAAAAACCTTCTCCTCTCCATCGACTAACTGCTTAAAACAATATGTTTTTGGACCAATTGTCACGAATTCTGTCATGGTTCCGCACAACTCGCTGGTTAACTGACCCAGGAATGGTCCAAGTTCATGTTGTAGTGGATCGCGATCGCTGATCTTGTGTGTGTGTAAATGATGGAGTCCGTATCTGTAAACCTTTTTTTTCTTATATCCCATCATTTCGACTCACCTGTATAAACGATATTTGTGGCTCCAACTAGTTGCATCATTTTATATAATTGAAGGCGTCCATAGGCTGGAACGTAAGCGGCAATATGCATCGCTCCTGTCTTGAGGCTCTCCAATGTTTCCTCTTGCTTGTGGTACCTTACCATGACTGTGTTGCTGATGCACCACACATCTTCCATCACAACGCTCGTATCATGAAACAATTTCCAAAATTTCGCCGGATTGTTGACGATTTCTGTGGATGATCGATCAACTCGTTGGGCTAACTTTCCCCACTGTAAAATATTTATGTGATTGTGGTTTTATTCTTACAACTTACCAAAGAATTCAAGAGCAGCTTGGATGAGAGGCGAACTCCTGGCTTCTGGACAAATTTCTCCGGATTATTCAATTCAATTCCTTCCTTTTCTCGATATTCTTGGATGAAATCCCTCTTTTCCTCATCTGTTTGGATGTTGGGTGGCCATCCTGATGAATACTGGAAAAAATGAAAAACGATGAGAATTTCTATTGGCAAAACTTACAATTTTTTGGACCATCATTTCATTTATATATGATGTGAAGAGTCCCCCTTTCCCATTATCATCATTCTCAGCCCAGTGTTCATAGTCAATAGCCTACAAATAAAGAATATTTTTGTGAACATTTTGAAAAACCTACGTGATAAACTTGGGTGATTTTGTAACCCAAGTTCAGCGCTTCCTTCAATTCTACAGTTGTGTATGTGCCATTGAAGGATCTTTCCTCTTCTGTGTGATGGCATGAGCTTTGGTTCATTGTCCTTGCACAAGCTAAACTATTAAATTTAGTTTTAAAATTAGTTCGAAGCCTCACCAAGACAGAGTGCGAAGACTAGTCGGCTATTGGTTTTTATTGCTAGCAATGGAAGCTCCAATCTTGTTGGTGGAGCAATTCGGCAATTGAGAAAACCTCGAGCGTGTAGCATATATGATTTAGTGATTGGTAGGTTGAATCGTGAAAGCGGTAAATTTCTTGGCGGGCCGATTGGAAAAGAACGATGCTTCATGACATAAGGATATAAGCTGAAGCAAACATTTATATTTAAGAAAATTCTCAAGAGTTTTACCTGACGATATCGACAAATTTGATCACTAGACCATTATTTTTAACGTTCATTTTAAAAACTTCAGTTCGTCCGCCAATCAAAGCTTTTTCACATTGTAGAACTCCCTAAATTTTTTTCAATTCACAAGCATGTAATCATAGCTTACTCTTGGTTCATAACTCTCGAAAAATTGTTCCATTTCCGGATTTGTTTTCCTTTCTTTCTCGACTTCACATTCCCACACAATTTTCACATCATAATAATTTTTGAGAAATTCAATTCTTTCAGCATCAGATTCTCGAATTTGTTTTGCTGTTTTTTGGCCAATAAATGAGTGTGATGAATACTTGCATTCGTGTGCGTGGTAAAAGCATCCAAAAAATTCGATCACAAGACCTCTGGGAAACGTATCGCATGGATCAACAAAGCCATCAACACGATACTTTCCAACCTACAATGTATTTTTTTTTAATTTCAATGTGACTACCTGATACTTACTTTTCGTTCTCCATATGTAGTGGAAGCATCAACTTGAACTTTCTCCACTTGTCCAAACCATGCCAAGTACTTCTGACTGATCAAGGAGCAATTCATCGATGCGGCTGGACGTGCGTCCAACACTATTGGTTTGAGAGGATCAAGATGTTTTCTTTGAAAAACTTTCATTGCTGCTGATGCTGCTGTCACCGACTCCTGAAAAATTTAGTTATTTAGAAAAACTTAGTTCCAATATGGGGGAAAAATACCTCGAAGGGTAAAACGTCGGTAAGTTCTTCGAAATTTTCTTCGAATGTGACGAGAGATTTTGCCAGAATGTACACATCATCGAAGCAATACTTGAATATTTCCTCGACGAAGTTGAAAATCTGGTTTGAAACTCTCTTCTCATTCAAGAACTCGAGTAGTTTTTCCTTGGCAGCAGGTGTCTTATTTTCCAAATTGTAATACTCATCCTCTGGGTATGGACCGATAAAATCAAAGTTTTCTGGCGTGATGAATCCGTATGGAAAATCTCTGAAAAATCAGGTTCTTAGGGGTAGGAGAAAATGGTAAAAGATGCTCACCCTTTTTGTGTTTCAATTTGGAAAGATTTTCCTACTGCCGCCAAACTCATTGTGAGATACTTGAATGAGTCGATAATCTTTACATTCTTGTATTTCAAATAAATGATTTTCGTTCCCGCAGTGACTACCTTTGGTGATGCTTTTTTCATGGCAATGAGATTTTTCAGGATGAACTGAGAATCATATCTGTAAAATGTTTTCAGATATCTATAAATTTACTTTGAAACTTACCCTGCTGCATTGTGCGCAATGGCTACAACACCTTTGTGATGTTTCCCGAACAACCAATCAGTGACCTCATCAGCAACGTTCACAAATCGATTATCATCAGTAACACACTCGATTTTCTTAAATCTTCCATCCGGTGCACAGTTTCCACATGTACTCTCCTCTGCAGCTTCCATAGATTTTGGGATTTCAGAAGAACATTGAGGACAGCATCGTAGAGCCATGAAGAGTACCGGCACTTGTTCTCCAGTTTCCTCGTCGGCACGACACTGAAATTCTTAATTTATTCTTCACTTTTTCACTATTTGTATACCTCAAAATCGAAGAATATCCTCTTGTGAGTGAGCTTCTTTTCATTTTTCTTGGATGGCATTAGTGTGCAATGGTGTGTTTCTGGTCTTCTGACTTGGCATCGTTTACACCATTTTGTCCCGCAATCGTGTGGTGTTGATAAGCGGGACTTGTTGGTGTAGTACAACTCATTGCATTTTTTGCAAAGCCGTGTGTTCTCACAACGACTTTTCCCGTTTCTCGGCCCTGGATAAAATTAATTTTCCATAGACTGTGGTATATCAGACAAACCTCTTTTTAAATGATTTTTGAGGCAAGCAGCCGACCGAAATTCTGCTGTGCACTTAACACAGCAGTATTTCAAATCTTGAGGTGTCTCCGGACAATCGACTTCTCCACACACCCGATGACGTAGAGGGCAATTGTAGTGAAGTGCTATGCTTCCACATCGAACATGACAAAACACGCAATAGTATTTTGTCTGGAGAAGAGCTGGTAGACTTCGCACGCCGCTGTAGTGACCCTCTCCGTTCACAACTTCAAGATAGATCACGATCGTCCTGTTTGGTCCAACGTAGGGGCCAGCATAGTATGGAGCTGCCTGATGCTTGATGATTGCGATAATCTGCAGAGTGGTGGCAAAAACTGTGCTTTGGAATCGTTCAATATCGGTGTAGGTGAAGTTGGTTCTCTTTGTAACTCCGGCTTCCTGGAAATATTTCATAATTTAATTTTTAGAGTTCATAAAACAAACCTCCTTCATCTCATCCACCGCATCATAAACATTTCCGTGGCGATTTGGGTAGCGGTGATTTTTCAATAATGATGCTCGGAGCATTTTGTTTCCATACTGTCTTTCTCGTTCTGTTGCTCCGTATTTTCGTTGATGGTTCATCCATGATTGGAAAAGGGCATGTGGAAGACAATCATATATAACTGAAAAATATAGAGAGGTTCATTTGATGGATATGGTGAACACTTACCATTGTTATTCATGATATTTGGTCGTTTCCTGCCTTCTCCAATGACCTCCCCGTCGCTATTTATTTCAAAATCGCTCTCTTCTCCAGATCCATCTGATTCTTGAACATCATCATCGAGAAAGTCCATTGCATCCATATTATCATCAACATCATTTTCGATCATGTTTTGTGGCCGTTTCGCAAAAAGATTGTTCATTTCAAGAACATCTTTCATTCCAAACGGGGCTTTTCGCTTACCGCTCCCTTGTGGTGGAATGATGTACTTGAGTACGATTCTTAATGTTGGTGATCTCACTTCAAGTGGGGATTTACTTGACTGTGATAACAAGCCAAGTGTTCTGACGATTTCTTGAGTCGTGACTTTGTTGATCGGTGTCATTGATAATCCCACTACAGTTCCATCTTCAAAATCCACAGAGTGAAACGTCACTCCAACTCGGGACTCATTGTTGGTATGATTTGGCTTGAACTTCTCCACCAAATTGACGACCATGTCGCCAAATAGTTCTTCGCTATTTGGATTGTTCATCATTGTTGGAGGTAGTTCCACGTCCAGCTTGATAAACTTGAAATTTTCGGCATAGTCTTCTGGGCCATCCTCTGCCAAAGTTTTCAAGACCTTCACAATTGCACCTCCATATTGGTCCTAAAGTATTTAATCTAAGTTTTCCAAAATAATTTGGGCATAGGTTCCCCTGCTTTTTTACATTTTTTGCAAATTTTTCAATTTTTTTTTGGATATCTGAAGTTTTCTCAAAAATATGTATAACGTTGGAATTTTGAAATTCATAATACTCACTCGATTCGGGTGACTCATAGCCCCATCAACCGTCTCCTCCTCATTCATTTGCCATTCTTCACCTTCCGTGACATTGTTGAGCAGATCTTCAACGATTCCCGCTACTTCGCTGTTTGACATTCTGAAAAACAATGGTTATTCAACAGTCTACTACTAAAAATGGTGAAAATAATTCGGGATATGTTTATCAATCACAGGATCAGGGTGGTATGGTGAGTTGTTTCAAAATTATAAAAATTATGATGAAGGTTGTTCAGGTGTCATCAACAGGATTGGATCAGTATTTTTATACATCTCCATCACAGCCGCAACTTCCGTCATCACAACCCTCGAAATCTGAAAAGAAGAGCGAGACCTTTGTTTTCAATTTTGCAAAGGGTTCATCACCAACTATCCATATTCATCAAAAATCTTAGAAAAATGTGTTCTGTGTACTCATTCCCACCTCAGCACTTTGGTTGTCTTCCCTTCGCTATGAGTCATGCCCCCCTGACCCACCTCATAATTGGATTTTTTCCTAGCTCCGCCCCTTTGCTATAAGAAACCATGACTCATCATTTTCAGAGCACCTATTTAAGCGGAGGTCACCCAAGACTAGCATCATCATTTGTTTTCCAATTTTCCCAAGTTGTCTCTGATTTTCAATTTTTTGATATAAATTTTTCGAAATATTTGGAGTTGTTTTTAGAAAATGGCTGGGTCTCAATCGGTTTCAACTAATCCTCTCAACTCTGATAAGGTTAAGGCTACGAATCAACGTGATTTCAAGCAGAATATGTATTTCGAGAGTATGGATGAAGAAACTAACCATGCTCCTATCAAGAAGAAGACTCCAAAGAAGCGAGTTGTGACGAACTTCGAATCTTTGACGACGACGGAGCGTGTAAGTCTGTACGTATCTGAAAAATTTATCATTGTAATTTCAGAAGGCTTGGATGCATGAAAAAGCTGCTGTGTCTATCATCCCCACTGAAGAAAATGCTGTTATCAAGCCTTCGCGTTTATTCAAAGGATGGGACCCTCTCATTATCCACATCTGTGAGCCGTGTAGAGTCTATAATTCTGTGCGTGAAGCTACCGAGGTTGAGAAAGGCATGGTTCAGATTCGTAAGTTATCATGGTCTTTATTTCCCTACAAATTTTGTTTTTTTTTCAGCTCTTGCTCTCTGCACTATTTGTCGTTCTCATCTTCTCTCTCAGAAAAACACAAAGTTTTATCAGTTTGACTGCCCGGCTCTCAAGAAGAAACTCAATCTCTAATCAATCTCTAATCAATTTTTTACCATATCCGTATTTCGTTAAATAAATATATTGGGGACCCTGTTACATTGTGTAAAGTGACTAATCAGCCCAGTGACACTGTTTGCTTAGTTTTCGAGGTAGTCATCCCATTGTTGGCAGTAAGCCAGGGGTACCCGGTAGCACTGAGTACAGTCATTGTTTGCTAATTTTTGGTGTTTCTTGAGATGAGTGAAGATTCCCAAGACTTACCAGATCTTGAAGAGTTTGCTGACCGGCAAAATGAGATGGATCCGCTTTCGATTGATCTGGAAGAATGTAAGATTAGGGGAAAATAATAAACTCTGATTTTTTGAAAATTTAGGGGATGAGGATGGAGACTTGGCACTTCCCGAGTTAAACGAAAATGGTGAAGACCCATATTGGGCAAGATTAGGATTATTCGGAAGAAATTTCGATGAAGCCTTCGTTGAGGAGGAGGAAGCCGATGATTATTGTAAGTTTTTTGAGTAATCGTAAAAATGAAACACTTCAATTTCAATTTCAGCTGCTGAGCTCCCATCGTTATCATCGTCGCCTAGTGTGGAAATGTTTGAGTTTGAGTTTGAGGATGTTCAAATGTTTGGAGGAGGGAATGACGATGAGATGGATAGGGATGGGCAGGTAGAATAGATCGAGATCAAACGTTTTACTGGACATAATTTATAATTCTTGTTTTTTAATTTTTGCCTAAATAAATTTGGTATCCGTAAACAGGTTTTTGTTTCTCACATTCTATGAAATTTCAGATGGACTTTCTATGAAATTTCAGATGGACTTTGTAATCTTCCTAGTTTTTCCTACATTCTCGATTTCTGTGGTATAGACGTTTGTTTGCATGGTGGATGAGGTAGTTCAAAATTAGTCACCAAATTTGGTGTGGATGCAAGCTCCACCTACTGTGTCAAATTTTTCCTTGGCACCATTTTTTTTTTTTTTTTGGAACTCAGATCACTTTATACAAGTGCTTCAATTTGGAAATGTTGTCCATCGTGCGCTCAAAGGATAGAAGATATTCTCCCTATTCAACTTTGACTCATCGTGCTTATACCCTTTCGTCTCTATCTCACCCCCTTTCCGAGCCTCTCTACTTCATTACGCGATTACCGGAAGTTCCCCGTAATAGAGCTTTGACACCTGCACCTATCATTGATTTCGCTGACGATGGTTCTGATTATGAGGGAATCAAGTTTAACAACGATCAGGAGGACGCGCTTTTTTTCTTGGATTCCCGAATGAAATGTGTAAGTATAGGTGTTAAACTATGTTAAAGTGGTAGGATTCTAGTTATATGCACTCTCTTTTCAAAACTGTATGGCTGTTTCTTTGGCTGATATAATTTAAACTTGAAGTTTTTGGTCATATGAGCTCAAAATTTTCCAAAAATCAGTAGTAAAATGTAGATGGATACAGGTTTCTATTTTAATTTTTTTTTTTTGGAGATTGGTTCGAATTCAGGAATTCATTCAGCTCAAAATTAATTGATGTTTATCAATTTTAGAAATGAAAATTTTTGGGGGTGGCAGAATCTTTCTATCTCTGTAGCACTATAGTGTCAAAGTTGTTATTTCTCTCGTAACCAGCTTTAGCTGAATTGATTTTTTTTTTTCAAAGATTGAAAATTTTTATCAAAGACTTACTGAATTTCAGGATGTAGCATTCTACGCTTTCATTCGAGGTGCTGCCGGATGTGGGAAATCAATCGTGCTGTGTGAATTCGTAAGACGTGCTCGGCAGTACTTCCAAAACAAAGAGGCCTGCGAAGTGACAGCAGCCACTGGAATGGCCGCAATGAATGTAGATGGTGTCACAATCCACTCATTGCTGATGTTTTACGTGAGTATCCATAAATACAGCTGGTCTGAAAATCATATTTTATAGCCAGGGCAGGCGCCTTTCGCAAAATTGGATGATGGAATGTTAGAGAAGTTGCGGGCGAAGTTGAAACAGTTGAGGATCCTTATCATTGATGAGATCGGGCTTGTTTCTGCGCTATTTCTGGCACAGATCGATCACCGATTAAGGCAAATTCTCAATAGTGATCTCCCGTTTGGTGGTGTGTCAGTAGTAGCTTTTGGAGACCTACTACAACTCCCCCCAATGCCAAACCTGGACGAGTCGGGAGCAAATAAATTTTCATGGCCTGGCTACATTTTTTGGCGTAAGTTTTGTGGAGAAAAACTTTGTTTTGCATCAATAAGTTTTAAGTGTATGAATTAATTAATCAACTTACAGCTATCCCAACAAAAATGTCAGCATTGCGTGATACCGTCACTCCGAATTCGCCACCCACTCTTTGGAAGACGTTGTTTGAGAGCCGGGAACTGGGAATCAATGTAAGGACATCAAATGCTGTAGAAGCTGGAGTATTAGCCGATATTCGACTTGGCAACGATTCATTCCAAATTCGAGAGTTTTTGAAGGAGTGCTGTAAAATGGAAGGTGGCAGTGTACCTGACGTCGTTAAGGAGTTGGAGACTTTGGAGGCGACTCACCGAGGAAAGACGTTTATCATCTTAGCTCGGACCCACAAGGAGGTGGACGAAGTGAATGAATGGGTATGTCGAAGCAAAAAAAAAACTTACGTTGGTAATTGCTAAAAATTTCAGAAATATCACCATTCCGTGGATAGTGTCAGGCTGCCCCACATGCCAGTTGTGCGGCGTGAGAGTGGCCGCGAGTTCCCTCGCTGGGTGAAGAAAACGGATCCGAAGGATTTGTGTCTGGTCGTCGGCTCAAAATTGATGATCACCCACAATATGAAGGCCCTGAATTTGGCAAATGGTCTCATGGGAAGATTACTGGAGGTAACTCCATATGAAATAGTCTTCGAAAGGTTAGTCTAATATTGAAATAGAATTTCTATAAATAGATAATTTTTTAGACTCACTGGATCCATGGAGCCTGTTCGGTTAACGCGGAAACTGTTCACCAATGGTTCATCCTATTGGCGGCAGTTTCCCGTAGCAATGGCTGAGGCGGTGACGGTTCACAAGAGTCAGGGTATGACGTTTGATGGAGTGGTGGTCCTAACACGATCGATGGATCCCTCGTGGTATGGAGGGTTCTACACGGTCATCAGTAGAGCCCGTTCGTTGCGCTTGTCACGTGTAACGAATATGGCTTCTCTAGTGTGGCCAGTGTGTGAATACTCCAAAGGCGAGATGGAAGACATCGCTGTGAGGAGTCGACGGTTGAAGATCGAATGGATGAAGAAAAAGGTCGCAAGTGAATTGGCGAAAACTATTGAAAGGAGGATGTTGGATTTCCGCCGCTCTGGAAATTAATTATAATTTGTATATCTAGGAACAGTTTTTAGATCAATAAAATTGTTATAGCCAAAATCTGTTTATGAAGGTTGGAGAAAAGAAAAAAAAATGATGGTGACGGGAATGATCAGAGAATGAAAAAAAAAAAAGAGTGTGAGAGAACAGACTTGGTGGATAATGGGTGCATAAAGAAAGGTCGTTGATGTCCAAATATGACGAGAGTGTGTAGTTGATGAGGTGTTGTGGTGGAAAGAAATTAGCGTTTGTGAGAGAACATTTGTATTGTACACGGTGTGTAGAGACGGAGACTGTAAGGTGACCGCGCAGCTGTTCTTCCCCCATAGTGTGTAATCTCTTCTCGGTTAACCTTTCCTCATGTGAGCGGATATATGAAATCCCTCCATCGTATATAAATCGTGTGGATAAATTAGGAGCTCATTAGTGATGGAACTCTAGTTAATGTTAAACTTGATTAGTGCGTTTTCGTTTGTTTTGGTAGAAATTTGTTTATTTTTATTGTTTTGAGTGAAAATTCAGATCGTGAGATAGGCGAATAAGGTAAATTGTGTGTATAGGAGTTTGAGTAGAAGAAGGTTAAGGAAATTTAGCACAAAAGCAGCTAAATTAGTTCAAAAATACTCTTTTAGGTAAGTTAAGACTTACAATGACGGATGAGGCAGCTCGTGCTCAAGAGCAAATTCAAGCTCTAATCAAGGAACGTGTGAATGAGATAATGGCGCCAGTTTTGGCGGCCATGAGACAACCGGAAATAGCCCCGAAACTGAGCAACCAAAACACGTATACACGTCACAAAGCCATGAAACAATCAATAAACTCTGTAATATTGCACATATCGTTAGTATTTCCCTTGTTACTCGAAAGATACAGAAACGGGAAAACTTATTATTCCGACTCGAATGGGGAGGTATAACACATCTTTATCTGTCCACAGCGTTTTACTAGAGAATGAGGGTTGCAAAATTTATTTTTTCCTCCAAAGAAAAAGCAGCCTAGCTTCTCAAATTGGTTGGTGTGGTTCACTACTAGATACTTCACACTAACTATCACAAAGGGTGTCAGTTGCGGAATCCCCGGGATTCTCGAGCTCTGACAGCGGACGTGGAAATTACCTTCGAACTAGGGTTTGTGCGCATCTATTGGGGCGTGGAGAATTCGACGCATCAAAATATTTTGCAAACCGATAAAGCAGTCCCAGGCAACCTCTTTTGTAAGCAAATCATCATTATATCGAAGAAATTCAAACAGAAAATTATCCCAGTGCATCTCCTCTGTTATACCTGTTTATCATATATTGTGAAGGTCACATATCAAATTATTTTAAAGCGAGGCTAGACCATTCTAAATTGTGCATGATACTCTACTAGCATGAGACTTTCGTATCACCACTTATTCATATCCCTAGCCCCTGTCATAGACGAGCTGGATATCCGAGAAAGTGATGGTCAAAAATCGGAGTGTTAGTGAAAAGTGGGTAATAACTCCCTGGGCTTCTATTGAAAGGAAGTGAACAGTTACTTAACTGTTGGCAGTACATTGGCGGTAAGCATAGTACACATATTGGCTATTGATATCATTCTTATATATAAAACGCAAGTGGACTCTGCACGTTTGTTTGTAATTCCGCAAATCTGGGAGAAAGAGAAAGAAATTCCAATTGATTTTGCCACAAGCAAAACTCGAACCCCGGTCGTTTGTGCGTCAGACAGACACACAACCGAGGAGGCCACGGGAGACACCTTGGATACTGTCGGAAATGGAAATGAGATACACGTGAATTGGAAGACTCATTATTATTTTCCCACGTCAAAATGTAATGGGTACTTTCTGATTGCACTGAAAAACTCCTTGTAACAGTTTTAACATCTAAATGATGAAGAAAAATTAGAAAACAGGGAAAAAATTTCGAAAAAAAAATTCTGAAAAATTTTCAGACAAAAATTTTCAGCTTCTAAGGCATTCTTGACATTTCTAGTTTTCACCATTCAATAGAGCGGGGTCGAAAGTACCTTGTCCCAAAATTACAGAAAATTCTGAAAGGCCATGGAAAATATGGATCCTCGTGAGGTCCAGATAAGCATGATGGTAGAAAGTGATCGGAAATTTTGCGTCTATTTGGTTTGGGAGCAAGCTGGGAGAAAATAACATAAAAATTGTCTCCCTAGAAAACCCTTACTTCTGAGTCGGATCCGTACTGAAGTACATTCGATACTTATTTGAGTATAAGAAAAGAAGAAGCATTAGGAATGAGGAGAGAAATGGTAATGTAACGAATAAGGTTCTAAATTTCATGGTAAGAATTTTTTTTGTGTTAGAAATCGCAGAGTGATTTGTGTAAAAGTATAGAAAGTGATAAAAGCAGGAAGGGAAGTATTTTATTACCATGAATGAAACCTTATCAATTGCACAATATATACATTGAATTGATTTTTTAAATGCTTCATTTCAAGACCACGACTTGTTCAGCTGACTAAAATATGTATCAGTCTCGTTTTGTATTGTGCTTGGACCCTTTAAAACATCCACTATCATCGTTGTCTTGTTACTCCGCTTCCAGCAACTCTCTCCACTGTTTCTAACACAATAAAATTTTTTGCGCCATTTGGGAACCGCCAACATTGCTAAGTTGATGATAACTACAGGGTGACTGAAACAAAAAAATAGGTTTTTTTCTCAAATTATCTTAGCTTACCTCGCATTACAAAGATCTACCAGGTAATACAGTACCACTTCATAGCCTTCCAAGAAATCGGAAGCCGTCAAGAAAAATATAATGCATTCTGATATCAATGCCATACTACAAGTTGCCACGGTGAATTTTGTAAACTTAAGAAAAAGTTGGCATTAGAGCGCACTTGCATACTTACGTCTATACTCCTTGCATTCTCTTTAGCTTGAAATCTAGCTTGAAGTGTGTATTTGGATGGGATCAGTACAGTAGTGTCGAGGATTCGATGGACACGAATATTCCAATACCATATGTAGCCGTATAGCTGGAAAAGGGGTACTGTAGGGATTTTCAAGGTTTATGGGGTCTTTAGAGAGTTTGGGTAGTCCAGAGACCAATGGTTACTGAGATAACTGCGCTGGCGTAACAACTTTTCGTGGCTTCTAACTTCAAACCTTTATATCTCAGCTCCCAAAAAAGATAGAAAAAAGTTTTCAACTAATAAAATGTAGCCCTTATTATGGGCTATATTCTATTAGTTGACACTTTTTTGATAACTCTATTGGTTAGCGAGATATAGGCGTTTGAAGATCAGCGCAGGGTGCAGACAGTCAGGTTGATTTTCTCTGCGTCTCTTACGAGGGCTTATATCTCAGTTCCCGTTACAGATAGAAAAAAGTTATCTACTAACAAAATGTAGCCCTTATTATAAGCAACATTTCTTTAGTTGACTATTTTTTGATAGCTCTAACAGGAACTGAGTTATGACTCCTAGAACTATGGTCCCGTGATTAATGTATCGACTCTATGCACAAAATAAGATACTTACAGCAAAATTGGTAATAAGCAGGGCCACTCCTATACCAAGCCAAACATAAATGTCGACTAGAATGTTTATGGCAGTATAGGCAACAACAACTGAAAAGGTTTCAAGACCAAGTAGAATAAATAACGGGACACTATGCCGACTTTTCTTTTCGTAGTCGCTAAAAGGTTAAAGATTAAGGGCTCGTAAATCGACACTAACTTTATCCAAAACGTCGCCAAACTCCTCTCCACAGTCATCCCTGTCAACGCAATCACAGCAAACACCATATAATGAGCAAGCATCATTGACCCTATTGAGAAATATGGGTAGTCTCGAAATGACTTCCCTAGCTTTATCATCTCGGTAGAAGAGTTTGAATAAAACTCGGAATAGGTTTTATTAGGGTCTGCAACTTTCTTTGAAATAGGAAGCAGGGTCAAGCTTACCATTCCCGGGAAACTGTACCCATCCCTTTTGGTATGGCATAATCATCAAGCGAGCAATGAGATTTTCGAACCATTGCATTAAAATCCCGCAGAAAATTATATTCATGTTCCGATTGAAAACCCGAGTATGGATTATTATATTACAACCTCGGATAGTTATCACAGCGGACCATAGGAACCCTAGTATTTCTATGAATAGCATGAAAATGGCCAAGAATCCAAAATCATTTTTATAATTCATTAAGAAAACCGGGAGAAAAAAGTTGGTGTTGTTGACAACGAATATCATTGGAATGACAACAGAACGAGAAAAAAAAAGTTGAGAAATTTTTATATAAATTGAAAAATAGAAAAAAATTATGGGGTTAGAGACATTTCCACCTGCCTTGATCTTGCAGGCTTTCAGGCCCACGCCATCTTAAATTGATTAAAATATTCTTCTGTTTCTAATTGTTGGGTCTGTTGAACCGGCGCATTCTTATCTTTCAACACAAATCGCTGGACCCCCGGGATGAACGAAAAGTGATAGAAGAACCTCCTCCGCCAGGAAGGGACTGATAGCATCATAGCCGGGATGATTAGGTTGGGGTGTCTTTAAATAAGGGTGATTATGAATTTTTGAAAATAGAAAAATTACGTAGCATTGCCCCATTCCATGAAATAATTCAACGGAATCTCGTAATCCCTTAAAAATTCCAATTTCGATTGACACATGATCAGGGAGTACTGTAGCAGTAGAATAGCAGTTAATAACCCCAAAAAATGTTTCATAAGCTGTAAAACCTTTATTAAAAGGGCATTGGAAAAGATCTTACATCAAAGCTCTTCATATTTTCCTTGGCTTGAAATCGAGCTTGAAGGGTGTATTTGGATGGGAGGATTAGGGATTTGTCGAGGATTCTATGGACGCGAACGTTCCAGTACCAGATGTAGGTTAGACCCTGCAAATAAGCTAGACTAGCAACTTCCAGGTTAGCTGAGGATAGCAGCTTCACAGATCCTTAGCAGGTTCACTAAGCTTCTGTTGACCTTTAGCAAGTTCACTGTACCTAGCTCTACCTAGAGTTAGTCGATGGTACAGTATACTGACGTCCTAGCCGATTACTGTACTTACCAAGCAATTAACAATTAACAAAACCATCCCAACCATCATCCAATAAAAAATACACAATACCATACTACAAACCCCCAGAGCAAGCAATCCTGCTAACAATTGCCATGTCCAAAATATAGACCAAGAGATATAAAGTCGCTTTTTGGATTCATAGTCACTAAATTGAAATTTACAACTTCTTTTTAGTTGAGATAGCTCACTTTATCAGCCAAGTAGCACACATTCTCTCTATAGTTATAGCAGTGATACATAGGATGTTCATAACGAGATAATGAGTTACTAGAGTCATCCCGATAAAGAATTGGGGGCAAACCCAAAATGAAGAGATATTTACGATTTCAGTGGGGTCAGAGGTGTAGAATATGGAATAGGGTTTGGAGGAGTCTGGAATAGCTTTTATCCTAACTGAGGCTTAGCTGACAGCTTACCATTCCCTGGTAACGGTGTCCATCCTTTTTGATAAGTTAACATGAGCAATCTACCTATTAGAGATTCAAACCATTGAATCGAAAATCCGCATATAAAAACATTCATATTAGGATGAAAAACTCTAGATTTCGCGACAATGAAACAGCCACGGATAGTTAGAAGCGCTGCAGACAGATAAGATACCAGCTCTACCGTAACCATTGCTATCCCAATAAGATTAAGGTCCCGTTGATAGTTAACCAGGAAAATCGGGAAGAATAACTTGGTAGAATTGGCGATCAGGAATATCATACCGAAAATATTGAAAAATAGAAAAAAGGAAAAGCATATTACACATCACTCTAGAATTTCAGCTGCTTAATCCAAACTAAAGAAAAAAAACAAGAGGTCGGTTACGTGGGGAAGCTGAAAATGGAAAGGGTTGGTTCGGGAAACTTGGAATCCCTAAGCTATGTTAAGCTGATCGAAGTTCGGAAGTTGGAAGTCGGAAGTCGGAAGTCGGAAGTCAGAAGTCGGAAGTCGGAAGTCGGAATTTGCAAGTCGAAAGCCTGATATTACTAATCAAAAACCATGAATCAGGTCACAAACCCCTGCAATCCATATTATTCACCCAATTTAATTTTCAGCTGCTTATTATTATCAAGTCTGGAACTTGCTCATTACATTTAGCCTGAAATTGAGCTAAATTAGAATTTGAAAAACAGTTCCTTGAATTGAAGAATGGAATCCCGGAAGTATAATAGGAAATAGGAATTTTTCTGTTTTTTGTTTTTCATGAGCTTTCATAATGTTAGTTTTTAATGAGAACTTGCTGAAAAATAATAAGCATATCATTAAAAAAAACATAAAATGTAAACATAATCTTTATGAAACCTTTATTTCAAAAATCAAAAAACAAAGACAAGAACAAAGTTTATTTTTTAAAAAATTTTAAAACTTGAATATCTCAGTTGTCGTTAGAGTTATCAAAAAGTAGTCAACTAATAAATTGTTGCAGATGCTAAGCTTAACATTTTGTTAGTTGACAACTGTTTGATAGAATCAACGGGAAGCGAGTTATGAGCGTTTGAAGTGGCGCGCTGCTAGAGAGACAGAGACGTCTCTTTCTAGGCGCGCAACTTCAAACGCTTATATCTCGGGAACCTCGAAAGCTATCAAAAAACTGTCAACTAATGAAATATAGCTCATAACAAGCTACACATTTTTCCAATTGACGACTTTTTCCTATCTCCATCCCCAACGAAGATATACCAAGCCAAACTAAGTCCACGAATCCCTCAAATGTTTAAAATACTCTTCAGTCTCCAGCTGCGAATTAGATCTCGATTTCAAAAAAGTGACTTCTGGACTAGTTTTAGAAATGAACCAATGACAATCCCCAATAAATTTCTTCTTCCAACATGGCACTTTAACGAGGAGTAATGGGACAACGATTATTGGATTTCTGAATAATCTTTGGATTGGCCTATTGAATAAAATCCTAATTACTGGGCTTACGCTGAGTTGAGTATATCTATAATATACAGTAAGACGATTCCCAAGTCTCCTAGTCGTTCCGGGATCCGTAAAATAAGAAGAGTGGCTTCCAGGAAGATTAGGATGGTTCCATAGGTGAAGACGAATTTGGTGAACTATTTAAAAAAAGGTTTGGCGGGAATTCAAAAAATACTTACACTTAAACTCCTTGCATTTTCTTTCGCTTGAAATCTAGCTTGCAAAGAATATTTAGAGTTAAGGAATCTAGTTGACATCATCCGATGTTCCTTGGTATTCCAATACCAAATATATGTGTAGCCCTAAGAAAATAGGTTAGGTTAAGCTGATTAAGCTAGTTTTGCTTACCGAAAGAGCTAAAACCATTAAAACTATAATAAGGATGAGGCATGACTCGATGGGCATTATCATAGTGCATATTAGATATGTAAAAATGCATCCGGATAATTGCTGAGACACAAGGATTCTTATGTAGATCCCTGGTCGCTTTTTTGTTTCATAATCGCTAAAAAATAGCGGGTTACTGACTAAATTTTAAGAAAAACTAACATACTTCAATAAGTAAGTTGCACAACTCCTTTCATAAATAAGCATGAGCAAGCAGGAGACGCTACAAGCCATATAATGAGTGATGAGGAACATGCCGATGAATAGAATAGGATGAGCCCACGGGTCATCGATTAGAACCATTTCGGATGAAGAGGAGGTGTAGAGATAGGCGAAGGTTTTGGAAGGGTCTGGAATAGGGTTACTGTAGCAAACTAGATCAAAGTTAAATGAGACTTAGCTAGGGTTACTTTAGCTACTAGAACTTACCATTCCCAGCAAGCTGAATCCATCCTTTTTGATAAGGAACAATCATCAATTTCCCCAACAAAAATACGAACCATTGCATCAAAAAACCACAGAGACAAGCATTCATATTTGTGTGAAAAACACGAGATTGATGAATAATTACACACCCTTTTAGGGTCATTATAACTGATGAAATATACAGTATCAATTCAGTAACAAATAAGAAAATAGCAAATATCCCGAAATCATTTTTATAGTTGAAGAGGAAAAGAGGGAAGAAATAAATAGTAGAATTGGATGTTCGAAAATTCATGTTTATGGGTTGCAGATGGTTTTTGAAAGGTAGACACGGAAAATAAGAGTAATGAGTCGATGTGTTTTTTAACAAGATATTTGTTGATAATGTGGGGTGTGACATAACAAAAAATTTAAGCAAGGGGAAGAAAAGTCTCATTTTTAAATTTTCAAGTTTCCGTATTTACTCTAATAGTACGGCATGCCGAATTATTTTTCGTGACCTTCATTTTCCTTAATGGAGAGTGCCGGATTATTAGAGGCTGCCAAACAATTAGAGGCTGCCGTACTATTAGAGTAAATACGGTAGTTTTTAATTTAATTTATTAGTCATAAATACTACAGTACTTTATTAGTAGGGAGTTAGCTAGTTTATTAGTAAATTTTTAAAATAATATGTTGATGCTTAGCCAGCCAATTACATAGCTAGATTTTAGCTATATTGACGTCATAGCTACCGTACCCCTCTAAAATTATAGAACGAAATCCTATCTCAGCTATAACCTTAGCTAGTCACTAAGTCAGCTAACTATTAGGTTGGAAGCAAATTAACAGTCCATCTTTTGTTCTATTCTCAACTAGTCAGGAAGATCAAACGGTCACGTGTGGGTTACTGTAGGGGGGTTATGAAGGGGCACATGTGCCGTTAACCTGGTCAACTTATGCCCGAAGAATGTGCGCCCGATCTGTCTAAATTGCTTTCTATTTTATGATCTTTCTGCTTTTTATGATGTTTCTGCTAAAACCTTGCTACCTTGCAAAATTATCAAACAAACTAATTTTCAGAACAAAATTACAAGTTCTAGGGGCCGTAACTCAGTTCCCATTGGAGCTAGAAAAATGTTGTCAACTAAAGAAATATTGTCCATAATAAGGGCTACATTTCATTAGTTGATACTTTTTTGATAGCTCTAATGGGAACGGAGTTATGATTCCATAATTAATTGTCACTTCTTTTTTATTCAAAATATTTATTTTTATTGAAAAAAATTGTATTTTTCCAAAAAAATGATCATCATTATTTGTGTTTAGGTTGCTTAGAAGAAAATCACAATTCGAACTTCTTCGGCTCTTCTGGAAGACATTCATCAGGATCCTGAAAATTAAGTTTATTTTTCTAGAATAAGGCATTAAAAAAACTACCAAGGAACAGTCATTTCCAATCCATTGCTCATATTTCTCAATTCCTTCATTCATCTTCTGAATCTTGTTTGGGAAGTCTCCAAAATTGATGAGAAGATATTTGATGTCTTCTAGAATATTCAGATATTGGGAACGAATGATTCCCTTGTATTTTCTTTGAATGAAATCAATTAATGAATCCACTTCAGTCACATCATTTGATAATTCAATGTTTGAAATCAATTCTTGAATATCGGTGAATTTGGATTGAGATCTCATTTCTGATAACTTGTTTTTCACTTTTTCAATTCCATTTCTCACTGAATTCCAGGTATTCTCCACTTCCGACTTCTCAAATCCATTCCATCTTCTCATCTTATTCCAAATCTCATCCACATTCTTCAGTGATTTCAATACCTGTAATTAGATCAGTTAAAGATAATTCCAATTCAGTTACCCTACCTCCATTCCATCCATTATCCCCTTAACATCATCAGAATTCAATGGGAATCCCTCCAGACTTCCTTGATCCTCAATCTTCCATTCCTTTATTTCCATTATCTTTTTATAGATTTTCTTGAAATAAAGGACATGTTCAAGCAGATAATTCATCAATTTCGGATTGAAATTCCACACTTCTCCTGGTAAATCTATAAATTTCTTGATGTTGCAATCGAATGTCTTTTCAATGTTAGACAGCTTTCCGATGATAGTCTCAGCCAGGATTTTCGCTTGGTCAAAGTCAATTTTTTGTAGAATTTGTTGTCCAGTCAGAAACAAGTTTTCCAAGTCAGACGTATTTCTGCTGGGGGTTTTCAGGATGGTATTTAGTTCTGAAAATATATAGAAGGGATTATTTAAATTAACAAAAGGGGCTTACATCAAATCCTCTTGAATCAATTTCAAATAATCAGATTTGATCTCTTCGCTCATACGAATAACAGTCTCCGTTATATTGATTTCTTCTAAATGTAAGGAAAACTCATGAAACTCGTTCACGATCAATTTAAAATCATAATTTCTTAATCTATCCAACTTCTCTTTCAATTGCTCTTCAACAACCTCAAATTCTCCAATTGACTTGAAAACCGAATGGAATTGTTCTATAAGCCGGGTTAGCTCGTCAAATCCTGTCTGATTAAGACAATGAAGATTTCCAGAAGGGAGTTGAATTGAATTGAAGTGCTCTTTTAATGGAGTCCATCGATTTCTTATTTTAGAAGTCATCCATTCAATTGAATTCAGATATGAAGAGCATTTGGAAGTTAGATTGAGTAGTGGTTTTACAGAATCAATATTCTGATACTTCTTCATTACATCCTTTGATATTTTGACTCTTTTCAACGATCCCAATGTATCCTCCACTTTCTTAATGAGTTTTTGAACTTTTTCTATTAATTGGTCATCTCGAAGTTGATCGATTAGTTTCATTTCGCCTTCCAATGAAGTTAATACCAATGTCAGCTTTTCGAGCTTCTTCACTTCCTCCTTAGTTTCTTCCAGATTTTGTAGAGTCTGCTTGAAATTGCTTATTGCAGTGGCTCCAGTTGTGAATGGTTCCATTGTCAATATCTTCTTCACGTGGTCCGCTATACCGGCGAAAAGATCACTGAGTTTTTCGGAACCGCTCTTTACCAAGTCATCGTGCTGAATTTTCTCGGGATATTCACCAAAAAATTTAAAATCCATGGGCAGATGTTTTACCACAATTTCAAAACCAATATCTTCATCACCTTCAAATTTAGGAAAGTCGGCTGTAGATTTGGATTGATATTCAATAAAGCCAATTCCTTCCTTTAAGTCGTCTCCTATCTTAACAACTCTCAACTGACTCAATCCATTCAATCCATCTTCAACCGCCTTCTTATCCTCATCACTTATTCGTATCTCTTTTGATTTCTTAAACATTCTATCCAGCTCATTGAGTTCATTGATTCCATTCCATATATCCATTTTACTGTATTCTTCATAAATTGTCTCATCTAATGTTTGATTCAACAGTTCTTCAGCCACTTCTATCGATGAAATATTTCCTTTAATCAATTGAGATTCTAGATATAAATCATGAACAAGATCCGGATATTTTGCTGTTTTATTATATATCGCTTGGATTTCGTTAAAGGTTTCTGAAAAAAGTAGAATTTTTAAGCTTACAGAGTCATGTCATCCTAAAACTGCTCCCTAGTATCTCTTTGCCTTAGCTTAAGATTAATTTTTCCTAACCAAGCTAAGCTTATTTTGGTTATAGGTCTCTTGAAAAAATCGGTTATTCTTAAGCTAACAGAGTCATCTTATTCTAACGCGCTAGCAGCCCTCAATGCCTTGCTTAGCCGCTTACTATCCGGTCTGCCTAAACAATCTAAGCCCAACTCACTTTCACATGGTACCAAATGGTAGACCATGAAGAGTAGAACGCTCACATGGAGGAGATGCATTACGATTCGGTAATAAATTTTTATCTTTTTTTTGACTCAATCCATCATTTTTTACGTAATGCTCTAATTAAATATCCTAGTTATTTTTTAAGGAGCACGTCAGGCTTAATTAAAAAATAGTTTTTTTTGAGCTTATGGTAAATTATATATGCCATTAGGAATCAATCAGTTACGTGTACAATTGCGCCCTTCTGCAAGTTGATATGCTAACTATCTTAACGCTAGAGCTTAAGGTGGCATGTCACTTTGAATCAAACGGTTACGTCTGCAAACGCGCCCTAGCGAAACGTGAAAACTCGCTGCTTACCTTCTATCCCGTTGACTGAGTATCAAATGTTTAAACGTTAAAAAATTTCGCGCCAAACGTGAAAAGCAAAGTATGTATTTGTTCAAAAATTGGGAGCAAAATTTTTTCGGTGCAGAAGGGCGCAATTGTACACGTAACTGATTGATTGCTAATGACATATATAATTTACCATCAGCTCAAAAAAACCACTGTTTTTTAATTATGCCTGACGTGCCCCATAAAAATAACTAGGATATTAAATTAGAGCATTACGTAAAAAATGATCGATTAAGTCAAAAAAAAAAAGATAAAAATTTATTACCGAATCGTAATGCATCTCCTTCATGTAAGCGTTCTACTCTTCATGGTCTATCATTTGGTACCATGTGAAAGTGAGTTGAGTTTTTAAAAATTTCAGATTAGCTGCGAGGCTTAGCTTGTTTAGGCAGACCGGCTAGTAAGCGGCTAAGCACGGTACTTTTAGCGCGGTCTGCTAAGATGACTTTGTAAGCTTAAAAATTCTTTTTTTTTTCAGAAACCTTTAACGAAATCCAAGCAATATATAATAAAACATCAAAATATCCGGATCTTGTTCATGATTTATACCTGGAATCTCAATTGATTAAAGGAAATATTTCATCAATAGAAGTGGCTGAAGAATTGTTGAATCAAACATTAGATGAGACAATTTATGAAGAATACAGTAAAATGGATATATTTAATGGAATAAATGAACTCAATGAGTTGGATAGAATGTTTAAGAAATCAAAAGAGATACGGATAAGTGATGAGGATAAGAAGGCGGTTGAAGATGGATTGAATGGATTGAGTCAGTCAAGTGTTGTTAAGATAGGAAAAGACTTAAAGGAAGGAATTGGCTTTCTTGAATATCAATCCAAATCTACAGCCGACTTTCCCAAATTAGAAGGTGATGAAGAAGAGGAATTTGAAATTTTTGTAATCGAGATGCCCAGAAATTTTAAAGATTTCATTGAAAATCCTGAGCTACTCCTGGATCAATTTATACATGACGTGATAAAGAAGGTTTTAGAAAACGTCAGTAAACTTTTCGCCGGTATAGCGTTTCCTTACATTTAGAAGAAATCAATATAACAGAGACTGTTATTCGTATAAACGAAGAGATCAAATTTGATGAGTTGAAATTGATTCAAGAGGATTTGATGTGAGTAAGCCCCTTTTGTTAATTTAAATAAATCCCTTTGATATTTTCAGAATTAAATATCATCCTGAAAACCCCGGCAGAAATACATCTGACTTGGAAAACTTGTTTCTGACTGGACAACAAATTCTACAAAAAATTGACTTTGACCAAGCGAAAATCCTGGCTGCGACTATCATCGGAAAGCTGTCTAACATTGAAAAGACATTCGATTGCAACATCAAGAAATTTATAGATTTACCAGGAGAAGTATGGAATTTCAATCCGAAATTGATGAATTATCTGCTTGAACATGTCCTTTATTTCAAGAAAATCTATAAAAAGATAATGGAAATAAAGGAATGGAAGATTGAGGATCAAGGAAGTCTGGAGGGATTCCCATTGAATTCTGATGATGTTAAGGGGATAATGGATGGAATGGAGGTAGGGTAACTGAATTGGAATTATCTTTAACTGATCTAATTACAGGTATTGAAATCACTGAAGAATGTGGAAGTGATTTGGAAAAAGGTTAGAAGATTGAATGGATTTGAGAAGTCGGAAGTGGAGAATACCTGGAATTCAGTGAGAAATGGAATTAAAAAAGTGGAAAACAAGTTATCAGAAATGAGATCTCAATCCAAATTCACCGATATTCAAGAATTGTTTTCAAATATTGAATTATCAAATGATGTGACTGAAGTGGATTCATTAATTGATTTCATTCAACAAAAATACAAGGGAATCATTCGTTTCCAATATCTGAATATTCTAGAAGACGTCAAATATCTTATCATCAATTTTGGAGATTTCCCAAACAAGATTCAGAAGATGAATGAAGGAATTGAGAAATATGAGCAATGGATTGGAAATGACTGTTATTCGGTAATTTTTCTAATATCTTATTCGAGAAAAATAAATTTAATTTTCAGAACCCTGATGAATGTATTCCAGAAGAGTCAAAGAAGTTGGAATTGTGATTTTCTTCCAAGCAACCTAAACACAAATAATGATGATCATTTTTTTGAAAAATACAATTTTTCAATAAAAATAAATATTTTGAAAAAAAAAGGGACAATTAATTAAAGGTACATAACTCAGTTCCTGTTAGAGCTATCAAAAAATTGTCAACTAATGAAATATTGCTCAAAATAAGGGCTACATTTTGTTAATTGACACTTTTTTGATAACTCCAATGGGAACTGAGTTATGGCCCCTAGAACTTGGACTATGTTCTGAAAATTAGTTTGCTTGATTTTGCAAGGTAACAAGGTTTTGGCAGACACATCATATAATGAGTTTTTTGTTATTTTTTGATTAGATTAGTACTTATGCTTGAGGTTTTTTAGAATGACATAACTTTGAGACCTCTTGGCCTGGACTGGTAGTCTTGGGTACGGTAGCTAGCAGTTTAGACAGATCAGGCTCACATTTTTCAGACATAAAGTTACCTGGTTACATGTGGCCAGAAACAGGGCAGCGGCACCCGTGCCCCAACCCCCTGAGCAAGTGCCCAAAACTACCAATTCCAGTTTCATCCTGTTCGACCACCCTATCTAAATACCTAGTCCGCTGCAGTGTTGAGCGGAATTCCTTCCGTTTCCTTCCGTCTTCCGTCTTCCGTAGTTTTTTTTCGTTCCGTCTTCCGTTTTCCGTGTTCCGCGAAGAAAAAATATTTCCGACTTCCGTCTTCCATCTTCCGTAATTTTAAGTTCAATTTCCGCTCAACACTGGTCCGCTGGAGCGCATTTACACTCAGTTCCCCAAAGATCAAAGTAACCCCGACTTGATCTCTGTATCAAACTTCCAAATTCTTCCGCTTCAAACTGAAGTCTAGTCAAACCAAATGAGAGGTTACTTGACATTATGTTTCAGTGAAAATGAAAGACAACTTTTTGAATTATGATGAATTTCTGAAAAATTGTGTTTTTGACTCGTTCGCTGATAAACGAAACTTTGAAAAAAAAATTTAGCAGCTGATATATATTTCGTTCTAACCAAAAAATTGAGTTAGTCGGATCAAGGATCATAGTCGAATGTTCAATTGGTCATTGACACCTAGACGTTTTTTGCTTCCCACTCGGGTAAACATTTACAAATACAGGTGGCACCTTATTTTTAGAAGATTGGTCTTTTATTTTTTAATTATCAACTAGACTTCACTCTTTTCCTACCCAAAGAAAAACATAAATAAACCTAATTTTGTCTCATGGGTCAATTCAATTACCTACGTACTCCATATATAACATTTCATTCATTTTTCAATCCATCAAAAAATTTGTGTGGGTTGACTTTTGGCTAAATTTTTTGTTTAGATATTTAATGTTAGGTTATATATTTTATCTGAAATTTGAAATTATCATTTCCTCGTTTTATATGTTTTGTTATGTGTTCTTAATTATCATTTTTTGATCTTTTTTGAAAATTCAAAAAAAAAATTTTTTTTTCAAAATTAATTTTCAAACTATATTTCTCGAGCAGTTCGATTTCACTGCTTTCGTAATATTTCTAGGTTGAAACAGGTGAATTCATTGTTCATTTTCTATTCTGAGTTTTAAGATTTTGTAGAGTAAGTTGCTCATTGAACAGATTTTTCATTTTTGAAACTCTTTTCAGCGTAAAGAACATCTTGTTCAGTGAGATGGAAGTAGTGACGAATTGATGAGTTTTTTTTGTTTTTTTGTCTAATGTTTTTTTGAACCGAGAAGTAGAAATAAGAAAGATAGATCAGTCGATGTCTTAGTTTTCTTTTGATCAGGAATATCTTGGTTTTCCTTAAAAGTTCCAAAAAGTTTAGCACTAACAGATCCACGAGAGACGCAGAGAAGGAGAGAGCGTCTAACATTCTGAGCCTTTTTTGATGCTCAACTTCGAACGGCCATAACTCGGTTCCCGTGTAAGGTGCAAAGAAGTTGTCAACTAAGAAAATGTTTAGTTCATTATTGGCTATATTTCATTAGTTGAAAACTTTTTGCCATCTCCTTTGGGAGCTGAGATATAAGCGTTTGAAGTTGTGCGATACAAAAAGCGCAGGGAGCTAGGTTTCTCTGCGTCTCTATGGAAAACACCCATAACTCGGTTCCCAACAGAGCTATCAAAAAAGTGCCAACTAACAAAATATTCAGCTTATTATGGGTTATATTTCATTAGTTGACAATGTTTTACCAACTTTCGTGGGAGCTGAGATATAAGCGTTTGAAGTTGTGCGATACAAACATGCGTATAACTCAGCTCCCGTTAGAGCTATCAAAAAAGTGTCAACTAACAAAATGTTTTTCTTAATATTGGCTATATTTCATTAGTTGACAACTTCTTGCTAATTCTCTTGCGAACTGAGATACAAGCGTTTGAAGTTGCGCAACAAGCAGATGTGCTGAATGTCATAGCTCTCTCTGCATCTCCCTCTATCTCCACAACTAACCTAGATACACTCCAAACCATCACTATGTAGCCTAAACAATCAGCTGGTCACAAAAAAATTGTTTTTCCAGAAGCCATGTTTTTCTTTTAGCTAAAAACAACTAAAACCTGAAAAATTTCCAGATTAAAAATGATGTATTTTTGATCAATTTTTTTTTGGTTTTTTTGTTGAGCTGTTCCTTTTTTCAACAAGAAATGTCATTCTCTGAAATTAAGTTATACTCGATCTTTCGAAACTTAATGTTGTAAACGTGCTCTACTGATAATCCCTATTTCAGATCCTCTAATGTTATGAACATATTCGTCGGCAACACCTCCAAATTCTTCTTTCCAATCTTTACAATGAATTCTGCTTATTACTCAGACTATTTCGCTATGCTGCTCATCATTATCCACATTTTATTAACACTTCTATGCTGCCTACTCACTGTTCAAGTTTGTAGAATTATTAAGACGGTTCATGTATTTCATTCTAATATGAGTACGATTATCTTTGTGATTTTGGGTCAATGGTTTGAAATTTTATTGGCTAAAATTATTCTACTACCGTATCAAATGGGATTTCTTACTGTGGGGGAAGGTAGGCTATGATTATGAGGACAAAGTTCTAAGGCTCAGAACTCTGTAGCCGTGAGAGCTATCAAAAAGTGTTAACTGATAAAATATTGCTCTTAATAAGGGCTACATTTTGTTAGTTAAACATTTTTTGATAGCTCTAATGGGAGGAGAGATATAGGCTTTGAAGTAGCGTACCTCAAAAGAGACGTACTTGATCTGCGGACTATTTCTGGCGGCGCGCCACTTTAAACGCTTATATCTTGGTTCCCATCAGAGCTATCAAAAAAGTGTTAACTAATGAAATGTAGCCCTTATTATGAACAACATTTGATTAGTTGACACTTTTATGATAGCTCTAACGGGAGCCGAGATATGGGCGTTTGAAGCTAAGCCACTTTAGATTTCCCATTTCTCTGCGTCTCTTTTCGTGAAAGAAACGCAACTTTAAGCGCCTGTATCTCGCTTGCTGCTAGAGATATCAAAAAACAGTCAACAGACAAAAAGTAGCCCTTTTTAAGAGCAATATTTCATTAGTTGACCATTTTTCGATAGCTCTAATGGGAGTTATGACCCCAAGAACTTTGTTCACAAAATTGCTAAGGTCCTGTAAATAAGACTTTTAGACAAAATCTATCAGCTATGGATAACCAACAACCCATCTGAGATGCCACAAGTAGCTAAACCATCCGAGCTAACTCCATTATTCATAAGCGGCATCCTATTCCTCCACTACGCCTTCACCTTAACATTCAGTGTATTCATACTAACCTGCGAACGTGCATGTGCAACGTTTTTTATAAAGTGAGTACAAAAAATTAATCTAATTTCTTATAAATACTTCCAGAGACTACGAAAAAAAGCCGCGTGCTTACATCTGCATAACTCTATTACTCCTGACCCATTTGACAACTTTCTCATTATCCTGTCTTGCTACATGCGAAATTCTTAATTTTACCACAGGTGTCGCTATTTCGGGGATTTTTATAATTGGAGCGGTTTTGGTATGTCACTTGATTAATCTGGTTATATAAATTTCCATTCTAGATCTATTTCATCATACTACATATCAACATTGGCATCCAAAAGCGGCTAGACGACCATGATAAACAACAAAACTACTACTCGCTCGCAATTCGATTTCAGGCTAAGGAAAACGCGAGATCTTTGGAATTAGCCAAGAAAGTTGTGTTATTTGCGGCGTTTGCGATTCTTTGTGGGATGGGGTTGCTGGTGATAACGGCGATGCATTGGATTGATAATCATATTGTTACTTTGGTGACGTTAGCCGAAGCTGCTTTTAATTTGTGAGTTCTTGGAAAAAAAAAGAAAAAAATTTCGCTCCCGGGTGGGCTCGAACCACCAACCTTTCGGTTAACAGCCGAACGCGCTGCCTATTGCGCCACGGAAGCGGCGAGAAAGAGGGGGTTGAAAGGCCTAGAGAAGAGTGATGGAAGACCACACCTGCTCCTAACTATTTTTTAACTTTTCCAGAAATCCCCTATTCATCGTGCCCGTGGGAATGTACTCCGTGCCAATGTGGCGAGAAAGATTTCTCAAAAGTTGCCCGATTCTACAACGTGTTCAATTGCTACGCACTCGAAAGAATATTCAAGTATCGGATACGGTAGAGAACGAAGCCGCCAAGGAATCCGAAATTTATTTCAATCAGTTGAGCGAGGCGTGGAAATAATTTATTTTTGTTAAAAAAAAAATTAAAATTTACTGTAAATAAATAATTTCACGTGATAAAATTAGTCCATTCCCTTGTAAGAAAAAATCGATGATCGTTCCAAATGGTTAAAAATTTTTATTCCTACCATAAGCTCTATTCAAAATACCATGGTAAGCTCCGCCCATTCTTCCAGCAAGCCACGCCCCTTTTCCAGAGTATCATCACACAAGATGCTCTAAAAGCAATCAGTGAGCAACTCTCACCAACATCTCGACTAAATTTGGCGGCGATAGATCAACGATTTTTTGATGCGGCTGCAAGGTTAGAAATAAGTTCAGGTGGTTCTTCCAACCAGATTCAGGTGGCACGACGTAAAAACTATTTTGTTCGATGACGATGATGTCACCATGGCTGGCGCTAATTTTGTGCACACTTATGAGAATGCGGCTTTCGTGAAAAGGGGAGAGGATGGGGTAAAAGTAAGACTATCTAGGGAGAGCAAAAAACCAACTATTGAAATTTTAATGTTTCTTTATACCAATCGATAGAAAATTTCACGCTGATCATTTTTGTCTCTTACCATTTTTCTCTATTTTGCTTTTAAACAGAGTTATGAGCGTTTGAAGTTCGTGAGGAGAGTGCAGAGAAGCTAGACTCTCTGCGCCCTCCGCGCGCGCTCTCTCTCTCTCTCTCTCTCTCTCTCTGCGACTAAGAGAGCGCAGAGAAACTAGATT
Source organism: Caenorhabditis wallacei (assembly GCA_963932035.1). Lineage (NCBI taxonomy): Eukaryota > Metazoa > Nematoda > Chromadorea > Rhabditida > Rhabditidae > Caenorhabditis > Caenorhabditis wallacei. The sequence continues at coordinate 2,426,367 of OZ009934.1, forward strand.
ACTTTCAGACTTTCCACAAAACCGAAGCCCGTGAAACCGCGCTCAATCTCTGCCCAGCCCTCAAGAAGCTTATCATCCAAGCCAAACTAGTCGATTTTGATGCAGTCATGCTCAATAAACTCAATCTCAAACTCACAAAACTCTATATCAGCACCGAAAATTTAAGGTAAGTGTAGAAAATGCGCTCCATTGATAATTTTTTTCTAGTTTGGTGAATTTCCCGAAATTCGAAAAACTTCGGACGCTACACTTGGTATACAATTGCACAAAGGATCTTAAAGTGGTGGAAGTGGTGGAGCCGAGGGTGTTGAAGGTAAGGAGAGAAAGCAGAGAAGTTAGAGAGAGGGAGGGAGAGAAGGTGCAGAGAAGTCAGACACTCTATCTTCTCTGCGCCCTCCTCCCTCTCCTACTAAACTTCTAACCCTTATAACTCGGCTCATTGAAGAGATATCGAGGAGCTCAAAAAAAGAAAATTGATCAAAATTCAATTTTCTATCTAATGATACTGTATTCCATTTCCAGTCTGCCTTCCCAACAACCCTCACACGTGTCTGCCTCACTGGAATCTACCTAACCGAAAACCTACTAACCCATCTCTCGACTCTCCCTAACCTAATGTGTCTTGACACGATTGGATGCCTCGTGGACACTAGAGTCGGTGCCAAATACGTGCCGCTTCTAGGTTGGACCCTTAACTAGATCATTAGCTAACCAGATCATTTCAGAATCCTTCCCGGTACTCGATGAGCTCAGCTTGCCACCCTCTCTATTCTCATTCTCGACGAAAGCCAGAACCCCGGATAATCTCAGTCTGAAACAGCTGAAAGTGACGAAAATTGGAATTTTTATGGATCAATTCGAAGATGACACTTTTTATAGTCAATCTAGACATTTTCTTCCCAGAAATTTGAAATTTCTAGTGGTTTTTGGGAATTATATGCCGTTGAGGAAATGGAAATTGCTCAACTCGATTCAGAATTTTAGGGTAAGAGAGATAAGAGAGCGCAGAGAAGTTAGAGTGTTTCTGTGCTCGAGAGACATTGAAAGAGAGTGAGAGAAGAGGAGAGCGCAGACAGTTAGACACTCTAACTTCTCTGCGCCCTCCTCACTCTCCCACCTAACTTTGAACGCTCATAACTCTCTTCAGAGAAAAGATAGAGAAAAATGGCAAAAGACAAAAATGATTAGCTAAGCATGCTCTATCGAACCAGCTAAAAGAATTTCAAAAAAAAATTCAAAAAAATAATTTTTTTTCTCCAGATCATCTTCGGTCCGAACACCTCGATGGCTTCTTGTCCCCAAGCTAACCTGACTAACGTCAAACTCTTGTCTCACTTGGTCCGTTGCCCACCATATATTCTCCAGGAATATAATCCGAATTTTTTGAGGAATCATGTAGGCCCTTTTATTAGGGACTCTTTCAAGAAAAAAATATTTTAGGATGTGACAGTGGGAAACTTAAGTTGGCAATTTAGTCTGGTTGAGTGGAAGGATAATAATGTTTGTCGGAGAGAGGTGGAAGCCCTTAGGTTAAGAATGAAAGCGAATGCTGATGAGGAAGTGGTATTTGAAGGATTGAGAATACCGGCGCCAGTGATAGCCAGGAGATTTGGGGATTTTGCGGAGGTAGGCTTTTGGGGGTCATAACTCGGTTGCCGTAAGAGCTATCAAAAAAGTGCCAACTAATGAAATGTTGCTTTTAATAAGGGCTACATTTTGTTAGTTGAAAATTTTTTAATAGCTATCATGGGCGCCGAGATACAAGCGCTTGAAGTAGCGAGCCCCTGAGCGCAGGGAATGACAGGCGCGCCACTTTAGATGCTTATATCTCCGCTACCGTGAGAGCTATAAAACAGTGTCAACTTACAAAATGTAGCCCTTATCAAGAGAAATATTTTATTGATTGACACTTTTTTAGTATATTTACTGAGAGCCGAGTTATAGGCGCTTAAAGTGGCTCGCCACTAGAAAAAGTGCTCAGATCGTTAGAGTCTGCGTCTCTTTTTAGGTACACGACTTCAAACGCTCATATCTCGGTTCCCATAAGAGCTATCAAAAAAGTGTCAACTAACAAAATATAGCCCTTATCAAGAGCAATATTTCATTAGTTGACACTTTTTTGATAGCTCAAACAGGAACTGAGTTTTTAGCCTTAGAACTGGAAGCTTAGTTTTCCCTTTGTACGCCTGACTTCCAGAACGCTCTCCGACGAATGCCCGGATCCCCCCAAGATCAAGACATCTTCGAGAGGATGATCCCACCGGCTCCCCCTCTTCCCAACCGTGCCGCACCCGTGCCTGCTACCCCACCACCAACTAGAAGGGTGTCAAGATCCAGACGTAACCGAATGAATCCACATCATCCACTTCCAAGACGCCCTCCATCTCGTCGACGCAACAGATCGGCTCCTCCATCAGTGGCTATAGATATGACTGCGCCAACTCAATCGCTAAGGACTAATCCACCATCCCCACCGGTCCCAACTAATTCGGGTGCCGTATTCAATGCCACTTTGCCACATATCAGCCCGATCGGTGGGACGACTGCTTCTCAAATCACTAATGCTTCCGTCTCCACTGCTACCAATGGGGAGGGGACAAGTGTATTGAATCGAGGATTCGTGGTGACCCCCGGGACATCTTCCCTAGCCACATTGGGATCCTCGGAGTCTAGAAGAATATCCACGGCTTCAATGAATAGCGAAATGACTACAGCCACAGCGTCACCCGAGAGATTATCACAGGCGCCGAATGGAAGTACACCAAATCAGAATCCGAGTCAGAGACCGGCTAATGGGGATAATCCACAAAGCTGAACTCTTTTCTTTCACAGCATAATTTAATTTTTGAAATAAATTTTTTTTTGGAGACTCAGACGACGAGAAAAATGTGATGATTAGAAAAGAGTGATAACTGATTAGATAAGAAACAATGGAAGAAAGAGCAGGGGTTTCTCATGTAACTTCTTTTTTTTTGAAATTGGAAATTTTTGATTTTATGAGGGTTTTGGCCTAAAAAGCCGAAAAAAAACTTATCCTTTGGTAAATATTGCAAGTGCGCTCCATTGAAAAACCACAAAATTCATTATTGTTAATGGAGCGTGCTTGCATAGTTAGCAATGGAGCGCTTTAGAATCCTTTAAATCAAATATTAATTTTCAGTGATTTTAAGTGCAAGTGCGCTCCATTGACAAAACACTAATTTAGTTATTTTCATTGGAGCGCGCTTAGCAATCCATAACATCAAAGATCAAACAACTATCCTCCATGTGATGTCCTTTTCCCCCAACTGTTCGTTTATATGTCTCCCTCTCTCCGTCTCCACTACCTCCCATTCTCCCTCCTCCCTCCTTTCTCTGTCTGCGCCTCCACTCTCTCTCACAGACACACATTTCCTAACATTCCCATTTACACACATTCTTAATGCTTAATTTAATATTATGACCTGCTTCTCATCGTTACTTGGCAGAGTGCCAATGGAAACCAACGATCTCATATTGAAAAGATTGCCGGCGGCGGCGAGGCCATGGGCGGTGTTGGTTGGTGGAGTTATGTGTATGGTTACGTTTGGAATTGTTTATACTTGTGGTAAGTGGTATTTTTAATTTAGTAGTCTAGTAGAATATAAGTTTTTGAACGATTTTATTGGAACTATTTTCTCTATACTGTGGGTTTTTCAAAACAATTTTGTAAGATGAATTATGGTAACAATTTTCTAAGGGTCATAACTCAGTTCCCTTAAGAGCTATCAAAAAAGTGACAAAAACAAAATGTAGCCCTTATTACGTACTACATTTCTTTAGTTGACAGTTTTCTGATAGCTTTACCGAGAACTGAGTTATAGGCGTTTAAAATGGCGTGCCAGAAAAAGTGTAGCTGTCTCTGCGTCTCTTTTTAAGCGCGCAACTTCAAACGCCCATATCTCGGCTTCCGTTAGAGCTATCAAAAAAGTGTCAACTAACAAAATGTAGCTTTTATTAAGAGCAACATTTCATTAGTTGACAGTTTTTTGATAACTCTAGTGAGAATTGAGTTATGACCTATAGAACTTAGTCATTATAATTAGTTATCACCACATTTTCCAGGAAACCTTCTCCCTTACCTTGTTTCCTATTTTCGATGGAAAATGTATCCGGACATGAGAACGGGACAATTGATTTGGTTGCAAACTTTATTAAGTAAGTCTTATTCCTCTATGCCCTTATAATAGAGGATTCCAGGTGGTTTACCGATGGGAATGGTTATTGGTGGATTAGTGGAGAGGAAGTTTGGAGGAAGAGCTGGAGCATTGCTAGGAGCAATTATTTATACGTTAGTTGTCATTTTTTGAAGATGAAATAAATTTCAAAAAGAAATTCAGATTTGGCGTCGGCTCGACATTCTACTCCATTCAACATTCCTACGCCGCTACGTTATTGACTATGGGAGGAATTGCAAGTGTTGGATCAAGTATTGCGTATAGCTCCATTTTGCCAACTGCACAGAGGGTTAGTCTTATTTTAGAAAAAAAAATTGGAAAAAAAATTTGAAAAAAAAATCTGAAATTTTTCTGAAATTTTTTTTTTTAAATTTTGAGATTTTATGTTTCAGCAAAGTGATTTTAACAATTTTATCACTTTTTTGTATTCAGTCACCCTTGTAAATCATTTTCAAGCGAGATAAGTGATAATTTATAGCCTGTACTGTAGATTTGCATAAGTACTTTAATTAAAGGGATTATATATCCGTTCCTGATAGAGATATCAAAAAGTTGTCAACTAAGAAAATGTTAAGCTTATTATAAGCTACATTTGACAACTTTTTGATAGCTCTCATGGTAGCTGAGATAAGAGCTTTTGAAGTGGCGCGCTGTAATAGAGCCTTTCAGACAGCTCCCGTTTTTGAAATAATTTATCTTAGTTCCCAGTAGAGATATAAAAAAGTTGTCAACTAAGGAAATGTTAAGCTTACCACAAGCTACATTTCATCAGTTGACTACTTTTTGATAGCTCTAGTGGTAGCCGAGATACAAGCCTTTGAAGTTGCGCGACTAAGAAGCGCAGAGACCGTGAGGCGCTTTTGAGTTCTCTGCACTTTTCCTTATATCTCAGTTCCCATTGGAGATACGAAAAAGGGGTCAATTAACAAAATACTAAAATTATCACAAGCTACATTTCATCAGTAGACAATTTTTTGAAAGCTCTTATGTCAGCTGAGATAACCTCTTCCAAATTTCAGTGGCTCCCTGACAACGTGGGTCTCGCCGGAGGGGTCATAATCGGAGGTTATGGATGTGGCGCTTTTATCCTAGCTCCCCTCCAAACTACTTTCATTAACCCACTGGATTATCGTGTCAATGATCAAGGATTCTTTACTCAAGAAGATCTTCTCGAAAGAGTTCCCTATGTTTTTATAGTCATGGCTATCTTTTTCACTGTTTTCCAATCCATTGGCTTAATTTTTGTTGGACAACCAGCATCAGAAATCCATGTTGAAACGGAGAATTTGATTGGGACCAACAGTGAGATTAGAGTGGAGCAGGCGAGAGTTTGGCCCCAGTTACGGTAAGTTAGAGTCAAAAATTGAAATCTGGAAATTAATTTTAGGACTACAACCTTCCTGGTCCTATTCCTATCCCTCACCTCTAATGCCACGTGGGTCCAGCTCACTAGTGGACTCTATAAAGCTTACGGTCAACAATTCATCGATTCAGACTTCTTTTTGAGTCTTATCGGATCCATTTCATCAGTTTTCAACGCGGGAAGTCGAGTTTTCTGGGGCGCTGTTGCTGATACGGTAAGCTGGGTACTGTAACCCTACTGTACCAAGTTTTCCAGACTTCCTATCAACTCTCTATGTCTATTGTGTGCAGTTTGGGAGCAGTTTTAGCATTTTGTTTGCCTTTAGTGAAGATGATAGATAATGATGTCTTGTTTTTGGTTACGGTAGGTGTGGATTACTGTAATCAATCAGCTACGGTTTTTTAGGTCTGCCTTATCTTCTCATGTATCGGTGGCACATTCTCGATCTTTCCGTATATCACTCATAAATGCTTCAGCAAAGCCAATTTTAGCGTTATGTATGGATTCTTACAGTGTGCTGTGGTAAGTTGCTATGCAATTGCGCGCCATTGACAATTTTATTTAGAGCGTCGCTGGCCTCATAGCCGGATTAATCTCCACTCACGCTCTCAACGAAATCGGCTTCGAATACTTGTTCATTCTCTGCGGTTTCTTCATGGTCACTTCTTTATTCCTCACTTTCATAGTTCATAAGACAGACTTGGCTCAGTTAATGGTATCGGCGGAACGGGAGCATCAAGAGGAAGACGGGGAATATCAAATTTATCAATAACGGACGGGTTAATTTATTTTTTCGAAAATTTTATGTTTTTACACCGATTTTTATACCAATCGATAGCGAATTTTATGCTGATCATTTTTCTCTCTTACCATTTTTTGATATCTCTTCTGTGAACCGAGTTATAATAGTTTAAAGTTTAGTGAGAGAGTGGGGAGGGCGCAGAGAAGCTAGAGTGTCTGACTGTCTGCTCTCTCTCTCTCTCACTTTGCCTTTAACGTGAAAAAACAAATAGCTTGTGATGACATTTTCCCCGTGTGACCTCTGCATTCCGATTTCTTTTTTTTTTTCGATCCCCCCTCACAAAAAATAAAAACATTACGTCAAAAAAGCACAAAAATTTGATCGAACCGAAGAAAACAAACCAGACAACGCGGATATCAAATTTCTCATCATTTTCAACAAGAGGTTTTTCTCGTAATCTTCGATCCCAAAAATGATGTCGACAATTGGAATCATAAGCGAGACGATCGGAATGTTTGGGACCGTTTTTGTGATGATCACCGCATCGGTTTTAGTTTTTTGTGTTGGTGGGAAGAAGAACGATTCGCCGCCGTCGCTGGCTTCTGAGGGGTCCAAGGTACGCTTTTAGGTTAGTCTGGGCTACTGTAACTCATTATTTCAGAATAGCAGTCAACAGAAAGTTCTGGAACACACTCCGGTTCAAGCTGCGACTCCGCTCGTTGCAGTGGTTCCGGTTAAGCCGCCCGTTGAGCAGAAGAAGCCGGCACCACCTCCGCCAAAACCAGAGGAGAGAAAATCCAAGGAAAAAGCGACGCCGCCGACGAAGAGCTTGAAAAAGGCGAAATCGACGAAGAAAGAAGAGGTAGGGTTACTGTAGGATTACTGTAGGGATACTGTATTCAGGTCAAGCGTGGTTCGAAATCCAAGGAGAAAGCGGAGAAGAACGAGGAGCCGAAAGACAAGTCGAAGGTCGACGATGATCATATTGTGATTATTAAGAAGGTGGAGAATGATGATGAGAATCCGAAGACGGATTTGGAGTCGCATGGGGATGAGTTGTCGGATGCGGCTGAGAAGCAGAAGAAGAGAAAGTTGGAGAAGAAGAAGGCGGCAATGAAGAAGGGAAGCAATGAGAAGGCTGAGAAATCTGGATATGCTTATGAATGAATAAATATTTTTTTGATGGGAACTTATTAATTTTTTTGTTGATTTTTGAATTTTGAATTCTTAGCCGACTGTATAAGTTTTAAACATAAATGGCGCTTACCGATTGAGTTAGGCGGTCCCAGCCACTTCCAGACCCCGTCTGAGTCACAATTTTTAAGTGTCTATAACTCGGCTCCCGTAATCGCTATCAAAAAAGTGTCAAGTAATGAAATATTGCTTATAATAAGGGCTACACTTCATTAGTTAACACTTTTTTGATAGCTTTAACGGGAACTGAGATATAAGCGTTTGAAGTTTGGTATCACCCCAGAGACGCAGAAAAAATTATTGCTTAGGATAGTGCGCAACTTCAAACGCCTATATCTTGGTTCCCATTAGAGCTATCAGAAAATGGTCAACTAACAAAATGTAGCCCTTATTATGAACAATTTTTCATTAGTTGACACTTTTGGGATAGCTCTAACAGCAAGCGAGATATAGGCGTTTGAAGTTGAGCACTATTCTAGATATGCCTATAGTTTTTTTTCTCTGCGTCTCTGGGATGGTGCAAAACTTCAAAAGCTTATATCTTGCTTCGCATAAGAGCTATCAAAAAATTGTCAATTAAGGAAATGTAGCCCTTATTATAAGTAACTTTTCATTAGTTGATACTTTTTGATAGCTTTAATGAGAATCGAGTTATGAAGCCTAGAACTTGGAAACTGATTCTCAGGAATAGTTCTCGTGAGAAAAAGGTTAGATTACGGTGCTTTAGAATGACTATGGTGCCAACAGTGGTTCTAAAATTGAAATTTATCGGTGGTAATTTAGAAAAAAAAAAATATATATATATAAAACGATTTTATTCGAATCAGAAAAGAATACTTCGAAGCAAGTCCTTCTTATCCGGGATGGCTTCTCCTTCTTATCCGGGATGGCTTCTCCTGACTTCTAACCAGCTAGAGAGGATCGACTTGTCACCATGAACTTCTTCGACCACTCCCGACTCCAAAATCACATTTCTTCTCCTCAATCCTCCTTCAGCACCATTCCAATCCTCTTCACTTGTCAACAACTCTTCTGATTTCTTGAACATATTTTCCATTTCATTCATCCTATTTGGAATGTCTCATTGACTATATTCTCTTGTCTCGTCTAGTGGTGGTTTCAGAAAAGCCAATTCCATTGATGAAATTTTTCCTTTGACCAATTGGGATAAAAATAGTAATACTTTTTTTTTGAATCTGTTTTTGTCTCGAAGGGTTTGTTTTTTTTTAGACACTTGGCACTCTGATTTGGTACCCTACTCTAGTTTTCCTGGTCAAGGGACACGTTGTTGGAATAAATTTAATTTTTTGAGTAAAAGGTCACACGTAGATACTTAACCTTTAACTGATGTTAAGCTATAGGCGCTAACTCCTTCTATAGCTATAGGTAAGGTCAGCTAACTAGCCAACTAACTAGCTATGACGTCATCAATTACTTATCTAAGCAATGTAACATTCCAGCTTTCATAGATTGCTCCCCACCATTTGAAGCTCCGCCCATTTAGCCCCTTTCCCTTAGTATCACCTATATAATTTCAAATGTATGCGCTGAGGGCGCGAACAACATAAACGGACACGACTAGACCGCTGCCATAACCTTATAATCAGGAGAGGTGCGAGGGAGAAAAAGATGTGTGTTGCTTGCCCCACAGCTGAATGTCTTTCTCATCCTGCGCTCTTTTTAGCATGTGCTATATCGGTCAATGTTCGTCGCTTGCTAAGGTCACAAGGCCCCTTTTCCTCTTTGTTTTATTCTAGAAATATCGATGAGTGATCGAAGAAGAGTTAGAGATAAAGTGTTTATATATTGAAATAGGAGATGTTATCAACATTATTTGTTGTTAGTAAACCTCTCATTTGCTACCTTAGTTTCTCTTCGATATTGGTTAGATTTTGGAGTTTTAGATAGCAGGAGAGAGTTTAGATAGGCTTTGCGGAAATTTTCTGGAAATTTCCACTTTTTTGTTATAGTAATCACATTTTCTTTAAAATTTTAGGTATATAGGTCATTGTCAAACTTTTCTTTTTTTTTTCTTCTTAAATTTACATTTAAAAATTCTCTGTATATATTTTTCAGACCTCCAAGCCTCATTCTGCAACCATGGGAGGAAGCAAAAACTCCAGGGAGCCAAGCGTAAGTTCTTCCCCCCTCCCTCCCCCTTAACCTGTCCTAATATTTTCAGAGAGCTGTCACCCGAGCAATTCCAATCGTCCTGACAGCACAAGAAGTCCGCAACGCCTATAATCAACGACAAGCCAACTATCGTCGACAATATGAACGAAAACGACGAATGTATCTGCGGGCAATCATCACGGAATTTGAGAGAAAGAGAGAGCAACGGAAGAGAATCTTGCTCCACAAATCGGCTCGCTACAATACGAAAGCAAGACATTCCAACTATTTGTACCCGATTATGAAGGTGTCAATGCTGAAAAAGGAGAGATATCGTCTGCGTAATGTCAGTTTGTTCGCGAGATGGGCACGGTTTGCGCGCAAAAATGGAGCGTGTGTTTTGACTAGATTCAATCGACAATGGTCAGGAACTTTGGTTTCGAAGACTATCAAGAAGGTTAAGGAGAGAAAGGCGAAGGCTAAAGGTATATTGGAGCTTGCTTAATTTGAAATAGGTGGTTTAGACCCGCTCCTAGGCTTATAGACCCTTGACTAACAGATAGTTAACTTTGGCTTCCGGCTAATTATAACGTATGACTTTATATAGGGCAGTAAGAACCAGTAAAGTCAATACAACAGTAAAAAAAAATTCCAGAAAGAGCTGCAAAGCGCAACAAGAAGTCTACATCATCAACCTAAAGACCTGATGAGCAACTTCTCAATGACCTGTGCCTTGGAGTCAATAACCCTATTCTTAGAAAATTTAATTTAGCTTTTCATGTCCGTTGTTTAGCTTTACCTACTCTTTAGTCAAGCTAGATCAAAAAAAGCTAATCTCAATTTTCAGTCATATTGAGTAGCTAATAATAGAGCTCTACTTATCATCCTTACCATAAAATCTCTCTTACCTTCTAGCTATCTCAATCTTTTCACTTTAACACTACTTATTTTATCTCTCATTCTTTCCCGATAATTGTAAACCTTTCCGTTTTTTTTTCAAATTTATCTTTTCTTTTTTTTCTCAGGATAATCCCAAATTGTCGTTCTCATCTTTCTCCCCCTCGGTTTTCCCTTGCATGCCAATTTTCATATTTTTTCTGAACGGTTTTTCTAACAAACTCCACTTGTCCTCCCTTTGTCTTCTAAGTATTTTTATTGTCATTTTTACTCCTGATCATCACTTTTTCTCACTTTTTTCGAGCATCATTCAATCAATTCATTGAGCTTTTTATCACCGAAAATTCGTTTTTCTTTTGATAATCGCCAATAATTGTTCTCATACTTTTCCCTTTTGTTTTTTCAAGTTTACGTCATCTCATTTCATTGATAATGATTGGCCCCGATTTGACTTTTTAATAAATTCTTGAATAAACCACATATTTGTTATCTAGATTTAAGTGATTAGGATACTATTAGAGAGGCACTTCTAATAGAGGTTTAGAATAAATTAGGAAAAGCTGAGTGAAACCACAAACTGAAGTTTAGTAAATACCAAGTTAAACATAAGTTCAAAGTCTCAATTTAAAATCACATTTTTTGATTTTCCCTTTTCCTAAAATCTCTCGGGAGATTATATCTCCTCCATTTCGACTCGGATATAATCTGGCTTTATTCGGAAAAAAATATCACACGAATAAGAGAAAAAGAGGATTAGTTGTTAGAGGATGGACTCATGAGGTGACTCTGAAACACTAGAAACATGATGTCAACAAAATGAAACATCATAGTTTAGCAACCAAAAATAGAATTCAGACACTTGTGACGACAATAGAAACAGGAGATTGGATAGAGGAGTGTTCCAGAATGTATAAATGGGCTGTGAATTCGTATCTATCACCGAATTTTCCTCCACAGATTGCGCAAAGGAATGGGTCCGTAGATGAGTGGAATAAGTTATGGAAGATTAGGAGACGTTGATCGGGGAATGTCATTCCACAGGGGATGCATTTCTGGAAAAATTTTAAATGGTGTAGTAAAATGTCACGAGAGAAAATGGGCAAGTTGGCCACCAAGTTGCCCAAGTGATGTTCTTTCTAAGATGACGTATCTAGGTTTGTACCACAGTCCTTGGTTTAATGGGTTACCTAAGGTTAGGCAACTTGCCCACCAAGCTGCCCAAGTCATTTTTTTTTCAAACATTCCCTTTCTTTGATAATACTAGTGAGCACTAATTAGGCACCGTGCCATTTCCAACTCACCAAGCTCTCTTTCTCCACCACCTTCTCCTCATCTTCTAGCACTATGATATCTGGACTTTCTTCTTCCGTGCTAGCAGGTTGTGAGATATCCATGGCTTGAATAACACAGGTGCGGTTTGTAGTGGATGGTGTTAGCTGGAAACTATGTACAGTGTAACTTTGATTAGAGGTGCCCTGCAATTCTAATAGAGGTTTGCTCTGCAACTCTAATAGAAGGACTTTCTTTATTAATCCTACCTCAGTTGGAGTCTCTGATGAACATTGATTTGCCGACTCGCCATCTACTATAGGCTGAACTGACAACTCTTTTTGAGGAATCTCTGACAGCTAAACAAAAAAAAATTAGGTCAAAATTACCCATTAAAAATTATTACATAAGTATAATGAAAACCCAAACCGTAATCCACAGCATGATAGTGACAAACATGAGCAACCAGGAAATAAATATTCTGATATTCCTTATTACAAAACTTGCACTTCACTCCTTTTTCGTTGATTTCATGGTCTTCTTTCAAGTGCCACTCGAATTCTTCATTTCCATCGAAACGACGATGGCAGGATGCGACGAGGCAATTGATATGGGTTCGCTCCTTGAAATGGCGGACAGAATGCTTTCTGCTCTGGGAATTTTATTGTAACAAATAGTCGGGGTTGCAATTAATTTTGCGAATAAGTTTCTAGGGTTCATATCTCAGTTCCCATTGGAGCTATCAAAAAACTGACAACTAATGAAATATAGCCCTTATTATGACCAATATTTCATTAGTTGAAACCTTTTTGATAGCTTTACTGAGAGTCGAGTTATAAGCGTTCAAAGTTGAGCGCCGCCAGCCCGCCATCTCTTTTTAGGTACGCGACTTCAAACGCTCATATCTCGGGAGCCACAAAAGCTATCAAAAAAGTGTCAACTAATGAAATGTAGCCCTTTTCATGAGCAATATTTCAATAGTTGACATTTTTTTGATAGCTCTTACGGGAACTGATCTATGACTACTTCTGAGAGACTTACATATACAAGTTTCTCCAAACACTTGCTACACTGAACTCCTACGTGATGTATTAGCCGATGAGCAACCATGTCTTTTTTCTTGATTTTTTTATTACAAATATCGCAGTTCACATTGTTTTGCAATGCATTTACCATTTCCTGAACGGTATGTATTCCCCGATGCGAATCCAGAAACCGATCTTTAATCTTTTTATCACAAATGTCACAAAAAGCGTATTTTCGCCGCAACGTTGCATCTGCTTCACCGTTGGACATTGATGAATCGTGGTAGATCTGAAATTTACAAAAAACGTTAAAAATTTTAGAAGGGCATCATGACAAAATTTAGAATAGCTATATCTCGGCTCACAGTGGGGATAGAGAAAAAGTGTCAACTAGTAAAATATAGAGCGTGTTAAGAGCAATTTTTTGTTAGTTGAGAACTTTTTGATAGCGCTAACGGGAAAGGAGATATGAGCGTATGTAGTTGGGCGCCACCAAAGGGAGCTTTCTCTGCGTCTCTTTTTTGGCGCTCAATTTCAAACGCTCATATCTCGGCTCTCGTTACAGCTATCAAAAAACTTTCAACTAACAAAATTATCAATATGGTAAGAGCAATATTTCATTAGTTGAAGACTTTTTCCAATATCTAACAGGAGCTTAGTTCTAAACGCTTAAAGATAAGAACCGTCCGAGAGAGTGCATACGTGCAAGTTTCTCTGCGTCTCTTCATCTATCTCTATTTCTATGAGCTATTTTCAAAATTTTATCAGCGAAATCCAAAAACTTTAAAAAAATATAAATTGAAAAACTGAAGCTAATCCGGAAATAAACCCAATCAAAAAATATTTAATAAGTTTTTTCGAAAAATTTTTTAGTCTCTCCAAAATCAGTTCTATTACTCATTGATAATCATCCTTCAGCACCCTCAAATAAGAAAAAAATCGAAAAACTAAACATCTTGTCAAAAAAAAAGAGAAAAAAGAATGAGAAGTTTATTATCGGCGATATTATTAATCCCTAAGACTGAAACGGATTAGAGTGTCCGGAGATGTGCATATGGACGGTGAACTCATATTTAAGAATTTGAAGGCATCGGTGGAGGAATGGAAGATGGTGTGTAAGAGGAAGAGTACGGAATCGGGGAATCTGATTCCGCATTGGGAGCAAGTCGGAAACATGGTTTTTTATATTTTGGAATCTTAAATCCGCTATATCTCGGTTATATTGAAAGCTATCAAAAAGTTGCCAACTAATCAAACATAGCTCTTATCGAGCTGAATATTTCGTTAGTTTACCACTTTTTGATAGGACTAACGGGAAGCGTGATATAGGCGTTTGAAATTACAAAAGTTCAAGGAGACGCAGACAGTAGAGGGGTGCGCAACTTCAAAGGTTCATAACTCGGCTCTCGTAAGAGCTATTAAAAAGTTATCAACTAATGAAATATAGCTCTTATTAAGATAAATATTTCATCAATTGACAACTTTTTTGTATCTCTGCTAAGAACTGAGCTACACTAGCTCAAACAAATTAACCCTGCCAAATCCAAAAAGCCCAAAAGTCAAAAAATCCCCGTGACCCTACGAATCCCCCCTCTCACCGGGTAAAACCATTCCCCAATACTTCATTTTCATATTCTAACAAAAAATAATTCTCAAATTCAGTTTGTTCTCTGTGACAAGTTGACAACTATCATTCCTTTTACTGACAACCATCAAGAACCAAAGAGAAGATGGAATCAATATTCATTGAGAAGCCACGATGGCCAGCTGGATCCGATGATAATGATGAGGATGAGGATTCCCCTTCTCCGCCCCCACAGTCGGCGCCAAGACGGCTTAGTTTTGAGTTAGCTTAGCTATGAAAATAAGAAAACATTGATTACGGTAATTGCAGCGATCGAAGTGTGCGCGCCGGTTTCGTCAAAAGAGTGTTTGCGTTGGTGACGCTTATGGTAGGCTACTAACAACAAAACCTATAATACAAACTACAAATTTCAGTTCGCCATCACCGCCGGCTTCTCATCTGTCCCAATTATCAGCAAAGACTTCAAAAAATGGTGTATTGAATACTGGTGGGGAGTGTATGTGGCCATGGGTGTCTTTTTCCTGTTCTATATCACTTTGATGTGTTGTCAAGGAGTTCGAAGATGCTTTCCTTGTAACTTGATTATTCTCACTTTTTTTGTGAGTTTTTTTTTTTGAAAAGGGGCGGAGCTTGAGTAACTATTTTCCAGACATTGTCAGCTGCGACTATGACAATGTTCATTACGGCGGCCTACTCGGTGGAATCGGTTATGATAGCATTATTGATAACGACGTTGTGTAGTGCAGCAATTATTGTTTTTGCGGCAACGACGAAGAAGGATTTGACATCGTAAGAATCTTTTAGTTTTGAGAACAAAGTTCTAAGGGTTATAACTCAGTTCTCATAAGAGCTTTCAAAAAAGTGAAAACTGATGAAATGTAGCCCTTATTGTGAGCAATATTTCATTAGTTGACAACTTTTTGATAGCTTCAATGGTAACTGAGTTATTAGCGTTCAAAAGTGCGCGCTTGAGGCACGCGACTGTGGCGAGAGGCGCCGACTGTGGCGTTTTCTCTGCGTCTCTGTTTGCACAACTTCAAACTTTCATATCTCGAGAACCGTAAGAGCTATCAAAAAACTCCCAACTAATGAAATTTCACCCATAATAAGACCTACATTTTGTTAGTTGACACTTTTTTGATAGCTCTAATGATAACTGAGTTATGAACCTTTAAACTCTATTTTTAGATGCCTCGGAATCGCCTTCATCCTGGGAATCTGTCTCCTCCTATTCGGCTTAATGACTTGTATTTTCGTCGTCTTCCTACATTGGTACTTCCTTAATATCGTCTACTCGGCACTTGGAGCACTCCTTTGCATGTTCTACTTGGCTATTGATATTCAGGTTTGTCTAGAATTACTGTACTTATGAAATCCCTGTTTCAGTTGATCATGGGTGGCCGACGAGTGGAAATATCGCCGGAAGAGTACATTTTCGCTGCTGTCCATGTTTTCGTGGATATTTTGACAATGTTCTTCCATATTTTGGGAGTTGTTGGAAGGAATTGAGGGGATTAAGGGAACTTGTGATTTTTATGAAGTGGTTTTTATGATGATTTTTTACTTCAATTTTTTGAACTGGTTTATCTCTGTGCCCATAAGAGATACAAAAAAGTAATCAACTAAAAAAATGTTCAGCTTAAAATGGGCTGTATTTTGTTAGTTAAAAGTTTTTTGATAGCTTTAACAGGAGCCGAGTTATAAGCGTTTGAAGTTGGAGAGCGCTTAGTTTCTCTGCACTCTCTTCTAAACAGTGAGATGACTTTAAGCGCGCATATCTCGGTTCCCAGAAGAGATACTGAAAAATTGTCAACTGATGAAATGTTTAGCTTGAAATGGGCTATATTATGTTAGTTAACAACTTTTTTGTAGCTCTAACGGGGACCGAGTTATAAGCGTTTGAAGTTGCGCGAAAGAAAGAGAGCATGGCGCTCTGGTTTCTCTGCGCTCTCTTCCCTCTCTCTAGCTCTATTTCTCTGCTCTCTCCACTCTCTCTCTCTCTCTCTCTCTCTTCTTTTCTATTTTTAGTACATCTTGCTGTCTGTTAGTCTGTATTCATTAGGTCCTCTTGGTGAGACCATCTGACCTTTTCCCAGTTACAGTCCATTGCTCTAGACGTCATCTCTGTCTCACTGTCTAATCTCTCTCACCACCCCACACTATCTCTCATTTGAGTGTGAGAGCAGCGCGCGCTAATCTCCCGCAACCTCATTATCCTCCTCCACCACTCATTTCCAGGACAATGTTCAACCTGCAAAGTCGAATAAACGGGCGAGACGATAACAGACAATATCTCGAAACTCGAATCGCCGTTCGTGATCGACTAATTGCTCAGGAGATCAAAGAATTGGAAATTACGATGAGAGGACAGAAGCTATGGAGACTCCGAATCCCGAATATCTCCGTGCCGCATGAGATGAATCTTATCATCACGCCGCAAGAAGGGATCTATCAGGGAGGAGTTTTTCACTTCCAAATCTCAGTTCCCCCGGAATACAATAATATTCCACCCGTCGTCAGGTGCTTGACTAAACTATGGCATCCAAATATCACCGAAGACGGCGCGATCTGCTTATCGATTTTAAGACAGAACTCTTTGGATCATTATGGCTGGAAACCGACTCGTAACTTGAAGGAAGTGGTTCAAGGATTGGTGGATCTCTTCGGGGATCTGATGGATTTCAGTGACCCGCTTAACTTGGTTGCAGCGCAGATGTGGTGTCAGAATAAGGAGTTTTTCAAGCAACACGCTCAGGATTATATGAGAAGATTTTGTTAATTTTTTAATTTTTTTGTTGAAATCTTGTTAATTTATTAATTTTTTTTTGGAAGTTAATAAACATTATCGTCATCTGTCTAATCGTTTTCCAATCTTACCAGGTGCTAAGAGCAAAGTATTAGATAAGATCTCTCTCATTCTGGCTAATTGCCCCCGATTCTCTCTCTTTCTCTCTCTCTCCCTCTTATTGTTCCTGTGTCTGTGTATATCATTGTGTATCCCTGTGTCTAAAGAAGACCCTCAGAGGAGGGGTGCACTAACGTCATCTCATTGCACCCCTCAGTTATTGAAAAATGTCTAAGATCAGCTATCCTTGTTTGCCGTTTATTTTGGAACATATGGAAGCGAATAAGAGGTAAGTGGTTTGGTAGATTGGGATGGGAAGCTTAGTAGCTTGGAAGTTAGCAACAGTTTAGGTTAGTGACGTCATAATTTATTAAAAATCGATAAATCAGTGAAATTTGGGGCTTTATATTTCAAAAAAATGCAATTTTGAAAGTTTCTCTATTCATTTTGCTTTTGCTTTTTGAAACTAGAAACACAGAGAAAGCTAGAGTGTCTTACTGGCTGCGCGCTCTTTTTTTCTCTTTGGTGACCAACTTAAAACGCTTTTATCTCACTTACCATTAGAGATATCAAAAAAACTTTTAACTAATGAAATATAGCTGGAAATTTGCTCTATATTTTGTTTGTTTACAACTTTTCTCTATCTCTCTTGGGAACTGAGATATACGCCTTCAAAGTTTCGGGTTCAGCTTCTAACTGTCTGCACTCTCTCTAGATACCCGTTTTCAAATGCTTATATCTCAGCTCCCATTATAGCTATCAAAAAACTTTCAACTAATGAAATATAGGTTTTAATAAGCTCTATAATCAATCAATTGACATCTTATCTCTAGCTCCACTGGGAACTGAGATATACGCCTTCAAAGTTTTTAGCTAGAATGTCTGCGTCCTCTCCCCCTCTCTCATTCCCCTTTTCACAGGAATTTTCCAGAATCCACGTCACAGCTCGTTGCCCATCACTCCGAAAAATCGAAAAACAAGTGCCCCTTAACATTCGATACCTGAAAATCAAAGATACCGAAATCAAAATCAACGATATCTCGTATGAATTATGCAAGCAAGAAGAGTCTTTAACAGTAGTTAGAGGACAATTAGTGGAACAAGAAGATGCAAAAACGAATGAGATTGGATTCGAAAGAGATGGAAAACATTGGTGTACGAGAACTCTGCCAGAGAGGATGACATTTGATGTAGCGGCGCAGAAATTAATGAAAGGGTTACTGGGTGGACGACCGAAAGTAGTGGTCAATGAATTCAAGGTGTCCACTAAAACTGAACAGCTTCCTTATCCCGACCTTAAAGTTCACACTAAGAATTTCGAAACTTATCAAGGATTCGATTCTCATTTCTCTATGATCCACGTGTCTAGCCTCCCTTTAAAGGTCTCAGAAGTTGGTGTCACAGTCGATACCACACTCAATAATCCAGTGTTAAAAGCAGCGGAAACCTTGAAAATTCCTTACATGGCACATCAAATCGACGAGAATTTCATGAGATTGCCTAATAAATATATGCATTTTAAAGAGGGATATTTGTCAGAAATGAATGTGAAGACGATTTTGAGAAATTGGATTGAGAATCGACAGGCGATTGGAACGATGTGGAAGATGATTTTTCATGATGTTCTTCTTCCAGTGTTAGCCGAAATTAAGAAGGAGTTTGATGGGAAAATGATGCATGTGCCCGATAAACGGTAAATTCTAATTGTTTAAGCTAATCGTAGAAATTAAATTTCAGGTTTTATCGTCGTTGGGGATGCGTGTTGATTCCATTGGATTCTCGATCAGTTATCACAGTTTATGCGGTTAGAGAGCACTCGAAGGTTTATTTGAAGATGAATGTGATAGCTGCATTTGAATAATTTTTCTTAAAGATGAAGTTTTGTTAACAAGGCCTGAGTTTTTTTTGTGACGGTGAAAAATAAATATGTGTTTTTCTTTATAAAGATTTTAATTTTTTGATTATCTGACATCCTAGAAGAGATACAAATTAGTAATCAACTAACGAAATATTTAGCTAGTTTTCATCTATATTTCATTAATTGGAAGCCTTTTGATAGCTCTAATGGGGGCCGAGATATAAGCTTTTTAAGTTGCGGGGTGCAGGCAGCCGGCTCGTTGCGCCTCAAACTTCAAATGCGTATATCTCGGTTCCCAAAAGAGCTATAAAAAAGTTGTCAACTAATAAAATATTTAGCTTAAAAAGAGCTATATTTCATTAGTTGAAACTTTTTTTATAGCTCTAATGGCAACTGAGTTACAAGCGTTTGAAAGTGCGGGCTCAGAAAGTCTAGCTGTCTGCGTCTCTCGTCTATTCAATTTCAAAGGCGCATATCTCGGTTTCCAGTAGAGCTATGAAAATGTTGCCAACTAACAAAATATTAAGCTTATTTTAGGCTATATTTCATCAGTTGAAAGTTTTTTGATATCTCTAACATGAGCCGAGATTTAAACATTTGAAAATGCAATGCCTACACTATCCAGCTGTCTGCGTCTCTCATGCGCCAACATTTTTCAAACGATTATATCTCGGTTCCCAATAGAGCTAAAAAGAAGTTGTCAACTAACAAAATATTAAGCTTATTTTTGGCTATATTTCATCAGTTGAAAGTTTTTTGATATCTCTAACATGAGCCGAGATATAAACATTTGAAAATGCAATGCCTACACTATCCAGCTGTCTGCGTCTCTCATGCGCCAACATTTTTCAAACGATTATATCTCGGTTCCCAATAGAGCTAAAAAGAAGTTGTCAACTAACAAAATATTAAGCTTATTTTTGGCTATATTTCATTAGTTGGAAGCCTTTTGATAGCTATAACATGAGCGGAGATATAACCTTTTAAAGTTACCTGGTAAACAGAGAGCAGACACTAGCCAATTCTGCGTCTCTTTTTGTCGTCGCTATGGAAAATTACTTATCAAGCTGCTACAACTTCCAAAAAGGTGGGGGTCGATAGCTCAGTCGAGGGGGGTCGATAGCTCAGTCGGCAGTGGTGGCTGCGAGCGATCTGGAGGTCACGAGTTCAAGTCCACCCTCAGCCCCCGGGTTCACCCAGCCTTTCATTGGGTAGTAGCATGCTACGAAAGATTACTCGGTCACTATCCCCGGCCAGGAAGTGACTTAAAAATTGGCCCAGACCGGTACGCCACCAGGATTACTTAAGTGTATACTGAACACCGGGATCCGCAGTGCTTCTAGCGCTTGAAGAACGGATCGACTTTGTAATCTTTGTTGTTGTTGTTGGGTTGCTATTCCGCTCCAGGTTGCCTAGCCCGAGATGGCAGGTGGTAGATAACACCAGGTTTCGTCTAATTATCCTATTCGCACTGCCCTAGCTCATTCACCCTCTTTCCTAGTCGACCGAAAGGTATCCTCATTGCACGAGATGGAGGAAGAATTGGGATATCAAAGTCTTCGATGCGTTTTGGAGTATCTTGAGCCTAATAAACGGTAACTAATTGGTTTTATTCAATGAAAAAAAAATAGATTTTTTAGAATCCACATAACTGCCAGAAGTGAACGCCTTAGAAGTTTCGAAAAATCAATTCCTCTTCACATGGATTTTCT
Organism: Caenorhabditis wallacei; assembly: GCA_963932035.1. Lineage (NCBI taxonomy): Eukaryota > Metazoa > Nematoda > Chromadorea > Rhabditida > Rhabditidae > Caenorhabditis > Caenorhabditis wallacei. The sequence goes on from OZ009934.1 coordinate 2,447,165, forward strand.
TCAATTTACAAAAGATGGTATCAGAATCAATAATATTGAGTACTCGATTTGCAAGGCTTATGATCGAATCGACCCGCAACATGAACGATACAAAGATCGATATGATAAATGCAAATTAACACCAGGAGACATTCAATCGGATCGTGAAATGCCATGGTTTGCTGAATATCTAGAAATGAGTTTCGGTCGAATGAATCCATTTGGACTATTTATTGACAGAAGATTCCCTGAAACTATGCAAAAACACGTGGCACTGAAGATAATGGCTTGTCTGTTTTTTGAAGGAAGATGTCAAATACTGACGAAAAGTCTTTCTTTTGCAAACTATAATTACCAAATTATAAGATTACCTGTTGGATTTGAAGTTCATACAAACAGAGTTCTTTGTGAATTTCAAGATTTTCCTTATCTACTTCCAATAGTGAAAACGGAATCGGTTTTGGATGAGCTTGGGACCCATATTATGTCTGACAACACATTTGAACACGTTCTATTGAAAACTGCAAAACGGTTGATTATTTATGAAATGATGGCTGAATATACCCGTAGACTACCGACATTGATGAATAAGTATGTTGGAATAAAGGAAGAATGTTTTACAAATGCGAATATAATTTTGATCGTGCGGCATTTAATAGAGCATCCAAGAGAAATTGGAACGATTTGGGAGATTAGAAAGCGAAAAAATGAGAATTGTTTGAGATTGTTGGAAAAAGTGATGACGATGTTTAATGGGACAAAGGTCGAGGTGGAAGAAGAAGAGAAAAAAAGAAGGTAAGATTTTTTTAGTTGAAAAATTCAAACGCTCATATCTCAGTTTTCAGTTGAGATAACAAAAAGTTGTCAACTAATGAAGTACTCAGCTTGTAATGAGCTATATTTCATTAGTTAGAAGTTTTTTGATAGCTCGAACGGCAAGCGAGATATAGACGTTTGAAGTTGGGTGCCGCCGGAAAGAAAGTGCAGTTTATCTGCTCCCCTCTTTTTGGTTAGCTGCTTCAAATGTTTATATCTCGGTTCCCATTAAAGATACAAAAAAGTTGTCAACGAACGAAATATAAAGCTTGTTACCAGCTATATTTCGTTAGTTGAAAGTTTTTTGATAGCTGTAACGGGAGCCGAGATATTAGCGCTTGAAGTTTGTTATCCCTCGACAAGCAGGGAAAGCGCAGACAACTAGACACTATTGACATCTGCGTCTCTCTCACATTTTAAAATCTTACATTTTAGTCCAAACTACTTCAAAAAAATATATTTTTTCCAGTAACATGATCATCTCTTCATATATCTCCATCCCAATCGACTACAAATCCGAGCTTCACGTATTCGCAATGGAAAGTATGCTACCCCACGAGCCAATGTGTTTCAATCGATTAGAAGTCATCAAAAAACCAATTACCGAAGGATTAATCAATAAATACGTACTTTATTATGTCGGAATGATTTTGGATTTTTGGAATTGGTGGCATTACTAATTTTTTAATAAATTTTTTTTTTCTGAATAAATAAATCGTGACCTTTCAATTCCTGACCATTTTCCTCTTCAGCTTAATCCAATCAAAAATTCAGTTCTTGCAATGAAACTGAAATCGATTTGCTTCTTCTGGATCCTCAGTTTGGGCGTATGCGAATGTTTTAAGAAACCAAAATATGAAACAAAGCTGAGCAAGATATTGAAAGATGTGTGGAAGAGGGAGAGGACAGAGTTTACCAATAGGTTGTGGTTTAATAGTCCCACCGATAAATTTGATCCCATGGAGCAGGCTATTGATAGTGAGTTTTGGGGGCGCGTATAACTCAGTTCCCAGCAGAGATAGAAGAAAGTTGTCAGTTAACAAAATATTTAGCTTAAAAAGGGCTATATTTCATTAGTTGAAAGTTTTTTGATAGCTCTTACAGCAAGCGAGTTATGAGCGTTTGAAGTGGCGTAGACTTTTTTACTTCTCTGCGCTCTCTCTTGGCTTTCAAGGCTCATAACTCTGTTCCCATTGGAGATAGAAAAAAGTAGTCAACTAACAAAATATTCAGCTTGAAAAGAGCTATTTTTCATTAGTTGAAAGTTTTTTGCTATCTCTAACAGCAAGCGAGATGTACGCGTTTGAAGTTGTGCGCCAAACAAGAGAGAAAGAGAGCGCAGACAACTAGGCGCTCTAACTTTCTCTGCGTCTCTCTACCTCTCCCAATCTCTTTTCTATCACATAAAAACTCTTCTTAAGTAAACGAAAACGAATGGGAAGTCTACGAGAAGTACGATATGCAAATCCAAATGGATATGTCTCTCCAACTATCGGTAATCCTAAGAGAGCTCTATTCCATTGACAACCCCTACTGGAATAAGTTCATGGCGATTCTTCTTTTCTATGAATCCTGGTCAATGGAGGCGAAGATTTGTGGCAGCGATGTGCCCATGAATATGTGTAAGCTGAAGAGATTTTATGAATAAAAAAAAAGATAAGTTGGTTTCAGATCAATTCAATAGGTGGATCGTTAAACAACGCGACAAATATCTGCCGATCACTGACCAAAAGGATTACAAATTTTATCATATACATATCCAAAAAGGGGCAATGTTGTTGCATGCTCGGTTCAATTTGACAACGAAACTCGGTTATAAAGAGACGATAGTTTGGGATGTTCGGTTGGAATTCACGGTTAGCCTATTTTTGCGGTAGTGCCAAAGTTCCAAGTTCTAGGCTTCATAACTCAGTTACCGTTAGAGCTATCAAAAAAGTGTCAACTAATGAAATATTGCTCTTGATAAGGGCTACATTTCATTAGTTAACACTTTTTAGATAGCTCAAATGGGAGCCGAGATATAGGCTTTTGAAGTTAAGGGTTCCCCTTTTCTCTGCGCCTCTCTCTCTCTCTCTCTCTCTCTTTCAAGGGGCGCGCTACTTTAAACGCCCGTATCTCGGCTCCTGTTGGAGCTACCAAGAAAGTGTCAACTAATGAAATGTAGTTCTTATCAAGAGCAATGTTTCATTAGTTGGCACTTTTTTGATAGCTCTAATAGGAACTGAGATAATAGGGCTTGACGCCCCTCAAACTTCGATTCAACATCTCAGCTCCCAAAAACCATAATTCAAAATTATGTTTTTTTTTTAGCAAGATCTATATCGTCCGGAGTTCCTTAACTATCAAATAAAGAACCTGACGATGGGAGGAGCTTGCGTCGATTTCGGACCGGTTAACCATGAATACACCCAGCTTAGTACACAAGCAGAGACCTTGGAACAATTAAAGAAGGAGAAGAATCCATATGTGAAGCTTCTTTTTGATCTATTTACCCCGGGAGAATTGAAATATGTAGAGAGAATTGAATACAAGATTCCTCACTTGTGGCTAGAGGGAATTGATCCCGATGAATCGATAGCGACGATTTTGGTTTGTCATGATCGAGCAGAGGTGACACAGAAGAAATATACTAAAAGTATGTTGACTTTTTTCAAAAAAAGTGAAGATTTTTTTAATTTTCAGAAGAATTCGATTCGTGGTTCCATCGATTCAATATGATGTGGCACCCGAAGGAAAATGATACGGATTTTATCACTGTCCAAATGTTGGATGTGAAAGAGGATGAGCTAACGGCGAGAATTACGATGAGATTGCAAATTGGAGTGAAGATTGTCGAGCCGATTCATGAATGGAATTTTAGATTGGTTATTAAATATGTGAGTTGGTAGCAAGGAAGGGGGGAGAGAGCGCAGAGAAGCTAGACGCTCACTCGGGGTTACGCAACTTCAAGCGCTCATAACTCGTTTCAGAGGAAAGATCTCAAAAAATTGTCAACTGGTGAAATGTTTCGCTTGACTTGAGCTATATTTCATTAGTTGAAAACTTTTTTCTAGCTTGAACGGGAGCGGAGATATACGCACTTGAAAAGTGTTGCAGTGCTAGAGAGAGCGCAGAGAAACTAGATTTGACTACGTAATTTTAAATGCTCATAACTCGGTCTAGAGTGAAGATATCAAAAAGTTGTCAACTAAAGAAATATTCAGCTTAACTTGAGCTATATTTTAGTAGTTGACAACTTTTCCCAATCTCCAATGGGAACAGAGTTATGAGCCTTGAAAGCCAAGAGAGAGCGCAGAGAAGCTAGACGCCCACTCGGGGTTACGCACTTTTCAAGCGCTCATAACTCGCTTCTTAAGAGAGATATCAAAACGTTGTCAACTTATGAAATGTTTAGCTTGATTTGAGCTATATTTCATCAATTGACACTTTTTCGATAGCTTTAGTGCGAACTGAGATATACACGTTTGAAAATTCTTGCACCCCCAGAGAGCGAGAGAAAGAGCGAAGAGAAGCTAGACTGTCTAACCACCTGCGTCTTCCAGAACCAACACGGCGATGATCGTTGGTATATCACCCGCCTAGAAGTTCTCTGCAACCCAACTTTTGACAACCGAGATGAATCCCTTAAATCGATTCGAGACGTGGTCACTGACGACTTTATGACCCTTGTTAGACATGAAAACCAAACTAAACCGGCTCCGTTCTGGTCGACGATTGAATTTGTGTACAGATTCACTAAAAACCGACAAATTGAAATAGAGCTTTGTGAAATGGGCAGGGTGGATACTAATATGAGTAAGTGGATTGGTAGGGAAGCTCATGATAAACATGTTTTTAGCTGCACTCCAAATGGATATGAATCATCGAGGAATGATTAAGAAGACGAGATTGTCGGTGGGTGTTTTTTCAGATTACGGTTTCCCTAACCACAGCATTTTCCAGCAATACAGAGTAGACTATGATGATATAACCCTCCCGGCCACGGACAAAACCTACTTCATTTTGGATACCATCACTGCCCCAATTGGTGATCAATTTGGAACGGTTGGATGGAGTTATAATCAAGTTTGGAAGTTTATGGTCACTTGGGACGAGATGGATCAGTTTTATTATGTGGAACGGTTGGCAGTCTCTTGTAAGGGATTGGAGGGCGTTGTTCGAGAGTTTCAACCTGTGAAATGGTTTTTGCGGTTTGGAAAATAGTCATGATAATTAATGACAACTGAAAGTGATGTTTGGAATAAATAATTTGGATTTTTTAGTTTTTTTTTGAGTTGGTTTCCTACTGTACTGGGGGAACACTATGAACAGAGCTCTATGTTCTAAGCTAGATATCTTAGTCCCCATTAGAGTTATCAAAAAAGTGTCAACAAATGAAATATAGCTCGTAATAAGGGCTCTATTTCATTAGTTGACACTTTTTTGATAGCTCTTTTGGGAAGCAAGATATAAGCTTTGAAAGTTGGGAACTATCCCAGAGACGCAAAGAAAAAGAATTATCGGTATGCCTAGGATGGCCGCAACTTCAAACACCTATATCTCGCTTGCTGTTAGAGCTATCAAAAAGTTGTCAACTAATTAAATGTAGCCCTTATTAAGAGCAATATTTCATTAGTTGATAACTTTTTGATAGCTCTAATGGTAACTGAGCTATGAGCTCTAGAACTTTGCTCCCAATATTAATTTTCACATTGTAGAAGTAGCCCTCTTTTCAAGTTATTTACAATTTTGGTAGGTGTGCTTTCCACATTTTAAATAATATCCACACCTTTCGTACCCAATTCAATGTCTTCAAAGCTACAGTACTCCTGAAGTTTATTATGTGAAGATTTTTTGGATAAGGCTCTGGGAACCAAAACGAAGACTTCTTTGGTCTAGATATGCTTGGATCTCCAGGCCACCTGTGAGGCCTAATCTCTCATCAATATCTTTAGATTCAGATGGTTTTACAGTCTGTGAACACAATTTTTTTTCACCTTCCAGAAAAATGGGTGGAGTTTAATCGATCATAATCTAGATGTCTACTAGTCATTTGTAAGTTTCCACAGCTAAACTTTTTTGCTAGCTAAACTACCGTATCTCCAGGCATCAATAAAAGGAAAACCCCTGGAAGAACGACGACAAATCGAGAAAGAGATCAACGCAAAAGTGCAAGCCTGGAACCATCACGGCCTCCGGAGGTATCGAAACTTCGATCTCCGTGGAATGACGGAGCGCTCGAGTTTGTCCATCGAATCATGGAGGACATCTGGGGCTGGTGCAATTCGAGACGAGGGAATCACTCGAGAAATGGAGTGGCCAAGATCAAGGCGATGATGATAGAGGTCTACAGTAACCTCGATGGATTCAAGATTGAAGTGGATGCGAATCCTGGAGTCATTTATTTAAGGAGACTTTTGTAATTTCTAGTTTTTGCCGTTTTTTGTTATTTTCTTGTTTTTTCTGTTAGCCCTTGTGATCATGTACTCTATCCCGTTGTTATTAAATAATCTATTAATAATTCTATAAATGTTTTTTTATGACCCAGATTTTGATAGGATCTTTTTCTCCATGAAATTCTGCACATTTCATTAGTTGAAAATTTTTTGATAGCTTGCATGACAGCCGAGATACAGCGCTTCGAAGTTCGAAGGAGGAGAGACGCGGGCTCCCAACTTCAAGCGCTCATATCTCGCTTATCTTTAGAGCTAGAAAAAAGTTGTCAACTAATGAAATGTGCAGAATTTTAAGCTCTACAATTTGTAAGTTGACAACTTTTTTCTATTTTTGCTGGCAGCTGAGATATAGTTGATTTCCCGTGGTATATAAAAAGGGTTACAAGAACTAAATTTATTTCGAAACTTTGGGATCATATGACAGAAAATAAGGGAGTTTTGACATGAAATTTCTTGGGAACCGGCTTAATAATCCAAGAACAACGTTGGAAATCTGTTCATCATATCGAAGAACTTCTCGATTTGTTTCTCATCGGATAATTCCTTGAATTCGGGAAAACTCCTTTTGAACCCGATGAATTTCCTCATTGTCTCCTTGAGCGCCTCTTCGACGACCGGCTCCAACATTTTAGATAAATTGATTTTCGGTTCTGGGATTTTAGTGGCTACCGTATCCCCCAATAATCGCCACGTCGACGCACCGTCCATCTTCTTCATCAATCCCTTGACACAATATCGTCGGATCGGTCGGCACATCGAATCGAAATCGGTGTCTCGTCCGATGAATTTACTGTACATTAGAGAAATTTCAGTTGGGTTTATCACTCGAAACGTGGATTTTTGATCGTCCATCCATTTGATCGTATCCTCGTATTTAGTCGGTTCGTCGAGAAGATGGAGGAAGAATTTGATCACCGTGTGCTCTTTGACCTGAATACTCTTCTTTGGCTTCACTTTTTCGATGATTGGTTTCGAGATTTTGGCGGCGTTGGACGGCATCGATTCTGAAATTCCAGAAAAAAAATCAATAGTCTAGGCGAAGGAAACAGGAAAAACGGATAAATGACACTTGGAAACTTGGGGGACGCTATATTCGCCTGATCTACCGAACAGGGAAAGATCAAAAGGAAACTGATACACCTAGGAATCGATCCAGTAACTCTCTGAACAACAGTCAATGATGTTACCGACTGCGCCATCGAAGCAGCTCGGTGCGAAGTGCAATTGATAATGAAGAAGGAATAACGATGGAAAACAGAAGTGGCAAGACTGGGAATCGAACCAGTGACCTTTTGAACAAAAGCAAACAGCGCTACCAGTTGCGCCATCCTCGTGCATCACAGCTGCTGCAGTACTCGATAATGAAAAGAGTTGCAGCTTTCCAGCTTCAACAGGATTTTTTCCTGAAACATTGATTCCTGAAAAAACCACAAAAACTACATGTTACATGTCTTCATTTGTTAGCGCTGATTTCACAGCTTCTCAAGCATAAGTATATACAATATCACAATCAATATCTAAATACATAATTTTCAGAAAAAAAAGAGTTAGTCATCCAAAAATTCTACTTCTCCGCAATCGTCTAGTCCACTAAAAAGTGCGATTCATCCTCCGACGACTCTTCCTCCTCCTTCTTCTCCTCCTCCTTTTTTTTCGGCTTATCCTCCGATTGGTCCTCCTCAAATTCCGATGAATCATCGGTGATTCCCTCGTAGTGTTCCATCTGCTCGACACAGTATTCCGGATCGAGAAGACTCACCCATCCCTGTCGATTCCAATCGTAATCGTTGTCCGTGTAGTTGGCGGGGATGACGATGAGTCGGAAGAATTGGAGTTCACGAACGTCTTCGAAGAAGAGCCCGTCGTCGGCGCCAAGCTCCAGAACGATATGTTTGTTCGGGTTGTCGGTGGTGATTCTGACGAGTGTGTCGGTGCGAGATCTGCAACTTTCGAGCTAAAAATCGATAAAAAATCGTCAACTCACACTAGCCGCGGAAGAAATTCCTTGTAGAATTTTTCATAAGTGCCCTCAATGAACGCCGACAATTGGAATGTGCTGAAACATTTCGCGTCAGTCTTAATCCAGATTTTCGCTATTTGAATGGGACAATCGTTGCGTTTCACACTTGTCGCTTGCCAGAACGGCGCGTGGATGATCTGAAAGTGAGTTTTTATTGATTTTTATTGATTTTTTCCCAAAAAACCGCTACATACATTTGGAATCTCGATCAAGGTGAGGAATGAGAGTTCCGGAAGCTCCAGGGCACTAATTTTAACGACTTTAGCCCGTAAAAGATTCAACCAGAACACGTGATCCGGCTCACTGGCGCGCGAAATTTCGAAAGTGTCGATATCGGCGTCGACGGTGAAATTGACGAATTCTTTGGAGAAATCTAGTGTTGGCGATGTTCGAATGCGGAGTTCTTTGAATTTAACGACTTGGAGAATATTCTTGACGAGTGGAGCAATCTTCCGATAATCATCAGCACGTGGAAGAGTGATACGGGCGGTCTGTTTGTCGTGAGTGATGACAACCAACGATTGCTCGGGGAAGACGAAGAACTCGACGTAATCGATATCGATTTTTTCATTGAGCTTCTGGCTCCCGACATTTCTGCTTCGTTCCAATAAACGCATTCTCAAGTTCTCGGTTTGACGATTCCCTCTGGCGCCTTTCATCTGAGAGTTCTCCGACCAATAGGCCCAGATTGCGTCGAATATTGGTTTTTGCTCCTTCTTGACCATTTTTGGACTGAAATTAGTTGATTGGATAGGAGAATTGAAGAAAAATGGCGAGAAAAATTAGAAAAAATGACGAAATTTGCTTCGGAGAGCTTCAAAATAGACGAATCGAAAATTGAAAACAAAAAATTCCCGCCAAGAATAATGCGCGTAAAATTTAATGCATACCGTACCCTTTTACAAATTTTTTAAAAAGCAGGTCTAGAAAACATCCTAAATCGACCAATAAATCTGAAACTTGTAGGAAAAAAGATTTTCAAAATTCTGAACTTACTAAAATTCAAAAAAACTAAATTTTTCGACGAAAAACCGGTTAAAAACAGCATTAAAAAATTATACATTTAAAGACGCATGCTTGTAAATTGTTGCTTGGGTCTCGCCACGAAAATTAAAATTTTCTATTTTTTGCCGCGATTTAAATTTTTTTCCTTGGAATTTCTCGATTTTTCCTTGTTTTTCCTCGTTTTTTTCTCATTTTCCACCTTTTTCAACATTTTCTAACCAATTTTTCAATATTTTCAATGATTTTCTTCCAGAAACCATGAGTTTTCGAGTGTCGCCCAAGAAAAATGAAATATCCATGGAAGAGTACATAAAACGATCCAAACACTCGAGAAAAGCCGAAGAAATCACGACTCCACTCATGAAGGCGATTCTCGATTTGATCAGATACCATAATCACGTGTGGCGACGCGGTGGGAAGCCGGAAACTGATGATTGGCGAGCTATTGGTGTGGAGCTTTATGAGAAGACTGGGAAGATTGTCAGTGGTAAATGGGATCCAATTATTTTTTTTAATCGTTAAAAAATTAAATTTTCAGCACACCGAATAAAAAGGGCGTTCCTAAAAGTGAAAAAAGAGTTGAAAGATCGAATTGAGCAGTATATTGTGCATGAGAAATTGGGTTACGTGCTAGTCAGAGCTCTTCTGAATCACTGGGAATTGTATAAACATCTCGACTTCTTACGAGGCGATCTCGGCCATTTCGAGGAAGGCCTTCGAAAAGGAAAGATTTTACTTGAATTCGATGATGACTTTGAATTAAATCTGGATTCTGATGAAGAAGAGGAGAAAATGGAAGTGGACGAGCCGCCAGAAGAAGAGGAAGCGAAGACAAGCAGTGGAAGAAGAAGAGCGGCGAGAAGAAGAAAGAAAGAAGCGGAAGCGGAAGAACGACGAAAACTCTATGAACAAATCGAGCATAATCAACTCCATATCGACAGATTCATGGCGACTTACAAGTGCCCAAGATGCTACGTTCCCTACGGTGAACACGAAAAAACGCCGCTCGTTTTGGCGTGTGGACACTCGTTCTGCGAGAAATGTTGCAAGGAGTTGCAGAAGATCGCGTACCTGTCCTATAAAAAATGGAATTTGGTGCGTTGTAATTCGTGTGGGAGTAATACACAAATGAAATCGGACAATGTCAAGGAGTTGCCGGTCAATTGGGGATGTAAAAAGACGGAAAGCTTTTTTGAGCAATATTCGAAGCCGAAACGGATTCTTTGAACTTTTTTTATTTGATTAATTGCAATAATTTGATATTTTCAGCACAGCTGACACTGAATAAACTGATCATGTTGCCTATTTTTGTGGAATTCTTCCAATTTTTCTCGAAAAAGAAAGATTTGTCATCTTTCAAACGATGCTCCGAAATAACGGTGCATTGTTTAGCAGAACGCGCAACAGATTTTTTTCGAAATTTTGAACAAAAAATCGAATTTTTTGGGATAATCCATCAAATAATCGACTTATTTTTATTGTTAAAGGCTTTTTTCCGAAGGAAAAACTCAAAATTCTTTCGATTTTTCGAAAAAATTAAATTTTCATCATTCCAACGATACTCCGAAATAACGGCACCGCTCATTGTTTAGCAGACCGCCCAACTGGATTTTTTGAATTTTTCAGGCAAAAATAGTTTTTTTTCTGTAAAAAAGCTTCAAATTCCTCGAATTTTCACAGTTTTTGCTCGAAAAAATAAATTAATTCAATTTTTATTCAGAAAAAAAAACCAAGTTTACATATAATAGTTATAAGGATTATAATAATTAGTAGTCATTCCATTATAATAGACTGAAAACACTTGTCCGACCGGCGTATTCATCGTCATCTCAATCACAGAAACCGGCGAGGGAGCCGGTGCCACCAGCTCGTTCTTCTCGAATTCCGAGAACGCGTCTTCCACAGGACTTTCCGCCCGTTTCGGTTGGAGCGGTGTCGACGTTTGAATATTATCCGCATCGATTTCACGATAAAAATCCATCCATGATGGTGGAGCGGTGATTTCTGGAGGCGTGGGTGATGACCGGGTGGGTGTCGACGTACGGTGGAAATCGGAAGGCGGACATCGAGGTTTTCGCCGTCGAGTGAACTTGAAGTCGGGATGATTCTGGAAGAGTTTTTTGAAATTTGGGTGGCCTAGGAATTCCTCTACCTTTTTATGCTCCTGCCTCATCTTCTCCGCTTCGGCGAGCCACGGAGCCTTCTCTTCCGCCGTCAACGCCTTCCACATCACGGAGAGCTTCTCGGAGATCAGCAATCTCTCGCCCGCTTTTTTCGCTTCCGCTCGTTTCGTCTTGCTGAATATTATGAAGGCGTTGAGTGGGCGTTTGATTATTGGTTGTTCGGGATTCTGGAAAAATCGAAAATTAGGAAAAATCGATAATTTTTTGGGGAAAAAAATGATACCTTGGTGTTTTTCGTGGTGGGATCCATGACGGAGAAGAGAAATAATAATTTTGCAGAGGAGAAAAAACGGGAAAAGAGAGATTTGGCCGGGAGAAAAGAAAAAAATTTGACCTACCGGTTTTATTACAAAATCATTAAAAATTCAAAAAAAATTTTAAAAAACAGATAATTAGAGGTCCTTGACTCGAGATTTCAGGATTTTTTCTGAAAATTTTCATTTTTTTTTACCAATTTTTCCCCAAAACTACCTCCAATCCTGGCAATCGATATTTCTTCTTCAACTGAAGCTTATAAAACATATCCAAATTAGTTTTCTCAAGAAATTCTGCACAACGACGAATTGCGACCGGCGAATCGTATATATCAGCTAAACGAAGAATTCCAGCGACATTAATATCTTCAATCGCCGATTCTCCATGAATTAATTCTAGAAAATTCTGGAAATCCTCTGGATCAATTCCTTCTAATTTGATTTCTGTTTTTTGAGATTCTTCGAAATTTCCGAGAAGAAGAGATTTGAAGTAGGAGGATTGGAAGGCGAGAAACTGGAAATTCATGGGATTGAGGGATAATTTTAGAATGATTTTTACTTTTTTATTAAGATAAAACTTCTGATCCTTCACCAAAATCACCACATCAGAGAATTCTTGTGCCGATTCATCGAAATCTCTCAATTTCTCTTTTCCACACCCACGCGTTTCTAAGATATTGACACGAACTGAAAGAGTTGGATTCCCATGAATTAAAACGTCTTCTTCAATCGTTTTAAAATGCATAAATCGACTCCATCCCCATCTTTCTCCGGTATCATATTTCTCATCATTACCGAAATAACATTTCTCTTGAACTCTCCAAGTTGTCCCATTTTTTGAAGTTAATGAAAACTCCACTTCAGCAATAATCAACCAGATCTTCTCTTCTTCACATAACTTCAAACATTTGATATCCAACATTAAATGATCGTCTTCAAATCCGGAAATAAATTTCCATGGAATATCGAAATGTGTTTCTTTTTTTGATAAATTGAGATCCTCGTCCAGCTGTTCCCCATCGAGTTCCATCGAGATTTCGAACGATTTTTCCGGATTCGCTTGCATTTTTATTGAGTTTTTCTGAAAATTTTTTGTTGCGTTGCGGTTGCGTCGCGGTTTTCCAAGTTTTTTTGAAACAAAAAAAAAGAAAGAGATTTCCTTGATTTCAGTACAAAATTTCAGAAAAAAACTTGAAAATCGAGAAATTAAAGCAATATTTGATTTTTAAAACGAAAAATGGGGGTTTCCTTATTTTAGAGAAAATTTTAACAAATTTTATGGAAAAATGTAGAAAATATCCTTCTAAATCTACTTTTTCCGTGAAATTCTTTCAAAAAAGCTTCAAAAAAAAGTTCCATTCAGATTTCGAACGATTTTTAATTTTTTTTCTGAAAAAATTTTCTTCGGGCGTTGCGGTTGCGTCGCGGTTTTTCAGGGTTTTTTGAAAAATTTCGCGAAAAATACAGCTTTTAACTGAAATAAAAGCCATTTAAAAGCAATTTCCTTGATTTCGATATAAAATTTCAGAAAAAAAGTTGAAAAATCGAGAATTTCAAGCAATTTTTAATTTTTAAAGCGAAAAAAGGAAGAAAACTGGGCTTTTCCTTATTTTTTGAGAAAATTATATCAAATTTTATGGAAAAATGTAGAAAATATCCTTCTAAATCTACTTTTTCCGTGAAATTCTTTCAAAAAAGCTTCAAATGGAGCTTTTAAGAGCCAACGTAGTCGGTAGTTTTCTGAAAAATAAGAAAAATAGTTTAAATATTAAGAAAATCGGGATTTTTACCCTAGTAAATTTAAAAAAATCAAGAAAAAGACCAAAATTCACAAAATAACCAAAATAATACAAGTCCGAAATAAATACAGAAATTAAGACTCCTCTTTTCTCGAATTAAAATCACACGAACGACACAGTTCGCCGTCCCATTTCCCAGAACACTCCACACAAAAAGTGTGTCCACATTTCATCACTCGCGGCGGATTCTCCTCAAAATCGAAATTTTCCAAGCATTCGGCACATTTGAAACACGGTCGAACCCTATTGATCTCTTTCTGACTTTTCTCGATTTGATGAAGAAGTGCGATGCGTTCCTCCTCTTCCGCTTCCTCTTCCTCCTCCTCATCGAACATGAAATCCTCGTCTTCAAGCTCTTCGTAGAGGTTTAACTCGAAATCCATTAGCTCTGGATGATAATAATCGAAATGACGGTAGAGTTCCCAGTTTTGAAGAAAGGCTTTGACTAATAAATGATTGGGTCGTAAGCTCTGAATAATATTTCTTAGCATATCTTTCAGGGTCTGTTTGCTGTTCTCGAACACTTGTTTTAGTTGTGGAGCTGAAATTTATTGAAAATTTTGAGTTTTAAAAGTCCAATGGAGCGCACTTACCACTGACAATTCGTCCGGTTCTCTCGTAAACGTCGACACCTAAAACTCGCCAATCCTCTGTCACTGCGTCGCTTTTTCGATGCCACAACTCCCGGCGATGTCTCAATAAATCCAAAATCAGCTTTTGCATTTCAATGCATTCTGTTTCGTCGTTTCGCCGCTTTCTGGATCTTCTGATGTAATCTTCCATTGTGATTCGGTGAGCTGGAGTCGCCATTCCGCTCGTTGACGCCATTTTTCGTCTTTTTTATCTGGAAATCGGGAATTTTCAAGGGGAAACTGTGTATTTTTCGAAATTTAACGCCAAAAATTTGAAGAAAAAGCAAAATTTAGGTCGGAAAATCATGAAAAATCTCGAAAAAGCTGAGGAGAAAAATATTTTCTCTGCAACGATGCTCCGAAATGACGGGTTGACGTGTTGTTTAGCAGAGTGGTTTTTTGAATTTTTAAACATTTTTCTGCCTGGAAACCAGTGTGTGTTTTTCGAAAAACATATTCGAAAAAAGCGATTTTAGAAAAGATTTTCGAAAAAGTTCGAAAAAATTTTTTCGATTTTCGTTCGAACACTTCTCGAAAAATTTTTCGAAAGATTATTCGAAAATTTTTTCGAAAAGTGTTCGAAAAGTTTGTTCGAAAATTCGTTCGAAAAATTTCTCGAGAAATCGACTTCTTCGTTAAACTGGGCGCAGTGCGTCATCTCGGAGTGTCGTTGTACTTTTTGAATTTTTTTTTTGAGAATTTCGAGAAAATTCTCGAAAATTTCGAGAATTTTCGAAACTTTTCGAAAAAATTCTCGAAAATTTTTCGAGAAATTTTCGAAAAAAAGTAATTCGAAACTTTTCGAATCTTTTCGAAAAAAATTTTGAAAAATTTTTCGAACATTTCTCGAAAATTTCCAAAACATTTTTTTTCGAAAAATTCTCGAAATATTTTCGAGAATTTTTTCGAAAAATTTTTCGAAAATTTTTCCGAACGGTGTCGAAAATCACACACTGCTGGAAACCAATTTTAAGACCGATAATTACGAAAAAACAGGTGGTAATTGAGTTTTTTAACGTTAAAAAAATTTAAAATAAGAAAAAATTTCAATTCGGGCTGAAATTTTTTCAAAAATCACGTCTTTTACGATAATCGTTGCGAGACCCAAATTACAATTTATCAATTTGCACCTTTAAATTAATTTTTTTTTGGATGATTTTAAAATCAATTTTCCTTGTTTTTTGTCGGTTTTCGCTCCATTTTTCGCCGATTTCTGTGGATTGTAGCTGCTTTTTTGAATTTTTCAACTGGAAATTGCTGTTTTTCCCCGTTAATTTCGCCAAAATCTTTTTTTTCAGCACTCACCAAAAACTAACATGACAGCCGACAAAAACACCGAAGAAGGACGATTTCCACAATTTAAAAATCACAAAAAGCACGAGGTAAGCAATCTCGCTCTATTGACAATGGAAATTTCAAAAAACGTTCGTTTTTTCAGCATTCCCGACGCCAACGCGCCGAAGAAATTGTGGAGATTCGAAAGAAAAAAGGGCAATTTTTAATCGAGATTCGGCGGAATCTACCAGAAATCGATGATCCTGAACCGTTTGAATCCATTGAATATCCATTTAAACCTCAGGAAATTGTCGAGTTATTAACCAATGAAAACGAATCGCTCACTAACAAATCAGTCAATTTAATCTCAGAATTAGTGATCAGAAGTCGAGATCAAACCGATATCCTTGTAAACGTCGGAATCATTGATCCTCTGCTAAAATTATCCGTTCTGGACGACCAAGGGATCTCAAAACGCGCTCTATTCGCAATTTCGAATATCGTTGGGACAAGCCCTATTTATCGTGATAAAGTGATTCAGAATCCTGAATTTCGGGAAATTCTAAAGTTCTGGATGGATAATATCAATGGATTAGGGTCTGTTGTCGCTTGGACGCTCTCGAATATCTGTGGGCATTTGGAGATTCCAGAGGATATCGTTCCAGGCTTATTAATGGCTTTTTCGAAGGTTCTAGAGGTAAAAACGATTTTCTGCTGTTTTTTCAAAAAAAAATTTGTTCCAGAACGATCTGGAATCTCGTCGTCTGTCTTGCGACGCGATTCGATATCTGAGAAAGGAACACCGGGAATTAGTGGATTCAAGTGGAATTCTTCAACTGATCCCTTCATTTCTCCATGATCAGAATCAATTTCTCGTTTTATCGGCACTCAGGCTCCTTGATTCAGTGGATCTTGGCATGATAGAATTTCTATTAAAATCTCCAGATCCAGAAGTCATTTTGGAATGTTTAAATCACCTAACTTCTCCGCAAAAAGGAAAAATTATCAAATCAGGAATAATTGAAAATCTCGCGGAAATCCTTGAAAATCAACAATTCAAATGTCAATTAAAAGTGTCAAAAGTGCTCTTTAAAATCGCGGAAAACGCATATCCGGAGCAAATCACCGAAATGATCTCGATAGTTCCATCGATTTTTCGGGTTTTAAATCATGGAAACGCCGAATTTCTCGATAATCTTCTCGAAACTTTGTATATAATTCTGTTCACTGTGAATTTCTAGTGGGTTTTCCAATAAAAAAAACCGAAAAAACCCAGATTTTCAGCTTTTTCAAATTGGATCAACTACGAGAGAAAATCGACGAGGAAAAGGGAGTCGATGCGATTCTCCAACTTCTAAATCACGAATCAAAGAAGGTTTCTTGGAATGCCTTCCGCATCAATGATCAATTTTTTACGGATTACTAACTTTAATTTAAATTGCAATAATAATAATAATAATTTTGAAATTTTTGAATTTTTCCACCGATTGCGTCGCGATTGGAACTTGAAAGCTTGAACGAGAACGATTTTAAGCTATTTTCAAAAGAATTTTACAAAAAAAGTAGGTTTAGAAGGATATTTACTACGTTTTTATGTATTTTTATTTAAAAATTGATAGAATTAACTCTAAAAATAAGGAAAACCCTATTTTTCGATTAAAACATTAAAAATTGCTAGAAAATCTCGATTTTCAAAGCAAATTTTACATCAAAATCAAGGAAATTGCTTTTTAAAGCTGTATTTTTCGCGGAATTCTTCGAAAAACCGCGACGCAACCGCAACGCACCGACCTAGCAACAAATTTACAGAAATACTTTAAAAAATGCAACCGGATCCGGAAAAATCGTTTGAAATTAATTTAAAACTCAAAAAGAAAGATCTGGAAATCGAGAAATTGAAAAAAGAAGATCATTTTAATATTCCATGGCTTTTTATCTCCGTACCAGCCTACTTCCCCACCTTCGGCGGGGCCGTAGGCTTAACTGTTCGTGGCTTCGCCACTCAATAGTCCTCACGTCAGAAATAGTTTTTTATATCGACAACTATTTTCATGTTGCTCACGTTTGCACGTCTGTCAAAGGTGGTAGTGTTCTTGCACGCTGCCCAAATGGTCAAAGGTTCAATTTTTCCCGTGGCAAGAAAAAATGCGGAATTACAAACAAACGTACAAAGTCCACTTGCGTTTTATATATAAGAATGATTTGAAAGAGATCATTTAATGTTGGATATTCAATGTTTGAAGTTACCGTAAAACCTGTATTAGAAGTGCCCCTGAAATTGAAGTGCCCCTCTAATTGAAGTGCCCCCCTAGACACCCCGCGAAAAATAGAAGTGCCCCCTCTAATTGAAGTGCCCCTCTAATTGAAGTGCCCCCCTCTATTTGTTCTTTCTCAACTCAATTCCATGTTTTGTTGCTTTGCTTTTTTATAAAATTGTTGATGTTAAAAAATTGTTAAGTAAAAACAACAAAATTTTAACTGAAAGACGATGTCCCTATAATAGAAGTGTCCTTCTCAGCGACCCGCGAAAAATAGAAGTGCCCCCTCTAATTGAAGTGCCCCTCTAATTGAAGTGCCCCCCAAGAGACCTCACGAAAAATAGAGGTGCCGGCACTTCTAATACAGGTTTTACGGTATGTGAAGAAGAGAAGATCTGGCTGATTATTGCCGAAGTGGAGTTTTCATTAACTTCAAAAAATGGGACAACTTGGAAAGTTCAAAAGAAATGTTATTTCGGTAATGATGAGAAATATGATACCGGAGAAAGATGGGGGATGGAGTCGATTTATGCATATTAAAACGATTGAAGAAGACGTTTTAATTCATGGGAATCCAACTCTTTCAGTTCGTGTCAATATCTTAGAAACGCGTGGGTGTGGAAAAGAGAAATTGAGAGATTTCGATGAATCGGCACAAGAATTCTCTGATGTGGTGATTTTGGTGAAGGATCAGAAGTTTTATCTTAATAAAAAAGTAAAAATCATTCTAAAATTATCCCTCAATCCGTTGAATTTCCAGTTTCTCGCCTTCCAATCCTCCTACTTCAAATCTCTCCTTCTCGGAAATTTCGAAGAATCTCAAAAAACAGAAATCAAATTAGAAGGAATTGATCCAGAGGATTTCCAGAATTTTCTAGAATTAATTCATGGAGAATCGGCGATTGAAGATATTAATGTCGCTGGAATTCTTCGTTTAGCTGATATGTACGATTCGCCGGTCGCAATTCGTCGTTGTGCAGAATTTCTTGAGAATTCGTCAGTGCCTCGTGAATATAAGCAAGGGTTGGCGGAAAAATATCGATTGCCTGAAAAAGTAGGTTGAGGGGGAAAAACTGAATCTTGTCATAAATATAATAATTTCAGCGTGAGGTTAAAGATTTATGGAGTCTCGATCCAACAGTCGACATTCCTGGATAACTACTGAAAACCTTATCAAATGCTTTTAACTGAACCCTCAAAATTATTATCGATTTCCCATATTTTTTACTGAATTTTCTCGATCGCAGTGGTAAAAAAGTGGGAGGAGCTAAAATAAAGAATCCGAGCAAAAAGTAGATCAAATTCTTCGAGCGATTTTTTTGAACCGACAATAGTCATTTGTTGAGACATAGTTCTTGGAGCCATTGTTAAGGAATAGCGGAACTAAGTGAGGTTACTTGTCCTCATACTATTTCATTTGCTACAGTAAGATTTTGATACTAAATATTTAGATTCTTAGCCAACCATAAATAGCCGGAGCTAAGTTTGTTTTTTGGTACACCATTTACAAAGAATCGCCAACTTTAGTGTCAACTGATTGTAAATCTTACTGTCACAAAGATGCTTATCCAGTTACCTTAATCTAGTTCTGCTATCCTTAAACAATGGCTGAGTTATGTCTCAAACTATCCTAATCCTTTGGCATGGTTTTTTCGAGAGAGCAGTTCAGGTGGGGTCTCATGACAGGCGAAGAGTGAAAATATTGTAGCTAACCTAGAATAATTACAGCATCCTTTATTCAAACCCTTATATCTCTGTTCCCATAAGAGCTATCAAAAAAGTGTCAACTAATAAAATGCTTAGCATATCATGGTCTATATTCCATTAGTTGACACTTTTTTGATAGCTCTAATAGGAACCGAGATACAGACGTTTGAAGTTGCGCGCCCTTTGAAAGAGAGGGAGAGACGCAGAGAAAAGGGGGAAATTAGAGTAGCCTAACTTGAAACGCCCGAATCTCCGCTCCTGTTAGAGTTATCAAAAAAGTGTCAACTAATGAAATGTAACCTTTATTACGCACTACATTTCATTAGCTGACTATTTTTTGATAGCTCTAATGGGAACTGAGTTATGAGAGTTTTTGCATAAGTACCAAAAAAATTCGCTTTTAAAAAAAAAACAATTTATTCAAAAAACAAACATCAATCAAAAAGTCATCAATTAATCTCCAAAATCTTCGCATGAAACATCCACTTATCCGCAAAAAGTTCCTTGTTCTCCTTATCCATCTCATCAAAATACAAACAAAGCTCCGTATAATTGGGAATAGCAAACACAAACTTATAGTCTCCATTAGTCTTCTCCTCAAACCTCTCCCCGACTCCTCGAATTTCCACATCATCCCGGGATTCTAAATGCTCCAAAACTTCTTTAACAGATTGTCGAGAAGAGATTCCATAAGAAAAATAGGTTCCATCGGGTAACAGACAATCTTTAGCTTTGTCAATGAAGTCATCCATGTACAAAATTTCATTTGATGGTCCTTTCAGATGAATTCTTTTATGAGAAATGATATTGAATAGATTAAAGGATCCAATCCCTACTAACATCTTAGCAGACTGGAATACAGGGTGATTGGTATTTGTAAACTCATCAAACTCGATCATATCAACAGGGTAGCTAAGATAATCCACGATTCTCGAGATAAATCTCATCTTAACTCTTCCAAGACTTCTCACATTCATTTTTCTCATGTTATCCGGATACTTACTACCATTCTCCATCATAAAATATCCAACCTCCAATGGCTTCCCTCTTCCACCCAAAAACTTCCGAAACAAGTACTCAAACCCATCCTTGATCGTTTTATTGTACTCCACTCTTTCGTAAGCTACAGTATCCTTAGTCACTATTCTTAATTGAAGATAAAACTTGAATGGTGGTTCTTGATCGTCAATTCTTAGTTGGTAAGAGAGAATTTTGTTTTTTAAATGCTCAATTCTCTCGGCTCTCTCGACGCTGTTAAATCCGGTTTCTAAAGCTTGTAGCTCATTTTTAAACTTGTCAAGCAACCTCTGCTCTCTTCTTAAACTTCTCGGATGTCCTGTCACCATAAATCCATATTTATCCACATCCACTTTCCCTCCTCCATTATCATTATTCCTAAGAACAAATCCTGGTGTCGCCCCATCATTGTAAATCTTGATAATACCAAGTTGATAGGAAACATTGTCGATATCGAAGCTAGTCGAGTCCATATAAAGTTTCTTAATCCGAAATGCGGTCGCATTATCTGCACTTTTGATTTGTGGACATCTCAGGGATAATTTTAATCTAAACAATATAAAAAATTTGTTTTTTTTTCTGAAAAAAAAACTTACCTCAAATTCGGATTAATAAACTGCAACACTGATTTTAAGCTGTCGTACTGGAGTGGTTGGTTCATGTTAGTGGGAATGGATCAATATGCAAATGAAGAGGAGACAATGGACCCAAAAGGGATGGGGATAGGTTAGATAATAGTGCGGTAGAGCGCACCTGTCCATCTATGACGTGTGGTCCAGGTGCGGGCGATTAGTGGGGCAGATGGTCGATTAAGATAGGGTGCTTAGGATGGGTTACTTGGATTTGGTTCAAACTAGCTTAATGATAGCTACAGTAACCCAAATTTGGAATTTTGATTTTGAATATTACAAAGTTAAAAAAAGAAATATTTATTATTGGAAGAACAATTAAATTACAATTTAAATTACAAAGTAAAATCACAGAATTATAGCCAAAGATTACGGTACTTAAGTTACTTAAACTGAACCTTAACATTCAATATCCATTTCCATTCACAAAACATCTTCGTCTCCCAATTCGTCTCCTCGAAATAAACACACAACTGAGTGTACCCGTTCACTTTAAAAATGAACCTATACTCTCCACTAGTCTCCTCCTCAAAACTCCCTGGCTCCCCAACAACTTCACAATCTTCATGGAATTCCAAAAATCTTAACAATCTCACAACATCCTCTTTTATTAGGAACCCAAATGAGAAATGGGTCTCTGATTCAGCCGGTTTCTTTTTGATGCTATCTAAGAAACATTGGAATTCTTGATTCGAGGGGTACCATAGCTTGAAATGAGTTCGAGGATGGAGGGTATGCCAGAATGGCAATTTATTGATTATTAGTAACTTTGCAGTTTTGATCATTGGATGATCAGATAGCTCTTCTACATGGATCATCTTCAATGGATGATTCTCGAAATCTATGAAGTCAGCTACGGAGGGATTTCCATCAAGGTAGGAGACTTTAAGCTTTTTCAGCCCATCTGGAAATCTAGCCCCTGTGCCTATAGCCAAATGTTTTACCTCAGTTTGCCTCTTTTTTCCGTTTAACAATTTCTTAACCAGATAGTCCATAGCATGACTCATAGGCTTACTGTAGACTATCCTCTCAAAACTGACATCATCTTCTGTTTCAATTCTCAATTGCAGGTAGGATGAGACACCTTTTGCATGATCACTTATCACTTCTCCTGGAGTAAGCCCTATTTGATAGGAAGTACCATCCATGTGTATTTCAATACTGGTTATTTTCAGGGAATTGATCCGAAGCGGCTCCACTTCATTAGCGGTTTTGATTCCAGGGCATCGGGTTCTTAATTGTATTCTGAAAAAAATATTGTAGAAATTATAGAAATTATAGGTAATGACTAACCTCAATGAAGGATCCATATGTTTCAACAAAGATTTCAGGCTTTGGTATTCCAGGGGTCTCGAGTAGTCCATTGCGCTAGTAGAAAATCAATAAGGAACTGACTGCTGATGATGGTCAGTGACAGAATGAGGTTAGGGACAGAATGAGGTTAGGGACAGAATGAGGATAAGTGGATGATGAGGCTGTAAATAAGGTCCAACAAGAGTGCAGTGGAGCGCGGTTAGCCAAAAGGTCGACAGACTAGGGACAGACTTGCCCCCCAACGCCTAACTTTGACTATATCTCGGTTCCCATTAGAGCTATCAAAAAGTCGTCAAATAATGAAATATTGCTTATAATAAGGGCTACATTTCATTAGTTGACACTTTTTTGATAGCTCTTATGGGAACGGAGATAAATGTCGTCAAAGTTGGGATCATTTCCATTATGGTAGTTACTCTGCAAGCAATTTCAGAATCTTCTAGGTGATAGATATCTTAGCTACAGTAATACAACTTATTTGTTGATAGCACTCCAATTCAAGTTACACAACGAGAGACGCAGAGAAAGAGAGAGTCTCTAACTGTCTGCGCTCCCCCCACTCTCTCTCTCTCTCTTTCCGCCGTCCCTCGAGAGGGTCCTAACTTCAACCGCCAATATCTCGGTTCTCATTAAAGCTATCAAAAAGTGGTCAACTAATAAAATGTAGAGAATATCACGATGATCATTTTACTAGTTGACACCTTTTTGATAGCTGCAAGGAGAACCGAGTTATGGACCTTTGAATAAGATCGAGAGTAAACAACTCCAATTTTTATTGCCCCTTTTCCCATTGTTCCCATGCAACTCCCATTCCTCGATTTTGCCTGGTTAATTCGATTATCGATGCTCTCTTTTTCCCGTATAAAGGATGGTTTTCTTGTCACTTTCCCCTCATTCCATCTATTCAAATGGAGCCTTTAACTTCCGTGGAAACTTCTTCTGAGGAAGCCTTGGCTAGCAGGGAAAGACCATTGGTTGAAGAGTCTTTTGATGAAGTGAGTAATCTTCTCTGAAAGCGGCGTCATTTTGTAGCTTTTGAAATTTCATCTATTTTTGTCTCTTGTCACTTTCTTCTAGCTTCTCTGGTTCTCGAGATATCTCGCTTCAAAGTTTGGGGACGAGACAGTGAGAGAAGGATAGACGCAGACTCTCTGCTTCTCTGTGTCTCTCCGTCTCTTTTCAAGATTAAAACTCACGTAAATAGCTTCCCATATAAGATAGAAAAAAGTGACAAGAGAGAAAAAAGATCATCTTAAAATTCTCTATCCAATGATACCTAATTCAGAATCTATTCCCATTCTATCTCCCTCCTCTTACTACTAAAGAAGGAGTTTGTTATCTAAAGCTCAAGCGGGAGAGTTTCTGGAACTTTAAAAATTTTCATGTCGACTATCTTTTTAATTATCCGAATCGAATGTAGGTTCTTAATCTTGAGTGAAGTTTAATTTTTTTTTGTTTTCAGAAAGAATTATATCAATAGCAAAGCTCCAGTAGAGGTGCCAACTATCAATGATCAACAGACAATTGCGTTCTTTGTGGATATTACGAAAATCGAACTAAATACCTTAGAAAATGATTCGATGTGTCCATGGTCCCAAAAACAGTCGAATAATACTTATTATAAGCTTATAAAAAGCTTGGAGATGGATGATCAAGGCAAACTTCGTGTTTTAAACCATAATCTGTACTTAAAATACACTTATTGCCTAATTAATCAAACACACGAATCGAATATTCAAAGAAGAATAGTTTATCTTTTAAAAGATGGAATCCCATTTGGGACGGCTCTTGTCATGTATAAGTTTAACTTTCAAAGAGAGGCAAGATAATCCTAATAATTTATTTCAAAGTAATTAAAAATTCCAGCTCCGCAATTATCCACCCGGCTGCAAAAATAAGCTATTCGAAATGGATCTGAGCATAACTTCATGTGGAGATCACTATCTTACAGTACTCGGGAATCGGGTAGACGAGTTTTTGAATGCGTTAAAGATTTTGGATATTTTGACACATCCTGCGAAATATAAATTGATGTGAGTAAGAGATACGCAGAAATCAGAACTATCAAAGCTTCCAGGATCCATGGCGACCTGCTCCTCCGCTCCTTCCCCCGCCTCCCACCACTAATCTCTGGAAAAGGATGCTTTGTATTCTTCGTTAAAGGCTCAAAAAAGATAAAATCTCTGAAAATAGACGCCCTTGGCACTTGGGAAACTACTGAGGAAGTTTATCCGATAACCAATAACTTTGGATGGAAACCAGATATCAACTCGAAAAGCTATTATAATTGTTTTTGTATTGTGACTGCTAGGAATACAAAGGTGGAACGGTTAACCAAAAAGGTAAGTTTTATTTTTATTTTTAGATAGATGCAGTTTTTTATGCTGAGTAATTTTGCAGTTGGAACTTTTCCACGAAAATGTCTCTAAAAGCTCGAAAATTAGTGTCAAAGTTGATTTTAACGGCTGCTTGTATCGCGCGGTGTACTCCTCACGGACAAGTCAACCTTAGTTTTAGTGATAATAAGAAATTGACTTGTCCGAGAGGAGTACAAAGGTAGCACCATTTTTGAAGACTTTATAGGCATTTTCGTGAAAAAAATGTGAAAAAAATGGCAAACAATACTCATTTAAAAATCACATTTCTAGATCTGCTACGTCACCCGAAACAACCAAACACACCGAAACATAATGGTAATTTACAACTATGAAAGTCCCGGGGAGATCCCAGAAGTCAAACCAAAATTCAAGTATCAAGAAGCAATGCAAGCTCTACCAATGTCGAGGCCAATCGATGACTTTACCAACTACCCGGATAATTTAGCAAATGGATTTGATATTGAGTTTTCTGATAAAGAGGATCAAAATACGAATCCGTATTATGAAATGCCAAGAGTCTTATCAACGGGTCATATTTATTTGACTGTGCAAAATAAGGAAAAGGCAAAGTCGGCGGAATTCATTTTCAATCTACTGATGAATCCGGATATGTTGTAAGTTCAGCTTAGTAATTTGTAAGCAATTTCTTAATTTAGAAAGAGCCAGAACCTGCTCAATATCACTATCCCAAACCACCCACCACTGGTGACTAACTCCAGGATCTACGCATTTTTCCTGGATCCAAGTCTAAAGAACTCTCCCGAACTCCTTCTTGATGACTTCACAAGATCCGGCAATGAATTCATAGCGAGATGTCAAGAAACTCATACTAAGGTAATTATTTTTCATTTATTACAGTAATCAAAAACTTCAAATTTCAGAGAGAAGATCCGAATTGTCCACTTTGTTTAATCCATCAACTAGTCGCCTATCAACATGAGCCAAGGCTAACCAAAAGCGTCTATTATTTGGAAGGTGGTAGCCGGGAGTATCCAGTGTTAATCCATTATGATTATAAGGAGGAGGGATGGATTCCACGATTATCAAAAGAGGTTTTGGAAGAATATGTGAGCAGTTGGAGAATTGCTTGTTTTAAAAAGTTTTAATTTCAGAATGGTTTTAAGGATCGAGGATCAAGCATTCAACCCATTACCATTAATTGAAGTAGCAGTTTTGATTGTTTTTTTTCTGAATTTGGAATAGTAATAAATGGGTTTTACTTACAAAGCATAAAGTGAATTTTTATTTATCATTATCACTCTAATGAAGCGGCACTTCTCATAAAAGGACTTTCTGATGACGTCATCGGTAAATAGGAGTTGCAGTAGTGTTTAGCCATTGAAGGTAATAAACGATTAGTGACAGGTAAGAACACCTGTCTCACTTTGTCGGCACTCAATAATGATTAGCACCTGTCAGATCATCGGTCTATAAGGGTAGTAGGAATGTAGCATTTTATCTTTTGTGTCAATCTTTCCTAAGCTAACTGTCGATCTAATCTTCATCATCTTCATCAGAAAGTCGGCGTACTCTAAATACCACTAATTGCTTAGTAGTCTCTAACTAGCCGGCATTGCTACAAAAGGTTTGATTAACAGGTGTCTAACTATAATTGTGCTAATAGTAGTACTGTATCGTACTAATATAGCGATGTACGGTAGTAGTACTGTAATTACGAAGGTCTGTAAATTAGTATTACTGTGCCTTAGTAGTACTGTAATTCATTAGTACTGTAATCTGTACTGTCAATTGGTAACACTCTAGTTTATTAAAACTGTAGTTTAGTAGTACTGTAAGTTACTGGAGATATCATACTAGCCGAGTAGAAATAACAATTTAATACTACCGTATACTTCATTGGAAATAGTAACCTTAATTCCTTATAAATACTGTATAATTTAAAAAATTTAAAGTTTGGTATAAAACAATAGATTATTATAATTAATTCAATATACAATTTTTTTAGATCGTGAATTTTTAAGACATTAAATTTTTACATGAATAAAAAGAGTAAATCGATAGATTATTGAACATTAACAACTTGAATACTCAACAAAGCATCTCTCAGCTTTCCGGAATAAGAAACTTGAAGTCCCAATCCGTAGTTAGTCGGCACTATAAAAGATCTGGAAATATATACATATTTAAAATGAGATTTAAAAATAAAACTAACCCTCTCCCATTTTCTCTTCCATTAAACCTCCTCTTTAGTTCTTCAAAGTTCCTTTTCGCAGCGTTCATCGTATAACCAAAACTAAAAGTGGTCCCAACCTCCCGATAGTTCTCGATGAGATTTTCAATAATCCCGCCTTCAACATGTTTACCATATTTCATCTCAATCTTCCGATTTGTTAGACTCAGCATTAACTCGAGTTTGTTGATCATTCCCATGAAACAATGAACGCTTATTTCCTCCGCTTCTCTTGCATGTCTATGAATATCTCTTGGCATAAAGATAGATGAAACTTTTTTCAAAGGGAAACTCGATGGACACAAAAAACAGTCAATAGCTTCACAAAGTTGATTCATTACGTTTGGTGTGTAAGCTTCTTGTACTTTCAGCCTTAATCCAGCTGGGAGTCGGATAATGGAATTCATGTAATTGATGTGTAGCTCTTTGACATTAGTAGATTTCCGGCTTCCAAATAAAAATGTTGTCAATAGTTTATGTGCCTCATGAATCTTCAAATCATACTGTCTTGAGTAGCTAACAACTTCATTCGATTGTATAGTTATCATTGCACTAGTATTATATCCACGTGGCAATCTGTCCCTTCTATTCAAATATGGTTGCAGATCTGCTTCCATTACATCCAAATCCTCTGTCTCATTTCGAGATCTCGCGTTAGCTATCCTTTTCTCCTCCACAATCACTTCAAACTCGCATAGATAATGATGTTGACGATTTTGAACATTTCCCACAGCTACATCTCCCTCCATCAGAATCTTGTCCGTGGAATAATCCGGAAAACCGAATTCGTCCAAATCGCATCCAACTCCTCCTTGGGAATTTTCTTTTCGATGTGGGTTAGGAATTTGATCCGTTGGATAGTCTCGATGGATCCCTACAGTATACTTTGTGGAATTGATGGCGACAAATAATGGAGTTTTAGTGGAGCCTATCCCGAATTCCAGTTTGTTGATGTGAAGAGAGATTGATTTTTCGATGCGGCGGATTTTCGGGCAGTGAATGGAGAGTTGTATTCTGGAATTATTGATATATAACGATTACGGTAATTTTGAAAAAAACTAACCTCTTATTAGTATCCAGATACTCGATGATGATCTTTAAGCTTTCATAACCTAATTGTCTCTGATACATTTTGAAAATCAAAAAAAAAAATATATATGAGCGAGAAATTAATAGACAGGTAATAACCAAATAGACGAATAGAGACTAAACAGGACAGCTGGTCAGATGGCAATGAATGGTGAGACCAGATGCGACATTGAGATGAGATAGTAGCTGAGAGGCGGACAGTAATCTAATGTCTACATCATATGGGTCCACAAGGATAGCAAAAAGACGAAAAAATTGTTTTCCATGAAAATTGCTCTAAAGCCTTCAAAAATGGTTCTACGACCTTGCGTATTCCTCACGGACAAGTCAATTCAATTTTTCATAGCCCTCAACCTGTGGTACAGCAAGAACGTACCATCCAAAAACCTGCAATGTCAAAAAAGAGCAGGAAAAATTCAAGCAAACCGAAATAGTGATTTATTTTAAATTTAGGTAGATATTCCAAAAAACTTAAAAATGAATTAATTGGCGGTTCCAAACGATTCGAAAACTGCTGACTTGTCGATGCTCGCCCAACTGAAACTTATTCTTAAGATTTCTTCTTCATTCTATTCATACTTACATCTTCCATATCGATTTCTGTTATGTTTCGATTATCATTTCCTTTGAGAAATCTGCCATATCCCATCAGTCTTTTTGCTTGTTGCGAGCCGATTCGCTGTGGAAGAAAAGTTTGGGGATTCAACCATTTATTCTTGCCTAAAACTTGTTTTTTTGCAATGTTGTTAGGTTCGATTCTAAACCCACTTCATCTCTCAACATCACGTAGCCAACGTCAGAAGAGTGCGAGAAGTACCGAGCCAAATTGAATTCGAACTTAAGTTAACATTCCCCGTTCGAAATCCTTCGTTCAATTTGGCTACCAAGCACACGAATGATTCTCTGAAAATTGATAAGATATAAATCTGGCCTTGTTTTCCTTACTGTGATTTCGAATGGCACTACAAGTGTTTCATCTACCACTAGAATTTCCCTGTACTCGCATTTGAAGACATTGCTGATAATTCGTCGAAATCATTGCTGCAAAAAATTTTTCAGTTTACTTGTTGAAAAATTAGTTACAAACTGGAAGCAAACGGCAGCTGAACGTTCGGTGAATAGAAACACAAGCGAAGTATCGGCTGACGATAAAAGGCAATCCGGTCCTTCACGATGTGGTTTCTGAAAGGCAAAGTATATTTCGGAATTGCAGGGGCGCCTAAGAATGGGACCTGCCGCGTACATAACAGACCCACTAGCCCAAAAAGATATTGAAAACTCACCTTCACATTATCGAAATTCCAAGAACAAAATAATATAATAATAGAAATAATAAAATATAAACTTAAGCAAAAATCATTGATACCAGAGACAGCTACGCACAAGCCGTCAAAAAGAACACCTCGCCGTTGGGGGCAAAGGCGAGGAAATGATCGTTTCGAATGGCCGTGTGCGTCGATGATAGACAAGAGAGGACAGAGAAACAGAGAAACAGAGAAATAGTCCCTAATCGTGCATAAAAAGGGGGAGGACGCAGAGAAAAGGGGAAATAGTACATAAGAATTGGAGGTTACGTGCTAGTGGAATTTGTGAAGTGGGTCAATTGAAAGATAGAGATCTCAAAGTGAGGGTCAACTTGGAAGCACTTTTTCATGTGTGCTATCTTTTCTATCTCTCCACGAGCACATAGTATTTGGGTTGTTAAAAACAAAATTACTAGCAATTTTTTTTCATATAATGCTGTGCAGATCAGAAACACGTAATCTCTGTAGAGGCCGCTTTGAACCGTCTGACTGTAACTAATTATCCCAAGGTACTATGTGTTACTGTAGGTAAAAATAGTTCTAACATTCAATCCTTTCCTGTATTCTAGGTTACTGTACTTTCTTGGATTCCTGTAGTTCGCAAGTTTTTTGTATTTCTGACTACTATAGTCTATAGGTGCTTATCTAATTTTATTTTTATTCTATTTTTATTTATTTATTGACTGAAGGAGGAAATACAGGTTCCGATTTGAGGTGGATTCTTCAACCATTTCTTGATGAATTCAATGGCATCAAATGCGAAAATAGTTCTAGTGAGCAACGTTATTTTGGGGTTTGGAAAGTCGTAGTCAACCAGATTATAATTTCTACGTGCAAAATAGGCTTCGTAAATCAACAATTCTTCCGCTTCTTTCACATGTCGATGCTCCAATTCTTGTTCATCTTTTCTACATTTTCCTATTTTCAGACAGAAGGAAAAAGTAGACTTAAGGGAATTTTATTTTTTTTTCGAGTTTCCTGCCCAGATTTCAAAGAAATTGAGGGTCTGGATTTTTTCATTTTTGCTAAATTTTTGGTTCAATCGGTATCGAAGAAGTCTACAAATCGACATAAAAAATCCAGAAGATCAAAAAGTAACTTTTTTCGGTGCAATAAAAAAACCAAAATTCATAAAACAGATTTATTCTAACGTCATTGGACTAACATCATTTATCCATTAAAAACTACTTATACAATTAGGATGAGGTCGGAAGTCAAAAAACCGGGTGGCCGAAGGGTTCAGTGGGAGTTTTCAATGCATCGTATCGAATAGAATCCTCTATGTTACAGATATCACTGACCACTTCTCCAAATGGAGTCCCATTGAGATTATACAACCAAATTGACATGAACTTCAACACATGCAGGTACTGTAGATACTCTGATCCCCTGAAGAATCAAATTATTTGATTTCCTTGTTAACAGAATGACTCACAGTTCCGGAACGCCTCTAGTCAAGTTACGATGTTCCTCTGGTGCATTCATATAGACAACAATCCAATGATCTTGGTCGAATAATTGGATACCATATGGAGTTGAGTAATCCCTCATCCCGTATTCTTCATCTCCGGACATCACTTCGTCTTCGATTCCTGGCACAAAATTTCCTTGATAAGAAGACTGTGGAATCATCACTGAAAAAAACGTTGTTAGATCAGATTAGTGTAGTGGATTACTGTAGCCTACTTTTCTTGTTTTTCTTTTCTTTTCTTTATTTCTTCTTCAATCCTTTCTTCCATTTCGCTATACTTTAAATTTGTCACCATGTTCTCCTCATCCATTTCAAGCATTTTCTCGTTTGGTCCCTTCAGATACAGTTCGGTTATTTCTCACTCTCTTCAACTCCTTCCTCGAAATCTTCAAGTCCGGCTTCTTCATCTGAAATACTTCACATTATTGAAAAGATTACTCCAGATTAAACCTACCATTTTTGAGCAAGATGTCAACCTCGTTCTGAAGTCTGCTCACTTCATTTAGAATATCATTTATTTCTTTGTCTATTTGTGAATTTTGCAGCTGGAGAGTGACATCTTAAATAAAAGAAATTAAAGGATTATTATATGGCTATAACAGGCGAGGCTGGGAACCTTGTTATTTAACTTACGTGTTTTTCCTGTTCCTATATCAACCCCGTCATCTCCATTTTTCGACATTCCAAGAACAAAATAATATAAAAATAGAAATAATAAAACATTAACTTAAGCAAAAATCATTAATACCAGAGACAGCTACGCACAAGCCGTCAAAAAGAACACCTCACCGTTGGGGTGCGACGAGGAGAGAATGATCATTTCAAATGGCCGTTGCGTCGATAGACAAGAGAGCACAGAGAAACAGAGAAACAGAGAAACAGTCCCTCACAGTGCATAAAAAGGGGGAGGACGCAGAGAAAAAATAATCAATAAATGGCGTAAAAAACGATGAGAGCGCTCGAAAGAACAAAAAAAGATGACAATTTCCTCCGCGAGTTGTACACGCGGAGTTCCGCTAGGCGCGTCTGGGATTATCCCCAGTTATCGACAAAGTATTTGGGTTGGTAAAAACAAAATTACTAACAATTTTTAAAGTTTAAAAAAATTTAAAAACTTTATATCATGCTTATTCATATATTGCTGTGCAGATCAGAAAAACGTAATCCAGTTGAACCTGTAACTAATTATCCCAAGGTAATATGGGTTACTGTAGGTAAAAGTAGCTCTAACATTCAATTTTCTGTATTCTAGGTTACAGTACTTTCTCGGATTCCTGTAGTTTCCAAGTTTTTTTGTATTTCAAACTACTATAGTCTATAGGTGCTTATCTATTGTTTATTTTATTGTATTTGTATTTATTTATTGACCGAAGAGGAGTACTAATAAAACAAGGAGTATGGAGAAAATACAGGAAGAGTAAAAGAATGATATAATTAGAGAATGCAGTATTAAAAAAAAGAAAAATTAAAAATGCGAAAAAATTATGTTCCGTTGTGTCTGATCTAAGCCTGAACGACTTCATTCTTCAAAAACCAAGAAGATTTATATCTCTTCTCTAATTCATCTAGTTCTTCAGAATGAAAGAAGGAAACTTGAATTGCAGCATATTCATTCATTGGGATTTTGAAGCTGCTATAATATAGATTTGTTGTGATTAGCCTATCCTAAAAAAGGGATTACCTGTCTCCAGTGACCTTGAACGTTTTACGAATCGCATTGAAACACGTCACACATTGTATTTGTTTTTGAAAACCAAAAGTGTAGCTTGCTCCGATTTGAGGAGGATTCTTCAACCATTTCTTGATAAGTTCAATGGCATCAAATGCGAAAATAGTTCTAGTGAGCAACGTTATTTTGGGGTTTGGAAGGTCGTAGTCAACCAGATTATAATTTCTACGTGCAAAATAGGCTTCGTAAATCAACAATTCTTCCGCTTCTTTCACATGACGATTCTCCAATTCTTGTTCATCTTTTCTACATTTTCTTATTTTCAGACATTTCAATGGATAACTGGATTCATCGACAAATTCATCCATAACTTTATAGATCGATTCTGCTGCAGATGCAATGACAAATGTATGAATCTTGAATTTGATTCCAGCCGGTAGACGAAGGACTCCATCAGTACATGATATTTTGAACTTCTTCACATATATCGATTTCCGGCCTCCAAAGAACTCAGTCGTTAGAAACTTTTGAAGTTCGTGAAGTTTCATGTTATAATGTTTTGAATGAATTGTTTCTCCCTTACACTTCACTGTTAATAGTGCTGTAGTGGTGAATGGACGGTTGATATTGAATCTACGATTTAAAAAAGGCATCAGATAATCCTCGTTTTCGTCAATGACTTGTCTGAACACTGCAGTATTATTAAAATACGGTTCGATCTCTTGTTTAATTTTGTCGTTTTCGTCAATCACCACCGTTTCTCCTTTAAGCTTCTTCTCGAAAATCCATTTCAGTGTTTGTAGTTCCGCTAATTGAGCATCAATATCTTCATCATTTAAATCATATAAATAATCGCGGCTAGCAGGGTCTCCTATCACAACATCGCCGTCGGTTAGCATCGAATGAACCGAATTGTCGGTGAGACCAAATCGATCAAAGTCACGCCCAAATCCTCCCTCAGAATTTTCCTTATGCGTCTCCTCTGTTACCTTATTTTCTCCATAGTCTTTGTAAACTCCAGTTTGATAGGTCGTTGAGTTCACTCTGATAAAAGTTGTATCTTGGATTGAAATATAAAATTCCAATTCATCAAGGTAAAGTGGAACCTTTTTTTCGAGAGCACGGATTGACGGAAATCGGGTGGAGAGATCGAATCTAAATTTTAATCATGTATGTTAAATAAATGAAATGAAAGCTTACCTGCGAATTGGGTCCATGTATCTCAATATAGTTTTGAGTGTTTCATCGTTAATTGGTTTAGTGTTCATTTTATGAAATCTGTAAATTTTCAAATATAAAATTGAAGTCTTAACGATAAAGCAAAGTAAAAAAGACGCGAAAAAAGGTAATGTCGCAACGAAGAGATAGTGGAGAACACAGAGAAAGAAGGGTTGCCCTGGTGCCCACTTCTTGTTGTTTATAAGCAGAGTAAGGAGGCAGGTGAAATATGAGAAGTGAATTTCCTTTCTTTTCCTTGCAGTCTTCTGGCTGTGGCTGTGTCTCACGGTGACAACGCGACACTCGAGGAAACGTTCTTGTGAAATAGCATTGCTCATCACTGGAGACGCAGGTCTATTCGTATTGATATGGAAATTTCGTGCAGTTTGGTGGGAGTATGTGATATACTCACGGCGCGGCGAACTCGACGCGTGGAAGCCAAATACAAAAAGGGCTGAAAAGTGATTCCTCGAAAACTTAACCACAGTTTTTCCTGAAATTTTGCCAGAGTGTTTGAAATAGTCTGAACTATACGCTCAAAAATGTTGGTGTTCGTTGAAACATTTTCATTTTTTCGACTGAGTATCAAATGCAAAATTAGGTAACACAAAAGTATGGGAAGATTGAACGGTTGGGAAATGGAATAACGAAGTGAACACATAGAATTCCGCAATTGATATTTCCGATAATCGCGGGTTTTCTGGTCGCAAGAAATCTGAAAAAAAAACAATCTGAAAAAAATGAAACAAAAAATTGCATTTTTCAGGAAAAATAAGCAAAAATGGAGACCTTAGCTACTTTAAAACTTTTATATCTCCTTTCCCATTAGAGATTTCAAAATGTGGTCAACTACAAAGTTGTTCAGCTTAAAATTTTACACATTTCATTAGTTAACCATTTTTTGATATCTCCAATGGCTACCGAGTTATGAGCGTTTGAAGTTGCGCGCCCCTCAGAAAGGGGAAGAGGGCGCAGAGCAAAGGTTATGTGCTAGTGTCCTGGAGATGACCCGTACCCTTATGTCAATGGGCATTTTATTTTGTTCTTGGAAGTTCACTATCGGATAAAAACAAAGAAAAATCAAAAAGATATTAGGGAAGATTGTGAAGATAAGTTCTTATTTTATTCTTAGCAAGCTTCCTTGGAGAGATATCAAAACAAGATAATGCTCCTAGAGCAATTTGTAAAGGCTGTCAATTAAAAGATAGAGATCACAAAGACGGGATCAAAAGATAACTTGGAAGCACTTTTTTTCTGTGCTCTCTTTTTTATCTCTCGACGAGCAAGAGCACACACCATGCTCATTCTCTCACCATTCACTCAATGGTGATGGTGTCTCTTTTGGTGGTTTGTATGTAACTGCCTTGGTATTTCTGATTTTTATTAAACTATTCTTTTATTTATTTTTTCTTATATTTTTGAATAAGATTAATGACATGGAGCCGACAACGTAAAGGTGAGTTATCGATATAGTTTTTGGGTTGGTAAAAATAAAATGTACTGTTTTCAAGTTCTTTTCAAGTTGCAACCTGAAAACCAAAATGTAAAAAATCGTATAGTGCTCATTTTAATTGTGCTCTGCCTTTGGGGGAATACTGTAGAAAAGTTTAGTCTTCGTGTTTATGTTGTACCGGTTCGAATTGACGAGTGCCAATCCCAGCTGAGCCGTCTGGGTATACTGTAGCTGGGTAGTTCTTGTCAGTAGTTGATTCAATTCCTATAATATCAGTTGGCTGAAAACCATGAGGATAGAATAAATTTAGTCAAAAGAGGAAATTAGTTTTAAAAATAGCACATCTCGCTCATCGTTAGAGATATCAAAAAATTGTCAACTGATAAAATATTGCTCAAAATAAGGGTTACATATTATTTGTTGAAAACTTTTTAATAACTCTAACGAGAGTCGAGATATATTGATTTGAAGTAGCTTAATAAACCCCTGTCAAAATTTTTTTCAAAATATATTTTTTCAGCAATTTATCACACAATTACTTCTCGAGGAGGAATCATAGAGGGAAAGGATGATCAAGTGCTCTCGGAGCACACTTTCAAAGCTTGAAACGAAGTTGAAAAGTGTGCTCTGGGAAGCGATAATGAAGATGAGGATGACGACGATTTTTCTGCAAGTTTTTTAAAAGTATCTCCCTTTTTTTAAATTTTGGTAATAACATTTTTTAATTTTTATCAACAAATATCTTAAATCTTCTAAGACATTTTGTAATTTTCTTGAACTTAGCAAGCTCCGCCTAATTTTCCTTAACACTGTGTACTGGGAGGTTTTAATTGATCACTGGTCAAATTCACAATACGCTTTCTTTTCCGATGCATAAAGATACGGGGCAGCTCCAACACATTATCAAATAACCTCCAAATCAGGTGAACTATTTCCACTTTTCTCTGCTCCCATCCCATTTTTATGCACGATGAGGGACTATTTCTGTGTTTCTCTGTGCTCTCTTGTCTATCATCGACACGGCCATTCGAAACGATCACTCTCTCCTCGTCACATCCCAACGGCGAGGTGTTCTTTTTGGCGGCTTGGGAGCTGTCTCTGGTATTAATGATTTTTGCTTAAGTTTATATTTTATTATTTCTATTATTATATTATTTTGTTCATGGAATGTTTATGGGAAAAAAAAACAATGTTAAGGTCAGTTTTCAATATCCTTTTGGGCTAGTGGTACTGTTATAGATTATAGGGCGGGGGTTCACACACTCAAATTCTTATCATATCCCTAAAACATTAAATATGTACTGTGGCGATGTAACCGCGGTTTTGATTTCAGTCAAATGTTACGGGGCATACATTTTAGGAGTGGGAGGGGTCTCTGTGAGCGCGCGGCCTTTGCTATCCGCAGTTGACCCGGCTATTTCGAAACTCAGTCAGCGGCGCGGTCGGCAGGACGTCCGCTTGGCTGACAGCGACTGTGTAGTCCTCGTGGACTACTGCATTTATTTTTATTTTGTTTTAACTTTTGAAATCAAGGATCGACGTTTATTTTACATCAAAGACAAAAAGACAAGGATAATGAAAGTTGGACTGCAATCGAAGAAAAGGGAAGCGGCACGAATGGGGCACCTTTCTCAAAAATGGAATATCAAATAAAGTATCAGCTTGCTCATCGAAAACCTCGGAATCTTCTCTATATACTCCTGGTCCTCATTCCAATTGTGGTAATTTTGCTCGGCTAGCTCGTTACACTAGCTCGGGAAGGCTTTGGATCTTTCAGATGCTCTTTGACAGTCACTATCCTCTTTGACACTTGATTAAGAACCAGTATTGTTGGAAACGACATCTGAATATAAAACAAATACACAAAGAACCTTAAATACTCCTTATTTTTGTATTTCATATTCGAAACTTCTCTCCATACATATCAAAACTTGAAGTTGTAGTCGATATTAAGAAATTACCAATTGTTATCCAGACATGAAAGTTCGAAATGAGCAGAGTGAGCTATGCAACTTCAGAAACCTGATACCTGATCAGAAGACAAATTAGTAGAAGGGTCAGGGGAACCATTTCAACCGAATAAAGCTGATATTCATGAAATGCTTAGAAAAAAGAGTCCCTCTGCTTGTCTACCACCCTCCAAAATCTCCATACTATTTTTTATGAGTCATCTTTTCGAAAAAAGCATAATAATTTTTTATTGTTCTACAAGCTTCAACTAGAAAAAGGGTTACTGTACACATGTTCTGTACTCAAGTACTGTAGAAAGTATAGCTATCCAATCCCGATAGCTTCTACAGTACTCTCCTTTAGTCATCAACCATCATTATGTTTATTCTCATTCTCTCCTAACTCATTTTTGATGACTCATAAGAAATAGCATAGAGATTTTGGAGGGTGGCAGACAAGTAGAGGGACTCATTTTTCTCCTAACCATTTCGTAAATGTTATCATTGTTCCGTTGATATGACTGACCCACCATCTCCATTGACTGCTACTCACTCTTCTGCTCAGTCTTCTGCTCAGCCTTCTGCTCAGAAAATGCGTATCCAATGCTCACTCTGCTCTTTCGAAACTTCCAATCCAGAATATATCACCAAACATATGGTAACTTTCATTCCCAGTTTCAAGACAGTAATCCAGCATTCTAGATGATCCATAAGCCGGGAAGAGTAATAAAATACAAATTCAAGTACAACTGTGATATGTGTGGAGAGAAGTTTAGACGAAAAGATTTTTATACGAAGCATAAGACTAAGGAGTGTGTCATGGTAAGAATAAGGATCAAGGTTCTAAGTGTATCTGTTAAATATTCAGAGACCAGTGGTGGTACCTATTATAAAACCAGTGACGTCAGTCAGAGAGCATTTAAAGGACAGGATTCGATTGAAAACGATTGTGCCACGTGTCGAAGAGCCGCTTTTTCCAAGACAATCCTTCCTCGT
Organism: Caenorhabditis wallacei; assembly: GCA_963932035.1. NCBI lineage: Eukaryota > Metazoa > Nematoda > Chromadorea > Rhabditida > Rhabditidae > Caenorhabditis > Caenorhabditis wallacei. Next base: position 2,485,206 of record OZ009934.1, read on the forward strand.
TTCTCCGAAACGTCCACCAATCATCGACGATCTAGAAGCCATTATCTTCCCGAGCAAGCGTGACGAGCTCGCCGAGAAAAATGAGCAAAACTGGGTCGAGGACCATTTCCAGGAGTACATGGAGAAGATTCTGGAGCCAGTTGAGCTCTTCGAGGAATACGCTGATAACTTGTTTAATATTCCTGTTTAGAGTGGTGTGCCTGAGTTGTGCCGTTTTGTGCCGTTCTGTTTTTGATGCTAAATAAACTTTGATCTTATGAAAATTGAAATGACAAAGAACGAAACAAAAATTGTCCAGCTTACCCCTGATTATAGATAAACGTTGATCATTTTAAAATTGGAAAAAAAAATTGGTCCACGAGGACTACACCAAAAAGTAAGAGAACGAAGGTCCTCCGGATAGGTTTTTGTCCAAAATTATAAGGGTTATTCATCGAAAATGATGATTTTGGTCCTCCTTGACTATCGAATACCGCAAAATCAATTAGTGTCGTTCCAGATCTAAAAGAAGCTATTCCAATATTCCACTCGTATGGGTACTGTTGTGGTAGAGAATATACGGAGGAGATCGATAGAAATCCACAAAAGATGTGAAATACAAGAGGGAGAAGAGTACGGAAAGAGGAAAAGGAGAAAACTCGTATATCTGTAACAGCGCTCAAAGAGTCAAGTAGCTCCCAATTCATTGGGCGAAGATTTTTCGACATTTTGCACAGTCTATGTTGAACTCCTTGATTCGTCAAAGTACTTCAATGCACCATAGCATCGAAAAGGCTTAAACAAGAAGGTACTACTATCCTACATCGAGTATCTGATATGGAAGATGATATTATCGAACCATTGACAGCCGAATGGAGAGAAAACTGATCCAAAAGTTCATTCCTCGGCAATCCGAAAGATTGAACAAAGAGAAAAAGGAGAAGTGAAAAGTAGTTATTAGTTTAAGTGATATGATTAAATATGGTATTTTTTCAGTCTCATAAGAAAAAATGGAACTGATTATGGTTTTGGCTACAGTGCGTTCAATTATTTAAGGTAAGTTATTAAGTCTAAATAATAAAGTGAATACGGTATCTTCCAATACGAAGTTGTAAAAAAAACAGAAAAAAACTTATAGCTAGCTGGTAAGGGCGGTGCCGCACTATTAGAGGTGTCGCGCTATTTTTCTAACGTACGATTTAGTTGCTAGCTTAATTAGACGGTGCCTTACTATGAAATGCTAACAATCTTATTTTCAGGAAAGTCCCGCCTGGTCAATCTTCGCTCAACCCTTCGATTTAAAATATAATACAATTATTTAATTTTTTTTTGTAATTCTTTTTAACTTAATACATCAATTTTTCCAAATCTGATTTTTTTTAACCACACTGTATTGACAGTAATCTTTTTTGAAGAAGAGACGGTAGCACTATCAATTAGGGTCACTACAGTAAGCGGTGAAACATAAAAGGGGGTGTAGATAGATTTACGACCTGGGTGTCTCCACATCTCCCTTTAATTTGGAAGGTGTATACAATAATAATCGAACAATAATCGATCTAGTTTGCTACAGTAATCCTAAATTATAAACATCAAAGACTAAAAAAACTATTCTTATTTTATAAAAAAAAATATTTTATTAAATTAAAGTACGAAAAAAAAAACAGAAATTAAATTACAGTTTTGATTTCAAACCGAAGAATGAGCCATCAAAATTGCTTCCTGAGCCAACACCAATCCCGTCGACACCTTCGTCTTCGATACATCCATCTTAGCAATCTTCACAAAAGGACATCTGACTTCGTGCGCCTTCCATGGATCTTCATGCGCCTTGAATTCTTTCGTCTTAGAGCGAAAAATGCATTTGGCTGCAGCTCTTCCAGTTGAAACGAATCCAGCACGAGCCAGGGATTTGGAGTTGCAGTTGGTGAATGTGGAGAGACGATCCTTGAAGAGGAGAATGGGGTCCTTTTGGGTTGGAATATTGATCTTTTCCGGGTTCTCTTGGCTCAAAAAATCTTCTGCTGAGAATGGGCCATGGTAGTTCTCCTTAATCCTTTTGCAAGTTGGCTCTTCTTCCTTCTCCGTTGGCTTGCTTGGCGTACTTCTTTTCAAATCCTTGGAGGACTCTTCCGAGTAACGCCGCTTGGTCACAACTCGCGGAACACTCTTTTTACAGCTAGCATAAACTGTCTTAGCTAGTTGGACGTTAAGAACCTCCTGACGAAGACAGTAATCCTCGGTTTTTAATAGCTCATGGCGTTTCCATGCTGTGAGCTTAAGGAGGTCTAAAGCATGAACGGACTCATAAATAGATGAATTCATTTTGCTATGAAACTGAATAATAGAGAGAATGAGAGAGTAGGTAGCACTCTGACAGTGTGTCTAGGATAGACTGACTGACTAACTCTGCGCACTAAGACTAGGGGTGGAGCTGAAAAGGGGCGTGTCCACTCGGTGACAGATTTACAATCTGTGAATCTCCACATTAGTCCTTTGAGCCTCCGCAACTTGGAACATAGTACTTACCGTAAAAACTGTAATATAACAGCACCTGTAATAGAACAGCACCTGTAATATAACAGCACCCCGAGACACCTATTGAAAAATAGAACAGTACCCTCTAATAGAACATCACCCTCTAATACAACAGCACCCTTAGCCCCCTCCCGAACAATAGAAGAGCATGCTGTTCTATTACAGTATTTACGGTAGTTATTAATATTGACTTTTATCTATTAAACCAAAAAGAGTAATAATAAAAAAATGAGTACGTGCTATATAAGGATTTAATTTATTTGGTTAAAATTTGAAAATTCCAATCGGTTATGGATGCATTTTGGGGTCCTTGAATGCCAGTTGTTTAGTGGTTGCATTACTGAAAATAATTTTTTTAAACAAAAAAAAAGAAAATAGGCACTCACATATTTTACAGGACGCTTTATTTAGTCACTATTAGCTTGAGCAGAATAGATTAGTTAACCTGAAAATTCAATTTTTTGGCACAGATACGGCACCCTTCAAACCTCTTCAAATCTAACCGGAGCCGCTCTTTTTCTTTTATTTCTGGAAGAGCTCATAATAGTTGACGGTAGCTTCATTGTCTTTGAAGTTTCGGCCTTAGATAAGGTGGCGGTTTTTGGGGTCATGGTTGATCTTGGAGCTGGAATGAGCTGGCTTGGAGTATTAGAAAGTGAGGATCCAGTTGAAGAGACTTCTTTTTTGGAATTTACATGGTCCCAGGTCAATTTGTTAGATGACAACATAGCGGAGAGGTTTGGAAGAGACACTGGAGATTTAGATGCATCTTTGGGTTCTTGTTGGCTAGACTGGGACGTGGATGATAGTCCAGGAGCTGTGTCCAAGGACCATGAAGAGTTCATCAGATTCAATGGAGGTGTCGTTGTAGTTGTGATCCTGGACTTAGGTGAAGTAGGCGAAGTACCATTGTCTTCTGTTCCATTCTCCTGGATTCCAGCCAACATTGTCTCTAGCTTGCTCATTTTAGAAGGTGGCTCTCCATTTGCGCTCTGAAACCTATCTACTAACTCTGTTATAATCCAATAAATACTCACCTTAAAAGCGGCCCGCTTAGCTTTTATAACGGCAGGGGACACATTTTTAAGTCTATAGCCTAGACCATAGGTTGGATATCCACGGAGATTTCCGATCAAATAATCTTTGACACTTGTATTCTCATCAGGTACATCTTGAATCTCGAAGTTTGAATAGATGGAGTTAGTTAGTTTCGTTAACTGAAAAAAAATTATTTCGAAGAGGTAGATTACGCTGTATTTACTCTAATAGTAGGGCACCTCTAATTGTTTGACACCTACCAATAAGCCAGCATGCAAAAAAGGGGAACAAATTTCAAATGTTCATAACTCAGTTCCCGTTAGAGATATCAAAAAGTTGTCAACTAACAAAATGTAGCCCTTAATATAGGTAACATTTCATTAGTTGACACTTTTTTGATAGCTCTAACAAGAACTGAGTTGTGCGCTTTAGAAATTGGTAATGTAAAAAGTTAAAAAAAAATACCCCCGGGCAGCCTCTAATCGTACGGTACCCTCTAATTATCGATCAGGAAAACTAGATGCCCTTAAAAAAGTATGACATGCCCTACTATTAGAGGAACTACTATTAATCGAAACACTTAACATGTGCTCATCGTCATGATCCAAATAAAAGTGCCTCAATAGCTCGTCAGCCACTCCAAACTCCTTTTTACACTTCCAACATTCAACCGGCTCTTTCTTAGTGATTCCGTGATCATATAGATGGGTGAGAACTCGTTTATAACTTGGATATTTCATTGGACACGAGAGAATCGGGCATTTGAAATCAGCTTGGATCGTGGTGAGATGGGATAATAGATGGGTGCTGGCGTGCTGTTTGCTGTGCATTCTTTGGGTACAGTAGCGGCATTTCGGCTCGTCGGGGGCCATTTTCTGAAAAAAAAAAAGAGATCGGAAAATGAAAAAAAAACTAAACATAGTTGACTGAAACCTGGTTGACTGAGAAATTGGATAGTGAATGTACAGTACGTTTCTCTGCGTCTCCCTCTTCACCTCTCTATTTCTTTGAACTATTGGTTACTGTATAGTCCCTCTGCGTCTCTCAATTCCTACGGTATTTTCTAGTCTGCGCAAAAGGCACCCTCTGTACACCCTCAAAGTTAAGAAGTGGGTCTAGAATAGCAAAATAACTGTTTATCGAAAAAAGAGACAGAACAAAGAAAACAAAATATTTAAGAAATCAAAATGTGGCACTTGACCAAAAGATACTGAATTCATCGATCCTGAAAATTTTAAAATAATGTTCAAAAAGGCGAAAAAGAAAGGAGAAGTAGACGACATCTCACGAGTTATTTTTTTTCTAGTTTCTAGACCCCGAGAGATAGGGAGACGCAGAGAAAGACAGACTGTCAGCGATCTCTCGGGCGCGTATCTTCAAGGAGCCATATCTAGGTTCCTGTTAGAGATATCAAAAAATTGTCAACTGATAAATTGTGTAGAATTTTATGCTAAACAATTCTTTAGTTAACTATTTTTTTCTATCTTTGGTGTGAACAAAGATATGCGTGCCGCTGAGAAAATTACTGCACTCTGCTAGTTAAACTTCAAACATCTATAACTCGGTTCCCAATAAAGCTGTCAAAAAAGTGTCAACTAATAAAATGTTGGTCACAACAAGTTGTACATTTCATTAGTTGACTACTTTTTGATACCTCTAAGGGGAAGCGAGATACAAGTGTTTGAAATTTAATCTTTTCTGCTAACTGAGTTATACTACTCCCAAACAAACTCACTACAACTCCCTCCATTATAAGAAACATTGGTTCTCGTAGCATGTTGAAATATCATGCAAGACTTCGTCGACTCAAAAACACTGGTTCCTGAGATAAGAGAAGTAGAATAGCTTTTTGAAACAGTTCCATCCATTTTAGGTAGCACAATACCTCGTAAGCTCGGATTGTTAAAGATTTGAATTATTGGAATGGATTCTAAAAAAAATTAAGTATGAATTTAAAAAAAAATAGGTCATACCGTTAAGATTAGCCATTTTTCGAAGTTTTCCCAAGAATTTTAGGTTCTCCAATTTCGTATTTTTTATAGTTAGAGACCCAAAGATTACTGTAACTTTAGCAAGCCTCTCTACATATTCTTCATCGCCAGATTCAATTTTTACATCTCCAATTATATAAATACAGTCAGTTTCCAGCTCAGAAAGACTTCTAAATTCACAAATCTTCTCCTTGAATTCCGATTTATCATAGTCACAAAGTTGGGCGTGAAGGTGCCGAAAGTGTGCCATGAACTCCAGAAAAACTAGCATTTCCTGGATAGTAACACAAAAATCCGGATGCAGATTCTCCAGGTTTATAGTCACTGGGTCAGTGAAACTTATTTTCTGAAAAGGAAAAAAGTAGAATTTTTTATTATAAGGGCACCCACCTTCAAGCTTCTTAATCCCAAGGTCTTCATCTCTGGATTATTATTGATATCGATATTCATCCCTATAGAACCGCCGATCATGTCAAAATCCATAATTTTCAAGTTTTCCAGGAAAGATAGATTTGTTAGATTTGTATGAGAGATTTCGATTTCTCCTTTTATAGTTTCAATATTTTTTAAGATACTAAGGTCAAGGGAATCATTGGTAATCTTCAAGCCATTGCTAAGAACAGTGCATGTTTGATAGAATTCGTTTCCCAGAGCGGAGAACTTGTCGCTGGGGCAACCTAAATTATATTGGTTTTTAATAGAGACTAGGTTATTAAGAGACGCAGAGAAAAGATGAGCGTCTGACTCTCCCTCTTTTTAGCCACCGCCAACTTCAAGCGCTTATATTTCGCTTCTCGTCAGAGCTATCAAAAAGTTGTCAACTAAAAAAATATTTTTCATAATAAGGCCTAGATTTCATTAGTTGACAACTTTTTGATAGCTTTTACGAGAACACAGATATAAGGGTTTCAAGTCACGCACCTCCAGAAAGAGAGCGCAGACAGCTAGAGCACTCTCGCCTCCCCGCTTTCTCTGCGTCTCCCACAACTTCAAACGTCTATATCTCGGTTCTCGTTAGAGATATCAAAAAACTGTTAACTAACAAAATATTGCTCATATCAAGAGGAATAGTTCACAAGTTGACAACTTCCCTGTATCTCTTATATGAACAAAGATAATCATGAATTACTCACCCCATTGCCCTCCAATATAATTCTCAAATATCACAAGCTCATAACCAAATAAGAAAAATCCATATTTTGTCAATTTTGGATGGTTATCATGTACCAATGCGTAGAATTCTCCTTTTGTGATAACATGGATTATTGAAGGAAAAATCGCTTCGATTAGTTTAGAATTTGAGATTATTTGGACGATTGGACCGGGGTTTAAGGAAGCCATGTAGGTCAAATTTTCCAGAAATTTCAGATTTTTTAGACTTGTTCCTTCTATCTTTAAAGTTCCGAATATAACAGTGACCTTGCTCAGCTTATTGGTATATTTTTCATCACCGGGACCTATTAAAACGTCTCCAATTATATAGTCACAATGACCGGGCAAGCTGCTCATATTATAAAAAACACATAGCTTTTGGCCATGTAAATCTCCAAATTGCTGACAATAATTAGCATGAAGGTTCAAAAAATATATTCTTGCTTCAAGGAACATCACCATTTCTTCAATCGTTATACAGAAGTCAGAATGGAGATTTTCCAAGTTCATATAGAATTCCATAGACCACATGTTTTGGATTTTCTGAAAACTTTTTTTTTTGAAATTTTTATATTCTAAGCAATAAAATTACCTGTAGAAAAGAGAGACCAAGGCTAATCATTTCAGAGTTATCCTTTATGTTAATAGCAATTTTCTCCCTGCTTCCCGAATCGCTAATCTTCAAAACTTCCAATTTCCCAAGAAATGATAAATTTTGAAAATTGGTATTTCGAATAATAATATCGCCTCGGATTTCCGTTAATTTTGATAAAGAATCCGGTATTTTTGAATTGTTAATCAGGTTTAAGCCACCAATTAATGTTGAGCAATGGATTTCCTGGCATCCTAAATATGGTCCGAGCTGGAGAGCTTATATCTCAGTTCCCAGAAGAGCTATCAAAAAATTGTTAACTACTGAAATATTGATCGTAATAAGGGCTACATTTTATTAGTTGACAACTTTTTGATAACTCTAACGGGAAGGTAGATATGAGCGTTTAAAGTTTGCTAAGAGAAAAGACGCAGACAGTCAGACACACTCTATCTCTGCGTCTCTTCCAGGATTTTGCTATTTCTGAGAGTGCTAATCTTACCTGAATTTAGAGAAAAAAAAATTAAAAGCAAGCAAAGAAGGTTCAAAGTTGGATGATGAGAGCCGCAGAGAAATGAAAAGGATAGAATACTCTAACTGTCTGCGCTATTCTGGAGGCGCGTTACTTCAAACACCTGTATCTCGCTTCTCGTTAGAGCTATCAAAAAAGTGTCAACTGATAAAATGTAGACCTTGACGAGAGCTATATTTTGTTAGTTGACAACTTTTCTCTATCTTTCATGGAAACTGAGATACAAGCGATTCAAGAGAGAAGCAAAAAATATCTTGAGTTTCTAACTGTCTGCGCTCTCAACTAACCACAATCTCGTAAATTCCTTTCAGTTTTTATTCCAAAATTCAAATAAACGTATCCATAGTCACAAAGACTTCCCACATCAAGTTGTTTATTATCCTCAATCCGAATTTCACATTCATGAATACTATCAACCTGATAATAATAAAACTTCCACAATTGACGAACATCGGTTAGCAGTGAATTGTTTCTGATTATCAAGCTATCTGAATTGAACAAAATTGAGATTAGAATTTTCCAAAAAAAATTGAAAAATACTTATGGTACAATCAAATCCAAATAGACCATCATCCTTATCAATATTGAAAAACGAGAGGTTTCTTAAATTTGAATTCTCGATTTTTATTCCTCCTTTGAGAATTTTCATTTTTGCAAAAGCCATTTTCAGTTGGGTTTCAGACAAATCTAGATTTGAATTGAATATTAAAATTCCACAAACAACACCACATTTTGGGAAAAACTCTATTGTAGTTGAATTGATTTCTGGGTAATTGAATATGCATCTGGGGTCTGGAAATGTGAAAATATGACTCGGAGAGAGAGAGAGAGAGTACGGTAACTTACCACACTGATGAAATTTAATTATCCTTTTCATATCTGTCTCGAAACTTTGCTCACTTTTTTCTGTCAGGAGAGTTATTAAGAAGAAGAAAAAAATCATGACGAAAACCGAAAATAAGGAGAATTCGTATATGAATATTCGAAAATTTTGAGATAATTGATGGTTAGTGAAGAGATCATGTGAGCTTTAATTTTTGTTGTCGTTTAACCCATTTTTGAGAAATTTTTTATTTTAGTTTTAGTCTTTTCAAGTTTTGAGGTGATAGAGAGACGCAGAGAAAACCTAAAGGCTAGAGCGCCTAACTGCCTGCGCTCTCTCGAGTGGTCTCTCACTTCAAAGCCCAATATCTCGCTTCCCGTTAGAGCTATCGAAAAAGTCACAACTAATGAAATATTGCTTATGATAAGGGCTACATTTTATTAGTTAGCAACTTTTTTCTATCTCTATCGGGAACCTAGATAAACTTCAAAAACCAAACATTTCTAGATATGCTCTTGCTTCTTTTCCTATTTCCCTCCTTTTGTAAAACTGATTTCGCTGAAGACTTGGCAAAAATTACAACAAGATTTTCATGTGGTAAGTTCACTCCTATACCTACTTTTTCACATATTTTTTAAATTTTCAGACCCGTCATGCACCTTTAACTACTCTGAAATCACTTCCGAAACTATTCAATTCTTCCCAAAATGTTCAGAAATCTGTGGAATCTTAGTAATAAATTCCAATACTAAATTGTCTGAAAATGAGTTGAGAGATGGGTTCAAGACAATGCAAACTTTATATGGTGGCTTAGTAATCCAGGATACTCAGCTAACTAGTCTCTCATTTTTCAATATTGACAATATCATGGAGGAATTTCATTTTTTCTGCGAAAGTTGTAAGTCTTAATTGTCTGCGTCTCTCACTTTTCTGTACTCTCTATCTCTTTATTCATAAAATTCAGATGGCTTTTTCATCAAGAACAATTCAAAATTAACGGATATTTCTATCTTGACACAAATCTATTTATGGCCGGACCAAGATTACAATGATTGTGAATTTCGAATCGAAGATAATCCTAGACTAAATATCCAACAAATATTTGTCGATGAATTATCTCCAAATATGCAAAATATCAAAGCAAAAGGGAATTTGAAAGATTTAGGTAAGCTCTCTGTGTCTCTCCATTTCATATTATCTCTAACCAGAATGCCGCATTGATGAACCTTCTAAAAACTGCACTTACTTATTTGGAGGTCTAAAAATAAATTCCGATCAAAAAAACCTAAGTTTCCTGGCGGATACTAAGAAGATAATTGGGAATATCGATATCCAAAACACGGATTTGACTGATTTATCTTTCCTGAAGAGTGTTGATTGGATACAAATCAAGAATATCGGATTAGAGGAGAAAGTGACAATTAATATACAGAATAATCCGAAAATGACTAGGTTGGCGCTTCCGTCTCTTTTTGAAGTGGTAAGTTTTTAAGGTTTGAAAATGACTACTAACTTCTAGAAGTCATACCTCAGTTCCCATTGGAGCAATCAAAAAAGTGTCAACTAATGAAATGTAGCCCTTATTAAAAACAACATTTCATTAGTTGACACTTTTTCGATAACTCTAATGAGAACTGAGTTATGACCCTTAGTATATGGGTCTTTGTTCCCATAATTAGTTACTCCTCTGTATGTTAAGCAAATGCGCCCCATGGTACAAGCTAACTAAACTTTTTTCAAAAAAATTCAGAATATTGTCTACTCATGGCCGGGGAATCGTTTAGCCAACCTCGAAAATTTACATCCCGACTTTTGTCTAACAATCGAGGAAATGGAAAAATTCCTTGGACTACACCTCAAATTCAAAAATCTCCATGCTAAATTCTGCAAGGAAACTGGAAATTTGCAAGGAGCTCGATTATGTCGATTTGATAAATTGAGGAATTTGTTAGACAATTGTGATTATATCCTTGGCGATGTTAAAATTGAATCTGGTGATGAGGAATATGTAAAGAAATTGGAGGGTGTTTCGACTATTTTTGGGTCATTGATAATTAAAAATACTGAATTGAAGAATTTAAAATTTTTCTCATTTTTGAGATCAATCGGTTCTTTGGATGGTATGTAAAGTGAGGATTTGAAAAATAAATAAAAATTATTTCAGATACTCAACCAGTTATTCAAATAGTGTCGAATAGGAATTTGGAGAAAGCGTATCTGCAAATGATGGAGGTTAGTTACCGTAACCAAGAGTAGAATTCTTGTTAGCCTAAGAACTCTTCATACTGTAGCTAGCTGTTGTATTTAGCTTGCAACTTGCTATGAGCTAGCTTTGACAAGGCGTATCAACCTTAGCAATGAACTTTGGGCAGGCAGGTTCCGTTCGTTAACAAGTTGCTTAAACTAAGCTACGCTATGTAAGCTAACCAACGTAAAGATTCTCTGTATACCGTAATTACTAGCCCGGCATTTTTAATACTCTTGTCACTATTGGCTTATTATAGAGGGACCGTACCACTAATTTTTTCAGCACATCATAAAAAAAGGACCTTTAAACATCCTCATCGAGAACAACCACCCTAATCTATTCAACTCATCAAACTCTCATCTTCTATTCCCACCACCGTACACCGAAACTATCTACACCTCGATTGAATATATTCATCCTCCTTTTTGATTTTTTGATAAATTTCTGTGGAACCATGCTCCATACACCCATATTTTTAACTCATAATAAAATCAAATATACAAAATAATTTTTGAAATATTGAAATGTTCACAAGTTATAATTTGGAGAACAAATTCACGAAAACATGAACTTTGGATAACTATCGGTTTCTATATGCTCTATCAAACATCACATGTTGCATACTTTCTTTTTTCTTTAACTTTTTTCTTTTTTCCAAAGATGTACCTATTCCTAACCACTCAACCCCCTCGACCCTCCACTGAACGCTGGTTTGGTTTTGAGCTCGGCGACTATTATTACTATGATGGTGGTCCCGAGGCTTATTGGGATAAAAAACCAGATTATTTTTTCGAAGATAAGACAAAAGAAGATATCATTGATCAATCGGATATTGCTGATCTTATAGTCTCTTTTATCGGATTAGTCTTAAACTTTATTCATTTACTAATTCTACTTAGAAAGGAACTACGATCAAATGTAGTGTTCATCATCATTCTTGGAATATCCCTCTGCGATATATTAATCTGTACTGGGAGTATAACCGAGAGATATTTCAAGGATAGTTATGTGACCGCGTGGTCCGGAGGTTATTGTGGAACTAATGAGCAATGGTGGATGGTATTCATTGAGGCTGTCTCTCAAGGGATCCAAAAATTCGGGAGACTTACTGAAGCATTGTTCGCATTGTCTACAGCGGTTATTCGAGCGATTACGGTACTTTATCCGATGAGTTCAGTGGCAGATAGTCTTATGAAAGTTCGCTCTGGTATTTTTATCGTAGCAATTGATTCTTTATTCTGTGGAGTTTTATACTTCCTTTATTATTCATTGATTGGAATTGATAGACAAGGAATCTCTGATGTGTATGCCTTTTCTTACAGTATCCCTTGATCTAAAAAATTTCAGAAGCTGCTACGCACTATCCGCGCCCGCCTTCAATAGATACATACTTTCAATTATAGAAGGTTGCTGTATCCTGGTATTAACTATACTGTACCTAATTGTGACTCTAATTCTTCTTATTTCGTTAGCTCTTGTCAAGAAAAGAAGAAAACATTTGAAAAATGAGAAGACTAGTAATACATCGATGCTAGTGACCTTCATGGCTATATCGTTCTTTATTTCTGAACTGGTCTATAGCTTAGTATTCATTTTAGATAGTCGATGGGCCCAATCCAGAGATCTTGTCATAATGTGAGTATATTTTATTGCTAAGAGCTTCCGAAACTGAAATAGAATTTCCAGACAATTAGTCGATGCCTTCCAGTACATTTCAAGGATCATCCTCACTTTCAATTCTATTTTTCATTGTCTCATTTGCTTTTTCTTATCATCCCAGTATAGAGAAGTCGTGAAGCGTCTGGTTCATTGGGATAAGAGATCTAAGGTATGCAATTGATTTTTTTTAGTAAAATTAGAAATTTCAGGATGTTGTGGAGCCGTCCACCACCTCTACAGTAAGCCAGACTACAGGAACTTCTAGATAAAAGGGGCGTGGCTTATTTTTCGAATCTTCGTTACTTTTGTTAGAGTTATTAGCATTGAATGAAAACTTTGGTGGTTATTCTTATAACTAATCTAGACATTTTGCAAAAGTTTCAAGACATTAGAGAGGCACGAGACGCAGACAGTTAGAGTGTCTGCGTCTCTCGCCTGATACAATTAGCTTCAAGCGCGCTTATTTCCCTTGTCGTTAGAGTTATCAAAAAGCGATCAACTAACAAAATACGCAAAATTTTACGCTGAGCAATTTATTAGTTGACAACTTTTTTGTATCTTTATTGGTAACTGAGATAAATTGAGATTTAAGAAAGTTATGTCGAAAAACGAACATTATCAAAAATCACATGATAACACAAGTCTTAGCCTCCAATTTAGGAACCTCTTTATCTTCATCTAGAACTCCATATTGACATATCTCCTGACAGACATGGTTCATATCGACTTTGATAAAAATGGGAATCCATCCAGCCAAGGGATAGTACCTAATCGGTCTAGACTTCTTCATTTCTTCGTCGTCAAGGAAAAAGTGAAGGCGGTTTGGGCAAATATCAATGATACCCACCTGGAATTGAAGATAGACTGTTTTAGTTGGAGAGGCGCAGAGAAAAATCTTACTTTTTCACTAATGGTATGAACCGTTTCATTGAGATTGATGGATACTATTTTCATATTACTGTTGAAAGTGGAAAAAACGTTGATTTTTACAGTGTAGTTAGGTAAGTCAGGGGGAAACATAGTGAACAGTATATCAGAAAGTATGGTGGCTTCTCGAAAGAAAAGAGAAAGAAAATGCGAGTGTCTTCCTAAAACTGTATACATAAGTAATTGTGGGAGAACTATAAAGGTGGAATTTGTTTTTGTTTAGGGTTTTTGAATATGATAACTATGGGAGAATATGGTAAACATGGGAGTATAAGTTGTGCTGGTGTATACTGTATAACCGATACTATCTTAGAAATACTGTAGTTGCATTGTCATAGCAAGCCGGGTAGCTAGAGGAAGTCCAAATATTGGAGTAACTACGATGAGTTTATAACTGGAATAATTTTTTTAGGTTTCAAGCTTAGTATCAGTACACCTTCGTTTCCATCTACTTTCTATTGTTAGCCTTCCCCTATCTGTATCTAGCCCCCTTTGTTTCAGAATATCTACCACTTCCAGGCCACCTGCCTCCCAACACATCTACAGTTTACAACATCTACATCCTATTGTGTTTATGATTACAGAAACCGCGACGCAACCCTTCATAAAACCGCAACGCGTCTCAGATGTGTATATTTTTCAGTCATCCTGACTAGAAATGGGTCATTATTGCACATTGTCAGTCTAGGTGGGCAGTCGTCTTCTCTTTTCTCTTCCTTCTTTCTTCGAGGCTAGTTTTGGTTTCAGACTATCGATTTTTCATATTTCTCTTCGTCAACCCGATTTTCTTTTAGTTTAACTAGATTTTCCCTATTCAATTGTAGTAGTTATATTGTATGTAGTTAAATTGTAGCATTAAAAATTTAGTTATCTAGTAAAAATACAATTTTTATCTGCAAATTGTAGTCCTATTTTAAAATAGTTTGTAGGTTATTGAAAAATCATCAGATTAGTTTTGGAGGATTATGACTCATAAGCTTTTTTTTAATAGTATAATAGTCTCTTTTTTTCTCACTCCTTCTTTTTTCATCTTCTTATTCTCATAGAATTATTCCTAGGATTAAAATTGTTACTTCTTTTTTCTATATCACTTTTTTCGAATTTTAGCTTGTTAGTCTCTATTTCTTTAGACAAATGTTTCGCTACAATGAGTATGAGTTTATTCATTAGCTATGACTTCTACCTGCTTCGAAAATATTCATTTTTTCAAAATCTAGTAGTCAACATAGACTATTCAATTTCCAATTGCTTTCAAATATCCCGCTAATTGCATTGTAAATGTATGACAATGTGTATATTTTTAGTGACAGACCACCTGCCGTCTTACAACTTGGTAGATCTTCCTTTGTCTGCAACCATAAAACCGCGACGCGTCTCAGCTGCGTAGAGTTTTCAGTCATTATGACTAAAAATGGGTCATTATTGCTCATTGTCAGTCTAGGTGGACGTTGTTTTCTTTTCTCTTCCTTTTTCTTCTCTAATTATTGATTTCTTACCGTAACCTTCCCTTCCCCTTTTTGTGGTTTTAGTCTTCATTTAATCATAACTTAATCCGTTTTTCTTTCAGAAATCTCCCCAACTTACCTACAACAATCAAAATATGTCTACCCCACTCAGCTACCTTTTCTACAACGAAGACGGATCCTACATCAAAATGGAAGTAGAAGACACTGAATATGAAGAGCAAGCTGGATTAAAAGAACCTGAAACTCCAGAGCATATTTTCAGCGAAGTTAAGATCGAGGAGCCAGAAGAAGAAGAAATTGTGACATCTATAGGAATGATGGAACAACTTCAAGCAAATCATCCGGAGATCTCAATGAGAGAAGCAATTTATCTTGTGGCTGTCGATGAAGACGAGCAGAAGAGTTTCTGGGATAGAAAGAAAATCCAGATGGCAAAGGCTGCTGTTAAGGAGAAGAAGGAGATTAGAAGAAAGAGGGAACAAGAAAGATATAAGGAAAAGCTGAGAAAAGAACAAAAGAAGAGAGAAGCAGTTGCTAAGAGACTTGCTACGATCAAGGAGAAGAAGCTGAGAGAGATGAAGACTGTTCCAACGAAAGTTCAAAGAATCGAGCCAAGCCGTAAGCGAGGACGCAAAGCGACTAGCACTACCGCTAGCACTTCAGCCAGTAGTGGATCATCAAGCTCTTCCGTCAGCCCACCACCTGAAATTGTTCGACCACCACCAGCCAAAAAGTCCAAGTTCACTTGTCCAGATTGTGGAAAAGCAGCTAGAGGAGGAACGTGTTTCTGTAATGGATGTGGAGAATGGGTTCATTTGAAGTGTGCACAGATCAAGGCGAAGGAATGGAATGTGGAATGGAGATGTATGAATTGTGAATGATTGTTGATTTTTGTATTTGTTTTTTTTTTGAGTTTCAGTTTTTGTTTAAATAAATTAATAATTTTTCTAAAAGAGTGTGTAATTTTAGTAAATCCCATTTATCGAGCTTCGTAAATCAATCTCATTTGAAAACCATCTGGAAATTGTCAAGCAGCTTAGTTCGTCCTGAAAGCCTGCATATAACGAATAAGTTATCTCATTCTATTGATCAACTGTCCATCAATATATAGAGATTTTCAGTGTCAATGTGTACACAGACCACTTATGTACAGGATGTACAGTCGCCTTCTCTTTTTTCTTCCTTCTTTCCTTTTTTAGTGAATTTTTTCTCTGTTTTCCCTAACTTGACTACATCCTTCTTGAACGCATTCATGCATAAGCTAATCAGGAGCTAGCAACTAGTTTGTAATTCCTAGTCTAAAATACAAATAGTTGGCAGGATCCTTTTTAGCCATATGTACCTTGAGCTCATTTTTATGATTAAAAAAGTTTCATTTTCAACTACATATCATTGTTCTTCTAGTAGCCAACATAGATCTTATCAGTAACCAATTGTTTTCAAATATCCTGCCAATTGCATTGTTAATTAATCAAAAATGTGTATAATTTTAGTGACAGGCCACCTGCCTTATTGCAACTTGGTACATTGACTTCCTATTGTGTCCATAGCTACCATCAACCGCGACGCGTCCCGGATGTGTATATTTTTTAGTCATCATGACTAGAAATGGGTCATTATTGCTCAGTGTCAGTCTAGGTGGATAGTCGTCTTCTTCTTCCTCTTTTCTTTAATCCTCTATCGATTTTTCATATTTTTCTCCGCCAACTAGAGTTTCTTTCCGTTTTTCATTATATCTTCATATATTTCAATATAACTACTATTTCAGAGCACCAACCATCCAGAAATCAAAATGTGCAACGGTCCAAGCAAGCACTCAATCCATACAAATGATGGAACCGTCGTCAAAACGGAAGTAGAGGATAACGAGTACGAGAGGCAAGCCAAGGTGGAACAAGAGGAGACAAGACAAATGCTCCGGGAAGTGAAGATCGAGGAGCCAGAAGAAGAAATTCCAACAGCCTTCGGCCAGGTCGAGGAATTTTGGAGAGACCATCCAGAATTTTCTGCTGAAGAAGCTCTATATGTGATGGACTTGAGAGAAGAAGGGCGCAAAAAGTTCTGGGAGAAAAAAGGAAAGGAGAGGAAGAAGAAGGAAGCGATAGAGAAAAAGGAGCTTCGGAGAAGAAGGGACGATCAACGTCGAAAGGAGAATCAGTTGAAGGAGAAGAAGAGACAAGAGATCGAAGAGAAGCGGCTCGAAACGGCACGGGTCAGAAAACCAACGATTCGATTTGAGGTGGAAGAGCCAACGAAGAAGAGTGGGCGCAAGGCAAGTACTGTAGCCAACGTCACAAAGCCTACCGCCAGTACTTCAGTTAGCATTGTGCCAGCTACTCGAGCTAGCAGCCGGGAAACCACTAAACCTGCCGCCAGTACATCAGCTAGCAGTACAGTAGCTAGCAGTACAGTAGCTAGCAGTACAGTAACTAGCAGTACAGTAACCAACCGAGCCCAGGAACCAGCAAAGAAGAAGGCGAAGTTTACATGCCCAGAATGTGGAAAAGCAGCTAGTGGAGGAACTTGTTTCTGTAATGGATGTGGAGAATGGGTCCATTTGAAGTGCGCTAAGGTCAAGGCAAAAGAGTGGAGTCAAGAATGGAAGTGTTCGAAATGTTAATTTTCGGGTTTTTGTTATTGATATCGGGGTTGAAAATTCCGATTTTCTTGGTTTTTTGGTTTTTGGCTATCGTTTTGTTTTTCGTTGATTTTTTTCAGTTTAATAAATTTAAGTTTTTTTAAGCACTATTAGATTTTTGCCAACTATGTAGTGTGATACTTAGATTAATAAGCATCGATTTAAAGTACCTTAATTACCCATTTAGATGTCTGTAACACGTCAGCTATTACCTACAATTATCTCGCAGGATTATTTTAAAATTGGGTCACCTGTCAGTCTTCTAGAGGTCTAGGTGTCACCAGATGGCCTGTCCAAGTTATGACGTGGCTGACATGAATGAACAGATGTTTTTTTTCTGTTCTACTATTCGGATGGAACGGTTTATTAACGGAAGGATTAGTGTTGGAGAGACAGTAATTCTCAAAATTCATTTTTTCAACATCTTTCATAACAACGTTAAGGTTAGCTGTAAACCAAAAACAAATAACAAACACCACCAATAATCGCGGCAGTAAATATAAACGAAAAACAACACAAGATCCAATTAAAAGTCACCTCCCTTTGAATAATCACATCTGATAGTGATCGTTGGATTGAACCCACGCTAGACGTTTCCTTGACCACTTGAATTTTCTTAATCACTGGAATGTCGCTTTTCTTGGCAGAGTAACCCTTTGGGCTCACTTTTACGTTGAAAATGTAGAGGTCCTCTGTTTTCTCTAGATAGATGTTTACTTCTTGATCGGGAAATTTTGGAAAAGTTACACATAAATGGAATTCGGTTTCTCTGTAATAGGGTAAAATTTATTAAAGGGAGGTTGGCTTTGATGCTATTTTTCATGCTTTTAGAGGCATTTTCGTAAAAAATTGTCAGATACAAAATTGCTTAGCACAAAAAACTGCGCACTTTCTTAGTTGAAAGTTTTTTGATAGCTGTAATGAGAAGCGAGATATAAGCGTTTGAAGTTGCGCGTCCCCGAGAAGAGAGCGCAGTGTTTTACAACTTTGAAGGCCTCTATCTCGCTTCTCGTTAGAGCTATCAAAAAACTGTTAACTAACAAAATGTTCAACTTGTTGAGAGCTATATTTCATTAATTGACAAATTTTTGATAGCTTTCGCGAGAACCGAGATATGGGCTCTCCTAAGTTCTGTCCCTTTTCTTAAAAAAAGCTTACTTTGTCTCAGGAATCGCTCCCATAAAAGGACCGGGATTTTCAGAATAACGTTCAAATGCTCTCACTGCACTTCCTCGATCATCCATATCCAATGAGTAATGCTTCCCAACTTCAGTTTCTCTCCTCTTAGAAAACTCGACGAGAAAGTCATAATTCGTATTAAAATTCCGGAAATGAACTCGATTATGAGATAGTTGTGGGAGTACAGTTGCAATCCATACTTGAGAAAGAATGATCATTTCGGCGCTTTCAACGATAGCATCGTTCTCTATCATCCGATTCATTTCAATTACCTTCAGGTTGTTTTGTATAGAAGGTCGGATGTAATCGAGCACTTGTCTCACTATAAAATCAGCTTTTAGCTCTCTTATATAGACTTCTCTCCGATTAATCAGCTTGTTGAATAGATAGGTTAGCGCTTTTTGTAGAGATCTCTCTTCATAAGCCACTCTCTCTACATACCGCCCATCTTTTGAAGTGATAATTAGCTGGAGGTAGTTGGTATATGGAGGATTGGCGTTTCGGTTTTGAAGATCTACAGCCAACATTTTACATTCGATATCCTCAATTTTCTCCTCGACCTCTTCAATATGATATTTCTTATGTATCAATGGAAATCGATCGTATTTATATTGAGCGTCTTCTCTTTGTTTTCTGAGATCATTTAATTTCCAGCGACTTCTTGACACACCCAAATACACATCCTCATAATGAGTGTTCTCTGGAAGCCGATTATCTTGGAGCCCATATTTATCTACATCGTACGGTAGACCTCCCTGATCATTCTGGGCTTGGATGGCTCTTGGAGTTTGATGATTATTGTAGACTTGAATAACTCCCAATTGAAAAGTGACATTGTTGATTTTGATTTCATGGGGATTCATTTCAAATCGTTGAATTGAAATCAACGCGTTTTTTTCCATTGTGGGGAACACTTGACATCGTTTTGAAAGAAAAAACCTAAATTTAAAAAAAATTTAAAATCGGCACGGTGTCCACCTAACTAACCTCGTATTAAAATCCAAATAGGGAACAACAGCTTTAGCGCTCAAATAGCTCAGAGGAGTTTTCTTAGGCATGATCGATTGGTGTGTCTTGTCTTAAGACTAAAGGTAGGAATGAGGTAGGGAAGGGGAGGATTACGCAACAGGTTGTCTGCTTGTCAACTGCTCTTTCTGAGTGAACATCTGTTGGGTTGAGATAGAGATCTAAAGGGGCCTCTCGGGAGTGTATGGTCCCCTAATCCGGTGACAGTTGTTGCTCCATCGGGGCGCGCATGTTAAAGGGAGGCTAGCTAGCTTTAGACGGCTAGCTAGCTCTATATTGCGCAGTGGCTAAGAGGGACGTTTTTTGGAGGGGCCAAGTTCAATTCCTAAGATGTTATTTGGGTTTTTTTAGTTCAGTTTAGTATGTTTGAGGTTAACCTATAACCAGACCCGCGATTTTATTGTTTGATCTACCCCGCTATGAATCTCTTTTTCTCTAACCTCTCTCTATCTCTCTCTTCCTCTCTTTTTCCATTTTCTCTATCATATTCTCATCAATTTCCCCATGGACCCATCGATAACTAATCCCTACTCCATATTCGAATGCGCTGTGTGCGGCGACTCGGCTCATGCTCGCCCCTACGCAATCTTCAATTGCCTGTCATGCCTCGTAAGCTAAGATTTCATCCTCTACAGTAACCCAACCCAATTTCCAGCGATTCTTCCGATCAAACACCCCAGTGAGCGACGAAGTATCATGTAGACGAAACAAACGGTGTCCAATGACGCCGAAGAACCGCCACAGGTGTCGATGGTGTCGATATCAAAAGTGTTTGAGTGTTGGAATGGATCCGGATGATGATGTTTGGACGGCAATTTCATTTTTTAAAGTACAGTATCCGGTTCCGGAAAGAGAGTATAATAATGTAAGTGATAGTAATTGAGGATGAAGTTGAAACTTGGAATTTCAGATAGTTGGTCGAATCGTGAAAGCCGTTGAGGCGATCGAGTACAGTAATCCAGTTGCTCCACAAATAAGGGCTATTGAATTTGTGAGTTTTTTTGCATTCTGCGTCTCTCTCTGAGCTAGATGATCACTAACTAAGCTTGTAGACGTGCCGAAAACGCGCGGTCTATTATTCCCTTTAAATAAGAGATTTTGAGATGATCAAGAAGTGAAAATGATAGCTCTCGATGAGATCTACACAATATACTAGCTTTTGAGCGTGTTAGTTCAGTTCTGAAAGGAGTTATAAGGCTTTAAAATCGGATGTCTTTTTTAAGTCGCCTAGTTGTCTTCAATCTAAACTAAAATGTTTCCAAGCTAGTTCATCGTGTAGAACTCGTCAATAGCTATCATTTTCTTTTTTGATCGTCTAAAAATCTCAATTTTAAAGGGAGTTACGAACCGGCGCGTCTTAGGCACGGTGCTATTGTCGCCCCACTTTTTTAGGCTGTTCCAACCTTCCGGCACGATTTTGGCACTATTCCCACCAATCTCACGCTTTTTTCAGGATTCCCGCCAAAGCGAAGAAATAAACCGTCTCAACGCGTGGCAAACGTTTGTCAAAGAAATGGATTTGGACCTGTGGAACATCTTAACTTTTGTCAAAAATCTCCCGAAACACGATGGTCTTACCAGTCAACAGAGAAAAGTTCAACTCAAGAGAAACGTGTTTTCTATCTTTTTGATAAGGAATCTGTATTCGAATCAAGGGATTCTGCTGGCTAATGGGTGTCTGGTTGGCCGAGAAGCCCTTCAATTACTCTTTGGACCACTGGCTAATAAAATAATGGACATGTCAAAAAGGATATCGAGAATTCCTCCGATCGATAAGTATATCTTTCTTACTGTAGTTTTTTATCAACATATAGTGGATGAGAATACTAATGAGAAGTTGAAGAATAGCTATCAGTTTTATCAGAATATCCTGAATCAGCGATTGACTGGAGATTATGCATTTGAGAATATGAAAGAGTTGAGTGATATTAGCATTGAATTGGAGGTTATTAGTGAGTTTGGACCGGTATAAGCCTAGCTTAACCTCGATTTTCAGATAACTCACAAAAGACGATTGCCAACTTTCTCTACCAGTACAACGCGTTATTTAGATATCGAGAACTGTTCTATGAAATGTTCGGTATTCAGAATGATAATCAGAATGTTGAGGTTACGGTAGCTGTTAAACAAAAGCCGAAAAAGCGGAAAGTCGAAAAAATTGACAAAGGAATCGATGACTTGCATGATTGGTTTCTGAAGAATGAGCCGGTGCTGGAAGGAGAAGATGATCTTGATGAAGAGGAGTTGTTGAGGATTTTGAATGAGGATTTTGATTCTGATTGAAATGTTTTTTGATTTTTAATGATTTAATAAAAAATGCTGATTTTCTTTTGACCCTTCGGATTCGTTTGTTTTATAAGCGCAGACTTTGAGAGCCCATAACTTGATTCTCGTAAGAGATACCAAAAAAGTGTCAATTAATGAAATATAGCCCTAATTAAGCTGAATGTTTCATTAGTTGACAATATTTTGGTAGCTCTCACGAGAAGCGAGATATGAGCCTTTAAACAAGGCGCGGAGAATGCGCTCTGCCTGAGCTCTCATGCGGCGCGCTACTTCAAATGCTTATATCGCGCTTCCCATTATAGCTATCAAAAAACTTTCAACTAAGAAATTATTCTCCTTTTTAAGAGCTATATTTTATTAGTTGACAACTTTTTAATAGCTCTAACCAATAACGAGATATGGGCTTCCAAAGTTGGGTAGAGACGAAGAGAAAGCGGCCAGGCTCTCTTACGGCACCCACCTTTAAGCGCTTATATCTAGGTTCCCGTTATAGCTATCAAAAAGTGGTCAACTAGTAAAATGTACATTTTTTAAAGTTGAATAATTCTTTAGTTGACAAATTTTTGGTATCTTTCACCAGTATCGAGATATTGGCATTTGAACATTACATTTCAAGTAGTAATTCAAACAATTAAAGCTTGTTTCAATATCCAGAATCTCTTGACGTCCTTGTAGTTCTTACTGTAGAGTAAGTAGAAGCTTCCGCTATTTCTTCCTGTAAAAAAACTTGATTAAGTTCCAATTGCCTAACTAAATTACCTTTTGTTTCCTACATACTAAGCGCTTGGCAGCTTCTCTATATTGAGATGATAAGAAAAAGCAAATAAGACAATGAAAGATAGAATTGAAAGTGAGAATGATTCTTGAAATGTAATTGAATACATCGACCAGCTGGCTGAAATTTTTTCATCATTATTTTTAAAATAAAAGATAATAGTTACACTAAAACACTATTTTGATTATCCGAATATCGACTATCCAATATGAAAACCAAGCTATAAACCAGGTTAGAAACAAAAAAAGCGATAGCCATTAACATCACCAACATCGATGTATTACTCGATTTTTCATTTTTTAAATTTTTCCTCTTTTTCTTGACAATAGCTAAGGAAATTAGTAGGATTAAAGTGAAGATTAAGTACATTATGGTTAGGAAGAGGATACAGTAACCTTCAAGATTAGTTAAGATATCCCTGTAGTAGGTTGGGTTGGATAGGAAGTAACAGTCCCTAGAAGATGATGATTTAGAGGGTAGCATGGGTTAGATTAACTTACGTAATTAGCATTCCATATCTGGGAAATTGCATTGTAGAATAATAACAGGCTATTAACAATCCACAAACTACCGTATCAATTGCTACGATAATAATACCAGAGCTAACTTTCATAAGACTATCTGCAACTGAACTCATCGGATAAAGTACCGTAATCGCTCGAATAACAGCTGTAGACAATGCAAACAATGCTTCAGTAAGTCTCCCAAACTTCTGAATTCCTTGAGAAATAGCCTGAATGAATACCATCCACCATTGCTCATCAGTTCCGCAAAACCCTTCTCGAGACCCTTTCTTGTGACTATCCTTGAAATATCTCTCGGTTATACTCCCAGTACAGATCAATATATCGCAGAGGGATATTCCAAGAATGATAATGAACACTACATTTGATCGTAATTCCTTTCTAAGCAGGATCGATAAATGAATAATGTTCAAGGCTAGTCCTATAAAAGAGACTATATGATCAGCAATATCAGATTGTTCAATAATATCTTCTTTTGTCTTATCTTCAAAAAAATAATCCGGTTTCTCATCCCAAAACGGTTCGGGACCACCATCATAGAAATAATAGTCGCCGAATTCAAAGCCAAACCAGCGTTCAGTAGTAGGTCTGGGGGTTGTGGTGGTTCGAAAGAAATACATTTAGAAAAAAATGAGAATTTCTATGATGATTGTGTTGTCTTAAGAAGAATTTGGTCTTTGAAAGATTAAACATCAGTCTATAATTAGTCTGCCCTAAATTATTTGTTATGACAAAAGAAGGACATTAATGAAAAATAAATTTTGTTATTATTTTAAACTATTTAAAGGTGATGTTAGATATGATTTTTTTTTAAAGAAAAAAGGAGAATTTAATGAGCAAATTGGGATAAGTTGCCAAAGGCGGGTCCTTTCTGGATGACACTATTGGTTAATTATTTTTGGCGCCAGTGGCGTCGGCTGCTTGAAGATGATATCTCTCATACCCCTATTAGCACTGCATATCTGTCGGAACATCTTAGCCATCAACACTCTCCTTTGATCTGTCATTTTCTATTTGAATGACACACTAATTATAAGATAGTATTTAATAGGTACTCACAGCCAAATCAGAGATATTTCCAGATTACGGTAGTACTTAGCTTAAACAAGATAGTCTTCAAATATATTTTGGTACAGTAGGGGGCGACTGCAAACCGAAGTCTGCAGTGGATCGGTTTTTTTCCTTTTTTTAAATGTTACATCATAATATTTAAGATTACACACTTTTTAAAAATTTTTATTCAAAAAAAAAAAAAAAAGAAACCACAATCAAAAAAAAAAGAAAACTTAAGACATTTGCAACACTTGTAAATCATTAATCGAATTTAACATTCTCGACGATTTAAACTTCTCCGCCAATTGAACCAACTCGTCAGGCTTAATCTTGGAAAATGTCAACAAATAGTTCTCCACATGCCGAATGGCAGCTTCCATTGAAAATCGTTTAGCCAAATCCAAAAGCTCAACAGCGTTGGTATCATTAGGGTAAACTGGATCAGGGTAGATCATCCCGAGAAGAGATACAAAACAATCGTAGCAGACTTTTGGGAAATCATAAATTTCTCTTTTAGTTGAGAATAGTGTGAAGAAATAGGCAGAGTGGAATGAGAGAAACTGAAAATATTTTATGATTAGCATTCCATGATTTAGGTGCTTACCGCCTTGTTAACATGAAGTTGCCTTCCTTCAACCAATAAAACCGCATCAGTTACATCCGATTGCTCAAACATTTTCTCAAATCGCTCTTTTCGTTCTTCTCCCGATAAATCCTTTTCAAAATCCTCATCTAACAGCCCCGGCAACATGTAATTCTCCGCCAACTCATAAATCTCCGCTTCACTATAATTACAAGTGTGCTTTATGTGTTGCTCAACTTGAAATATGACTCCAGCCATCAGAAATCTATCAGCTAACTCCAGAATCTTCCTAGATGAATGATCATTGGGGAAGACTACATGGGGGTAGATGGTGGCTAGAAGACGAGTGAAATCTTTGTAAGTGACGTCTTTGATTGGGATCTCTTCCAGGGATCCTTCTAAGAAGCTAGATGAGAAAAGAAGGGTTCGGAAGAATTCCGAATGGTAGGCGAGGAACTGAAAAGGGGGTTATGGTAGTTATTTTAAGTACGGTACTTTTAAATAGTACGGTATATTTTGAATAGTACTATACAGTATACTTTTTTGTTATTACCGTACTTTTCAACAGTAAGGCTCATCCTCTAACAGTACTCTTTATTATTATGGCGAACTCTACTAAGACTCTAATCTCTCTCTCACTCTCTCTCTACTAAGACAATACTTTCTAATAATAAGGTACCCCCTATCGGTAGGGCACCCCCTAATTAACTATCCTTACCTCTTTATTAACATGAATCCTCCTCCCTTCAACCAACAAAATCGCATTTGTCTTCTTAGAAGGATTGAACATCTTCTCATCCACCTCTTCTTCCCCCCTCACCAACACGAACGGCACTAACACACACTCAAAATTAACAGAAATCGGATAAATATTTAACAACTCCACTATTTTCGAGACTTTACTATTCTTCTTGGTTATCTCAACATCAATAACTTCATCGGGGAACGCTGGACTTGTCAAAGTGATGGATCCAACCCATTTTTCGATATTTTTACATTTCAAATTGGACCAATCGAATTTCCAGGTGAACACTCGTTTCGTCGGCTCATTTAGACTTCGAAGGATTGTTGACCAGGTACTGTAAAAGGGGTTTGATGTAGATAAATTAGTTATTTTGGATACGCCTACCACTGAACACCACGAACATGGTTACGGTATTTTGTGATAGGTTGCTCGTTTCGAAACCGACATCTTTCAATCACCATTGATTCATGATGTTTGTAAATAAGGGCTCGTTTTGAAATACTGAACATTTTAAGATCACCAATTTTGAATAAAAGGAAATATAGGTTCGTCAAAAAGGGTAGTGCTGGTCAGATCCATCTGGTCCCTTTTCTGTCCACACTTAACTCCGCCCTTCACCCACAGCGAGTAGGTTGTCGACTAGACTAAAGGTACTGTACTTGGGACCCTGAAGAGATAGAACTGTCAATCGGAACAGATGGATGATGAAGAGCAGGTGTGAAGTGTTAATGAAAGAATAATCTTGTTGTGGACGCAGCATTCTTGGGTCTTCAACCTTGTAGGTTAGACGTTATTTCCCCAAAAATAATATTATTACATGCAATTCTAATAGAAGTTTTACGTTTTTTTTACATTTTCAGAAAAAAAAACTTACAAAATGAACAGTATCCCACTATCGTATGCCAGCCTCAAAACAGTTCTACAGTACCTTGAAGTCAATGTCAGGTAAGTTACTCTTATAAAACAATTGTTTCTCGAAATTATTTTCATAGATTCCGCCTTTCTGCTCATTGTCCGTCGATTCGTATCATAGATCGATCGGTACCCATGAAAATTGATAGCCTCGTTTCCACGGAACACGGATTCATTGTGAACGAAGCACGTTACAACTATGGATTATACCAAGTGGATTGTGAAGACGGAATTCTCTATAAGATCAATGGATACAATGAATGGAACCGGTTACATTTCACGAGTGATGTTGATGTGCATGGTATAAGAGATTTTATAACTGCAGCAGGAGGTTTATTACCAAGTTGGTACCTGGATTTATTTGGGAATCCAGTCAGTGGAAGTTTAACTAATGATGAGCGAATGTGAAAGTTGGAAGAAAATCTAGAGGTTTCAAAGCAGCGATTGGCTCAGCTGCTAGATTTGTTATCAGAGAATGATCGAGTTGAAGCCATCGAAAAACCTATTCATAGCTCAATGACACTTCCAAATTTCTTTAATACTGACGTCGAATTCGTCTACGATAAAAAAGAAGTAAATGAAAAATTCAGTGAAGAGGAACTGGAGATTATAGAATCTGAAAATCAGGTGAAAGATGTTATCGATTACATGAAATATAATATCACGTATAAGGAAAAAGAGCTTAAGCCATTTGATAATGTTAAAAATAACGTTCGTCCTAAATTCGAAATTCATTTAAATACTTGGTCGAAAAGCTGCGATACAATTGAACGTGTTAAATGCACCTGAAAATTGTATTATGCCGAACTATCGCTCTTTATGTTCATGTTTGGAAAACGACGACACGTTGTTCAAGTCAAAGAACTAAGAATTAACGAGAAATGCACAATTTGTATGCCTATCAAGATCAAGTTGAAAGTAAAAGAAGTGTATATGGATGGAGTTTCTCGATCAAGGATCAAATCACTTAAGAGTGTCATTGACGAGTCTAGTTATCCTCTTGACAAAATCACTGTAGTTTTTTATGAGTATCAAAAACCATTCCGTGAGTTTTTTCATAAGGCGAAAAAATTTGAAATGATGGGATTTTTTCATTTCGAGCTTCTCCCTTTTTACAATAGTATCGAGAACCAGGAAGTACAAACGGAATTTTGCCCTAAAGAATATTTCACCAATGGTCAATTTATTGGATTGATCAAAAGTTGGCAAGAAAGTCTTAAAGCTACCGGTCAATGTTTCTCTTTTGGATTCTGGCACCATAAAGAGAAAGTTATTGAAATTTTTAAATATATTGAAGGACAAATCGATGAAGCGGTAGCAGAGAATGAGTCAGTTCTTTTTTAACTAACTACTTTCATTATTTTAAATTGTTTTCAGATGTGTGAATATTCCAATGAGCAACTACTCATTTATAAAATTGAACTGCGAACCTGACGAATCTTGGTGGATTATTAAAATGACTGTAGTATCATCTGGTTCAAACCTTATCACTAAAATTTTGATATAATTTTGAAAATTTGATTGTGGTTTTTTTTTTGAATAAATTTTTTTTTCTAAATGTGTAATCTTAAATATTATAATGTAACTGATTAAAAAAAAGGAAAGAACCGATCCACTGCAGTACTGTAACATAATATTACTACCGCAATCTGAAAACATCTGTTCTACAATATACTGTAATTAGTACAGTAATTTACAGTTAGTACTATTATAAAATTAGACAGATGGTAGCAGGCAAACAATACTTACCCCCCTACAGTTCGCTAGAGCGCGTTTACTCGTACCAATACAAGATTGCCATCAAACAGACATATGGTGCCTCTTCTACAGTATTGATTTAGACCGTTCCATTCTCATCCAACAACCCATTTTTTTCCCAATAATTTCTTCAAATTTCCAGAAATGACTAGACGAATCACTTACGACAGCTTAAGGACAGTGCTACAGTACCTGGACCCTAATATAAGGTTAGTGTGAATCATTTAACTTCATAAAATGCATTTTATAGATTCCAATTATCGATCCACGCGCCTTCTATCCGTGCCGCTGACCGAGGGGTCCCAATGAAAATCGATGAGCTCAGTTTCTCTTCTAACTCGCTGAAGATTAACCAGACAACTTATAAGCTAGGGATAATTCAAATCACTAGTCAACCTGGAGTTCCATATGTTTTGCCCCCGGATAATTACGGAGGCGTTGATTGTGATGTAAATGAATATGGGGAGAGAGATGCAACAATTGGAAATGATGTTGTCTATCCTGGAGATATCTTCTTCGAGTCTGATGAAGATGAACGAAGACCAGCACTAACTCTAGACTTACGAATAAGTTGGTTGGAGCGTGACGTGGCACGATTTATAAATAGACACTCTGATTCGGAAGAATTTGATATTGATAAGAAGATTCGAGAAAATGAATCCATGATGAAATCGTTGATCCGTCTTCAAACATTATATAATCAAAAAGCCAATTATAAACCATTGTATGTCATGGAACTAACAATCGATTCCCCGTTTGGAAGACGTGTAGAGAGAGTGAATTACACAGGGAGGATGTTTATGGCTAAGAAGTGTTTATTGAATTTGATGTTTGAAAGAAGAAAACATTCTGTTTATGTGAAATCTTTAATTGTTAAAGATTTATCTCCACTTCGATTACCCATCGGATCAAAGTTTCGAATTCAAGAACTATACATTAAGAAGACTTTTTCGACAGTATACCCTTTCTTAAGAGAAGTTATCGATGAAACTAGCTATCCACTTGGGAAATTGGAGCTTAATGAAGTGAAGCTATTCGAAGAAGATTTCCAATTTGAAGTTGTCAGAAATTGTAGACATTTGATAATTGAAAGTTGTTACGGGTATGCTTTTACAAAAAAGTTTCCAAACTTTCTTGTAATCCGGTCTAAAACAATACACATGAATATTTCCACTTTGGCATATCAAGAAAAATATGTTGAATTGGCTGAAAAGTTGAAGAACGCTAATCTTGAAATCGGCACTGAATATATATTTAGAATGGACGCCTCTTCAATGTTTGATATTATCATTGATATGGAAAATATATTAGATGCAATAGAGATTAGTGATTAGTAAGTGATTTTTTGTTTTTTTTTTCTTTAATATTTTTTGTTTTTCAGTGAGACAATTATTCCACTCAACAGTTATTCGAGACTTCGTGTTCATGGATACACTGGCCTTAATGTGATGACGATGACTGTGATACCTGTTAAAATTGTTAATTGATGTTGAACTTTGTTTTCCTTGAATGTGAAATAAACTACATTTGAAAGTACGTATGAATACTGTTTCCACAGAAAGAAAGTTAAGTACAGTAGGCAAAGTAAGTACAGTAAGAACAATAACTACAGTAAGTACAGTAAGTACAGCAGGAACAGTTACTCTAGTTAGTACAGTAAGTTCAGTACAGTATTCCTAGCTCTTCTAGAATAATTAATACAGTTGGCATAACATAGTCTTGTTTGTATAGTTTTAACATCAGTGAATCTTAAACAACTGATACGGTAGGTTAGTACACAACATTGCCGTAAGATTAGTACAGTAGAGTACAGTACGCTGTTGTAGATCAGTTCAGCTGAGTTATAACAGTTGCTACTGTACTACGGTTTGTTCAGTACAGTAAGAACAGTATGTTAAATGAGTACCGTAAGAAGAAAAAGTACAGTAAACGGAAGTAAGTACAGTACACCATAGTAAGAACACTATGAAGAGTACAGTAAGTACAGTATACGAAGTACAGTAAGTACAGTATACGAAGTACAGTAAGTACAGTATACGAAGTACAGTAAGTACAGTAAACGGCAGTAAGTACAGTAAACCATAGTAAGAACACTATGAAGAGTACAGTAAGTACAGTATACGAAGTACAGTAAGTACAATAAACTAGGTACAGTAATCATAGTAAGAAAAGTTATCCCATTTTCCACAAAACATAAATACGCTTTATTTCAACATAGACAAAAAACTAAAATATCAAAAAAATATCTTGTTTTAACTTTAGCAATCATACAATTTACACGACTCCTCAATCCAGATTCTCAATAATGATAATCAATAATGATTATCAATATGTTGCGAAATTTCCTCATTCTTCTTATCCCATTCTCTTGCCTCCTCAACCGTTTCTCTTGCAACCGAGACAATCGTCATCGACACTTTCTTCGCCTCCACTTCCATCACAATCAATTGAGTGTCAATGGTAAGCGATCGGAATGAGTATTTGTTGTTTTGAAGTCGTCCACGAAAGAATATCTCAATTTCCAATCGATCAATCTCTTTTTCCGCTTCGATTACGCATTTTGCCGGTGCAAGACATTCTCGATATTTCTGGAAATTTATGAGTGTTCAGGGTTAATGGCTAATTCCAGCTTACCTCATAAATCCTCTGAAAATGCCATGATCCCAATTCCCAAACCAAAACTTTCCTAAATCCAATTGGATTTGGCAGGAACCATCGAAGATCCGGATCCCGAATATCCAAACATTTCGCGTTGACCCATTGTCCACGATTATTTTTATAGTTATAAAGATCATATTTAAATGGATAGTTCTTATCGATTCCTTGGATTGGCTGACCTAAATCCGGTTGTTTCCATGCTCGAAGTTCAATCGTCTTAAGATAATATTTACTTAGGAATCGGAGATCAAATGGATAATATCTTCCTTCTTTAGCCAAATCAACCATCAATGAAAACTTCTTAACTATATTATAAGATCGCGAGTTGAAAACCATCGATTGCTGATAAAACGAGAAAGCGAATACTCCAAATGGCACCTCCGTATATAATTTCCATTTCGACTTCTCCTCATATTCAACCTTAAACTCTTCAAATACCACATGCCAATGTATAGAACACATGAAAACACCCATCAATTCCGAGCACGCAATCTTCTCAGCAATCCGTTTCCGGATAAATCGAATCGAATTGTTCGTCCAGACCAGAGTGTCTCCGTAGCAATCCCAGTACTCGATGTTCAT
This sequence comes from Caenorhabditis wallacei, assembly GCA_963932035.1. Taxonomy (NCBI): domain Eukaryota; kingdom Metazoa; phylum Nematoda; class Chromadorea; order Rhabditida; family Rhabditidae; genus Caenorhabditis; species Caenorhabditis wallacei. The sequence goes on from OZ009934.1 coordinate 2,516,870, forward strand.
TCGTTTCCCGGTTTCCGTGTTTTTCAGGTGGACTTTGAATTTGTTGTCGTTGGTGATGGTTGTGATGTGGTTGTATGGGAGTTTTGTGTTGAGTTTGTCGAACTTGGTTTTTTCGTAGAGTGGCCTGAAGTTTAAAAATAGTTTATAAAAGGAGAGTTTGGCTGAAAAAAAAATTTCGTGGGCATAAACCTAACAGAAAGTAGAATTAAGGTATGATTAAGGTCTAAAATACGGTAGTTGAGTTGGTGATTGCAACTTGAAGGGCCTACCAAGGTATTTACCACAGTAGGCTAGGCTACGGTACACTGACACAACAAAAATGGATATGGCACCAATTTAGACATCCACGACTATAGCTTAGCTTAGCTAGCTCTAATTACTGTACTATTAATTTCTAGCTAGCAAAAATGAAACGGGTTCCTAAATTCCTCTAATACTAAGGCGTGGCAAGTTTGCTGTGGTTACTGTAACCTATCTCCGCTACCTCCTTAACTTCAACTACTTACCATATAACAGTCAACCCGATTTCTCTCAATATCCCCAACTTCTCCTCAGTCACCACTAGCTCCTTCTTCTCTCCCTCCCCTTTCTCCATCCGATCAAAATACTCAACAACTTCATCCAACGTCAAACAATCGACAAGCATTTCAAAGGTCTGCGAACTCCGATTAAGACTATCCGATCGGCTGCTGTCAATTGTGCTAATCGATAGCTCAGTGAAACTCTTCTTTCGTTTCGTTCGGGGTTCTAATGAGGTGTCGGAGTCGGTTGGCGACGATTCGTGGGCTCGTTTTTGTTTGTTGCTTTCTAAAAATTTATTATGTTTTATTTTTTGAGAGTGCTAAGACTAGATTGAACCTAGAAGCTTGTCTATGTCCATAGGCGTATCTTCGGGAGCATTCCCAACATCCTTTGGACTATCTACAGTGGCTTCTGTCTCCTTGATTTTTGGAAAACCATTCCCAACATCTTCCGAAGCCCGATCCCCATCTTCCGGACTATCAATAGGTCCCTCTGAATCGAATGCTTCTGAAGAGCCTATTGAAGTCCCATCCGATGAAGTTTTCCTTCGATCCATCGGAAGAATACCTTTCCTCGTCACGTTCAATGTAAATTCAAGCGAAATCATCATTTCGGTTAGATTATTTCGTGCTTGTCGAGGATTTTCCTTGTCTTTGAGGTATTCATAGTGTAGGCATATGGCGAAGAATGCGTGGACGTCGAATGGTGGTTGTGGAAGTGGTGGATCAGCCATTTTGGTCTAGAAGATGAAGAAAATTGATGGGGAGAGAGGAAATCGAAAAAATATGATGAGAACGGAGAGAAATATGGAAAAAAATTTAAGAAAGTCAATATTTTTTTCGATCTATTTTTTAAAGATTTTTATTTTTGTAGGTCAACTAAGAAAGTGGGTCTAGGAATTTTTTTCTGAAAAATATTATTTTCTTTGAAGGAAATAAAGAATTTCTCTATGAATCTACTATCATTTTCATTGTATGTGTCTCGTTTTAGTTCCATAAAAACACGGCACATTTTTTATTTGGCTGGCACCCCCTCTCTTTTTCTTTGTCCCATCTTTGTGCCGGCATAACTCTGTTCAGAATAGAGATATTAAAAAAGTGTTAACTAATGAAATGTTGCTTATAAAATGAGCTACATTTTGTTAGTTGACACTTTTTTGATATCTCTTACCGCAGCTGAGATATCACTGCGCAAAGAAACAAATGCTAACTCGGCGGCACCCGCGCCCACCTCTGTTGCATCTTTGCGCTGTCATATCTCCGCTCAGGTTAAAGATGTAAAAACAGTGTCAACTAATAAAATACTGTTCATAATAAGGGCTACATTTTATTAGTTAAAACTTTTTTGCTATCTCTAACCACAATCGAGATATGACCACACGAAGATCGGATGCTAGATCGGCGCCACCCCTCTTCGGCGTATCTTTGCGCAGCTATATCTCCGCTGAGGGTGGAGATAGCAAAAAAGTGTCAACTAACAAAATATTGTTCACAATAAGCTCTACATTTTGTTAGTTGACCATTTTTTGATATCTCTAACCACAACTTAGATATAGCTTCACAAAAAAGTCATGAAGTTAATTACGGTAGTTTTTCGTTTAATCATCACTCCTGAGTTGTTCTTACCATTTCCTTTTCTTGAATTTTTGATTCCATTAGGTTCTTAAAAATTTCCAAAATTTTCTAATAACATTCTCATGATCTCTTAGTTTTCACAACCCCTCAATTTAAAATAAACTTTAACTCGTGATATTAAATTTCTTAACAACAACTTCCTTCCTCCAAAATCATTCTATTCCATTTCACTCCCAAAAATGGTCCTAATTTTTATCGATCACAACCCTGATGGGATTTTGGAATGTTTCTCAAAGTGCGATTACAGTGTTTTCTTTATACCACCTAATTATGTTACCTACACGATACGAATGCTTACTGTCATAAGTCAATTGTTGGCTTTGAAGTTTAGAGTGTTTAAGAAGGTATTTTACTAGATTCTAATAACCAAATAAATAATTTTCAATTTAGAATTTGGAAATCAAGGTTCTTCTTTATTCCTACTCGCTCATGATCATCATTCATCATGGATTTTCATTCCTTGAATTCCCACTCGAACCATTCTTTAAAATGTTAAGTACCCGAGCACAAATCGGTGGTTGGCCACATCCAGTTAGATTTGCATGGTTTCATTTCACTCTTTATATTGATTTTTTCTCTCAATTCTTCAGTTTATCCATTATTTTCTCTATTTTGATGAACCTAACTGGAAAGACAAACACTAAGTTAACTTTAGTGCTCTGTGTGTTTTTCTCCATAGCAGGTTCATTTTTGTCAATTTATATTCCGGGATTGATAAGGGATAAAAATGATTCATTGTGGATAAAAGGAAAACAGGAATTTATTTCTTATGACAGAGTAAGTTTGACTAGAAAACAATATACCGTAAAACCTGTATTAGAAGTGCCCCTGAAATTGAAGTGCCCCTCTAATTGAAGTGCCCCCCTAGACACCCCGCGAAAAATAGAAGTGCCCCCTCTAATTGAAGTGCCCCTCTAATTGAAGTGCCCCTCTAATTGAAGTGCCCCCCAAGAGACCTCACGAAAAATAGAGGTGCCGGCACTTCTAATACAGGTTTTACGGTAATAAGTTTTTTTTAGTATATAAGTATCTTCTGCTTTGTTTTCCCAATCGGATCTTTGATCTGTTACATTAAGTATAAAATCGTAAACTCGGAAAATCCAACGAAGCTTCACAATTTGATTTTTGGTCTTTCGTGTACATCAATGATGCATGGAGTAAGTACTGTAGACGAAATAGAAAACAAGACCAATAAGATTGCTTGTTACAGTACCAAAGCTACAGTAATCCCGGTGATTGCTACAGTTCTTTAAAAAACGACCATTGCTCCTAACCACGAATCCTTTCCAGATCCTCCTCATCATTTACATCTTCTCCATTTTCTATATCCGAATCTTTATATTTTATCCAAGAGACAGATACCATATGCCTTGGTTAATCAATTCTGGAACACTTAACACTATTCCCGAGATGTTCCTTCCTATCTATCTATATTTTGCAAATCGAAAGAAGAGAACCAGTCCCTTGTTGGTTAAGGATACAACGTCTAATCAGTATTTTTAAAATTTGAATTTTTGCTTTCGTTAGATTCTTAGAATTCTTAGAAAAAATGTGATTTATTACAACCTTTGAAATTATTTTTCATTTTGAATGTACATATTGAAATTTCATTTAACAAACTATATATTTTTGAAATATTGGGAAGAAAAAATAAATTTTAATGATGATATCAGATTTAAAACTTGAAAATTTGATAAAAATCGAAGTTTCTAAACAAATAAAAAATAACTTATATTAGAGTTGATGGATAAATCATTCAGGCTTAGCTTTAACTACCATTTTTAGTACCCGAGCCATACAATTTGAAAATCATCTTGGAAATATATTTCAGAAGATATCTAAATCTAATAGCCTTTGCATTCAGAAGCTCACCAAGAGAAAAAGAGCAGATGGAGATTCAAACCTTGGTAATTGAGGTTTGGAGATACTGGATTAACCTACCTACCACCTGCCTCTTACGTGCCGCAAAGCTTTGACGAGAGCACCCTTTAGTATAGCACGCACTCTCATTAGACGGAGTTTATAGATTTTTCCATTTTTCTTGACTTACCGTTAGCTTACGGTAGCTTGACTTACAGTTAAAGAACTTATGGTTAACAATTCCCTTTAATTTTAGTCGGCAATCCCTTAATCTTTTATATTTTCCAGATACCATGGAATCCAAACCATTATCCTATGACAGCTTGAAATGTGTTCTCCAATATCTAGATGCCAATAAAAGGTACCTATTAAACCTATCTTCTTTCCAAATTTAAATTTTTCAGATTTCTCCTTTCCACCCACTGCCCTTCAATCAAAACCACCGAAAAATCGGTCCCTCTTAAAATGGATCACCTGTCCTTTCGATGTTATCAAATCAAAGTTAACGAGGTTTTTTATGACTTAACAGTGAGAGAAGAATATCCGAACAATGAGATTCCTTATTATATGAAAGAGAATACAAGAGGAATAAATTGGGATTTGGATGAATATGGAAATCGAGATTTGAATTCAAGATTCACAATTTCATTGCCCGGCGATATCTCCTTCCCTCCTTATCTTGATATAGTAGAAGAGGAAGTGTTAACTCATGATCAATTACTAGCGAAATTATCAAGGCTAGAAAGCCATTTAGAAGCTCATCAGCTCCGCCTTTCTCAGCTTAATGCATTGGGACCAATTGACGAGATATATCAAAGAGATGGTTTGGACAATGACCGTAACCTTTTTGGTATATTCATAGGAACTGGGAATCTTCATTTTCATCCGAGTTTTTTCAAGCAGCCACGTGCTCAGTGCTCAAGGTATTATGCTATGCAATTTTTGGAAAAGTCGATTAAAGCGGAAAGGCGACAAGTTCGTGTTTTGAGAAATCAACGGGATGGGATTACTCCGAATTTTTGGATTCAATTGACTATTTCCCCAGAGGAGAGGATCGAACATGTCAAGTATACTGTTAAGCTTCCCGTAGCTTTGAAAAGCTTATCCAGCTACCTTCTTGGGGGCCACAAGGGTCCTATTTATGTTAAACGACTAAAGATCTTCCCCGAATCTATAGCAAGAACACCGGTTGGATTAAAACTTCGAGTTAGAGAACTAGAAGTTCCCTATAAACGTATCAATGTGATTTATGAAGCTTTGAAGCCAATTCTTGATGAATCTAGCCTCCCCCTTGATCTGTTATCGATTACTTATCGCCAGGAATACGATTTAAGTCATGAAATCATTAGAAGTGCAAAAATCTTGGAAATCTCTTCTGATGACATGGTCCCCCTGCTTCAAGAATATCAAGGACTAACTAATCTCAAGGTGCATACAATTACTAGAGATTGTTATCTTAGCAATGATGGGTTCCTTGATCTAGTCGAAAATTGGGTGGAAATTGGGAGAGATATTGGCACCTGTTACACTTTTACTATCCAGAAAGAGAAAAAAGCTAGTGATATTGTGGAATTTATCAGGGAAGGATGGCAAGGAGCGGTAGCTGGAGATAGGTAAGATTTTATTTGTAGATACCGTAATCTTTGAGTTGATATATCTCGCTAACCATTAGAGCTATCAAAAAATTGTCAACTAATAAAATGTAGCCCTTATTAAGAGCAATATTTTGTTAATTGACAACTTTTTGATAGCTCTAACGGCAACTGAGTTATACTAGTTTAAAGTAACCTTTAAAGGTGCGTCTAAATTTAAAAAAAAATTAATTTCAGGTGTACAGTAATCCGAATGGATAGCTTATCAGAATTGAAAGTTTGCTATGAAACAGTGGAAGATGGTTGCTTCCTGCTGAAGTTTGTCGTGGAACCACTAGGGACTACGCCTCCTCCAGAGTAATTTTTATAGTTGTGGTGTAATTTTTTAAAGTTTTTTTTTCAGAATTCCAAGCCGTTCTGCTAGTCCGTCTCCAGTTGATGCGAATTGTTTTTTGTGCTGCTTGAATTTTAATTATATTCGATTTTGATTTTTTAAATAAAGAAGGTCAGTAATCTTATCTACAGTATTTTTCTTGGAAAGTACAGTAATCTTTTAAAAAGTACAGTAATCCTTTGGAAAGTACAGTAGTCCCTTGAAAATACGATAATCTTGGTAATCTAAGCTATTACAGTAGGACAGCTGCTCATCTTGTCATCCCTAAAGCTCCTAAAAATCTCCACCTCCCTAGAAATGATGACAATTCCCTCCAGGGAACTTCCCCTTATCTCCTGATAGCATCTTAAAATGATGACTATTCTAAAATAAAGCTAATGATGACTAACACTATATTAATCATCATTTTCTAGAAGGGGCGGGGCTTAGAGGAGTATATAAGGACTCACTATCTCAAGGAATCCTCATTCTGCTCTTTTTCGCAGCTATGGATTATTCCTACTGTCCCCATGGTTCTCAGAGTTCCCAGGACTGCTCTTACTGTTCTTGGACTACTTATTTAGAGGCGTACAACTATTCTGATGCCTATAACTACTACCTTTCCTATTATTCTGGACTTTATCAAGGGATGGATTGGAATCAACCCTTAGGATCACCAACTTATTCGAATATGACGTCACCTACTTCAACTTGGAACTTTTCTTCAACGACTGTTATGTGGACGACGCCTGCTACACCATTCCCATCTCCAACCTACTCGACTTCAACTGACGCTACTTCACCGACGACTTCAACTGCAACTCCACCTTCCTCAGAAGAATCCGAAAAATGCTCAAAATGCTCAAGAACCAAATCATGCCGCTGGAGAAGATCGAACAACAAATTGGTTTGCAATACGTGCTATCGGAAAATGTGGAGGGATGCAAAGAAGTTTTGATAATTTTTTTGTTTTAATTTGGCTTTTTTGACAATTTTTGATTTTTTTGTACCTATTTTTTTTAACTCACTCAATAAAATTGTATTTTTGTTTGACTTTTTTAAAAAAGAAAATCTTCGTGTTGCAGAAAAATTATTTTTCAAGAGGCTGTCACTCGGTTCGCAGTAGAGATACAAAAAAATTGTCAACTAAGAAAATATTGCTCATTGTAAGGGCTATATTTCATTAGTTGGCAAATTTTTGATAGCTCTTAGACGAAGCGAGTTATGAGCCTTTGAAGTTGCGTGCCGGCAAAGAGAAGGTGCTATGCTGGAGGTAGCTTCAAACGCTTACAACTCGCTTCTTTTAGGTGCTATGAAAAAGTTGAAAACTAATAAAATATTGCCCATGTTAAGGGCTACATTTTATTAATTGACAATTTTTTGCAGACTTGCACAGGGCCGGGCCGGGCCGGGCCGGGCTCAAGTCAGAATTTTTCCAGCCCGGCCCGGCCCTGGCCCGGGTCAAAAAATGTTTTCAAAATTTTGTTTTGAAAGCTTCAGAAAGTGAATTCTGATTTTGAAATAAGACTTTTGAGCAAAACGAAAAAATTGATAAAAAGAAAAATGACTTTTGATGAAAGAAATTTTGAAAATATTGAAATTTCTTCAAAAAAATTTCACGCTGCAACAACAAAAATTCAAATCCGGGCCCACCGGGCCGGGCCGGGCCCTGACTTTTCTCAGCCCGGCCCGGGCCGGGCCCTGACTTATCTCAGCCCGGCCCGGGCCGTGCCCTGACTTTTCTCAGCCCGGCCCGGGCCGGCCCGGATTTGTGCAAGTCTGATTTTTTGATAGCTCTCGTGGTCCTCGAGATATGAGTCGTTGAAGTTGCGCGCCGAAAAAGAAAGAAGCGACGGGACTAGAGGCGACTTCAAACGCTCATAACTCGCTTCTTTTAGGTGCTATTAAAAAGTTGTAAACTAATGAAATATTCAACAATTAAGGGCTATATTTCATTAGTTGGCAATTTTTTGATAGCTATCACCAAAAGCGAGATATAAGCGCTTGAAGTTGCGTGCCGGCAAAGAGAAGGCGCTAGCTAGTGGCAGCTTCAAACTCTCATAACACGCTTCTTTTGAGAGCTATTAAAAAGTTGTCAACTAAGAAAATATTGCGCATTGTAAGGGCTACATTTTCTCAGTTGACAACTTTTTGATAGCTTTCATGGTTTTCGAGATATAAGAGTTTGAAGTTGCGAACCGGAAAAGAGACGCAGAGAAAGGCGCGAGGCTAGAGTGTTCTAACTGTCTGCGCTCTCTCTAAAACTTACCCTAGCCTTCTCGGCCTTCTCTCCCCTCAATTTAAATCAAACATCGATAATTTTTAAAATAAAAAAATTTTAGACCCACTTTTTGATCTACCCGCGCCTATTAACCGTCTCTTCACAATTAAAAAAAAGTCAATACCAGTGACAGTCCCCAGTTTTCTTCATTCTTTTCCCTTCTCCGAGCCATGCCGCTTATCCTCGACTCTCTTAGTGATCTTGCTGCAAAGGAACTCGCTTCCTGCTTATCCAATGGTAAGAGAGTATCAATTAGAGAGACGCAGAGAAAACGTTCCAGGCGCTCTCCCCCAACTAACCATCAATCTAAACGAAGAACTGAGCAATTTAATATGGGAAAAATTTCATCAAATCGGAGGAAAAATCGAGTCGAAAGAGATTCTTAATCAGTTGATTGCTCACCTTAAAATCACTAATATGGACATGAAGCATATTAAATTAACAAGTGATCATTTGGAATTATTGGAGAAACAAGAGCTAGAATCTCTGGAATTAAGGGATATTTCTAAAGTGACGGATCGAGATTCTGAAGGATTTTTCGATATTGTTCCCTTGTTAGAGAGGATTTTGAATCAAGAATCCAGAAATCAAATCAAGCACTTAGACATCAGTCATCTAAGCAAAGGATTCGTGAAAGGATGGTCCCAATGGCTAACAACTAATCTGTCTTCTCTGCGTTCTCTAGCGATCTACGGTCGAAAATTAGCCGATTCGGATTTCAAAAATATCTGTGAAAACTTGAAAACTCTTCGAAAATTGGATATTTCAAATACGGATTTGGCGAATTTCGAATGGATTTCTTCATGTGAGAATTTGGATTATTTGGCTATTGGTGGTCATGATTTTGCGAATAGGTTGGATATGAGCAAGATTTTCGAGTTGAAGAAGCTTAGAGTTTTGGATATGTCGTGTAGAACGTGAGTGGGGGTTTGGAATGGGTTGGCAAGGCTGGGCAAGGCTGGGCAAGGCTTGGCAAGGCTTTGCACAGCTTACCACAGCTTAGTACAGCTTAGCACAGCTTTGCACAGCTTTGCACAGCTTTGTACAGCTTTGTACAGCTTAGCACAGCTTAGCATAGCTTAGCACGGCGCCCAGACCATCTCCCTTTAGTACCAACTATTTTTGGGACCACCTTTATCATTATTATCACCAAAAATATCATTAATTAACACAACCAACAAAAAAAACTCCCAAAAATATCAACTAAACATATCAAGTGTCTTCTGAATTGATCTTCTCACTTCCTCCGACCATTCTCTTTTCCACATCAATTCAAGACTTTGATAAATGCCATCATCCTTTTTCATATTCAATTCATCAATCGTCTTCATATTCTTAATCGTCCATAAAATCCAATAGACCGTCCCGTCGGCAACTGCGTATTCTATAGCCAAAGCTAGCGATGTTCTCGTACAAAGCTTAATACTCCAATTGAGTTTCACATTTCTCATATTCTTCTTCACCATTTTATTGATTAATGGCCATTGGTGTCGCTTAGCTTCTTCCAGAGTCATATTACATAGGATAGCCGAAAAAATCGATGATACACCGTACGCAATCTCGTTTCTATTATAAGGTCTTTTTGGTTCATAGAGGAACTTCGTCACTCTTTTGTAGAGTTTTCTGGAAATTTAAAATTTTATTTTGTAGTTCTCGTGGACAAGATTTACATTAAGATTCTGATGTTATGAGGCTTCAATATCTCCTTTTGATGAGTGAAATTGAAAGCGACGGTTGTGAGAATATCAAGTGGCTTATTATCACTATATCTACACAGATAACCAATCAACTTATCGACACCACCACATTTAATTAGTGTATCCAAATTATTAACAGATAATTTAGTAATCACATCCATTAATCGACTATACATGGAATGCATTTTCTTCTTATAATATCCATCAATGTTATCAAACATTTTCGGGTAAGACTATATCAATTAGAGAGACGCAGAGAAAACGTTCCAGGCAATCTCCCCCAACTAACCATCAATCTAAACGAAGAACTGAGCAATTTAATATGGGAAAAATTTCATCAAATCGGAGGAAAAATCGAGTCGAAAGAGATTCTTAATCAGTTGATTGCTCACCTTAAAATCACTAATATGGACATGAAGCATATTAAATTAACAAGTGATCATTTGGAATTATTGGAGAAACAAGAGCTAGAATCTCTGGAATTAAGGGATATTTCTAAAGTGACGGATCGAGATTCTGAAGGATTTTTCGATATTGTTCCCTTGTTAGAGAGGATTTTGAATCAAGAATCCAGAAATCAAATCAAGCACTTAGACATCAGTCATCTAAGCAAAGGATTCGTGGAAGGATGGTCCCAATGGCTAACAACTAATCTGTCTTCTCTGCGTTCTCTAGCGATCTACGGTCGAAAATTAGCCGATTCGGATTTCAAAAATATCTGTGAAAACTTGAAAACTCTTCGAAAATTGGATATTTCAAATACGGATTTGGCGAATTTCGAATGGATTTCTTCATGTGAGAATTTGGATTATTTGGCTATTGGTGGTCATGATTTTGCGAATAGGTTGGATATGAGCAAGATTTTCGAGTTGAAGAAGCTTAGAGTTTTGGATATGTCGTGTAGAACGTGAGTGGGGGTTTGGAATGGGTTGGCAAGGCTGGGCAAGGCTGGGCAAGGCCTGGCACAGCTTCGCACACCTTGGCACACCTTGGCACACTTCTATTTCAGGGTCTGCACCATGTGCGACAAAATTCCACTCGGCTGCTACCTCAGCTGTGAAAAAGTTCTACCAAACCTCGAATTTCTCGACTGTTCCGCCAGCGCTGTCACGGATGAGCTTGTCGAAGCGCTTATAAAGTCGCATCCGACTCTAAGGATGATTGGATTAATTGGGACCGATGTGACCTTCTCAACCTACCCCGGTGTAACCCTTTTGACAACTCACACACTCTCGGCGTCCAGTACAGCGTTAGATCACTACACAGCACTTGAAAATGAACCGACGATGGCGTATACACTATTTAGAACTCATGATCAATTCAATCCGAGCTTTAAGATGGCAACTCCGAAGGAAAGAAATCGTTGGTTTATGCAACTTTGTATCATTATCGCTGGCCCTCGGTTCTCTCCTCTTCTTCATTTTCTTGCCGTCAAGTGTATGTCACAGTTTGTGAAGTAAGTGGTTTTGACTGTAACTTTGTTGGGGAAAGAGATACAAAGAAACTGTTAACTGTTGAAATGTTAAGCTTGTTAAAGGCTACATTTTATTAGTTGACAACTTTTTGATAGCTCTTACATGAAGCGAGATATGGGCTTCTAAAGGTGTGCATGTGCGAGACGCGCTCACTCCGCCGGTGCCCCACTTCAAACTCCTATATCTCAGTTCCCAGTGAAGCTATCAAAAAATGATTAACTAATGCAATATTGCTTATTTTAAGGGCTACAGTTCATCAGTTGAAAGTTTTTTGATATCTCCAACAGGAACCGAGATACAGTAACCCAAACAAAAACTATTTCAGCAAACGCCGAATCGAAACGTTAACAACTTCTGAACGACTTCTCATCGCGGACCTCCTCTTCTCCTGTATCGATCGATATCCGGATTATGACAGGAGAATAAAAAGTTATCAATACTCGATGATGAGAATCATCTGGAGAATTTTGATCGCTGACGAATTTTCTGCGACTCCCGGATTAGATCATCATAGAATAATTGATTATGCTCTACACAATCATTCAACTGGTTCAACTACAAATGTAGCTTGGCGATGTGTGAAAGCAATTGAGTTGGGATTAGAGAACATGTCTTCGGATGAAAAGAAGAAAAAGTATGAGGATGTTGAATTCTGGAAGAAAATGTTTGATAACATTGATGGATATTATAAGAAGAAAATGCATTCCATGTATAGTCGATTAATGGATGCGATTACTAAATTGTCCGTTAATAATTTGGATACACTGATTAAATGTGGTGGTGTCGATAAGTTGGTTGGTTATCTGTGTAGATATAGTGATAATAAGCCACTTGATATCCTCACAACCGTCGCTTTCAATTTCACTCATCAAAAGGAGATATTGAAGCCTCATAACATCAGAATCTTAATGTAAATCTTGTCCACGAGAACTACAAAATAAAATTTTAAATTTCCAGAAAACTCTACAAAAGAGTGACGAAGTTCCTCTATGAACCAAAAAGACCTTATAATAGAAACGAGATTGCGTACGGTGTATCATCGATTTTTTCGGCTATCCTATGTAATATGACTCTGGAAGAAGCTAAGAGACACCAATGGCCATTAATCAATAAAATGGTGAAGAAGAATATGAGAAATGTGAAACTCAATTGGAGTATTAAGCTTTGTACGAGAACATCGCTAGCTTTGGCTATAGAATACGCAGTTGCCGACGGGACGGTCTATTGGATTTTATGGACGATTAAGAATATGAAGACGATTGATGAATTGAATATGAAAAAGGATGATGGCATTTATCAAAGTCTTGAATTGATGTGGAAAAGAGAATGGTCGGAGGAAGTGAGAAGATCAATTCAGAAGACACTTGATATGTTTAGTTGATATTTTTGGGAGTTTTTTTTGTTGGTTGTGTTAATTAATGATATTTTTGGTGATAATAATGATAAAGGTGGTCCCAAAAATAGTTGGTACTAAAGGGAGATGGTCTGGGCGCCGTGCTAAGCTATGCTAAGCTGTGCTAAGCTGTACAAAGCTGTACAAAGCTGTACAAAGCTGTGCAAAGCTGTGCTAAGCTGTACTAAGCTGTGGTAAGCTGTGCAAAGCCTTGCCAAGCCTTGTCCAGCCTTGCCCAGCCTTGCCCAGCCTTGCCAAGCCGCGCCAAACCTGAAAGAAACGGTCCTAAGACAAGCAGTTCTGAAACAGTCAGTCCCAAAATCGATGGCCCAAAAAATGGCAGATCAGCTGGTTCTGAAGCAGTCTGCTGTGCCTAACCGTGCCGTGCCTAAACTTTCGGTTCTGAAATGGGAGATTCTAGAATGGCTGGTCCCGAAACGATCTAAAATTGTTTTAAATTTGGCGGTTCTGTAATGGCATGTTCTAGATTGAACGGTTCTCAAATACACGAAAATACAGACTATTCTATTAAAAAAAACCAGATTTTCCAAAACAGAAACAACAATTCAAAAAAAGACAAAATACGCTTTATTTAGAAATTCACCGGAAAAAAGGTCTCCCTTCCTTTTCAATTCTCCTTCTTCTCCACCGGCTTCAACGACTCATTCGACTCCGCATTAATCACACTATCCTTAGCAACCGGCATTTGTACTTCCGAAGTTCCACTGACCTCTCCGTTCTCCGAAATGCCGAGGGTGTGTGCGCTGTCACGGGCAACTGGAAGGAGTCGTTCCTCAGGAGCTAGGACTTCTCCATTGTCATCCGCCATCTGGAATAGTCTTATGTTTTGATGAAGTGGGGGCGTCACGGGTTTGGCATGGCTTGGGAAGGCTTATATTAGCTTAGCCTAGCTTAACCTAGCTTAGCCTAGCTTCGACTAGCTTAGCACAGCTTTGCACAGCTTTGCACAGCTTAGCCCAGCTTTGCACAACTTTGGCACAGCTTTGCACAGCTTTGCACAACTTTGCACAGCTTAGTCTAGCTTAGCCTAGCTTTGCACAGCTTTGGCACAACTTCGGCACAACAACTTACCGGAACATAAAGACTAGTCACAGCGGATTGTGGTGGATGGGGAAGAATATTGCTCTGAGAAACTATCGGCTCATTTTTCGGGTCCCTCTCGTATTGCACCGCTTCAGAAATCACCAAAAGACGTTTACAGATGTTGAGAAGAATTGCAGCATAAGATTGAGAAGTGTTATCATCGAAAATGATTACAGCAAGGGAAATCGGAAGAGAAAACACGGGGATTAAAGGATCATTCTTCTTGTTAGTCCTCTTCGAAATCGCATTAGCAATTGCGGCTAGCTTCCAACGATAACGAATCTCATCCAGTTTATCATTCATTTGACACATGTTTGTGTGTTCTTGAATGACACGTGGAAGTACGGTAGCCACTTGTTTATTGATTATTTTCATATTGTCCAACTCTTTTTTCAGATCTCGATAACGGAGAAGCATGTCTTCGTAGCTTGCGTAGCCAACGTTTTGGGTCACGTTGTCGGGTTTCCAACCGATTTTATGGTTGAGCCAAGTGAGCACTTGATTGATTTCTTTCTCCATTTCCGGACGGACTGCCCCGAATTTTTTGCAGAAATCGTCAAGGCGAGCCATCATCTGAATGTTTTGTTTTAGCTGTGCCGAAGACGTCCCATAAATTTGAGGGCCTATATCTCGCTTGTGGTTAGAGCTATTGAAAAAGTGTCAACTAGTAAAATCTAGAGAATTGTATGCTGAGTAATTTGTTAGTTGAAAGTTTTTTGATAGCTCCAACCGGAAGCGAGATATAAGCTCTCAAAGTTAGGAGTGGTATCCAGGCGCGTTTTCGGCACGGCTACCCAACTTTGACTGCTTATATCTCGCTTCCCGTAAGAGCTATCGGAAAGTATCAACTAGTAAAATATAGATGATTGTATGATGAGCAATTCGTCAGTTGAAAGTTATTCGATAGCTTTAACGGGAATGGAGTTATAAGCGTTTAAAGTTAGGTATCCGTGCCGAAAAGGTGCCGGACTCTAATTCGTCTTGAAATTAAGGCTTTTAGACGATCAAAAAATGAAAATGATAGCTTTCGGCGAGTTCTACACGATGAGCTAATTGTGCAGCGTTTTGACCGAGTTTCAACGGAGTTATAGAGACAATCACTCCGGCACGTTTTCGGCACGGCTACCTAACTTTGGGCGCTTACATCTCGCTTCCCGTAAAAGCTATCAAAAAATAGTCAACTAACAAATTGCTCAGTTTGACATTCTCCACATTTTATTAGTTGACACTTTTTCAGTAGCTCTAACCACAAGCGAGATATGCGTGCTCAAAGTTATGCGGAAAAGTCTGGCACGTTTTCAGCGCGGCTACCTAACTTTACACGCTTATATCTCGCTTGTCATTAGAGCTATCAAAAAGTTGTCAACTAATGAAATGTGCAGTTTTTCAAGCTGAACAATTTGTTAGTTGGCAGTTTTTCGCTATCTCTAACCACAAGCGAGATATGCGCGTTCAAAGTTATTAATCACAGTCCGGCACGTTTCCGGCGCAGCTAACTTCAAACGCTTATATCTCGCTTCTCATTAGAGCTATCAAAAAACTGTCAACTAACAAAATGTTCAGCTTGTAATTCTCCACATTTTACTAGTTGGCAACTTTCCTTTAGCTCTAATCGCAAGCGTGATGTAAGCGTTTAAAATTATTAGTTGTACCTAGGCACGTTCCCGGCACGACTATCTAACTTTGCCTGCTTATATCTCGCTTCCCGTAAACGCTATCAAAAAACTGTCAACTAACAAGTTGCTCAGCTTAGCATCCTCTACATTTCATTAGTTAACACTTTTTCTCTATCTCTAACCACAACCGAGATATGCGCGCTCTTATTAAGATTCACCTTCCGAATAACAAGAGCATCGGCATCCCGTGTCTCCCCAATCCATTGTCGATAAGTGGCCAAATACTGTGTTGCCGTGTTCAACGCATTCGTATTATACATCAAATGATCGATTTTCGCCTCGAGAATCTCTCGTCGATTCTTCTCCTCCTCCCTTATCATTATCATTTTCTCTTCCATGCTCTCGACTAAAATCACCAAGAGATGCCGATTCTTCAGAATTGATTGGGATTTTTTTGGTTTCGTTTTCGATTGGAATTTTTGTTGGGAATGGAGGAGCGGATATCGATTTTCGGAGGGGAAGAGGCGTGAAAAAAGGGGATTTTTTTGGGAAACGTGGATTTTCGAGAGGTTAAGGGATGCCACGGGGATTTTGTGAATTTGAAAATGGTTTGGTTAGCGTGAATAGCTTAGGTAGCCGTGCCGAACCATGCCAAGGGGTGCCAAAGTGTAACAAGCTATCAAAAAATGAAAAAAAAAAGAGAAAAAATCAGTCAAAGTTAATAAATCGTGCCGAAAACGTGCCAGGGGTAAACCTATCTAAAGGGACTATTTAAAGGGGGGACAAAAATGAAAAAGGGAAAATTAAAAAAACAAAAAAAAATCGAAACTTACACGAATTTCATATTATTCACCGAGCAAGAAGGCATCACATAAAATCAAAAATAGTCAATTTTAAGGGCATAAATATGACAAAATATCACATAGAATTAAGAAAAAATGAGAAAAATTATTAGTTTATAAATTAAATGGATTAAGAGTCGGTCGGTTACGATCCTTGTGAACTGTAGAAGTCGAGCAACTGAAAATGGTATTCTATTAGAATGGTTACTGTATTTAAGGGGCAACTCTATTAAAGGGAGCTACCGTAATCTGACATTCTTCCCCGGGGATTACTGTATTTAAGGGGGCTTACCTCTCGATTCATCATCACAAAAGCATTGCATTGCATCTGTTCCAATAAATCATAGACATTATTGATCCTCCAATTCTTCGGCGTCTTCACCTCCTCTATCAATATCTTATGAATCGTGTCCAACTGTTGATCTCTCGATGGAAACACATTCTTCGACAGTAATTTATTGACAATCACTTGAAGATCTTTCTTGAACATTGGCTTATTCAATTGGAGATCTGGGACTTCTTCTGCTCGAACTTTTTGGAATGGCTCACAGAATTTTTGGAGTTGAAGAATGAATTCTTCCAATGGAGCGCGTTTGATGAAGGTGAAGCAGTTCTGAAATGAAGGTTTTCTTGATCCGGCACGGTTTCGGCACGCTAGGATCCGACAATTTCGGCCATGCTCTTAAAATTGTCTTATTACCCTTCTTTAAAGTTAACCGCGTGGCCAAGCTTGTCGGATCCTCGGTCACCTTATTCAATCGCTAAAACTGCCATAACGTGCCGATAACGTGCCTATCTTTAACTTGTGACGTCTATGCGTCGGGATCTACGTGGCCGAAGTGCGCTGCAAATTAGGCCACGCCCATTTTTCTAGGCCAATGACTATGATTTCGCTAGTAAAAACCATTTTTAAAACACTTTTTGATAGAAAAACCCCGACAAGTGATAAAAATCCCATAAAATCCCAAAAAAATCACTTTTTGGTGGCCTAGAAAACCCAAAAAACATACCTCTTCCGTATTAAAAACCGTCTTCAACAACACCAAAAACTGATCCATCACCCTCTTCGCATTATTCTTATTCAATCGTTGAAACAGCTTCCATCCCAGAATCACCCGTTTCATCACATCCACAAAAACCATCGTCGTCGGAAAACAGAATCCTCCGTTCATAAATCTGACCGGCTGAAGTCGTCCGGGCCTTTTCAATGCATAAAAAACGATAAAAATCCCTTCCAGATAATTCGGCTCGTATCTTTCGAGAATTTCACCCAGATCAATTGACAAAGCGTAGTTTTCCGTCAGTCGACACCTCTCGTTTACCTCGAATTTTTGATTGATGACGGCGGTGAGATCAGTGGTGAGGACGATGCGACGGGTGTTGTACATGAAGACCCGGAGGGTTACTGGACTGCGGACTTCCTGCAGAAAAAGGAATTTTGAGAAAAGCGTGCCGAAAATGTGCCTGCTTAAATCTCACTTCCTGTTAGAGCTATCAGAAAGTGGTCAACTGGTAAAATGTGTAGAATTGTATGCTGAGCAATTTGTTGGTTGATAGTTTTTCGGTAGCTCTCACCACAAGCGAGATATAAACTTTCAAAGTTAGGTAGTTTTGCCGAAAACGTGCCGGGCTATAATTTTCTTCAAACTGGCAATTTCTGGATTATCAAAAAACGAGAATGATAGATCTCGATGAGTTCTACACGATGGACTAACTTTGTAATGATTTTGTTCAGTTTCAGTGGAGTTAGAGGGCTTAAAATGGCTCAGGATCTTGAAATCCTGCATTTTCATTATGAAATTCGAATTAAGCTCGCCGAGAGCTTCGGAATGAGTATAATCACGATGGGTCCCACCACGAAAACTACAGTAATCCAGATGGAATGCAGGTTTTCGTGGCGGGACCCAAAATGATCAAAACCTAGCCATGATTATACTCATTTGAAAGCTCTCGACAAGGAGAATTCGAATTTCATAGGGAAAATATGGGAATTTGAGATTCTGAGCTAGTTTAAGGGCTCTAACTCCGTTGAAACTCAGCCAAATCATTCCAAAGTTAGTCCATCGTGTAGAACTCATCGAGATCTATCATTTCCATTTTTTGATCGCCCAGAAATTTCCAGTTTAAAGGGAGTTATATCCCGGCACGTTTTCGGCACGACTAACTAACTTTGATTGCTCATATCTCTTGTGGTTAGAGATATCGAAAAACTAACAACTAAAAAATTGTTCAGCATACAATTCTGCATAGTTTACCAGCTAACCCGGCACTTTTGCGGCACGCTGAGACTACCGTAATCGCTTACCGATCCAGCGTAAGGCTTAAACATATGCGGGTAGTTCAATACAATCTCCTCAAAAAACTCCATCAAAATCTTGCACGTATAGAAAACATCAGCATAATTCCATGGTTGCTCATGTGGAGGATGCTCCTCAATAAATTGCCGAAGACATCGTTTCAACGCCGTATCATCCCATTCCTCCGGATAAAACTGCTTAAAACTCTCCAAAATCATCTCAAAATCCGTGTGATCATGTGGAAAGTAATACTCTCTGACTTGCTCCTCACGGAGTGCATCCCAATCTCGATACACTAATTCCACGTATTCCTCCATGATTTCGTAGACGTCGACGAGATTCTCCTCGTTATCCCGTTCCGGTATGTATTCGATCGTCTCGCCGACCATTTTTTCGATTTGTTTGAAGCAGATCACCGCGAATTGGCGGGGGAATTTTTTCTGGAAAAATAAAAAAAGTTTTTATTACAAGGGCAGGGGAGAAACTGACAATAGTTGGGAACATTATTAGCATATCCGATTGAAGTTTGACGAGATAATCGTGTTTCGACCAGAAAAAGTGACCGTCGTTGACCAGATATTTTCGGACGCCGTGCTGGAAAATGATAGTTTAGTGGCGGCACGATTTGGGCACGCTTTGAGATTTTTTTCGATTTTTTTTTGGAAAACCTCGAAAAAAGAGCACCTTTTCGGCACGATTACAGTGATTATGGTAGTCTTGTGGCCGAGGATCCGACAAGCTCTTCCACTCTTTTAAAACCGATTTTTAACATTTTTAGGGTCATTTCAGTCTGAAAATTAGCCGGTTTTCATTGTTTTTTGAGCTGTTTTGATGGTTTTTCATCGAAAAATTGATTTTCAAGCTATTTTTCGCATAAAACATCAATTTTTTCGGTCAAAAACCGGGAAAAAGCTCGAAAAACGATGAAAAACTGCATTTTTTATGGCAAAAATAGCTTAAAAATCAATTGTTCCTATTAAAAACTAAAAAAAATTCGAAAAAACAGCATTTTTAAGGAAAAAAATCTCAAAAAATGCTAAAAATCAATTTTTAAATAGTGGAAGAGCTTTTCGGATCCTCGGCCGCCACGAGAGTACCTTAATGATTACCATGCCGAAAGCGTGCCCACTCCGAGGCGTTTCTTGAAAAATTAGCTTTAAAACCCCTTTTTTTAAAAGAAAAATTTTGAAAAATAGGAAAAAATCGTGCCGAAACCGTGCCGCTCAGAAAAATCACCACTTACATTATAGGGATCCTCCTCCATCAACTCAAAATAAGTGTTCGCCGATGGAAATGCGCGGTACTTTCGGAGTACTGTAGATAGATGTTCCGCTGATCCGTACATCCCTAAATCATCATTTTTCATTGAATTTCCCATTAAAATCTCAATTTTCCCACTTAATTTCCGATCACTTCTGAGCAATTTGGTCAAAATCTCGATTCCCCCGTCGGTCATCACATCGTCCCCGTCGAAGCCAAGAGCGGACCAGTTGACGTCTTCGTAGCACTGAAAATAGTTAGAAATAGGCTGAAAATGGCTTAAAATCCCTGAAAAAGACTGAAAAATCCAACCTCTGGGAGCATAAATCGAAGAAGAATGTTTTTTAGTGATCTTGGAGTCAGAAAGTCCTCGGCACGTGCGTCCAGTGGCTCTTCCATTCTGACAGCTGAAAATCGATGAGAATTATGAAATTCTAGCTTTTTTAGACGGAAAAATGACGAAAAAAAAAATTAAAAACAATGAAAAACAAGGAAAACAGCCTGTTTTCCCGATTTTTCCCCTTAAAAAATAGAAAAAACCCTTAGAAAACATCAAAAATCGAGAAAATTCGATTATTTTCCCCGAAAAACATAAATTAATTGTTATTTTCTGTTGAAAAGGCTTCGCGCAAATCTTTTTATGCTATTCTCACCCCACTAATCCTGCTAAACCAATTCAAAACAACTTGAGGCGAAAAACGAGATTTTTGGAGAAAAAAAGAAGAAAATACATAATTTAAGGGTTTAAAATGTTGAATTATCATGAGAAATTCGAAAATTTATCGAAAAAACATTGAAAAAAAACATTCATTGGCCTGAAATTCGTCATTTTTATTGCGAAATAATCGGAATTTGAAGGTTTTTATTGAAAAATTCGTTAAAAATACTTTTTATCGAAGAAAAAAAATGAAAAACACAAAAAAAAAGAAAATTGTTTAAAAAAAACAATTTGTTTTTCCCGAATTTTTTTAAAATGTGTATTTTCGCGCCGCCGTGTTTGCGGTCAATGTGCTTTTTTTGGACTGATTACAGTAGTTTTGAATAATTTTTAAAGCAGTTTTTGAGCATTTTTCCAGTTATTTTTGAGATGAAAAATTATTTTCAGGCTGAAAAAAGACAAACATAATTTTTTCAGAATAAAATTTAAATTTTTTGTCTGAAAATACGGAAAAAGAAGAGAAAATACAAGAAATTCTGCAATTTCTCGTAACAGTGTTTGCATACCGTAATTCCTGAAAACTTTAAAAAATATTTTTTTTTCAAAAAAAAACAATTTTCCAAGCAAAAAACCATTTATTAAAGAACAAAATTCAATAATTAAACAAAAATTAATATTCTCTCCATTGAATAACGTCAAAAATCTCATAAAAAAGCTGTGGGAATCGAAACAATTTGCTGTGTTCTTGGTACAATTTCATTAGTTCCGGGACCAGTTTATCTGCAATTTTCGAATATTTTTTTTTGAAATTAAAAAAAAAAACAAAAAAACTCACTAATCGCATTCAATTTCAAAATCAATTTTTCCTCTAACTCCTCGTAATCCTTCAACCCATTTTCTCTCTTCAAAATCTCCGATTTAAGCATTATACAGTAATCCTTCTCATTTTTTTCTAATTCCTCATTATATTCTTCTACTAAATCACTTTGCAAGAGAATTCTTGGAATGAGCAATGATAACTCCACGGAGCTAAGCCCTAATCCTTGAATTTCTTCGGCCACTTCCAATATTCCAAGAGCAATTTCAGTATCAAAAATTACTTCCAAATCCGGTAAAAAAAGATATTTTCCATTAGGAAACAGTAATCCTTTTTCATCAATTCCATCTAAAATCCATAGAATATACAATGAAATAATATTCTTTTTTAGGAGAATTCTCTTAAATTGATCGGATAGGCTTATTGGAATTTTCTGAAGAAAGTTCTCGATTTTAAGGATATCTTTAAGGAATCTGGTGAAGAATCGTTCAGCTAGATGGACACTGGAAGCCAATTCATCTCCTCTGAATATCTGGAAAAGTTTTTTTTGTTTTTGTTTTTTGGTACCTTACTTTAAACGGGGAATATCTCGCTTCTGGTTAGAGCTATCAAAAAGTGGTCAATGAGTAAAATGTGGAGAATTGTATGCTGAGTAATTTGTCAGTTGAAAGTTTTTCGATAGCTCTAACAGGAAACGAGATATAAGCGTTTAAAGTTAGATAGCCGTGCCGAAAAGGTGCCGGACTCTAATTCGTCTTGTCTGAATACAACTCCTAAGTTTGAGGGCTTATATCTCGCTTCCCGTTACAGCTATCAAAAAGGCGTTAACTAACAAATTATTCAGCTTAAAATTCTACACATTTTACTAGTTGACGACTTTTTGATAGCTCTAACGGGAACGGAGTTATAAACAATTAAAGCTAAACTGGGTGCTGGATCAACTTCAAAATGATTTACGGCACGCTTCCGGCACATTTTCGGCACAAAAAATATTCAATAGACTCACATAAGTAAAATGTCTCAATTTCATTGAATCCTTTCGGTCCTTAATTCCATAAAACCGACAATTCTCCTTGTAAGCCTCATGGATATCACTTATTTCCTTGGGGATGATCACGGGTGCCACCATATTTTTTTGATGGTCGGGGAGGGGAGTTTCTAATAGAAGGGCACTTGGAAGGGGGTTGTTAGCCAGCACAGGTTGGCCACTAGTCCATGGCGCTAGGTTTTCGTCTTGTTCGGGGATAGCTTCTGGATTAAGAGTATGTGTAAACTGACAAGGTCCCCAACCCATGGGACCATCATAGTTCCCCTCCGGGACCATTGCTAAAGATACTGTAGGATCCTCCAAATCCATTCCACGACTCCTAGATGAATCGATGACGTCATTAACTATCACTTCAAGATTAGTCTCCTTCTTCGTTGCCAGGGGACTAGCTTCAAAAAAGTACATTGTCCGAGAGAACTACAAAACAAGGACTCACATGGTTTCTTCATCCCTAATTTCAAACATTTTTGAATCCTACAGTAACGACAAGAGCCTCGACCAGTGAACTCGCAATTTTCATTTCCTGATTTGCAGACGAGATGGGGGAGTTGGTCGATGGAATTTTTGAAGTAGTTCTGGAAGAAAAGCGTGCCGAAAGTGTGCTAAATTCAGCTCATCGGGAGCTTTAAAATTAATATAATCTAGCCTAAATTTATTTTGGGTGTCGCCGCGAAAACCTCATTTTGGATTACTGTAGTTGTAAAGTGTTCTAATTAGATTGAACCTGACCCAATCAAATTGAAAGTTAGATCATCGTGTAGATCTCGTTGAGATCTATCATTTTCATTTTTTATCGTCTTAAAAATCTCCAATTTAAAGGAAGTTATACCCCGGCGATGTTTCGGCACAACTACCTAACTTCAAACGCCTATAACTCGCTTGTCGTTAACGCTATCAAAAAATGGTCAACTAACAAATTGTTCAGCATACGATTCTGCATTTTTCGTTAGTTGACAACTTTTTGATAGCTCTAACGGGAAGCGAGTTATGCCCCGATTAAAAGGCTTACCTTGCACATCCCACAAATCTTCCCATCAAAACACTTTGACTTGACTCGATTGCTATTACAAACTTCACAAAGACTCAAATTTGTTGAGAATTCTAAAAAATTGTTTATTAAAGTAGTCTGAGACTTACAGTAACCTTTCTTAGCCATTCCAAGATCTAGACACTTCTTCAATCGACAATACACACAGTTAGCACGATTAGCTACAGTAATCTCACACCTCTTTTCCATAAAACATTGATAATCAGTGATTTTGCTAGCTTTGCTTTTAAAAAAATCGGAGCAGGGTTTGCAGGTGACTGATCCATAGTAATTACCCACAATTTCATCGTCACCGCATACCAAGCAAAGTCGGCGGACAACTGGTTTGAAGAGGTCGACTGGAAATTAAGGACCATAACTCAGTTACTATTAAAGCTATCAAAAAATTGTCAAGTAATGAAATATTGGTCTTGCTATGGGCTACATTTTGTTAGTTGACAGTTTTTTGATAACTTTAACCGCAAGCGACTTATAGGTGTTTGAAGTTGCGCATCCATATGGGAAGAGCGCATTTGGCGCACAACTTCAATATCTCAGTTTCCATAAAAGCTATCAAAAAGTTGTCAACTAATGAAATGTAGCCCTTATTACAAGCTTTATTTAGTTAATTGACTCTTTTTTGATATCTCTAACCGCCAGCGATATATAAGCGTTAGAAGTTGCGCACTCCTGGAAAAGAGGATGATTTGGCGCGCAACTTCAAACGCTCATAACTCAGTTCCCATGAGAGGAATCGAAAAGTTGTCAACAAACAAAATGTAGCCCTTATTATGATCTTTATTTCATTAGTTGACCATTTTTTGATATCTTCACAAGGAAATGAGTTATGACTCTTGGAATTTTGTTTCCATAGTTTTGAAGCCTTCAAAGACATTTTCGTGGAAAACTTTCAACTGAATAATTGCTCAGAATCAAAAACTGCATAATAAAAACTAAAAAAAAAACTTTTTTTAAACTCACAAGTCAATCCCCTCTCGAAAAATTTCTTGAGTCGGCACGCTGCGCAATTCGTGCGGGTCTCCACATTAACTTCACACTTTCCTTCTAATTTACATTCCGGTGGTTTATAGGAGGTGTGAACGCTTTTTATGTGTAATTTATGAACAAATGTCCAGCACGGAGCACATACAGTATGCGCGTTAAGTCTGGAGCCTTCTCCACATACTTTGCATTGGATGATGTTCTCAGACATGATAGAATAGAAGTAACAGTAAGTTAGATGTGATGATGAATGACTGGCACACGACACAGCTAACGAGATAGTGTGTAGATTAAGGAGGTAGTAGAGAAAGAGATCTCGGGACCATCTGTTGCAACAAATTGAGCTAATGGCTATGGATCGATCTACTAGATAAGACTCTTTCCGGTGTAAGTTCAAAGGCGCAGATGGTAGCGCTATCTATGACCATCGCGCTAATCGCTCTTGGGACAGGTGACGGTAATTAGAAGGGAGAATAGAAGGCCAACCGAAAAAGCATGAAATCATTTATATTTTGTTAGTTGATAGTTTTTTGGTAGCTCTTACGGTAGTCGAGTTATGAGCGATTGAAGCGGCGCAGCGCCCAAGAAAGAGACGCTGACATCCCTAGAGCGTCTGACTGTCTGTGTCTCTTTCCACGTTTAGCTAGCTTATCATTATTAGGATTTCCAGAATACCCTTTCACATGT
The DNA here is from genome assembly GCA_963932035.1 of Caenorhabditis wallacei. NCBI lineage: Eukaryota > Metazoa > Nematoda > Chromadorea > Rhabditida > Rhabditidae > Caenorhabditis > Caenorhabditis wallacei. The sequence continues at coordinate 2,542,055 of OZ009934.1, forward strand.
TCTACTTTCAAATTTATCCTTGGTTTCAGGGCGTTGATGGATTGCATCAAGTCGCGGAAGTTTTTGTATTTTCTGGAACAAATGTGAATATCTCGGTTCATAGAGGAGCTAGAGAAAAGTAGTTAATTGATGAAATATAGCCCTAATTATGAGCAACATTTCATTAGTTGAAAGTTTTTTGGTAGCTCTAACTGGAACTGAGTTATAGGCGCGGCGCCTTGCGCTAATGTTCAAACGCTTGTATCTCGCTAACCATTAGAGCTACAAAAAAGTGTTAACTAATAAAATGTAGCCCTTATTTTGAGCAATATTTCATTAGTTGACACTTTTTTGATAACGCTAACCCCACGCGAGATATAAGCGTTTCGTTGCGCACCTCTGGAAAGGGCGTGAGGGAGGGCATGGTTGCGCGCCCCTTCCAACGCTCATAACTCAGTTCCCATAAGAGCTATCAAAAAAGTGCTAACTAATAAAATGTAGCCCTTATTAAGGGCAATATTTCATTAGTTGACAACTTTTTGATATCTTTTACTCTACCAAAGTCATAACAATTCTAGAAACAAAACTCACGTTTTCTGAAAATCCTCCGAATTTCTGACTGCGTAACCGACGAAAAGCGAGTCGGCGAATAGGGTGAGATCGGTTTCCTTGTTTTTAATAGCCTAAAAAATATTTGTTCATTTAATCTACAATAATTCATACCATTTTAATAGCTTCCATGGCCGCAAATAGTTCGGCACGCTGACAGTTTAATTTGATCTACCTCTAAAACGCTGAAAAACGATACGAGAGAGTATGCAATACTAGAAGACGCAGACAGTTTCAAGTTCAGAATTTTTTGTTTGATACCGTAATCCTAGACACTCAAATCATATATAATCCTTGTACCCTTCATAGTTTTGTATCATTTTTTCCAATTTTCGATTTTATATATTTTTTGTTTTTTATAGATTTCCCAGACCTACCCAATTTGAATTTGGCGGGTTCTTCTGTTAGACAATAGACCTCTTTGTCTTGAGGGTTGTTTAGAAACAATGGGCACGAGAGAGTACACAATTGAAAGAGACGCAGACACTTTCTTCCAGACATTTACAGTCTCACTTGTTAATCCACCTTTGACCTCTTTTCCCGCCAAAATAGCACTTGCAGAACGAGAGAGAGTAGGGAATGGAGAGACGATGAGAGGTCTTCCAATAAATGAATCGCAGGTGCAGTGAGACTCATTCTTCTCTCTTGGTCTTCATTGTCTTCATTACCTCTTAATCCCAACTATTTATTCTTCATTACCTTAACCAATATTCTCTTGCAGATTATCCAAAATGATGTCAGCAACCCGACCACACCGAAAAATCAATAGACCCGATCGATTCAATGATCAAAATGAGGCGCCGAAGTCAGAAGAACGTGGTCAGAAGCGTCGGATGACACCGGAGGTATCAGAGGTTTCGGCAAAGAGAAGACGACCGCTTCGGGAGATTAATCAGAAGGTATGGGGGTTGAAAGTAGCTTGGGGGAAACTACAGTACCTCATGGGACTTTGAAGTAGCTTGTGGTACTTCATCTTAGCTTTGGAACCTTTATAGTACCTTGCAATCTTAATTAATAACTTATAGGGTATGGTATCAGCTTTTGGACCCCTTTAGTAGCTTAGAAGTGGCTTATACACCCTCATGGATCCTTAAAGTACCTCATTTACCTTCAAAGTACTCTTTGCGCTCTTATTATAGTTTTAGAATCTTTAAAGTAGCTTGTGATCTTTTATATTGATTTTGGAACTTTCAAAGCAGCTTTAGGACAATTAGAGCGCCTCGTGACCATCTAGAACATTTTTGGGAGCTTGATAGAGGTAATAATCAATTACAGTAGCCGTTATAGTAGCTTTAGGAACTTCGTACTATCTGTGCGACCTTTATTGTCACCTGCGAAGTAGCTTAGTCGTAGATTATGAACCTCCCAAATACCTAACCAATTTTCCAGATCGAGAAACAAGAGCACGTCGACTCCCTGGTCTTCGGCCTTCTTCTGAATGCTCGAAAGGAAATGAGCGACTCATTTGCTCAAGAATGCCCATCTTCGGATTCCCAGAAGCTCGATGACAACAACAATTTGAAGATTATCATCCCAAAAGTTGTCAAGGAAGAAGTCCAGGAGTCATCGATCTCTCCCGATAAAACGGTAAGTTCTTGGCTTAAAATAAATCAAACTATAAGTAATTTCAGATCGAGGACGACCATGACTACTGTACTAAGTCCCGTCATTCAAACACAATTGATGTTAAGCTGTTCGAGGAAAAAGTCGAGGTGACATCGGAAGGATATCCATATGCGACAGTTCGTCAGGAATATGTGTATGACTTGTTGAAGAAGGACGTGATTTTGGATCTTCTTCAGAATTCAAAGATGCATGAGAAGATGTAAGTTGCAGCGAGACGCTAAGATCGATGACTGCCTGCGCTCTCCCTGTCTCTCCGCTGCTTTTCAAGGAGTGTCTAACTTTAAGCGCTCATAACTCGCTTCCTGTTGGTCCAATCAAAAAGTTGTCAATTAAAAAAATGTTCAGCTAGTCAAGATCTATATGTTATTAATTGACAACGTTTAGATAGCTCTCATAGTTCTCGAGATATGAGAGTTTAAAGTTGGATAACAAAAATAGAACTGGCTTCAAAAGCTTATATCTCGGTTCCCGTAAGAGTTATCAAAAAACTTTTAACTAACAAAATGTTCAGCTTATTAAGATCTACATTTCTTTAGTTGGCAGGTTTTCAATATCTCTAACATGAACCAAGATACACGCGCCTAAACCGTGCCCTCTCGTTTCGGGATGTAGCCTCCAAAAATAACGGGAAAATTTCTCTTTTCCATTATTTTTTGGTCTCTCAAAATGCTACCAAGCTTCAAAAATGTCCAAATTTCAGCCAACACCTCTTCATCCCACGCCCACCATTCGCCCCACCACTCACAGAATCCAAGGCCGCCTTCGCCTTCTTCATCGACGGTAGAACTTGCCTTAATATCAAGGAGCTCTCTCGTGACGGTCTATCGCCGTGGCATAGTCCCGTGGAGAGACCGAAATCGAAACGGTGGAGGATTTGTAACACGAACGGAAACTTGGTTTTGCAATCGGCGCTGAAGAAGGATAGTAGTGATTGTTGTCTGGTGGAGTATAGTGCAAGGTTGCCGAGGGAGCTTAGGTTGAGGAAAAAGGTAAGATTAAGATTAGTCTGCAATTCAAGCTATGAATTTTTAGCTCTATTACATTGTCAAGAACAATGAGATCCAGGGAAATTGTATTATCATTTACAACTATGAATCACCTGGGAAGATTCCAACGATCAACACGGACTGCCCATCTGACTCAACTCTTAGCTCATCGGCTAACACGTCTAGTGGAAGCTCTCCAATCTATGAGCAGGAGGAGGAGTCAGTGATTCAACAGGATGTGGCTACAGTGAAGCACGTAGAAAAGGAGGTCACCACCATCCAACCCACAGTACCCCGCCGAAAACTAACCGATATCGAGCTCCTCGACTTGGCCTACGCTCCAACCTATCACAATGAGCACTACGAGAGAATGAACATACCGGAGCACTTGGATCATCCGGGGCTTTATATGAACGTGAAAGTCTATGGAGGGATTGAGCTCCCGATTTATTTTTAATGATTTGATAATTTTTTTTAAAAATGATGATTGTCTTAATTGAAAGAGGAATTGACTGTAAAATGAGTCTTTAATAAATGTGATATTTATTTTCTTATTTTCTTGTGGGGAAATTTATTTTGTTTAGCAGCTAATAGTTTCGATTTGAAATTCTTTTTGCAAAAAACTGAATGACACTAATTGTCATACATAACTGTTTGAAAAATGGTGTAGCCTGCACATCTAACCCGCCTCCTGTATCGGGTACATCCGTTTTGAATGCTCATAACTTTGTTGGTAGAAAAGATATCAAAAAAGTGTCAACTAACAAAATATTGTTCAAAATAAGCTAAATATTTTGTTAGTTGACACTTTTTTGATAGCTCTAATGGGAATAGAGTTATGAGCGTTTTAAGTGAAGCAAGGTTGTCTGCACCCTTTGCACAACTTTCAAACGCTTATAACTCTGTTCAGGTTAGAGATATCGAAAAGTTGTCAACTAATAAAATATAGCCCTTGTTATACTCTACATTTCATCAGTTGACAGCTTTTCAATAACTCTAACCGCAAGCGAGATATAGGCGTTTGAAGTTGCGCACTCCTAGGAGAGAGCGCAGTTGTTTTCTTTTTGGCGCAACTTCAAACGCTATTGATCGGTTTTCAATTGTGTATATTATACACTGTATAACTAATACAGTAATAACAAAAAATAAAAATTTCAGATTTATTCAAAACAAACAAAACAAAAAAATTAAAGAAAAAAGTACACCGAACCAGCTGCACCAACCCCTGCTGAGCTTAGCTTCCCTCTAGTTATCGACAATTCCTTAACCATTTCCTCTTTCTTTCTTTTCAAATCCATAACTTGATAATAATTCTTATTGATATCAATTGACTTTATCTGAACATCCATTGCCACAAGCTCATCTTTCAAGTAGTTTTCATGGTTTTTGATTTGAAGAATTTCAAATTCCCTCGGGAATTTTTCAGCCGCAAATGTCATCATCTTCAGATCATTCTCAGTAAACTTGACCTCAGCGATTTGAAATTTTCGTTCTTTAGATGGATCAGTGATTCTGGAATTCAGATAACTTATAGTTTTTTCATAATTTCATATAAAACTTACATAAAAAGTCTTCTCGGTCCACACCCATTCTTTCTTCCCAACACCGAAATCCCATCGAACAACTTCCGATAATCAAAATGGATATAACGCCCGGTAGCCAGGTAAAGTGTCCGGAACATTTCATGACTTGAATTGATCCATTGTTTTAAAATCGCGTTGAAATCATGAATTTGAAATATTACTCCAATTAACACAACTTTTTGGCTGTTACGGAGGTTTAAGAGGTCTTCGATGCGGACCCAACCGCAATAGTGATAATAAATGTTGCGGAATATGAAGGCCTGGAGGAAAATGGTTAGTTTTAAATTAAATTTTTTTAAAGGCTAGGCACTAAGCTACCAATTAACTCACATTTTTATGACTATAAACCTCCGGCATAAAAGATGGAACTGCAATTGACTTTTCCTCGCCCGCCTGATCCATCACAGCATCCAATAGCTCCCCTGAAAGCTGTCCACCATAAATCTTGATGCCGGACCAATTCCGAAACGCTGGATGATTAATAATCCAGAAAAAGTCGTAAGATTTCAGCTTAAACAAATTGAAATACAATTTCATTTGTCGACCTGGAGCGATTTCATACAACTGCTCGAATCGTTTAAGCACGTACTTGAAATTCTCGGTTTCCTTGTTTTCCCTGAAACAATCTTTTTAGGGGCACGGATCCGGCACGTTACCATTTCTTGACAATATGATAAAGATTCTTTTCTTCTCTTGTCATGGTGCCAACGGAGTGTGTGGGATTGCCATCCTTGATTTCCATTGTCGGGTTGTCTTGGACGTGGAAGATGTACACGTCGGTTTGGATTTTTGCGCATTTGACGATTTCTTTCATTCTTTTAGATGTGACGGCTAGGGATATTCTGGAATAAGAGAGGGGGTTAGGGTTACTGTAGGCAAGGATCTTATGCACAGTTTAGGACCAGATTTAGCGTGCAACATAGAATAGGGCGCTCAGAATAGCTTCAGGGACCACTTGGACTCCATGAGCGCCCTGTAAGCTAAGAAAAATCCATGAAAAGCACTCACCTCTCTCTATTGGCCATATTCCTGATCACCTCATTCCTAGCTAGAATTGGAAGCTGAGCAAGTCGGAACGGTTTACGCCGACTCAATTTATTCTTCAGAAAATCGAAGCAAGACAACATTTTTTGTGGGTAGTGTCTAAGACAGGTAAGGGGGTAGACTGGTTTCTTCTCGATTCACTTAGATAGCAATTAGATAGTGTGTGCATCGAGAAGAGGGTAGAGAATCAGAGAGCTCTGTGACGTGTTAATCGGCTGGAGATGGTGAGAATGGATGAATGGGTGAAAAAGGTATTAGAGGGATTTAGAAGGATACAGAGAGGATACAGTGACAGCTAATTATGACAGCGATTTTCTAGGGGTCATAACTCAGTTCTAGTTAGAGCTATGAAAAAAGTGTCAACTAACAAAATGTAGTTCTTATAATAAGCAATATTTCATTAGTTGACAATTTTCTAATAGCTCTACTGGGAGCCGAGATATAAGCGTTTGAAACTGCGCGCCGAAAAGAGAAGGCGACTGTCTGCGCTCTCTCACTCTCCTTCTCGGGGGTGTGTGCAACTTCAAACGCCTTTATCTCGCTTGCGATTAGAGCTATCAAAAAATTGTCAACTATTGAAATTTTGCTCTTAATAAGGGCTATATTTCATTAGTTGACACTTTTTTGATTGCTCCAATGGGAGCCGAGATATAAGCGTTTGAAACTGCGCGCCGAAAAGAGAAGGCGACTGTCTGCGCTGTCGCCCCTTCTCAGGGGTGTGTAACTTCAAACGCCTATATCTTGCTTGGAGTTAGAGCTATCAAAAAGGTGTCAACTAATGAAATGTAGCCCTTATTAAGAGCTACATTTCATTATTTGACACTTTTTCAATAGCTCCAATGGGAACTGAGTTATAGACCCTGGAAGTTAGTTCGCGGTAATTCCCATGATTGCGATTAGAGCGCATAGAAGCTTCAACTACTACACAAAAACTTTATTCACTTCATTTTACAAAAAAATCAATACAATAATCATAAATTCACTTCTTTTTCTTCTTATTCTTCTTCTCCTCCTCAGCTGGCGCCTCACTCTTCTCTGGAGGGAGCGATTGGACGTTGGCGAGGGTATCCTCCTCAATTGTGCCACTTCTCTCAACTGGAGTGTAAGTGGGTGGTTGTCTGAAAATGATTATTAGTGTCCATTACCGCAAAAAAAACTTACTGAGCAGTCGGCGGAGTGCGTTTGCTATTGATACGGCTTCTGGGAGTACCAGTGTTCCTCTTAATGAGCTCAGCGCGGCCATCAGAAACGAACTTCTTTTTCGAAGCACATACGATTAAAGTCATTATCAGCGGCACGGATATAAACACTGCCTGGCACTGAAAATTCAAAAATTCTGAAAAATTAGCTGAAAAATTGACTTACAAATATTGAAATAATCATTATAACTTCAATAGAAAGGTTCGATTTTACTTTGTACGGTCGTCAATTTGATTATTGATTTTTTCCGAGGAAAATTTTCCAAGGGAAAGTAGAGTAGTTCAAAGAAAAGGGGGCGAGGTCACGGAATCGATATTAAGGCTCCGCCCACTTCACTAACTTTCCAATTATTAAGAAAAAGTAACGTGAAAGTGGGCGGAGTCTATTATTTTTGATAATTTGTGAAACTAGGAGTTTGGGAAGCTTGACATAGAAACTTAAAAAAAAAGAGAGAGAGCGCAGACAGTTAGACACTCTGACCTTCTCTGCGTTTCTGCTTGTATACACAACTTAACGGTATCATTTTTCAAACTGGTTTATCTCGGTTCACAGGAAAGATAGAGGAAAATTGTCAACTAATGAAATGTTAAACTTATCAAGAGCTTCATTTCATTAGTTGACAACTTTTTGATAGCTCTGATGGGAACCGAGATATAAGCGTTCAAAGTTGCGCGGAAAGTGCAGAGAGTCCTGTCGGTCTCTTTTTTCGGAGGTTTATATCTCGGTTCCCGTTATAGATACAAAAAAGTTGTCAACTAACAAAATGTAGCCCTTATAAAGAGCAATATTTCATTAGTTGACACTTTTTTGATAGATCTAACCAGAGACGAGATATAAGCGCTTGAAGTTGCGCAAAGAGGAAAGTCTGGTCTCTTTTTTCGGAGGTTTATTTCTCGGTTCCCGTTATAGATACAAAAAAGTTGTGAACTAATAAAATATTCAACTTATCAAGTGCTATATTTTATTAGTTGACAACTTTTTGATAGCTTCAACGAGAGCCGAGATATGAGCGTTAGAAGTGGTGCGTTTCTTGGGAGGAGCAGACAGTTATATGCAGGAGCCTTTTTTTTTTCAAATTTTATAAAAACTTTATTTCAAAAATTATAAAATTTGTACTCAATAATAATTATGATTCAAAAAAAAAAGAAATTGATTAATTAATGTGAATTTCCTTCAAAGTATACAATCCATTGATCTCTTCAACTCCTAACTCCTCCAATTCCGCTTCCAACACCTCGATCTCCTCTTCATTCTCCTCATCATCCAACAACTTTTCCAATTCTTCAATTCTATCCATAATTCTCAAAATCTTCACTTCTTTCACAATATCAAGTTCGAAAATTACAAATAATTCAATCGTTCCGTCAAGTTTCCATGTCGACAGAATCATTCCGCCCACACAAATAGAAATACATAATAATTCTTGAGTCTTTTTCGTTTTTGATAATCTGAAATTTTGAAATAATTAGTTTTCTTCAAAGAAAAAAAAACTTACAAAGTATAGAAAATGAGATTCTGTCTTATACTTCTTAGCACAATCAAATCCTTGAACAACACTTTCTTATCAACTTCCATTGCGAGTCTGATATTGAGTTGGTTGAACATGTCATCACTCGTTGTCCAGTATTTCAAGAGACAATTTATATCATTGTTATCAAAGTTGGTCTTTTCTAAATTTATTCTCGGAAGATTTCTGATTGCTAGGAGATCTTCGATTTTGATCCAGCGAGCGTCGTCGTATTTCACCACGGGGAATTTGAAGGGCTGAAAAAGGATATATCTCGGTTCAGGTGAGAGATAGAGAGAAGTCGTCAATTAGTGAAATGTTAAACTGGTTATGGGGATTATTTTGTTAATTAAAAGTTTTTTGATAGCTCTTACGGTAGCCGAGTTATAATCCTTTGAAGTTGGTGGAGAGAGCGCAGACTGTGTAGCTTGTACCTTTATTTTTCAAAGGCTTGTAACGCTGCTTTTAGTAGAGATAGAGAAAAACTGTCAACTAATAAAATATTAAGCGCATTAAGCTCTAAATTTCATTAGTTGACACCTTGTTGATAGCTCTAACCAGAAGCGAGTTATGAGCGTTAGTAGTTTTGATAGTTCGCAGACATTTAGACACACTAGCTTTCTCGGCGTCTCTCTATTTCTCTTATACCTCGGTTCCCGTTATAGATACAAAAAAGTGGTCAACTAATGAAATACTCAGCTTATCAAGCTCTATATTTCATCAGTTGACACTTTTTTGCTATCTCTACTACAAACCGACTTACACTCAACCAAAAAAAACTCACATTATCAATCTTAAAATCGCTTGGAATATCCAATTCTCTAACTTCAAAAGATATTTTAGAGTCTACAGTATTCATCAAAAATTCCAAAACTTCCGACGGAACTTCGTACACTTCAGTAGTCCCGCCCTCTTTGAACAACGATAGACTGGTACATGTCTCCAGAAGAAACACCATACTCGGATTTTTGACATCCTCTAATGTCTTAATGCACGGCCAATATAATCCGACGAATCGGGTTTTAGCGGGATACAAATTCAAGAATCGTTTCTCGAGAGCCGCGAGATCATCCACCCCGTTTTCGCCTTTAATCCAGTTACCAAGACTGTTCTTGAGGAGTCTTGGTTTAGTGGGAAAGGAAGTGTTGCCGCAGAAAAATGTGGTGAGGTTTGGTAATAGTTCAATGTTTGGGGCGAACTTCCGAATATGAATTCTGTGATGAGTCACTTTGATTTTGGAGATTTTCACGAGTTTTTCCATTTTTGAAGAGATTGTGGCCAGTTTGATTCTGAATTCTATGTATTTTTGTATGTGGTTTTTAAAAGGGGCATAGCTCGGCTCATTTTAGAGCTATCAAAAAGCTGTCAACTAGTGAAATATTTAACTTGTTAAGGTCTATATTTTGTTAGTTGACAACTTTTTGATAGCTCTAACAGGGGCCGAGTTATGAGCGTTTGAAGTTAGCGGACAGAACGCCAACATCTGGCCTTCTTTGCCTCTTCGCTAAAGAGTTTATATCTCAGCTGCCAGCAAAGCTATCAAAAAGTTGTCAACTAACAAAATATTTAGTTTAAAAATATCAATATTTCATTAGATAACTGCTTTTTGTCATCTCTAACGAGAAGCGAGTTATAAGCGCTTGAATATCTGCGTCACCGAGAGGAGAGAGCGCAGACGGTTAGAGTTTGCAACTTTGAACGCTTCTATCTCGCTTCTCGGGAAAGATACCAAAAAGTTGTCAATTAACAAAATATTCAGTTTGAAAAGACCTATATTTCATTAGTCAAACACTTTTCATCATCTCTAACGAGAAGCGAGTTATACTCATTTCAAACTTACTGATCCACATAGCTCATCGATCGAATAATTTCAATCAACGGCAGGTATGGTAGTCGGCAAAGAGGGAGTTTTTTCTGAGTTCTGGAATATTTTTATTTGATTGAATATATTTTTTTAAAAAGAACTTACTGAATCTGATACAATCTCCAAGCTTCAACAGAAATCCAATATGTATGATGGAGAAGAGAAATCATTTTTAGGTCCTAGGTCAGGAATAAGAATGTCTAAATATAAGACTATGAATGAATGATCGGTGTCTGCAACATCTGTCATGTCAAGTGCTAATGCGATAACAATCTAGAGAGCACTTACAGTAATCTAAGATTGACAAGATAGTAATTAGTACAGTAATCAAAAGAATTTTATTTAGCAAAAAAATTAATTACTATATCTCATTTTAAGGTATCTTCCATAAACTAAATCAATTCCTTTATGCTTCAAAATCGCTTCCAATTCTTCAATTTCGTCACGATCCTCAGCTCTCCGATGTTTTTCCAATTCCACTTTCTTATTAATCATTTTCATTATTTTGTAATCTTCTTCATAGTTCTCGGATCCCTCTTCCCCTTTCAGCTCTTCAATTGCGTATGCCTCGATTAAAAGTCCATCGCTTTCGAAGAAAATAGATCCGATTACGTATTTTCGATTGGGGTTTTGGGTTATGCTGAAAATTGGAGGGTATCTTGGTTTGGAGAAGAGATAGAGGGAAGTTGTCAATTAGTGAAATGTTAAACTTGTTATGAAGATTATTTTGTTAGTTGGAAGTTTTTTGATATCTATAACAGGAGCTGAGATATGAGCGGTTGAAGTTGCGGGCTCTGAGAGTCGGCGTCTCTCTACTACAAAAGCTTATAACTCAGTTCCCAATAGAGTTGTCAAAATATGGTCAACTAACAAAATATTTAGTTTGTTATGGTCTATATTTCATTAGTTAACACTTTTTTGATATCTTTAACAGAAGCTGAGATATAAGCGTTTGAAGTTGCGCGCCGTCCGAGAGCGTCCAGCACCTGCGTTTCTCCTAACTTTTTAATCGCTTATAACTCAGCGCAGAGAAAAGATACAAAAAAGTTGTCAACTAACAAAATGTTCAGCTTTTTATGGTCTATATTTCACTAGTTGACACTTTTTCGATATCTCTAACAAGAACCGAGATACCAAGATTAAACTAAAACTCACAAACTAAAACACCTCGCTCGTTTAAATAGCCTCTCCAAATAAACAACGCCTCGCATCACTGTATCTGAGTTCCATTTCATTGTCGACTTAATTGTCAACGAAGAAATCATATCATAATCACATTGGATCCAATATTTTAGAAATGAATTCATATCATTGTTATCTATTGATGGCTGATTAAATTTGACTTTGACACTGTCCCTCAATTGAAATAGATGTTCTTTTCTAATCCAGGGAGCCGGATCATAATCAATCGCTTTGAAGACGCAAGCCTGAAATTGTTTTTTGAAGTTACCGTATACTGTTTTCTAAGCTACCGTAACCCACTTTTTCATGATCAAAATCAATCGGAATTGTTGCATTTTCGTATAAAAACTAGCCCGGTCGCCAGAACTCGCTACGCTCGTTCGGGCGCCCAGGCTAGACGTGGCTGCGCCACGTGTTGATTTTTGTAATTTTCCACAGAAAATGAAATCTAACTACAACAAAATTATTTCACATCCTCCTCCATAGTTGACCACGCAACAAAACGTGTAATTATTCCTCGATTTTTAGGAATAGAAAGTACTGAAATAGGTCTTTTTCCTGGAAAACAGGTCTTCAAAATTTGAATTTTGGGAATCTTAAAAGTCGCGCGTCATGCGGCCAACTTTTCTGATCTTCCAGTCCAAGAACGAACTAAATCGGTTCAGTAGGAAGCTCGGAAAGTTGCGCGACAGACGTACACACACACACACACACAAAAAATGTATACCCCCATACTTTCGTGATTTAATAAAGAAGGTAGATCCTTTCGATGAATTCGCATTATCCATTATAATATTAAAATCTTCTTTCCTTATTTCCCCATTTTCAATTAAACATTTGTCCCAGTCACTTAATTCAGTAGTTGTTAATAATGATTCGATGGTGAAATCTTTGAGTTCTGATTGATTAATTGAAATCGAGAGGATTTCACGGGGGAAGATTTTTTGGATTCTTCTGTAGACATTCATACATGTTGCTAAGCGGTTAGTTGATTCTGAAGAGTTGATCCTGGAATAAATAGATTGTGAAAATAAAGAGACGCAGAGAAAGCGGAAGGCTGTCTATCTGCGCTCTCTTCAAACGCTCATATTTCAGCTCCCGTTATAGCTATCAAAAAGTTGTTAACTAATAAAATATAGCTTATTTCAAGCTGAATATTTCATTAGTTAACAATTTTTCTGTATCTGTAACAGTAACTGAGTTATAAGCTTTTGAAATGAAAGGTGGGACGCAGAGAAAAAAGCAGGATAGCCCGGCTGCGCTACCTGCGCCACATTCAATAGCTTGTATCTCGCTTGCGGTTAGAGCTATCAAAAAGTTGTCAACTAAAGAAATATTGCTCTTAACAAGCTTAAAACTTTATCTGTTGACAACTTTTTCCTATCTCCAATGGGAACTGAGATATAAGCTCCTAAAGTGAGCGAAGGAAGCAGAGAAGACTCCTCTGTACGCAACTTCAAAGGCTGATATCTCGGTTCTCGTTATAGCTATTGAGAAGTTGTCAACTAATAAAATATAGCTTATTTTAAGCTGAACATTTCATTAGTTGACAACTTTTTTCTATATCAACTCCAAACTGAGATACCGCTAAAAACTTACCACGTCTTCAAAAAAGGGTTCAGAGATTCCGTATAAACACAAAAATCATCGAGTACAACATTGATCGTATTTTCCACTACAATAATCATCTGATGACATGGCGGTGGACTAGATTTCGTCACAATCTCTTCCATTCTTTTCGAAGTGACAGCTAGATAAAATTGGGTGTTAAATGCCATTAGTTGAACGACATCGTAGATAATATTAGGTGGTAAATCACAAATTCGAAATGCTGGTTTCTTTCTGGAAATAGGAAATTCCTTTAAAAAAATGAAAAACAATTACCTCCACCCTCTAATCGTTAACTCTCTTCCCCGAAAATATTCTTGGAGCCTTACTACCTTGTAGCGAGTGCATATCCAACGTCTTAGTCGCTCATAATATTCTTTAAAGGTTTTAGTCATTCTGGAAAGCTTTAAATAATTTTTTTTATAATAGAAACAGAAAAAGAAAAGAGAGGAAAAGAAACAGAAAAAAGAGGGTATTGTGAGTTGACCCCTGTGGTGAACAGCTGCGCGGGGGCAGATGGTCCGAGTGTAACGAGGACAAGTGCCCTTCTAAAAGGGTGTTTTTACATTTTTCTTATTAACTGCTAGGAGATTTTGAAACTTTAATTAGGTTACTGTAGCTTAGAATTGACGCCTAAGAGAAATGTCTGTAAAAATGAGATAGTGGCAGTTTTAAAATGGGTTCTAATGAAAGATACATATCTCGGTTAACAGAAGAGATACAAAAAAGTTGTCAACTAATGAAATGTAGCGCTTATTATGGGCAATATTTCATTAGTTGACGCTTTTTTTTATATATCTAACCGCAAGCGAGATATAGGCGTTTGAAGTTGCGTACCATCGCCGATAACTTTGTTCTCTGGGTCTCTGGGATTGTAAGCAACTTCAAACGCTCATAACTCAGTTCCCAATAGAGCTATCAAAAAGTTGTCAACTAACAAAATATAGCTCATAACAAGGGCTACGTTTCATTAGTTGAAACCTTTTTGATATCTCTAACGGGGACCAAGTTATAAGCGTTTGAAGTTAAGTGACACGGACACTCTAGCCTTACTTTTTCTCTGCGTCTCTCTTCATACTTTCAAATTCAAGGGCTTCAGTAATTCCCATGCCCCTCTATAAAAGGTCCATAATTTACGTGACCATCTGTTATACCTGTCACCTATTGACAAGATTAGATCCACTCTCAATGCACCCATTCTTTCCCACACAATTCCTACCTACTTCTATTGATTTCCCACACTTTTCTCGCCAATTACTGTAAAATGAGTCAACGGTAAGCCTAATCCTATTAAATCTGAATTTCGAAGGAGATTTCAGAAGACCACGCCCCTTTCAACTCCTAAACCTCCCCTACCTTGCACGAATCGAGGCGATACGATCAATGGAGCTGGAGACAATGTACCTTGAAATCTAAAAATTTAAAAATTAAAATAAAAACATTTGCAGATTAAAACTAAGTTTTACATCTCGACGAATGCAAAAGTGCTTAAAATCAGTTGGGATCAAAATCGATTTTCCGAAGATTGTGTTGAGGGATGGATTTGCGAGTATTTTGAATAGGACGGAGGATTTTCAGTTGTTTTGTAATAAGGATGGATTCAAGATTAGTCGGAAGCATCAGATGTGGTAAGTGGCTGGCTTAACCTAACTTAGGATATCTAAGATTAGATTAGGGTAGGTTAAGCTAGATTAGACTAGCTTAGACTGGGTTAGGCTAGCTCAGGCTACTTTAAACCACCTCAGGCTAAGTTTGGCTTTCTTTGACTTGCTTGAACTAACTTAGACTAGCTTAGGCTACCTTAGACTACTTAAAACTAGATTAGGCTAACTTAGGCAGCTTCAAAGTAGCTTAACTACTAACCCCCTTCCAAATCTCCAATTTCCTTATTCCCAGGCTCCATGTCAACCCTTCCACCCTAATCTCCAACACCTCCGCCGCCATCCACCATCTCCAAAACACATTTCGAATGACCCATCTCGAAATTCGAATCTCCAAAAACGTCCCGAAATCGATAATCGAAGAAATCAACACCGACTCGATACTCAAGAAATGGACCAAATTCTCGGTTTTCGGAAGGAAAATGAAGAAGCGAGAATTGAATATGATAATGGAAAATGGGGTGGAGAGACGAGAGATAATGTTTAGAAATTCTGAATTTCCAACGGATTATGAGCATCTGAAATCGTTTGAAGTGATGAATGCGGATTATGAGGATGCTAGATGGGTTTTGATCTATGATCTATTATCCCTAAAAAACTGTAGCAATATTTCAATTGGGAATAATAATTTGACACCTCATCATTTAAGAAAGTTCTTCAAAAGATGGTTCACTGCTGAATGCGACATGTTTCTTTGGATGGATATTGCGCTAAGTCCAGAAAAAGATTTCGATGAATTGATCAGCAGGGAGATAGTGTTTTTGGAACATAAACTCGACGAATTAACGGTTTATTTTACGTAAGCTTGAATTTCAGAGGCATCTTTTAATATTATCGATATTTCAGACTAGCCCAAACGAAATCACCGGATCGAAAATATCCACTCCTCTGTATTCAATGTGTAATTGATTTGCGACTAACTGCATGGGCAATCGACGAACCATTTCGGCCGGGAGACGAACCGGATCCAAGATTCGGAAAAGAATATGAGATTCTGTTGATTTTAGAGAGGAAAGCTGAAATGGAGAGAATTTGGAATCATGAATGTTTGATAATGGAGGAATGGGAGAGACAGCAAATGATGGATGAGGCGAAGGTTATCATGGAGAAGTTGGATGGTTATGGAGTCACTTTTAATCATGGAATGGCTTTGATTCAGTCTTAATTTTGATTTTTTTTAATTAAAGAGTTTTTTCCTAAAACTAAATAAAAGTATTTGATCTAGTCGCGTATTTCTGCTATAATTGTTTTAGATATTTACTCATTATCACCAAAGTGCTAATAACTACGTATGAAAGCATTTCCCTGTTTGACTGAGTATCAAACGCGAAGGTACTAAGAAAAGTATTACGGTAGTATTAAGATACTAAGGTGCTGAGGTATTACGGTACTAATTTTATACTAAGGTACTAAGATACTAAGAGAGTACTAATGTACAAAGTTAATACTAAGATATTACGGTAGTCATAAAATACTAAGTTAAGCATTCTTGGGACTTAACCTAGCGATGAACTTCATACGAATAATAAATATTTATTCAAATCAAAAAACATGCAAGTTAATCAATAAAGTCACATATAATAATTAATCTAAAACTGGCATTCCTTGCTCATAATAAACTCCATTCTTTATCAATTCTTCCGCTAGCTTTCGAATTGATCCCTCAATATCTTTCTTTTTTTGATGCTCATTTTCGATCCCTTCCATTTCGATCAACTCATCCTCTAACCCCTTTTTCTTGTGCAATAACTGTAGAATCTCATATTCTCTTGTCAATGGTGTTGTAAATTCATCGACGGCTCGTTCAAATGGCTCATCCGGGGACCATGTGCATATTGTGACCTGATCCGTGTCCAAGAAACAACTTATGATTGGATACTTTCTAGATAATTTTGTTGGATCCACTAGCCTTCAAATTTATTATTAGATCAATCAATCTTTCAAAAAAAACCTACAAAAAATAATGTGGAGTTCCAAAATGGAATCGTTTAAGGATTAGCAACCCATCTAATATCTTCGATCTATTAGTCGTCTCCGTAATTGTTATATAAAGCGTACGAGTCGTGTCATGATCACTTGACACCCAATGTTTAAGAATTGAGTTCATATCTTCATTTTTTAAATTGTTTTCACCTATTTCCGCCTTCCGACAGTTTTTCACAGATAACAAACTTTCTAATGTAATCCAATGAGCGTCCACATATTGAATTAAGTTAAACTTAAACGCCTGAAATAAACTGAAACTCTATACCGTAATCCTTAGCTTAACTCACGTTTTAATGAGAATACTCCAATGGCAGTACAGTACTCTCAATATCAATTTCTTTTCCATCTCTCCATGTTCCCATTATCAAATCCATTTCTTCAGCGGTAACTTCCCCTTTATAAAACGATACGAAAGTACAATCTCTGACCAGAGAACTCTCGATTATGTCCTTTAAGTTATTGTTTTCTCGATTCTCCAAGGTGATCACAACTCCATAAAAATCACAATGAAACATTTTCCTTAGCCTTTGAAAAACGACTGTCGCGTTCTGGATTACTGAAGAATCCTTGGTCAACCTGCAGATGTACTTTAAGTTTAAAAGCATATTAACGAATAGCTTACCATGGTTCCAGATCCCATTTATTAACATCTTTTCTCTTGAAATACTGCTCTAAGTGGTCCACTTTCTCTTTATAACATAAGAATACATCACGGACCTCGTTATTATTATTAGAGATATCGAACCTGTCACCGTTCAAGTGAATTTCATAATAATCCAATTCTCTGATTTTTGCTAAACTTATGTATTGCTCCATTCTTCTAGAAGATAAAGCTAATCTGATTCTGAAACAAAATTTCTGGTAGTTAATTTTCAAAAAATCACTTACTGTTCCTGTATATCCATTAATCGAATTATATGGATTCTCGCGACGTCTGGAAGTGATGTTAAACAAAAAGAGGGCTTAGCTGGCATCAGTTTAAGTGATTTTAAGCTACGCAAAAGTGAGACGATTATGGACCAGATATACATTTTTCTGAAAAAAAAGTGGTTAGAAGTGTGGTGGTACGAAGACAATTGGCTGGGAAAGACACGTCATCATAATATATGGAGAGACAGGGTATAGAGGTGTCTGCAGGACTCTCCCACCTCATTGGGAGACTAGGGAAAACAGATGTTTGGATAACATCAGGTCATCTGTCCATCTTTTTGTCTTAGATTTGCCTGGCAGTTATAAGAAAAATGAAGAGAGACGCAGAGAAAAATAAGGTTAACGCTCTTGCGCTCTCTTGGGCCGCGCCACTTTAAAAGCTTATATCTTAGTTCCCATTAGAGCTATCAAAAAAGTGATAACTAATGAAATATTCCTCATAATAAGAGCTACATTTTGTTAGTTTACAACTTTTTTGTATCAATAACGGGAACAGAATTATAGGCGCTCAAAAGAGACGCAGAGAAAACCAGGGACTAAATGCCTGTACCCTGCACTCATCCTCAAACGCCCATATCTCGCTAACCGATAGAGATATTAAAAAAATGTCAACTAAGGAAATATTGCCCCTAATAAGAGCTACATTTTGTTAGTTGACTCTTTTTTGATAGCTCTTATGGGAACTGAGTTATGACCCCTAGAACTTTGTTCCCATAATTAATTGTCACCATTTAGAATGATCCGTCTGTCGATATCCATTGGTTCTGTAGACCACTCCCTATTCTTATAACAGTCTCAAAACACTCGCTAATACCTCTCCAAGACAGCAGAGACCGTCTCTCAAGGTAGTCAGATTGACGTGTCCGTTCTCTCTCACCCAACCATTATTGATTGTCTGTGAACCATTTAAATATTTTTTTTTCAGAAAAATGCCTTTCTGGACTATAATAGTTTCGCTTTTCCGTAGCCGAAAGTCATCTAAGCCAGCTAAGCCCTCTTTTCGTTTAACATCACTTCCAGATGTCGCTAGAATCCATATAATTCGATTAATGGACATACAGGATCAGTAAGTGATTATTTTAATATCAACAGTACGAATTGCGTTTCAGAATCAGATTAGCCTTATCTTCTAGAAAAATGGAGCAATACATAAGTTTCGTGAATATAAAGAAAACGGTTTATCGTGAAATAGACTTAAAAGGTGACGAGTTTTGCATCCATGATTCCGGTACACTGTTGTTAGAATGTAAAGGGAAAAAGGCATGTAAGGAGATAGGTACAGTTGTAAAGACAAAGGAGCTGAAACCATGGTAAGCTATTCGTTAATGTTTTTTTTTATTAAAGTACATCTGCAGGTTGAAAAAGGATTCTACAGTAATCCAGAACGCGACTAACGTTTTTCAACGACTACGAAAAGTATTTCCCTGTGATTTTTATGGAGTTGTGATCAACTTGGAGGATCGAGAAAATATCAATTTGAAGGAGATAATCGAGAGTTCTCTGGTCAGAGATTGTACTTTCGTATCGTTTTATAAAGGAGAAGTTACTGCTGAAGAAATGGATTTGATTATGGGAACATGGAGAAATGGGAAAGAAATTGAAATTGAGAGTACTGTACTCCCATTGGAGTATTCTCATGAAAACGTGAGTTAAGCTAAGGATTACGGTATAGAGTTTCAGTTTATTTCAGGCGTTTAAATTTAACCAAATAAAATATGATCATGCTCATTGGATTACATTAGAAAGTTTGTTATCTCTGAAAAACAGTTGGAAGACGAGAATAGGTAAAAACCATTTTAAAAATGAAGATATGAACATAATTCTTAAACATTGGGTATCAAGTGATCATGACACGACTCGTACGCTTTATATAACAATAACTGAAGAGACTAATAGATCAAAGATATTAGATGGGTTGCTAATCCTTAAACGATTCCATTTTGGAAAGCCATACTATTTTTTGTAAGTTTTTAAAAGTTGTTTGATCTAATAATACATTTGAAGGCTAGTGGATCCAACAAAATCATCTAGAAAGTATCCAATCATAAGCTGTTCGTTAAACACGAATCTGATCACAATATGTACATGGTCCAGAAAAGAGCGATTTTCACGAATGGATAATCAACTTAACCTCGAATATACAACACCATTGACAAGAGAATATGAGATTCTGAAGTTACTACACAAGAAAAAGGGATTAGAGAAGAAATTGATCGAAATGGAAGGAATGGAAAATGCTGAAAAAAAGAGGAATCTAGAAGGATCAATTCGAAAAGTGACGGAAGAATTGATGATAAATGGAGTTTATTATGTGCAAGGAATGCCAGTTGTAGATTAATTATTATATGTGACTTTATTGATTAACTTGCATGTTTTTTTGTTTAATGAATTTGTATTATTCAAATGAAGTTTATTAATTAATGTAATTTATCTGTAAACACAATGTTATATATTAAATTCAGGAAAAGTCCATTTAGTCGTACCATCGTAGTCTGGTAGCAAGCGAAATGTATAAGTTTATTTATTAAATATCAAATTACAGGAAATAGAAAAAAATTCAGAAATTATCAAGACCGGTTACTGTACAGTTTATGGTATAGACACTTCGAGAACCTCCGGTATTCTATTCTGATAAAAAACTCCATTCTGTATCAATTCATTCTCCAATTCTCGAAGTTCCCTTTTAATCTTCGTCTTCTCCAATTCATCATTCTCTATCTCTTCCAATTCTTTTTCCAATTCTTTTCTCTTCGATAAAATTTGAAGAATACCGTATTCTCTTGCCAATGGAGTTAAATGTTCACCAATCTTTTCGTGGAATGGCTCTTCAGGAGACCAGGAATCGATTGAAATCAGATCCGAACGACAATAAACACTCAGCATTGGTTGTTTTCTTGACTCATTTTTCGTTGATCTGAAATTGGCTCAGTGATCATTTTTATTTCTTAACTTTATTTACAAAAAATAGTATGGATGTGTAGAACGGAATCCTTTCAGGATAACAAGTCCATCGAATAATATCGATTTGTCGACCTCCTCCGTTATACTAATTCTAAGCATGCGGGTCATGTCATAATCGCTTTCCACCCAATATTTAAGATAAGCATTTAGATCTTCACACTTGAAATTGTTTTTGCCAAGTGTCACCCACTTCCTGTTGTTTAAAGAGAATAAATGATCCAAGCGGACCCAGCGAGCATCTTCATATCGAATGGTAATAAATTGGAATGCCTGAAATCAAGAATGAACGAATTTAATCAGCCTAAACTCACATTTCGATGATCATAATCCAAAGGGCATTCCACATCCTTTCCAACTGAAATTTCCTTTCCCTCATTCCAAGTACTCATCAGAAAGTCTAAATCTTCCCGTTCCGCTTTTCCTCCAATAAATCCCACAAAACCAGAGTCACTAAACGCCTCCAATATCTCCTTTACATTCATATTCTCCCTGTCTTTCAGATCAATCACTATCCCATAAATTGTACAAGGAAACGCGTTTCGCAATCGTTGAAATGCGTTCACCGTGTTCTCGAGAATTGTCAATTCAATGTTTATCCTATAAATTATGTAATTAGTTCCAACTGTTTTTCAATATCTACCGTATTTACTCGAATAGTATAGTCTAACTAGAAGCTTATTAGAGTAAATACGATTAGCGCCTTTCATAGGTTACCAGGATCTTGTAATTGGTTTCACTCGTGGCTCTTTTTCTTTATAGGACAGAAAAAATCCGGTTTCCCCAGCAATATTAAACTTTCCGCTTCCAATTTGAATTTCATAATAATCATCCTTTCTAATTCTCGCATAGCTCATGTATTTTTCCATTTGTACGGAGGATAAGGCTAAATTCACTCTAAAACAAAGAGATATCTTGTTGGTTTCAAGTCTGAAAATCACTTACTGATCGTGTACATCCATTAATCGAATTATATGAATTCTCGCGACATCTGGAAGTCTTAATAAGCGGAAAGGTGCTTTTTGTTTAGCTCGTTCTCGCCTACGAAATAGTGAAATGAGTTCAGTCCAAATCGTCATCTTCTCAAATCGAATAGGATGCAACAACTAGATTCATTGATCCATTGGACACTGGTAACAAGTCACAAAGGCTCCGCCTAAATCTGCAGTTCTGCCGCATACCTGCGTGTGCACTAGCATACACAGATGGTTCTACAGTGGGGGTGGTACGAAGACAATTACCTGGCTGGGGAAAGACACGTCATCAGAATGTATGGAGAGACAGGGTATAGAGGTGTCTGCAGGACTCTCCCACCTCATTGGGAGACTAGGGAAAACAGATGTTTGGATAACATCAGGTCATCTGTCCATCTTTTTGTCTTAGATTTGTCTGGCAGTTATAAGAAAAGTGAAGACTATCTGCGCTCTTTTGGACAGCGCCACTTCAAAAGCTTATATCTTGGTTCCCGTTAGAGCTATCAAAAAAGTGACAACTAATGAAATATTCCTTATAATAAGAGCTACATTTTGTTAGTTTATAACTTTTTTGTATCAATAACGGGAGCAGAGATATAGGCGCTCAAAAGAGACGCAGAGAAAACCAGGGACTAAATGCCTGTACCCTGCACTCATCTTCAAACGCCCATATCTCGCTAACCATTAGAGTTATCAGAAAAGTGTCAACTAAAGAAATATTGCCCATAATAAGAGCTACATTTTGTTAGTTGACACTTTTTTTGATAGCTCTAATCGGAACTGAGTTATGACCCCTAGAAATTTTTTCCCATAATTAATTGTCACCATTTAGAATTATCCGTCTGTCGCTATTCACTGGTTCTGTATACCTCTCTCTATCCCTATAACAGTCCCAGAAGGCTCGCTAATACCTCTCCAAGACAGCAGAGACCGTCTCTCAAGATAGTCAAATTGACGTGTCCGTTCTCTCTCACCCAACCATTATTGATTGTCTGTGAACCATTTAAATTTTTTTTTTCAGAAAAATGCCTTTCTGGACTATAATAGTTTCGCTTTTCCGTAGCCGAAAGTCATCTAAGCCAGCTAAGCCCTCATTTCGTTTAACATCACTTCCAGACGTCGCGAGGATCCATATAATACGGTTAATGGACATACAGGATCGGTAAGTGATTATTTTAATATCAACAGTACGAATTGCGTTTCAGAATCAGATTAGCCTTATCTTCTAGAAAAATGGAGCAATACATAAGTTTCGTGAATATAAAGAAAACGGTTTATCGTGAAATAGACTTGAAAGGTGACGAGTTTTGCATCCGTGATTCCGGTACACTGTTGTTAGAATGTAAAGGGAAAAAGGCATGTAAGGAGATAGGTACAGTTGTAAAGACAAAGGAACTGAAACCATGGTAAGCTATTCTTGAATGTTTTTTTTTTATTAAAGTACATCTGCAGGTTGAAAAAGGATTCTACAGTAATCCAGAACGCGACCAACGTTTTTCAACGGCTAAGGAAAGTGTTTCCCTGTGATTTTTATGGAGTTGTGATCAACTTGGAGGATCGAGAAAACATTAATTTGAAGGAAATAATCGAGAGTTCTCTGGTCAGAGATTGTACTTTCGTATCGTTTTATAAAGGGGAAGTTACCGCTGAAGAAATGGATTTGATAATGGGAACATGGAGAAATGGGAAAGAAATTGAAATTGAGAGTACTGTATTACCATTGGAGTATTCTCATGAAAACGTGAGTTAAGCTAAGGATTACGGTATAGAGTTTCCGTTTTTTCAGGCGTTTAAGTTCAACCTAATTAAATATGATCATGCTCATTGGGTAACATTAAAAAATGTGTTATCTTTGAAAAACCGCTGGATTACGGATATAGGTGAAAACAATTTAAAAAATGAAGATATGAACGCAATCCTTAAACATTGGGTGTCAAGTGATCATGACACGACTCGTTCGCTTTCTATTACAATTACGGAAACGACTAATACATCAAAAATATTAGACGGGTTGCTAGTCCTTAAAGGATTCCGTTTTGGAACTCCACATTATTTTTTGTAGGTTTTTTTTTTGAAAGATTGATTAATCTAATAATAAATTTGAAGGCTAGTGGATCCAACAAAATCATCTAGAAAGTATCCAATAATAAGCTGTTCGTTAAACACGAATCTGATCACAATTTGCACATGGTCCAGAAAGGAGCGATTTTCACAAAAGAAAAATCAACGTATCTTCGAATATACAACACCATTAACAAGAGAATATGAGATTCTACAGTTACTACACAAGAAAAAGGGATTAGAGAAGAAATTGATCGAAATGGAAGGAATGGAAAATGATGAAAAAAAGAGGAATCTAGAAGGATCAATTCAAAAATTGAAGGAAGAATTGATGATAAATGGAGTTTATTATGTGCAAGGAATGCCAGTTGTAGATTAATTATGATACTTTTATTTGCATTTTTTTAAAATTGGTTTTATTTGCCAAAATTCTTTATCATGCTTAAAATGTATCTTGTTCTGTAACAGTATAAAGTTACTATATCAGTTTGAATAAAGCATTGAAAATGTCCTTTACCGTTTTTTTGGAAAGTTTTTTTCGAAAAAGTGTCCTATTACTTATAAAATTCATAACTCAGTTCTCATTAGAGATATCAAAAAAGTGACAACTGATGAAATATTCCTTATAATAAGGGCTATATTTTGTTAGTTCACAACTGTTTTGTATCAATAATCTTATTGAATACGCTTGTGAAATTTTCTCCCCCACTCTTCTCACCCACATAACACTTATCGAATCCATACAAAAATCTTTCATTTTTCGCTGTTTTAAAAAATTCAATTTGTCATATGTATCATATTTCGATTCCTTGTCATATTGTGAATTAACATCTCTTGAGCATCGACGCCTAATACTTGATCTCACACTTATTTACAAAATCCTTATTACCGGTGAAACCGTTATACACAGATCTCCCTGTCTTTCATTTGCCAACATTAGAAGTCTCCGCCGGCACCCTTTTATTCTCCGATCTTCGCTTAAAAATTCCACAAAATCCCTATCTCAATTTTTCTCCAACCGTTCTCTGAATTGTTGGAATTCCCTCCCGGTGTCACTTTTCCCCGTTAAAAATTCTTCCAGTGTATTTAAATCCAATTTATCTCGACACAACTTTCAAGCATACTTACGTTTAAACTCATCTTCGTATTAACCTCAACTCTATTGTAAACATTGATAGTATAAGTGGCAATGCCCTTCTTTTTCAATAAATAAATAATTCTTCTAAAATAACGGGAGCGGAGATATAGGCGCTCAAAAGAGACGCAGAGAAATGTAATTGTCTGTACCCTGCGCTAATATTCAAACGCCTATATCTCGCTAGCCATTAGAGCTATCAAAAAAGTGTAAACTAATAAAGTGTAGGACTTATTAAGAAAAATATTTTGTTAGTTGACAGTGTTTAATTGCTTTTAAACTAGCTTCGTTACGATAGTTCAAAGTTAAACATTTTCTCTGCGTCGCTAACCATGATTCAAACGTTTATATCTCGGCTCTCGTTGGAGCTTCAAAGAAGTGGTCAACTAAGGAAATGTAGGCCTTATTATAAGCTACATTTCATTAGTTGACAATTTTTTGATATCTCTAAGCATAACCAAATTAACAACTCTAGAGCTTTAATCCCATAATCAATTGTCACCCTGTAGCTGGAAAATGTATGAAATTGACTGTTGAAGAAGTGCGGATCGAACAAAATCTCGGAAGCACCCAATATTAAGTATCTGCTTGGAAAGGGGTCTGTTCGATTTGGAGAAGTGGAAGTCGGATGAGCTATTCGAGCAAAAAGGTGGGGATAATGGAAGCCATGAGGTGCACTTTGTCCAAGGAATGCCCGCTTTCAACGAATGTTTTTGAGATAATTATGCGGAACAGAGAACTAACGGAAAATCATAAAACAGTTTCAATAAATAAATAAAAAAGACCGGAGAGATTTGGGAGCGGACAGAAAAAAGGGAGAAGAAAAAATGAGAGTGGGGAGAAAGAAGACGAATACACAAAAATATACACATTAATTAGAATCATCACACTCGTTGAGCAGGCACCGTCGACAGATCCAGGTTCTTGTGGACCATTTGCTCTTTGAGGATGAGATGGGAGACCTTGTTGAGTGTATCTGTCAGCTTCTGAACGTTGTTTGCCCATTGATCCAATTGCTCGACATTTGCTTTCTTCAGACGGAGATTCACGATTCGCGAGGGGCGATGAAGTTTGGCTCCAGTGATCTGTCCAGAGACAATGAGATTACACACGAATGACTCCATTTCGTCAACAGGGAAATCCAGAAGCTCCGCGAGTCTCTCGAAGGTGATTTGCGTGTAGTATTTCGCGATCATTCTCATATTCTGAAAAAAAATAAATCAAATTCCAGAAAAATCATTAAAAATTCAACTTACATGCTCTCCAACACGAAGATGCAAATCGTTCCATCGTTTCTCTCCTTCCGTAGATTTGTCGAAGATTCCAGTGTCTGGTGAGTTGGCGGTTCCACGTCTCAGAAGCTTCTCGTACTTTGCCACAATGGTTCCCTTGAATGAGATCAGCTCCTGGTTGATGAACAAATCCAGGATGATCTTGTAGTCCGGCACCGTTTCGAGCTCTCTTTGAATTGCGATTCTGTTCAAAAGATCCCATTGCTCGTTGTTATGTGGTGCCAGGAGGCAATAGACGACAGCTGAACGGAGATGGGAAGTGGCTTTGACTTGATCCGCCTTGATCTTCTTGGTCTCGTAAATCTCGCGATGATGACGGCACACATCCAAATAGTTTCCATCGTGAAGTCCAATACGGATCATCAAATCGTAGTACTTCAATTTCAGATCTTGCACTTCTTCAGTCTCGAATTTGTTGAAAAACTTGATATTGATCTTTTTGGAGATGATTGTGGCACGAACGTAGTCGTTACGGACAAGAGAATATCTCATTTGCTCCAGAAGATATAAAACCTTCTCCTTCATCTCCATCGATCCGTATGTTTCGACTTGAAGCTCGAGGAGCATCGTGGCAGCCTCATCGAGCTTTCCCTCGGCTTCCAGCTTCTTGACGACCATCGAAGTGAGACGTGCACGCTCCACTTCCACGTAAATCTTGCCGGCGGTGACAGTTCGAAGGGTTTCGATGAGTTTCATCTTCAATTCCTCGCTCGGCATCTTCTCGATCATTGCGACAGCGTCACGGACCATTTTGGCGATGGCCATTTTGATGAGAAGACGTTTTTTGGAGAGTGTCATGATGGTTTCCATCAAAAGATCCCATTTTTGGCCTTCAAAGCAGAGTTTTGCCTGGAAAAAATGAAAATTAATGCGGATTCTCTTTAAAAATTGGGTTACCATGTACTGAACGACACGGGTGTTGCTCTTCATATCAGCTCCAAGACGAGTGAGCTTTTCAATGTTGTTCAAGCTCTCCACAGCGGCGACAACGTCCTTCTGAGCAAGACCGCGAGCTTTGAGAAGCGCCTCGTCGACCTGTTTTGTGTAATCCTGTTCCATTTTGAACAAACGACCGTCTCCGCCCTTGAAAATAATAATTTTTGCTTAAAAATTTAAGAAAATAGCTTACATGAGCTGCCAAATGAGCCAAATTGTCGAGCTCACTGATCTCTCCGACGTCCACTGGATCGACTTTGATTGGCTCACGCTTATCGGCCATTTCTGCAAAGAAATAACATTTTCGATATATGTTTTTAGCATTTTTCTAACCAAATCACGGAAAAGAGAATATTTAAAGCGAAAAATTTAAGAATAAAGACAAAAATCGAAACAATAACATTTTCCACGATTTTTTGAGAGTTTCACGATGAAAATGCGTAATTTTCCTGTTTTTCTATGATTTTTTCAAGAAATTGAGAAAAAAACTTGCAAAAATAGACTTTTCCGCGAAAAAACAGCGAAAAAGATGACAAAAGCGGAGAGAAAAACATTTGAATGACAATTCGCACAGTTGAAACGAGTGTTACCGTACCACGCGCGCGCGGCGAGACCTTGGCGGGAGAGTCGGAATTTTGAAATCGGTTTTTTGCGGTAAATGTTCGCGTTTTTGAATTTTCGAGCTTTTTTGGATTTAAAGCTGGTTTTTTTTTTGTTTTTTGATTAAAAATTTCAAAATTTTACTTCAAATTGACGTTTTTCAGATGTTCTACGCACAGTTTGTGCTAGCGAAGAAGGGGCCGCTAGCCAAAATCTGGCTAGCCGCTCATTGGGAAAAGAAACTCACCAAAGCGCAAATCTACGAAACAGATGTGACACAAGCCATCGAAGAAGTGATTCGGCCGAAGGTAAACTCCATTTTCCCCTTAAAAATCCCAAAATTTCCCTATTTTCAGGTCAAAATGGCTCTCCGCACCGTCGGTCACCTTCTCCTGGGTATCGTGCGAATCTACTCGAAAAAGACACGATATCTACTTGCCGACACGAATGAGGCGTATCTCAAGGTACGTTTTGATATGAAAATGACCTTGAAACGATGATAAAACGTTTTTTTTTGTAGATGAAGGTGAATTTCCGCGATGGATTCAGTTTCGAGGCGGATATACCGTTGAATGCGGATATTGATGAGCATTTCGGTGGCAACGATGATTTCAATATTTCCGTGCCGGATTTCCACGATTCTGAATACAATGAGAAGATGATTATGGTTAGTTTAAATGCATTTGAAGCCTAAAAATCGGGATTTCAGGCCAATGTAAGCCGGCTGGAGGATATTACGATTCGAGACGACATCAATTACAACGCAATGTTCCAAATCAACGTGCAGGACGATGGATTCGGCGACGAAGGCGATTACGGGCAGCTGACGGAGCTTTATGGATCAGTGGAGCCGTCATCGCTCCGCCCGACTCCTCAACCCGAATCCATGATGGAAATGGCTCGTGACGCATCGATTCAAGGTTCAATTCTCTCGAATCGAGATGATGGAACGATCCATTTGACGGAAGGAGAGCGCCCGGTTTTTCAGCATGAAGCCATGGATTTCGATGATTTCGGTGGCGGAATTCAGATGATGAAGCAGGAAAATAGGACATTTGACGATTTTCAAGGGGATTTAGAAGCTGGAGGTCACCAAGCCGCGGATATGTTCGATTCGATGGTCCAACACGATGATCCAATGGATTTCGGAGTGGAGCCAGAGCTTCCTCCACGTGCCATCAGCCCAGAATCATTTGAACTAGAGCCGTTGGACATGGATCATCTCGAAGGAGGCAAAAAGAAGCGTCAGAAGAGGCCACGACGTCTTCTCGTCGATGCGGAGACCATGATTTCAAATGATGCGTTTCGAGAACAACAAGAAGACTTCACTGATACAATGCAAGCGATCAACATGGCTCCACCATCCCGTAAAATGCTTCGATTGTGTGTCAGTGGTGATCTTCCGCATCTGATGAGTCTTCCGGGAGCTTTTATGGGGAACAAGGAGCTTCTCAGAGACTATCAAGAGCATCTTGTCACAAGAAAATTCGATCCGAACTTCACGATGGCCGAGTTGAGTGATAGCTCGAGTTTCACACAATCAATGGAACGAGAGGCGGCTCCATGGGAGGATTTGGAATTAAATGAGCATATTCCGGATGATTTAGGAGGTGTTCAACCGGAATACGAGGCGGTTGGCGCTGCCGATGATTTCTATGGAGATATGGACTTTGATCCGGTGCCAATGGATGTAAACAGGACTCTGGGGCATCAGGAGGCGATTGTGGAGCAAGAGGAGCTTCCTGGAGAGGTAATTATCATTTTCCGACCAGACACTAACCCTATTTCAAGCTTCAGAATAAGGAAAACGAGGAGGAGGACGAGTGGCCGGATCCATTTGGGTCGATTGACAAGAGGAATCGCCTGGAAGCCTACGGATTCGGTGCCACACCGAAGACTACAGATGATGAAGGGAAGTGGGTGAGGAGAGCGAATCAAATTCTGAAGGAAGTGACGGCGAGCATCGAGGAGACGGGTCAAGCGGTCTTTTCGAGTGTTACGGCGAACGCGAAAACCCGAAAACAGGCGGCCGAGCAGTTTTATTCGTTGCTCTCGCTGACGAAAGCTCAAACGATTAGTGTTGAGCAAGAGGAGCCGTACGGAGAGATTTTGATTCGGGCTGGAGAGAAATTCAAGACGACGGCGACGAGAACACCAATGAGACCGATTTTATCATAAATTTCACTCGATATTTTGTACAGTTTTATCCACTAATTTTGTCATATTTGCACACTTTTCTTGAAAAATACTTGATTTCATTGATTTTTTTTTGGCGATTTTCGCAATTTTTATCCATTTTTTTCGATTTTTACACTGTTTTCCGACAGTTTCGATGATATTTTTGTCTTCTTCCGCCTATTTTTCCCAGCTAAACCTTGATTTCAGATGGCTTCACGTGTCAATATCGTTCGCGTCGATATTCTCGACAATCCGGCGATGTTCACCGACAAGTTCAAGTTGGAGATTACTTTTGAGGTCTTTGAGAATTTGCCTCATGGTGAGTGGGTGGAAAAGGCGATTTTCAATGGGAAAAGTGGATTTTTATCGGGAAAAGTAAATTTTTCCACTAAAAAGTGGATTTTTGTAGGGAAAAAAGTAGATTTTTCCACTAAAAAGACTATTTCTCCTTTAAAAATTCCTTTTTTTTTCCGTTAAAAAACTACTTTTCAGTGAAAATAAGGACTTGTAGTGGGAGAAAAGCCGATTTTCACATGAAAAAGGCCCATTTTCCTTTAAAATAACCGTTTTTCAAGGAAAAGTAGATTTTTATTGGGGAAAAAAGGTTTTCCCTGCAAAAAATCAATTTTCTCTTGAAAAAAGCGATTTTTCAATGAAAATGTTGGATTTCCACTTGAAAAATGGCATTTTTCCTTTTAAAAATTGATTTTCTCTTCAAAAAAAGTCACTTTTTTCCCTCGAAAAATCCCATTTTTCTTCGATTTCCCCCCAACAATTTCCATTTTCCAGACATCGAATGGGAGCTCGTCTACGTCGGCTCAGGAACCTCCCGTGACTTCGATCAAGTCCTCGATTCGGCACTCGTCGGACCCATCCCAGAAGGTCGCCACAAGTTCGTCTTCGACGCGGAGCATCCAGATATCACGAAGATCCCGGTGGATGATTTGAGTGTGAGCGTGCTGCTCCTCCGTTGCAAGTACAACGATCAGGAGTTTATCAATATGGGATGGTTTGTGGCGAACGAGTATACGGACGAGGAGTTGAAAGAGAATCCACCCGCGCAACCGATCGTCGAGAAGCTCACTCGGAAAGTCGAGACGGATGATCTTCGTGTCACCACATTCCCGATTCGATGGACTGATGAGGATCCGGTGCCAGAGCCAGCTGAAGAAGGGGATCGAGTGTTTGCTGAAGAGGATTTGATGCCATTGAATGATGAAGGACAGGAAGATGAGGACGATGACGATGATGATGAGGATGATGAGATGGAAGGTGGCACCGAGGAGGTGGATCTCAACGAGAGCTTCAATGAGCGTATGGCTCAGGCGTTGGATGGAGAGGAGAAGATGGAAGAGGAAGCGATGGAGATGGGAGGTATGTTTTTTTTTTCTATTTTAGTTCCCGTGCCGAAAGTGTGCCGAAAGTCTTGGCACGTTTTTCTCACCGAGTATCCTTTATAGATGACGTCAAGGGGATTCAGATCAACAATGAGAAGCAAATCGACTCGGATCCGCTTTCGGACAAGACGAACAACGAGATGGTTCAATAGGCCACGCCCCCATTTCTGCCACCCAATTTATCATCTAAATGCCATTAATTTTCTCTCGAATTCCCTTTTTTGGACCCTTCTTTTCTAGGCCACGCCCCTTTTTGACCCCGCCCATTTTCATTCTTAATTTTTTTTCTTTTAAAATTATTTATTTTCCACTCATTTTACTCATTTATTTTATTTTGTCAAATCCATTTCCCAACTTCATTTCCTATTTGTTTTTTCTTTTCATTTCGAATCTCATGATAAACCCTACTGTACCATTTTTATTGAGAAACCTATCCCTGAAAAACGCACAAAACATAGTTAGCCGTCTCGTCTCCCTCCTCATCCAGTAGCACATTCTCGGTGACTTTCCCGGCGCCGAACGTCTCGTATCGGAACATTACGCAGCTCTTTTGGTCGATTTCTTGAGATTTTGGATGATTTGAATGGATCTGGAAATTAGAATAAGCTACAGTAATCCTTTGGGTTACTGTATCTACCGTATACGTGGATTGTGGTGGGAGGATGATTCCGAGTGGAAGCGGAATTCCGGGTACTGTAGTTTTTCCGTCGACGATTCGAGAGAAGAGGAAGTCGTCGAGGCACTGGTGCTGCAAAATTGTTGGATACAGTAATCCGGATTACTGTAGTTTTCGTGGTGGGACCCAGTCATGATTATACTCACTTTAAAGGTCTCACCGAACTGAATTCGACTAAAATAATTGAGCGGACTAGTTTTCTACTTGGTGACCTAGAAAAAATATTTTTGGTTTTCTAGCCCATCTAATGGAAAACTAGTCCTCGAAACTAGCAAAATCAAATTGAGCTCGCCGAGAGCTTCAAAATGACTATAATCATGACTAGGTTTGGTTAACTTTGAGAAAAGTTGGGTCTCACCACGAAAACCTGCACATCCCCATTTTTGGGTTACTGTAGTTTTCGTGGTGGGACCCAACTTTTTTCAAAGTTAACCAAACCTAGTCATGATCATACTTCTTTTGAAGCTCTCGGCGAGCTGAATTCGAATATGAACTTTGTTTTTCGATTTTTCAAATTTTGACCAAATTGATGGTTTTGGGTCCTAACACGAAAAAAACCGAGTTTTTGAGATTTTGAGTTATGGACGTTTTTAAGCTAAAATTTGAAATGAGGAAGTCAGATTGTCACAAAATTTGAATGTTAGAGCGATTTGGGTCTCGCCACGAAAACCTGCATTCCATCGAGATTACTGTAGTTTTCGTGGTGGGACCTAAAGTGATTGGAATCTAGTCATGATTATACTCATTTTGAAGCTCTCGACGAGCTGAATTCGAATATCGCAATGAAAATTATTGATTTTAAAGTTTAGAAAAAAAGTTGTTTTTTTGGACGGGCGATTTTTTAACCAATATAACTCTGACAAGTTTAAACTAACCTGATCACGACTCTGATTCTTCAACACCACAAAATTCGGATTCGACTCAACAATTGCCACATTCTTAAACCATTTCGAATCGAAATCTGGTCCGGTTTCCGAGAAAAACTCGCATTCTTCATCGATTTTTTTCTTTTTTTCGTCAGAATTTTCCACTTCGATCGATGCGCCTTTAAGATTCATCTCCAATTCTTGAATCGTCAATTTCAGTTTTTCATTTTCAGCTTGTAAAATTGACAATTGATTTTCGAGATTGTCCCGATTTTCTTGGATTATTTCATATTTGAATTTCAGTAGTTTCAGGTCTTGAGTGGAAATTGCAATGCTACTTTTGAGCTGAGTGTTTTCCAAATCGATTTGCTCATTTTCAGTTTTTAGTTTTAGCATTATTTGTAGTCCTCGTGGACAAGAGAGAAAATAGAAAATAGGGGGGAGAGGAGGTCGTGAGAGTTGAGCGAGGCGCCGATGTTAAGTAGTGTGCTGATAAGGGAATAGTTTTCTCTCTCTCTCTCTCTCTCTCTCTCTCTCTCTCTCTCTCTCTCTCTCTCTCTCTCTCTCTCTCTCTCTTTTCCCGGACTTTTTTCATTAATGATTCACTTCAACTTTTATTTTTGAACTTTTTATGGTATGACTCATTTACTGAATTAGAAATCAAAGGTCAATAAAAAGGGTTATATCTCGCTTCCCGTTAGAGCTACCAAAAAAGAGTCAACTAACAAAATATGCAAAATTATATGCTGAACAATTGGTTAGTTGACAGTTTTTTGATAGCTTCAACCACAAGCGAGATATAAACATTCAAAGATAGGTAGGTGTGCCGTAAACGCGCCGGGCTATAACTCCTTTCAAACTTGAGGTTTTTAGAAGATCAAAAAATGGAAATGATAGGTCTGGACGAACTCTACATGATCGACTAGCTTAGAACCCTGTTGTTGGTTTTCTAGGCCAGAAATTTGAAAACTATTCCTCGAAACTGTAAAAATCGAATAAAGCTAGCTGAGAGGTTTGAAATGAGTATAATCATGATAGGAACCTAAGTCAACATAATTGAAAAGTAGTCCATCGTGTAGAGATTGTCAAGAGCTATCATTTTCGTGTTTGATCGTCTAGGAATCTCAAATTCAAATAAAGCTATAGCCCGGCACGTTTTAGGCACACCTACCTATCTTTGAATGCTTATATCTTCCTTGTGGTTAAAGCTATCAAAAAAATGTCAACTACCCAATTGTTCAGCATATAATTTTGCATATTTTACTAGTTGACCACTCTTTGATAGCTCTAACGGGAAGCGAGATTTGCGCACTCAAAGTACCTTGGCTACTCTAAAAGGTTCCCTAGACCAGAAAAGCATCGCTAAAGTTTAGAGATAGTTAGTTCAGCGAAAACTGCTTTTTTCTAGAAACTTTTTATTTTCAAATTATCAAAAGAAAACGAACAGAAACTTTCTTGGAAAGTAATAAATTTAAAATAGTGGATGCCTTATAAACAAATTAAAAATGGTTGATTT
Source organism: Caenorhabditis wallacei (assembly GCA_963932035.1). NCBI lineage: Eukaryota > Metazoa > Nematoda > Chromadorea > Rhabditida > Rhabditidae > Caenorhabditis > Caenorhabditis wallacei. The sequence continues at coordinate 2,576,409 of OZ009934.1, forward strand.
CTTCTACAACTGGCATCCCTTGCTCATAATAAACTCCATTTATCATCAATTCTTCCTTCAATTTTTGAATTGATCCTTCTAGATTTCTCTTTTCTTCAGAATTTTCCATTCCTTCCATTTCGATCAATTCATCTTCTAATCCCTTTTTCTTGTGCAATAACTTCAGAATCTTATATTCCCTTGTCAATGGTGTTGTAAATTCTCCTTCGTTTCTTTCAAATGGCTCATCCGGGGACCATGTGGATAATATGAAAATATTGATGAACAGCGAACAACTTATGATTGGATACTTTCTGCATGATTTCGTTGGATCCACTAGCCTTCAAATGTTATATTAAATTAACCAACAATAGATCTTATGGAACTTACAAAAAATAAAATGGATCTCCAAGGCGGAATCCTTTCAGAACTAGAAGTCCATCTAATATTATAGATTTATTTATTCTCCAATTGATTGTCAAATCAAGGTAACGACTCATTTCATAATCACTTGAGATCCAATATTTTAAAATTGTATTCAGATCTTTGTTTTTAAATTTGGTATTCTCAAGAAATGTTCTCCAATTGTTTCTCAAAGAAAACAAGTTTTCTAGACGCACCCAATGGGCATCTTTATATTTGATAACATTGAATTTGAACGCCTGAAACAAACCGAAATTCCGTATATTTCAGTTAAAAGTTAAACTCACATTTTCATGAGAATACTCCAATGGCAGTACAGTACCCTCAATGATAATCTCTTTTCCATCTCTCCATGTTTCCATTATCAAATCCATTTCTTCAGCTTCTACGCTTCCGTCTTGAAAAACAATGCACCGGCAATCTCTAACCAGAGAACTTTCGAGTATCTCCTTCACATTTAATCCTTCTCGCTTTTCAAAAATAATGTGAACGTTATACATCTCACATGGAAACAATTTTTGCAGTCGTTGAAATGCAACTGTCGCCTTCTCGACTATTGTGGAATCCTCGATTAACCTTTAGTTGAAAAACATTTGAATCAATATATTTAAACATCAGCTTACCATGGTCTCATTTCCGTTTTTATAATTATGGTTTCTTTTTTTCGTTTCTCACAATAATATAAGCGACCGATACCGCACGTAGTGATAAAAAACTCTTCACCTCCGAACCCAATATTGTGCACGTTCTCTTTTTTCATCTTCATGAACTTTATGTATTCTTCCATTCTTTTCGAGGATAAAGCTAATCTAATTCTGAAATAGAAAACAATTTGAGTATAATTTATGAATCACTTACTGATCGCTTGTATCCATTAATCGGATTACATGGATTCTCGGGAGATGTGGAAGGGATGTCAAAGAGAATGTTGGTTTAGGTGGTTTTTCTTTATTTTTCTTTTGTTTCGGTGCCTTTTGAATACAAAAAAGTGAAATGATGGAATTCCAAATAGGCATTCTTCTGAAAGAAAAGAAAATATACATAAAGATCAATAACGGTGTAAAAAGAGCGCGAAAAGAGACGAGACAGTCACCTAATTATCTTGTTCTGTATGAGGACTGGTAGAGGGAGTGTTCCATAGAACCATGTTATGGTGCAAGAGTGCTCTACTGGCTAACGCGGGATAGTCCCTCGATTGTACTAGTCCTCATACAGAACAAGATGACGGGATGACTGTTTCGTCTCTTTTCGCGCTTTTTTTACATCGTTATTGATTCTTTATGTATATATTCTTTTCTTTCAGAAGAATGCCTATTTGGAATTCCATCATTTCACTTTTTTGTATTCAAAAGGCACCGAAACAAAAGAAAAATAAAGAAAAACCACCTAAACCAACATTCTCTTTGACATCCCTTCCACATCTCCCGAGAATCCATGTAATCCGATTAATGGATAAAAGCGATCAGTAAGTTATTCATAAATTATACTCAAATTGTTTTCTATTTCAGAATTAGATTAGCTTTATCCTCGAAAAGAATGGAAGAATACATAAAGTTCATGAAGATGAAAAAAGAGAACGTGCACAATATTGGGTTCGGAGGTGAAGAGTTTTTTATCACTACGTGCGGTATCGGTCGCTTATATTATTGTGAGAAACGAAAAAAAGAAACCATAATTATAAAAACGGAAATGAGACCATGGTAAGCTGATGTTTAAATATATTGATTCAAATGTTCTTATTCTGAAGGTTAATCGAGGATTCCACAATAGTCGAGAAGGCGACAGTTGCATTTCAGCAAAAATTGTTTCCATGTGAGATGTATAACGTTCACATTAGTTTTGAAAAGCGAGAAGGATTAAATGTGAAAGAGATACTCGAAAGTTCTCTGGTTAGAGATTGCCGGTGCATAGTTTTTCAAGACGGAAGCGTAGAAGCTGAAGAAATGGATTTGATAATGGAAACATGGAGAGATGGAAAAGAGATTTCAGTGAAGAGTACTGTACTGCCATTGGAGTATTCTCATGAAAATGTGAGTTTAACTTTTAATTGAAATATACGGAATTTCGGTTTGTTTCAGGCGTTCAAATTCAATGTTATCAAATATAAAGATGCCCATTGGGTGCGTCTAGAAAACTTGTTTTCTTTGAGAAACAATTGGAGAACATTTCTTGAGAATACCAAATTTAAAAACAAAGATCTGAATACAATTTTAAAATATTGGATCTCAAGTGATTATGAAATGAGTCGTTACCTTGATTTGACAATCAATTGGAGAATAAATAAATCTATAATATTAGATGGACTTCTAGTTCTGAAAGGATTCCGCCTTGGAGATCCATTTTATTTTTTGTAAGTTCCATAAGATCTATTGTTGGTTAATTTAATATAAAATTTGAAGGTTATTGGATCCAACAAAATCATGCAGAAAGTATCCAATCATAAGTTGTTCGCTGGGCATCAAGATTTTCATAATTTGCACCTGGTCTCCGGATGAGCCATTTGAAAGAAACGAAGGAGAATATACAACACCATTGACAAGAGAATATAAGATTTTGAAGTTATTGCACAAGAAAAAGGGATTAGAAGATGAATTGATCGAAATGGAAGGAATGGAAAATTCTGAAGAAAAGAGAAATCTAGAAGGATCAATTCAAAAATTAGATGAAGAATTGATGATAAATGGAGTTTATTATGAGCAAGGGATGCCAGTTGTAGAAGAAATCAACCATTTTTAATTTGATTTTAAAGCATCCACTATTTTAAATGTATTACTTTCTAAAAAAGTTTCTGTTCGTTTTTTTAAAAGAAAGTTTTTATTTTTACACGATAATATCGACCTGATTTCCTAGAATTTAACTTTAACCGTAGAAATGGTTTTTTTATAAATTAATTAAAAAATGCGAACATACAGACAAAAACTCGCGGACATCGCCCACTTGTGTTTTATATATAAGAATGATAAGACAATTTTCAATTTCAAACAAAAATTTCCCATTTTCTTTTACTGTCTACTTATGATATTTGAAAATAGAAAAGTTATTAGAAAAAAAGCAGTTTTCACCGAATTAAACATTTCAAATTTTCACGTACTCTTCGTCGATTTAAGCGCGTTTCTCGGTTGGGAACCTATAGCTGGGCATTTCCGACATGTTTCATCAGAATAGATCCCAATCCTAACCAGAAACACAGTTTCAATAAGATTAGTTTTCTCTGGTTAGTTAATTAGCTCCTTTTGTCAAAACCAACACTTGTGACACTTTGTCTAGTTAGGAGTAGTGTTCCACTTTAAAAGTACCGTTTTCCGACTTCACGTGACTTTTAGTACTTTTGACTAGTCGAATTAGTCAAAAACGAGATATTTTGGCAGTTAGTTGTCGTCAGTTAGCGTAGAACTGTTGTTAACCTAAGAATTCTTTATGTCGAGGCTAGCTGTGGTACTTAGCTAATTAGGGTCAATTTCTAATTGCAACTTGCTTTGAGCTAAATTAAAAAATCTATATTACACTTATCAATTAACTTAGAACTAGAATGTTTTGCAAGTTGCTTATTTTAAGCTAGCTGCCATAATTTTCACTACGCTATATGTATAAACGAACCTCTAAACTAACATCAATATTCCCAGGATACGGTTATCGCTCTAAAAAAACATGTTGTTCTAGGAAAACCACGTTTCACTATGATAAAAGAGTCGAATTTCATTTCTTATTTGGATTTTAAGCGTAGCTAGGGGGGAAGACGTCGAAGGCGACTGAACCGACTAGTAATAATTAATAAAGAATCTGTTCAAAAAATAGAAATTAATGATTATAACTTCTAATACGTTCTAAAGCGTGAATTGAATTGAGTCAAGCAAATACTATAATGTCATCCTTTCGTAACAGTCATTTAATGTCTGTAATTTTTTCTTTTTTCCTCGGGCTCTATCACTTGATAAATATTTGATTAATTACCAGCCGTTCACCCACGATAGATAATCGAGACCATCTGTTTCCTTGCTCTATATTCTTCACTTACTGGTGGAGAAAGGTGACCCGTCTAGGACGTCCCGGTCTCCTCTCCTCTATATACCATCAATAAGTGTGTTGCTACATATACTATGTGATAATTCAAAAACATGTTCTTTTGGCCAATACTTTTTATTTTCAAATTATCAAAAGAAAACGAACAGAAACTTTCTTAGAAAGTAACAAGTTTAAAGCAGTGGATGCCTTATAATCAAATTAAAAATGGTTAATTTCTTCTACAACTGGCATTCCTTGCTCATAATAAACTCCATTTATCATCAATTCTTCATCCAATTTTTGAATTGATCCTTCTAGATTTCTCTTTTCTTCAGAATTTTCCATTCCTTCCATTTCGATCAATTCATCTTCTAATCCCTTTTTCTTGTGCAATAACTTCAGAATCTTATATTCCCTTGTCAATGGTGTTGTAAATTCTCCTTCGTTTCTTTCAAATGGCTCATCCGGGGACCATGTGGATAATATGAAAATATTGATGAACAGCGAACAACTTATGATTGGATACTTTCTGCATGATTTCGTTGGATCCACTAGCCTTCAAATGTTATATTAAATTAACCAACCTTTTTTTAACTTACAAAAAATAGAATTGAGATCCACTACGGAAGCCTTTCAGAACTAGAAGTCCATCTAATATTATTGATTTATTAGTCTCTACAGTAGTTGTCAAATCAAGGTAACGACTCATTTCATAATCACTTGAGATCCAATATTTTAAAATTGTATTCAGATCATTGTTCTTAAATTTGGTATTTTGAAGAAATGTATTCCAATTGTTTCTCAAAGAAAACAAGTTCTCAAGACGCACCCAATGGGCATCTTTATAATGGATAACGTTAAACTTGAACGCCTGAAATAAACCGGAATTCCGTATGCTTCAATTAAAAGTTAAACTCACATTTTCATGAGAATACTCCAATGGCAGTACAGTACCCTCAATGATAATCTCTTTTCCATCTCTCCATGTTTCCATTATCAAATCCATTTCTTCAGTTTCTACGCTTTCAAATGAAAAATCTATCAAAATGCAATCTCTAACCAAAGAACTTTCGAGTACCTCCTTTATATTTAATCCTTCTCGTAATTCTATGAAAACTTCGTATCTATTACAAGGAATCACTTTTTGCAGTCGTTGAAATACAACTGTCGCGTTCTCGAGTACTGTGGAATCCTCGATTAACCTGTAAAAGATGTCATAGTCCCATTTCGCTTCAGCTTATAGCTTACCATGGCATCATTTCATTCTTCACAATTACTCTTTCTCGATACCGTTTCTCACCCGATCCATAACAAAAGCGTGTGAGGCCGTTCATATCGATTAAAAACCCTCTATCTAAGAACCTAATTCTGTGCAAGTTCTCTTTTTTCATCTTCATAAACTTTATGTATTCTTCCATTCTTTTCGAGGATAAAGCTAATCTAATTCTGAAATAGAAAACAATTTGAGTATAATTTATGAATCACTTACTGATCGCTTGTATCCATTAATCGGATTACATGGATTCTCGGGAGATGTGGAAGGGATGTCAAAGAGAATGTTGGTTTAGGTGACTCTTGGATAATTGGCTCTCGACTACGAAAAAGTGAAACGATCAAATTCCAAATAGACATTCTTCTGAAAAAAAAAAGAAAATATTCATAAAGAATCAATAACGATGTAAAACGAGAGCGAGAAGAGACGAGACAGTCATCCCGTCATCTTGTTCTGTATGAAGACTGGTACAATCGAGGGACTATCTCGCGTTACAATTAGCAGCCCCCTAAAAAGGGGAGACATAAGACTCATTGAATCGGTTCAGAACGCGTTCACTAGACGACTACTCAGTAGGCAAAAGGGTAGATATATAACCCACACCGACTCCGCTTACAAAACAGCAGAAGAGCGCAACATACATTTTAAACTATCTTCCCTACAAGCAAGACGCCAAGCGGTGGACAAAAAAACAATCAATAAAATACTCGCAAAAAGAATTAATATCAACACCACTGAGTTCTTCAAAATAATAGAAAACAATCGCACTCGCACAAAAAATAAAATTTATTGGGAAAACTGCAAATCAAAACTCAGAAAACATTTTTAACATTCCGCACACTAGACACATCGAGATAGATATGGCCGATCTGACCTTCTTCCACCCCCTTGTATCCGACCTATTCTCATGTATTCATTCTTATAACCTTTCATTTCTTATACCAAATCATGTATTAATTATTTTACCAACTATTGTGTGTTATTATTTGTCTTAAAAGCTTCTTGATTCACGATCAGAAGGATAAATAAATAAATAAATAAAATAAATATACATAAAGAATCAATAACGATGTAAAAAGAGCGCGAAAAGAGACGAGACAGTCATCCCGTCATCTTGTTCTGTATGAGGACTGGTACAATCGAGGGACTATCTCGCGCTACAATCTTTCGGCCAGTAGAGCACTGTTGCACCACGCCAGGGGTATGTGGAATAGGTATTTTCTCAATTGAAATCAAGGGAACGAAATTTGAACGGAGTTGGAATTGGAATGATGTGATTATGGATGAATATGTGAAAAATAATTTGAAATCTTAAAGAATTTCTCAGATTTGTTAATTATCAGTAAATCAGTCGATGGTTGTTCTCAACAAAACTCCAATTGTAATATGGATTTAAATTCTCATCCCGATATGGAACGTGTAACCTGGAATGAAAAAGTTAGAATTTTGATAACGCCAGTGTGGGAAAGGTTAGATCAGAGTGAGGAAAGCGGAAATTGTAATGAATTTTCTAAACTTTGTTGAAATTAGCTTACACACGGCCACACATTTCGCCATCTGAAGTTAAAAATAATAATAATAGTGGTGATCTATTTTAGCAAGCCAGTGGGGGCATATTTGATGACTGTGATTTCAAGTCATCACTATTTTTAATTTTTTTTTGTTCCTAAATATGTTTCAATTAATCGGAATTTCAAGATGATACGGTTGAAATTCTTCATACTCTCATGATGTTTTCCTACCGTTTTTATTTATTAAGTTTCCTTGAGTGGGTTTTCATAAAAAAATAATTCGAAAAAAAAGTTGGTCATACCTTCATCATGCTCGAAATCACGAAAAAAAATGTTTGGGAAAAAGTGATGATTTGCTTTCTGAAGCTCTTTCGAACTCCCTGTGAAGAGGAAAATGATCAACAATGAATTTTGACTGTATTTTCAGCCTCGAGAAGAAAAATCAAAAATATTGGAAGAGGGCGAGTTTGAACCAGCAATATGCCGTCTGATAAACAAAGCCTCTACCAATCGGCCAACCGCTGTCAGTTCATGAAGTGGGTCAGAGAGGCAGACACAAGACTGCGGTGTCAAACCCGCTGATAATCCGTTTTTTGAGGTGTCTCTCATTGGAAAATGTCCGATTTGGGCCCCAAAAATGTCCGATTTGGGGTGATAATTTCAGACGTGAATGTTTCAGCTTCTATCGAGTTTTGACACTTCTAACTGAAACGAATCTCTAGATTCGGACTAAAAGTAGCTCTGGTCAAAATTAGAGAAAAAAAAGGACTGTCTAAAAAATGGTCCCAAGTGGAAAGAATGGTCCCAAGGGAAAAAATGGGGGGTCCTAACCGGAAAGACAGGCTTTTCTTCATTGCCACCTTTTTGGCCAATGTTCAAAGGCTACCTGATTTTTGGCTACCTGAAGATTAATGGCTACCACTGGATTTTTGGCTACTTTTGCCCAGTGGGATTAATGGTTACCTAGGTTTTTTTGGCTACCTTAGCTTTTTGGCTACTTTTTGAAAAGATTTTTGGCTACTTTTTAGTTAATTTTTGCTACTTTTCTGAAGATTTTTGACTACTTTTGCTGTATTTTGAGGCTACCGTAACCCCCCCCCCCCCCCACACATTTTCAGAGCGAGCCATCGAGCAAACACTGCACTTCCTGCCGGAATTTCAACAATTCGAGAAGCTAATGGAGCAAAGTGTGTTGACAACCCACACACAAAATCCCAGCTTGATGGCGACTATTGAGGGGGCACTAATAGAGAATGTGTCATCGCTCTTCTTGATAGTATTTTTTATGAGCACCCTATCGGTCTTATGCGAGACAGTCTTAGGGCCCGGTTATGATGTTAATAGGTCCAAGCACTGCTAATAATAAATCAGTAGTCAGATGGTTCAAAATGTCCAAGAGTGGGGAACTAGATCGAATTTATTAATTAAGTAATGTTGAGTTAACGTTGTTTTTAAAGCACGTCTTCTCTGACTGGCTCAAGGTGATCACAGCCAATATAGTGGGTGTCATGTAGACACACATAAACACTTTCTAACTACATTAATTTATTGTATCTGCGACTTCGAGTTCTCCTGGAAAATGCCATACAGCCTACCACATCTTTATCCGTCCACACGGTTTTACTAGAGAATGAGGGTTGCAACATTTATTTTTTCCTCCAAAGAGAAAGCAGCCTAGCTTCTTAAATTGGTTGGCGTGGTTCACTAATAGATACTTCACACTAACTATTACAAAGGGTGTCAGTTGCTGAATCCCCGGGATTCTGGAGCTCTGACGGCGGAAGTGGAAATTACCTTCAAACTAGGGTTTATGTGCATCTATTGGGGCGTGGAGAAGTCGACGAATCAGGATATTTTGCAAACCGATAAAGCAGTCCCGGGCAACCTCTTTTGTAAGCAAATCATCATTTTATCGAAGAATAACGGGTTTTTACCTAACGAGATACAAACAGTTTTGGAATGGTTTAGTTCAAGACAATTTTCTTTTGACCATTTAGAAATTTCATTAATTGCTGCTTGAAGATCGATTATGGGAGCTTTTGATGGGAATGAACAATAAATTTTTATATCATCGGCGAATTGCTTGAGTTGAACAGATTTAGGTATTACTGACTTAATACTATTTACAAAAATACCAAAAAGAAGTGGTGACAAAACGGCGCCTTGGGGAACTCCGCACGGTACTGACTTTTCCGTAGACAGAGTAATTCCTATTCTTACTCGGAACGTCCTGTCTGATAGATATGCTATTATCCAATTTATTAAATGAGGATTTAGTCCTGCCATTTTAAATTTTTCTATCAAGATGTGGTGGGGAATCTTATCAAACGCTTTTTTGTAATCGAAATAAACAGCATCTACTTGTAGACCGTTTTCAATTGACATTGTCCAATCATTAAGCGCTTCTAGTACGCAACTTGAGGTTGATCTATTAGGCAGAAAGCCATGCTGGCTGTCGCTCCAGAAACCCGAAGAAAGAAGATGGTCCATTACTCTTTTTAGCAAAAAGCGCTCGTAGACTCTAAATAAAACTGACGTGATACTAATCGGGCGAAAGTGACTTGGTAGTGAAGGGTTGTCAACCTTCTTTAGTGGAATTACTATCGATTGTCTCCAATTCCTAGGGACAATACCTGTTACGATGGAAAGATTACAAATTTGACTAAATATACTAGAAATGAAAGGGGCGATCCTTAAAGAAAGTAACAAAAAATCAGCATAGAAACAGCTGAAAATCAGTTCTCCGTATTTGACTGTCCTAATTTAAAGTTCGACTTCAGATCATAGCTAGACAGAACTCTGAAAAATAACAGGATTCTCATAGGAAAACAGCTTTCGAAAATCTTCTGGAAAGTGGCCAGAAATCATCAGAAAAGTAGCCAAAAATCATCTAAAAAGTAGCAAAAAATCATTAGAAAAGTAGCCAAAAATCATCTAAAAAGTAGCAAAAAATCATTAGAAAAGTAGCCAAAAATCATCTAAAAAGTAGCCAAAAATCATTAGAAAAGTAGCCAAAAATCGTCTAAAAAGTAGCAAAAAATCATTAGAAAAGTAGCCAAAAATCATCTAAAAAGTAGCCAAAAATCATTAGAAAAGTAGCCAAAAATCATTAGAAAAGTAGCCAAAAATCATCTAAAAAGTAGCAAAAAATCATTAGAAAAGTAGCCAAAAATCATCTAAAAAGTAGCAAAAAATCATTAGAAAAGTAGCAAAAAATCATCTAAAAAGTAGCCAAAAATCATTAGAAAAGTAGCCAAAAATCATTAGAAAAGTAGCCAAAAATCATCTAAAAAGTAGCCAAAAATCATTAGAAAAGTAGCCAAAAATCGTCTAAAAAGTAGCAAAAAATCATTAGAAAAGTAGCAAAAAATCATCTAAAAAGTAGCCAAAAATCATTAGAAAAGTAGCCAAAAATCATTAGAAAAGTAGCCAAAAATCATTAGAAAAGTAGCCAAAAATCAGGTAGCCATTGAACATTGGCCCACCTTTTTCCTCTTCGGACCATTCTTTTCCACTTGCCCGTAAACGCTGACGATCAAAGCACAGGCACAGGCACGGCAAGGGCACGGCACGACTCGCTTGCCGTGCCCAAACCAAGCCGGAAATCACTAGTAAGTCTTTCGTCGTTTTAAAATGGTTCTTAGATTAGACTTACACAATTATCTTTCTGTATTTTTCGGTTCAAAACATTTATTCAAAAAAAGATCAAAAAAAAATACCGAGAGCGGGAAAAAGTGATTTTACTGTTTGAAACAGAGCGGAGAAAAGAAAAATCTTCTTTTTCTTGTTTTTTTTTTGATTTTCAAAATTTTGAGTGATTCTCTGAGAGACTGAAGAAAAACGGGATCCTTTTTTCCGTGCCAAGACAGTCTTTCGGAGAATAACTCTTAAATTCTCTCTTTTCAGGTCGACATTTACAACAATGGGAATCGTGAGATATCGAACCAGTGGAAAGTTTTATAAATCTCTCATTTTCAGGTTGTGAGCTTCTTTCGGCGATTTTTCGAGGCTCGTCAGCCACCACACACACCACCGCCGCCAATGGAACCCCAACCACAAGAAAGCGGATCGGATTCAGATGAAGGCTTCCCGCGAGTGAGCTTTCGATCGTTTCATGCCTTTCTCTAATATTGTTTTACAACAGGAAGCTGACCGACTTCAACAAGCGCAAAATCGTCGTGGCGGAGTTGCACCGGAAGTGCATCGACCATCAACTTCTTCTTCTTCCGGAATCGGATCAACCGCTTCAACTGACATAGAATAATTGCAGTGTATTTTATCTTCCATCTTCTATTTTTCTTTCCTCATTCCAATCAATAAAATTTCCTCTAAAAAGCGAAACTTTTCCGAAAAACAAGGCTCGAAAAACCAATTGACGTGCATGGGTTACTGTAGTCAGTCGATTTGGAAGACCGTGGAAGAGTTTGTCGGATCCTAGGCCACCTTGAGATCTTCGGCCACGGCCACAAACAAGGAAAAGAGAGTGGGCGGCCGTGGCCGAGGACCTCGAGGCGGCCTAGAATCCGACTCTTCCATGGTGATCAAATGTGCTGAGTACACTAATCCCTTTTCGTCTTCTTCCGCTTGATTTGAGAGAATCTGAAAGAACTTGTTACAGTAATCTTTGCAAGGGGTACTGTATTTACAGTTATGGAGAGAAAAAGACAAAAAAGCTGAGAAAAAAAGAAGAAAAAAATTTTTCTTATTCAGTTTTTAATCGAGACAAATAGAGAAATAAAAAAAGAAACTAAAAAGAAACCGGTGATTTATCGCAATCCGTTGATTGATGATGACAGAACACAAGATATGCACTTGTATTAGAGGTAACAGGGAGAAAAAAAAAAGGATTTTTAGTCTTGGAAATGGAATCGGGATTTTTTTTGACAAGAAAAAAGGAAAAAAATTGATAAAAACTGGATTTTTTAGACTTTTCCCCCATTTCTTTCAACTCTAACGGGCCACACATTCATCGCCTCATCGTCGCAAAGAACGTGAACAGCTGATTTTTGTAGTCGGGCGTCTGATGGATGACCACTTTGAAGAATTGCTCCATTAGCTTCTCGAATTGTTGAAAATCCGGCAGGAAGTGCAGTGTTTGCTCGATGGCTCGCTCTGAAAATGTGGGGGGTTACAGTATCCTAATAGCTATCTTTTTAAAGGTTTCAGGGATGAAAAAGGGGCGGGATCAGAGTGGAGAATTCAATGGAAGAACCTATATCGGCCTCTTTGTAGTGAAAGACGTCACGGAAGAGGCATTCGAGTACTTGCGTCTGTTGTGAATGATCGTTGATGTCGCGGAGGTGGAGGCTGAAATGAGAAGAAGATGGAAATTTGAATTCAGATGAGCCTAGCCTTCAGCTACTCACAAAAAGCAATCCCTCGGCCGCTCGCACTTCCCATTTAGTTCAAATTTGCACATATTGTACAATATATTCCGGCATTCGACGACATGCTCTTCTGGTTGTGATGACGACGAGACGACCGGTGGCACGTTCTCCGGACTCTTTCTGAAAACACAAATCTATTCTGAATCCCATTGGAAGTCGTCTTACTCCGCTCTCGTCATCTTATTCATGAGTCGTTGTCTTAGAACTTGCTCCAGCGCCGTCTCTTTCGGTTTGGGTGGCGGCTCGTTGACCAATTCGACGACCTCATCCTCAACTTCTTCGTATTCATCTTCCCCTTCCACTTCTTCCTCTTCCTCCATTGGCTCCTCATTTGGAATCGATTCTCGTGGAGAATCGGGCTCTTTGGCCGTTTCGAGCTCTTCGAATGAGTCCTCCTCCTCCCTTTTTGGCTCCTCTTTTTGAACGCTTCGTTTTACAGATGAGATTATTATTTCGGGGAATCTGAAAAAGTCCATGATAACTTATAAGTAAAAGGAAGGAAGCGACTTACTCCTCCACATCGACATCATCCAAATCATCAATGCTCATCAAATCCATTTCCCCTTGAATCTCATTCTTCTCGATTAGAATCGCTCTCATCTGAATCTTTCCAATTCTCGAATCCTCTATACACTTCTCTCTCATTTCCACCGCCTGACGATTCATCTCCTCCGCCTGTTTCGCCATCTCCGCCGCTTTTTTCGCCATTTGAGCCGCGGTTTTCGCCTCGCGACTCGCATTCTCCACTTTCTCTCGTTCCTCTTCGAATCGCTTCGTTATTTCGAACAATTTCAATTGTAATCGCGCTTTTCTCGCTTCCCGAGTTAACACTTCCGTCGGAATTTGGGCGGGAGTCGGTGGCGGTGATTCTGGAGAGTCTGGAGTGGAAGGAGCCGCGTCGAGTCCTGGAGAAGGGTCTTCTGCGGGTTTCTGAGAGATTTTGACTTCTATTCGAGGTGCTGGAGCTGGTGGAACGATGCGTTTTTGAGAATCGAATAGTTTTTCCACTGAATTCGATAGTTTCGATGATGGAGACGCTTTTCGGGCTCTTTTTATCGGCGATTTCTGTTTTTGCTCCGCATTTCTCTTCTTTTTCTTCTCATTCAACTGCAAAAGCAGCATATTTCTCAGAGCAGCCTCATCATCTTGTTGTTTCACCGCCTCCAATGGAATCTCAACGGGAGAATTCGAAGCGATGCGTTGCGGCTCGTCAGGAGACACCATATCCATACTAACTTGCTCATAATTATCATCAAAAGTGGCCGGAAGCGGTGACGGCGAGATCGGTTGGAAGGTGGAAGCGAACGGAGGCGGCGGTTGGTACATGTTGAACGGAATCGACATCAGAGGACGTGGATCGTGGGCGGGCGGAGCAGGAAAGTATTGAAGCGGGATACGATTGATTCCCGGCGGATAGACGTCGAATGGGCGGATCTGGAAGAGAAATTTGATAAAAACAAAGGGAAAAATGAGGAAAACCTGCGGATTCGAATTCTGATTCGGCATTCCACCAAAAATCACCGATTCACTTGGAGCCGCTCTTCTTTGACCTGTAAAAAACTTGAATTTTATTCGAAAAATTTTAAAAATCGATAAAATCCCCCGTTGATCTCCCGCGCGCGGCCCCGGCAAAAATACCACAAACAATATAAAAACGGCCGTTTTCTTTCGTGTATTCCATGAAGAAAATGAAATAAAATGAACAAAAAAAAGAATGGATTTACCATTTATATGCCATGACGTTTGTCGTTCGAATGGTGGGGGCGGCGGCGGTGGTGGCGGAGGAGGCAACGGAAAAATGTCGTTTTTACGTGATCGACGGCGTTCTGAAAGAGATTTTTTTGGTTCTGGAAAGCTCTTCTTGGGGGATACCGGCACGATTATTCCTACGATGTTCCGGACTGTGACTCCGATTGGTGCTTGAGGCTTGCTGAAATTTATTTATTTTTTTTTAGTTTTCAATTAAATTTCTCGATAAAAACCTCATCTTGCACGAATTGATCTATCAGAAATTCATCATTGAGGTCTGATGGACTTCTTTCTGGAGTTGGCTCCCTGAAAAAGAAAATAAATCGATTTTCCCCTTGAAATTTTCTCAACTCACGCTTCCGATGCTATTTCCCCATCTTCCAATGAATTTGCCGACATTTTTATTGAATTTTATCGATTAAAACTTTTAAAACTTTACCTGAAACTAAAAAAACCTAGGAAAATCGACGATTTTCAGTCGATTTCAATTTCTGTTGATTTCCAACGTGAATTGAGGAGAGAGCATGGGAAATGAGGAGACGCAGACGGAAAAGTGAGGAAAGCGTGGCGAGACCCTGTAGTTTTTATGGGCAGCCGTTTTTCGAGCATTTTCCTGGGGTTTTCAGGATTTTCAGATGATTTTCGTAGTTTTTGGTTAGAAAATTCGATAGAGATTGGTTCCAGAAGCTATATTCCAACAAATAGTCATCCTACAACCGGTTTTTCTAAATTTTTTCAAATTTTCTCGGTTTTTTTCAATTTTCCGGATTTTTCAATGCTTTTTGAAGGTGAAATTCGATTCCCTGCTCATAAAAAAAACAATTTCAGATACGTTTTCCTTAAATTTTTTGAAAAAAGCAGATTTAAAAGGATTATCGAAAGGATAAAGAGATTAAGACAGCAGAGCTCAACGGAAAGAATATGACGCCGTTTTTCAGGATTCTCCGATATATTTCTTTGATTTTTGATTTCCGAATTAATCCGGAATTCAATTTTTTCGATGAATAAACCCTTTTTCTCTTCACTTTTCTAATTTTCTATTTTTTCAAATTTTCAGGAAAAAAAAATTACTTAATTCTTCAATTTCTAGACATACTCCCTGTTCTCCACCTTGTTTTCCAGAAAAAATATCCCTTTCCAGCCAAAAAACCGCTGAAAACCGCGAAAAAGCGTCTCAAAATGCGGCAAATCCGGCGACGAGAGAGCACGCGAAACGAAGAGAGTCGGCGAGAGAAACCGAAATCGTAGCGAGACCTTGCAGTCCGACTACGGTTGCTTGGGGGCATTTCCATGCATTTTCCGAACAGCACACTGGTTTTCTCGATCGTTTTGCCATGATTCTGGTCATTTTTCTTTGTTTTTGAAGGCGTTCGACGCGCGGCGATGTCTTCTGAATGGATTTTTAATAGAATTTTAGGGTTTTATAAGGGAAATTAGGAGAAAAATAGGGTTTTAGGGGTAGAAGCTTGGCGTCATGTTCTCCTCGTTTTCTCTTATTTCTTCATTAATTTTCTTGATTTTCAGGGTTATTGAAGCAACAAAAAAGAATCAAGAATGACTGACGCCGCCTCTCCAACCGTTCCAGCCACCTCCTCATCGCCAGCCGTCCGTCGTGGACTCGTCAAATCGGTGCTTTCCGGAGACGCTGTCATTCTTCAAGGACAACCACAAAACGGACCGCCACCAGAGTGGACCGTCTATCTGAGCAACGTGTCGGCGCCAAGACTCGGACGTCGTCCAACCGACTCGTCGCCAGCTACTCCCGATGAGCCGTACGCGTGGGAGTCTCGTGAGCATCTTCGTCGGAAGCTTGTCGGTGTGTTCGTTACTTTTGTGAAGGATTTCACCGCGTCTTCTGGAAGAGATCATGGACGAATCTATATTGGAGGAACCAATCCATCGGATGCTGAAAATGTTACTGAAGGCGCAGTTTCAGCTGGTCTTTTGGAAGTTCGTCAAGGAAAAGTTGCTGAGTAAGTGGATTTATCTTTTTTCCCCCTTTTTTAAGCAAAATTAATTTTTTAGTGATTACGCCACCAAACTTCTGGAGCTTCAAGAGCAAGCCAAATCCGCCGGACGTGGAAAATGGAGCTCCAACGCGGGCACAATCCGCGAGATCCGTTGGGTAATCGATAATCCACGTGAGCTGGTCGACAAGTACCATCAGAAGCCAATTGACGCCGTCATCGAAATGGTTCGTGACGGATCGACGGTTCGCGCGTTCCTCCTGCCCAACTTCGAGTACATCACACTTCAATTGTCGGGAGTCCGTGCGGCGGCCACTCGTAATCCAAATGCAGCCGATTCACGTGCTGAACCGTTCTCAGAGGAAGCGAAATTCTTCGTTGAGTCGAGACTTCTTCAACGCGACGTGCAGATCATCCTTGAGTCGACTTCCAATCAAAACTTTGTCGGATCCATCCTCCATCCAAAGGGAAACATCGCCGAATCACTTCTCCGTGAAGGATACGCCAAATGTGTCGATTGGAGCATTGGATTGTGCACCGGAGGAGCCCAAAAGCTTCGTGACGCCGAACGACAAGCCAAAGAGAAGAGACTTCGCCTGTGGAAGAGCTACCAGCCAACTTCTTCCGCATATTCTGGAGATCGCAAGGCTTTCACCGCCAAAGTCATCGAAGTGGTGCTCTCTGATGCTGTTGTAGTTCAAAAGGATGATGGATCGGAGCTCAAACTCCATCTCTCCTCAATCCGACTTCCAAGAGAAACTGGAGATGATAAGGGACCAGCTGTCGGACGTCAATTCCGTCCTCTCTACGATGTCCCATTCATGTTCCAGGCTCGTGAGTTCCTCCGCAAAAGAATTCTGGGAAAGAAGGTGCAAGTCCAAATCGACTACGTTCAACCAAAGTCCGATCAGTTCCCCGAGAAGACGTGTGCCACTATCAAGGTTGGAGATCTCAATATCGCCGAAGGACTCATCAGTCGTGGATTGAGCAAGGTTGTTCGTCATCGTTCTGATGATGAGAACCGTTCCTGCGAATACGATACTCTTTTGGCTGCTGAGGCTAATGCCGAGAAGGGAAAGAAGGGATTGTTCGCTGATAAGACCGCTGAGAAGAAGGATACTCTGAGAATTCAAGAGATTACCGGAGATCTTGCCAAATCCAAGCAATTCCTTCCATATCTCCAGAAGGGAGGAAGGTAAGCCCCAGAGGGAAGCTGAAAAATCTAAAAATTTCATTATTTCAGAGCCGAAGGACTCGTCGAATTCATCTCTGGTGGATCCCGATTCCGTATCTACATTCCAAAGGAGACCGTTCTCATCACGTTCTTGCTCGGAGGAATCAACTGCCCGAAGGGAGCACGTGTTGGACCAGGAGGAGTGACTGTTGGAGCCGCTGAGCCATTCGCCGATGAGGCAGCCGCCTTCACCCGGAAGCTTGTCCTTCAACACGAGGTTCAATTGGAGGTGGAGAGTACTGACAAGAATGGAAACTTCGTTGGATATTTGTTCGTGTCTCCAGATGGAAACACTTCTCGAGGAATCAATTTGGCTGAGGCGCTCGTTGAAAACGGACTCGCTTCTCTTCACTTCACCGCCGAACGCAGTGGATACTACAACGCCCTGTTGGCCGCTGAGAACAAGGCGAAGAAGGCGAAGAAGAACATCTGGGCGAACTACACCGAGGAGCAACATCAAGAAGAAGTCGAGGTTCAACAAGCCGACACTTCAGAACGCAAACAGAACTTCCGTCAAGTCGCCGTCACCGATATCGCGCCAGGAGCTCTCCGATTCTCTGCTCAGAACATTGAGGATGGAGCCAAGATTGAGAAGATGACAAATGAGATGAGACAAGCGATCGCCGATCATCCACCACTCGCCGGCTCCTATTCCGCCAAGCGTGGAGATCTTTGCGTGTGCAAGTTCTCACAAGACGGACAATGGTATCGTGCGAAGGTCGAGAGCGTTCGTGCCGGACAAGCCGAGATTGTCTACATCGACTATGGAAATCGTGAGACGGTGGAGGCGTCGAAACTTGCTCAGATCCCCGGTGGTTTCGCTTCCTTCCCCGCTGGAGTCAAGGAATACAATTTGGCGCTTGTGAAGCTTCCAAACGAGGACTACGTGCAACTCACCCTGGACGCCTTCGCTCAAGACCTCTTCGGCCACTCCTCGGTATTCATCAACACCGAATACAAGTCCGGAACCGCTGATTTCGTTACTGTAAGTCCTCAATGAGTTTTCTTTTGAAAATCGTTTTTTTTCAGGTCTATTATGAGAGCGGAAACAAGAAAGTGGACATTGGAAAGGCTCTAATCGCTGAAGGACTCGCTTTAGCCGATCAACGTCGCGAGCCACGCCTCCAAACGATCTCCGCGGAATACAAGTCGGCCGAGGATACGGCACGCAAGTCGAGAAAGAATATCTGGGAGTACGGAGACTTCACCGGAAACGATATCTAAGTATTAATTAAGAAAAACTGCCCCCCAAATAAAGTTTTATCCCCCTTTTTTTGTAATTTTTCCCCTCCTCTTTCATATATAGCCTCTTTTTTTTCTAATGTGTGTATCTGTGATGCATTGTACCCCGATTCTAGTTATTTGTCCCCAAAAAATGGAGCTCCGGTGGTGGTTTTTTGCCTTGTTTCGCCGTTTTTTTTGTTTAATAATTTCTTTTTTTTTCTCTTCTTATTGTTTGAAATTCCTTTCCACCGGGTTCGCCCTTCCCCCATTTCTTCTTCCAATTCGCACACACCACATTTTTGTTGGGTTTTCTCCGAGTACATATTTATTAATTAATTTATAATTGTGTTCCGGTTTTATATACACAAAATCTGCTTTTGTTATATAAACGGAATAAATAATTTATTGCTCCTTTCATTTTTTTTTCTTTCCAATTGGTGTTGGTTGCTTTTTCCGGGTCTATTTTTCTAGTTTTTTTTGAGAATTTTCTTTAAAAAAAAAAGAAAAAAAACGCAGATGAGTACAACTGGTCATCGTGCGGGAGTCTTCAAAAAGCCCTCGAAGCCACATAAATCGTGGAAGGGGAAGCGGACGAAAGGAGAGATTACCTCGGATAATCGAGGTGATTTTTTGGGGGATTTTCAGGATGAAAATGCTGAAATAAGGAAAAAAATTCGAATATTTCGAATAAAATCACCTGAAAATTGGCTAAAAATGCTATTTTTCAATTAAAAACCTGAAAATTTGACTTAAAAAACAATTTTATTGAGAAAAAAGCGAAAAAATAACCGAAATTGGTCAAAAATCATCGAAAAGTGAAGTTTTTGACCTGAAAATGACTGAAAATGATATTTTTTAATCAAAAATCATGAAATTTCCAGAAAAATCTGAAATTTTGACTTAAAAATCGATTTAATTGAAAAAATAGTGAAAAAATAGTGAAAAAATAGAGTTTTTGACATGAAAATTGGCAAAAAAAGACATTTTTTTAATTAAAAATGAACTTTTTTGCTTGAAAATCGTACTTTGAGCTCTAAATTCCTCTAAAAATTGTCAAAAATCGAAAAAATAGATCATTTTTATATAAAAATTAGGTTTTTCATGGAAAAATCATGAAAAAACCACTTTTTTGCTCTGAAATTAGTCAAAAACGATCAAGATAGCCAATTTCCACCGTTTTCCAGTCAAAAATTCATTTTTTATTGAAAAAAAAAAATGTAAAAATCAATTTTTCATCTCTAAAATCACAAAATTTCATAATTTTCCAGGCCGCGAAGGTGTCAAACAAATCACTCGTTCGGCACAATCGACGCACCGTGCCGTCTCAAAAGATGCTCGTCGAAATCAGTTGAAAATGGCGAGAGATCGGAAAATGGCGGAGGCGATGGAGAGACGCAGAACGTCAAATGCTCCTTGTTTAGTGGTAAGGGAAAAGTTGAGAAAAATAGCTTCAAAACATGTAAAAATCATTAAAAACACAATTATTCGATTGAAACTGGCTGAAAATCGGGGAAAGTTGTTCCGTAAAAATGATCTGTAAAGCCGATTTTTGAGCAAAAAATTTGGAAAAATAGGTCTGAAATTTACAAAAACCAATTTTCTGGCTAAAAATCCATTTTTTTTTTTGGTTTAAAAACTATCTGAAAGTACCCGAAAAATCTCAATTTTGGCTTGAAATCTTTATTTTTTACTCTAAAATCCCCTGAAATCCCATTCTTCGCCTTAAAATTCCAACATTTCAGCTCTAAAACCTCTAAAAACCCCATTTTCCAGCAAAAAAAGGCTGAAAATCTGGAAAAAATGGCCCAGGAACCTCTAAAACGCAATTTTCCCGGTCAAAATGGCTGAAATTTTTTGAAAAATTGGGTCTGAAACATTCAAAAAACAATTTTCTGGCTTAAAATTATCTAAAAGTACCCCAAAAGTCTCAATTTTAGGCTGAAAATTCATATTTTTGACTATAAAAAACCGCCAAAAACTTCTGAAAATCACAAATTTCCCCTTGAAACCCCTAAAAATGCCTATTTTACAGACAGTAATCTCCCTGGGATCCGGTGCCCGTCCATCGGAATTCCTTAAAAAACTGTCGACATGCGACGAGACGATCATCCAAACCTCCTCTCCATCAACCATCGATTTCGCGATTCCCCGCTTCAAATCTCGTTTATCCTTTCTAACTCCACCCAAAGAAGACGTCGATTCCGTTTTGGATGCAATCCGGGCTTCTGATGTCCTCTGCTTCCTTTGGCCTCTTTCTGGAGAGCTCTCCGAATGGGATGAGCAACTTTTGACGATTTGTAAGGCCGCCGGGCTCCCGACAATTGTCAGTGTTGTTCCGGGAATGGGTGGAATTCAGAATCAGAAGAAGCGGGAGGAAGTGAGAAAAGGGATCGAATTTGTGATTCAGAAGTGGAGTATGAGCAATGCTGGCATCATGCCAGCCGATTCCGTATCGGATAATCTTCAATTATTGAGAACATTGAACGAGACGAAGAAGAAACCGTTGACTCTTCAAGCGAGACATTCCTATATGCTTGTGGAGAATCTAGAAGGATCAGTTGACGGAGAAACGTGCACTTTGGTAGCTCAAGGATATCTCAGAGGTCCTGAATGGAATGCCAACAATCTGATCCATCTCCCAGGCTACGGTGACTTCCAAATCTCCAAAATCGAAAC
Source organism: Caenorhabditis wallacei (assembly GCA_963932035.1). Classification (NCBI taxonomy): domain Eukaryota; kingdom Metazoa; phylum Nematoda; class Chromadorea; order Rhabditida; family Rhabditidae; genus Caenorhabditis; species Caenorhabditis wallacei. The sequence continues at coordinate 2,597,834 of OZ009934.1, forward strand.
TGCCCAGGATCCGCATCCATTGAAGCCGTCGAAACCCCAGGATCCAGTGATCCTTGCCATTTCTGATGACAAAATTCAATCGTTGGAATCGGAAATCCAACCGGATGCGATGGACGGAGAGCAGACGTGGCCGACTCAGGAGGAATTGGAGGAGGCGGATAAGGAGATGAGAAGAGTGCCGAAAGGAACGTCTTCTTATCAAGCTGCATGGATTCTGGAGGATTCAGATGAGGATGAGGAGGAAGAGGAAGAGGATGAGGAAGAAGAAGAAGAAGAGGAGGAGGAGGAGGAGGAGCCAGAATCCACGATGGAAGATTTGCAATCAGAAGCGGGAGAATCAGAAATGGATGATGGAATCGATGAGGAGATTAACATGACGGAAGTGGAGAAATACAGAAAAGAGAGAGAAAACGCTCAATGGCCGGATGAAGTGGACACGCCCATCGATCAACCCGCACGAATTCGTTTCCAAAAGTATCGAGGACTCAAATCGTTCCGTACTTCCACATGGGATCCGAAAGAGAATCTTCCAGTGGATTACGCGCGGATTTTCCAATTTGCAAATTATAAGAATACCAAGAAGAATGTGCTGAATAAAATTGGAAATGATGATAGCGATTCGGCGATTTCAAAGAAGAATAATGGAGTTTTCGCGAGTGTTTTCATCCAAAAAGTGCCGATTTCCATCTTGGAAGCCTATAAAGACACGAAGAATCTCGTTCTTTTCCAACTCCTTCCTCATGAACAAAAGATGTCCGTTGTGAATATGGTCCTGAAGAAACATCCTTCCTGTACGATCCCAATTTCATCAGATGAAGATCAAAAGTTCATTTTCTACATTGGATATCGTCAATTCGAAGCGAACGCCTTGTTCTCATCGAATTCCCCGGGAGACAAGTTCAAAATGGAGAGATTTATGCCGGTGGACAAGAATTTTGTGGCCACGGTTTATGCTCCGATTGTTTTTAATCCGGCGACAGTGTTGTGCTTTAGACAGGATGATAAGGGGAGACAGGTGAGGAAAATTGCTTAAAATAGTCTGAAAATAGCCTAAATTACTGTAGAATTGGCCTTAAAATGGGAAAAGTGATCTAAAAACTCAAAAAATTGCCAAAAATAGTTCAAAATAGCCTAAATTAGCCTTAAAAGTGGCCTAAATAGCCCTAGAAATAACACAAAAACGACAAGAAAAGGATACATAAATAATCGAAATTTTTCTGAAAATCACTAAAATTACTTTTTAAATGACCAAAATATAGCCTTCAAATAGCTTGAAATGACCTACAAATGGCCTAAAATAGCTTAAAATTGACCGGAAATACTCTAAAAATCACCTAGAATAGTCAAGAAATTAACCAAAAAATAGTGATGAAAATAGCCTAAAATAGACAATAAAGTGCTCGAATCATTCTGAAAAAAGCTTAAAAATTGCCAAATAATAGACAAAAATGGCCAAAACTAGTCTTCAAAATGGCCGAAAATAGCCCTAAAAATGCCGAAAAACAGTCATAAAAACTATCTAAAATACATGCGAAAATGGACCAAATTACTGTAGAAATAGTCTAAAAACAGGCTAAAAATGGTCAAAAAACACCCTAAATATCTCTAAAAATGACCTAGATTAAGCCAGATCTAACTAGAACAATTATGGTCCAAACTACCTTCTTCTATGCTTAAAATAGACCGAATCCCCTTCAGAACCACCCTAACTGCCCCTATATTACAGGAACTCGTGGCAACTGGCTCCGTGCTCGACACGAATCCAGATCGTATCGTTCTGAAGCGAACCGTTCTCTCCGGTCATCCGTACAAGATCAATCGTCGCGCCGTCGTCGTCAGATACATGTTCTTTAATCGAGGTAGGGTTACGGTAATACTAGGAGATTGGGTACTGTAGAAAAATGGAATCTGGAGATACAGTAATCCAAAAGACAGGCTACAGTACCCTGTACATCTAACCTCCCTATCCATTTTGCAGAAGACATTGAATGGTTCAAACCAGTTGAACTCTACACCCCATCCGGCCGTCGTGGACACATTAAAGAGGCCGTCGGAACGCACGGAAACATGAAATGTCGATTTGATCAACAGTTGAATGCACAGGATTCGGTGATGCTCAATCTCTATAAACGTGTCTTCCCCGTCTGGAATTATTCACTTTTTGTTAGTTTTTCACTTAAATTTCTAATAGAAGGGCACCCTCTAATAGAAGGGCACCCCTATTAGAAGGGTACCCTCTATTAGAAGGGTTATTGAATTCCCCCCTAATACAAGGGCAAGAAGTCAGTTTTGCGACAAACCCTTCCAAGGCCATTTTTCATTCATTCATTTTCCATTTTCTCTCTCTTTTTGTTTCTAGTTGTCTACCCTGATAACCTTGTCAAGATTCAAGGTCTCTCTTGTCGAAAAAATCTCCATTTTTTTGGTATTTTTGAGAGATTGAAGTGGATGACAAGTGGAGGAAGATGGAATTGGAGATAAGAAATTAAGAAATTAGAAGTTTTTCATGGAAATTGAGTTGAAAATGGCTTAAAAATGGTCCAAAATCCTTATTTTCATTTTTAAAAAAAGGAAATTTTTTTGAAAAATATCGAAAAATTAGCCATTAATTCAGAATTTTGGTTGAAAATGGTTTAAAAATCACCACAAAAACCCAAATTTCATTCAAAATTCTGAAAAAAGAACCAGATTTTAAAGCGGTTTTTCAATAATTTTTGCTGAAAAATCACCGAAAAACTCTTTGAATTTCTTCAAAAAATTGAATTTTTGGTTGAAAAGTAACCGAAAATTAGTCAGAATTCTGGCCAATAATGGCTTTAAAATCAGCTAAAACTCTATTTTCACTGAAAAATTGAATTTTCTCAGGAATTTCCACTGAAAATGGCTTAAAAATGATCTAAAATTCCTAGTTTTGAAGAGAATTTTCCATGGAAAAATTGAGATTTTTGAGTGAAAATCGCTTGAAATCCAAAAAAAAAACAGATTTTTCCATTAAAATCTCCTAAAAACCTCCAAAAATCCCCTAATTTTTTCCAGAATCGCAACCTAAACCCATCCCGATTCGTCGAACGTTCTCGTATGGAAAGTATCAGTCTCGTCAACGAGGATGCCATGGAAATGGAATAATTTTTGCGGTTTTTTTTTCATTGTTAACTTCATAATTTACTGTTTTTTTTAAAATTGTTGTTGTTCTTTTATTTGTTAACCCTTCCCCCGCTTTTTTGTTTTTTTGTTGAAAAAAAAATTTCTTCGTTGAAAAATAGGTTTTTTTCAGGATCGTAGTCCCATTGGAGATGAGGAGGAGGAGACGTTCGGAAAAAGCGAGGAGGAGGAAGAAGCGAAGGAGGAGGAGGAGTTGGCCGAGAGGGGCAGCAGATCGTCTGCGTCTCCACAGACGACACTGATCTCTCTCCTGTTTGACTCTTTCTTCTTCTTTCTCTCTCTCTTTCTCTCTCTCTCTCGCTGCTTTTGTTATATTATTATACTACGCACGTATGAATTGTACACGTTTAGAGAAAGAGAGACGCGCACACAACTAACCCTGTTTTTTCTTTCTTTTTTTCTTTTTCGATGCTTTTTTTTTAGTTTTTTTTTTTGGGAAATTAGGCTAATTTTGGGGGAGAAAAGGGGGGAAAATGAGCTAATTTTGATGGGAAAAATAAGGAAAATAGCTAATTTTTTAAAGGAAAATTAGCTCGTTTTAGGTAAATTATCGTGAATTTTTAAAAAGTTGGGAACTTTTAAAAATTGAAAAAAAAAACTTGAAAAAAACCAAATTCAACTACTTTTTCTATCTAAAAATTGGATTTAAAAACAGGAAAAATGAGTTTTTAAAACTCAAAAAACTATAAAATATCAATTAATTTTCACTAATTTTAATAGTTTTTTTTTCGAAAATACTGAAAAAATCCTTTAAAATCCGATTTTCCCCGTTAATTTCGACCCCGAACTCCTGGAAAAAAGTAGTAAAAATTGACTAATTTTCCCGCTTTTCACTGAAAAAAGGCTTAAAAATGACCTTTTTGGTGCGAAAAATCTCTCTAAAATACCGATTTCACCAGTTAATTTCGACACCGAACCCCTGGAAAAAACTAGTAGAATTTGACTAATCTTGACCGTTTTTGGCTGAGTTTTCAGTGAAAAAATAGCTTAAATATGGCATAAAAACAGTACAAACCTCCCAAAAAACCTATTTTCCCCGTTAATTTCGACCTCAAACCCCTGGAAAAAACTAGTGAAAATTGACTAATTTTGACTATTTTAGCTGTGTTTTCAGTTAAAAAATGGCTTCATAACAGTAAAAATCCCGCAAAAAACCAATTTTTAACCTGCATTTTTGAAAAAAAAATGCGAAAAAACCTCCAATTTTGACCTAAAAACCCCTGAAAACCACCAAAATTTCATTATTTTCTACCTATTTTTCCAATAAAATCGCCTTTAAAAAAGCCTAAACCAGTTAAAAATTACCAAAAACCAACTTTTTCTTAGCATTCCAGCTGTCTAAAAAAGACCAAACTTCCCCTATTAATCATCTGAAAACTCATTTCCCTCCTCCCCCATTTTCATCTGCTTTCTGCTTTCTGATTTCATTTTCAGACCAAAAACTACATTCTTTATAATCAGTGACATCAGAGGAAGTTGATTAGTCACATTGTTCTCTGAACTCTTTTTCTTTTTAGTCATAGCAAGTCTCCGAACAAATTAACACTATTTGACACCACCCAGTGGAGGTCACAGCTGTGTGTTGACACATTGTAAGTGCGCTCCACTACACCGCCGAACTTTCACTCGGCGCGAAGCATGACTTTTTCTATTAGGAGATTCTTGTTTTGTTTCTGGGTTATTAAAAAAGCATAAGCTGATTCTTATCAAGTTTTTTCTTGAGACATAAATAGAGAAATTCTCGATTTTTTGGGTTACTTAAATTTTAATATTTATTCAACTTTTTTTGAAAAATGTTGATAAAAGATTGTTTTGTTTAAATTTTGGTTGGAACTTTTTTATATATATTTGTTTTGTAAACAATTAAAAATTGTTTACTTTTTTATTAGAAAGTGCTGAATTATCGTTTCCTATTGACCGTAGTAAAAATAAAATTTAGTCATGGACTTTTGATAAACTGATAAAAATTATCAAAAAGTTTTTTTTTTGACAAAACCAAAATTTTTTAAAGATTGTTTTTAGCTTGAAACTATAATATAGTTACTTTAGCTATCAGTACTGGTTACTGTAACTACCATTAACAGTTGCTGTAACTACTAGTAAATATTACTGTCACTACGGTAACTACTAGTATTGGTTACTTTAACTACAGTAGCTACCAATATACTGTAGCTATTAGTTACAATTTCAATGTACAGTACACCAAATACTCATTAACCCACTATTTATTCAAAAAGTTCACAGTAATAACCTTTTGTAATGGCTCCATTAGAATTGTCGTTCTATTTCAAAGGTCATCGACCATCCATTTCATTTGATTTTTCTACAATCTCATTTATATGTACCTTGAACTCTTATTTCAATTATACAACTTCCTTTTGAAACTCCAAGTTTTAATCCTTGTGGTTACCTTAATTATAAGTTACACCTTTCCTACCTCGTTATAAATCCTTTTTAACGGGATGCATAAATTAAAAGATGCAAATATGGGGGTGAGATCTAGTGCTATACAGATGGATACAAAATTAATGAGGTGTCAGGACTAGGCTACCATAGCAACAATGATCCGAGGAGTCGAAATTTTTCGTATAAATAGTGAGGATAGTAGTAGTCTACCTAACGTGAGTTGGGTCTTCAAAACCTGGAAAGTGCTAAGCTTGATTTTTTTGGACTACGGTAATTTTTCTAAGCTACGGTACTACGGTAGCTACTGTAGCTGTATTTAAACTACAGTGATTGTTTTAGACTACTGTAGTTGTTATTAAACTACTCTGGCTGTTCCAAGCTACGGCAATTGTACTACGGTAACTCGTATTAGCTATTGTAAATGTTATGGACTACCGTAACTGTTCTAAACTACGGTATTTGTAATACTTAACTCTTTTAAGCTACCGTAACCATTCTAAACTACGATACGTGTTCTAGACTCTATTTTAAGCTCCAGTAACCATTCTGAACTACTGTAACTATTTTAAGCTACTTTAACTGTTCTGAACTACGGTAGCTCTATTTTAGGCTACCTTAATACCATAGATTGTCCATAAATCGTAAACTAAACCAAAGTAAGTTCACACTAACTTTCTAAAAATAGTTGAAAAAGTTCAATTCAGTTCCCCCGCAAAAATGACGTTTTTCTAGATAACTGATAATTAGTCACTCTATAATTTTTATCAGTTCTTCTAAACTTTCCTTTTCTAAAAATATTTGACTGACTTTTAAAATTTATTAAGTTTTGTTCTCAAAGTTTTTGGCATCTTTTTAAAAATGATATTACCGTAATCTTATTTCCAGGTAGCCTGACCAAATGACAGCTGATAAGAACCCAAAGGTCATCAACTCCTCAAACGGAACTCGAACGCGGGACGATGCGAGCACCTCAAAAGAAGTGATTTTGAAGAAAAAGAAATATTATGGATGGCGTGAAAATGCATCGATTCGATCCGTTTTCTATGGTGGCAGAAACATCAATTTCCCGCTTAGCAACTTTGCGATGCAACAGACAGCTTATAAAATTTTGAGAATGTAAGTTCCTGATTTCTAGGGGAAATAACTCAGTTCCCGTTAGAGATAACAAAAAAGTTTCAACTAATAAAATGTAGCCCTTATTATGAGCAACATTTCATTAGTTGACAACTTTTTGATAGCTCTAGGGGGAACTGAGTTATGACTTCTAGAACTTTGTTCCCAATCTATGACCTACCGTACTTTCATTCAGAATCTATAAAATGGACCAAGACGAATTAATCTCAATTCAAGGCGAGTGGCTTGACGAGGAAATCCATGATTTGCATGATATCAGATTTTGTATCCATAGATGTAATTTAGTCGCCAAGTTTTACAAGAAGGAGCGCGGAAATGTAAGTCTTACAAGGGAGGTGGGAGAAAAAAGTTTTTTCAATTTTCTCAAAAATGTTTCTACATAATCAGGGACGCTTGAGAAGGTTGCAAAACATTTTTCAGCTGAATCTGATAATTTTAAGCTGAGTTATGAAAATATGAATATTTCAGAAGAAGAACCCATCGTCATTTGGTGAGTGGGGACATCTTAGCTGCACATCGATGGTCGCCAAAACTATCGTCGAATTAGCTTCGGATTGTGCCGTTCCGTTTCCAGAAGAGCTGAATAATCACTATGAGAGCTTCTCGTCAGAGGTAAGCTTTTTTGAAAGCCCTAATTGAAGGACCATGAGAAAAACGGGTATAATTTCGATGGTAGGCTAGAAAAGGCTCCAGAAATTTTTGAGTGGATAGAAGACACAATTAGCTATGTTTTTGTAATTGATCACTTTTTGATAGGGGCACAGATAAGCACACTTCTGGCGCTTCAAAAAAAAATCTGAAATACGATTAGCCTTCTAGTAGGCCGGCCGACCCCTCACTTTCCTTTACTGCCTCCCCACATATTCAAACTGTTGCATGCGTGGCGCAGTAGGTTACCGGCTTCCTTTTGATCTACCGCTCGCTGGCTCAATTCCACCCTTCCCTATTTCTTTTTTACTTTTCCTCCTAAACAATTTTTCCTTTTTTAGACTTACGGCGAGACCAACTTCAACCAAATCCAACTAATGTGCGAAGAACTCGGTTGTGACGAGAACACAGTCTTCGTTGATCTTGGCTCCGGAATTGGTAAGCTCGTCTGTTTCATGGCAGCCTATGCCAGATGTAAGAAGTCAGTTGGCATCGAGTTGAGTGAAGTTCCAGCCAAGTACGCGTCAGATCTCGGGACATGTTTTAAAACGTATGATTAACCTCTATTACAAGGGCATATTGTTTTTTTGAAGGTTAATGACATTCTTCGGAAAGTCTTGCGGCAAATTCGAATTGCATCAAGGCGACATGTTGGATCAAAAATTCCGTCATCTCATCACCGAAGAAGCTACTGTAATTTTCATCAATAATGTGCAATTCGATGAGAAGCTAAACTTCGCCCTCAAGTATCTCCTACAAGAATGCAAACAAGGAACTAAGATAGTCACTACTAAAGCGTAGGTTAAAGCGAGTGGACGTGGCTTAAATTGGTTTTTTTAGGCTTGGAAATGTTAAGGAGCGTCCGTTGACACTGCGAACTTGTGGAGATTTTGATGCGATGTGTTATACGAGGAAAATGAAGACGGTGAAGAATAATGTGTCGTGGACTGGGAAGGAGGTGCCGTTTTGGTGTACGACGATGGATCAGAGCAGGGTAAGGGGTACTGTAGCTTGCCAGCTACGAATTTAGCTGTGTATCTCAGAAGTTAGATGTGCAGGGTACATGGCGACAACTTAATAAAGAGGAAGCTCCAAGTTCTAGGGACCATAACTCAGTTCCCGTTAGAGATATGAAAAAAGTGTTAAATAATGAAATGTTGCTCTTAATAAGGGCTACATTTCATTAGTTGAGCGTTTTTTGATAGCTCTAACGGGAAGTGAGTTATATGATGCCGCAGATTGTTAGAGTATGTTTTTCTCTGCCCCTACTTTGATTGGTACCTTTTTTAGAACGATAATATCTCGATTCCCGTTAGAGCTAGCAAAAAAGTGTTAACTGATAAAATGTAGCCCTTATTATGAGCAACATTTCATTAGTTAACACTTTTCTGACAGCTCTAACGGGAACTGAGTTATAAATCTAGGAATTTAGAGCTTTCTTCCCAGAGTACTGTAGCTTATGAACTCAGTATCGTAAACCTCTTAGATGTGCAGGAACCATATTATTCCAGATGATCGCATTCTTCGACCCCGATAAGAAGAAATACTAGAAGCTGACGAAAAAAACTAAAAATTTAGGATTTTTTTTCTAACTATGCATTTTCTAAAAAATATCATTTATTTCAACGATTCCCTGGTTTGTCTTTCTTTGTATTTTGAATATCAAAAACCGATCACTTTCATTTTTTTTACCTCGAGCTACTTTTTTTGGATTTTACAAAAACCATATCTTTTATTTATGATGATAATAATAAAGTTTAATAATTGTGGAGTACTGTAGACAAGGGTACAGTAATCATAGAATAAAGGTACTGTATCAAGAAAAAAAATGAGTTTAGAAAAAAAGATGTTTATTCAGAATTAAGAAAAAAGGTCTGGAGATAGGTGTTTAGCCCATACAAGAACAGTAGGTGTATTTAAGATTGATGTAGATTGCAGGTAGGGACAGAAAAAGATTACAGGAAAAGATGGTTCAGACAGATTAGGTTTAGACGGTGGTGGCTTAGGCCGAGCTGGTTCCCTTTTCGGAATCCTTGGAATCTTCAGCCTCCTTGGCTTTTTCTTCCACAGCCTTCTCTTCCTTGGACTCCTCAGCATCCTTGACCTTATCTTCCTTAGCTTTCTCTTCCTTAGCCTTAGCCTTAGCCTCAGCCTCCTCCTTCTTCTTCTTGGCAGCAGCCTCATCCTCTTCATCAGTTGGAATTTCAAAGATGATTCTCAATTCTTCGGGTGATTTACCCTTAGCCATCAAAGCAACCTTCTTGCATGAAACATCCAAAAGTCCCTTCACATTCAAATAATTGGCAGCACAAATCAAATTGAACAATTCCACATTGTCGATTTGCATGAGTTCCTCATCGAATTTCGGGATAACCACATTCTTTGGAACACTTTCATCATCAACTGGAGTTGGCTCATCCTTATATTGTTCACACCATTTAATGACGATTGAGAGAGTGGATGTATTGATGTTATCAAGTGGAATTGGAGCACTGGAATCGCCCATGGCGATGAGCATTGTTCCCAGTGTCTCGCATTTTTGAATAGCTTTCTCTGACACTTGGAATTCGTGTCCTTCGGATGATAACACTTTGAGGAATTTTTCTTGCTCAGCCTCTGGGACAGCGGCTCCTTCGGCTGGGACCTCGACTGGAACTTCGACTGGGGCTACAGCATCAGCAGACATTGTTCAACGCTAGTTGGAGATTTGTTCTGAAATAAAAAAGATTAGAAGGAATCAAGAAAGGAAGAAAAAGGAAGAGGGAAGAGAGAAGAAAAAGAAGACGACTGGTCGAGACTGGATGTCGAATGAATGAATGACTCCATTACATCCACATCCCATTAGTCAATCTGCACCATCTGCACCAGGATGGGTCTCGCAACGATAGTGCAATAGACCGCATCTGCATTTTCAGTCTTAGATTAGATCTGTAATGTCAGAAGGTCGTCTGCGCAGACACCACCGATGGCACACAACTGACTATCCTCCTTGAACATCGTCCTATTTATAGTCAGTCTGTGTGTGTCTGTAAAGGGGCGGTGCTAACAAAGTGCAATAGAGCGAGGATTCATCGGGGTCATCTAGATCTGTAATGTCTGAGGGTCATCTGAACAATGGATGACGTCATAGAGCAGATGGTAGATTTGACTAGAAGGACCAAGATAATTGACTCTAACACATAGAACAATGGGGCAATTTAAGATGTCCTTAGAACAAATAGAGAACAATTTCACAAGAAAAATGTCCATCAGGACCAATAAAAATCGAAATCTGATATTTTATCCAGAGTATTTTCCATAAAAATCAAAACACTTGAACATGGAATTTAGACTAATGACATCATAGGAAAATATAAATATTATGTAGAGCCAAAGAATATACTAGAACGAAATAGATAGCCAAAACTATTCTAGTCTAGCCAAACTACAGTAATAAGTTCAAACGATTTTCAAATGCTAGCAATTATAATCAGGTCAATCGGAGAACGGAGTCAAGATCAACAATCCATCACCAACCGCCACTAACGAAATGATCTCTGTCATCGCGGAGAGAAAAAGGGAGTTCATCGTGCCGCTGCTGAGATTCCCAAGATTCTTGAGTCAATGTTCAAGTTGTTCCCACTCAACATCGTTGCATTGTCGGACAATGTCGCAGTGGAATTCATGAGTTTCTTAGAAAGACTGGAGTCATTGTTGAGGTTCCATTCGAGGAATCCGATCAGATTAATCTTCTCGGAAACGCCGCCGACCTCGCCACCGCTTTGGCTCTTGTCATTGAGCGTGCCAGCTCCACACTGACTTCACAAGCAATTGATTGGACCACAGGGAGCCACTCTTTCGGCTCTTGTTCCAAACCGCAACAGTGTTCAAATCAAATTTGACGACAATGACAAGATCTTCCTCGAGGGATCTCCAGAATATGTTTAAGCTGCTTATGAGCCATTGTATACTGTATCGGAAATTGAAGCAGTAAGCACATCCCCCATGCCCTTGTAATAGAGGTGTTTTTCAGCACTCAGAATCATGCTCCTCTTCAGCAGGACTATTTATCTCTATCACCTCTTCAATGATCATAGTCTCAAGAGCCAATAAAGCAGCCATCTGGGGTACAGTATACCTTGACTCGCATAAAGAAGAGGATCGAAATTTGAAACGTGGAAAGCCTCTGTATATGTGCGAAACGCGACTCAAATGGCTTGAATACGACTGGGCGGAACAGGAGTGGCAAAGAGTCTACGCGTGGTTCAATATGCAACATCAGACGTCGTTTATCAATAGTATCAGAGAATGTCATCTCCATCGTTGATTACTGTACATTTTTTTTTTGATTTTTTGACTAGTTTACGGTTGTAGATTATATCTCATTTCTTTCTTTTTTCCCCTGAATTTCTTTTTTTGTATTTATCTTTTTTGTTATTTTTGTATTGAAATTCTCTGAATTTTTTTATTGTAGAAACAGTTAGTCTGAAACAATAATAAGGAAAAATAGGTGTTAAAAAAAGGATTTATTTAGAAACCTTTGCAAATGGAAGTAGGTGTAAATGGATAGGTGTTTAGCCCATACAAGTACGGTAGTTGTATTTAGGATAGGGTGTAGATTGTACAACGAAAGATGAGGTAGGGGTATTACATATATAGTTCAGATAGATTATCAGAAATTAGGGGTAGACAATGGTTGCTTAAGCGGAGCTGGTTCCCTCTTCGGAATCCTTGGAAGTCTCCTCAGCCTCCTTGGCTTTTTCTTCCTCAGCCTTCTCTTCCTTGGACTCCTCAGCCTCCTTGACAGTCTCATCCTTGACCTTATCTTCCTTAGTCATCTCCTCCTTAGCTTTCTCTTCCTTAGCCTTAGCCTTAGCCTCAGCCTCCTCCTTCTTCTTCTTGGCAGCAGCCTCATCCTCTTCATCAGTTGGAATTTCAAAGATGATTCTCAATTCTTCGGGTGATTTACCCTTAGCCATCAAAGCAACCTTCTTGCATGAAACATCCAAAAGTCCCTTCACATTCAAATAATTGGCAGCACAAATCAAATTGAACAACTCCACATTGTCGATTTGCATGAGTTCCTCATCGAATTTCGGGATAACCACATTCTTTGGAACACTTTCATCATCAACTGGAGTTGGCTCATCTTTATATTGTTCACACCATTTAATGACGATTGAGAGAGTGGATGTATTGATGTTATCAAGTGGAATTGGAGCACTGGAATCGCCCATAGCGATGAGCATTGTTCCCAGTGTCTCACATTTTTGAATAGCTTTCTCTGACACTTGGAATTCGTGTCCTTCGGATGATAACACTTTGAGGAATTTTTCTTGCTCAGCCTCTGGGACAGCGGCTCCTTCGGCTGGGACCTCGACTGGAACTTCGACTGGGGCTACAGCATCAGCAGACATTGTTCAACGCTAGTTGGAGATTTGTTCTGAAATAAAAAAGATTAGAAGGAATCAAGAAAAGAAAAGAAGAAGAGAGGGAAGGAGAGAAGAAAAAGAAGGCGACTAGTCGAGACTGGATATCGAATGAATGAATGACTCCATTGCATCCACATCCCATTAGTCAATCTGCACCATCTGCACCAGGATGGGTCTTGCAACGACAGTGCAACAGAGCGCATCTGCATTTTCAGACTCAGATTAGATCTGTAATGTCAGAGGGTCGTCTGCACTCTGGTGACGTCATAGAGCAGATGGTCGATGTGGCTAGAAGGATCAATATGATTGACTCGAAATGTACATAGAACAAATGGGCAATTTAAGATGTCCCTGGAATGTATAGAGAACAATGTTACAAGAAAAATGAAACATAAACATAAGAAAAAAATTAACACAGTTGAACATGGAATTTAGATTGATGACGTCAAAGCAAAATATAAATATTATGTAGCTCCAAGGAATGTAATATAATAGAAAAGTGAGCCAAAACTGTTCTAGTCTAAAAGTTAGTCTAGCTATACTATTGCAAAAAAGATTTTCAAATCCTAAGCAAGTAAAGTCGGGTCAAGTGTCTCAAAGTTACTATGCAGTTACCAAGTAACATATACAGCTCTTCGCCTTAGTTTTTCATACTTTTTCGACACAAAATGAAACTTCTCGTCCTACACTTACTTATTATTTTCCATTTAACGGTAACCTGCTAGTTTAACACTACCTTTTCTTTAAAAAAAAAATAAATGTTCTTCTAGAACGCAACTAAGCTCGTATTAGTAAAAGGATCAATATTCGAACAAAGAGAATGTGTTTCAAGTAAATATCCATCGTTCAAAGAATGTGTTATCGATTGTGGAAAGAATGATTCTTGTCGGCTTGCCTATGGACATGGTGATGGTACTTGTGTACTGTGTAACTATGGAGGTGTTAATTTGGATTCAGATTATTCTAGTGTTGCGCTGAAAATGGATGTAAGATGGAAAATAAGACTTAGTTACCAATAATATTTAGGATTGTCCCAAATCATCTGTCTACTTTCCACCTACAGTATCAATTGACACTACGTCAACCCCCAAAAAGACATGCCCGGAAAATTATTCACTTTCTTTTCGACCGGATAATAAAGCTTGGTGCCAAATAGTTAGTTTTAGCACAAAAATTTTATTCTGATTATCGATTAATTGAAGATTTACACAAGCTCCCAAACTGGTATGAACCAGAGTGATGCTGTGAAACTATGCAAAACAAACAACGCAACTTTGAGTGGATTGGAAACTATCGATGAATTGAAAACGGCTACTAGTAAGTGATGGGTACCGTAATCGTGCCAGAATTTGTCTAATTCAGAGGAACTTTTCAACATGTTAATTTCCATGAAGACAACTGTTAATCTTTGGATCGCGGGGGTTTTTAAACCAGAATGCTTTGGAAGAACAACCGAATCAGACTGTGATGGTGTTAAAGGATTTACATTCTCTGATACATATCTTCAAAATTATTCCGGCTATGAATGGTCTCAAAATGAGCCAAATATTCTGAAAGAGAATGTAGAGTATTGTTTGAATTTGATGGGTCCTTCTTTTTCTATTCCATGGAACTCTCCCCTGAGAATAACGGATAACAGGTCTGGTAAAGTGTCTGCAGTCAGGTCATTGAATATTATATGAATTGCTTATAAAGATAGTTTTCAGTTGCTCATCAACAACTGAGGATACACTTCCAAAGGCTGTTTTGTGTGGAAGATTGGCTGATTAAAGTTTTTGGGATAATTATTTTGGATCCGTTTATAAATATTTTTTCTTATAACATTGCTCTCTCTAAATCCTAAGTATCTTACTAAAAAGGACATTTTTAATTGTCCTTCTATGTCTATTGTTATCCATCATCTTAACCTGCTAACCACACCAACCCACCTGCACACCCTTTATGACGTCACAGAGGGTGATATCATTGACTCAATTCGTTCTTTTTATGGCTGTGTATTCAAATGGAAAAAAGGAAATCCCGAAGGCCATTGGAACTGATGAAAGGAAGATTCCTGGATGAAAAAATAATTTGTTCAATAACTTTGTTCACCCGCCTAATCTGTGTCTTTGATAATAAATTGTTATCTTTGTGTAATTAGTTTGTATATTTATTCAATATGCTCTTTAAATCTTAGGGACAACCAGAAAAAAAACAGCTAGAATTTTATTCGATGTACATTGTAAATCATTTATCTTGAGTCTGAAAGGCCAGTTAGGCTCTGTGACGTCACCAGAGAACAATCGACCGTCTGAAATTATAGATCTGATCTGGAGGATTCTCAAAATAATATTATCCATAGAAAGAAAATCTCTAATTATCAAACTATCCTATTAGTAATTTCATTATGGCACGTCATCTTGAATATCCTAATTTCACAGAATAAAGTAGCTTTTCTACGTTCTCAGTCATCAACCTTTCTATTTAATTGATCCTCTAGCTAAATGACACAAAGTATACAATTCATTTTAAAATTCTAAATTCTTCCAACATCCCCTTGTTATAGATACACCGAAAATACCAATTCATTTATAATTCGCAACATTTTCTCAATTTTATCCAACTTGCTATTAGCGCGGCACGAGGCATCAACATGCGCTCTAATCGCAATCAGGCTAAAATTCAAATTCCGACGACACAAAACGAAGCTGGCAGGGCCAAAATTTGAAAAATAAAAATTAATTGTCGACTAGAAACACTTAGGAGTCTATCCAGAACAAGAATTTCGAACTTTCAATTACTCTCCGTCGAATTTAGCACGTTTTGCGATTAGAGCGCATGTTGATGCCTTGTGCCGGACTAATAGCTGTTCATTGAAAAACGTTATTGCCGGAAAGGGGATATTTCAGTGGTCGCTACTGTAATTGGTTACCATATATTTTTTTTGCATTTTTCTTGTAAAATTATTCTCTATTTGACCTAAGGACATCTTAAATTGCCCCTTTGTTCTATGTACATTTCGAGTCAATCATATTGAGCCGTCTAGCCACATCTACCATCTGCTCTATGACGTCATCCATTGTTCAGATGACCCTCTGACATTACAGATCTAATCTGAGTCTGAAAACGCAGATGTGCTCTATTGCACTATCGTTGCGAGACCTATCCTGGTGCAGATGGTGCAGATTGACTAATGGGATGAGAATGTAATTGAGTCATTCATTCATTCGATATCCAGTCTCGACTAGTCGCCTTCTTTTTCTTCTCTCCTTCCCTTCTCTACCTTTTCATCTTTTCTTGATTCTTCTTAACCTTTTATTTCTTTCAGAACAAATCTCCAACTAACGATCAACAATGTCTGCTGATGCTGCTGCTCCAGTCGAAGTTCCAGTCGAGGTCCCAGCCGAAGGAGCCGCTGTCCCAGAGGCTGAGCAAGAAAAATTCCTCAAAGTGTTATCATCCGAAGGACACGAATTCCAAGTGTCAGAGAAAGCTATTCAAAAATGCGAGACACTGGGAACAATGCTCATCGCTATGGGCGATTCCAGTGCTCCAATTCCACTTGATAACATCAATACATCCACTCTCTCAATCGTCATTAAATGGTGTGAACAATATAAAGATGAGCCAACTCCAGTTGATGATGAAAGTGTTCCAAAGAATGTGGTTATCCCGAAATTCGATGAGGAACTCATGCAAATTGACAATGTGGAATTGTTCAATTTGATTTGTGCTGCCAATTATTTGAATGTGAAGGGACTTTTGGATGTTTCATGTAAGAAGGTTGCTTTGATGGCTAAGGGTAAATCACCCGAAGAATTGAGAATCATCTTTGAAATTCCAACTGATGAAGAGGATGAGGCTGCTGCCAAGAAGAAGAAGGAGGAGGCTGAGGCTAAGGCTAAGGCTAAGGAAGAGAAATCTAAGGAAGATACTGTCAAGGAGGAGACTGTTAAGGAGGATACTGTTAAGGAGGCTGAGGACTCCAAGGATTCCGAGGAGACTACCAAGGATTCCGAAGAGGGAACCAGCTCCGCCTAAGCTACCATCGTCTAAACCTAATTTCTGATAAACCATCTACAACATATGTAATACCCCCTACCTCATCTTTCATTGTACTATCTACAATACCCTATCCTAAATACAACTACCGTACTTGTATGGGCTAAACACCTATCCATTTACACCTATTTCCATTTGCAAAGGTCTTTAAATAAATCCTTTTTTACATCCTTACATATTATTGTTTCAGACTAAATGTTTCTACAAGAGAAAATTCAGAGCATTTCAATACAAAAAATCACACGCAAAAAAGATAAATACAAAAAAAAGAAAGTCGGGGAAAAAAGAAAGAAATGAGATATAATCTACAACCGTAAACTAGTCAAAAAATCAAAAAAAAATGTACAGTAATCAACGATGGAGATGACATTCTCTGATACTATTGATAAACGACGTCTGATGTTGCATATTGAACCACGCGTAGACTCTTTGCCACTCCTGTTCCGCCCAGTCGTATTCAAGCCATTTGAGTCGCGTCTCGCACATATACAGAGGCTTTCCACGTTTCAAATTTCGATCTTCTTCTTTATGCGAGTCAAGGTATACTGTACCCCAGATGGCTGCTTTATTGGCTCGAGATACTATGATCATTGAAGAGGTGATAGAGATAAATAGTCCTGCTGAAGAGGAGCATGATTCTGAGTGCTGAAAAACACCTCTATTACAAGGGCATGGGGAATGAACTTACCGCTTCTATTTCCGATACAGTATACTTGATAGTCCGTTCACTATCACGATATCTCGTCGTATTACAGCACTCATCAAGACACAATAATTCTCCACAGAATAGACAGATGATGGGCATCGATGGACTCTAAATAATAATAAAAATCGGATTTAAAGGGAAGGGGCGTGGCCTACCTTACTACACGTTAGGCAATCACGATGGAAATATCTAGAGAAGAGATCCTCGAATTTTCTTGGTGGCCGAAGGATTTTACGGGGTTTCCAGGCCAGCGGATGAGAGATGAATGGTTGCAGCTGGAAATATTGGGGGTTAATGTAGATTGGTAGATGGTTTTAAGGATAGTCACCACCGCGCCTAAAACGTGCCGGGCTCTGTAGTTTATGGTGATCTTGGATTACTGTAGCTAACCGAACAATGATCTCAGTGTTCACTTTCTTAGTTTACATTTCCCCAAAAAAACCCGCGAAAATGGTCACAATGAAGATAGCAAACACGAAAACTAAGTAAAAGACAACTCTGGCTTCTTGCCCTTCTATGCCCTTCTATTAGAGTCCTCCCTATTTATATAACCTTTTATGTCTTATTGAACTTATTTCTCTATTTTCTCACATGGAGAGGGGCGTCGAGAAAAGATGACTCAATTTGTTTATTTTTGCATACATATATATGTTGCCGACCCGGAAAAATGGGAGTAGGAGGCATCGATTTCCATCCTATTTTGTGTAGTTTGTTGTGGACACTTGGCATCGTGCCAGGGGCTAGGTTGAGCTATTCCTTGGGTTTCTAAGATTAGTTGAGAAAGGTTTAGACCATTTTCAAGACTATCCGGGCTATATTAAGCCGTTAAACATAGTTTTAATGATGTTTTAACGACTAGTTTGGTCGAATTAGACTATTTTCTAAATCAAGAGATTTTACAGCACATTGGCTAGTATATAGGTTGTTTCAGACTATTTTTCAAGGTTTTATAGACACTTTTCAACCAAATTTCATAATTTCACAACTAAGTTCGCGCTCTTTTCGTCTGCTTCTCGATATTTATACGTTAGGTCAGTCTACAGCGCTTTCAGCTGCTTAAACTGAACTTTCCCTAGTTTTTAGTCATCTGAGCCTTTTTTCAGCTGCTATGTGTCATTCACTGCAACATTAAGCTGCCCTTAATATATTCGAATCGTTTAGATTGGCTTAATTTAGATTCTGATAGCCCTTAGACTAAAAAATCCGGTTTAAGCCGTATGATAGCTAGCGTTAACCTTTCTAGACCAACATTTAATTTGCTAGAGGTCATTGTAAGTTAGCAAAATCAAAATCCCTAATTCTTAGCTATTTCTAGCTGCTTGATTTCTCTCTGAATAGCTTTCTAGCCATAAAACATACATTAACCGAGCCAAGACGATTTCATACATATTTTTCGAAATTTTGGTAGTTTTAAGAACAAAAACATTGATTTTAGTCATCAAACAGCTATTTATACTCTCTCTAGACCATTTTTAAGTTCCTGGAGACCATCTAGAACCAAAAAAAAAAAATTTAACGCTTTGACCGACTCAAAAGCGACTTTTCCACAATCCAATTTTCCCAAGCTTCGCTTGCCATCATTATCACACATTCTCTTTTTGCCATTGTATGCAATTCAACGTGTGTGTGCCAGTGAGTGTCTCTCTTTCTTTTGAAATTAGAGATACCTGTGGTAGACGGCGGACGAGTAATATTTGCTTTTCTAGGCAAAAGAGAGACGAGAAACACACACACATTGAAATATTTCCGTCTCTTTTCTCGATTTCGAAACTCTTCTTCTTTTCTTTTTCAAGTAAGACAATTTCAGACTTTTCTTCAGATTGAGATGACATCTCACGGATCAATGACCTCATTCCAAAACGAGACTTCGTTTCCACCTGGGGTAAGTAGTATCAGATGGGGGCTTGTTTGTTTGCACAAACATACACACATGATGCGGTCGACTGACTTTTTGTGTTGAATTGAAAAATAGAAAGAGAGAGAGAGAGAGAGAGAGAGAGAGAGAGAGAGAGAGAGAGAGAGAGAGAGAGAGGGTGCGAAACTATCAAAACCATATAACTACACAGTTTTGCGTGTTTTGCCTCTCTTTCTGCTTCTCCTCCCTTTTTAGTATCATCGATTTCGCGGTTTTCCAACTCATCTTATGCAATTTGATAGGTTCCAACTAGCTAAGCTTGTCCAAACTGGTCCAAACTTTTTAGAAGAGTATATTCGAATCCAAGAGCCTGTCTACATCGTTCTGGATTATCTCAGGGCGTTTGGAATCATCCATACGACTAAATTAACAATTTTATTGATGTCTCTGATAACCTAAGTTCGCTTTAAAAAGGGTGAACCATCTTCGATCACTTCTGGATCACTTTCGATGAATTGCTAGCCATTTTGGATAGCTTTTTGCCGTCTAGATAGGATTTATAGCATTTCTACCGACTTCAGACTATTTTTAACCGACTTAGACCGCTTCAAACTGTTTTTAAAGGCTGAAAACCATTTTTAAGTGCTCCAGACTAATTAAGGCTGCTTCGAACTGTTTTTAAAGGCTGAAAACCATTTCTAACTGTTCTAGACCTTCTCAGACTGCTCTAATCCCCTCCTGCTTTTAGATATCAAGACCCGGTCTATACATGACCTCCGAACGGATGGGAGCATTCGGCGAAATGCGTCATACACCATCACCAGGCACACAAAAGTTACGAGTTGATATGAGCAGTTCGGGGTGAGTCATTTAGTTCTGGTGTCTTTAAAAAGAGAACTGGGACTGATCTAGACTAGGATTCGTCTGAACCATCTGGGTTAGTCCGTTATGGACCTATTCAGGGCAAAAAAGAAAGTATTTTTTTACTTTGTTTTTCCTATTCACGAGCGTCAAAAAAATACAAAAAATGAATTGTTTTACATTTTTTAACATTTTTTGTATTTCTTTGACGCGCATGAATAGGGAAAACAAAGTAAAAAAATACTTTCTTTTCTGCGCTGAATAGGTCCATTAGATACTGTCGAAAGCTCCGAACTCGCTCTTTGCGGTTGTCGGCAAGCTTTGAATAAGCTCAACTATGCTTAGCTTCAACTCATAGTTGATCTAACTAAGCTAAGCTAAACTAAGCTGAGCTAATTTAAGTAAGCTAAGCTAAGCTATGCTAAACTGAGCTAAGCTAAGCTAAGCTAAGCTAAACTAACTTCCAGGTCAACACCAATCTCCAAAGTGGAAACACCAATTCTCCCATCCAGTTCAATGTCACAAAACCCTCCCAACAACCCTTTTCCAAGGTAACCCCACCCTTATCATGCTCCCCTTAACCAATCCAATTCCAGAGGCTCCTACACCTCCTCCCGCTCCATTCCCCATCGAATCGACTTATCCAACCGAAGTTCCACCAATTCCCAGCGTCCTCTACTTCCTCCTCAAGACCGTCCCGTTCGATTTCAGTCAAATGGGCTTCAACCAGCGGTTTATATGCCAACAACACATAGCCAAGCTGATTCAAGCGAGTCTCGAAGGCGTCATGACAAGTTATCCGATGTCTATTCACAGTCGGGGGATACGGTGGAGTTTGCCAAGAATTTGAGTGATTATTTGAATGAGAAGATTCCCTATCGTAAGTTCTCGAGGCAAGAGTTACGCTAACTTTAATCCACTTCAGAAATCAGTATAGCCGTCTTATCCTGCTTCAGTCTTCTGGCCTTTTTGCTAATCATATTCGGTCTACTAAACGCCCCATTTTGCGCGGTTCAACCCATGATTCCAATCTGGCTTATAGTCGAGGGTGTTCTTTTCATCATCTCCGCCACTTTTCGTATCTATTTCCTTATTCCCACTCCAAGAAGAACAGCCTACCGTAGGCAGCAGAGGCAACTTGGAGCCAGTTTATTATGTAAAGGACTTGAAGTCCTCTTTGCTCTTGCCAATATCGTCTGGCTCATTTTAGGTACCCCTTATTATAAGGGCATGCTCTAAAAGCTATTTTTCAGGTTGTGTTTGGGTGTACGGCTCGAAAGCCTTTGTTCATTTCAATGAGGGAATGTTCGAGAGGCATTACTGCGATCCAATGATCTATTGGTCAGCGTTCTTCGCTTGCACAGCTTTTCTGGTGGGTTACGGTAGCTACAGTAATCCTTAACCTTGGGTGTTTTCAGATTTTCTATTGCGTGATCATTTTCCTCGTTATTTGTCTGCTAATCGTCGGTTCCATGAAGGAAAATCGGGATCAAGAAGTTTTGGATTGATTTTTTTGAGAGAATTTTTGATGAATTTAATAAAACTTACAAATTTGTTCAATTTCGTCATCCATGTCAATGGGTTACGGTAGCCGAGGGTCCAGTAGTGGGCTTTGCCGGGCATGTTTAGTTCGGTTGGGTCTGGAAATGAGAGGGGGATTACTGTAGATAGGGTTACTGTAGTGGCTAAAGGGTATAACTAGAATCGGGATTACTGTAGCTTGATTAAGTTTTCTGGATCCCGGATTACTGTAACTTGATCCAGGATTACTGTAACTTGATCCAGGATCCAAAACCCTGGATTACTGTACCTACCCATTCCCATCACTTCCAACGCCTTCTCCAATCCAATCTCCGAATCATGAATAAGGGTTACTGTATCCAGACTTCCCAAATTACAATGCAACAATAATTCCGATGCGAATCTCAAAAAATCCATCAAACACCGTTCCATCGTGACACAAATCGCTTGCGGAGTCAACTGAAACCAATTCCCTTTATTAGAAGAGCATGCCTACCGTACCTCTTCATCCGGTGACGCTAATCTCTCCACAAGTGAATTAAAATACTCTGTATTCTGTGCTAATCCTTTCGCAATTGACTCCGCCTCCTTTTGAATATAATCGGTGAGCCCTTCAATTAGGAGTTCCCCGGCTGCCAAATTTCGGATTTTTTGATCTCCAAGTCTTAAAACTAAGCATAAAAGAGTGTAGGAGGAGACCCATCCAATCGAAGCGCGTATCATATTCTGAGCCATTTCCTTCTGGACATCTTTGGTCACCGATTGATTATCGATTAGGATCGAGATCATTCTGACCAGGGTGGACTTGGGTTCGAACACGAAAAGTGGGATTTTCGAGTTGACTACGGTTACCGGTTGAGGCGATTTCTGTAATGAGGATTACTGTAGCTAAGGGAAAGATTACTGTACCTACCACAGCCAATGCGGCCATTTCATCCATGGTTAAGCCGGGGACAGGTTCTTCCGTTGGAGGCGGCTCAGAGGAAGTGGATGGTTGCGGACTTGGTTCTCTTGGTGGCGGGATGCCGAGAGCTCTTTGGGTGACGTTTGCGAAGAGACTTGTCATGGCGGAGAGGGCGACGTCGAAGTCGACGTCTTTGGAAGTGGCCACTGAGGCGGTCATGATGTGTTCTGGAAAATGGAAAGTTGGGTACAGCTGGCTACAGTAATCCCTATCCCAATTGAACTACAGTAATCCCTTAAACTAAATTAATCCTTATTAAAGAAAAGTGTAGTTATCTACAGTAACCCTAAAGTCCAGGTATCTCTAGCTTAGTATAGTTACAGTAATCTGGATCTAGCTTTGAGATCCGATTGAGGATAACTACAGTAATCCTGAAGCTTAAATATCAATAGTGACATTTGCAGCTATAGTAATCTATAACCTTTGTAGTAGCCTTCTTCCTACAGTAACCTCGCTAACTACAGTAACCCGAATCTAGGACAGCTTCAGTATCCCTGAAGTATACCTAACTACACTAACGCGTATAGCTACAGTAACCTGAATTGAGGATAGCTACAGTAATCTTGCAGTACAGTTATCTACAGTGACCCGTATAAATACAGTAAACCGAATCTGGGATAGGTACAGTAACCCTGGAGTCTTGACCTCTTCAGCAGCCCGTATAACTACAGCAACCCTGTTGTCTAAGCACCTACAGTAGCCTAAACAGCTACACTAGCCTTCCTAGTTACAGTATCCCGAATTCCGACAGTACTCCGAAACTAGGATATCTACAGTAACTCGAAAACGTTTGTACCTACAGTAACCTTCTTAGCTACAGTACCCCTCCTTACCAGTAATCCCACTCCTATAATGTTTCCTTCTCTCCGGTGCTCCCATTTTCCTCATCAAACTCGATCTCTCCACCATTGCCACCGCCAACGAGACCAGATAAGTGCTCGTTGTCGTTTTCTCTAATGCCGACTGTCTTTCCGTACTATCCGCACTATATTTCCTTCCATCATTGAGCTCATAGAGACCACCACCTTTTCGGGTACTGTAGTTCGCATCGTACATCACATTCTTCTCATCTTCCTTGTAAACTGGTCCTTTCGCTTTTTCCACAATAAAATCCATTATTTTCCATACATCTTTGAATGACATTGGACTTGGTGGGGTTTTGAATGGGAGATACGGTTTGTCGAGGGAGATCGGGATAATCATGTTGGCTGGATGACGGCACATTGGGCAATGGACTTGGCGGAGGGCGTCTGGGTGGTTTTCGCGGCCGTCGTACTGTAAGAAGGTTACTGTAGCTACTAAAATGGCTAGTTACTAGGATTACTGTAGCTATTAGCTCCTAGTCTACCGTACTCACCAACGAAGCCCTATACGCATTAAAACACTCGATATGAGCCGTGTGTCCACAAGTTTTCGGATCGGTTCCAACAAGCGGCGCTCGAACTTTAGCCAACTCCGCGTGCCCAATTTCGAGGAAAGCGAGACGGCGCTTATCGGCATAGTGCCGTCGGGTCTCTCTTTGAGGAGAAGTTAGATCATCGTTATCGATACCGTCGTAGTCAAGGAGATCTCTGATCGGGTCGTAGGAGGCGTCGATTTGTTCTTCGCAGATGAAATTGGTGGTTAGCTGGAAATGGGGGGTACTGTAGTTTAGGATGGGGTACATCTAAAGAGATACTGTAGCTAAAGATAGGATTACTGTAGCCTAGGTTACTGTAACCTAGGATAGGATTACTGTATTTCAAAGATTACTGAACCCCCAGGATTACTGTATTTCAAAGATTACTGAACCCCCAGGATTACTGTATTTTAATTTAGGGTTACTTAGGCGAATGTAGGAACACTGTAGTTGGATCAGCGATTACTGTAGTTTAGGTTACTGTACCCAGGGCTACAGTAACAGGATATAGGATTACTGTAGTTTAATTTAGGGTTACTGAAGTTGAGGACTTATCTACAGTATCCCCAGAATCCTTAGGATCACTTAAAACAGATTACTGTAGTCTAGAACCGATCTAGGATACCAGGATTACTGTAACCCTATCTACCGTAACCCCTAACCCTTACCGTACCTTAGCCAACATCCCAAACGGATTCTCGACCGTATTCGGCGTCTCCATCTCTCCACAAATCGGACATTGATACATTCTTCGATTCTGTTGACTTGGATCCACTCTGCTCACTTCATCAGCACTCATTCCTTCCGTTTTCATCAGATTCTTCATCGTTTGTGCACTTTTCTTCGCCGAATTCTGCATAATCGCTTCCATCCGTCGTTTTGCTGCTTCTTTCGCCGCTTTTTTCACCGGATCCATCGGAACCTTCTGTGGAGTCGTTGATTCCTTTGGTATCACATTTAGACGTTTCTCCTCTTTTTCCAATTTCTCCTGAATCAATTCTCTTGCCGACGGGGATACTGTAACTAGGATGGACATGAATCTAGCCAGGTAGATCATTTTTCCGCCGGACACTTTTTCACGGTCGTATTCTCCGTTGAGCACATTTCTGAAGATGGGAATGAGTTGATCGTTTCGTTTGCATTCCATTGTGAGGAGGCGGATCATGAAGGAGGAGATTGTGATGTGGAAGTCCAGTTCGCGTTCTTTGACTAGTTTGAATGGGGTATGATAGATGGAGATCATGTGAGAACGGATCTGGAAGATTGAAGGGTACTGTAGGAAGTGGGGTACTGCAGGTAAAGTAATCTTAGACCTTAAAAATAGGGCAAAAGATCATAGATCAAAAGCTACCGTAATCCTTAAAACTCAAAAAGTACCGTGACCCCTAAAATCTAAAAACTACCGTAATCTCACAGAAGGCCACAGTATTCCTTAAACCCCAAAGCTACAGAAATCTCTAAATCTGAAAATACCATAATCCTAGATCAAATTACAGTAATTTTTAAAAAATCTAAAATTTCTGTAATCCTATATTCGATACAGTAACCCTAAAAACTTAAAACTACAGTACTCCCTAAATTCTAGCATCCTGGGGTTACTGTAGGCGATGATACATAAACTACTGTAATCTCAATCACCCTAAAGCTACCGTAATCTCCAAAAACATAAGGATACCGTAACCCTATGTTAACTACTGTATCTTCTAAATCCTAAAACTACCGTAATCCTAAATAAAACTACAGTAATCCTATTCTACAGCCTTCTAGAGTACATTAATCCTAATTAAACTACCGTAATTCTATGTTAGCTACCGTAATCCTCAGAAACATAAAACTACCGTAATCCTCACCTCCTCCTTTCCCTTGAATTCTTGCACATATTTCACTCCCAACGTCAACAAATAAACAGCCAATTGCATTGTTCCATCATGGAATTTGGCCATCGTATCATGTTCACTAGCCAGAACAGCCACACAATGGATCAAGAATCGTTCCGTTAATAACAGATTATAAATCTTAGCAATTCCTTGATGTCTTCTCTTCTCATCAAAAGAGATCAATCTAAATGGAACCCAGAATCTCTCCTCAATCGCCTCTAATCCCTTATCCACTGCATTCTTCTTTTCTCGTTCTTGCATTTTCGCGAAAACCTCTCTGGCTTGTTTCATGGAGGAGGATCTCATCATGAAGAACACCGGGCACACTTCTGAATCCCAGATGGATGTTTTTAGGCGATAGGATCCTTGTTGGAGATGGGTGGAGCATTCAGTTGGGGAGTTGAAGTCGCCAATCTGGAAATGTTGGGTTACTGTAGATAAGGGGCGTTTAGTGGATTAATGTAGTTCCTAGATTAATACAGTTACAGTACCCCTGATTTCCATGATTACTGTAGCTACATAGACTCCTGGATTACTGTAGATAGGGGGAGGGGTACTGTATTTCCTGGATTACTATAGTCACAGTAAGTTCAGAATAACTGTAGTTACAGCACTTTTATATTTTCTGGATTACTGTAGTTACAGTACTTCTAGCAGCGTCCGGATTACTGTAGCTACAGCTCTGTTTAGATTACTGTTGTTCGGATTACTGTAGTTACAGTATTCCCAGAGCCTTCAAGATTATTGTAGTTTCAGAATCTTGAAGACTACTGTATTTACAATATCCCAGTAACTGTTGGGATACTGTAGCTACAGTTCTGTTCCGATTACTGTAGTTTGGAATACTGTAATTACAGTGTCTCTAACTTCCTAGATCATTGTAGCTACAAACTTCCTGGCTTACTGTAGTTACAGTAAACCTAACATTTTCTGGATTACCATAGCTACCGTACCCCTACCATAACCCTCACCTCCTTCAAAATCCTCTCAAAATGTTTATCAATCATCTCGCTTCCACGACTCCCTTTTTCCGAAATCGACGCTCTTAACCTGGAGTACGGTACATTTCCCATCGCCATACAATTAACCATTTCCGATCGATAATGCTCTTCAGAACTTGCTCCCGAATTGACTCGAACTACAACTAGTTCCGCGACGAGCTGAAAAATCATCCTTAGCTACCGTAATCCTACAGTAATCCTACCTTAAACATTCCCCAAAACATTGGATCAATCCATTCGGATTCTCGAATCACTACGGTTCTTTCAACGTCATCATCATCAAATATACTCGGATCGTATTCTGGTTCCACGTCATCCATCATTTGATCTTCTGGAACACCGGCTGCCACGAGATGTCTTCTGATGAATTCTCCGACGATTGGGATACGTGGATCACGGTTTTGGGAGAGTTGAGGGTTTACAATTTCATAGTCAATTGTCATTTCGGTGGCCAGGTTTTCGTGGATCATTATGCTGAAAAAGGGGAGCTACAGTAATCCTAAATTCAAAAAGACTGTAATCGTTTTTAAACTACAGTAATTCTAGCCCAAAACTACCGTAGTCTTATCCTAATAGCTACAGTATTCCTAGATCGAAATACAGTAATCCTAGTTCCGCTACCTAAAGCTATCGTAATTCTTTCAAAACTGCAGTAATCCTAAGCTATAGAATAAGCTACAGTAATCTCAGATCTTAGATCCTACATACGTTTAATCCAGGTTCTAGCTACCGTAACCTACAGTACTACTAAACCAAGCTACAGTAATCCTAGGCTATAGATGAAGCTACAGTAACCCCCTTTCTAGACTACATTAATCCCACGTTTTAGAGTAAGCTAGAGTAACCTCAGATCCTGGTAACAAAGCTACAGTAATCTTAGATTCAATATTCAAGCTGTAACTACAGTAAGCTTAACCTGATAGTTACAGTAATACTAGATCCTAGATCAAGCCACAGTAATCTAAGATCCATTAACAAAATTACCGTAACCCTTCTAAGAATACAGTAACCCTTCTCCCTAGATCTAGCTACCGCAATCCCAGATCCTGGATCCGAAGCTACACTTATTCTATGCTTTAGATCAAACTACAGTAATCCTAGGTCCTAGATCAAGCTACAGTAACCTTTCCCAAATCTACCGTAACCCACTCAAAAGCCTCCTGTCTTAATTGTTGCTCATCCTCCGTCATATTCTCCGTATAACCCAAAATCGTCCGATCAATCAACACAGCATGATCCCGAATCAATTGTCGATATCGATTATAAACATATTTCTTCTTCTCGGGGACTCCATCCGGCTCCAATCTACCGTAGTCCCCCTTAAATAGCTCCCGGGCTTCTTCCACTGATTCCACAAAATTTCCGCGTTCCACCTGCAAAAAAGGGGCGTGGCTTAATAGCTAAAAGAGGGTCCTACCGTAACACTCTCTGTAAGATTAAAACTCGTCGTCAACGCCTTCATAAACCATTCCTTATCCACATGGGCGGCACAGAACCGGATCAGATCAACATCTGGAGTTTGAAAAGCGGATGAGACATTCCATTGCGAGTAGATCAGAGCGGACATTCGTGCGTTGGCTCCATTCCTTACCCACATGTTACAATGGATTTCGGATCGTGCCACCTGGATTCGGAGAGGGTGGATGAGGAGGATTCGGAGGAGGGGTTCGTCGCTGATGAATTCACGGTGGATGTAGTCGTAGAAACCGGGCAGTTCCGTGAAATGAGTGAGGGCTGTGGAGATGTGTCTGGAAGAGGGGAGAAAGTTAGGTCATGGAAAGTTAGGCCATGAGAAATCAGGCCACGAAAACCTAGGCCACCAAAAACTAGGCCATCCAAAACCCTACCTATGAAGCGGAATATGAAACGAGACCGCATAGGCTTGCGCTCTCATCACCTCCGACCAAATCGCATCCCGTTGCTCATCGTTAACCGGAAGCAATACGTGGAACCACTCGTTGATTTGTCGTTGAATATGATCAAAAAATCGGCGTGCCGCTTCCATATTCTGATCCTGGAGGATGGCGGAGACAATGTTGAATAGAGTGACCGCCAGGGTCTCGAATTCCAAGGTGTAGGCTCTGGAAAGATAGGGGGTGCTCTTGTGATAGGGGTGCCCTTCTAATAGAGTGTGCCCTTCAATTAGGGGTCACCTACCTCTGCACCTCCTCGCCTTGATCATGTTGTTGTGCATCCCCAGAGATAATTCTCCACATCGGATTCATTCCCTGCATCTGACACATCATTTTCATATACGATCCACCGAAACACGCCTCATCAAAGACCGCGTCGATGGCTAGTGGTGTGTGGGTGAGCACGTTTTGGATATCGCCCATTACAAACCAGTAGCCGTGATGATTGATCGCCTGGAAGGGTTACGGTAGGGACTGCGGGGGCGTGGTCATAGTTGTTGTGCCGGAAACGTGCCATAAAGCCTTCTTTTGGCACGTTTTCAGCACGGTTATAACTAGAAATAAACTGTAAAGCCTTGATAGTGCCGAAAACGTGCCTGACTTCGTTCCGTGGACTGGCACACTTCCGGCACACCCCTTAACCTACCGCATTATTGGCCATCGTCATCACCATCCAATTCGGCCGTCCACCCATCGTCGTCATATCCAAAAACCTCTTCCGCTCCTTGAACGTGTTCCCTGGCTCTAAAAAAAATCAAGCTATGGCCTAACTTTCTCTACCCGATGGCCTAGAAAACCCACTCAAACTCATATCCGAATCGACGAGTCTCTCACAAATCAAAAATCGTGTCACATCGAAAATCGTCCGAACCAATTGACATTTCTCGTTCAAAACTTTACATAGATAAGCCGATGAGAGCATTTGAACAGTGACATGGACGGCACGACTGCACGCGGGACTCACTCGATCCTCGTTTCGAGAATGATCGGATTGAGACGTACAGAGGTCGGAGATCACTTTTCCGCATATTGGGTACCAGGAGAAGAAGCGGTACGCGAACGCGTCCTGCAAATTTTGAAAAGTGTGCCGGAATCGTGCCATCTTATGAAAAATCTATAACTTTGGTGCCGAAAACGTGCCGTTTAAAGCTTAAATTGATTATTTTAAGGCCAAAATCTACTTTTTAAAGCTGAAAATGGGTTTTCTAGACCTAAAACAAGTTATTTAGGCAGAAAATAGCCAATTTCAGGCTAAAAATGGCACGATTTCGGCATAGAAAATGATTATTTCTAACTAGGCACACTTACGGCACACTTACGGCTTACGGCACGCAGATAATTTATAATGCTTTAAACGGCAAGTTTTAGGCTATAAACGGCACTATTTCGGCACAGAAGTAGTTTTTTTAAATTTTGTTTCATCTAGACAAGCTAACGGCACGTTTTCGGCACGATTCCGGCACGTTTAAACACTTTTTTCGTGCTTAAAATAGCCAATTTCAGGTTAAAAATGGTACGATTTCGGCGCACAAAACAATTTTTAATTATATTTCAAACTATGCAAGCTTACGGCACACTTACGGCACGCAGATCATTTATAATGCTTAAAACGGCCAGTTTTAGGCTAAAAACGGCACGATTTCGGCACCAAACCCGATTTTTAAATTGTATTTTAAGCTAGAAAAGCTTACGGCACAGTTTCGGCACGCTTAGACCTTTTTTATGCTCAAAATGACCAATTTAGGTCTGAAAACGGCACGTTTTTGGCACGCTTAAACCTTTTTTATGGTTAAAATGACCAATTTTAGGCTAAAAACGGCACGATTTTGGCACAGAAGTCGTTTTTTAATTTTGTTTTTCTTTAAATCAATCTAGACAAGCTTCCGGCACACTTCCGGCACGTTTAAACACTTTTTCGTGCTTAAAATAGCCAATTTCAGGTTAAAAACGGCACGGTTTCGGCACGCTTAAACCTTTTTTATGGTTAAAATGCCTAATTTAACCTAACAACGGCACAATTTCGGCACAGTAACCCATTTTCTATTAACCTAATATCTAGCCAAGCTTCCGGCACACTTCCAGCACAATTAAGGCCCACTTACCCTATACCCGGGCTCGGACAACAGACTAAGCCCAAAATTGACCAAATTCTGTGGGAACAATTGTCGATCGATCCAAAAAATGAGTTCATCAAGAAGACAAAAGCATTCAGTGGCTTCCAATGATCCAACTACTGAGAAATTATGTCGTTGAGCTGGGAGAACAGAGGCACGATCATCACGGAACATATGAGTTGTTCTCCAATCCAAAGAGAGCTCCACTCGTCCCGATTCTATTAATACCTCTATTATAAGGGCACCAGGGGATTACTGTAGCTTACCATCATAATGTAATCCAGTCTTCTCTGTCAATGCCTTATACAATTCCTTATTTTGTAGCACTTCCGACACAATTTGACGCATTGGACCACCGTAATTGGCGCATTCCTGAAAAAACCCTTTATTATAAGGGCACCCTTTAATACAAGGGCACCTGCAAAAATTCGACGAGTTTCTTCGCTTTCGCCGCATCTTTCTCGGTAAAATCGCCTAGATCAAAGAGACTTCGACGGATGGGCGGCTCATTTGACTCTTGATGAAAACGTTCTTCGGCACGTTGTTGGCGTCGTGCCTGGAATAATTGAGATGGCCTAGAACCCCCCTAGATGGCCTAGAAACCCCCAAATGGCCTAGGAAACCCCCGAGATGGCCTAGAAACCTACCCATCCACGATAATCCAAAAATAGGCGGACTAGCAATTTCGTGACGATATACTCGGCCAGACAGACATCTGTCATATCATAATTCGGCCGTTTCGACTCATCTCCATGATCGGGACAATTTCCGGATTCTCGGATGACATCTTGATTTCCGCAATCACAGGCTCCGCCTTCTCGGGAGAAGAAACGGGTGTAGTCGTGGCCGAGATGACCGTTGGCGAGGAAACATGCTTCGCAGAGGGACATGCCTGGAAGAGTGTGGTTTGGGGAGGGACTAGGTTTTTGCATTAGGTGGCCTAGGTTTTTTTGATTTCCTAGAAATTGGGGACTAACAGTTTTATTAGATGGCCTAGAAATTCAATTTGATGGCCTAACTTTCTCAATTGTGGCCTAGATGGTCAGGGACTAGCTTTCCCTTGCTGGCCTAGTTTTTTTAATAGCTGGCCTAAGTTTTCAATATCTTAGAAATTGGTGGCCTAGTAAACTAAGAACTAGTTTTTCTAGTGCGATGGCCTAACTTTTTAGATTCCTGGCCTAACTTTCCCTCGTTGGCCTAAAAATTCAGGGACTAGCTTTTCCTTGCTTGGCCTAGTTTCCCAAACGTGCGACCTAACTTTTTTACTTGGTGGCCTAACTTTACTCTGGTGGCCTAGAAATCCAACTAGTGACCTAGAAAACTAGGGACTAGCTTTTTCACTCCACAGCCTAAAACCCTAGCTTTTTAAAATTATGGCCTAACTTTTCTATTTGCTGGCCTAACTTTCCCCCTGATGGCCTAAAAAAAGTGACTAGTTTTCCATAATCATGACCTAACTTTCTCCTTGATGGCCTAACTTCCTCAATTATGGTCTAGGAAGTCAGAAATAGTTTTTCCCTTCCTGATGGCCTAACTTTCCCCTTGATGGCCTAGAAAATTATGACCTAGCTTTTCTACCTGGTGGCCTAGAAATTGAGGGACTAGTTTTTCTTTTTCTGGCCTAACTTTTTTATTTTCTGGCCTAACTTTCCCCCAATCCATGGCCTAGAAAAACTCACAAGGCGTAAAAGCGCACGTATTACACCGATACGCGACCGCATCATTCTCCCAAATCGACGTACATTTCAACGAGAAATCCACTTTTGACACTGCAAAAAATGAAATTTTCAGATTTCGCTTCTTACTTTTTGACTGAGTATTAAACGTGAATTTTTCTGAAAGTTTACGCGTTAATTAAAAAAAAAAAGTTTGATACTCAGGCAGCGAAATGTCAAAGTACAATAGAGCGCGTTTACTAACTTTTATCTCGAAACTCCATATACGGTTTGCCCTGAGCAATCAAAACTCGCAAAATCTGAAATTCTTTGTCATCCGAATAGAGTTTTTTTGTGATGAATTGATCCAAAAAATCATCTAACATTCTTGCTTTTTGAATTGTTTTTTGATCGAATCCCTTCCAATTATTGATTCCTTCCGCTATCGGATAACCCTCTTTTTTCAATTCTAAACCGATTTTTGTCCAATAAGCGACAGCTGGATATACTTGTTCAAGGGGTGTTGAGTCTGCATCGAAATTGATGAGAGGATCAACGAACCAATCGGTTTTGAGGAATTGGGGTTCGTATTCTGCAAGAAATTAAAGGGTTTTTGGCTGGAAATAACTGAAATTTCAGGTTAAAATAGCTTAATTCTACTGATAATCCCTTCCCTTTATTTTTGTAATTTTAAGCTTTGAAACAAGATTTTTCCGCCTAAACTGAGCTAAAATAGCTGAAAAATACCTATTTTTCTTCATATTTCTTGTTTGAAAGGCTGAAAATGGCTCTAAATCCTTAAAACTAGATTTTTCGGATTAAAATAAACGAAAGTAGATTTATTTTAACAGGAAAATGCCAATTTTCGGCTGAAAATGAGGAAAAAGAGCTGAAAAACCGATTTTTCCGTATTTTTGCGGTTTTTATCGTTAAAAATGGCTCTAAACTCTTAAAATTAGATTTTTCGGGTTAAAATAGACGGAAAAAAGATTTATTTTGACGAGAAAATGCCAATTTTCGGCTGAAAAATACAGATTTTTCCATATTTTTTTGCGGTTTTGGCTCTGATCAGAGCTCTGAAAATAGACAAAAAAAAATCTGACTTTGAGGAAAAATTGTTGATTTGTTTGGGTTGAAGTAGCTGGAAAATACCATTTTCTCTACATTTTTTGTTGTTTTAAACTTTAAAAATTGCTCTAAAGCTGCAAAATATCACTTATTGGCTTAAAATCGGTTAAAATAACTGAAAATACCACTTCTTCTGTATTTTTTTGCGGTTTTTAGCGCTCAAAATAACTGATTTTGACGGGAAATTGTCAGTTTTTGCTTTTTTTGGCTTAAAATAACAAAAAATAGCTGAAAAATACTCTTCTTTTATAGTTTTTTTTTGATATTGAGCACTGAAATTGACTCCAATTTTGTGATTTTGATTTTTTTTTCTTTTTTGACGGTTCAGACATAAAAATAGCTGAAAATAACCGGTTTTTTTTCAATATTTTTGTCATTTTAAACACTAAATTCATCTTTTTTTTTGAATGATATTGTTGGGAAAATGTCGAATTTTGGCTTGAAAAAAGCCATTTTCGTCTGATTTTTGTAGTTTTATGCTATGAAAATGGCTCAAAAGCTGAAATAAAGGATTTTCATCTTAAAAATGAAGAAAAATGGCCGAAAATAACCTATTTTCAAGGTTTTTCGTGATTTTCAGGTGGTAAAATTATTTTTTTTCAACGTAAATTTAATAAATCAGGCTGAAAAGGTTTGAAATTTGCTTAAAATATCACTTATCCTCTATTTTGCCTCGTCTAAATAATACAAAATCGCTAATGGACCTATTCAGGGCAAAAAAGAAAGTATTTTTTTACTTTGTTTTTCCTATTCACGAGCGTCAAAAAAATACAAAAAATGAATTGTTTTACATTTTTTTTACATTTTTTGTATTTCTTTGACGCGCATGAATAGGGAAAACAAAGTAAAAAAATACTTTCTTTTCTGCGCTGAATAGGTCCATAAAAAAATTAATCTTTTTTCTGGTGGTTCTTTGCAATTTTTTTCTGTTTTTTTTTAATAATTTTTGGATGAAATTAAGCTAAAACTGACTAGAAAATAGAGAACATTTAAAGGGAAAAAATCGCTAAAACTTGAGATTTTTTTTCGGAAATTCTTATGAATTTTTGCTTGAAAATTTCGAAATTTGAAGGAAAAAAACAGAAAAATTTCATAATTTTCTGCAAAATTTATCGTTTTTTCTATGTTTTCCGGCTCATTTTATGAAAAAAGTGATTTTTTCAGTGCTTTTCCTATAATTTTTGATAATTTTCTGGCTTTTTCAATGGAATTTTCGTTTTTTTTCCCAAAAAATAATTTTTAAGTCATTTTTCAGGATTTTCAAATTTTTTCTCTCAATTTCTACAAAAAAAAACTAACTCGGCGGTTGCTTCGTCGTATTCACTTGCTCCACATCCTTCTCAGGATCATTTGATCCCACCGGTTCCCCGGGTGGCATCTTCTGAAATTCCGTGATTTTTTTTTCTAGAAAAATCTACTGAAAAAGAGCTGAAATCCGATGGAAAAAGCGAAAGAAGAGAAAAAAAAAGTAATCGGCGCGGAAAGAAGTACACGAGGAAACGAGGAGCGAGAGAGAGAGAGTGGAGACGCAGACAGAGAGAGTGAGCAGGTCTCTCCGTTGTTGATGGTGAGGAACACTGGAGGAAGCAGAAGGAGAAGAAGTATGATGGAAGGAATGGAGGAGGCTGGTTGAAAAAAAGGACATGTGATGATGTTGGCAAGGAGATTAGAAGAAGAAGGGGATTTGTGTCGTGAAGTGTAAAAATGACTAAAAATAACTAAAGATGAGAGAAAAGCCCATTGGCTCCGCCCATTTTTAGTCATTTTATAGCTGATTTTAGGCCAATTTTGGATGAATTTTTAAATGAAATTTGTGAAAAAAAAAATGAAAATAAATTCAAATTTCGGGATTCAGGAGGGATTTTCTGGCCTTTTCGGAATTCTTTTTGGTTGAAACCCGGGAAAAAAGTATTTTAAATAGAAAGATGTACATAAAAATACATTTTTAAACAGAAAAATTCTAAAAAATACAAAAAAATACAAAAAAAAGGAATTTCAGGGTTTTAGACATAAAATTAAGAGAAAGAAATCAGAGATTTCACAGTGATTTAAAGATTTTTAACTGAAAAAAAAGAGATATCTTGAAAAATTAAATTTTTCCAATTTTCACGATTTTTCTAGATTTTTAGGAATTTCCCCAACATTTTTCGACAATTATTCACGATTTTCACGGAAAAACTATACCAAAAACCACTTTTTTCAAGCTTTTTCAGCGATTTTTCTCAAAATTTCCATAAAAATGAAAAAAATAAATTATCCACGTGGAGTACACGCCTTTTTCGTGCCGAGACCCATTTCACAAAAATTCCCATGCACCTTGAAGTTTCCGAGCGAATTCAAATTTTTTTTGTGCTCAGCCTAAGCCTAAGCGCTTGTTTACTGGTGTTTTTTCAACATATTTTTGGTTAGATTTTGTTTTTTCTTGTTAAAAAGGTTAGTTTCATTTAGGAAATGTCCCTTTTTCCAGGTTTTTTAAGGAAAAAACATGGAAAACTGGGTTTTTTCTTTAGAGCCGTCTGTACCGCCCGTATTTTTTTTGTTTTCAGGAAGCGCCCAAATGAACAATTGTTTCAAAAAGAACTCGTATTCGGGGATTATCGAGAGACCACGACAGTTAGATTTTATTCCGATTAGGGTGAGTTTAATGGGAATTTTTCTGCAAATTGTCTAGTTTTTTTGTCTAGTTTTATTTTTAGCCATTTTTCTCGCCTTAAAAGTCAATTTTCTTCCAGAAAACTCACATTTCCCCCTTAAAATCACCGCTAAAACCAATGAGACCGTGCAAAATCGAAATGCTCAGTGAGCCGAGCCCTCCACCCCCATTGACGCCAGGAATCGCATCATCGAAGAGTCATTCGATCGATTTTCCGGCGACAGATCAAGCAACAATGGGTTCGACGATGGAATTAAAAATGGAGGATTTAAAGGAGCCACTGGATGAAATTGCTCGTGTCGAGCAACGAAAAGAGGAAATCGCGTCGATTAAAAGGTCATGGAGAGAGAAACAAATGCCGGATCCGAGAAAATGGCCTCGTCTGAAACTTGTTCAAAACTATGATGAGGATCCCGGTGCTCAACGAGCCGCTTCTCGATTAAAAGGAGAGATTCGGAAGTGGAGAAGGCGAAAATTGGGGTTTGATGATGAAATGGATGAGGAGAAGGAGGCATGGGAGCTTATTGAAGAATACGGATCTGATGATAATCGATTCGAAGCTTCGGAACTTGTCGAATATCGGAATCATGAGTGGTGTGTGGCGTTGAGGATTTGTAGGGAGCAAGCCGATGATCGGAGGGTTTTTCAGGTTGGATTTTGTGGAAGATTGCAGAAAAATCCAGGAATTTTGTATTTAAAAGCGAAAATTTTTATGTCAAAAAGTTAAAAATGGGTAATTTAGGCCCAAAACCAGTCATTTTTCTGAAAAAATTGATTAAAAACAATCTATTTTCACCAAAACCAGCCTAAATTCCGATATTTTTTGAAAAAAGACTGTATTTCGTTATTTTAGAGCAAAAATGGTCAATTTTGACCAAAAAGCCGCAAGAAATTCATCGTTTTTAGATAAAATGCGGTTTAAAAATGGCATTTCAGATCCAGAAAGTTCTAGGACCACTTATTCCGAAACCAGTCATTTTTCAATGAAAAATCGGTTAAAAATGATCAATTTCGACTAAAAACAGCCTAAATTCCGTATTTTTTCGAGCAAAAAGGTTTAAAATAGGCAATTTTGGACCCAGAACGTTTTAGAACTGCTTATTAGAAAAACCAGTCATTTTAAGCCGGAAATTATTCTTTTTCATCTAAAAACTTGGATTTAAACCCAAAAAATCGCATTTTATCCATATTTTCAGCTCAAAATCCGTATTTTTCGCCTAGAAATGGGTTTTTAATGCCTGAATTCAGCTATTACAGTTTTCCCAGCGATTTAAATTGGTGGCCGAGGATCCAACAAGCTCGCCCACTCTCTAAAAATTGTTGGTTTATTTTTCCGCAAAAATGATCTTTTTTGGTTTTTTGGACTTTTTAGCTGGGTTTTTTATCAGAGAAATTGAATTCAAAGCTATTTTTCAAGGTTTTTGTCAATTTTCGGTAATAAAAAAGCTTTAAATTCGATTTTTTCGATTAAAAACCAAGGAAAGACAGCATTTTTGATAGAAAAATGATTTTCAAAATGCTGATTTTGAAATGCCTCATTTTTAATGGTTTCTTCTCTAAAATAACCGACTTTTTAGCATTTTTTCTATGAAAAATCCAGTTTTAGATCATTTTAAAGCTCAAATTCACCTATTTTTCCATTAAAATGACATATTTTCAATTTTAAATAATTGAATTTCAGCTCCTTGTCTACAGCTATCAATGCGGAATTCAACGTCTTCAACTCGACACAAATCAAATCGAATTCCTTGGCGATACCCTTCTCATGAGATACAAAGTCAATTTCAATCGAACAATTGAGGTTCTTCCTGTCTATTCAGCTCTCCCTTCCACCGGATTACTCAGCTTAAAATATCGAACGAATAAGGGAATCGAGCTCCGTGTCTATGGAATCGTCAATTTCATTGATTTCGATAAGGACGCTGATCAAATGTTGCATAAAACAATGATTTGGACGGATGCTCTTGGTCCGGTGTATTTATCGATGGGCGAGAGAGCCAATATTCGAAGGAAACTTCAAATGACCGAACCGAAACTATTTGCTCCATTGAGAATGTGCCAGATTACGGTCAAGGGAGAATTCACATCGTAAATCCCATTTTTAAGGGAATTTTTCATCATATTTTCTTCCAGAAACGTTGGAAATGGGACATTCTTAAAATGGAGCGTCGCCTCGTATACTCCATTAATCGAAGAGGCCCCCAAGGATCCGAATATTGGAAGAAATTTCTGGCCGGCGCGGGTTTTGAGATTTGATGATTTGATTCGGGATGTTAAGGTTGGTTTTGTAGGGAAAATATGGAAAAATTGAAAAATACGAAAAACTGAAAAATCGAGCCGAAAACGTGCCGTCTTGTGCTCAAAATATGTAACTTTAGGTTGAAAATGGTGGTTTTAAGCTTAGAAAATTGATTTTAAGCTCAGAAATCGCATTTTTAGCATGAAAATTCTATTTTAACGAAAAAATGATGTTTTTAACCTAAAATAGTCCCGGAAAATCGATTTTAAGGTTAAAAAAACACCATTTTCAGCTTCAAAATAGCCTTTTTAAGCTCAAAAACTCCACTTTCACCCTTAAAAGGTGGTTGTGGGCTCGAAAACTCCATTTTTAGCTTAAATTGTGCGGTTTTTAACTTAAAACCCACATTTTCGAAGGATTAAGGCGAAAAATAGGATTTCCAGGGCAGAAATTCAATTTTATTCAAAAAATGCGATTTTCTAGGCTTAAAATCAATTTCAAGGGCTCAAAACGACCATTTTTCAGCTAAAATAGAGTTTTTTAAGCTGAAAACGGCATGATTTCGGCACGGACTTTCCCAGAATTGTATTTAGGAGAATTTCTATATTTCTCATTTTTTTTGGGTTTTCCGTGCCGAAAACGTGCGATTTTCAACGAATTTTAAATAAATGCGGCACATTTTCGGCACGCCTCGAAACCCCTTTTTTTAACTGAAATTACTGAAAAAAAGCTTTCCAGAAAACGCCGAATGGTTCATTCTCTCAACCTCCATCGAATATTGGCACATGGCTTCGATCGGTGTCCCAACCGGAAATCCGTGTTTTCGCTGGCA
Source organism: Caenorhabditis wallacei (assembly GCA_963932035.1). NCBI lineage: Eukaryota > Metazoa > Nematoda > Chromadorea > Rhabditida > Rhabditidae > Caenorhabditis > Caenorhabditis wallacei. The sequence goes on from OZ009934.1 coordinate 2,637,354, forward strand.
CTCAATTGAAGGGAATTCTCGAAAGTGGCGGACCGAAATATACAGAGAAAGGAGTAATGATGGGATTCGTGGTTCCATGTTTCCATCAACACAAATTCATCTACTACGAAGCCTTAATCGTTGGCCCTCCACGAGTGGTGATGTTGATCACGGAAGGACGATTCTCGAACTACAATCCGAAATCATTTCCACCATCGATTCAGAATTTGCAGGATTCGTGTAAGAAGGAGAAGGAGACGATGTTGAGAATTGAATCGGAGAGAATCGAGAAGAAAATTGAGTTGAAAGAGCCGAAAAAGCATCCACAGAATCACATGAAATCGCTCAGAGGATTTGAAGAATTCCATTTCGATTTTTAGAAAAAAAAACCTCGTTTTATTATAATATTATCATTATATATAGATGTTTTATGAAAATTCTTTATTTTTTAATTATCATATCCTTAATCCTTAACACATTCACGTCCCTCATTATCGAATGATCCCTCCAAATTCAAAACGCCAATATCGACCCATTGATCATCGGATGGCACTCCACCGTGGATGTACTTCTTTGGAATGACGAATTTGAGTTTTCGAGAGCAAGGCTGAAAATTTGGAATAATCATGGAGGACCTGATGCCACTTACAGTCTGCTCATCCCTGCATTCATGCCAAATATAAAGAACAGGATCGATGGAGGTCAATTCGTGAGTGGAACCGGTCAAGGCGAACACACCGTCTTCACCGGTTCTCTTCTCATCTAAAGTGTCATCTGGATCTGGTCCCGTGTCAATATCAACGATACGGACTTTGGTATTGTTGGCGAAGGCGGTGCCGCATTTGAGGATGCCTTTTACGGCGACACCTTGTTTACGCATGGCAAGGGCTACGGTAGCCAGGAGGAGAAGGGTCAGGAGCCACTTCATCTGGAAGAAGTTTGGGTTAGGCGGGGAGTACTGTAGGGTTACGGTAGCTATAAGAGTACGGTAGCTAGATCTTAGGATAAGGGACTTATCAGAATTACGGTAGCTAGTGTTAAGGGTACTGTAATTAAAGATTACTGTAGCTCGGATGGAAAGGGTAGCTAGAAGGATTACTGTAGCTAGCCTTAGGCTTACGGTAGCCACCTTTAGGAGTAAGGGTCTACTGTAGCTAGCTATGGGAGTACTGTATCTAGCCTAGCTTCATTAGTACTGTAGCTGGGTAGGACTCAACAAGTTACCAAAACCTTAAGGATAACTGTATCTAGGATTTACTGGCTACAGTATCCACCTATTGGATTACTGTGGTTTTAGATCTAGCAGATAATTTATTACTGTATCTGTATACGGCCTAGATTACTGTAGCTTTATGCCCAAGTGGCTCATGGATTACTGTAGCTCTGGAATACGTTGAACTAATCTATTTAAAACTTGATAACGAGAGGTAGAGAGCGCAGAGAAGCTAGACTGTCTGTGTATCTAGCCGGTGCTCTCAACTATAAGCTATTTTAAAACCGCTATATCTCAAAAACCAGAAGAGCTACCAAAAAGCTGTCAACTAACAAAATAATCAGCTTAAAATTCCCCACATTTCATTAGTTGACAACTTTCCCCTAGCTCCTCTGGGAACCGAGATAAAAAGCTTTGAAAAGGGGAAGAGAGCGCAGAGAAGCTAGACTGTCTTTTTTCAAAGCCTTATATCTCCCTTCCCAGTGGAGCTAGGGAAAAGTTGTCAACTAATGAAATGTGGAAAATTTCAAGCTGCTCATTTTGTTAGTTAACAGTTTTTTGCTAGCTTTTCTGGTTTTTGAGATACAGCTATTTTAAAAACATAATTAGTTTCTCGCTTCTCTGCGCTCTCTCTCCCTCTCTCATTTCCCTAGTTTTTTATCTATTTTTCTCGGGTTTCTTGGGATTTTAAGCTGAGTTTCTTCTTAAATTACTACAGTTTAAGCATAAAATGCCCTTCTAATAGAGGAAACTTCGTAAAAAAGCTAATGAAATAAGAGTGATCACCTAACCACCACTCACTTACACAACAAAACAAGAGAAAGTATATATCAATCGGTGTGATGGAAAAGCGGTGTTTACCACGAGAAAGAGAGAGAAAGAAAGAGAGAAAGATTGAAAATACAACAGGCGAGATAGTATGGGAATCGAAGAGACGGCAGACATTCCTCGCCTGATAAAAAGAGACTCTTTGGTGATCGAAAGATACCTTGTTATCAATTGGGGAAGAGTTTTGAAAACGATTTTGAGAGAAGAAGAAGTGTAATGGAATGGAGATTGGCACGTTTTTGATAATATTTTGTCAAGTAGAAAAGAGAGAGAGAGAGAGAGAGAGAGAGAGAAAATTGAAAAACAGATAAGAATCAGTGAGCATTGAAGTTGGTGGAGAGGAACCAATGTTTACGAGTTCAAAACATTAGAAAATAAAGAAAAAAAGGGGAATTTTGAGGTAGAAAACGCAAAAAACCATGGAGAGTGCAGAGAAACGAGAGTGTCTAGGTATCTCTATTCAAACGCCTGTATCTCGAGAACTAAAAGAGCTAGAGAAAAGTTGTCAATTAGTGAAACGATGTACTTACAATTCTGCATATTTCGTTGATTGACAACTTTTCTCTAGGTCTAACTCGAACCGCGATATAGCAATTTGAAAATAGGCCTTCTAGCTTCTCTGCGCTCTCTTTTTTCTTTGGAGGATTTCAAAGCGCTGTATCTCGAGAACTAGGGGAGCTAGGAAAAAGTTATCAACTAATGAAATATTCTAATTGCAATTTTACATATTTTGTTAGTTGAGAACTTTTTTCTAGCTCTAACACGAATCGAGATACAGCCGTTTAAAAATGGACAGTCTAGTTTCTCTGCGCTCTCTTCTTTCTCTTCTAACTTCAAACTGCTGTAACTCCCTTCGTTTTCCTTGGTTTTCTTTCGTTTTTTGCTCAAAATTGTTCGTTTTCCTTCTAGTTTCACTGAAACCGAAGAAAAATACTATGAACCGAAAACAATTATTTTTTTTCAAAAAATCTGAAAATTTTCTGAAAATCAGTGAAATTTTGAAAATCTAAAAGAAACCCGCTATTTTAAGCTTCAAATCGTTCAAATTAAGCCAAAACTAACAAAATAGCAGTGCTTTGAAACTTGTCGTAAGAGAAAAGAAATTCTAGCTTCTCTGCGCTCTCTCCTTTTTACTCGCCAAATTTTAAAGTGCTATATCTCGGCTCTCAGAATTGCTAGAAAAAAGTTGTCAACTAACAAAATGTAGCTCTCAATACGGGCAACATTTTATTAGTTGACAACTTTTTTCTAGCTTTTTTCGTTTTCGAGATACAGTCGTTTTAAGACACCCGTCTAGAGAAGTCGGTTCCTCTCGTTTCTCTGCACTCTCTCTCCGCCTTTTCCAAGTTTCAAAGCGCTCAAAATAAAAACTAAAATGCGAGAAAACGTTCTTCTTTATTAATCAAAAAATAAATAACCTTCAAAAATAAGTCAAAAATTTAAAGTGGATGATTAAGCAAGAACTGTTGAACAGCGTAATACATCTGTGGAGCTCTCCATTGTGGTGCCATGTGTCCAGCGCCACGGATAGTGATGAAGCTAAGCCCATCGAAGAGAGTCTTGAATCCAGCGATTTGTCTATCGTATTTCCATGGAGTCTTCTTAAGAGTTCTACGAATTCCGAGTTGATCAGCGAATTGTTGTCCCATCATGAAATTGCATGCCATGTCGGTGTCTCCGTAGTAGAGAAGGACGCGTACGTGGTTCTTGACGATCTTCTTGATGAATGGGGTCATGTCGGTGTATTGTTTTTGGTAGGTGGTTGTGACCTTGTCACTGGAAAAAATTGATTGAGAAAGCGCTGGAAGTTTGGAGGCTAGATAGCGAGAGAGCGCAGAGAAAACGTAGTAGTTATTTTTAAAACCGCCATATCTCGGTTGCTGTAATAGAAAGAAAAAAGTTGTCAACTAATAAAATGTAGCCCTTAAAATTCTCTACATTTCATTAGTTAACAACGTTTTCCTAGCTCTTACGCAAACCGAGATATAAGACGGTTGGAATTTGAAAATATTTGAAATTTCATTGAAAATACAAGAAAACATTATTTTTTCGGACACTCAGTCCTTTTTCTTATCCACTTTGTCCATAATTTCAAAAAATCGAGTTTTTTTCCGAAATAGTATTCAGTTTTTGATTTTTCAAAATTTTACGGCTTTATTGTACACGTTTTTTTATAATTTCTAAAATATGGAGAAAAACTGGATCCGAAAAGTGAAAATTTGCAAAAATCGGAATTCACGTGATGAAAAATCCGAAATCTTAAAATTTTATAAAATCGGATTGATAAAAAAGTGTCCGAAATTAATAAATTCACGCAAATCGGAGAAAAGTTCAGGGTATAATTCAATATTAGCCCCCCACCCTAATAAAACCCCCCACGTTGAAAACAACCCTGTTAACGCCCCCCACTCTACACAAAATCGGTGGGGGGCTTCTCTTCACTTTGGGGGCCGATACTTGAATGATCCTGTTCAATTTTAGCCCCCCACCAGTGCTAAGTGGGGGGCTAATGTTTAAGAACCTGGTATTCTTAAACATTAGCCCCCCAAAAGTATAACCCCCCCACCCATTCTAATCAGGCCAGCTCAGCCAATAACTCCACGCATTCAACATTAACCCCCCACCCGTTCAACTTTAACCCCCCACCCGTTCAACTTTAACCCCCCACCCGTTCAACTTTAACCCCCCAGAAAACCTGATTCAGCTTTGAGCACCTACGGACTCAGGATGCGCCTTCGCGCGGTTTCAGAGCGCTGCTCGAAGCCGCAATAGGAAGGCTCGGCTGCGCCTCGCCTGAACCTAAGCCTTTTTCAAGTTGACAGTGATTCAAAAAATTGATCTTTAATCCTGGTGGGGGGCCTTAACAGGGTTCTTTCTGGGGGACATAATTTGAATTGTGGGGGGGGGGGGGACTAAAATTGAATACAGCCATAATTTATTTTTGCTTTGGTGGAACAGTCAATCCTCCCCACGATAGGCTCCATAGAACTTTCAAATAATCCATCGGAGCAGTGCAGCCGAACAGGGGAGAACTCCCTGATTCAGGAATCGAAATAAAACATTGAAATCAGTGCATATCCCGGACCTTTAAAAACTCGATAAAACGAGTTGATTTAGAGAAGAAAAAATAAATTACGTGGAATTTTGGAATTTTTACCCGAAAAATGCTACACGTATTTAATAATTCCACGACGCAAAGAATTTTTTCAAAGTTTTCAAAATTTAAATGACAGCTGTATCTCCATTAGAATCGGATCCAAAGACGAGAAACTTCATGAGTTAAGAATATCTTTTCAACCCGACCAATCCTCTCTAACTTTCAGTTTAACTAGTATCGTCTTCAGTTGAAAAAGAAGAGGATTAGACAGTTGGAAAATATTTTGGTCGGTGACGCTCTAATAGGATTCCTCGATGGCATTCGAGCAAGACAATTATTGCGGAGCCTATCGAAATCATGATTCGGATACTCAAGAAGTTCTGACATTTTTTTTAAATCTCCTCTTCCGATTTTTGTAAATTTATATTTTTCGGATTATTGTTTTTTTTCACGTGATTTCCGTTTTCTGAAAATTTTCACTATTCGGACAATCAGAAAAACAGGAACAAGATAAAAAATTAAATATTGCAAATAAATCGGATTGTCTTCCACATTTTATTTAATATACCTACTTCGCGGTATAATCTGGATTTGTCCGAAAAATCAAGGCATTTGTTGTTTTAGCACTAGATTTTCAAATATTTTGAAATTCTCTCCGTCTTATATAGCGCTTTGAAAATAGACACACTGCCTTCTCTGCGCTCTCTCTTCGTTCGTAGTGTTTTTCAAACCGCTGTATCTCGGTTCTCGTCACAGCTAGAAAAAAGTTGTCAACTAATAAAATGTAGCCCTTAACTTGGGCTATATTTCATTAGTTAACAACTTTTTCCTAGCTCTTACCCAAACCGAGATACAGCGCCTTGAAAAAGAGATACCCTAACTTCTCTTGATTCTCCTCTTTTCTTTTTCTCTGCGCTCTATCCCCAACCCCCACTCTCTCCCCTTTGACTCACCTGCAAATATCCCATTTTCCGAGATTGAATGGAATGTGAATCGCCTTGCGGACCTTTGGATCGTTCATGTAGGACAACATTTCGGTGTCGTTGAGGCATGGCACGTCGGCGGTCAATGGCTTTTGGGTTTTGTTCTGGAAATTGAAAGATTAAAGATTTAAAAAGAGAAATAGAGTGCAGAGAAGCTAGACACTCTTTTTTTCTGATAGATGGCGCTAGAGTGAGAGAGCGCAGAGAAACGAGAAAGTTCGAGTGCGCAAAGAAGCTTAGTTTTTAATGCGCTGTAACTCGGCTCCCAGAATAGCTAGGAAAAAGTTGTCAACTAATGAAATGTGCAGAATTTTATGAAGAGTATTTTGTTCGTTGGCAACGTTTTCCTAGCTATAATGTTTCCCGAGATACAGCAATTTGAAAAATCCAATTAAAAAAACCAGAGAGCGCAGAGAAGCAAGAGTGTCCATTTTCAGAGCGCCATATCTCGGTTTGGGTAAGAGCTAAGGAAAAGTTGTCATTTAATGAAATATGCAGAATTGCAAGTAGATCATTTTATTAGTTGACAACTTTTTTCTAGCTCTAATGGTTTCTTAGATACAGCGGTTTGAAATTGCTACCCGCTCAAAGATACAGGTACTCTCGTTTCTCTGCGCTCTCTCCCCCTCCCTTCACCAACCTTCAAGAATTGATACAACTTGCTCTTGGTCTGATTCTTCAATTGCTCATCAAATCTAGCCATAGCCGGAGCAACTCCTCTCAACATATGACTCATTCTCTTACTATTCACAGATGGATTTGGATCACAATCTCTATACAAATCATAAGGATTAAGACCACCGAACCACAAGAACTGGAAGATATCCTCAACTAAAGTGGCACAGTGCCCCGTGACTTGAGTCAAATCACAAGAATCAATACATCCAGAACAACAATCTCTCTCCAAAGTATTCCAAATCTTCTCATCGATTAATCCATGTCCATAGGCGAATCGGACAGAAGTGTCAATGTTAAGCTTCTCGTTAACATAACCATTTCCAAGAGCCATTCCTTTCAAGTTAATTGGGAAATCCTTTTGTCCATCGACAATTCTAGCAGTCAACGTTGGAACATAAACTCCTCCATAAGATTCTCCCATGATAAACGTTTGATGATGTCTGAATTGTGGGAATTCAGTGAAGAATTGTTTGACAGCTTCATAGTTCTCAAGTGAAGTCAAATCATCATTTGTCGTGATGTTTCCATCGGTGGCATACGAATATCCGACTCCGGCTGGGGATTCAATGTAGACAACTGACGCCATTTTGTTCCATGAGTACTCGTTTTCTCTCAATGTCTTTCCGTCTTCGTTTGCGACGTATGGTCCCATTTCGTTGAGAAGTCCGTCGAGAGATGAGCAACCTGGACCACCGTTGAACCAGAAGATCAATGGGTCGGAGGAGGGATCATTTTGCGATTCGACGAACCTAAATGATTGAAATTGTGATAGCTAATTCCAAAGAGATCAATTCTTTCTATATTGAACATTTTAAGATTTTGAAATTTTTGTTCAGAAAGCCTATATTTTGAAAAAACCAAAATTTTATAAATTCTGTTCAAATTAGTTGAAATCCGTTAAAAAAAAAAATAGTTACAGAGTATTGAAGCTTTAGGTGAGAGAAAAGAGAGCGCAGAGAAACGGGGGTGTCTGCGTTTCTAGCCGGCGAAACTCTTTTTCTCGGGCGCAACAACGAGTTGTTTTAAAACTGCTGTATCTCGAGAACTAGAAGAGCTATCAAAAAACTTTCAACTAACAAAATAAAGCCCTTGTTAAGCAGCATCTTCTACTAGTTGACTACTTTTTTGTAGCTTTCACAGGAACCGAGATACAAGGCTTTGAAAAAGGGACACTCTAACTACTCTGCGCTCTCTCTCTTTCTTCGAGCTAAATTTAAAACCGCTGTATCTCGAAAACTAGAAGAGCTATCAAAAAACGTTTAACTAACAAAATAAAGCTCTCATTAAGCTACGTATTTCATTAGTTGACGACTTTTATCTAGCTTTTACAGGAACCGAGATATAGCGCTTTAAGTCTAGCTTCTCTGCGCTCTCTCCCCTTCTAAAAACTTCCAAAACGAAAAAAAATAAAAAAAATATATAAAGTCTTTATTAGATCTTTATATAATAGTTAGAACCACTTTTTCTTTATCAAAAAAACGATGAGGCAGGCATCGCTAGAAGACCTCGAATCCATTGCCATCCTCCTTGGCGATCCCAGCGACAGTAGTATCAGTAGTGACGAGAGTGGTGACGAGCAGGAGAGTGGTGTAGAGGATGAGCATGATGAGAAGAGGATGAGCTTATAGAGAAAACTCAGATTTTCCATTTCCTTTTATACCCGATTTGTCCTCATTCCACGGGGGCAAGGGGTCAATTTGTAAACAAGAAATCCACGTGGAATGATGACAAATCGGGTATAAAAGGGGGAGGCGTTGGAAAAAGAGCCTCATTCTTCATCCTCATCCCATACCAATTCTCCATTCTCTGGTCCTCATCTGTCGTCACAACTACTCGTCATCTGGAGATCCTACTGCCATCTGGAGCCACTCGGAGGATGCTCTCATTGATTACAACAATCAACGACTAAAGGAGTTCTCGGAGGATGCCTATTCTCAATGGTATATCGTTGCGATGAAGTTTTTTGTGTTTTCACAATAAATTTGTGTTTTTTTTGTGTTTGGAGTGTGATTTTAGATTTTTCAGAAAAAATGAAATTTGCTAGACTGAGAGCAAGGGAGGGCGCAGAGAAGCTAGAGTGTCTAGCCATGTCCCGCGCTACCCAGTACTTTCTTAAAACCACCGTATGTCTGGAACAAGTAGAGCTATCATAAAACTTTCAACTAACGAAATAATCTACGTGTAATTTTCCACATTTTGTCAGTTAACAACTTTTTTCTATCTTAAACGAGAGTCGAGATATAGGCTGTTGAAAAACAGACATTCTTGCTTCTCTGCGCTCTCCTCTTTTTTATAACAACTTTCAAACTGCTGTATCTCTAAAACTAGAAAAGCTATCAAAAAACTTTCAATTAAAAGAATATAGCTATTGCAAAGCTGCACATTTTCTTAGTTGACAACTTTCCCCTAGCTATCACCCCAACCGAGATATACCCGATTTAAAACTGCCTATCTCGTTTCTCTGCGCTCTCCTCCTCTCTCCCTCTTTCCCCTCCCTTTCCCTGATTCCCCCACTTACCAATAATGCAAAACATGGTTATCCGACACTTGGAAGAATCCCGAATAATGCTTGAAATTCGGCTCGAAATCCAATCCGGGAAGATCCTTGATCTCTTCCCCACAAGTCAAGCCAACGAGAAAGGCGAGAAGCAGAAGGGTCTTCATACCTGGAAAACCAAGGAAAATTTAGAGAGATGATTCTAAGAAATGGAAAAGCAGAATGATCTCTGAGAATGATTCCTTTTCTTTTTCTGCAGAAAGGAAAAGGGGGCGGAGTCTGGCTGGGGTAGACAAGGGGAAAAGGGGGCGGAGTTTGGAAGGGAGGAGGAGAGGACAAAGGGCATTCTGAGGGCAATTGGAAGAATTTTTGGAATAGAGATTTGAGATCAAACATTTAATCGAGAATCGAGATTTGGAAAATATGGGAAAAATGAAGATAGAAGTTCTTGGACCACTAATTTTGGAGTTTGGTCAGCTACTTGGCTCTGGCTAAGTCTAAAGTTATGGCTAAGCTGTAAGCCTAAGCGTAAACCTTAATTAGACTTAAGCCAGGCCTTTAATCCTCAACCTATGCAGAAAAGCTAAAACTAAACTATTTTTAATCTATCAAATTCGAAATAAGTTGAACCTTAACAAACGTACTGCTGAGCCTAAGGTTAAGGTTTAATTGAGCCTAAGCCTAGTTTAGTCTGAGCCAAACCTTTATGCCTCAGCCTAACCTTCGAGCTTAAGCCTAACCTTTAAGATTGAGCTTACCCTTAATCCTAAGCCTAAACAACAAGTTTAAGTCGAAACTAAGCCCAATTTAAAAATCCTAAATGGCGCAGGCGAAGCCTGCGCCTGAGCCACAATTACAGTAATCCGATTTCTTATCCAGGTCAAAAACTTCAATCCTAGCCCCTTGGTCCTCATGATCTCTTTTTTTCCAGCAAATTCCTTTCTTCTTCTTCTTTTTTCTGTTATTTCCCACCAACACATTATCATCAAATGAAAAAAAAGAAGAAAAAAGTTTTTGATTTTTCGAATGATAAGAAGCCGAGCCACACTTTACAACACATCAAATAATAAATCAAAAGGGGAATCTTGTGCAGAAAAGAGCCGACTCAAGAAAACTGGAGAAGAAGAAGAAGAGAATTGATTGATTGGGGTCAACAAGACGACTGGCACCCGGGCGCTTATCCGTTGTCCGTGTCGGTGCCGAACACAACGAAATGGACTTCGGAGCTAGTGAGAATCACGAATTTCTGGAAAATTCTTATGTTAAAGGGACTAGCTTAAAGGGTACCTGTGGATGGGTCACTAGCAATTTGGTGCAGTGATTTAGGTAAGTGGTGAAGAGCTTGTCCCGATATTTTCTTCTGAAAATGTTAATTTATAGTTAAATTGGGCTTAGATAGTACCCATTAGGCCTTAATTTCCATACAGATACCACGCCAGCAGCCGTTAGGGAGTAGAGATTGAGCTCATCGCAAGCCACGTCGACAGTGTATTCGGTGGCGCCGAAGCAGAGTTGGTGGGATGGATTTCTGAAGGGAAAAGTCAATTTTATTGGAAAAATCATTGAAATTGGTGGAGAAATAGGGGTGATATTAGCCTAGAAGGTTTAAGATAAAGGGAAGAAGAGAGCGCAGGGAAACGAGTCAGCCTATTTTTCAAGGACATGTATCTCGGTTTGAGTAAGAGCTAGGGAAAAGTTGTCAACTAATAAAATACGTAGCTTAGAAAAAGCTGTATTTTGTTAGTTAACAACTTTTTTCTAGCTCTCATAGTTTTCGAGATACGGCGATTTGAAAAGTCTTATAAAACCCAAGAGGGCGCAGAGAAGTCAGCGTGACTATTTTTTAATAACCTATATCTCGGCTCCCGTTAAAGATAGAAAAAGTTGCCAACTACCAAAGAATTCCACGTAAATTATTTTAATAGTTAACAATTTTTTGATAGCTCTTCTAGTTTTGAAGATATAGCGGTTTGGAAATTGCTTAGAAAAAAGGAGAGCGCAGAGAAGCTAGATTGTCCCCTATTTTCAACCGCCTATATCTCGGCTCCCGTTGAAAATAGAAAAAAGTTGTTGACTAATAAAATACGCAGAATTAAAAGCTGATCATTTCATTAGTTGACAACTTTTTTCTAGCTCACGTAGCTTTCGAGATACAGCACTTTAAAAATCGCATAGAAAATGAAAGAGAGCGCAGAGAAGCGAGACAACCTATTTTCCAACGCCTATATCTCGGTTCCCGTTGAAGATGGAAGAAAGTTTTTAACTAACGAAATGCGCAGAATTTTACGTAGATTATTTCATTAGTTGAAAGTTTTTTGATAACTTCTTTAGTTTTCGAGATACAGCAGCTTCAAAAAGGTACCGGGTAGCTAGGGCGCAGACACTATCGCTTCTCTGCGCTCTCCCCCTTCTAACACAGTAACTTGGAAAATTCTGGAAATTTTAAGCTGAAAAATCAAACTCCAAACATAAAAAAAACACAAATTTATTGTGAAAACACGGTAAACTAATCAGCAACTATGGTCCATTGAAAATAGGTTTCCTTCGAAAGCTTTTTTAGTCGTTGATTGTTGTAATCAATGAGACAGCATCCTCCGAGTGGCTCCAGATGGCAGTAGGATCTCCAGATGACGAGTAGTTGTGACGACAGATGAGGACCAGAGAATGGAGAATTGGTTTTCGGATGAGCAAGAGTGACTATTTTTTCCAACGCCTCCCCCTTTTATACCCGATTTGTCATCATTCCACGTGGATTTCTTGTTTACAAATTGACCCCTTGCCCCCGTGGAATGAGGACAAATCGGGTATAAAAGGAAATGGAAAATCTGAGTTTTCTTCATAAGCTCATTCTCTTCACACCATGCTCATCCTCTACACCACTCTCCATCTCGTCACCACGCACATCTACCCTACTGTCTCCTGGACCTGCCTCTCGAAGGATGGTGCCAATCGGGACCAAGGCTTCTAACAAGAACAATAAAGCGAAAGGACAATCTAAGAATGCTACACAGGATCAATAAATATATTTTATAATGAGGAATAAAATATATTTTTTTTTGTAAAAAAATGTTTTTTTTTGTTCACAATGGAGATAGTGCTCAGTTGGCTCCAGCTTAAAATTTGCAGATCTTCCAAATTTTTAAGCGCAAATCCGTTGATATTAGATGAAAAAGAAGCGATTAGCGTAACAAGCGAAAGGCAGAGAGCGCGCAGAGAAGCGAGAGTGTCTGCGTCTCTAGCCGCCCTAAAGTGCAATCTTTGCGCGCGCGTTTTGCATTGCTTTTTTAAAACTGCTGTATCTCGAGAAGTAGAATAGCTAGAAAAAAGTTGTCAACTAAGAAAATGTAGCCCTTTTTAAGTTGCATATTTTGTTAGTTGACAACTTTTTTCTATCTTCAACGGGAGCTGAGATATAGCACTTAGAAAATTGGGCTCTCTAGCTTCTCTTTTTTTCTTGCAGTTTTTCAAACCACTGTATCTCTGAAACCAGAAAAGCTGGAAAAAAGTTGTCAACTAATAAAATATAGCACTCTTTAAGTTGCATATTTTGTTAGTTGAAAACTTTCCCCCAGCTATAACTCAAACCGAGATATACCTGCTTTAAAATAGGTCGTCTCGTTTCTCGGCGCTCTCCCCTCCTCTCCTCAAAAAAACTAACTTTGGCTTATCCGTTTCCCATATAAAACAAGTCTGCGAAACTCGATCAAAAATCATCAATCGATCCCCTCCAAATCTTCGAATTTCCCCTTTTGTTATCATTTTCTCTGTTTCATAACTCTCATAATCCAGTGGAGAATCGGGTGAGAAACTTGAAATTGAGTGAGTCGAAACTAGAAAAAATCGATTTTCCAAATTGAAAGATGCGATTATCGGGTTGAGAAGAGGAGATGATTCCAGGATTCTGAGTACTATAAAAAATAAACATGGCTCCAAAAAAGTGAAATAAACTTTTCCGAATTTTCCAATTTCATCACAATTCCAGATGAGTTCATCACACATAAAGAACCATTTAACACCATAAGAGATACCGTATCCCTGGTTTCGTAGGTTTTCGAATTTTCCAGATTTTCCATTTCCATGACGTGGATTTTCGAGGGGGAGTACAACTGAATATGAAAAAATTGGGATTATCAATGGAGCGCAAATACTCACCGCTAGAATATGATGACTCGAAAAAAGTCGAACATTATCCTTGGAAGAGAAACAGTTTCCAGGGATTTCATGGTTGATGCTTTTCTAAAAAGGAACTGTTTTGTCAATGGAGCGTGTTTTCATCTTACCAATAAGTTTTTCAATGATCGTAGCTCTGTAAAATATCGATTTTCTTCTGGGATATGGAGAAGGAGGACGAAGATGTTCTGAAATTTATTTTTTAATTTCAAAAAAAATTTTTTTTGAAAAAACAATTATTTTATTAATGATTTAGGTGCAGTTTTCGATTCTGAGCAACTTTTTCTCTTGGGTTAAGCTTTGAAAATCACTCTAAATGGCTTAAAATCAATGAAAACTTTACTCATCTCGGACAAGCGATTTTCGGGTTTTTGAATTTTTTTAGTTATTTTTTGGGTTAAAAACGGTTTTTTTGAGTCAAAATTAACAAAAAATCACCTAATTTTAGTGAAAGTTCGGTAGAGCGCACTTGCAACCTGTGGTCGAAAAAAACTTCAAACAAAATTTTTGTCAACTGGCTTAAATTATTTTTTTTAATCACAAAAAAGGAAAAAAAAACAACATAAATTTCAAAAAATCCGAAAAAAGTTGTCCAAAAGGAGTACACGACCTAAAACAGCTAAGGTCTGTTCCAACCCATTTTTGACGCTGTCAGACCCATTTTCAAGGGCTGGTCCAAGAGAAAAAGTTGCTCAGAATTAAAAACTACATCAGATAGTACAATCAAAACTGAATTTTAGAGAAAAAAATTTCGAAAAAGAAATGTTTTTTTTTTCCAGAAATTTCAGGTTTTTTCCATTATTCCGGGATACTCTGGGTCCCTTAATCTTCCAAAAAAGCCCTCCAAAATTATCAATAGAGCGCATTTCCCGCTAATCCCTGGATTCCAAGTTACCGAGATAAATTAGCATAATCCCCCTATCCCGTAAAATGTATCCGATTTCACGGAAGGGCCAACTCTCTCTCCATTCTTAACCCATTCTCTAATGCCGAAAAAGGCGAATAAAAGTGAAATCGCATCGGAAAGTTTTTTCTCTGCGTCTCTCATTTTCCCGCACTATTTCGGGGGTTATTCTCGACGGTCGAATTCCGATTCTTCGGTTTGAAGAAGGAGAGAAACTTAGAAGACATCTTCTTTTTCTGAATAGAATGAGAGAAAGAGAGAGAGAGAGAGAGAGAGAGAGAGAGAGAGAGAGAGAGAGAGAGAGAGAGAGAGAAAGAGAAAATGAGAAAGATGACCATGTTCGAATAGTTGACAACGACTAGACGACTTTATACAATGCCCACAAACATTTTATAAGGTTTAGTTTATTTTTTTTTATGTGTCGATGCTTTATGGCTTAGACCATATAGTTAAGCGTTTTTGTATAGTTGGGGTTTTGGACTCCTCTCGGAAAATAGTTTTTCGATTTTTTTGGAGAAAATTTTCTCGAAAAGCTGACAATCTAAAAATCCATTTTTTGAGTTTATCTTTTTCAATTCGTTATATCTCGATTTTGGTTAGAGATATCAAAAAGTGTCAACTAATGAAATATTTCTCATAATAAGGGCTACATTTCATTAGTTGACACTTTTTTGATATCTCTAATGGGAGCCTAGATATAGGCGTTTAAAAATGCAAAATAATTGGAAGCTTCTATTTAGGGCTATTTAGCTTTTCAAAAGCGCATATCTCTTTTCTCATTGAAGATACAGGAAAATTGTCAACTGATGAAATGTAGTCCTTAATATAAGCTACATTTCATTAGTTGACACTTTCCTGATATCTCTAATCAGAACCGAGATATAAGCGTTTGAAGTTGCGTAACGAAAAAGAGACGCAGAGAAAGCGCGAGGCTCTAACTGTCTGTCTCTGTCCCGTGGTGCGCAACTTCGAAGGCTCGTATCTCGCTTATTAGTTTTAGAGCTATCAAAAAGTTGTCAACTAATGAAATATAGCTCTTATCAAGAGCTATATTTCATTAGTTAAAAACTTTTTGATTGCATTCACATGAGTTGAGATAAACTCTCTCAAACACATGGATTACTTTTCTTAGGTGGTTTTTCTTATTTTTCTAGTTTTTTTTCGCAATTTTTCAATAAAAAATTTCTTCTTAATCCTAAATCTCTCTAATACTATCTCTCCAATATATATTAAATGTGTCAAAACTATTTGCTTTTCCCTTCTCTCCCTCACTTTCCCATCCTATCCGTTCCTCTTCCATCTTTCATCCTTTCCTATTCACTTCACACTTTTCTCAAAACAATTCCTTTCTTAAATCATAAATATCATAAATATTTCAGTTCTTTCCTTCAAAATGCAATGTTTCGTTTGAGATTGGCTATTCGGAATGTGTTAGTGCCATTTTTCTTCGTCTATTTCTTCTTGCATATTGGGTTTACCACATGGAAATTGTTTCAGGTGGATAGTTCGAGAATTGGCTATGAGGTATGATTCTTTTAGGGAGTTTTGGTCCATCAGAGTAAATGTTTTTTAAAGAACCTAAAAGATGGTCCCTTACTCGCGAAAGGTGGTCGACATGTGAGGAAGGGGAATGTGATCGAGGCGATTGGTTATGGGAAGTTGTCAGCAATGAGATTTGGGAATAAAATGAGGAAAAGTGAGTTTTCAAAAATTTTGAAAAAAAATCTGAAAAAAAAAACCCACTTATATTGGGACCAGGAAACATAAAAAAAGGGTCCTGCGTACTGATAATAAGAAGCAAAAATAATTTCCTTCAAAAGAAATCGAACCTAACCCCTCCTTTTGCTCCAAAAACATCGCTGTTACCAACTGCACCATTTGAATTGGGCGGGCCAGCGCCGCCGCAGTGTTTCCCTCGAGTCGCCGGGTGGCTCAGTGGCTAAGCTAGATGTTTTTGGAATAGAAAAAGCGGTTAGGCTCGATTCCTTAAGGGGTCTAATCATTTTTTTTTTTGTCAAAATATATTTTGGCTTCTGTAGCTAGGACTTGTTTTGTGCATCGACAGGTAATTGAACATTTTTGGTTTTTCGAAGATATCCTTCTTTTTTCCCCCTTCTTTTGCGATATTTTGCACCATTATTTTGCTATTCTTTATTTTTGCCAACGTTTCGGCGTTCTGCCATCTGAAACGTTGGCAAAAATAAAGAATAGCAAAATAATGGTGCAAAATATCGCAAAAGAAGGGGGAAAAAAGAAGGATATCTTCGAAAAACCAAAAATATATTTTAGCATGTTTGGAGCCTTTATGGGCCATTTTCAACTATTTTAAACACATTGTTTTCCAGAACCTAAACAAGTTCATCCTGTGCTTAAACCCAAAGACGAAGGGGTACCAAAGCTAGCTGAAACCGTTAAAACTGTAAGATAAGCTAAAAAAAAAATACAGCAAAAAAATAAATAAATTTCAGACCTTAATCCAAGAATCCCAAAATTTGCTTAACAAGACCACTTCTAGCTCTAATTTTATATATGTGGCCATGATAAATAATGCTTATGAAAGAATGACGCTAAACTGGATATGTAATACAGCGTTGATGGAGGTACCTCTTTTACAAGGGCAGTTAAAGACTCATTTTTAAAATTTGGGTTTTAGAATGTCCATAACCGAACCTTAATCATTAGTATGGACCCATCTACCTGCACTTCAATAAAATCACAATGGGATGAAACAATCAAATGTGTTTCTTTGGATATTGACAATTATAAGATTGGATATGATTGGGGCAAGCAACAGTATATCAATATATTGACTCTTAGAGCAAATGTTATGGAATTACTCACTTCTAATGATATTCCTTATGTCCTGATTGAAACCGATGCGACGTGGTTTAGGGTGAGTCGAAAAGAAAAAGTAATTTGAAGGTTGGAGGAAAGAAGGTGAGAGAGTGCAGAGAAACTAGGTAGTTATTTCTGAACCGCTGTATTTCGATTCCCATGGAAGCTAGAGAAAAGTTTTCAACTAATGAAATGTAGTTTATATAAAAGGCTACGTTTTGTTAGTTGACCACTTTTTCCTAGCTCTGCTAGTTTTTGAGGGGAGAGCGATTTGAAAAATGCCAAGAAAAAATAGAGAGCGCAGAGAAACGATATCGCTTTTTTTTCAAATCGCTGTATCTCGGTTCAGAGAATAGCTAGAAAAAAGTTGTCAAGTAACAAAATGTGCAAAATTGCAAGTAGATCATTTTTGTAATTGACAGTTTTTTCCTAGCTCTACTAGTTTCCGAGATACAGCCGTTTGAAAACAGTTTCTCTGCTGCAACAAAAACGTTATCGTTTCTCTGCGCTCTCTCACACTCTTTTTCCTAATCTCCCGAATTTTTATGATCATCTAGGTTTCCCAGGTTTTTAAAAATCTTTTTTAACCTAAAATTATTATTTCAGGACCCCATCCACCTATTCTCTAACCGAACCACTTCCGAAGAAGACTTTGACATAATAATTCCCGTTAAAGGGTATGACGGAGGAAGTTGGGACACGCTAGCTTTTGATCCAATGCTAGTGGCAGCTACGAATGGCTCAAAAATGTTTATGGAAGAAATGAAGAGTCAACTGAATTCCGATGAGAAACTTTATGATCAGGTGGGATCTAGAATTCGGGATAGTTGGGAAAAATCTTGAAAATTTGGGTCAAAAACAAAGAAAATTTTGAAACTGTGAAATACAATGAAAAAACAGAAATTTAAAAGGTCGAGATGAGAGAGGAGAGAGCGCAGAGAAACGAGAGTGTTTGCTCCGCTTTTGTGCGGCGCGGCAGCTAGGTGCTCAGCTTCAAGCTACCGTATCTCGGGAACCAGCCGAGATAGAAGAAAGTTGTCAACTAGTGAAATGATCTACATAAAATTCTGCATATTTTGTTAGTTGCCAACTTTTTTCTAGCTCTGCTAGTTCCCGAGATACAGGGGTTTCAAAAGCCTGGCTTCTCTGCGCTATTTTTTTTTGTTAATGTCTTATAAACTACTGTATCTCCGTAACTAGCAGAGCTAGGAAAAAGTTGTCAACTAGTAAAATAATCTACATAAAATTTCACACATTTTTTTAGTTGATAACTTTTTTCGATCTCTACTGGGAGTCGGGATACAGCGCCTTGAAAAATGTACACTCTATTTTCTCTGCGCTCTCCTCACTCTCTCCCTTCTTGATTGATATCAAATCCCCGAACCAAATTCAAATCACTCCCCGTTCCTTCAATAATTAATGATTCAGGACGTAATGAATCAACTATGCGCGTCACAACACAATGGTCTAGTCTGTCGACAGTTCGAATACAACGAGGTAGCAGATGGTAAATGGTCGGTCCCAAATGATTTATGATCCCTTTCTAATTTCGAATTCAGGTTCAAAATGGATGAGTCCAGTAGAGAAATCCCTTTCATTTTAAATAATAATTTCAATTCGGGGACCAAAAACAAGGAGACCCGGCAAGCATTGAATGGATTTTGGTTTTTGGCTACTAAGACGAATCAGTGTGTGATATCGAAAGTGACACGGTTCATGGATAAATATTCGGTTAAGAATTTAGGATAGTGACTTGGTGGGAATTCAAAATTCCAAATAATCTTTAAACAATTTGTTTTTTCATTTCCTTTTTTCTGGGTTTTTCTTATCATTTCGGGTTGTTTTTTGAATATTTTCTGTGATAAATTAGTTTTTTTTTTCAGAAAAAATTGTTTTTTAGGTTAGGAAGGCTGTTACCTACTAAAAAAGGTGCTAAACTTATCCTCTTAAAAAGCAAAAAATAAAATACCCAAAAGGAATCGAACCTGACCCCTCCACGCTGCTCCATAAACATTTCTCTTCCCTACTGCGCCATTTGGAATGGGCGCGCAGCAGCTTTTCCCACACGTTGCTAGGTGGCGCAGTGGATAACAGCGATGTTTTTGGAGCAGGGGGAGAGGCTCAGGTTCGATTTTTCAGGGTGCAAATAGTTTTTGATTTTTTGGAAAAAACATTTGCACGTTGTATTAGCTCCCTGCAAGCCATTTTTCCATTTTTTGAAATTTTTCCTTCCCAAAAAAACCCACCCTCTCCCTATTATAAACCGCTCTCAAAATACTCTTTGTCAGCGTGGGTTTAATGTGAAATGAGGCGTTCCTTAGTGGTTGCTCAGCCAACCACTGTTGCAATTGAAGTCGATGTAGGTGTGCACTCATGTGACGAAGCACACGCTCCAAAGCGCTTTCCGAGTAAGTTGCTTCCCGATATGTAGGTGGAAGGTCCGCGAGACAAGATACAGTCTGAAATTAATTATTACCTCTATTAGAAGGGCAATGGTACCTCGGTTTCAATAAAATCAGTTTGAACCCATTTATCATAAGTTTGATCGCCTTTCGAATCAGTTTCCGTCACTTTTTCTTCCAGTGTTTTTGGTCTAAAAAACCAAAAAATTAAAATTTTTTAAAAAATTGAGACCAACTTCCGATTATCAACAATTTCCGGTTCGTAAGCCGGCGGAATTTCCAGAACTATCTCCGGGATCGTGGAACAAATGAAAAAACATTTCTGGTTTTTTGTAGCAATATTTATGAGACATTCTTCATCACAATCACTAATTGAGGAGAGATCTGGAATCGGGTTTATTTTTAGATGACTTGTAAAGAAATAGGGTACCTGAGAATAGGTCGTCCATGCTTGGAAGAAATAGAAATGGAGGGGGTTGAACTTGAGCTAGGAGTTGGGACCGCCCTAGAGGAAGGGACCGAAATCCAGGGACTCTGGGTTAAATTGAAACGTATTGCTACGGTACGTAAGCTGTTGCCAAGTACTATTTTTCAGTGGTTCATCAACAAACGGTATCAAAATTAAATATGCCATTTCAATGGCTTATATCACAATTCCCATTAGAGCTAGAGAAAAGTGTTCAACTAATGAAATATTTTGCTCAATAAGGGCTACAATTCATTAGTTGACAACTTTTTTCTATCTACAAAACTGAGCGAGATACTGATGTTTAAAGTTGCAAGAGAAACTAGACTCACGCTTTCTCTGCGTCTCTCACGCAACTTCAAACGCTTTTATCTTGTCTCATGTTAGAGGTATCTAGGATGCGCCAACTAACAAGATATAGCTCATATTAGGATTGTTATTTAGATGTGCCACTTCAAACGCCCATATCTCGGTACCCATAAGAGAAAACAAAAAAGTGTCAACTAATGAAATATAGCTTATAATAGGGGCTCCATTTCATTAATTGACAATTTTTCTGTATCTCTATTCTGAACTTAGTTATGAAGTTTTGAAAATAATGATCATCAATTTTTATTTGAATCAGAAATCAAGTAAGAGGACTCTTTGGAACATATTACAATTCCTCATTCTTTGGTTCTTCTGGAGTTTCAGTTATAAGGGAAGAGGTAGTTGTACAGTTATCCGAGTTGGTCTGCAATTTTAAAATATTTTTTTTGTTCCAGAAATTTCTTAAAATTACCAAGGAACAGTCATTTCCAATCCATTTCTCATATTTCTCAATTCCTTCATTCATCTTCTGAATCTTGTTTGGGAAATCTCCAAAATTGATGATAAGATATTTGACGTCTTCTAGAATATTCAGATAATGGGAACGAATGATTCCCTTGTATTTTTGTTGAATGAAATCAATTAATGAATCCACTTCAGTCACATCATTTGATAATTCAATATTTGAAATCAATTCTTGAATATCGGTTAATTTGGATTGAGATCTCACTTCTGATAACTCATTTTTCACTTTTTCTATTCCATTTCTCACTGAATTCCAGATATTCTCCACTTCCGACTTCTCAAATCCATTCCATCTTCTAACCTTATTCCAAATCACTTCCACGTTCTTCAATGACTTCAATACCTGTAATTAGATAAGTTAAAGATAATTCCAATTCAGTTACCCTACCTCCATTCCATCCATTATCCCCTTTACGTCATCAGAATCCAACGGGAATGTCTCCAGACTTTCTTGATCCTCAATCTTCCATTCCTTTATTTCCATTATCTTCTTATAGATTTTCTTGAAATAAAGGACATGTTCAAGCACATAATTCATCAATTTCGGATTGAAATTCCACACTTTTTCTGGTAAATCCATTGATTTCGTGATATCAGAAGGCGATACGTTCAAGGCGTAATAACATTTCAATTGATTTTCCAATTCTACCAACTTGTATGTTATAACGACCACCGTCTTCATTGCCTTTTGAAATTTAAACTTTGTCAACAGACTGTGACTATCCAAGAGCCACACTTCTATTTGAGATTTCTTTTCGTCACCATAATTAGAACGCGGTTCCCGTCTGAAATTATATATCTCAGATTTAAAATTCAAATTAGTCAAATCCACCTTAAGTCATTTCTAATCTTATCCAATTCGTCGATATTTAGTCTCCAAATAGTCCTATTCAGTGCCTCTTCCAATGGAATCTTATCAAAATCTTCAGACACTTTCTCGAACTCGTCTCTCAAAGGTTTCAAATCGTTTTCTTTAATTCTTCGAATTGATTCTTTTAACATTGATGCAATCTTGGAAAATTCTTCAAGAGGTTCTAAGATCAAAGACAGATCTTTCATTTCTTCTGGGAAATCAAAAGAAATCTCCGGACATTCTTTTGAAAAAATGAATTGTTCCGTCAAGTTACCAGATGGAATTTCAATTGAATTGAGGTGTTCGACCAATGGAATCCATCGTTTTCTTATTTTAGAAGACATCCATTCGATTGAATTCAGATATGAAGAGAATTTAGAAATCAGTTCAAGAAGTGGTTTCACAGAATCAATATTCTCATATTTCTTCATTCCGTCCTTGGATATTCGGACTCTTTTCAATGATCCCAATGTATTCTCCACTTTCTTTATGAATCCACTAACTTTTTCAATCAATTGACCATCTCGAACTTCTTCCAACTTCCCTAATTCATTCTCCACAACAATTACAGATGAACTCGAATTTTTCAACCTTTTCACCATCGACACAGATGATTCTGCAGCTTCAATTATATCTCGCGTTCTTTGCAGGAGATTTATTTCATAGATGTGCATTGGGATTTTTTTCAACAGTCTGTACATAATATCAGTTTGCATCCGCATCATGAGAGAAGTGGAGGAAATGAAAACTTTAAAATTATCAGATTGACTGCGTGCTTCTTCAGATAGTGGTTGATCTTTCGGGGCAATTCGCAAGGATATTTCCACATCTTGATATTGATAAACCCACGAGTCAGACAATTCATCGAGTTCCTCGTCTTTTAAGTTTTCGACTCGGAAATCAGCGTGTTTTTTGAGTATTTCAATATCCTTTATTGTTTCCTTGCGTACTTGAATACTTTTCAGATCCACCTTCTTCAATTCTTCCAATGCACTTAACCCATCTTCCACTCGTTTCCTATCCTCATCACTTGTCTTGGTCTTTTTGAATTCCATTGCCTTGTTTCCCAATTCATTGAATTCATTGATTCCACTAGATATTTCCATTGGAATATATTCTTCATAAACTGTCTCATCTAATGTCTGATTCAACAATTCTCCAACCACTTCTATCGATGAAATATTTCCTTTCATCAATTGAGATTCCAGGTATAAATCATGAATAATAGATGGATACTTTGATGTTTTATTATATATCTCTTCGATAAGCAATGTTGCATCTGAAGAAATCATTTGTTTGTTGATCCAAACAAATAACTAACCTTTACTAGACACCAAGGAGCCGAAAGTGATGAGCAAGACGCTAAAAGTGAAAAACCGCATCCTGGATTGTGTAATAAAAATTTAGAATGGTTTTCATATTTTTTTTTAAGTTCAGGACGGTCAAAAAATTGAATACACGCGGATACTAACTTTTTAAAACGTTTTTTAAAGCATGTTAAAAAAAGAACTCACAGAGAAATAACGGATCATCCTTTTTCTCAACGTGATCACCCAGGGCGAAAGGACGCTGGGAATTGGGGAAAACATTTTTGGAAAATTCAATACACAAATATTATAATGTGGACCTTGAGTCTCTTGCTTTTTACTCTACGATTTGTGAATTCCAGTGATGGTGAGTAAGAGCAACCGGTAGTTTATTTTTTAAAATTTAGTTTTTAGATGATAATTTCCCAATCAACGAACTATACCTGAAAACATCGAATATCTACCAAAAAGCTCATGATTTATACCTGGAATCTCAATTGATTAAAGGAAATATTTCATCGATAGAAGTGGCTGAAGAATTGTTGAATCAGACATTAGATGAGACAGTTTATGAAGAATATATTCCAATGGAAATATCTAGTGGAATCAATGAATTCAATGAATTGGGAAACAAGGCAATGGAATTCAAAAAGACCAAGACAAGTGATGAGGATAGAAAACGTGTGGAAGATGGGTTAAGTGCATTGGAAGATTTGAAGAAAGTGGATCTGAAAAGTATTCAAGTACACAAGGAAACGATAAAGGATATTGAAATACTCAAAAAACACGCTGATTTCCGAGTCGAAAACTTAAAAGACGAGGAACTCGATAAATTGTCATACTCGTGGAATCTTCAATGTATTCATGTGGATATGGCCTTGCGAACTGCCCCCAAAGATCAACCACTATCTGACAAAGGACACAGGGAAGTTGATAGGATAAAAACGAGTATTAGAGACATTTTTCACGAGAGCCGCAGATTCACTGATATTATGGATAAACTGTTGAAAAATATCCCAATGCACATCTATGATATAAATCCCCTGCAACGAATGCGAGATATAGTGGAAGCTGCAGAATCATCTGTTTCAATGGTGAAATGGTTGAAACATTCGAGTTCATCTGTAATTTTGGTGGAGAATGAATTAAGGAAGTTGGAAGAAGTTCGAGATGGTCAATTGATTGAAAAAGTTAGTGGATTCATTAAGAAAGTGGAGAATACATTGGGATCATTGAAAAGAGTCCGAATATCCAAGGACGGAATGAAGAAATATGAGAATATTGATTCTGTGAAACCACTTCTTGAACTGATTTCTAAATTCTCTTCATATCTGAATTCAATCGAATGGATGTCTTCTAAAATAAGAAAACGATGGATTCCATTAGTCGAACACCTCAATTCAATTCAAATTCCATCTGGTAACTTGACGGAACAATTTAGTTTTCCAAAAGAATGCCCGGAGATTTCTTTCGATATCTCAGATGAAATGAAACATCTTCTAATTGTTTTTGAACCTCTTGAAAAATTTTCCAAGATTGCATCAAAGTTAAAAGAATCAGTTGGTAGAATTAAAGAAAACCAGTTTATTGCATTGGAAGACGAGTTTGAGAAAGTGTCTGAAGATTTCGATAAGATTCCACTGGAAGAGGCACTGAATAGAACTATTTGGAGAGTAAATATCGACGAATTGCATAAGATTAAAAAGGACTTAGAGTAAGTTGGACTAATTTGGACTTTAAATTTGAGATAAATATTTTCAGGCTAGTACGCCGTTCTAAAGGTGACGACAAGAAATCTCAAATAGAAGTGTGGCTCTTGGATAGTCACAACCTGTTGAGAAAGTTTGAACTCCGAGATGCAATAAAGATGGTGGACGTTATAACAGACAAGTTGGTAGAATTGGAAAATCAATTGAAATGTTATTCCGATTTGAATGTATCGCCTTCTGATATCAAGAAATCAATGGATTTACCAGGAGAAGTGTGGAATTTCAATCCGAAATTGATGAATTATGTGCTTGAACATGTCCTTTATTTCAAGAAAATCTATAAGAAGATAATGAAAATAAAGGAATGGAAGATTGAGGATCAAGGAAGTCTGGAGATATTCCCATTGGATTCTGATGATGTTAAGGGGATAATGGATGGAATGGAGGTATGGATAACTGAATTGGAACTATCATTAATTGATCTAATTCCAGGTATTGAAGTCACTGAAGAACGTGGAAGTGATTTGGAATAAGATGAGAAGATGGAATGGATTTGAGAAGTCGGAAGTGGAGAATACCTGGAATTCAGTGAGAAATGGAATTGAAAAAGTGAAAAACAAGTTATCAGAAGTGAGATCTCAATCCAAATTACCCGATATTCAAGAATTGATTTCAAATATTGAATTATCAAATGATGTGACTGAAGTGGATTCATTAATTGATTTCATTCAAAGAAAATACAAGGGAATCATTCGTTCCCAATATCTGAATATTCTAGAAGACATCAAATATCTTATCATCAATTTTGGAGATTTCCCAAACAAGATTCAGAAGATGAATGAAGGAATTGAGAAATATGAGAAATGGATTGGAGATGACTGTTCCTTGGTAATTTCAAAGAAATTTCTAGAATAAAAAAATATTTTAAAATTGCAGACCAACTCGGATAACTGTACAACTACCCCTTTCCTTATAACGGAAACTTCAGAAGAACCAAAGAATGAGGAATTATAATATGTTCCAAAGAGTCCTCTTACTTGATTTCTGATTCGAATAAAAATTGATTATCATTATTTTCAAAACGACATAACTAAGTTCAGAATAGAGATACACAAAAATTGTCAAGTAATAAAATGGAGCCCCTATTATAAGCTACATTTCATTAGTTGACACTTTTTTGATATCTCTTATGGGTACCGAGATATGGGCGTTTGAAGTGACACATCTAAATAGCAAATAAATATTTTAAAATTGCAGACCAACTCGGATAACTGTCAGGTCACACTTGAGCCAAAGAAAATAGAATTTTAATTGTCTAAAGTGATTTCTGATTTAAATAAAATTATAGTTTTCTTGAAATTTTTATTCAAATTAAAACACAATCTCTGAGAGATTCTAGACATTCACATCATCTAACAACTTGTCTTGTTTTCCTCTCTTTCTGACACCTCAATCTACTCGTTTCTGCCCAAAATTGTTATATTGCTCAGTGTCTTTCCAACCCTATGATTACTTCTTATTTTTCCTTCCCCCCATTCCTTAATTCCTTCTCGACAACTATATTAAATGCACCTGGAGCACCCACAAGTTCTCACTGACACTCTACACTTTATCACTATATTAGCAGTACCTATTCATATTTTTGGTACTTACTGTATCCTATTCAAAACTCCAAAAACAATGGGATCCGTTAAATGGATCATGTTAAACTTCCATTTTTGGTGCATGATTTTGGATTATGGGATTACTGTACTTGCCGTTCCGTTTATGTTATTCCCCGGGTTGGCAGGGTTTCCTTGTGGGATTCTTAGAGAAATAGGGGCGCCTGTGGAGATTCAAGCGTATATTATTCTGACGTCATTAGCTCGTGAGTTATTGAAAAAATTTTCTAAGGCTTATATCTTTGTCCCCATGAGAGATAGAAAAAAGTTGTCAACTAATGAAATATTGCTCTTAAAAAGGGCTATATATTGTTAGTTGGCAATTTTTTGATACAATCAATGGGAAGCGAGATATGTGTGTTTGAAGTTGGGCGCCGCCGCTTTCTCTGCGTCTCTCTTTTCGGGCACGCAAATTTAAACACTTATAACTCGGCTTTGGTCAGAGCTAGAAAAAAGTCGTTAACTAGCAAAATATTGTTCATAATAAGGGCTATATTTTGTTAGTTGACCATTTTTTGGTACAATTAATGGGAAGCGAGATATGGCCGTTTGAAGTTGGGTGCCGCCGGAGAAAGCTCACTGACAAGCTTTCTCTGCGTCTCTCTGGTTTGGCGCCACTTTAAACGCTCATATCTCGGTTCTGGTTAGTGCTAGCAAAAAGTTGTTAACTAACAAAATATTTTTCATAATAAAGGCTATATTTTGTTAATTGACCATTTTTTGATAGCTCTAATGTGAGTCAAGATATATCAATTTGAAAATAGCTTAACGGATTTGTTTTAACTTTATGGTTTCGTTAACTTTTAGTTAATGACGTTTAAGCCTAAACTGTTAAAAATCAACCCAAGTCCAATCAAAACTCAATTTAAATTTTTCAAATCCAATTTCCCTTCAATTCCCTATTCCAGTTGTCTCCGCGGCCGTTATCACCATCTTCGAGAACCGCTACTTCATCGTTTTCGCTGAGCAAACCAAATGGCGTCACTATCGGCTTCTCCTTTCTTTTTTCAATTATTTTACCACTTCGACATGGTGTCTTCCCTCGTTTCTTTTTGTTCCAGATCAGAAAATGGCGAGAGAAGTTGTGCTAGAGGTAATTGGGTTGGCTATTTGGTTTTTTATTAAATTGAATTGTTGTGTACCAAGAAAGGCGTGAAAGTAGTTATTTATAGGTTTTGCGCACCTGTTAAATTTTTTTTTCTGGAAATTGGGTTACAGCTTTATGAACATTTGAGGGTGCTGGCTAATTTGAACAAATAAAATACAACTAAAATAGTTTGATCGAAAAAAATAAGAAAATAATTTTCTGATTTTTAAAACAATTTTGATGGCATTTCCTACTTTAATCACTAGTTTTGACAGAAAATTTAAAATTTAGGTATTAATTTTCGATCATAAACATTAGACATGTATTTAGCAATGTACATAATTAAGGGGTGCCGAGGTGCCCTTCTATTAAAGCAAATTCGTTATCCTTAATATAACCTAGTTCTTCCTTCAGATGCTCGGCACGGTGCCCGACTACATTCGCAATGAAGACTTTTATGTGATGTCTCTTGATCTTCGTACAGTAACCCTTCCTTGCTTCATTATTCTTTCTGTAATCGTCCCTCAAGCTTTCATTTTCATTTTTTTGATGAAAAGAGGCTTTAAAAAACTAAAACAAACTGCAAGATTCTCCGAAAGTACTCTGAAAATGCAAAGGAATTTTTTGAACGCGGTTTATATTCAGGTAAGTGGTCTAGATGGAAAAAGTACGTTCTATCCGTCTAGGTATCCGTTTACATGGCAAGCATCCAACTACCAATTGTCTATTATTTCTCATCGGTTTTATTAGTATTCTATAACCAATATGCTAATAACATGTGCTTCGTTATATTCTCTTTCAATGGGTTGTCCTCAACAATTGTCATGATCTGGATTCATAAGCCATATAGAGAATATTGTTATAAGTTATTGAGGTTGAATAGGCTTAAATCGACTGCGGCGGTGGAATCGGTTGGGACAGTGTTTTCAGTGGCGCCTAATGCTGTATAAAAGTTTAATTTTGTTTTGTTTAATTATTGTAAAATTTCCTTCTAACTTTATTAAAAATTTTCTAAGCAATATAAAATTCTAATCATTCCTACTTAAAAGAGCTACTTTAAATTTCACTTAACTACAGTAATCTACCGATTGAGTATCACCTTTAGTTCCAAAAGCACCAGAAACCAAAAAACCACACTTCCCTCTTTCTCCCCAAAAAGTTCTCACCATTTACAATCACAAAATATGAGAAAATTCATATTGTGTTATAAACCTTGCTCTTCATGACTAAACCATCTAATATTAAGAACTATGAATCTACCCCTAATCTTATTCCTACTTGTCACTTTCTCAAGTCCCGTTGAATCTCAAAATGGGTTAAACCAATTATTCGAGAATTTTATAGCAGATTTATTGAAAGCGATTCAAGGCATGCTTTTGGAGCAATTGTTGGGGACCACTGAAGTATGGTTTGATTATAAGACAGCGAGAGAGGGAGAGAAAGAGAGCGCAGAGAAACGAGTGTGTCTGGCTTCTCTGCGCTCTCTCATTTTGCAAAGTTACTTAATTATGGGAGATTTACAGACTTTGACAGCTACAACGCAAGCAGGGCATACTACAGAGCCTACCTATTCAGAAGGGCCTACCACTGCTTCTGATACTTCTTCTAGTGAAATTCCCACTGGGACCACCAAGTCCACAGAGGCATCACCATCGGAAGAGCCGTTTGGATCCAATAGCACACCTTCTGACATGTTGACTACGGAATCTGAAATCACAGAGGCCGAGTCTACTACTAACGGAGATAAACATTGCAATAAAGTAAGTGCTAGACAATATTCAAACTAATATTAAGACATTCTTTTTCTAGAAAACAACGCCGGGACCATCTTCTGAATCTACAGTAACCCTTCCAATTGTAAGATCCTCCGATTAATAGGAAAAGTTTGTATTTTTTGATTACAGGGCATTGATCACACCGAATCTGAAGCAGCAAGTGTCGTAACGGTAATTTTTTTAGGTTACGGTAACTAGGCCTATCTAGACATTGAAGAACTAAATAACTACAGTATACTTACTTTCAGAACATGGTAGAAGTTACTGGTGACGGCTCATTTACTGTAACTGAGGTGCCAACTATAGTGAGTTTAATCTCATTTTCTATTGTAATGTGGTACCGTTAAGAATCCGAATTCCATTAGAACTACAGTATCTTCTACAACAGAGAATTCCGAAAGCTTAGGAACATCGCCTTCAATTCAATCTACAGTTACGGAAGATCAAGTAAGGGTTCATATTTTCAAAGATATAAAAGCTGCTAGTCTATTTTTCAGAGCACAGTACCTGAAGTCACAAGTACCATAAGCTCTGCCACGACTTCAATTGGAGAATCATCTACAGCAGCTTCAACTCATACAGAGACACCAACCAAACTAACTAAAGGTTCTGAAAGCTCTGCTTCATCACTTACGACTCAACCAACGGTTACTGAAGATTCAACATCAACAAAAACAGTAA
This sequence comes from Caenorhabditis wallacei, assembly GCA_963932035.1. Lineage (NCBI taxonomy): Eukaryota > Metazoa > Nematoda > Chromadorea > Rhabditida > Rhabditidae > Caenorhabditis > Caenorhabditis wallacei. The sequence continues at coordinate 2,667,313 of OZ009934.1, forward strand.
GGACCCTTATATTGAAGACAGCTACTAATCCATATTTCAGAATACTGTACCTGAAGCCATAACAACATCTTCAAATACAGTAAGCCCCAAATTCATTGCATTCCTAGATTACAGAGTTTTCAGACTTCCTGTGACTGCACTTTCCCCACTTTTTCAGTGTATACTGGCAGTTGTAAGTATATTTTTTAAAATTAACTTAAAAAATTTTTATGAATATTTTTGAGTGGCACTGCGAAACTTAATCTTCTTATTCAGCATTTTTCAACAAACTAAAACACACCAAAACATCGGATTGCACTTATCAAATTCAATGCGATAGAAATGACACGAAGGAACGAAGCCAATATTAGCCGAGCCTTTCCCTTATTCGTTTTCTTTGGTGAGTTACTATGAAAAATCTAATTGAACGACACTCCAAATTTCAGTATTTCTACCCTGTGTTCACTGGAAAAAGTGTTGATTATTTTGAGCAGTTTGGAATAACTTGTAGTAACAAGGCATGGTACATCACAAAAGTTCCTGGAATGGTAGGTCATGCTCTTTAATAAAATGTGATAAGCTATATTTTTTAGGTAAGTAATTCTCCTTTCGGTAGAAATTCGGTCAATGGAAGTGCGTGGAAGAATCGATTCAAAATTGTAGAGATGTATTGTTATGGTCCATTTTTTAAAAATTAAATTAATGTGTTTTTCACTTTACGAAAGTTTAAATAAATAATTATCATTGAATTTTTCTATTATTAAAATGTTTTATGGTGAAAAAAAGTAAAATTACTTCGGCACAGCTCGGCACAGTTTGTTTAGCACTCCTTGGAATGACATTTACAACCTAGCTTTGCTCGGCATCTCCTTCCAAGTTTAGATACAGCTCGGCATGGTCTGGCACGGCTAGTCCAAACCTAACACGACTTTTCTGTTCGGCACGGATTGGCACGGCTTTGTTAGCTTAAATTCTACTTGAAACTGACCAGAACCCCTCGGCAAGGGTTTGGCACGTTAATTACAAATTTTTGAAGAATCTGCTTAACCCAAAATGAATTTCCGAATGTGACGTCATAATTTCTAGAACGATGTATGCAAAATCCATCGCGCCTTTAAATTATAGCTATATCATTTTATTCCATTCTGACGAAAAAACCAACGATTTTTGACTCCATATTTCACTTCCTTTTCTCTCTCTCCTCCCCAGAATTATCCCACATTTTATAAGCTCCTCCTATAAAATATGAGAATTCCTATATTCTTTGATAAAAGAAGAAAAACCAAGAGAAATCAGTCAGTCTTCTCCAAAAAAAGAGAGAATCAAATATGAAGTTGACTCTGATATTCTTCTTTTTCTTAGCTTTTTCGAGTCCTGTGAATGCACAAGGAACTTCTGTAAGTTTTTCAGTTCATAAATTAAAAAAAGTCTAATTAAGGCATTGGACGAAATTTTTCAAAACTTTGTAGCGGATCTTTTGAAAACCATTCAGCAAATGATTTTGGAACAATTGATGGGGACCACTAAGGTAAGAAAATCTGAAAGGAATTTAAGACAAAAATCAAGAAAAACGGATGAAAACTAAGGGAGAGAGAGTGCAGAGAAGCTAGAGTGTCTGCGTCTCTAGCTGTTGCGGGAAGCGTACCTTGATTTTTTAAACGGTTGTATCTCAAAAACTAGAAAAGATAGGAAAAAGTTGTTAACTCACAAAATGATCTACTTACAATTCTGCGTATTTCGTTAGTTGACAACTTTTTCATACCTCTAAGGAGAGCTGAGATACAAGAGTTCAAAAAAAAAAAGAAAGACTATCTCATTTCTCTGCGCTCGAGCGCAGAGAAATTACGAGAGTCTCTCCAAAATTGCAAACCTCCGTAACTCGCTTCGTTTTGATCCGTTTTTCTTGATTTTTAGCCCAATTTTTCTTAAATTTCAGAGCGTTACTACACCTGCTCCACCAACATTACCTCCTGTAAAAGGAGAAGCTACTGCTGCACCAGTTAATAGTGTAAGCTAGCTCAAATAACCTCAGTAAAAAAAACTTCTGAAATATGAAAATTTTAGGTTGCCACTGATGTCCCAGAGCCGACTGCAGTACAAACTACAGTAGGACCTAAAGAAGAAACTACAGTAATCCCAGAACTTTCTACTGCTTCGTCTGAACGACTGGAAGGAACACCAACGACTATTACTTCTGAAAGCAAAGTTCCTGATCCCACCTTGGCCCCAACCACAGAGTCCCAGGAAACGCCATCTACAGTATCCGACGATGCTGCTAAAATTACAGTAATCCCAGAACTATCTACTGTTTCAACTGAACGACTTGAAGGAACACCAACGACCTTGACTTACTCAAGCGGTGTCCCAGATCCAACCCTGGCCCCAACTACAGGATCTGCTGAGACTACAGTATCCCAGTCTGCAGTAACCCAAAACGAACCATCTACTGCTTCGACTGAAGGACTTGAAGGAACACCAACCAGTGAAGTACCAGATCCTACTTTCCCTCCAACTACGGTGTCAGATGAGACTACAGTATCCCAAGAACCCGGTAAAACTACAGCAACCCCCAACGAACTATCTACTGTTTCAACTGAACGACTTGAAGGAACACCTTCCACCATTACTACTGATGAAAGCAAGGTCCCAGATTCAACTCTAACCCCAGCGTTGGAATCTGAGACTACAGTAACCCCTGGAACATTTATTCCATCTGAAAACCCTCTAGTAACCGAGACATCTGGATTAACCCAGGAGACAACAGATCCATTGGTTTCCGCATCTGGAGCAACTACAGAATCAATCGGTTATACCATAACTCTTGGAGATTTGGTGACCGAGAAGGAGAGACATTGTAGTAAGGTAAGTGCGCTCTATTGAGAATTTCCATTTGGAAAAAACTAGAAGAATCGGAAAATTGAAAAAAAAATCCAGGTTTTCAAGCCCAAGATCTTTTAAATTGGTTGAAAATGAAAGGAGTTATGAAACTTCAAAAAATATGGGAAAGGGGGAAGAGCGCGCAGAGAAACCAGAGTGATTATCTTAAAACCACAGTATCTCAAAAACCAGTAGAGCTAGAAAAAAGTGGTTAACTAACAAAATGATTTATTTGATATTCTACGCATTTCATTAGTTGACAACTTTTTTCTATCTCTAATGGGAACCGAGATATAGCGACCTGAAAATCAAGCTTCTCTGCGCTCTCTCAAACCTTCATTTCTACGAACTTGGACTCAAATTTCAGGAAATTTTCCAGTGTTTTATTTTCCAGAAAACCCACAGCAACTCCACCACCCCAATTCCTGAATCTGAAACCACAGAAGCTGCCGATAAAACCACAGTAACCCCGCCAGTTGTAAGTGTTTGACGTATTGAAAAAGTTAAAAAAATAAAAGAAATGTATTTTAGGATGTGGACCAGACGGATAACAATATGGCCACTGCTGTAACAGTAAGTCCTATTAACCTAAAGGGTTACGGTAGTGATTGTTATAGTAGCCCAGCTAACAGCTTAGTACCCTAGTTACAGTAATCCACACCAGGTGTACTAAGCTGTACTAAGCTGTTCTAGGCTGGGCTAAGCTGTGATGAGCTGTACTAAGTTGGCCTAAACTGGCCTAAGCTAAGCTAAGCTGTGCTGAGATGTTCTAAGCTGTGCAAAGCTGTGTTACACCATGCTAAGCCATGCTAAGCCATTTTAAGCTCTACCTACCCTTCCCCGTAACCCTAGTTTACAGAACGCCGGAGAAGTCACCGATCGCGGAGGGTTCACTGTTCCTGATGAACTCACTACTGTAAATTTTTCACTAAGTATACGGTATGCCCTAATCTATACTTTTTTTCAGAATGATGGATCAACAGATGCTGAAGAAACAACAACCAAAAAAGTAAGTTTTCAAAAAAAAAAGTTTTTCCAAAAGTTTCCTAAACATTTATATTTTCAGTGCGGAGACGAAGAAGAGGAGAATTCCGACGAAGTAGGCTCAAGGATTACTGTACCATTCCAATTCCAAAATTTCAGATCGACGAATCGGAACGTGCCTATCTTCGAGACAAGAGAGAAATTCGAGTGAGAGCCGATAGACATTCTTAATTTGACTTGACTTAATTTTTGAAAAAAAAAACAAATAATTATTTTTTGTCAAAATCATCAAGAAGAGTCAATAAATTTGTGCATTTTACCACATTTGAAAAAAAAATTGAAAAAGAAATTCTAGGTTGAAGACGAGGGAACCATTTCCACAGAATCGGTGAGTTGTTATTTTGTTGAAACGTGGGCGGAGCTTAACTTTTGATTTTTAGGAAACAACAGGGACCACCAAGCCATCAGAAGTTAGTGTTCCTGGAGCTACCAGCGCTGCTACAGTAGTACCAGACGCCACTTCAGCTGACTCTAGTTCTTCAAGCACTATGGGACCTACTGTAGTTCCATCTACAGTATCACTGGGACTATCCGCTGAATCTTCAACTACTGTAGCTACAGTACCAGCTTCTACAGTAACCAACACTGAAGTCCCTTCAACACAGCCTCCTAGTACTGCGAAACCCACTACCATTGAGTCAACGACTAATCCTACTGTAGCGACAGTGGTCCCAACTTCACCTTCTGTGATAATAACTACAGTAGCTTCTTCAACTGCTAGTCCACCAGCTACTACTGTATCTACCAATGTTGCATCATCTACAACTGGAGCTCAAACAACTGCGCCTGGCTTAACTCTACCGAGTACTACAGTAATCTCATCTACTGGTCCACAAGTGTCTTTGACATCTTCATCTACAGTAACCACTGGCTCTACCACGATAACATTGGTAAGCTAGCTAAAGGGCTATTGCTAGTAGTTTGATATACAGAAAGCCTTTGGTTCACCAGACTACCGTAGCCTAGCTAGACTACTGTAGGCTCCCTAGACTAGCTAGACCTACAGTACTTTTCTGTAGTAGCGAATACTTTTCTCTGACTAATCTACCATTCTTCCAGAGCACCCTCCTATCCACCCCTGCTTCCTCTACTCCACCAGCTCCCACTACCATTAGCACCCCCGCAATTGTATCCGACATCACCTTATCTACTCAAACAACGACATATCCACCAATAACTTATAGCAAGGAGCCAACTACACTTAACTTGGTAAGCTAAGCTAGCCACAGGAGATTAGTGAAGATAAGTTTCAGGGTCCAATATTTGAGGTTAGCACTACAACCAAGCCAACGACTGCAGTAGTTTCTAGTACTACATTGAACTTGGTAAGTAATTAAAAAGTAGTTAGGTAGCTAATTATTAATGAAAAAGCATACTTTAATAGAAGATCATATTAGGTTTTGGTAATTTTAGTATTTTGCTGACTAGTTAGAGGGTGCCGCACTATTAGAGGTGTTGTAGAGCCTTTCCTAAAATAAAAAATGATAATTCCAGGGTCCAATCTTCGAAACCTCTACCACTACGACCACAAAAACCACCCCTACAGTACCCACCACCACCCTGAACTTGGTAACTTCATTTACCCCTATTACAAGAGCACTTTTTTCTCAATTCCAGGACCCCATCTTCGAGCCAACCGCAGTCAACCTTCCACCAATCTTCCATCCAGGACACCCACCGGTCAGTGGCCTAGAACCTATTTTTTTTAGATAAATAGTGTACCTTTTTTGTATTTTTTTTCTGATTAAAAAATTGTCCTCTAGTAGAAAAATAAATTTTTATAAAAATTCGAAAAAAAATTTTTTTTTGAAAATAACATTTTTTCAGGTCTTCCATAGTCACTCCTCCTCATCTTCATCCTCATCATCTAGTAGTAGTGAAGAGAATGATTTGGTAACCTCTAATACAAGGGCACCCAATTTTTAAACACTATTTTCATATTTTTCAGAAGCCCCGCCCACCACGGCCGCCTAAAATCGGTGACGGAGTTTTCCAGCCATTTAAACCATTGAAACCGAAAAAACCAAAGTTTGGAGTCAAAAAAGATAAGAAAAAGGTTAATCGTCACTCCAAAATTCATCATCATCATCATAAAAAAGAGAAGAATAGCCGCGAAAAAACATCGGATTCCGTGAAGTTCCAAATTGTTTCGGATTTCAAAGATTCGAGGAAATTCGGAAAGGAAATGGAGAAGCGGGGTGGAAAATATGGAAAAATTGATAAGAAAAAGCGATTTTGAATATGAAAGATGAATAAATTGTTTAATTTTGACTTGGCACTGTGTGGCACAGCTTAGCACAGCTTAGCACAGCTTAGGCCAGCTTAGCAAAGCTTAGCACATCTTTGCACAGCTTTGCACAGTTTAGCATTGCTAAGCAAGGCTTAGCATAGCTTAGGACAGCTTAGGACAGCTTAGTACAGCTTTGCACAGCTTTGCACAGCTTTGCACAGCTTTGCACAGCTTTGCTCAGCTTAGCACAGCTTTGCACAGTTTTGCCCAGCTTTGCACAGCTTTGCACAGCTTAACACCGCTTAGGAAGGCTTAGAAAGGCTTAGCATAGCTTATCATAACTTAGCACAGCTTAGGAAAGCTTAGGACAGCTTAGCACAGCTTAGGCCAGTTTAGGACAGTTTTGCACAGCTTTGAACAGCTTTGCACAGCTCAGCACAGCTTAGCTTAGCTTTGCACAGCTTTGCACAGCTTAAGACAACTTTGCACAGCTTAGCACAGCTTTGCACAGCTTCCACAACCCCATTTTTTGAAAAATAATAATTTCCAATTTATCATTCTGTGTCTTTACCCCTTTTTCAAACCAATTTTATTGTCTCCCCATAAAACACGCGTGACGAATTTAATGACCATTTCCAAAAGTTTATGGCTTTCATCGGTGTAATCATCAACACAGGAAGAAGCGAGTCGTAAAAATGATTAGAGCACATCCTGTTTCATTAGGTAAAAGAAACAAATTTTGAAATTGAAATTTTATTGTTCACAATAGTTATCAGTATCACACGACGCCACTTCACACACATATCTCTCGGATACCGTATACTGATTCACATTTTGCCATCCGACAGATATCACTTGACTCGCTTGCTGGTTAAGCACCGCCGTGTTAGTCGACGACTGTTGGGGGTATCCAGGATTCCAGAGACTATCGTTTAGCTGAAACTAAACATCGGATTTGAAGGGTGGAGGGGTCGGGGGACGTACTGGTACTAACGGATGACCCACTGGTTGTTGCCAGAAGAAGCCACCATTCACATAACTTAATCCAATGTGGTAGATGTATGGTTCAGGGAATGATGTGTCATTTTGGATTAGATCTGAAACAAGAGCGACTTATTTCTCTAAACATAAAGAAAAACTCACTAAAAACAAAATCATGCTTCTTCTGAGTGTATTCCGTGACCATGTACCCTGTCTGGATCATATTCTGGCAAGCGAATTTTGCTGGGGCCCATGCCGCAGTAATAGAGACTGGGCGCAAGCAGACACCGTGTTTTAGGGAGGAGGCTACTCCGAATTGCTCGCGGAATTGAGTCCAGAGATTGGAACAATAGCAGTTGGCTGAAAAAGAGCTCGTGAAGAGTGTGGAGAGTGCAGAGAAACGAGAGGGTCTATTTTTTGAGGCGTACTTTCAAACCGTTATATCTCGAGAACCAGTAGAGATAGAAAAACGTCATCAACTAGTAAAATGATCTTAAGACAATTCTACACATTTCATTAGTTGACAACTTCTTCCTAACTTCACTTAGAGCCGAGATACAGCCCTTTGAAAAAGCTCACTCTAGCTTCTCTGCACTCTCTCCCTCCCTCTCCCCTCTATCTTCTCCCCTCCTCTCCAATCTTGCTAACTCACTTTGAATCATCGCCCCCTGAATCTCCCCAACCAAATCTTCATCTAAATTAGTGAAATTGTATCCGGGATTAGCAATCTCCCCAATCTGCCTCAATATCTTCTCATTCCCATTTTGATCAAATGCCACAGTAGCAATGCTGACTCCAGATGACTTCAGACGATCAGCAATCGGACGTGGATCCTCTTCTCCATCATCTCGATAGTCGGATGCGTAGACTAGAACAAATTGTTTGTAATTCGTGCGAGTGTTGTTTTTTCGGCCAGCAGCAAGGACTTGTTCGGCTGCAGCGATTCCTCTGGAATAATTGATTTTTTAGAAGCTTTGAGCTTTGTATCTCGGTTTGCACAAGAGCTACGGGCAAGTTGTCAACTAATGAAATGTAGTTCTTGTTATGGACAATATTTTGTTAGTTGACAACTTTTTTCTAGCTCTTATGGTTCTCGAGATAGAGCGGTTTGAAAATGGTGGTCATCATAGCGAATTTCGTTTCTCTGCGCTCTCTCACTCTCTATCTCTAATTTTACAAATACCATTTCCTGACAGTATTCTGTGATTAAAAAACGTTTAAAAAATGAAAGTTAGAGGCGCAGAGACGCAGAGAATCTAGAGTTTCTGCGTCTCTCACCTCGCTGCGGGACGTCGCCTTTTTCAAACCCTTGTATCTCGGGACCCAGCAGAGCTAGAAAAAAGTTGTCAACTAACAAAATGTACAAAATTTTATGTAGATCATTTCATTAGTTGACAGCTTTTTGCTACCTCCGCTAGTTCTCGAGATACAGCAGTTTGAAAAAAGTGATAGTGACTCTCGCTTCTCTACGCTCTCTTCTCCTATCTGAAACCTTCAAAATCGTCGTTTCTACCCCAAATTCTGAAATTTCTGTTATTTCCAACTAATATAAACTTACTGCGCTAAATAGACCACATCCGAACTACTAACATGTGGAAGAATCTGAAAAACGCCCGAAAAAAGGTCGTCATCCGACTGAAATCGATTCAAATCGGCTTGCTGAAAAACACTTTTTGTTATCTATCACTTCTAAAATCAAATAGACTCACTATTTGTGCCACTTTATTATAGGTGACCAATCCGACTCGTGTTGTCCTTTTATCAGCATAATTTTGTGTTCCAATTCTGGTGCCACCACCGAATACGGTTACGATTTGTGCCGCCACCTGATGAAATTCATTTTCTTTTGAAAAGGTTTTTTGGGATCGTTAAGCTGTGCAAAGCAGTGCAAAGCTGTGCTAAGCTGTGCAAAGCTATGCAAAGCTGTGCAAAGCTGTGCAAAGCTGTGCTAAGCTGGCCTAAGCTGTGCTAAGCTGGGCTAAGCTGGCCTAAGCTGTGCTAAGCTGGCCTAAGCTGTCCTAAGCTGTGCTAAGCTGGCCTAAGCTGTCCTAAGCTTCCCTGACCGTCGCTAGGCTGAACAAAGCTATGCAAAGCTGTGCAAAGCTGTGCAAAGCTGTGCAAAGCTGTGCAAAGCTGTGCTAAGCCCTGCCAAGCCATCCCAAGCCATGCCCTACCTCCGTCAACCCCTCCTGCGTCATCCCAACCGAATTATCCACCACAACCACCACATCCAACCAAAGATTGCTCAAATTACTTCCACACCCGCGATCGACTTGTGCCCGTGCCAACGTGGCAAACAGTAGTAAAAGAAGAGCACGCATTGGTTTCCCGGAAATGATAATGCCGACTAAAACAATGACAAATTTTCCTTTCGTCGTCTTCTCTTATATTTAATGATAAGACAAAAGGTTTCGTGACCGACTAAACAAAAACGTCATAATTTTTTTTCATCGGAAAAAAAACATTTTTCCAAACAAAAATTAGAAAAAATAATGATTTTTGAAATGTCAAGAAAAAGTTCATGGGTGGGGCACCGTGCCGCCCCCCTTCGTTTCGAAACGATTCTTCCCAAAAGTGGGAGGAGAGGCGAAAACCAATTTCGATGATCCTATTTGCCCACAGAAGTATTACTGATAAGGCTTATCAGCGGAGACGAGAATTGGCTTAAAATACGCCCCCCTACCGCCACTTTTCATCAGTTTCCTTTTTCGTTTTGCAACTTTCCTATCTTTTCTTTGGTTTTTAGTTGGCTGTAATATTTACTCTGTTATAACTCGGTTAGGGGTGGAGGTACAAAAGAGATGTCAACAAGTCAAATGTGTAACTTTTTATGCTGAGCAATTTGTTAGTTGATTAATTTTTTGTATCTTTGCTAGGAATCGAGTTATAGCAATTTTAAGAATGCAATAGTTACTAGAGCCGATTTTCTATATAATTTTTTAAATTTTTAAATTTTTTTTTTGAAAAAGCTCAAAAAACAATAAAACCAGTCAATAAAAATTAGAAATTTTTGCTTCAAAGAATTAAGCGAGGGTGGAGAGAGCGCAGAGAAACGAGTGTCTCTACCCGCCGCCGAGGGGTGACGCAGAAGCTCGCTACTATTTTAAAACCGCTATATCTTTAAAACTAGAAGAGCTAGAGAGAAGTTGTCAACTAATAAAATGATCTACATAAAATTCTACATATTTTGTTAGTTGACAACTTCTTGCTAGCATTTCTAGTTTTCGAGATACAGCGTTTTGAAAATTGGCGAGGAACAGGATAAAAGCCAGAGTATCCATTTTCAATTCTTGATAACTTTGTTCATTGAAGAGCTAGAAAAAAGTTGTCAACTAACAAAATATAGAAAATAAAAAGCTCTTTATTTTGTTAGTTGACAACTTTTCCCTAGCTCTTTTGGTTTTCGAGATATACACATTTGAATAAAGGCACTCATTTTTTCTGTAATTCCAAAATCTTGCAGCCATGTTCAAACTGGTGACCCTCGCATTGGCCTCGCTGGCTCTCGCCTCCGCCCAAACAGCTTCAGCTGGAACCACCGGTGAATGGTGGCCACAAACGACTGCATGGTCACCTGCATGGCCAACTGCCACCCCAAGACCAACACCAGGCGGCTCGAACGTGGATCGTGAATGCGGTGGAGACCTTGCTTACCTTTGGCTTGACGTCGTCGTCGTCGTCGACAACTCCAAGGGAATGACCAACGAAGGAATCACCCAAGTGGCTGCCAACATTGCTACCGTCTTCGGTAACGGAACCAAGATCGGAAACCAATATTCGGATCCAAGATCCACTCGTCTTGGTCTTGTCACTTATAACGGTGTGGCTACAACTGTCGCTGATTTGAATCTGCTTCAATCGATTGATGATCTTTATCAGACCGTTTTCTCGACTCTTACCTCTGTTAGCAATTCTGATGATTCGTTCTTGGCTAGAGGAATTGGAGCGGCTGAGAATATTCTTCAAGCCGGAAGACAAAATGGAATTCGATCCAATTATAAAAGACTTGTTGTTGTTTATGCTTCTGCTTACAAGTGAGTCAAAAAGTTTTGAATAGTGAGGAGAGTGCAGAGAAGCTTTCTTAAACCCGCTGTATCTCGAGAGCCATGAGAGTTAGAAAAAAGTTGTCAACTGACAAAAAATTGCCCGTAACAAGAGCTACATTTCATTAGTTGACAACTTTTTTCTAGCTCTTCTAGAAACCGAGATACAGCGCTTTGAAAAATAGTCACTCTCGTTTCTCTGCGTTCTCTCCCTATCGCTCTCCATCTCTCGCGTCTTCACCCGTTTACATCATATTTCACTGATTTTTCTTGCAAAAAGATCAATCCTTATCAAACGAAAATTCGTAATTCCCAAAAAAAGATAACAGTATTCTTTGTACCCAACATTTTCCAGGGGAGAAGGAGAGCTCGACCCAATTCCAGTCGCCGATCGTCTTAAATCATCTGGAGTCGTCATCTCAACTGTCGCTTTCGATCAAGATGGTGATGAGGCTCTTCTCGCCGGTCTCGCCAATATCGCTTCTCCAAATTATGCCTTCACCTCTAAGGACTTGAATTTGGTTGGAGAACTTCAAGGAACCGCTCTTCAAAGTTAGTTGTGGCGGATCTATTTTTCAAACGAGTGTAACTCCAAAACTAACAAAGCTAGAAAAAAGTGGTCAACTAATAACATATTGCTTGTAAAAAGGGCTACATTTATTAGTTGACAACTTTTTTCTAGTTCTTCTGGGAAGCGAGATACAGGCATTTGAAAAAAGAGAAACTCTATTTCCTCTGCGCTTTTTATTTTCTCTTGGTGATTTTCAAGCCGTTATATCTCGGTTCACAGAAGAGCTAGAGAAAAGTTGTCAACTAACAAAATATAGATCTTTTTAAGCTGCATATTTCATTAGTTGACAACTTTTCCCTAGCTCTTCTGGGAACCGAGATACAATGGTTTTTAAAAAGTTACTCTGGTTTCTATGCGCTCTCTCCCCTTTCGGCAAACACAAACTCCACCAATTCCAGCCAACTGTTTCTGCCCGAACTTGTGGACCCAATACAAGGCTAACTTCGACGACGAGAACTCATACAAATACGGAGTCTGCATCCGCGCCGCCACCATCTCCTCATCCTGGACCGCCGCCAAATTCGCGTGCCAAAACCTTGCCAAGAACGGTTTCTTGGCCACCGAATTCGATGGACAAAAGCATAACTTCCTTTTCAGTAAGTTTTAGTCTTAGTAATTCAATTATTGATTTTTTCTGTTTTCTAGGAGTCGCCCAAAACAACACCGCTTTCTCTGCCCCATACATTTATCACATCGGATTGAGTTGGGTGAATGGAGGATGGAATTGGCAACAACCAGCTGGATACCCACTTAAACCAGTGAGTTGATGTCATTTTTAGTGTTATCAGAAGTTAGCTAATATGATGATTTTGCGAAAATGTTGATAAGGGTACTGTAGGTTTAACAAGATCAAAGTATTAGGTTTGATAAGAAGTTCAAAAATACAAAAATCGAAAGTTCGGGAATTGAACTCGTTCCAATTTTTAAACGGGTTTATCTCGCTTTTCATTAGAGCTATCAAAAAGTTGTTTACTAATGAAATGTAGCTCTTGGCACGCTTAACGTTCCATTAGTTGGCAATTTTTTTGTACCTCTAACGAGGACTGAGATAGAAACGTTTGAAGTTGCACGCCTTTCTGGATCACATTCCGGTGGCACCTAACTTTGATGAGCCGTATCTCGCTTCCCGTTGGAGCTATCAAAAAGTTTTCAACTAATGAAATATAGATCTTAGCAAGTTAAATATTTTAATAGTTGGCAATTTTTTTCTAGCTCTGCTGGGTTTTGAGATATATCGTTTTGAAAAAAATGTTAGGATTTTTTCCCAAAACTTAACAATCCCCCTAATTCTCAACTTTCATCATTCAACAATTTTTTAGAACAGCAACTACGCTCCATGGAACCCATCGTATCCAAGATCCTCCTCCTCCAACACCGGAGTCCTTGAGCAACAATTCTCATCTGAATTGTCTGTCGGATGGCAAAACATCAACGCCTACAGTGTTGCTGAGTACTACATGTGTGAAGTTGCTTCCTGTGATACCGCTCAATACTGTCCATAAATTAGTTTTGAATAATATCATATTTTTTGGATGTTGAATTATTATTTCTTCTTTTCTTGTCTGTGTGAGTGTCGGTATGAATGCTTTAATGGAATGTTCTCGGTATATCCCTCCTGCCTTTAGGCGAAGGTTGGCCAGACTCTCGGCGAAGGTTGGTCAGAGTCCGCTTAAGACACGGGCGAAGTCCGACCAATCTTCGCCGAGAGTCTGACCAACCTTCGCCTAATGTCCGCGCAAGGTTCGCCCATAGTTCGCCCAAACCTCGCTTCATTTTTCTCGTTTTTTAAAAATAGTAATCGGTTAAAAAAAACAAACTTTATTAATTTGAAAAAACAAATACAACAAAAAGAAAAAAACAACAATCACTAAACAATAGAAGTAAAGTAAGACAGGATATTATAGGGTTTGCTCTTAGCTTCACTTCCGATCCATTAATTTGTGTTGAGTGTTTTGATGGTTGGAAGCTCTGAAAAACTTCTTTGAAACCGCTTTATTTGCGAATAAGTAAACTTACAACTGTATCAGGTCCGATTCTAAAATTTGTCGACTGTGAGAGACACTTGAGCTATTGTTCATCCGAGCTTGTCACTTTATCATGAATGGATCGTGTAGATTATATTCTCCGAGAGTTTTTGATGTCTGTTCATCTGGAGGTGAATCCGATTGTTTTTGATTTGGCCTAAATTCCTGGCCGTCTTTCAGTGAATCCTGAAAAATTTGCATTAATAACTGTTATTGAAGACATCGGCCACGAACCGTTTCCACAGCATTCTTCCATACTTCATCTTTTGATAGGCTTGCGAGCATTCATCGAACAATTTTTAAATAATTTCCATAGACATTTTGAGATCAGAAGGAGAAAAAATGAAGTTCTGATCAATGTGCTTCTTGACGACTTAGGAAATCTGGACATTCGAGTAATCTCAAACGCGCTGTAAATTACTATAGTTTGACACAGTATTATATAAAAATGAATAAACCTGTGAATGCTTTTACGTCGCTTCTAAAATTGGTTCATCTTCGTCTGGATCGAACTCATATCGACGCAATCGGTTTTTCCAGTGAATCCAATAGCTGCTCGTTTCAAATTCTGAGAAAACATCAATTTTTGGATTTTTCAAAAGTTTTCACTTACCAAGTCTTCTTTTCGGTTTCGATTTTCTTGATTTTCGAGGTCCGTTCGTTGAGAACCACCAACTCTGAAAAAAAAACAGTTCTTGAAATGACTTAAAACAGCTAAAAAAAAATCAAAAAATGGGTTCGAATTGCACGAAAATAAAAAAATAATTCAGCACGCTACGCGGCACGCAACGCACCTAAAGTTCGCTTAAAGTTCGCCCAAGGTTCGCCCATAGTCCGCCCAAAGTTCGTCAAAAGTTCGCGCTCCGAAATAGGGGTATGTGAAACCAATATCCGCAGAAAGTTCGCGCAACCTTCGCCCAGAGTATGTCTAATCTCCGCTCAAACTCTGACAGAGCATGACTTTCGCCTTGAGTCTGTCCAATCTTCGCCCAAAGTCTGTATGCGCTATATCTTCGCCCAAAGTCTGGCTAACCTTCGCGTAAAGTCTGTATGAGCTAGATCTTCGCCCAAAGTCTGACCACTCTTCGCCTAATGACAGGCGGAATATACCGAGTTTACTTGTTTTACAATAACAAAAACTAAGAGCGTCATTTAAATGCAGTAATCAATTTTTTCAACATATAAAATCAAGGAAAAAAGAATCGAAACCAGCGACAGGTAGAGCGCCACATGCGAACGGTAAGTTACCGGTGGGCTTTTTTAGGGACACCATACTTCAAACGCTCATATCTCGCTTCCCGTTAGAGCTATCAAAAAACTTTCAACTAACAAAAAATGCAAAATTTTAAGCTGAACAATTCTTTAGTTGACCATTTTTTGCTAACTCTAATGACAAGCGAGATATGAGCGCATGAAGTTGCGCCGATTAAAAAAAAAGGGCCGTTATCAGGCGAAAAGTAAAAAAACAACTGAGGAACATCTAGAACAATATAAAGAGGGACAGCTGCCCATTAGGCAGATAATGGGGAGATAATGATCTAGTGTGTATCCCGAAGGATACAGTACTCGCAATAATAGAACATAAGGATCGTAAACTACCAAACAGGGCTATTATCTGTGTCCCGTTTATAGTCTAAGGGGATGATGAGTTACAGTCCGAATGACCTGTTTAGAGGAATTGTAAACAAATTGAAATGACGAGAACATATTAATAGATCAGATAAAAGATAACATGGAATTCATAACCAACTACACAGAAAGAATTACACGAGAGTATAAAAAATATTTATTTGACAAAATTCCAATCCAATAAACTTAACACAAAAGAGAATTAGGCGTCAATTTCGAAGTTGTCAAAAATTTTGACAAGGTTGTCCAAAGTGTACAATTGAAACACAGTTCGAGGATTGTTCGAACTCGATTTCTTCTGAATCACATACCAGACACACGAAATCGGGGTCGTTTGCCTTCACAATCACATAGAAATTGAATAGTGGATCTAAGCAATTGAAACATCGTTGTGTGGCATTAAACTCCCGATCCGTGATCATCTCGGTACTTTAGTGCTATTTCCCAAACAATGACTTCAATCGGTAGGAGTCGTTGTTGATCTATTGCAATGTAGTGATCATTTAAAATCCCAGATATTGCCAACTGGAAGGCGGTTTTTGGCGCCATGTTCCAAGCCATATTGACGCATTGGCCCGTAGCCTGAACCCAATGATATGTGCCCACATTCACATATACGTGGTCTCCTGGTAGTTGCTCGAGTTTGATCCTCATTTGGCCAACAACCATACTTATAGAAATGGTTCTTCTGGATCCTGAAAAAGTTCAAAATTAACAAAGTTATGACGCTTTTAAACTTTTTTTTTCGAAAACCAAAAAAATCCGAATATTTCGAGTAAAACATTTTTGGATCGCTTTTGAGGGAATTTTTATTTTAGAATAGTCGAATTTCTTTGAATTTCATATAATTTACTCACCTTTAATAACAGGAAGCCAATTGTTATCCTTCAATCGGAAAATAATAGAAAAATATAGTAATTTATTAGAGAAAAATCAATAAACAGACCACCTACACACAAGGAGTCAAAAAAAAAGAGTCACCGACTCATAGGAGGGTAAGGGGAGAGAATGAATGGGTTATCCAGTATGCGAAGGAGAAGGAGAAACACGCGACGCAGACCGCAACGCAACGCAGATTAAGGAGCAGATAGCACCTCTCTAAATGTGAAAAAGGATTGTAAAATGGCAATAAAACAATCGAGTGAGTACCTCATTTGGTTAATAATGAGCTCTGGTTTGGTGAGAAGAGAATTTAGATAGGATGAAATTTGTAGGCGAAAAATGATGTGATTAGTAGTTATAAAAGTTTGAATTGAATTGATAAATTGAATCTTATCGAAATTTCATAAAAAGAGTAAAATTTTCAAGGACATTAAAATTTCAAATCCAACTTTTTTACACGACGGAAATGGTAAGGAGTCTCCGGTAGCCTATTCTACACATGCTAGCGCTTATGCTCACTAATTCTCATCTGAATTGTCGGTCGGATGGCAAAACATCAATGCCTACAGTGTTGCTGAGTACTACATGTGTGAAGTTGCTTCCTGTGATATCGCTCAATACTGTCCATAAATGAGTTTTGAATAATAATAATAATAATATTTTTTGGATGTTGAATTATTATTTCTTCTTTTCTTGTCTGTCTGAGTGTCCGTATGAATGCTTTAATGGAATATTTACTTGCTTTACAATAACAAAAACTAAGAGTGTCATTTAAATTTAGTAAATAATTTTTTTAATTAAGTAAAAAAGAAAAAAGTTTCGGTGCCTCATGCTGGAATCGAACCAGCGACCTTCTGTTTACTAGACAGACGCTCTGCCACTGAGCCAATGAGGCGGACAGCCGCAGGCGCGTGGGATGGCCTATAAAAAACCGCCCTTTCACAGTGTTACCTGCTTATTGTCAGCTGACAGATTTCATGAAATTTCTGAAAAATATCGAATTTAACAACACAAATCATAGTTTAAAAATCAAAAATGACGTCTTTTGATATTTAGGGTAGAGTGAAACAATTAATACTTTTTTACGACTTTTTATCACCAAAATTAGTCGATTCGAAATGCCAAGTGAGGTTTAAAAAGGACACAAACCGCATTGTTTGCTCTCAATTTCTTTCATTTTGGAAAAAAAATTCCGAAATCGGGAGGAAATGAGGGTTCTTCGAGGATTATTTTTGATTTTTTTGGGTGAGTGAATTTCGAAAAAAAATTGTTTTTTGAAACTAAGAAAAAATTATTTTACAGTCAAAATCATCAAAAACCAATGTTACCATTAAATTCCTCATAGCTTTTTACCCCTATCCCCAATTTTTCTGCTCAATTTCTCAAAGTGTCGTAAAATATGATGTTTGGTCCGCAATAGATCAAAAGTGTTTGCGGACCTTACACCACATCTGACGACACTTTACCCAATCACGCTGAAAAATCCAAAATAGACATAAAAAGCTGTGAAGATTCTGAAAAAATCAATATTTCCTCATGAAAACTAATTCCAGTTGCCTCCCCAACCCTCTCCATCTCCGATAGAAGATGCGGATCGGATATCACTCGGCTATGGCTAGATGTTATTATCATAATCGATAATTGTAGTATATCAAACCTTAATCTGGTTTATGAAACCATCTCCTCAATTTTTAATAGAAATCTGCAAATTGGAACGGG
Organism: Caenorhabditis wallacei; assembly: GCA_963932035.1. Taxonomy (NCBI): domain Eukaryota; kingdom Metazoa; phylum Nematoda; class Chromadorea; order Rhabditida; family Rhabditidae; genus Caenorhabditis; species Caenorhabditis wallacei. The sequence goes on from OZ009934.1 coordinate 2,685,292, forward strand.
ATATAATGATCCGAGAAGTACCCGAGTAGCATTTATCACTTATAATTATAATGCGACTGATGTGAGTTTGGTGGCCTAGAAACCTCCAGATTGGCTTTTCTTAGGTCGCGGATTTCTATAAACTTCAATCTTGGTCCGATTTGGATAGCCAGATTCGGGCGCTTAAAATGACACCGTTGGCTAAGACGACGCAGAGTAAAATGGATACGTAAGGATCTTTTAAATAATTTTAAAACTTGGATTACGGTAGTTTAGAGCTCTCAATGCTGCTATCCAAATGATCAATTCGGCTGCAGGATTTCGGGATAATTATAAGAAAGTTGTGATTGTTTTTACGTCGGTTCATGGGTAAGTAGCTGAAAAAAGGTTTAGAGCGATAATTTAGAAAAAAAACTAAAAATATTGGGGCCTGAAGGAATTGAACTTACGGGTTTTTTGCTCCAAAACCATCTCTGTTACCTACTGAGCCACCCTGCAACGCGCGCTTAACCTGGCGGCGTTGTTCGGCGCGCCTTTCTAGATGGCTCAGTGGCTAACAGAGATGACTTTGGATCGAAAAACCAGTAAGTTCGAATCCTTTCAATGCCAATATTTGTTTTCCTATTTCTATCATTCCTAGATAAGTCCCACATGATAAAACTCGTTCTAACCCCATAATCACTCCAGATCCTACCAAAAAAGTCCACCAAAAGACGTCGCAAAAATCCTCAAAGGCCAAGGAATCCCAGTTATCACAGTTAACACCGGATCTTCCTCTGACACTCAATCCTGGCTTAAAAACATCGCTAGCGATAATATGAGTTTTGCAATGGCAGATGGAAATGCTAGTCAAGAGATCCTAAACGCAATGCTTGATAGTAAGAATTCCTTAACTCCCCCTATTATAAGAGCACCTTCCAGCTAACTGCTTCTGCCCATTACACTGGACCCAAACCGCCACCCCTTGGAATAATTTTAAAAATCGATTTGGAACCTGTGTATTCTCCCCGGATGATCCAGTTAATAGCAGAGATTTTGCTAAGAATCAATGTCGGACATTTAGCCGAAAAAGTTATTTGGTCAATGAACTGGATCAACAGAAACGAGATTTTAATTTTGGTATCTTGAAAAAAAAAAATATTTTTTTTTAAATAACTTTTATTCCAGCTTATATGAACACGGTCCCAAAGAAGCCAGTCAACGCGTTTTATAATGGTCTCATCAGTCTTAACAACGCTTGGTATTGGGACCAACCCGATGGTCAGCAGATGAAAGGGGTAAGCCCTCTTAGCTAAGGCCTAAATCCCAAATAAATTTCAGCTCGACCCTAACTCGGGATCACCTCCGGCTCGTTCAGCTTGTGTCGCTGATATGAAATACTCGGATGGGACTGTAAGTACAGTAATCCTACAGTAACCTTTAATAATGATTTCAGACCGCTTGGACGCCGGTAAGCTGTAATAACAATTTCCGGTATATCTGTGAGCAAGTGGCTTGTGACACAGATAATTATTGTGATTCGGCTTAATTTTTTTTTAGTATTTGGAATGAAGTTTTTTTAAACTATAATTTTTTCCAAAACGGCTCAGTTTAGGGGTTCCTGGTCTCCTAACACTTTAGAAATGATCCTTACAAAAAACAAAAAATATTGACACCGAAAAGATTCGAACTCGAGCTCTTTCTGCTCCAAAATCATCTCATTTACCCACTGAGCCATCCCGTTACGCGCGCTTAAAACGGCGGCGGCGTTAGGCGCGCGTTGCTAGGTGGCTCAGTGGATAATAGAGATGATTTTGGAGCAGAAAGAGCTCAAGTTCGAATCTTTTCGATGCCGCTGTTTTTTGTTTTTTGTAGAAAAGAATTTTTTACAGTTTTCAGGGCGCACAAAGAAAAATTTAAAGAAAAAATTTATTTTTTTTTGTTACCTACAACTATAAAATTAATTCTTAAAATTCACAATAATTATCCGTATCACAAGCAACAGATTCACACATAAATCTAAACAAATTCGAGCAACTAATCGGTGTCCACGAGAATGTTCCATCCGAATACTTCATATCAGCTACACATCCGGCACGGGACGGCGCGGCTCCAGACATCGGATTTAGAGGCCACATTGGCATTCCATTTGGCTGATCCCACCACCAACTTCCATTGTAGTATGTTAGTCCGTTGTAGAACGCGTGGGTTGGCTCACTTCCCTTGGCGTTTAGGTATTCTGGAAAGAAAGGGGTGTATCTTGAAAACTAAAAGAGCTAGAGGGAAATTGTCAACTAATAAAATGTTAAGCATAATAAGGGCTATATTTTGTTAATTGACAACTTTTTGGTACCTCTCACAGGGGCTGAGATACAAGGCTTTGAAAAGATAATACTTTTTATTTAGATTTTTTTTTTCAAACCACCATATCTCAAAAACTATAATAGCTAGAAAAAAATTGTCAACTAATAAAATGTTTAGCTTATCAAGGGCTAAATTTTGTTAGTTGACAACTTTTCTCTATCTCTTACAGAAACAAAGTTACAACCGTTTAAATACAAGTACCCTTTCTTTCTCTGCACTCTCTCCTCTCTAACTTACCCCAATTAAAAGCTCTTTTCTGTTGATCGAGTTCACTAACTAAATAGCTAGTATCCGTTAATCCACTACAAAAATTCTGAGCATTTATACGATTCATAGCCACCGCCGATCGATATACACAAATTCCATAATTCGAGTAGACATCCGTAGATTTAAGGGGATAATGATATTGCATCCAGTCAGGACGGCAGAAACAATTTGCTTAAATTAAGTTTTTTTTTCAAAATTAAAGAAAAAAGCTAGAAAATACTCACTAGCCAACAAAGCCCGTTGCAATTCTACAGTAGTATTCCCATCACTCATTGCAAACGCCATTCCAGGGCTTGCGATTTTTTCACGGAGGTTTTCAGCTGTGTTATCATCTCCACCGGTATTAACAGTCATAATTGTGACTCCAGTGGACTTAAGGTACTTGGCTTGGTCCTCTGGGTAGTTGTAGTAATAGCTGAAATTGGAAATTCAATTTTAGAATTGATTATTCTTCTTCAAATTGGTTTAGATCTAGAAATCAAGAAATACCAAAAATATTGGCACCGGAAGGATTCGAACTTGGGGCCCCAAAATCATCTCTGTTACCCACTGCGCCATCTATTAGGTTGGCCAGAAAATAATGAGTGACGCATTTGTCGAAGTGTATTTCTCTTTCCAGAATATATTTTTCGAAAAATTTTTTTTCATTGGAAAGAGCGTTTCATTGGGCATCTTTTCATAAAAAAAATTTTGTTTTATTTTATTTTTTTTTCCTTAAAAATTTTCATTTAAAAAATGTCATTCGAAAAAATGCGCTTGAGAGCTTGCCTCTGGTATGAGTTTAAGCTGAACAAAAGTGCCGCGGAAGCTCATCGTTCACTCTCAAAGTTTTTCAAAAATGATCTTCCATCGGAAAATCAATGCCGACATTGATTTGAACGTTTTCGAAATGACGACGAAAGCTTGGAAGACCATGAACACAGCAAGAAGGTTATTTTATGTGTATGGTGGAATAGCAAAGGACCTCGTGTATTTTGAAGTTCTAGAAAAGAGTCAAACAATCTCTGCCGAACTCTACAAGCGTCAATTGGACCAAGTGCAATAAGCGCTGAAAGGTCAAGGCGTGAATACAGCCACGACAAAATTCCTTCATGGCAATGCTCGACCGCAAATGGCAAAAGTCACTCAGCAGAAAACCGAAGAGTTGGGCTGGGAAGTTCTCCCTCATCCGCCATGTAGCCCTGCCTTAGCACCGTCTGATTTCCATTTATTCAGATCGATGCAACACTCCTTAGCCGAGGTGCACTTCAGTAAGAGCGACGAGATCAAAAAATGGGTGGCCCATTACTTTGTGTTGCAGCCAGCAGAGTTCTTTCATAAAGGAACCCATTCTTTGCGCAGACGTAGGCGACAAGTAATTGATAATGATAGAGAATATCTTTTGGATTAGTATTGTCTATTCGGATTTTTTAAATAAATTTAATTCATCATAAAAACAACCATTCTTTTTTGGCCAACCTAATAGCAACGCGCGCTGAACGCCACCATGGCTTTGGCGCCGGGATGCAGGGTGGCTCAGTGGGTAACAGGGATGATTTTGGAATAGGGCAAGGGGTCAGGTTCGATTCCTTGAGGTCCAAATATTTTTTGCTTTTTTTGTAGATTAGAATAGACATTACTAAGCCCCTGGGACCATTCTAAAGGAAAATTTCCCCGTTTTTGACATGAAAACCCCCTGAAAGAAAACTCACTTATACTGCGAGGTAAAAATCACCACAACCTTCTTATAATTATCCCTTAAACCTCCAGTAGCATTAACCATCCTGATAGCAGCACCTAATCCTTGGTCAATATAAGACTGATCATTTCTCGATAAGGGCGTGGTGCTAAGCAATTGGATCTGGTTGTTTAAGTCGGACCACGATTGAAGTTTATATAAATCTGCTGCCTGAAAACTTAGATTTAGAGGGGCAATGGTCCCGGGGACTTACATCCGTCGCATTATAATTATAAGTAATGAAACCGACTCTGGTACTTCTAGGATCATCATATCCAGTTCCAATTTGTGTAAAAGAGCTGAATAAATTGGAAATTGTGTTATAGACTCCATATAAATTCATATTCTTCGAATTATCCACAACGAACACAATATCCAACCACATCCGGGTAACATCTGTCCCGCACGCTCGGTCAGTTATAGATTGACCAGGGGTCACTGCTGAAATTGGACTTGAACCGATGCCCTTCTAATAGAGAACTTACCAAGAGCTAATAAGAATACTAATTTTAGCATAATGTATAGAAATTGAAATTTTTGCGTTTTTGGTCTCGATTATATATTGTCTATTGATAAGGAAATGGTGGGGAAGTGACGAAAGTTATTAAACATGATGATAATTACTCATTTATTAGAAAAGGTCTTGGTGGTTATGTATAGGTTGATACTGAAAGATACTAAAGGAAAAGGTTATGATTTTTGATGAGTTCATGGAATTTTAGAGAAAAAATTGTTTAATGTGAAGTTAAATTTGTATACAGTATACTCTAAAATTGTATATTGTATGTAGATGTGTTTTTTTTGCACTTGAACCTAGTTTATAGTTTTTGTAGTCTTTGTAGTCTTTGTAGTTTTTTGTAGTCTTTGTAGTCTTTGTAGTCTTCATATTCCAAAACAACAACAGCTGGCCGCACCACTTTCGACATGTATCTTGGAAAACTAATGGTTGAGGATATCCGAAAATGGGATGAAGGAGTATATATGACCGGTGACCGAAATAATTCTATTGGGGTCTATACTGTTAAACCGATTATTTAAATGATTTTTTTTGTCTGTTACCCTAAAATTGTATAGACAGAATTGGCAAGAAATCGTGTTTTATTTCGTTTCGTGATTTAGCACATTTACAAAAAAATTCGAGAATCGAACACTTCAAGGCTTCTGATTGTTAAGGAGGCTTCCAGAAGAAGAAGAAGAAGAAGAAGCAGAACCATCTTTATTCTTGTTGGATCCCCAAGCCCAGACTGGTGAATAGGCGGCTGTGGCGACGTATGGAGAGTAGACTGATGGATAGGCGTAGGCTGATGGATAATAGGCTGCCGAGTAGGCTGGTACGACTACTTGTTGTTGGGAGCCGATGATCATGGCGCAGAGGAGGATGGCGGCGAAGCTGGAAGTAGATTAAGATTAAGGATGGAATCGAATTTCTCATAATAAGCTAGCTTAGCAAAACTAACAATGATAAATCTAAGCTAAATTTGGGTTAAGCTTAAGCTTATCTACATTGAAAAAAAAACAGCTAAACTAATTAAAGTCACTGTTCCATGCCTAAGTTGAAACCACAAATTGTAGAGGTTTGTAGAGGCTGTTAGAATAATATGATAACTATCAAATTAAAATTTAGTCAGTTCAGATTCAAAACACAGTGAAGGTATTTATCGAACTTGCTAAAGTCTTAGCCATCTTTACCCATAATGCTAAAAAGTAAGACTTACCACTTAGCGAACATATTGAGAAGATAGACTTGGAAGTGTCGATGCTTTCCCCATCCTTCTCCTAACTATTTATACTCCCCAAAATATTACCGGTTCCCCCTTGATTACCAAGCCTAACTGATCACGACACAAACTCCACGAGAACAGTTGCACTCATCCATTGTCGGCTGGAGCACAAAAAGAGGAACACCCAATATTTGCGTTACTTAAGAAAACGCATGTGCCAACAACTTGTGCAAACATGGTAACCGGTAACTTTCGGGGGGCGTTTTTCGATCCGTTGTCTGGGTATAAATAGTTAGGAGATGGATGGGGAAAGCATCGACACTTCCAAGTCTATCTTCTCAATATGTTCGCTAAGTGGTAAGTCCTAAATTTTTAGCATTGTGGGTAAAGATGGCTAAAACTTTAGCAAGTTCAATAAATAGCTTCACTGTGTTTTGAATTTGAACTGACTAAATTTTAATTTGATAGTTATCATATTATTCTAACAGCCTCTACAAACCTCTACAATTTGTGGTTTCAACTTAAGCATAGAACAGTGGCTTTCATTAGTTTAGCTGTTTTTTTAAATGTAGATAAGCTTAACCCAAATTTAGCTTAGATTTATCATTGTTAGTTTTGCTAAGTTTACTATGGGAAGTCCGATTCCATCCTTAATCTTATTTTACTTCCAGCTTCGCCGCCATCCTCCTCTGCGCCATGATCATCGGCTCCCAACAACAAGTAGTCGTACCAGCCTACTCGGCAGCCTATTATCCATCAGCCTACGCCTATCCATCAGTCTACTCTCCATACGTCGCCACAGCCGCCTATTCACCAGTCTGGGCTTGGGGATCCAACAAGAATAAGGATGGTTCTGCTTCTTCTTCTGGAAGCCTTCTCAACAATCAGAAGCCTTGAAGTGTTCGATTCTCGAATCTTTTTTGTAAATGTGCTAAATCACGAAACGAAATAAAACACGATTTCTTGCCAATTCTGTTTATACAAATTTAGGGTAACAGACAAAAATGATGAAAAATATTTTTTTTCAAAAAAAAAAAGTTTAATTTAAATAATCGGTTTAACAGTATAGACCACAATAGAATTATTTCGGTCACCGGTCATATATACTCCTTCATCCCATTTTCGGATATCCTCAACCATTAGTTTTCCAAGGTACATGTCGAAAGTGGTGCGGCCAGCTGGCACTTTTTTGTTGTTCTGGAATGATATAGACTACAAAGTCTACCGATATTGAAAATACTACAAAGAATACAAAAACTACAAAGACTACAAACTACAAACCACCTACCTTAACATTCCTCCAAACCCCACAATCTGTCGTATTAAACCCTGTACAAACTTTATAAATATGCTCATATCTTATATTCTTAAAATTTGTCCTCACTCTCCGATAGGTGTCATGGAATGGTAAAGGGATGTAAGCCGGGTAGCCTCTCTGTAATTACTATAATCTGGGTTTCAATTTTAATATAAGGGCACCTACCAACACATACATTGTGGGATAAACATCGGGGATTTCTAAGAAATGTTTATCTATGTAAGGGGTACAACTAACGGTTAGTAGTAGTAAAAATAGAATAAATTTCATAACTGTGAAAAAAAAATTTTTTTGAATGGGGGGGGGGGGGGGGTTAGTTTAATCCCTTTATTCTGCGATCAAAGTATAAACTATTATGGCGGAAGACGGAAGACGGAAGTCACGCTACCCAAAAAAAAAACAATTCTAGAAAGTGTATCTTCAGAATCTTCTGGACACCTCCCCCTCTTCCTCCTCATTCCACTTTCACTCTTCCCTTTTACAAGTATCATTCATACCCTTCTTTCTCTCCTCCTCCCCCTAGACTCCGCCCACTTTTCTCTTCTAGCAGAAGACGTTTAGTCTCTCTTTCTTCCCCTCATCATCTTCTCGAGACATGCTTTTCCTCTTTTTCGCATTTCTTCTGTCTTGGCAGCCGTTCAGGGTCAGGTTAGTTAAAAGAAAAGAAAAGAAGAAAGTACAAAACGTTTTGTTAGTTGGAAATTAAAAGGAGAATTGGTTTTGGTTAAGTAGCGGTCAAGTGGGGAGGGGGAGTAGTTTTTGTAGTCAGGTTTTGGGCAAGTTGCCGGGCATCTCGCCCAACAGCGAAAATTCGGTTAGGCTTACCGGGGGGACCATTAATCCGGAATAGGCACCGTGCCGGGCAACGTGCCCAATTAGCAAAAATGATTTTGGACCATGATTCCGGGCAAATTATCGAAGTCAGGGATTTTGGGAACCCTGCCAAAGTTGAATTTTTGATTTGGGCACTGTGCCGGGCAACTTGCCCAGTTGAAAAAATAGTCTTAAATCCGAATTAAGGCCGTTTTGGGCTTCTTCCCCAGTTAGGTCGATTGGAAATTCAGAATTGGGCATCTTGCCGGGCAGCTTGCCCAGGTATCCTAAGTCAAAAAATCGGTTATGGGCACCTTGCCCACCAACTTGCCCAGTTAGGAAAATCGATTTTGGGCATCTTGCCCACCAACTTGTCCAGCTAGCTCAGAATCGTTCTTCTTGACCTTAGCGCTATATCCAATCTTCACCAAACCGGCAAAACTTGGGCAAGTTGCCTAAGTCTCGCCCACCCAAATTTTGCAGAATTGAAAAATTTCATAATCTTTGCAATAGTTCATATAAACTATTATTTTTCACCTCTTCCCCTCCCCCATACTGACTAAACTGTCCACCTTCGATCGACCTTTGATTTCAAGTGGCCCTCCATTCTAGTCCCCAATTCAAAAACGGACAAAAAACGGACGGAAACGACCAGAAAAAACGTGCAAATTCTCTTCTCTATCTCGTTTTGCAATTATCAGAAAAACCGTTTTCTTTTGAAAGAGGGGGTTTAAATGGTTCTCGTTTTAAAACGACTTTTCTCTTGTCTCGTGTGTTCTTCGAGAGAGTTTTTATGATACCCCTCCGTTTGAGAAATGACGACGTTTAGTCATAGAACCTGATCAAATGACTTTTGACCTCAGGAATAATGGGAAATTAGTTTGGAAGGAAGGGAAATGGGGTACTGTAATTGGTTTTTTTGATGGAACAAAAAGTTGAAAGATGATTTTATTCGATATTTTGAAGAATAGATTTGAAATCGAAAATATCTCGTTTTCTGTAAGAGATATCAAAAAGTTTTTAACTAATGAAATGTAGCCCTTGATTAGCTTAATATTTAGTTAGTTGACATCTTTTTGATATCTTTAAAACTAAGCGAGATACAACCGTTTGAAAAATGTGTGAAGAGTGGTCTCCCCTTTCTCTCCGTCTCGGCGGCTCCCAACTTTGAATAGTAATATCTCGCTTCCCAAAAAGAGATACAAGAAAATTGTTAACTAATGAAATGTAGCCCTTGATCAGCTTAACATTTAGCTAGTTAACAACTTTTTGATTGCTCTGAAACTAAGAGAGATACAAGCATTTGAAAAAGGGAGCGCGCAACTTCTCCTTTTCTTTGCGTTTCGGCGGCGCCTTACTTTGAAGGGTCATATCTCGCTTCCCAAAAGAGATACAAGAAAGTAGTAAACTAATGAAATGTAGCCCTTGATTAGCTTAGTATTTTATCAGTTGACAACTTTTTGATAGCTCTCAAACTAAGCGAGATGCAAGCGTTTTAAGGCGCAGAAAAAGGGGATGCTTTCTCTGCGTCTCGACACCTAACTTTAAAAAGCTATATCTCGCTTCCCGGAAGAGATATCAAAAAGTTTTTAACTAATGAAATGTAGCCCTTTACAAGCTTAATATTTCATCAATTGACAACTTTTTTCTATCTTGTCTCTGAACGGAGATATAACCATTTAAAAAATGTGTTTCTAAATTCGTTGAAAACTACCTCATTTGAAATGACTTTTTCTAACAAAGCATTGTTAGCCTAGACCAAAAACCAAAGTCACAACGCAGAAACGATCATGAGAACACCCGTATTATTACACTTTTTCGCCTATTGTCTTTGTCAACTTTTCTACGAAATTGTTACCCTTCTCCCTTTTTCACTACACCCTATAATTCGAAACGTCTTAGGAAATCTCGTTTTTCGCGCTGGGTTTTCTAGGAAAAAAGTCGCAATTTAGCCACCGAAACGCCTCATTTAGTATGACCATTTCACACCTTTTGGGGAGGTGACCACAAAACAAATTGAATTTTTCAGGGCTGCCTGCACTTTCTTGGATCATCAGGCATGTGACGAGGTGTGTAAAACTGACAATTTCTGGTATGGACATTGTATGGGATGGGATGGATTCAATTTCAGGTTAGTTTGAAAAAACGAAAAAGAATTGCATCGACCGGGAATCGAACCCGGGCCGCCCGCGTGGCAGGCGAGCATTCTACCACTGAACCACCGATGCGCCGAAATTTTTTGAGATAGATGGTAAACAACAAGGAGAGGCGCGATATGTGGTCTTACTAGGGAATAGTAACTGGTTTAGATCTACTTTTCTTATCTTTTCCACTAAATACATCATATTCTACGCGCAAAAATCCGACCAAACAAATTGCAGCTGCAAATGCTACGAATACATCGCCCCATTAAACGGCAAAATCTGCGAAACCCGTCAATTAGCTTGCTCGGAGAAATGCAAGGATCAGGTATGCGTATTTGATATATCATTTAAGACTACAGTAATCTTTAGGGTTCGGAAGGCGGCTTCTGCTATCCTCAAATGGATACGCGAAAGTCGTTACGCACCGCCTGTGAATGTTTCAAGAAATTGCAAGTGTTGAGAAGAAAACGAAGTGCCAGAAATTATAAACGAGTTGATTAAAAAGCCAATTTTTATTTTTTTTTTATTTTATTAGTTTCTATTACATAGATATTTTAACAACAATCATCAATAAAATTGTGATCATTCCGAGTTGCTTAGCCGAGTTACAGTAGTCCTTGTTGCAATAACAGTCGACGCGTTTCTGGAAAAATGGCCTAGAATTTCTAAACGGTGGCCTAGAAAACTCACAGCAGTGTATCCAGAGGAATTAGTGTTGACTTGTTCAATATCATAGCAAGCATTGGTTGGGATTTGATTGTTGTCTTCGCGGAGAGTTGCGCAGCCCTGAACGTTTTCTTATAATCACTGTATCTCAGTTCAAAGTGGAGATATCAAAAAGTGGTCAACTAACAAAATATAAAACATGTCAAGAGCTACATTTCATTAGTTGATAACTTTTTTCTAGCTCTACTCTGAAAAGAGTTATACCTTAGTATAACTAGTCCACTTCAGGTTAACCCCACTGTAGCCGATTTGGTACACTTTGGCACGTTTCAGACAGAAAGTTCCGTTGGAGCACATGTCACTTCCAGATTTCTTTTTGCAGTCACCATAAAGCTAAAATAAAATCATTAGTGATCCCTAGTGAATTTGGTCTTTCCTTTGTCAGGTAGCTTAAATGTTACGCAATTTCAAACGTTGTTATCTCGGCACTCAATAGAGATACAAAAAAGTTGTCAACTAATGAAATATAGCTCTTGTTAAGCTTAACATTTCGTTAGTTGACAACTTTTTGATATCTCAAACGACAGCTGAGAATCGCGCGTTTGAAGTTAGATGAGTTAAACGTCGCCGGAGTGAGCCCTCTCTCCTGCGGCGCCTAACTTTGATAAGCCACACCTCGGCTCCCGTTAGAGATGGCAAAAAGTTGTCAATTAATGAAATGAAGCTCTTGTTAAGCTTAACATTTCGTTAGTTGACTACTTTTTGATAGGTCCCCTCCGAACCGAGTTATACCAATTTTAAACAAGTTATATTGTTTTAGGTTAATTTAACAAAAAAAAATTCATTAAAAAATGTAAAAACTATTCCAAAAAACCTCATAGGCTAGCAAACTTACACTATCCACACTAATATTCAGTTTGCTCAACGCGCTCTTCGCAAATCCGGGAATCTTCTCCGCTCCGCCGCATTGATGGCACTTGATAGCAGCGACAGAAGAAACGACACTCAAAATCACCAGAAATACCAAAATTCTCATCTTTTTTTCGAAGTTTTGAAGTTGAAAAGTGAAACGAAATAAGAAAAAATAAGACATCGGGGGGGGGGGGTCCGTCTTTTGAATATTTAATGGTCCCCGCCCTTGACAACGTATTGTCCCCCATAGCGTCACCCTGGGTGATCTCATATGAGCTTTCGGGAGGGAAGGATTATGAAATTCGAGTGCTTAGACTGAAGTTTATGATTTTTCCAGAGTCACAAAAAATTAATCTTTAATTTTCTTACTGTCACTCGAAAATTGACCAATTTTGGATCTTAACTTACGATTCTTAAGATCGAAAATTGGAAAGATAAGAAATAGACAGTTTTGTACGTTTTGTAGGTTTGATCGTGGTGAACCACGTTTTTTTTGAAAGGTGGTTTTTGATCGGGAAACTGGGAAAAGGGTGCCGAAAATGTGCCGGACTACAACTCTCTTCAAATTTTTTAATTTTAGGCGGTCAAGGAATGAAAATGATAGCTCTTGGCGAGTTCTACAAGATGAATTTGCTTTGGAGCGTCTTGGCTTAGTCTGGACGGAGTTACAAGACCTAATGTAGCCAGCCAAAAAAAAATCTTAAATTTTCATTTCGAAATTCGAATTGAGCTCGGTGAGAGCTTTAAAATGAGTATAATCATGACTAGGTTTCAATCACCTTTGGTTTCGCTGCGAAAACTACTGTAATCCCTATGGAATGCAGGTTTTCGTGGTGGGGCCGAACTTTATTTGAACCTAGTCATGATTATACTCATTTAAAAGCTCTCAGGGAGCTTTATAAGATCCTGGGCATTTCTAGAAGTATTTTTCAATTTTAGTGACAAAAATAGGGATTCCTAGGCCATAAAAATGGAAAACTAGTCCTCGAAAACATCATTTTCAGATCCAGCTCGCCGAGAGCTTTGAAATGAGTATAATCATGACTAGGTTTGGCTAACTTTGGGTCCCACCACGAAAACCTGCATTCCATCGGGATTACTGTAGTTTTCACAGCGATACCAGAAGTGATTGAAACCTAGTCGTGCTTATACTTTTCTTAAAGCTCTCATCTAGCTGAATTCAATTTTCATGACAAAAATGTGATAGTTTGAAATCGGCATGAGCTGGGCAAGGTGCCCCTAACCTAGAAAACTGCTGTATTTTTACTGAAAACTAAAAAAAACAGTAAACTTATTCCTCATAATAATACAACTAAGACAACCTGTCCACATTTCCTCTCGCTCTCTCGTTCAGACACAATAACAATATCACATCACTGTTCAGACAAACACCCCTCGTTTAGTTCTTTTTTCTTCATTTTCATTGATAAGATAACACATCTTCACTGATTGATGAAAGTTTTGTACGTTTTGTGTCAATTTGATTTTTGATTTTGATTTTTTTTTCTGTTAGATTGACATTTCAAGGGGTACTGTAGTTTACTTTATTGCACGAAAAAAAAAAAATGAAAATCCAGTTTCTTCTATTTTCAAAAACATTCAAAAAAATGGTTTTTAATTATCGAGCTTAAAATGTTCGATCAACTTCAAATTCAATCGTAATCCATCCGATCCATCATCGGTCTTCAGAATTTGATTTCCTTGAGAATCAAGGATACTCGAGTACGGTATCTCCTTCAAACACTTGAATCCATTCTTCTCCAATAATAATTGGTTAGCATGGGATGAGGTCTCCGAGATAACTCCACCCACACCGTAATCCTTGATAGAATCACGGGTCATGTTCGAAGTGAGCATTTTTGTCGCAATTCCACGTCGTTTGAATCCGTCGGAGACGCTGGAAATCTCGCGGTGGAGGACGACGTGGATGTCGGATGGGGCCAGGTTCCAGAAGTCTTCGTGGCATTGGTTTAGCATTGTCACTAAATTATTCTAGTTTTTTTCTAATTTGTTAAGGAATGGGCACCTTGCCCAGCTCATGCCGCTCAAAAAAATAAAATAAAATTTGGTTTTCTAGGCCACCACATTGAAAACTAGACCTCGAAACTGTCATTTTTGAATTCAGCTCACCGAGAGCTTCAAAATGTGTATAATCATGACTAGGTTCTGATCAATTTGGATCTCACCACGAAAACTACAGTAATCCCGATGGAATGCAGGTTGTCGCGGTGGGACCCAAAGTTAGCCATACCTAGCCGTGATTATACTCATTTTGAAGCTAACGGTGAGCTGATTTCGAATTTGATAGTTTCGAGGACTAGTTTTCGATTTTATGACAAAAAAAATGGGGTTTCTAGACCAACAAATTGAAATCTAGTCCTCGAAACTACCATATTTGAAGTCAGCTCGCCGAGAGCTTTAAAATGAGTATAATCATGACTAGGTTTAAAGAAAGTTGGGTCCCACCACGAAAACTACAGTAATCCCGATGGAATGCAGGTTTTCGCGGTGGGACCCAACTTGCTCCAAACCTATTCATGATTATACTTTTCTGAATCGTCTCGACGAGCTGAATCCGAATTGACTAATAAAAACTCACAAAACTTATGCATATTCTCCGTGGCACCCTCCTCCGCCTCATAATCCGCCCCGTCACAATCCTCGTCTCCTCGTCTCCAAATCGAATTCAACAAGATCGCCACAATCTCCCCGGACTCCTGAGTGACTACTGTAGAAAACGGGAACTCCAGACAGCGATCGATGAGCGCCGCGTAGATTGGCTCGATTTCAGCGATATCGAGTTTAAGGGCCTGGTGAGGGGGTTACTGTAGGTTGGCTAGAGAGTGGGGTGGCTTACCTTGGAACACGGTTCTTCTGGGAAGAAGTTTTTAAGCATATACTCCAGAATTAAAGGAGCATCCGATTTCTCGGCTAGTCGGAAAATCAATTTTTGCTGCATTTTTCGAAAAAGATTCTAAAATAAGAGGGTTCATATTTTTCTTAAATATTCCAAAAAAAGATCACGTGTTTTCCACATCTTCGAATATTACCATGGTTGAAGTTCGGCTCCGCCCACTTTTTCTAGTGATTAGGGGGGGCCAATCGAGGAGAGAGGCCTAATGGTATGATAACTGGAAAGGGGGAGGAGAGACTAAAAGTCGAGGGGTGATAAAAATGAATTGGGGAGCGTTAGTGCCTTCTGACTATGGGACATATGTTTACGATTTGGTTGGGTCAAGGATTGGGTCTGGAACTGGATGGCAATTATTTTTAACGGGTTTCAAAAAAAAGTTCGTTTTTTTTGGTTAGGATAATTTTTACGACTTTAAATTAGTCAAAAACTGTTCCCCCCAAAAAATTAAAAATATTAGCCCCAGAAAGTATTGAACCTGACCCCTTCCCCAGCTTCCCAAACATCCCCCTTACCTACTGAGCCACCTGGCAAAGCGCGCGGATCGCTGCGGTGGGCTTTACGCGTGAGAAGATAATGGCTCAGTGGTTAAAGCTATTGTATTTGGAGTTGAGGGGAGGGGTTAGGTTCGATTCCTTCAAGTGCCTTTATGTTTTGCTTTTTGGAATGAATGATTTTAAAGGTTTCTAGGGCTCTGGGGGTGTTTTAAAGTCAAAAATTTGGAATTTTCAAGGGAAAAATATTAAAATCGATTCAAATTAAGAAAAATAACTCAAAAAAAATTCTAGAAATTCTCCCACGAGTCACACATTTTTCCCATAAATCATGTTTATTTTGTTAACCACTCTCCAATTTCAAGGACACCGACAATATCAAAAAAATCAAAAAAATATGTTGTTTTCAATTGGAACATGTCCTTTTTTCTCGCAGATTGGCCTAGGTGGCCTGTCTGGGCCCACCTAGTTTTTGGTCGCATTTCAATTCTCCCCCCGGGCGGTTGTAATGCAATACAAAAGTGCGTGTTTCAATTGAATTGAATTGATAATAAGTGCATTTTTTCAGGTTTTTGCAGTGACAGAAAATGAAAATCACAATCCATTTAAAATTGGGAAATTTGAAAAAAGGGAATCTGAAATTCTGAAGAACATTCTGGAATCGTTCCTATTTTATCGTGTACTCCTCTCGGATAATGTTTTAAATGTTTTTTGAACTTTAATGGTTTAGATATTTGGAACAAAGTACATTCCTGAAAAACAACATGATTTGATAATTTTGGACAATGTAAAATATCTAGGCGAGAGCGCAGAGGGGCTATAACACCAAGATCCCTAGTACGCAACTTCAAACGCTTATATCTCGACTCTCGTTGAGGCTATCAAAAAGTTGTCAACTAATGAAATATAGCCCTTATTTAGCTTAATATTTCATTAGTTGGCGACTTTTTGATATCTCTGAAACTAATCGAGATACAAAGGGTTTAAAGTTGCGCGACGCCAGAAAGAGACCGCAGACAGTTAGAGTACTCTAGCCTCTCCCGTTTCTCTGAGTCTCCCTCGGAGGCTCCTTTTGATTAGTTGAAAAAGTTTTTGTATCTATAAGAATAATGAGACATTTTTAAAAAGAAAGAGGGGCGCAGAGAAATACCGAACGGCTAACTGTCTGTGTTCTCTCTGTTTCTCTTTTTGTTAACTTCAAACGCTGATAACTCGGCTCCCATTGAAGCTATCAAAAAGTTGTCAACTAATGAAATGTAGCCCTTATTTAGCTTAATAATTTGTTAATTGACAACTTTTTTGTATCTTTTATGGGAACACAGTTATAAGCGTTTGAAGTTGCGCACCCTTCCAGAAGTGCTCTAACTATCTGCGTCTCTCATTCTTCTCCACTATTCTATCATTTTTGAGAACTTTCACCTTAACAAAAACAATTTTTCTTGTGCTTTTTTTCCAATTCCGGGTTCTTTTTTTAATCACTTATCACCATTGAAAATTCCACATCAGTCCTTTTTTTTCTACTTTCAACTGTCATACGACATGTTATCATTCCATAATGGTTCCAATTTCTTTCTTTTTTTCCACTTTATTAAACGGTTATCAGTTCGATTTTTTGACAGGTGAAATAGAGTTATAGAGGGGTATCAGGGGGGTGTTGGAGTCGAGAAAAATCAGGGAGGGTTTGAAAAATGGAAATGAAAAAAAAAATTTTTTAATCCAAGAAAAAGCAAATACGCTCCACGGCTAATCCTCGTTAATCCTCAAAAAATTGATTCTCATTCCTTTCGACCCATCGCCCGGTTCAACAATCGATGAATAAGAGAACTCTTTCAAACATACGAATCCTTTTTTCCCCAATAAAGTCTGATTAGCATGAGATGAAGTAGCCGAGACAATTCCATCGATTCCAGTGAATTTCGCTTCTTGAACATTTCGTTCCAACATTTTCGAAGCGATTCCTTGACGTTGCCACGGGGAGCCGACGCTTGAGATTTCACGGTAGATTACTGTATTGATGTCGGAAGGGGCGAGACTCCAGAACTCGTCGTGACATTTTTGGAGGATCGATACTGAAATTTAACATATTTTGCTTCGAAAAATGTAGTGCTTTTTTTATCACTTCTGTCAGTTTAAATAAACGGAGAGACGCAGAGACGCAAAGAGAACCAGAGCATCTCACTATCTGCGGTCTCTAAGTGGTTCCCAACTTCAAACGCTCATATCTCGGTTCTCATTAGAGTTAGCAAGAAAGTTTCAACTAATGAAATACAGTGCATAATACGATATATACTTCATCAGTTGAAAGTTTTTTGATATCTTCAACGGGAAGCGAGATACAAGCGTTTGAAAAGAGAGACTACTCTAAAATCAAAAATAGCTTGATCTGCAATAATTTCTTCTTCCTGAGCTTATTTTAGTTTGTAGAATTCTCTGTATAGCTATTTTTTTATCCTTTCCTGGATCGATCTGTCTGGCAGATATCCATCTTTCCCACACAGACCAATTGTCCTCCTTTTCGTTTCGAGACCCTTAACCCATCTGTTGCATGGAATATCGAGACATTCTTTCAGACACCCCTCATTCAATCGATCCGCAATGAATTTCCTTCAATTCCCCTACCTAGTCCACATCAAAATTTTCAAACATTTCGAACTCCATGACTTCTTTTTCTTGGGAATGTGTTCCAAGAGAGCTAAAATACTCGTTCAAAAACTGGGTCCAAAATTTGAGAGCTCCTGTATGGATATTCGTGATATTAATACTATTTCTCTTAACAAAAACTCATACGGCAAATTTGTTCTCATGTGGTCAGCTAAAAATGATCCGAAAATGATGGAATATAGGGGGGATGAAGACTCGTTTTGGAAGGAGAGAATCAAATTGGATTTTCGAGGAAAACGGGTTCGATGCAGGTATGTTAAAATCAAATCACCTCCTTTTATTCCGTTGACTGAGTATTACACGCAAAAAAGTAACATTTGAACGCCAAATATGAACAATTCAAGTTTGATACTTAGCCAATAAAGGGTAAACAGGGAAACTTCAACTATTTTCCAGAATCTCTTCTTATCCTGATCAAGTGATGCCAATTCTTTGGTGTAAAAGTAAATACGAAACTCTACTACCAATGGCAATTCATCATTATGTTTGTGATGTATTTAACTTATCTTTCGATATAAACATCGAGTTTGACGTAGATGATATATCGAGGTTTCCGGACACAAATGTAGTTGATAATCTACTCGAATACGGTGAATGGGAAGATAGTGTTGCTTGCAAAGAGTTTCATGAGAAGCTTCAAATTCGAAATTGTGTTGCTATAGATACAGAAGAATTGGTAGATATTGATAGCGTCTTTTTCACAATGAATCATCTTGTGAGCTATGAATCTAATTGGATTAACATTGATCATTTAACTAGATTCCAAGGCAAAAGTGCAGTTTTTTATGAAACTTATCTTGACACTGAAACCTTGATTCTGTTTATAAACAATTGGTTAGACGGATCAAACACGAAATTGGAGTATATAATAATAAGAAGAGTTTCGCCAACGAATAGCCCTGATTTTAACGAATTGAAAATTTATGCAAAGTTTGGAGCACAACCATGGGATCCCAAGAAACGAGCAGGGCGTTTTACATCAACGTAAGAGTATTTTTTAAAAGTTTCTATAAGAACTAATTGTTTTAAATTCCAGAAAAGACGTTATTTTTCCGACGGAAATAATGGATTGTAGGAAAGGAATGGATATTGAAAGGGAGAGTGACGGAATGCTTGCCACTATGATTATCGATGATTTGAATTTTCAATTTTTTGTTTGGCATGAGCGATTTCCGATTAAGTGAACTGACGTTTGTCAGAAATTGTTGTTAATAAAGTGATTATGGTTATTTAATTGTATCTCTATTGTCAGTTTATTACCAAAAAGTTGAGCTTGTAGGTAATAAACTATATAAATAATTTTTTTTTATTTAAAAGTTGACTGGATTCCAGACCAAAACCTCATCGTCTAGGTTTGAAAAAGTAAGGAATATATGTCATTAGTTGAAACTTTCTTGATATCTTTACTGGGAACCGAGATATAAGGATTAGAAATTATGTATTAGAAACAATTAAACTGTCTAGCTTCTCTACGCTCTCTCCTTGATTAAAACTTCAAAACTTTCCTTTTTTAAAAAACTCACAAAATCTCTTCATCACATCCGAAAACCCATCCAAACTATGATCGACCGCTTGATCCGTTTCTCTCTTCCAAACTGAATTCAAAAGACACCCCACTACAGTATTCCCGTCTTCCGTAGTGACAATAGTGGAAAGGGGGAATTGAAGACTTGTCTCAACCATTTCAGCTAGGATCGGCAGCCAAACATCGAGCGGTTCTTTGGTGGCCTGGAATATTTGAATTTTTGGGAATTTTAGAAAAAAGCGACTAACCTTAATACTCGGTTCCTCACGATAAAAATGATCGGCTAAAAACTTCAAAATTCTGTCCTTATCTTCTTTTTCAGCGGTTCGATATATGTAATTTGACATCTAAAAACCCAAATATTTCTAGAAAAAACTTGAAGGCGAAAAGAAAAAAAAACAGTTTTAAAAGAAAATAGACAACAAAAAAAAAGAGAAGAACTAGTCTTTTTAAACCGAATGATATCAAATCAGACGATTTTTATATCATTTTGCGTGTTTTTTTGTGTGATGTGTTTGTGTGTACTTTTTAAATGTTTGATCTCAATATCGGAGGCGATTGATTCGATTTTTTTGAGATTGATCATGATGGAAGAAGAGAAAATGAACTATTGAAATCGGATGTGTATTTTGTGATGTCTACTGAAGAATTTAGGAAAAAAAACAGAAAAAAACTTTTTTATTTAACTGAAAGTGGGTGTGGCTAATTGAAAACCCCATAACTCGCCTAATCCTACTCAAAACAAGCTGAAAATTCTTGCAGATACAGACCTGTCTTCATAACTAATAGAATTTTAAAAAAGGGACATTTTTATTTCTAATTGTAACTCAGTTATGACGCTTTGAGAGACGCTCCCTTTCTCTGCGTCTCACAGCAGACACCGAACTTCGAACACTTATATCACGCTTACTTTTGAAGATATAAAAAAGTGATCAACTAACAAAATGTGTAAAATTTTATTCTGAACAATTCATCAGTTGTCAACTTTTTCTATTTTCACTGACAATAGAGATACAATTAATTAACCATAATCACTTTATTAACAACAATTTCTGACAAACGTCAGCTCACTTAATCGGAAATCGCTCATGCCAAACAAAAAATTGAAAATTCAAATCATCGATAATCATAGTGGCAAGCATTCCGTCACTCTCCCTTTCAATATCCATTCCTTTCCTACAATCCATTATTTCCGTCGGAAAAAGAACGTCTTTTCTGGAATTTAAAACAATTAGTTCTTATAGAAACTTTTAAAAATACTCTTACGTTGATGTAAAACGCCCTGCTCGTTTCTTGGGATCCCATGGTTGTGCTCCAAACTTTGCATAAACTTTCAATTCGTTAAAATCAGGTCTATTCGTTGGCGAATCTCTTCTTATTATTATACCAGCCTACTTCCCCACCTCCGGCGGGGCCGTAGGCTTAACTGTTCGTGGCTTCGCCACTCAATAGTCCTCACGTCAGAAATGGTTTTTTATATCTACAACTATTTTTCTGTTGTTGACGTTTGCACGTGTGGCAAAGGTGGTAGTGTTCTTGCACGCTGCCCATAATGTCACAGGTTCAATTTTTCCCGTGGCAAGAAAAAATGCGGAATGGTTTCAGTGTCAAGATAAGTTTCATAAAAAACTGCACTTTTGCCTTGGAATCTAGTTAAATGATCAATGTTAATCCAATCAGATTCATAGCTCACAAGATGATTCATTGTGAAAAATATGCTATCAATATGTATCAATTCTTCTGTATCTATAGCAACACAATTTCGAATTTGAAGCTTCTCATGAAACTCTTTGCAAGCAACACTATCTTCCCATTCACCGTATTCGAGTAGATTATCAACTACATTTGTGTCGGGAAATCTTGATATATCATCTACGTCAAACTTGATGTTTATATCGAAAGATAAGTTAAATACATCACAAATATAATGATGAATTGCCATTGGTAGTAGTTTTTCGTATTTACTTTTACACCAAAGAATTGGCATCACTTGATCAGGATAAGAAGAGATTCTGGAAAATAGTTCAAGTTTCCCTGTTTACCTTTTATTAATTTGATTCTCTCTTTCCAAAACGAGTCTTCATCCCCCCTATATTCCATCATTTTCGGATCATTTTTAGCTGACCACATGAGAACAAATTTGCCGTATGAGTTTTTGTTAAGAGAAATAGTATTAATTTCACGAATATCCATACAGGAGCTCTCAAATTTTGGACCCAGTTTTTGAACGAGTATTTTAGATCTCCTGGAACACATTCCCAAGAAAAAGAAGTCATGGAGTTCGAAATGTTTGAAAATTTTGATGTGGACTAGGTAAGGGAATTGAAGGAAATTCATTGCGAATCGATTGAGTGAGGGGTGTCTGAGAGAATGTCTCGATATTCCATGCACCAGATGGATTCAGGGTCTCGACACGAAGAGGAGGACAATTGGTCTGTGTGGGAAAGATGGATATCTGCCAGACAGATCGATCCAGGAAAGGATAAAAAAATAGCTGTACAGAGAATTCTACAAACTAAAATAAGCTCAGGAAGAAGAAATTATTGTTGATAAAGCCAATCAATTTCAGGTTCAGAGACTGACTTAAACTAGTTCTATGGCTCGAAAACGACCCCTAACAGACATATTGTATTGTACATGAGGATTCTTTCAATCTTGAAAAATTCTGATGTATGCTTTGGGTTAATATCTTGTTGGAAAGTAATTCCACGGCCCTTTTCAATGTAATGCAGAAGTATTTTGGATCCTGGTACATACTTATGGACGTGACGATCCACTATTGTCGTTATGCCATGAATCGGAAAAAAACCTTGTCCAGAAAGGGATCCTCATATCAAAAAACTGCTTCTATCTTGCTTAATTTGACATAAGGTATGTTTCTAAGCACCAGCGACAACCCTGAACCTCCGCAATGATGTACCAGGATCCAAAATACTTTTGCATTACATCGAAACGAGCCGTGGCATTACTTTCCAACAAGATATTAACCTAAAATATACCGTCAAAACTCTATTAAATGGCCACCTTTAATTGAATGCCACCCTCTAATAGAGTGCCACCCTGGACCTCCTCTGAAAAATAGGGTGCCACCCCCTAATTGAATGCCACCCTCTAATACAGTTCCACTTTGATAACGGATATTGATATCTTTCGAACTCGATTGAGACTTTAATCTTCATAATAGTTGTTTTTCTGATAATACCTGGATTTTTCTATGAATTTTAAAGGGATTTTAGTGAAAAATGTTCTGAAAAAAGGCAATTTAACGATTTCTCAAACTGAGATTTGGAGTTGAATAATAGAGTGCCACCCTCTATTTGAATGCCACCCTCTAATACAATGCCACCCGAAGCCTCCTCTGAACAATAGAGTGACATGGCCATCTAATAGAGTTTTTACGGTACATCAGAATTTTTCAAGATTCTAAAAATCCTCATGTACAATACAATATGTCTGTTAGGGGTGTTTTTCGAGCCATAGAACTAGTTTAAGTCAGTCTCTGAACCTGAAATTGATCGGAAACTATTGGAAAGATCCATAAAAACTATTTTGGAAAGAAGGACAAGGAATGTAGACAAAATGTTTGAGTCTCCACAGTCAGTTATCCACGCTTCCTCCTATCCATGAAGTGTACTGTGTAAATAAAAATCTGGGAATAACCCTCCCGGCCTCAAAACAAAGTATTAGACCCAATTTGTTCATTTTTATACTTTAGATGATGCAGAAAAATGCCTTTCGGAAGTTGGAATTTTAAAAAAGTTGAAAATCGACTTTTTCCAAATATTCAGTTTTTTTTTTCTTTTAAAATTTCATTTTCTTTTAGTTCTTCGTGGGCGTCAACCAATACTTGTTCAACTTTCCAAGAAACACCTACTAAAAATTTGGGATTGATGTTTTTACAAAAAATAGTTACGGCCAATTTCAAAAAATAGTTAGGTTATTTTTTTCACATAATTTTTTAGAAATACCTAGTTTTCAATTATTTGTCATCATTCCATATCCCAGATTCCACATTCCGGATCACATATTCCATATGGACTGAATATGACTGAAACCAACTGAAAAATCTCTCTTCTGTACACTTACTTATAATATAGACGCAAATGAAAATGGAAATTGAAAAATAGTATTGAATACAATTTTGATAGAGTCTTCACAGTTAATTATTATAATATTTTTGAAACTCTCAATTTGTATAACTAAGTAACTTTTTTTTTAATTGCACTAGAACTGAAACACAATTTTCAACTTTTCAGCTCCCCCGTTTAGCATGGTTCATATGTATAATCATTCTTTTTTAGTGGATGCGGACCAAATGGCTTTTTTTGTGTCAAAGCCCATTGACCACCGTTCTATTATGTCTACGCTAACTTTTCTATAAAGCTAAAATTTCATAAAACCACTAAATTACAGAATCAGCTCATCTCATGCTTTCAATTAGTCTTTCCTATACTGCTCTTCTATAAGAGTATTCACGCTTATAAAAACTCACAGTAAAGCAACTAAATAAAACTCAAACCCGGTTCTTTGTTTTAAACATCACGGACAAGGTTCTTTGTTTTAAACATCACTGAAGTCATTCCTCCGACTAGACAATCGGTGCGTCAGTACCGACAATTTAACTACACAGTTCAGACTAAATATGGTTTCTGTTATCGTACAACACCACTCGCAACATTTTTATTTCCAGACACGTCAATCGAAAATGCTTGAAGGGTTTCCCATCTAACCTGATTGACAGTATAAAAGGGGTCTGTAGGGAGGAGTGTTTTCAGTTATTACCCCTCTCTTTGATGGTGTGTGTGTGTCGTTGTAGGAAGTTTGGACGCTTATAACTCGGTTCTTGTTGATGATATGAGCATGGTCTCAACTAATGAAATGTAGTCCTTGTTATGCTGAGCTAACAGTTTTCTGTAGCTTTTATAAGAACTGAGTTATTCACAGTTCAACCTTCATTACCAAACTTTTCCATTTTCCTGGCGCACCTGTTATTTTTTAACTTTTACAATAATCCTTTCAGCATCATGTCAGAATTTATATTTCGAACTGCTGAGCCAATGGATTACAATAACATTATGAGGTATATGGACGAACATTATTATCACGAGGGACCAACTATTCGGGTAAGTCATACTTTTTAGTTACATGGAAACAAATATTTAATTTCTAGGGCTCATAACTCGTCAACTAATGAAATGTTGCTTATAATAAGGGCAATATTTTGTTGGTTGACAATTTTTTGATAGCTCTAATGGTAACTGAGTTATGCCTCTTAAAGCTTTATTAACAATTTTTCTTATTTTCCGGATATTTTTAAAAAATGGCTAATTTGGGGATGAATCTTTAATTTCCATCTACAGTATCCCTTAAGCACATTAATTTCATAACTATCTATTAAGGCCACCAATGCGAGCAATTTCTTTAAATTCTGTATGGAAACGAAAAATTGATGAGAGAAAGCAGTTAGGGAAAGAAACGATGGATTTAAGTCATCACTCGGAGACAATGCAGAAATATTGTGGGTTGAGGATGTTCAACTTTGTTTTCATAAAAGATATGAAAGATAAATGAAACATACTTTAAAAAATACGCTGAGAAATGTATTAGTTGACAACTTTTTCGCATCTCTCACCCTAACATAGATATAAGTTTTCAAAAATCCCTTATTAAAATTAAATCAAGATTCTACAGTAACCGTCCTTCAAAAGTGCCATGACGAGTTCTGGAGTCTCGCCCCTTCCGACATCAATACAGTAATCTACCGTGAAATCTCCAGCGTCGGATCACAATACCAACGACAGGGAATCGCGTCGAGGGTGTTGATCAGAAGTCTTACTGTAGCTGAGATCCTTGGAATCGATGGAATCGTATCTGCCACAACTTCTCATGCTAATCAGATTCTACTCGCAAAATTTGGTTCCGAGAATTTAAGGGAGTACTCGTATTCGGATATTATCAGTGAGGAAGGGAAGCGATTGTTGGAGACTGACGATGGATCCGAAAGGATGAGAATCAATTTTAGGCGAATTGATGAGGAAAAATTATTTTCAATCGTTTTATTTCCTCATAGGGTTACTGTACCTGTTTTAAATCGTACACAACATTAATTTTCTGTTTGAAAAAAGATAAGAGAATTCGGTACAAGGGTTGCTTGCACTTGGAGTCTGCCTACTACTGATAATGGCTGTTTCAGCATTAGAAAGCAGTAGTTTCATTGATCAGTATAATTATTTGTTTCGGGGCGGAAGGCAACATCGGGGGAAAGTATTCAAATTGCTTGAAATAGAAAGGGTCGACTATGATCCGTGATGTCATTAAATGATAAACTAGTCTTTGTTAGATCATTCTGGATAACTGATGTTTTAGAATTTTTAGGTTTTTCATTGAAGTTATAGCCCGGCACGTTTTCGGCGCTTGATGCTATAATCAAACTCTTCTCATAGGCTGACCGGATCAAGAATTGATGATTATCTCGACTGCTCTCAGCAAATGGACATTAAGAGGATAGACAACGTTCAATGAGTTGTCCAAATCTCGGGAGCCATTCTTCCTTGCTCGCATTGGTGGCCTTAATAGATAGTTATGAAATTTATGTACCTAGGGATACTGTAGATGGAAATTAAAGGTTCATCCCTAAATTGTTCTGCCGGTTTGTTAAAGACATCAGGAAGTTAGATATTGACTGGATTCTTAATATTGTAATTCTTTATGCAGGGTTACAATCAATTAGGGGATCCCGTTCTAAGGTGAATAACTCAGTTACCATTAAAGCTATCAAAAAAGTGTCAACTAACAAAATGTTGGTCTTATTATGAACTGCATTTCATTAGTTGTGACTTTCTTAATATCTCTAATGAAAACTGAGTTATGTGCTCTAGAAATTAGAACTTGAGTTTTGGAGCGCAATTTTTTTTCCTAAAAATGTGCGATATTTTTCAAAGACCAAAAAACCAAACTAAATTTTATTTTGTATCACTAATTTTTTGCTGACCGACGCAAAAAAGGTAATAAAACGTACATTGCTAATCATATAAAAAGAGAAGTGATAACACAAAATTCACAATTTCGTCAACTTCGCTATTATTCTTCTCAATTTCAGTTTTTCAGATGTCAGAAGCACCCAATCAATAATTTAGAAAAATTCAAAAAATTTTACAAACGAAAAAAAAAAATAATATCCTAATCTTATAAGTTTAGGATGTACCCGCTTAACCAACAGCACAATTCTATTCGGTTACTCGAATGATGTGAATAGTTATGATGTTGGTGTTACCTTCTATTATATTTCAACAAATGAAAGAGAGTTTAATGGTTATTCAACATTTGCCAATATTCGATTCGATGTTAAGAATGAAGAGCAGATTCAATATCATTCTAATTTTTCGTAAGGTTCTTCTTTTTTAATTTTTTAGGTTCAGTAAATTTCAGAAGCTTCGACAAATCCGTTGGCTCTAACATGCCGGATCCATCATTAGGTTTCGGTGATAACCAAACTGGAAGCGACGTTTTCAACGTTCTACAGGCTAGTTTAAATCCTTTCCACAATAATATTACACCTCTTTAGAAATTCTTATCCCATAACCAATCTCTTTGCGGTTCTCTTGTCTATTTAATGACAAAACGATACCCAAATACCGTGGAAACAACTGAGATTATCAGACAACTTCGAGAAAATCATATTTTTGTGTATATCATTGCCGAATATCCTGCAACTGGTGGTACTAATCCAAATGTTTTGTTTGAGGTTGCTTCGAAGACAAATGGTTTTTGTATGTTTATGAATGGGTTATTAAAGGTGAGTTTGATAGATCAAAGCTAGATTTTAGAAGCTTTTAGAAAAGCCACTTGTTTTGATCTACTATAACCGCTTTTCAACCTATGAAATGAGTATAATCATGACAAGGTTAAAAATGAGTATAATCATGACAAGGTTCTGATCACTTTGGGTCCCACCACGAAACCTACAGTAATCTCGATTGATTGAAACCTAATCATGATTACACTTATTTCAAAGCACTCGAAGAGCTGAATTCGAATTTTGTTATGAAATTAAAATATTTTTAAAAATGAAAGACTTGAATTTAGTGGTGCGGTTAGAGGGTAGATTGCCTAAAAAAGGGCACGCTTTCGGCACGACAACACTGCAAATTTAAGAGCGAGTGGTGGACTGCCGCAGTGTTTTGGGAAGTTTATCAATTCGTTGCCAAGAAATACGTGGTATCTGGTAGAGGGCGAATCGAGATGCCAATATTCAGAACTCCGGACCCAAGTGCTCGCGGAGAGACTGCAACCGCTTTTTTGACTACTCAGGACCATGGTGACTTTTGAATGTAGATAGTGTTTAACAATGATACATATTTAGTACCTGATGGCAAACTCGTTTCACTAAACTACACAATTTCCAGTTTAGATGGAAGTTATATTCATCAATCAGCTAATTATTCGGTAAGTTTAGTCAAAAAAGCCATGAAAATAGGAATATTAAAGGTATGTTTCGGAACCGGCGTCGCTGATCATGTTCCTTTAATCGGATTAGTGGATTATAAGTGGTCCATCGATTATCACTATTCTTCGGATGAGCAACAAGTGATCGAGGTTAGATTGTATAGTCGATAGTGAGTTTAATTAAATCTTACTGTAGTTTAATAAGTTTTTTACAGCTATCACGACTTTATCCCATTCTCAGACTGATTCTTTTGGATCCTTGTGAAAATTTTTAAATTATTATAAAATCAAATTATTATAAGTTTTAATTTTTTTCATCAATTTTGTAACTTTAAAAAAATCAATAAATTATTCAAAAAAACAACAAATTACCAGTATTTTGTATGGGGGGAAATTAAAAACAATGTACAAATCTCTTTTCACAGGAACAAAAAAATTCAAATTTTCTCCTCGTGCTCGGCTACCGTAATCGTGGCTTGTTGGACAGCATAACTGCCGACTTTCTCGTTTAGATTTGGCGATCGGTACATGTGCTCCTCGTGGTTACGGTACATTTCAGCGGTGGGCGGGGCGAAGTGTTTGAAGCTTCTGGAAACTTTTTTTTTTTGGTTTAGCCCCGCCGAAATCATGCCGGGCTATTCATTAAAAATCTTTAAAATACGAAAAATATAAAAATGAACTGAAATTTGATAAACTTGAATTTCCCATGAAAATCAAAGATATTGATAGATTTGAAAAGATGTATGACCTTGTCGTCAATGTTTTTGAATGTACCCAAAATGGTATAATAAATAGACTTCGACCTTCACGGAGAAACTCTAGTGATACTAGTGAAAATAAAGTCATTAATTTACTTTATCACCAAAATGATCTTGGAAACTCTCATTATTCCTTAATCAAAAATCTTAATAAGTTACTTAACAAAAGAGGAAAACATCAAAAAATGTTTTGCATTAGATGTCATCACTATGATAATAATTGGAAAAGTTATAATAACCACATTGAAGATTGTGGTAGAAATAAGCCCGTGGAGCATAAATTATCTAAAAAAGAATCCATTAAATTCGAAAACATAAGCAAAACTCAAAAACACAGATTCGTCATTCATGCAGACTTTGAAAGCATAATAAAAAAAACTATAGCACTCAATTTAATAATCCAAATGGATCTTGGACTAATGATGTTGGAAAACATATAGCATCTGGATTTTGTGTGGTTGTAGTAGATTCTTATACAAGGAGTATATATGAATTGAAGGAATATATAGGACACAACGCTGCTTTAGAATTCAACAAGTATATTGTTAAAATCTCAGAAGAAATTATCAGTCTTCCTACTAAGAAAATGAGAAAACTAACTCAAGAAGAATGGACAAATTTTGATAAGAGCAAGGAGTGTCCTAATTGTTCAATAAAGTACGATTCTAAAGAAATGAAAACGACTAAAGTTAGAGATCATGATCATTGGACTGGAGAATATAGAGGCCCATTATGTGGAGCATGCAACATATTCAAAAGAAAGAATACATTCATTCCAGTTTTCTTTCACAATCTTAAAGGATATGATTCTCATCTCATTATTGGTTGTCCCGAAAGTACCAAATTCTTGAAAGATTATGGAATTGATATCAAAAACATTTCTAGCAACACTGAAAAGTTTATTAGCTTCAGTTATCATCTTCCCTCTGAAAGTAGAAATTTTTACGACAGATGCGAAATTAGATTTCTCGATTTTTTCTCTTTCATGCCACCTTCATTAGATAAACTCGCTGGATACTTGAATAATGATCAGATGAGTATTTCTAGGAATTATTACTCTAACCAAGGTAATGATGTATTTGAAACCATGAGGAAAAAAGGAGTTTATCCATATGACTACATGGATTCTTTAAAAAAAATAACGAAGTAAGGCTTCCGAGTATTTCTTCATTTTATGATAAGCTTAATAGTAAGTAGTGTTCTCAAAAGGATTATCTTTATGCTAAATTAGTTTGGAACAAAATGAATTGCACTAACTTAAGAGATTATACTAAAATTTATATGAGCAACAGTGTTGAGCGGAAATTGATTTTTACTTTACGGAAGACGGAAAACGGAAGACGGAACAAAAAAATTTTCACGGAACACGGAAGACGGAAGACGGAACAATTTATTTATCGCGGATCACGGAAAGCGGAAAACGGAACGAAAAAATCAACGGAAGACGGAAAACGGAAGGAAACGGAAGGAAACGGAAGTTTTTTCCCAGAACTTAATGGATAAATCATTACTTGTGAACACAAAAATAGGAGGAACAAAATGAATTGAAGCAAACCGTCATTAATTTTTTTGCGAAATTTCGAAAAAAAAATGAAGAAGTGAAAATAATTTCGACATCAGGAACAAAAAGAAAAATTACGGAAAACTGCGGAAGACGGAACAAAATTTTTTTCACGGAAAACGGAACGCGGAAGACGGAAACAAGTTTTTATTGCGGAACGCGGAAGACGGAAGACGGAACGAAAAAAACAACGGAAGACGGAAGACGGAAGGAAACGGAAGGAATTCCTCTCAACACTGGCATGAATGTCAAACAAAAACAATTGTGTACATATATATTTACTGTTAACATGAAAAGTATGTAAGTGTTTCAGGAAAATGGATGGAAGTGAGTTGGATGCTGGCAAATGGAGCTGCTCCTCCTGTACCAAATTGCTTGACGCTATATTCACTGTAAGAATCGATTTTTATTTGATAAGATTAAATCGCGATCCTCGCCTTAAATTATTTCAATACGAATTTCGAGTATTTTCAGGTGCTTTCAAAATCTGTGAATAAGGTCAACGATCTTATTCTCACCGTTTTTTGTTCATCTGGTGATGAAGATTGCGTGACCGACTTCAAAACAGCTTTCAAAACAACTGGAGCTGTAGGGCGTCTTTTGAGTGAAAAGGTAATCTTTTTTTACTAAGTATTCCTCAAGTTTGGTTTTTATGTTATAAAAAATGAAATTAGCGAATTCTCATAATTATACAAAATTGCTTAAAAACATCAAGAAATCTCAACCTTTTGCAGGAGTCGACCGCAAGTATTTGCGAAAAAACTCTGAAGTGTATCAATTAATGATGCGCCCTTCTCTTCAGTCGTTGCTGATATATAATACCTACTCTCCTCAAGTAACTAGTTGGCAGCAGCCCTGCTTTGCGTATCCATCAGTGTTGAGCGGAATTCCTTCCGTTTCCTTCCGTCTTCCGTCTTCCGCGTTCCGCAATAAAAAATTGTTTCCGTCTTCCGCGTTCCGTTTTCCGTGCAAAAAATTTTGTTCCGTCTTCCGCTTTCCGTCTTCCGTAATTTTTCTTTTTGTTCCTGATGTCGAAATTATTTTCACTTCTTCATTTTTTTTTCGAAATTTCGCAAAAAAATTAATGACGGTTTGCTTCAATTCATTTTGTTCCTCCTATTTTTGTGTTCACAAGTAATGATTTATCCATTAAGTTCTGGGAAAAAACTTCCGTTTCCTTCCGTTTCCTTCCGTTTTCCGTCTTCCGTTGATTTTTTCGTTCCGTTTTCCGCTTTCCGTGTTCCGCGATAAATAAATTGTTCCGTCTTCCGTCTTCCGTGTTCCGTGAAAATTGTTTTGTTCCGTCTTCCGTGAAAAATTTTTTGTTCCGTCTTCCGTTTTCCGACTTCCGTAAAGTAAAAATCAATTTCCGCTCAACACTGGTATCCATCTGCGATTTTTCAATCTGTTCTAACTAGTAAATAAAGTTTGAAATATAAAATTTATTGTACAAATGCAATTATTCGAACAGTCCAATAGAAATTTAAAAAAAAAAACAGAAAAAAGAATATGACAATAAAAGCTATTAGCAGAAAAGTAGCTGGATCGTTTATTGTTGTTGTCATTTCGAGAGAAAGATGATTACAATTAGCAGACTGAGCTGTGCACAAGTGTGCAGAGAATCCACAAACAATCAGGGCTGGGAAAAAAATCCGCCGGCTGAACGGCGGCTGAAAAACGGCTGGCGATTCTCAGCCGCCAGCCGGCTGACGGCTGCTGAAATGAAGAGCCGTCGCCGGCGGCCGCCGGCTGCAGCCGGCTTTTTTAATAGCTGTTGCGTTTTTTAATTTTAAAAATTACGAAAATCTGCTAGAATTTAACGATTAAAAACGATTTTTCTCAATATTTTCGAACTTTTTCGCAATATTAGACGTTTAACCGAAAGAAAACGATCATCAAATAAAATTAATATTTTGTTCGAAAAAATGTAAAAGATTTTGTGCCGTTATTCTTCTGATTAGTTATTTGCTGAAACTTATTATTTCCTTTCAAAAATTTAGTTTTTAAGAAAAAAAAATCGTTTTTCATCGAAAATTTGCTAAAAACGACTATTTTTTAATTAATCTTTCTCACAGTTCGTTACAGGCAGCCGGCTGCGGCTGCGTTTTTAAAAAGCCGTAAAACGCCGGCGGTTTTCGGCTGCCTGAAAAAACGGCTGAAAAGCCGGCGTCGTCGGCGTTTTCCCAGCCCTGCAAACAATACAAACAAATTGGCATCTAAACAAATAAAACGGATATAGACGAGAACTGGGCATCCGTTCATTCAATATTTAAACAATACAGAATGAATAAGAAAATCAGGTTCTCTATCTTTCATGACATAGAGATGAATAAGATGTAAACATGGTATAATACATCTAATCGGTTGCATTCCAGCATTCATTATCTCTCCTTGGTGTCATTTGCGACACTGCTCTGCGTACTCTTTCATGAACCTCGAAAAACCCGTCAATCATTCGATCTATTGCTTTCCTATCTATCATTCGTACACACGACTGACGAATCTCTTCAAACCTACGCCTAAAAATTTTGCGAATTGATGGGAAGCGATTATCCAAATATGCTATCGAGGCAGTTAAATTTTGCTCATACAAGTATTCACTATCAAGGCTTCTCATTACGGAGCGCGGTTCTTTAAGATCGTAATAGGCCTGAATGGTAGGCGCGGATGTGAGATCGCTGTCACTGGGATCCGTGTCGTTAAAATGTTGCCATGGAGGCAGTGGCTCAAGATTCAGCGTCTTACGTAACTCTGTTAGACCTATGATTACCACACTCTCTCGGATCAATACATTGCCAAGTATTCGCGCTATGGCACGCCGAACGATGTAGCCTGCTAGCTGCTCGAAATTGCTGGAGCTGAAGCAGGATTCAGCTATTTTTGTTAGCTCAGCGTCCTCGTCGAACGATGCAGATGTTGTGGGCACATAGAGATGGGTGCTGTCTACCAGACCAGTGGTCGCAAATGTAGAAAAGGAAGTAGCGATACCACCTAAAAGGTACTCATTTATGTAGACATCTATCTATTTTAGCTTAAATGTAATGTGTTTATCTGTCTAACCATCTATTCTAATCACTAAGGCGTTCATACTTACGAACCTGCATGTACATTGGTCCCAAGACAGAAACATACGAAGAATATTGCCAACATAGATTCGTCTGGAAATATGTAGCGTATCTAAGAAACATACAAGTAAATATCGCAACGAGATTAATATGAACCGAAATTAGCAACAGCGATGTATAAATATTTGTGTATTATAATAATCACCTCTAATATAAGAATATAATATATGTAGTTATTATGAACAGCGAGCAGATCGAAATAAAGGAAGGAAGGAAGAAAGAAGGCGGCATTCGATCGGTCTATTTTTCGCTCGCTTGCCGACCCAATTTTAAATGGAAAGTGAAAGTCTCCTTCTGTCTCTTTCTAAACACGCCTGGATGGAGACAATTAGACTACTTCAAATAAACATTATCCTCTTTAAAAATGATTGAGCAACAAGTGATCGAGGTTAGATTGTATAGTCGATAGTGAGTTTAATTAAATCTTACTGTAGTTTAATTGGTTTTTTACAGCTATCACGATTTTATCCCATTCTCAGACTGATTCTTTTGGATCTTCGTGGAAATTTTTAAATTGTTATAAAATCAATATTTTTCATCAATTTTGTAACTAAAAAACAACAAATTACCAGTATTTTGTATGGGGGGAAATTAAAAACAATGTACAAATCTCTTTTCACAGGAACAAAAAAATTCAAATTTTCTCCTCGTGCTCGGCTACCGTAATCGTGGCTTGTTGGACAGCATAACTGCCGACTTTCTCGTTTAGATTTGGCGATCGGTACATGTGCTCCTCGTGGTTACGGTACATTTCGGCGGTGGGCGGGGCGAAGTGTTTGAAGCTTCTGGAAAATGGGCTTTTTTTTTGGTTTAGCCGTGCCTGGCTATTCATTAAAAATCGGCACGTTTTCGGCACGCTCAGAGAAACCATGAAAAAACAACTTACACCAAAGCAGGACTCCGATTCGACGGAAACTGTATCGCATCCTTAATCGCCATCTCATTCTCCATAATTCTCTTCTCCCTTAAAAATTTGCTCCTCGCGAAGCAAGCCATCATTCCACATAACGCCAATACAATCGCCAGAAGGATCAAGAATCCGAGAACGATGAAGAAGAGTTCTGGTTGGATGAAAGTGTCCGATCTTTGGCTCTCCATTAAAATATAAGGGGAGTTTGGCTTCCGAAGGATTAGATTCTTATTCTGATCTCCTCCCTTCATCTCTTGCATCGCCAGAATCCGTTCAGCTGGCACAATTTCTGACATTGATTGATTGAAGAATATCATCTGAAGATCCACGGAATTCGTTGACATTATTCCATGTGGCGCTTTGTACAGAACTGTTTTCGGGATGGCTTGAAGTCCCGTCGAATTGCTAAGGATCTCCGAGAACTCTTGGATTACGGTTTGGGATACTGTACTTGGAGAGTACGGTAGTTCCAAACTCAGTAGATCCGATGAGTCATGCACGTAGACTTTGAGTCCGGCTTTTCCAATGGTACCATCTACCGTATCCCTGACTTGAAGTTGGACATTGAAGACTCCGCCCACGTAATCGGTTAGGGGTTTTCTCAGGAACAGTTTTTGGGATTCCACGTCGAACACATCCTCCACATTCCGACTCATTCCACGATACTCGAAGCTTGCCCCGGTTACCGTATACTCCAACTTCTTCGCTTTATCCATCACATCCGGATCATGAGCTTGCAACTCTAGTAACTCAGTTCCAACTACCGTATCCTTCGGGGTTACTGTATAATAATGAGGGCGATCGAACAATGGCCCATTGTCATTCACATCTTTTACTTTAATAAGCAGTTTGGTAGATGGTCCATTAGGCTCCGCCCCCTCGTTCGATGCCACTATCTCAATCACATATGCGTCTAGCCGTTCTCGATCAAGTGATTGCTCTACCATCACTTTTCCGGACCTTGAATCCAGCGAGAATTCTGGAGGGGATCCCGCCTTCAGATGATAGAAAACCTCTTGAGACTGATCCTCTTCTATAGCCTTGACTGTAGCTACTACAGTACCAAGTGGAATATCTTCAGGGACCTCTACCCGCTGCTCTTGTAGATCAAATCGAATTGGATGATCATCAACGTCAAGGATTCTTAGCTCCGACCCCATTTCCACAAAATTATGCTTCCCAGCGACTAATTTTAGGGTGAGCATTCGTGATTTGGTTTTTTCAAAGTCGAATTCTTTAGCTGTTTTGAGCTCCCCATTAGCTGGATTAATGGTTAAAATCTGATCTTCTTGATTTGAAGAAACGATAGAATATTCCAGATCACATTTCCCCGGGAGCACGTCAGCTTCAACTTTTCCAATTACTGTATCCTTTGGAGTGTTCTAGAATTTAAAAAAATTAGTTCAAAAAGTTTTTCAACAAAATAAGCCAACCTCTCTAACATAAAAAATCAAATTCTCGTCTTTCTTAAATCGTGGAGTACACTCATTCGACGGGATCACATCGATGATTACTGTAGCGTTGGCGGAGCGGACACCGGCTTGATCGATATTTGAGGCGAGCACCGAGAACTTGTGCATTCCTTCGTGGCCTGTAAAATTGGTTTTGCGGGAAAAGAAGCGCGGATTCGGTTTCCACTTGGCTTTTTATGTCTATTTTGATATTTTCAGGAGGATTGGATAAAGTGTCGTAAGATAGGGTGTTTGGTCCGCAATAGATCAAAGGTGATTGCGGACAATGCACCATATC
The DNA here is from genome assembly GCA_963932035.1 of Caenorhabditis wallacei. Taxonomy (NCBI): domain Eukaryota; kingdom Metazoa; phylum Nematoda; class Chromadorea; order Rhabditida; family Rhabditidae; genus Caenorhabditis; species Caenorhabditis wallacei. The sequence continues at coordinate 2,721,311 of OZ009934.1, forward strand.
TTACGACACTTTGTCCAATCGAGCTGAAAATTTCAGAATAGACATTAAAAATCATGGGGAATCTAATGGTGATGTTAGTTTGTCGTAAAATCAAGTGTAATATACGCAAACACGTTTTGACAAGCTGTAATTGATTTTAGCTGAAAACCAATTTTATCATTAAATTCCCCATGATTTTTTACATCTATTCTGAAATTTTCAGCAAGATTGGACAAGGTGTCGTAAGATATGGCGTATTGTCCGCAATAGATCAAAAGTGATTGCGGACCATACACCCGATTTTACGACACTAGCTCCGATCGAGCTGAAAAATTTAGGATTGCTGTAAAAAACCATGAAGAATTCAGTGGTGACGCCAGTTTTTGAATAAAAAAGTTTTGAACTGTGAAAAAACGTGATTGCGTACTTTACACAAAATTTCACGACACGACAACATCACCATTGAACTCCCCATGGTTTTTTATGTCTATTCTGAAATTTTCAGTAAGATTGAACAAAGTGTCGTAAGGTAGGGTGTATTGTCCGCAATAGATCAAAAGTGATTGCGGACAATGCGCCGGACCTTACGACACTTTGTCTAATTTTCCTGAAAAATCGGGGATAGATGTAAAAAATCATTCTGAATTCAATGGTAACCTTAGTTATTTTTGGAAATAAAATTTTTTTTGATAAAATCGATTTTCTTAAACTTACAGTAGTTTTTTCAAAAAACTAAGGTTACCATTGGATTCTCTGCTTTTTTACCCCTGTCCCCAAATTTTCAGCAAGATTGAACAAAGTTTCGTAAGGTATGGTGTTTGGTCCGCAACCACTTTTGGTCTATTGCGGACAATACCCAATATCTTACGACACTTCACCCAATTGCTCTAAAAATTTCAGAATAGACGTAAAAAACCATGGGGAATTCAATGGTGACCATGTTGTCCTTTGAAAATTAGTGTTTACCCAAATTTTACAAAAAAAGGAGAAATTACCTGCCAACCAATCCACACTCCTAATCGTTCCATCCTCCCCAATCGAGAACAAGTTCATCATTCCTTTCTCCTCCGACATCATCTCAAATTTCACTTGCTCATCATTCCTCATTTCCACTTTTCCAATGAACGATCCAATCGGGAGGTTGTCAAACACCGTTGCGAATATCTGTGACTCCATTAGCCCCATCGGTTGTCTCGCTTTCAAGAGTTCCACGTGGATCGGCACGGATATCGTCGGATCTTCGGCCACGGCCACAAGTAGATCAAATTGGTCCCCGACTTCTTCCAGGGTATCCTTGCTACGAATAATTCCTTTGCTATCAATCGAAAAATATTTGGAATGTCCTCCTTTTAAAATATAGTTTCCAACTGGCTCCCCATCCCCAGTCACTGCTGAAACTACAGTAATCTTCTCGCCGGTGTGTAGTCCACGTGGAACAGTCACCGAGTATCCTGGTTCTGTGAAATGTGATACAGTAATCTTTTTCAGGGTTACTGTAGTCTCGTCGGTTTTTTTCTCCGCCTCAGAAGTCACTTCCACGTGCATCTTTAGATTCTCCGCTTCGGCCGTCAGCTCCTTGTTTGTCCGAATATCACCGGTTTCCGAAATGCTAAAAAGATGCGATGGTTCTACAGAATACAGTAATCCTTGCTTGGCGGGAAGTACCGTAACCCTATAGATAAATGTGCCAATTGGGGAGTCACGTGGCACAAGGATATATTTGGGAAGTGGAATTAGATTGATCCCGAGTTCTGGCTCATCAGATTTCTCTCTTTGAACCACTATCAGTCTAGCTACAGTAACCATTGGCTCTCTTGGATGCTTCGTGTCCTTAGCAGTGATTTTCAAATGGATCGTGGATATTCTGGATTCCTTTAAATCACCAGAGACCACTAAATGAGCCGTGTTGCCATCTGGCTTAATCGAGAAAAGGGGCGTGGCCTCATCTACCGTATTCCCATTTTCATCTTTTCCCATTGTTTCTTCCAAATCATATTCCAACGTGGCATCCGGATCAGGATCGTTGAATTGAATGGAGGTGACAATGACTCCTTTTGGTTCATCAGAAGAGATCATCTCAACTTGTTCCAGACTATCCTTTGTACTCAATGGATTCGATCCGATCCCTTTGAGAAGAATATGGATCCTCGTGGAAGCCATTTTTAAACCGCCCGTAGCTTGTTGCACAGCTACAGTAATCTCATCGTCGCGGTCCTCTTTCATCAGCTTTCCAGTGTATTTAAGGTCTCCATTTGGCTCAACTTTATATAAATCACTTCGCCCTTCGGTGATACGGTAGATCACAGGGGTTGGTGATTTGGCGGCAATGTTCGAGAGTGTTGGGTTCGTGTTCTCGGCGCTGATTTCGTAGGAATCCTGGAAAATTGACATTTACTGGGAAAACTAAGGTTAGCATGAGATACCCCGTGGCTTTTTATGTCTATTTTGAATTTTTCAGGGAGATTGGACAAAGTGTCGTAAGATATGGTGTATGGTCCGCAATCGGTCAAAAGTGGTTGCGGACCAAACATCTAATTTTACGACACTTTGAGCTAGGAAGCTGAAAAATTCAGGATAGATGTAAAAGGACACATGGAATTCGATGGTAAGCTTAGTTTTCCAGTATTTTCAGTTTGGAAAACATTAATCACATTTTTTCTGGGTAAATTTTTCGAAAAAACGAAAAACCAATATTACCATGAGATTACCCGTAGCTTTTTATGTCTATGTTGAATTTTTCAGGGAGATTGGACAAAGTGTCGTAAGATAGGGTGTTTTGTCCGCATTTGGTCGAAAGTGTTTGCGGACCAAACACCCTATTTTACGACACTTTGAGCTAGAGGGCTTAAAATCTCGGGTGAGGGGTAAAAAGACACGGCGAATCTCGTGTCAATATTGGTTTTTCGAATTTTCAAAATTTGGCCTAGAAAAAATAATGATTTGTGTTGTCCAATACGAAAATCATGGAAAACTAACACTACCATGAGACTCCCCATGCTTTTTTTTGTCTATCCTTTTTTTCAGCGATATTGGAGGACGTGTCGTAAGATCCGGTACCATACTTGCGAAAATCGTTGAAGGCCCGGCCCGGCCCGGAAGGCCCGGCTGGGTCATTTTTTTGCGAAAATTTCAAAAAAATTCGAAAAAAAAAATTTTTTTTTCCAAATTTTTGAGAAAAAGTGTTATATTGTTTCAAAACATGTAAACTGTGTAACTTAGTAACAAAATCAACCACACACACACCCTTTTTTAACAAAAAATAGGCTTATTTTTCCAAATTTGAAACTGGCGCCAACAGTCCGGGCCTTCCGGGCCGGGCCGGGCCGGGCCTTGAAAATTCCTGTCAAGGCCCGGCCCGGCCCGGCCCGGCCCGGCCCGTCGCAAGTATGTCCGGTACATGGTCCGCAACCACTTTTGATCTATTGCAGACCATACACCGAACTTTACGACAGTTTGTCCAATCGCTCTGAAAATTTCAGAATAGACATAAAAAGCCACAAGGAATTTCATTGTGATCTTTGTTTTTTATGGAAATTATCTCAATATTGTTTTTTTTTTCAAATTCCTCTTGAATAACTAACCTTCTCAAATCCAAAAATCACATTCTTCTCGACCTCCGGCACAATCTTCACCATAATCATGGCATTAGCAGAACTATCTCCATCAGTTGCCACAACAGTCAAATTAACCGAATTCCCAAAAGAGTTAATCGTCAAAAACTCGGGATGTAGAATCGAAAGGATTCCCTCTTTTGGATGAATTGAGAATAATCCACTTGAGTCTCTCAATGAATATAAAACTTCTGATGTTTCTCCTTTTGCGGTGATTTTCACGAGATGATCTTGTTCACCGGTGTGCTCTTCGATGCTCGTTTCGTATAGTTTTTGAGTCATTTTGAGCGAGGATTTCTGGAAAAAGAAAGTGAATGTCTCAATAAGATACTCCGTGCTTTTTTATGTTCATTCTAAAAAAAATTACAGAAAGATTGTACAAAGTGTCGTAAGATATGGTGTGTTGTCCGCAATAGATCAAAAGTGGTTGCGGACTAGGCATCTTATTTTACGACGCTTCGAGCTAGAGAGCAGAAAATTTTTGGACAGATGTGAAAAAACATGGCGAATTCATTGGTGATATTGGTTTTTGGTATAATTCAATTTTAGTTAAGTAAATTTTAGTTTTTCGAAAAAATAATTAATTTCGCAGAAAACCAAGATTGCCATTGAACTCCTCATGGTTTTTTACTCCTAACCCTTAATTTTCGGCACACTAGCTCAAAGTGTCGTAAGATCATGTGCATTGTCCGCAACCACCTTCTACCTATCACTAACCATACACCGAATCTTACGACACTTCATCCAAATTTTCTGAAAAGTTCAGGATAGATATAAAAAATCACGGAGAATTCAATGGTAACCATGAAATTTCTTACCTTTTCCTCTTCAAACGTCAACAATGCTTCCTGATGACTCTCTCCATTTCTCAATATCAAAATAACAGTAAACGGGAAGCTAACTTCGCATGGCTCATTTGCCAAGCATGGTACAGTATCCAGAATGATATTATCTTCTTGAAAAGTGGCTTGAACCCTCTCAGCAAATGATCCGAGTACATCGATTTCTGAATTCGGGGGAATCACGGAGCCGACTTTGACAATAGCGGTTTCTTTGTCTTGGAAGTCACTTTTGACCACGAAATTTGGGATTTCTGGAATATTCGGTAGATCTGATGAGGATTCCACTTCAAAATTAATAGTTTCTTCTTGCACTTTTCCAGAGATCACGCCGATTGCTTGGAGCTAAAAATATAATATTTTGGAATTTATATGCTTAATTCAAAACATACTTTCACTTTACTTTTCCCATTCTCGAATGCATTTTTATTGACCAACACGAATTTGATTGGCTCGTCAGCATCAATAATTGATCCGTTGATAGCAATTGGTGATGGGTTGGTTCCTTCTAATTCCAGGTTTAGCAATTCGTCTAGGTCCTGGAAATTTCGATTTTTAGTAGAAACTAAGGCTACCATTGAATTTCTCGTGGTTTTTTATGTCAGTTCTGACATTTTAAGCGAGATTGGGTGAAGTGTCGTTAGATAGGGTGTATGGGTCGCAATAGGTCAAATTTGGTTGCGGACCAAACACCAGATCTTACGACACTTTGAGCTAGAGAGCCAGAAAATTGAGGATATGGGTAAAAAGACACGGGGACTCCAATGTTGATAATGGTTTTCAGAAATTTTGAGTTTTTTTTTTTTGAAAATGATTTTTTGGAATTTCCAGTAAATTTTTCAGAAAACCAGTGTCACCATTAGATTCCTTATAGCTTTTTCCATCTAGTCTGGAATTTTCAGCAATATTGGACAAAGTGTCGTAAGGTATGATGTATGGTCCGCAATCACTTTTGATCTATTGGTGGTTGCAGACCTTGCACCCTGATTTACGACACTTTATCCAATCATTCTGAAAATTTCTGGATCGATGTAAAAAACCACGGGGAATTCAATGGTAACATTTATTTTTCATAGAAATTATCCCAAATTTCTCTAAAAATCAAATGAACTTTTATCTTACTTCCCTCTTTTTGACTATGTAATCCTTAATCCAATTGACCCTATTATGTAATTGTTCTATCACTTTTCTTCTTCTTCGGTTATCCCCCAACCCAATAACCATCAATCACTGCGCCTTCTTATCAAATTGCTTCTTTGACCAAAAAAAAAAGATAAAGTGAGAGAACAATTTGGGTCAACAATCAAAAAAGGTATTCGGAACATGATATTTGTGATGAAATGTTACCTTGGACGCTCGAATATTCTCATCTCCAAATATTAAATCACCTTCTTGGGCGTTCCTCGGGATTTTGAAGGTTGTCGAGGGGATGAAGAGGAGGTCTGGAAGAAAATTGTTGTATCTCGGTTAGGGATGGAGATATCAAAAAGTTGTTAACTAGTGAAATATAGCTTATGACAGGCTTAACATTTTGTTAGTTAATCAATTTTTTGTACCTCTAATGGGAGCTGAGATATATAAGGTTTTGAAAAGAAACAAAGATAAAGGTACTTTGCATATGATACTTTTGAAGCATAACTTCAAGCGACTATAACTCAGCTGTGGTTAGAGGTATCAAAAAGTTATCAACTAGTAAAATATAGCTCATAATAAGATAAAAATTTTGTTAGTTGACGACTTTTTTGTAGCTCTATTAGAAACCGAGATATAAGGCTTCGAAAAGAGACACAGAGAAAGATACTTTGTCTGTGCTATTTTTAAAACGCAGTTTTAAACGACTATATCTCAGCTGTGGTTAGGCGTATCAAAAAGTTATCAACTAATAAAATATTGCTTATAAAAAAGGCTACATTTCAATAGTTAATAACTTTTTTGTATCTCTAACAGGAACTAAGTTATACCGTTTCGAATATAGTAGCCTGGCAATTGAGAGATCAGGATCCAATGGTATAACTAACCGAGTAAAACACTTAAAGCATGAAATTTAAGAAATTTTTTTTAGGTACCCAGTTAAAGTAAAATTAAAACTTTTAAAAACTGGAAAATTTTAAAAATAAATATTTTTACATTTTTTTTTTCAAAAAAAATTTTTAGATTTAGGCTCTAACGCTTTTCACAAAATTAGACCAGTAGCTCAATAATCAAATTTTTCTCACCTCGTCCATAAACCTCAACCGGAAATAGTATGAATAGTAATAAAGCAGTCACTTCCCGCATTGCGGTCTCCTCTCTCTTTTTCTTCTATTCAATTACCTTCTCTTATTCTTTTTTCTTTTGGGGGTTAAAAAGACAAGGCAACTAACTGTAGAAACAGAAAAAAACAAGGGCGGTGGTGGATATAAGGGATGCGTCTCTCGTGAAGAAGGAGAAGAAGAAAAATCATTTGAAATAGGTCATCTAGCGATCAGATACTAGGCTAATCGAGACGAAAAGGAGGAGAAAGAAGTGGTAGAAAAAAGGGTTGAATTTTTGAGTGAGAGAGAAATAAAGAGAGATGGGTATCTTTTTGTTAGGTTTGAAACGGATATACATGATTTTTTGGGTTGGAGGTACCTGTTACAAGTTTATGGATTAAAGGTTGGGTTAAGCTTTTTTCATATTGAAACATGGGATTGGAGAAGAAGTTTGGCTTTAAGATAGTTAAGATACTGTAAAAGGTAGGTGTCAATTTGTACCGTACTTGGGATGCGCTCACAATAGCAAATTTTCGAACAGTGCAATTATAGTGACAACTATCTATGGAAAATAAGTTCCGAGTTCTGAGGTTCATAACTCAGTTTTCATTGGAGCTATCAAAAAAGTGTAAACTAACAAAATGTAGGCCTTATCAGGAGCAATATTTTATTAGTTAACACTTTTTTGATATCTCTAATGGAAACTGAGTTATAAGCTCTAGAAGTTAGAACTTCCATAGTTATTTGTCAATAAAACTTACCAGATTAGACTTCCCGTACTTCAGCTGCATACTCTTCCAGCATTGACTTTCCGGATTACGGTATGTTGATTTTACCAATCTGAAAACATGAACCGATAAAAATTATGGCAAGCTATCAACCCTAAACTATCTACTAACACAATGAAATTGATAATTCAGTGTGATTATGATGGGAATAAAGTTCTAAGTTTTAGGGTTCATAACTCTGTTCTCGTTAGAGATATCAAAAAATTGTTAACTAACACAATCTAGCCCTTATTATAACCTACATTTCTTTAGTTGATGCCTTTTTGATAGCTTCATTGAGAGACAAGTTATGAGCCTTAGAAGTTTGGTACCCTTAAAAGCGCAGCAACTTGTGAGGAGTTTTTGAATTTGTAGAGCCTAACAATGCTTGAAATTTTATCAGATCCCTAAACAATCCAGCTTGTATTCAAACAGTACAGAAAACAAATCATTCTTATATATAAAACGCAAGTCGACTTTGTACGTTTGTTTGTAACTAGTCGGTTCAGCCGCCTTCGGCGTCCTCCCTCCTAGCTACGCTTAAAGTCCAAATTAGAAATGAAACGCGTTCGAATTAAATTCAACTCTTTCCTCAGAGTGGAACGTGGTTTTCACGCTTTATTATTTTGAATAACTTTTACCAAATTATCTGTTTTCGGGACCTGGTGACCTCATTTTGTAACAAATTTTTTAAAAAATTAGGATGGGCATCATCGCATGAAAATTTCCCACCTACCTGTCTAATTTTTATGAAAATTGGTCCAGTAGAAAAAGCGCTAGAGCTGGCGACATACACACAGACAGACACACACACACAGAATTTGGTGAATGTTAATAGTAAAGATTCCGCATTTTTTGTAGCCACAGGAAAAATTGAAGCTTTGACCCTTTGGGCAGCGTGCAAGAACACTACCACCTTTGACAAACGTGCAAACGTGAACATCATAAAAATAGTGGTAGATGTAAAAAACTATTTCTGACGTGAGGACTATTGAGTGGCGAAGCCACGAACAGTTAAGCCTACGGCCCCGCCGAAGGTGGGGAAGTAGGCTGGTTAAACATAAATCAACTCTTTACCTATGACATCTAAAAAGAATAAGTAATCTTTAGCACCATGATGCAAAATCCTAACATGACTCATGATGGTTTGACCTCCAATAATTTTTTTAAAGAACAATAAAATCACTTTAGACGACGTCATGAAGTCAGTCTAAGGACAAAATAACACAGGAGGATTTTTGAACCAAAAATGATGCAAATCTCTTGTCTCGTGGTGAACGTACTCTGTGTGTTGTGTCTATAACCACGTGGGAAGAGATGAGACAATTTTGGAGATCTGTGAACTAGGGGATGGGGGAGGGGACAATTGTCATCATGAGTAAGGGGGTACTGTGAATGGATGGCTTATTTAAAGGGGGTAGATGATCATTTGATTTAATAGATTTTGTGTATTAGTTTATAGATTGGTACGGTAGGTCTTGTAAAGGATCCTAGTTAAGTTAAACTTTCTGTGAGTTTATGGAATCCTACAAAATCGTTTTATTAATCTAAAAATTATCGTAAGCATTGCTTAAGACTACCATTATGTCGAATAAGCTATTAATAGTAAAAGTTGTATAACCCATTTCAGCTCAATAGCAACTAATTGTGCAGTGCCGGCATGTTACTTCACATACACGGTACATGTTACAGTATATTATCACCATTACTTTTATAGACATGGTACAGTACCGTAGTCTAGCTATATACCATAATTAGCTATACCATAAGTAGCTATATACCATAATTTCAAGCCTTTAATGAAACTCGAATTATAGTATTCTGAAACTCATATTATATCATCAGATAGATAATGTTAACACACTCTCAAATTTGAACTACAAAGTTCGTACTTGTTTTACCATTCCTGCACATCAATCTCGCTTGAGTCCAGAAACCTTCAATAACTATTTTCAGAACACTCCTATCCTTTAGTTTTTCCCAGATATTTTCTTTTGGATCCCTTATCAGATTAGAACATGTACCTAAAGACTAATCCCTCTTTTTTTCCTAATTTTGATTTTTTGTTCGATTGATCTTGAACCTTTTTTTTCTCTCCTGGATACTCTATTGAACTTCTTGTCTAGCAATTTTTCAGCTCTTCACCAAGCTCTTTTTCATATTTTTTCCTCTCTGAAAATGTATAGTCTGATATCAACTAGACTATTCTCCAGCAAAAAAAGCATCTTCTCGAAAACAACAATTAATTGTAGTCTAACAAAAAAAAAGCGAGATGGAAGCAAAAACACGAAAATATTGTCTGTAACTTTTATTCAAAAAAAATAATGAATCAGGGAATGTTTTTTGTTTTGGAAGGATGGTGTTTGGGTAAATAAGCCATAGAGATCGAAAGATTAGAGTTTGAAGATCAAAAAGATTCTCTCTGTAATAGAAGGGCAGGGGAAAAGGGGGCGGAGCTAAGGAGTTAAAAAAAACATTTTGGAATGTAGCTCAAGATTGTTATTCCCAAAAAATACAAAAATTCAAAACTTTTCGAAAATGGCTAAAAATGGGCGTGGCCTAATTTTTTAAACTTTCAAAACGCCACTAAAAATACCCAGGTATGACAAAAATTTCTTGTAGAACCTAGTCAGCTTAGCGGCCAATTTGAAAACACTTTTTTATTTTGAGTTTTTTACTTGACTGTCTGCTAGAAATTCTTTTTTTTAATCTAGGATTTTATTGAATTGTATTTTTCATGAAATTCTAAACATTTCATGAATTCAAAGTTTTTTGATAGCTATCCTGGGAGCCGAGTTACAGCGCTTCAAAGTTCGACAAGATAGAGAGAGTGAGGGCCGGGAGAGAGACACAGACAGTTAGAATGTCTGCGTCTCTCCCCTCCCCCTCTCTTTCCCTCTTTTCCTTTCTACCTATATTTTCACTAATCAAATTCATTTCTTGATCTGCAAATCTCAAAGTCTCATTTTTGCAAAGACTCTCTTCTAGACATATAATGTAGTGAGAATTGAAGTTTTACTAGAAAAGAAAAAGTGAACTTTTATTTATGTGTGACTCTTTCGAGATGATTGCTCATTGTCGTATCAAATAGATCAAAACTCAAGAGATCACTAATAAAATGTTGAACGAGAATAGAATCTATAATTTTTTTGTTGCTCTTGTCTAGTTTTATATACTTTTTTGATTTCTTGAAATTATCAAGATAGAGGAAAACTGTGCCGTAACCGTGCGTTGCTTTTCATTTTTGCAGTTCTCTTCAAGGCTACTTTTCATGTTTATTTCAGGTCCGATGGAACAAATTTGTCGACTTCTAACTGCTCTTCGGATTTTTAATACTGGAAGACTGGATCCTGGCAGCGAGGGATTAGATGAGGTTAGTTTTTTATGATTATCTCGGTTCCCAAGAGAGATATCAAAAAAGGTTAACTAATGAAATATTGCTCGTAATAAGATACATATTTTGTTAGTTGACAACTTTTTTGTAGCTTTCACGGGGACGAAGTTACAAGGCGTTGAACGTTTAAGGGGGTACACATGTTTATGCGTTTATTTCTCAGTCCCTAATAGAGCTATTAAAAAGTTATTAACTAATGAAATATTGCTTTTAATAAGAAAAATATTTTGTTAATTGACAACTTTTTTGTAGCTATAACTAAAACTGAGTTATGCGCCTTTAAAGTATTGAAATACCCAAACGACGCAGACTAAGCTAGAGCGTCTATCCCGCTGGCAACTTCAAGTGGTGATATCTCGGTTCCCAGTAGTGCTATCAAAAAATGATCAACTAATGAAATATAGCTCACATTAAGTATAACAATTCATTAGTTGATCACTTTCCCCTATCTTTTATGGGAATCGAGGCATAGCAATTTTAACAAACCTTACCTTAGTTCCAAACTTCCGAAATTAAAAAAACCGGTCTCAGTGATATAAATTCCCCTCGGAATCAAATGCAACAATATAATATTTCTATACAATACCTCTTCCGCATTTCAACAAGAATCAGTCCAAAATAGAAACAAAGATCACCATTTCCCTTGTCTCTCTCTCTCTTTCTCTTTTTCCCTGAATGCCCCCATTTTGTACCTGATCTTATCATCTCGTATACGGTGGCTGACACATTATGACTTAGTGAGTACGTTTTCATTGATAGTTTTAAGACTTTAACAGTCTTTTAAACCCAAATTTTTAAATTTCGCCTAATTTTTGAAAAATGACAAATTTTATTGTCCGAGAGGAGTACACAGCCATAACATATTATTTTTTGTAATTTCTTTGAATTTCGGGTTTTCTACCCAAAATTCCTTCAAAAAGCTCAAAATCCAAGCTCCGCCCACTTTCCTGTTTTTATCAAAGCTAAAGCTCATGCAGCTAGAACCAAAACAAGAGGAACAAAAGTGGGCGGAGCCTAAATCTCTAGTCTAGTTATTTTTGCATTTTCCCACCAAAGCTATGTGAGAAAATTGATCTTTTTTGATCCAATCTTGTTTTTTGATTTCGGTAGCTAATGTGGGTGGAGCCTAATTTTTCGAGAATTTTTCGGTGTTTTCGAAAAATCTGAACTTTTCCGATTTGAAATTAGTATACTATTTTGCAAATCCGACTTAAATCCGGTCAATGCCTACTGAGGGAAAAAGTGGGCGTGGCCTAATATGAGCGTGGCCTAAATCTTTACTTTTTAGTCAAACTTAACTCCTAGTTAGTTGGATCAAAAATTAAAAAAAAATTACTTCGAAAAAAAACAAAGCTAATTTTTCTTGCTAGATAGGGTCGGGGCTTAAAATGGGCGTGGCCTTAATCTTGAGCGACTAGTCCAAAACTGTGGCTTGATTTGTATGAAAAATTAAAAAATTGTATTTTGGAATTTTTTTTTTTGGAAACTTTACCATTTTTGACTCAATCTCACCCTATCCCCTAACTGCTACCAAAACGGGTCTGGCTAAAAGAGGGCGGAGCCAGGACTACTGTAGCTTCTTCTAGCTGTGTTCCTTTAAAGTGTTATCAATGGAGCGCCCTTGCTCCCCTTCCTCGAGACCCCCTTTTCCCTCAGTTCCCCTCAATTTCCCATTTTCTCACATTTCCTACAAAACAGTCTTTTATCATTTCATCATTTTTCTCTTTTTTCCAAAAAAAAAAAGAAAAATGACATCTTCTCATTTCTGCAATCCGTTCAAAACCTCACGTTTTCCATCTGTTTGTCCGGTATCTTTTTGAATTTTGCCCCCTGAGAGTGAGAGAGAGAGAGAGAGAGAGGGAGAGAGAAAGAGAGAGAGAGAGAGAGAACCCACGTTGTTGTGTCAGTCGTCAACATGTACATACATTTCGATGAAAAGATCAGACTGTCCTCCCGCCTGTCGCTCGCCTGCAACACTTTATCATCAGAAGAGAGAGAGAGAGAGAGAGAGAGAGAGAGAGAGAGAGAGAGAGAGAGAGAGAGAGAGAGGAAGTGACAATCGGTCACTGATTACTGATCACATTGGTCTCCCTCCTTCTTCCTCTTGATAACGACTACAAAATATGAAAAATTGTTCGAGAAAGTTAGGCCGTGGGAAATTAGGCCACTGGGAGTTAGGTCTGCCCTTATAATAGAGGTAGGGTCCTCTATTAGAAGGGCAACAAGATAATTTTTATTTCGCTAGGTTTTTGAAGCTTTTAGACTAGTTTTTGGTAAGTTCTGAAAAAAAAATTTTTTTTTTTTGGGAAATATTATACTGAATTTTTCAAAAAAAATTTTTTTTGATTTTCAAAAATTTTAAAAGCTGACCCGGTGTATTTTTTGATTCTAAACAACTTTTTCTCTTGAACCAACCCTTAAAAATGGCTCTAAACCCCTCAAAATGGCCCAAAACTGTATATCACTTATACCGCTTGTGTAGTCCTCGTGGACAATTTTTTTTTATTTTGCACTGGATTTTCAATTTCTGATTCATTACTCAGTAGTTTTTCTGAAAAAAAATCACAGATTTTATTTTGTCTTTCAGAAAAAAATAATTTCTCGAAAAGTCAAATTTTCACTATTTGTTGCTTCAACCCATAAAAGTGGGCGGAGCCAAATTTTTTAATTTTCTTCCAAATTTTTCTATTTTTTTTTTTTAGAAATGTAACTTTTTATCACAGAAAATTCTAGAAATTTCTATTTCGGAATTTTCCAAAAATTTGGAATTTCCAAGAAAAATTATTTTTTGGGTACAAAGTCCCCCAAACAGTTTTTCCCGGCTTCCCTTTTTGAATAGTCTAAACAAAAAGTTCATTGGGTTCAACAAACATTTGGACTTTGTACTTTCTACCTTCCTTGTTATGAATTGAAAAAGGGGGCGGAGCTACAGTAACCCATATTGATATGAAACGGAAAACAATTAAACCTAGTTCATAACAACTTTTCAATTTGAAAAAATAATTTCTTTATTGTTACAGTACCCTCTAAACTTCCTACAGTACCCTCTAAACCATAGTCCATGTGATTCTTACAGTAATCTTCTCAAAAACTACAGTAATCTAAGCATTATCCAAAGATCTCCTAGTCTACTCCAGAAAATTATGATTTATGTCTATCCTAACTGACATAAACTCCAGTTTTTATGAAAAAAGGCTTCTTGGAAAAGATTTTTGAATTTTCCAAGATTTTTCGTATTTTTTTTTAGATTATGTTTGGATTATTTTTGAAAATGTTGGTTTGTGAACAAAAATAGGGACTCCGTGATCTTAATCCTTATGTATAGGGATAAAGTTTTCAAAATGGCATATCTCGGTTCCCATGAGAGATAGAAAAAAGTTGTCAACTAATGAAATATAGAGGTTGTTAAGATGAATATTTTCTTAGTTGACAGTTTTTTGATAGCTCTTACAGGAGCGGAGTTGTAGACGTTTGAAGTTTACCCTTTAGAGAGAGGGTGCAGACAGTCTAGCCTGCGTCTCTGCTGCCCTCTGTGGGAGTTCGCCACTTTAAAGGCGCATAACTCAGTTCTCATAAGAGCTACTAAAAAGTTTTCAACTAAGGAAATATTCTGCTTATTATGAGCTATATTCTGTTAGTTAAAAACTTTTTGATAGCTTAACTGAGAGCCGAGATATAAGCGTTTGAAGTTGCGCACCCCTTGAGATTGGACGCAGACAATCAGGCAACTTTAAAGGCGCATAACTCAGTTCCCATAACAGCTAGAAAAAAGTGTCCAACTAAGAAAATATTCCGTTTAACTCAAGCAATATTTCATTAGTTGACACCTTTTTGGTAACTGTAACGGGAACCGAGATATTTGTCTCTACAGTAATCCCCACTGTGTTCTGGTCAGACTTAGAAAATGAAAAAGAACTGTTTAATCATCATTCAATGATTTCACCTGCACTATTTGCACTTAGTCATGTTCTAATGGTTTTGAGCAATTAACCAGGGTTTTTCAAATAATTTTAAAAGTTTTGCAAACTACAGTACCCTCTCTACAGTATAGCCCAAAAACCAACGAAAAAACTGTTTCAATGATGTCTTATCAAGTTTCGTAACAGATGTCTGATCATTAAGACCAAAATTTTACCTTTCTCTATTAAACTCTAGTTCTGTTTCTACAGTACCTCTTAGCTATTCTCTAGTTGACCCCAATGAACCTTTCAAACGTAGGTGGTGGATGAACAAGGAGCAAACAAAAGCAAGTAAACAAGTACTGAATTTGTCTAGCTCCCTCCTCCTTCCTTCGCCCTCATAAACGACGAAAAGAGATGTCTGCTGTTATTTTAGTGCATTGATATTTGGTATTTTCAGATGTGCTAAGCCATTACCATCGACCCCATTGAACCTATCTCTTAGCTACTGTATTTTTTCGCCGTTCCCTTTTGTTTGTTTGTTCCGCTTTCAGACCGTTCCGATCAACTTTTTTTTGATTTAGTGAATTGTTGAAAGTTTTTTCTAGTGGGGGAGGGAGACCATGAGAGATCATAAGGGTTAAGAAGGCGGATGGTATATAATTGATGGTTTAGGTGTGGTTGGTTTCATGAAGTTGTACGAAATAGAATTTTAGTCATAGAAGGTTAAGATATACAGTAACTGTAAGACTTTTGATTTAGTGAGATAAGACTCACTGTTTTGAGACCAAGAAGAATCATACGTAATTTAGGTAGCAGTTTATAAACATCGTACATTTATATTATGTTCCCTAAACATTAGAATTATGGGCGACGCAAGTTCAGGTTATATCAAACTTTTAACATTAGCCTTATGGTCTTATGTTGTTAAGATATGGATATACTAAAGTTATTAGTTTAACCTTTTTTGTTTAGGGTCATTGGTCGGAAGGTCTATGGTATTGAGTTTACCACATTAAAGTTAGAAGTTTACTGTATGCGGCTTAACATATTTGAATCATTGACCGGGCGCATAAAAGCTATGGACCATAGTTATAAGGACAGTCGTAGTCTCATGCAACTCAGATATAGACTTTAGGCACTCTGTGCTAAACATCTTACTGTCACGGTACTTATCACAATAACTTTGTGGATGTTATGCAATTTTACTTTGTCCTTTACCATCCCTGTCTTAATTCTAAGCTAGCCCTGTCGACAAAGGCTTAAACATCTATTCCCATTACGTATAAGCTTATCCCCTATTAATCTCTTGATCTCATATATATTAACCTTACCATAAGATCATAAGACCATAAGATTAATCTTCAGCTAAGCTTAACTAAACCTTAAAAACATTTTTCTAGTTTTTCCTGCCTTCCTCCTAAACCTTGACACCACTCTTCAAAGTTGTGTTTTTTTTTTTTGACAATTTTATTATTTATTTTATTATCCAAGACCAATCCGACCACTAAAAAAATTCTTTCCCTTTTCCCGGAAACCCTTTTTTTCAGACTTGCACAGGGCCGGGCCGGGCCGGGCCGGGCCGGGCCAAAGTCAGAATTTTTCCAGCCCGGCCCGGCCCTGGCCCGGCCCGGCCCGGCCCGGCCCGGGTCAAAAAATGTTTTCAAAATTTTTTTTTTAAGCTTCAGAAAGTGAATTCTGATTTCGAAAACAGACTTTTGAGCAAAACGAAAAAATTGTTAAAAAGAAAAATGAGTTTTGATGAAGGAAATTTTGAAAATATTGAAATTTCTTCAAAAAAATTTCACGCTGCAACAGCAAAAATCCAAATCCGGGCCCACCGGGCCGGGCCGGGCCCTGACTTTTCTCAGCCCGGCCCGGCCCTGGCCCGCGGGCCGGGCCGGGCCGGGCTCAATCCGGGCCGGGCCGGGCCGGGCTGACGGGCCGGCCCGGATTTGTGCAAGTCTGCTTTTTTTCTTCCTGTTTTTTTCCACAGAAAAACAAGTCATTTCATAATCCTTTTTGATCTTGCAGAGCAAAAGTCACCGATCTCTTTTTTTCGCTTAGTCATTCTGAATTCCATTAAGATCAAAATATTACGATGAGCAATGTTTTTCTAGGCTTTTTGTTCCATTTTGCAACGATTTCGTATTTTGGACCCGATGAATTTTTTAGGAGGCCACGCCCCCTTTTTTAAGTGGGTGTGAGGGCACAAAACACAAGGGTCGGCTTAGAAAGAGACTTCTGGTTATAGACAAATCTTGGAAAGAGATTAGTTTGGATCAGAAGTGATGAGGTTTTTGTTCGGAATGGTTTCTTTTGGGGTTACGGTAACTTCCGAGGGGTATATCTTGGTTCCCGTTAGAGATAGGAGGAAATGGTTAATTAATGAAATATTGCTTATGTTAAGGGCTATATTTTGTTAGTTGGCAACTTTTTTGTAGCGATAACCGGAACTGAGTTATAGGCCTTTAAAGTGGCGGGGTCCCAGAGCGTCTAACTGTCTGCGCTCTCTCCCTCTCCTCTCTGCAGAGCCGTCGTCAACTTCAAACGCTCTTAACTCAATTCCTGTTAAAGCTATCAAAAAACTGTCAACTGATAAAATATTGCTCATCACAAGATCTATATTTCATTAGTTAACCACTTTTCCCTATCTCTTATGGGAACCGAGATACAGCCATTCTAATAAAGTGCGCATAATCTATTCCAGTTCCTCATTTCCATTTCCATTTTCCCAGAGATCATCTTGCTCTTTACGAATTCTTTGCTCACCACCCTCGTTTTCTGCTCTTTTTTCTTCAACATCATCTCGTTTTTCGCTCCTTGACCTCGCGCTTTTTTTCCAATTGCCAAAGCGGCTCCTTTTACTAAACTCTCTTTTTTGTTGGGCTTTTGTTTAGGTGGGTGTATCTCCTTTGAGAAAAGAGTTATGAAAAAATTGTTAACTAATGAAATATTGGTCTTGTTAAGCTGAAAATTTCGTTAGTTGACAATTTTTAGATTGCTTTATTGGGAACTGAGTTATGCGCCTTTAAAGTGAGGGCGCAAAGAGAGACGCAGAGAAATTGGAAAGGCAGACTTTGCAGCCTCTCACAGGGGGGTACGCAACTTCAAACGCTTATATCTCTGGTATCGTAAGAGCTACAAGAAAACTGTTAATTAGTAAAATATTGTTCATGATAAGGGCTACAATTTGTTAGTTGACCACTTTTTGATAGCTTTAACGGGAACTGAGTTATACCTATTTTAGCATTCACCAAAAAACCATTAATTTTTCAAACAGCATTTTTAAAACGCTCATAACTCGGTTCTCATTTGAGCTATCAAAAAACTGTCAACCAACAAAATATTACACATAAAAAGAGCTACATTTTGTTAATTGACAACTTTTCTATCTCTAACGGGAGCCGAGTTATACCATTTCTAGCAAACCCTGCTTTAAGGGACCATGAAAAACTCTCTCCTTCGCGTCTCTAGTCTGCTCCTCAAATGACATTTTGATGCAAGCGGTCCCCCCGTCTCTTTCGATTTAAGTGCACACATAACACACCACAAGTTCACCGAGTTCACACTGTCCCCCCTCCTCGTCTATTTGAACCTCGGTCCACGAGAAATAGAGAGAGAGAGAGAGAGAGAGAGAGAGAGAGAGAGAGAGAGAGAGAGAGAGAGAGAGAAAAGAGGAGACTATCAGAAAAATGAATTTTGTAGCCGTGCTGGGCCGAGGGATCAACAATTTACTCATACATGCAAATATGCAGAAAGCGACCTCCTTTTCATATATATATATATATGGCCTCTTCTTAGTCACCGGGCTCTAGTTTAACGTTGCTTGACCCCGGTGAACCCGAGCTATACTGGAGTTTGATCTTTTGATCTATGTGTGGATTTACGGGCGGGCTGAACACAATTTAAATTATTACTCATTTCCCGTAAGCCTCTGAACATTAATCTTTCGATTTTCCATCACAATGGATTACTGTACCTTATTTTACAATCATTTTCCCACGATCTTCTTCTTTTTTTGACTATTGTGATCTATCTAACACCATTTTTCTAAGAATTGAGTCTAGTCTGCATGGCTAACGGTTTTTGATCAGTCGACGAAATTGGATATGTGATTTCACTTTTTTTTGGTGTAAACACCAGAAATATATTTTTGTCAGTTTTCATAGAAAAATAATATTACCACGAGATTCAGAATGGTTTTTTATGTCTATTCTGAAATTTTTAAAAGGATTGGAGAAAGTGTCGTAAGGTATGGTGTAAGGTCCGCAATAGGTCAAAAGTGATTGCGGACAATGCGCATGATCTTACGACACTTTGAGCTAGAAGGCTGAAAAATCTAGGTTAGGGGTAAAAAGCCATGGGAAATTCAATGGTAGACTTGGATATTCGAAAAAAATAAATTTGATTTTTGAAGATTCGAATTTTTCGAGAAAAAATTATTTTCCTGAAAAACTGAGACCACCATTGAATTCCCCATAGCTTTTTACCCCTATTCCCAATTTTTTAGCCCTCTAGCTCAAAATGTCGTAAAGCTCGGTGTTCGGTCCGCAACCACTTTTGACCTATCACGGACCATACACCATACCTTACGACACTTCACTCAATCTCTCTGAAACTTTCAGAATAGACATAAAAAACCACGAGGAATCCTATGGTGATCTTAGTTTTTCTCAATTCCTACCCTCAATCCCCATACACCGTATTAGTGATCTGTCTTTTTCTGTCTTGTTATTCTCTCTTCAAGACTTCCTCTGTAAATACTACGTGAGCTCATCCAAATGAGCCCAATAAGTTCATCAGGCTCATCCTAACAGCAAACTTTTCCCCCTTCTTTTCAGGGTCTTCAGGATATTTGCAGTTTCTTTCATCACGTAGTCCTAGTCTTATTTTTTCTAGAGTTAGGAAAAATTTACATGAAAAACTAAGGTCGCCATGAGATTCCTTATAGCTTTTTATGGCTATCCTGTAATTTTCAGAGCGATTGGAGCAAGTGTCGTAAGATTCGATGTTTAGTCCGCAATAGATCAAAAGTGGTTGCGGACCAAGCACCCTATTTTACGACACTTTGAGTTAGGGCCCTGAAAATTTCAGGATAGATGTAAAAAGCCATGGGGAATTCAATGGTGACCATGTTTTCCAGGAAGATCCAAACTTTTTTCGAAAAAATCTGTTTTTCCGAGCTTAGACTTATTTTTCGAAAAACTAAAGTCACCATCGAATTCCCCATGCCTTTTTACCCCTAACCCTTAATTTTCAGAGCCCTAGCTCAAAGTGTCGTATGATAGGGTGCAAGGTCAGCAACCACTTTTGACCTATTGCGGACCTAGCACCTTATCTTACGACACTTCGTCCAATCTTACTAAAAAATTCTGGATAGATGTAAAAAGAGTCAAGGAATTCGAATCTGACCTTGAAATTTTTCAAAAATTAAGTTGAAGCCTACTTTTTGAATTTTTTCAAATCCAGACCCATCCAGCTGGTCAAATCGAAATCGCGTGGGAGAGTCTGAATGCAAAAAGTGGGCGGAGTCTAGCTATTTGACCAAGACAACACATATTCTACAATATTTTGATCTATTTGTTCACAGCATTTTGAACTTGATTTCGCCCGAAAAGTGTTCTCGATGTTTGCCATTTTATATATAAATAGGAGGATTTTTTCGAGATTTCAAGGTCACCATTGGATTCTCCGTGGCTTTTTATGTCTATTCTGTAATTTTCAGGGAGATTGGGTGAAGTGTCGTACGGTATGATGTTTGGTCCGTAATAGTTCAAAAAGTGGTTGCGGACCAAACACCTTATTTTACGACACTTTGAGATATGGCTCTGGAAATTACGGGTTAGGGGTAAAACGCCATGGGGAATTCAATGGTGACCTTAGTTTTCTTTGAAAGTCAATTTTTTTTGTTGAAATGTGTTTTTCTGAGCTCACAGTACTTTTTTCAAAAAACCAAGGCCACCACTGGATTCCCCATGGTTTTTTACCCCTAACCTAAATTTTTCAGCCCTCCAGCTCAAAATTTCGTAAGATAGGGTGCAAGGTCCGCAACCACTTTTGATCTATTGCGGACCAAACACCGAATCTTACGACACTTTGTCCAATCGCTCTGAAAATTTCAGAATAGACATAAAAAGACACGTAGAATTTCATGGTGCACTTTTTTTCAAGATTTCGTTTTTTTTTTTTTTGAAAAAAAAAATTTAAAAATCAAAGAATCAAAAAATAATTTCTGTGCACTTCCGTTGTCCCCAAAAAAAGAACATATAATTCATTGGTCTCATGAGACGTCATGAAGATCTTTGCTGTCTATTTTGTCTTCTCCGTTCCTTAAATCATGCTTCATTAGTGATTTTAGTCATGTGAGAAAAGTTGAAAAATAGTTTGATCTTTTGAAAATCATTTTCAAAGAAAATCAAGGTTACCATGAGATTCCTCGTGGCTTTTTATGTCTATTCTAGAATTTTTAGCGAGATTGGAGAACGTGTCGTAAGGTATGGTGTATTGTCCGTAATCACTTTTGATCTATTGCGGACCATACACCATACCTTACGACACTTGGTCCAATCTCTCTGAAAATTACAGAATAGATATAAAAAAGCATGAGGAATCCGATGGTGATCTTGGTTTTTTGAATTTCTCGGTGTAGACAGTCCTTAGACCCTATTGTTCTCTAGAACAAATATAGCCTTTGATCTTCGTGACGGAGTTAAGTGCCAGACAGTGTTCGTGAGATCAAAAACTTCTTAACCTCTTACTTTTTGAAAAAATATTTTTTTTTTGAAGTACAGTATCCCTCTGAAAGAGCCAATTTCAAGAAAAACTAAGGTCACCATGAGATTCCCCATGGCTTTTAACCCCAATCCTGAAATTTTCAGAGTTATTGGAGAAAGTGTCGTAAAATCGGGTGTTTTGTCAGCAACCACTTTTGATCTACCAGTGATTGCGGACCACACACCATATCTTACGACACTAGCTCCAATCCCTCTGAAAATTACAGAATAGACGTAAAAAGCCACGAGGAATTCAATGGTGATATTGTTTTTCCATCAAAACCTCTCATTCCATCTCGAAATCTAGTCTGATTTCTGATTTTGTGTCATATTTACACAGACAGTTTGCTCTTTTTTTTTGCTGACTTTTTTTTTCATTATTTTGCTATTTGTTGGCTTTGACACCACGCGATCCGATTAGTCAATTGGTAGGTCAAAAGTCCAGTTTTCGTCATTGTTCTTGACATTTTCAAGGAAAACTAATATCACCATTAGATTCCTCCTGGTTTTTTATGTCTCTTCTGAATTTTTCAGAGCGATTGGATTAAGTGTCGTAAAATTAGGTGTTTGTTCCGTGATAGGTCAAAAGTGATTACGGACCGAACACCCTATCTTACGACACTTTGAGCTAGGTCCCTGAAGTATTATGGGTTAGGGGTAAAAAGCCACGGGGAATCTCAAGGTGATGTTGGTTTGTCGTAAAATTAAGTGCAATGTCCGCAAACACGGTTCGAAAAACTAGAATTGTTCCTAGCAAAAAATCAAGATTACCATTGGACTCCCCATAGTTTTTTACACCTATCCTGAATTTTTAGAGCGATTGGAGCTAGTTTCGTAAGATTCGATGTTTAGTCCGCAATAGATCAAAAGTGGTTGCGGACCAAACACCATATTCTACGACACTTTAAGCTAGGGCTCTGAAAATCGAGGGTTAGGGGTAAAAACCCCTGGGGAAGCTGAATTTAAGCATATTTTACTGAAATTCTGGAAATTTTCCGTTCAAATTCCAGTTTTCAGACAATTTTATGATCTATGTCATCAAAAAAAAAACCGAATTGTTCCATATGAGGTCACAAAAAGCGATGTTTAGACCCTGAATATTTCGATAAAGATTATCCAGATTAAGCTTGTCCCTCTAGTCTTAATTCTGTCGATGACAGCTGAAAAAAACTGGAAAAACATGCTGAAAAGAATCGAACTTTTTTATTCGTTTTCATACATAAAAGAATAGAAAAATCTGACTCGTTAATCTGATATAATGCGTCATGAGACATTTCTGATTTATTTCATTATCAAGCAAAAAAAAGAAAAGAAGTAATTGGATTTGGCGGACTTTTGAACTGGCTAGTCTAGGTTAAAGCTAAAAATAATGTTACCATTGAATTCAGATTGTTTTTTTATGTCAATCTTGAATTTTTTAGGGAGATTGGAAGAAGTGTCGTAAGATAAGGCGTTTGGTCCGTAATAGATCAAAAGAGATTGCGGGCAATGCGCATGATTTGACGACAGTTTGAGATATCGGACTGAACAATCATCCTAAATTCAATGGTTATATTGGTTTTCTTTGAAATTCGAAACTTTTTCGAAAAAATCGATTTATTTGAGCTCACACTCATTTCTTCGAAAAATCAATGTCACCATCGAACTTGGCATGGTTTTTTACCCCTATTTCCAATTTTGTAGCCCTCTATCTCAAAGTGTCGTAAGATAAGGTGCAAGGTCCGTAATAGGTCAAAAGTGGTTGCGGACCTTGCACCTCATTTTACGACACTTTGTGCTAAGGGGCTGGAAATTTCGGGTTAGGGGTAAAAAACCATCCTGAATCCAATGGAGATATTGGTTTTCTTTGAAAATCCAAACTTTTTTGAAAAAATCGATTTATTTGAGCTCACACTCATTTCTTCGAAAAACCAATGTCACCATCAAACTTGGCATAGTTTTTTACCCCTAACCCCAATTTTTCAGCCGCCTAGCTCTGAGTGTCGTTAGATGTTGGGTATTGTCCGCAACCACTTTTGACCTATTACGGACCTTGCACCATATCTTACGACACTTTCTCCAAATTGGCTGAAAAATTGGGCTTATGGGTAAAAAACCAAGCTGATTCCAATGATAAGCTTAAATTTTAATGAAAATTAATGTAGTCTTTAGAAATTGAATTGTCTCAAAAAGTAGAAATCTTCAAGAAAAACAAAGGTCACCATTGAATTCCTAATGGCTTTTTACCCCTATTTCCAAATTTTTAGCCCTCTATCTCAAAGTGTCGTAAGATAAGGTGCAAGGCCCGTAATAGGTCAAAAGTGATTGCGGACAATACCCAAGAGCTTACGACACCTTGAGATATCGGGCTGAAAAATGGGGGATTGGGGTAAAAAGCCATCCTGAATTTAAAGGTGAACTTGGTTTCTCCTAAAAATCAATTTGACTTCAACAAATTGGATTTTCTCAAAAAATATCAATTTTCAAGAAAAACAAAGGTCACCATTGAATTCCTAATGGCTTTTTACCTCTAACCCATATTTTTCATAGCCCTAGCTCAAAATGTCGTAAAATATGGTGTTTGGTCCGCAATCACTTTTGACCTATCACGGACCTTGCACCCTATCTAACGACACTTACTCCAATCTCCCTGAAAGTTCCAAAATAGACATAAAAAAGCACGAGAAATCTCATTCTGACCTTAGTTTCCTGATATTCCTATTAATTCAAAATGTGATCAAACGTTTATTTTGTCTGTTTTTCATGATGTTTTCTATTTTAACTAGAAGCCTTATCCCCTTCTATGTAGTCATCCTTTCTGGCTTAAAAATGTTCCTTGAAAATTACTATAGATTTATATGTTAGTTCGAGCTACAGTAATCCTTGATCTACTTGATCAAAAAATTGAAATCTAATCTCTAAATAACAGGAAAATTAGATTATCCCCCCTTTCAGCTTCCTCATCATAAAAATCCTCAGAAATCAAAAGTCGCATTTCTTCGAATTTCCGCACTATTTTCGTACATGTTTACTCTTTTTTTCTCAGATTTTCCTTGTCAACTATATACTTCCGTTTTTTAGGTCAAGTTTGCTCTTGACCACCCTTACTTTCTGAAGTTATTTTTAGATTGTATCTATTTTGAGGTTAACTGGGTAACTGGTTTAAGTAGGTAAATATTGATGACCAATTAGATCAAAAAAAAATTCGATATAAAAGTGTCACCCTTTAGGTACTTTTTTAAAATTTACTAGTATTCCCGAGGAAAACCATTGAAAACTAAGGTTACCATTGGATTCCCCACAGCTTTTTATGTCTATTCTGAATTTTTTAGCGAGATTAGACAAAGTGTCGTAAGGTATGGTGTGTGGTCCGCAATCACTTTTGATCTGCCCGTGTCTGCAGACCTTGCACCTGAGCTTACGACACTTTCTTCAATCTTCCTGAAAAATTGGGAATAGGGGTAAAAAACCACAGGGAATTCAATTGTAGCCTTAGTTTTTTGAAAAAATTACTGTAAGTTCTTGAAAACTAATTTTTTCAAAAATTTTTTGATTTTCGAGGAAAATGGAGGTCACCGTTGAATTCCCCATGGCTTTTTACGCCTATCCCTAATTTTTCAGCAAGATTAGACAAAGTGTCGTAAAATAGGGTGCAAGGTCCGCAATCAC
The DNA here is from genome assembly GCA_963932035.1 of Caenorhabditis wallacei. Lineage (NCBI taxonomy): Eukaryota > Metazoa > Nematoda > Chromadorea > Rhabditida > Rhabditidae > Caenorhabditis > Caenorhabditis wallacei. Next base: position 2,746,458 of record OZ009934.1, read on the forward strand.
TCTTGATCTACCCGTGTTTGCAGACCGTGCACCCTATTTTACGACACTTTGAGCTATGGCTCTGAAATTTTTGTGTTAGGGGTAAAAAACCACGGGGAATTCAATGGTGACCTTAGTTTCCCCTTTAAAAAGCGCTAAACTGCCGTAACCCACCCGAAAAAAATTTTTTGCAAAAATTTTTCTAGTAAAACGCTTATTTTCTTTATTAAAAACAATCTTTCCCGAAAAATCCTTTATTTTTATATTCTAATCATCATTTTAAACCCTCCGCAAACTTGCTTTCCTATCAAGAATATTGTCTAGTGTCCTAAACCCGTTTCTGCTATCCCTACCGTATACCTCTTTTATGCCCGTCCCCTGAAAACACAGACATGATTTGATAAGAGAGAGAAGAGATTTAGAGATAAAAAGGGAGAAGATCAAACACTCAAATGATCACACAACGATCAATCGGATCGAATTGTGTGCGTTTTTGAATAAGAGAGAGAGAGAGAGAGAGAGAGAGAGAGAGAGAGAGAGAGAGAGAGAGAGAGAGAGAGAGAGAGAGAGAGAGAGAGAGAGAGAGAGAGAGAGAGAGAGAGAGAGAGAAAGCAGAGAGACGACCTGCTTGGTCTCAAACAACTGTTGTTGATCTTTTTGTACATTTTTTTATCATTCTCCTTGGTTCCTGTTCTAAGGTCATTTTGGTGTTTCAGGGGTTCCCATTGAAAATTAAGAAAAACTAAGGTTACCATGAGATTCCTCATGGTTTTTCACCCCTATTTACCATTTTTCAGCGAGATTAGACAAAGTGTCGTAAGGTTTGCTGTATGGTCCGTAATAGGTAAAAAAGTGGTTGCGGACCTTGCACCAGATTTTACGGCACTTTGGGCTAGAGGGTTGAAAATTTAAGAACAGGGGTAAAAAACTATGAGGAATCCAACTGTGATGTTAGTTTGTCGGAAAATTGAGTGTAACATATGCAAACACGGTTTGACGTACTAATAGTCGTTTTGGCGAGAAACCACTGTTACCATTGAATTCCTTATGCTTTTTTACCCCCAACCCAAAATTTTCAGCTCCCTAGCTCGAAATGTCGTAATATCCGGTGTTTGGTCCGCAACAACTTTTGACCTATCACGGACCTTGCACCGAATCTTACGACATTTTCTCCAATCTTCCTAAAAATTTCAGGGTAGACGTAAAAAACCACGAGGAATCCAATGGTGACCTTAGTTTTTCATAAGAATCGAAATTTTCAAAACAAATAATTTTTCCGATTTTCCTGAAATTTCCTAAAAAATTCAAAATTATGACAAATCTTTGTTTAATTAATATGAATCATTTCATCTTTTTTTTTCTTTGTCTCCTTTTATTTACTCTTCCCGCTCAAATCCCCTCTAAAAAAAATCAATAGATCCCCCCAAAAAAATGGGCGGAGTCTTGGGTTCATTGAGATCAAAAAGGGGCGGAGCCTATCTATAATGCAAAAACAGAAAGAGAGAGAGAGAGAGAGAGAGAGAGAGAGACGTGCAAAAATCCAGACATCGGTGTTTGCCAACACACATTTTTTCGTATTTTGGTCATTGTGATCTATATTCCGGGGGAAATATGATTTTGACCAAAAACCATTCGGAATTAAGGAAAAATATGGATAAATTCGGGTTCCCCGTGGCTTTTTATGTCTACTCTGTAATTTTCAGAGCGATTGGGTGAAGTGTCGTAAGCTTTGGTGTTTAGTCCGCAATCACTTTCGACCAATCACGGACCAAACACCATATCTTACGACACTTGCTCCAATCTCCCTGAAAATTTCAGAATAGGCATAAAAAGCCACGGGGAATCACATGGTGATCTTAGTTTCTCTTAATTTTGGGTCTTTCCCAGTGAAACAGGCTATGGTATACGGTACTTGATCCTTTTGATCTACCCTTTCTTTTGTGTTTTGATATGAGATCATTCCGATCGAATTGCGGTTGGCTCCGCCCTTTTTCCGTTCTAATCAGTCAGAAATAGTTAAAAGGTTCAAGGTTCAAAATGAGAGAGAAAATGAGAGAGAGAGAGAGAGAGAGAGAGAGAGAGAGAGAGAGATCAAGTCTTGGCTTAAGGCTAGACCAGTAAATTGTTGATCCCTGGGTCCCGCACGGATACAAAATTCATTTTTCTGATCGTCTCCTCTTTTCTCTCTCTCTCTCTCTCTCTCTCATTTTGATCTGCGATGTCTGCTGCGTGCACTATCCTAAAACATATGTTTTATCAGTATAATAAAACAAAACACATATGGGAGAGAAAGTGAGAGAGAGAGAGAGAGGGAGAGAGAGAGACCTAATTTCAGCTGCAAAGCTGTAATTGAGTTTGAACTGAAAATGAGTCGAGTCTAAGCCGGAGGCTTAAGCCGCGCTGGTCAGGCTAAGCCTAACAACTTAAGCCTAAACCTAGATCCAACCCATTGGGGTCCCAGTGAGCTCAGCCTAACTTTTTTTCCAAGCCAGTAAGCCTACCCACCTCACCAAAATGTAAGCCTACAGTACCCCTCACCCATGTAGGCTAAGTCTAGGGTCCCTAAGCCTCCCCTCAATTTCCCCTCTTCTTGATCTTTCGATCTCCGGTTGTCTGCGTCTCTCACCCTCCCATGCTCTCTCGTTTGTGCGCCTCGATCAAACAGTCCGATTATTGTCATCACAGAGATCGCCTCCTGGCGGTGGAGAGAGAGAGAGAAAGAGAGAGAGAGGGTTAGTTCTACATGAATTTGTATAGTCTATCTCTCTTTCTCTCTCTCTCTCTCTCTCTCTCTCTCTCTCTCTCTCTCTCTCTCTCTCTCCACTATCTATTCGGGAAGAAGGAAATATTTTCTCCCGATTGTTTCAAATCGAGTGTTGTTTTCGTCTCACTCCTCCTTTTCCGACCTGACCGACGGATTATTATTTGTAGATTGAACTTTTTGTAGTTCCATTTTCTTTTGGTACCCCAAGGAAAGAAATAAATTTTTGGAAATTTAAAAAATTACGGTTTTTAGCCCAAAAAATAATATTTTCAAAAAATCGAAATTACGGTTTTTAACTATTTTTAGCCCTAAATAGCATACTAAAAATTGATTCCTTATCATTTTTCCCTTGATTTTTGATCGAAATGATATTCTAATTTTATGTGAGACTTCGGTCAAAATTTTTAGTTTTTTTTGGTTTTTTTTGGAATTTTTTTTCAAATTTACTCTGGAAATATGTGCTATTTTTGACTATTTTTAAAATTAAAAAATCATTTAAAAAAAATTTTTTTTGTAATTTTTTTCCTCGTCTAATCTTAATTTTCCTAGACTTCCCTTTGATTTTCATTAAAAACCAAGTTTACCATTGAATTCCCCATGCTTTTTTACCCCTATCCCTAATTTTCTACCCCTCTAGCTTTAAGTGTCGTAAGATTCGGTGTATGGTCGGCAATAGAGCAAAAGTGGTTGCGGACCAAACCCCGGATCTTACGACACTTTAAGCTAGGGGGCTGAAAAATTGGGAATAGGGGTAAAAAACCATGGGGGATTTCGTGGCGGCCTTGGTTTTTCGAAAAAATCACTTTGAATTTTTCAAATCCAAATTACTTGGAAGTTTTTGATTTTTATCAAAAACCAATGTTACCATTAATTTCCCCATGCTTTTTTACCCTTATTCCCTAAATTTCAGCTCTTTAGCTCAAAGTGTCGTAAACTCTTGGGTATTGTCCGCAACCACTTTTGATCTATCACGGACCATACACCATATCTTACGACACTTTCTCCAATCTCCCTGAAAATTTCAAAATCTACAAAATTCCATTTTCCGATCCTGATCTTGTCCTCGATTTCTTCACAAAACTTCCATTTCCCTGTCTACCGTCGTCATCAATACAGATAAATCTAAACGATTATTTTCGTAGTTTCCCCCCGAAAGATCAAAATCTTGACTCCGCCCCCTTTTGCTACAGTACCCGCCTTTTTCGAAATTGTCACGTTTTTTTGAATTGCCGGCTAATCAGTAGATCAAAAAGGTCGAAAACATTTTTTTCCAAAAAAATATATTTCAGTTTTTCCCACGTAATTTTGAGTTTTGATCTATTATTTGTTCAGTGGAGCGCACTTTCTGACCTCGTCATTTTCTAACTGATCTTTTCGCTTTATCTAGTAGACAAATTCAGGTGAAACGAAGAAAAAAGATCAGAATTTCACCTGTTTCCAAGCAGAATTAAGAGAAACTAAGGTCACCATTGAATTCGGCGTGCTTTTTTATGTCTATTCTGAAATTTTCTGAGAGATTTTAGAAAGTGTCGTAAAGTATGGTGTTTGGTCCGCAATTGGTCAAAAGTGGTTGCGGACAATGCGCACTATCTTACGACAGTTTGTCCAATCGAGCTGAAAATTTGGGGATAGGGATAAAAAGACATGCGCATTCTTGTGGTGAACTTGGTTTTTTGAGAAAATCATTTTGTTTTCTTAAAATCCACTTTTTTCAAAAAGTTTTCATTTTCATGAAAAACCAAGATCACCCTAAGATTCCCCATGCTTTTTTACCCCTATCCCCAATTTTCCAGCCCTCTAGCGCAAAGTGTCGTAAAATCAGGTGCAAGGTCCGCAACCACTTTTGGCCAATCACGGACCAAACACCAGATTTTACGACACTTTCTCCAAATTAGCTAAAAAATTGGGGATAGGGGTAAAAAACCACGCTGATTTCAATAGTAGCATTATTTTCCAAAAATTCCGCCTAGAAATCCATAAAAAACCAACTAAATTCTTAGAAAATTCAAAAAAGCGATCAAAAACCGAAAATGATCGGGGGGAATACAGTGTAGTTTAAGAGATGTTGCGAACAATATACGGGGCAAAATGGAAAAAGTCATCATTGACGTAGGCTTCACTTCCAAAAACCATTTCGTCTTTTTGCTGGTGTGTGCAATTCTCTCCTTCTCTCTCTCTCTCTCTCTCTCTCTCTCTCTCTCTCTCTCTCTCAAGAATCGAAAGATCGTTGATTAGTATTCATTCTGATTTCATATTTTCTTTTTTTATAATTTTTTTTGTGACAAAAAAAAAGGAGTCATGTGGGAAATGTTGATCTTTAGGTCTCGGTGAGCTTTGTAGTTTGAGTCATGAAGTGACTAAGACTGATGAAATAGAAGAAAAAAGTAGGGGGAAGAAGGGGAGCTAAGGCTAAGCTAGGACTAAGATAAGGCTACGGTAGCTTGAAGTGGGCCTAAGGTAAGCTTAAGCTAACGCTAAGTTTACCCTTAGCTAAGCCTCAGCCAGCCTCTCTCTCTCAGCTAGTCTAAGCCTTCTAAAACCTGGACCTTAGCCTAAAGTAAGTCTAATCTAGCCTAAATTATGCTTAAATCAAACTTAATCTAGCCTAAGTTAAGCCTAAAAGAAGCCTAACCTAGCCTAAATAGAGCCTAAATTCAGCCTAAAGTAACCCTAATCGCCCTAAATGAAGACTAAATTTAGCCTAAAATAAGCCTAAACTAGCCTAAATCTAGCCTAAAGTAAACCTAACCAAGCCTAAATCTAGCCTAAAGTAAGCCTAACCAAGCCTAAATCTAGCCTAAAGTAAGCCTAACCAAGCCTAAATCTAGCCTAAAGTAAGCCTAACCTAAGCCTAAAGTAGGCCTTAAATAAGCCTAAAATAGCCTAAATAGAGCCTAACCTAGCTTAAATGGAGCCTAAAGTAAGTCTAAATGGAGCCTAAATTAAGACACCCTCACCCCCCAATCCCCGCCTATTTTCTGATTTTCTGACCACCATGACCCAGACCTAATCACATATTTATTTTTCCCTTTTTTTTCTGTTTTCTGACCAAAAAAATAAGAAAAAAGAATCATAAAATCATAATGTTGTCTCTCCTCGGTTTCCATGACTCCATTAGTCTCCTTCTTCTTTTTTCGTCTTCTAAACGAGCAGAAATCAAAAATGCACCTGTGGGAGAGAGAGAGAGAGAGAGAGAGAGAGAGAGAGAGAGAGAGAGAGAGAGAGAGAAGAAAGAGACGTCTGTGTTTATGTAGACTCTAGTTTTCAGCTTTTTTTGAATGTCTACATCATATTTTGAAAGAGAGAACTTTTTGGGGGACTTTTGGAGAAAAAAATTTTTTTTTTTTAATTATTTTTTTCCGCTTAATTCTTGCTCTTATCTAACGTATCCCTCTCCTTTTTTTTAATATCCAAAAATAATAATTTTTTTAATTACAGAAAATTCCATCACATATGTCACCGCGACCACATTTAACCGTAATGGTTCGTTTTTAAATTTTTGTATTGGACTGGGCTCAGCTTACTGTAGGTCTAACTTAAGCTTATGGTAGCTGAGCTAAGGTCAGCTAAGCCAATGGTACCGTAATCCTAGGCCTAAAGTACCATAAGCCTAAGTAATACGGTATCTAACAAGATTAAGGTTCTGAACCGATGTCTAAGATACCGTAACTCTAAGCCTAAGATCCCTAAGCTTAAGGTACCGTAACACCTGTGCCTAAGAAAGCTACCGTAATCCAAATGGTCACTATCCCGAAAAAAATGATTTTTCCCTTTCCTATCCCTACCTAGGCTTCGATTTTCTAAGCTTATGGTATCTAAGCCTAGCCTACACTCTAGTCTCAACTACTACTATACATTAAAGGATCAGAAAGCTCTTAAATTATACATCCTCCTTCCATTTTAATCCATTCAAAAGAGAGAGAGAGAGAGAGAGAGAGAGAGAGAGAGAGAGAGAGAGACCACATCATGAATTCCACTACTACTATGGATATTTGATCCCATTGGGCTCCTCTTCTCTCTCTCTCTCTCTCTCTCTCTCTCTCTCTCTCTCTCTCTCTTTTCATTGTTTGTAGTCTGCTCTCCCTAATTCTCACACACTTTTCTCCTGAAAAGGTCTCCTCGCCTCGTCATTTTCATAGTCTTTAGACAATTTATTTATGGATGCTAACTTTAATTATGATGTCTTAACTCATTTTCAGTATTTTTTTTTCAATTTTTTTCTAATTTTTGAGGATAAGGGTTAGTCCAATCAAAAAACTAAGGTCACCATTGAATTCCCCGTTGTTTTTTAGCCCTAACCCCAATTTTTTAGACAATCTGGACAAAGTGTCGTAAAGTATGGTGTATGGTCCGTGATTGGTCGAAAGTGGTTGCGGACAATACCCAAGAGCTTACGACACTTGTTCCAATCGCTCTAAAAAATTTAGGGTAGATGTAAAAAACCATGGTGAATCTCATGGTAATATTGGTTTTTCATGCAAATCAAAACTTACCGAAAAAATTGAGTTTAAAGAATTCAAAAGTATTTTCACAAAAAACCAAGGTTACCATTGGATTCCCCATGCTTCTTTACCCCTGTCCCCAACTTTTCAGCTTTCTAGCTCAAAGTGTCGTAATCTCTTGTGTATTGTCCGCAACCACTTTTGACCTATTGCGGACGAAACACCTTATTTTACGACACTTTCTCCAATCGCTCTGGAAAATTCCAGATAGGGGTAAAAACCCACGAGGAATCGCATGGTGATGTTAGTTTTTCGGATGGGCTAAGTCTAAAGGGTCCTACAGTAATCCTAAATTTGAAAAAAGCAAAAAATGAAATTTCGATCTAAAAACGCTTCCTGTTCACCCTCCTCCCAAACCAGACGTTCGGTTTTTGACCCCTTTGCACTCATTTCTCTGCGTCTCTCCTTTTCTAACACTCTCTCGCCAGTCGCATTGAACTCCCAATAGACAACCAAAAAAAGAAGTTTTTCGACAGCTCAACGAGCACATTTAATTCATTTTTTTTTCATTTTTGCAACTAATTTGTTTAAAGGATCATAGACCAATTTAAGCCACGCCCCCTTTCTCTGGGATTACGGTAGATTTATAATCGTTGAAGTTTCGGGGGAAAAATCGAAAGATCGGTTAATGGACCTCTATTCATGACTTGCAAGCGTGTGACGATGAATAAGAATAAGGAATAGGAAAAGAAAGAAGTTTGACGTCAAAAAAAGTTTTTTTTTCTTATTTACAGCTATCTCAATGGATTTTAGATTATCTCATATTCATGTTGAATTCTAAGAAATTTCGTGTCTTTTTATGTCTATTCTGAAAATTTCAGGGGGATTGGAGAAAGTGTCGTAAGGTATGGTGTATGGTACGTGATAGGTCAAAAGTGATTGCGGACAATACCCAAGAGCTTACGACACTTTGAGCTAGAGGGCTGAAAAATTGGGGATAGGGGTAAAAAATTATGAGGAAATTCGTAGTGATGTTGGTTTTTTGTGAAAATCATTTTGGATTTTTTAAAATTGATTTTTTCGAAAACAATTGATTTTCCTGAAAAACTAAGATTACCATTGGATTCCCCGTAGCTTTTTACCCCTGTCTACAATTTTTCAGCTCCATTAGGCATAGTGTCGTAAGATTCGGTGTATGGTCCGCAACCACTTTTGACCTATCACGTACCATACACCATACCTTACGACACTTTGTCTAATCGAGCTGAAAAATTGGGGATAGGGGTAAAAAGATACGAGGAATCTCGTGGTAACATTTGTTTTTCGTGAAAATCACTTTGGATTTTTTAAAATCGATTTTCTCGAAAACAATTGATTTTCATGAAAAACTAAGATCACCATTGAACTCTCCGTGGTTTCTTACCCCGAATCTGAATTTTTCTACTCATTTAGAGCAAGTGTCGTAAGATAGCGCGCCTTGTCCGCAACCACTTTTGACCTATCACGGACCATACACCTTATCTTACGACACTTACAGCTAGCGGGCTGAAAAATTGATGATAGGGGTAAAAAGCCACGAGGAATCTCATGGTAACATTTATTTTTTGTGAAAGTGGTCGGGTACAGTAGGAAAATCATTTTTCTCATTTTAGCCAATCTAATCATGCATAAGCTTAGAAAACTTGCTAAACTACCGTAACCCATTCACAAGAAAAATAGAAAATAGTTTCTCCGAAAAACAATTTCTCTTCTCGTAATAACCCAGATCTATCTACAGTACCCCTCGCCCAAATAAAAAATAAGAATTCCGTAAATATATAGATGAACATCTAGATTAGCAGCATACAATAATATAATGGCTAGACAAGAATTCTCAGAAAAAAAAAGAAAAAACTAAGAAATAATGTTTCGAGAAGAGACCGTTTGACTCCGCCCCCTTTATCTAGTAGATGAGATCTTCACTAGATAATAATGAATCCTCCTCCCTCCTCCCTTCCTCCAATATTCTGATACATTTTCTCACTCATTCGGAATACATCGCTTCCAACCACATTTTCTGAACATTTTGTATTTTTGGATTTTCCCATTTTTCATGGGGAACGCATGATTTTCATAGGAAACCAATGTCACTATTGAATTCCCCATGGCATTTTATGTCTATTCTGAAATTTCTAGCAAGATTGGAGAAAGTGTCGTAAGGTATGGTGCCTAGTCCGCAATAGGTCAAAAGTGGTTGCGGACAATACCCAAGAGCCTACGACACTTTGAGCTAGGGCTCTGAAAATTAGGGGGAAGGGGATAAAAAGCTATGGGGAATCTCATGGTAAACTTGGTTTTCCATGAAAATCAATTGTTTCCGAGAAAATCGATTTTGAAGAATTCGAAGTGATTTTCACGAAAAACTAAGATTACCACAAGATTCCTCATGTCTTTTTACCCCTACCCCTAATTTTTAAGGCCTCTAGCTCAAAGTGTCGTAAGATCTTGGGTATTGTCCGCAACCACTTTCGACCAACCACGGACCATGCACCATATTTTACGACACTTGCTCCAATCTCGCTGAAAAATGGTAGATAGGGGTAACAAGCCATGCTGAGTTCAATGGTAACCTTAGTTTTCCATGGTACAACCTCCTAAGCCCCAGGCTCCGCCCACTTTTAGCCTTTCCCAATTTTTTTTCTCTGAAATCGTGCTAAAACTAGACTATAGTTCTCCTCCATCCGACCAATAAACACCGATACAAATCTCCGAATCTTTCTATTTTTCCAGAATCACACAAAACAAGACGGGATGATTGTCGACTCGATAAGTTCACCGGCGTCGACATCCACTTCATCGCCGCCGACTTCATCGATACCGAGAAAGGCGTTGTTGTGTGCGGTGTGCGGCGATTTGGTACGCCTCTATCAAACGGGCATGCCCTTTTAATAAAAACTTTTTTTTCAGGCGCTTGGAAAACACTACGGAGTGAACGCTTGCAATGGGTGCAAGGGATTTTTTCGAAGAAGTATCTGGAAGAATAGGACGTATGCGTGTAGGCATCAGGGAAAATGTGTTGTTGCGAAAGGTTGGTTTCCCTCTTTATTAGAAGGGCATGTGCTCTTATAATAAAATTGCGTTTTTTTTTGTTTTAAAAAAATTGCAAAACGGACAGGTCAAATGACTACCAATGGGCGTTCAGACTTCGTAATAACCCATCAGCTCCGGACCGCCACGTGGCAACTATGAATTTTGATGAAATACTTAAATTGAGAGGTGTCGAAGCAGCCGACATCTCACTGGCGATGGCGATTCGACGCGCGGCATTTCAAATTTTGTTTTGAGAATTTTTCGGGAAAAAGCGGTTTTTCAATAGAATTTTCGATTTTAAGCTCATTTTTTGGGTTTTTAAGCCAGGAAATTACAGTTTCAGCTCAGAATTCGATGAAAAAATCGAATTTTTCACTAAAAAAATTTTTTCGACAAATTTCGAACTTTCAGGGGAAAAACCGTTATTTTCTAAGAATTCTCGTGATTTTTCTGAGCAGAAAGTCAGTTTTAGTCAGGAAAATGCGAAAAAACCGAAAAAAATCGGTAAAAATTCAAAAATCCGCCAAAATTCGAATTTTAAAAATTGTCAAAAAAATGGGCGGTGCGGAGAGTCTACTAGAGCGTGTTTACACCTTTAGAATGCAAAAAATCATGGAAAATACCGAAAAAAGTTGAAAAATTGCCGAAAAATCGCTAATTTTCAATTTCCCGCCTAAATTTCTACACGGGCGGTCTATTTCTCAATGGAGCGCACTTTCTCTCCATAATTCAAATAAATTCAAAACCCGCTTCCAGAACAACGAAACGCGTGCCGTTCGTGCCGCCTGGCTCGTTGCCTAAACGTCGGTATGAATCCACGGGCGGTGCAAGGCGACAACGATCCGGTGGTCACCGAATGGGACGAGGAGATGGGCGCGGAAACGGCAAGCACCGGCACACAAACAGAAACGATAAAGTCAAAGAAAGAGGAGGAGAAGGAGGAGATAATGTCGAAATTACGGTCGATATACGGGCGGACTGATCCAGAAGAGCTATGGAATGTCTCGTGTTCAGGGGAATATGATTTTAAATATGCATTTTATAATACGGAAGTGGTCTCGCCACGAACCCCGTTAACTCCCACAGCTGAAAGAATTGCCACGTTGAATGATGTGGTAACTGATTTCCGAAGAGCTTTCGTTCTCTTTGCCGATATCCTTAAATCAATAGAACAATTAGTGAATATCAATGAGGAGGATAAAATGAAAATCGCCAAATCTCGATTCGCCGCGTTTTATTGGTGGTTGTGTTCCACGTGGAGTGCTCAGGCGGGATGCAATGGAGTCTGCTACGCGAATGGATCATATCATCCGGTGACAATCGACGAAATGCCAAAGACCGAAGGCAAGCGGGGTGTTCGAATTGAGTATGTAGAGTACGGAGAGATATCCATTTGATTCAATTATTCCCGGGTTTCAGCTATAGCGGCGTCTCGCAGAAGAGTTTGGAGAATTTGGTGGAGCCATTGAAACGGATGCAGTTGTCGGATGAGGAGAGAATGGTTGGAGCGGTGATGGTGATTTTGGCGGATCCGGTGCCGAATGTGACACCGAAAACGGAAAAGATTTTGGCTGAAACTAGAGATTTCTATTTGGAGCTGTTGAGTCATTGTATTAAGTTGCCAGATGAGGAGAGGGGAATCAGGTTATCGAAATTGGTCCTTTTTGTGGCATCTATCATGGTAATCTATTCAAATTTTAGAAAATTGTTTAAATTTCAATTTTCCAGGAACTAGTGCACTTATCAACAGACAATATTCAACTATCAGACGTGCTACACGTCATAGACCTTGGAGACTGGTCAATGGAGCTTCGGGATCACCGATATAGAAGACAATTTTAAATAATTTCTAACCACTTTTGAATCACTCATGATAATCATGTTTTTAATAAATTATTTGAGCTTTAATTTTTTCTTCGATCACAGATAAACATGCTTCACTATCAACAAGCATCAAATCTCTAAACCCGCCTTCGCTTTTTTGTCCTGTTTCTCGATTTCAGAGCATGAAAACTTTCAATTTAAAACTTCTATTTTTGAACGTAGACATTTTATTGTCAACAATTAACAGCAACAAATTAGTTGGTTGGTTGAGCGCGTGGCTTTGGAGTAGTTCCCTCGCGGAATCCGTTTCTGAAAGAAAAAATTATTGAAGAGGGGAAACAGATTTAGCTCAATATTTTTTTGAAAGCTGAATATGACTGGAGGTTTGCCTGGGCTATAATTTGAAGTGACTTGTGGGAATATTGAACTGAACTTTGAAGTGAACGTCGTATGTAAAAAAGAACAGGACTTCCACTATTTTTTAAAATTAGTTGGAAGAATGAAAAACTTAGGAGAAAAGGTTTCAATTCAATTTTTATCAAATAAAAACAACAATTCCGCCTAAACTTTCTAATAAACGGGACTGGCGACTACTATTTCAGCACTGTTTTCACAATTTTTAAAATATTCAAAAATTACCTGAAGCGTCTGTTGACGTCTCTCAAATGGCGAGTGCGGCCAGTTCCGGTGGTGCGTCTACGGATGGACTTGGCTCCCCAGTTGTAGGTTCTCTTCTTGGCATCTGGGTATCCGCAGGAAGCGCAACGCTTCTTCTGGATGTGGAACGATGAGCGTCCGCAACGCTTGCAAAGCGTGTGGGACTTGACGTGCTTTTTTCCGAAAGCTTGAGTACCCTTAGTCATCTGCAAGAACAAAGAAAATTAATTTTCAGCAAATAGTGGAAGTTAGAAGGAAATAACGAGAAAATTCAACAAAAATCAATAAAAACAACATAAAACATTTTTCTGGAATGATCTGACAAGTTTTAAGTTTAATTTTGGCTAGAAAAAACCGGGAAAATTGCTTCAAATCGAGCAAATATCAAATATTAAAAATTAATTACCTATTTTCTCAAAAAATCCTTCAAAATAACGGTTTAAAACCCAAATTTTTCGTCTCAAATTACTCTAAATCGTCTCTAAAATTTATTTTCAGCTCAAATCGTCAAAAATTTCGTCAAAAAACATGCAAAAACAGCAAAAATCGAGAAAAGAAACGTAAAAAATTTTAGGATTCGGTGGGAGAAGGCTGCAGAGACGAGAGATCGTGGCGAGACCTGCCGGTGAAAGAGTGTGCGCCTTTAAACAAAAAGCGGGGGTATTCAAAAATGCTAGGAGACGCAGAGTTGATTTTTCGCGGTTTTTCGCTCGAATTTTAGGGTTTTTCGTCTGAATTTTCTCTGAAAAAGGACATTTTGATGTTTTCTCTTAATTTGAATAGGTTTTTCTTTAAATTTTATTTCAAAAAATTTATTTCATACGAATTAAATCACAAACTTGACAATTTCACAACTAATTACATAAAAAAATCTCGACAAAATAGAAAAATCTAACAGGAAAAAGGCAAAAAATCACATGAAAACAAAAAAAAACCATAAGTAATATGCACACGATGACTAGATCGGCTAAAAAACCCGAAAAATCAGAAAAAAGAGATCAAATTAAGAAAAAAAGCTAAAAATCAGTTTAAATTTCTCCATTTTCAATAATAATCGATTGTTCCGTGTCGTTAAGCGAAGCGGTTGTCTCCGAAAGCGCAATAGACGGGCGGTACGCATCGAACATTGCGTTGTATCGTGGAGCCAGAAGCCACGTGGCGAGCACGCTGAGCAGGAGCATTTCACAGGTGATGATGAAGTTGCAGACGACTGAAAAATCGATAAAATTAGTTTTTTTGCTTTTTTAATGGGGAAAAACTCACAATAAGCGTTCTCCTGGGCGTTGAGAAGCGGTCCACACGAGATCAAATTGAAGCGGAGCAAGACGTTTTGGAAAATCATTGGCTGTTGAGCCGAGAAGAAGAGCAATGAGATGTCGACGAGACGGAACATTGACATGAAACAGTACGCCGATAATTTGTTCTGTAATTTTTAATTTATTTTCAGCTTTTTAGCCGTTTTAGACCTTTTTCATCGAATCAATTTTTAAAAAGCTCCCAACGATGCTCCGAAATCCCGGTACAGTAATCCACAAACCTGCGCATCACGCCACGTGGATTTTCGATTTTTTAAATCGATTTTGGTCGGAATTTCGATGATTTTTAGCCGAAAAATGGGGTTTTTGGGGGGAAAACGGCAATTTTAAAATCGAAAAACTCAATTTTTCCTTGAAAATCACTAAAAATCACGAGATTTCTGTGGAATTTTAGGTAAAGAGCTGAGAAAAGATTTCCAGGTTTTTGTGTGATTTTTCGGGGTATTTTAACCGAAAAAACTGAATTTAAAGCTAAAAATTACTGATTTCAAGTCATTTTCCTACAATTTTAGCTAAATAATATTTTTCGCTTCGCCCTTACCGAAGTGACTCTAGCCAACGTGTGTACTCCAAAAATGGCCAACAACAACGAGCACAACGAAGCCATATCAGAATATCTGATATACGAAGTGGCTTCTTCTCTCAATTCAGCGACGGCGACAACATCCAGAAAGATTATGATGGAACGGACGATTGGCGCTTGAAGAACACACCATTCGAGTCGTCTGATGTTTTTTTCCGTTGATCTTGCTGTTGGAAGTCTTGGAATAATGCAACAGAATGGTGGTGATCGGAAGTCAATCGGTCGATCATCATATTGAAGACACGTGGAAAATGACTCGCGTCCTCCGAATAGATGACGTGCCAGTGAGACGATTACAAATAGACACATTAGATAATAAAGGACACCGATGCATGTCAATATGACAGCTGTCCTCGGGACACACATTGCAATATAAGAGCACGTGCATGCTACCTGAAAATAAATTCATTTTAAAATAAATTAAACTCTAAGGACTCTTTCTCTTACTGGAAAAACGGCGATGAGCCAATAGAGTTTGTTCCGTCGTTTCTCTATTGACACGTACTTGTACACGTAAAACCAGTGAACAAGCGACAAAAAGAGCACGATTATCGTTGAAAACGTCGCGATCGAGAGCAGCACTGTTTGGAATGGTTGGAGGTCTGAAAAATTGGGAAAATTTTGAGAAAAATCGATAAAAATCGCTTTTAAAATTGAGAAAATTTGAAATTCCCTCCTAAAAAGCTGACAACGATGCTCCGAAATTTCGGTACAGTAACCCAACAACCTGCGCATCTAAGCGGTTTTCGGGCGGTTTTTCGGGGATTTTTTGGATTTTTCAGGGAAATTTCGTGTTTTTTGGTGAAAAATAGTGGGTTTTGAGTCAAAAATTGGATTTTAAAGTGAAAAAATGATTTTCAAAGTTAGAAAAACGTAATTTCCAGGAAAAATTGGGTTTTTAGGGAAAAAAATGTTTGCTGAAAAAACATCGGTTTCTGAACTAATATAGCTTATTCTGGCCTGAAAAAATTTAATTTGGACGAAAACAAGCATAAAATACCGAAATTTTCACTAAAATTGTTTTTAAAAGCCAAAAAAAATTCCTCAATTTTATTCAAATTTACTCCAAAAAACCAGCGAAAACTGAATAAAAATATGTACTGAAAACCAGGCGAAAAGAGAATGAAATACCTAAAATTTCACTAGAAATA
This sequence comes from Caenorhabditis wallacei, assembly GCA_963932035.1. NCBI lineage: Eukaryota > Metazoa > Nematoda > Chromadorea > Rhabditida > Rhabditidae > Caenorhabditis > Caenorhabditis wallacei. The sequence continues at coordinate 2,762,243 of OZ009934.1, forward strand.
AGAAAAAAAACATTTTTTACAAATTTTTCCCTAAAACCCAAAACTTACGGCTCAAAAACTCGGGCGCCGACGGTGTATCATGCCTTTCGGAACAATTCGATTTGTCCTCGGGCAACATCAATGATCCGATGAGGTTTAGAGCTGATCTCATCGCTCCGTACTCTTTTGTCATGCTGAAATTGGGGAGTTTAAACAAAAATTGATTGCAAAAAAAAGGGCGAGGTCGATAAGAAAAGGCTTAACTATATGGTGATAATTATGCAAAAAAATTTGATTTGAAAGTCACAAAATCAGCAAAATTTCTCCGGGGGAAAAACTGAAAAACTCAAAAACCAGTCGGCGATCATTCGTTGAAAACTAAAACTCCCCACTATTTTTATATCGAAAGGGGTCAATTTCGATAACATAGTGAGAAAATATCAATCAAAAAAAGAATTCTTGTGATATGAATAATTTAGAAAAAAAAAGAATTTTTGGGTGTTAACACTGATCTTTAAGGAAGAAATATATGAATGAGTCAGTATTTTTTTTGCGAAATGAGCAAATACAGCAGTTACCGGGGGGTTAGGAATAAGAGTAAACTTTGGGGTGTTATTGCGGGGAAAAAATGGGTCAGGTGACCAGAAAAAAGCGGAAATTTGAAAAAAAAGTATTTTTTAAAGCGGAAATTAAAATAAATCGCTAAATTTTCACTTTTTCGATAAGCCAGTCGAAAATTGTAAAACAAAAAGGGCAGGTTTTTTAGGCGCAAGTTTTAAGAGAGAGATGGGGTGGTGATAACGGGTAACTGGAATTTTAAAGGGAGGGGGAGAAATCACGTGCGCCTTTAAAGATGGTAAGCCAGTGGTTTAGCGCGAATTTGAATTTTTTAAAAAGGTTTTTTTTTTGGTTTTTTAAAAATAATTTTTTCGTTTTTTAGTCATTTTTTATCGTTTTTCAACTATTTTTTCCTATTTTTTCCTAGATTTTAGCTATTTTTTTTTTTTGGTTTTCAATTCGAAAAGTTTGGTTTTTCAGTCAATTTTCATCGTTTCTTATTGGTTTTTTCCTATTTTTTAAAGCAAAATTTTCCTATTTTTCAGCTAATTTTTCCTATTTTCTAGCTACTCTTTTTTCGTTTTCATGTTATTTTTAAAGCTATTTTTCCTATTTCTTAGCTGCTTTTTCCTTTTTTTTTAAAGCTATTTCTCCCTATTTTCTGGGTATTTTTTCCTATTTTTAAAAGCTATTTTTCCCTATTTTCAAGCTATTTTCCCTATTTTTTAAAACTACTTTTTCCTACTTTTAAGCTATTTTTTCCTGTTTTCAAGCGATTTTTTTCTATTTTAAATCAAAAATTCCGTTTTTCAGCTATTTTTAGTCGTTTTTAGATAAATATATAAATTTTTATATTTTTAAAAAATTCTACAAATAAATATACAATCTAAACTATCGTATCGATTCCCAACCAAAAAAAACCAAAAACTAAACAAAACACTCCTTGATAGTTGCATCTGCGTTCCGAATGGAACGGTGAAAAACCTCTAGACAGCATGCGAAACGAGGAGGGTGTGAGGGGGAATAACAGAGAAGAAAATTGGCTGGGGAGAAGAGACACGCATTTGTTGAATACATGTACATAAATGATGAGTCAGGTGGGGAGGGGGAGATGACTGTACAAGTCACATTTTGAAACAGAATTGGTTATGACGTGGCTACAGTAGGAAATGGGGAATAGGTCATAAATAAACATTAACAAAACACATGATGGAAGAAGTTTCTAGAATTTTGAATTTTTCGGGGGACTATCTTTTCCTAGGCCATCTAGGCTTTTTTCTAGGTCCAAAAAAAATCCAAAAAAAGTGGGTCCAAAACTCAAGGTCTTTATCGAGTAGGTCATCGTAATTCGATGCCAGAGAAATTACTCAAATTACACAAAACAAAAGAAAATATAAATAAAAAAATTCCAAAAATTTTGGCCTAGAAATCCAGGAAAAGCTAGGCCACCAAATTTCCTAGATTTGAGGAAGCTAGGCTAAGCTTAGAAAAATAGCTTATCCCAAGCCGCGCCCTAATCTAGCAAAAAAAAATGACGCGTGGACTATGAACCTCTAAGCTTTGATACCTTATAAACACACTAATAAACATATATACATAGAAAATATATACACTCTCCAAGGCTTATAAATAAATCCAAAAAAGAAAGAAAAGTGGAGCAATTTCTCTCCGTCATTTCCTCTCCGAGAGAGCTCGTTTTCTGGATGAAAAAAAGTGTAGAGATCAAATAAAGAGGAGACGCAGAGAAATGAACAAGTTAACTCCTGTGCTCTCTTTCGGAGAAAAAAAAGAGAGAGCAAATAGATAAAACCTGATGGAGAAGGGAGGGGAGTAAATACGAAAGGTTAGGGGTAAGTTTTCGGTGAACAATGGTATGTCAAACCTAAATAAGGGTTTTTTTTTCTAATAAGCCATTTTCGAATATCGACGGCAAGATGCCGCTTAAAAAATTGGAAAACGTTAACTACGAGTCCCCAGAGCTGAAGCCTTCTTAGCTAGGTACAGTAAGATGCTATAGCTAAAGGATCATTAGGCCTCTTAACCTATAAAGTGGTCCTACAGTACCGTTCAAAAGTTTATAGAAAAAAGTGTTTTTCAGTTGATTTTCGGCCATTTTTTAGCCATTTTCTGGCGTCTGGAGCTCGACTATCAAGTTTCCGATCACTTTGAAATTACATGAAGGTATGAAATAAACCTAAATTAAGAACTTTGCATTCATAGAATTTTTCGAAAATTCCTAGTTTTTCAGCTATTTTGCGTTTTCTGAAAGACACCGTTTTGGCCCGTTTTTGCACTGAAAAAGGTGAATAAACGGTGTGTTCCAGAAAATCCAAAATAGCTGAAAAATTAGGCATTTTCAAAAAATTCTGTGAATGTAAAGTTGTTAATTTAGGTTTGTTTTATACCCCCAAAAATTTTCAGAGAGATCGGAAACTTGAGAGCCGCTCTCTAGACGCCAGAAAATGGCTAAAAAATGGCCGAAAATCAACTGAACAACACTTTTTCTATAAACCATTGAAGGATACTGCATATTGACTAGCCAAAACTACAATGGGCTAGCTAAAGTTAGTTGTCATAATTCAGAACGTCCTGTTACAGTTTCTAAAGGATCATGAGTTAATCCTAAAAACCTATAAGCAATAAGAACAGTAATGTTTACCTGTCAAAGGTACACCAAGTTAAAAAAAATAAATCAGAATCACAAATAAACATTCACAAAACACAAAAATGGACGGAAAGATCAGTCAGGGACCAATAGTTTTGAGTCATTGGTATTGAAAATGGAAAATAAAGACGGAAAGGCGGAAATTTTTTCGGAAGGCGGAAATGGTTTCCAACCTGACATTTTGTAGGGGATCATATGATTTGAACTTTGATTTCCAAGATTCCTGAGATCCAAGTGATCATGTCTGGATTACGGTATAAATGCGTCAGAAAAGAGATTTCATGTTCTCAAAATAAATTCGTTTTTCTTGGAATTAGGAAAAGTCATTCTAGCTTTTCCATACTCTCAAAACAAATATATTTCGAAAATATGAAATCACTATTCTATTGATGACGTCTTCTACAGTAATCCTTGGATGATCCTTTTTGGTTTTAAGATCTGAGTTCCAATATCAACCGATTTGGAATCATAGCTTAAATCATCTAATCCACTGAACATCCTTTGACTCTTCATCAATCCAGGATTTTTAGATTTTCAGATTTTCAGTCAAGATTAACGTCTAGATGGTTTTTCTGCAGAAACTACGAAAACTATAGTTAACTATGAAAGCTAGAAAAAAAATATGATTTAGAAAAAGAAAAATGCTCACATGACAATAAAAACTCATCCAAAAAAAAGGATTAGAGCTAACAAGAAATCCTATATTATGAGAATAATGTCATATGTTTTTTGGCTTCTCCGGAAATCCGTGGAGGAAATGTGATGAGCAAAATAATACTTTTTTGTATTGTGTGTCAGGGAATAGTAGTTTGTCAGATTGTTCAAAGGAGTACAAATTAGTATTCATCTGACACACAGATTGATCGTCACAAAGTTTGTTAACTACAGTAATCGAGCTGGTGACGTCACCTAGCTAAGCTGGCCAAAAGGATTACTGTATCCCTAATCCTCAAATTAAAAAAAAACATAATCTTTCAAAAAATCTTCATTGATCATAAAAATAGTCTAAGCAAGGTTAACATAAGCCGATTTGTTGGGTCCACCGGCGAAAAGCGATTGTTCGCCATCCTTCTTCGGACTAGTGGCCACTGGAGTCGGGGGTCTCGGGGGGACCGTTGGGACAGGTGGAACCGGCGGACTCTTTGCAGTTTTTGGAGTATTTTGAGTATTTTGAGTTTTTTGGACACATGGAGACTGAAAAAGGGATGGAAGACCCACTGGGAACTTAGTCCCAATTTCTAGGGGTCATAACTCAGTTCCCATTAGAGATATCAAAAAAGTGTCAACTAATGAAATGTTTCTTATAATAAGGGCTATATTTCATTAGTTGAAAGTTTTTTGATAGCTCTAATGAGAGCCGAGATACAAATGTTTCAAAAAATGAGAAAAAACTACTTTTTGGAAACAATTTTTTTTTTGCATTTTTCATTATTTTTTATCTCAGTTCCCATTAGAGCTATCAAAAAATTTTCAACTAATGAAATGTTGCTTATGATAAGGGCTACATTTCATTAGTTGACACTTTTTTGATAGCACTAACAGAAGCCGAGATATGAGCGTTTAAAAGTGCGCACCAAAAAGAAAGACTCACAAGTGTCAGAGAATCTTGTCAGAGAAAAGAGGGTACCCTAACTTCAAGCGCCAATATCTCTGTTCCCATAAAAGCTATCGAAAAACTTTCAACTAATGAAATGTAGCCCTTATCATGCCCACCATTTCATTAGTTAACAACTTTTTGATATCTTCAATGGGAGCCAAGATATGACCCCTAGAAAACCTACCTTCGATGGGCGCCTCACCACTGGAATCTTAGCCAACGGATTCTCTTCATCATCATCAAAACATGCTTTAAGCGCCGAAGGATCTCTTCTGTTTATATTGAATTGGACTTCGGAAACTGAAATTTTATAATGGAGCGCAGTTGCTTAGTTATTGTAACCGAGACATGGCTAGTGCGATGGAGCGCGTTTTCTTAGTCCGGTAGAGCGCGTTTGCTTAGTTATTCTAACAAAGTTATGGCTAGTGCGATGGAGCGCATTTTCATAACTAGTCTAGTAGAGCGCACTTTCTCATCTAGTCCAATAGAGCGCACTTACCCTCCTTCTCCGTATTCTTCTGTGTTTTATCATCCTCCAACGCCGACACCGTTTTGCTTTCCTTGGAAGAGACGGGCGGTGCCGGATGCACTTTGGGATGCACCTTCTTGTTTTTGGTGGCCTAGAAATGTTCAAATTGGTGGCCTAGGAAATATTCTAGGCCATGGTTTACCTTGGAGCAACTTCCCAAAAAGAAAATAGGTATGAGTAGGATCAATGATAATAATTGTGGAGTTTTGAATATAAAAACTGTAATTTTTGAGGGTTTTGTAGTCTTTGTAGTTTGTAGTCTTTGTAGTCTTACTTGATAATTCCATAGTCATCTTCTCCTCGATTCGGATTCGGATTCGGATTGGGACCAATGGAAAATCGGAAATAATTTTTTCCCCTATTCACAGAATTAGCTTTTTTCTACACGCTAGATACCGTAATAAATGAGAAAAAGGTCGTGGCACGTGATTTACTAAAATTATTGAAAAACAACAAAATTATGAAAAATTCAATTTCTAGACACTTTCAAATTTTTCACTAAGAAAAACCATTATCATATTCAGAATCAGCGTAAAATTCTGACCAAAACCCATTTTTCCTTGAATCTCTACGATCAATTTCAATTTTCCCGAGGTTACGGTAGTTTGGATTCTGTGAAAACACCATATTTTACGACACTTTACAGAATTGAGCTGAAACTTCGGGGATACGGTAATTCAAGGGTCCTGATTACGAATTTGACAATGAAAATTAGCTAGAGATTTTAGTTTTTGGGATAGGTCGTCCAGAATATTCAGAATCCTTGATTCCGCCAAATCTAGTAATCCTAGCCAATTTTCACTATCGAATTCGTGATCAGGACCCTTGAAATACCGTATTCCCAAAGTTTCAGCTCGATTCTGCAAAATGTCGTAAAATATGGTGTTTGCACAGAATCCAAACTACCGTAACCCCGGTGAAAATTAAAATTGATCGTAGAGATTCAAGGAAAAATGGGTTTAGATCAGAATTTTACGCTGATTCTGAATATGATATTGGTTTGGACTAGTAAAAATTTTGAAGTGCACAGAAATTGAAAAAAAAATTATCTTTTTTCGGAAAAATCAAAAAACCTCCATATTTTTTCCTCATTTTTAGGTTAAAGTCTGCAAAACGACTACAAATTCTAAAAAAAAAGCTGAGTTACTTTCTGATCATTTCTTATCACTCTGCGTCTCCCCCTCCTCCGTACTATTTCTCTCCCACACAAACATGTTCCATCTCTTTTCCCTTCGACCTATATTTACCAGAAAGCTTATCCTTTCCTCGAAAAGTTCTCTCTCTCTCTCTCAAACACCTTCTTCTCCCCTTTTCCCTTCAAAACCTTCATTTTCTTCCAAAAAAATCAATAAAATCTCAGCTAAAACCCATGGCTTCAACATATTCTCTACCATCGGATTATACTGAAGACAATCCATTTACGAAGAAAGAAATGTCATTATTCGTCGTCATTTACACATTTTGTGTCATATTGCTCATTATAATGTATGAACATTTAATGCCGGTTATCAATAATCCAACTTATCCTCATTATAATAAGGTTCCTTCGTTTGATTTTGTGGCAGCAGCTGATAGTACTCCAGGGTTTTAGATTCTTTTTTTTGGTTAAGGTCAGAGTTGAGCGGAATTCCGGGTTCCGCTAGAAATTGGGGATTTCCGTATTCCGTCTAAATTAGGGATTTCCGGTTTCCGCTAGAAAGCAAGGAATTCCGGGTTCCGCTAGAAATGGGGGATTTCCGATTTCCGCTTAAAAACAAGGAATTCCGGGTTCCGCATAAAAAACGGAATTCCGCTTTCCGCATAAAAACGGAAACGTTCGCTTTCCGTCAAAATTGAGGATTTCCGCCTTCCGCTAGAAATAGGGATTTCCGCCTTCCGCTAGAAATTAGGGAATTCCGGTTTCCGCTTAAAATTAAGGAATTTCGTTTTTTCCGCCTTCTTTTCCGCATTCTCCTTATAAAACTTAGTTCCGCCTTCCGCATCAAAAAAAGTATTTCCGCTTTCCGGATTCCCGAAGTCGGTTTCCATCTTCCGCAAAAATATTTCCGTTTCCCGCCTAAATACGGTATTTCCGTGAAAAATAATGATTTTCCGCATTCCGCGCTAAAACTTAATTCCGCCTGCCTACTTCCGCCTTCCGCCTAATCCAAAAAATTCCGGTTTCCGCCTTCCATTCAACTCTGATCCTAGATTCTTTTTTTTTTTTGAAAACTTTGTATTTTACTATGCTGGTATTTATTGTGACCCAATAAACTTTTTGATTTTTTTTTTTAATTTTAAAGACTACAAAGACTACAAAAACTACAAAAACTACAAAAACCACAAAAAAAGCCAAACCCCATTTTTTCAACAGTTCACGCTTCCCCTCTCCAAAAAATAAATTTCTCAAAAAAAGTTCATTTTTCGAAAAAAAAAAAAGAAGAGCATTTCGTCGTGGGAGAAATATTTCAATATCACTTCCTCTCGATTCGATTCGATTCGAAAATCCAGACTCGATTATGTCGTTAGCGGTGGCAAGTCAAGAACGTTCCGCCCATTTTTTGGATAATGTGAGTGGACTACAAAGACTACAAAGACTACAAAGACTACAAAGACTACAAACTACAAAAACTACAAAGACTACAAACTACAAACTACATATACCACAAAAGTTAAAAGTCATTGCAGCTGATGCGCTTCAATAGATTAGCTATGCAAATTCGCTCTATCTCACTGATGATGCAAACTCGCTCTAGTGAACTGAAAATGTAATAGCGCTCTACCGAACATTTCTAGAAAGCACGCTCTACTAAACTAATCATGCAAACTCGCTCTACTAGAACAACTATGCAAACCCGCCCTAATAGACTAGCTATGCAAACTCGCTCTACTAGACTAACTACGCAAGTGCGCCCCACCGCACTCACAATGCAATCACGCTCTACCGAACCAATTGCAGACAGCCCCTCGATCCACATCACCGCCCGCCAAGAACAATGGATTCCTCTCGACCCTGGCCAGCTACCTAACCTCCACTGCTAAAAGCGAACCGAAACCAGGTATGGGTTTTCTAGGCCACCGTTTCTAGGCCATCAATATTTTACAGTAGTGATTCAAAAGAAACGGTTGATGACGTCATGGGATGAAGTGGATTTTGTCAAGTTGAATTCGTTGGTTTGTAATGTTCTCTACGAGCAGAATAGCTATGAGCCATTGTACGTTTTTTGTAGTTTTTGTAGTCTTTGTAGTCTTTTTTAGGATCACCGAAATCGAACGAGTCGTTGGTCGCCGACGTGAACACTGCTTCTACGGAGTCCTAGCCGTTTCCTTAATCCTCGTTTTGCTTCATGACGCAATCGGCGCGCTAACCGCGTTTATGGTAAGTGCGCTCCATTGGACGGTTTGGCGGGAATTCAGAATTACTGTACCTAATTGCAGACCTTGATCCTCCCCACATTCCTCACACTTACCGTAATCTCCTCCGAATCACCAATTGAGAAAGAGCATCAAGAATTTTCGATTAGATATTGGACGGTTTACGCGGTTTTCGTGACTTTCGAGTCGTTTTTAGCTTCGTGAGTTTTCTAGGCCGTGGCCTAGGAATTTCAAAAAGTTAGGCCATCGATTTTAGACTGATTCAATGGGATCTTCGTCTCTTTCGTCTTGTTTTCATGTCAATGTGTCTATCGACAAGGATTCCGGTGTTGGCGGCGAGTTATGGTTGGTTTTGTAGTCTTTGTAGTCATTGTAGTCTTTGTAGTCTTTGTAGTCTTTGTAGTCTTTGTAGTCTTTGTAGTCTTTTTAGCCTCCCACCTCTTCCAGCGCGCCCCCTCCCCCTCGCCGCCGCGCCATTACCCGTGAGATGTCGGCCGCTTCGTTGCCCTCTAGTATATGATTTCACGCGTTTCCTGCGCTGTTCACTGAGCGGTCCGGAGTTAATGGGTTATCATGATTTTCGACTTCGGTTGAGCCCCCCCCCCCCCTCCCATTGGCAACCACTTGACTGTCAGTTTTGCATTTTTGTAGTGTTTGTAGTTTTTATAGTTACTGTACCCCTAGATTACTGTATCAATTTTTAACAGGAAAAATCGTCAACATGGTTTCCTCGGTCCGCAAAATCATCGATTCCAATAATTTCGAGGCAAAAGTGGTGAATACTGTGAAGACTAAAACAAGTTGAACAATTATCAGATATTTATTTTTTGAAGAGAGAGTGAGAAAAAAAAAGTTTTTTTGGCATGGGAAACTGTTTTTTTTTTTTGAAAAGAGCAAGCAAGATAACCAGAAATACTAAAAAAAAAACGGGGGAATGTCTTTTAAAAATTAGTGCTAGTCATTTTTCTAGGTCAGAAAATGCGCTCTAATGATAATTTTCGAAATTTAAATGAATTCTTTTTATATAAATCTATAACAAAAACTAAAAAAGGAAAGCTCGGGGAGATGAACAGAAAAAAGGGCTCTATTATAAGGGCATGCCCTTAAAAAAGAGGAATTGACTGAACCATTGGACATTGACCCCATTATCACTGCAATCTCGCTCCATTGAGCTGACGTGGCTGTTGACCCCTTGCACTATTATCAATTATCGTATCGACTCATTCCGTCTTATCGTATCGACTCATTCCATCATTAGTCACCACTATTCTCACCAAAAAATGACGACCAATTTCCCGATTCTCCGTCTTCCACAAGTGGCTTTTTCTGAAATTGTTAATCTAGCTAACCCAAGTGAATTGTGAGTTTTCCTTTAAAAGAAGACTTTATAATAAATTGTTGCAGAGTGATGTTGGCACTGTGCTCAAAACGTGCCTTCAATCTTGTTAAATATTATCGAAAGAAATTAAAAAAAGAAGAATTGCATTTTTTATTTTCGGATTGTAACGCAACAATATACCGTATAATTGGCAGGAAGCGACATGGATTGATATGGGTTTCCCGTGGATTTGACCGTTTTCCCGAATGGGATTGTAATGGACCGCCATGGAAAGAGTCGATTATAAAAGAGTATTCATTTGAAACGGGGGGTATTATGTCAATTAGTTGCGCACTTTCGTGTAAATCGCTACGAGATGGTTTCATTTGGGTTATTCATTGGTTGACCGAACTATTTCGTTCTGACGTCACCAGATTGATTGTTGACAAATCAACGATCGATTGGATTGATGATATTCGAAATTGGGAAAAAACAATGATATCAGTTATATTGGATGAGGAAGAATCGATGATTCCCGAGAAGGATTATCAGAAGATTCTTGATTGTAAAGCTCCGGAAGTGATTTTGAGAGTTAGTTGGAGAAAAATTGATTTTTTTTTTCGTTACCGTATTTATTCAAATAGTACCTGCCTGCTTAATAGAGGGTGCCGGCTGATTTTTCAAGGCATCTTTTTGGAAAATTTCCTTCTAATTGTAATCAAAAATGGTCAAATATTGAAAAAAAGAGCAAATTTGTACTTTTTTTTCGTCATTTTTTTATATTAAATGGATCAAAATCCCGAAATGAAGAAGAATAATCAATTTTTAGTCGCAAAAGTATGAAAAGAACTTGAAATAACTTATGGAAATGGAGTGCCGTACAATTAGAGGCTGCCGCGCTATTTTTCAAACTTCTCATTTTCCTGACGACTTGTTAGAGGCTGCCAAACAATTAGAGGTGCCTTAGAGTAAATACGGTATTTGTACAGTACCCTTCAAAAGTTTATATAGAAAAAAAGTGTTTTTCAGTTGATTTTCGGCCATTTTGGCCATTTTCAGGGGTCTGAAGCTCGGAGCTCAAGTTTCAGATCACTCTAAAAATTTTTGGGGCTATAAAACAAACCAAAATTAACAACTTTGCATTCACCGAAATTTTTGAAATTTCCTAGTTTTTCAGCTAGCTCGCGTTTTCTGAAACACACCCTTTTGGCCCGTTTTTGCACTAGAATCTTTTTAAAAGGTGTGTTTCAGAAAAGCTGAAAAATTAGGCATTTTCAAAAAATTCTGTGAATGAAAAGTTGTTCATTTTGGTTTGTTTTTTAAAAATTTTTTACCCTCGAAAAATTTCAGAATGATCGGAAACTTGAGAGCCGAGCTCCAGGCCCCTGAAAATGATTAAAATGGCCGAAGTTTAACTGAAAAGTAATTTTAAATACTTTGTTTCTATAAACTTTTGAACGGTACTGTACAAATACCGTATTTACTCTAAGGCACCTCTAATTATTTGACAGCCTCTAACAAGTCGTCAGGCAAATGAGAAGTTTGAAAAATAGCGCGGCAGCCTCTAATTGTACGGCACCCCCTTTCCATAAGTTATTTCAAGTTATTTTCATACTTTTGCGACTAAAAATTGATTATTCTTCTTCATTTCGGGATTTTGATCCATTTTATTAGAAAAATGACGAGAATAAGTACACATTTGTTCATTTTTCGTTCAAACTTTTGACAATTTTTGATAAAAATTAGAAGGAAATTTTTCTAAAAGATGCCTTGAAAAATAAGACGGCAACCTCTATTAAGCCGGCATGCCATACTATTAGAGTAGTTTCAGCGATTGAATGCAGAGGCCAAAGAAGATCCGAGAAGCTAGTAAACAATTAAAATCGACACAAGTAAATACTCTAAAAAAAATTATCATATTTTTTGGAGCTATTTTGATACGAAAACGACTAAAACTGGGCGTTTTTGGGGAAAAAATGCTGCTTAAGAAGTTTGGTTACTGTATAATATTTACATGTTTTTTTGTTTGTTTACTAGCTTCTCGGATCTTCTTTGGCCTCCACATTCAATCGCTGAAACTACCATAAAATTAGAATAAATACAGTAACATCTAATAGTACAGTACCGTTCAAAAGTTTATAGAAAAAGTGTTTTTCAGTTGATTTTCGGCCATTTTGCCCATTTTCAGGGTTCTGAAGCTCGGAGCTCAAGTTTCCGATCACTCTGAAACTTTTTGGGGGTAAAAACAAACCAAAATGAACAACTTTTCATCCACAGAATTTTTTGAAAATGCCTAGTTTTTCAGCTATTTTGTGTTTTCTGAGACACACCAGTTTTTTTCACTTTTTCAGTGCAAAAATGGACAAAAACGGCCGAAAAGGGGTATGAGTCAGAAAACGCCAAATAGCTGAAAAACTAGGCATTTTCAAAAAATTCTGTGAATGCAAAGTTGTTAATTTAGGTTTGTTTTATACCCCCAAAAATTTTCAGAGTGATTGGAAACATGAGGACCGAGATCCAGACCCCTGAAAATGGCCAAAATGGCCGAAAATCAACTGAAAAACACTTTTTTCTATAAACTTTTGAACGGTACTGTAGATACAATCAAATTACAGACTCGATTGAATACTTCAACATTCGAATATCCAGGGATTCTCCCGAAACGAGACACTCTCATCTTAACCAATGCTTATTGGTTTACTTCCAGTCATCTAATGGAATCTGATTACAAACATTTAGAAGTTGAAGGATCAAATGTGACTAACAGAGATTTAAATCAATTCATAAAACAATGGGTAATGGGTGGAAAAGAGAATTTGAAAGTACTCGCGATTGATACGAATGAAGAAATCGATTGGGATGTTGTTTTTGATGGATTTCAAGAGAAATGTCATCAATTACCAGAGAAACAAGTTATTAGATACATGAGGTTTGTCCTTTCCGTGATTTTTTCCTACAGTAATCTCTTCTTTCAGTCCAGCCAGAGTCATATTTAGATATAGAAATATAGACATTTATATTAAACGTGACGATGGAACCATCGCTGTAGTTCATTGGAAAGAGAAAAAGTTCATTTTGTTCGTCTTTCCTGATGATTTTAATACAACTTTACAATTATAATTACATTTCGACAGTACTATTCCTTTCTCTTTTTTCCTACGATATTTTAATTTTTGAATAATAAATTTAAGGCAAATTCAATGTCTATTACCGTCTTCCTAACAAATTTTTAAAATCTTGAATAGATTTCCTTTTTTAAAGCTACCCTTCTAGCTCATTCACCGCGCCCGCTCCCCCCTTTTTCAAGTGGGCGCCATCGCCCGTGATATGTCGGCCGCTTCGTTTGCCCTCAATTCATAAACTCCGCCGCCTTCGACATAATTTCAGTAATCGGTCCGGAGTCGGTGGGTTATCAATTTTCTGAACCTCTCCCATCGGCAATCGCTTGACTGTTGCTTTTGCTTTTTTAGTTAGCAAGGGGGTACTGTAGAAAAAGGATTACTGTACCCCTAGTTTACTGTATCAATTTTTTAATCAGGAAAAATCGAAAAAGTCATCGATTCCAATAATTTCGAGCCAAAAGTGGTGAATACTGTGAAGACTGAAACAAGTTGAACAATTATCAGATATTTTTTTTTGAAGAGAGAGAAAAAAAAGGTTTTTTTTGGCATGGGAAACTGTTTTTTTTTTTGAAAGGAGCAAGCGAGATAACCAGAAATACTATAAGAAAACGGGGGAATGTCTTTTAAAAATTAGTGCTAGTTAACTTTTCAGAAAGTGCGCTCCAATGATAATTTTCTAAATTTAAATAAATTCTCAATAGAGCGCATTTTCTTTCTATTTATATAAATATCTACAACGAAAACTAAAGAAAGGAAAGCTCGGGAAGACGGAAAATGTACAGAAAAATGGGCTCTATTATAAGGGCATGCCCTTATAAAAGGGGAATCACAACGGATGAATTTGTTTGAAGAAGAAGAAACTGGCTGCGGCGCCTACAGTACCCGCGACGAACATGAACTGAAGAGCGTATCTTGGAATGGTTTTGACAGTGGTTCGATGCGGTTTGGCGACCTGAAATTTGGAAAAAATTGGGTACCGTAATCCTTTGGCTACAGTAATCCTTACAATTTTCCGATATTCATTCATATATTTCGTCTTTAGTAGGCACGGTGGCATCAATTTCGATAAATACCTAAAAAAAAAAGTTGATGGCCTAGAAAATTTCCTCTTCCATGAGACTAACACTGCATCCTTAATGATAGCGTCAATCGGTAATTCGTGTGGCATTTCGGTCAAAAGTCGATGCAAAAATGGCATTTCTCGTTCACAAGCTAAGATACTGGCTCTTCGATAAACGACGACGGCTGATGATACGTAGATTGGAAGGAGAGGTGAGGAGGCGAGGAAGACGTCGAAGAAACGGACAATCTGGAATGGAGAAGAAATGAAAATTTGGGCAGAGGTTCCCCGTCAAAGTGGTCAAGCGCGCTCTATTGATAATCCATTTTTATCATGGTTAGCTTGCTCATAATGAGCTTATGCTTATTATGAGCAAGGTCCAAGATACTATAGATTAGCAATAGAACGCCCTTGACCAAGTTTAGCTATTGGAGGGTTTGGATTACTGTAGCTAAAGGGTACTGTAGTTTGGCTAGCTACAGTAAGCGAATGCTATTTTGGTTTGGGTTACTGTAGTTATCTAGATAGACTTAAAATACATAGAAAATTGCGAAAAAAATGTTCTAAAGTGAAACTAAGGGGAAATCTTCAACATTTATTTTTCTTTGATAGATTACTGTAACCACTTATCCCTAAGATCAGTCTATTGCTTAGATTTGAACTAAAAAATCCAGTTTTCAAATAAAAATTTGGGCAGAGGTTCCCCGTCAAAGTGACCAAGCGCGCTCTATTGGTAACCCATTGGTATCTGGTTGTCTTGATCATAATTAGCTTCAGCTTATTATGAGCAAGGTCCTGGATACTATAGGTTAGCAATAGAGCGAACTTGACCAAGGTGAAAAAGCTAGGTTACTGTAGGTGGTCCTACTGTATCGTGATGGTAAGTACCATAGGCTAGGTTACTGTATCCAGACTTCCATAGTCTAGTTAAGCGTACTAGATTACTGTACACCGCCTAACAGAATTATTGTAGAGCGGATTACTGTAGAATGTGGTACTCTAACATACTTAGCTATCATGAAATGGGTTACTGTACTTAAGTAAAAAGATACTGTAGATAAGACTATCTTGGATTACTGTACTTCCCAGGATTTGAGGATCCTAGCCGAAAGTACAGTATGGATTACTGTAACTAGCATTTAGATACTGCACCATCAAGGACTACTGTAGCCCCTAGTATCCAACCTATATTAGGATTACTGTAGTTCCTACGTATTACTGTACCTGTTGATACTGTTTCAACGAGTGCGAAAACCACGTCAACGGCCACGATAACCCGAACATTGTCCCCAGTTCCACCGATCTCATCACTTTTTCAAGTGTCGGTTCAACTCTTGACAGTATCACATAGAGAAGATCCAGTTCTCGAACTACTGATTTTTCCAGCGTTTTTAGAAGATAATTATTGAATGAGCCATTTTTAGCGAGATTTGAGCAGATTGGAAGAGCGTCTTTCTCACCGCAAACCAGTAATACGGTTAGGCAAATGTCGTGGAATCCTTTAAATCAAAAAATGAAGATTTATCAATAGAGCGCATTTACCTTGATAGTAATTAAACCTTGGATTAACGCTTAGAACTCGGACAATTAATGGAATGAGCTCTGTTTGGAGGACGTCTCGATGAGTGTCTGATATATTTGGTGGAAACCTTGAAAGGGTACGGTGGACGTCTAATTCCACTTGATTCCATTCTTTGTGTTGTTTTAGATCTTCCAGTGTCAGTTCGTTGAGTTCCTAGGAAAGTTATGATGAGAAATGCGGAAAAAATTTGGGCATAGGTTCCCCGTCTAAGTGACCAAGCGCGCTCTATTGAGAATCCATTTTTATCCGGTTGTCTTGATCATAATTAGCTTCTGCTTATTATGAGCAAGGTCCTGGATAATATAGATTATCAATAGAACGAACTTGACCAAGTTAAGTTTTGGGAGGGTTGGGAGTACTGTAGCTAAGGCTGTATTTTGAGAAAATGCCCAGTAACAATTGGATACGGTACATTCTGGGTTACTGTAGCTATCTAGATACTGTATATATAGTTTTGAACCATTTTCGACCAAGTTTGGAAAATTTAGGATTACTGTACCCTTACTAAAAATTGCTGGGAGAGGCTACGGTAGTTTGTTAAGCTAGTGAAGCTATGATCGTCTAGGTTACTGTAGGTTACTGTACTAATCGTTGACCAGGATTACTGTAGTTTCTACCTCAAAAATAGGTTCCTCATCAAAATCCGACTGCGCCGACTCGAAATCTGAATCGTAAGACGATGAAACATCGTCTAAATCGTCGTTTTGCACCAAATTCGCCGCCAAAATTGGCCAAATAACTGCCCGAAACTCGTCGTCGACGAGACCACCGGGACTTATCGCGAAATCTCGAAGTTCTTCTGAAAATGGGGGTTTTTATGAATGGAAATTCGTTTTTTGACTGAAAATCGGGATTTTTTGAGCTTCGGGAATCAAAATTAAAGTTTTCAGCTAAATTTCGATCCTGAAACGTGGTTTTTAAGCCAGAAAATGAGGTTCTTGGGCTGAAAATCCGGATTTTCAGTTTTTCCGGATATTTTTGGCTATTTTTCAGCTTAAAACGTAATTGTTAGATTTGAAAATATATTTTTTGGCTCAAAATCGGTGAAAAATCAATTTTTCACTAAAAATGCCGATTTTTTCGGGTTTTTTCGGCCATTTTTTGCTTTTTTTCAGCTGTTAAAGTAATTTTAAGCTGTGAAAAGTGAGTTTTTGACTGAAAATAGGGGCAATTCCAATTTTTAAACTGAAAATCCGCATTTTTCTTTAAAAATTCACATTTTCTGCTTAAAAGTTCAAAATGAATGGTTTTCAGCCAATTTCTGCTTTGAAAACGTGGAATTTTGGCTCAAATCCGATGAAAATTGTTTTTTTCCCGAAAAAATCTGATTTTTTCAACTTTCGAGTAATTTTGGCTATTATTCTGTTTTTTTCAGCTTAGAAAGGACAGTTTTAGCAAGATTTAGTATGTAACACACGAATTTTATGACTACTCAGGTAACTCGATTTCTAAAGTTACAAGAAGATTCAATAGCTCTGCAAGAAAAATACGTGGAAATACAAGTTTCGTGTAACATTGCGAATTTTTGTTGTAAGATTGTTGAATGCTCTTACAAGATTTCGGGTACCTTGTAAGATTGCGGATTCTCGTTGCAACATTGTTGAGAATTCTTGTAACTTTCATTAAATTACTTGTAAGATTGCGGAATCTCATTGTAAGATTGTTGAATTTTCTTGTAACTTTCCAAACTTTCTTGTAAGATTTGTAAAATTAGCGCTGCTCATGGGAACCGGAATTCGGCTGGAAATTGATAGAAAGAATTACGAATCGTTGAATTTATAAATATTTATTTAAGAGAACAATTTTTAAAAACGAAAAATTGAATAATTATACATCCGCCTTATCGAATTTCGTTGATTGTTGAACGTTGACGCTCCTTTCCAGTTGTTTGAAGAACGAGCCAACTCTGCAAAATAAAATATAATTATACACTTTTTAAATTGAATTAAGCTTACCGTTGAGAATCGATCATTCATTTGATTCGATAGTAATCACGTTTGAGTTGGAAATGCCTTAAATACATATTTACAAGTCTTAACGAGTTAGGTGATAAATACTTACATTATTGATATTTTTGGTGACTCTGTTCGTTGAATTTTGATTTTTTGAAGATAAATCGCGACTTTGTTTCATTAGTTTGAACGAGTCTGCAATTAAAAGTTTAAAGTTAAAAACGATAACTGAGGAATATACCTGATAACTGAGAGGTATATCAGCATCTAAACTGCTCTTTAGTCGTAAAAAAAACATAATTGAAATGAAAAATCAATGAAAAATTAATGAAAAACAAAAAGAAGTATACGAAAATGATCGCTGTCTGGCAAACGCGGAATAAACATGTTTTTCGAAAAATTTAAAAGTTACAATTTCTTATAACTTTCGACTTTTTTCTTGTAACTTTCGAAATTCTTCTTGTAACATTTGCAATATCTTGTAACATTCAGAGTTCTTGTAAGAATCCGAAATCTTCTTGCAACATTCACACTTCTTATAAGATTGTGAAATTTACTTGAAACATTGCGAAAAAATCTTACAACTTTGGAACTTCTTGTAACTTTAAAAATGAAAATGCCTGAGTAGAAATAGGTTTTTTGGTCCAAAATAGATTAATATGGTTTATCACTAAAAAAAGCCGAGTTTTTCGGATTTTTGACCATTTTTACGCTTTTTTCAGCTTAAGACGTGAATTTTAGCTCAAAATCGAGTAAAATTCATATTTTTCCCCAAAAATCCACATTTTTCACTAAAAATATCAAATTTTCACTTTTTCCAACTATTTTTCGCCATTTTTCTCCTTTTCAAGCTCATTTCTTACCAATATACAATCCCAAATCCTCTTCTTCATGTTTTTTCAAAAATCGATCAATCGCCTCTCGTTTATTCCGTAACGCGTTGAATTTCGCCTTCGCCAACGGTCCCGGCTGCAGAATTATCGATTTTTTCCGAATTTTTTCATTGAAAAATGACTTACTTTCACGTAATCATTACCCAAATCACTGCAAGAAGCGGTTTGCCACTTCTCTCCGAGCACCTCTTTTAATGGCGAGTTTGGTTCCGAGAATGACGAGTGCATGAATAGGTTAATTGCTGAATTAATTGATTTTTCATTTGATTTCGTTAAAAAAATAGAAAAAATCCGGGGAAAAATGGGTTAAAATTGGTGAAAAACGACTTGATTTTTTTGCTGTTGATTGCCGTAGAGTTTGATACATTGGACGTGAACACCGCCACGCCGAAATGCACAGAAATAAAAATTTTTGGGATTTTTCAGTGTGGTTTTTGGCTGTTTTTAGGGGGGAAAATCGAGTTTTTTGGAGGTTTTTCCGGTGGAAATTAATGAAATTTAAAGTTTTAAATATGAAAAATCAAATAAAACCTAGGTTTTATCTCAAAATTCTCTCAAAAATGACTTTTTCGAAAAAAATTTTTTTTCCTCGATTTTTCGAGAAAAATCCTTGAAAATCAATGTTTTTTCTGTTGAAAAAACCCGAAAAATCGATAAAATTCCTATTTTTAGAGGGAAATTCAAGAAAAATTTCAAGAAAATGAATTTTTTTTTGTAAAAATACATGTTTTTCCCGAATTTTTAAGCGAAAAACCTCAAAAATTCAAGTTTTTCTATCAAATTAAGCCGAAAAATCGTCAAAAATAGAGTTTTTAATTGTAAAATCAATGAAATTTTTGGTTTTTAGTCTAAAATTTCGAAAAAAATCTATCAATTTTTCCGTTTTTTTTTTCAAAAAAAGTCAATTTTTCCCTAAATTTCCATTCAAAAAACCTCAAAAATCAATTATTTTCCCCCTGAAAATCTCCGAAAATCGCTTAAAAATCCGCTTAAACCATCAAAAACCGGTCTTTCCGTTTTGAATAAATATTGCGAAATTCCACTGGGAAACATCATTTTTTACGGGGAAAATTACAAAAAAAAGACGGTTTTTAGGGCGGAAAAAAGGGAAAAAACCTAAAAAAAGGAAAATTCATCAACATTTTATTTATTTTTTGCTTTTTGCTTGGCAAAAGAGACACCAAAACAGATAGAGAGAAACACGAATAGAGAGAGGATACAATAAAATTAGAAGAAAAAATATATTAAAAATCCCAACAAAAAAACAAGAAAAAACCGTCTCCATTCGGGCATCATAAGATTAAAGTGTCCGAAAAGAGAAGCGTCGTTTAGAAACACAAACGAGTACATTTTCAACGGGAAAGAAAAAGAGAAAAAGCTCTTCCACTTTTTAAGAAAAAGGGGAGGAGCCTAATAAAAAACCACGAAAAATTCCAAAAAAAATTAGTCTCTCTCGTCCTCCTCCGACAGTGGAGCAGGTGTTTTGCTGGTGCTCAACGCGATCGTAATCTCCTCATCCACAAATTCATCCTCATCCAACGCGGCGTCCGTATCGATTCCGCGGCGAAGAGCGATACGCTCCTCCCGTGTCTCTTCGAGTTGTTCACGATTCCGATTTCTGATGATATCGAATGCGGCCATGATCTTTCGACGTTTTTCAACGACTTCTTGCGATGCACGACACTTCTCATCATCGTCTTGTTTGATGAATTTGGCGGCGGTCTTCTTCAGATTCTTCTTGATTTCTCGTTGTTTCTGCTCAGATAACTTCACCGGTGGCCTTGGTCTCCACTTGAATTGTGCCAATCGATCCAGATTCTTTCGGCACAATTCACGTCCTTGAAACGTGAAAATTCTGTAGCCAAGATCCGCTCCGGCTCTTCCACCCAGTGTTGAACACGTGGCGAAATATCGTCCCGTCGGATCCCAATACCCCTTATTGAAGAGCGGATGCTCGATGACATTGGTTCTCTTCGCCTCATTCAAGGAGGTATCAATGAAATAGACATTTCCACCGGATGAAACTTTAGCGAGAATTGCCAACCATCCACCTTTCGGTGCGAATTGAACCTCATTGAAATGGACACCGGCGTCCAACTTGCTCACCAATTTGGGGGCGTGACTATTCGCTTCGATTTTGTAGACTTGTGGAGTCGCTTTGGCGGTGTTTCCCACTAAAACACAGAATTTATCGCCTTCCGGATCCCAATCGAAGTGGATGAATGGTTCCGAAAGCGGCAGATTCATAAGGGAGACGTCTTTTTTGTCAATCTCGAAAATGTCCACGTGGTATTGGCAGCCGCCCTGGAAAATTATGCATTTTAGTGGAAGAAATTGGTGTTTTAATTTAATTTTTGTGGAATTTCAACTGAAAATCACTGTTTTCAGGCAAAATTTATGGTTTTTTGAGGGGTTTTCAGTGGCAAAAGCCTTTTAAAAAGCGGTTTTTCTTGAAAATTCAGAATTTTCGTGCGGAAAAACAGGGCTTTTTAATTCGATTTTGCGGAATTTAGACGGAAAATCAAGGTTTTCAGGCGAAATTTATCATTTTTCAATGGTTTTTCAGTGAAAAAAGCAGAAAAATATGGATCTTCCTTGAAAATACGGGATTTTTACGAGAAAAATGTGATTTTTTGCCTACGAAAAGCCGATTTTTCGGGGAGGAATTTGAAACAATTTGGGACCGAAATAGATATTTTTCAATATGAAAATATAGTTTTTCTATCGAATTTAGCTAATTTTAAGCGGAAAATACGATTTCTAGCTTAGAATTTTGCGATTTTTGCCAAAAATAGATAATTTTCAACGGAAATTTGCGATTTTTTGAAGAAAACGATGAATTTTTCGATTAAAAATGGGATTTTCATTCGAAATTGGGTATTGGACTTGTGAACTGAAAAAAAACAGGGATTTCTGTATAAATAGATAGAAAACATAGTTTTTTCAGTCGAAAAACACTATTTCTGGCTGCAAATAGTCAAAAACTGCAATTTTTATGTCAAAATGAGCTATTTTTGCTTCAAAAATCAAAAAAAAAACTCACCACATATTTGATCTCTCCGGTCTCTCTGAACTCCTTTTTCTTATATCTCATCGTATAGAACGCCAATCGTTTTCCGCTCTTCTGCCAGAACATTTGCGCGTCGGCAACGTTATGAACACGAGCGGAACGCAATCTTTGCATCGATGGGACCTGAAGAAGCCCGAATTCAGCTGGAACAGCATCAGTACATTCTGAATAATAAGCCAAGACGGGAGCCGTTGGTGACCATTCGAAATGTTTGATATTCTCCACAGAAACAGCTCTCTTATCCACCAATTCAAAGGTTTCCGACTCGAAAATCGAGATCCCATCGATTTTTCGTTCTCTTTCGAGCTTATCCTTCTCCGGTGCCTTCAAACAAGCGAAATACTTTTCGTCACAAGACCATTTGAAAAATGGCCATGTTGGAAGTTGAGTTCTTCCTGTCAACTCGAAAGTGGAGTAGGCCTTCTTCAATTCACCGGTTCGAACATCCCAAACACGAAGACTATCCTTCTCGTAATCTCCCCAACTATTCGTCTCTTCTGGAGCCGCGTAGGTGATCAAAAAGGTCTCACATGGTGAGAAATCAATGTATTGGACGTTGAGATGAGCGAAACGATGGGCGCGAGCGTAGTCTTTTCCTCCCCAGAGTATAATTCCTTGTTTGTGGATTGTCGAAAGGTAGGAGCCGTGTGGAGACCAGGTGAACACCGTGTCCGTCCAGTTCTGGAAAAAAAGGATTTTTAATCAGAAAAATTAGAAAAATCATTTTTATGCTTAAATCGCCGTTTTTAGCTGAAAAATCAAGTGAAAACAGGGGTTTTCAAGTCAAAATGGGGTTTTTTGGGAAAAAATAACGATTTTCAGCCAAAACCTGAATGAAAAATAAGTTTTTTGAGCTGGAAAAAAAAAGATTTTGAGTAAAATTCTGAGGTTTCTGGCTTAAAAATGACTGAAAATTTAAAAAAATAACACTTTTTGAGCTAAAAATGACGTTTTTCAGCTAAAATCTAGATGGAAAAAAGGTTTTTGAATGAAAATTCGAGTTTCTGGACAAAAAATCTGAAAAATTGATGAAAAACAGGATTTCAGTGTTGAAAAGCGCGATTTTGATTTGAAAATTACGTTTTTCAGCCAAAATCGAGGTGAAAAATTGGATTTTGATCTGAAAAATCGCCATTTTTAAGGAAAAAATGGGTTAACCAAGAGAAAAACTGATTTTTCTGGTTAAAAACTAAAATTAAAAGGTAAAACATCGACTTTAGGCTGAATTTCGACGCACACATGTCGAAGTTTTCTGACAAAAGCTTAGAAATTTTTTTTGAGGGTCCAGGTCTCGGGATTAAAAATAATTTTGGGGGTCCAGCCACTCAAAATCAGCCAAAATTAGGGCATTTTCTGCATATTCAAAGTTTTTTGTACCCCCAGCTTCTCAGATTCCGAGTTTTGGGGGTCCAGCTTGCAGAAACTTATACATATGTGTTTCGACGTTTTTGGCTAAAAAATCCCGTTTTTTCAGCTAAAAACGTCGTTTTCTCTGTCAAAAAACCCACTAACCGCTCTCTCAGCCTTATCCGGATCTCCAGCCAACTCGGGATCGTTTCCCTTCATATTGGTGAACACACCGACAGTCGGAACGCCCAGTTTATCATGAGAAATTGCGAATTGATCACGGCAACGCTCGTTTTGAAGCCACCACCACAAATCTCCAACATCCGTGTACTCGGTCTTTTGGGGACTCGTCCAATTCTCGGCCGGCTCCTCGAGCTTTCTCATATCCGTAAAGAAACGGGCGGTGAACGTGTGATTTTTGTCGAACGAGTATCCATCGAGACTTTTGACGGCGAAAGCAGCGGAACGAGAATCTGGCCATTCGGTGAGCAAAACTCCCTGAAATAATGAAAAAATAGGGGGTTTTCTCACTAAAAATCGATAATTCAAAGCGTAAAAACCAACCAAAGAGCCTCCTTCGGGACTCGGTGGGATATAGAGCTTGACTCCCGGTTCCAGCTTCTCCAACACCTTTTTCAACACATTCTGAAGTCTTCCGATACGATCGGCACCAACAATTGGGATACCGGCGATGAAGACACAGTTATCCTCAAATTCCTCGATCGTTGGACGCTTATAAAGCACGTCCGGCACCAAAACTGCAAAAAAATCGATAAACCCCTGAAACCCCACGAAAAAGCTTACCTTCATCGGTGACGTCATCAACAAAATCTGGAGGATCGGAGAAATCCTCCTCGTTCTCCTTATTCAAATCGATTTCGACCATTATCGTCGTACGTGTAACCCAACTAGTCTGAAATTTCAAAATTTTCAGATTTTCCCTATTTTTTGAGGAATTTTCTAAGGAAATTAGGCAAAATTCAAAGGAAAAATCAATTTTTAACATATTCAAGCAAAAATCGAGAGAAAAAACCAAGAAAATGGCGAAAAAACTGGGAAAATAGGACGAGAAATTTGGAATTAACAGGCGGCTAAACAGTACGCGGCCGTCATTTCGGAGTGTCGTTTGGAGAAAGTGGAAAGTTAGGCCACGGCCCCGAGAGAAAAGAGAGGGAATTTAAAAAGGGGTTTTTATTGGAAATGGATTTTTCTGGGGGTTTTTGATGGTTTTACAGGTTGGAAAATTTATTTTAGGGTAATAAAGAGCTGCGGATTCAGAAAAATTGATAAAAATCAAGAAACAATTTTTTTTTCGAAAAAAAGCGAAAAATAATTTATTTAACCCGAAAAAATTAAAAAAATAATTTAAAAAGTGCCAAGAAATCTTCTAAAAACTTTTATAATCGATTATTATTATTATTATTATGATTCGATTTCGAGAACGTTCGAAACATCATCACCGATTTTTTCTTCTGACTTCCCGAGTTGTTCATCATGACTCCGCCCCCAAAACCGGCGCGAAACTTCTCGTTTCCACGCTTCGGAACCAACGATTTTTGACGCTGAAATTTCAAAAAAAATTGAAAAAAAAATTTTTTTTTAACCTAAAAAATTATTTTTTTTTCTCGAAAAAAAAATTCTGAGCAAGTACGCTCCATTGAGAATCTATATTTATTTAAAATTCAAAAAAAAATACCCTTTGCCCCATCTTCTGACTGATACAATTGGCGACGTACATCGCGGCGGCCACCACCGACAACATTATTCCGCCGAATGCCAGCGCCCAACGGGGGATTGCAGCGTGAGCCTGAAGAAAAATTGATACAGTAATCCCTCTCCTACAGTATCAAAAAAATAAAAATGCAAAAGCAACAGTCAAGCGATTGCCGATGGGAGGGGTTCAGAAATTGATAACCCACCGACTCCGGACCGATTACTGAAATTATGTCAAAGGCGGCGGAGTTTATGAATTGAGGGCAAACGAAGCGGCCGACATCTCACGGGCGTTGGCGCGGCGGCGCGGGGGGAAGGGGGCGCGTTCTCAGGCATTTTCATTTCAAATGTTACAAGATTTCACAATCTTATAAGAATTGACATAAATCTTGTGAGATTTACAAATGTTATAATTTCTTGTAAGATTCAGAAGCGGTTCGCAAAAGTTATAAGAACTAATAAGAATTGTTTTTTTTTTTGCGAGTTTGGCGGAGCGCACTTGCTGAGTCTCTGTAATCTTCCATTTTTATTTTGTCAACTCAGGCATTTTCATTTCAAATAATTTATTTCTCCGCATAAATTCAAAAATCCGTAATTTTTGTAAAATCGAATCGGAAACTTTTTTGCGCTCCTGTTTCTCGTGAAATTTTGGTGGAATTTCAATAAGAAGTAATAAATTATTCCGAAAAATGGACCGAAAACGGCGTAAACCGACTAGAAAACAGTTGATGGAAAACCTGTTAGAGCAGCGAAGAAAATATTTTGAAAAAGATGGTCAGTAACAACTTTTCGAACATTGCATTTCCAAAAAAATAAATTTCAGATCTTTCCGACGTAGAATGGAAAGAAGACGAAGAAGAAGAGTTGCCAGAAGAAGTAATCACATATGATTTCTTAGAGACAGACGAGCTCACGATAGAAACAACGAGCACAAGGAGAAGTTGGTTTCATATAATGCGTCAAATGATTTTTGAAAAATTACAGGAGCACTTTGGGCAATGTTGTCTTTTGATGAGCTTTTCAAAATATGGTTCCTTTGTTCATCGATTTCAACCAAGTCAGCCACAGATTTGTACTTCAAAACTGAAAAAATGTCAAATGAACATGTTTTGAAATCTCTTCTATTTGATACGACACACATGGAAACTTTTCGATTATGTTCCGAATGCGGAATAGATGTTAAAATGTGCGTGAAACAAAATGTCACCCTAAGTCATATTTATATTATTCCCTTTTCAGGTGTACATGTATCCAGAAAAGGGTCGCTACCATTACCTTTACTGGTCTCAATGATTACATTCTTGCTCTTCTGGATACATATGGATCCGTCATTGAAGAAGTTCAAAATGACATCGCGAACGGATTTAGTTCGACATCGCCAATGAGCGAAGGGATGTTGCGAGAAAAACTCCTATCCGAAATGAAGCCGTCTGAATTAGCAGTTCATTTCTTCTGCTCGTTCGATGGGATCAAAATGAGCTGTAACACAAGGTCTGTTCGGACTTTTCGAAAAAGCTGGTGAATTACTTCCGAATTTATTTAGATTCAAATGTTGGCCACTAACGATTACACCGTTAGACTTGCCAGACAAGTTTAGATCAAAAGCTGAAAATATCAAACTTGTGGCAGTTTTTGTTTGCGAAGAAGACCCAAAAGGGATACACCATGACTTCATGCTGGAGAAAATTCTGCATTTGATGGACAGCAAAGTCATCTGGAAGTCAAAACAAGTAAAAATGAAACTTGTCACGTGCGTTCACGACGATTCAGTATGTTTTCCTTCAACGTTGTTTCTTTGCAAAATCGTATTTAAGGCGAGACGCAAAGTCTATTCGCTTCGGGGTCATTCGTCTAGAGGATCATGCAACTTCTGTCTAAATCAATCTACGTTTATTAAAATTAATGACGAATTCACGCTACGTAGGGCTTTGGTACAACTTCTAAAAGTGAAAAATGAATTACAGCTAGAGGAGACGAGAAAGATATTCCACCTGGCTTCCATACCGGTCTCAAAGACCCCAACATGAAATCATTCATCCAGTCTGTATTTCCAATGCATACCGTTCCCGTGGATTTGTTCCACGTCTTTAACGAAGGAGTATTCGACAAGATGATCAATGGTAAGAATTAAGCATCATTGTGGTGTCAGACTGAACAAAAATTTCAGGATTCCTTTTGAAGAGACACGAGTTTTTCTACAATCGATTCATTAGTTTGGAAGCTTGTGAAAACATGAGACTTCCTTCTAAGTTTTCTAGGCTGCCCTCAAAAATGTCAGAATCGAACGGATCTCAAAAGAATTCGGTACCTCCTACCTCGCTTTTCACTATAATCAGTATTCTTTTCAGATATATTCGTCTCTCATTTGCTCGAGCGCGATGATCGGGGATATGACTCCAGTTGCGGCAATTATTATTTTATTATTTCACAAGATCTTTCGTCTTAATGTCTCAACATATTCTAAGTGGAACATTTGTCGATCGGTGCGCTCATCATGCAAAATTACCGCTGAACTCGTTTCAAAGCATTACCCTGAACTGTTAAGAGGCTCCAAAGTTCACGTATGTTATTTCCTTAATATAGAAATATCTTTTTTTTTTCAGCAGGCGGTATACCACCTTCCAGAGAGTGTTGAGAGATACGGAAGCGTTTATCCGTTGTCAACACAAGGACCAGAACACTATTATCATCTGTTGAAGATGCATTTTTGCAGCCAGTTGTCAAACGGTTTGGGAACTTCACTGATTCGAAAGTATATCACAATCAAAAAAATCAAAAAAATAATTATTTTTCCAGTTCCGCAATCATGAGCGAATTGAAAGGCGAAATGTGTCGGAGAAATTATTCAGACTCAACGGCAATGGAAGATAATAGCGCAGCTATTGAACTGTCCAAAATCTTAAGCATCGCCCCTAAAAGAAGATACCAGAAACGTTGTGTTCCTCCTGCAGAATACGAGCCGTATTTGAGAGATGGAGAAGAATTTTTTCTAAGCTTCTGGAAGGAAGGCACCCGGTATTCAGTGGATTCAGGTGGAAAATCGGACGATTCAAAAGTGATGTTTCAAATGAATGGGACAATTCAATATGGAGAAGTAAAAGGCTTCATTTCAAAAATGCACGAAACGGAATTGACACGAATTTTGGTAGAGCCGTTTCAACTATCGTCTTCCCATCTGAATCATCTCGATAAAGGATTAATTCGCGCAAACGTATCGAGAAATGTTCGAGAAATGGCTCTAAATGAATTGAACTCAACGGAATTGGGAGCTTTGATTGTTGGTCATGGTGATTTGGAGGAAATCTCTCAGTCCGACCTCATTGGACATTCGATTGTTGTCCATCTGCATAACCGCACCGTTGTTTTGCCCTTCAGTTTTCGCACCATGTTTTCATAACGCTTTATTTCTATCTGTTTCTTTGCTTGTGTTCCTTTGCATGTACCTCCACCTTTTCACGTTATATGATTCTTTTTTTTTAATAATTGATTTTTTACAGAATGGCTTCCCAAGGTGCAGCGAACCCTTTCGATAGCGAGCTCCTTTCAAGTGGTCCAATTACTCCTGGTTACGTCAATAATCGAAGAACACCTGTTAGAACCAGTCGAGTATCAGGGTATCGAGGACCAATCCCTGGCTCCCAGCTTCATCGAAATCCGAATGAGAATTTCTACCCAGCCACGAGAGTGCCTCAGAATTATCGTGTGAACAATCCAAACAGTTTTCTTCTTGATGAAAACTACGGGAGTAAAGTTCGCTATATTCCAATAAATAAATCCAGTAAGCAAGGAATCCAAAACATGCACCAAATTCACCAGGACGCTCAGTTAAATTTGAATAATATGAAATATGCAGCTCAAATTGATGAAGGAGAAGAATTAGATGAATTGATTCCGAATGACGAAAGTTTGCGTGAAGCACGCATAAATAAGAATGATGATTTCGATTTAATTGGGAAAGACGGAAATAATGAAAATGTGGAGGAGGAGGAAGAGCCGGCTAACTTTTCCAGCAACAATAGTAATGGGAATACCCGCCACCGACTCCAGAACGTATGTGAAGATTCACCCACCATATTCATTAAAGCTCCATTTTTACAGGTTTCCCTTCTCTGCCCGGTTCAATTTGGTGAGGAATTCGTCAGTGCCCCGGAACAACGTCAGAAAGTGTTAAAAGTCGTAAACCTCGGCATGAATACAATAAAATTATCAAAAAATTTCAGAAGAAGTTGAGAACATCTTCCATGGCTGGTATCAAATTCGATTTCACGAAGATCGATTCCAGAATCCATGGCGCCACTTCTGCGGAAATTCGTGATTTATTCAGTGCAACGCGTACAGTAATGCTTGCTGTAAGTTCGGTATTGAAAGAGAAATAATATATATTTAGCCATTTTTAAGGTGGAGGAAACGCAGGAGCGGCTGTTGAAGAAGAGAAATGTCATGGATCTGGTAAATAACCATCTCTTAGAAATCACTTTTTTCAATTTATGGTTTTTTCAGGCAAAACTCACAGCTGCTGTTGACATTAATGATTTAAAAAATATTGAAACGATCACAGTGGAGAGAATGGATGGAAGTGGTAAAAGTTCGCTCATTTTTACAAATAAATTGTTTTGTTTCAGGATTCATCAACATAAACGAAGAATTCCGCAAATACGCGTTTTGTGGATCAAATTTACAATCTCTTGTAAACGGAATTGCCAAGCAATGGCTGATAACAGTATGTCAAAATAGGGATAAAAATAGAAAATTAATAACAATTATAATTTCAGGTTCTTCCTGATGCGGAGGAATGGAAGTTCTACAGTACCGCCATGTATCCACAAAAAGGACACCGCAGCTTTCCATCTACATTCATCAACTACCCATGCAGTTCGTTTGTTTCCTTGCTTCATACAGATATTTTCATTTTTCAGGCGTAATAAATGATGTGATCATTGTTGAAGGAGCTGAAGCAATCTCATCTCAAACCCTATCAACATCGATTACAACGTTCTTCCGAGATTATATTGCGGGCCAATTGTAAATCATATTCACAAGAATTCCCCCTATAGTCTTCCAATTTGCAGCAATCAATCACGTCTACAATACAATAAACTGGCTAGGGAAGACGCAGCTCGTCGGAATGGACCAACTGATAAAAAGGCTCGACATGATAATGTTTCGGACGGATAAAACTCCAATAATTATCAAAAAAAAACCGTTGAATTATCATTATCGTATACTTTTTTTTATTATTTTCTGTTGTTAATTATCATTTTGTTTTCTTCATTTTCGTTTTCAATAAATGTTTTTTTTAAAAACGATTAGTGTTTTTTGAGTTTTTACTGGTTTAAATCCAATTCGGAATACCTGCCCTAAAAATACCGCTTGCAAATCTTACAATATGTTACAAAAATCTTACAAGAAGTGTTGCAAATCTTATAAGAAGTGTTGCAAATCTCACAAGAAGTGACACAAATCTTACAATAAGTGATGCAAATCTTACAAGATTTCAATAACTTACAAGAAGTGATGCAAGCCTTACAAGTTTTCACGCAAATGTTATAAGAAACCAGTGCAAAGTTATAATGTTGCAACCACTCATTGAGAAACTATCACAGTTTCTTGTAACATTTGAAATGAAAATGCCTGAGTTGGCAAGGGTGGGAGGGGACTACAAAGACTACAAAGACTACAAAGACTACAAAGACTACAAAGACTACAAAGACTACAAAATAAGCATACCGGTGATAAATCGACATGAATCAATCGACTAGCATGAGACATCGCATTCTCCAATGAAATCAACGTTGTCTCCCTGACCGTCGTCACTATCGGAATCGAAAATCTCCGAAGATGAGGCCATTGATCACTGTAAACGCGCTCTATTGATAATCTTTAGCTTCTTCTGACTAACCCAAAAAGTGGAATGAGCAACGGAGTTCGCAGCCGCTCGGTCTGCCAATTTTGAATGTAGACAAAGATGACGTCGGCGTCACAGTACTCTAGAAATGGATACGGTATTTGAAATCAGCGTGAAATTTTGGGTTGGAAGGGTTTTTGTGAGTTTTCACGGGTTACGGTAGTTTGGATTCTGTGCAAACACCATATTTTACGACATTTTGCAGAATCGAGCTGAAACTTTGGGGATACGGTAATTTAAGGGTTCTGATCACGAATTTGATATTTAAAATTGTTGAAAAAGCTTCTCGGAGAAACTCGAAATTCCAAAACTTTTTCAACGAATACCAAGAAAACCAATGATCCCAGACCATTTTCAATATCAAATTAGTAATCAGGACCCTTAAATTACCGTATCCCCAAAGTTTCAGCTCGATTCTGAGAAGTGTCGTCAAATATAGTGTTTGCACAGAATCCAAACTACCGTAACCCCCGGAAAATTGAAATTGATCGTAGAGATTCAAGGAAAAATGGGTTTAGATCAGAATTTTATGCTGATTCTGAATATGGTATTGGTTTTTCTTGGTAAAAATAAAATGAAAAAAAAAAATGAAACATTTGATTTTTCAAAATATTTTCAATTTCTAAGCACTTATAAATTTTTACTAAGAAAAACCATTATCATATTCAGAATCAGCGTAAAATTCTGATCTAAACCCATTTTTCCTTGAATCTCTACTAGAGTAACGTATCGATACAAGAATCGATTCATAGAATCGATAAAATCGAAAAAAATCGTATCGATTCTTCGATAAAAAATGGTATCGATACTGAAAAAAATAATCGAGAATCGATTCTATTGGAATCGATTCTAGTATCGAATCGAATCGAGGATCGATACTGGAATCGATTCTGTATCGATTCTTTACGATTCTTATCGATACGGAATCGATACGAATCGATACAGAATCGATTCCAGAATCGATTCTGTATCGTCGATACCAAACATTAAAATGCGTTCTATTGAAGTATTTTTCAGTAGGGAATTCGAAACATTAGATTTATTGAGTGTTTTTCTTAAGAAACACACTTTTCCTGAATTTTTTCTTTTTAAAAATTCTCGAATTTTTGAAAAAGGTTTTTTTTTCCGAATTTTTTTCAGGAAAACACTCAATAAATCTAATGTTTCGAATTCCCTACTGAAAAATACTTCAATAGAAAGCATTTTAATGTTTGGTATCGACGATACAGAATCGATACTGGAATCGATAAGAATCGATACAGAATCGATTCCAGTATCGATTCTCGATTCGATTCGATACTAGAATCGATTCCAATAGAATCGATTCTCGATTCTTTCTTATAGAATCGACACAATTCAGAATCGATTCTCGGTTTGCGGGAATCGATCCAAAAATCATCGATTCTTGTATCGACACGTTACACTAATCTCTACGATCAATTTCAATTTTCCCGGGTTACGGTAGTTTGGATTCTGTGCAAACACCATATTTTACGACATTTTGCAGAATTGAGTTGAAGCTTTGGGAATACGGTAATTAGAGGGTCCTGATTACGAATTTGATATTCATTTCTGTTAAAAACCTCACCTTGCCATCTAACCGACAACAATTGTGCGTATAAAATGGTTGAAGTGGAGATTGATGAAGACGTAAAAGTTGGATCACATTCTTTAATACTATTCCAACTAACAAATGGTAACAAAACGATTGCTATTCGAATTCCCGGTTGACAATTCCCAAATTTACTACAAAAACAAGAGGTCATGTTAAGCCTCGTTGCTGTCTCTTGTAGTATTTCCACTTCAGTCCGTGACAGTATACCACCAGGATCACACACATACGGTGTCTGCAAAAAGGGGCGTGGCTTAATTTTGGAAACTTGGCTTACCTTGTGGTACGGTATCTGGCAGAAGACACTGAAATTGGCCGATGTGGGAACTGGAAATGTGCATGGACCCGATGTGATGAGACCTCGTTGAGGGGAACCGTATACGCTGGAAATTGAGTTCAGGCTTAGGCTTCAGGCTTAGGCTTAGACTCCATTAGGCTTAGGCTTAGACCTCAGGCTTAGACATGAGGCTCAGATTCTGGGCTTAGATTTTGAGGCTTAGATATCAGGCTTAGACCCCATACTTACCATAAGATGAATAAACTTGAAAAAATAAAAAAGTTCTCTGGCACCATAACTTTTTCTCTGTGGCTACAGTAATACCATAAGAATCCACATATTTGGAATATCTGCAAAATTTTTTTTTTTTTTGAAAATTTGAAAAAATACGGAAAAACATGAAAAAGACAATGATCCTTTAAGCTAAGCTTCTCCTTTTTTCTCTTGCAAAATGGAGTGACGTGATGGTAATTGGGTTAAAATTGAATGAGGGGCACTTTTGAATTGGTTTTTGAGCTAAAGCTCAAAAAAATTTTTTTTTAATTTTTTCCATTTTTACTCCAAAAAAGCACTGCAAAATTTTTACTAAGAAAAACCGTTATCATATTCGAAATCAGCGTAAAATTCTGACCTGAACCCATTTTTCCTTGAATCTCTACGATCAATTTCAATTTTCCCGGGGGTTACGGTAGTTTGGATTCTGTGCAAACACCATATTTTACGACATTTTGGAGAATCGAGCTGAAACTTTGGGGATACGGTAATTTAAGGGTTCTGATAACGAATTTGATAGTAAAAATTGACAGAAACTGATATCTTATGAGATAGGTCTTCCAGAATATTCAGGATACCCGATTCCACAAAATCTAGTGATCCTAGCCAATTTTCACTATCAAAATCGTAATCAGAACCCTTAAATTACCGTATCCCCAAAGTTTCAGCTCAATTCTGCAAAATGTCGTAAAATATGGTGTTTGCACAGAATCCAAACTACCGTAACCCCCGGGAAAATTGAAATTGATCGTAGAGATTCAAGGAAAAATGGGTTTTGGTCAGAATTTTACGCTGATTCTGAATATGATAATGGTTTTTCTTGGTAAAAATTTAGAAGTGCCTAGATTTTCATTGAATTTAGAGGAAAAAACTATTCAAAATAATGAAAAAAATTGAAACAAAAAAAAAGAAGAAGAAAAAAAAAGGAAGAAGAAAAGGTGACGAGAAAAGGAATGAGATAATAGAAAATAGCTCATTCTTTTTTCTCCACAAAATTAATTAACCGAAAGAAGAAAGAGAAAAAGAGAGAGAGCATCTTTTTTGTGTCCGGTTCACCTATTTTTGTTCGAAAAATGAGGTCATCGGTCACTTTTTTTTCAGAAAAAAAAGAATTATTTATGACAGGTGGGAAGGTGATTTTCTTTAGCAAAAAAAATAATTTTGTAAAAATTTTTTTTTTCAATTTCTACGCACTTTCAAATTTTTACTAAGAAAAACCATTATCATATTCAGAATCAGCGTAAAATTCTGATCTAAGCCCATTTTTCCTTGAATCTCTACGATCAATTTCAATTTTCCGAGGTTACGGTAGTTTGGATTCTGTGCAAACACCATATTTTACGACACTTTACAGAATCGAGTTGAAACTTTGGGGATACGGTAATTCAAGGGTTCTGATCACGAATTTGACATTGAAAATGCTCGGGGAATTCTTGTTTTTGAGTTAGAGCAAAAAAATATGGAAGGTTTTTTTTCAAAAAAAAATCAATAAAATTGTCATCATCAAAAAATGCCCTTAAAATAAGGTCAAAAATCAAGAAAAAGACAAGAAGTTTTCGTATCTCGGATAGGTCTCAGATGGCATAAAATGATTGATATGTCCCCCTTTTTGAGAGGGAAAAAGTGGACAAAAGGGCTAAATCTCAAGGGAATTCAAGGAAAAAAAAGAGTTTGTTTCAGTTATTTTGATACTTTTGGACCTTTGTTAACTGAAATTTTGAAAAAATTCAGAAAATTGAAAATACTTTTTTTTTGAAAAATTTCAAAATTTTAGTTCCCCAAAACTCAAAAACTAAAATTCCGAGTCGATTTTCAATATCAAATTGGTAATCAGGACCCTTGAATTACCGTATCCCCAAAGTTTCAGCTCGATTCTGCAAAATGTCGTAAAATATGGTGTTTGCACAGAATCCAAACTACCGTAACCCCGGGGAAAATTGAAATTGATCGTAGAGATTCAAGGAAAAGTGGGTTTAGATCAGAATTTTACGCTGATTTTGAATATGATAATGGTTTTGCTTAGTAAAAATTTTAAAGTGCATAGAAATTGAAATAAATTTGAAAAGAAATCAAATTTTTCCAAAAAAAGTACAGGGTGCGTCATAAATATAGGTGCATTGAAAAAACGATGTAACTTATCAAAAAATCAATATTTTTCGATGCAACTTTCACAAAAGTTTATTGAAACAACACAAAATAAGACACAATTACAACTGTTCGATCCTCGCACCTCCATTTTTCATAACAGTCTTGAGTCTCCTCAGATAGGCGTCGATGGTGGCACGCAAGTATTCCGGTGAGAGTTTGTCCCATTCTTCGAGAAGGGACTTCTTGAGTGATTCCAAATTGTGATGGGGTTTAGCCTGGACTCTTGCTTGAAGTGTCCCCCAGACCGAATAGTCCATTGGATTGAGATCCGGGCTCGAAGCAGGCCATTCAGTCTTGGCGATGAAACTCGGGAAATTGGCTGGGCACCACTCCTGAACCTTCTTGGCTGTGTGGGCTGGAGCACCGCCTTTTAGTAATGACCGTGACTGGCCAGGATAATGAATTTTGGACCACGGAAGCACTACTTTCTCTAAAACCTCTTCTTGATAGTACTGTTGGTTGATTTTCACTCCTGGATCCACGAAAAGGAGAGGAGTTTTGCTATCGGAACAAATTCCACCAAAAACCATGATATGGAGTGGATGAGAAGCTCTATGAATCAACCGTCCGTTCTGGTTAGCCTCCTGAGCTGATGTAGCAATTACCCGATGGTTTTGGGGATTGTAGTCGGCTTGAACGGAGAAGGCCTTCTCATCTGTGAAGAGCGTTGTCAGGTGCGTGCCGCGGTGCGTGCCGCGGTGCGTGCCAGAAAGGAGTGGTGAGGTGCACAGAAGCGGCCACCATTTCTCTAAAAGTCGACGGATCGTCATAAAAATTTTTAGCATATATAAAAAGATATGACAAAAAAAATTGAAATAAATTCAGAATTTCCAGAAACGCGAATGCGCCACGACATGGCGCAAAAGTCGTGCACCTATATTTATGACGCACCCTGTATTTTCTGAAATTTTTATTTTTATTGGAATATCATCAAGCCAAAAAAACGAAAAAAGGAAAAAGGAAGTAAATAATTTTTTTTCAAAATGTTCACATGTTGTCAGAACATATCCATCCATCAAACTAAGAACACACTATTAAATTGTCATGGTGACTAGAAAAAAACATGACATTTTACATCATTTTTCTCTATTTTACACCTGTCAGAAAAGGTGAAAATGAAAAAGAGAAAAATGGGGAAAAATTATAGAAAAAAATTATTTTTAGCTTTCTCAGAATAAATATAAATATCTCGGAAGCAAGGAAGTTTTGGCAATTTTCACTATCAAATTCGTAATCAGGACCCTCAAAATACCGTATCCCCGAAGTTTCAGCTCGATTCTGAGAAGTGTCGTCAAATATAGTGTTTGCACAGAATCCAAACTACCGTAACCCCGGAAAATTGAAATTGATCGTAGAGATTCAAGGAAAAATGGGTTTAGATCAGAATTTTACGCTGATTCTGAATATGATAGTGGTTTTTCTTAGTAAAAATTTTGAAGTGGCTGGAAATTGAAATCAATTTGAAAAAAAAATTCAAAAAAAAAAAAACTTCCTTATTTCAACATTGTCCATAGTTAAACAGAACAAAACAGACTTCTTCTTCTTTTTTTTCTTTTTCTGTTCCGGAAAAGGGGCCAGCAAACACAAAAAATGGATAATGATTCACTATTGTTGTGGCGTCCAGACCCCCTTAGCTTTGGGGGAAGATGTTTTCAAATTTCCCCTCAAAAAGCCGAAAATCCTCTAAAAGGGGCGTGGCTTGCTAGTGTTTACTCTTACCAAAAATGAAATACTTGAACCAACGAAAAAAATTTTTATTTTTTTCAGAAAAGTTTTTTTTTGAAAAAAAAAGTTGTCCGAGAGGAGTACAAATCGTTCATGTTAAGACTACAAACTACAAAATCATCGAAACAATATTCAAAAAGAAAAAAGACTAAAAGGAGGAGAAAAATGGAACGAGAGCCATTTTCACGGATCACCGCACTTTTTTGTCTTCTGTTTGTCTCTTCGACGACGAGTTTTTTGAAACAAATGAGTCAGACAACGTTTTGGTTCGAAATGACGTTATTCGGTTTTTAAAAACAGGAAATGTTGTAGTTTTTCAGGGAAAAAAAAAGAAAAAAAGTTTCAAGGGCTATAACTCATTTTCGGTAAATGCTATCAGAAAAGTGTCAACTAAGAAAATGTAGCCCTTAACCTAAGCTACATTTCATTAGTTGACCACTTTTCGATATCTCTAACGGCAACGGAGATACGGGCGTTTGAAGCCACTGAGGAGATTGCAGAGCGCACTCTGACCTTCTCTGCGTCTCTCACCGGCGCCGCTTCATTTTAAACCATCGTATCTCGGCTAGTTTAAGAGCTATCAAAAAACTGTCAACTAAGAAAATGTAGCCCTTATCAAGAACAATATTTTATTAGTTGACAACTTTTTTCTAGCTCTTATGGGAACCGAGATAAACGGGGAGGAAAAAAAGCGAGAGATACAAATTTTGAATTTCGAGTGGGAAAGGGCTGAACATAGGTTTAAAATGACGGAATTTCTTGGGGGAAACTCTGAATTTTGTCTTCTTACGCGATTTTTGTAAAAAAAATCTCTAACGGAAACGGAGATACAGGCGTTTAAAGTCCAAAGCCGCTTCCAGACAGTTAGAGCACTCTGGCTTTCTCTGCGTCTCTCACCGCTGGCGCCTCAGTTTAAACCATCGTATCTCGGCTAGTTCAAGAGCTCTCAAAAAACTGTCAACTAATGAAATATAGCCCTTTTTAAGAACAATATTTCATTAGTTGACAACTTTTTTCTAGCTCTTATGGAAACCGAGATAAATGGGAAGGAAAAAAGCGAGAGATAAAAATTTTGAATTTCGAGTCGGAAAGAGTTAAAAATAGGTTTAAAATGACGGGATTTCTTGTGAGAAACTTTGCATTTGTCTTCTCTTTTTATCTGATTTAAAAGAAGAGAACTTTTGAACTTTTTCGAAAAAAATGTTTTTTGGAAAAAATGAAAAAAAATTTCAAAGGAAAACCGAAATAAGAGGTTTTTTTCTTAAAAATACTATATTTTTGATAATGGTTCCGAATGGTTAAGTTTCTCTCAAAAACAAAAAAAAAAGAAATTTCCAAGTCAAACTCCATTCCGAAATTCTCCAGGGGAACATTTAGAAACGGACTACCAACTCTGACACTACTAGTTATTTCAAGGGTCACAATAGGAAATGTCAGAGAATTTTTTTTGTAGAAAAGCTCGAAAGTTGTATTCTTTTGAATCAGAAAAAAGGATAAATTTAATGATTCCAACAGAAATTATATCATTTTAAACCTATTTTTCAAAGCGATTTTCACAAAAAATAAAAAATCGAAATTTTTATCTCTCGCTTTGTTCTACTTTATTTATCTCGGTTCCCATAAGAGCTAGAAAAAAGTTGTCAACTAATGAAATATTGCTCTTGGTAAGGACTACATTTCATTAGTTGACAGTTTTTTGATAGCTCTTAAACTAGCCGAGATACAACGGTCTGAACTGAGGCGGCGCTGGTGAGAGACGCAGAGAAGGTCAGAGTGCTCTCTGCACTCTCCTCAGTGGCTTCAAACCCCTGTATCTCCGTTCCCGTTAGAGATATCAAAAAGTGGTCAACTAACAAATTGTAGCTTAGATTAAGGGCTACTTTTTATTAGTTAACACGTTTTTGATACCTCTTACCAAAAATGAGTTACAGCCCTTCAAACTTTGCTTTCACAAAAAAAATTTTTTTAACTACAAAAATCTCATTTTTCTCAATTTCTCTCTTCTTTCTATCTTTCAAAAGATAAGAAGAAAACGAAATTCACATCCATCCATCCAAAAAAAAACAAAAAAAAATAAATTCGAATTTCATGAAATTCAACGTTTGCTCTTTGTGTCGTTCCCATTCAAAAAAAGAGAAAAAAAGGGAGAAAATAGAGTGAAAAAGTGATTAATGGGATGGAGAGAAAGTCGAAATTGACGCGAAAAATCTTGGATTTCCATCATTAAGCCACCAAAAATCTGGGCCTTTTTTCGAAAAATAATTGTTTTTTTCACATTTTAGTCCACCTATTTCAAAATCCAAAATTTTCCGAGCATTTTCAATATCAAATTCGTGATCAGGACCCTTAAATTACCGTATCCCCAAAGTTTCAACTCGATTCTGCAAAATGTCGTAAAATATAGTGTTTGCACAGAATCCAAACTACCGTAACCCGGGAAAATTGAAATTGATCGTAGAGATTCAAGGAAAAATGGGTTTAGATCAGAATTTTACGCTAATGCTTAATATGATAATGGTTTTTCTTAGTAAAAATTTTGAAGACCCAAAAAGAATGGAAAAAAATCTTTTTGAAAAAAACCAAAAAAAAAAGGAAAAAAAAAGAAATGGTCATTTTTCGGTCAAAAGTTGTTGCAAAAAATGGGAGAGAAAAACCAAGGATTTAGTGAGAAATGTGTTCTGAGAGGCGAAGGGATGTAAACGGGAAAAAACATGGGCGGAAAGCAAAAGATTATTGAATTGTTGCTCTTTTTCCTTCTCTTCTGACCTTGAACAAACTAGACAATTTCCGAAAAAGACCATGAATTCAAGGAATACAACAGACATCAGAAAACTAACAATGGACTCCATTTTTGCCTTTTTTTGAGTTTTTGAGTGGGTTTTTAATGGAACAAAAATCAAAAATGTTTCTAGTAATTTTTGCAGAAAATTCCAAAATCTAACTTTACTAAAAAAAACTATTATCATATTTGAAATCAGCGTAAAATTCTGATCTAAACCCATTTTTCCTTGAATCTCTACGATCAATTTCAATTTTCCCGGGTTACGGTAGTTTGGATTCTGTGCAAACACCATATTTTACGACATTTTACGGAATCGAGTTGAAACTTTGGGATTACGGTAATTAGAGGGTTCTGATGACGGATTTGATGATGAAAAGTGTCTGGGAATTTTGGATTTTGAGTTTTGGGGACAAAAATATCGAAATTTCAAACTTTTTGTAATTTTTGGGCCCGATAAATTTCAAATTTATAATTTCTGACCTCGGATTCAAAATCAGCATAAAATTCTGATCTAAACCCATTTTTCCTTGAATCTCTACGATCAATTTCAATTTTCCCGGGTTACGGTAGTTTGGATTCTGTGCAAACACCATATTTTACGACACTTTTCAGAATCGAACTGAAACTTCGGGGATACGGTAATTTGAGGGTCCTGATTACGATTTTGACATTGAAAATGCTCGGAAAATTTTGATTTTTGAGTTAGAGCAAAAAATTTTGAAAAAAGAAAAAAATTTTTTTGAACTTTTTCTGTTTTGAGCTCAAAAGTTCGTCCATTTTTTTTTACGACTTTTCAGTATATGGGGAAACGGACAATTTTAAGTGCCTTCATCCCGAAAAAAAGTAAACGAAGTTCTTCTCCTCTTTTTCTCTCAACATCACTTTTTGTTTCTGCGTGCAATATCCGAAAAGTTATGAAAATTCTCTCTTTCTATCTCTCTCTCTTTTCTCTTTTTCTTGAAAATTCATGCAAAAAAATGGGAAAAGATGAACCAGGAAATGAAATGACAAATCTTTTTTTTTTGCTACTGGGACAAAAGTTCAGTTTTTCATAGAGAAAAAACATTTTCTAAGGATTTTCAATATCAAATTCGTAATCAGAACCTTCGAAATACCGTATTCCCAAAGTTTCAACTCGATTCTGTAAAATGTCGTAAAATATGGTGTTTGCACAGAATCCAAACTACCGTAACTCCCGGGAAAATTGAAATTGATCGTAGAGATTCAAGGAAAAATGGGTTTAGATCAGAATTTTATGCTGATTCTGAACATGATGATGGGACAAAAAAAAGAAAAGAAAAAAAGCAACATTTCTCGAATTGCAAAAAGCGAAACATTTTGCTCATGTCATGTTCACTCGTTCCAATCTCATTTGCGCTTCCATTTCTCCCGGACACCAACTCTACTAGCTCCGCCCACTTTTGGTATGATAAAATCGAAATATTCAAAAAAAAGGGGGCTCAAAATGGGTTTAAAAAAGTGAATTAATATTTTTCGAATAAATATTATCCTGACTAATTCCAAAGGGAGTTCAATCTGGAAGAAAAAAGAAAAAAATGGAGAAGGAGACGTGTGTTGCATACCAAATAAGTTCATGAAACAAGTACGAAATTTGTGATGCAAATTGCATTTTCGACCCACGACAAGTGTCGGTTTTTTGGGTTTGAGAGGAAGAGAGAGAGAGAGAGAGAGAGAGAGAGAGAGAGAGAGAGAGAGAGAGAGAGAAGCAAAATGATGATGAAGTTTAATAATGGTAG
Organism: Caenorhabditis wallacei; assembly: GCA_963932035.1. NCBI lineage: Eukaryota > Metazoa > Nematoda > Chromadorea > Rhabditida > Rhabditidae > Caenorhabditis > Caenorhabditis wallacei. The sequence continues at coordinate 2,803,461 of OZ009934.1, forward strand.
TGTGGTACTGAAAATACAAATAGCAAAATAAAGTCTTTCCAGATTACACTTGTCAATACAAAAACTACAGTAACCAGACAAGAGCCAACTGAAAAATCGAATAGTTAAAAAAAATTAGTTTTTTTGTTGTTAATGTTACTTCAATTCCAGTCGCCAAATGAACTACCGTAATTAAAACATACCGAAAGAGATTAAAGGGTACGGAATTACATGTGGTTAGTAGGAACCAACCAGTTACAGTAATTAACGGCAAGATACATGGGTTTTGTAGCGTTGAATTCAGAATTAATCCCAGTAGGATTATACCGAACTGATTCAAATTGACTTCATCAGAATGTTTTTGGACAATTCAAGAATTGGTTCTATTGAAGATGTTCAGAATTGGCATGGAACACTTAGAATTGAGTTGAGCGATGAAATATCAAGGACTCCCGAAAAGGATTATCAGAAGATTCTTGATTGTAAAGCTCAGAAACTGATTTTGAAAGTAAGTAGGAGAACAAATTGATTTGTATTCTATTTCTGTCAAATTCCAGACTCGATTGAATACTTCAACATTCGAATATCCAGGGATTCTACCGAAACGAGACACTCTCATTTTAACAAATTCTTATTGGTTTACTTCCAATCATTTAATGGAATCTGATTACAAACATTTAGAAGTTGAAGGATCAAATTTGACTAACAGAGATTTAAATCAATTCATAAAACAATGGGTAATGGGTGGAAAAGAGAATTTGAAAGTACTGGCGATTGATACAAATGAAGAAATCGACTTGGGCGTTGTTTGTGATGGATTTCAAGATAAATGTCATCGATTACCAGAGGAGCAAGATCTTGAATACATGAGGTTTGTTTTTTTGTTGTTTGCCTTCATTAAATACGGCGCGAACTCGACGCGTGGCCGCGGCAGCCCAATTCAAAAAAGGCTGAAAAGTGGTATCTCGAAAACTGAGCCGCTGGTTTTTCTAAAAATTTGCTGAAATATTCCGATAGACCTGGTTAACATTCCCAGAAAGTTTCAAGTTGATCGAAATCCTCTAACCTTGTCAACAATGGAAAAATATGCGAAAAAACAGTGAAAAAACGACAAAAAACGCTTTTTCGCGTACTTTGAAGCTGAATTTCTCCAAAACTGAACCGCTGTTTTTTCTGAAATTTTGTCAGAGTGTTGAAAGTGGTCTGAACTACATCCACAAAAAGTTTGGTGTCGATTGAAACATTTTCATTTTTTTCGATTGAGTATCAAATGCCTTGTTTTCTAGGACACGTGTCGAGTTCGCATGTTTGAAGGAGGATTGAAAACAATTTTTGAAGTAGCTTGTTTTATACAGTTTTTTATGCTGATCAATTTTGTAGTTGAACGTTTTTCACGAAATAGCCTCTGAAGGGCAGAAAATGTGCTTTAAAATGGAAGAGTTTTCCTGGACCTCGGCCAGCGCCTTTACCGTTAATTTTACATTTATGCGACACTTTTTGATAATTTCAGTCGCTTTCCAGTGTTTTTTAAAGCTAAATTTGAATGAAATTGCGCAAAAAGCGGTGGCCAAGTTCCTGTCGAAACTCTTCCATTTCAAATTACATTTGCGTTTTTTCAAACGACATTTTCCGCCCTTCGGAAGAGATTTCATGAAAAACTTTCAACTACAAAAATGATCAGCATGAGAAACTCTATCTGAACCTTCAAAATTTTTAGAAATTTGAAAAATTTTAATACCGTTTTTTTTTCAGTCCAATCATAGAAATTACTTCAATGAAAAATGCGGAATTATATATCAAACGTGACGATGGAACCTTGGCTACAGTATACTCTTCAACTATAAGAAACAAGTTGGTTTTTGTCGTTTGTCCTGATTATCGTGGTCATACGATATAATTATGATTATTTAATAATGAATAAAATTTTTAATCTGATCAAAAATTTCTTCTTGTTTTGTCAGTTTTGGCCTTACTTTTTGACTAAGTGGCCGAGTCTGCGTGGCCTAATCCCTAGTTCTCTCAAAAGCTAGCCCAGTTCCCGCTTTCCGCCTTCCGCCAAGATGAATTCCGTTTTTCGATTTCCAATTTCCACTTCTGGCACACTTCCAGCACGTTAAAATCGAAAAATCCAGAAAAATCTTAATTATTAAAAGTAAATTGTTTAAAAAAAGGGCGAAAATCCATAAAATTGTACATAAAAAACGAGATCAGCCAGGAGCAAAAAAAAAAACGAGATTTTTTGGATGAGCAAAAAAAGGGGGCGGGGCCTGAGCAAAGAAATGACATTTTCGTGGAGGGGGGCTAAAAATGGGCTAAAACTAGGCGAAAAAGTGCAGAAAAAAGGGAGGGCGATTAATATTTTCTCGAGTAACTATTATCCGAATTTTTGACTAATTTCAGGCGTGGAAGACGTGGCGGGAGGTTGGATGGACGGCGCCGGCGTTCAATCTGTAAAAATGGAAATGAAAATTTGGGCAGAGGTTCCCCGTCAAACTGATCAAGAGCGGCCTATTGAGAATCCATTTGTCACGGTGAATTTTTTACTACGAAAAGCTGAAAACGTTTCTCGCGCTCTACAGTAATAATCTGGTTGCATTCCATTTAACTGCGTAGCGACCCAACACATGCTTAAGAGCGTTGCTCGTCAGTTTTAATGTGTACAGTAAAACTTTGTGCAAACACGGCGACATGAAAATGCAGGCGGCAAAAATATTATTTGAATTCTCAGTTGTTTTTCGTTCTTTTACAGATATTTTTCCGAGAATTTTTGTTCAGAAATCAATATTTATCGATAATTTCGTAATATTATCGAAATTTTTTATGAAAACCAATGTAAATTTAATATAATTATTTGAATACTACCGTATGCGAAAAGTTATTTTCGCTGCGAGACCCGCCTTGGCACGTTGCCAAGTTTCGTGCGAGAGAGCGCAATTGCTCGCTTCGTAGTAAAAAATTCACCGTGATTTGTATCTGGCTAGCTTACTCATAATGAGCCGAAGCTTATTATGAGCAAGCTCCAAGATACTATAGATTATCAATAGAGCGCCCTTGACCAAGGGTAATTTTTTAGTTAGATCACTAGGATCCAGATAGAGTAAGACGGGTTACGGTAGTTGCTTAGTTGATTTATACCGTATTTTTAAGCCATTTTTATTTCAAACCACGAAAAAACCTCAATTTTTTGATAATATCAAGAAAAAAAGGTTTTTGGCTTAAAAATATCGAAATTTAAGTTCATTATTTGAAAGATTACTGTAGTCTTGTTTTTTGGAATTTATCCTATTGCTTATATTTAATATTATCAACTAATAGCGTTTTCTAACTATTTTTCACATACAAATATGAAAAAACTCTTAAAATTCCATATTTTTCATTGAAATCAAGAAAAAACCTATATTTTTGGCCTAAAATATTCACAAATCTAGGTCATATTTGATAGATTACTGTAGCTTCCTATTTTCAAATAAAAATTCGGGCAGAGGTTCCCCGTCAAAATGACCAAGCGCGGTCTATTGATAATCTAATTTTTATCTGGTTAACTTGCTCATAATTAGCTTCGGCTTATTATGAGCGAGTTCCAAGATATAATAGATTATCAATAGAGCGCACTTGACCAAAGTAATTTGAATATCGCTGTAGCAGCTACATTAAGACGGATTACTGTATTTCTTCAATTTCTTACCGTTTTCGAATAAACTCCAACCGAACTCTTCCACTCATTGATCGTCGGTCTCCATTCGCCATCATGATTATAAAAGTGGGTTTTTTGAACCCGTTTGATAACATGTCCTAGAAAACACTTATTTTTGAAAATTCCTTTTTCCTAAAAACTGATAACCAACCATCTCTGGCCCTTCTAAACGAAATCCTCATTTTCATAAGCGGTCCCTCGTCGTCCGGCGCCTCCAATTTGATCGTTTTCATCGGTTGCTCCATCAATTTATTGTCGTTTTCGTCGGTGGCATTGGGCTCTGGGAAAACGAGGAAAAAGTGGAGAAAATACAAATTATAGACTAGGAAGAGACATGCGCTCTAGACATTTAATAAGCACTTTTCTTAGTCTTTTCGGGAAATTTGAAAATGAAAATTTGGGCATAGGTTCCCCGTCAAAGTGGCCAAGCGTGCTCCATTGATAATCGGTTTTTATTTTGGTTACTTGCTCATAATTAACTTCGACTAATTATGAACAAGTTATCAATCACCAGATATTATCAATAGAGCACACTTGACCAAAATTCATCAAATTTTTCACGATAACTCACTTCTAGCCTCAATTATAATGAGTTTCTGGGAGAACTTTCTTCGAATCGCGATACTCGGACTAAACATTGTTGAAAATGACTAAATCTAGTGAATATTCAACAGGTGATTCGTCTATTTTCTGCAACTCCGCTGACTAATTCCCTACGTGAGGTCTTTCAAAATCAATCGGAACAGGTGCTTTCAAAACTACAGTATTCTTGCTTAGCCAAACCAAGGAATCACAACACAACAACCAATTCTCACCATTAAAACTCTCCAATTCATTATTTTCTACAGTAATCTCTTGACATCCACTAGGGCTTCCGTTATCGAAGCAGGCTACCGTAATCGGTTGGCAATCTTCATTGGCTACCGTAACCTCCAAACTAGGATCCAAGAACATTGGATTCTCGATTCTAGGAAGAGCTATTCCCGATTCCATCATTTCTAAATTTCCATTCTAACTAAGCGATGACGTCATTTTCTTACCAGCAACTTGAAAATCGATAACCGAGCAGGGACCTTCCTCAATTTCGATTTTAACTTTTCGAAGTTGCTCAGAACCTATTTCAGCGTTAGTAGAAGAAGAAGAAGCTAAATAAAGTGTTAGGATAACCAAGGAATGAAATAAGCGATAGAATAGAGAAAACCACACGACATGCAATCTCACCAACTGATTGCGAAGCTGCTTCGCCAAGAGAATTGTTACCATTGAGTTCCAGGAGGGCTAGAAGAACGATTTTAGCCAAAAATCGACAGCTAATCCACTTTTCAAATAAAAATTTGGGCAGAGGTTCCCCGTCAAAATGACCAAGAGCGGTCTATTAATAATCCATTTTTATCTGGTTAACTTGCTCATAATTAGCTTCGGCTTATTATGAGCAAGGTCCAAGATATCAATGAATTATCAATAGAGCGCACTTGACCAAGTTATTCCAGCTACAGTATCCAGGCTCAATTTAATCGAAATTACATGAAATCGGGGTTAATCAGCTCAGTCTGATCTCTTCAATTGATCGATTCGACTTAGCCCTAGCTAAGCCATTTCAGTCAAAAATCGGAGAATCCTAGCCTTGGAAGCGGAAAAAGTCTAGAAATCGTGTAAGCCTGCTTATTTTAAGCTATTTTTTTAAAAAAATAGCCTTAAAAATAGGTCTAATTGAGCTTAGCTAAGTCTAGCTAAGCTAAGTCGGGTGTTTTCACGCTTTTAAAGGGGGATTAGCCATATTTTAAGCCTTTTTTTCACTTTTTTCAGCCAAAAAAGGCTTAAATCGAGCTTTTGAAGAGGATTCGACCATAGGTAGGCTATTTAGACCTATTTTTTCATATTTTTCAGCCAAAAAAGGCTTAATTCGAGTTTTTAGAGATAATTAGAAGAATTTTAAGCCATTTTTTCACATTTTCAAAGCTTTGAAACGCTTAATCTAAGTATTTAGAGCACTTCTTACCATGCCTCCTTATTCTCTCAAATGCTCCAGGTTTCAACCTGAAAATAGCTCGTTCCGTTGTCTTAACTCTCTCCTTATATTTCTCCTTAATCTTCTCCACATTCATCACCACATCCTCTTCCATATTCCTCATTTTCTCCATTTCAATCCTCCGTTTCTCGTGTTTCTTCTCCTTTTTTCTCTCTTCCGACGCCTCTTGTTCCAGTCGAAGTCGTCGTTCATAATTCGTCTGCATCAACCGTTTCTTCGTCATTTTCGCCGTATTCGACGCCGGTTTCGCCACTTTTTTAGCCGATTTTTTGGGTCTTTCGTATTTTGGCTTAGCTTTTCCGAGTTTCTCATGCTCTGGCTTCTTGATTTGAGGAATCGGATCCGGTTTGAATATTTGAAGTTTAACGAGTGGAGAGAAATCAGGAGTTGTGTAATTGGATGGTGGAAATGAGTCGAAATGTGAATCTGGTGATGGTGAGAAGAGAAGTGGCGGAAGTGGAGGTGGAGGAGGAGGAGGTGGAAGAAGAAGGATCGGTTGGGGAGGTGATTTGGGTGAAGGAGGTGGAGAATAGAAACCGAGTTGCTCATCTGTCAGATCATCGAATATTGGTAGTCTGCAATAGTTCTATAAAATACAGTAATCCCTAGAAGTGATTAGAATAAGCCTAGCTAAGCTTAAAAAAGCCTGAAAATCCACTTTCCAAATAAAAATTTGGGCAGAGGTTCCCCGTCAAAGTGACCAATCGCGCTCTATTGAGAATCCATTTTTATCTGGTTGTCTTGATCATAATTAGCTTGTTCTTATTATGAGCAAGGTCCAAAATAATACAGATTAGCAATAGAGCGAACTTGACCAAGTTTTGGGAGGATTGGGATTACTGTATCCCGACTAAAGATTCTAGGGAAGATTACTGTAGCTTGATAGGTTACAGTAATCGAGGAAATTTACATTGGTTAAAAAAAATTAGATTTTTGGCAGGTTACTGTATCTTCCATTCTAATAGCTACTGGAATATTTAGGTTCTAAAACTTAGATTTCTAGATGAAACATTTTATAAAATTAGTTAATTACAGTAACCCCTAGCATTTCAATGTAGTCACTTATCCTGTAGCTTATATTCAAATTACAAACCCAATTTTCAAATAAAAATTTGGGCAGAGATTCCCCGTCTAATTGAATAAGCGTGCTCTATTGATAACCCATCTTTATCTGGTTAACTTGATCATAATTAGCTTTGGCTTATTATGAGCAAGGTCCAAGATAATATAGATTAGCAATAGAGCGAACTTGATCAAAATGTCAAGCTACACGGTTACTGTAGAAGCTACAGTAGGATTACGGTATCCTCACTATTTTTAAAAAGGAAAATCTAGGTTTCCAGGGCATTTTTCGAGTCAAAAATGTCAAAAACCTCCCGATTTTTAAAGCTCCCGACCTTTAAAGGTTTTTTATGCCTAAAAATCCCATTTCCCCCCAGATTTAGCTCATTTTTAGCCAAAAAACTCACTCAAAAGCCGGTTTCGATGGATGCTTTCTCACGAATGGTTTGATCATTTTTGGCGCCTCTTCCTCCTTATCAACCGCCTTTTTTCGAATTTCAGGGATTTCTCCGTGAATTTCGAATTTCTAAAATTATTTTATTGATTTTTTAATCGATTTTTTTATTGATTTTTTTCAAAAATACCGATGGCGGAAACGGGCGAACAGCTTGAACATAAGTAATGAGCAATTGGATATCAATTCGATGAATTCGAAAGATATGCTTCAAATCGACGGAATTTAAACTGATCGCTTTTCTGTTAGCTGCAAAAAATTGGTTTTTATTAGAAGGGCACCCTTTTTTTTTGGGGGAAAATTGATAAAAAATGGCCAAACATGGGGTTTTTAGCCTAAAATCATGGATTTTCATCGATTTTTCAAGATTTTTGAAGGTTTTTATAGTACTTAATGAGAAATTTGAGCATTTTTAAGGTTTTTCCGCTTCAAATAAGCCCAGAAATGACTCACAATTGTCTAAAAGTCCCCGACAAGTTTGAGCCATACTCATTAGCCGATCAGCTAGCAAACCGATTAATTTCGCATGAGCAATCGCCTCAATATTATGAAAACCTTGATTATCGACGATACGACTTATTGAATCGCGAAGATTCTGCAAAAATCGAATTTTTTCGATGAAAAAATAGAAAAAAACTCACTAAAATCACGATTTCGTTGGGTTTCATCGTTTTGGATAACTGAAATTTTAAAAATTAATTTTTTAAAAACTATTTTCCTTTTTTTGCGCTCGAAAAACGTGAATTTTCATTGAGAAAACGAAAAAAAAAAAATTATTTTTAAAAAAATTAAATAATGCCTACCGTAACTACCTGAATCGTGGCGAGATCCGTCGCACAAAAAGCATGTGTGCGTCTTCGAGGATTACGGTAGCTGCAAAAAAATTTTTTTTTGAAAATTATTTTCCTAGAATCGACTTAAAAACGGGGCTTTTTCGAGCAAAATTTGGTTTTTTAAAATTTAAAATTTGAAATATCGAATTTATAATTTAATTTAAATGAGAAAATGTTAAAAATTCTACAAAAAATTATTTTTTTTCGAAAAAAAATTTAAAAATCCTAAAATTTACCGAAAAAAAGGAAATTTAACGGGAATAAAAGGTAGAAAAGCTTAAAATATTCAATTTTCCAGCTAATAAACTAATTTTCGCAAAAAAAAAGATTTTTTTAATAATTTTTTTTTTTGAAATCGAAAAACCCCATCAAAAAGCCACTAAATCAACCAAAAATCTCCTCTAAAAATAGCGAAAAAGTCATTTTTCAAAAAATAGAATTTTAATTAAAACCCATCTCTTCCCTAAAATCAATCTTCCTCTCTTTTCCAAAAAAAGACGCTTCTTCGAAAAACGCATAAATCTTTTTTGCGAGAAAAATAATGAAAATGGAGAGTTTATTAAAAACGAGTGAGAGAGAGAGAGAGAGAGAGAGAGAGAGAGAGAGAGAGAGAGAGAGAGAGAAGCGAAAAAAGTTAGCAAAAATATGGAAATCTCGTGGGGGCAGATGGCAAAAGGGGACTAGGTGTAGTATTAATGCACCTGACTCAGAAAAAAAATTATGAAAAACGGGTCAGAAGGGTAGGAGGAAAAGAGAAAATTTCAATTTCCGTTGTTTTTAGCCTAAACAATTTTCGAATAGAAAATCTAGAATTTTAGCTTTTTTCAGCTATTTTTGACTAGAAAAACAGATTTTTAAAAAACATTTTTGACTAGAAATAAGGGACTTTTAGCTTTTTCCAGCTAATTTTTCAAATTAAACTGTCTAAAACTATCATTTTCTCCATTTATTTAAAATCACATTTTTTTCTTGAACGCGTTCAAAAAATGTGTGCTGGCAGACCTTATGACCAGTGTGTGCACTCGAGCAGGAATTTTTCGAGCAAAATGAGCTTTGAGCGCTCATCTCATTGAGCGTGTTCATGAGTTGAGCATGTTCGTGTTCATGAACATTTGAGCGCTCATGAGATGAACACGCTCAAGCTCATTTGTTCAGTGTTTCCAGATATGAGCTAACAACTACGAAATTTTATGAGTATTGATATTCGTGGCCGCCAAAAATACCGCTTTGGTTAGTCCTCATTTTTTGTTTTGAGGTGGGGAAACTTCAGAGGGCGTCCTCAATGATTGAGTACCGTAATAACATGAAAGTTTCTTTTTTTTTTAAATCACATTCTCAGTAAGAAAAGCGGGCAAATTACTGCATATTAGTAATGATAATGAAAAACTAGTTTCCTGTCAAAATACATCATGGTAATTCATTACAGCTCATGATTTTTTCATCGAGCACGAGCGTGTTCATGCTCATCTCAGATCATTGAGCATGAACGCGCTCATGTTCATGTTCAACTCATGAACATTGAGCATGAACGCGCTCATGTTCATGTTCAACTCATGAACATGAACATGAGCGCGCTCAAGTTCAGCTCATGAACATGAGTATGAGCTGAACACGTTCATGTTCATGTTCATGAACATGAACATGAACGCGCTCATGATCATGCTCATGAGCTGAACATGAACATGATCTTGTTCATGTTCATGTTCATGAGTTGAACATGAACATGAGCGCGTTCATACTCAAGTTCAACTCATTTCGCGCTCGAGTGCACACACTGCTTATGACCTTGTGTACTCCTCGAGGACAACCATGTTTTCTCTTGTTTTTAAAGGCTTTTTTGTTTTTTTTTCTGGAAAAAAATAGAAAAAAAACTTTAAAGATCTAAAATAACTTTTTTTTATATTTTGAGTTTTAATGAAAACTAGATTTTTTTCAACTTTTTCGAAAAAACTTTGGGAAAATAGTCAATTTTTCCAGGATTTTTTTTTCAAAGTTTTGAAAAAAGCTCAGAATTCACCAAAATTTCCCCCCAAAATCTCGAAAAACGCATAGAAAAGGGTCATCTGCAAAGCCACGCCCCCATTTTCCCGAAGAAAGGGGGCGTGGCTTGGCAGAAATTGGTTTTTACCCCTTTTTTTGGACTATCAAAGGGTCAGAAGGTTAGCTTAAGCTACTAGCTTTATGAGATTTTAGGCGGGGAAATCGGTTTCGGATGAAGTCTATTGTCCAAAAACGGGATATTTCGGGGGAAATGTTCATTTAATGGGGGGCTCATAACCATTTGGTGACTATTAACCACTAGTCAGTTAGTGAAAGACGTGGGTTTTTGCATGCGTTCGGGACCCATAGGCTGGAATAAGGGTTAGGGAAAATATGAATGTTGAAAAAATTATTTTACCTTATTCATAATTGTATTATAGTGTTTTGGTCCACCTCGCTCTATTGACGATTGGCGCGTGGACTAGAAATTTAGAAACTGGAAAAAGTTCTTACACGGTTATGGACTAACTTTTCCAGTTTTTATTTTCTAGCCCATGTTCCAATTATCAATGGAGCGAGGTGCCCTAAAATTCTAAATTACAATTATAAATAAGGTAAAATACTTTTTTAAAAATACTTATTTTCCCTAACCTTTATTCCAGCATCTTGGTCCCAAACCCATTCAAAAACCCACATCTTTGACTAACTCGCTAGTGGGTAATAGTCACCAAATGGTTATGAGCCCCCCCCCCCCCATTAAATGACCATTTCCCCCGAAATATCCCGTTTTAGGACAATAGACTTCATCCGAAACCGATTTCCCGCCTAAAATCTCATAAAACTAGTAGCTTAAGCTAACCTTCTGACCCTTTGATAGTTCAAAAAAAAAAGAAAAAAAACCAATTTCTGCCAAGCCACGCCCCTGTCTTCGGGAAAAATAGGGGCGGGGCTTCGCAGATGACCCATTTTCTAGATGTTTTTTCGCGAATTTAGGGGGAAATTTTTGGGAATTTTAAGCTTTTTTCCAGAAATTTGAAAAAAATTTGATTAAATACAAAATTAAAAAATCTGATTTTAGTCTTTTCAAATGTTTTTTTCTGTTTTCATCGCCCAGAAAAAAAAACAAAAAAAGCCTTTAAAAACCAAGAGAAAACATGGTTGTCCTCGAGGAGTACACAAGGTCATAAGGTCTGCCAGCACACATTTTTTGAACGCGTTCAAGAGAAAAATGTGATTTTTAAAAATGGAGAAAATGATAGTTTTAGACAATTTATTTTGAAAAAACAAGCTGAAAAAAGCTAAAAATCCCTTATTTCTAGTCAAAAATGTATGGAAAAAAGCTCTTTTCTAGCTAAAAAATAGCTGAAAATGCTTAAAATTCTTGATTTTCTAGTCGAAAATTGTTTAGGCTAAAAACAACGGAAATTGAAAAAAAAAATTTTTTTTTAGAAGTTTTTCTATAAAAAACTAGCTAAAACTAGCTAAAAAGTCCTAATTTTAAGCCAAAAATAGCTAAAAATCCCCTTTTCTAACCCCTAAAAATCCCAAAAAAATCAAAAATCCGCTCAAAACAAAAACGAGAGAGCATGAGAAAAGGGGAGAATTAGAGACAAGAATAAATGAATATAACTTTTTTCTCTTTTTTTTTTTTTGAAAATCAGAATAAGCAAAGGGGAGGAGGAGGAGGGGAAAAGGGGGTGGACGAGAGTGCATCGACGACACAAATGGGGGAGAAAAGAGAAGAAAAAAGAACGGAAATTGGGAGGTGGGGGAAGAAAGGGAAACAAAAATAAACATCATTTTGAAAATTTCATGAAAAATGTCACTTCTTGTCGTCTAGACGAGAGAGAAAAGGGGCGTGGCTTAGCTAAGCGATTCGAAGTAAAATGAGGTTTTTGGAAAAGGAAGACGGAAGACGGAAGTCGAAAATAGGAAGATGGGAATAGGAAGTTGAGAAAAGGAAGACGGAAGACGGAATATTTCCGCGGAAATGAAATTTGACGGAAGCCGGAATTAAAGTTGTTCGGAAAGCGGAAGTGGGAAATAAAAAAAGTTTTTAAGCGGAATTCCGGAATAATTTGGCGGGAATCGGAAAAAAGCGGAAAACGGAAATAAGGGATTTCAGAGCGGAAGTCGGAAATATCGGAAATTTGAAAAGGGAAATTTCCTTTTAAAAGTAATGGAAATCGGAAGTAAAATTATCAGGCGGAACTCGGAAAGCGGAATTTTCCAGACGGAAATCTGACTTGGCGGAAAGCGGAAATATCTAAAACGGAAGTCGGAAATGCGAGTCATGAGTCGGAAGGCGGAAATGGAAGAATTGAAGCGGAAATCGGAAATCGGAAACAAAGACGGAAAATGAGAGCGGAAGTCGGGAGGAGGAACTCGGAAATTAGCTGGAACGGTAGACGGAAGGGCCTTTCCGGGAAGGCAAAAATGAAATTTAAAGAAAATCGAAAAAAAAAACTTTAAACGGAAGTCGGAAGTGTCGGAATTTGGAAAGCGGAATTCTTTCAGGCGGAAGTCGGAAGCGGAACTATTCAAACGGAAATCGGAAATCGAAAAAAGCAAAAAAAAAACATAATTTATTAAAAATCTATTTTTCAAAAAAATCAAAAATTCCCCGAATGACATTAAAAAATCACAAAAAAGCTAAAAACCAAAACAAAAAAAGAAATCGTCAGAATAAATTAAGAAACATCCAATTGAAGAGTGTATTCTTGATCAATTCCAAGGTAACAATCACTCAGAATATACAATGATAGCGACTGTTTTCCTCTGCAAAAAATTATATTTTTGGAAGAGTTTTTGAAAAAGTTAGGTCATCAAAAAAACCAAAAAAAAAACATGGCCTAGTTTTTTTTTTGGAAAAGTTAGGCCATCAAAAAACCATGGCCTAGTTTTTTCAAAATTTAAGCTACTAACTTGGCCGTCGGAATCCGAATATCCATTTTCGCCGTGCTCCGCGTGGAATGTGATCCGACTACTGTAGTCGTATTCAGAATTTGGTCATTGAATTCTCTTCCAACAATGATTATCCATCCGGCTTGTTTTGGTTTCGACCATTGTGGAAGGTACATTGAAGAGTTGTTCTGGAAAATGGGTACGGTAATCCTGGCTACAGTAATCCTTATCTACAGTAATCTACCCCCTAGCTACAGTAATCCCTCGGTTTTAATATTAGAAGAGATACAGTAATCCAATTACTAAACATGAAAGATACCGTAACCTTAATAACTTTGCGTCAAGTACAGTAATCCTAAACTTACAGAAGTCAACACTATAATGGAATCTACAGTATTCTCTCTACTAAAGTAACCCTAGTTACAGTATACCCTGAATACAGTAAGTCAACCTAAGCCACAGTATAACCTACAGTACCCTCAGGCTAAAGTAACCCCAATTACAGTATCCCCTGACTGTTGTAAGCCAACCCAAGTCATAATATTATCTACAGTACCCCGCTGACTACAGTAATCTTACCCTGGCCGGTCCGATTCTCTCCAAGACAATTCTCAATTTATAGACTTCTCCAGCTTTCACTTTCACATATTTCTCCTCATCCATCTCCTGAATCAACCCATCCGAATCCACAATTTGCATCTGTTTCATTTGAATAATCGGCCAATGACACAATGCTTTCAGTACTTCTTTCGATTGTTGTTCATCGAGTCTTGTGGATTCTCTGAATAGATTCAGTGCTCTTCTCACAAGTTTAGGATCTTCTGACGACGTTGATTTCTCGATTTCAAGGAGATTTTGGAGTGATGGGATGGTGAGATCGTCTCCGAGACTTCGAGCATCTTCATGAGTCAGGTGGGGAAGGCAGAGGAGTGGATGATCGTCGTGCCATCTGGAAAATTGAACTCTTTTTTGAAAAGTACCGTAAGACAGCTCAAAACCCTCTACTTCAAAACCTGAAATTGCTTGAAAACCGTGCTGTAACTTAGAATGAGCTGATAAAAATATAAAATACCGTAATCCAATCAGCGTAAACAGTCCAAAGCTAACCAAAACTACCGTAGTATTGCACTGTGTTACCTTAACACGTTTATCTCGGTTCCCATAAGAGATATCAAAAAACTGTTCACTAATGAAATGTAGCTCTTTTCATGAGTAATATTTCATTAGTTAATCACTTTTTGATATTTCTTCTGCGAACCGAGATAACCGTGTTAAGGTAACAGGAAGCAATACTACGGTAGTTTAAAGCAATTTTTGCCTAAATGGCTAAATTCGTTATTCTCGGATTAAGATATTCAATACTTCCATCAGTTTATTCTAAGTTTCAGCATGATTTCAAAGCTGTTTCAACCCTTTTTGAATGATTTTATACTTAGTTTTCACTTTTTTGCAGTTCATTTGCATCGTTTAACTAATTCCATTCTATAATTTTCTTTTATTAACTAATCTTTAAAATTTCCCTGCTGGATTACTGTACTTCTTAATTTAACTTCTTACGTTGACTGAGTATCAAACGCCTGTTTTTGCGCGTATGTTCTGCAAACACGTTCAAACCGAGGACACCGACCAATTAAGGTGTGTTGCGGATTAGCGGACCACGCATAATTATTGATCGCTTCCTTCTTTTTAATAGAATTCTCTAAACCTTAAAATTTCCAGATGCCATTCTTCCTCAACCTCCCATTCCTCGCTCAAGAGGACATTCTAAAACAAATGGATTACTGCGAAGTGTTTCTCATGTCTTTAGTCTCCAAAAGAACGGCCAAACTGATCCAAAGAGTGAATTGGCCGGAAATTGAATCAATTCGATATACGCTAAATCGACGGAATTGTCTTAAAGTGGCTCTTGTCTTGAACAACGCGTTAAATGAGAATAAATGCATTTTGGAGATTAAATCGATAGCGTTGAAGCCGGGAAGGATCGATGCAGAATATATTCGAGCGTTTGGTTGGAATGGGTGTTGCAGGTAATCGTGGATTTAGTTTGAAATTAATATAGTGTGGGGGCACATATGCCAAAAGTTGTTATGCTGAAAACCTTCCTCCAGTTCTAGGGTTCATAACTCCGTTCCCATTAGAGATATCAAAAAAGTGTCAACTAAGAACATTTCTTTGGTTGACACTGTTTTGATCAAAAGGGAAGCATAGACCCTGGAAGATAGAGCTTTCTTCAAACTTTCCAAATTTCCAGCACAAAAACCCAAACGTTCGATGTTCAACGCAACATTCTCCGCTACGAACATCCGGTTGTCTATTTCGACGACTGCAGCGCAGAATCAGTCTCAAACGCGATTTGCATTCAACTGTCCACCATTTTCGGCAAAAATTCAAAAATCGAGCTGTTCACAAATCTTGTGAACGAGCCGCTACCAACGTATTTGGATAACCGAGAAACCGAATTATTTTTCAATGGCAAAAAAACACGCTTCTACTCTTTAATAGCCTATTTCGGTGCTGTCGCAATTCAAGACTTTGTTGAGATAAGTGGCTTAAGATCGAACCCTTATGAAGACGATTGGCCATTGAAATTTTATTGTACGACGACAATGCATATTTGGGATTCACCATCGTTAACGTGTAGATTGTTGCGAATGTTTGGCGGCGAACGATTGTTCATTGATAATGTATCGGATTGTCAGAGTGAAATAATCCAGTTATTGATAAAATGGAAGAGGAGTGAAGGGTATCATCGATTGAAAATACTCGAAATCAAATCCATTCATAACATTTTCAATGTTCGATGCATTAGACGGGCGGCCGGAGTGTTGGACTTTGAATTCGATCTTCCCTTTATACCAGTGTTGCACGGAAGTCGATTTTTGAAAATCTCGGAACGCGGAACGCGGAAGTGGAAGTAAAAAAAAATTTACGGAACTCGGAACTCGGAAGTGGAAGGGTATTCTCAATTCACGGAACACGGAACTCGGAAGTGGAAGTAAAAATAATTTTCACGGAACGCGGAACACGGAAACGGAAGTGGAAAACGCCCGTAAAGCGGAACTCGGAACGCGGAACACGGAACTTGGAAGTCATTTTTCTTTTCGGGGTGTCAATTTTTTGTATATTTTCACTAAAAATCATCAGATTTCATTGCAAAACAATGATTTGTTCCGATTTACGGTAAATAGAACCCTCAAACGTGACTTCGGAGTGTGATTCGCTACTTGTAACATATTCCGCGGAATTCGGATCTTTTTCACGGAACGCGGAACACGGAAGTGGAAGTAGTTTTTATTTTTACGGAACCCGGAAGTCGGAAGTGGAAGTAAAAATAATTTTCACGGAACGCGGAACACGGAAACGGAAGTGAAAAAAAGGCCGGAACACGGAACACGGAACGCGGAACACGGAATTCCGTGCAACACTGCTTTATACCGTTAGAAGAAAGGTAAGACATTTTTGAGTATAAGAAACTATTCCGACTTTTTTACAGACAATCCTGCCGCTATCCATGGGCATTAAACTGCCTTAACTACGTCAGACGGAACGATCAAACGATTGCCTTCATTTCAATCACCGAAAAAAGTGTTTCGTTTTATGTCCAAGATTTGAATGGGGAGATCTTTTTGTGATTTTTTTTCTCTCTAAACTAATAAATCTTGTGATCTTTACATCTGGCTTACTGTACTTTCCAGTTTAACTTCTTACGTTGACTGAGTATCAAACGTCTGTTTTTGCGCGTATAACCGTATATTCTGCAAACACGGACCCATTCGAATCGAGAACACCGGGCAATTAAGGTGTGCTGCGGATTAGCGGACCACGCACATTTATTGATCGCTTCCTTCTTCTCAATAGAATTCATTAAACCTTTCCAGATGCCGCTTCCATTCTTTAAACTCCCATTTCTCGTTCAAAACAACATTCTAAAACAAATGGATTATTGCGAAGTGTTTCTAATGTCCTTAGTTTCCAAAAGAACGACTGCAGTGATCGGAAGAATGAGTTTTAGCGAAATCGGAACGATTCTGTATAGAATAAACCGAAATAACTGTTTTCAAGTATCTATGCGTGAGCATAATTCGTTAACCGAGAGTAATTGTGTTGTGGAGGTGCAACCGAATCCGGCGGTAGGTAGAGCTAAACGAGCTCGATGGACTGGATTGGATGCGGCTCGTGGGTAAGTTAAGCTTTATTATAGCACCGTTTAAAAGTTTATAAAGTGATTTTCAGTTGATTTTCGGCCATTTTGGCCATTTTCAGGAGCCTCATGTTTTCGATTTCTGAAACTTGTTGGGGGTATAAAACAAACCTAACTTAACAACTTTGCATTCACAGAATTTTATGAAAATGCTTAGTTTTTCTGCTATTTTGGGTTTTCTGAAGCATACCCCTTTTTGACGAGTTTTCGCACTGAAAACGTGAAAACAGGTATGTTTCAGAAAACCCAAAATAGCTGAAAAACTAGAATTTTTCAAAAAATTCTGTGAATGCAAAGTTGTTAATTCAGGTTTGTTTTATACCCCCAAAACTTTTCAGAGTGAATGGAAACTTGAGAATCGAGCTCCAGGGCCCTGAAAATGGCCAAAAATGGCTGAAAATCAACTGAACGGTACTGTAGCTACCATATTACTTCCAGCACCAAAGCTCAAAGCTTCATCGTTGGATTCAATAACCAACATCCCGTTGTCTATTTCGACAATGGTTACAAAGAACAAGTCTCCTGGGCGGTTTCCATTCATCTAACCACACTTTTCGGTAAACATTCAAAGAACGAGTTGGTCACAAGTCCCGGAGCCACTGAGCTTCCAACTTATTTGGATAATCGAGAAACCGACATTTTCTTAGATGAAGAAGAAACACGTTTCGACCATTTTCAATTCTATTTCGCCGCTGTCGAAATTCAAGATTTCGTTGGGTTTAATGATTTTAAAGAACCAATTGGTGTCGATTGGCCGCCAAAGTTTTATCAAACCTTAAACATGCACTTTGTCAATGCACCAGTGGCGATGGAAAATGTGCTTCCACATTTTCGGGGCAAACGAATGTTTATTCAAGATCCATATTATTGTGAGGGACAAATAGTCGAGTTTGCGGTTAAATGGCAGCTTCGGGAGGCTTATAGTCAGCTCGAAGTTCTCGAAATTAAAACATCGATGGGTCGGTTAACGGATTGGCCATCGTTTCAATATATTATGAACGTTATGAATTTTGATGAGGATGAACCAATTATACCAATGGAAAAACGGTGAGATCTCTTAGCTTATTTAGGGATCATACTAACCCCTAAATCAGTTACTAATTCAAAAGTTTAGTGTTTTTTAGACCACAATGCAGTCGATATCCATGGGCGATGAACTACAAAAATTATATCAAACGAGAAGATGGGGTTATTGCTTACATCTTAATGAAACATTGCTCATTATCGTTTTATGTACAAGATTTGAATCATTGATCATCTTTTTGTGAGTTTTCAAGTTGAACAAATAAAACATTTTAAATTTAGACCGTTTTCGACCATTTCCAGCTGATTTTAATGCTAAAAATGAGTATTTTTCAGTCAAATCGGAACCATTTCAAAGGGTTTTCAGAGAAGTTTCTATAGCTTTTTGATGGCTAGTTTAGGTCATTTTGGACCGATTATAAGCGATTTTTGACTATTTTTAACCGTTTTTCAGCCAAATTTTGAACTTTTTCAGAGATTTTTCTAAGAACTTTCTTGAGCCGATTTTAGCCTTTTCTGGGCCATTTTTGACCGATTTGAAGCGATTTCAAACTACTTTAGGCCAGTTTTAAGGCAAATCTAGACAATTTGAGACGGGTTTTTAAAGACAAGATTCTGGATGCGATTTTTGCTTTTTCTGGCTTATTTTTGACCGATTTTAAACTATTTTTATCCATATTAGAGGTATTCTGAGCCAATTCTGAGCATTTCTTGCTCATTTTATAGTTTTTTTTCTGCTCAAAATCGGGGATTCTTAGTCAATTTCAGACTATTTCGGAGGTTTTTCTTGGCCAATTCTAGCCTTTTCTGGGTAATTTTGGACCTATTTTAAGCGATTTTTGACTAATTTTAACCGTTTTTCAGTCAAATTTTGAACGTTTTCAGAGATTTTTCTATGATCTTTTTTAAGCCGATTTTAGCCTTTTCTGGACCATTTTTGGCCGATTTTAAACTATTTTAGACGATTTTACAGGGTTTTTCTGAGCCAATTCTGAGAATTTCTTGCTCGTTTTTATAGTTTTTTCTGCTCAAAATCGAGGATTTTTCACTCAATTTTAGACTTTTCTGGACCATTTTAGGCTCATTTCTAATCAATTACCTCGCCGAATGACACATCTGCTGCAACAGTACAATATTCATCGTTGCACCCAACCAATTCTTCAATCTAGCCATCTCACGCATCGCCTGCAGAATTCGAATACATTGATCCAAGACGCTCTTCAAATCCGTTCGATAATCCGTTGGCAGAGGGGTTCTCATGAAATGCGCTTGGAATAGAAGATGCGCTTTGCACGGTGAGGTACCCATTACTGATGTCGAGAAGCGGATTCTTAGCTTTTTCTGGAAAAAAAGATTTCTACTGCAATTACAGTAATCCTCCTACCTGTAGTTCCGTATTAATCAAATCCTCATTGTGTCTGACTGGAATTTCCGCGTATTCCGGCACATCGGTCAGCATTTTCAGCATATTCTCTACAGTACACCCTGAATTCAATGCCTGCACCAGGAATCGAATTGTCTCGTGTTGTAAATAGTAAACTGAAGCGATTCTTCCATACGGTGTCGGTTTGATGACGTCATTCTCCGAATCCACGTGGATACATTCAGATTGCAATAGTTCCGAAACGCTTCCATCCACGATTTGAGTGATAAATTTGAGCATCGCTTCTTCTGAATCCTCATCTAATCCATAGTAATTTGGATTAGCAAACAGCCTTCGATATAGATAAGTTCCAGAAAGATATTCCACAATTCCCTGTTTCGAATCAATGGTTCCAGCTGAGATTTCCGCGTTGACGTGATTCGGAAGGACCGGAAGAAGCGATGATTCCACTGGGAACGGTTCATAGAGGAATTTCTTATAGAACGTTTTCTTCGAGTCTTGGACATAGATAACAGCGACGGCTGAGTCGTCGAATTGCGGTCGGCCAGCACGTCCCATCATTTGGAGAACGTCTAGAAAAACATTCAAAAGTTTATAAAAAAAGTGTTGATTTTCGACCATTTTAACCATTTTCAGGGTCCTGGATCTCGGATCTCAGTTTCCGATCATCCTGAAAATGTTTGGGGGTATATTAGGCGTGTAAAATTCAGCGCAAGGACGCTCCACCGAAGTCTCCTGAGAAAGCTAGGCCACGACCGAGGGCCGAGGTTTTTTTTCGAATTTCAAATTTGTTTTAATCGCATTTTTAACCGAAAAAAGTTTTTTTTTTCCATAATTCATATTTGTTCGGTCAGATAAATTAAAATTATTGAATTACTGAAGAAAAATTAGCACTTTCGGTTAAAATTGCTAATAAAATAAATTTGAAATTCGAAAAAAAAACCTCGGCCCTCGGTCGTGGCCTAGCTTCCCCAGGAGACTTCGGTGGAGCGTCCTTGCTCTGAATTTTACACACCTAATAAAACAAACCTAAATGAACAACTTTGCATTCACAGAATTTTTTGAAAACGTCTAATTTTCCTGCTATTTTGAGTTTTCTGGAACACACTTGTTTTTTCACGTTTTCAATGCAAAAATGGTCAAAAACGGGCCAAAAAGAGGTGTGTTTCAGAAAACCCAAAATAGCAGAAAAACTAGGCAATTTCAAGAAATTCTGTAAATGCAAAGTTGTTAATTTAGGTTTGTTTTATACCTCCAAAAATTTTCAGAGTGATCGAAAACAGGAGTTCCGAGCTCCATACCCCTGAAAATGCCCGACTGTTGTCACGATGAATTTTTTTTACTACGAAGGAGAAAATGTGATCTATTTACGGTACCTTAGGTCTCGTATCGATTATTAAAAACTACGTATCGAATTTCAAATTTTCGCCCAGTTAAGCTGGGTCGCTACTCGTTTAAATATAATGCGACTTTTTGGATTTTTGCAGGAAAAAATTATCTAGAATCCTCTGATACAGTACCGTCCAAAAGTTTATAGAAAAAGTGTTGTTCAGTTGATTTTCGGCCATTTCGACCATTTTCAGGAGCCTCATGTTTTCGATTTCTGAAACTTTTTGGGGGTATAGAACAAACCTAAATTAACAAGTTTGCATTCACAGAATTTTTTGAAAATGTCTAGTTTTTCTGTTATTTTGGGTTTTCTGGAACACACCTTTTTTACGTTTTCAGTGAGACAAAGGGCCAAAAAGAGATGTGTTTCGGAAAACCCAAAATAGCTGAAAAACTAGACATTTTCAAAAAATTCTGTGAATGCAAATTTTTTAATTTAGGTTTGTTTTATACCCCCAAAAAGTTTCACAGTGATCGGATACTTGAGACCCCTGAAAATAGACGAAATGGCCAAAAATCAACTGAAAAACACTTTTTTTTCTATAAACTTTTGAACTTTTTTACTGTATTTTATTTGCGTGTTCCCCCTTTAATTCCACGTGGCCCAGCCCTTTAAAAAGAAAAAAAATAATGGCCTCCAAACTCAATAAAAAAAATTGATTCCCTTGTTCAAAAACATCCGCCCGACAACGAGACGCCCGTGAATCATTTCGATTTCTCAGCATTTCAATCTATTGCCTACTCGTTACGATAGCATTATCAGAGCATTTCCCACCAATTAGTGATGTTATTCAGATGGATCTGCGTCGCTTCTTGCAATCTATGGACACACTTTTTCTGGTGGCTCTTAGTGCAAAATGGTGAGGCAATTAGAGTGCGCTCCATTGATAAGCCATATCTTTGAGCTTGTCTTATAGGTAAGCTCCAGGACACTATGGATTATCAATGGAGCGCGCTTGTCCAAATTACTGTCATATAAGAGCGCATAGGCTACGGTAGGATAGGAAGCGCATCTAGGCCAGGGTTACTGTAGTATCTTAGAGCGCGCAGAATCTGTCCTATCCCGATAAAAATTCGGGCAGCGGTTCCCCATCAAAATGGTCGAGCGCGCTCCATTGCTAATCTATTGGTATCCTTGCTTCAGGGGCAGGCTCCAAGATACCATGAATTATCAATAGAGCGCATTTGACCAAGGTGACATAGTGAGTAGCTAATAGCACCTAGGGGATACTGTAGCCACTTTCTCTATCTAGGGCACAGAAGCTGAGGTTACAGTAGCCTAGGAGCTAAGCATCTAAATCTACGCGGTCGTTCCAAGTGACAAATCGCGCTCTATCGAACCCAAGATTCAAGGTCGACAGAGCGCACTTGCCACCTCAATCCCAAATCTTGCAGGTTTCCTTATTCTTGCCATCGTGCTAACCAGCATCAATTGCTCACGTAAGAAAAAGAATAAGGATGGTTCGAAGAACAAAACCAAACCGTCTGCCACAACCACATCCGGCACCACAACCGGTGGCACCACCACGACTCCAGAAGCAATGACGGTTCCGGAACCACCGAGACCATTTGCTCTGGATCAACGTGACACCAAGACCACCACAACAACCACGGATACGGGGGAGACTAAGACCGCCGAAGCCGTTGTCGAGAAGAAGCAATCGTTGAAAGCTGCCGGATCGAAGAATGCGAAAAAGAAGAAGAAGAAGACGACTGAGGATGCTGATGAGAAGAAGAAGGTCACCGAAGAGGGCAAGGGTAAGTGATTCAGGGGATTGACGATCTACAGTAATCCATTCTCCAGACGTATCCGTCGAATACAATCACGAGAACACTCTTCGTATCGAGATGGTTGACGACGATCATACCAAATCGACCACCGTCTCCGCATGCGTCGATGCATATGATCCAGCGGCGGAGGCGGCGAAATTGGAGAAGAAGGTTAAGAAGAAGGGGAATAAGAAGAAGAAGGATACGACGGTGAATAGTGTGGATTGTGCGGCGGCCGCCGAGGAGAAGGATAAGGTATTCCGATGAGTGTACAGTACCGTTCAAAAGTTTATTTTCGGCTCTTTTGGGTAGTTTCAGGCGTCTGGAGCTCGGATCTTATGTTTCCGATCACTCTGAAAAGTTTTTGGGGGTATCAAACAAACTTAAATTAACAACTTTGCATTCACAGAATTTTTTGAAAATGTCTAGTTTTTCAGCTATTCTGGATTTTCTAAAAGACACCTGTTTTGGCCTATTTTCTGTGCGAAAACGGTCGAAAACCGATGGAAACGGTGTGTTCCAGAAAACTCAAAAAAGCAGAAAAACTAGGCATTTTCAAAAAATTTTGTGAATGCAAAGTTGTTAATTTAGGCGTGTTTTATATCCCCCAAAAATTTTCAGAGTGATCGGAAACATGATCCGAGCTCCAGGACCCTGAAAATGGCGAAAATGGCTGAAAATCAACTGAAAGCCACTTTTTCTACAGTACTGCCCAAAAAGATATTCGCAAACGGCGTTTTCAGTACATTTATGCCGAGTTTGGGAGCGAACCACAGCGCCAGAAGATGTGCGATGGTTCTAAACATTTTTGAGTGAATAAGCATAGCCTAGACTTCATTTTTGTAGTTGATAACTTTTTTGTAAAATCATTTTCAAGTATACTTTTATGCTTTTGAAGAAAAAGTTGTCAAATTTTCTTACAACGGCGGAAAAATATACTTAGAAATGATTTCACGAAAAAGTTTTCAACTACAAAAATGAAGTTTAGTCTATGCTTAATTAACTCAAAAATTTTTAGAACCACCACACATCTTCTGGCGCTGTGGTTCGCTCCCAAAGTCGGCATAAATGCACTGAAAACGCCATTTTCGAATATCTTTTTGGCCAGTACTGTAGAAACTTTTGAGCGGTACTGTCTCAGAAGATTCTAGATGATTTTTTCCAGCAAAAATCCAAAAAATCGAAGCGTTCCTTGAGAGATAAGGAACGTCAACAACAATCTGCTCCCGACAAGAAAGTCGCCACGGTGACCGAGGATGAGGGTGGCAAAAAGATGGCTACAATGATTGAGGACGAAGCGGTGCACACGCCAAAAGAGAAAAAAGAGGAGGCGAAGCCACGCGAGGAGTCGGATGAGAATAAGTGAGACGAATCACTTCACAAATTACTAGCTTTTCTGTGTGCATTAAATGGGTCGAAACTATTTGATAGTTTCCATATTATGACCCCCGTATCGAGTTGATTGAATAATAAAGATATTGGAATTGAGAGACTCACCTGTCACCGGAAAATCCACATATTTCCCCTTTTTTCCATCGAAATATTCGGTTCCCTTGACAATGACGAGATGGGCGGGACAATTGATACCCCATGCGAGAGTGGCCGTTGCGATGAGCACTTGAATCTTCTTTTCGATGAATAACTGCTCGACGATGGCTCTCTCGTGGGCCGATAGTCCGGCGTGATGCATTCCGATTCCGAACGGGAGTGTTAGTTTTAGGTTTTCGTCTGGAAATTATGCCCTTGTATTAGAGGTAAAGACCCTTTAAAAGAGGGAGTCGACTTTGATTCTGAGTATTTTGAAACTTTTTTTCATGAAAAGGGGGAGCCTAGTACCTTTAATCGAAGCCATGAGAACTTCCAATTCAAGCATATCAATATTCAACCATTGTTTCGGATTGTGGTCTGCAATCAACAAATTCACAAATGCCAACGCTGTCAACCTGGTCTGCCTTCTAGAAGACACAAAAATCAGAACAGGTTTTCTCGGTGAATAAGTAAGAATTGCTTTATAAGCCGGCTTATTCATCAATCCCATTCTTGGACAATAATGTTGACCAGGGAATCCTTGAATATGTACAGAGATCGGAACAGGGCGTACTGATGGTCGGAAGTTGTAGCAGGCTTCATCCGGGATCCCCAACCACTCTGCCACGTCACCAGCGTTAGCCAACGCTGTAGATAGACCAAGGAGTCGAACGGGTTGCTCTCTTGTATGACTTCGTCTTGTAATCATCTTCAATCGGGATACGATCGCTTCCAAAACGGCTCCACGATCGACACCGAGGAGATGAACCTCGTCAAGGACGATTAGACCAACTCTTCGAACATATTCTCTCGTCGCCCAGCTTCTCGAGATTCCATCCCATTTCTCTGGTGTTGTAATGAGGATAGAGGATGCGGAGAGCTCTTCTGGATCCGGAGTAACGTCTCCTGACACTTCAACGACTCGATAACCCATTCCTGTTTCGAATTTTCGTTTCCAATCGTCGACTCGTTCTCGAACCAAAGATTTTAATGGAGCAATATAGACAACTTTCATTCCGGGATGGTCCTGGAGTAAGCGGAACATCGCTAGCTCAGCGCAAAGGGTTTTTCCGGATCCGGTCGGGGCGCCGACGAGAGCAGATTTATCGGTTTTGTAGAGGGCGAAGAAGACTTGAGCTTGGATTGGATTGAAATAGTCAAACGAGTAGATCGATTCGAATTTCTCGTTTTTGAGCGTTTTGATGGGAAGGGGTTCCAGGTCGAGGAGGTCCGTGTGGCTCTGGAAAAATTGGTTGGGTTACTGTAGGAGTCTAAGAAAATGGTAATGTATTTTAAGTTACAGTCATCCTAATTAAAAATCTTAACCTAGTCCAAGTACCGTAATCCTTCATTTTTACAATATTGATGTCTACAGTTATCTCAGAAAACTGTGATTTAAACAAAACCCTAAAACTACAGTAATCCCGCTCATCCTGAGACAGTATTGAAGGTAGAGGGTTACTGTAATCTAAGGTAACAGACTACAGTAGTAGTGAGCTAATGTAATCCCGACAGACAATTCTAGTGTGTTTTTAGCTGCAGTACTCTTGAAATTACAGTAATTCTAGATCTAGCAATTTTAAGAAATTGACAGTTTTCTAAGAACCGTAATCCTTTATCGAAGGTATGCCTACAGCACCTCCAATTATCGTTATTCTACATCTGAAGTTTCTACAGTAATCCTAAGTACCGTATCCTAAATCTATGCTCTACAGTACCTTCAATTATCGTAAACCTATATCTACAGTATCTATCGTATCCCATACAGTACTCCTATACCTAAGCTATCTAAAGTACAGTAACCAAACAATTTTAAAGTTTACCGTACCTTAAGTACCGGAATCCTATATCCAAGGTATCTACAGTAATCCCAGGTACAGTAACCCTATATTTAAAGTATCTCCAACTACCGTAATCCTTTATCTAATCTATCTACCGTACCCCCTACGGTAATCCTTACCTTAAACGACTTTGGCAGAATACAATTATGCAAACTCATCGGCACAACCACATCCTCCGTCACAAAATACTCGCTAGCTAGTCTTAACTGGAAGTTATTCGTCAGTTGACAATCCACAATTGGGATAGTGAATACGATGAATTGTTGCTCTTCTTTCATCACTTTCATCTTTCCAATTCCAATTCTCTCCTGATGAATGATCAAATTCTCATTCAAATTCTCCAGTACCAAGAAAAAGGATTGCAATCCCGATTTTCCATGGATAGCATCATTCCAGATGAATGCTGGCGTCAAAGTGACCTCCACTTGAACGATAGTATAAGTGATCGGCTTGAAGCGGGCGGTCACATCCATACGTGGAAGATAACGGAGATATGTGTAGAGACGATCTCCGTCACAGCTGAACATGTATCCGAGATCTTTGGGTGAGAGTTCGAGGAGATCCGATTCACGAGCTTTTTTTCGCTCGATTTTTTCGATCCATGTGATTGGGATGTTGATGATCTGGAAGAGAAAAGAATGGGAAAGTTAGGTCATGGGGAAAAGCTAGGCCATGGAAAACCTAGGCCATGGATAACCTAGGTCATGGAGAAAAGTTAGGCCATGAAAAAAGTTAGGCCATGGAAAAAGTTAGGCCAAGGAAAAACTAGGCCATGAGAGGAAACCTAGGCCATGAGGAAGGTTAGGTCATGGGGGAAAACTAGGTAATAAAAAACTTGGTCAAGGGGAAAGTTAGGCCATGGGATAAAATTAGGACAATGGGAAAAATAGGCCACCCATCTAGAAAAAAAATGTGAAAAAAAAGTTAGGCCACTACTTCTAAAAGTTAGGCCATGGATCCCAAAATCTAGGCCACCACTTCTAAAAGCTAGGCCACGGGGAAAACTAGACTATTAAAAAAATTAGGCCATGGGATAAAAGTTAGGCCACGGGGAAAACTAGGCCATAGTGGAAAAACTAGCCCAACTGGATATTTAGGTTATGATGGGAAAGTTAGGCCATGATCGAAAACTAGGCCATCAATCTCAAAAGCTAGGCCAACTATTTAAAAACCTAGGCCACCACTTCTAAAAGCTAGGCCACGGATCCTAAAACCTAAACAATGGGGAAAGCTAGGCCACTAATCTAAAAACCTCTTCCACCAGTTCCGAAGCCTAGACCGAGCCAATGCAATCCAATTCCGTGCCATAATTGTGCCGTACCTGAATAAACTGCCGTAACGAGCACTGATTCATCCACATCTGCTTCTCGACACACTTTGCAATTCCCAAAAACGCGTTGGCCGCCTGACTCCACCCATTTTTCAAGACCATCTCAAACATTGCACGACACAGGCGTCCAGCATTCTGTTGAACATACAATTGTTCTGACATTAGGGCAGAATTCCTTGTAGAAGTTCTTGAGATGAGAGATTGTAGGAGTACATTGACTTTTCCAGCTACGGAAGCGAGTCCTCCTCCCCTGACATTCATCATACATCCATAGTTCATCAGCTCTTCCAAATCCCCAATTTCCTCCTCTCGACACTTGATATTGGCGAATTCGGTGGCCATTGAGATGAGTCCGATGACCATGTCATCTGGCATGAAAGCGGTGAAGGTGACCGGGAGACCGACTCCTTTTTCTGCTTCGTTTAGGAGTTGGATGGTTTCATATTTGACGTAGAAGTTGGAAGCGATTCTGCCGAGATCAGTTGAGTTTAGGTATTCAGTTCTGGAAGAAAAAAAATGGGGGTTACTGTAGTTGGTCTAGTCTCAATGGAATGAATTACTGTAGCTAGGTGTAGGCTCTAGGATCAGGGTTACTGTATATTCAATAAGCTACCTTAATCTTGTAATCCAATCCTAACTACCGTACCCCTTCGTTTTTAAATTGCTAAGACTACCAAAATGGGGAGAGTAAAGGGGTACGGTAGTTGGGCCAAGTTTGGATTACGGTAACTTACAGTACCCATGACAGTAACCTTCCCTGGATTAGCGACAGTAATCCACTGATCTAGTAGCGTCCTATTTTTATACTTCTAGGTTACGGTAGTTAATGGAAAATAGGCTAACCTTAATCTTAGCAACCTACAGTAACCTTCCCTGGATTAGTTACCGTAATCCAGTGATCAAGAAGTGTTTCAGTTTTGAATTCTCAGATTACGGTAGTTCAATGAATACTGTTACCGTATCCGTAATCCCAGTGGGTTTTCTACAATAACCTTCCCTGGATTAGCTACCGTAATCTAGTGATCTAAAAATATCGAATTTTTAAATTACTAGAATACGGTAGCTTACGGTCTCCCTGGACTACTGTATCCCTTTCTACAGTAATCCCAAAAAAAAACTCACGCCATATCAAACCGGATCATTTTATTCTGATCCAATTGCATCGCCGCTTCTCGAATCACATTTCCAAAGTGATCCCTGAGATTCGGATCTCGTTCTATCGCATTATAAGCAATACCGTAAGCCATTGGATTCTTCAAGGCTCTCGTGTACATATACGTGTAAGTAAGCCATTCCACTCCCTCATCCACTGTGGATACTGTACCCAGGGCCACTTCCGCATTGAGATTATCATGGAGTCGTGTATAGAAGTTGGATTCAATTGGATTCTGATGAACAAGCATTGTCAGGTATTTATCGATTTTATCTCGTGTTGTAATGATAATTCCATGACCCTCGTTTTCGAATTGTGGACGACCGGCACGTCCGAAGATTTGTTGAACGTCGAGGACACCGAGATCCGTGAAGACACCCTTTTCAGCGTCGAATACGTCGGTTCCCTGGAAATTCGTATTTAGAAGCTTAGATTAGGAGCTTAAACTTAGGTATTGCTCACCTTAATAACTACAGCATGAGCCGGAAGATTAACTCCCCAAGCTAGGGTAGCCGTACAGAAAAGAACAGAAATATGACCCTCGGCAAAGCATCTCTCCATTAAAATTCTATCCTGACGGCACAATCCGGCATGATGGATTCCAAAACCTCGTTGAAACAATGGCGATATTTGGGCACGATTTCGGCACAAATTGATTGCTTTATCGGCTTGTACGAACTTGCTAGAAGTCTTATCTTTCGGTAGGAACAAGTCCATTTGTCCGAGAACTGATGCCCGAGCGCAGAATGCTTCTCCAAGCTTAGCAGTTCCATTTCGGGTATGGACGAAGACGAGGACCTGGTGTCCACATTTCACGAAATCCACCACTTCATCGTAGCAAACGTTATCCATGATGGTGGTGTTGTCACGGAAATTTCCAGCTTTTCGGGTGCCAATGAATCTAGAAAAATGGAAATTTGGGCATAAAAATTAGCTCATTTTTGACAGGTTACTGTAGCTTCCATTCTAATAGTTACAGTAATATTTAGGTTTAAAATCTGTTGAAAAATTCTATTAAATTAGTTAATTACAGTAACCCTATGGCATTTTACTGTGGTCACTTATCTTGAAGCTCATATTTAAATTCAAAACCCAATTTTCAAATAAAAATTTGGGCATAGGTTCCCCGTCAAAGTGACCAAGCGCGCTCTATTGATAACCCATTTGTACCTTGTTAGCTTGCTCATAATGAGCTTCAGCTTATTATGAGCAAGTTCCAAGATAGTATAGATTATCAATAGAGCGCACTTGACCAAAGTATGATTTGCTACAGTAAGCAGGATTACTGTAATTTAGTTTTTAACCTATTTTTGGCTCGAAAAAAGGAAAAATCAATCGTTTTCAGTAAGATCAAGGTAAGCTGTTCTGGGGTAAGCCTAGAATTTTCTAAGTTATTTTCAACGGATTACTGTAACTTATTATTAACTAAACTCAGGCTTAAACCAAACATTGTTGCTGAAGGAGCTTTCTGGGAACGTTTTCGGTATCTAGCTACAGTAATCGGGAGTAATCTGGATTACTGTAGCTAGATACTCCGGATTACTGTAGAACTCTAGTTTGATCTATATTAAGCTAATCATTGTCTAGGCTACAGTAAGCTACCGGTGGCTACCGAATAATTATTACCCTTCGAATAAAAATTTGGGCATAGGTTCCCCGTCAAAATGACCAAGAGCGCTCCATTGATAATCTAATTGGTATTTTGATAACTTCCTCATATTAAAAAAGTTACCAAAATACCATAAATCATCAATAGAGCACCCTTCATCAAGGATTACTGTACTCACTTCTGTGTCAATGGCACCGGTCTAAACCGTCCATCAAAATAGAACATTCCTTTGTATGGATTAACTCTTAGAAATCTAGCCACATCAATATAATTGGGAAGTGTCGCCGATAAACCAACAATTCGAATTCCCGATTGTGACATTTCAACTTGTCGAAGTGTTCTTGCTACAAGAGTCTCGATAACCGGACCACGTTCGTCATGGAGTAAATGGACTTCGTCGATGATAAGTAGTCGAACAACGTTGATAAGGGAGTTATCCGATGACGATTTTCTCGTGATCACATCCCATTTCTCTGGGGTCAATACTAACATCTGAGTATCGGCTACCTCATTCCGAGATAATTGGGTATCTCCAGTCAATTCCTTAACTTTCAAGCCAAGTGGCGCTAGACGCTTTCCAAAGCTTTCTGTCATTTCTGTAGCTAGAGCTTTCATCGGTGCAATATAGATAATTTTAAAATCATCTTTCATAATCTCTCCTTTCGCATTCTGATGTTCATGAATAGTATTGAGAATCGTTAACATCGCAATATTCGTTTTACCGGCACCAGTCGGCGCGCAAATCAACAAATTCTCTTTTGTCTTGTAAGCCTGCTCAAATACAATCGATTGGATCACATTCAACTTCTCGAATCCCTTGAATCCTTTCTGTCCCAATTCATCCATATCCTTAATATAAACATGTTGAATCTGTTCGATATTCCCTTTATTAGCAGGTGGTACCAAGACACTTTCATGAGTTTTGAAAGTATCCCGTTTTGATCCTTCTGGAAGCGCGAATTTCATTCCGTTGATGTCAAAAATGGTATGACCGGATTGAATTCGAGCGTCGAAGACATATGGATAGATCTCTTCAACTCGTGGTCCACCTGGAAGAATCGATGGCTTCCATTTCATCTGATCAATTTCCAATTGTCTCTGCCTTTGTATTTCTTTTTGTGCTAACTCTAATTCGAGCTTCTCTTCGTCTCCAAACGCGTGGATTACTCGATTCAGTTCTCTTCTTGTCCGTTTTTCTTCTTTTCGAAGCTCTCTTCGTTTCTCGTTTTGTGACGTGGATTGGACGCTGACGGTTTGCAAGAAGCCAGGAACGGAGGGCTGAAAAATAGAGTTTTAGAAAAAAAAATAGAAAATTGGGCAGAGGTTCCCCGTCAAAGTGGCCAGGCGCGGTCTATTGATAATCCTTTTTTACCTGGTTAGCTTGCTCTTAATTAGCTTCAGCTTATTATGAGAAAGTAACAAGAAAGTATAGGTTATCAATAGAGCGCACCTGACCGAGGGAAATATGATAAGTAGAACACAAAGTATTTAGCTACAGTAATCAGGACTACTGTATTTTGTTAGTTTAGTCCATGTTATGTTAATCTAATTTTGGCTCAATTTCACCTATTTTAGTCTATTTTCGTCTAAAAATATATTTAAAAAAAACAATTTTATAAAAAAATTAAGGACAAACTTTGTTGTTGTTGTTGTTGTAATGCTATCAGGATTACTGTAGACTTTAGTCTGATTTATACTAAGCTAGTTATTGTCTAATCTACAGTAATCTATAGGATTTCTTATACCTGTAAAACCAATTATTTTAAAAATTCGGGTACAGTACCCTTAGCTTAAAAAAGCTTTAAAACCACTTTTCAATCAAAATTTTGGGCAGAGGTTCCCCGTCTGATTGACCAAGCGCGGTCTATTGTTAACCTATTGGCATCTTGGTAGCTTACTGACAATAATCTTACGAGCAAGCTACCAAGATACCTTTACGCGAGAACTGACCCCTTGACCTCCACGTCACCCTGTTCCAAATCCAAAAAACCGAAACATTCCATTTCCATTTTTCTAACCCCCCAATCAAGTCTAAATGAGAATCGTGCTAGCTGTGTTATTCGTATTTCTGACCATCTTCCTCCCGTCTCAAGCCGATGTTCAATGTGGAAACGACAAATTCTGTCGTGTCGGCTTCCGCCCTTTTCAGCCGGGACCACCGAATGAGTTTCAAGTTCAGCGGGATATGGCGAAGAAGTTAGCTGTGTTGGCGAGCAAGAGGATTATTGGGATAAGAAGGTTAGTTTAGCTAAGCTTAACCATTCTAGCTCTTTTTTATTCCAGAGATTTCGCTGAAGTTCAATTTCTGATCCAATTTCAATCCGAATTATGTCGTGACGATACAATAGGATTTTTGTTGGATAAAAACGTTAGTAACTATCAAGTGACGTGTGTTTGGACAGGATCCACTCAATTCGGGCAATGTAGACCTGTCCCACCGATTTACATGGATAAAGCATTCTACTATATTAAAGGGGAGGATTGGATGAAGAGGTTAAGGGTAAGCTTGATAGCTGGGAGCTTAGCTTAGCCCCGATTTCAGATGGTCCGCAAAGCAATCGGCTGCAATGCTCACTATGAAGTTTTCCAATTTTCCAATGCAATCAACAAGAATCTCTATCAGAATGTCACCAAGAAACCCGTTAACACAACGCTAGCCCACGCCTTCCGATACCAATTCAATGTAGATCAAAACTATGAGCTATTCATCTGTAATGAGCGTTGTGTTCAAGCTGGAATCGGATACGTGGCATCGCTTCTGTTAATTCTATTATTAGCTATCTCATTTTTTAAGAATTGTGTTGATGTGCAGTGAAATAATAAAAATTTGGGCAGAGGTTCCCCGTCAAAGTGGTCAAGTGCGCTCTATTGATAATCCATTGGTAATTGGGTTGTTTGTTTATAATGAGCTTTGGCTTATTATAAGCAAGTTCCAAGATACTATAGATTAGCAATAGAGCGCACTTGACCAAGGTATGATTTATCTAAATAAGAGCTAACGATTCCAGATTCTTCTAGCAAAGCCCAGTACCTACAGTAATCTTCTGCTTGTCTTATCAAAGTACAGTACCCTTGAACAACCTACAGTAATCTAGGCATAGCTTCCATGCTACAGCGAGCAATTGTGCTCTACCGATAACCTATTTCTCATTTCTCACTGGATTATATTAACTGAACAAGTTGGTAGGTTAATCCAAAAGATCAAAGGATAACCTGGAACAATAAGTGTTACATACCCCTAATTGCACCATAAAACTGTGACATCTCCACCCTCCACCTGGCCTTATCTCGGGAATCTTCACCTTGCAGGTGCACCATAAGTCACGCCCCTTTTCTGTAAGTGCACCCTTGACAGACAGAACCATTTCTTGTCATTCACATCTTCCTTCCTTCCTCCGGGATGGTCCCTTCCTCTTCTTCTTCTTCTTTAATGGTTCTTTATTTCAGAACAATACTCTAATCAATAATGACTCCAAAGCCAACT
This sequence comes from Caenorhabditis wallacei, assembly GCA_963932035.1. NCBI lineage: Eukaryota > Metazoa > Nematoda > Chromadorea > Rhabditida > Rhabditidae > Caenorhabditis > Caenorhabditis wallacei. The sequence goes on from OZ009934.1 coordinate 2,837,107, forward strand.
GTCCAAGTCATCCGCGTCACCGCTGAAGAGCTCGCTCGCGGGCCACCAGGGATCCGTCATTGGAGAACAGAAGGAGCTCCGGTCAACAAGATTCCGAAGACGGCCAAAAAAGTGGCGATGAAGCCGCAAAGCCAAGGTAAGCATTTCAAGTTAAAATTTGTATTTTTAATGAAAAACTAGAGAAGTACAGTATCCTTTAAATAAAAATTTGGGCAGCGGTTCCCCGTCAAATGGACCAAGCGCGCTCTATTGATAATCCATTTTATCTTGGTTAGCTTGCTGATAATGAGCTTCGGCTGCTTATGAGCAAGTAACTAGATAATATAGGTTATCAATAGAGCACACTTGACCAAAGATACTGTTATTGGGTTAGTTACCATAAGCAGAATTACTGTAGTTGACTTTTTTGGCTTACATTGCGTTTTAAGTGGTTTTAAGTCATTTTTAATCTAGAAATATCAGCTTTTTCAGCAAATTTAAGCTTTTCATCAAAAATTTGGGCAGAGGTTCCCCGTCAAAATGACCAAGCGCGCTCTATTGATAACCCATTTTTATCTGGTTAGCTTGATCATAATTAGCTTCGACTTATTATAAGCAAGTTCCAAGATATCATAGATTATCAATAGAGCGTACTTGACCAAAAACCATTACAAAGTCTATCTATTTCCAGCACAACGGCACGCAGAAGAACGCACCGCTAACCGGATCCAGAAAAAGGTGGCATTTGTTCTGAAAGCACCAAAGGAGCCAATCGGGATCCACAAGCGACTCCAAGCAATGCGGAACTTGGATAAGCCGACGCTTCCAGTTGAAGTCAAAATGCAGGAGATCAATCAAGTCATGGAAGAGCTCTCAATCGATTGATTCGTGTTTATTTGAGCTAACCTTTTGAGCTAACCTCCTTATCAAGCTACTTCGTCATGTCATTATCTAAGCTAAGCCATTTTGTGCTTAAGCTAATCTCTGTACTTTCCCACATGTTTTGTTATGAATCCGCGTGAATTTGAGCGGTTAACCCTTGTAATTTTCCTGTTTTTTGTTGATTTTTTTCCCCCCTAATAATAAACTTTTTTTTTTAAATTCAACTTACCTTGGCCTTAACCTGCTTGGCCTCCTCGACTCTCGCCAACTCCTTACTCTTGACCTCATAAACAATCTTGTTCCGTTTTTCGAGCACATCTCCAGCTAATTCGAACAGTTCCACACCGAGTAAATCGATCAATTCGCATTGAATATCATTATCAGATCGGCTGGAACATAGCATTTCCAGAAGCGATTTTGTTATTGTCTGGAAATTATTTTTTGATAGAGATTTAGCTTCGGCGGGCTGTAACTGCCGTTTAAAATTGAAATTTTTAGCTAATTAAGGGGTGAAAATGATAGCTCTCGATGAGATCTACACCATGGAATAGCTTAGAAGAGATTTGATCCAGTTTGAACAAAGTTATAGGGCATAAACTAGGCAAGCCCCATAACTCAGTTCATCCTGGACCATATATCTTCTAGGCTAGTCCATTGTGTAGATCTTATCGAGAGCTATCATTTTATTTTGGCTTGGCTCATTTTCGGCACGCCGATAGACATTTCCAGACCGTTTTTCTCTTGAAAAGGGACTTTTTGAGGTTTTTAGGTCATCCCTCCCTTTAAAATTGAGAACAAAGTTATGGGGCTTAAAATCAGCGTTCCTGGTTTAAGCCTCATAACTCAGTTCATCCTGGACCAAATCTCTTCTTAGTTAGTCCACTGTGTAGAACTCGTCGAGATCTATCATTTTAAGTTTTTCATTAAAGAAAATGGCACGTTTTCGGCACGCCGATAGCCATTTTTTCTCCTGGAAAAGGTGTTTTTGAGGATTTTAGACCATACTCCCTTTAAAATTGAAATTTTTAGTTGATCAAAGGATGAAAATGATAGCTCTCGATGAGATCTACACAATGAACTAGCTTAGAAATGATTTAGTTCAGGATGAACAAAGTTAGAGGGCTTAAAAAAGACAAGTCCTTAAATTAAAGAGTTTGGCACGTTTTCGGCACTTCAAACCCTTTTTTTTCTTATGAAAAATCAATTTTCTCTCAATTTCTCACCTCAAAAGTATCGGGAAAATAGACCAATAACATATCGGAAATCGGCTGAAAAACACTTGAACTCGTCGATGGAACCTCTGGCAACGCATATTGCTCCTCCGAAAAACTCCCCGATTCCGCTTCAGAATTCGGCCATTCTAAGAATTCCGATGGAATTTGAAATCCAATATTTGTTGTGGAAACCCGTGGATTTGGTGGATCTGGAGGGAATTTTTTTAAAAATTAAAAAAAAAAATTAAAATTAGGTGAGGCTTACCGGCTCCGATTCGTTCGATATAATCGAGAAGATCCATTTTTTGTACCAAGTTTAGCTGATTTTTTCACTGAAAATACGAAATTTAAGGGTTTTTCTTTGGTTAAAAAAGAAAAAAAATCAAGGAAAACGGTCTAATATTAGTCAAAATTTCGCAATACTTTCAAAAATCAATAATTTATTCATTTTTTTAAAATTTTCCCTTAAAAACCAACAGAAATAATTATTTTTTTGAATTTTATATCTCAATTTTTAGCATTTACTCCAAAAAATAGCCAAAAATGGTCCTGGCCTTCTGGCCTAGCATTTTCTAGGTCATCGACCGCCGCGTAATTTACGGAAGCCTCGTGGTCTCATTTCCTTTATCGGTTTTTGTTTAAAAATCACAAATTTTAGCTGAAAATTAAGAAAATCAGTTGAAAATAGCAAGAAAAATTACTGTAGTTGTTTAAAGGAACATGCGACGGTTTGAGATGGTCTCGCAACGAAATTGAACTTTTTGACGGCGCGAAACAGATTTTTTGTTAATTTTTGATGGATTTTCTCTATTTTTGGGTGAATTTCTTGTTTTTTTGCTATTTTTCACTTGAAAATGAAATAAAAATACGATTTTTCGTTGGGAAAACGAAAATTCCGTAGAAAAATCGATTTTCTCCGGGAAAATTTGGTTGGAAGCGAAAAAATGGAGTTTTGATGAAAAACTTGGATTTTTTGATTAAAATCTAGGAATTTTGACTAGAAAATGATGATTTTCACAATTTTCCGGTTGAAAATTTATGTTTTTGTATCAAAAAGATGCAAAAAGCCATTTTTAAGCATTAACTTCGATTTTATCTGGAAAAATCCAAGTTTTCTTCAATTTAGCTATAAAAAACATGATTTAGGACCGATTTTAACTTGAATTTAACGTTTTTTCTCAATTTTTCGTTCATTTTTCTTCCATTTTCCCCTCTTTTCCCTCTAAAACCTGGTTTCCAGATGTCATCACTAAACACAACGTTCACGAAAGAAGACGGTACGGAAGTGGTGATTCCATTCAACGGAACCCAATCAAATGTTCAAGAAGAGGAGCCAATGGAAATGGATCAACCGGAAGAAATGGAAGAAGAGCCAATTCCATCCGGAACCATTGCCAGAAGACGTCCAGTGGCGTCTGGAGGAGGAGTTGATGCATCAGGAATGAGTAGAATAGAAGCATTGGCTGTTAAAATGGCTTCCGATGCTATTGCTGATTTCTGGAAGCGTGCTTTGCATTCTGAAGGTGAGATAATGATTATTTTGAAATTAAAAGATGAAAAATTTCGTAAAAATTCAGATTTTGTGCTAAAAACGTGATTTTTCAGCGAAAAATGCTGTTTTCGACTCATTTTTCGAATAAAATCAAGCCAAAACCGCTATTTTCTTCAAATTTTAAGTTTCAAAGCTAAAAACATGACTTTAACATTGATAATACACATTTTCTGGCTATTCTTACGAGAAAAATCTCATTTTTTACATCGGGAATGGTATTTTCTAGTAAAAACACTATTTTTCAGTGAAAATACTTGATTTTTAGCTGAAAATAGCGGTTTTTAACCCATTTTTTTAAGGTTAAATCACAAATAAAATCATATTTCTCTCAAAATTCGAGCTCCGACGCTAAAACCATGATTTTTCAGCTAAAAATACCATTTTGAGAACATTTCTTACTTGTAAAATGAGATTTTCTCATTTAAAATGGTCTTTTTAGCTAGAAATTGGATTTCTCAGGTTTAAAAAGCTGTTTTGCACCTGAAAATCTGGTTTTTACAACCTTAAAGTTGGAATTTACTCAAAAATGGGATTTTTCTATCTAGAATCGCTATTTTTCAGTGAAAAATTCGAATTTTTCGGTTAAAAACCATATTTTTCCTATAAAAATGACATTTTCTTGTTAAAATGGCTATTTTCATGGAAAAACTCGACATTTCCGGCTAAAATTAGCAATTTCAGACCCATTTATAAGTAAAATACCCTCTAAACCCTCATTTTTTTTCAGAATTCGAGCTCCGTCGCTGCTCGAACGGCCAAATCTTGTCACAAGGACGCTGTAACACTCCAGCCAACGGAAATCCGAATGGGAATGTGGACGGTGGAGCTCTGAATGAAGAATTGCAAAAAGCGATGAAAGATTTGAATTTGTCACGAGTGGAAAATGAGAAACTCCATGATAACTATTCGGCTCTCTTTGCCTCTTTCAATGAATTGAGAAAAGCGTCAACGGATCTTCGAGCAGAATATGAGACGGCAAGAGAGAAATTAAAAATGGCCGCTTCGGAGTGTGAGGATTGGCAGACAAAGTTTTTGAATGTTAAGGATAATGCAAATGCTGAGTTGGAGAGGTAAGAAGCCGGATTTTGTATTTTGAAGCGATATTTAACATGAAAAATGCAGTTTTTCTCATTGAAAACTCATTTTTCACGAGTTTTTATCAGAAAAAACCCCTTTTTTTTCGTTGAAAACTCACCGTTTTTCAATTTTTTAACAAAAAAAACTCGATTTTCCTGCTCAAAATCTCATTTTTCTGAATGGTGAACCATATATTTTACGATATACATATTCTTGAAAAAGCCATGTTTTTCTATATTTAAAACCCCATTCCTTAGCTAAATTCAATTATTTCCACTCTAAAACCCAGTTTTTTAACTAAAAAAATCGATTTTTAACCAATATTTTCACCTGGTTTTTCGATAAATTTTCAATTTTTCACTGAAAAATATGAATTTCTAGCCAAAATTTGCTTTTCTAGCGGAAAAACTGTGTTTTCTATTCAAAACGATGTATTTTTCAGCTAAAAACACCACTTTTTCGTAGAAAAAGCCTTTTTTTCCGATCGGAAATCACTTTTTTATTTGGACAAAACACTTTTTTCTATCTAAAAGTTTTCAAAAACTAAAAATTAGATTTTTGTGTGAATTTCACTGAAAAATTTGAAATCATATCGTAAAATCTCGAAATTTTAGGTTACCATGACTGAAAACCCCATAAAAATCTTTTTTCATAGACGAAAATTCCTATTTTCCACCTAAAACGATTACTTTTCCACTAGAAAGCAATTTTTACCCATTTAAAATAATTTTTGAAGAGAAAAACTATGTTTCATACCTAAAAATCCCCTTTAATAGACAAAAAAACCGTATTTCCCTAGTGAAAATCACATTTTTCACGGTAAAAACTATATTTTCCACCTTAAAAATTGTTTTTCTTATTAGAATTGTCATTTTTCCATTCAAAATTGCAATTTTATTCCTAAACCCCCAATTCTCCACCTAAAAATCACTTTTTATAGACGAAAAACCACATTTTCTACTTAAAAATCGTATTTTTTTTTACTTTAAAATCCCCATTTTCCATCTCAAAACCCTCTAAATCTCATACTTGGAACGGGCCGGGCGGGCCGGGCCGGGCAGATTGTCCAATTTTCACCTGCCCGGCCCGCGGGCAGCCCGGGCAGCCCGCATCTGCCCGGAAGAAGCAGGTTAAAGACAAAACTACAAAAAGTTGAACTTTGGATGGGGTATTTAGACATTAAAAGCAATCACTTTGGCTCGGGTGTATTGGAAATGTGTTCGTCAGAACTTCGTCTTTTGTCTAAACCAATTTACTGGCGAAAATTCTAATTTTGATATGTCAAAAAGTGAAAATCAGAAGCAACCGGGCAGACCAGGCCGGGCCGGGCAGGAAGAATTTTTCATCTGCCCGGGCCGGCCCGGAATTTTCCAAGTATGCTAAATCTCCTATATTTGCAGAGCCTCAATGGACTACGAACAACTGGTGAGAACACACGACGAGAATACAAAAGGATTACGTGTTCGCGTAAAGAAAATGGAGTTGGATTTGATGAGTAGCCGAGACGAGAATCGAGTTCTTTCGACACGTGTCCAAGAGTTATCGGCTATTTGTGATCAGTTATTGAATGATGCGGATGTTTGTGATGCAATGTCTGTTGTCTCAACTGATGCTTAGCTTATTTTCATTTATTTTTGAATTTTTTTGAATTTTTTGGACTAAAATAAGCACAATATTTATTTTTTTAACTCGATTCCCGTCTTTTTACTGTAAAACCTCTATTAGAAGGGCATTTTTTTGCTGATTTTTTGGTAGAAAACTCTATTAAAAGGACGCTCTTTTTGTAGATTTTTCGAACCGGTTAACCTCTTTTAGAAGGGCATTTTACAGTTTTTTCAGCAAAACCTCTATTAAAAGTGCTCCCTCTTATAGTATTGCATGCAATTTTAATAGAGGTTTTTTGGTATTTTTCTCTCATTTTAACCACTCGATTTCATCCCATTTTCCCCCAGTTCCCACTCGTTTCAAAGTATTTTTATCCCCGATTTTCTCTTTTTCTCTGAAATTATTCCACGTCTCTCTCTCTCTCTCTCTCTCTCTCTCTCTCTCTCTCTCTCTCTCTCTCTCTCTCTCTCTCTCTCTCTCTCTTTTTCTTCATAATTACTTGATTTGTATATTTATATTCACATGAAAGTTTTTTACTCGATTAGAATTTTTTTTGGCTTTTCCCTAGCTTTTTTGAGCTAGAAAAAGGATGAGAATCCACTTTGAGAGTATCTTTTTTGCGGATTTTTTTGGGATTTTTGAGCATTTTTAAATATTTTTTATGGCTTTTTTTTTTAATTTTTAATTTTCGATTTCTGAAAAAACTAAAATTTCAGACTTTCTTTTTGAATTGTAGGAAAAAATAAGGTTGCCATAAGATTCCCCGTGGTTTTTTATACCTATCCCGTAATTTTCAGCTTGATTGGATAAAGTGTCGTAAGATTAGGTGCCTTGTCCGCAACCACCGGTAGATCAAAAGTGGTTGCGGACAATACACCGGAATTTACGACACTTCAAGCTAGGAGGCTGGAAAATTCAGGATAGAGGTAAAAAAACACAGGGAATCTCATGGTGATAGTTGTTTTTCGAAAAACTTTTTTTTAAATCTAAAACTGCAATTTCCGCCTTTTTCTCTCAAAATTAAAGAAATCTAAGGTCACCATAAGATTCCCCGTGGTTTTTATGTCTATTTAGAAAATTCCAGGGAGATTGGATTAAGTGTCGTAAAATATGGCGCCTTGTCTGCAACCACCGGTAGATCAAAAGCGGTTGCGGACCTTGCACCAGATTTGACGACACTTTCTCCAATCGCTCTGAAAAATTCAAAATAGACATAAAAAGCCATGGGGAATCTCATGGTAACCTTACCTTTCTTTATTTTTGAGTGAAAAAAGCTGAAATCGCAATTTTGTAGATCAAAATATCAGTTTTACGAAAAAAAAAAATCACCATAAGATTCCCCGTGGCTTTTCACCCTTATCCCGAAATTCTTAGCCTCCCAGCTCAAATTGTCGTAAAATATGGTGGTTTGTCCGCAACCACTTTTGATCTATTGCGGACAATACGCCATATCTTACGACACTTCATCTAATCTCGCTGTAAAAAATTCAAAATAGCCATAAAAAGCCACGGGGAATTCAATGGCGACCTTATTTTCCCAATTACCATGAATTTTTTCCAGATGAAAAAAGTGGAGCTTCTAAAAACGGCACCCCGGCCACCATCCCGTCCAACGCCAACCGGATCTCCCCAAATGGTCCCAAAAATCTCTATAAAATCTCGGCCAGCACCAACGACTCAAGAGGCGCCGACTTCTGTTTCACCGGAACCATTACAGAAGTCAATGAAGGAATCGACGAGATTTTTAAACGAAATTGGCGAGATTACAGATACGATCATGGTACGGTTTGGCGGGAATTCAAAAAAAATTTGAAAAAAAAGTTTTTTTAATTATGAAAATGGCCTAGAAACCCGAAATTCGGCCAGATTCTCAGTTGAGCGTATTTGCAGGAATTGCTAAGTAATACCCCAAATTTCACTGTGATCTCGGCAATCGGAGCACAAGGAGCCGGGAAATCCACTGTGTTAAGCATGCTGGCTGGAAATCATTCCAGACAAATGTACAGGTAAAGCCACGCCCACTTTGGAAATAGGCCACGCCCCTTTTTTTTTTGAAGGGAATACGTATTCCGTCCGGTGTCCCGTGAAGCTAATGAACAATCTCGTCATCAGACAATTCTCGTCGATATTTATATCACAAATCATCAGATTTTTCTGGATTGTCAACCAATGAATAGCTATTCGGTTATGGAATCGTTGACGAAAAATCGAGGAGGAAAAATGGATGAGGCCACTGCGATGAGTGATGTGAGATTGATAAGAATGGCATTATTGAATTCCTCGTGGCTTTTTATGTCTATCCAGAAATTTTTAGAAAGATTGGATGAAGTTTCGTAAAATAGGGTGTAAGGTCCGCAATAGATCAAAAGTGATTGCGGACTAGGCGCCGGATTTTACGACACTTCATCCAATTTAGCTGTAAAATGGTGGATAGGGGTAAAAAGACACGGGGAATTTCATGGTGATATTCGTTTTTAATAATTTTCTTTTAAAAAATTTGTTTTTCTCAGCTAAAAAAGGATTTTTCTTGATATCTAGAGGTTTTCAAAGAAAATGAATAGCACCATTGAATTCCTCGTGTCTTTTTATGTCTATTCTGAAATTTTTAGAAATATTGGAGATAGTGTCGTAAGATAGGGTGTATGGTCCGCAATCACTTTTGATCTACCGGTGATTGCGGACTAGGGACTTTACGACACTTTAAGATAGAGAGCTGAAAAATGGGGGATATGGGTAAAAAGACACGGGGAATCTCATGGTGATATTCGTTTTCAATAATTTTTTTCAAAAAATCTATTTTTCTAAAAAAAGGATTTTTCCAGATTTCTAGTTGTTTTCATGAAAAATGAATGGCACCATTGAATTTCCCGCGGCTTTTTTGGTCTGAACTGAAATTTTCAGAGAGATTGGGGAAAGTGTCGTAAAATAGGGTGCCAGGTCCGCAATCACTTTTGATCTACCTGTGTCTGCGGACTAGGCACCATATTTTACGACACTTTATCCAATTTAGCTCTAAAATGGGGGATAGGGGTAAAAAACTACGAGGAATTCAATGGTAACACTGGTTTCACACATAGTTAATCGGGGACAGTATAAAAATCAATTGTATTATTCGAAAATTTTGATTTCTCTGAAAATCAACGTCACCACGAGGTTCCCCGTGCTTTTTTACCCCACTTTCGAGATTTTTAGCTTTCTAGCTCAAAGTGTCGTAAAATAGGTTGTATAGTCTGCAATCACTCTGGATCTGCCAGTGTTTGCGGACCTTGCGCCTTAATTTACGACACTTTTCCCAATCGCGCTTAAAATTTCAAGATAGACATAAAAAATCACTAGAAATCTCATAATTCCCTCTATTTTTTCCAGTCCCTTCGCTTAACGGCTTTCCTACTGTACATCAGTCATACGGTACTCGTAATTTCGGAGACACATTTCGATAAAACTATAATTGATACGATACGAACGGCTGAGTTGATTAGACCGTATTTGCCCGTGTTTAAACCGAAAATGTCAACGCAAAGGAAAACGAATTTGGGTATTTTTTGCCTAACTATTCCCTTAAAACCCAGAAATTTTCAGTATTCATAAAAACAAAGGCTTCATCGATCGATCTCTCACCTACAGTAATCCGTGAACGTGAACAACTTCTTCAATTAGCTTTTCAAGATTCGAAATGGGTTAATCTAACGGAGGAACCATTTAAACTTCTGGTGGTCCTTGAAGAAATCCGGGTGAGAAGAGAGCAATTGTATGAGGAAGGAGATGAACCAGATGAGGAGAACACTAATCTGAATACATTTGATGAACAGATATCGGAATTGAGAGATCAGATATTGAAGAATCGACAGGATTATACGGTGGAGACAGCGGCGATGGATGAGAGAAAATGGTAGGGGTTGCTAAGCTAGAAACCTCTTGAAATAATGTTCTTCCAGGTTGGAAATGTGTCGAGAAGTGATAAGAGATAAGACTTTTCATAAGATCCTTCGAGAATTTCAACGCGCTCATCGACCACATGGTGATGATTTTCGGATGATGACTAGTGATAATTCATGAATTATTTAATTAATTTATTGCTTTTTTTTCCATGAAATTTTCTTTATTTTTTGTTAAAATTTAGACAGAGATTATGAAAACTAGAGCTTGATTAGTTTTCTTAGTTTTTGTTTTTTGTTTGGATTAGTGAGAATTTTTTTCAGCGCGCCTACGGATTTTTTTCATTTTTTCTCTCGACAAGATTTGGAGTTTCCCTGGGAATATGGAATTGGTCGATTGGAGCAATATTCGAGGCTCCTCCCACAATTTAACCCACAAAAAAAAATCATTTTACTGAGCTAGAATTTTCAGCGCTGTGCTAAAAATTGCGGTGATTGCGAATTATGGGAAAGTTTAGTTTTTATAAATATTGATTGATTGAATTTCCATGAATTATTTTCGTATCTTTTTCAAAAAGAAATTCAAAAATTGAGCTAAAACCGTGCGAATTGCACTAATTTGAGTACGTTGGTTAGTTACGAGCAGTTGTAGTTTTTTACGAGGCTTTCGGTCTGAGCTTGGGAGAAGATTAGTTGATCAGAGTTCGTCGGAACACAATTTTGTCTAGAAATACATGGTTTCTATTATTTATTACGGCTTTTATCGATAAAGAATTTCCAAAAAAAAGTTCAGCGGAAACTTGTAATTTGTCTATTTTTTGTGTTTATAGTAGGAAATTAACGCGCAAAGTTATATCGTGATGCATCGATACTTGCGATTCTACATTCGATTCTGTAAGTTATGCTATCTAATTCGAACAGCTTATTTGAAAAAACTAAGCTTCGAAAAAACTAAGCCGTTAAATAAGGTAATATTTTTCGAAAAATCGGGAAATTCGTTTTTTTTTTCTTTCAGATTTTGCAACAGAGTTGCGCGGAATTCCGTCTTCCGTCTTCCGTCTTCCGTCTTCCGGCGAAAAAACCTATTCCGTCTTCCGTCTTCCGTCTTCCGTTATTGAATTTTTGTTCCGTTTTCCGTCTTCCGTCTTCCGTTTCAAAAATTCATTACGCCTTCCGTCTTCCGTCTTCCGTTCCGGGAAATTTCATTCCGACGACGAAAATTTTGTTTTTCAAATTCAAATTTCCGCCAATCGGAGCAATTGTTCATCTAATTTTTCCGTTTTTACATTATTACCGCCTTAAAAATTCATTAGAAAGTTCTATTTAGTAAATTTTATTCCGTCTTCCGGCGAAAAAATTTATTCCGTCTTCCGCCTTCCGTCTTCCGGTTTGAAAAATTTTGCTCCGTCTTCCGTCTTCCGTCTTCCGTTATTGAATTTTTGTTCCGTTTTCCGTCTTCCGTCTTCCGTTTGAAAAAATGCATTCCGTCTTCCGTCTTCCGTCTTCCGTTTTCAAAAATTTTCTATTCCGCGCAACTCTGTTTTGCAACCACGCAATCTCTAACATCTGAAAAAGTATTTGCGCTTTGGATTCTGTTCAGTAGAGGCTATTTTTCGAAAAACTCCTTGCCCAAAAGTTCCCCGTAAATATGATAAATCAAAGAAAATAAATGACTTTTTGAACTCGAGACTAAAAATATATCCAAAGATTTTTGATTAAATGTTCATGAGGAAGTCACTATTAAATAAATCAAATTTGCCGGCTGCCTGGTTTTTTGACCAATTTCTTCTTCCAAAGTGACATTCCTAGAACTAATTTCGAGATTGTCAAAGATTGATTTATGATGTTTCAAAAAAATAGAAAAAAAGAGTGGGTTCAAAATGTGAGAAATGCAACTTTTTTTTTGGATTGTGAGAAACTGATCAGTAGGGTGTTATACTTGCTTCGAGCAACTTGCTCCAAGTTTGTGGGAAAATGTGTCATAAAATTTTGTGATCAAACCAATATGAATCTTAGCATAAATTTAAGGCTATTTTATTTTAGTCTTGATTTTCGAGATTTGCCATACGATTTCTGGTGTTTCACCTCAAAATATTGACAGAATCGAACAAAAATTCATTCCCAGGTAGTTCCTTGTTATTCAGATTCTCTCATGACAAATAGACAAAAAAAATAATTTTTTGATTGTTTTTTGCTCCTAGTCTGTAACAGTTATTGTACCGGATGTTATGGTCTAGACCATATGATCTTCTAATTTCCGTTTAGATTTTCTAAGTTAGCAAGGGCTTAACAAGGCTTATATAGGCAGCAAAATATCTTTTAGATAAGTTATTTTTCAATTTTCTTCCTAATCATGCCTCCGAATAACTACTAGCTACGTTAGCCTAATCCCGACGAACTAGACAAAATTAATTTTCCCAAGAATTCCATTTTTCCTTGAAACTCTAAATTTTTGTTAGATCAAACTTTGTTCTTGAAACTCCCTCTACCATAACTCAATAAATTAGTTTAAATACACACCCCGACTACATAGAATCAGAATGAAAAGTCATGATTTTTCAATGTAGTTACACCTGTTTCAATCACTTTTCAGTCGAACTCTGGTCAATTTGATTTTTAATGTGTTTATGGTTGAATTTTTTCAGAGGGTAGTTACTTAGATATCAAAATAGAAATGTTGATTGTTGAAAACTTTGATTTTTCTTAAATTTTTGTTGAAAAATAAAATATTTCAGAAACTGTTTAAATTTATCGCTAAACTAGCGCTATTTCAACAAACGCCTGTTAAAATAGCGTAATACAAGGCCCCACGCCAACTCGAAGCAGCGCACAACTAATGTCGCCAGTTAAAACGCTTGTATCTCGGCCCTTGTTGCAGCTATCAAAAAACTTTCAACTAATGAAATATAGCCGAAATTAAACTGAATGTTTTATTAGTTAACAACTTTTTCCTAGCTCTCATGGGCACCGAGATATAAGGCTTCAAACAAATCATTGCTTGGTATCATTGAACACATGCAATAAGTGCAATTTCGAGCCCATTGCTCTATTAAAGTCTAATCATTAAACACTACTTTAGAGCTTAAACTAACTCATACTTAACCTAAAAGTGAGCTTTGCCACCTAGTTCCAACAATCCAATTTTCTTCATTTCTGGACCTGATCTTGCAATTTGTGACGTTGTCACTTATCAGAACTTAGAAAGACAGATTAATATGGTTTACTCATAAATTAATTTCCACTTTTTTTTTTCATACCTAACAAGTACTCTTTTCTGTTCTTACCCAAAACATTCTGACTTTACCTTGTGCTGAGCATATCCGATGTGTCTGTTTTTCTTTACATTTTCATCATACTTCCCCTCATTATTATTCTTTTCTCTCTTTGTTTTACTAAACGCATTCAAGCAAATCATCATGTTTTATAAAGACAATTTTGGTCTTAGTTGCTGCTTAGTTGCTCCCATTGGAAAAAACGATCAGAAACCTAGTCCTTTTTCAGCTGCTAGACTTATCTCACATCTATAAAATATGCATTTTTTGGAAAAATTGTATCAATGATTTTAGGTGGTTTGAGAGATTTTTAAAGAATAATCAGGGGGTTTCTAGGTTTCGAATTTGTCATCTTTGGAAAATGTTGGAAATTTTTATTCGGATGACAAATTTTGGCATTTTTCAAAAATTGTGTATTAGACTATAAATTATTGAGTTAGTCATAGAAATATAGAATTTTTCTTTTTTTTTCCAAATCGTCTCATTATATCAGCTCAATTTTAAATTTTATATTTTATCCTAAAACTTCTTACATATATTTTCCGAAACCATTACTTCCCGTTATCCTACTCAATTTTCACTATCATATTCGTAATCCCTTAAATTACCCTATTCCCGAAGTTTCAGCTCGATTCTGTAAAATATCGTAAAATATGGTGTTTGCACAGAATCCAAACTACCGTAACCCGGGAAACAGAGATGAGCGGAATTCCTTATTCCTTCTTCCTTCTTCCTTCTTCCGAGTGATTTTTCTATTCCTTATTCCTTATTCCGTCTTCCGGAATTTTTATTTTCATTCCTTCTTCCTTCTTCCGTCTTCCGGATTTTTCGGACTCTTCCGGGTGATCTTGAAAATGTTATTTCAAAATCCGAAACACCAAAAAATTGCGTTCAAGAAAGCTCAATTTTTCTTTTTACTTGTTATTTTAAGAAAAACAGAGAAAATTACTAATCTTGTACATTCCTCGATCTCTAAATCAATGTTTTATTCCTTCCTTCCTTATTCCTTCTTCCTTCTTCCGAGGGTTTTTTTCATTCCTTCTTCCTTATTCCTTCTTCCGGAATTTTAATTTTTATTCCGTCTTCCTTCTTCCTTTTTCCGTATTTTTTTATTTAGTTCCTTATTCCTTTTTCCTTCTTCCGCATTCTCAAATTTTCTCTTCCGCTCATCTCTGCCGGGAAAATTGAAATTGATCGTAGAGATTCAAGGAAAAATGGGTTTAGATCAGAATTTTACGCTGATTATGAATATGATATTGGATTTTCGAAAATCGAAACTGTAACCTCTTTTAGAGACCTAAAATATCTTGTAGTTTCTATTTCCTTAGTTCGTTCAAAAGATCATGATCCCATTACTAAGCTGAAATAGGTGTTCATCGATGTGTAAGAAACAAAACAAAAAGAAGGAAATTACTAGAAAATACATCATGAGAAGAAAAATTTCGGAAAAACATGAAATCAAAAAAAAATGTGGGAAAAGACACGGATTCCATTTTTTTTTTCGAATTTTAGTTATTTTCTGCGATTTCGGATTTCTTTGATTGCTCATCCCCCCAGTTCCCCTAACTCCTTTCTCTAATTCCAACCCCTTCCCCCGAAAATTATTCTCAGAACTTGAAGAAAGTAGCAATTTCGTATAGTTCAACACCTGATTAAAAACGAGTTTTGTTAAGAAACGGAAAAGCAGAAATCAGTTGTCTAGACGTCACAATTGAAGTTTTGAACCGCTTTATTTTTGGGAGGAGTTCAGGTGTTATATCATTTTTGAAAGGTTTATTGTCTAGGATTGGTTTAGGCTGTAAATATTTGATTTTACTTGATTTTGGCTTAAAAATATAGGCAGAACGGATATAGTTTGGTTTAGGTATGTTTAGTTAGCTGAGGAAGGTAGGACTTCTTTAAATTGTGTTCAAAGCGCTATATCTCGGTTCCCATAAAAGCAACAAAAAAGTTGTCAACTAACAAAATATTTAACTTGTTTTAAGCTATATTTCATTAGTTGACACTTTTTTGATAGCTCTGATGGGAACTGAGATACGCTAGCTTGAACAAACTACACCAATACGACTTTTGATTTTCCTAGGTTTCTTCAAAACGATATATCTCAGTTTCCATTAGAGATACAAAAAAGTTGTCAACTAACAAAATATTGAGCTTGTTAAGAGCTACATTTCACTAGTTGACACCTTTTTGCTAGCTCTCCTAGGAACCGAGTTATACCCGTTTGAACAGGCTCACTAGCTTCGCGCCACTTCTACACCCTTCGAAGTGGCGCGTGTTACCTTTTTTCATGGAATCTTCGCTATTCTCCCTCGTTTTTCACAGTATTTTCAGCTTTTTAACACTCTATAAACGTTTCCCAAAAAAAAATTAATAATAATTTCCAGATGTACATCAAATATTTCGACAAGAACTACTCAATAGAAGAGGGCTCCTACCCCATCTACCTAACAGTTTTCTATTTTCAAGTTCTCCTTATTTTTATTGTGTAAGTTCTTATTCGTCTTTTTTACCAAAATATCTTATAAGAATTCCAGATTATTCTACTACCTGCTAAACGTTTACATTGATATTCGAACAGGACAATATGTCACTAATACTCAGAAGATTCATCATGCTATTTATCTTCCATGTGTTTTGGGGCATGTTATGTGTCTAGTCCAGAAATTGCTATTGATTGTGGATTCACCGGCAGGTAATCTTGAAAATTTCACCCCGTATAAAAAAGCAATAGGCTAGGCTAGCGACAATTGATTATGAGAACAAAGTTTCAGTTCTAAGGTTTATAACTCAGTTTCCATCAGAGCTATCAAAAAATTGTCAACTAATGAAATGTTGCTCATGAAAAGAGCTACATTTTCTTAGTTGACTGTTTTTTTTATAGCTCTACCAGGAATCGAGTTAGAAGCATTAGAAGTTTAGAACGATAGATTCCTCGGAAAGTTATTTCAAACCAGTATATCTCAGTAACCGTTAGTGCTATCAAAAAGTTGTTAACTAACATAATATAGCCCTTATTATCAGCAACATTTCATTAGTTGACCACTTTTTGATATCTCTAACGGCAACGGAGATACAGGCGTTTGAACCTCTGAGGAGAGTTAGAGCACTCTGACTTTCTCTGCGTCTCTCACCTGCGGCGCCTTACTTTAAACCCTTGTATCTCGGCTAGCTTGAGAGCTATCAAAAAAACTCTCAACTAATGAAATGTTGCTCTTGATAAGTGCTACATTTCATTAGTTGACACTTTTTTGATAGCTCTAACGGGAACCAAGTTATGTTCTCTAGAACTTTTTTCTCATCTTTAATTTTCACCCTTTAGGCTATAACTACCATAAACCTAAAAAAATCTAAAAAATGATGGAACTCCTAACAAGCGGAGGACCATATCGGCAGTGCTCACAAATTTTGTTTTTGAAATTCCTAAACCCTAGGGGTGAGGCCTGTACGTATTCGACAGTAGCCCGTAGTTCTCTCTCTAGAGAGAGAAAGAGACGGGTTGATACCTCGGATTGAGGGAGCTCTTGGACCGTGGCATCTTCACGAGCTGAGAGATTTAAACACGGGAGCTTCCGATCCTCTCATTTCTTATTTTCTCTCGGACGTAAAGTTCTTCTAACTACTATTTCAAGTGAGATCAATTTAGACCGAAATATATAAAAGACGAGCACTGCCAATTTGGTCGGGAATGCGGCCACGGTTATAAGGGGTAGGGTTGGCTATGGACCGACGTCTCACGGGTTACGCCGCCTGCTATCTAATGTGTGTGGGGAAGGCTCCGCCCATTAGTGGTTGGTCAAGGGAGAGAGAGTGGGAGAGAGAGAGAGGGGAAGGGAGAGAAGGTGAGAGAGAAAGAGAGGGAGAGAGTGTTTCACCGTTGCTGGGGGGAGACTGACACCCGTGAGAGCGGAGGTTAATGGAAAAAATATAGCTGTTGTGGGAGTTTAGGAAGCGGAAGACGGAAATCGGAATTTTTTGAATTAGTATAGCGATTTTCAACAATTTTTGCACTATTTTAATGTTTTTTTGGGACTTACCACACTTTTTGGAAGTCGAGGAGCAGGAACAACGATGCTTATAGCTTGCGCAATGTTTAAAGTGCGATATCTCGGTTATCGTTACAGCTATCGAAAAAGTGTCAACTAAGGAAATATTGCGCATAATTAGCTTAACATTTTGTTAGTTTATAATTTTTTTGTATCTCTAACGAGAAGTGAGTTATAGCGCTTTGAACAAAGACTATCTATTGTATGTTGTGCAATAAGTTTGTTTGAGCGAGTATAACTCAATTCCCACTAGAGCTATCAAAATAGTTTTAACTTATAAATTTTAGCTTATTGTAAATTCAACATTTTGTTAGTTGACAATTTTCTCATATCTTTTGTAGTTATACCATACTTGCGACGGGCCGGGCCGGGCCTTGACAGGAATTTTCAAGGCCCGCCCCGGCCCGGCCCGGCCCGGAAGGCCCGGAAGGCCCGGACTGTTGGCGCCAGTTTCAAATTTGGAAAAATAAGCCTATTTTTTGTTGAAAAAGGGTGTATGTGTGGTTGATTTTATTACTAAGTTACACAGTTTACTTGTTTTGAAACAATATAACACTTTTTCTCAAAAATTTGGAAAAAAAAATGTTTTTTTCGAATTTTTTTGAAATTTTGACCAAAAAATGACCCAGCCGGGCCTTCCGGGCCGGGCCGGGCCTTCCGGGCCTTCCGGGCCGGGCCGGGCCTTCAACGATTTTCGCAAGTATGAGTTATACCGTTTTGAACATAATTTGAGATATGTCGACAGTAGCCAATTCTTTTCCAGCGCTCATATCTCGGTTACCATTAGAGCTATCCAAAAGGTGTCAACTAATGAAATGTAGCTTATAATAAGGGCTACATTTCATTAGTTGACACTTTTCTGATTGCTCTGATGGGAACTGAGTTATAACGCTTTTAATATAAAAGTTCTAGTGCAAAAGTTAACACTTCGAAAAGAAAATTAAAACTTATCGAAAATTGGAGAGGACAACTACTGATTTTCCCAGTACAAAAAGCCATTTTTTTTTTCAGTTTTCCCCCTAAAATCCCTTAATTTTTCCAGGTTACGACCTAAACAGTGAACTATTCTACACCATTTCCCTCTTCCGTGCCCTCTTCTGTTTCCCCGGTTTCTATTGTCTCTCCGCCTTCGTCGCCGAACGATGGTTTGCCACGTATTTCCTAATGGATTACGAAAGAAATCAAAGAAGATGGCTCGTTTTTGTGATTTTATGGGTTATTTATGCCATCGCTTTCGTGTCTGCACTCGACTTTCACAACGGTAAGTGCACTCTTATCTACGCCCGCTTGACCTGGTTTTTTCGTGCGGAGAGATGGCCGAGCGGTCCAAGGCGCTGGTTTAAGGCACCAGTCCCTTCGGGGGCGTGGGTTCGAATCCCACTCTCTTCAGTCCATTTTTTTCTTTTTTGTTGAATATTATTTATCGAATTTTTGAATTTCAGCACCGAGTACCATTCCACATGCATGTATCTTCATTTTTCTAAGCTGCTTATCTTATTTAGTAAGTTCTAAAATAAACATTTAGGGATTAAATCATTTTTTTTAGGGAAACCACCTAAACTACATAGTAAACCGTAACTATTACTACAAAAGTAATCGAACAGACGGTGGAGGATACTCGTTGGCTCAAAGATTTCAAATTTCTGAGAATATTCGATTCTCATTTGTAAGTTTAAATTAAATTTTGTATTTCAAAAATAAAAAAAATTTAGTTTTTTAATCGGCTTGCTCTAAGCATAGCATTCTTCCAAATCAGTGGTCCCATTTGCTTGCTCATCGATAATCTGAATATTTCGAGATCATGGAAGAATTTGAATACTGTAGTTTATGACACTATTTGCTTACTGTAAGTTTTTCTCAAAATTAAAAAAAAATTTAATCCAAAAAATATTTAGGTACGCCTTAGTAACCCCCTTCGTAATCTACCATCACAATCCAAAATACAAAGCGGAACTTGAGAAAATCATCGCTAAAATCAGACGAATAAAGATGAAAGGAGCTAGTAAAAATCAGATTAAGCCGATGGATTCGATGGAGGAGAGTTTCAACTCGTTGAGATTACAAGATACATTTGGGAAGAGAATAACGTTTGATGCGAGGGAACAGACTAACACTTATTTTGAGGAGTTGGATCGGTCATGGAGTTAGGGTTCTAGGTTTAAATTTTTAGGTTTTTTTTACTTGCAATGGTTTCCGTGAAAAGGCCCTACTTGATAAAGAAAGCCTAGCACCACGCCTCTTTTATCCTCATATTTTCTACTCATTATCTAATTATACTATTCTCTTACTTTTCTTGTAATTTCTCCATGCTCTCCGTGTTAATGATACTCCCGTTCGGTCAATAAACAAATAAATAAATGAATAAGGTTGAGATGAATTGGCTAAAATGAATTTTGAAGTCTGAAATTTCGGGAGAATAGTCAGAGACAACTTCTCTATATTTTCACAAAGTTTAAGGCAAATCTGGGACATCAAGTTTAATAGGTCCTCCTTTAAGCGATACACTTTTTTTGATGACTTTATTGACCATCTTCGACAAAAAATCCAAAAAATTTGAAAAATTGAAAAAAATTTTCCACGAAATTTTTCAAAAAAAAAAAGTTGTTTCTAAAACACGTGTTCCACTCTAAATCGATCAAAACTACTGATAAAACTGACGATCCGTCAAAAACGAAAATCGAAATCACTTCAGTTTTTGAAAACTGCAACTAGCCCCTTACTCGTCTAACTACTTGGTAAGCGAACATCCTGTTGTGCATAGACTGAAAAACCGTATATTCCAGCACTAACTAACTAACAATGGGAAACAAATTGGCAATGCCCCAACAAAAGCGTGAGAAGCCAACTCACGCACCGCTCAAGGTGGCCATGAAGAGTGGTCGTCGTGGGATTGAGAACGCGAATAAGCTTCCGATGGTGGCACCGCGTCGACAGTGTCTTGTGAGACTTTTGAAGATGAATCGGATTCACGACTATCTTCAGTTGGAGGTAATAGTTTAGAAAAATCGGGAAAATTTTTTTTTCGATTTTTAAAAATTTTCTTATTTAGTTACATTCTCCTTGAAATTCTGAGTATTTCATTCTCTTGAACCATTTCGATAGCTCTTCTCACAGCGGAGTTATTTGCGCTTAAAGTTGGAAGGGTTCGGCCGAGAGAGGGGAGAGACGCAGACACTCTGGCCTCTGCGTCTCCCTTCTCTCGCCTGCTACTTTAAAGGCGTGTATCTCGGGAACCATTAGAGCTAGCTAAGCGCTTCAAAAAAGGAAAATGGGTAGAATTTTTTGCTTTTTTTATTGCTTACAGAAAAAAACTAGTTTTTCCAATTTTAAGAATTACTTAATCTAAATAAATTCCAGAAAGAATACATCGCTCGCCAAAGCAGCCGAACCGGACGACCGTTAGCCCAACAAAAGCGTCGTGAGCAACAACTAGTCCAAAGTCTTCGTGGCACCCCGACCACCCTCGCCCGGATCCACGAACTCTTCGATGACGAAAAGCACGCGGTTGTTGTGGTAGAGGGATCAAAACGGGAATGGTACGTTCCGATTCTATCAATTGTGGATAAGGATTTGCTCAAGTTGAATGCACTGGTGATGGTCAAAGCTGGCGGGATCTTTAAGACCGTTCCAACTGCGATCGTCGGTGTCATGGACGACAAAATCGATAGTAATGCGATAGGTCATAAGGTGGAGAAGTGTCCGAAAGAGTCGTTTGATGATATCGGAGGATGTGAAACTCAGATTCAAGAGCTCAAAGAATCCGTTGAACTTCCATTAACTCATCCGGAATATTACGAAGAAATGGGAATCACTGCTCCTAAAGGAGTCATTCTTTACGGGGAACCTGGAACGGGAAAAACGCTTCTGGCTAAGGCCGTCGCCAATTCCACCTCGGCCACTTTTATTCGTGCAACTGGATCCGACCTGGTGCAGAAGAATAGTGGGGAAGGGGCACGACTTGTCAGGCAGATTTTCCAAATGGCTAAGGACCAGGCGCCCTCTATTGTCTTTATCGATGAAATTGACGCCGTTGGAACAAAGAGATTCGATACATCGTCCAGAGGAGAGCAGGAAGTTCAAAGGACACTTTTGGAGTTGTTGAATCAGTTGGATGGGTTTGAGAGTCGTGGTGATGTGAAAGTGATTATGGCGACGAATCGAATTGACTCGTTGGATCCCGCCTTGATTCGTCCCGGAAGAATTGATCGGAAGATTGAGTTGCCACGGCCGGATGAGAAGACTAGGCAGAAGATTTTTGGGGTAAGAAATTGGGTTTGGCAATGGTTGAGCGCCTAAAATCGTGTTAAAATCGTTTTTCTGGTGTGCAAAAACCTAAATCCAGTTAGAGGACTCGAACTTTTGGTATTTGGGTCCCCTAGGATCCCTAGACAACTTTGCTAGCCACTGAGCCCCCTGACACCAGGTCGCGGCACCTCTTAAGGACTGGCGCGCCTTGGCCAAGTGGCCTAGTGGCTAACAGAGATGCCCATCGATCCTTAGGCCCTCAGGTTCGTACCCTGGACCCGGCTTTGGGTTTTTGCACACCAGGAACACGATCCTGACACCCTCTCCACCCCTAAATTACATTTTCAGATCCATACCAGCGGAATGACGCTTCAAAAATCGGTCACCTACGACTCGGTCCTCGGCAAAGAAAAGAGTATCAGTGGCGCTGAAATCAAGGCGGTCTGCACGGAAGCTGGAATGATGGCTCTTCGATCTCAACGAAAATGTGTCGGATCCGATGATTTTGAGAAGGCATTGAAATCGGTGATGTTGACAAAGAAGGCCGGTGCCCCGGAGGGTTTCTTCTCGTAGATTAAGAAAAACTGACCCTTACAACAGAGAGATAAAGTATTTTTATTATTAGCAATGTTTTTATTATTATTTCTTTCCGATTCCCATTCCACTTCCACGGAGAACTTCGATGGCGCCGAAGCCGCCGGGCAGGTTGATGTCGTCGAGATCCGTCTGGAAATGTGACATTTTGGAGTTTTTTTTAGTAGAGAGCGGTGGGGAAGAGACGCAGAGAAAGAAGGCGGCTAGAGTACTCTCACTGTCTGCGCGCGCTCTCTCCTCCACTTTCCGACTAGTTTTGCGGCGCCCGACTTTAAAAGCTTATATCTCGCTTTTCGATAAAGCTATCAAAAAGTTGTCAACTAACGAAATGCTCAGCTTAACAAGGGCTACATTTCATCAGTTAACAACTTTTTTGTAGCTTTTATGGGAACTGAGATATAAACGTTTGAAAAAGGTACCCAAAAAAGCAAAGAGTCCTACCTTTCCAATAGCAAAGGGACCATGTGGATTAACGGCTCCATATCCCGGCTCATAACCGGAGATCTTCTTGTTCTTTGAATTCTTCGCCAGCTTATTAAACACATTATTCAACGACGGAACACCCAACGCCTTTGCCACAGACTCTCCGAATTGAGAATCGGCTGCTTTGTTTGGTGGTCCCAAACCGAATGATGGGTATCCGCGTGCCAGAGCGTTCATTGAACGTGCCGGTCCCTTGCCGGTACGGTGCCCCAGGACGCCGACTTCTCCTCCGTAGTTGAGCATCATTCCGCCGATCTGGAAGTTTTTTGGATTTTGTTTAAAAAAGTTAATTTTCAAAAGGGGTGAGGCTGTGTAGTCCTCTCGGACAATTTTTTTCGATTTTAGGGAAAATCGGACTTTTTCGGCACAGTGCGGCACGATACGGACAAGTGTTTTTTTCGAATGTTCAAAATTTTGTCAAAAAAACGGGTTTTTTAAAAAAATATAAAAACCGCTGTGTAGTCCTCTCGGACAAGTTTTTTACTTAGTTTTTTGGGTTTAGGTAAAATGGGATTTTTCGGATATTTCTCGGCACGAAACGGCACGATACGGCACAATGCAAAAAACGTTTTTTCGAATCTTTGATTTTGTCAAAAAAAACTGATTTTTCAAAAATAGCTAAAAGTCGTCGTGTAGTCCTCTCGCACATTTTTTTTCGATTTCAGATATTACAGGCTTTTAGGGTTAATAGCACGGCACGACACGGCACGCTAAGGCACGGAACTAGCCAGAAATGGATTGCCACGAATAGGTCCGACACGGCACGATACGGCACGCTACGGCCTGCCACGTCATGAACTTTCGGGAAATGACTTGGCACGCTACGGCACGTCATGGAATGATATTTTTCAAAAAACCGGAAAAAGTAGGTGTGTAGTCCTCTCGGACAACTTTTTTGTTTTTTCGATTAAAAAGAAACACGGCACACCACGGCACGCCCCCGGCACCCAAAAAACTAACCTGATCAAAGAATGGCAATTTCTCATTACCAATATCCGCTCCCTGACTTGTTCTCACTTCCATTCCCGGAATCGCTCCTAACCCAAACGCCCACGATCTTCCAACTCCAAAATTTCCATTTTTCTGCTTCTGACCGTATCCAGCAGGCCGCCCATCATCCTCTGCTTGATATCTACTCGGATACAAATTAATATTCGGAACTCCACACATATCAGAAAATTGTTGACAGAATAATTGGAGATCATATCGAAGTTTCTTCCCTGGTCGACAGGTTAATTGAAATTGATATTGATTAGCTGGACAATATTTTCTCCAATCTTTTTCTTTTTGAAGAGTTGGAAAAATGGAATAAAGGAGGTTTTGATGAGTGGGTGGATACAGTAATCGGGGGGCTCTTGTCGTAGTAATCCTCACAATTTCAGATGATTCCTCCAAAGAAATATCTTCTTCTTCAGCTGATTCCTCTTTACTCGTCACAAACTTTGTCTTAAACGGGTCTTCAGGTCGAATTGAATAACCAAGGGCTAGTAAAGAATAAAAAATACAAATTTTGAGAAACATGATGATACAATAAGAAGCGAAAAATGAGGATAAGGATGAGAAAAGAAGCTGGATAAGCCAGACCGGTTCGAGAAAACGAGGTGATTGATAAGGAGAGAGGGAGGGATGGGGAGATGATTGCGACATTTGAAAACATCCAATCGGGATTTTTTTTTGTGATGGAGGCTACGTACCTGAATGTTATTTTTAAAATGGGGATCGAGAAATTTCTAAAATAAGGTTCTGAATTTAAAAATTTTGAAAAAAGTGGGCGGAGCCTAAATTAGAAGGATAAGGCTTGAATATTAAAATTACTGAAAAAAACTCTTAAATTAGGCTCCGCCCACTTTTAAAATGGAGTTTTTGTTGGAATTTAAAAATTGAAAATTTGCGATAATTAAAAAGTTAATAGTTAGGCTCCGCCCCTTTTTCAAAATAAGTTGCAAATCAGAAATTTAGAAATGTGCGGCAGTTGCCAAAAGTGGGCGGAGCTTAATTTCTGAAATATAAAATCTGAAACCATAGTTCTAATAGTAGGCGGAGCCTAAGAAAATTTTTTCAAAAATAGAATTAGGCTCCGTCCATTTTTCAAAATCAGTTAAGTGTGAAATTTGAAATTCGAAATCTGACAATGTGCGATTATTGCAAAAAAGTGGGCGGAGCCTAATTTACAAAAAAAACCCGCAATTTTCGTCTCAAAAATTAGTCTCAAAGATTTTTTATTAAGCTCCGCCCATTTTTTAAACTTTTTTGAAAAATGGAAACTAAAGCTGTGCCAGAAAAGGGGCGGAGCCTAAATTTTGTTACAATGAAATTTTTCGAGATCAAAAAAATTTATTGAAAAAAAAAAATAAAAATAAATATTTATATACAAACAATAAAATAAAATAAGATAATCAAGAAAACATTTCAAAAAAGGAAAAAAAATGCAGAATCAACATAAATAGCCTTCGCAGAACATCTTATCGCCCTCTGACCGTATTCAAAAATCCGCCCAATCCAGACAAGAAATTGCCTCCTCCAGAAGTTCTCTTATAATCCGCAGCTTCTTTCTGGAATCGATCTTCTTGAAGTTTCTCGAAAGCGCCACATTTCTTATCCTTGAGAATATTCGGGATGGAATTGGCCGTGGTAGCTGCTTCGAAGAGTAAGTTGGTCTTAACCTTGGCTCCCTCAATATCATAATCAACTACTGCGTGTTGGCAAGCCAAAAGACGATCCGGATCTCTTTTGGAGACCCAGTATTCCAATAATTCTGAATTAGTTGGAGTATAGGATCCTTGATCAAGAGAATTGGCGGCTAGCCATTCTCCAATAATAGCGAATTTGAATGCTTTTCCGAGAAGTGGATTATCAATCTGAGCAAAGAACTCTTTTTCGAGTTCTGGACGTGTCTGCCCTCTCTCATAGAACTTCATCCAGACATCAACTGCTCCCTGCTTCTGCCAGTAATCCTTTTGCCATACTGACTTAGAGAAAGCGGTGCACATAGTGAAATTGGGGTCCTCTGGAGGTGGGCAGAGCTTAGTGGTGAGTCTATAGGTACGCTCTCCTGTAGCTCGGCAAAGATTTCCTTCGGTGTTTTCTAGCAACTTCAACTTGCGCGACTCTTTACACCAATCACAATAGAAACATTCTCTGCCACAAGTTGCGACATCCATGCATCTCAGTTTTCCAATTGGTTGAATAGAAACATCCAACTTCATAGCAAGCTTATTAATATGTACCCCTGGTGGAAGAGTAATATCAATTCCCATATCGAAACAATCCGGCCATGTAAGATGAACGGTTCCATCTCCTTCTCTTTGTGATGGATGATTAAATGTTGGGTTGGCTAGCTTGATAGGTTGAGTGCATTCTTGACCAGTGAGTTCTTTGCAGCAAGGTGCGGATCTAACATCCTTCAACTTAGCGATGAATAAGTTCTTTGAAATAACAGCTTCATAAGATCTTGGTCCAGTCTGTTTCACACTTCCAGTTCCAATGGGCACATCCTTATCGTTATAGACTACGGTATTTCCATTTTTATCTGCTACTACTTTTCCAACCGAATGTCCTTTGGCGTCATAGCATTGAGATACTCCTGGGGTCTCAGCGGTACAATGATATTTGTTGTTTCTTCTTCCGAATAAAGATTGCTCAAGTTCAGATCCAATTAGGTTATCGGCAGAAAGAGTTGCATCGGTTTTCTTGCCGTTTTGGGAGATTGTGTACGCGTATTTTCCGTTCTTGTCTTTTTCCTGAAAGATCTTGTTTGAACGCTTTATTTTGTAGAATTTTTTATATGTTAAAAATGTTCAGACCTTGTCAAGATCGAATTTTTAAAAGTTTACCATAAACAGAAAATAGCTCCATAGGAACATTCAAGTTCTAGAGCTCATAACTTTGTTCCCATCAGAGCTATCAAAAAAGTGTTAACTGATGAAATGTTGCCCTTGTTATAAACAATATTTCATTAGTTGACAATTTTTTGAAATACTCAATACGAAGCGAGATATTCTTGATCAAAGTTAGGTAGTCCTCACAGAGCTACCGGCACCGAAAAATATAGATTTTTTTTCGAAAACTAAAAATATTGAATTTTGCAAATATCACTTAAATAACAGTTTTTTTTTCAGATTAATCAAGCCCAAATTACTCAAAAAAATTCTTAACATACCTTATCATAAAACGACAAAGTACCATCTCCACTGTTATTATTATGTGCATGTGGGTTTAGCTTGAAATCCAATCTCTCGTTTTTAGCCTCGAATTCGGTTTTCTGAAATTAAAATTATTATATTTTGGTTTAAGAAAAACAAATTGAAAAATTACCGATGGATCTCCCTTAAGATCTCCCTTAGCAATAGTGTCCAACTCATACTTTCCATCAGCCTTCAACAGAGCGTGCTCTCCTTCTCCATCGGTCTTGGTACGAAGTTGAGCCCTGATCAACAAAATTAAAACTTCAATTCCCCGGGACCAACTCACTTATGCCCATCGACCGTCGCAATTCCTCCCTTATCTCCAATCTTTTGCACCTGGGCTCTCTTCCCATCGAAAGTCTCGGCGGCGGCGATATTTCCGGCTGAAGAGGCGCTGAATCTCTGGTTAGTGTTGAGTAGATCCAATACAACTTTCTCTTTATTCGATGCATCAAGGGCTACCTGAATAGAACCTGTTCCTTTTTGTTGATGGTTATCTAGGTACATGTTGTAAAAAAGTTGTTGTCTAGAAGATTTAGATCTGAATTAGCCGCAAGTTGGGGAAAAAAGATGTTGTTGAACCTTGGACTAATAATCTAGGAGCTATTAGTTGTTAGCGATTGTACTCCTCTCGGACAATAATTTTAAAATGTTCTCGTTCAATTTTTTGACCTCTATTATAAGAGCACTCACCCTTTGAACCTCCTTTTGCTTCTTATCCAACCACGATGAGTCGACTTCAATATGCTTTCTCTTCTCATTCAAACTAACATGATTAGGAACCAACTGCGCAGTTACTGCTATGGTTAAAGCTGCTAAGCAGAGGAGCCTCCGCATCTGAAAATATTTATTTTGGATAACTACAGTAACCCAATTTTTCAAAGAACTTCTAGAAAAAATAACAAAAAGAAAGTTGATTTTGGATCAATGATTCGTTGAAAGGGATAAAAAGAGAACGGATAAGAGGAGAAAGAGATGTAGGGCAACACAATGTCTTCTTCTAAATCGGAATAAGAGGAATCAATTGGATAACACACAGAATCGTAATGACGGGATGAGAGAGAGAGAAAGAGACGAATGAAGGCGAAAAGGAGGATGAAAAGTGAAGTGATGCGCAAGTTTAAGATCGGCGTCATCGATATCGTCCTTCGATTCGTAGTAGTTAACATGATGATCCTGTTTCAGACTTCTTCTTCTTCTTTTATTCGACGATTTTTCAGTTTAAAGTCGTAGTTTTCTTTTTGAGATGAGTCAGAATTGAGTGAAAGTTTTTCATGGCAGAACGGTTTTTTGGACGTTTCAAGCGTAAATTTAGATCGATTTCAATTTTCCTCCAAAAAGTTGTATGAAGCTTTTGAGAGCGTGTATCTCGGTTAATAGTGAAGATATCAAAAAGTTGTCAACTAGTGGATTGTAGCACTTGGTAAGATGAGTATTTCATTAGTTGAAAGTTTTTTGATAGCTCTGGTAGGAACCGAGTTATAACCATTCAAAGTGATAAATAGCAAGACGCAGATAAAGAGTGTGTCCAGCTGTCAGCGCTCTCTCCGAACTTGAAACGCTCATATCTCGCTAACTATAAAAGTTATTGAAAAGTTGTCAACTGATGAAATGTAGCTTGTGACAAGCTCAATATTTTGTTAATTTGCATTTTTTTTCTAAATCGAGCGAGAGAGGAGCTGTAGCGCTTACAAGTAACATGAGAGACAGAGAAGGGTCGAATGTCTAACTGTCTGCGTCTCTTCTCGTCAGACAAAAATTTGATTTGGATTAAAAAAAAACTTACTTTGGAAATTAGCTATGCAAAGACAGTAATGTCATTCACTTTTTTATGTTCACTGGAGCGCGCTTACCTCCAGAGCAACTCATGTAGCTTAGCCTCATTATTTAACATGGTATATCTCGATTCCCATTAGAGCTTTCAAAAAGTGGTCAACTAATAAAATGTAGTCCTTAATAGGAGCTATTTTTCATTAGTTGACAACTTTTCGATATCTCTTTTAAGAACAGAGATATAACGTTTTGAAAAACTCTTGATTTTACTGCAGTGCTAACAAGAACTAAGAATAAAATAAAATCCTTTATTAAAGACTTTAAAGCCAAAAAAAGACAAAAAAATAAATTATCACAGCATTATTTGAAAAACATCATTTTGAAAATTATACCTAAATCAAAAAGATCACCGAACTCTTCTTCTATAAAGCCATCTCTTTCTATGCATCCACTCATCACATGGTTTCACATTCTTCCCATCAATTGCAGTTGCCATAAGGTCTAAGTTAACTCCATTTAATTCCACATCAGCTATACATCCCACAAAATTATTCGAGAATAATCCGCCAGTGGCACGAGCAATATCCGGCACTCCACCCACAAAAATATTTCCGTCGACGTTCAACATCGCCAGGATTCCAGTACTTCTTCCGTCGATTTCTCGATAATTATCGATTTTCATTTGTCCTTCTCTTCCTTTCCTCTCAAATCTTACTGAATGCTCTTTTCCATCATCTACTCTTTCTTCCGATATAAGGTGAGCGGCTCCACCTCCAAGTTCATATCTGGAAATTATAATTTGTTTTTGAATGAGTATATCTAAGTTAGGAATAGAGATAGAGAAAAGTTGTCAACTAAAGAAACGTGTAGTTTGTGATAGGCTATATTTTGTTGGTTGACAACTTTTTGATAGCTATCACGGTTAGCGAGATATGGGCGTTTGAAGAGGTGCCATAAAGAGAGAGCCGATCGTCAACTTTCTCTACAATTCTTACTTGTCAGCGGCATAGCTCCGTTCCCATCAGAGCTATCAAAAAAGTGTTAACTAATGAAATATAGCTCTTGTCATGATCTATGTTTCATTAGTTGTCCACTTTTTGAAATCTCTTCTAGCAGTGGAGTTACAGATGTTTGAAGTTGCTTGTTACAGAGAGCGAGAGAGAAAGAGCGCAGATAATCAGACACCCTCTTTCTCTGCGCCTCTTCCTCTCAAAAAATTAACTTACGAAAAATGCAAGTGCCCATTGACAATTCCAACAGAAATATAATCTTCCATCTGCGTGACCGTTGGTCTCTGTCCCTGCCATAACAACACCCCATTCGGTTGCTCTGTCTTAAACTTAAATGCTACAATCTCATCTTTCTCCGATGTCAAATGAGGAAACTCGTCAGAAGACAACTCGATGAATGCGTCTCCATCAAATCGAGCGGCGTGTTCAATTGGTTTAACTAAAATAAACTCTTTTACAAGGGCAGGAGACCATTGACTCACATAAACTACAAGTTGGTCCGTCATAATAAAGTTTGCATTCACAGGTATAATGTGTCTTGTTACGCGGCACACACTGTCCATTCATTCCGCAAGTTGAATTAGCACAGATGTTATTTGGTTCTTCTGTAGTCTGGAGAAGACAGATTCCACCTGGACAATCTTCCTCATCTTCCTCTGATTCAGGTGCAAGTGTGCCTTCACTGTAGTCAGAATCCTCGGTGTCTGGTTCTACAGTGCTAACATGCGCGATCTCTTCTTCCTCATCGCTCACATCATTTTCTTAAAAAAGATAATTCAGGTTGTACTTTATAGCTTATAGTTTAAGTAGTACCTTCAATGGGATCCGTCGGAAGGATCAATGCACTCTCTGGTTCCTGTGTAGTCGTCTCCACAGGGATCACAATTTCCGGCTCATCATCTCGAGATGTCTCGTAGAAATGGTAGACCTCTTCGGTGGTAGTTGGGGGTACTGTTGTAGTCGTTGTGGGCTCTTCAGTAGTAGTTGTTGGCTCTTCCGTTGTGGTAGGCTCCTCCGTAGTAGTGGGCTCCTCTGTAATGGGCTCCACCTCATCTTCCGCAGAATCTGGGAATTTCGATTCTTCACAAGAAGAAATATCTCCAGAAGATGATAAATTCTGAAGATCCACATCCTCAGAATTAATATAAATCTCATAGACACATCCTTGGAACGATTGTTCTACAACATCATTAGGGGAATTGAGTCCAGGGGGAAGGCCACCGATGAAGATCTCTGTGCCAGGTTTAAGGGAATCCGTTTTGATCTGTAATTAATAGAAAAAGTAGATGCTACAAACTACAGTATACTTTACACTAGCCTAAATGATATCACCTGTGTGTTATGATCAAAATGACTCACCTCGGAAACCTGATTGCCATTGACAGTCATTACAAGTGCATTGCCACTCTGTTTAACAGCCAAATCAATTAGTTCGCCAGCAGGAAGTGGTTCGCTTCGCACTTTTTGGACTTCTGAATAAATGAGGTATTGTAATATTAAGATAGGGTGGGAAGTAGGATATCTACAGTAGGCAAAAATAAATAAGATATTGGAAAATTACTTTTTGTTCTGTCTAACTTATTACAGTAATCCTGGCAGGTAGTCTTACTATTAGAGTGTCTAAAAATGTACTGCATACCGTACCATTTACAGTACCATAGTTTATCAGTATTTTCTACAGTACCCCCTTCCCTACTAACCTCTATTTGGCTTATTCACAGTCAACACCACTTGATGATCGATCAAAGAAAGGGACGCATACTGCTTAGCCGAAGCTCCATACTCCGATGCAAAATACATCAAAATATGCTCATCACTATCAGCTTGTGGTCTCAATTTCATTTTAATCGATTCGAACTTCACGGGCTTTCGAACTGCTAAGAAAGAAGTGTCAGATGTGAATCCAAGTGGTTGAGGAATCTCTGCTTTCTCTTCACATCTTAATCCACCGGTTCCCAATGGGCAGACGCATTGCCAGGATTCTTCGTTGTCAAGACAGATTCCAGTGTTGCAGGTCTCTGGAAAATCTGGCTATGACTTTAAAACAATTCGTTCTTGCCTACCTTCATGACAACTATTCGATCTCCATTGACAGTACTCCCCATGGAATTTGGATGAACATTCACAACTGAATCCATGATGATTATTGGAATTTCTGCATTTTGCTCCATTCAGGCAGAGATTAGTGCTAGCACAAGCGTCGTATTTAACAACGGATGGTGGGATACGAGCCTCGCCAAGTCCCACATTTTGACCGGATAGGATTACTTGCGAAATGATACCTAAATATTCAAAATTAAAAGATTCCACCGGGTTGAGCCTACCATTAAAATCATCAGCTTCACTAGCAGGTTCATGTCTTCCTCCAATGAATACAGGACGGTTAACCCCTAAACTAAGGCTTGGCAAGGGGTTAGAGTGTTGTCGGATAGTCGCGGATTCATCGTTCAATTGAATTATGACTTGATTTTTATCATTTTTGATCTTAATCACATTCCATTCGTTAGGGTTGATTGGGTTGGTAGTTTCCACGATTTCTGGAATTTTCTTTTTTAGAATTTTAAGAAATTAGATCCTAAAGCAGCTTATTTCTTAAAAAAAAAACTAACGCCTTCCATTTCCAACATCAAATTCATAAAGAATCGTTCCATGATCGGTAATCCGAGCTTCATGATGAATGGTATCTACCGGGAGAGCTAACAAATCCCCGGAATTAATTCTCTTTGTCTCAAAAATAATTCCTTTTGGATCAGAAGAATTTAGAGTGATTTCTATATCAAAATTCACAATTTCATCATCAGTTAACGGAGGTAGCTCTATCGCGTCTCCATGAATAATCGGGACAAAATCATCGACTTGAAGGTCTATTGTAGAGAATACTGGGTCGATTTCTTTGACGATTTCACAGGTGTAACTGGAATTTTTTCATAATAATGTTAAGGTAACCCAACAAAATAAAAACTTACGATCCCTCATCATTTCTATGAACCGGTGGTAACATCAAAACTCCCTTATCCACTCGAGACCCTGATGGTAATTCTCCCTCTTCCTTAGTCCAAATAACAGTCTGGTTCGGTTTGGTTTCAGTTTTTCCGATACAGGATAGATAGGCAGGTTGCCCAACTGTATAGACAACTGGAAGAGAGTCAGCGATAGTGAAGGTGACTTCTTCGTCTTCTGGAAATGGGGAGGTTAGTGGGTGAGCGTGGGAGGAGGGAATTTGAAAAAAAGGTGGGGAATCGTGGTGGAGTGGAAAGCGTTTTTGAGAGCGCTTTAAATAATATTATCAATATCCATTGTTATCTTGATTTTTAATTTTATGTATTTGATTTAAAACTGAACTTCTGTGATAATCGAAGAAACTGGTTTTTTTTCGGATGTGTAATTTTTTTTAAATTAGTGAGTTCAGTGTTTTTAGACCCATTTTACATAGAAAAAGTTTTTAGGCCACATTCAATTTTCACTTATTATCGCTACAGTAACCGACTTATTGCATCAAAAACCCATTCTTCATGAGAGATTTTCTATTCATTTTTCTATCGCACATATCTCAGTTCCTGTGAAAGCTATCAAAAAAGTGCCAACTAACAAAATGAAGCCCTTAACAAGTTCTATATTTCATTAGTTGACATCTTTTTGATAGCTCTAATGGGAACTGAGATATACACCTCCAAAGTTTTGCATCGCCCAGGAGAGACGCAGAGAAAATTAAAATCTAACTGTCTGCACTCTCTTTTTGGCGGCCCGCAACTTTAAACACTCATATCTCGGCTCCCGTTAGAGCTATCAAAAAAGTGTCAACTAGTGAAATATAGCTCATAACAAGCTTAACATTTTATTAGTTGACACTTTTTTCGTATCTCTGCTGAGAACCGAGATATACCGTTTCCAAAAATCAATATTGTATTTTAATAGTTTTTCAGTTGTTTTTTCAGTATCTCCATTTTCAAATTCACAGCATTCTGATTATAGGGTACAACATTATTCAATTATTTCATCAGGTTCAAATTTTCAATCAAATCAACATTTTTTTTCCAGAATCACTCCAAAAAAATCCTGAAAAAAAAAGTCACAACTCCGATATAATTCTGATTTCCGAGACTGACACATAGACAATTTTAAGCTCCGCCTACTTTTCAGCGGAGTTCAACAGATTACTGTAACCAACTGCACATCAAACCTTTTGTCAATACCTTGCTAAATTTATTGGGTGAAAAAGGGGGTAAAAGGGGGATTTCTCATCGGTACATATACTCGAAAAGCAAAGTGTGTTGGAAGAAGGGGTTAAGTAATCAGAAAAAAGGCACAGAATTATAAGAATATTTTTTGTTGAGCACCACAGAGAACGACAAGAATTGGTTGGTTGAAGGGAAGAAAAGAACAATCTAAAATGAATTATGTAACACACCGGTTACCGGTTGGGCAGTGGAAAAAAAAGACAAAAAATTATAGTAGAAAAAAAATTCAAAAAAAGTCAAAAAAAAAATCAATTAAAAATTGGTTAAACAAAGAGACACACAAATCACACACTATGGAGATACTCATTTATATATTTTCTTAGATCACTTAAAACCACGATCCAAATAGTTTCGTGGTTGTACGTGTCTTTCTCGATGGGGTTTGAGCATTGCGTCTACGATGCCTCAAACGGCGTCCCCCACGACGATTCCCCAAATGTTTTCGCTTGCGTTTTCCGGATCCAACGTTCAAAACGGTTCTTGTCTGAAGTGGTCCCGCTTTCGTTTTGGCGACACATCTGTAGACGCCGGCGTTGTCTTCCTTGAGGTCGGTGAAGAGGAGACGGCCTCCGGTTACCTGGAAATTGAAGGTTTAGGTACGGTAGGGAAGAATAAGTACAGTGAAGGTTCTTGTGTTTAAATGAGTCAGAGGATGTTAAATTCATAAAAATTTAGATGAAAAAAAAATTTTCACAATTTTTTTCCCAATATTCCGATTTTTATTAATTTAGCTAATAGCGCTTAACATTCTAAGCAACTTTGTCTCTTGCACAGAATCTCAAAAATGGCTCCGAGCACTTTTAGAAGGGCTCAAAGATATTGGTCCGTGTACTCCTCTCGGACTATTTTTTTTTCAAAAATCAAAAATTTATCATTTTAACTGATAGAGCTTAGAATTCTAAGCAGCTGAGATTCTTGAACAAAATCTCAAAAATAGCTCCTAACCGTTTTAAAATGACTCAAAGGTTCAAAGCGCCGTGTAATCCTCGAGGACAATTATTTTTCTAAAAATCCAAATTTTATTATCTTAACTAAACCAGCTTAAAATTCTAAGCAACTTTTCCTCTTGCACAAAATCTCGAAAATGGCACCTAACCATTTTAAAAGAGCTGAAAGATATGGAAAGCCGTGTACTCCTCTCGGACAAAAATTTTCAATTTTCTAAAATATATTTTTCCAAAATAGTTTTTTGTAAGTCCATCTAACTACAGTAATCCTCATTCCTTTCTCCAAAAAAAAACACAACAAGAACCTTCAACCATGCAAAACGAACGAAAGAAAAAACTCTCAAATCATCAACGAATATTGAAATTATTCAGTAAAAATCTTGGGGATCGATAAATTAAGAAAATTAGAAACTCATAATCAAGGGGGAATACTTTCAGTCAATCACTATATCAATTTATATTTGAACTTACGGTCGTGTTGCAAACAATATCATGTCTAAGTATAGGATACACCTGTAAACTTTCCTACCTTCCTAACTTCGCTTTGAAATAATTTTTTTGTGTGAAAAATCTTTAAAATCTTCAAAAGACTAAGATACCTGAGCATTTGGTGGTAGATCATCGTTTCCTTCCTTTGTCCATGAGATAACTGCTGATGGATCTCCGGTAACCTTACAGTCGAACCAGGCACGATCTCCGATTTGTGGTGATTCGGATGAGACTTCGAGGAGGACTTGGATGATTGTGTCAGGCACTGAAAATGTAGTTTTTGTAGTTTTTAGTTATTTGACCTTCGAACCAAAGCTTGCTATCGATACGCGAACTTGAGGTCGACTAGTAATACTTTATGTAAATGTTTAGAGTGTCGTTTTCGTATTTTGTAGTTTGTAGTCTTTGTACTTTCCCCCAACTTACCAAACATCTGCGCGGTAACGAATCCCTCAACAACATTTCCATCAAACGACACTTTACACACATAAGTACCAGCAGAAGCATCATCGAACTCCTTAATCTCAACCTTATTTCCATTTGGAACTGCCTTCGATGGAAGATCTCCATTATCAAATGTCCATTCGACCTTAGATCCAGGAACTGAATATATTGGACAAGTGAATGAGGCATCCGATTTATCATCGAATTTCACGATTTGAGCATCTGAAATATTTCCGAGTTATTATGAGTAACTTGGCAAAAGGTCCGTTTTTGTCTGTGTCTATGCCATAAATTTTAATTTCTCCCTAAAACAATAATCTCACGAGATTTGTCTTGTTGTCCGACGGAGACCGCTGTGTAGGCGGAACCAATCACTAATCCATTGTTATCCTCAACATTGCATCTGTAGACTCCAAAATCGTTCGATGGATCGGCTTTGGTGATTTCGAGAGTTGGCTCGGTGCCAAGTTGTCGGACGAGGGAACCGCCGCGGAGGAGCGCCCATTTGAAGTGTTCACCGTTTTCGGCTCCTGGAAAAAAATGGAGATTAGGCTCCGCGTCTTTTAAAGCTGGGTTTCGTTGGTGAACCAAAATGTTCTTAAATCTATTTCTAGCAAGCTCCGCCCCTTTCTTTTTAAATATTTTTTTCAAAAGTGGGCGGAGCCTATTTTTCTTAAAATTCATATTGTGAAAAAGCTAGTGTCAATTACAAATATACTAGCCATAACCATTAAAAAAAAGCCAAAAAACCAACCTCTTCGATTAAAAAAAGACGACACATTGTGTTAAAACATTTAATAACATATATCCACCATCGATTCTGTAATTAAGCCCCCCAGTGGTTAGACATACATTTTTGGCATAGACACAAACGGACAAAAGGGTACTGTAGCTACAGTACCCCCAAAAAAAGAAAAGTTAGTAAAGTAAAAACCAAGACCTAGTGGTCCCTGCTGCTGCACAATCACAATATTCGACGATTGTCCGATCTCGTAGTTGTTCGTCTCCAGTGTACAATAATAGAAGCCACGGTCGCATAGATCGACGTGTTTGAGGTGTAAGTGATTAGTGTTGGCGACGTTAGTGAACGAGACAAGATCTTCGGTGGCATGCCACCATAAGACGCGTGCGGTTGGATCTGTGTCCAATTATTTTAGATAAATTGAAATTTTCAAAAATGTTTTTTTTCGTTAACAAAAATTCAAATGACCATAACTCGATTGTGCTTAGAGATATCAAAAAATGATCAACTAGAAAAATTTGCAGTTTTTCAAGCTGAACAATTTACAAGTTGACCATTTTTTGATATCTCTCACCACGACCGAGATACACCTATTCAAAGTGTTAACTAACCTTGAACGGAGCACTTCAATACAATATTATCTCCTTGAGACACAACACGAACACGTGGTGGCTCAATCTCGACCTTTGGCTCATCGTCAGCATCAGACGATGAATGAACATGGACAGCAGCGGAAGCGATAATCTCATTGTTACGGTATCCATTGCAACGGTACTCGCCGGCGTAGGAATTCTGGAATATTTAGTTAAGCTACAGTACACTAGTCTTCAAATCCTACCTTGAAACTTGGGAAGTGAAGAAGTCCTGGCTCATTGTGTTCCTCGACGTCAGTTGGAAGTTGATCATCAACCTTCTCCCATTCTAATCGATCAACCAATGAGGATCCGGTGGCAGTACAAATCAATTCTCCCTTCTCACCCTGATCAAACCATTGGGATGATCCTCCGAGAATGGATACTGTAGCGATTCTGGATGGTTCCACAACTTCAATGTAAATGTTCTTGGTGGCAGTGGCATGAGCACTTGATCCCTTGCATGTGTAGACTCCAGCATTTCCAAGTCCGACATTTGGATGTCTAATGAATTGTTCTGAGATGGTGACTGGCTTGAAATCATCTGGAAGATCTCCACGCTCCGGTCCTGGGTCATGAAGCCATTCGACTTCTGGCTCTGGATCTCCTGGAGCTCCAAAGGCTTCGCATTTCACTTGAAGTGGTTCTCCCACTGTCACAATCAATTTAGGACCAGGTGGATTGGTCTTAACAGTCAACGAGGGTCCGATGTTGACGACTCCGTGGTCGGAGGCCTCACCAATAGGGTTCGAAGCCGTGCAAGTGTAGTCTCCGTTGAGTTCGGAGCGGCCGTTGGAGAAGTCGAGAATATTTGGCTCAAGCGGTGTAACGTCGTGAGGTAGAGGTGATCCGTCGGGTCCAGTCCATGTAATCTTTGGAGTAGGCGATCCGGTAGTGATGCATCGGAATTGATGGCGGTCTCCCGGCTTCCCATTCCATGAGCGTGGTTCGACGACGGCGGTTGGTGGTTCTTGGTCTGGAAGAATGGGGGGGTTGGGTTGGGCTTAGGGCAGGCTTAGCCTAAGGTTAGGTTTAGGTTTATAAAGCCTTGGTTTAGACCTCAGTAGATTTGGTTTAGGCTTAACTAGCTTAGGCTTATCTTGTTCAAACTCAAATCACTGAGGCTTAACTAGATTTGGCTTAAAAAGCTGCGGCTCAAAAAGCCTCGGCTCAGACCTAACTTGGTTTGCCTTAGCCTTGGCTAAACTTAGCTAAGCTTGGCTCAGCTAAGTCGTTTTGGTTTAGGCTCAACTAGCTTAGACTTAACTCACTTTGGCTCAGTTAGCTTAGGCCTAACTAGCTTAGACTTAACTCTTTAGGTTCAGGCTTAACTAGAATTGGCTAAGTCTTAGCTTCCCTTGGATTAGGTTCAACTTAACTAGAATAACTCGGTTTTTTAAAATGTTTCTTATCCTTATCCCCAAGGTACCAGGCTCAGCCTAGTACTCTCTGACCTACTATCCCCAATCAAAACTATAAAACATGCGCCCGATAGAAAAAGAGAGTGCGAAAGAGTGAAAGGATAGGGAAAAGAACACTCGGGCAATATGTGAAAAAAGGTGCCAAACCCTCGGTGACTTCCAATCGAACTGGATCCGCGACGCCGGTTCCAAAATCGTTCGTCGCCGAGCACACGTATTCTCCAATATTATCATCGCCAGCCGCGGAGATCACAATATCATCTCCATCCTGATTGACGTGTTCGGGAAGTGCTCCGTTCTCCTCCTTGTATCCCCATTTGATACGTGCCGGAGTGTCAGAGTGGGCGACACAATTGAATCGTGCTGGTGATCCAGGTGCCACGGAGAGAACCGGTGGTGTGGCAACTGGACGTGGTGGTGTGCCTTCTGAAAGTGTGGGGTAGTGGAAAGGATAGGAATAGATATAGCGGTGGGAATGGAAACCAAAAAAATGGAAAAGTGAAGGATAAGAAAAAAAAACAAAGGTCAAACCAGGTGTAACGTTCAAAACGCTCGGATTCGTCCTCAATGGATGTTGATTTTCGGGTGAGTAGACACAAATATACTCTCCAGCATCTTGAATCTGTGTCGACGGAATCGTGAACACCCCCCGATCATCCGATGCACCGAACGGGAGTGGTCGACGATCGGCACGCTCAAAAGTCAGGTGTTGAGCTGCCGACGGATTTCCCGGTACGGTACACTGAATTCGGGCTGGGTCACCTTCTGGGACCGTTTGTGTTTGTGGGGTGATGACTGGGTGCTGTGGTTGATCTGAATGAAATGGAAAGAGAAACATGTTGACGTCACAAATTACCACCGCAAAAAGTGCAGGAGAGAATAACTTAAGGATAGTTTAAAAAAGGATAATTTCAAAAATCACAAACAAAACTAACGAGCTTCAACATTGGGTGGCGCGGCGGCACTGGTAACATGAACGGTAGCTGGGGTCGAGTCGATTGGTGCCCCGGTATCCGGATCGCGTGCCGTACAAATGTAATCCCCTTCGTCGGTAAGCTCGGCTCTCTGGATAGCCAAGAGACCGTTGTTCTCATCGGCATCCTCGTTAAGATGTCCGGAGACTCTTCTGAAGGTGAGTTGGACACTTGGATGTCCAGGGACATAGCATCGGATACGGAAGGGTGAACCTTCTGGGACAGTCTGCTCGGCTGGGTCGATGATTGGACGGATTGCTGGAAAGGGTTAGGAAAAGGGATAGGAAAGAAAACCAAAGGATAGATAGAAATATAGTGGCATGCTTTTGGGGAATTCACTCTTAATCAAAAATTCAAAAAATTCAAAAAAAAAAACCATTCCATCTGCAAATCTAAAAAAAAAGAACTCACGTGACTTAACAATAACTCTAGCTGGATTCGATTCGACTGGTCGATTGGTGTTTGGATCAGTTGCAATACAGATGTACTCGTCTTCATCCGACTTGAGGGTTCTTGGAATTTCAAGATTTCCAGCGGAGACTCTCGCGTGGACTGGAAGTGGTCGACGGCCTCTTTTGACGAATTGAAGTTGAATGTTCGGATGTCCGGGCACCCAGCAACGGATTCGGGATGGTTCGCCTTCGTTGACAGTTTGGACTGGTGGATCGACTTGCGGTTGGATAGCTTGGGCTGGAATAATGGGATACTGTAGGGTAGCTAGTTTGGGAGTCCAATGGTAGAGGATCTAGGGAGTTAAAAAGTTTTGAAATCGTTAAAAACAGGCACCAGGAGTCCCAGTCAGAATTTTTATTGGGACTAAAAATAGGTCTTGGGTTTAAAAAAAGTCTAAAAGCCCCGGAAGGTGGACCAAGCTAGGCTAGCCGGACCACTAGGGGCCAAAAAAACAAATAATCATCACTAAACTACACTTACGCTGATTAACATTAAGCCTTGCTGGTGGCGACATCTGTGTGCTACCATCTGGCTCCGTAGCAGTACACTCATAATCTCCAGCATCATTCAGCTGGGACTTATCAATTCTCAAGAATCCATCTCTCTCCATTATTCCATTCGGAAGTGGCCGTCCATCCTTTCTCGACCATTTCAACTGAGCTCTTGGTTGTCCTGGAACCCAACATCTGAATTGAGCTGGATCATTCACATTGACCGTCTGGTTTGGAGGATCGATTTGTGGAGCGGCACGTGGAGCTGGGGCAGGGTCGCGGATGTTAAGTTGAACTGGTTCGGATTGAAGTGGAGTGTTGTCACGTGGATCGGTGGCTGTGCACACGTATTGTCCGACTTCTTGATCACCGGCCCGTGGGATGTGAAGAATTCCTTGTTGTTCTTGTACTCCACTTGGAAGTGGTCCACCTCCTGGACGGGACCATCTAAGCTGAACGTTTGAGTTTCCTGGGACCCAGCACTTGAAGCGAGCTGGTTGGTCACGGTCGACGGTTTGACGGACTGGATCGACCTTTGGTGGGATGACAGCTGGAAAATTCTAGGTTTTAGAGAGGGAAAGAGATAAGACAATGGGAAAAATTGAGAAAATTCCAGAACTAAAAAATGTGGAATTTAGAAAAATATCGAAATTTCAGTATTTTCAAAATCGTGCTAATCCAGCCAATTTGGGGCTCAAAACTCATAAAAATTGATAATTAAGCTAAATTTGCTGGTGAAATTGTCTGAAACCGGCTAGAATAGCCAATACCAAAAAAACGAAAATTTTGAAATTTCAAAATTTTTAATTTTTCAAAATTGTCCTAATCCTAGTCAATATGGGGCTCAAGACTCATAAAAATCGATAATTAAGCTAAATTTGATAGTGAAATTATCTGGAAAAAGCTAGAACAGTCATTACAAAATCACTAATAATTATGGGAACAAGTCTCTAACTTCTAGAGCTCATAACTCAATTCCTGTAAGAGCTATCAAAAAAGTGTCAACAAACAAAATGTAACCCTTATTTAGAGCAATATTTCATTAGTTGACAACTTTTTGATAACTCTGACGAGAATTTAGATATACTAGTTTTTGTTGTGACATGAAAAATCAAAGAAACTTCAAAACACGTAGTAAGATTTTCCAATAACAAACTACACTTCAATAACACTATTAGTACATATAATTACACTCAAGAAGTTTTTAAAAAGTCACTCTAAAAAATCTTAGTTTTCACAGCATCACCCACGTTTTTTAACCTCCAACACAGCAGGTGGACTCTGTCCAATTCCATATTGATTAGCAGCTGAGCAGATATATCTTCCAGCATGATGAAGTTCCGATTGAGGGATCTTCAAAGCATTTCCAGTTTGATAGACTCCATGTGGAAGCGGTCCACCGAGTTGTTCACGATGCCAAGTGATCTGGCAGTCTGGGATTCCTGGTACCCAACAACGGAAAGCGGCTGGCTCTCCTTCGTTGACAACGAGATGTGGTGGATCGATGACTGGTTGTGGTGGACGTCCGCCTGAATGTTTAACATGCTCATGCTTCAAAATGACATTCTTATAAAACTGGGAAAGAAAATGGGAAATGGAAGGGGAACATGGAAAGTGATGATTCAAATATGTTAATCTAGTTAGAGGAACAAAATCATAAAAATCAACAAACTTATTCTCTTGGAAATGGTTAACAACGCGTCATCAGTTGCATATTGTGTTATCGTTGTGGCTGTACACCTATACTGTCCGGCGTGCTCTCTTTCAACGCCTTCTAGCACCAAGTACCCATCATAGGCTTTGGCGTTTGATGGGAGGCTTACTTCGCCCACTTTCGTCCATTCCACATGGATTTTTTCGTTCTGAAAATGTTATGGGAACTCAAAAAAGAAAAATAAAAATGGTTAGTTTTGGTTGGAGAAGAAGCATGGAGATGGGGAGAGGTGGTGGTGAAGATAGCTAACCTAAAAGAAAAGGGCTAAGATATAGCCTAAGCTAGATGTTCTAAATTGAAAAATTTTCAATTTCTTGGTATTGTTACATAGTACAGTATCTTTAATGTTCGTGCACCATGGCTCACCTCAAAACTAATGAACCTACTTAAAGAAAATCGATGTTTAGTACCTAGTCTTAATATCTACTAATCTATGATGGGAAAAGTTGCGATCGCTGGAACCACCATGGTCCTTTAATCCTTTACCTTAATCTTTATCATACCATAACCGAACTTTCTAAGCTAGTCGTCACCGTATTTCTACTGAACTTGCTTTGACTAATCCTAACGTCCTACTGTACTTTCCTAACCACCATCTCCCTTTCCCCGTGATAAAAAACACTCATTATTGTTAATATCATTACCGTAAAACCAGTCACTTGACATATCCAATGAACTCTATCCCCCGGATGAGCAATCTGTCGTCTCGGTTCCATTATCCTGACTCGAAGCACTTAAACAAATGGGGATTAATGAAATGAAACTAAAAAGATGCTCAAACTGCAAATAAACTGAAATTTTTTGGTTTTTTTGGTTATTGCATTTAACACTTGACGATGAGACAGAGACACAACTTTTCGAGACACATTGTGGACACACATGACGACAAAGAATAGAGTTTATTGTTTTGTTATTTTTGGCAGTGTGGAAGATATATAGATATATATATATATAATGATGAGATATGGAACAAAAAAATAATATTTTTTCTGTAGTGTATGTGTGTAAGGAACAGATAACAAATTGAGAGATTGGTTTTTTTTTTTTGGATAGGAAAGGAAAACAATAAAGAGAAGAGAAAAGCGAAAGGGGTGATTTGCGGCAGTTTGAAGGGAAACTTTTTCTGGATTTTTTGATTTTTGGAAACTTTTTTTGCAACACTTACGGACATGATACAAACAAACACGGAACGGAAACATTGAAGGAAAAGAAAAAATGAAAAAAGACACACGCAAAAAACACAATGAGGTGGGGGTTCTCAACAAGTCTAATGATGATAGAAACGGGAACGAACACGAATTCGTCGTCGTCGATGGCGACGTTGCGACGACGACGACGAACCGTGTTGCACAGAATTTCGATCACCTTCATGTGGCTTCTGGACGAATGTGATGTCCTCGTTGGTGACTTGTCCGATTGGTTCGCAAACTCTTCCGGCTGGCTTGTTGGAGCGCGTGTATCCTGGAGCGCATTCGTTGCAGAGACGACCTTGGAGACCGGCTGGGCAGATACGGCAAGCGACTTGTCCCTCGTTGTCGAGGTAGCAATCGGAGGCTCCTCTGGAAGAGAAATGGGAATTTTTTGGAAAATTTTGGAGAACCTTTAGTTATGGAGTTTAGTTTAAAAAAAAGAATAGTCTCTTCTGATGAAGATATCTTCACTTCAAATTGCCATAACTTTGTTGAGAATTGAGCTATCAAAAAATGGTTAACTAATGAAATATAGCTTTTACCATGAACAATATTTTGTTAGTTAACAACTTTTTGATAGCTCTAATGGGAACTGAGTTATAACGTTTTGAAGTTGAGCAATATATAAACTTTTTGAAAAAAAATTATGTTTTAACTTTAAGCCGTTGTAACTTTGTTAGCTAAAGAGATATCAAAAAATTTTTAACTAATAAAATATAGCTCTTATTATGAACAATATTTCATCTGTTGACAACTTTTTGATATCTTTTCTACCTAGCGAGTTAGGGCGATTTGAAGTTGATCTA
Source organism: Caenorhabditis wallacei (assembly GCA_963932035.1). Classification (NCBI taxonomy): domain Eukaryota; kingdom Metazoa; phylum Nematoda; class Chromadorea; order Rhabditida; family Rhabditidae; genus Caenorhabditis; species Caenorhabditis wallacei. The sequence continues at coordinate 2,881,439 of OZ009934.1, forward strand.
AAGCAAAAATATAGCGAAACTTTAAACCGTCATAACTTTGTTGGGAAAAGAGCTACCAAAAAAATGTTAATTGATGAAATATAGCTCTTATTTTGAACAATATTTCATCAGTTGACAGCTTTTTGATATCTTCATTCTGAACCGAGTTATGACCGCCTAAAAATAAAGTACTCAAAACTACTGCATTCCCGTCAATCTTAAATCTCCCCAAAAACTCACGGGCATGGACATGGAGTACAATCATATGGTGATCCCTTGGTAGCATCTCCATAATAACCCTTCTTGCATCTCTCGCAATGAGTTCCCTCGGTATTATGCTCGCAAAGAAGACATCTTCCAAACGAGTCACATCCTCTTGGTGAATGGTTATTACAGTGACATGGAGCACGAGTGGCTTCTGGTTGACAATCATTTGGAGTTCCACGACGAGCATCTCCAACGAATCCTGGCTTACATCTCTCGCATTGATCTCCTTCAGTGTTATGTTGACAATCCAAACAGTATCCGTATTCCTTGTCACATTGACTAGCATGTCCATTACATTCACACTTCTCACAGAGTCCAAGATAAAGACCTCCTCCAGTTCTTGAATATCCTGGAGCACAGTCTTCACATGAAGTTCCAACATATCCTGGTGGACAGATACATTGTTCCACTTCAGCGGCAGTGAGTCCTTGACCGTATGGCTCAGCGTACTCAAAGTTAACAGAGATCAATTGAGATTCGGAGCAGTCATCATTGTAGGTAGACTTGATGAGAAGGGTGTCTAGATCGGCGAGAGTCATGAGCAAGTGTTCACGAGTGGCTTGCTGACCATCAACACGTTGCCAGCTGGAATTCTTTTTCGTTGAAAGTTTGTAAAAAAAGGAATGCAAAAAATCGGAATAAAGATTATTATTGTTCTAATATATTATCGTTGAAACAGTAATTTTTTCGAAAAATTCATGTTAAGGAAACATAGTCAGTATGGGGCTCAAAACTTCAGAAATGACGTAACTAAGCTATTTTGAACAGTGGGATAGGCTGAAAATGTGTTTCAGAACCAAATCTGAAAATTTCAGATTTTTCGAAAAAATCAAAATTTTTGAATATTTTCAAATTTTCGAATTTGGGGCTCAAAACTTCAGAAATAACGTAACTAAGCTATTTTAAACCGAGAGATAGGCTGAAAATGAGTTTCAGAACCAAATCTGAAAATTTCAAATTTTTCAAAAAATTCGAATTTTTGAAATTTCAAAATTTTCTTAATCTGGAAAAAAAATTTGGCGAAAAACATGGTTCAGGCTATAAAAAAAGCTGAAAATAATTTTTCAAAGTTTCTAAAATATCTTACCTTGTCTCAAGAATGCTAATCTCCACAGTGTTCTCTCTATCGGCATGGAATGGTTCTCTGTGCTTGTATTGAAGAGCAATATCATTTCCCTGCAATTTTATATTCTTTTTTGTCCTTATGCAGACCCCCCCCTTTTCTAACAACAACTCACTCTAAGAATGACATCAGCCGATTGATCGGTGCTTCCGGATCCCGAGAACTTGAAAGTGTACTTAAGGATACCTCCATAGGCGGTGACCTTATCTCCAAGGAATTTCTCTGGAAGTTTCCAGTACAAAGTTTGTCCGCGTGCTTCCTCGAAGCTTCTGAATTCGATAGCACGTCCAGAGACTTCGGCACGGGTTTGTGGAGAGAATGGTTGACGAGAGTCGGAAGTGGTGAGCTCCAATTGGTCACGATCCCCTCGGGAATAGTCAATTGAAACCTGGAAAAGAAAAAGATAGTGTTGAGTTAATATATTGCACTTTTAGTGATAGTGTGATCGGATTAAAGGATTATTAGGGCGATGACACAAATTGAACAACTTACACTTGTTCGTTTATAGTTGGAAGCAGAACATTGTTGAGTGACACCTGAGCAGAAGCATGGAATACATCCTTGTGGGTTAGTTGGAGCTAATCCGAACGAGTTAGGAGCGCATCTATCACAGTTTGGACCGACCACCGACGCTTTACATTGACATTGTCCGTGAGCTGGGACGGTTGGAGCAACGGCGCCTGGGCCACATTGCTGATGTCTTGGTTGGGTTGGGACACACGTTCCGAGGTATGGTCCATGACCACTACGCTCGTAACCTGGAGCACAGTCCTCGCAAGAGGTACCAAGGTAGCCTGGTGGGCAGACACATTGCTCTACTTCAAGTGCAAGACCATCTGGGGTATAACGGTCTACTGCAATCTCCCATGAGACATCTCCAAGACTAGTGGATGTCTGATGAGCAACATGAGTGGCTCTGATAAGGAATGCATCGAGATCAGCTAAAACCATTAAGAGATCCTCTCTTGTGGCAGCTGCTCCATTCAATTGCTCATAGTTAGTCTCATAAGTCTCTACAGTAATCCTGACTGGGGAGTCTGATCGAAGGACTTGTTCCTGGTTACGGACACGGTGCACAAGAATATTCTGGTTTCCTTTAAGAACAACCATTGCTTCAGAGCTATGCTGTCCTTGTCCAGAGAACTCAATTTCGAATTCCATCTTTCCACCGTACGCGGTGACCTTGTCTCCGAGGAACCGTTGTGGAAGTCGCCAGTACTTGACAATTCCGTCGGTGGTCCCATCAAATGTCAGGTATCCGGTCTTGAAGAATGAGAATGGTGCGTTACGGTCAATCGAGCGTTCTTCGATATCCGACATGGTGACTCCTTCGGCGTCTCCGGCGAACATAAGACGGTCCTGAATTATTTGTTTTTGAAGATTCCTCAAGATTCCAATATTTCTTTCAAGGGAATGATCTCAGCATGCACGAATCCAAAGATTAGAAACTAAGAGGGTTGGTTAGTCAAACATTAAAAAAAAGAAACTTGACATGGACATGGTTCGAAGACAAAACACTTACACAAGCGGCGTCCTGAAATAAGATCAGTTATAGCATGATTAAGAATGACAATGGACAATGACGTTGGACAATTTGTGCAAAACATTGATATTGAAAAAAAATAGGGGCTAAGAGATTACGGTATAATAGCTAAAAAAAAAAACATGCGACACAAAAAAGTTGAGAAAATTCAAGACTAGCTAAATCATTAGCCTAAGGCGGCCTAAGTCATTTAGGCTAAGGCAGAGACATTTAGCTTAAGGCAATCCTTTTGACCTAAGGTTAAGACATCTGGCCTAAGCCTAAACCATTTAGTCTAAGCCTAAGGCCATATAAAAAGCCTAAACGATCAAGCCTAAACTACACTAAATTAAATTTGAAAAAAAAAACACTTCACTCCACCCCTACATATACCGTAACCTCCTCCCCACCAAAAACCCTTTAACCCCACCTTAGTACGGTAGTATCCACTGCTTCGGCAATCATTAGAAACTCCAAAACAGAAGCACTTCAAACATCCCTCCGGACTCTTCTCCGACAAATGGAACGCTCCCGGCTTGCACTGATCACAGTTTGGTCCGGTGACTTGAGACTTGCAATCACATGATCCATAGTTATTCGGGTACGGGCTAACGGCTCCGCGTGTGTCACACGTGGCACGTTGTGGTGGGGCGGTTGGTGGTGGTTGTGGGCGTGGCTCGTCGACGACGCGGACGATGCAGTCGGGGGTGGCGAGAACGCGTCCTTTCACGTTGATCGCCTCGCAGGTGTAGGCTCCCTGGTCGACTGGTCTGGAATTTAGGTAGGCTAGTTTTTTGTTCTTATTTATGTGATATTCATAAATTTGATTGAAACAGTGTGATGTCTCTCAGAACCGGTCTCTCTCTTCTTCTTCTCTCTCTCTCTCTCTCTCTCTCTCTCTAAAGTGATGATAAGAAAATGAAGATAGCTGAACTGATAGCTATCTTCTTCAATTTCCCATCAATTGCGCCATACGGAAGGGAGAGAAGTAATGAAGGTCGTAAATTTACACGACAATTGGTTTACAAAAACATTTGATAGTGAAAATAGGTTTTTGTGATGTTTGGGGGTACAGTAACCCGTTTTCAAAAAAAAAACTCACTGAGCATCATGAATAGTCAAAGTACCGTAACCCCCTTCGGAAGTCTGCAGACAACGTGGTGGCTCACAAACTGGTCCCCAATTCAAACGCCAATTGATATATGGCTCAGGGACGGCGACGGCTTTACAGGTCAACGAGAACGTGGATCCACGTGGCACTTGAAGATTGGTTTGTGGTGGATCGACAACGGTTGGCTGAACACATCCGACCTCATCCGAACCATCATGACAATCGTTGGTTCCGTCGCAGTGGAATGATGATGGAACGCATTGGCGGCGATCGTGGCATTGGAATTCGGTTGGTTTGCAGCCGTTGTCAGTGGATTTAGCATCTGGAACACAAGTTTAAGATCCTTTAAAAAAAGAAAAATACTCACTGCAATTCAACTCGTCAGAGTTATCTCCACAATCGTCATCCCCATCGCAAAGCCACATTTTTTGCACGCACTTGTTGTTGTTGCACTTGAACTCGTTCGGCTCGCAGGTTCTCGAGATCGCCGGGCAGTTCGCCTCGTCGGATCGATCGCGGCAGTCGGGTTCACCGTCGCACACGTAGTCGTTCTTGACGCATTCGTTGTTTCCGCATGCCTTCTCGTCGGCCATACATTGACCGGCTTGGCGGAGTCCGTTCGACACTTCTTGGGGTCCATCTGGAAGGAAAATTGTGTGGAAAATTGAAAAATGGTTCAAAATTAAGCTAGATACGGTTTTTAAGGTTTTGGGAGAGTGAGAGAGCGCAGAGAGAGAGAGAGAGGAGAAACGGGCGCGTCTCACTTCTCTGCGTTCTCTGCGCTCTCTGCGCTCTCTCCGCCAACTTTGCAGCGTCGTATCTCGAGAACCGAAAGAGATAGAAAAAAACTTCAAGAGACAAAAATGATCAGCGTTAAATTCTCTATCGAATTACATAGGAAACTATCTAAATTTCAAAAAAAAATTTTTTTAACGATTCCAAATTTTAACTATCAACTTACATGAAACAACATTCAAAGTGGCTCTGGCTTCAACAGTTTGTCCATTATAATCCGACACACAAATATAAGTTCCGGCGTCCGAAAGAGCGACTGGGTTGATCGTCAATCGGCCTCCAGAATCATGAGCGGAGGATGGAAGTGGTCCACCGACACGAGCCCATCGGACAGTTGGATACACAGAGTTATCAGAGGTACGAGCACGGCATTCAAAAGAGACGTCACGCCCGTCACGAACTTCTTTCTCCGATGGGAAGACGGTGATTTGGACGTCGGATGTCTCGTCGTCTGAATCAATGTCTTGATCTGGAAATTAGGGAATTAATAGATTTTAAGGTCAACTAGATGATTCTTACAAGTCTGTCTATATTTGCGGTGACGTGCCGCGTCGGTGGTGACGAGTAGCAGCGCGAGAAGCGCCACTACCACAGTCGACGACCGCTTCATAACTCGGTGTTTTTAATGCCAACCCGAGTTTGGGGAGCTGGTCGAGGATTTGTGTTTGTTTGTGTGTATGGACCCTGATAATTTTTTTGATGATGAAGAGAAAGAATATGAGAGAGACGGTAAGAGAGAAAAAGAACAAAAATATTCAAAAACCTATTTAGAGCAAAAAGGGCGTTCCCTTCCCTCTCAAACAAATAGAATTAGGCATTAAAAAGTGCAAACCGCTTTCGAAATGACCATATACGATTAAACGAAGAAGACAACAAGAATTGAAAAAAAAGAAGAGTTTTATGACCTTGAATCAATCGAAAAGAGAAGATTGTTTTAGTATTAGATGAATGAATGAATGTCGGTTCGAAAGATAGACGGGCTAGCTATTGTAATAATCGTTTACCTAAACTAATCGTGAAGAGTACAGTAACCCGTAGATCAGAGTACTAGACACACCCCAGGGGGGCCCTATTGTGTCCTTCAAAAAATAGCCTCGGCCAACAAAATAATTGAAATTCCACCAGAAACCTCCAACAATGAAAAAACGCCTATTTTGGTTTGGCATGAAACAAGTGAACTGATAACGGGCGGCCTGGGGGTAATGTGCTCCGAGAGAGCTTACAGGTGGAGGTTTAGAGACGAAGAAAGAGAGATAATTTAACGAGGAGAAAGGGGAAGGAGGAAGAGGAATGTTGATTTTGGAAATTGTAAAAAAAATAGGTTGGTGGTGAAAATGAGAAAATTAGTGTAGAGGTTTTAGCCTAAGCCATGGATAAGGCTAAGGTAAGGTAGGGTAAAAAAGTTAAGCCTAGGGTAAGCCTAAGTCATCAGGACAGGCATAAGGTAAACCTAGGCCATTAAGTTAAGCCTAAGGTGAAAAGAATTGCTAGGTTAAGCGTAAAATGAACCTAAGCCATGAGAGCCATAAAAAACCTAAGCCTAAGCCATAGTCTGGTCCAAAAAACTGGGCAGAAGCGTAAAAAATAACACGGACTTATGCTCCACAACCTAAATAACAGAGGTGGCTCCTACTGCTGAGCATAAGCTATCAAGCTAAGCCTAAACAATTGAGCCCCAATAAAATCCCCCCGCATCTGGCTTGGCTCCCCCTTCTACTCAAAAATGTTGCACATGGCTCCCATAAGCCCTTCTTCTGGTTACCCATGAAAAATTCACACACAATCTGGCCGAAATGTGTTTGATTCTATTCTCTTTGGCAGGGGATTGCCATCTGGATTTTCCCATTTGCTACTAGGCAAAAAATCAAAAAAAAAATTCTTCGGGATGAATAATGATGATGATGAATAGGTGGAACGTAATTCGAAAAACGTAATACGGATTGGATTTAGTATATATCGCTGGGTTGGGAAATCGAAAATCGAATAAAAAGTTTCAATGATCAAGCTCAGTGTTAGAAACTGATCCAAGAGAAAATCCAGTCACTAATCGCGCGAAACTCAAACAATACACCTCCAAAGAGCACAGAAATCCCCCCTAGAAATTTGTCCCTAGTTTTCAGGTAGTGTGGGAAAGCATCCGTGTTCAAGTGGTTATCGAAGATAGGGAGGGAGAAAGAAAGAAAGAACATACGTAAAAAGTTCAAAAGTAGTAGGTAGGCGAAATGGGTAAATACGGGGTAAATAAAACAAATCTATCTGAACAAACTTTAATACACGGGCGGAACCAGGGTAGCAGTTTTCAATCAAATAGAAATGAAACAAATGGGTGACTAACTTGGAAAGCGTGGGAGCCATTGGGACCAGCCTTGCTAAGGTGACCGGAAGCCTTCCCCTTTCCAAAAACATATGGTAGACCAGTCCAGAACCTTTTGATGAAGTGAAATAGGAGTAGAAAAATGGACACAGGAAGTGGAACAAGATTGATTGTCATTCACTCCCCCTCCCTCTTTCATCAACTTTTTTGCAGTCTTTTTGCAGTCCGAGGGCCCTATACAGTCCCCGCAAGAAATGAGAGAAAGTGATATGTGAAACGAATCGAAATGAAATGGGATGGAATTCAGAATGAAGAAAATACGAAAAAAAAAGAGAAAGAAGGGTGTGGTTGCGGGAAAACCGCAAAGGGAGAGATAGAGAAACGATGCCAAAAATGAATGGTTACCGTTTTTTTTTTGGAAATTCTAAGATCAGGTGATTAAGCCAGAAGAATAAGTAAGTCGGTTCGAAAAGACAACAAATAGGTGGCACTTGTTGCGACAACCAAGTGGGCCCCCCTTTGCACTCCTCATGCCATTTGACAAGGAGAGTTAGAGGAAGGGAGGGATAGAAAAAATGGAGAAGATCGGGAGTGATAGGAAAAAAGATGCTCAAAGTCATGTTGCGGTTGATCGAAAGGTTGTCGAAACATTAAGAGTGATAGTGGACCATTGGTAAGACGTGGTATGATAATTGATCGGTGAGGTAGAAAAGGGATGGGTTATAACGTCGGGGCGGAGCTAAGAACCAGGCTCAATTTTATGAGTCACATTTTGACTAATGAGTTCCGTTTTATTACTACGCTTTCATATTTTTATGTGACTCATCAATATTTATTACGATTCAAAGCATGAGCGTTTGCAAAGCTCAAAAAAAAGTTCAAATCGACTTATCTCGGTTCCTAGGGAAGATACGAAAAAGTTGTAAACTGATGAAATGTGCAAAATTTCATGAGCAACAAATTGTTAGTTGATGACTTTTTGATAGTTATAAAGGGAACGGAGTTATCAACGTTTGAAGTTGGGCACCGCTAAACCAGGAGGCGCAGACCGCTAGCCTTATCTGCGTCTCTCCTTGTATCTCTGTTCTCGTCAAAGCTAGAAAAAAGTTGTCAACTAAGAAAATGCTCATTTTTCTATGAGCAACCTTTCATTAGTTATAAATTTTTTGCTATCTCCAACGAAAACCGAGTTACAGCATCCAGAACATAAATCTACTAATAACTTATGGAAAAATCACCATAAAAGGGGGGGTTTTGAAAAATGGATGGGCGAAAATTATGTGAAACTTTTGAACCGGTCCCCCAATTTTACGAGAAAGACCTGATAATCAAATCAAAATGCCGAAAATTATTGAAGCGGTTATAAACGACAAGAAGGACAAGAAGGGGGAGGGGAGGGCGAGAAAGCAACACCCATTATTGTGTGTGTGATCGTTTATTGCTATAAAGGGAGGAGAGAATGATGATGATGATGAGAAGAAGGAGGAGAAGAAGAAGTCGTTTGTGTTTGTATGGGGTAGTGGTCAAAAATTGGTGGGGGAGGAAGATGTGTAGATTTACGAAAAAAAAGAGAATCCAATAGACAATGATTACTTGTTTAGGGGGGAGGGAAGACCTATAATTAAATTGAACAGGAAGTTTAGAAAAGAAACAACAACAACACAAAAAGTTAAGCTTCGTAAATCTACAAAAGAGCCCGTAAATCTACACCAACCAAAAATATCCGAACTAAATCATCCAAAATGTCCCAAAAAGAGACAATGCAGAGGGAATACTTATGGAAAAAGTCATCAAAATCTTTGATTCCTCTGGAGAATTGGCTCCTCTCTCTCTCTCATTCTTCAATGTTTTTTGCTGTGTGTCTATCTGTTGTGTTTCTTCTTCATCTAGTTGAAGATATCTCCCCCCACCCCTTTTTCCCAACAAATTTCTTCTATACTTTACACTTTGTTGTTCGCATGTCAACTTTTTTCATGTGTGTAAGGATCAGTGGAAAAAAATGAAGGGTATCATTGAAGTTTTTTGAACCCCTTCTCGGTTTATGTGTGTGTGGTTTTTTCTGTCCGTGTGAAATTTGATATTAGGATCGGGTGTCAAAAAGACGGCGGGGTTCACACTTTCGGTGAGAAGTGTTAAAATGTTCGATAGATGATTTTCTTGGGTTTTGCGGGGCTGTGTAGATTTACGGGGGTTTAGAAATATCGAAATTTTGAAAAAAAAAATTAAAATCGTACTAAAATTATGCCTAAACATATAAATTAGAAAGTAAAAATGACTATTTTCTAGAAAAATTAAGTTTAGTCCCCCAACCAGCTCCCTAAGGATAACTGCCCGCGCTACGAGTGGTACCCAACTTCCAGGGCTTATAACTCGTTTCCCAATAAAGCTATCAAAAAGTCATCAACTAACCAAATATTACCCATAACAAGAGCTACATTTCATTAGTTAACCACTTTTTTGTATCTCCCCTGCAAATTGAGATAAATCACTTTTTATTGATACTACCGTAATACCAAAACTGCCATTTCCCAAAAAAATCCCATTTTCCAGAGGTGCCCTTCTATTAAAACCCCTTCTCATTTTTCGTATAAAGGTGGTAGGTATTGTGTCGAACGATATATATAAGAGATCTTCCGATACAGATACTTATCATCTATCTAAAGAGGTCTTCCCCCCTCCTCCTATTATCACTTTTCTCGTCATTATTACATATGTCCTAGTTTTAAACCGGTAACCCTAATTGGAGAAATTATCGAGGAATTTAAATTTGGTTTTTTTTAAATCATGATATAAAAGAGATCATTGTTGCAAAAAAAGTTTGCAGAACCAAATAAAAAAAGATTAGGTGGTGCGAACAGAAGAAAAGAGATTGATATCAATCGTACATTACGAGAAAACATTTGCCGAGATCGAGACAGACAAATGAGAGAAGGGGAAATGATAATGTGATAGGTGGTACCAAGTGGTACCCGGAAAGAGGGGGTTAGGTGGTCAAGCGGAGCCATCACTGTAGGGATACTGTATCTGAACTACCGTAGCTCTTCTCTAATTGTTAATAACTAAAAGCTACTGCTCCCCTACTCAGATAAGTTAGCAAAGCTTAGCCTCCTAACGCTGCTATAGAGCAGGGCTTTATTATTAGAATAGGGACCATACCCTTATATTAAAGGTAAGGATAAGAGCCCCAAAAAAAAAAAGAAAGTATGACGTGGCATTTAAAACCATTCCAAAGATAGGGGGTACTAAATCAACCAATATATCATTGCAAAAAGAGAAGACAACAATTTCTCCCCGTTCCGATTTACACTTGTACACACACACACACACACAACAATAGACTCCGCCCATTTTCTTTCCCCCCGCAATTCTCCCCTTGCGCAGTAGCAACGAATGAGACAGTCCATTCCGTAATCAGAAGAAGAAACGAAAGAAAAGAAGAAGAAGAAGATAGAAATGATCAAAGGCGTGGCGTTTCTCTCTTCTTTCGAAAAACCCTTCTCTTTCCGTCCCCCTCTCCAACACCACCCAACAAACATTACTGTTTGTGGGAAATGAAGATGAAGATGTTGAATATGATGTTGATGAAAAGGGAGGGGGGATTCGATTATTGACATGTTTATCATCACTGGTATTTAGGTATTTGTCGCGCCGCGCGATTTCGGGGGGTCATAATAGTTAGTGCTGCTAAGATAGGGGGGTTACTTCATAGGATAGGAAATGAGGGTTTCTAGTTACTTCTGGATTAAGTTAGCTGTTAACATGAGCGAAGCTAGAAAGGTGCTAATCAAATGCTTAATGGATTGGCCAGTACCACGTTGTTAGGGTTAGCTAGCTACTGGTATTTAAATATGACTACTGTACCAACCAATGTTAGATTAGAGTACCGAAGCTTAGTACCATAAGCCATCGACCTTAAGCTCTAACCTAAGCCTTCCTGGGCTTACTACCGCCTGGACAAGATTCAATCTGAGCTAAGGGGACAAAGTCTATTGACCTCAGCTATTTTAGCTAACTTCCAGAAAAGGGACAACGCTACTACGCCACTGAAGACTAGCAAGCTTTAGAGCAAGACCTTTAATCAACGTTAGCCTAACCACTAGCGATACCTACCCCCCAAAATAAGTCCCGCCCACTTGTTGCAAAAACAAATTGTCGAGCTGTAAACTAATATGTTGGACAATGCCGAAAAACCCCTCGGAGAAGATTGATCAACTCTTGGCAGATGGCAATGACAGCCAATTTTTCATAGTTGTTGTTGTTTAGACATGTTGTGAGTCGCCAGTCTTACAACGAGATGAGGGGAGGCAATTTAGTCTTTCTGGAAGGGGGAGCCCCAGTTTTTTCCGTGGAGCCTCAAGAAACGGGTGCCGGAAATGGTGCATGGTCCTCTCTAGGCGTTCATTTCAATTTCCTGTACCCTTCCTTCCGCCCAGACCCTTATCAGCCCTTCGGAGGAGAGAGAGAGTATAATTTGTGATGATTGGAAGAAGAAGGAGATTCTGGGTCAGAAAAAGGAAATTGAAAAGTGGATATAAATGAGATGAAGAAGAAGAAGAAGTATAATCGAGTGTGGGGGGCATGCGTCTCCTCTCCTACGCACAAGAAGATAACGAAAAAGGATAAGAATGTAATTTATGATGATGACAACGACGAAATACACCATTTTGAATTATGAAGATTTGTGGAGAAAATGAATTGGTGACAGGTTTTAAGGTTTTGGAGTGGTGGCCGAACTTTTAAAGAAATCCTAGGCCATATTGAACAGCCAAAGTCCAATTTAGAATGGTTGATTAAAAAAAGAAGGGGATGACTCATTTTTTGTAATTTACGAACAGAGAAGTGTACAGACAGTATCATTTTTTTCAATTTCAATTCAGACAACGACACCACTTCCTTCTTCAAGTTTTTTCTCGAACGAAAGAGAAGGGAAAAGTAATTTGATAAGAAAAGTCCAAAAAAGCAGGGGAAGTTTTAAATTGTGGTTAAAAAAAAATAAATTCTCAAAAAATGAGTATTTTTTAAGCTTTGAATAGAATGGACTAGCTTCGACAAAGAATATCTCGATTCCTGTTAGAGCTATCAAAAAAGTGTCAACTAATGAAATGTTGTTTATGACAAGGGTTGCATTTTATTAATTGACAACTTTTTGATAGGTCTAACGGGAAGCGAGATATGAGCGTTTGAAGTTGCGTACCCCTCTAGATGGACGGTAGAGAGCGTCTAGATGGAAGACAGAGCAATTCTATTAAATGTTGTACTGTAGATCAAATAGGAATTGTAAAAACATTAATTAGAGGGTGATAATGTTAGGATTTCTTAGTTTTTAAAAAACTTAAGATTTAAAAAAGTTGAGAATTTTCGAAAAAATAAAAAATTTTTGTAATTTTTGTTTTCTCGAAATTTTTGAAATTTTTACAAAATCTAGTAATTTAAATGTGCCAAACTCAGAAAAAAGTATCAGAAATTCCAAAAAAAAAAATCGAAAATTGGCAAATTGTGAATTTTGAGCAGAGTTACCTACATATCTAATAAATAGTCGTAAGGTGAAAAAATCGGAAAAATTCAAATTTTTCTGAAACTCTCAAAATCGACTCTAAACAAGCTTAAATTTGATAACAGCAAAAAATAAAAGAAAACGGAATTTTAATTTGGGAACAAATTTGGGTCGAATCTTACTAACGGTGCTAAAATTAAGAAACATGTGTAACGTTAAATTTTTTTAAACTTCCAGCTTTTGAGAATTAAAAAAACCTACTTTAAGTATGAACTGCGCACTTTATACCCGAAAAAAAACCATATTTTCAAAAAAGTTCTAAAAGTGCAAAACGAAGAAGCTGATCTTAAAAGTGTAAAGAGCGCGAGTATATATCCAAATACACAAACAAACACACTCCCCCCTTTTTCGAAAACGGGATAAGTGGCAAAGGAGAGCACTTGAAACTAATCTTACCTCGATAATTGTTCACTTCAGGGATTGATGGAAGAGGTGGTGGTGGTTGCGCAACATGATGTTGCTCATGGTTATTCTGATGTTGATGGTGTGATGGTGAGGCACGGTCAGCGCAGTTTTGTTCGTCCGACGCGTCGAGACAATCGGGGCGGGTGTCACAGACACGGCGTCTGGAACATTAATTGAAAAATATACAAGAAACATTCTGAGACTAACTTATCAATACACTCTCCAATAGCACACTGAAACTCGTGTTCCAAACATCCGACTCCACTATCTCCATCATATTCATCTTGGAAAGTGACTTCAGTACTTTCCACCTGGCTAGCGTGTAACAATGATTGCTGATGAGCTCTGGCACGAGATTCTTCTTCTTGACGTCTTCGGTGCTCTTCTTCACGACGACGATGCTCCTCGAGACGGCGGCGGTGTTCTTGTTCTTGGGATGGTTGAGCAGGCTGCGCTGGATGGGATTGTTGTGGAGCTGGCTGAGCTGGATGTTGTTGTTGATGGTGTTGCTGCTGATGATGTTCACGACGTTGTTGTTGTTCAGTGGTAGTTTGGACGGATTCACCACGTCTAGCCATAGCCGATTTGAAGTATTCTAGAAGATATTAGGTCTTACTAGGGAATGTAAAAAAATATTTGAAATTTTTTTTGTCAATAATTGTTGAGGTGATAGACCTTGTCATTTTTAATGGTTGGTAAAAATTTCAGAAGCCTGTATTAAAGGAGAAGCTTACAATAGTCTTTCAAAGCAAGAAAAGCAAGTTGTTACTCTCTTGACCGCCCACAACCATCACATCAGATTGCGACAGAATGGCCTAGTGGCTAGCGCTTTTGTTTTTGGGTCGCATACTTTTTGGTTCGAATTCCAAGATTGGTCTTTTTTTTTGCTTTTTTTCTCACATAGTTTCTATGCTTTCGAAAACTTTCTTACACTAACCCAACTTTCCAAAAAAAAAAAATACTTACCACATTCAGTCTCATCAGATCCATCTTCACAATCATACTTATGATTACACTCCAACTGCTTATCAATACATTTTCCATCCCGTTTACATTCGAATTGAAGCCTCGTACATCTCGACGAAGACTCCTCCTCAGCTGATTCTGGAGCTGGAACTGGCGGTGGAATCGGAGCAGCTGGTTGATCTTGATCCTCATTCGAATCACAGTTCGTCTCATCTGATCCATCTCCACAATCGTCTACTCCATCACAGAGTTTATCGTAATGGAAGCAGCGGGTTTCGGAGAGATAAGGACAACGGAATTCTTGGTCATTGCAGACGAGATGATCGGATTGTTCTTCAGAGGATACTGTAGCTGATGGGTGAGCTGGTGGGTGGGTTGGGGTTGATTGAGAGTCTTGTCTTTGTTGCTCAGAGTGGTATTTTTGGACGGCGAGGTAGTAGTCTGGAAAATAGATTTTATAGTCTAAAATATAGATTATAAAAGCTAAGAAGACTACAAAAACTACAAACTACGAAAAGTAAAAAAAACTATTCTAGCGGAACTCTCTAGCGCTCCTGAAGTTTGAAAAGGCTTTCATTGGGTTTTATTAATTTAAATTGGAGACTACAAACTACAGACTACAAAGACTACAAAGACTACAAACTACAAAAACTACAAACTGAATTTCTGATGAAACCTCATTTCAGGGGGCTTGCGTAATTGGAATGGTGTCATCAGCTGTTAATAAATAGCATCTACGGACTACAGACTACAAAAACTACAAACTACGAAAACTACAAAAACTACAAACTACGAACTGCACTAAAAATCACACTTTTACAAAATAATTTCAGATTGAATTCTCAAAAAAAAATTTGTTTAAATTAAAATCGACTATCAGCTACTGATATTTTCAGAAATTCCTCCCCAATTCCAGATTCCCAAAGATCCTTTTTTTCCACATTACGAATCACATTTTCCCATCTTTATCTAGCTTATTGTGTACGTATTCCCGTATAAAATCGCAAGATCAAGTTTTCCTTTTTGACATCAAACTACACTTACCACAAGTGATCTCATCCGAACCATCAGCACAATCATATTTCCGATTACACTTCAAATTCTCCTCGATACACTGTCCGGTGCCACATTTGAATTGTCCCTCGAGGCAGTCGCTTTGCCGTTTTCTTGTTTCTGAAAAAAAATTTTTTTGAATTTTTTTTTTGAATTCTAGAACTTTCTATTAAGCTACTGTATGCCCTAAACAGTTCAAGCTAAACTTGTATATTTACACTTAGCAACTCTCCTCCTCCTCTTTCCCATTTTCCATATCCGTTCCTCTTTTTCCACATATCCTTTTGTATGTCCTTGGATTAGCATAGGAAGGGGAAAGAGAATACAGTGAGACGAGAGACAATAGAAATCGAGGAGACGCAGACATATGCCCTAGTTTCAATCGTCTCTTCACTTTTGCGGGGAAAAAGAATAGAGGATAGCGTCAGAAAAGAGAAGGTGAAGCCATGACGGTTTCTCCTTCTTCCTTTTCTACAACACAATCGAAACCACGTGTTAAACCGAGTTTATTCGAGTATCCACCTTTAAAAGAGATTCCAGTATGTTTTGCGGTTACTATATGCACAATGGCTTATGCCTGGTATGGAGTTTATCGGTGAGTTGTTTTTTTTTTTTGAAAAAAAGTTTTTCTTATGAAATTTTTAGATTAAAATGGTCAAAAAATTTCAAAGAAATTGCCAAAAAAATAATTGCGAAATTTCTTTTTTCGAATTTTCCAAAAAAAAGCAAATTGTTAAAAAATAGCTACCATTTTTCAAAAGTGGTATATCTCAGTTCCCATTAGAGATACAAAAAAGTTGTCAATTAACAAAAAGTTATAGGCGTTTGAAGAGGCGCGTCGCCAAAAAGAGAACGCTGAATATTTTCACGTCTCCCTTGATAGCCGATAACTCTGTTCCCGTAACAGATACAAAAAAGTGGTCAACTAACAAAATGTAGCCCTTATTATTAGCTACATTTCATTAATTGACACCTTTTTCATATCTCTTACGGGAACCGAGATACAGGCGTTTAAAGTTGGGCATCTTCAAAAAAGGTTGAAACGAGAGAGCGCAGACAGTCAGACACTCTAGCTTTCTCTGCGTCTCTCTTGAGCTTCTGTAACTTTAATTGAACATTCTCAAATATATTCTATAATTCCAGAGCAAGTCAAGAATTCAAATGGAGTATGAATGACTATGGAATATGGAGTGCGCCACCAGTCATCGGGAACTTTACAGGGAAAATGATGAAGGTAAGTTTAACCGAAACTTCCAAAACCCCTATTAAAAGGGCATTAAAAAATACCGTTTTTTTTCAAAAAAAAAAAAAAGACTCCCAACTAAACCTACAGTACCCCCTATTCCAGGACGTAACCAACTGGGAATGGTCTCGTTGGTCCCCATTCGCCTTCTCTTATCTTCCAGTATTTTTCGGACACTTTGTCATTTTCAATGTTGGATCCGCAGTGCTTCCGGAAATCGCTTTTGTTCCAGTTTATACTTTGGCCTCGATTGGAGCCGTTTCCTATTATTTCACTCCTTTTTTAGTGGGAGTTTCGATTTTGCAGGGGACTGTCGTGTTTTTGACAGCTAGTTATGTTAGGTGAGCAAACTACAAAGACTACAAAGACTACAAAGACTACAAAAACTATATCCCAACCATAAACTTTAAAAAAAAACCGGCTTGAGCTGAAGCCCGAGCTTAAAGTTAGAGGTAAAAGTTGTTTTTATAGTTCAGTTTGTAGCTATTGTAGTTTTTGTAGTTTATAGTTTGTAGTTTGTAATCAATCCCTCATTTCCAGAAAAACCTGGGCAGTGTGGCTCTCGGCCCTCCCCGTCCTCTACTTCTCCATGCATGAAACCAATTCTCTATCAGATGACCCATTCCTTATCTTCACTTTCCTCTCCTATTCAATGATCCATTATATCTCATATAGTTTGGAACATTTAAAGGGAGAATCTAGGAAAGAAGATGATACCGTAGTCAAGAGATTTGTGAGGATGATTTTCTATGCGTTTTATCAACCATACTTGTTCTCATTGATCATGTTATATCCGGATTTTGAGAGACAGATTAGGGAGAGGTAACTTTTTTTAAATTTTTAATTAAAAAATATAATAAATATTTCTAGAAAAACCCGGCCCCGCAACTGGCTATCCTGCCTCTGGTCAGCTGCTCGTATCGCTTTCTGGTGGTGGTTCATGGACACATCACTTCATTTCTTCTATCATGAAGCTATCTTGAAGAACGCTCCTTATCTATACTCCCTTCCCAAGGATCAATTCGTCGCACTTGGAATGGCTATGGGAATATTCTTCCATTTGAAATACGCGGTCATTTTTGGGTTGCCTTCGTTATTCGCTAAGCTGGACAATATGGATCCGCTTCCGGGACCAATTTGTTTGATTCGAGTTACACTTTATTCAAAGGTGAGTAGCTACCGTAACCTTAGCCATAGCTAAACCTCCTAATCCTTCAGGTCTGGCGTGAATTCGATCGTGGTCTCTACCAATTCTTCAAAACCTACATTTTCGTGCCGATCTGTGCCCCGACATTTTCCTTGCCACGGAAAATATTCGGAGTGTTTATTTCATATGGTTTCGTGCTTCTTTGGCATGGATTCTATCATCATAATATTGTAAGTCTTTTTTTGCTGTGGTTTCGAAGCTCTAAGGCTTATAACTCGATTCCTATTAGAGCTATCGAAAAAGTGTCAACTAATGAAATGTAGCCCTTATTATGAACAATATTTTATTAGTTGACACTTTTTTGATAGCTCTAATGGTTCTCGAGATGTGAGCGTTTGAAATTGTGCACTGAAAAATAGTCTCTCGGCGCCTCCCCCTTCGTCTCTTTGGGAGCGCGCTCTTTCAAACGCCCATATCTCGGCACCCATAAGAGCTATCAAAAAAGTGCCAACTAATGAAATGTAGCCCTTATTATGCGCAACATTTCATTAGTTGACACTTTTTTGATATCTCTAATGGGAACTGAGTTACGGCACCTAGAAGATAGTACCTGCTAAAAGCACTGGGACTAAGAGTAGCGTAAGATTTTTAATTTCCAAAACTAGGTCAATATCATATAAAAACACTTGACACTCCCCCTCAAAAAAATTCTTAACCCAATTACAACAACTATTATAATTACTAATCCACTCATATGTAACCTACTAATTACAGGTGTGGATCGGGCTAAACATTCTCGCGTTATTCATCGAAATGGGATCTAAATCAATTTACACAATAGAAAGTGTCAAGAAATGGAGGGAAGCACATCTTTCGGATATCGCCTTCAGAAGAATCTTAGCATGGTGCCATATTCTTCCATTCGCTATTGGACTCTACTCGAACTTCTATTTCCTTGGAGGCTCAGATGTTGGAGCGGCGTTTGTCCAAAGGTTTTTGATAGAGGAAACTATTACAGTCAGGTAGATAAAAGCTACAGTAATCCTCTTAATGCTACAGTAATCTTACAGATGGCCATTCCTACTAATCATCAGTCTTGGATGGTTCCATGCCAACACTTGTATGGAAGTGGACCGATTAAAATCTTTGGGGAAAGCCAAAAAAGAATAATATTTTTTGTTGTAAATATCATTATTTCAAAGAGTTTAATAATAAAAAGCTTACTAGAAATCGGGCAGCACAATCCATGAACACATTCAGTAAGGCTTGGGCATACTTTGTTCGACCAACAGTAGCTTGATCCGTGGAGACTGAATTCCGGTTCAGAGCCATCTTGACAGAGAGCATTGACTTTGACGTGATGATGGGGTTTGTAAGTTTTGCGGTGGTGGGAGCATGTCTGAAAAGAGTTTTTTGAGAAAACCTGAAACTATAGAATTCTACAGGGACTATTAATGATTGGAAAAAGATTCTAATTTCTAAAGCCCATAACTCAGTTCCCATTAGAGCTATCAAAAAAGTTTCAACTAATGAAACCTAGCTCATAATAAGGGCTAAATTTTGTTAGTTAACAGTTTTTCAATAACTATAATGGGAACTGAGTTATAATCCCTAGAATTTCGAACTTTGATTCCATTATTAACTATCCCCCTATATTAATGGCGGCGGCTCCTCAGTTTCACCACAACCTACTCTGCCTGCCTGCGGACGCATAGGGGTGGTGTAGTGGTTGTATGCTACACTAACAAAAATTAGGTCACTGGTTCGAATCCACCACAAGGCATTTTGTTTTTTCTACTTTTTTCCAATTTTTCTTCATCTTTTGCACCCCTCACCTTCTCATCGGAACCATCATGGCAATCCTTCCATCCATCACAAACGACGACGGTTGGCACACAAACATTTGTCGACTCGCATCGGAACTCATTCGATTTGCATTGCACTTCTGTAAAAATCGCATGCTCTCCATCAACAGTTTTTAGGGGGGGGGGGAGAAGCTTGTGCGCGCAAAAACAAAACAAGTGGCTCTTTTTTCCTGCTCCATCCACCGGTCAATGTTTAACTATTGTTTCTCGGAGAATGTCCTTCTAACCTCAATGTTCCCCCTCCTTCAAAAATCATTATTTGAGTAGACTTGAGACTTCAGACCCTATGGCGCTGACTCATTTTGTGATATTTATTCCCCCCAAAAAAAGGGGAGAATTTGAATGAATGAAAAGAAAGCCTCAAAAACGCAATTAATACTACTAGTTGTATACAATTTGAATAAAGGGGTGAGGTATGACTCAAGATCACTTACCGGAGCAATGTTCCTCGTCGTCACCGTCTGGACACTGTACACGACGATCACAGAATTGGGCGACCGGAAGACAGTGACCGGATTTACAGGCACGTTCTCCGGAGGGGCATTCGTCGGATTCGATGGCGACGCGGTCCGACCTGATGCGGACCTGAAATTTTTTAAATTTTTTAAAATGATAAGGGATACTGTAGCCTAAAAACTAACCTCAAAATCAGCTTCCACATTCATCCCTTGCACCAACATTTTGTAGGTTCCATCATCTGAATCAGTGGCGTTTGTGATGTGAAGATGATGTTTGTCTCCTTTTTTGTAGACAGTTACACGTCCATCTTCAGCCAAAGTCATTGAGCCGACTCCAAGGAGAATTCCGTCTTTGGACCAGGCGATCTGGAAACTTTTTTTTAGGTGGGGTTAGAAAAAAAAGGTTATCTCGGATATCGTTAGAGATATGGGGAAGGTGTCAACTGATGAAATGTTGTGCTTGATAAGGGCTATATTTTAATAGTTGACCACTTTTTGATAGCTCCAATGGGAACTGAGATAAACGCGTTTTAGTTTGGCACCTAGTTGATATGGCCCGCAACTTCAAGCGGCTGTATCTCGAATCCTGTTGTAGGTATCAAAAAAGTGTTAACCAATGAAATATAGCCCTTAACAGACTCAATATTTCATTAGTTGACATATTTTTGGTATCTTTACTGGGAGCCAAGATATACGCGTTCAAAGTACCTTACTAAAATCGTACCCTATAGCCCAACTTTAAACGCTTGTATCTTCCTAGCCGTTAGAGCTATCAAAACTTTGTTAACAAACAAAATGTAGCGCTTAACAAACTTAACAATTCATCAATTGACAACTTTTCTCTAACTCCACTGGCTACCGAGATACACCGTTTCTAATAAAGCCTTACCTGACTATCCTCCACCGAACTGTTTACAGTAGCAGAAAGATGAATGGATCCATGTTTCTGAGCGAAGACAACTTTCTCAGTTTGATGAATAATTGGTTGATGTTGCTTGCATTTTCCATGATCCTTATGCTCATCTGATCCATCTGGACAGTCACGCCTTCCGTCACATCTCTGGTCAGCCGGGATACATGTCTTATCGAGACATGTGAATTCTGTGGTGGCGCAGGCTGATGAGGAGTCTGCAAATTATGAAAGTTACAACGAACTTGAATAACACAGAATTACAAAGTCACACACAAACCTCGGACAACATGAAGCTCAAATCCTTCATCAGAAACCGTAAGATTTCCAATTTTTCCGGATTTGATGGCGGACAAGAGGACATCGGACACACGTGGAGACTCTTTCTCGGCGTACAAGTCAACGTAGGCTAGAGAGCCAATTATTTTATGGTATCTGGAAGACATGGACAATGGTAGGGGAAGGACAGGTGGTTATGGGATTATGGCGCGTCTTAGTTAGGGGTCAAAAACTTATAACCAGGTTGTCGTAATAGGTCAAATCTTAATATGCTAGTTTTGGACACACTTTGAGGGGCTATAGGTAGGTTCTCGTTAGAGCTATCAAAAAGTTGTCAACTAATGAAATGTAGCCTTTATTATACGCAATATTTCATTAGTTGAGAGTTACTTGATATCTTTAACAGGAACAGAGATATAGCCGCTTGAAGTTTAGTGATGTTTCAAGGGTGGCGCTCAATTTTGAGAGGCTACATCTAGGTTCCCAGGAGAGCTACAGAAAAGTTGTAAACTATCAAAATGTAGCCCTTATTATGATCAATATTTCTTTAGTTAAGAGGTTTTTTATATCTTTAACAGGAACTTAGATATAGCCGCTTGAAGAAATTGGGCGCCACACGAATAGCGCCAACACTTGGCCGGCACTAATGTTTGATAGACTGTATCTCGGCTCTCTTTAGAGCTACAAAAATTTTGTCAACTAACAAAATGTAGCCCTTATTACGATCAATATTTCATTAGTTGACAATTTTTTGCTAACTCTCATGGTAACCGAGATATACAAGCTCAAAAGGCAAGGCATGGATTCACAGTATTTCGATAAGAGCATTGATGGTTTTTAACAAATCCAAGACGCGCCAGACTAATAAACTGGCTTGAAAAATCCAGCTATTTTTCAAAAAGGTTTTCCCGCCATTTTCTCACTAATTTTTCTCCAAATATTCCTTTAAAAAACTCACTTAAAATCAACAACCCTTGCGGTATGCCTTCCTTCTAACCCCTTCACCAAATGCTGAATCTCATGAGCAATATGTCTCGAATTGATCAAAAACTCATCAGACTCCACATTTTTCAACTCTTGAGTATACGGTAACTCGGGAAAATTGATGGTCAACCGGTAGATGACCGTCAGAGAGACGACGGAGAATAGCGAGAACGCCATTTCCGGGGTGGATGAGGAAGATCAATAGATATATAAAAATGGGGGAGTAGATATTTGAAAAAATGCACTTTTTGAGAAAAAAAAGAGTTTCGAGACAGTTAGAGAAGAAGCTGACCGTCGAGGGGCATACAGCGGCACAGTTGCAACTCACCCCCCTCTCCCGGTGACTCCGCCCACTTTTTTTCTAAGGAGCTTCTCCTTTTTCTTTTCTACCTCTTCCATTCGATCAGGTAAATATTTGCATTTTGAGAGAGAGAGAGAGAGAGCCGCCTTCTCTCTCTCTCTTTTTCTCTCTCTCTTCGTCTCCCTCAATTCCTCAACTACACTTGAATAGCTTGTCATGCACCACGTTTTTAGGTCTCTCTGGAGTATCATGGTATAACCGTCTCATAATATATCGCATGTTTTCTTATTTGAATATAATAGGAGCGAAAGAAGGAGGAGGAGAAGCATTGTATTTGGAATGAATTGGAGGAAGAAGGTGCAGGGGGAGGAATTTTTTGGGAATTTCTATAGAAATTTTCAGAAATTGTGGTCAAACTGAAAATTTCAAAGTTTAGAAAAACTCAATTTTTTAGAAATCTGAAAAATAGAAAAAATTCCACAGATTTCACTCTCTTGAACCGCTTTTCTAGCTCCTCTGATAACCGAGTAAAGCCCTGTTAAAGTTGTCGGTAAGAGAAAGAGAGTGCAGAGAAAGAGGCGCTCTTTTTCTCTGCGCTCTCTCCGCTAACTTTAAATGCTTATATCTCGAGAACTAGAAGAGGTAGAGAAAAGCTTCAAGAGACTAAAATACTCAGCGTACAATTCTCTATCTAACTGTATTTTTAGATTTCAAAAAAATAGAAAAAAAATTTTCACCTCCCTAGAAAGCTTACATTTTCATGAACAACAGGATCAATATACCCCTTGTTGGCTCCATAGAAATTCGACAACTTCTCCATTTCAACTAACGACTAGGCTAATCCACGTTAAAAAAAAACTTACAGAATGGTGTAATTATTTATCGAAAAATAGGATTTTTTATGATGGAAAATCTGAAAATTTTCTGGAAATTCAAAATCTAGAAAAAATTCTACAGATTTCATTCTCTTTAACCGGTTTCCTAGTTCTTATGATAACGTAGATAAGCCCTGTTAAAGCTGTCGGCGAGAGAAAGAGGGCGCAGAGAAAGGAGGAACTCTTTTTCTCTGCGCTCTCTTCTCTAACTTTAAACGCGTATATCTCGAGAACTAGAAGAGATAGAGAAAAACTTCAAGAGACTAAAATAGTCAGCGTCCAATTCTCTATCGAATCATGTTTTTAAAACTAGCAAAACTCAAAAAAAATTTTTGAAAAATTTTGAAATTACAAAAATCTAGTCTAGACATTTAAGTTCATCACAACTTGTACTTTTAACTTTCATGGTCCCAATTATTAGTATACCATAATCTTTTGATCTACACTTTAATCAACATTGTTGCAAAGTTTTTTTCCATCCGATCCTATCCAAATAAATGATCTTCCCAGTTTAAACCTCTCTTTTCCGTGATCATCAAACCTCAGTGTCCATTTTCCAAAACTTTGCTCCGATTTTCACATCCTCAAGTGTTTAGAGTGGCGTAGTATATTATCTTTTTCCCATCAATATCGGAAACTATATATATTTCTCTTTCTCATAACTTATTATCACATCAAAATGAAGGAAACTGTCGAAGTGTTCTCACCTTCCAAATATTTGTCTCCAAATTTATTCCGTTTTATATAAAACATAAGGGGAACGGTAGCTTTTTCTTTTTGGCTTATTGGAAGAGAGTTAGGTTAAAAGGTGAAAAGCGGCGAAAGAAAAAGAAAAGGAGGGGGGAGAATTGTTTGCTGATTCGCACTATCCTCTCTTCTTATTCTCATACTTTATTTTCTGCTAAAAGTGCAATAAGGGTTAAATATATATATATATGGCTTATTTAAATTCGTACAAAAAAGTTAGTTTTTTTCAAAACTATGTTTTAAATTTATTTATTTTTAGTTCTATTTTATAATTTTAGTACCAAAGAAATGTATAGACTTTTGGCGTTTTTAGGCCACGCCCCTTTTTACTGGGAACAAATCAGTGTTTTTAATACAACTAAAAAAATTACCACCATTTCATAACACACACAACACAAACAGGTAGAAGTGGACAGGTTAAAAAACTTAAGTAAACAGATCACATTGCAACTTGTCTGTCTGTTGAGGAGAAGAAGAAAAAGCAACATTCACACAGTTTCAAAAAATAAATATTGAGGGATCAAACTACATAGTTCAGAAAAAAAAATATGCGGACTAAATGAGGAGGACTACAGTACTCAGAAGGTACTGGAATTTCAAGTGCTTGTAACTCGGTACAGGATAAAGATATCAAAACGTTGTTAACTAATGAAATGTAGATAATGATGAGGGCTACATTTTGTTAGTTGACAACTTTTTTGTAGGTGTCACAGGAACTGAGATATACCAGTTTTTTAGAAGGTGCTGTTTCAGAGGTGCTGGAAGTACACCTGGTCTTTAAAGCGCTATATCTTGGTTGTGATAAGAGCTATCAAAAAGTTGTCAACTAATGAAATGTTGTTGATAATAAGAGCTATATTTTGTTAATTGACCATTTTTTGATAGCTCTAATAGGAACAGAGTTATTGACCTTTTACTAACAACGACATAACGACGCCTAGGGTGTCTCTGTTAGTGGTGCCGCTTCAACCCCTGGTATCTCACTAGCCATTAGTCATATCAAAAAGGTGTCAACTAATGAAATTTAGCTCATAATAAAAACTGCATTTTCTTAGTTGACAACTTTTTTGTATCTCTATTAAGAACAGAGTTATACTAATTTTAAAAAAGTAGTAGCTCATTTTTAACAATTATTTTGGAATGACCATTTTCATAACTGCTAATTCCCGATCTAAATCCCGATTCCTACCTGATTTTTGCCAATCAGGTATAAAAACAAACATTCTTTTTCTCTCCCTCTCTCTCTCTGTTCCTTAATCATCACAGATAATAAGCACTTTTAGCGGGGGGAACTATGTACACAGTAGTCTCTCCCCACTTTTTTTTTTCGAAAATTCTTTTTCCCAAAAGCCACAGTTTTCGTTTCCCTTCTTCTTCTTCTTCTCAAAACAAAAAAAAGTTGCGAAAAAGTATATCAAAAAAGAAAAAGGAAAGTGCAAACGAACCAAGTGTCCAAAGTTTCGATAAAAAAGGCGCCGATATGATAGATGATGGGCAGCAAAAAATGATGAGAATAAATAAAGATCGCATTTTCGTTCATTAAAAGAAAGTTTTCGTGGTTGAAATGGGAAGGGGGAATGAATATCAATGAAAGATGTTGTAATATTCATTTTACTTTGAAATGAAGGTGTCAATTCGGTTCGTGAAATGAACTAATGAATGACTGATATCTGTCATTTCGTCTGAAGAAGAAGGTGGGAGGAAGTGATTGAACACTTTTGTTGTTGTTTGCGGTGGATGCGAAGAGAGAGAGAGGATAATGGAATTAGAGCACTTAGCAAGAATGCATTAATTGATTCACACCTTTGTCCGTACTAGAAGTTTTAGGTTTTGCATGTTGAAATTTTCAGAAACCAGTTTTTCCTAAAATTTTGATACAATAGTTTTTCAAAACTAATTTTTAAAAAGCAATTTTTTAAATTTTACAGAAAAATTTTTAAAAAATGTTTTGAAAATTAGATCACTTTTAGATTTTTCAGTTTTTAGGGATACATTTCTGTAAATTTAAGGATTTTTTTTACAACTTTTCAGTAGCACAGTTTAGCTAGGCTATTTTTTTCAGTATTCCAGGCACAAACTTGGTCTTGATTATTGTTAAAGATACTAAAAGCACTTTGAGTTTTTTAGGACCAAATATTAGTAATAACTGACCCTTAATTTAAATTTAATGCGGTCGAGTTTTTGAACAGATACAGTACCGTGCAAAAGTATACGAACCGGGCTTATTTTGACCGTAGCTCTCCTTTAAAAAATTTTAATTAAATTGGCTCCGGCGTTATTAAAACTCATTTCTAGGTATTTTTCTTAATTTCAGCATGGTTTAATTAGATCATCTAAAGTTGAGATATGGTAAAAACTGTATAAAAATCCAAATTTTGTAGCTTACAGTCTGTATACAGTACTCTTACTAACAAACTTTTAGCAGTATCAATAGGTCCTTTTTTTTCAGGAAAATCGAGAAATCATAGAATTTTGAGAAATAGCTTGAAAACAATAAAAAAAAATTAAATTAAACGAATTTTAATATTCGTTGCTCTAAGTTACCGAAAATTTAGCTTATTGAAAACATTTTCAGGCTACTTTGATAGCTTATCTACAAAATTTTTAACAATCTAAATTTCAAAAACTATTTTCCGACTTTCCGTGCTAATTTGACTACTTAGCCATTTTAGGTGATCCACAAAACTAGAAATCAAATTTCTTCATTATTTCACAAAAAAACGCAAATTATGCTGTTTAACACAATGGCAATGACGAGATGTCACTGAATCAAGGCACATTACATAAAACACAAAAGATTACAGAAAAAATAAATAAGATCAATTCTCTTTCTTATTCATCATTCTTCTCTTCCTCCTCCTTTGGCTCATTAGTCGTCACATCAGCAGTTGCAGCCTCATAAACTTTCTTCAATTCTGGCATAATCTCTTCTTTGGTGAATTCCGATGCGGCGTCGTATTTCTCGGAGAGCCATTCACGAATATTTTTGTGGGTTTCTGGATCTTGAAGTTTCTCTTTGTACTCGTTGAATTTGCCACGGATAGCTGGCGAGGCGGTCTCCTTGAACCAGCCGGCAGCATTGTTTAGTCCTTCACTGACCTGGAAATATAAGAAAAATCAGATAGATAGCTTGATAGCGGTAGTCACAGAGATAGAGTGAGAGAAAATAGGAGAGCTCAGAGAAATCTAGCTTCTCTGCGCTCTCTCCCTCTCACAGCAAGCTTTGGGCGCCTATATCTCGAGAACCCGACTAGCTAGAGAAAAACTTCTAGAGACAAAATTAATCAGCATAAAATTCTCTATCTAAACATATTTTCAAATTTAGAAAACCCCAAAAAAAAATTTCCGCTTCCCTAGAAAGCTCACATTTTCATGAACCGCATTAGCCACGGGATCAATATACCCTTTGTTAGCTGCATAGAAATTCGACAACTTCTCCATTTCAAAAAAAAATTTCGAAATAATTAACTTTAATTTAACGACTAGGGTATTCCACGTTTAAAAAAACTTACAGTATCAGTGAATCCATCCCACCAATCGGCTTGAACCGAAGTGGCCAAGGCCAGCGTGACGAGAAGGGTCAGGACAGTTGGTCGCATGACTTTTTTCTGAAATTTTCAGAAAAATGTTTGAACTGAAAGTAGGAGAAGGAAAGGAAACGAGCATTTTTATAGTGGGAAACACAGTGACTCATGTTCTTATCATTTTTTAGGGAAAGGGGGTGTATCGGAAAAGAATAACATGATGTGTTGGAAATTTATGTGGTTTTGGAGGAGGTGGTAGATCAGAAAATGATTGAGATAAGGATACGGTAGCCAAAGAATATTTCGAGAAAGGAGAAACAGAGAAAAATAGAGATCGAGGAGACCGCAGAGAAACAGAGCTTCTCTGCACTCTTCCCTACTTTTGTCTCCAACTTTGAACGCTTGTATCTCGAGAACCAGAAGAGATAGGGAAAAATTTCAAGAAACAAAATTGATCAGCATAAAATTCTCTATCGAATGGTATAAAAATATTTAAAAAATTCAAAAAAAAAAAAATTTTTTTCCAAAAAAGTTGGTTTTTCAACCTAAAAAGATTTTCAAAAAAGTTGTTTTATACTTTCCTAATCGCTAAAAATAGCTCTAGAAACTCCAGAAAATCATAAAATTTCTAGAAAAGATTCTAGAAAAAGTAAACGAAGAAACGTTGTGAATTCGAAAAAGTAAGGGGGGAATAAGGAGTGGAGAAGAACAGGAAATAGTAGTTTGATATGCAAATAGGTCTTGTGTTCAAGAGAATATCGACAAACATGACAGCTAGGTATATATCAAATATCAATTGGATGAGTTTTCAAGTACCGGGTTATTTTGGAATTTGGATAGTATCCAAGCTTATCGGAGACGTGTATGGTAAACTTAATTTCAACTAATACCGTAATCTCGCGCCTAACCCTAATCTCAGTTTCAAAATAAAACATGAGATCAAAATTTCCTTAGCCTTGGACCAAACTAAAATCACAAGACTAGCTGACCATCACACACAAAACACGGAGCAATTCTTTACTCTTTTATATCTTCAGGAGCGAAAAACCAGGTGACTTTTTCTTAGTGTAAAAGCTTTTAAGCTGAGGAAGAAATATAGCTGATGTAAAAAAATAACATTGTAGTTTTATGGTTTAGAAAGGGTGACTCATCGCCGGTTTGTCATCGAAACAACAGGATTAGGAAACTAGATTTTATTGAAGAGGTAGTACTTTGAAATTTACTTAGATAAAGCGATTTAACTCGATTTTTGTTAGAGATAGGAAAAAATGTTCAACTGGGAAATTGTTCAGCATACAATTTTGCGTATTTCATCAGTTGAAAATTTTTCGATAACTCTAACGGGAAGCAAGTTATGGGCGCTTGAAGTTAGGCGCCGCTAGAGACCGCTTTCTCTCTCAGTGGGTGCTAAACTTTAAAAGGGCGTATCTCAGTTCTCAGAAGAGCTATCAAAAAGTTGTCAACTAATAAAATATCAAGCTTATCAAGAGCTATATTTCATTAGTTGACACGTTTTCGATAGCTGTTTCAGGAGCCGAGATACAAGAGCTCAAAGTTGGGATACCAAAAAATAAGAGATTTGGATTGAAAAAAAAAGGAAAACGAACACAGATTTTGAAAATAAAGTGTCAAACTGGACAGAAAAACATGGTAAGGTACATCATGCGCCCAGTTTTTGAAGTGACAGGACAACCGGTAGAAAACGGAAGAAAAATTTCAAAATTTCGGCTAATTAATAAAATTCGGCGAAAACAAAAAAGACCTTGTTTCAAAAACATTTTGGACGAACAGTCTCAAAAACGAAGATAAGTACAGAAGAAAATAAACTGTTCCACAATAAAAATCAATAGGCTTCTGAAAAAAAATACTTGGCCCAGTGCCAAGCCAAGCCAAAAAAATAAATACAAATAAAAGTCTATCCCTCTCTAAAGGTGTGAGGCTGATCAAGCAAGACTGGTTTTTTTGCAATTCTCGGGAGGATACGTTCCGCTTTTGATCACTCGCCTCTAAACATACATTGCTTTATGGATAGATAGAATAACGTCATAGTAATGTAAATACGGGGGTAACTGTGCTCTATTGATAATTTTTTTAAGCATAAAAATGTATACTAAGTAGAATTAGTTTTGCATAAAACAAGGTCAAAAATACAGATTAGAGAGCGCAGAGAAACTAGACTATCTAGCTTATTGTATTCTACCTTATTCAAAAAAAAAAAAGAATAGACCACCTAAGCCTAGTCATCAGAACAACAGGCTAGCTGCAGAAAGATTGATTGTGGTTTGGAGGATAGCAGATGGAGAAGAAGACGAGAGAGAGAGAGAGAGAGAGAGAGAGAGAGAGAGAGAGAGAGAGAGAGAGAGAGAGAGAGAATAAGAGAGAAGTGTTGTAACAGTTGCAAGAAGAAGTGTAATGAGACCAACCGGCCTCCTAAGAGTCTTTTCGAAAATCAAGACAATTCTACCCTGACTCATCTAATTTTTATTAGGTGAATGAATAGAAGAACTACTTGAAGTAGAGAAAAGAAAAAAGGGAGGATGCCCTTGTAATAAAGGTTATCTAATCGGTCGCGGGGCTATGAGTCATAAAGAGAATGGAATGGGAGGACAAAGAACGAGAGAGGGGAGGGAGGTCAATGCTCGCTGTGGGAGTTCTTGAGAGAGCGACCACATGTGCAGAAAATTAGTATTGCTAGGGCCATGGGATACCATAAGCTTACAGTAACCCGGATCCCAAAAGATCAACCTATAAATAACGTTTACACAGGGGTTTAAGTTCTAGGGGCTATAACTCGGTTCCCATTAGAGCTATCAAAAAGTTGTCAACTAACAAAATGTAGCTCTTGATATAAGCTACATTTCTTTAATTGAAAAGTTTTTGATAACTCTAATTGGAACCGAGATATGAGCGTTTGAAGTTGCGCGACAAAAATATCGCAGTTAGCCAGACTGGTTACATGCTCAGTCCTAAGGTCAATAACTCAATTCCCATAAGAGCTATCAAAAAGTTATCAACTAACAAAATGTAGCTCTTATTATAAGCAATATTTCTTTAATTGACAATTTTTTGATACCTCTAATGGGAACGGAGTTATGACCCTTTGAACTTTATTAACATACTTATTGCCACCCAGTAGTACCAAATTCTTACTTTCCCACTAAATCCCAGAGCGTCAGATGGAGTGTCGTTTAGCCTATCTAATCTCCCATATTCAAACCTTCCGCGTTGCGCAACGCGAGCGGTCCCGACCGTGAGAATTGATCGATGGACCAGTCAACGCAGGCTGAGCCCTATCTAAAGGTCTCATCGTTTGCGCGAAAGGTCTTGTTTTCTTCATACCTGATTCTATCTTTCTTATTTATTCCCACTTTTTTAGACTCCTTAAGAAGACTAAAACAGTCCCTTTTTCAGAAAAATAATCATGAGCTACTATTTGTCTGGTTTATTGGCTGCTAAACAAATCCGGAATCCACCAGTGGATTACGAGGTTGGAAAGGAGGTTTTGCCGCATGTGGAACCAGAAGTGAGTAATTTTTTTTAGATTTTCGGTTTTGAAAATAAGATCAGAAACCTTAGGATTGTGAAAATTTTTTTTTGAAAAAGTTGGTTTTCTTCACTTTTTTGGATACATTAAATGTCAGAAGCGTTTTCCCCATATGCAAAAACTTAGATCCACTCTCTGGGCTCGAACTTGTAGTCCTTTTGATCCAAAAACATCTCTTTTACCCACTGAGCCATCAGCACCTGCCGCCGCAGCGCGCTTCTACCGTTTCGGGCCCCTGCATAGGTAGCTCAGTGGGTAGCAGAGATGTTTTTGGATCCGATGTAGCTCAAGTTCGAATCCTGAAGCTGGTTTTAGGTTTTTGCACATGGGAAAAACGATTCTGACTCCTAAAATACCCAAAAATTGTTGAATGAACCTATTTTTCAAAAAAAAAACCTTCGAAAATAATTTTTTTTCTCTAAATCGGTCAATCTAACATCATGTCCTTCAACCCCTTTCACACCCCTCAATTCCAGAACATCTGCGAAAAAGTCTACGAAATCATGGAAAGTGTCCCCCGCGTACCCCAAGAAGAGCTAATCCAAGAGTTCGTCTATCTCGACGTAACCCACACCCCTCAAATCCTCGCCGAAGTCGTTGACATCATCATCGACAAATCCATCAAAGAACCAAATAACGCTCATAAATGTGTGGAGATAGTCCGAGCAAAGGTCAATCATGACACTCGGAATGGAAATGGCAAATTTCATACGGCTATTTTGAGGCGAAACCAGAAAGTGTTTTATGATGAGATTAATAGAGAACATCGATTTGGAATCACTAACTTAATGGGTCATCTGTATGTTATGGATTTGGCAAGTGCTAAAATCATCAAAAGATGTGTGGTGACCTTGTTGGAAACACTTTTGGAAGATGTGGATGATCAGGATATGGATTTGGATGCCATTTATCATGGATTCCATTTACTCAAGGTAATTTTTTAAAGCTGTATTAAGCCTAACCTCATATTTTTGTTCCAGGTCACAGGAAAAACCCTCGATGATGATCCCAGCCCGGCGTTGATCAATGGTTGGATTGAGAGATTTATCAAGGTTTCTCCACGTTGTTCCCCAAGGGTTCGATCAATGATTCACGGTTTTATGGAGATAAGAGCCAGATCATGGGTTCAAGGATAGCACACTCACTTTGTTTATTGTAACATAACCGCATTTTAAATCCTTATAACTCTGTTTCTAGAAAATTTATCGAAAAATTGTTAACTAATGAAATGTTAAGCTTATCAAGAGCAATATTTTGTTAGTTGACAAGTTTTTGGTATTTTTGATGGTAATCGAGATATTTCACTTTTCGTAAGATTGCATAATATGACTTTTCTGTATGTATTGTACCCCTGCTTTCTGAGCCTTGTAACTCAGTTACCGTAAAACCTGTATTAGAAGTGCCGGCACTTCTATTTTTCGTGAGGTCTTTTGGGGGGCACTTCAATTAGAGGGGCACTTCAATTAGAGGGGGCACTTCTATTTTTCGCGGGTCGCTGAATAGGGCACTTCTATTAGGGACATCGTCTTTCGGTTAAAATTTTGGTGTTTTTACTTAACAATTTTTTAAAATCAACAATTTTAAAACAAAGCAAAGCAACAAAAAATGGAATTCAGTTAAAAAAGAACAATTTAAAAAATAGAAGGGGGCACTTCAATTAAAGGGGCACTTCAATTACAGGGGCACTTCTATTTTTCGCGGGGTGTCTAGGGGGGCACTTCAATTAGAGGGGCCCTTCAATTTCAGGGGCACTTCTAATACAGGTTTTACGGTATCCTTAGAGGTATCGAAAAGTTGTCAACTAATGAAATGTTGAGCTTAACACAAACAATATTTTGTTAGTTGACATTTTTTTGATATCTTCAATGACAGCTGAGATATGACGCTTTTTCCGAATGCCAATAATTTTCTGTATTTTTTGTATCCCCCATTTTCCAAGCCGTGTAATTCATTTGCCGTTAGAGATACCAAGAAGTTGTTAACTAATGGAATGATCTTCTTATTAAGATCTATATTTTCTTAGTTGACATCTTTTTGGTATCTCTAACGGCTCCCAAGATATGACGCTTTTACGGGGCCTTTTCAATAATCGTCCTCTATTTTCTCATGCACCTTTTCTTCAAGCCCGAATATCTCAGTTCCCAGAAGAGCTATCAAAAAATTGTCAACTAATGAAATATTGAGCTCAACACGAGCAATATTTCATTAATTGACACTTTCTTGATAGCTCTCCTGGTTCCCGAGATATTCCGCTTTTTCTGAATCTTTTAACACATCATTTTACAATATTTATTTTTCTTTAAAAATAAATAAATAAAAAAGATCTCCATGTTTTGCTTTTTCTTGACTCTCCAAGTCCTTCTATTCTTCTTCCAGCTCCATCAATTTCTCCACAATCCAATCGATATCCATGTTTCCAGTAGCCGCGAGGAGTACCGGAATCGAGATTCCAAGAACGATAACGAGCGAGAAGATGACGAGAGAGAGTTGAACCACGTCGCAAGCATTTGGACGTTGATTGATTCCATTCGAGGATTCGGCGCTTTCCATGCGACTCTGAAAAAATTTAATTTTTTGTAGTTTTTGTAGTTTGTAGTCTTACTGTCTCCATCACCGATTCCGACATCACGGATCTCAATGCACTTCTTTTAGTCGTCGGCTCCAAAACACTTCTATCAGTGGCCTCCACATCGGATCCCGATTTCTTGCTTTTCTTGCTTTTTTTCTGATTTTTCCGTTGAACAACAGCCATCGGAGGAGCAGATGGAGGAGCAGTAAGAAGCTTCTGGCCAGGAGGAACGGTTGGTGGCGGTATGTTGGGACCACGCGCCGGGCCCATCATCTCATAGCCGTCCTCTGACATAATTGGCTATGGAGGACGGAGGAAGGGTTATGGTGAAACAGGCGGTGTTGTTTTGATGACAGTAATGCCACGAGTTTGATCTTATCTTTGCTCTAGTTTCGATTTTTAGAAAAAGTTCACGATTTAAATTTTTTATATTTTTTTAAAAAGTTGAATTTTTTCAAGGGCAATTTTTTTGACGTAAATAACGGATTTAATGACTTTTTTAGCGTGAAAATTTCCACAATCTGTTTTTTTTTTTTGGAAAAGACCAACATTCTTTAATTAGGTCAAAAGGACTAATTTAGTAAGAAAAATTGAAAAAATAGGTTCCAGCTCGTTTTTAAGCGATTTTAATGGTTAAATTCGTTTTTCCCATGTGCAAAAACCTAAATCTAGTTTCAGGGTCCGAACCTGAGCTAGCTTGGATCCAAAGACATCCCTGCTATCCACTGAGCCACCCGCACCTGTCGCCGCCGCGCCCTTCTAGCGTTTCCGACGCCTGCGGGCGTGGCTCAGTGGGTAAGAGAGATGACTTTGGATCCAAGCTAGCTCAGGTTCGACCCCTAACAATAGATTTAGGTTTTTGCACATCAGAAAAACCATTTTAACACCTTAAAACCCTCCAAAACAAGCTAGAAGACCTCTACTATTATCTCTCCCTTTCCCCTCCTCTCTAATCCTTTTCATTTTCTTCCCGAACTCGACTTTTTCTACTTAATCGCCCCTCCTCCCATCGGAAAAAACTCCTCCCGGATTTCTTTTCGGAAAACAGTATAATGACGCCATACAACTGTTCAGGGTGACAGTTTTCTCTCGTTTTCTGAAGTAATTGTGTGTTTGTGTTCTGTTTCTGATGACCGGTCTTTGGAAAGCTGTTTTTGGGAGTGGTTTTTTGAGAAATGTGGGTTTAGAGGGATTTTAAATGTTAAAATCGTTTTTCTGGTGTGCAAAAACCTAAATGCAGGATTAGGGTTCGAACTTGAGCTAGCTTGGATCCAAAGTCATCTCTCTTAGCCACTGAGCCACGTCACGCTCCGTCGCGCCCTTCTAGCGTTTCCAGCGCCTGCAGGTGTGGCTCAGTGGCGAAGCGGGATGTCTTTGGATCCAAGCTAGCTCAAGTTCGAACCCTAAATCAGGATTTAGGTTTTTGCACATTAGAAAAACGATTTTGACACTTTAAACTACTCAAAACCCTTCTCAAAACCATTTTTCCAAGAAAAAAAGTTCAAAAAAGCTTATCAACTTCTCCCCTCTTAAGCTAATCCGATTCCGCCGTGTAAGAAAATTTCGTTAACTTTTCGGTAGACTGAACATCGTTGTGTCCTATAAAATCCCTTTTTCTCTCTCTCTCTTTCTCTCTCTCTCTTCTCGTGTTCACATATATCTTGGTAGTACGCACAACTGGGTCAATGCAAAGTCATCGGAAGACGTTTTGAAGACATTTGGGGAGGAGACACTGTACACGTTTTGCTTTCAAAACGATCTCTCTCTTTTCCGCTTTATTATTGTCTTTTACCTATTGGGTTTCCGTTGCAAATTTAGTGAAAACAGAAACACGGGTGGAAGGGTGTGGAAAAGAAGATTAAGCGGATGGAGTAGGTTTTTAGACGATATTTGGAGAAAAAATTCGGGAATTTTGGTTTTCAGACCTATTTTGGGCTTTTACTAAGCTACTAGTAGTTTTTCTCATAAGCAAAAACCGAAACCCAGTTTCAGGGTTCGAACTTAGGCTCATTTTGTTCCAAAGACAACTCTGTTACCCACTGAGCCATGTCCGCAGCCGCGCTTACCGCTATAAGGGTGCGGCGGCGACAAGCTCCGGTGGCTCAGTGGATAAGAGAGATGACTTTGGATCCAAGCTAGCTCAAGTTCGACCCCTCACACCGTTTTTAGGTTTTTGCACCCTAGAAAAACGATTTTAACACTCTCCAACCTCGAAAATCACTTCCTAAACCCATTTTTCCCAAAAAAATCCGTCTTTGATCACCTCTAATCACACACCTTCCATTCCTAACGACCTTCATCTCTATTATTATTATCCCCTCATTCCGTTTGTAACGGTCTTCCGTCCCCCACCAGAAGAAATTTTAATCGCGTTTTAATCGGCTGTTAATTGGGAGAGAAACACAATTTGTTTTGTCACGCCCCCTGAAGACGGTTTATCGGTTTCTGATAAGACTAGAGATTTCGGGGGTTTAGATATGGAAAATATGGGAAATTAGGGTTTTTCTGTGTTTCAAAGTGTCAAAATCGTTTTTCTCACGTGCAAAAACCTAAATCCAGTTTCAGGGTCCGAACCTAAGCTAGCTTGGATCCAAAGACATCCCTCTTACCCACTGAGCCATCTGCAGCAGTCGCCGCCGCGCCCTCATATCGTTAAGCGCGGCTGCCGGCATGGCTCAGTGGGTAAAAGGGATGACTTTGGATCCAAGCTAGCTTAGGTTCGAACCCTGAGACCACTCTTATTTTTTTGCATACCAGAAAACCCCCTCCCCATCTCTAAACCCACCGAATAACTCCAAAAAACCTCAATTCCACCCCGGAAGAACCCCAATATGTCACATTTGGGCCCTAATTCATCGTGTCACTTTCCCCATGTACATATACTCCCCTTCCTCTTTTACAACAAAGGTAATTCAACCAATTTGTATGTTCGCCCATTTTCTTCTTGGATTCGATATGACCTCATCGTTCTAGGCATGCGTGAAATTTCGATTTGTGAACATGGAGAGAAGCTTTTTCTTTACTGGTATGGAGGAATCGAAAAATCAAGGAATTTTAAGATTTTTTTTTTGGAAAAAACACTTTGTCTAGTTATTTTTGGGTGTTGTAAGTGTTAAAATCGTTTTTCTCATGTGCAAAGACTTATATCCACACTCAGGGTTCGAACCTGACCTAGTTTGGATCCAAAGACATCCCTGTTACCCATTGAGCCATCTATGCAGGCGCCCTTAACTCTAGAAGGGCGCGGTGGCGACAGGCGCAGACGGCTCAGTGGGTAGCAGGGATGACTTTGGATCCAAGCTAGCTTAGGTTCGAACCCTGAGAGTGGATATAAGTTTTTGCATATGAGAAAAACGATTTTGACACTTAAATTAGCCTAAAATAGGCTTCCAAGCCAGTTTTTCGATTTTTTTTTTTGAAAAAATATTTTTCTTTTCATTTTTTTGTTATCATAACTTTCCCAAATCTTCCCCCTTCAGTAATTCGTATCATTTCCCCCTGTCTAGCCAAGCCACATTCTCCAGTTATCCCCCTAGCCATTCATCTAGCCTATTCATATGAATCCAAGACGTCTCCTCCCTTTCATCTCAACAGTTACAATTGTACACACACATGCATTGACACAAGTTTTACCCGAAACTTTCGCCTTCTGACCAAAAAGAATTCTTTCTCACTCTCGGATTTTCGCTTTCCGATCGGTTTTCGAAATTTCGTTCGTTGTTCGGCGGAATTGAGGCTTAGTCATTCTTTTTGGTATATAAAATGGATAAGAAATCTTGGATAAAATTTTTTTTTTTGGTAAAACTGGCTGTCCCACTCTATTTGATGGATTCTTATGGCTAAAATCGTTTTTCTGGTGTGCAAAAACCTAAATCCAGTTTCAGGGTTCGAACCTGAGCTAGCTTGGATCCAAAGACAACTCTCTTACCCACTGAGCCATCTGCAACGGTAGCCGCCGCGCCCTCCTATCGTTAAGCGCGGCTGCGGGCTTGGCTCAGTGGCTATGAGAGATGACTTTGGATCCAAGCTAGCTCAAGTTCGAGCCCTAATCCTGGATTTAGGTTTTTGCACACCAGAAAAACCCCTCTGACCCTTAAAACCCCCCAAAATCAACCGTTCTAGCCCATTTTCTCGATTTTCCACTTCATTTTTTTTCTGTTTTTTTTTTCTCCATTCCCAAAACAACAGTCACTTAGTCCAAGAAAACCGAACAGGTATGGTTTTCGGAACACACTCTCTTTTTTCTATATAATTGAACTGGATCCTCTCTTTCTCTCTCTTCAAACACAAATATTCTCTAATGAAGCCAGGAATGGTTAATCAGTTCGCCAGGTTTTCTATCCGGGTAGACACACCTTGTTCTCGATTTTCCGCTTTTCGATTTGAGATTGGATAGGTGCGGTTGGATTTAATTGTTGGGAATTTTTTTGAAAAACGGGGTTATACTCCAATTTTGAGAAGTTTTAAGTGTGAAAATCGTTTTTCTGATATGCAAAAACCTAAATCCAGCTTCAGGGTCCGAACCTGAGCTAGCTTGGATCCAAAGTCATCTCTTTTAGCCACTGAGCCACCTGCGCCCGTCGCCGCCGCGCCCTTATAGCGTTAAGCGCGCTTGCGGGTGTGGCTCAGTGGGTAGCGTGGATGACTTTGGATCCGAGCTAGCTCAGGTTCGACCCCAAGAGTTGCATTTAGGTTTTTGCACACCAAAATTATCATGAGAAACCTTAAATTTCACCTAAAACAGGCTTTTTCCATGTTTTCTTTATGTAATTTTACCGCAAAACACCTCCTTTTCTTGTAAATTATCTCTCAAATCGATCTCAATCAGTTACCGACTCGTGCCACTCCACCTTCTTTCAACATAAGAGAGACTGTACTACTAGGTCATTCCGACCACCCAATCAGATATCTTCTTGAGGTATTACCAACCTCCGCCATCAATCTCAAAACGACCGTCTCTCCCTCTTTTCTTTGAGGAAAATCTTTCGTTATCTTGATACCATCGTCCTTGTCCCTCTATGAGGAATTGTGTCTTCCGAATACTACTTTTTGAGGGGTAGAAATGGCCTAAAAAACGGTTTTTGGAGTCTAAATGTGTGTTTTTTGCATTCAAACATCGATTTTTGGGGGTTTTTAAAGCTAAAATCGTTTTCCTCATGTGCAAAAACCTAAAGCCGCTCCCAGGGTTCGAACCTGAGCTAGCTTGGATCCAAAGACATCCCTTTTACCCACTGAGCCATCTGCAGCAGCTGCCGCCGCGCCCTCCTATCGTTAAGCGCGGCTGCGGGCGTGGCTCAGTGGCTAAGAGAGATGACTTTGGATCCAAGCTAGCTTAGGTTCAAACCCTGAAACTGGATTTAGGTTTTTGCACATGAGGAAAACGATTTTAACACATTCAAACCCCAAAAATCATAGGCTACCCCCGTTTTTCCAATTTCTCTCTCTCTCTCTCTCTCTCTCTATCTCAAAAAATTTCCGATTTCTGACCTCTAACCTTTTCCATGTTCCATTTGTAACTTTCTCCGTGTAATCCTTAATCCCTTTCCCGTTTTCTCGAATACCCGACTTATAATTACTTGCCCCTTTTCGGGATGTAACTTTCACTTAAAAGGGACAATGGTATCTAATTATCAATTCTCGTTGATCCCGAGAGACCATCCCTTTCCTCCACAATCAAGTTTCCCCCTTATTTTTTCTCCTTTGGCAACTGATTCATCGAATAAAAATGGATGTATTGTGTTGATTTATAGAGGGGGTTCATCATCATCATAAAAGGACATTTATCCCATTACTATCGACACTTTTAGAGAGGGTTTGATGGGTTTTTTTGGAGTGAGAGAAATCCTGTTGGGTGGAAAAAGGTGTCCAGTTAGATATAAGACGGTTTTCTACTCAAAACGATTAGAGGATTCATTTGAACACATTTTCTTTTAAGTGTTGCCTTCATTTTTCTGGTTTTTTTTGGCAGAAAATGTGTACCGATGTTATTTTTGGCTTTTGTTGGCTTTTCCTCATGTGCAAAAACCTAAATCCACTTTCAGGGTTCGAACTTATGCTTCTTATGATCCAAAGGCATCTCTCTTAACCACTGAGCCACGCGACGCCGCCCCTTTCTAGGTTTAAGGGCGCCTGGGGCATGGCTCAGTGGGTAAGAGGGATGTCTTTGGATCAAAATGAGCTCAGGTTCGAACCCTGAGAGTGGGATTAGATTTTTGCACATGTGGATTACGATTCTGGTAGCTTTTTGAAGAGAGAAAAATTATTTTTTTTTGAAAATCCAATTTTATTGGCTTTTTCTACTAGTTTTTTGCATAATTTTTCTGCGAAGTCGTGTTATCTAGCTTGACTTAGTAAATCCTCAAAAAACTTTTTTTTTCGGGCGAAGGTTTTCTGAAAACCTTATTTTTGACCAATTTTACGCCTGTTTTCAATATCCAAATCATTTTCCTAGCATGAAAAAACCTAAATCCAGTTTCAGGGTTCGAACCTGAGCTAGCTTGGATCCAAAATCATCTCTCTTATCCCCTGAGCCACGCCCGCAGGCGCCACAAACGCTTTAAGGGCGCGGCGGCGACAGGTGCAGATGGCTCAGTGGCTAAGCGGGATGTCTTTGGATCCAAGTTAGCTCAGGTTCGACCCCTGAAACTGGATTTAGGTTTTTGAACTCTAGAAAAACGATTCTAACATTCTTCCATTTTGATTTCTACTTGTTTAACCCTAAATTGGAATTTTCCGGAAATCAAAACTTATTGTTTCGAATACAGTTTCAAAACCAATTTCAAATCATCTCGATGGTGTAATCTACTAATCCCGTCTCAATTCTTTTTCTCTTTCCTATGCACTATTGCACAACACTATTGCACTATCCCTCCTCACTATCTCCGAATCGGTCAAGGTCTTCCGAAAAGTGGGAGGAGGAGGGGAAGAAGAAGGATGTCTCATCATTTTCATCCGAATCGTTTTGCTATCTGTTTTGTGTTCTCCCCCACTTTTTTTCGTAAATTTCGTTCGAGAACATAGAACATCAAGGTTAAATGGAATTTATGCTTGTTTGATTCTTAATCCTTCCGGATTTTCGCGTTTTGTAGTTTTCATACTTTTGTTATCCCGCTTTTTGAAGTTTTTTTTTTGAAAAAATGTTTTCCTTAACTATTTTCGGGTTTTTTAATCGTTGCAATAGTTTTTCTCATGTGCAAAAACCTAAATCCACTCTGGGGGTTTGAACTTTTGCTAGTTCAGATCCAAAAACATCTCTCTTACCCACTGAGCCATACCCGCAGGCGCCCTTAACTTCAGAAAGGCGCGGCGCTGGTGGCTCAGTGGGTAACAGAGATGACTTTGGAACCAAAGGAGCTTAAGTTCGAACCCTCTAACTGACTATAGGTTTTTGCTAGCCAGGAAAACCAATTCCACTATGAAAATATCCCAAATATAGTCAAAAAGTGTGAAAACCATTTTTCTAAAATGCAAAAACCTAAATCCACTCCCAGGGTCCGAACTTTTACTCCTTCTGTTTCCAAAACATCTCTCTTACCCACTGAGCCACCTGCGCCCGCCGGCGCTGCGTCCTCATAATGTTTGCGGGCGTGGCTCAGTGGATAACAGAGATATCTGTGGATCCAAGCTAGCTCAAGTTCGACACCTGAAACTGGATTTAGGTTTTTGCACACCAGAAAAGCGATTCTGCCACTTAAACCCCGCTTCCCCTAAACTTTTCCCCCTCAAAAAACTGTCCGATCAGCCAACTTATATATATATTCTAATGCGTACTTGTTTTCTGCATCTTCCATCATATTCCAAATGAAATCCTGTCATGCCAATAACTTATCGAATCTCTTTTCTTTTCTTATTTCAACTACTTGTTGTTCTACCACTTCTGCTTCCCCCATCCTCCTCATTCTCCAAAACGTTTATACACTTGTTCGAAATATGTTTACTTATTGCTACTTACCTTGAAACATCGGTCTCGCCTTCTTTTTTTTTTTTAGAAGAAACCGAGGAGTATAAGTAGTCTCAGTAGTACCATAGCTTAAATATTTTTTTATTTTCAAAAAAAAAATCATTTCAGAATGTTAATACGAGCAGTGTTAGCACTGCTACTGGCGTCGATCGCCTCGGCACACATCAAACTTGTCTACCCACCGGCACGAGCACCGGCACTAGATTTCTACAGTACCTCGAATAGTCAGGCACCATGTGGGGTTAAGAAACCTGGTCCCGGAGAGGGGGTTCGGACGTTTTTGAAAGCTGGATCCACGATTGAGATGAACTGGTTTGTCGCCGTGCCGCATATGGTTAGTTTTGGGGTTTTTTTGGGGTTCAAGGGGTTTCCGGGGGTTAATTCAGTCTTAAAATAGTTTTCCTGGTATGCCAAAACCTAAATCCAGCTTCAGGGCTCGAACCTGAGCTAGCTTGGACCCAAAGACATCTCTCTTACCCACTGAGCCACCGGCACCGCGCTCTTATTGTGCCTGCAAGCATGGCTCAGTAGGTAAAACAGATGTCCCTTGATCCAAAGGACCACAAGTTCGAACCCCAGGGACCAACATAGGTTTTTGCACTCTAGAAAAACAATGCTAACACTTAAAATCCTCCAAAATCGTGATAAAACCCATTTTTTCCAAAATGTTTCCTCCAAATCTCAATATTTTTCGTCGGGCGCTCAATCCATCATCTTTTCTCATGAAACGATCACTCAAAACAATCGTCATCTTTTCCGAATCCTCTTCCTCTCTCTCCTCCAAATAATATAAAGTGTATTACATAATAATGCATTCGACCCGAATTGGTCTCTACCAATTAGTGTCGGCATCCACCAGATAGATAGTACTACGGAGAGGAAAACGAATGGCATTGACCTGATCATAAACTATAGATATCATTTGAACCTGCCAATCGCATTGGTTTATCTGATTAAAGGGTACTGTACGAGAGTCGCGGGGGTGATTTTTGAATATTTATGGGTGAAAGTGATGTAAGGAGATTAGTTGCAAAGCATAAAAAATAGTTTTGGTAGAAATTTTAGAATTTGAAAAAAAAAACAATTTTTTTCGAAATTCATATTTTCCAGAAATTTTGTGATTTTCATGGAAAACTAAGTTCACCATTGAATTCCTCATGGTTTTTTACATCTGTTCTGAAAATTCCAGCTCGATTGGACAAAGTGTCGTAAAATCGGGTACATTGTCCGCAATAGATCAAAAGTGTTTGCGGACCTTGCATCTGATTTAACGACACTTTGCCTAATCGAGCTAAAAATTCTAGGACAGACGTAAAAAACCACGAGGAATTCAATGATGACCTTAGTT
This sequence comes from Caenorhabditis wallacei, assembly GCA_963932035.1. Classification (NCBI taxonomy): domain Eukaryota; kingdom Metazoa; phylum Nematoda; class Chromadorea; order Rhabditida; family Rhabditidae; genus Caenorhabditis; species Caenorhabditis wallacei. Next base: position 2,924,282 of record OZ009934.1, read on the forward strand.
TTTTCATGATACAGTTTTTAAGTATAAAATTTTTGAAAAAAAAAAATTAATTTCAATTTTTCCTAAATTCCTGTGATTTAAATGGAAAATAAATATTACCATTGAATTCCTCATGGTTTTTTACATCAGTACTAAAATTTGCGGGTTGATTGCATAAAGTGTCGTAAGATCAGGTGCAATAGATCAAAAGTGGTTGCGGACCTTGCACCTGATTTTACGACACTTTGCCTAATCTCGCTAAAATTTCGGGATAGACGTAAAAAACCATGGGGAATTCAATGGTGAACTTGATTTTTCGATCAGATCATTTTTTTCACCCGAACTCTTACTTTTTCCTCCAAAAAACTGTTACCACTTGACTTCTGTTCTCCTTTCAATTGTTTATGTTTTCTTCAATGATTCCTTTTTTTTTCATGTCCTCCCCGCATGAAATGAACTGGGTTAAGGATAGACAGAGAAACAGTGTGATTGATGAAAAATTCCGTCGCAATCATGACCTAGATAACTGAAGAAACAGTTGGATAGACGGAAGAAGAAGGGAGGGGGAGAAGAGAACAAGTTACAAAAAATTGGGATATGGGAAAAGGGGTTATGGTAGCTGGGGGTACGGTAGCTAGGATTCTGTACCAAGAATTACCGTACCTATTTCCAGGGAGGAATCCGATTGGAAGTTCTCAACTCATCCGATGAGCCAATCGCCATTTTCACAAACTTCAATGACGCATTCAATGTGACGTAAGTACAGACTTAGGATTACTGTAGTCACTTAACTTTCCAAATCATTTTTTTCAATATTCCAGAGAAACCACGAAAAAAGTGGAGCTCCCTCCAAACTTTGAATGCAAAGATTGCGCAATTCGAATGACGACTCAAGCCACCGAATACGGAAACTCATATTTCTTCTTCTCCTGTGCCGATATTAACATTGTTAATGAGATCCCAGATGGCGATACTTGTGTAGGAAATGGAAATCGGATGAATGGAAAATGCAATTGTTTCGAAGGATTCTTTGGAAGCGAATGTCAATTCCAGGATGAGTGTAAGGAGGATGATGATTGTGGAGTTCAGGGATACTGTAGGTTGGGAGGAGATTCCCCTAGAAGACAGTGTTTCTGTCCAACGAGCCGATATGGAAAGAATTGTGAAATGGGTAAGGGATTTTGTAGTTGATGTAGTAGGGTTGAGAGTGGAGATAAGGGAAAAGTGTTAACTAATGAAATGTAGAGCTTGTTGTGGGCAATATTTTATTAGTTGACAGTTTTTTGGTATCTTTGATGTGAACCGAGATATGAGCGTTTGAAGTTGCGCGACAAAAAATAGTGTGGTTAGCCATACTGATTGTAATCTTTGGATGCCTATATCTCAGTTTTTGTGAGAGCTACCAAAAAAGTATCAACTAATGAAATGTAGCCCTTATTATAGGCAATGTTTCATTAGTTGACCATTTTCTGATATCTCTAATGAGAGCCGAGATATAGGCGTTTGAAGTTGCGCGGCTTAGGAGACAGTGAAACTCCTTAGCTTTACCTGCGTCTCTCTTCAAACGCTTATAACTCGGCTCACAATAGAGCTATCAAAAAGTGTCTAACTAACAAAATACTCAGCTTATCTTGAGCAATAATTCATCAGTTAACACTTTTTCGATATCTCTAATGGGGGCCGAGATATAGGCGTTGAAAGTTGAGCGGTCAAGCTGACGTTGCTTTCTCTGCGTCTCTCTTCAAATGCTTATATCTCGGCTCTCAGAAGAGCTTGAAAAAAGTTACCAACTAACGAAATATTCAGCTTATCAGGAGGAATATTTCATTAGTTTACATTTTTTTGATAGCTCTACTAGCTGACAAGATACAACCTCTCAAAATTTCAAACTTTAATTTTTCCAGAATCCGACAACATCCGCTCCGTCTCCGACTTCGACGAAACCCAATACCAGAAACGCGAGGACCAGGGCAACAAAATCTACTGGCGACTTCTCAAAGACGAAATCGAATTCGTTCTCCGCTATCCAGGACAATCATGGATCGCTGTTGGATGGAAGAGTCCCGATGCCACCTGTGAATTGACCGCAGCTGATTTTACCAATAGACAAATGGCTTCAACAACTACTATTCCATCAGTAATCGCTAATGCTACTTCTCGCGAACAAAACGACTCCGGAGAGCAGGAATGCGGACCAAATGAGCAATGGTCAGAGTGTCCGGAGAGTTCTCGTGAATGTGAACACTCTTGTGACTGGACCCATTTCCCAGAGACAACTCCCAACTGCCCGAATAGCTGTGGAACCGCCCGTTGTATCTGTAAAGAAGGATTTGTTAGAATGGCTAACGATGAAGACGTCTGTGTCCCATTCGAGTTCTGTGATAAGACTGTGGAGAACGAGGAGACTTGTGTAGCCAATTCAACATGGGCCAAGTGTGGAACCGCTTGTGAGCCAACATGTGCTAATATGTATGATACTACTGCATGCCCTGCTAGTTGTGAGAAACCTGGATGCACTTGCGCTGATAATTATGTCCGTCAAAATGGTCAATGTATCTATTGGGGAGATTGTCCAGAATTAAAGGATGAGAAGGTGACAACCCGTAAAATCGAGGAGTCCACTCAAAGTACCATCGACCGAAATGAGGTTACTGTAGAGACTACAAAGACTACACAAAAAGTGATTGTCACCGAATGCAGTTTGAACGAGACTCTTAACGAGTGCGGAAGAGTTTGTGAAGCTGATTGTGTCTCCATTTTCACCCGATCGGAATGCTCGGATTGTGGCTCCGCGGCGTGTGCTTGTCTTCAAGGATATGCAAGGAATCCACAAGGACAATGTGTTTACTGGGGAGATTGTCCAACAGATGGTGAGTTTTGAAGGGGGATCTGTGGGGCTAAAGCTAAGCTAAAATTGGCCCTCTAAGAAATAAGGTTGAAAAAAGCCTGAGCCCAATGATCCTAAGCTTAACTAAGCTTTAATCTTAAGCTAACGCGTAAACCTAAAGAGCCTAAGCCTACCATATCATAATCCACAGCCTAAATAAACCTACCTAAAATGCTAGCCAAATTATCTAACGCCTAGCCTAGCCTTTAATTCTCACCAGCTAAGCCTAACCAACTAAGCCTGAACTGAGAACAAAGCGCAAGTCCAGTTCAAGCTAAGCCTCCCCTAAGTCCCAACCTAATTTTTTCTATTCCAGCTCAACCAACCACCTCCAAAACCACGGCGCCAACCACCCCCGCCCCGACCCAAACCGCTCCACCAAGTGTCAACGGAGACGTCTGCTATGGTGACTTCCGCTATCCAGCTGGATGCTCCGACTGTGAATACAAGCTATCCTGGAACTACATGGAAGATTCCGACGAAATCGAATTCTCTTTGGAGACACGTGTCTCGGATAACTCTTGGACTGGAGTTGGATTCAGTAAGGATGGAACTATGGTCGATGCAGATATGATCATTGTCTCTAGTCGTCATGGAAAGATTCAACTGAATGATATGCAGAGTCGAGGTTATGATCAGCCTGCTATGGATGTCGAGCAGAATGTTAAGTCATCGGAAGCAGCTCACTCCAATGGAGTCCTTCGCGCTCAATTCACCCGTAAGATCAATACAGGGGACGCTACCGATAAGCAATTCGACGATGGTCAATGCTGGAAGATGTTGTATCCGATTGCCGGAGGAAAACTCGATCAATATGGAAACGTGTCAATCCATTTGTCTACTCCATTAAGCTCCGAGAAACCCGTTTGTATCAGAAGTTGTGGAGCCAAAGCACCCAAAAAAGCAGCTCCAACCAAGTCATCCTGCACCAATGAATACCGTTTCCCTGAAGGATGCGCTGACTCGGACTGTGATTATCTAGCCAAATGGAATGCTTCAAGTGACGCGGTAACCTTTGAGATCACCGCCAAGACACCAGGAAGATGGACAGGAATCGGATTCTCCAGAGATGGACAAATGACTAATGCGGATATGTACACTGGATGGTTCTATGATGGAAAGGCTTATATCGTTGATAGATTTGCCTATGGTAGACAACTCCCAGCAATTGATCCAGCTGATAGACAAGATATTTATGATATGGGAGGCAAAGTTGAAGATGATATGCAGACGATTTGGTTCACTAGAAAGCTCGTTTCAAAGGATACCAAGACCGATGTCTCTCTTGATGAATGCCACTATTTCCTCTTCCCAGTTGGCGGAGGTCGAGTGCTGGCTCGCAAGAGCTCAGACTTCACCAACCCAAAAACTCCAATCGGCTACCATGACCAAGTCCAACCACAAGTTTCCGCGGCTAAGATTTGTTTGTGTGATCAATCCGGTAAACCAGTTGCTCATGAATCAAAAGCCCCATTATCCCGAAGAGTTCGCCGCGCCGCTTCGAGAGTTGCCACTAGCGCAATGCACTGTGCAGATATGGTCGTCGGAATGGTTGCCAATGGTCGTGCACGTATTATGGACATGTATTCCCCATCTAAAGCCACCCCAATGGAGGATTCGTTCTTCGGAGGAGAAAACTCCCTAACATCCGCTGCCGCTTTCCAGGAAGATGGAATGACTACACTTGTATTCCGTAAGAAATTGGTTGCCGAAGAGAAATGGGATAATTCGATTGTCAATGGTCCGATGACAGTAATCTGGGCAAAGGGGGCGGATCCAATGAACTACGTACATACCACTGGTGGGAAGCCTATTCAAGCGTCACCAGAATTCTTTGCCAATGCTATGAAGTACCATGGAAAGAACGCCCGGGGTGTGATGACTATCAATTTCTTTGAGACCACAGAAGCCTCGGAGTCCCCAGAAGCCACCGACCCAATCAAGACGCCCACTGTCCACGGAATGCATTTGGAATCGACTTGCGAAGGATCTATCCGTCATCCAGAAGGCTGCCAAGGAGATCAATGCATCTACACTATCTCCTGGATCTCTGATGGGTCAGTGGCTCGTTTCTCAATCCATGGAGCTCTTCAGACTAGCCAATGGACTGCTCTCGGCTTCTCCACCGATGGAAATATGGCTGCCGCTGACGCGATAGTTATTGGAATCCAGAATAACGCCGTGATGGTCACAGATCAATTCATGCCAAATTACGGGCGGCCTGTCGTGGATGAGCAACAAGATATCTTCGATGTAGAGACCACTTATGTCAATGGATTCTTAACTGCTAACTTCTCTCGGGAGCTTCACAGCGAAGACGAGTTTGATGTGGATCTCCAGGAATGCGTGTTCCTTTTATATTCTCCATTTGGAGGAGTTATCGAGAAGAATGGAGAGATTAGAAAACATCAAGAGATACCATTGAAAAGCTCTTCAAAGATTTGTCTGAATAAGTGCACGGAGCAAAAAGTGCCAACGACCACATCAACTCCAACCACTTCAGAAGAAGTCACCCCAGATGTCACCACAACAACATCTGTCAAAAAGCCAATGGTCACTTCTTCGGTACCAGCCACCACCAAAGTCCTTATGCCACCAATGTCGACCAAACCCGTCTACAATGTCTATGAGCCACAAACCCCCGCAAAGAGACGTTACGGCCTCCGCGTCAGAATTCTCAATCGTGAATTCAGCGAAGCGCTCAACGATCCGAAGACCGGATTCTATCAAGATTTCACCAAAGAAGTCACCGAATCCATTGATCAACTCCTCGCGAAACGATGGAAGGGAATGCGTGTCTCGAAGATTCTCGGCTATGAAAAAGGATCAGTTATTGCGGAATTCGAGGTGGTCGCTATCGACGATACTGCTAAGCCAATGGAGATTAAGTCAATGGTCGAGGAGAACGCCGTGCGTGGTCCAATCGGAGCCTTTTCCATTGAGCCATCAACAGTCAGAGTTACCGAAGTCGACACCACCACTGTCCCATCCGAAGAGGATATTTTCAAGAACTGGGCCATGTGGCGCAATATTATTATCATTGCTGTTTGCTCAGTTTTATCCGTTATTGTGGTTCTTTGTATTTGCTTCATGTGTTGTACAAAGTGCCGGAAGAGGACTTATGTAAGTTTAATTTAAAGGGGCTGGGATCTATATTAATTTGGTTTTTTTTGCAGACAGCTTATCCAGTGGCCGATCATCATATGTCATATGCCAGTAGAATGTGTAAGTGAGAGCGCATGTTCGGGGAGGCACGCAGCTTCAAGCTAGAAGAGATAGAATTAAAAATATGCGTGCAATTTTGGGAGGCTACGCCACTTCGAGCCGAACGCTTAAAATAGTGCGCGCAGCTTCTTGCAACCACGCTACTTTAATTATGGGGAGCCACGCAACTTCAAAGTGAATGCTTAGCTTCCTTAGATTTGGAATTCCAAAATTTGTCCGCAACTTCGAAAAGCCGCGCAACTTCAAACCAGCCCTTTAAAAATGTCACGCAACTTCGCTCAACCCCGCTACTTGCTTAAAAAACCCACGCAACTTCACTCAACCACGCCACTTCAAATCCCACCCATCTCCTAACTAACCATTTTCTTTCCAGTAGGCGAAAAAGGCGGTTTTGACAACGCGATCTACCATCAACCCCAACGCTACTATTCCCAAACGACCGTCGCCTCAACCAAAGTAACATCCGCTTCCGCCGCCGCCGCACCAGGAATCCCCGATCCAAATGGAAATGTGGAAGGACCACCGGGAGGAGTTGGCGAGACAACTTATGCTGAATGGTATTCAAAGGTTCGTGTACTCCTCGTGGACAACTCATTAATGTAGAAATTTAAGGTTGGCTCAAAGCCCGCTTCCCAGCAACACGAAGAAGTTCCACCTCAACCACCAACTCAATCACGTCCTCCATCAACCACTCCATATGTCTCTTATCCAAATGATCCAACTGGATACTATACTTTAGGAGGACGTCATCGACAAAATTCAAGCAGTTCTAATAATAAATACGCTACTAAGTATTAATACAGTAATCCAGGCCTACAGTAATCCCCTCTCCTTAAATCCTTTCTGATCCTTTATCTCAATCTTCGGTGCGATTTGACGAATTTTATTCCGCTACCAAAATCTTTGGGTATCTCTCTTCCTTTTCTCTTAGCTCTGCCCCTTTTCTTAAATAAGCCCCGCCCCTTTTTTTGGGCGTTCCGTGCCTTTTGCTCATGTCGTTTGTATAGTGTCTTTCCGCTTAATCCATTCAATTTCCCCCCAAAACTTTTACTGGTCCCTGTTTTTTTTTTGCATTTTTCTTCTTAAAAACTTCACAAATCTATATAAATTTCTATATTTTTTTCCTTTGAAAAAATAAAAAATTTTAAATTTTTCATGAATTTTATTCCGGGGAGATAAGATAAAATAGGTTTTTTTTGACAAACATGCTGGACATCAATTGGGGGGGGGGGTACTGTAGGTCAAACTACAGTAATCTGGGGGTACTGTATAGGGGGTACTGTAGTTTGGTAGGATAACCAAAACTACCTTAATCCTAATCAAACTACAGTAACCCGGAGCATTTAAAGGCACATAAAACATCAAAAGAGGGGCGGGATCAAACATGAAATTCACTGAAATTATGCGAAACCGGTTTTTGGGATAAAAAAAGAAAATAAAAGAAATATAAGACAGGATGTCTTTGGTCGGGGAAGAAAAAAAAAGATAAAACAAAAATTAGGCCACGCCCCCTTTAAAATGGGCGTGGCTTACAACAATCAGATCTATTCAGGAATTCTCGATACTCGCGTGTTGTTCAATCCCTCTGAAAAATCAAAATTTTTTGAATTTTTCGGGGTTAGCATGGGTTACTGTAGACAAGTTAGGAAAACTCAAAAAGGACAGGGTTATCAATGGAGCGCATTTTAAATTTAGATCAAACCTCTTCTTGTCTAACATCTCTCGGTTCACTAGAACCACCACGATCTCCTAAAAACAACAAGATAGAAAATGAGGTCAGTAATCGCGCCCTAATGCAAAATTAGTCTAAAACTCAATTTTCCAGCGAGAAAAAAAACACAAAAAAACTAAAAATTCGAATCCAAACCGCTCATCGACTGACTTCTACGCACATTATCCTCATCCTGTTCGTTCGGCGAGCTGAGCCTCCTCGAATTGAGTCCACCGGCGGCTCCGTTGAGCATCATATGATGTGGAATGTGATGAGGCATGTGATGATGATGATTCCCATTCTGATGAATCCCATTTCCATTCATATGACCGTGTCCGTTGATATTATGAATTTTCTGGTGTTGCGATTGTGGGGCGTCGTGTTTCTCGTGTTTCTCTTGATGCTTACGTCCGGATCCATATCCAAATGATGGTGGCTTATAGTCCGGAGTGGGCGGAGCCTTCGATGACTTCCTTCTCACCAGCTGATAGTTAATTTCACCTGGAAAATCAAAATTAGGTCAGAAATCTCTAAATCCTTATCCTCACCCATATTTCCATTAGCATGAAGTGCCCATTCTCTCTTCTCCAAATCATCTGTCAACATTCCAGTGATACCCTCATCCTCTCCAGAGCTCTCGACGTTATCATCAACGCTGGAACTGTAATTATAGCCAAATTAACCAAGAAAAAGACAACAAAACTCACTTATCAGCGCAATTTTCAAGTTCCGAAACGAGAAGATCACCTCCGACTTCGAACCAATTCTCCGGCATTTTCTTAGTTGGATATTGAAGACGGAATAGATAAAGTGCCACTTCCTTGTTCTTAAACTGACGAGCGTCATCCAGTGGGTAGCGTCCCCATCTAAAAATCACCTCTATTACAAGGGCACCATTTCTTTTCCTCTTACCTATCCCGAACATCATGCGGAATTCCGACGATATTCACCAAAAACTTGCACACCTTGATTCGTCCCTCGGCTGCTGCCACGTGAAGAGCCGTTCGATTATCGTAATCCGCCGTCTTCAAATCGGCTCCTTGCATGAACATTCGACGAAGCGAATCCAAATCTCCGTTCTTCGCCGCGTACATTACCTAAAAATGGGCGAAATGAGGAGGGAGAGGGGATGGGGCGGTGGGTGAGAAATAAGCGATTTTGAGGTTAAGGACGGCGACATTTTGTGAGAACGTTGGTGATGCGGAAACGGAAGAAAAAGTGGTTGGCGGAAGGCGGAATAGACACGGAAAACATAAAGGAAGCGGAATTCCTGGTAGGTGGCCTAGAAAACCAAATTAGGGGAAAGTAGTCCTTTGGTTAGTAGGCCATCAAATTCTGGAAAACTAGGGATGGCCTAGGAACCCAAAACAGGGAAAACTAGGCCATTGAATGGAGTTTATTGGTCACTAGGGGTTTCTAGGTTATTTAGTTCTTCGGCCATGGGTATTTCTAGGCCACCAAAAACAGATAATGGTTTTCTAGGCCATCAAGTCATATAAACTCGGCCAGGAGGTTTTCTAGGCCACCAAATATAAAATATTGGATTTCTAGGCCACATCCTGTCAAAAGCTCGGCCATTACTATTTCTAGGCCACCAAAAACCAATTTTTCTCATTTTCATCCTCAACTTACCTCATTCAACCTGAAAAACGGACAAAAAAACGAAAAAACCCAACAGAAAAAACACCTCAAAACCACAAATCTCTCACACACGGCAACAAAAAACGACACAGTGCGGGGGGCTATGCAAACGCGCTCCATTGAGATAGTCGAAATGGAGCGCGATTCGCATAGCCCCAGGCACAGACAAATGATGAAAGCGAAACTCAATTTTTCGATATTTCTGACCTGCACAATCGTTTCATTCTCACGTGGACCGATCTTTCGACGCGGATCAATTTTACGCGAATCGTCCGGGTGGAGGAGGGAATCATAATTGTGGAAATTGAATTTATCAATGAGTTGACGACAGAACGCGACTCCACGACACGAATTTCCAGTTTTATCGAGAGGAGGAGAGTACAAAGCGATTCCCATCACATTCGGAATCACAACGATCATGATTCCAGACACTCCGGATTTTGCTGGGAGACCAACCTGTAATACAATGTCATCTGTAATATAAGGGCATGTCAAAAAGCCTACCTGGAAAGCAAATTTTCCAGAATAATCGTACATTCCACACGAGTACATCAACGAGAGAATATCACGACATGGACGGGATCCGAGACATTTCTCCGTACTCAATGGACAAATTCCACCGTTGGCCAAAGTGGCAGCCATCACCGCCGCAGTGTCACAATTGGTTTCAAGGGAGCAGAGTTGGAAGTAGAGATCGAGTTCTTCACGAAGTCCCTGTTAAGATAGTGGAGAGTTAGACGGGTGAAGACGAGAATAGAGCAACCAAGGGAACAGATTCGGGGGTTAGTTACTAATGACTCGGACACATTTATTTGGTTTAGATTTGTTGAGAAATCATAGAATTTAGGTGATTCTGAACGTACACATACATAAGGTGTTTGATGTTAGACACACATGTCGAAGTTTTCTGACAAATGCTGAAAATTTTTTTTGAGGGTCCAGGGCTGGGGTTTAAGAATAATTTTGGGGGTCCAGCCACTCAAAATCAGCTAAAATTAAGGCATTTTCTGCATATTCAAAGCTTTTTGTACCCCCAGCTCCTTAGTTTCCGAGTTTTGGGGGTCCAGCTTGCAGAAACTTATACATGTGTGATGTTAGAAACGTGAGAGACCTCTAATAGAATGGCACTGTAAAAGTTAGATCTGAAAAGCTAGGCCACCTTTCCTATGCCATCAGTCTGAAAAGATATTCGCATATCTCAAAACCTAGGCCACCTTCGCGAAAAGTTAGGCCCCCGTTTCTAGGCCACCTACTCAAAAACCTAGGCCATCAAGGTCTCCACGTTAATCTTAAAGTTAAAACGACAGAAAAAAAACAAATGGTTTGAACCGAGAGTTGAAGCTAAATGGGGGGGCCGAAAAAGAAAAACCTTTGCCTTTTCATAGACCTGTGATTCATCGGGAAAGCATCGATACTCTTTCATGTAGTACGATAGAGCGTAGTTACGATCAGCCGTGTCACGTTCCGAAAGGAATCTGGAATACGGTAGGATTAGGATTAGAGAAGGAATCTTTTAAATCTTACGTGGCATTATCAAATCCAACGTGTCCACCGCCGGCCAGTTTACGGTACTTGTTGAGCATGAAATCGAAGCGATCCGCCATTGAATGGGTCGGTTTGATCATCGAAGTAACGACGATAGCGCCGGCGTTGATAAGCGGATTGTGAGGCATGTCTGGGAATGGTTTTGGTTAGAAGAAAAGTAAATTAGACTGATAAATAGCAGTTTTTGCTATTTTTATAGAGAAAATAATAACTTTTAGGTTTTAGGTTTTTAAAAATGTCATTTTTAGTTTAAGCGTTTGATTTTAAGGCGGAAAGTCGTCATTTTCAACAAATATTCATTTATTTCAGGCTGAAATTTAGCATTATTCAGTCAAAAGTTGGTTTTAGACAAAAACAATGATTATGACTTTAAAAACGTGATTTAAAGTTATTTTTAACTGCGTTTTATAGGAAGAATGCTCATCTTATAGTTAAAAATGTAAATTTTACACTAAAATTTTGACTTTCCGGCTGATATTGTCATTTTTTCTATAAAAAGTCACTATTTTCGGGTCAAAAACGTCACCTTTCTAATTAAATTCACAATTTTCAAGTTAAATATTTCATTTTTACACTAAATTTTCAATTTATAAGCTGATAATGTCATTTTTCTATGAAAGCTCACTATTTCAGGTTAAAAATACGATTCTTACCTCGAATTTTATGATTTTCAGATTAAAAATGTTATTTTTACACTAAATTTCACATTATTAAGCTGAAAATCAGCATTTTTTCAGCGAAAAATCTCCAAAACTCACTATTGGAATCCAAACAAATCTCATTGAATAATCTTCCACTTGGCTCATGTCCAACATATTGATGCAGAACGTGACTTCCAATTTCCGATGCGACAATCGCATAGTTGAATGCTTTGGAGACAGATTGAAGACAGAAGTTCTTCTTACAGTCACCAAGGGAGAATCTCTGTCCATCGATGGTACAAATCGACATTCCCCATGAATGTGGACTCTGACGAGCAAGTTGAGGAATATAGGAGGCAACCTCACCTTCATCAACTGGAAGGCATGAATCGAAGATTGTTTCGATCATTTGAGTGAATTCCAACCATGATGGGATGATCAGCTGGTTGCGAAGGGTACGAGAGATCAGGATTGTGCATGGGAAGATTATTCTGGAAGGGAAAATTGGTTTTGGGTTATTTTAGGACATTTTTAACGTTAAAATGGTCAAAAAGATGCTAAATTAGTTCAAAAACCCTCGAAAATACCTCAAAATTCATTAAAATAGCTTTAAAATCATGGAAAATAGCTCCAAATTCATTAAAAAGCTCAAAAATGATGGAAAATGACCTGATATAGCTCCAAATCCATTAAAATTGGCCAAAATTTACTGAAATTCGTCATAACTAATTTTCGGGGGGGGGAGGGGGGGGGGGGGCATTTCAGACAATTCTAAATGGTTTCAGGGCTATTTTAGTGTATTTTAGATCATATTAGGCGATTTTAGAGCTATTTTAGTGCAGTTTGCCATATTTTTAGAAGTATTTGAGTAATTTTATGTCATTTTTCGTACAATTTCAGCTATTTCATCATTTTGAGCTATTGAAAATGAATTTTAGACCGTTTTGAAAGGGTTTTGAGCTATTTCAGTGCATTTTAGTTGTTTTCAACGGGTTTTGAGCTATTTTACCGAAATCTTAACGATTTGAAAGAGATTTTGGGCTCTTTTCATGAATTTTAGACCTTTTTTAAAGGAGTTTTGAGCTATTTTAGGTCTTTTTTCGTGGATTCTCTGCTTTTTTCGCCACATATAGGTCACTTTTCAGCTCTTTTTAGCTATTTTCGGGTTTTTTCAGTCTCTACTCACTCCTTAAACTTCTCCTGACTCATCGCCCATTGTCTCGAATCCTCATTCTCCTCATCATGCTTCTTCATCCTCTCAAACATTTGTTTGAGACGTGGATCATTCTCCCAAATTCCAAAAGATCGAAGAACCTTAATGAGACGGAAGAATGAGCAATCCGTTGATCCGTGTGGAAGACGGAATAGAGTACAGATCAAATCGGCAGCTCTCTCCATTTTCTCGTTCCGGACGAGAGCGAGTTGATTGATAGTTTGAGTGAGGAATGGGACCACCGACTTCTTTCTTTCGAGCACTTCTCCAATGTATTCGACTGCAAAATTGGAATTTGATGATTGGGAGGTGGAAATGGAAAAAATAAGTTAAGAGAGGAATCGATATCGGTTCGAAAACCTGTTGTGTTCCTGTCATTTCTATTGACGATACTAATTCATCAAATTCTCCAAAATAAAAATATATTTGTTCAAACTGTTTTTGATGTTGTTATTATAGTTGCCTCAGCGATGGAACATGGCGGCCGAGGATCCGACAATCTCTTCCAAACTACAGTAACCGAACTTTTTGCGCAAGGTTACTGCAGTAAGTTGATTTAAGAGCGATAAAGAGCTTGTCAAATTCTCGACCGGCACATGTGCCCCTTCAAAACAAAAAAACTCACGATTCTTCTCGTCAATCTTCGGTGTCACCGAACTCTCCTCTCGCAACGAATCGTTCGGATCATTGGAATCGACTCGAAGCGCATCGAAAATACCACCCTTCTCCGGTACCGACATTGACATTTTCACAGTTATTTGAGTCACTTGAGGCAGTTTCTGAAACGATTTTTGGTGATTTTTGATGAGGGAAAAGGGGATTAAGGGCAAAAAGACGATAATTTTTATGATTTTGGGGTGAAAAATCATGCTTTTGGGGGGTTTTTACACAGCTAAATAGTCAAAAAATTGAATAAAATAGACGAAAAGCCGACCTAAGCAATTTAAGCCTAATTTATTCAATTTTCTAATCAATAACCGTAAAAAAACCCACCAAAATCCATAATTTCCCCTATTTTTCTCTCAAAACCGATAAAATTGAAGCTAATCCAACAATCAAAAAAAAAAAATTAAGAAAACCCCGCCAACCCACACACACAAAAAGCATTTATAATCGACAAAACGGATTAGCCAAGGAGTGAAACCAATCGTATTTGAACTTCTTCTTTATTAAAAAAAAAAGAAGCGGGGAGAGTCTCCTAGTATCCATTACCGTCTATTAGAAAGAGATGTTTGCAAGAAAGAGGAGCCACGTGGAAAGGAAGGAAGAGTTTGAGTAAATAATTGGAATCGGTTCCTAATACTTTGTATAATACCATCAAGGTATGTTATGTGATGATATTGGCCAAGAAAAAGAGGAGGGAGGTTCAAAATTGGGAGAAATTTGGGAATTTTCTTCAATTTCTATGGGTCTTAGTGCTAAAATTTAGTCTTTTTCAGCATAAATTAGCTATTTCTTACTGGAAAAATGCTTAAAATAGCATTCCTTTCATTTTCAAGGGTCTGGACACTTAAACTCGGTTATTTCCGGCATAAATTAGATTAGCCATTTTCTATTGGAAAAATGTTTTCACAGCATTCTAAAGATTACGGTACCTACATTAGGATTCGACAAGCTCTACCACGCTTAAAATCGACTTACTATGCGCCTTTAAACTTCATTTTTAGTCCGATTTTTCTCAAAAATACTTAATTTTCTTCGTTTTTCCGACTTTTTTGCTTGTTTTCAATCTAAAAAAGATTATTTCAATTTTAAAGTTATTTTCTTTCACAAAAAGCTCTAAAATTAGGTCTTTTTTCGATAAAAAAAAAGCAAAATAATTCGAAAAACGACGAAATTGAGCATTTTTGAAAAAAAAAACTGGTCTAAAATAAAGTTTAAAGACACAGAATAAGTCGATTTCAAGCATGGAAATGGTTGTGGGATCCTCGGCCAACAGTTCTAATCGCTGATACTACCGTAATAGCCGAAAATGAAGGAAACTATTATTAGGCGTGTAAAATTCAGAGCAAGGACGCCCCACCGAAGTCTCCCGAGAAAGCTAGGCCACGACCGAGGGCCGAGGTTTTTTTTTTGAATTTTAAATTTTTTTAAATCGCATTTTTAACCGAAAAAAAGTTTTTTTTCGATAATTCATATTTATTCGGTCAAATAAATTAAAATTATTGAATTACTGAAGAAAAATGAGCATTTTCGGTTAAAATTGCGATTAAAACAAATTTGAAATTCGAAAAAAAACCTCGGCCCCCGGTCGTGGCCTAGCTTTCTCGGGAGACTTCGGTGGAGCGTCCTTGCTCTGAATTTTACACGCCTAATAGCTAGATGAGTTCTCAAGCGTTAAAATATCTTCTGACCCCGTCACGGTCTCCACTTTGCTAACTACGCAACTTCAACCAGCGTACTATGAGTCACCAATTCCTTAGTCTTAGTAGACAAAATAGCCAAGAAAACAAGTAAAATCATGGCTAGACGTCTGCACTTCCAACCGAAACACCTGTCATGAATACCCCTTTTCTCTCCAAACAAAGGGAACCCAAAAAAGAGCATATGCATCAGTTCAACGAATGACATCATTTGTGTTTACACCTCATCCATTTTCAAAATCCATGTTCCCACGGGCGGCTTGATCAAAAAAAGAGCCAAATCAAACAAAAACGCCTTTAAGGTGTTGAGAGAGACATGTGACAAACTATTGAAACGAAAAAAACCGAGAGGAGCCAAGATGATGCAAATAGCGAAAAGATGGAGGTGGAGAAAGGGGAGGAGGGGGAGCAAAAAGCGAAGGGCGCCGGGTGTTCGCCATTTCTCTGCTGTCTCTTCTATTCAAATTGTCTCTCGCTTATAATGATGACGATATCGTTTACATTCTCTGCATATTGTGTTTGGGGGGCACGTGTCCTTTGAATTGGGGTACAATTTGGAGAAAAAAAAAAAAAAAAAGAGAGAGAGAGAGAGAGAGAGAGAGAGAGAGAGAGAGAGAGAGAGAGAGAGAGAGACCCAGAGATGTAAAATTCTTAGTTTAACCATAAGATTACGGTAGAAAAGTACAGGGAAAGCAATAATCAACGAAATTCCTCATATTTTAAGACAAAAATCTTAATTTTTCAAACAAAAATTGCAATTTTAGGCCACAATTGATACTTTGATCATTACTAAATTACTACTAGCCTCTCTAAAACTTGTCAATCTTTCATGACCTTTTCTTTCAATTTTTCGCCTTTTTCTCTCACTGTCTAGGCCTAATATACGAGATCAATCGGGTCGTTTTACGATATTTTTTAAAAGGATGTTTATTTAGTAGAAAAGCCTAAAAATGGAGGGAAATAAAAGAGAATAATTGCATCATTATTCAAAATAAATTCGAATAAATATGGAAATGATGCATGAATTTTCAATGGAGCGTCTTTTTTCTATTCAAAAACCCTTTTTTTGAATAAAAAACCAATAAAAATGAGGAAATCTACGAAAAACCCGAGAAAAATAGCTGAAAACCCCCGAAAAATGAATCCGGAAAAAAACAAAAATTCGAGAAAACACGATATCGGTGCGAGACCCAACAAAGAAAAGAGGCATGCGCCTTTAAAACTACAGTAAACTATGATTTTTTTTCGATTTTTTTTTTGGAAAAGAAGGAGTTTTGTTCGGAAAAATGAGAAAATTTTGGGGGAAAAAAAGCGGAAAACAGCCATTAGCCGAAAAAATTTTTTTCGAGGAATCCCTACAAAATTAGCATCGTTATTTTGAGCCTCAAACATCATCGGATGTCAAAATCCTTGAGAAACTTGACTCTCAAATGTCAATTCCAATTAACAAAACTAAAACAAACATGACTAATTTGATACCAAGTGATTAGTAATACACGTTTTCGCGCCTTCCTTATCATATCATCAGAGAGAGAGAGAGAGAGAAAGAGAAAAAGACGGAATCTGTTCGAAGGGGGAAACCCCTTTTTGACAGAGAAAAACTGTTCATCGCCCCCTCTCCTCGTGACACGATTTTTTGGTGGTGTCTTTAGTTGGAGAAAGGGGGGGCGGAGTGATATTGAGAGGGAGAGTGTTTAGAGCGACGAATAAATTCAAAGGGAGGAGGAAGTGGGTGGAGCCTGATTTCGGAGGAGAGGAGCAAAGTTTGGGTTAAGAGATCAAGAATTGAATTTCATCCGATTTGATCGGCTGGCGACTCAGATTGACAACAAGTTTAATTGCGACGCTTCACTCTACCAAGCTTAGCCGCTAGCTCTAAATGGAATCTACCGACTACAGTATAAAAGTCGAAGTTGCGTTTAACTGAGCTAACAAGGGAACAGCACGGAAACGCTAAAGCTTAGAAATCCCAGTTTTTGGACTTCCCGAATGAAGTAAAGCGTACGTCAGCTTACGAAGTTGCCTTCAACTGACTACCGAAGCTCTACTGAAGTTGCGCTCAACTGAGTGAGCTAGCTAAGTGAGCTAACGACAATATAGCGCTAGTTCAAGCGGCTATATTTTCTAGCTAATTGGGGCTTTGCCGCTCGATAGCCAAGAGAAGCTAAGCAACTGCTAACCGATGTTTCAAGCATGGTTTCCCAATCAGTCTGACTTGGTCACAAAACGTGATGAGCACTTTCCAACCGACCTCGCGACTGACAGGATCGTAACTTCACCACGTTACTTCGATGATTCGAAGTCTTCGAAAACCCCCTGAACAATTAGATTGCATAAGATTTAATTTCTGATCAACCCTTCTCTGTTTTCCTTAAAAAAATTTCAAATTCTTCGTCGAAAAAAGGGAAACAACAATCAAACCACAAGAAACAAAAAATCGTTTCTTCTCTCTCTTTTCTCAAGACCACAAGCTATAAAAAACTTT
This sequence comes from Caenorhabditis wallacei, assembly GCA_963932035.1. NCBI lineage: Eukaryota > Metazoa > Nematoda > Chromadorea > Rhabditida > Rhabditidae > Caenorhabditis > Caenorhabditis wallacei. Next base: position 2,941,972 of record OZ009934.1, read on the forward strand.
TATTCGGTCTTAAGTAAAGCGAAGGATCGAGAAAGTTAAAGGGGAGGCAATCAAAAATACTGGTAACTTAACTAGAGTTGTAAATGGAGTGGAGAAATGTTTCCAGTTGTTACCCCTCTTTTTTTATTACGGTATTATATGTGTTGTTAGACTGATAAGGAGAAAAGTGTCATGGGGGAAACCCTCCCGATCTCTCTCTTTAGAGGACGCCGCTCCAAGATACACAGAGAAGTCACACCAAAATTAATGGTTTTTCTGGTGTTTTTATAGAACTTTTCTGTTTCTTTAGGGAAAAAATGATGATAAGAAGAGAAGAGAGAGAGAGAGAATTTCTCTCTCTTTGTTAAGAAGTTTCTAGTCGGGGAAGAACATTATGACTTTTGACCGATCACCGAGGAAGGGTTCAGAATGATATCGTTCTTTTTCGTTCAGCAGTTCGAGCTGTTGCTAACGAACCAGGAAGAAAGTTTAGCTATTCAAAAAAACGATGAGTCAAGATTTGAATTTTGGACAAACAAAGCGCAGAGTTCTCACGGTTCATTGTGCTCGTTTGAATAGAATTTTCTTAACATGCAAATTTTTTGCAAAGCTTTTTTTTTAATTCGAATTGCGATCAGTGATGTTGATGTTTCGGAATGATCGGGGAGAAAATCAGAAAAAAATAACAACTGTCGCAAATTTTAAGACTAATTATAGCGAAATTCAACGATTTCAGTGAAAAAATTACGAACCGAAATAGTAATTTTAAGGGAAAATCAAGCTAAGCTTAGCGAAGTAGCGAAAACAAAGCTTCCTGTCGAACCAAAAACTTTAAACTTTGTTAAAATCGGTCGTTTTTCGACAAATTTCACACTTTTTTTCAAAAAACCAGGTAATTTTTCAGTAAATTTTCACTTTTTTTGTGGAAAAAAATAGAAAAATTCGTTGAAAAGGTTAAATTTGACCGAGAAGCAAGTGAAAAAATGAGTAAAAACAGAGCGCTGAATCGCTAAACTGGACGCTAGTTCGTCAGTTTACTTGTTATTCAATTTTCAGCTGAAGCGCAGTTTTTAAGATAAAAAGAAATCTTCTGAAAATCGTGACCCCCCAACCCTCGATTACAAAAATTCTGCAAGAAACAACGACGAAAATCAGACGACACAAAACAAAATTAACACCAAAATTCAGATAACGAACACCAGCGCACCGCCCGAGCCGAGGGGATCCACGTCACAACAATAACAACTCACGTCGTCACTTGCCACGTCATCCTTATTTTCCAACTCGGTGCCGAGATCTTCCTCTTCTACCTTCACCGTCCTCACCACATTCTTCTTCTCATCCATATCCGAAGAGCTACTCTCGTCAGCCAAATCTCCCGGATCCTCGACCTTCTCCTCGTTGATCTTCTCCAAAAAGTGGCCAAAGTCCATCTCTAAATAAAACCAAAGATCTCTTTGTTGACTTCTCGAAAATGTTAGTTTTAATTTCTCTCTCTCCCTTCTAGTCAATCACATTTTGATCGGTAAGGTTTCTAGGGAGAGAGAGAGAGAGACGGAGAACGACGAAAAAGTTAAAAGTCGTTAAAAAACCGAATTGTCGACTACACACTTTTTTTTTAGTTCATTGATAACAGACAAGAAAGATCATTTGGCGGGAATAAAAAAATTTAGAAAAAGAAAAGAGGCGTCAAAAATCAAAATTGTTCTCTCTCTCTCTATATCAATCTATCTGTCGTTTCTGTTCGAAACATCGCTACGAATGGGAAGGAAAAAAGCGCTGACGTTCTAGAGTGCGCTCTATTGAAAATCAAATTTTATTTTGAAATTAAAATTTCGATAGAGCGCAAATGCATTAAAAATTATTAAAAATCATAAAAGTTGAATGAAAATCCGTATTCTTCAAGAGAAAAAGTTGTGACGTGGCGACCCGATTTTTATGGAATTTTCTAGAAAAATGTTGAAAAAAAACTGGATTTTAAGAAAAATGAAAGTGCGCTATGAAACACATAGTTTTTATAGAAATTCAGTGAAATTTTTCAAAAATTTAATGAAAAAAAGTGAGGTTTTCATTAAAAATTAGGTTTTTATTGTGAATTTTCAAAAAAAAATCACTCCGAAAAGCTGAAATTCGGCTAAATTCTGAAAAAAAATTATTGAAATTTAGAAAATAGAAAAAAAAAAATTAAAATCGCTAATGGAATTCAACTGCGCTCTATTGCTAACCAAAGTTTCGCGCGCAAAGATCAAAAGTTTTTATTTCTCCGCTAAAACTTTAAAAACTAAAAAATTTCGAAAGTCAAGTAGAAAATCACTAAATTTAAATTTTACAAGAAGCGCGCTCCATTGCACTAACAAAAACAAAATAAAAATTGTGGCCTAAAATATTAGGTCAGGATTAATTTAGGCCTAAAAATTTTCCTGACCTAAATTTCAGCCCTATTCAGTTAATAGCTAATGTGCCCACTTACAGACATCGCTCTACTAGACCAACTTAAAAACTTTTAAAAAATCAGCAACAAGAAATGAAAAAAAAAAAACTTAGGGTGCCCTTTTGATATGACACATACACAGACAAAGTAATATCTAGACTCTCTTCAAATCACACACTATCTAGAATACATCTTTGTTTCCCGCCTGCAAGCTTCACGCACAGACACACAGACATACACGCAAAGTACAGGGGGTGAGAAAACAGACATATTGGATTTTTGTTCGATATATATATTTATCTTTAGATATTTATTTACAGACGATGAGGGGAGGAGAGGGGGATATTGCAAAAGATAGAAGGATTTTTGAAAATTGAAGATAGAAATTTTTTTCTTTTTGAAAAATTTTAAAGTATAAAAATAGAAAAAAATATGAGAAAAGGCTTAGACAGCCACAGCGGGCGGTGTTTTCGGTCGTACCGCGTCACGGACGCTCAGTCTGTCGGTTGTTCGTTCCACGGACTGTCCAGATGTGTTTGATTGGAGCGTTGGGCTACGGGTTCTGAATTTCAGAATAATTTTGGATAAGACTAACAGTCAGAGCTTACCTCGAAGGAAATAAGGAGGAGGCTTCCGATGCCCCTGTTGGACTTCTTGATCGAACCATCACAGACATTTGGGAGGTGGAGGTAGGGCTCCGGGGTCTAAACTTTTCTTCATTAACTAAGCCTCATTCATAGCAATTACCTGATAGAAGAAGAGCGTCTCGATGGCTTAGTAGACTGCGACAAGTCAGTTGGACTCCTTGGACGCCCGGAATCATGTGAAGCGTCAGTAGGGGATCTTGGTCGATGTCTAACAAAAGTTGAAGGAGAATCTCCCGCAATAGGACTCTTCGATCGGCAGAATGACATTTGAGATGTTGGTCGACACAAGGACAACTGCGAAACGTCACGAGACATGTTCGGAGTGATCATGGAACGGCCGGGGACGGTGAGCGTGTTGAAGCTGGACCCGTAGATACGATGTTGGTTACGGGTTGACATCATGCTAGCCGAGGAGCATGAACCCATTCGTGAACGCATTTCTTCGACGCCCTGGAACAGATGTGATAGGTTGGAAATAAAGAAATGACCGACAGGGTGACAACAAGGTTCCAAGTTCTAAGGTTCATAACTCAGTTCCCATTGGACGTAGGAAAAAGTTGTCAACTAATGAAATGTTGTTCATAATAAGGGCTACATTTTGTTAGTTAACACTTTTCTGATAGCTCTTTAGAGAATCGAGATATGAGCGTTTGAAGTTGCGCGATAAAAAGAGTGACGGTAGACACGTACTTTTTTTTCAGCCGCCACTTTAAACGCTTATATCTTGGGTCCCGTTAGAGATAGAGAAAAGTTATCAACTAAAGAAATGTTGTTCATAATAAGGGCTCTATTTCGTTAGTTGTCACTTTTTGATATCTCTAACGGTAACTGAGTTATAAACCCTAAAACAAAGTTCCCTAAATAATTGTCACCTTGCAGGTATAGTTGTCAGCGGCCATAACTTCCTTCAAAATTGAGATTTTCAGACGATTAAAAAATGAAAATGATAGCTCTCGATGAGTTCTACATACTGAACCAACAGGCTCAAAAACTAGTCCGTTGTCAAGATCTCGTCGAGACCTATCATTTCCACCCCTTGGTCGTCTAAAAATCTCAATTTTGAAGGAAATTAGGGCCCGCCAACAACTATGGTCTAGAGCCTAATTTAACCAAGTTTCCTAGAAAAGAACAAAATTGCAAACCATGCATCACTCTTTTTCATACCGTTTTACACCGTTTAATGCATTACTAATGATTCCTGAATTTCTCATTTTTTATTAACTATTTTAATTTTTCGAAATAATCCCCCTCAAAAAAACTGTTACCAACCTGAAGACGATGTTTCATCCTTGAATAAGCTGTCTTGAAAGTTGACCGGAAATTTTGAGAAATGAACGCATATAGAATAGGATTAATGCATGATTGACAATAAGTTAACGCATTGAACCCCATTCTCATATGTTTTAGTGTTTGAGTGTTAGATGTTCTACAGATATATCCAAAAGAGGTAAGGAGCTCGTCGACGATTGTTGGAAGCCAACATACTGTGTACATGCACACGATAGAGATTAACATTTGGACGATCTAAATTCAATTTGATCAGAGAGACATGTTGAGGTTAAGTTACCTGTTTCTTATTAGCCTCTGCCACTCTATTATTTCTATGATTACTGTAAGACTTAATCGTCGTGTTCGCAGTTTTCAGATTCCTTGACGTAGTGATCATTGGGATAGCAGAGTATCCAGAGAAAGTTACAGCATCAGTAGCGGCTTTGGAGAAAGCCACCATAGCTTGAGATAATATCACACGGTCTTTGGATGACTTATAAACGATCGCTGAGACACGAGCATAGCAAATTGACATGGTAAGTACGGGGAAGATGATTAGGAGGAGGAGCTAAAACAAATTTCATGTTTTAAGTTACCATTGACCGCCTTACCTGATACATAGCATACGCCTTATTTAAAGAAGTCCTTGGATAACCTAGAAATTGAGTTGGGAACCTTCTTCTACACCAATGGACTCGTTGCCCGGATAGCGATAGATTAGTCTCATAATCCATTCGAACGGCGGTGGGAACTGCTAGCAATGCGGAGAGCATCCATATCAAAAGGATCACTTTTTTCGCTCGACCAATGGAGGAGAACCAGATATTTCGCATTGGGTAGGCTATTGCAAGGAACCTAAAAAAATAGTTTTTTTGTGGTGTGTATGTTTCAAACCGGTATATCTCAGTTTCCATAAGAGATAGAAAAAAGTTCTCAACTAACAAAATATAGCCTTTGTTATCAGCAACATTTCATTAGTTAACACTTTTTTGATAGCTCTAATGATAATTGTGATATGCGCCATGGAAGTGAATAATCAAAGTAACCTTGCGCGCTCCCCTCCTCAAAGGTGCATAACTTAGTTCCCATAAAAGCTATCAAAAAGTTGTCAACTGATAAAATATAGCTCTTATTACGAGCAATCTTTCATTAGTTGACAGTTTTTTGATAGCTTCACTGGGAACTGAGTTATAAGCCCTAGAAGTTAGAAATTTGTTCCTATCGTTTTTTTTGTTGTATTTTTTTTCTTTAGCAAATTCAAATTCAATATGTTCCAACTTGTTAGCTAATCTCCACCTTATCCCCTGCACCTGCCTACATTCAAATTCCAGATGTTCCAAGTTGCTAGATAACCCCAATAAAGTCCACCTTCCCTGCTCATCTACCATCTGCACTAGCTCGGCCCATTTACGATGCGTGCGGTTGCGCGTCGCGTATCTTTCAGGACTATCCTAATTGGGTGCAAGTGTAAGTCATTCAGTCTGACCAACCACCTTCGGGATGGTCGGGTCTTCTTCCTCTCTTCCTTATCTATCCTTCCCCTCTACCTCATTGATTTTATCCCTAATTTCAGAAAAACTGAAACTACTGTATCTTAAAATGGCTATCGAACTCGACGCTCCACTTGCTCAATCCATCAAGACTACTAAAAGATCAAAGAAGGATTCTTCAAGAAACATGGAATCGACTAAACTGAAGAGCCAAGTAGTGAAAGTTGAGAATAAAGGTAAGTCGCTAATAAAACTGTTATTATATCTAATATCTAAGTTCCAGCGCGCCATCCATGTCGAATCCAGTCGCCAGAGCCACCACGCCGTTCCAGCTACCAAGGAAAGCAAAGGGACAACCGATTCAAGCCAGACTCGAGAAGATCCTTCGGGGACCAAGGTGTTCGCAGAGTATCAGGAACCGGGGTCCAGAAGCCATATGGAGCCGGACGGCCGTTCCATGGTCGTAAGCCATATGAGGGACCAATCGAGACCCGTACGTCTTACGGTGGCCGTCGGTCCCTTGAATCCCGTTTATCTTTTGATGGCCGCAAGCCAGCTGGGAGACGATCAGAGGATCGATTTGTACGCCAACCATTCAACAGAAACTCCGAAAGCCGCAGGCCCTTCAGATCTGTCCAGGGTCCCAAGGCCCCAAAAAAAGAAGCGAGACCCCAGAAGACAATGGAAGAACTAGATGCGGAATTGGATGCCTACATGACCCGTGATAACTAATAATTGTTTTTTCTTGTTTCTTTGTTTCAAATTTTATCCCATTATTTAATAAAAACCAGTTTTTTAAACCAACCTCTCAAAACTGATCATAGTCATAGTCAACACCGAGCAAAAGCATGTAAACTGTTGAATATAATGAACCGAATAGCACGCGAACCTTCCCATCGACCACGTATGCGACATATATTTCATAAACATGATGGGCACACAAAACCAGATCAAGCACAAGTCGGCGGTACTTAGTGACGCCAAGAACACATTTGTCACGTTACGCATTCGTTTGAAGCGGTTGACGACGAAGATTACCTGTAAATAAGGGTATTGTGGATAAGGGGGTTATAGAAATACCATAGAATTTCCTATAGTTCCAACTAGAAAAACGGTCAAGTAGAGGAAGCCGGGGAGGGCGATTTCGAAGAGCTCCTCGTCGGTCATTTTGAAGAAGACAGTGTCGTCGTTGACGCTGCAGCGGGATATGCATACCTGGAAATGGGGTGTGAGATGGTTAAGATTGTGCGGTCTAGTTTTTATGGCCTAGTTTCAATGGCCTAGCTTCCCATGGCCTATGTTCATATGACTTAGCTTCTCAGTTACTAGACTCCCATGGCTTTGCTTACCATGTTCTAGCTTCTCATGACCTAGGTTCCTGTGGCCTAAATTTTCATGAATTAGTTTTTTTATGGCGGAGTTCCAAATGGCTTAGCTCCCCATGACCTAACTTCCCAACTAACCTCCAAAAACTTGTGCAACGGATGAGTGCAATTACACTGCACCGCGGTCATATTCTCCCAATTAAACGTCTCATCGTACTCGTAATCGAACGTTGTCTCCTGAACCATGTAGCATGACGGATCATCTCCGTCCTCTATGCTCATGGCTCTGGACAACTAAAAAGTAATCTGAAATTTTCAATTTTTTAGCTCGAGAAAATGAAAAAAGGGAATTTGAATCGATATGAAGATGAGCGGAGTGTGTGTTATTGAGATTCATGTAACAACATGATAATATCAAATCCCCCCGTCCATCACTAATCCCCTAACTAATATCCTCAGCGATGAAGAAAAAAAAATGGAAATGGACGTCTTTTGGTTTAGATGTGATGGGAGGAATGAAATGTGGAGAATTTTGATGGAAAAAAAAGGTGTGAGTTAGAAGGAGAGGGAAAAGATTCAAGGGTTTGAATTTTTTGTGAGGTGGGGGTACTGTACTTAATATAATCTTGGAGGTTTTTAATTCCAGAGTTTTCGATAAAATTTTGAATGCTGTTTCTTGGAGCGTGCTTTTATTGATTGTCGTTAGGTTAGCAGGCTGTTAGTAACCGTATTGAATTTAAGTTACTTATGTATTAAGTTAACAACTATCACAATTCTGTAACTAACCGTTTTAACGGGCTCAAAAAACCAAACAATGAAAATAAAGTACTTTTCAAAAATGTTGATTTAGGACCTTTGGTGCGCCTCAGCTAAAGTTTTAGACTTTTCCTCGTGCTAAGCTAACCCTATTTTTCTTAAAACATTCAAAAAGATCTAGCATGCATAGTAAAACAAGTTCAAGCCTAAATCTGTTCATGTCGACTCATAGTTTCTAGTCAATGTTCAGCTATGTGTGGAAATTTTTTTTTTCTTAGAAATTCAAAGATTAAAGGATAAAAATATTCAAGTAAATATCCAATTTTTAAAAAAGTTAGACAACGGGACCGAATTTTTAGCACTAGCTTTTATAGTTATTACAATACTATCTACTATTATAAAACTACTTAAAGTCAAAAAAACTTGTCCGAGAGGAGTACACAGTATGTCTAAGTTATTTTTTCATTTTTTGAAGCCTGGTATAGTCCCTAACTTCAATCTTTTCAACGAATCAAAGTGGCAGGTTTTACAGTTATGCGCTGTGCTCAACACGACTTCCAATATCAAAGAACACAGTGTCCGAGAGGAGTACATCAAAATTCTATACAAATCAAAAGTCCCACTAGAACAAAAAAAATAAATTATCCTCCTCTCTCCCCTCCCCAAACCACATTCAACTGATATCCTCTTTACTAATCCCATTTATCCAGAATAGGACACAAAAAAAAGGAGATTTATCACAGAGTATCCGGTACTCACCTCCAAAAGTAAAAGTCAGCAGAATACTGAATAGCTTGGAAACTAAAAAAATGAGAAAGAAAGGAGAGGAAAAAGATAGAAAAAAGCGGAGAAAAACGGGGAGAAATTGATCAGGAAATCTTATTAGAATGCATAATTCAATGGAAAATGTAATGGAGTGGAATGGAAGGGCGAAAAAAAATGTTTAAGAGGTTGCATAAATTTAGTATGGGAAATGGGATTGGAGTCAAAGGAGAAGCCGACGAGGAGAATAGAATGACTTAAAAATGGGACTCCTATAGGAATTTTGAACTTCCCAGATCACAATTTCGTAAGATCAAGGACATTGTCCGCATCCACTGGTAGCTAGACAGTGTTTGCGGGATGCTAGAAAATTCTATGCAGACGTAAAAAAATATGAGGAATTTAATAATGATATTCTTCTAGGACACTTAGCCAAAAAAATTCAATATCTATTTTCCCCAAAATAAAATAAAAAGGGGCTCTTTGATTCATGATCATCACATGTTATTATTTTTCGTTATTTTGTGAACTAAACCGGGCAAATGATCGAGCAATGATGAGATGACGATAAAGAGGTCAGATAGATGATGAGTCAGTCAATATCCCAAAATATAGAAAAAAGACAGAAATTCAAAAAGTTCAGTTTTATCTTAGCCAAAAGTTTGTAAATGTGTAGAAATAGTTCGGAACATAAAAACCAGAAAATTTTTTTTCCAGTAGAATAATTTTTAAAAAAAGACATTTTCTTTGGAATAGCATTGATGTGTAACTTAAATTTTTTGAACTTGGTTATTTTTGGATTTTTGAAAAAAAAGTTATAGGAACGAGATTGAAATACAAGGAACGGAAGACGGAATACGGTACATGAAACTTGGAATTCTCAAATCCTACTATCCTAAAAATTCCTTAAAATAACTCTTATTAATGTACCAAATCTATTAGAACATTCTAGAACCATTCAAATTAGTCCAGGTCATAAGCTACCGATTTAGCACGTACTATGGTATATTAATGGAACACATAAAGGTCCTTAATCCATAATGGACTGACCTCAAACCTATCTAGAACGTTCTTTTTTTTTAAATATAACTAAAACATCTTATGATATAGATATATCACATATCAGCATGATGCGATTGAATAAAAAGAGAGGAGTAATTTCATGATGAAGGATGCTCTTCTTCTTTTCAGCTCAATGCATGACACAAGTCTATTTCGCTAATCTCCATATATCGATGAGAAAGCATCGGACATATATCCTCCCACGAATAATATAGATGGAAAAGATTGAGAAAAGAGAGAGAGAGGAGGGGAAGGAATCAAAAACAAAAAGAAAGAAAGTGGTGGAGGATTTGGTGATGAGAAAGATAGAAAGAGAGAGAGTGCATATGAATCAACGATTTTTAGCTTGGAAAGGTAGGATCTGGGGTTTGGGACTAGTAAGGTACGGTATTTGTTATAATTTTATCTAGTAGTGTCAATTTTTTATATGGGTAGGTTAAAAAGACTAACTTAAATTCATGTGTTTAGGGTACGTAATCATACTTTCTTCAATTTTTTCTGTAGTACGCATCTTCCCGCGCTTATACCTCCGTTAGCAATGAAGCTATAAAAAACTTTCAACTAATGAAATGTTGTTCATAAAAAGGGCTACATTTTATTAGTTAATGATTTTTATGTATCTTCCATAGGAACTGAGATATAAGCATTTGAAGAGAGACGCAGATAAATCTAGGCTGTCTGCACTCTCTCAGGTAGCTCGCAACTTCAAACGCTTATAACTCGCTTCCCAATAAAGTTATCAAAAAACTTTCAACTGATAAAATGTAGCTTTTGACAAGCTTAATATTTTATTAGTTGACAACTTTTCTGTATCTCTAATCCAAACCGACTTACATCGATTCTAACAATCCTACACAAAAAATTAAAGCCAAGAATTTTCAAAAATTTATAAAAGAAACCTTAATCGTAGTATCACAAAATAAAACCAGATCAAATCTTATTGTCTAGCATCTCCAATCCTTCCAAAAACACTTCCACCAAAGAACATCACTAACCACGCATTTCAGAATCGAAAGGAAGTTAAGTCTGTCTAGTGACACTCATGAGAATTAGTGTTTTAGAGCATGTTACTTGAATCAATGACTCAAAATATTATTTTTGGAATATATGATTGGCAAAAGGAAACTGGAATTTCAAATATTGGAAAAATAAAAAAAAAATGTCCACGAGGAGTACACAACACATTCCAGGTCACTAACCACCAGAAAAACAAAAAAATATGTGAGAATTTCTAAAAATCGTGAAATTTTTTCTTCTTGTGGTTTGCAACCAAATCCAATAAATTCAGAAAATGCTAGAAAAAGAAAATGAGATTGACCTTTTTCTTGACGATAAGAGAGAAAAGAGAGTCCTATTAGGATTAGAGTGTTTGCACGCAGTTCACCTTCGTCATTGGATTAGTTAGATTTTTTAGTAGTTGCTGGAATGGTTAAATTTAGATGATAATGTGAAATTTGATGTTGAACTTTTAGCAATAACTCGAATAGTCAAACGAGATAAGATAGAGCAGACAGTTAGACGCTTCCTTTGTCTGCGCATTTTCGGTACTCAACTTAAATGAAGGATAGCTCAGTTCCAATTGAAGATAGAAAAAAGTTGTCAATTAATGAAATGTTTAGCTTGTTATAAGCTGTGTTTTGTTAATTGATAGTTATTTGATAGCTCTTTAGATAATCGAAATATGAGTGTTTGAAGTTGAGTGGCTGAGCACAACCACGTACCTTTTTTGAGCCTCCACTTTCACGGCTCGTATCTCAGTTCCCGTTAGAGATACAAGAAAATGATTAACTAATAAAATGTAGCTTGTAACAAAGGCTACATTTTGTTAGTTAACAGCTTTTCTATAGCTTTAATGGGAACCAAGATATACCGGTTTTAAAAATGTACATTTTTCAGTACATTATCTTTCCCTGTGGAACCTGTGGTAACCGAAATCGCACCAGAAGAGCTCAAATTCATAAATAATGTAAAATATAGAATTTTAAACAAATTGGATCTAAAAAATGATAGTTTTTTGAAGAAAATCATACATTTCTTGAAAAAATGTCAAAATCCAAACTTTACAAATTATGACAAAATCTCAAAAAACAATGGTTTCTTGAAAACTTCATATCTCAGTTCCCTTAAGAGCTACAAAAAAGTTGTCAACTAACAAAATATTTATTTTATTATGCCCAATATTTCATTAGTTGACACCTTTTTGATATCTTCAACGCAAATCTAGGTATGATCGCTTAAAAATTCAGGTAGAGCAGCAAACAGAACCACCGGTCGAATAAAAACATTCCCAGGAAAATGATGCTGTTAAAAATAACGGAAATATTTACTAACCTATTTTTTTCTTGAAAACCAAAAAAAAATTCTAAATCAAATTTAAGAAAAACGATCTCTCTCCTGGAAGTCCTATAGACCACCCGCGCCTGAACTTTTTTCTGATTCTTGGTGTCTAACACATACCAAGTAATAGGATATCAAAGTGTAGAAAAAAGGGAATATATATATGTAAACGGGAAAGCATTAATGAATAAATCAAGGCTCTAGTGTGGAGGAGGAGGATTGAAAATAACATTTCCCATATATTTTTGACTGAAATCCTCCAAAATCTGTAATAAAATAGATCTTACTCACATCGATACTACATCCCAAAAAAAGGGGGGTTTTCTGGATTCGAGGACAACAGGAAATTGGGTAGACCACCTAATTTCCGGTTTTCTCTCTCTCAAAGAGCCACTTCCGCTTGTTGAGAGAGAGAAACCTTTTTCTGGGTGGATATATGAAAATAGGAAATAACTTTTTGATCTTCTACCCAATGAATGGAGTTTTTTGGGAGGAGGAGAAAACAATAGAAGGACACTTTTAATGGATGACGTGGGTACATGTACGTGTTCAGAGAGGATTAGTACGTTCTGGGTACCTGGCGGAGAGTCAGGGAGGGAAGATAAAGTTAGTATGAACTTCCTCGTGGCTTTTTACATCTACCGTAAGCTTTTTAGAGTCCTAGCACTGATTGTCGTAAGATGAGGGGCAAGGTCCGCAAACACCGGTAGATCAAAAGTGTCTGCGGACATCGCACTTTGAGCTTTGAGCTAGGAAGCTGTGAAATTTAGGTCCTATGTAAAAAGATTCGGAAAATCTCGTGGTGCTATTTTCATTTTTCAAAAAAATTCTGAGTTAAATTTTTCGAATTTATCACGAAAAAATAGGGTCAAATTCCTAGTATCGACAAACTAATATCACCACATGATTCCTCGTGTCTTTTTACGTTTATCCTAAAATTTTCAGCTTTCTAGCTCAAACTATAGTAAAATACGGTGCAAGGTCTGCAAACACCGGTAGATCAAAACTGTTTACGTACGATACACCACATTATACGACACTTTATCCTATCAATCTTAAAATTTCAGAATATATGTTAAAAGATACGGGGAATCTCATGGAAAGCTTGGTTTTTTAAGAAAACTCAAATTTACTAAAAAAGTTTCTGAAATTAAAAAAAAAAGAAAATAAAAATTCATATTTTCCGAGTCAAGTATATCCAATCCTGAGATATTTCAGAAAAGACACATAATCTGTCTTTTTGAGAAAATCCGTTTTTTTCTCTTTTTTCTCGAATAACATGGCTTCTTCCAATTTTTTTTTGTTTAAATGATTCTTCTTTGGATAGTGGATAGAGACAGGGAAGCCTACGTAAATGACGACGAAAGAAAGGATGGAGGAAGGGGAGATCAATTCGAATGAGGAAGAGAATTATGGACTTTTTACAAGCTTTTGTAGCAAATATTTGAGGAAATTAGACAATTTTGGGGAAAAAGTATGTGGAAAAAAAGTTTGCCGGCTAGCAGGTACGTTCAAGTTAAACTTACGTAAATGTAGCAGCACAAAACCAAGAAAAGTTAAAAAAAACCGCCAAAACCGATTACTTTATTTATTTTATAAGACCTAGAAAGTGTTTTTACACCAAAAATATCCCGAAAATTGAAAAAAAAAATTCTAAAATACCTCTAGCTTATATCAGATTAGTACACAAGGCAGTGGTAGTAGGTCATGACAACTTATCGACTTTTTTCTCTTTTCTTTTCCATGGTTATTAAATAAATCTATATATTGAATAGATTAACAGATTATTAGGTTATCACAAATAAGATATATACTCAGAAAAGAGTAAGTGATAGAAATTTGGTTTTCGAAGGAAAATACTAGGGATCACAAAAAATTTGAGAATAAAAAAAATGTTGTTTTTTTTTTTTAATTTTTCTAGAAAAATAGTTTTGAACATTGGCACTCCAAACTAGTTTAAAAATCTCCGAAAAAATTTGAAAACTTAGGATTTTAAGACCAATGACTATAAATCTAAGGAGTAGGTGTCGTGTTGTTTGCAGTCAACAGGAAGCACTGGATTAGATAATTTTTTGGAAAAAAATAGAAAAAAATAACAAAAACATGGAGAGATACATCAAACGGATTGTAGACGGGGATAGGGGCATTAATTTGGAAATGAATTAGGGAAATTGAGTCGGAAGAGATGAGGTCTATTTACAGTTTAGTGGAGGGAGTGAGGTAAGATGACTTATCAAATTAGTGAGGTTATTCTTAAACTGGCAATACTTTTCAATATTCAAGTTTATTAAATTATTAACTAGTGTCTTACTCAGATTTAGCTCATTTCATTCATGTTTACTTTTAAATAACCGTAATTTTTCAACTAGAAATTAGTTTACCCACTACAAAAAAGTAACTTTTTGTTAAGAGCGGCATATCTCAGTTCTCATTGGAGATACCAAAACGTTGTCAACTAACAAAATGTTACACATGTTATAAGCAATATTTCATTAGTTGAAAGTTTTTTGATATCTTTATTACGTGCAGAGATAAAAGCGTTTGAAGTTGCGCACAACCTGAGAGGCGCAGACACTAGCTAGCTGCTGTTTCAAAGCCTCGTATCTCGGTTTCTGTTCTAGCTACAGAAAAATTGTCAACTAACAAAATAAAGGCCGCCTTAATACGAGCAATATTTTATTAGTTGACAACTTTTCTCTATCTCCACTATGAACCGAGTTACACTAGCTTTAATTTGACTCTTAGAGCATCCAAGGAAATACAGCACACAAGACGAGAAAAAACTAAAATCCCAGCAAATCAGGAAGAAACTGCAGATGAAATATTGGTATATGAAACATCAAGTAGATGTTTGATTAATATAAGTTAGTCGATTAATATGATATCTCTGAAATCATCATTAATCAGGAAGAAGCATGTTACACGTTTTCTAAACCGATTTTATTTCCTTTTTTGAAGAATTTTTATGGATTTGTCATGGAAAATTTTTTGGAATTTAAGATTTTCGAAAAAAAAAAAACGAAGTTCAATATAATATTGTCCGAGAGGAGTACACAAGACTAAAATGAGTATTAACCACTTTTTGAACATTTTTGGAAAAAAATCAAGTCAAAAATGTTCTCATCCGAACAATTTTTAGACCTTACGAGGTAGAAAATGAGTACACAAGTGACACATAGATTTGTCCATTATCACTAGTAATTTTTAATGATAATAAAAGGATCAATATATGAACTGAGCACATGAAAAAAAATGAGGAGATGGGAAGAGGATTAGGAGTTTTTCATCGGAAATCTTTCGGATATCATATAACTGGGGGCTTAATCCAGATGAAGTAATAGGAATCTAGTAGAACGTTCAATTTTTTGAGATTGTCGTCAGATAATGTTTTCATGATAAAATTCACAGATTTAAATTTGAAAATTGTAAAGTTTTTGGATTATTTATGAAAAACCAATATCACCACTGAATTCCTCATGTCTTTTTACGTCACTCCTGAATTTTTCAGCCTTCTAGCTCAAACTGTCGTAAGATCGGATACATTGCCTGCAACAACCGGTAGATCAAATGTGGTTGCGGACAATACACCAGATCTCACGACACTGTCCAATCTAGCTGGAAATTTCAGAATCGATGTAAAAAGACACGAGGAATCCAATGATGCTATTAGTTTTTCATGAAAAAAATTTCAGAAATTGCAGATTTTTTGCAAAATTTAAGTGATAATTGAAAAGTGACCAAAAGGGTCAATAAAATCAACTTTTTTTTATTGACACCTAAAAAAAGAGTTCATGCAAGTTTAATAGGCCCCCCTTCTCTAATGTCACTTTCAATATTTTATTCAAAAGTTTCACTTTTTAGACTCAAAGGTCAAGATCGAAAATTCAGCAAAAAGTCTATTTTGGTTTTTGAATCTAAACTTAAATGATTCAAAAAAAATGTTCTGGAACATTTCGCCACAAAATCGGAACCACATGACTTTGTATTTTTTTCCTTAGAAAATGTCTTCTTCTCGAGTTTCTTGCTCACCGGAAATGTGTGTGTCTGCTAGGAGTAGTATATACCAATCACTGTTTTTTTTCTTGGAAAAAGTGACGTGATGATTTTTTTTGTTGAAACATGTTCGGAAATTGTGAAATTCCTTTATTTTCCATGGGGTCTTTGAAGTTGGAAATTTTAAGATTTTGAAAAATTTTCATGAAAAACCAATGTTACCATGAGATTCCTCATGGCTTTTTACATCTATTCTGAAATTTTCAGTTAGATTAGACAAAGTGTCGTAAAATAAGGTGCATTGTCCGCAACCACTTTTGACCTAACGGTGTTTGCGGACGATACTCCCTATCTTACGACACTTTGTCCGATCTACCTGAAAATTTCGGAATAGGTGTAAAAAATCATAAGGAATCTCATGGTACTATTGGTTTTCCCTAGAAATCAGATTTTACCGACCAGAAATAGTTTAACCATCAACTAAAGAAAAAAAAACTGAAACCAAGAAAAAGTCCGCGATGAGCAAGCACTAATCCCTTGTTTCTAGCAGTTGCTCATCAAAATCTAAGTCTTCACAATATCCACTTCTGATTATGACACATTAAAACTTTTTTTGATTCATTTTCTTTTTTCTCACTCATACAAAATTGCTTCCTCATTTCTGAAAATGACGTGTGTTGAGAAAGAAAAATACAAAAATAGAGGATTTTTCCAGAATGTTTTCTTTTTTTGCTTAGCTTTTCTAATCCATTGCACAGACACAATATCAACTGATTTTGAGATGGAAATGGGTATGAGGAGGCAAGGAAAACAAGATTTTTGGAACTGAGAATAACTGGAAATGTCTGGAAGATGAACTTCAAAGTTGGCTGGGAAATCTGAACTTTTTGACTGACAAAAAATTACTGCGACATGCCTAGGGTGATAACTAATTATAGAACAATGTTCTGACTTCTATGATTCATAACTCAGTTCCCATTAGAGCTATCAAAAAAGTGTCAACTAATGAAATGTTGCTCAAAATAAGAGCTACATTTTGTTAGTTAACAACTTTTTTGTAGCTCTAACAGGAACATAATTATGAGCGTTCGAAGTTGCGCGATGTTCTCTCTGCGTCTCTCATCATATTTTTTCAAAGGTTTTCTTGAATTTAACAACGATTTTTTAGGTTATTTGTCCAATTTTGTTTGAGAATTACTCTTGGTTACTTAAACACCTACTCAAAATTTCAGAGCAATCAGTTAAAAATGAAAAATGTATTTCTCAAAAACCCCGTTTTTAAGTCAGCACAATCCTCTTGTCTATTAGAATAAGTTGAGCAGGATACTGATACGGATTAAAAATGAATAGAAAATGTTCAGAAAATATAAGGTGCAAAAAGGGATGAGACAAATTATGAGGGGATTATGATGCCGGGAAGATCATCCAATCATATTTATTGGTTTAGTCTCTTTTTGAATAAATTCAGATGAAATGCAATTCTGGAGATTTTTAAAAAGGTTAAGGAACTTATTGTCCAAAAGGAGTACACGAAACTGAGAAAAGTAGATTGTTTCAGGTTTAGATAGTTAAATTATCTGAGCAAGCTTTTAGAGCGATGAGAAAACAAATATACCCGTTTCAAAACGATATATCTAAGTTTCCATTAGAGATACAAAAAAAGCTGCTAACTAATTAAATGTAGTTCTTTTTATGAGCAATATTTCGTTAGTTCACAACCATGTATATATGTCGCATACGTGGTCGATGGGAAGATTCGCGTGCTATTCGGTACATTATATTCAACAGTTTACATGCTTTTGCTCGGTGTTGACTATGACTATGATCAGTTTTGAGAGGTTGGTTTAAAAAAAACTGGTTTTTATTAAATAATGGGATAAAATTTGAAACAAAGAAACAAGAAAAAACAATTATTAGTTATCACGGGTCATGTAGGCATCCAATTCCGCATCTAGTTCTTCCATTGTCTTCTGGGGTCTCGCTTCTTTTTTTGGGGCCTTTAGACTCTGGACAGATCTGAAGGGCCTGCGGCTTTCGGAGTGTCTGTCGAATGGTCGGGGTAAAAATCGATCCTCTGATAGCCTCCCAGCTGGCTTGCGGCCATCAAAAGATAAGCGGGATTCAATTGACCGACGTCCACCAGAAGATCTGGCCTCAACTTGCCCACGACCCTCGAATGGCTTGCTAGCCGGGAACGGCCGTCCGGCTCCATATGGCTTCTGGACCCCGGCTCCTGATACTCTGCGAACACCATGGTCCCCAAAGGATCTTCTGTTTTCCGGCTTGAATCGGTTGTCCCTTTTCTTTACTTGGAAGCTTGAACGGCGTGAAGGCTCTGGTGACTGGATTCGACATGGGTGATGCGCTGAAACTTAGATATTAGAGATAAGTAGTTTTATTAGCGACTTACGTTTGTTTTCAACTTTCAATACTTGACTTTTAAGTCTCTTGAATTGCTTAGTCGTCTTGATGGATTGAGCAAGTGGGGCGTCGAGTTCGATAGCCATTTTAGGATACTGTAGTTTTAGTTTAGCTGAAATTAGGGATTAAATCAATGAGGTATTATTAATGGAAGAATATATAAGAAAGAGAAGAAGAAGACCCGACCATCTCGAAGGCTGTTGGAAGGACTGAATGACTTACACTTGCACCCAATTAGGATAGTCCTGAAAGATACGCGACGCGCAGCCGCACGCATCGTAAATGGGCGTAGCTAGTGCAGATGGTATTAGGTGAGCAAGGAAGGTGGAGACTGTAGGGGGAACATCTGGAATTTGAATGGAGGCAGGTGAAGAAGATAAGATGGAGATTAGCTAACAAGTTGGATCATATTGAATTTGAACTTGCTAAATTAGAAAAAGAAATACAACAAAAATAAAAACAAATGTTTCAACTTCTATGGCTTAAAACTCAGTTCCCGTTGAAGCTATCAAAAAGTAGTCAACTAATAAAATATCGCACTTATCATAAACAACATTTCACTAGTTGACAACTTTTCTCTATTTTTGCTGTGAGACGAGATATAACGGTTTTAAGTTTCGCTTCCAAGTTGCGCAGCCAAAAAATTTTCTTAATCTGTGTCAATTTCAACAATCCCAAAACAATAACAAATATTCATACTGATTTTCACGCGGGGCGGATATGTCACACCAAAAAAAAGAGGATTTTCAAAGAAATATAAATAAGTAGGCAGCTATTCAAAAGAGAAAAATATGCACCATTTTTTGTTGACAGGGAGAAAGAAAAAAAGAAAGCATTACAGGGAGAAAGAGAGAGAGAGAAGGTGAAAAAGAATTGATAAAAATAAAATTAAGCTGAGTAACGGAAAACGACTCCTTGATTTGGTTCCAATTCGATTTCTTTTGATCCAAGATCCACGATTTGACGGGCGTAGAAGGCGTCGCAGTTTGAGGTGGCGGTTACGATCTGGAAAGGTTGTAGTTTGTAGTTTTTGTAGTTTGTAGTTTATAGCTTACCGTTGATTTTATAAGCTTCTCATTATTCGGCAAATCGGTCAGAGGAAGTTTTACAGGGTGTTCAGCAAAATTGAGAGCGGCAACATAGATCTGAAAATATAAAAGGTTACTGTAGTTAAGGATTACGGTAGATCACAAACAGGAAGTACTTTGGAAAATCTAGGTTACGGTACTTAGAAGGTTACTGTACTTGGTAAGAGCCTTGGAATCGACTGGGATACAGTACTTTAGGAACTATTCTATTTTAATAGTGCCTAGTTGCAGTTCACTGTATCTACAAGACAATGATTGTTAAGACATGTTCTCTGAAAAACTCGAGTATCCAACTGCACAAAATAAAACCAAACCGTTTTGATTCTTTTGATATTTCATATAATGGGTGCCCCAACACTTCTAAGAACTTCGGTGCCTATTTCATCTAGCTTCTCTTCCTATCTATTCCAAAAAATTGTTCCAATGTGAAAAAATTAAAATTTTTCCTGATAGAGATATTGATCAAATCTCATCGGGAATCAATTTTAGACATCATTCTAAGCACTTTTTGTGTTCAGTCCGAAATTCCAACTCCACTTCTTCAGGGAGAAATTTCACAAAATATGTAGATTTTTCTAGTTTTTTTGATTTTGATATGTGAAGACGACCGAGACACAAAAAGATCTCTTCGGAATATTATTCTCCATCAAATTCTACGTCGAAACCCCTTATTTTGAAGAAAAATCTCGATACCATGTTTTGAGATTTTTTGAGTTTTTTGTATAAATTCACCTATATTCCACGTATCCCTATTCATGGGTTGTAACGAAATAAAAAATGAATGTCTCAGATCTAATCTATATTTTAACTATAATTGATACATGTCATGTGTATGCAATTCACAAATTATCAGGAATTCTCTATACACCGTTTCCGTATGGGACAGCTTAGAAAATCACTATATGCAAAAATTGTATACAACATTGAAATGATCATAACTTTTTTCTTTTTCAACGAATTTCCCCAATTGATAGCTCAATTGAAAGAGCTCTCAAAGAGCTACAAAAAAGTATATTGGAGTGATGATTTCATTTTTTACATGCATTCATTCTAACCTCATTAAAACAAAGCTGAAAATCAGTAACTATTAACTGACGAATATAGCTTTGGATAAATTATCAGAACATCACTTCAATAGGATTTTTGATAGCCCTTTAGCAGCTCTTTCAATTGAGCTATCAATTGGGGAAATTCGTTGAAAAAGAAAAAAGTTATGATCATTTCAATATTGTATACAATTTTTGCATATAGTGATTTTATAAGCTGTCCCATACGGAACCGGTGTATAGAGAATTCCTGATAATTTGTGAATTGCATACACATGACATGTATCAATTATAGTTAAAATATAGATTAGATCTGAGACATTCATTTTTTATTTCGTTACAACCCATGAATAGGGATACGTGGAATATAGGTGAATTTATACAAAAAACTCAAAAAATCTCAAAACATGGTATCGAGATTTTTCTTCAAAATAAGGGGTTTCGACGTAGAATTTGATGGAGATTAATATTCCGAAGAGATCTTTTTGTGTCTCGGTCGTCTTCACATATCAAAATCAAAAAAACTAGAAAAATCTACATATTTTGTGAAATTTCTCCCTGAAGAAGTGGAGTTGGAATTTCGGACTGAACACAAAAAGTGCTTAGAATGATGTCTATAATTGATTCCCGATGAGATTTGATCAATATCTCTATCAGGAAAAATTTTAATTTTTTCACATTGGAACAATTTTTTGGAATAGATAAGAAGAGGAGCTAGATGAAATAGGCACCGAAGTTCTTAGAAGTATTGGGGCATCCATTATATGAAATATCAAAAGAATCAAAACGGTTTGATTTTATTTTGTGCGGGCCCCAACGCCTCCATGCTCGAGTTTTTCGGAGAATGAGTCTTAAACTATTAAAGGTACAGTACCTTTGATACAAACTACTTTAGACCTAGGTTACGGTACCTAAATTAATGCAGCACCTTACTCTGGATTACGGTAGCCAAAAGCATCTCATCTAGACTACAGTATCCGAAAAACTCACATTTCCAGTAGTCCGATTCTCGAAATTATTAAATCTCGTCACAGTAAACGCTCCATCGACAAGCCTTCCAATCAACGTGGTCCCCGTTTTCAATGCATCCTCTCTCTGCCTTAACTTTGCCAATTTCGCGAAAATCTTCAGAGTAGACTGTGGCTCCGCATACTGTCTCTCCCAATTGATATTCGCCACATCTATATTAGATGGAACTGCCGGACTAAACGCTGTGGTGAATCCTCCATTAAACGAGTCATCCCATTGCATCGCCCCTTTTTGTGGGGGTACTCTCGAATCATTGGCCAAGTTTCTCATTCCAATTTCTTCTCCATAATAGATATTATTAGTTCCAGGAAGCACCATTTGGAGCATCATGAGCAATTGAGCATGGGGTCTTGATCCGACCCGTGATGCTACTCGAGCCAAGTCAGGGGAGCCGAACTGAAAACAAATGGGTTAGGCATAGCTAAACCTGCTGATGCTTACCCTCCAATGCGGCCAAACTTGCTCATTTAGGGAGTGGAATAATAGAACGTCAGAGAGAATTTCATGGACACACGTGGCAACTGATCCCTCATTTTTATGACAGATTTCTGGAAAATGTAATTTTTGTAGTCTTTGTAGTTTTTGTAGTCTTTTTAAGCCAAACTCACTTGTATCCTTCTCAACCTCCCCTAGCTCATAATTGATTACAGTATCCATTCCACTCTTAGCCATCCTCTTCTTATCCTTTTCTTTCGCTTCTTCTCTGGTAGAGAATAACGCGCTACAAAATAACCTCTATTATAAGAGCACCTTCTAACTCCCTTACATTTTCTTTCCCTTGGCAATGGTACTCTCGTTCGAATACGTATCCACGTGGAATCGGATATCTCTGATGACGTCATAAATTGCATTCCATTCAGGTTCAGTTCCATTGGGAGTTCTGGCTAAGTACTCGATTCCGAGCAGTTCGAAACCATCGACTCCGCGGTCTATCCATTCGGAGAGAGCGTTGAACATGTGCTCGCGGAGGTTACTGTTTTGCCAGTTTAGGACGGCGGATTTGGCGTTTCCTGGAATAATCGGGTAGTTGTAGTTTAAGGTGTAGTCTTAAATGTAGTTAAAGTTGTAGTTTAGATTGCAGCAAAGCTTTTAGTCTTCAGCCGAATAGTGTTGACTGTAGTCTTAGTTGTAGTCTTGTGTTAGTTTAACTTGTAGCTTTAACTGTAACGCTGCTTGAAGCCTAGCTTGAAGCTTAGCTTAAACGTTTAATTGTCGTCTAACGTGTAGTCTTAACTGTAGCCTTGTAGCCTAGTTATTTGTAGCCTTAATTATTAGTTTAGCTTATAGCATTGCATGCAGAATACCATGTTGTTTTACTGTAACCCTGTTTGAGCCACAGCTTGAAGCCTAGCTTGCACATTTAATTGTAGTCTAACGTGTAGTTTTAATTGTAGTCTAACTTATAGACTACGCCTTCTACTTCAAGCTAACTGGTCCTCGATCCCTCCAAGACTTCCGACCTCTGTAACAAATCCTCCCCATCCCGACCTCCCTTTAAACCCCCTAAAAATGAAATTCGATACCTTTCTCATGAAGATAGAAAAGATTCTTATGCTCGGCGAAAAAGTTGGTATCCGCCGCCTTGCTGACCCATGTATAAAACTGAGAATAATTGGCATTTGGTGTCTTGCTAGCTGTAGCTGAGTTTAAGAACCATTCGTGTTCCAAAGATGTGGTGGCTATTGGGACACTTATGACGATCTTCATCTCTGGAAAATTTTGTAGTTTGTAGTTTGTAGTTTGTAGTGTGCCTAACCTTGTTCATGAATCTTCTGGATCAATTCATCAGCTTTTTGATTCACACCTAACTTTGGATCCATTTGACTAAAACTCCTCACAGCAGTCCTATCATCATCAGATATTAAGAATGGAGATGGCCAAACAGTTTGAACTCCGGACTTCCTTAGCTGATCAAGTCGATCAATAAGCCCATCCACATCTCCAACTCCATCTCCATCAGAATCTTGGAACGATGGTACCCATACATGATAAGCCACTGCCGTCTGCCACCAGTTTGGCTTTTCACGGACAATGCATGCTGGGGAAAGGCAGACGAGGAGGATGGCGGCGGCGAAGAGTGCTAGCCAGATTAGCCAGAAGAGAATGAAGAGGACGGTTCTGAAAAAAAATGAATTTGGTTCCCTTGTCCTGTCAGTGCCCCTTGGCACAACGCCAGCAACCTACGCATAGTTAAACAGAGCTTTCTTTTGTTTGAGATACTGATTACGCACTTTCTCTTTTGCAACGTAACGACTAATTTGCTCTCATGACCTATTATACAAAGATCAATAGTTTAGAAGCTCCTAAGCAAGAAAAACTGGGCTAGAATATTGGGGCTTTTTGAATTTAAAATACTGGTAGTAGTCAAATGAGAATATAAAATGGCGTGGTAATTTTAAAGCGCTGTATATCGGTTAGCATCAGAGATATCAAAAAGTGGTCAATTAGTAAAATGTAGCCCTTATTTTAATCAACATTTCATTAGTTGACAGTTTTTTGATATCTCTGCTGTGAGCCGAGATATTAGCGTTTAAAGAGAGCGCAGACAGCTAGGCTATAGGCGTCTCTGGACATCCAACCTTCAAATGCTCATATCTCAGATCGCATTAGAGATACAAAAAAGTTGTCAACTAACAAAATATAGCCCTTATTATAAGCAATATTTCTTTAGTGGGGGGTCGATAGCTCAGTCGGCAGTGGTGGCTGCGAGCGATCTGGAGGTCACGAGTTCAAGCCCACCCTCAGCCCCCGGGTTCACCCAGCCTTTCATTGGGTAGTAGCATGCTACGAAAGATTACTCGGTCACTATCCCCGGCCAGGAAGTGACTTAAAAATTGGCTCAGACCGGTACGCCACCAGGATTACTTAAGTGTATACTGAACACCGGGATCCGCAGTGCTTCTAGCGCTTGAAGAACGGATCGACTTTGTAATCTTTGTTGTTGTAATCTTCAACGAAACCGAGTTGCAGGCGGCTGATGTTGCGGCCTACTAAAGAGAGCGCAGGCAGTTAGACAATCTAGCTTTCTCTGCGTCTCTTTTCCCCTCTCGCTCTAATTCTCACCTTATAAACTTCCAACACGGATCATTCCTAAACTCTTCCAATTCCTCCTCATTCAGCCCAATCTGATCTGGATTCTTCTGCCGAACGGGTGCCGGAGGCCGTTCCCATGGCTTCTTTTCCGGATCTGCTTGCTCTGGACGTGGCTGCTCTTTCATCATTATATGCTCAGGGACCACTGGATTTCCGGATACTGCACTGATATAACTTTCGGTTTTGTTGCCCCGATCCACTTCGTAGAATCTTTAAAAATTTAGGATTTATAATAAGTAGAAAAAAACTAGAAATTTTAGGCCAGGAATGCATCTTTTCAATTGAAAAAAAAGAGATCTTAGGCCAAAAACTCTACAAAAAAGTGGGCGGAGCCTATCTTGTCATTTCATATCAATTAAAAAAGGGCAAACGACCTAGATCATTCTTTAGGACACTAACCTTGGTGTCTTGCCCTCGGGACCCGGCATTAGCCGGTCGGTGGCGTCCATTTTGGGGGGAGAGGGGAAGAGAGAGTATCTGCAAAAAAAGTGATATCGCTTTATAATAGTGATTTGGTACAAAGAACGATTAGAAGGAATTGGAAGGGAAGTAATTTAATGAAACAGAGATCGGAATTTAATAGTGCAAATACTTGGGGGAGATGGATGGAGAAAACTGGGTTTAGGGACTAACTAAAGAGATATTTATTTTCCGAGTTTTGTAGTCCTTTTGAACAATAATTAGGTTTGCTGAATTCATTTTTTAAATTTTTATTTAAAAAGATTTTTTAAAAGTTCAAGTCCGAAAATCGTTTCCTAACTTTAACCACGTTTATCTTGGTTCCTATTAAAGATACAAAAAAGTTGTCAACTAACAAAATATTGCTCTTAATAAGGGCTACATTTCATTAGTTGATGACTTTTTTGTATCTCTAATGGGAGCCGAGATATGCGCAGTTAAGAGAAACGCAGTGAAAAAGCGCGGCTAGAGAGCCTGACTGTCTGCGCTCTCTTTAAACACCTATATCTCGGCTTCCAGCAGAGCTATCAGAAAAGTTTTAACTAATGAAATATAGATTTTAATAAGGGTTACATTTTGTTAGTTGACAACTTTCTGGTAGCTTTTATAGAAACCGAGATATAACACTTTTAACAAAACTTATATTTGACTACACCGTTTACTCTCATTTTGAAGATCTCACTGTTAGAAAAAATAAATAAATCGAAATCGCCGCAAACTTCTAAACTAACATTCATTCTCTTTAAAAATTCTCAAATTCTTGAAATCTTCCACAAAAAAAATGTTCAATTTTGCTAATTCACCGAAAAATAGTGTGCATTCCAAGAGAGACGCAGAGAACAAAACAACAACAAGAAGGAAAAAAGAAGAAAGATGAAGAAAAAGTATGTTGCAGAAGAGAAGAAAACAAAACAAGAATTGACATCTTGCTCTACATCCTTTTCTCCTTCTCTTCTTCTTCTTCCTTCTTCCTTTTTCCTGTAATGTCCAGAAAAGCAAAAAGAAATAAGTCGTCGTTTCAAAAAAGAAATACGAGGAGAAAAAGATGCTTCAAAGTCTATAAAACGAGGAAAGAATAGGAGGGAAGAGAAAAGGCTAATGAATATGGGATTATGGTGCATCAAAAGGGGGAGAAGAAGAGAGAGAAGGGATGGAGGGGGGAGGGAGCATCTGGGAATTCCATTCCAATAAGAGGATTTATATTCATTGAATAAACAACAACAAGAGATAGAGACTTGCTTATTAAAATTTTGGGAATTTTAGAATAGTTTAAAATTCCTAGTTTCCAAAATATAGCAAGCGATTTAAAGATTGGATTTTTCAAAATTTTCAGGAAATTTTGTTTCTTTCTAGCTTTCAATGTTCAATACAGTAATTCCAAAAACTCAGCATTTGAACTTTTTTAAAGTAATTTTTTCAAAAAGGTATGGTTAAGGTTCTCTAGGTCATAGTGTGGTAAAATACAAGTGTTCAATATATCGTTTACATTAATGAAACAACACAAAACAAGATAAAGATCAAATCTAACCCGATGTTTTGAAGTTGAGTAAGGATTTGCATTAGATAATTTATCTTTATCTGATGAAACGAACGGAAAGACCCTGTAATATAAGGGTGATAAATAAAAACATATATATTTTCGCGAATACTACAGCACCTCCAATATTATGGCATCCTCTATTAAGCTAAAAGGCGCTTAAGAAATTTGAAAAATAGCCTGAGACGATCAGATCGTTCGGCAAAAAAAAGCAGAAAAAACTAGACTCTAGACACATAAAACGGCAGGTTGCACTATTGATTTTTTGTTCGAATTTTATGAAATTTGTAAAAATTACAATTTTTACAAACACCTTTTAAGTCGAAAAAGTCGAAAAATTGATTCTAAAAAAACAAGTTTCAAAAGTGCCTTCAAATGGCAAAATTAAAAAAAAATCTACAAAGTAACTCCTAAAATCTTGTCCAAATTACAAAAAAAAATCAAAAATTCCTCCAAAAAGCTACTTTCTCTCTAATTCCTCCCGAAAAACCCCCTAAACCAAAACCATTGCACACTCGAAAGGCGTGAATATCAATCACCCCCCTCTCAAAAACCTCCCGCCGAACTAACAACTTTTCAAGTGGTATAGGTATACAAAGGAGTGGAGTAACCCGACTCCCCCGAGAAACTTTGTCGGTGACTTTTGAAAAGGGAACAGATTTGTGTAATTATTCTGATAGCCTCCCTTCACTTCAATACTAGTCATCAACACATGTTCCATTTGCAACATTAACAAGAAAAAAAAGTTGGTCCACAAAAATCTATGAGGAAGATGAATTGAGAAACCTTGAAAAAAAGAGAGAAGTGAAAGGATTCCTGTGTTTGTTGACTAAAAGAGAGAACGAGATAGTTCATCAAATGAAGAGACGCAGTGAAAGAGAGATTTTGAAAAGGAGACGTTGTTGCGAAACGGAGGAAGAGAGATAATGGGAGAATTGGAGACGCAGACGGATTGGGGGGACAGCGGCGAAGGGAGGAGAAAGAAAACAAAACAATAACTACTACTATTCGGAAGGGGGAATTGTGACACAAGGATTTTTTGATTTTATAGCATAGAGGTAGTTGTGAAGGTTAGTTGAAAGGTTGTACTTTTAGATTGGTTAATGAAAAAAGGATTTTTTTAGAAATTAGAAACAATTTTTTTGAAAACGTTTATCCACTAAAAAAGACATTTAGAGCAAACATTCCATGAGTTTCCTAAAATGCAGATGTAGGCACCGTGATAAAAATACTGTGACTATAAATCTAAAAAAATAATAAATCTTGAAATAGTAATGGCTAATGTATATACCGTAATTTTATAAGCTTTATCCAAAAACTTTCTCAATTTTTTTTTAAATTTTCAATTTCCCATATTTTTGAAAAATCGACACAAAGTTTAATCACAGTACTAAAAATGTTATTCTTAAAAAATAAAAATAAAAAATTCTCCAAATCGCCTAAAAATCTCGAAAAGTAAACAAAACCTCGCTTCATCATCAAGATTATAAACTAAAAGTCTACATCCACCCAAACCAATTATCCTCCCTCCTCCTTCCCCATCCATTTAGATTCAAATGTCAATCAGCAGCTACTAAATATATAAATAGACAGAAAAGAGGGGGGTTTGGGGAATCCATCTGTCACTTTAGATATTAGGAGAAATTGACATTTTGCAAGCAGTCTGGTGAGACATTCTCTTCAATATTTTTTTCAAAAATAAGTTCTGCCTTCAAGTTAGATCAATTTTTTATGTGCTACTTCCCCGGGTGTCCTCATTCTTCTTTTCTTTTTCGAGTTGTCCAAAGTGTCGCAAAACACATGGGAAATGGGTGATCATCAACTCGATTTACGAGCACACTCACTATTTTCTCTCCTCTGTCCCGGGAGAGAAAAACTAAGGGGAAAAGGGGAAATGAGCATCTGTCATTTTACTCGTTTAGTAGGAAAGAAAAAAGTTGGTCATTTAGTATGAATGGAAGAGAGTGGCGATGAAAAAATGGAGTTTAACGGGTTAGAACTGGTAGAAAGTGTTTTAAAAAACCTGAAAAATTCCTGAACTTGGGTATCAAAAATTGTTGAGCCTGTAATTCCAAAAAAAAAAATTAAAAATTGTCCAAAAGGAGTACAAAACTAAATTATGTTCTAGAAACTGACCACACACCTGTCCGCTTCTTCCCTCTCACCCAACCATATATTTTCACCCTTGACTGCACACGAACACAATTTTAATTGATTGCGGTGCCGAAAGCATTTGAATAACGGACGGGGGGGGGGGGGGGGGGGGGATATATTCCGTTTCGGGGGGGTTAGTGGAAGGTAGAGTAGACAAAAAGAATTATAATATAAACAAATTTATTGCAAAACGGTGAATGTAAACTGTTGGTGGAGGAGAAGAGAGAGAGAAGAGAGGGTGGAAGAGAAAAAGAGCATTTAGAAAGAAGGTGGTCAAACATTTTTAATCTCATGATGAACATTGGGAACAAAAGTTGTCCGAGAGGAGTACACAGCTCATTAAAATGGAGGTTGAAGCAGTTTAAGTGATTTTATTGGTTAGTGTAATTCAGTTCTCTTGGTGTTTAAGCTGACGTACTAAAAGGATTTTGGAGTAATAAATTCCGTCGACAAATGATCCTTGGTGCACTTTTTCATCAGAGCCGAAGTTATGACAAAGCTAACTTTGATTGATTGATGAGAGCCTTTCAACAAAGTGACAAGATGAATTTAAATTTTTTCGTGTTGCAAGGATTTGTGATTTGTTTAGAAATTAAATTACGGAAAAATTGATTGATGCGTTACTATTTAGCGGTGAAGTCAAATTGACCAATTTTAGAATTGTAAGAGAAACAGAGAATGTACTTTCTTAAAACGTCTATATCTCAGTTTCCTTATGAGCTACCAAGAAGTTGTCAACTAACAAAATGTAGCTCTTACTTTGAAAAATATTTCATTAGTAGACACTTTTTTGATATCTCTACTGAGAGCTGAGATATATGAGTTTGAAGTTGCGCAACAAAAACATCGCTTTTGAATAGGTCCCTATCTTTGAAGGCGCCTACCTCAGGTCCTGGAAGATCTATCAAAAAGTTATCAACTAACAAAATATATCTCTTATTATAAGCTACTTTTCATTAGTTGACAACTTTTTGATATCTCTAACCAGAGCCGAGATACTAGCGTTCCAAATTTGAATCGAGAACGGAGTTAGTCAGACTCTGTCTTTCTCTGCGTCTCTTCATGGGCAAACATTTTTCTGCAAATTAAATTTTTATTCATTACCTAATTCCAGTACAAAAAAAATTATGAAAGCACAGTAGGCGACAACACCGCCGCCATAATATAAGATTTTGAAAAAATAGCAGGGGAAAAACTATTAGGTGACAATATAACTCCTCCAAGAACCATTGGAGAAAATACATCAGGACAAAGGAAAAGAGGTGATAGTACTAAAGGACTAAGGACATATGGATTGAATATATTAGGAGATAGAACATAAGGATTAAGGATAAAAGGAGCCATGACCAAGGGAGAAAAAATATATGGAGAAAGGACATAAGGGGATAAAATGAAGGGAAGAGGAACTGCTGGAGAGAATATCCATGGTGATAGTACAGAAGGGTTCAGGATTAAAGGAGAAAAAATATTTGGGGAGAAGATAACTGGTCCCAAAACAGATAATCCATAAACCGGTGAGAACATGTAAGGGGTGAAGACAGTTGGATTCAATGCGGTGTATACGGTAACATCTCCTATTCGAATGGTTCTTCCTCGTTTGACTCGTCGAAATGGGTAAGCGATATTCTCAATGGATTTCCAGAGGGATAACATTCTTTCGGGTTTCGTGTAGTTTTGGTAGCTAAGCATTTCGGTTTGGCGAAGGACTGAGGAGACGCCTGGAAAAATCGTTTTAAAAATTACAATAATAAAGGGGAGACGCAGAGAAAGGCAGCGGCTAGAGTGTCTGACTCTCTGGGCTCTCTCTTTCTCGTAACTTCAATGAACTATAACTCCGTTAAGAGTGAAGCTATCAAAAAATAGTTAACAAATGAAATTTTGCTTATGACAAGAGCTCTATTTTGTTGATTGACAACTTTTTTGTAACGTTACTGACAACTGAGATATGAGCTTCCCCAGAGAGGACTAGATTGTCTGCGCTGTTCATGTCGTGCCACTTCAAATTATCATAACTCGCTTGGTTTAACCGATATCAAAAATACGTCAACTAATAAAATATTGCTCCTAAATAGATCTGTATTTTGTTAGTTGATAGTTTTTTGATAACTCTTATGAGAACTGAGATACGCACTTTCTTAAACTGTAGGCTAAAATCTCTGCGTGCTTTTGCGGTACCTAACTTCAAACGCTTATAACTCGCTAACAATAATAGTTATCAAAAAGTTGTTAACTAACAAAATATTGCCCTTAACAAGATCTAAATTTCACGAGTTGACCACTTTTTGATAGCTCTTATCCTAACCAAGATATTCCTGAAAGTATCTCACCATATTTCCCAAACAACTCTTCCATTTGTGGCATTTCCAATAACGAAAATCCCATCTCCTTCAAATCCCCTTTTTGCTCTTTGCTCAATGACTTTTCCAATTGCTCAAAATCCTGACTCATTTTATCAGTCGCAGATAGAACTGCCTCTTTTTCTTGTTGATTTGAGAATGATTGCTTCTCAGGGTTGAGAAGTTTTATCATCTGGAAAATGGGATCTAGAGTGATCAACATTTCGGAAACTTACTTTCATTGCTTCATCCAATATCGGTCTTGTTCTTGAAATTTCCATAAGAAAAGCTAGTAACTTATCTTTCTCGGACTTTTCAAATGATGATTTTTCTATCAACTGAAAAAAGTGCTCTTATGATAGAGGTAACTACCGTAACCTACATCTGGAATCGGAAAAAACTGTTCCTCCACATCATCTTTGTAAAATGGAAATATCGAAGGGGATAGTATCCCTTTAGTATTGCTCGATGACAATGGAGCTATCCTTGGGCTAAGCACCCTTGCAGAGATTCCAGATTTACCAGTGATAGAGGAAATGAGTTTTAGACCGTCTTGGATTAAGGGATGGTTTACTTGAACGGGGATCTGAATTTTGTGAAAAAGGGATTGGGTAACAATGTAAAGGAACTCACACCTCCAAGGAGTCATCGTTGGAATCATCTTCCAAGACGAGGTCATAGGCACGGTGTTTGATGGTACGGTAGGTGGAAGAGCGACTTCGTTCAAGGTTGCGGTTCATTCTGAAATTCTTGTGAAGTAGCTTTGTCTAGCTGAGATAGCGAAGTAGCGTTCCCGAAGTTGCGCTGCCTGCTGTCATAACCTATGAAGTAGCTCACTTTCATTTGAGCAGCTTTATTCAGGCTCGGTCTCTAGTTGAAACTGAAGTTGCGTCATACCAAGTTCTGGTTTTGAAGTTGCGTTGCTTATTCCTATAGTTAGTGTCTACGAAGTAGCGTACCTCCCTTTAAGCAACTTCACTCTACCCCCTATCCCTTTCCATTTCTGTTCAGATTAGTCAGATTCATAATCATAACATTGTTTGTGTGATAAAAATCTCGATTTTTTATCACCTAGATTGTATTTAATGTCTCACTTGACCAAAATTTTCAACAATTTCACTTCGGGTTTTGACTACAAAACATGATGATTATGAGATAAGGATCAGAGACTATCGTTGAAATTCCGATTATGATAAGAATGAAGGGATCAGTGAAACGAAACACAAAAAGCAGCGGGTGATTATAAGTAGCCGGCTAGAGACAGAGCGCAGACAGTTAGACACTCTAGCCTTCTCTGCGTCTCTCCAGGACCGCTTGTAACTTTAGAAGCCTCTAACTCAGTTCCTGTAAAAGCTATCAAAAAGTGGCCAACTAATAAAATGTAGCCCCTAATATGAGCAATATTTCATTAGTTGACACTTTTTTGATATCTCTAACAGGAATTAAGATATGGGATGTTAAACTTGAAAGACGAGTTTATCAACTCTTTTTCGATTTTTTCTTTGGAATTCTACATACAAAATACCCTTTTTCCTTTATTTAGAATCTTCATTTTCCCTACAAAATACTCAATTTCTTATCTTCTCTCCTTTCTCTTTTCTCTCTCTACCTAATCTCACTTTTTCATCCTCCGGAACGTCGATGCCCACTTCTCCTCGGCTTCTGATGACGTTGTGTTCTTGAGAAGAGTCAATAGGAGATTTGAGAATTTGGATATTGGACTTGATGGAGGATCTTTCAAGTTGTATGATGATTGGGATTTTATCTGAAAAATTGATTTTTACAAGGGGAACATGTATTTTTGCATAACAAGTTTTTGAGGCGGTATAACTCGGTTTAGAGTAAAGATATCAAAAAATGGTTAACTAATGAAATATAGATTATAATAAGGGCTACATTTTGTTAGTTGACCACTTTTTGGTAGCTCTTACGGAAACTGAGTTACGCGCTCTTAAAGTTGGCCGTGCTATGATACGCAAAGAAAGGAACTCGGCGCCCTCTCTTTGAACGCGCTACTTCAGACGCTCATATCTCGCTTACCAGTAGATTTATCAAAAAACTGTCAACTAATGAAATATAGCTTTTAACAAGTTTAATATTTTACTAGTTGACAACTTTTTTCTATCTCCAATGGCAAGTGAGATAAACATATTTTAAAAATCTATATTTTTCTCCAAGAAGAGAACTCACAAAAAACCGTTTCTCTTCTTTCAACCGATAACTTCTCTTCGATCTTCTTAACTTTTCAGGCATTTTTTTCCTCTTCCATCCCAACTTTCTCAATCGCATTTCCTTCATTTTCGCCTTCGTCAAACACCTAGCTATCCTCTCCAACTCCTCTGATTTCGCTGTATTCTCCACGGTTTTTAGGCAGTTCAAGAACTTTTTTGAGCTCATTAAAATGATAAAATTATAGGAATAAGAAGAAAAATCAATAGCTCACCAGAATCCAGATTTTTCAAAACAGTTTTACCTAATTGTACCATCAGTCGTTTCAATGAGTATCCAAACCAATCATAATGGATTTTAGCAATTCTTCGTTTTTCGGGGATAGTTAACAGTTGAGATCGAAGAGATTCTGAATTCAAAAAAATAACCAGACGGACAAAAAGAGAAAAAGAGTTCGCAGTCAGCAGGATTCGAACCTGCGCGGGCAGAGCCCAATTGATTTCGAGTCAATCTCCTTAACCACTCGGACATGACTGCCCGGTGGAAACTACATTGTGGGGGTCTACAGTATCTATACTATGGAGAAACTGGTAGTTTAACAGGAAATGTTTATTTTGTGTTGTATTGGTTTTTGGAAGCTTAAACAGAAGTTAAAGACCAGAAATTATCCGAGAGGACTACACGAGCTTCAGGTCTCGGCATATCTCCACAAGTCTAGGACAAACTTCAGGGGTTCCATAAGTCTAGAACATGCTAGCCACAAGTTTAGGAGCACATTTCACAGCAGATCGGCGACGCGCGCTGTTTTTTTTTATATTTTCGTTGTTTTTATTTTCCGATATCGATCATTTTCATTGAATTAATAGTATTTAACGGATTAATAAGTACTTTTAAAACTTCTAAGGCATTTTTTTTACATTAATTTAATACATTTTAAAAATTAATTTCGAAATTCAGAGAAAACTATCGATGGCCCGGTATCGGATCGCCAACACTGTGCCAAAGCACCTGGCAAATACTTCAAACCTTTGCCACCGGCTATTTTTGAAGGCCTCCGTGGTGAGTAAATTCTCCAGTTTCCTTTCTGAGTTCACAGTAACATTTAAAAACTTTTTTACTTCAGAAGTTGGATATGATGTCCTCAACAAATACCTCTCCACACAATTATGCATGGAAATGTCCAAAAAGATGATCAGTTCGTTTCGTGATTGATTGTTATTTTTATCATCAGTATTAACAATTTTCTCTTTTACTCGGAGTAAAATATGAAATTAGAAAGTGAGTTTAAACCAAAATATGAAAAACAATAATCTTAAATGTTTAGGCCGAACAGATTTTGCACGGAAACTCCATACGAAATCAAAAAATGAAGAAGGAGAACATAAAAATGTTGTAATTAATGAGTATTTCCATTAATTTTTCATCAACTTTTTGTGTTTTCGAAATTCCTGTCATTTTCTTTGTTGGTTTGGTTTAAACATGAATAATTTTTGTAATAATTGTTTTGAAATTAACGGCGTAACACAAAATTCAGTTTTCACAATTGTAAGCACAATGATTTACAAGGTTAGGACAAGCGTCCCACAAGTTTAGCAGCGGATTTTGCCACAAGTCTTGCACAACACACAGCCCAAAGTTGCGGTAGATATGCTGCTAGACTTGTGGAGATATGCCGAGGTAGTAAAAGATTCCGGCTTGAAGCTAATACCGTAAATTGAAATGTGTAAGAGGTACAATATTTCAAGTGAGCTACAAAATTCAGTAGGATTATCGTAAGCAACACATTGAGCAAGTGCGCCCTATTGTTTAAATTTACTGTAAATCATGTTGACCCGCTCTCTTATGTTTGATAGACCATATCTCAGTTCCCCGAAAAGCTATCAAAAAGTTGTCAACTAATGAAATATTGCTCATAGCAAGGGCTATGTTTTATTAGTTAACAACTTTTTCATAGCTTTTGGGTGAACCGAGATACAGCTGTTTAAAGTTTAGCTACAGTTAGAGTGCAGACAACCAGACGCTCTAACCTTCTCTGCGTCTCCCCTTTCTTACCGGCAGGGCTCGCAATAACAGCTTTATCAAAATACTTGTTAGCAAACAAAAATAAAGTACCTACATAGCTCAACAAGGCACTTTTCAGAACATATTAGGTCGTCTCAAAAGAGATTGTCTTTTTTTTCACCTCAACCTAATTTTTTTCTGAAACGATTTCTTCCAAGTTTCCGGTAATTTTTAAGTACCTTAGACCTCCCTTAGTGCATATGCTTGTTTGTATACAAGGCGATCTGGTTTAAGGCTGAACGCTGATAGAAAATCCGACATGTACTTCCTGGTCACATTTCAAAACATTTTGTGCAATGAAACTCTGTGATCAAAAATTGTCGGAATTTCAGCCAAAAGATAAATTGAGGCTACCGTAATGATGTTATGATAAAGTCTTGATTGAATCAGTTCAAAGGATAGAACTATGATCTCGGAAACTCAGTCCATTATTGAGTGCATGTACTATGAATAAGAGTGGACAGCGGAACGGAGCTTGATACAGAATACAAATCTAATATCCGTAGTGTTCTGCCACATGCTGGACTTCACAAACATACTATACAATACCATCCTTCTCAAAGCAGGAGAGCCCCAGAACTGAGACAACTTTTTTCACACTTTTTCAGTCTTTCTCAAAATGTATGGCATCGAAGCTAATAAATAGTTAGCTCTTGCGTTACCGTATTTCAAATCAGATCAGATAAACTTTGCTTACAAACAAAAAAATAATGTTTCTAGGGTCCCCATCGCCTCAATAGTCCAAAGTTTGAATCTTCTAAATTTGAGAAAACTGACAATAATTTAGAAAAACACGAGAAAATGGGGATATTGAAGATTGAGTGAGCTGTCCGAAAAAATTATATTATTCATCCCATACCTAGTATCG
Source organism: Caenorhabditis wallacei (assembly GCA_963932035.1). Classification (NCBI taxonomy): domain Eukaryota; kingdom Metazoa; phylum Nematoda; class Chromadorea; order Rhabditida; family Rhabditidae; genus Caenorhabditis; species Caenorhabditis wallacei. The sequence goes on from OZ009934.1 coordinate 2,978,284, forward strand.
TTACTGTAAGATCAAAGCATAAAGTTGTCAGAAAAAAATTATGGTCGAAAAATACCGTCTCTCTCACCCACAATATGATCGAGATTTTTTGTTACATTTCCTTATTCATTAGCTACAACTTCGGACATACCTCAAAAATTTTCCAAGATAGATATCAAAGTTCTGTCTTTTTCGTTTTAAAGCATATCATAATGTCTAACAATCCTCGTTTATTTGAATCTATTCGAAATCTTTTTCATCGAGTTATACTCGATGACAAAAACTATAGCAAAATCTATATGTATGACTTCTTTCACTTCTATTTCACGAAGTTTCACGCGGATGACATCCAGCACGTGTCTGTATTTTACCAGTACGTGATGGGTCATGATAAAGAACAAATTGATTATTGAGCTCTCCTCGTTGTTGTTAAAACTTGCGCGAAAGAATAAGCAAAAAAAGACAATCTCTTTTGAGACGACCTAATATAAATAATAGCTTACCTGGAACATCCTCGTTTGCCACTAAGCCATTAACACTTCCAATATTCAACAAAAATACCAAAATTCCAAAATAACCTAATAAAATCGACGACTTGATGACAACCATAATCACTTAGATTACAAGTATTACAAGTGTGAAAACAGACACCTTAACCATGTGTGTCTGACCTACTTTCCCCCTTTCATTACTTGATTTATTTATGTGATATCACGGTTTATTATATAGAATAGCTAAGCTATGAAACGAATAAAATAAAAAGACTGAGAAAAAATCGTCGAGTTGCAAAGAGAAAAAACCAGTAAAGTAAGAAAAAATTTGGGACAGAGAAAACGGTCCAACAACCGCTTTTAAGGGGGGCTTTCCCATAAGGAAATTAATTTTTTTTGAGGGGTGACGTCACTAGAAAGTGACTAATTTTTTGTGAGGTTGTTGGACCAGCCTGGGGCACATGAACACGTAAAAAACTATAAACTATTATAAGAGAAACAAGTTGAGACCTGAAAAAGGAGAATCCTTATGATAAGAAAGTTGGTGAGAGGACATTAGCCATTACATAACTCTTTGAAAGGACTGAAGGGGATAATACGGCTGGGGAGAGAATTGCTCCTCCTAGAGTCATCGGAGATACTACATCTGGACAAATGACAAGAGGAGAAAGGATCAAGGGGGATAAGACATAAGGATTGAAGACGTTGGGAGCTAGCACATATGGGTTAAGGATGAAGGGAGCCATGACTAGAGGAGAGAAGACGTATGGGGATAGGAGGTAGGGGGAGAGGATGAAGGGAATTCCGACGGTTGGGGAGAAGACGTAGGGGGACAGGACAGCAGGGTTGAGGATCAAGGGAGTGAAGAGACCCGGGGAGAGCACCTGGAAAAGGATTTTTTTCTTTTTTAGAAATTTGGGGTTAGGTATTTTGATGACGTATAACTCAGTTTAGAGTGGAGATAGCAAAAAATAGTTAACTAATGAAATGTAGAGCTTAAAAAGCGCTATATTTCATTAGTTGACTACTTTTTGATAGCATTCTTGGGAAGCGAGATACAAGCGTTTGAAGTTGCTCGCTTTGAAAAAAGAGAGGGCGCAGACAGTTAGTTTTCTCTGCGTCTCTTTTTAAAGGCATATAACTCAGTTCCGGATCAAGATATAAAAAAGTGGTCAACTAACAAAATGTTCATATTATAATTAATATTTCATTAGTTGACAACTTTTTGATAGCTTTGCTATGAGTCGAGTTATAAGCGCTTGAAATAAGGCGCCGTGAGGGGCGCGCTAACGGGGGCACTAACTTTAAACGCTTATATCTCAGTTCCTAGCAGAGTTACAAAAAAGTTGCCAACTAACAAAGTGTAGCTTTTTTCAAGAGCAATATTTCATTAGTTGACAATGTTTTGATATCTCTAATAGGAACTGAGTTATAAACGTTTGAAGTTGAGCCCCCCAAAAAAGAGAGCAGACAGTTAGAGACTCTAACCTCACGCTTTCTCTGCGTCTCTCGTTCTCTATATTTTTAAGCTAACCAGCTAAACCCTTACCGTTGGTCCCAACACATTCAACCCATAAATCGGCGTAAACAAAATCGGCGATAACACAGTTGGAGTGAGAATATGTGGACCCCAAACCGATTGACGTTTCACACGACCAGTGGCATTTCTCGGGGCTTTCTGGAAATATTTTTATTCTCATTTATCAAAATAATGGAAAATTACCGCTCCCGTAATTCCAAAAGCGATTCCTTTAACCATATCCCAAACCATTTCTTTTCTTTCTCCGATAGTCATCATTGCATATTCTTTCAAATTAAAAATATCATCCCTTCCCAGAATCCCTTGCTCAGACATCAATTTCTCCATTTGAAGAGGATTCATAAAAGTGAATCCACCACTTCTCATTTCTTTTTTCTGTTTTCGACTATACGATTTTTGAATGTCTTGAACCATTTGAAGCGATTTTTTGGCGTTTTTATCCATTGCCACGTCTAATTCAGGGAGATCTGTGGATCTGAGCATTTTCATTGCGTCGTGGACGATTCCTTTGACTCCAGAAACTTCCATGACAAGCTCAATGATACTATCGCGGTCTTTACCACGCATTCCAGTGGCGTCCAGCATCTGGAATTTTTTTTTTTTTGAAAAAAGTATGATTTGGGGAAATCGCGATATCTCAGTCGTGGTTAGAGATAGGGAAAAGTTGTCAACTAATGAAATATAGTGCTTGTTAGGGGCTATATTTTATTAGTTGATAGTTTTGTAATAGCTCTAATGGGAACCGAGATATAGGCGCTCAAAGTCAGAGAAGAGAGCGCAGACAGTACGGCTTTCTCTGCGTCTCTATAATTATTCAAACGTATCTTGGCTCTCATCAGAAATACAAAAATATTGTCAACTAATGAAATATTCAGCTTGGTAAGAGCAATATTTCATTAGTTGATACTTTTTTGATAGCTTTGATGGGAACCGAGATATGAGCGTTTGAAGTTGCGCGGCACCCTTGTTTGCGTCTTTCTTAAAATTCGCATATCTCGGTTCTCTTTGGAGATACAAAAGAGTGGTCAACTAACAAAATACTTAGCTTAAAATTTACTATATTCCATTAGTTGACAGTTTTTTGATACCTCCACCCCTAATCGAGATATACCTCGCCCCAATTTTTATTTCCATTTCCTCCACTAATCACAATATCATAATATCAACGTGTTAACAATCTAGATCACCCCCCGTGAAACGAGATGATTTAAAAGATATAAATCAATCTTTTGAACTTCTCACCTTCGGAAGCGGCAGTATCTGATCTTCCGACTCATCATTGTAGAACGACAGAATCGATGGCGACAGCCGACCGCGGTTCTCGTTCTTGTCGGGCATGAGAGAAGCGAAGCGGGGGCTGGAAATAGATATTTGATAATGAAAAAGATAGTATGTATTGTATTGATAGTATTGTTAGGTTTCATATTTTCGGAAAATTTTAAATTTCCAAATTAAAAAAGTTTTGAAAAATTTTTTCCACAAAATTCCAATTTTCATTTACTAATCCGATGTAATATTCAATTCTGAACAACTTTTTCTCTTGCACCAACCCTCAAAAACCACTCTAAACTACTCAAAATGCTTTAAAACCACTTTTTCAAGTTGTGTACTCCTCTCGGACAAGTTAGTCCCCATTTCCCTAATTCTTGATCCCCTGTTAATTTCTGTGTGACATCTAACACCAATTTATATCTTCTTTTTTTTTTTGGAAAAGGTGATAACCTAGATGACCGTGCGCGTCGCGGTTCAATGTCCTTTTTTGGATGAAGTGATAAGAGAGAAAAGGTGATAAAGTTATCATAACAAATTAGTGTCAATGGATTACTGTGGTTGGTTTTTTTTTGGTTTTTTTTTGGCTTTTTTCTTCAGAAGTTGAAATAGTCTAGAAACTGTTGGAGACGCAGAAAACAATAGAGTGTCTAGGTCTCTGTGCAGGGGGTATGTAACTTCAAACGCTTATAACTCGATCCCCAGTGGAGATAGAAAAACGTTGTCAACTAATGAATTGTAGCTCTTGTTAAGCTGAATATTTCATCATTTGACAACGTTTTGATATCTCTAACGGAAACTGAGTTATAGGTTTTCAAAGTTTGAGAGAGATTCAAAGGAAGGGCGCGCAACTTCAAACGCTTGTATCTCGTTAGCTGTTAGAGCTATAGAAAAGTTGTCAACTAGTGAAATGTAGCTCATGTTAAGCTAAATATTTTATTACTTGACAACTTTTTGATATCTTTTACGGGAACTGAGATACAGTACCGTTCAAAAGTTTATAGAAAAAAAGTGTTTTTCAGTTGATTTTCGGTCATTTTGGCCATTTTCAGGCGTCTGAGGCTCGGATCTCAAGTTTCCGATCAGTCTGAAAATTTTTGGGGGTATAAAGCAAACCTAAATTAACAACTTTGCATTCACATAATTTTTCGAAAATGCCAAGTTTTTCAGCTATGCGGCGTTTTCGGAGACACACCTGTTTTTGGTCCGTTTTTGGCCTTTTTTGCACTGAAAACGTGAAAAAAAGAGGGGTCCTTCAGAAAACGCCTCATAGATGAAAAACTAGGCATTTTCAAAAATTTCTGTGAATGCAAAGTTATTAATTTAAGTTTGTTTTATACAACCAAAAAATTTCAGAGTGATCGGAAACTTCAGAGCCGAGCTCCAGACCCCTGAAAATCGCCAAAATGGCCGAAAATCAACTGTAAAATACTTTTTCTATAAACTTTTGAACGGTACTGTATACCCATTTGAAAAAAGCATGTGTTTTGAAATTTGGTGTTTTTTAAAGTTTTCCTTAGTTTTTCCACTTTTCCAAACTTACATTAGTTTCTACTCAATTAATTTGTTAATTTTCCTTTCTAGAACCCCGAAACCTTTCTATCCAATTTCTCTTAGAATAACAAAAAGGTAGATCTAATCAAAATGTATGTCAGCTTCACATCATCTCCTTCAGGTACTGTGTTCTCCATATCTCCTTTTCTTATAATAACATTACACCCCCAATCTTTTGATTTATCGTCCATTGTCTCATTGTTTTTATCTCCGTGAAATGGGGAATGTGATATTTGCAAGACTGATCTATTGAAATGTCTAGATGATATGAAAAAAAGGGCGGAGTCTAAGAGGGTTACAGGTTATGTATAAAAGTAATGGGAAGAGTCATTTCAAAAAAAAAAAGTTTTTTTTGGTTAGTGTAGGATTACTGTAAGGTTACTGTAACTTATATTATAAAAATTTTTGTTTGGTTACTGTAGTAATCTTAAACTCACCTCAATATTTTATAATTCGAATCTCCCTTCCTGCTACCCGATTTCTCAATAGACCCCATTAGGTCAAAAGCTTGTCGTAACATTCCGGGCATCTTTTCCTGTAATCCTCTATTATAAGGGCATTTCTTAAAACTACCGTATACCTTATCAAACATCCCCAAATTGGTATCCTTCTGTGGAACATCCAACACCAAATCGTACATTCTCTCGTTGTAGACTCTAGCTCCGGATTCTTTTTCTTTTTCGTCCATTTTCTTTTTTAAATTGATTAGGGCTTTGTAGGTGTCAGCCCACGTGGGGTCCCTGAAATTTTGGAGTTTGTGGGAGAGAGACGCAGAGAAAGCTAGAGCGTTTAGCTGTCTGCGCTCTTTCGGGCGTAGCCTAACTTCAAACGCTTGTAACACCGTTAGATTAAGAGCTAGAAAAACGCTGTCAACTGATGAAATATAACCCTTCACAAGGTAAATATTTTGTCAGTTGACATCTTTTTGATATCTCTAAAACTAACTGAGTTATGAGCTTTTGAAGTTGGGTACTCCTTGAGAGGCGGCTTTTTTTGGGATGCACAACTTTGAAAGCCTATATCTCGCTTCCCATTAGAGGTATCAAAAAATTGTCAATTGATGATTTTTAGCCCTTATCAGACTCATCATTTTATTAGTTGACAACTTTTTTGTATCTCTAAAACTAACGGAGTTAAAAGCTCTTGAAGTTGGTAACCATTGAGACGCAACTCTGTCAATACCTAACTTCAAGCGCCCATAATTCAGCTGCCGTTGGAGATACAAAAAAGTTGTCAACTAACAAAATATAGCTCTAACCAAGTTTAACATTTTCTTAGTTTACAACTTTTTTCATGTATCTCTTCCTAACAAAGTTATGACATTTTACAAAAACTTACGATTCAGTCTGATTACTAAAGAACGCTCTTAACAATCCAGTCACTCTCTCCACTGGGGTCTTCGTTTTTGTTCTTAAACTCGGCATCCTCTTCATATTTTTCACAAAATATCCATGATCATTTCCATCGGATTTCGACACAGAATCCACCACTAATCGAGTCAAACTTCTCTTTGAACGTCGATTTTTCGATAGATGTCTCCATTTTTGTTTGAATTCTAATATAAGATCATTCTTGTTTTTCTTCTGATTACAAATAGTATTCTGACATAATTCAATCCGTTTCTCGTTTTTCCATGACTTCATTTTTTGACTCATGACGTCATCACTATGGGTGGTCTTTCTCATCTTATGAAGTTTTCTAGCCATTTCGAAATCTGATTTTTTCTTTTCCAATGACTTTTTTCTCTTTTCGAGAACAGTTTTCATTGGTTTGTTAGCTTCTTCACCGGGAAGAAGTACTGTATCCGTAGTTATCGGTCTATTAAATTTGGGGATTTGAAGCTCTTTTGGAAGTGCTTTCCTCATTTTTTCCAATTTCTTGATACTGATTTTCTTCAAGACTCGCTTTGGCTCAATTGGTTTTTTCAGAATCATGGTTGGTTTTGGTCTGCAAAAATAAAAATTGAAAGTGCTCAGCAAATTACAAAGTTGTCAATCAGTAAGATTCAGCCGAAACTTATCCAATACATTCATTGCACGTGGGGGCGAACCCGCGGGCCGCCTGCCCGCAGCTTTCCAGTCAAGCGCGCAACCGCCTGCGCCACACGGTCCATCACCCACTTCTCTTCTCTAGGCGTATAAAAACTCGGTCAACTTACTTCCTCGGCTGCCATTTCTTTTGCACTTTGTATTGTTCTCGAGCTCTCATCACACATTTCGATGATTCCACTAGATCCTTTTTGTCATGAATTTTAGATAGGCATTCAACGAATTCCGTTTTTAAATCTGGAAAAAGAGCAAAATTGCATTCTAAAAAGTTAAAACATTGAATGTTCGATAGAGATGCATTTGCAAGTTACTTAATTTTAAAGAAGCAATCAAGGCATTTTAAGTTCGTTAGAGCGCGTTTGCAGCAATCCTTCATTAGAGCGTATTTGCATCATGATAAATTTATTAGAGCGAATTTGCATCATCACTAGTCTATTAGAGCGAATTTGAATTATTAAAAGTTCGACAGAGCGCATTTACAACTCTTAACCCCATAAAATCATCTACTTACCATCAGAAAGCTTTGGCAACAAATTCCTTGAAAGCTGAGCAATCAACGCTTTCAAGGAGTGAACATACCAATTAGTATGAATTGTTTTTATCTGAAATTTTCAAAATTTTTCTCAATTTTTCTCCAAAATCTCCAAAATCCGATACCTTATCAAAGCCTTTTTGATCCAATCGAACCTTATCCAAATCCTTCTCACTAATCGGTTTCCCATCGGTTTTTCCTGTAACTGTAACCTTTTGACAAAGAAATAGAATGACGAGTAAATGTTTGATCTCAGCTTCCCCCCGGTTAAGGAGATTCGTGTTATCTCCGATCCATTTATCACTTTCTTTTTGTCCCTATCACAACTACAGTAGCCCTTTTTAGGAGGGGGAAAGAAGAACTTATCATTGGATAAGGGGAGAGAGAGAAGGGGTTAACAAGTGTGTGTCAGTGTGTCTTTTGAAGATTAATGGAGGGGATAGGGAGATGTGCGTTTTAGGGAAAAATGGAATTTTTTTTTGACTTTTTTTTAATTAAGAAATTTTGAATAATCTTCTGTTGCTGTAGTAAGCATGGTCTCTTCGCTCAAAGCGCTTTAACGTCTTTCCCAATAAAGATACAAAAAAGTTGTCAGCTAACAAATTATTTAACTTAAAAAGAGCTATAATTCATTAGTTGACAACTTTTTGGTATCTTCACTCGGAATCGAATTATAAGTATTTGAAGTTAAGCGCTGCTAGAGAGGCGGCTTTCCCGGAAAGGCTTGCTACTTTGAGGGCCCATACCGCTGTTCCTAGCAGAGATAGAAAAAAGTTGTCAACTCAAAATGTGCAGCTAAACAAGAGCTACATTTAATTATTTGACACTTTTTTGATAACTTTACTGGGAACCGAGACATAGACGTTTTTGCAGACCGCAGGAATATAACAAATTTCAGGTGCTTACGGTGGCCACTGCAGTTAGTGTGGTATACAGGACTAGCTGGGCATGTGTAGCGGAATATTTCACATACATTTTAAACAGTTAAAATATTGATTTTAATTGAAAAAAAAAAGGATTTAGAAGTAAGAAAAATCTGGTAAAAAATCAATGCTCAGCACATTTACAGTTACATTGAAATGATACTGTATCTACTGTGAATACACTAGTTGGCAATATCAAATTTAAAATTAAAGTAACAAAAGTTTTCAGAAATTTAACTGAATAAATATTAAAAAAAAACTTATTTAAAAAGTCAGGCAGTTACTTACAGCTTACAGGAAAAAAAAACAATTTTTATCGACACAGATGAGGAGCACTGCAGTTTAAAAAACATGTTTTTTCCAAATAAAATAAATAAATTTTCAAAAAAGTTCCGAAAAACCTACCTTCAGCACTATAAGTCAACAAAATACAAAAAAGTAGAAGCAACATTTTCACTGACAATTTCATGTTGCAAATTCTCTTTCTCTCACTTCCCCGAAAAGAAAGAAATGAGTAGTTCTTATCCTGGCTTCTCCGGACAAAAAGTGGGCGGAGCTTTTTGAAGGCGTTGTCGAGGGAGGAGGAGAAGATGAAGGAGAATGAATGGGGAGAAAAAGGGGATGAAGAGGTTCAAAATGATGTTCGAGATTTGTTCGAATGAATGAATGAAACAGGACATTTTCAGGTCAGAATACAATGATTGATTGATTACTGCATACTTTTTGATTGTCTGGAAGGTTAGGAGAAGGATAAAAAAGTGAAGGGATAAGTGAGAAGATGAAAATTAGAGAAGGTTATCAGAAAAGGGGAATGAAGAGAAAAAAAGTATCAGAAATAATCACTAACACCCATTGAAACAAAGATTTCAATTATAATAAAAAGTGTTGCAGTTGTCAAAGGATGTATTGTTAAAATCGGTATATCTCGCTTACTAGCAGAGATAGAAAAAAGTTGTCAATTAATAAAATGTAGCTTATAATAAGGGCAATATTTCATTAGTTGCAACAATTTTGATGGCAAAAGTGCCAGCCGAGATATGAGCGTTTGAAGTTGCGTGCCGCACCGACAGTGACACGGATGCTGTCTTTGCGTGTTTTTTTGAAAAGGTATATCTCGGTTCGTAGTAGAGATACAAAAAAGTTGTCAACTAATGAAATATAGCCCTTATTATGAACAACATTTTGTTAGTTGACAACTTTTTGATATCTCTATTGGGAAGCGAGATATAAGAGTTTGAAGACAATTGGAAAAAAATTATTATTGGACCAAACCTGAAATTTAGTCAACAATCAATAAACAGTTGCTTATTCTGTTATTTACAGTATTTTTTATGTACCTTGAAATATCTGAAAACAATTTCAGTGAAAAATCACAAAAACTAATAATTCGCAAATTTTGGCTTTACTGTCATAGAACGTCGTTCTCATATAGACTCTTCAAAGCTTTATATCTCAATTCAGGTAAATGATCTTGAAAAGTGATCAACTAATGAAATGCGTAGAATTTTACACTGAACATTTTCCTTTTTTTTTCTTTCACAAAACAAATTCACTCTTCCACTATCATTAGATGTACAGTAACCAAAGGTAATTTTTTCAGCCACAGTATCCTATAAACTTACCCAAAATCTCAGATCAAAATACCAACGCATATCCTAATTCCCTGACTATATTGGATAAACAATTCATTTTCACTTAACTCTCGGAAAAGAATCCTAAATTCAGTTTCAATAGAGAACCTTAATCTCTCTCTCTTCTCCGTTTTGTTTTTCTGGCTCAGGGTCATCTTCTTGTCCCTCCATTCCACTCTAATCCCTTTCTCGACGTTCCGAGTACAAACTGTTTTCTGTTCAATTCCTGGTACCTCCTCTCCCTATTCTTAACCCATTTTCGAAAAAGAAGGGGAAGCTTCAAGTTCAAAACAGTACAAGTTGAAAGTTCATGGGTGCAAAGTTTGAATAATCCTTTATTCAATAAGTGAGAGACGTCCTACTGTGAATTAGTGAAAACGGTGGGAGAAGATGATGTCACTTGCACTCAACTGGCCTTAATTCATATTCTTATATGCCGTAATCCGAGTGAGTGATTCTTTGGTCAAGAGTTGAGTTTTGTTTCGGGATTCGCATTTTGGATTGGGAGAAGGGGGTGAGAAGAAGGTTGGTTGTTTGGTTTTTTGAATTTTTTGATATTTTGGTTTTTTGTAAAGTTCATATTTACTAGGAGGCTTTTAGGAACTTTTAAAAATTACGGTAGTCAGTGTTTTTCATCTTATCTAGGATTTTTTACTGCACTTTCTTATGATTAACTTAGAGAACATAGGTTCATAAAATCTACATTTTGCTAAGTTTTTTTTGTAGTTTTTAGATCAGTTGGTGATACGTCCACAGGGATAAATGAATTAAATAAATAGCTTAGCAACCTAGCTTGTTGTCTAGCTTTTTAGGATTACCGTTATCACTGATTGGCTTATGGATACAGTAGCAGGTTGTTTCAAGCTAACTATACTTTTCTGCATTCTACTAACAATTGAACTGTTCAAAGTTTCCAAAAAAAGTACCTTTACAGTACTACACATCTTACTCCAGTGTATACTGATTGTAACTAATGATTGTGAACTTTTCAATATTGTAGCACTATTAACATAAAGTACTGTAGATGATTAAGGATAACCAGAGAATGTTAAGACTGTAAGTGACAGTAATCCATTTAATGTGTAGTGATCTACATAAAATATTGTAGGAAATACTAGAAAATTAAATGAAACTATCTAATGAAATCTAAATTGAAGCTTAACTCAAATAATTAACTTTCCAGACCTAAACACAATCTTCAAAAAAATCCGCTAGATTATCAAAAGGCTACTGTAGATAATACAGTACCTCATAATAAAAACTCTCGATCAAACCGGGAATCTAAAAAATCTCACCTCAAAACCGCATAAAAAGAAGACTAATCAAGTTTCAACACACCTCTTTCCAATCATCTACAGTACTCCCTCCCCTTTTTTTAATCATCTGGTTCCAATGCACTAAACAAACGTCATTTTCTCTTTGCAAGGAATCAAATAGCATCTATCTCTCTTTTTTTTTCCTAAATTCCAAAAATAGTGATATCATACGATTCTTGACCTAATGATGCATTTTGTGAAAGGGGGAAGAGAGAGGAGATGAGAGAGAATATGCTCGTAAATCTTAAGTGTCAGGTGGGAAATGTTTATCTTTGAAGAATTGTCTTGTTTTGTACTCCTCTCGGACAATTTTTTTTAAATTTAAGGATTGATGGTTGTCCACGAGGAATACAAAGCCAATGACTTTGATCTTCGAAACTACTGGTTGCCCACTAAACACAAAAACTATAAAAAATAAGCTTTCTATGCTAACCTCCCAATCCTCTTTGCCTCACATTAAAAAGTCTCGAATTCTCGATACACACTCACATAAAAAGGAACAATTTCAAGAAACCGGCCTCCTATTGAGGCGGGAAGTAGCTGACCTCTCCGTGTTATCATCAAGTTTCGGATGAACAAAAAGAGAGGAAGAAGACAAATAGGTGTTAGCACACGACGGGGGGTCATTTTTATATATGATGATAAGTGAGCGAAGGTTGGGAAAATATTGATAAAAGCAGCTTAGGGGGAAGGGACTAATGTAATAGCTTGGCTTAGGACTGAAGACGGAACCAAAAGTACAGTACCCCTTGACCCTAGACCAACAGGTACAGTAACCCCCTTAATCCAATGATCCACCCTACCTTAATCACTTTCCCTTTCCACCTCCCTGTCTTCACTTCCCTTTATCACACGCCGTTTTCGCTATCCGTGTTTTAATTACCTTCCATAAAAACGATAGGCGTTGTTGAATGTTATTTCAACAAGGAGATCTCGGAGAGATATTTGGGGGAATCTTTTTAATCCATCAGGGATCAAAATGTGATGGGAGTTTATAGAAAAAAATATAGGCTTGTTCTGAGCTTTATAACTCAGTTCTTAGTAGAGATGGGAAAAAGTGTTTGAATAATAAAATGGTGAGCTTGTTAAGAGCTATATTTCATTAGTTGACAACTTTTTGATAGCTATAATGAGAGCCGAGATATAGGCGTTTGAAGTTTCGCGACAAAGCTCCTCTGCGTCTCTCGAACCCCTTGCAACTTTAAACGCTTATAACTCAGTTCCCATAAGAGGTACAAAAAAGTTGTCAACTAACAAAATGTAGCCCTTATTATGTGCAATATTCCGTTAGTTGACAACTTTTTGATAGCTCTAACAACTAGCGAGATAAGAACGTTCAAAGTTGAATCAAGTAAAAACAAAAAATTCCAAAATCACTTTATTCAAAAAAAATCAAGACGTTCCAGTTTCATCAGGTTCCATGGATCCTCTCAAAACGTGTTGGGTGAATTCTCGAAGATACATTGGATTCGATTTGGGGTCCTGGAAAAAAAACTTAGGGAGAGAGACGCAGAGAATATGGAGTCTAACTGTCTGCGCTCTCTCGGGCGGGACCTAACTTCAAACGCTTATATCTCGGCTCTCAGTGAAGATATCAAAAAACTGTCAACTAATGAAATATAGCTTATAATAAGGCCTACATTTAATCAGTTGACAACTTCTTTGTATCTCTACTCCAAAGTGAGATACACTCCTGCAAACAAATAGGCGATTTACTCACCACAATAACGGCTTCCTTAACCATCAGCGACTCTGTTGTATCATTATTCGTCTTCGTATTATCCTTTGACTTTCTTCGTTGAACAGCCGACGTTTGAGACTCAAATTGAATGGAGGAAATGTTTCGGAGAGTGTCATCTGGAGTACATACTTTTGTGGATTGCTGAAAATTAAAATTTCATCTATTAAGAACTTTTTCTAGAAATTACCTCCGATTTATCAAGATTCTGCGCAAAAATTTCCTCCATTTGCTTTTGTTTCGCGTTGTCTTTTGCTTGCTCTTTGAGCACCTTCATTTTCTTAGCTGTAAAAAAGTAAAAGTGATTTTTAAAGTGGTATATCTCAGTTGTGGTTAGAGATAGGAAAACGTTGTCAATTAATGAAATATAGTGCTTGTTAAGCGCTATATTTTATTAGTTGATCACTTTTTGATAGCGTTGCTGGGAACCGAGTTATTAGCGTTAGAAGTTGGATGTCGCCTAGGAGAGAGAGAGAGCGCGCGCAGACAGTTAGACGCTCTAGCCTTTGGGCTTCTCTGCGTCTCTCTCCGCTGCGGACTAAAAAAGGGGTAGTGCAAGACTACAAAAACTACAAAATCCACTTACAAGCATTCAAATCATTATCCACCAGCTGAATATCCCCCAACTCCTCGTTGCTCATACTCGACTCCTTCTTTTTACTGCTTAGATCTTGGGTCTTCTGAATAAAAAATTGAAATTTTTATAATATTTTTTTTGACCTACCCCCATAGTCTTATCATCCTTAGTATCCTCCTTAGCAGCTTCTTTTGAGTCAGATGATTCAGTGGTTGATTGAGTTTTGTCTTCGGGTAACTGAAAATAGTTAATTTCTCTAATAGTAGGGCACGTTATTTTTAGTGCCGCTTAATTAGAGATGCCGTGCTATTAGAGTAAGCCCTCAATCCATATCCATTTTTTGACATCCAAATTAGTTAGGGGAACAAAACTCCAAGTTCTGGGGCCCATAACTCAGTTCCTGTTAGTGCTATCAAAAAAGTGTCAACCAATGAAATATTGCTGTTAACAAGATCAATATTTCACTAATTGATAACTTTTTGATAGCTCTGACGGGAACTGAGTTATAAGCTCTAGAAGTTGGAACATTGTTTCCATAGTCCTTACCATATCCAATTCCTTGGATTTCTTCCCAGATAATGTTTTACTGTCTTCTAATGACTTCAATGTATTCTTCTCTCGTTTCTTTCTCATTTTCTCTCGATTCTCTTGAATTTTTAATTTTCGTTCCTTCTCTAAAACGATCGGATCCGTTTCGTAAGTGATTGGGGTTGGTGGTGTTGATTTTTGGGATTTCTTTGCTCCTGAAAATTTCTTTTTTACTTCAGATTAACTGGATTGACTTACCGCTGCCTTTTTTATTTCCTTTCATGCAATTCATCATGGTGGCAACGGCGAGCACTCCGAAGATGACATTGTAAAGAACTAATCGATACATTGACAACTTTTATATAAATCTTGGAATGTAGGAATGGCAGGAGGAAATTTAAAAAATGGAATAATCAGATTTCTAATCTTGGGGTTTTCACGCGGACTACAAACTTCTTTTAAAAAACGTGAATTTTTTGCTGCAGCAAAAGAAAGACTGATCTCGGGCGGGCTCGAACCACCGACCTTCTGTGTGTTAGACAGATGTGATAACCACTACACCACGAGACCGCTGAGAAAGACAGGTCGGCAAGGTGTACTTATTACTGCGGGGTAGAAAAGATGCGCCCGGTGTTTCTTTTCGGAAATAAGAAGGTCAATATGTATGTCAAACTTTTGGCCTGCTTAGTATAGTGGTTAGTACTCCACGTTGTGGCCGTGGCGACGCTGGTTCGATTCCAGCAGCAGGCAACTTCTTTTGGCCTTTGCAATCTGAAAGTGAAAGTTTCCATTAAATTTATAAAACCGTGAACTTTATTTTTTATTTTTTATCAATCTAGAGATCTAGAGCAAAGATCAAGGGCAAAGATAAGGAGCCCCTATAAAAGGACCACCCCCGCTTAAAAATTACCATCGATCCAAATCGAAAGTCCAGAGAAAAATGGCTCAATCCGTCCCTCCAGGAGACATCCAGACCCAACCGAACGCCAAGATTGTGTTCAACGCGCCGTACGATGACAAGCACACCTACCACATCAAGGTGATCAACTCATCGGCTCGTCGTATTGGATACGGTATCAAGACGACAAACATGAAACGTCTCGGAGTCGATCCACCATGTGGAGTATTGGATCCAAAGGAGGCTGTTCTTTTGGCTGTCTCGTGTGATGCATTCGCTTTTGGACAAGAGGTTATTGAAATGTTTAGGAGGGAATTCAAATTTATTTCTTTTTTTATAGGATACCAACAACGACCGTATCACTGTCGAATGGACCAACACTCCGGATGGTGCTGCCAAGCAATTCCGTCGTGAATGGTTCCAAGGGGATGGAATGGTCCGTCGTAAGAATCTCCCAATCGAGTATAATCCATGAACTTATTGTGTTTATGCATCTACGAATAAAGAAACAATTGGTATTTATTGTTGTTGTTGTTTTGCTTAGTAATGCTTAGTAGAGAATTTTTTCGATGTTTTTCCTGATCCAAGAGACTACGGTATTGAAAAAAACCGATTACAAATGGCTTTTTGGCTAAGAATATAGATAATAAAGCTAGAATAGTTTAGTCACTTTTGGTACCTGATTAAAAATTAACACAATTGTTGGAATCTCAAGTCTCGTTAGAGCTCCAACAGATTTTGCACACGACGAAACCTCAAACTTGGGTAATTAAACCATTTATGTAGAAAATATAAATAAGATAAAAAGGGAAAATAAGAGAAAAGAAAAGGAAAGAAACTGACGCTCTCCACAGAGGCCGGGCTCCTTATATACAAACCCTGGTGGGTGACTATATGGTAATAATGGGAAAATGTGAAATATATGGTAATAGTGGGAATGTAAAAAGTGCATACATAAAAGTGGGAATTGGATTGTATAGATTACAAAAATGAAAGATCAAAGATCAGAGAGATTTGACAACAATTCTTTGGCAAGAAAGGAAGTTTATTTTCGAATTGGATGATACAAATTTACATAAAGAAATAGTAAATGATCACAATTTAAGTACTAATTGGTTTCTGATTGTTGAGAAGACTTCCAGAAGAAGAAGAAGAAGAACCATCCTTATTCTTGTTGGATCCCCAAGCCCAGACTGGTGAATAGGCAGCAGTTGGAATATATGGAGAATAGATAGATGGATAGGCATATGCTGATGGATAATATGCTGCCGAGTAGGCTGGTACGACTACTTGTCCTTCAGATCCAATGATCATCGTGCAGAGGAGGATGGCACACAAACTGAAGATTATCTATTTAGCTAAGTCTAAATTTTTAGGTACTTACCACTTAGCGAACATATTGAATTGAAGCGGGTTGATAATTTTCCATGCAAAAATTGCTCATTTTATACTCTTAGTGATCATTGGTTTTATTTACATGCACCTACGCTACACACTCAAAAAGAGAACGTCAAATATTTGCTACCTATTTTACTATGCAAAAAGTTGTGAAAAAATTCTGAGTTAACAGGTTATTTGAGTGTTCTGTCTTGGAGAAAGAAATGGTATAAAACTACGAGAAGTTGGGGAAGAAAGTATCAATTCAATTCAATATGTTCGCTAAGTGGTAAGTACCCAAAAATTGAGGCTTAGCTAAATAGATAATCTTCAGTTTGTGTGCCATCCTCCTCTGCACGATGATCATCGGATCTGAAGGACAAGTAGTCGTACCAGCCTACTCGGCAGCCTATTATCCATCAGCATATGCCTATCCATCTATCTATTCTCCATATATTCCAACTGCTGCCTATTCACCAGTCTGGGCTTGGGGATCCAACAAGAATAAGGATGGTTCTTCTTCTTCTTCTGGAAGTCTTCTCAACAATCAGAAACCAATTAGTGCTTAAATTGTGATCATTTACTATTTCTTTATGTAAATTTGTATCATCCAATTCGAAAATAAACTTCCTTTCTTGCCAAACTTTTTGTTTTGTTCAATTCTTATTCGAAAAGGTTTCGTTTTATTATCCTTTTGAATTTATCAACCGCCTGAGAAGAAAGAGAAAGAGACGCAGAGAAAAGCAGCGACTAGAAATTCATTCGTTCCCAGTATCTGAATATTCTAGAAGACATCAAATATCTTATCATCAATTTTCGAGATTTCCCAAACAAGATTCAGAAGATGAATGAAGGAATTGAGAAATATGAGCAATGGATTGGAGATGACTGTTTTTTGGTAATATTTATAGAATTTTATCTGAAAAATCAGGAAAATTTGACAGGATAAATCGGATAACTGTACGATTCAACTTTCAACTGAAATTCCACCTAAGAATGAGGAATTGTGAATGGCTAGAGCACTTATTTGATTTCTGAATAAAATTGATTTTATGAAATACTTAGCTAAACAACAGGCTCACTTCAGGTTCCTAATTCAACCTTTAGAGGTGCTGTAAAATACAATACGTTTAATGTTAGCCTAGTTTAGCTATCTAGCTTTCTAGCTTGCTATCAGGCCACTATAGCTAATCTAGAATTTTGGGAAATTCCTTTAAAAAATTAAAACTAGCATTTTTTTTCATCTAAATAACAAAGTACGTACTTTGTTATCCTTAACAATTTTTCCCCTTCTTTTTCCAAATTATTTTTTTCCCACAACATATATTCTTCGTGCTGTACATACTTCTCCTGACCGCTTTCCAGTCACGTATCGCCCTTTGTTCCATGAAAATTAAATTTAAGAACAACACTATTTTTCTATGAAAAAAGAATTCCAATTTCCAGAATATTTTCCAGAAAATTTCACATTTTTGTGCCATAATTTATTCAGTAATCTATTTTCTATCCTAAGAAAAACAATTTCTGCAGAAAAGCTCATACCAAGGAGTTTTCTGTGATTAGTAATATGAAAATCACAAAACACGAATTTGAAATCGAGCCTCGTGCTTTGTGCAGATTTCGAAATAAGTTATTTTTGAGATCAAATTCACAAGATCAGCGTCTAATCGTATAGTGATAATGGGCATGTTTAGAGGGATAATTTGTTTAACCGCCTACGATTTCCGTGTGATTGAGTTAAGGGGTAATTGGAATATGTTGCAGAATATTAGGTCATAGAAAAACTGGAAATTTCTAGAAAAGTTCTGAAATTTTCTGAAAAACAACTGAAAAACAGCTGATTAACAGAGAAAAGATGAATAACGCTAAAATTGAGAAATTAGTGTTTTTCAAAATTTTCAGATTTCTCTGAAAATATTTTTTCTGAAAGCCCCAATTTCACTGAAAACTCTTTTTTCAGTTTTTACCGTGCCGAAAACGTGCCTCTTCAATTAGCACCAATTTTAACCGAATTGGTTCAAAACTTGTTTCCTGTTTTTCTGATGTTGATCTTGCTCAGTCTACCTCGGAAAGCATGTGAATAAGCGTATGCTGTTCAGGTGACACAAATCACCTGAACCATGTTTTTGTTCTGGAAATTGGTCTATTGTCGCTGATTTCTTGAAATGGGAGGAAGTTGGAGATTCTAGAGAATTTAGATTATAGAGAAAATTGGTTTGGTTGTTAAAAACGGTATATCTTTGTTGGCTTCGAAGATAGAGAAAAATTGTCAACTAAGGAAATGTAGAGCTTGTTTTGGGCTATGTTTTGTTAGTTGATAACTTTTTGGTAGCTATAACAGCAACTGAGATATAGGCGTTTGAAGTTGCTCGAAAGAGGGCGCAGGCAGTTACACACTCTGCGTCTCTCTTGCAGTGTTGATATCTCAGTTCGCAAGAGAGATTCAAAAAAGTTGTCAACTAATAAAATCTGAGTTTTAATTTGAGCTACATTTTGTTAGTTGACAATTTTTTGATAACTTTAACAGCAACTGAGATATAGGCGTTTGAAGTTAGATGCGACAAAAGAGTTCAGGAGCGTCTTCTTGAATGGTTAGCTACTTTAAACGCCTATATCGCCAATCAAAGCACAACTACAAAAAAGTGGCCAACTAAAGAAATTACCTACTTATCATGAGGAACATTTCATTAGTTGACAGTTTTTTGATAACTCTATTGTGAGCTGAGATATGAGTAATAGAAGTTGAGAGCCGTGTGAGAGAGCGCAGACCGCTAGACACTCTAGCCTTCTTTGCGTCTCTTCCATTTTAAGAAATACTGTTTTGTCATCATGATTTTCTTTTATGTTAAAAATAGTCTCTGACGTAACAATTCCCAAGGAAAAAACGAACCTATTTCCATCCGGATTCCCATATTCGTTACCCAATGTGACGCAAAAAAACACAACCAGAATCTAATTATCTTCCCCCCTGATCATAACCATAAATCATATTTTTCTGATCTTTTTCCCTTTTTCTCAGTACACACACCTGACTTGTTTTCGTCTCGTAACCATTGTGATAGGCTCCGCCCACTTTCTTGACACGCCCCCTTCAGAGCACACTTCTTATTCTCCCAATTTTCTGATCATTATTATTTTCCAGTCGACACTGGAAGTCTAGACAAAATGGTTTTGGACGATAAAATCGAGATTGTGACTCGTGTGATCACATTTTTCTTTCCGTATGATTCCAAAGTGGAAGGTAAGTCAGAATGCCCTTATAATAAAGTACTAATCTATTTTCAGAATATGAGAACACTGAATGGTATCCAGGGGATCCGAGAGATTACTCACAGGGTCATCCAAATGGACATGAGATGTGGGGACATGGACAGATTGGTTGGTGGCAGAAGGATGAGAAAGGATGGCATTGGTATTGGGATGATACTGATGATATGGCTAGGACCACCTATCCACCGAATATGGTGGTCTCTACCACGACAAGGGGACCAATGGCTACGGTATGTTTAGGGTCTAGTTTATCACAGAGACGCAGATAAAGCTTCGCGCAAGTTATAACGCCTATAACTCGGCTCCCATTCGAGCTATCAAAAAGTTGTCAACTAACGAAATATTGCCCATTTCACGCTCAATATTATATTAATTAACAACTTTTTTCTATCTCTTACGGGAGCGGCGATATGAGCGCTGCAAACAAGACGCAGAAAAGGCTAGAGTCTCTCTATCTCTCGGCGCGCAATTTCAAACACCTATAACTCGGCTCCCATTACAGCTATCAAAAAACTTATAACTAATGAAATATTGCCCATTTTAAGCTTAATATTTCATCAGTTAACAACTTTTTTCCATCTCTTCTTTAAACTGAGTTATATCTATTTGAACGTAAATTACTGTCTTTTGAAAAAAAAACACCTCTAAAAATCTAAATTTCCAGACCTCGACCTCTTCTGACAATATCTCCGAATACAGCGACTCATTGCTCGCAGTGGTCCTTGCCTTCTACGCTCTCCTCCTTTTGATTGCCTTCGCCAGCAATATCCTTCTAGCAAATGTAATCAAGAAGTATCGCTGGGTTGGTTCATTGCTCTCAAGAGAAACCCCTAATTTCCGTTTTTGCAGGGAATGAAAATGGCGTTGCTCTTTCATCTGTGCGTGACCGGCGCTTTGTTATGCATAACCAATTCGTTGCACCTGCTCGCCAGCGGATATCATTTGTTGAAGAGGCAAAAGGTTCGTGGGAAAGTGTATAGTCGAGGGGGCAGGTGGAAAGTGTATAACTGGAATTGAGAAAATTCTGGAAATTCTTATTGGGAAATTTTGCAATGTACTAGGAAAACGTATTTTGAACTTTTTCTATCTAGAGAAGACGCAGAGAAAAGAGGAGGCTAGAGCGTCTAACTGTCTGTGCCCTGTTTTTCTAGACGCGCAACTTCAAATGCTTATAACTCGGCTCTTAGTAGAGATATCAAAAAGTTGTCAACTAGTAAAATATAGCCCAAAACAAGCTTAACATTTTCTTAGTTAACAAGTTTTCTCTATCTTCTATGGGAACTGAGATATACTGTTTTGAAAATAGGCATTCCACTAATTATGAAAACCATCTGTTTTTTCTTTTTCTCAAAACAACATTTCTGAAAAAAATCAAAGTAAAAAAAACCAAAAGAAACAAAAACATCACAAGTTATGCAAATCTAATCTTTCGATTTTTCGACACGAGGCAAAAATATGCTCAATGCTCCAGAAGGCTCTTATTATTTTTCTGAAAGCTTACATTTTGAATCAAAACTTGTGATCAGTGAAACTTAATGTCTTAAAAACAATGGTAACCAAAAATAGAATAAAGTTCAATAGTTAGCAAGTTAGTCATTGATTCTTTAACTTTTCTTGAAAAACACGATAACTTTGATTATTGGTTTAAAATAGTCATATCTCAGTTCGGAAAAGAGATAGAAAAAAGTTATCAACTGATAAAATGTTGAGCTAGTTAAGAGCAATTTTTCATTAGTTGACAGTTTTTTGATAGCTTTGCTAGGAACTGAGTTATGAGCGTTTGAAATTGCGCCCCGGAAGAAAAAGAGAGCGCAGACAGTTAGCCTTCTCTGCGTCTCTTCCCAGGCGGCGCGTAACTTAGAAAGGAGATAACTTGGTTTGTGCTAGACTACAAAAACTACAAAAACTACAAAAATCACAAAAAAAATAAATTTCCAGAACAGCTCGGTAGTCCTTCAAGCATTCGCAATCATCGCCTGGATCGACCATCTCATTGGCTTCGCCCTCCTTATTTTTGTCATGTACCTAGCAATCTTCTGTTTCAAATTCTACTGGAATAACAAAAATCGAAGTGTCGAATGGGGTAGATCATATGTCCTCTACGCCGTCATCTCCACATGGATCATTGCTTTCTTGGTGGCTGGATTCACTGCATTCTTCCAATGTGATTCTCATATCAATACTTCGAATCAATGTATTAATATCGTTTGTGCTGTCTCGAACATCTTCTCGGCTATCTTCACTGAACTTCTGACAAGAGTTAGAATCGTTATCCCAATTATCATAATCTTGCTCATCCTCCTTTCCGTAAGAGTTGGTTCCTCGACTGTCCGCAGAGAGAGTATGGTGAAAGTGGAGGGTGCAGACATTCATGGTGATCGAGAATTGATGTTAATGTGTTCAATGGTTTTTGGTATTTACGAGGTGAGCCAACTTCCTTTTTTGTCATCATAACAAGAATCGCCACCTGAAAAAAAAGCATAACAAAAACAAGGTATTTTTTCAGCTCTCAATCATGATCCCACAAATCCTAATTTTCTTCTGCATCTCTCCCCTACTGTCCGTCGCCGCCTGGCATTTCGGTTCCTTGTTTTCGACTCTCGCCACCCCAATCGCAGTCATCGCCATCAGCAGGAACACCAGAGATCGATTCAAACTCCTTTATACCTGTAGTGGAGGAAAAGGGAAGAACGCCCCGCCTGGTAGCTATGCACATACGGCTAAGAAGTATCATGAGAGTGCGGAAGTTCATGATAATAGGAGAAGAGCATCTGGGATCTCGTTCTTTTCCCAGGAGTCCTCTTCGGCGGGGTCTTTGGATCCCCATCGGAAATTGTCAATGATAGTTGAGGAGCCAGCGGGGAAATTGTCTACTGTGGAGAAGGTTGAGGAGCATCATCATGCAGTGGTACCAACGGCTCATTTTGCAAAGGCTCCAAAGATGCCTAATGTAGTAAGGTAAGGTTAAGAAAAGTTACCTTAGCCTTTGGCCATGGTCAAAATGAACTTTTTTAAGCTGTATCTGACTTGATACGCTTTTCCAGTCTTTTCAGGGTGAAGTGGTCCCAAAAACAAGAGAAATATTTTGGGACCATGCCAATCCAACGCATCTTTAATAGAGCGCATTTGATTTTCGAAAGCAATTACAACTTTAATTTTGATGTAACTTCAAAATAGTGAACTTTTAAAATAGTCGTATCTCCGTTCCCAGTGGAAATTTTGAAAAGTTGTCAACTAACAAAATGTAGCCCTTATTTTGAGCTACATTTCATTAGTTGACACTTTTTTGATAGCTCTGGGAACCGAGTTATAAGCGCTCAAAGTTTTACGAGTCTAAAACATTGCGCAGACAGTCAGACACTCTAGCCTTCTCTGCGTCTCTTCCTCTCTCTTCCCAAAAAAGACAGTCGGAATTCTCTGCTCTCTTTCTTTTTTCAAACCTTTCCAATTTCCAGAGTCCAATCCGCCGACCATGTTGCCCGTAACACCGTCGACTACGATCTATCCCGCCGCCGAATGTCCCATAACGATATGCCACAAGTCGGCGACACTGATCGCCTCGCCCAAATGATCAACTCAAAAACCAAGAGATTCAGTTTGGGAGGCCGCCCAAATGTTAACATGAATCTACCTAATCATATATTTGTTCACCATATCCACCACGAAAATAAGATCCGACCAATGGAACTGGGTCCACAGATCAGTTTGGTGGAATAATTTATGCACCTTTGTAAATAAAAATTTAATTAATTTTTTTTTTGGTATTAATCAATCAATCTGTGGGAAAACAATCTGAATTTGTATGCTTTGTAGTCAACTAATAATAATAAATAACTTTATGTTAGAAAAGCTATCATTATTTAAAAAAGATCACAGTTTGTCGTTTAAATATGCCAGGTGAGTAGTGGAAAAATAATAAATTCGGTGGAAGTCGTCTGAAAAAAAGGATGAGGATGGGAATATTCAACAAATTTTGGTACCTTCAAGAGATCTTAAGGAGCCGGAGCCGGTGCGGGAGAAGGAGCCGGATCCGGTACTGGAGCCGAAGCGGGAGCCGGAGCGGAAGCCAAGGAACTCGAGGAGGAGAAGAGACCACGAATATTAAGTACTGAATTTTAGTAGGGGTTCCCCGCCGGATTGACTTTGACACGTGGATTTTTTTTGGAGTAGGCCCAGTTTGGGACACGTTACTAGATAATTGTTCTTTTGAGTTTTGTGGTAGCATGACCTTTCAAAAAATTAAATTATTTTTTTTTACGTAAATAGGATCGCCCTCACCTAAATGGCTATATCTCGGTTCCCAATAGAGTTATCAAAAAGTTGTCAACTAATGAAATATTGCTAATAATAAGTCCTACATTTTGTTAGTTCACACTTTTTTGATAGCTCTTAAGGGGGCCGAGTTATAGACAGTTTAAAATTGGGTATTAAAAAAGAGAGCGCAGACGGGCAGACACTCTAGCCGCCGCCTTTCTCTGCGTCTCTTCCTCTCCCTCTCCCCAGTAACTACAAGCTTTTGAACTACAAAAAAAAGCAATTGGCAAGAAAGGAAGTTTATTTTCGAATTGGATGATACAAATTTACATAAAGAAATAGTAAATGATCACAATTTAAGCACTAATTGGTTTCTGATTGTTGAGAAGGCTTCCAGAAAAAGAAGAAGAAGAAGAACCATCCTTATTCTTGTTGGATCCCCAAGCCCAGATTGGTGAATAGGCAGCAGTTGGAATATATGGAGAATAGATAGATGGATAGGCATATGCTGATGGATAATATGCTGCCGAGTAGGCTGGTACGACTACTTGTCCTTCAGATCCGATGATCATAGTGCAGAGGAGGATGGAACACAAACTGAACATTATCTTTTTAGTTAAGTCTAAATTATTAGATGCTTACCACTTAGCGAACATATTGAATTGAAGTTTCGATACTTTCTTCCCCAACTTCTCGTAGTTTTATACCATTTCTTTCTCTTAAAACAGAACACTCACATAACCTGTTAGTAATAATTGAGCACAAAAGACTTTATGGTCGGACTTTGCTTGTTCGATCGGCGGGTGCAAATATATTCATGTGTTCGTTTTTTTGATCTACAGCAAACATCAAGTGATCTTCGAGTCGGTAAGGATCAAACAAATAGAAATGGAGGGAGAGGGCTTTATTATAGCGGCACCTTCGAATTTAAATCGAGTATTATTTCAGAAAACAAGAAATTTACATTTGATACTCAGTAAACGAGATTGAAAGTAAGTAGAGAAATTCTGATGTGCAGTAGGGCGCGATTGCACAAGTACAGTCTTGATGGTTATTAGATAGTTCCAAATTCAGGTAGTTGGTTCCAAAATGTGGATTTAATTATAAATTGTATACTATCTATACCTAATTATTGTTCTACTTACTGTAGAACTCTAATACCGTAGGATAACCATAGTTAGGTTACTGTAACATTTACTTGTTACCAGAAACCTAATCCTCTCCTCTCTTCCATCTAAATTTAACTTTACACCCGAACTTTGCAACTTTCTCACTATTCAAATAAAATAGTAGCACGCGGACTGGTCTTTGTTCTGACTTCTGTCTGGGTATAAAATGAGCAATTTTCCCATGGAAAATTATCAACTCTTCAATTCAAACTCAATATGTTCGCTAAGTGGTAAGTACCTAAAAATTTAGGTTTAGCTTAATAGATAATCTTCAGTTTGTGTGCCATCCTCCTCTGCACGATGATCATCGGATCTGAAGGACAAGTAGTCGTACCAGCCTACTCGGCAGCCTATTATCCATCAGCATATGCCTATCCATCTATCTATTCTCCATATATTCCAACTGCTGCCTATTCACCAGTCTGGGCTTGGGGATCCAACAAGAATAAGGATGGTTCTTCTTCTTCTTCTTCTGGAAGTCTTCTCAACAATCAGAAACCAATTAGTGCTTAAATTGTGATCATTTACTATTTCTTTATGTAAATTTGTATCATCCAATTCGAAAATAAACTTCCTTTCTTGCCAAGCAATTCTCGTTAATTTTTCAAATTAGTACCAAAATACTAGGTTAATAACTACCGGAAAATCCAGATTCGTTGCTAAGATAGCTGCCTTAATTAACTGCACAAGAATTTTTTCCACGGCATAACTAAACATGTTAACTAGAAGATCAAAAATTCATTTTTATTCCGAAATCAAATAAGTGCTCTAGCCATTCACAATTCCTCATTCTTAGGTGGAATTTCAGTTGAAAGTTGAATCGTACAGTTATATGAGTTTTCCTGTAAAATTTTCCAGATTTTTCAGATGAATCTCTATAAAACTTACCAAAGAACAGTCATCTCCAATCCATTGCTCATATTTCTCAATTCCTTCATTCATCTTCTGAATCTTCTTTGGGAAATCTCGAAAATTGATGGTAAGATATTTGATGTCTTCTAGAATATTCAGATATTGGGAACGAATGATTCCCTTGTATTTTCGTTGAATGAAATCAATTAATGAATCCACTTCAGTCACATCATTTGATAATTCAATATTTGAAATGAATTCTTGAATATCAGTGAATTTGGATTGAGATCTCACTTCTGATAATCCGTTTTTCATTTTTTCTATTCCATTTCTCACTGAATTCCAGGTATTCTCCACTTCTGACTTCTCAAATCCATTCCATCTTCTCATCTTATTCCAAATCTCATCCACGTTCTTCAATGACTTCAATACCTGGAATTAGATCAGTTAAAGATAATTCCAATTCAGTTACCCTACCTCCATTCCATCCATTATCCCCTTATCATCATCAGAATCCAATGGGAATCCCTCCAGACTTCCTTGATCCGCAATCTTCCATTCCTTTATTTCCATTATCTTTTTATATATCTTCTTGAAATAAATGACATGTTCAAGCACATAATTCATCAATTTCGAATTGAAATTCCAAACTTTTCCTGGTGAATCCATTAAATTCGTCATCTCAGAAGTTGTCCCTCTGAATCCATTAAAACAGTGAAATTCATCATCCATCAACTTCTTCAGAAAACGTTCGACAGCTTGGTAATCAAGATTTTTAAATTCTTGTACGCCCTTCAAAAAATTAGACTCAAGCTTACTAATACTTTTTTCAGTAAATTTCTGAAACTTGTCGATACTGAAATTATTTTGACAATTTAGAACTGAGAAATGATAAACTCACTCCAAGAAATAAGAAATCTTCCAAAATTCTACGAATTCAATATTCCAAAAAGATCTATTCAATGATTCTTCCAGAATTCAATATTCCAAAAAGATCTATTCAATGATTCTTCCAGTGTTTCGTCGAAATTTGAATCAACTTTTCCAAAATCATTGACTAATTTAGGATAATCGATTGATTTAATGGTATCGACCGTATATCTAACAACACCTGTTCTTTCTTCAGCTTCTATAACTGGACCAAAAACCGTCATGAACTCTTCCCTCAGATCGAATGAAAGCTTGGTACACTGTTTTAGATAAATGAAGTTTTCCGTCAAGTTACCAGATGGAATTTGAATTGAATTGAGGTGTTCCACCAATGGAATCCATCGTTTTCTTATTTTAGAAGACATCCATTCGATTGAATTCAGATATGAAGAGAATTTAGAAATCAGTTCGAGGAGTGGTTTCACAGAATGAATATTCTCATACTTTTTCATTTCGTTCTTGGATATTTTGACTCTTTTCAATGATCCCAATGTATTCTCCACTTTCTTTATAAATCCACTAACTTTTTCTATCATTTGACCATCTCGAACCTCTTCAATCAACTCAATTTCTTCACTAACAGATATCGAAGCTTCTGTTAAATTTTTCATACCTCTCAGCATTGAAATAGTTTCAGACGCAGCCATTAATCCTGTTACAAATTTGATAAAATTTACTGATTCATTTATTTCTTCAGTAAATATCTTTGCCTTCATTACTTCCTTCATTTCTATTTGTAAAAACTTTGAATGATTGTATACTGTCCCTATGGCATTTTTAATCATTTCACGGTCGATTTTTTCTGGATCAGGAAGCGGTTCATTTTTGGGAAACAATTCAAAAATCCGGCTTAATTTGGTTTCGATGATTTCGAACGTTTCACTTGCTCTCTCAAAAATCTTCGGTTCCACATCGAACCATGTTGAAATTTGATTCAGTTGGTCTTCAATTCTTCGAAATTCATCCTCCATTTCGTCTACCAAAGTAGCTCTCGTCAGATTCAAATTGTTTATTTTACTCAATTCATTGCATCCATCTTCAACAACTTTCCGATCCTTTTCACTTGATCTCACTCCCTTCGACTTCACTTGATAATTTCCCAGATCATTGAATTCTTTGACTCCATTGTAAATATCCATTTGAATATATTCTTCATAAATCGTCTCATCAAGTGTCTGATTCAACAATTCCGTAGCCAAATCAATCGGTGAAATATTTCCATTAACCAATTGCGATTCCAAATACAAATCATGAATTTTTCGATATATATTCGATGTTTTGTAATATAGATCGTTAATTGGAATGTTATTATCAACTGAAAATAATAATTGTTTTAAATTAAAAAAGTAGAGTTACCGTACCTTCAGTTGAATTTTGAAAGCGGAGAAGGAAGAGCAAAATGGTCAGGGCGAGTGTTCGCATTCTCATTTTTTGAGTACAAAAATTTTCTGATTTTTTCCTGGCTATCCTTTTTTACGTAAGAGTTTAGAGCTTAGTTCACGGGGGTTATTAAGAATTATTCTATTTTTTGTAAATTAGTTAAAGTTTAGGATACGTGATTAAGTATTAACTTTCTTTGGTATTACTAGGTTTCGTACCTCTCAGTTACCCATTATTATATGCTCTATTACAGGAACGCTTATATCTCGGTTCGCATTGAAAATATCAAAAAGTTGTCAACTAGTGAAATGTTGCTTGTAATAAGAGCTACATTTTGTTAGTTGTCAATTTTTTGATAGCTTTGCTGGGAACCGAGTTATAAGCGTTTGGGAGCGCAGATAGCCAGACACTCTAAAGGACGCTTTTCTCTGCGTCTCTTCTTCTATCTTCCAAAATAAAAAATAATTGGCAAGAAAGGAAGTTTATTTTCGAATTGGATGATACAAATTTACATAAAGAAATAGTAAATGATCACAATTTAAGCACTAATTGGTTTCTGATTGTTGAGAAGACTTCCAGAAGAAGAAGAAGAAGAACCATCCTTATTCTTGTTGGATCCCCAAGCCCAGACTGGTGAATAGGCAGCAGTTGGAATATATGGAGAATAGATAGATGGATAGGCATATGCTGATGGATAATAGGCTGCCGAGTAGGCTGGTACGACTACTTGTCCTTCGGATCCAATGATCATCGTGCAGAGGAGGATGGCACACAAACTGAAGATTATCTATTTAGCTAGGCCTAAATTTCTAGGTACTTACCACTTAGCGAACATATTGAATTGAAGCTTTGATACTTTCTTCCCCAGCTTCTCGTACTTTTATACCAATACAGAGCCTCATTTAAAAAAGCATGAAACTAGTAGTTCACAGCTAGCATGTTTGCATAAGTAGGAGGTTCGATGATCGGAACAGTTAATATTTACATTGTACTGAATTAGAAACGAAGGGAGTTGGGATTGAAAAAAATTAGCGAAGTTCAAAAATGTTGAAGGATAGTTTTTGAATATGTGTGAAGTAGGAAAAGATTACTGTAGCATTGAAAAGGAAACTTGACAACTAACTATATGAACAAAGATAACAGTTTTTAAGGTGCATAACTCAGTTCCCATTAGAGATAGGAAAAAGTTGTCAACTAATGAAATGTTGG
This sequence comes from Caenorhabditis wallacei, assembly GCA_963932035.1. NCBI lineage: Eukaryota > Metazoa > Nematoda > Chromadorea > Rhabditida > Rhabditidae > Caenorhabditis > Caenorhabditis wallacei. Next base: position 3,007,749 of record OZ009934.1, read on the forward strand.
TATTAATAAGGGCTACATTTTGTTAGTTGACACTTTTTTGATAGCTCTAATGGGGATGAAGTTATGGGGCTTAGAAGTCATGAGTTTGTTCCCATAAATAATTGCCACCCTGCATGCTGTCTCGTACCCCAATTTAAGCGTTTCAAACCTGACTATAACTTAGTTTTCATGTAAATTATTCTTCTTAGCGTCAGAAAACCGTTAATAAACGTATTGATCCTAAATTATGTTTAGTTTTACTATCTTTTTTTGATTTCAGGTTCCAACCTACTCCAAGCCGTGGTCATACCTCACAGTACTAATGCATTTGGTTTCTAAACTACAGTACCTCCAGCCCATAATACTTCGAAAATCCCAAAAAAGTTCCCTAAACTCTCTTTACTTACCGATTTGACTAACACTTTTCTTATTCACGTCATTTCCTTTCGATCTTTAATCCGTCTATGTCATTGACACTTTTCTTTTCTGCTGTGGGTGGCGAGATCAGTGATACCCATATCCTTTTTTGATAACAATATTTTTGTTATATTTTGGTTTTGGAAAATTATATTTTTGCTGTTGAATTTTTAAAATCAAACACCGCAAAACCACTTACCAAATCGAAGATTGTTGACTAACTTTGAACGCGTTTATCTTGGTTCCCGTTAGAGTTATCAAAAAATGGTTGACTAATAAAATGTAGCCCTTGTTATGAGAAACATTTCATTAGTTGACAATTTTTTGATAGCTCTGATAAGAACCGAGATATAAGCGTTCAAAGTTGTGTATCTTTAATTGAGTGTATAGTAAGTGTCGTAGGGAATTGCTGCGGCCCAAACTTAATTTTCTTGAAATTTTGACTCAGCATAAGTTATACAATATACGAAAAAACAAATTAAGTCTTAACCTTAGAATTATCTGGAACAAATAATTTCATACAAAATCTGTGACTCATAGTTCGATAGTTCTATCCCTATCATCTATCCCCTCCTATTATCTTCTTCTTGTCTTCTAATGACGATTGACGATAAATCAACAAATGGGAGGTGGCTACTATTCTTATTTATATATAAACATATATACACATTCGAAATACACGTAATCATTTATCTTATCATCACTTCTCCTATAGATGGTCAATCAACACAATTCTCTACTTGTTTTTTTTTCTGTTTTTGATGATTAGATAATCAATTGTGTTTTTGGGAACATCTTGCGATCGATTGACTTTTTTTGAGAGTTTTAATTTGTTAGCTAAGCATTTTTTTTAGAAATTTTTGAAATTTTTGTATAGTTTTCTGTTTAAGCAAATATATCTCGGTGGCGAGTGAAGTTATCAAAAAGTTTTCAATTGATAAAATATTGCTCATGATAAACTGAACATTTTGTTAGTTGACATAACTTTTTTGTAGCTCTTCTATGAACTTAGTTATGAGCCTTTAAAGTAGCAAGTCAGAGAGACGTAGAGAAAGCTAGAGTGTCTGACTCTCTGCACGCTCTTTCAACTTCAAACGCTTATAGCTCGGTCCTCATTAGAGGTATAGAAAAACTTTCAACTAATGAAATATAGCTTAGAATAAGGGCTATATTTTGTTAGTTGACACTTTTTTGATAGCTATCCCGGGAACTTAGTTATACAGCTTTGAATAAATGATATCCTGAAAATTCTATCTTGTAGTTGACTTCAATAAAATTAAACTTTTTCGTAGTCACTTCGAGGCTGTTAACTCTTATATTACTGTCGTTAAAACAGTTACCATCACACAATGAATGTTGCCATTTTATCTCTAACACCAACCACTTTTTCTTCAAATTTCGTATTTTTTTGACGATGGTTCTTTCTCCGTTCGACGGCTAAGCTACGGCACTGTGCCGTATAATTGGAAAAAACATGTCTGTCTAAATTGATTTTTGACGGTTCTTATTAATGATTCATGGTTAAAAATACCCTATTTTCAAAATTAGTGCCCTCTTTTAAGTGGTCCGTACCAACCTAAATATTCTCCATCACCAGCAGACAACTTCTTATCACACTCACAGAAATCGACCAAAAGCACAAAGTGCACCTTCTTTACACTTCTCTTCTCTTCTTTTTTCTCCCTCTCTAATCCTCTTTGTATATACTCCAACGAACAACCCAGAAGCAAAAAAAAAAAGAGCACGTGATTGACGGAGAGAGTGCAGAAAAGAAGAAGAAACAGTTGTATGGTTGATTTTTTGAGAAGACGAGAGAAACGAAAAGTGTTTGAAAATAGGTTCAATTGGTGAAGATTGCACGCGTCTAGACCCCGGATCTGTGGAGTTTTGATCTTTTTGTATTTAAAGGGAGGGTATTTTAGTAAGAAAGGTTCTTTAGTTCTAGAAAATTTTTCTTTTAATTTTAAGCTTGTTAGATAAAATAAAATAGAGTTATTGGGATTTTTTGGTTATCGTAATCCGATTTTTTCCTTAAAATTTGACTTCACATATGTCAATCATAACCTTTTTCGAAATTTTCTAGTTTCATTTTTTTTGTTCAGTCCTATTTTTCAATACACTCTGTTCCTTTAAACTTCTTATTTTGCTGTATGATGCTGTTTTTCTACTGATCGGAACGTTTCAAATCATATGTCGTTAGCTATCGTTTAGCTGCTGTTAATTATTTAGCTAGCTGTTGTTAATTTGGAGCGTATAACTTTTCTTGCTTTAAAAAAATGCTTAAGGGAATAAGCCTAAGTTCCTAAACATAATAACTTTCTAATTGAACGATGTTAAATTGAAATGATCTTAACTTAAGTACCATTTTCGAAAAAAAAAACAATTTCCTTGTTCACTTTTTTTTGAAAAAGAACTGTGTGCATTTGGTTCATTTTCTATTGATAAGCAGTGAAAGGTGTCACTTTTTCAAATTTCGAAAAATATTTATTTCTCTATTTCTCTAATTATCTATCAGTTTTCAATTAATAATCAATAGAATCTAAAATAATTTTTGTTTTCAAGGACTCCTAAATTTCAATTTTAAAATATTTTGACCACTAATTTTGAGTTTCATATACTAAAAACTGGTCATTGAAGAATGATTTTTTAATGAACTTAAACACATCTAATCTTGTTTATCAAGAAATAAAAGTACAGATCATTGGGATCCCCATTTTATTACCCCTCGCTAAGCTACCATGAAATTCGCCACTAGTGATTTATATCTCCCCTTTTCTTTTTATCTCTTTTTTTATTTCAACAATTCCCTTTGACCATTTCTGTTATTCTTCTCCCCTTTTCTCTCTCTCTCTCTCCCCTAACCAATGATAACAAAAACGAAGAACGAGAAAAGAAGGCAACACAAAAAAAATAGAGACATTAAATGTGTTATCGAGGCCGGTGGTGGTTATTTGTTTGTTAGTGTGACATTGACACTGTTTTAAGAGACACTAGTAGCTGTGTATATGTGAGAAACAAGACATTCATTTGATGACATTTGATTTTCACATGAATCTTCACTTTTTTTGATTTTTCAGATTTGTTATGAAATTTTTATTTTTTAACTTTTTCATAAAATATAAAATGAACGGTAACTTTTTTTCTAAGAGACTATTTTCCAAATTGATACGAAACCCAATTTCTCTTTTATTTTCATATTTTTAAGCCCTCAGTAATCATAATTTTTTACAGATGGGAAGCGAAGCGCCACCAACACCATGCACCGAGAAAAAAGTGCGTGAGCCATTCTCACGCGCTATGAAAGATGATCCAATTAGTGATGAGCAACGACTCAAAGAACTATGGCATTTATTGGATTTATTGGAAATTGAATACAAAAAAACAGCCGATCTGCACACACTTATCTCATCTGTATCGGAATCATTGACAATGGTTTGGAAGCGGAGAGATCCGAAATCTGAGTTGGCGTTGAAGGGATTACTGTTGATTTTGGAGTATTGTTTGAGTCATGTTTTTGATGGACACGCGTGTTTTGAAGTGTTTGTTACTTCGTTGGGATTCAATACTGTCATTTTTTGGAAGTGAGTTTATTTTTAAGTGTATCTCTGTTCCCGTAAGAGATAGAAGAAAATTGTCAACTAATGAAATGTAGCCCTTACCATGAGCAATGTTTCAATAGTTGACACTTTTTTGATATCTCAAACGGTTGCCGAGTTATGAGCGGTTGAAGTTGCGCGCTCTTTCTCTGAGTTTTTTTTGTTTTGCTACTTCAAACGCCGATATCTCTATTCCTGGCAGAGCTACAAAAAAGTGGTCAACTAACAAAATGTAGCCCTTATCATGACCAGTATTTCATTAATTGACAGTTTTTCAATAGCTCTTCTGGCTGCCGAGTTATAAGCGTTTGAAGTGGCGCGATCTGAAAGATGTACGGAAAAGAGAGTGCAGACAGTCAGACGTTCTGGCTACCGCCTTTCTCTGCGTCTCTCCTCTCACCTCTTACCCTCCCATTATTCCAGACACTGCGCCGGTTACATCTTCGACTCAGACTTGGGTAGAGGTACCAAGTTCCGCGACGCGTTGCTCTTCTCACTGACTCTCTACGACGTGAACACCGGCAAGAATCGATTAAGGTAAGAATTACTTTGGGTTACTGTAGCCAGTTTTTCTTTCAGAGAACTTTATGCGGCTGTACCCGGAATTCGAAAATCGTTGCTTGGAGTCAACGCGAAGCAGTTCGGGGAGCGCTATCATCATCTCCAAAAGCGCCTGGCCAAGTATGGATCGCAAGCATCGCTATGCAGTAATTCCAGCGAAAGTGAAGCTGAAGACGGTACCGTACCCCCTACAGTAATCCCCTTATCCTCTTATTCCAGGCCTCCACCTCCGCTCCAATAACCATTCTGACAGTGAGAACGAGGAAGATCCAAAGAAGCCGCGAAGTGGCTTAGCCACTCCCCATTTCCAACAACGTGTCATCAACGTGTCGAATGCACCGCCCGTGTCGTTGAAACGGGAGAAGACGGGAGATTGGGAGATAAAGCAGGGATCGGGTGGATTGGTGGCGTGTGTGGATCCTGTGATGTCGAAGGATCACGAGAATTTGTGGTTGGCTAATTTGGGAATGAATATTAATGATAAGAAGAATAAGAGGTAGGTATTGAGATCTTGGCTATAGCCGGCACGACATGGCACACTCCCGCATAACTATGATATTTCCAGACCCGGCTCAGTTGCCTCCATCCCGGAATCTCTATCATTCCCATCTACCAACACCCTGGGACTCCCATTAATCAAGCAAACTATCGCTGAAGTCTTCTTCCATGTCCTTGCTGATGATGATATGGATGCACCGAAAAACGAGAAACAGAAAAAAGCGAGAGAAGAAATGTCACTTCTGGGAGTGCTGAATAATTATAATCGAGGAAATTACAAGTTGAATCCAGTTGTAGTTCAAGAAGAAGATTATAATGTGTATTACGGTGGAATTAGTAATGGATTACTGTGGCCGGCACTTCATAATCTTCCGGAATATATCGTTAGTGAATACAATGATGAGAAGATATTGAGAGCTCATTGGTGTGCTTATGTAAGAGTCAATTATCAATTTGCAATTGATGCGGTTAGAAATAGTCGCCCGCAAGATTTCATTTGGATTCATGACTATCATTTAATGCTTGTTGGAATGATTATGCAATCACTCGATCAACATTTAGAAGTCGGATTCTTTTTGCATATCCCATTTCAACCACCCGGAGAATTTTTCTCGAAATATTCTACAGTAGGATTTGCGGTGCTTCGTGGATTGTTGAGATTCACGAAAGTTGGATTCCAAACTCATCGTGATCGTACTAAATATATTGAGTTGGTTCAACATTATTTTGGAACGGCGAAGATTGTTTATGATAATAAAATGGATATTTATTCGGGTGAGTCATGAGTAGGTTTATCTCGGCTCCCAGTTGAGCTACAAAAAAAGTGTCAACTGATAAAATATAGTTTATAAAAAACTGAACATTTCTTTAGTTGACAACTTTTTTGTGTCTCTAATGGGAAGCGAGATAAGAGCGTTTGAAATGAAGAGACGCAGAGATCGAGCGCGGCTAGCACTCCTCGCAAGTTCAAACGCTTATAACTCGGCTGCTAATAGAGATACAAAAAATTTCTCAACTAATAAAAGGTTGAGTATAATAAGGGCTACATTTTGTTAGTTGGCGCCTTTTTTCTAGCTCCGCTATGAACAGAGTTATGCGCGCTTGAAGATTGCACCCAAAAAGTGACATGCCTACCATATGTTTGGGGTGCACCACTTCAAGCGCTCATAACTTGCTTCATGTTAGCGGTACAAAAAAGTTATTAACTAACAAAATGTTTACCAAATTAAGGACTATATTTTGTTAGTTAATCACTTTTTGTATCTATCATGTCTGCCGAGATAAACGTGTTTGAACTTTGGCACCCAAAAAAGCGAAATGTCTTCCTTTTTTGTGAAATGCCACTTCAAACGCTCGTAACTCTTTTTATCTCAAAGATGCAAAAAAGTTGCCAATTAACGAAATATTGCTCTTATCAAACTGAATATTTCATCAGTTAACTACTTTCTTCTAGCTCTAACCGGAACCGAGATATACGTGTTTGAATTTTACACCCAAAAAAGCGAAATGTTTTCCCTGTTTTTGTGGTACGCCACTCCAAACGCTTGTAACTCTTTTCATATTAAAAATGCAAAAAAAGTTGTAAATTAACAAAATATAGCCCTTATCATGAGCATTATATCATTAGTTGACAACTTTTTTCTATCTCAATTGGGAACCGAGTTATGCGCCTTGAAACTTTAAAAGTTTTTCACATAATAACAGTTGTAGTTTTCCAGCTATTCAATACTACAGTAATCTTTACCTTGTTCATAAATATTCAAAAACTATCCTTCAACATTTTTGAACCTCCCTAATTTTTTTCAATCCCAACTCCCTTCGTTTCTAATTCAGTACAATGTCAATATTAACTGTTCCGATCATCGAACCTCCTACTTATGCAAACATGCTAGCTGTGAATACCGATTTTCAAAACTGTCTCATTCAATTCCGTTCCTTTCAGTAACCAACGAAGGCTGGACATGTTCTCTTGGAGTCTTCCCAGTCAGTATCAAAAACGATGACTTCCTCAAATTCGTTGATCTACCGGAGACTATCAAGCTCAAAAATGATATTCGTAAGCGAGTAATGGGAGATACTCCACCTCCAGATGGTCGATTCTTTTTCTCTGTTGAAAGATTCGATTATACTAAAGGAATCATGGAGAAACTTCAAGCATATCAAAGATATTTCGAGAGACATCCAGATCGAATTGGAAAAGATGTCCTTTATCAGATTGCTGTGACAAATCGACGAAGTGTTGATACATATCGTGTCTATCAAGATGAATGTATCGATTTAGCAGATAAGATTAACCAGACTTTCAAATCCCATGACAATCCATCATGGAAACCATTAATCTTTCAAACTGATGGAATGCAAAGAAGTGAATTAGTTGCTGCTTATCTCGCTATGGATATCGGAGTGGTAACTCCAAAGAAAGACGGAATGAACTTGGTAGCCAAGGAGATGTTAGTCTGCAACCCTAAAGCAGGACTCGTCCTTTCCACCGGTGCCGGTTCAGAAATTCAGTTTACCACAGCAGGATTGTATACGGATAAAGAGAAGAATTATCACAGAATTTCCAATGTTTTCGATGCTGATTCTTATTGCGATGCGTTTTATGCAGCAGCTTTGGAACCAGAAGATGTTCGAGGGGAGCATGGAAAGCGGCTTCATGAGTTTATAATGGCAAATGATATCGAGAGATGGAGTAGCGCGTTTTTGGATCCTAGTTGGACTCATGAAGTTATTCGGCCGACGCAGGTTTGTAGTTTGTAGTTTGTAGTTTGTAGTCTGTAGTTTGTAGTTATGTTGTCACCGAGCCGCGGCTGACTAGGACCAAGTCACTAAGCCAGGCTATAACTCCCTTCAAAATTAAGATTTTTCGACGATCAAGGAGTGAAATCGATAGCTCTTGACGAGATCTATTCCATGAACCAGTTTTTAAATTTCTTAGACTAGTCTGAAAAAATTTACAAGGCTTTAAAAAGCGAAGCTACGGGGATTAGCAACTTTCAGCTTCCTAAATTGGTTCATACTAAACCAATAGACCCCAAAAGTAGTTCATTGTCTAGAACTCGTTGAGAGCTGTCATTTTCACTTCTCGATCCTCTAAATATCTCAAATTTAAAAAATTTCTAGTCATTTTTCTTTCCAGATTGACACCCTTGACGACTTCTTCTCGCTTATGATGAAAACTCGCAATGTCCGCCGCCAAATCGTCGGCCGTGTCCTTAAAGGAATCCCAATCCGATCCCATTTCGCTATTTCCCTCAGAAACGCTAAAGATTCCTTGGAACAAATCTGTAAACCTGGAACCCATACAGCGGAATTCAAATCGGGACCGGATTCCAATGAAGTTGCTCATTTCGAAATTGATAATGAGTTGCAGGAGTTTGAAAGAGATTTATCGTTTATTGATTATGTGCAAAGTGATGATGCGGATAATGTGGAGCAGTTTGTTGATGTGAGTACAGTAATTTGAGCTGCGGTCTCTTATACGGCCTGCCGGCCTAGCGCTGGATGTTGCAAGGATGGCGCAGCTGGCAGCGCCTTTTTTCCTTGATCTGGTGGTCGCTGGTTCAACTTTTTCGCGGGCGATTTCTTTTTTTTTTTGGTTTTTTATTCTTTATCAAATATTTATTTGTTTTAATTCATTATTATAATTTCACAAAAGTATAAAGCTAAAAAAAATCAATTCCGTCTCAAAATAGTCTCAACCAAAGTCTCGTTCCCAATAAACAAGCCATCAGTAACCACAATCGTCTCATTATGTCTCATTCCATGCCCCTTTCTCATATGTTTCTTATGTGCTCGTGATGGCTTCTGAGTAACTTCAGAGTCCTTGAAATGAATTTCAGGAAGATTGTATTCTTTGCATTTCCTATGATATTGACGGCAAGCGAAGTGTTTACGGTATTTGGTGGAGCAGATCTTTTGGAAGTTTAGACATTGTTCGAGAGGGCTTACTACTTGGATTTCAGTCTGTAATTTCTTAAATGATTAGCGTAAAACTAAGCTAAGCTCACCGAATTTCCCATAGTAGAGTTACTTGGCTCCAATTCCGGTAGATGATAAGCCTTACAATGTCTACGGAATGCCCGACAACTATAATGTCTCTTATACTTCTGACTACACTTCTTTTGATATTTGACACATTGTTCTTGAGATCTTGCGAGTTGATGAGTCTTCATTTTATCACTAACTTCTATAGAGAATTCACAGTATTTGTCGTAGAAGTAGCAGTAACCGTTGTAGCCAGGGCCTTTGTTGATGCAATTCTTTTTCAGATCCTCGCATTTGAAAGAGATTTCCGGTAGTGGGCGGGGCTTGTTTTTCTGGAAACATTTATCTCAGTTAGCAATGGAGATAGCAAAAAACTGTTAACTAATGAAATATTGCTCAAGTTAAGGGTTATATTTTGTTAGTTGACAACTTTTTTATAGCTCCAAAGGGAACTGAGTTATGAGCTTTCAAAGTTGGGTGCCACCGATGAGACACGCCGAACTAGCTCTTGCCTAACTTCAAACGTCTATAACTCGGTTACCACTAGCGATATGAAAAAACTGTTAATTAATGAAATGTAGCCCTTATTAAGCTAAATATTTCATTAGTTAGCAACTTTTCGATATCTCTAACAATGGCTAAGTTATAAGCTTTCAAAGTTGGGTGCCGCTTTTAAACCCTTATAATTTGTTTCAAATGCTCATAACTCGGCTCCTATTTGAGCTATCAAAAAGTTGTCAACTAATGAAATGTAGCCCTTAACGCGCTTAACCTTTCACCAGTTGACAACTTTTCTCTACCTCCTTTCCTAACAGAGATATAACGTACCTCAGCCGATAGAATATTAAGAATGGCATCATCCGACTTCAAATGTGAACACCATGAAGGGCACAGCGCTTCTCTTTCATGGGTTGTCGAGTTTGATGGTGAATCCTCTAGGAGACTGACAACTTTGTCTGGTTTAGAGCAAGCATCACATTTACAAAGGTTGACGTAGCAAGTTGAGTCAGCGAAGAAGAAACAGAAGTTGGAGTCTCTGGAAATGGGGTAAATTGGTCTAGGTTTAGGTCACACTTATCTGAAAAAAAAACAAAAATAGTTTAGAGCCTAGTGAGGTTGAACCGGGGGCCTTTCAATTTCTAGTCGCGCGCGTTACCCAGTAGGCCGCCACCGCCAAATTCGGGCTTTGCCCGGATGCCTGTGATAAACGGAGGAGTTGGCCAGCAATGTGATAGAAGCTAAATTTCATACTTTTACAGATTTTCAAAGAAAACCAAATTGATATTCGAAAAAAGGAAGCCAATATTTATATACCCCCAGTTTTTCATCTGTTTTTGGAACCAAAAATTTTTCACTTCCCTAGTAACCCCTTCCCAAAATAAAAACAAACTTACAAAATCTCGCAAATATCAACGGCCTCCGCGATATTCACAAACAAAATTGCCACCAGAATCAACCGAATTGATAGCATTTTGTAAAGTGAGAAGATGTCTTCTATCCGTTTTTCTCTTCTTTTGAATGTAGGCGTGTCCTTGAAAAAGAACTTGTGAATTCGGAGTGGGGAGGGATGACCAATCACTTTTATTTCATTGACATTTGAAATAAAACTGACCTACTTTTTTTGGTTGGGGGAAAAGAGAAAAATGTCTTTTTTGTGGAAAAATGGAGAAATTCGGAAACAAAAACGCTCCAAGTGCACTTGAGGGACACATAACTAGCCACCCTTCATGTTTTCTTTCTCGGACTATAATAAGTGGTCATATGGTTTAAGAAAAGGGAAAAATCAGAAAATGAGAATGTTTTATTAGATGTCGTCAAGGCTAAGGGATATATAAAACTTTTTGGAAAGAATTTAAAAGTTCTAGGTAGGTCACGGAAGGGGTGTACTTTTAAAAGTGTGCGGTCGACAGCGATGAAAGAATGAAACGGAGAAGGGGAAGAGAGATTGACTTGACAGTTGTTGAGGAGGAAAGAATAGGATAAATGGAGGGTAGAAAATAGGAAATTTTCAAAAAAATTGAAAAAGTATAGGTTGGCAAGTTTGTAGAAATACGTGAGAAACCGCACTCCTTAGTAAAACCGGTATATCTCGGCTCCTGATGAAAATAGAAAAAAGTTGTCAACTAACAAAATGTTCAGCTAATCAAGAGCTACATTTCATTAGTTAACACTTTTTTGATAGCTTTTCTAGGAGCTGAGATATAAGAGTTTGAAATTTGAAAATAAAGAAACCTAGCTTCTGCTGTAAACACCAAATGTACAACAGTTGTAACAAAGCAGCAATTTTTTTTTTTTGAGAAAGAAGAGTTCGCCGAAACTTGAAGAATGTCATTGCACATTACACTTCTCCACATTCTTATTTTTCTGCTCTCTTGGGACCACCATTCGTTTGTGAAGTTTCATCTTTTCTTCAACTGACATTAGGGGGAACAGAGAAAAAAGGATGCTCTATTTTTTCTGTGTAATTTATTTGGGATCAAAGAAATATGTTCTTCTTTGCTCCAAGGACATCTGGAAAAAATTTCTAGCTAATTGGAAAAGTACTGTGTTTGGACGATAGGGGTGGCTTACGTACCCTTCTCTGACTTCAAATACCGATATCTCGGTTATGGTCAGAGCTATCAAAAAATCGTCAACTAATGAAATATAGCTCTTAATAAGCTTAACATTTTGTTAATTGACAACTTTTTTGATAGCTCTGCTAGGAACCGAGTTATTCGCCCTCAAAGAAACAAGCCGGCCGAGAGACACAGAGAAAGAAAACGTCTGCTTTCAAACGCCTATATCTCGACTACAGTTAGAAATATCAAAAATGTGTCAACTAATGAAATATAGGTCTTGATAAGCTAAACATTTTGTTAGTTGACAACTTTTTTGTAGCTCTGCTAGGAACTGAGATATCAACATTCAAAGGAGTAATCCGAGAGACGCAGAGAGAGCGCTAGTGTCTTTCTGTCTGCGCTCTCTTTTTCACTATGAAAATTCCCGTTCTTATGCTAAGCATGACTCATTCATCCCCTAAATCTTTTTCATTTTCCCCCGACAGCTTCTTATCTTCTTCATTTCATCTCTCTCTCTCTCTCCCACCTAATTGCGAAAGGGGCTTGGTGAGTTCTCCCTCCCTCTCTCCGCTCATCAAATACACACACGCAAACCTTTTCCGCTCACATGCACACACACACACACATAAGAAAGAGAAGCAGACGGCACGAAAGACGAAGAAGGCGTGTTGGTAACTATGACGACGGTGTCAAGAAGAAGGCAGGGAGCTCTCATTCGACACTCCAAAACAAACACGCGCTCTATTTTCTGTTCTCCTCCTCTTCTCCCAAATTCACAACTACAAAATGGGTCTGATGGACGTTCTCAAATCGTTCAAATCGCCGAGTGGCCGCGAAATTCGAATCCTTCTTCTCGGACTCGACAACGCCGGTAAGACGACGATTCTGAAGCAGTTGTCATCAGAAGATATTCAACAAGTCACACCGACAAAAGGGTTCAATGTGAAGACGGTTGCTGCGATGGGCGATATTCGATTGAATGTTTGGGATATTGGAGGACAACGGACTATCCGTCCCTATTGGTCAAACTATTATGAGAACATCGACACACTCATCTTCGTCATCGATAGTAACGATAAGAAACGGTTCGATGAAATGAACATTGAGTTGGGAGAATTGTTGGATGAGGAGAAGCTTCGCAAAGTGCCAGTCCTCATCTTCGCTAACAAACAGGATTTGCCAACTTCAGCGAGCTCCGAGGAAATCACTCGCAGGTAAGAGTTACGGGCTCCGTGACCTAAAGCTAAGTGTGTGACCTTCAGATTAAACTTGGACTTGCTCCGCGACCGCACCTGGCACATTCAGGCGTGCTCAGCACTCAAAAACGAGGGAATCAACGATGGCATCACCTGGGTGGCTAGCAATTTGAAGCCTGCTTCGAATAAGAAGTGATTTATTGTTCTCATCCTCTTTTTTTCACTTGTGACGTCTTCCCTTTTTCTGTTTCCCTTATTCTAATCAATGCACTTTTTAAACGCGTTTATCTCGATTCCCAGTTGAGCTAGAAAAAAGTTGTCAACTAATGAAATGTAGAACTTATCAAGAGCTACATTTCATTAGTTGACAACTTTTTCCTAGCTTGTCTGGGAGCGGAGATATACGCATTTGAAAAGTTAAGAGAGGCTACACTGTCTGCGCTCTCTCTTCTCTCTTCCCACGCCCTTTCGCGACACCCTATTTCAAACTCTTATATCTCGGTTGCTAGCAGAGCTATCAAAAAGTCGACAACTAACAAAATATTCATCTTAACAAGCTCTACATTTTATTAATTGACAACATCTTTCTAGCTCCACTCCAAACTGAGATATAACTATTTCAAACTTTATCCTCTGCATTTCAAAGTTTCCCTCCCAAATTTTCTCTTTTTCAACGTATCAACTCCCTTTTTTCCATTTTCTCCCGTCTCCTTTTCCGTGTCCGCACTTAAATGATTTCTTGATCTTTTCTCTCTCCAAGACATTTTCTGACTTGATCTCAATTTTATTTTATTTTTTTCTTGATTCAATAAATCTTTTAATGAAAAATCTGGTTTGAAATAGAACTTTCATTTTGAAAATAGAAATGAATCTGCGCCGGGTGTAAGGTGCGGAGAAGCTAAGCGGATATAGAGAGGATGAGCCTAAGCTAGTCGCAGTGACTAGGACATTGCTTCAGGGCCAAGTACTGAATTCGGAGTACTAAAATAGCATGTTAACAATCCAGCCATGGCTCCAGCATACTGTAGGGACTTGTTGTTAAGTCTAAGCTTGGTGTTACCTACTAAAACCTTACTATTACGGCTAGTACAGCTAGCTGAGCCTAGTTACAGTACTAAAGTACTAAACCAGCAGGTCAACAAGCCAAGCTACTGTCCAATATACGGTAGCAAGCGTCCTAATGGTAAATCCTTGGCACTAAGTCAGTACTACTTACTATTAGAAGCGTGCTATCACATGTGCCGCTAGCTAAGCCTGATCTGAACTTGCTAATTCTGAAATTCCAGTTATTTTTTATCTTTAATTTTTACAGACCCTCATCAGCTCTCATCCAATCTCAATTGACACCTACAAGAAAGAAGTGGAGAACGTAAGTTATTTTTGGACGCTAGATTATAATAATTTCCGCTTTCTCTTTGTTTTTCACTTCTCAACTTTCAGGCAGTCGAACTCCTTTATTCTGCTGACCACTTCCATTATTTCTTCACTGATCGAGATGGAACATTGAAAAGTTATTCATGCAGTTATCCATCGAGTATTCAACCAGCTTATTCGGGAGTTATTCAGGTATCGGAATTTTTCTAACAGCTAGAAATTTGTAATTCTGTTCAGTTTAAGCTACAGTAATCAGGTTTCAAAAAAATTGTTTTTTAAGTTACCCATTCGAAGAGCCACATCACTTTATTTAAATAATTATAATACACAGCCTAGCACGCGTAATATTAGTGCGTTTGCACCAAATTATACGGCCTAATAACAGGGTAAAATTAAATTTTCAAATATGAAATCATTATTGAGCAAACTAAACACAAACTTACATTTTTAACAAAATGTCTTTTTAAAAAATTTAAACTGGACATGAACTGGGGGCAGCTAAGTTCTGGGGCTCATAACTCTGTTCCCATTGGAGCTATTAAAAAAGTGTCAACTAATAAAATGTAGCCCTTATTATCAGGAATATTTTATTAGTTGACAATTTTTCGATAGCTCCAATGGGAACAGAGTTATGTTCTCTGGAGCTAAAAACTTGATTTCCATTGCTATTTGTCAAAGTATTATTTTAGCGAAACAGATTAGAATGAACTTTCCTCATAAGATACAAGATATGCACTTTGAGCAACTACAAAAACAATTTCCAGGCCCAATTCGCTCGTCGATGCGCACAAACCTGTGTGATCCTCACCACGGCTCCCTTGATGCACATCGGAGTACTTGATGTCTCCACTATCCCCAATGGTTATTACTACTTCGGTGCTTCAGGTGGTCGTGAATGGTTTATTGATTCCGGGCACAATTTCAAGGATGAGTCGATTATGAAAGGAGAGAAGGCTGATGTGTTGGCTAGTGTAAGTAAAGCCTAGAAATTTAGTTGCTTCCACTTTAAACCGTCATAACTAAGTTGGCAGAAGAGATATCAAAAAGTTGTCAACTGATGAAATGTAGATAAAAATAAGGGCTACATTTCATTAATTAACAACTTTTTTGTAGCTATTACCGGAACCGAGTTATAAGCGTTTAAAGTTGCGGAGTCCAAAAAATAGAACGAAGACGCAGACAGACGGGCTACTCTAGCCTCACACTTTCTCTGCGTCTCTCTCAAGTTGTGAAACATTTTAAAGGTTCTTAATATTTAAAACGGAAGTTTAAGCGTTAAGACACGTTCTCTCAAAAACTCGAGTATCCAACTGCACAAAATAAAATCAAACCGTTTTGATTCTTTTGATATTTCATATAATGGGTGCCCCAACACTTCTAAGAACTTCGGTGCCTATTCCATCTAGCTCCTCTTCCTATCTATTCCAAAAAATTGTTCCAATGTGAAAAAATTAGAATTTTTCCTGATAGAGATATTAACCAAATCTCATCGGGAATCAATTGTAGACATCATTCTAAGCATTTTTCGCGTTCAGACCGAAATTCCAACTCCACGTCTTCAGGGTGAAATTTCACAAAATATGTCGATTTTTCTAGTTTTTTTGATTTTTGTATGTGAAGACGACCGAGACACAAAAAGATCTCTTCGGAATATGAATCTCCATCAAATTCTACGTCGAAACCCCCTATTCTGAAGAAAAATCTCGATACCATGTTTTGAGATTTTTTGAGTTTTTTGTATAAATTCACCTATATTCCACGTATCCCTATTCATGGGTTGTAACGAAAGGAAAAATGAATGTCTCAGATCTAGTCTATATTTTAACTATGATTGGTACATGTCATGTGTATGCAATTCACAAATTATCAGGAATTCTCTATAGACCGTTTCCGTATGGGACAGCTTAGAAAATCGCTATATGCAAAAATTGTATACAATATTGAAATGACCATAACTTTTTTCTTTTTCAACGAATTTCCCCAATTCTTTGGTCAATCGAAAGAGTTTTCAAAGGGCTACAAAAAAGCCTATTGGAGTGAAGGTTTCTTTTTTTATATGCATTCATTCTAACCTTATTAAAACAATGCTGAAAATCAGTAACTATTAACTGACGAATATAACTTTGGATAAATTATCAGAACATCACTCCAATAGACTTTTTTGTAGCTCTTTGGAAGCTCTTTCAATTGAGCAAACAGTTGAGAAAATTCGTTGAAAAAGAAAAAAGTTATGGTCATTTCAATATTGTATACAATTTTTGCATGTAGTGATTTTCTAAGCTGTCCCATACGGAAACGGTCTATAGAGAATTCCTGATAATTTGTGAATTGCATACACATGGCATGTACCAATCATAGTTAAAATATAGATTAGATCTGAGACATTCATTTTTCCTTTCGTTACAACCCATGAATAGGGATACGTGGAATATAGGTGAATTTATACAAAAAACTCAAAAAATCTCAAAACATGGTATCGAGATTTTTCTTCAGAATAGGGGGTTTCGACGTAGAATTTGATGGAGATTCATATTCCGAAGAGATCTTTTTGTGTCTCGGTCGTCTTCACATACAAAAATCAAAAAAACTAGAAAAATCGACATATTTTGTGAAATTTCACCCTGAAGACGTGGAGTTGGAATTTCGGTCTGAACGCGAAAAATGCTTAGAATGATGTCTACAATTGATTCCCGATGAGATTTGGTTAATATCTCTATCAGGAAAAATTCTAATTTTTTCACATTGGAACAATTTTTTGGAATAGATAGGAAGAGGAGCTAGATGGAATAGGCACCGAAGTTCTTAGAAGTGTTGGGGCACCCATTATATGAAATATCAAAAGAATCGAAACGGTTTGATTTTATTTTGTGCGGCCGTCAACGCCTCCATACTCGAGTTTTTCGGAGAATGAGTCTTAAAGTTTCGAGAGACGCAGAGAAAAAAGAAGGCTAGAGTACTCTAACTGTCTGCGCCCTCTCTCCTTTGTTATTGAAGGGGGTCAACTTTGAATTATCGTATCTCGCTTAAATTTAAAGATATCAAAAAGTGGTCAACTGATGAAATGTAGCTCGTGATAAGCTCTACATTTTATTAGTTGACAACTTTTTTCTAGCTTTTATGGAAACCGAGATATAAGCGTTTGAAAAGTGAAGAGAAACGCAGAAGTGCCACGGACTGTCTGCGCTCTCCCTACATGCCTAAATAAACCACTTCCAGGCCTACACCCGCATCTCCCACCTTCTCGAAGAACCTGAATTCCGTCCATTCACCTGGGTCGGTTCAGGACTCCAAAAACACTATGGTCACTTGACAATCGCGTATCAAGATGTCTACCGATCAATCACCGAAACTCAAGGAAAACGACTTTTCGAGGAAGTCGAGAAGATAATCAAGGATGTTGATCCACAAGGAACACGTCTTCAGTTGGCTAGTACAGAGTTTGATATTAAAGTTTATATGAAGACGGAGACAGATGGAAGGGTATTCGATAAGGGAGATGGATTAAGAATGTTATGTGAGAAAATGCATTGTGATTTGACGGTAAGCTATAAGCTACAAACTACAAACTACAAATTATATTTTTAGGAAGGAAATGTGTTAGTCTGCGGTGATTCATCTACGGATATCCCCATGCTTAAGGAATGTTTAATTAGAAATCCTAAAGGAGTCTACACAATTTGGGTTACTGTAAACGATCAATTGAAGGAGGAAGTAAGGAAAATCTTTTTAGCTATAGTAATCCTTTTGTTTAGGTTCGTGCTCTTTGTGCATCATTTGATAATCAAAACGTTGCATTTGTGTCTTGTCCAGAGGTCCTTTTGGGAGCAATGGCACAAGCGACGATTAGAGAGATTACGATTACTAGAACACGGAAAATGTCACGGAATGTTGTTTAATTTTTTTGAGATTTGTTTTAAAATTTGTCTGTATTTGGAAATTTTTTTTTTTTGACAACTTTTCTTTCGTAAAAAGGCTTTTTGACGGTGATAAAACCTTCATTTTCAAGACATTAGGGAGAACTAAAGGACACTTTTCATGGATTGTATTCAATTGGCAGATTCTTACGACGGACCATTCCATCCCCTTGGAACCATTCACGACGGAATTGCTTGGCAGCACCATCCGGAGTATTGGTCCATTCGACAGTGATACGGTCGTTGTTGGTATCCTATAAAAAAAGAAATAAATTTGAATTGCCTCCTAAACAGTTCAATAACCTCTTGTCCAAAAGCGAATGCATCACACGAGACAGCCAAAAGAACAGCCTCCTTTGGATCCAATACTCCACATGGTGGATCGACTCCGAGACGTTTCATGTTTGTCGTCTTGATACCGTATCCAATACGACGAGCCGATGAGTTGATCACCTTGATGTGGTAGGTGTGCTTGTCATCGTACGGCGCGTTGAACACAATCTTGGCGTTCGGTTGGGTCTGGATGTCTCCTGGTGGCACGGATTGAGCCATTTCTTCCTGGACTTTCGATTTGGATCGATGGTAATTTTTAAGCGGGGGTGGTCCTTTTATAGGGGCTCCTTATCTTTGCCCTTGATCTTTGCTCTAGATTTCTAGATTGATAAAAAATAAAAAATAAAGTTCACGGTTTTATAAATTTAATGGAAACCTTCACTTTCAGATTGCAAAGGCCAAAAGAAGTTGCCTGCTGCTGGAATCGAACCAGCGTCGCCACGGCCACAACGTGGAGTACTAACCACTATACTAAGCAGGCCAAAAGTTTGACATACATATTGACCTTCTTATTTCCGAAAAGAAACACCGGGTGCATCTTTTCTCCCCGTAGTAATAAGTACACCTTGCCGACCTGTCTTTCTCAGCGGTCTCGTGGTGTAGTGGTTATCACATCTGTCTAACACACAGAAGGTCGGTGGTTCGAGCCCGCCCGAGATCAGTCTTTCTTTTTCAATTTAATTGCAATGACAAAAACAAGAACTAGAATGGCTACAGTACCCCTCCTATTTCAAAAAAAAACTATTTATGTCATTCTTTTAATTAAATTATCTAGAGTGAACGTCCATCAAAAATAAATACAGTAAAAACAAATTCATAATTTTCAATTTCACAATTTTTGTTATTTATTATTACAATGTGTCATGTGAACAATCTTCCCATCTCTTTTGTTTAAGAAATTGTCTTTTTTTCAAAAACTTTCAATTTCTTTTAAAATTTCTTTTTGTATCTAACATACAAAGTTCTTAGCGTTACAAAAAAGTACACCTTATCTCCCACCAACATCAGCTTCATTCATCTCACCTTGTACTTATCAATCATTCTCATCTTCAGCTTGATTAGTATTAGTGTCATAACCAATAACGACATCATTATCATTTAATTTAATCTGTTA
The DNA here is from genome assembly GCA_963932035.1 of Caenorhabditis wallacei. Classification (NCBI taxonomy): domain Eukaryota; kingdom Metazoa; phylum Nematoda; class Chromadorea; order Rhabditida; family Rhabditidae; genus Caenorhabditis; species Caenorhabditis wallacei. The sequence continues at coordinate 3,027,279 of OZ009934.1, forward strand.
GTTGTGTTGGATAAGCATTCTTTGAGAATCTTAACTGTTTTCTTCTGTTTCATCATCATCACAATTTCTCATGTTTCTCAAAAGAAAAAAAGAAATTGTTTCGCTTTTGTTGCAATGAAAAAATATAAGCAGTGAAGGAAACATTGTTTTTTTTTATTGTTCCCGAAAACTGACCGTTAGTTTTATTTATTTGCATTGACCCCCAGAGTTTCATGAAAGATAGTGACAATGGTGTCAACACTGTCAAGGCATTGAAAACAGTGAAACTTTGCATTTTTTTGAGAAAAAATTTTAAATCTGGTAACTAATTTTACTTTTCAACCCTAATTCAGATGCTTGTTTCCATTAAAAGTACCAATTTTCCGATGAAAGTTGTATTTTGGTAGAATGGTTGAACTTTAAACCGGTTTATCTCGCTTTCCGTGAGAGCTACCAAAAAGTTGTCAACTACTGAAATGTAGCCCTTGTTAAACTGAACATTTCATTAGTTGACAAATTTTTGATACCTATAAAACTGAGTGAGATACAAGCGCTCAAAGTTAGGCATCTTTTGAAAAGTATGGGAGAGAGGGTACAGACAGTTAGAGTACTATAGCCTGGTGATTTCTCTGCGTCTCTCGTCAGTAAACAACTTATTGACATTTCTAAAACTGAGCTAATTTTTTATAAGCGTTCAAAGTAAAAAATTGTTTAAAAAGAGGGGGAGAGCGCAGACAGTTAGAGTACAGTCAGCGCTCTCATTTTTGGGACTTCCGACTTTATGCGCTTGTAACTCGGTTCCCGTAAGAGCTACCAAAAAGTTGTCAACTAACAAAATGTTTAGTTTGACAAGGGCTATATTTCATTAGTTAACAACTTTTTCATATCTCTTTTCCCAACAAAGTTATGATGTCTTGAAGTTTAGCCCAATGTAGCAGACAAGTATACTGGCAAAATAAACAATTTACAAAATTCCAAAACGGTTTCTCATGAGCTAAACCACAAGAAAAAAAAAAGTTAGATGTTCAAAAGAACGTGCCGCCTATAATGTTCCATCTTTGAAGATGCACAAGGTGGAGAGACGGTTGATGATGTGCAGAGAAACAAATGCACGGTTTATTGTCATGAGAATAGGAAGTTTATTATTCTATATTCGGAGAATAGCTCTTTTTATTTCTTTTATTGATTTTTTCCATACAATAAGATCGATTTTGTCAAAAAACTGATGTTTAAGATTTTTTTTCTATTGAAATTTAAGCGACTTATTAGTTCCAAGAGTTATAGGAATCATAACTCAGTTCCCATTTGAGCTATCAAAAAGTGGTCAACTTATGAAATATTGCTCATAATAAGGGCTTTATTTCATTAGTTGACAACTTTTTGATAGCTCTAACGGGGACTGAGTTGTGAGCCTTAGAACTTTGTTCTCTTTTTTTCGATTTCAACAATACGCTTTTTCCTCTTTTTCTTTTTTTTCTATTCAAAAACAACTTTTCTTCTCAAAAATCATCACAAATTCCTAATCATTTTTTCCAGAAATCCTCCAAAAGAACAATGGACGCTGCCAAGCAACTCCTCGACCAATTCTCCACTGGAGTCCAGGCCTGTTATGGTGGCCAACCACTTCCAGACAAGGTGATCAATCTGTTGAAGATCATGATCCACATGGATGAGGAGGATGTGAGTTTTTAATAATTTTTTGAAAATTGTTATTAGTCAAGTTTTGTAGTCCTCTCGGACAATGCATACAGGGGGACAATTAGTTATGGGAACAAGTTTCACCTTCTAGTGCTCATAACTTGGTTCCCAGTTAACAAAAAGTGATCAACTAATGAAATGTTGCTCATAATAAGAGCTATATTTTGTTAGTTGCCACTTTTTTGACAGCTCTAATGGGAACTGAGTTATGACCCCTAGAAGTTAGCAGTTCAAATTTGATAAAGGAATAGATTAAGGACTTTTCCAAATTTGACAGTATGACTCAAATTTAGTAACTTTGATGGCTTAAAAACCTAATTCATCTATTTCCAGGTGATCACATCCCTCCGTCTATTCCATTCTCTCCAAATCTCGCTCGAACAATTCGTCGAGGTCTACGACCTGATCAAGGATCTCCAAAATGACTTCATTGAAGCCAAGGAGGTCATTGAGAAGGTCGAGAAGATGATGAGAGCTGTAGAAATTTTGGATGAAGAGGAGATCGAATTGACCACGAATTCCATCGATTCTGGATATCAAAGTGGTATGGAGATGGAGGATAGTGAGGAGGAAGAGGGACCTGTGATGACTAAGGACCAGAGAGATGCGGTCAATGAGATGATGGTGAAGGCAGTTGGTGGAGCGTTGAAGTTTGGAGATGATGGATTGGTAAGTTTTATTATTCATTGCCAAAACTCATATTTGTGCCCTGAACGACAACACCTCAAGTGTGTTTTGTTTAAAGGCCTATATCTCTGTTCCCATTGGAGCTATCAAAAAGTGGTCAACTAAAGAAATATTCCTTTTAAAATTATGCAAATTTTACTAGTTGACCATTTTTTGATAGCTATTAAGTGAAGCGAGATATAAGCGTTTAAACATAACCTGAAAGATAGTACAGTAGTACAGTAATTGCAATTTTAAACTATTTTTCAGATCTCCGAAGCTATCAGTCTTGTGAAGGATTCACCGATTCCAGCTGCGATGTTCAAAAAATACGAAATCGTTCAGCTACTTCAACTTCATGGATCGGCTAGCAAAGATGCTCAAAAGCTGCTCAAAAGACTGCAGAACACGAATTAAGATAATGCGACTTCAAATTCATCGATAACTATTTCCATATGATGTTAGCCCATTTGCTGCCATTTTCTATTTTCAAGATTCATAGTACTGCGTACATTTTAAGCTCAATTTCTTCATATTTTCTAAATTTCTATGTTAATATTCCGGTTCATACTTATCCCATAATTTGAAAATGCCACTTTTTAAATTCCGTTTTTCCAATTTTGTATTAGTCGCTTTAATTATAAGTATTTTACCCTGTTTTGAATCCCCGAATAATTTCACTTGCTCATTTTTATTTTTGCTTTAATTGTATGTTTTTCCACCTTTACCACCATACAGCATGACAGTTTATTATGAGAACAAAGGTCCAAGTTCTAAGGCTCATAACTCAGTTCCCATTGGAGCTATCAAAAAAGTGTCAACTAATGAAATATTGCTTATAACAAGGGCTAGATTTCATTAGTTGACAATTTTCCGATAGCTCTGATGGGAACCGAGATATAAGCTGTGGAGAGACGCAGAGAAAACGTGGCTATTCATAATCTTGGCGCTCTCTCTTCGAGGTACCTAACTCCAAACGCTTATATCTTGGTTCCCGTTGAAGATACGAAAAAGTGGTCAACTGATGAAATTTTAAGCTTAGCAAGGGCTACATTTCATTAGTTAACACTTTTTTGATAGCTCTGATGGGAATTGAGTTATGTACCCTAGAACTCAAGGTTTTGTTCTCATCATTAAATGTCACACTGTAATCTTCGCTAACTTGCCTTAAAATTGTGCTTTACTACTTTTTAAAATTGCTTTATTCTATTAATTTTGTCCTTTTTATGGGTTGTTTTCACTTTTTCTCCTACCACTGTGTTATAAATATTAAAATTTAAATTTTCTTTCCAAAATGAAATTTGTCAGATATGTAGATCATACCATTTTTGGAAAAAAACCAAGTCTAAAGAAAAACCAAAAAAAAAACGCAGACAAAGACTAATAATTTGAGCCAATTGTTTGTATACATTCTCTGCAAAATGCAACTTCACTAGTCGAGGAATCACATTACACAAATGCTAGTTGCAAATGATCGAACTCATTTTTTGATTCAAGATTCAGAAAAAGTATAATTTGAAAAAATTTTATCTTTTTTGTAGTCCTCGTGGACAATATTACAAAACTGTCTTAGCTAACCGTGGCTAACGTAGCTAACCTATTTCGACTAAAAACTTGAAAATGTTCGATTTCGACTTTTTTGAACACTGGCTCATCCCCCTTGGTCCCATGACTCATCTTATATTTCATAACGATATCAGCTGAGCAAAGCTCCGCCCCCAATTTTCAAAAATAAATTTCATAACAATCTTCTTCTTCCCTTGAACCTCCCCCTATTTCTCTGCGTCTCTCATCTAATATTAAACTCTCTTCTGCTTCTTCAAAAGAATCCGGGACCATTGAGAGGTGAAAAAGAGAGAAAAAAAGTGTGGAGCACTTTGTGTAGGGTGAGCAGTATTGATTACAAGATTCCCCTTGAGATGCCCTTTTATTAGGGGGAACTTTCTCTCTTCCACTTTTCTTCTTTTTCATGTTTTATTCTGGAAAGAAGAAGAAGACGTCGTTAGATTTTATCACCTCGGAGAAGAATTCTCTCCCCCTCACAAAGTTATTAAAACCTATCTTCTCTTCTTTTATTCAATTCACTCTTTTATAACTTACACGCCACTTGTTATCACTTTTATGATTTTCGATCGCTTGCTGAATTAACAATGGAGCGCGTTTTCATAAAAACAAATTTCCTAAATTAAGAAAAAGCAAAAACGATAGGTTCCACCGAGATTTGAACTCGGGTCGCAGGATTCAAAGTCCTGAGTGCTAACCGCTACACCATGGAACCGGTGGCAACAGACAGTCGGCAGGGCGTAGAGAAGGCTGCCCGTTGCGGAAGTGGGTCAGCGCCTATTTTGCTCAATATGGTCAAGTGGGTTAGGAGAGTTGATATATCAATTGATAGGGGATAGGTTCAATACTTCTAGTGGTAAAACTTTTTTGCTTTTTGATTTTGAACCAGTTAGAACTTGTAGAATTTCAAAAACTAAAAGAATTTCGTTTTTAACCCATTTTTCATAGAAAAACTGAAAATTTGGCAACACCCATCAATCATTTCTGATTCAGAAATTTCATGAATTTATTTACATTTCGGCTTTTGATGAATTCCATCAAAAAATTGCCTTTTTCTTTCAATTTTTTTTGAAAATGACCTAATCAAAAATGCATTTGAGAATTCTTTTTTTTATGCTTTTGACATTTTCATTTTTCTCAATTTATTTGTCTCTTATCACAATTTTTCTCCGTCAAAAAAGCACTTATCACACACCTTTTTTCTGTCTTTTCCGGTGTGTGTTCACCCACAAAAATCGAATCAGTTTCTTGTCCTTTTTTGGGGTTTTGTGGGTGAATTTTGTTTGATTTTTAAAGCGGTTTTGAGTGTTTTGAAATTTTTTTGAAACCTTATTCCCCCTAGTAACTCTAAATTTAGCATACTGTTTTTAAAATGAGTATAACTGGGTTCGTAGTGAAGATAGCAAAAAGTTGTCAACTAATAAAATGTAGACCTTGTTAAGCTGAAGATTTTGTTAATTGACAACTTTTTTGTATCTTTAACAGGAACCGAGATATAAGAGTTCTACGAGAGACGCAGAGAAATCTAGTTTCTGACTGGCGGCGCTCTTATGCAATTTCAAACGCTCATAACTCGGCTACTATCTGAGCTATGAAAAAGTTGTCAACTAATGAAATGTAGCTTAAAATACGCTCAATATTTCATTTGTTGACAACTTTTTTGACCTCTAATGGGAAACTAGATATAAGCGTTCTACGAGAGACGCAGAGAAACACTGTCTGTCTAATTGGGGGTGCGCAACTTCGAACGCTCATAACTCGGTTCCTATCAGAGCTACCAAAAAGTGGTCAACTAACAAAATGTAGCCCTTATTAAGCTAAACATTTCATTAGTTGACATCTTTTCCGTCTCTTCAACAGGAACCGAGACATATCAATTTTAATAAACCTATCAATTTTCTTTGAGAGAACAAAACCTAAAAAATGTTAAAATTTCCCCCATTTTTCGATATTTTTTTCAGCTTTTTTGTATATTTTTCCGGACTGTTTTCAACCAAAAAAATCCACAGAATTTTTATTTCCAAGAAAAAAAAAATAATTTTTCAAAAAAAAACGTGAAAATATCCACGTGACCTCCCCCCTTTTCTCTCGAATAATCTCTCCCCATTATCGCCACGTGTCATTTTATTGTTTTTATTTATTTTCGTATTAAAACGCCACGTTTCACTTTTCTTTTCAATTTTTTCATTTTTTTTCCGTTCAGAATCATCTTCTCCCGTGTCAAAAATCATGACGAAATTCTCGTTGTGGCTTGCCGCCGGCTCGAATAATGTTCTTCCGGCTGGGGATCCTTATGGTAAGTGATTTTAGCTTTGAATTAGGGGTCAGAGGACTAGAAAAATCGAATTTAGCTTGATTTTTACGTTAAAATGATGGTATTTTTGATAGGATTTCGTAAAAGTAGGAAATTTTTAGTTTTGGAGTTTTTTTTACCACATTTGTGTTTCTAGGCCACCAGGCTGAAATCTAGTCCTCGAAAACATCATTTTCAGATTCAGCTCGACGAGAGCTTCAAAATGAGTATAGTCATGGCTAGCTTCCGACCATTTTGGGTCCCACCACGAAAACCTGCATATCAGGATTACTGTAGTTTTCGTGGTGGGACCCAAAGTGCTCGGAATCTAGTCATGATTATACTCATTTTGAAGCTCTCGGCGAGCTGAATCCAAAAATGACTATGCCATGGCCTAGTTTTCAACCTGGTGGCCTAGAAAAACAAAAAACCATTTCCAGCCCACCACCTATTCATGCGTTGTCTCTTCCACGCCAAACACGATCCATCGATCAAATTCGACGTGAAAACCATCAATATCAATAAGAAAAATCAGGAATTCATTGATACGGGCCTTCGTCGAACCCCTGGAATCAGTTCTGTTGAAGAGAGTGGAGAGACGCAGACATTCGAGACAGAAGACGAAATTTTGGATTTTTTGGAGTTTTTGAAGCCGTCGAGAGGTGATGATGAGGAGGCGGAGAATGCCACGTGTGATTTGTTTAGACAATTTGCACGATTTGTTAAGGATGTCGAGCATAAGGATAAGGTTTGTTAGGCTTGAAAATTAGGCTGCGAGATGGTTAAATTCGGATTCAGCTCGTCGAGAGCTTCAAAATGAGTATAATCATGGCTAGGTTCCGAGCACTTTGGGTCCCACCACGAAAACTACAGTAACCCTGATATGCAGGTTTTCGTGGTGGGACCCATTTTGCTCCAAACCTAGTCATGATTATACTCATTTCAAAGCTCTCACCGAGCTGAATTCAAATTTAACTATCCCGTGGCCTAATTTCCCAATTCCCTGGCCTAAAAACCCCAAAAACATCTTCCAGTCCTTAAACACGGAACTTCTCCGCCTCGACACTTATCTCTCGGAACACGGAACCAAATTCCTCCTTTCCGATGAAATCTCTCATATCGATTGTCTCGTTTTAACGAGATTACACTCAATTCGAATTGCCGCCAAGGTATCGCCCCCTCTTTTATAAGTGCACCCATTGATTTCTATTTGATTTAGGCTCTCAAGAACTATGATTTCCCTTCTGAATTGACTCATTTGTTGGAATATCTGAAATCCGGTTACGATACTGAAATGTTCCGATTATCGTGTCCTTCTGATCAAGAGATCATTCTTCATTGGACTGAATTAAAGGATACACCCAATTTGTCGGCTAAAGAACGGGCTAAACTCGTTCGTGATGAGCCCGTCTACACTTTTTCTATTTGATTTAAGATTTCCCTTTTTTTGAAGGCCTTAATAAATTACTTTTTTATACAAATCGTCTTAATAAAACTGGGCGTGGCTTCATAGAGAAAAAAGAGAAAAAATGAAATGTTTCGGTGATTTATGGAACAGGGGGCGTGGCCAAGAGAGAGAGAGATTAGGAAACAACCAAAAAGGGGGAGGAGCTTATTGTTTCTCTGAAATTAAAGACCAAGTAAAAATGGGGGAAAAGTGGGCGTGGCTTGAAATACTAGGAGAAGGGAGATCTTGAAATGGGGAAAAGGGGCGTGGCCTAGGAAAAAGGGGCGGAGCTTAAGGCATATGAATTATTTAAAAAATGAAAATGAATTGGCAATTGATGGAGGGGGAAAGTGGGCGTGGCTTATTCTGATACAACCCAAAAAAAGGGGCGTGGCTAATCAAAGAAAGCCGAGAAAAAGGGGGCGGAGCTTAGAAAAAAAAACGATTTTTCTTTTTAATAAATTGATATTTCTGGTGGATAAACGAGTTGGAAAATGGGCGGAACTCAGGAAAAAAGAGAAAAAATATGAAAAAGGGGCGGAGCTTAAAATATCAATTTTCTAAATCACTCCTCCTCCTCCCCGACCGCTCGTTCCTTTTCCACCAATTCATCAATTTGTTTCTGAATCGTTTTCTTCATTTCCTCGATTCTCGTCTCAAAAACTTGTCGATTCTCGACTTGTCCAACGACAATTTCGACGAGTTCCTCAGCATTCGATAGATATTCTCGTTGATGATGTCGACTCAATTGGCTTTTTTCGAAGAGATCATGAATTATTTGGCGACATTCTTCTGTCATTTTGTCTTCTTGTGTCTGCAAAAATTGGGATTTTTAGAGGTTTTTTAATTGTTTTTCAGCTCATTTTAAGCCTTTTACTAGTCATTTCTAGCTGATTTTTAGCCAATTTTAGCTCATTTTTAGCCAATTTTAGTCGTTTTGAGCTCATTTTCAGCCCATTTTCAGCTAATTTGAGTCATTTTTAGAGTTTCATTCAGTCATTTTTTAGCTCATTTCTAGCCTGTTTTAAACCGATTTTTAGCCTACTTTCAGATCATATTCAGCTCATTTTTAGCTCAATTTTTAGTAATTTTTAGCATATTATCAGCCCATTTTAAACCTATTTTGAGCTCATTTTGAAAACACTTTTAGTCATTTTTAGACCATTTTAAGCTTATTTTCATCCCATTTTCAAGCTTCTTTAGGCCATTTCAGCTCATTTTCAGCTCATTTTTAGCCCATTTTTAGAGCTTTTTTCAGTCATTTCCAGCCTATTTTAAACTTATTTTAATCCCATTTTTAGTCAACTTTTAACTCAATTCAAGCCTAATTCTAGCTAATTTTCAGCTATTTTTAGCATATTTTTAGTCATTTATTACGTCGTTTCAATCAATTTTTCTCGAAAATTTTTTTCCCGTTTTCTGCTCTTTTCAGCCTCCTCTCTCTCCTCCTACCTCACTAAAATCATCCCTTCTCAATGCGACTTTCACCGCCTCACTCATCATATCAATTGCATCGTCTCCACACGTCTCCAGTGTCTTCTGAATCGCTTTCAGAAAATCAGTTTCCGTCATGTATCGCCCATCGACATTCTTCAAATCGAAATATTCTTTTGGCATTCTGAATGGCTCCTGATAGACGGTGGCTTCTGAATCTTCCACTGTTTCCACGTGGACTTCTGGATCATTTCGGAATCGTCCTTCGTAGACTGGTGGCTCTTCTGAATTCGTCACTTCCTGACTGAAATTCCCCAGAATTGATATAGGAGGTTGGAATGTGAAATGAGATGGGGATCGTTCTCTTTCATTCGTGGATTCTGGAATCGTGGATTTGATGAGATTCTCATTGGATGGCTTCTTCTCCAGAGATGACGATTTTCGATGACTTCTGGTGATCATTGAATCCGGTGTGGAAGGATGACGTGGCTGAGAGATTCTGGATGTTTTTCGGGATCTTTTCGGGGATTTTTCCACTTCTGGAGCCTCTGGAGCTTCCAAAACCTCCACTGATTCAGCAGTTCCTTCTGGAGCCTCTTCCACGTGTGGAATTCCATTCTGAGGGGCTTCTGGAGCCTCCTCCCTTTGAATTCCATTCTCCACCGATTCCTGGACTTCTGGAGCATCGATTGCTTCTCGTGAAATCGTATGATCAGCCTCTTTGACTTCAGAATCCAGATCCCTTGGAATTCCATTTTCCTGATTCTTTCCCGATTTTCTCAGACTTCTTCTTGGCGCTTCTGGAGCCTCCTCCATGATTTCTTCCGGTGCCACCTGCTCCTGAATCTTCCCTGAATTCCTTTGACTTCTTCTCGGTGCCACTACTCCAGGCGTCTCCTCCACAATCTCTTCCTGTGGAATTCTGAATCCATCTGGAGCCTCCTCCTCTTGTGGAATTCCATTATCCTGTTGTGGAATCTGATCCTGGATCTTTTTGGCATTCCTCAAACTCCTTCTCGGTGCCACCTCCTCCTCTTGATCCTCCGGGGTTCTCGGTGGCTCCCGTTTGAAAATTGTGGATTTCCTAGAATGTTGTGATCTCTCCTCTTCCTCCTGAATCTGAATCATTGCTTCATTCGAGTCCAGTGGCATCGTGGAATTCAAGGATCCATCTGATTCCTCCTTCTCTTCTTCAGGATCTTCATCATCCACATATTTCCACGAAATCACTCGTTTATTCGATCCCAACTTGATTTTCGCATTGAATTTCTTCTCCAAACTGCAAAAAAACCTCCATTTTCATCTGGATTCTTCTAGAAAATGACTTACATCGCCTTGAGATTCTCGTCAACTTCAATATCGACATTTTGGAATAAGAACAGCATTGTGTCTCTTGAAAATTGCATATTTTGGAGTGTCGGGCACATTTGTTTTCGGAAACTGAAAATAATGAGGGGATTAGTGGCCTATAAAGTTGAAAAACTAGTCCCCCAAGGCTGGAAATACATGAAAATTAAGGTTTTTAAGATCAGATTATGGCCTAAAAACTGGAAAAACTAGTCCCCCAAAAAAAGAGCTTAGAAATCTTACAATTTGTATTATTTCAGGCCGTTTTACATGAAAATTAAGGTTTCAAGATAAGATTAGTAGCCCAGAGACCCAAAAACTTTAAAAAAATTGTCCAATTCGGGCTGTTTTTCACAAAACTTGGCTTAGAAATTATGGGCTAGATTCATGGCCTAGAAATTCAAAAAACTAGTCCCCCCCAAAAAAGCTTAGAAATCTTCAAATTCATTCAATTTTAGCCAGTTTTTCACTAATCCTGGCCTAGAATGGCCTAGGAATTGTGGTCTGGATCGATGGCCTAGAAACCCCAAAAACTAGTCCCACGACTATGCGAATACTAATGTGAAGCAAACGCGCTCCTCGGAGAATTCTGTCTCTCGAAATTGACTACCGTAATGGTTACTGTAATTGTGTGCAAATTTGCGTCACAGAAAATGCAGACTGCGGTTTCGAATGCTTTTTTGTAAAGAATTTCAAGCAATTTTGTTCATTTTTTCTACTTTTTTTTCACTTTTTTTTTCGATTTTTCTTCGAAATATTCGCATATTATTTGACAATGCATGTTTTTAACTTGTTATTGTTTGTAAAAAAAATTATATTGCAGAAATTGGCGCACACAACGTCGGATCGGACAGCAACATGTTTTTTCGAGCGGATCTTTTTTATTTTTTCTTAAATTTGTTATTTTTTTCTCAATAAAACTGTTAAATTTTAGTTTTTGTTGATTCATGACTAATTACAAAATTTAGGCCAAAAATAATAAACTGTGTTTATTTAACAAGTCGCATTTTCCATCGTGTAAATTTTTTTTTTTGCTTTTCTTCTATTAAAACAGCCGGAAATTCTAATAAATTATTTGAAAGTTCAAAAATTTCGAAATGAGTTTTACCTAAAAAGTTGTGTCAATGGGGCGCGTTTGCTTCACATTAGTATTCGCATAGTCGTGTAGTCCCCGAAGGCTAGAAACCCATGAAAATTAGGTTTTCGGAATGAGATAATGGAATTCATGGCCTAGGAACCCAAAAAAGCTTAAAAATCTTCAAACTCATCCAATTTTAGTTTCCCGCAAAACATGATCCAGAGTGGCCTAGATCTCATGGCCTAGGAGCCCAAAAAATCTTAGAAATCTTCAAATTTATGCTGTTTTAGGCAGTTTTTCATGAAAATCAAGGTTCTTTGGATAAGCTTTTGCCCTAGAAACCCTAAAAAAACCCTTACTGTGAACTCCAATTGCCTGCCGTCTTCATCGAATTCGTCCTTCTCACATATTCCTCCCAAAACGCCTTTCCCTTCAGCAGAATCATCTCCTTCGATTCTTTCAACGATCGATAAATGTGTCGCCACGCCTTGACTTGATCATCCAGTGTAAACGGGAATCTTCTAGCACGGGATGCTTCTGAAGGGGCGTATCGAGAGGCTGGTCGACTGGATCTCGTTGGAATATCGGCACGAGGTGGAGGAGTGATTGAAGCGGAGCGTGGGCGGGTGGGGATATCAATTGTGACGTCTTGATCCGGGGTGGAAGGACGGCGAGGGACTGGTGGAGGAGGAGGAGGAGCTGCTGATGTTGATGGACCGTTTGACCTGGAAATGTTTGGTTTTTTAGGGAAAAGGGGCGGGATTTGAGCTTCTGGAGATTCCCCTGATTCAGAAGTGCCGTCTGGAGCCTGTGGAATACCATTATTCTGATTCTAAGGGGCTTCTGGAGCCTCTCAAAAAAAGGGAAAACTCACGACGTATTGCTGACTCTTGGCGTCCACGTGGCTATATTCCTGACAGGAGGAGTCCATTCCACGTCTTCCTCTACTCCCATATCCTGCCATTCATCCTCAATTTGTCTATCGTACATCTGCCAATCGATGACGAATCCTGCAGCGGAGACTTCCACGGAAACATGATCCTTCTCCAGAAAATATCGTTTTTGGTGGATTGTCAATGGGATTTGCAGGTCTTTGATCAGGTTTAGCTGGAAATAGAGAGTTTATGGTGGATTTTTGGATATTTTGAACTTGTTTTTCAGATTTTTCAACCATATTATCAGCTGGAATCCTAATCTATGGAGTTTAAGTCATTTTTTATAATTTTAAGAAGTTTTAGGTGATTTTAAGCGATTTTTTTTAAGTTTCTAGACGGTTTTTAAACCATTTTTTGACGTTTTGAGTCATTTTTAACTAGAAAAAGGCAATTTCTGAGCTTTATAGGGGGAGGGTCATTTTTAGAGATTTTTCAGACTTTTGATGGTATTTTACATGGTTTTTAGGAGCTATTTTTCAGTAATTTCAAGTCATTTTCAGGAAAAATTGGACCAAATTCAGCTCAAAACGGTAGTAACATGTTTTAAAAAGTTTCTGAAGTTTTTTGGTAGTTTCTACTGTTACTGATGTATTTTTTGAGGATTTTAGACTATTTTTGAGCATTTTCAGCTATTTTCAGCCAAAAAAGACCGATTTGGGGTAATTTCTATGAGTTTTTGGGTCAATTTTGTCGATTTTTGGAGTTTTTTCGTGGTGTTTCAGGCTATTTTTAGTGATTTAAGCTATTTTTCCAGAGAATTTTGGTATTTTTCAACTGGAAACTTTTCCAAGGATTTCACAGGGTTTCCAGAAGATTTTTAGCCATTTTGAGGTCATTTTTCCCGATTTCAACTTTTTTTAAAAATAAAAACCAGTTTCTCACCCTGATTTTCGGATCCAAATCCTGTTTCCACACTTTCGACAACATATTCTTCTCAAAATGATGAAGGAAGAGTTTAGCGGATCGAACAGGAAGATTCGGACAATTCGTCATCATTTCATCCCAAAATGAATGAGATAGAATATGTTTTGCTTTGATTGTTTCCGGATATCTTGCAATATGACGCCACATAATCTGTTCTGTCTCTTCTGATAATTCAAGATCCCAAAGGAATGCCGAATCCACGTCGTTTCTTCCAGTGACGTCATCTGATCGCTTTGATTCCACTCGATCCGGTGCCATTCTCCTCCTCGATTCTGGCACTTTTCTGGGCAATTTTGGGGAGCTCGGCTCTGGAGATTTCCGATTTTTCTCCATTCCAAATATATTGAATTTGCGAAGACGTCGAGAAGAATCAAGTCTCAAAACCGCTTCGAATCGTTTCTCCAGAATCTTTTCCACGTGATTCGAGATTTCCATTCCAAGAGATTTAAACAGATTCAGTTGTTTTTCGCCGGAAATATCCGATTTGTAGAGAGAATCGGACATCGATTGATTATAGCTGAAAAATAGGTTTAAAATAGGAGTTTTTGAGCTGAAATTACTGAAATTTAGGCCTAAAAGCATAGTTTTAAGCCTAAATTCCTATTTTGAGCCCAAAAATCTACTTTTTATGCCTAAAAATCACGTTTTCGAGCCTAAAATCAACTTTTTCGGCATCAAAATTCAATTTTTAATCCAAAAAGCGTTAAAATTGTAGTATATAAGGCTAAAATCGAGGTTTTCAGTTTAAAAACTGGGTTTTGATGCCTAAAAACCAAGAATTGAGCATACAATCCTCATTTTTAACCCCAAAATGCAGTTTTTGAGCCTAAAATCACAAATATTGACTAAAAAATCTAGTTTCTAAGCTAAAAATAACAGGTTTGAGTCTAGAATAGGGATTTTTAATTAAAAATCTCCGAAACAAGATTTATAGCGTATGTGATGAAGTTTAGACCGAAAATCCCGGTTTTAAGCAATCAAAATCCACTTTTTCAGAATAAAAATCCCGAAAACTCACTAATTCAAGAGCTGTTGAGGCGTCCACGTCATCTCGGGATTCTCTTTCAAAAAATCCTTGAAAAGGTCCTCGTTGACCTCATAATACGCTCCTTTATTACAAATCACACTGAAAATATCGATTTTTAAAGGATTTTCTTAATTTTAAGGGAGTCTTACTCATAAATAAACTCCCAAATGTGGTCCTCATCGTCGATTCCGGGATCTTCTATTCGTTGTTTTTTGGGTTCGGTCATTTTGCTGAAAATTAGAGGTTTTTAGGGGAAAATTGCTGGAAAAAAGGGGGAAAATGAGGAGAAAAAAAAAAAGAAAAATCAAGATTTTTAAGGTAAAAATTGGTTTTTGGTGCAGAACACGGGTAAAAATCGATTCGATTTTTTCTATATTTTTGGCTTGAAAATCAAGAAAAACACCTAAAAATCTATTAAAATTGACGTCTTCCTAAGATTTTCCATTAAAACCCATTAATTTCATAACAAATCACGAGAAACTCTTCAAAAACCAATTATTTCACGATTTGTACCTTAAAACCCAGTTTTTCTACCTTAAATTTCATCAAAAACCCATTTAGAACATAAATTTTACTTAAAAATCGATAAAAACGCCCAAAAACCATCGAAAAACAGAAAAAACCGCTAAAAACGCAATAAAAATGACTTGATGCGCGCGCAAAAAAAAAAACCAAATTCAAATTTGCGTGTGCGATGGGGCGCGTTTGCATTCTTCTTTAATTATTTTTCCGTGTTTTTGGAGAGGAAATGGCTGAAAATGACTGAAATTCTGAATTCCAGATAGAAAAAAACATATTTTAACTTGTTTATATAGCTACCGTAGCCCTATCTAACCTGCATTCCCTTGGAAAAATCCAATTTCCAGCCTAAAAACCCTCAAAAATCCTCAAAAATCGTCAAAAAAGTTTATTCAATGAAACAAGAGAGCTGCTTAAAAAGGAGAAAAAAAATAAAATTATTTGTGAGAATTATCAGAAAAAACAGTTGAAAAAAAAGGTAAATGTGGTAAAAAAATAGGAAAAAAAATGAATTTTCACTGGAAAAAATTCCCCGAAAAGGAGAATGGAAACACAAAAAGAAATCACAAGATTCTAGGGGAAAAATGGTTGAAAATGGGCTGAAAAGGACTGAAAATTCTGGTTTTTAGTGGGAAAATGGCTGAAAATGATCAAAAATCATCGAAAAACCTCGAAAAACCATAATTTTCCCCCTATAAAACCGAAAAATTCAGTATTTTTCTTTCAAATTTCAAAAAAATTGAAAAAATCAAGAAATTAATAAGGTTGTCCTCTTCCAGCTCCTCCTCCTCCTCCTCTATTAGCCGTTCCTCCTCTCGTTGGTCCTCCACCTTCGAATTGTGGCATCCATTGATTGGATTGCGGGGGCGGTTGTTGTTGTTGTTGTTGAGGGGCTTCTTGCTGAAAAAATGGAGAAAAATATTGATGATGGCCTAGAAAAAGCGGGCGGAAAGTTAGGCCATGTCATAAAAAGTGTGGCCTAGAAAAATCCGATGTAGGGAAAGCTAGGTCAGGTCGCTAAAACAGTGTGGCCTAGAAAAATCCAGCAAAGGATATGTCATGGTCTAGAAAATTCAAAGTAGGGATAGTTAGGCCATGGTCTAGGATGACTGGGAAAAGGTAGGCCATTTCTCTAAAAAGCCATGGCCTAGAAAACTCAAAATAGGGAAAGTTAGGCCATACAATCCAAAAACCGCGGCCTAGGAAAAAACCAGATAGGGAAAGTTAGGCCACGCCTCTAAATACTGATGGCCTAGAAAACCAAAAATAAGGAAAACTAGGCTAACCCGAAGACCGTGGCCTAGTAAAATCGGTGGAAAAGTTAGGTACCAAAAAGCAGTGGCCTAGAAAAAACAGATAGGTAAAGTTAGGCCAAGCTAAAATATAGTGGCCTAGAAAACTCGAAAGGTGGAAAAGTTAGGCCATGGCCTATAATTATAATTGAAGGACACGGACTAGTAAAATCGGAGAAAGTTAGGCCCCTAACAAAAATGGCCTAAAAACCTAACTAAGGAAAGTTAGGCCATGACCTAGAAACCCCCGCGAAAAAACTAGGCCATCCCTAAAAACCTCAAAAAAGCCTTACCCTTGCCGCAATCCTGGGATCCAATCTGGGATCAATCCTCGGCGGTGCCTGTTGTTGTTGTTGCTGTGCCGGAGGTGCTCCCCTCCATGAATCCGGTCCTCCTCCTCCTGATCCTTGCGGTGGCACTCGCATATCCACATCTCCAGTATGCGTGGGCGGAGCTCCACTTCGATAGTCCACATCTCCAGAAGGCCTTGGTGCCGGGGGAGGTCCTCCTGGTCCTCCTGGTCCACCTGGTCCCATCGGCCTTCCAAATGATCCTGGTGGTCCCTGATTGTTGAATTGTCCTCCTGGAGGAGGTCCCTGTGATCCGGGCGGTCCTTGGAATGATCCAGGACCCCCTGGTCCCGGGAATGGACCCCTAGGTGGTCCACCGAATCCCCCATTCCTCGGTGGCCCCTGATTCGGTCCAAATGGTCCCGGAGGCCCGCCTCCGAATGATCTTCCCCCTTGGAATCCTCCTCCTCTCGGTGGCCCATTCCATTGTCTTCCTGGTCCGAATCCGGGACCTCCAGGACCTCCCGGAGGACCTCTCCAATTCGGTCCAGCTTGCGGGGGCGGTGGCATCTGACTATAATCCGGCGGCGGTCTTTGACTCGGCCCTAGAAGTGATCCTCCGGTTGTCGGTGGTCCCAAGAATGATTTAGTTGGTTGTTGAGCATAACTCTCCGTATCCTCTCTTCCCATTCCACCAATCATCGCCGAGAAATCATCGGTTCCAGCGCCGATTCCTTTTGAATTATTCCACATTCTTTCGAATTGTCGTTGCGCTTTTTTCGCCGGTGGTTGCTTAATCAACGTCCTCTTTGCACCTATCATTGGAGCCAAATTCTGTCGAGACATATCATCCGGAACAAGCAATTGTGAATCACTAGCCATTAAATTTCCGTCTTTTGTCAATTGCTCATATAAATTCTCATCTAATCCCATTCCCGGAATGAAAGTATCCGGTTGATATGTCTCTTGAGTCTCTTGACTTGGTTTCGGTGGTGCCATTCTCGGTTCTCTCTCTTTATCCAAATGTCCAATCATTGTCGTATTCGACAGTCCGAATATATCCTCTACCGTATCCCCTGGCCGATTTCTCGCCCAAAATTTCGTGTTATTATCGTTGGATCCGGTGGCTAGGATATGTCCGAGTGGATGCCATTTCATTGACCAGATTGCTTGATCGTGGGCGTGTTCCAGTAATCCGATTTCTTTTTCTCCGTCAACCATCCAGTAGACAATGGAACCGTCGCCACCGCCCGAGACGAAGAGTCCTTCGTGGATTGGATGCCAGGCGAGGGCTGAAATCAAGGTTAGCTATTGAATGTGGTGGCCTAGTAACCCAAAGCGTGGCCGAGTTTGTCGGAACCTCGGCAACCACCTTTAACCCCTTTGAACCCCTTAAAACCCCAAAAAACTCACAAATAACCTCCTTTTTATGTGCTCGATATGTCCTCATCTCCTTCATCATCCGAATATCATACATCTTCACCAAATGATCCCTTCCACCCGTCAACAACCAATTCCCATTTCGATTGAATTCCACTGCCATCACACTACTCTTATGCTCCTGAAGAGTCGCCAAACACGATCCACTTTTCGGATCCCAGATTTTGACGGGTTGTTGAGTATCACGGGATCCTGTTACCAAGAGTCCCTTCGTCGGATGCCAATCGATACAACGGACTTCTGCTCCATGACCCCGGAGGACACGTTCTTCCGAGTAACGGGCGAAATCCCAGATACGGGCGGTTCCGTCGTCGGAGGCGGTGGCGAATTTCACGTCTGTTGGGGCGAATCTGGAATTTGAAAAGGTGGAATTGACTTATTTTTGGCTTCGGGGTCCCAAAACCATTCTGATTCCGAAATGACCCAGTCAAGGCGGCCTAGAATAGTTTAACTTCAAAGCCAGGTCATTTTTAGCCGTTTTTCTAAGATTTAGTGGTCTAGAACGTTCTGGTTCCGATATGGACCATTTGAGGAGGTTTTAAAGTAGGCTAATCTTGTCTTAGAGGTCATTTCGGACCCGGGACGATCTAGAACTGATCTATTTCGGAACCAAAGCCGTTTGAGACCATTCTCTTGGTTTTAAGGTTCTAAAATGTCCAATTTCCGAAATAACCCAGTCAGGACGGTCTAGAATAGACAAATTTCAAAATTAGGTGATTTTTAGTCGTTTTTCTAAGATTTAGGGGTCTAGAATGCTCTAATTTCGAATTTAAACAGCTCAGATGATCCAGAACCAGTCCATTCCGGAACCAAAGCAGTTTGGGACCATTTTTCTTTGTTTTAAGGTTCTAAAATATATTTTTTAAGCATTTTTTGGATTCAAAACGTCCAAATTTCAAGAAATTTGGTTCCAGGACGTCCTAATCTCAACCTAGACCATTTTTTAAACTTTTTTCTCACAATTTTAAGGTTCTAGACAGCCTCTGACCCCAAAAAACTCACGCCAATCCCCTAATCGCCTCGTCTTTATGTGCTGAGAACATATGTGCATTATTCATATTCGGTTGCCAATATTTGACGAATCCCGTCTGATCGGCACTCAATAACCATTGCTCATTTGATGCCCATTTCAATGCTCGAATTGCTGAGTCATGTGCCTGGAATTAATTGGTTTTTTAGGGAGTTTTGACTAGAAATTGCCATTTTTTAGTGATTTTCGGTGTGAAAAATAGCGTTTTTTTCTAGCTTTTTCTTGTCAAAATACCCAGTAAAGTTGGTTTACTTTCTGGAATTTTCTAGGCGATTTTTGACTGAAAATAGCTGATTTTTAGGTCAAAACAGCTCAAAATTAGTCCAAAAATTCCCATTTTTTCAGCAAAAAATGGCTAAATTCAGCTGAAAAAAACTAGAAAAATATCAAAAACTGATGAATTTTTGACTGAAAAATATCCATTTTTAGGCTAAAAATCTCGAAATTTTAATAAAAAAAGGTCGTTTTTTCAGTAATTTTCACTGGAACTTTCAGATTTTTCAGCCAGTAAAATTTCAATTTTCTATCCAAAATTGAGTAGAAAAACCTTTTTTTTTGAGTTAAAAGCACTAAAAAATCGTGATTTTCTGTTGAAAACCCTCATTTTTTACTCTTTTTCCTCAGATTCTGCTTCGAATCGCTTCAAATTATCAACTTTTTTCTTCTTCCCTAATTTGCAAAAAAAAAAAAACAAAAATATCAATAAAAACTCCTTTATTCACATCAAATACCGCGAGAAAACCGCAATAAAAAGGATGTGAATACTTTATTGAAATGATATTAAGACAATAATCACATAAACACATGAATCCTGATCGGCCAGTGATCATTACCTGTAGAATTGTTTCGAAATTGAAGGCGGTTCCGTTCCAGAGGGTGAATTCACCCGTTTGACATCCTGTGATTAAGCGTTTGCCTTCTGGTGACCACTGAAAATGGATTAGTGATAAAATGAAGGTTTTTGACCGTTTTAAAGCCAAAAACCTTCTTTTTAGTTGGATTTTTTGGTATTTTTCGGTAAAATGACCTAAAATTAAGATTACACGACCAATTCCAGCCAATTTTGGTCATTTTAGAGCCTCCTGAATCAATAAAACCCCAAGTTTAATGGATTTTGTCAATTTTTCTCGAAAAAGCCAACAAAACTATTGAATTTTGATAGTTTTGGACCGTTTTAAAGCTAGAAAACTTAATTTTGGTCGGATTTATTGGATTTTACTCGATAAAATGACTAAAATTGGAGGTTTTATACCATTTATAGCTCATTTTAGTCATTTTTAAGCCTTCTATGCTTAAAACTTTATTTTTAAACCGATTTGATTTTGTTTTTCATGAAAAATGACCTAAAATTGAGAGTTTTAGACAAATTTTAGTCATTTTAAAAAATTTTGGCTTAAAAAATCCCAATTTTAATAGGATTTTGCTCATTTTTTTTTTTAGAAAAAACAACAAAAATTATGAAAACTTGAAGTTTTTCATGCTTCTGGACCAAAAAACCTCAAGTTTAGCCCATTTTTAGTTCATTTTCCACGAAAAAGAGCATAAAAACTCTTTGAAAACTCACACAAACACTATAAACCGGACATTTGACTTTGTTCATTGCAGTTCTCGTGAACTTTGTTAATATACAGTCAACTGGAACATCTGGAGTCGAATCGGCTGGAACGGCGCATGGTTGATAGAGAATATCCGGTTGTTGAAGGACACGTTGCTTTCCGTATTGCCATAGACGATTCTGCAATGATTATGGGTTGAAATCAGGGATTTTCATGCGAAAATTCGGAATTTTTGACTATTTTTATGCAAATTTGAGCAATTTTTCAATGAAAACAGTGAAATTTCAGTGGTTTTTCAATAAAAATGACGTAATTGAGTGTTTCTTTAATAAAACTAATATTTTTTCAGTTGTTTTTGATTCAAAATTTGATTTTTAAGCAAAATGACTGATTTTTGTACATTTTCATCAAATTTCAAGGATTTTTTGCAATAAAAACCGCTTTTTTTCAAGGTTTTCCCACTAAAATCCGATTTTTCAAGCTAAAATCATCTTACCTCACAATGATTTAATACCGTCGAAACGTAATCCACGTGTCTCCGAACATTAGCCACATTTTTCCGTAATCGTCTTCCGGGACCATCTCCCATTGCATCTGGAGCATCATATCGTTGAAAACGATGATTTAGAAGTCTCGGTTGAGAGATTGGCATTGTCGATGTGGACGGTTGAATGGTTAAAGTCACATTTGGCATGGTTGTACGCATTACACCGCCGCCACCACCGTTTAGGTTGAAATTTGTCTGGAAATGAGGGTTTTGGAGGACATTTGGACTTGATTTTTATTGATAAAAACTGGTTTTTTAAATGAAAAAATAAAAAAAAACTTATAAAATAGGAAAATTAAGACAGATTAATGAAAAATACGTTTTTAACGGAAAAAAAACGCAAAAAAATGTTAAAATCTAGCTTTTACTCGCTATTTTCAACCATTTTTATCAAAAATTTCATTCAAAAACTCACCAAATTAGATACTGCAGTCATTTTCAGCTATTCGCAGAAATCATCAGCAGAATCCTCTCTGAAACTAAAAATCCCATTGAAAACCGCTAAAAAATCAATAAAAAACTAATTTATTTCAAGAAAATCACAAAAAACAACCCAAATTCCATCGATTTCAGTCTTAAAAATCAATCTGAAACTCTTGAAAAACCACGTTCAAAATCCACACCGCAAACATCGAATCCGACGACACCCCACGTACAAAACACGATAAATGACGCGCGAGGCGGTTTTTTAAAACGAAGAAAAAATGGAGGGAAGAGATGGGAAAAAAGAGATGAGAAACGTCATGTGTGCACTCGTTGAACTCCCAGATGGACCATTGGAAGATATTGATTGCAGAGTGTTGACAATTTTATTGATTTTCTAGGATTTTTGGTGTTTTTTTCTGTTTTTCAGCAGTTTTCCTGTTTTTATGATGATTTTCTCTGTTAATTTTTTAAATTTTCATTGAAAAATCAATAAAAAATCAAGGAATTTCGTGGTTGTAAACATGTTATTTAACCTCTAAGAAACCACGAGCCACCTCACGTGGCTACCTGTTTACTTTTGATTTTTCCTGGTTTTTGGTGGACTTTTCAATGCATTTTATTGGTGGAAATTGATAAAAAGTTTGGAAAAATTAGGATTATTATTTTTTTTTAGAGATTTTATAATTTTCTTCAAGAATTCGATTTTTTTTTTCGTTTGATTTTTTGAATTCCCGCCAAGCTCTTCCTTTTTCGAAAAAATCAATAAAACCATTAAAAAACGATTTGACCTTGACTCTCTCTCTCAATTGTTTATTGTTTTCTTCATGTAACAAGTGATCATTTTCTCTCTTATCACCCGCCTAAACACCACAGATTTTTCGTCATTTTTCGACTACTATTTGTCTGTTTACATTTATCGAAAAGAAATTATTTTCTTGTCTTGATTTTTTTGTTTTCCGAGTACGAAGAATTTAGTTTAAGTTCGTTGTTTTTTGGTTCAATTTTTTCATTTTTTTAAAAATAATTCTTTGAAACAAATGTTTTCCCAAAATCCGATAATTTCTATTTTATTCGATGCATTTTTGAATTCTGATAATTTTGCTCTTGAACTACCGCGCGAAAATCACTAGAAATCGATAAAAATCGCCAAAAACCCTAAAAAATCGCTAAAAATCGATAAAATTGATAGCCGAAGTTTTCCTGTCTGTGTACTCCTCTCGGACAACTATTTTCAGCGTTTTTTTCAACCTTTTTTTCGCAGGTTTTTGATAGAAAAACCGAAAGAAATCGACAAAAATCGAAAAAAAAACATTTTCCGAAATTCAAATTTTTCTAGTCCCCCGGCCGTGTAGTCCTCGCGGACAACCAGTTTTACAGTTTTTTTTTGCTCAAAACCCTCATAAAAAAGCTCCGACAACACCAAAAAATGAGGAAAAACTCAAAAAATAACCTAGAAAACCCGCTGCCGCTTGAAAACTCGTCCATTACAGTTTTTCGTGATTTTAAGGGGTTTAGAGGCGTTTTCAAGGGTTCCAGCAAGAGAAAAAGTTGCTCAGCGTGCAAAAATACACCGATTAGTATTTTAAATTTTGATTTTTCGAAAAAAAAAAATTTTTGTCTACGAGGACTACAAAAATCTGATTTTCGCTTTTTTCCGATCTAACTCATTTTTTCGTTAAACCCAAAAATAAATAAAAATTTCAGGTCAAAAACACCTCAAAAACCAAGAAAAATGACGGAAAAAAAGCAAGAAGAGGTTAGAATTATCGTGTTGGAAGCTGGGGAACACTTGGAAAGTGTGATTCGAAAAGTTGAGAAAGGTAGGTGGATTACTGTAGTTTCGGAAGTGTGTGAACATCGAATTTCACGACAAAATGCAGAAAATTGAGTTTTTCTGCGATTGTCGTGAAGTTTGATGCATCGCGGGATTACTGTAATGTCTCAAATCTGACGACAATTTACACAAAACTTGAATTTTCCGTATTTTGCCGTGAACACCGAATTCAACGAAAAAATGCAGAAAATAAATATTTCTTGTATTTTGTCGTCAAATCTGATGTTTTTGCAAAACACTGAATTTTACGAAAATCCGCAAAAATCTACAATGCTGTGCATTTTGTCGTAAGCTTTGATGCATTTTATATTTTAGGTTACTGTATCTTGAAAACTGTGCAAACACGAAAAACATCGTGTTTTACGACAAAATGCAAAATTTGTGCATTTTGTCGTCAAATCTGATGCTTTTGCAAAACATCGAATTTTACGACAATTTGCGAAAATAGGGGTTACGGTATCTAGTCATATTTGCATATTTTCCAAGCTACCGTAATCCTTCAAAAAAACATGAAATCAGCATTTTTGCGTGCGGTGTCTACACCTAAGACCATCCCTTAAAATACAGTAACCGTTTCACGAAAAAATGCACAGAAATCAATTTTCTGCATTCTGTCGTTAACTTTGATGTATTTCATATTTCGGGTTACTGTTGCTTGAAAACTGTGCAAACATCGAATGCATCCTATTTTACGACAAAATGCAGAATGTGTGTTTTTACGTAAAATATAATGTTATCTACCCCCAACTTTGCAGGTTGGATCGTTCGTTTCAAACGTGGCTCTTCTCTTCTCGGAAAGAATGTTCAAGTCTTCACTAGTATCTCCCCTGAGATCCCATTGGAATGGTCTCAAGGAAAAGATCATTTATCAGTGTATTGTCAAGTGACTTGTCAAGAAGCTGGATCATTTCGTTATTCATTCCACGTGGAAGAATCCAATGAGCAAGGAAGTGGATATTTCTTAGTGATGCCAGGATTAACAGTGAATGGGAAGAAACTGGAATTGGATGGAATATGTTGTCAAACTTATTTGACGAAGTTGCTCGGAGAGCTTCCAGAATGGAAAGAGAGATTGAGAGTTGCTAAAGAAACAGGATATAATATGATTCATTTAACACCAATTCATGAATTAGGAATCTCTAATTCAAGTTATTCCCTCTCGAATCATCACTCACTCATTCAAACAATTGGATCCTCTTTTGGATTTAATGATATTCAGAATCTTGTGGAAGATATTCAGAAGACATGGGGAATACTTACAGTACAAGATGTCGTTTGGAATCATGCTGCAAAGAATGCCAAATGGCTTATGGAACACCCGGAATCATCATATAACTGTTTGAATTGTCCTCATCTTCGTCCAGCTTATGTCATTGATAGAGTCTATCATGAATTTGGAAAACAAGTTGGAGAAGGCAAATGGGATCATCGAGGAATTCCAAAAGTTATTGAGAATATTCATCATGTTAATGCAATTGAGTATTTGTTGAGAGCTGAGATTCTTCCGAAAGCCGATTTACATGAGTTTTATCAGGTGGATTTGAAGGTGAGATGGGTTACAGTAGTTTGGGGAATTGTGCAAACACCTCACGAAAAAATGCAGAAATTTTTTTATTTTTCTTTTTTGTTAAGAGTACTGTAATTTACAATGTGTTGGACTTTACGACAAAATGCAGAAAATGGTGTAATCTGTGTTTTGCCATATAATCTGATCTATTCGGATTACTGTAGCTTGGAAACAGTGCAAAAACGGAAAACAGCATATTTGACGAGAAAATGCAGAAAACTAGATTTTGTGCATTTTGTCGTGAAATATGATGTATTTATTGTTTCCCACAGATTTCTAGCTACAGTAACCCGAATAACGCTTTTATTTGATTTAGTTGGATTATTGTAGTTGGGAAACATTTCTAGACACCAAACACCTTACGAAAAAATGCAGAACATTTGGTTTTTCTTTTTTTTTGAAAATTGAGAATCAGTAGACTAGGGTTACTGTACTTTGGATTTTGTGCAGACATCCTATCTTACGACAAAATGTAGATTTGTGCGATTTGGCGTGAAATATGATGCATTTGGTGGATTGCACAGATTTCAAGCTACAGTAACCCAAATTAAATACAGAGATTAAATCAAATTGGATTACTGTAGTTTGGAATCTGTGTAAAAACATAATTTCTCATTTTCACGACAAAATGCACAAAGCTTTGATTTTCTGCATTTTGTCGTCAATTCCTATACATTTCGTGTTACAGTAATCCTTTCTAAATACACCATATCCCACGACAATTTCCAATTTTTCCAGGCAATGACAAGTCTATTCGAAATGATGATTAAACAAGCCGGTGGTCCAACGAAAGATCCTTTGGATGGAGAGGACGTCGAAATTGTTCAAGATCCAGAATATCGACGATTTGGGAATACGGTAGATTTTGAGAGATCTGCAAGGATATTCAATCGGGAGAGAGGCGATGCGGGGAATGGTGGGTTACTGTAGGGGTACTGTAGAGGGGAGGGGTACTGTAGGGAGAGGGGTACTGTAGATGGAGGTTACTGTAGTCAAGGTACAGTAGTTCAGTGGCGGTTGGGTTACTGTAGCTTCCTGTAAGTTAGGTTAGTTCAGCTTAGGTTACTGTAGTTAAGGTTACTGTATAAAATGATTACTGTAGCCTAGATTACTGTAGTTTTGGTTAAAGTGTTACTGTAGCTGATTTCGCTGTAGAATAGCTTACTGTAGTTAAAGTTACATGAGCTAAGGTTACTGTAGGTTACTGTAGATAGGATCACTGTATTTTAGGTTACTGTAGCTAAATCTGCGATGTTCTAGGTTACTGTAGCCAACGCTCTTTCAGTTTAGCTTACTGTAGTTAAAGTTACTGTAGCTAAGGCTATTGATGACTACTATAGATTACTGTAGCCTACCGTAATCTGCATATTCCAGAAGAAGAACGAATCTCGAGATGTGTTCAGTCTTTCCACGACGCCCTTCACCAAAAGAATCTCGACGCCGCCCGTGAATCATGGGAAGTCATTTTAGCCGGTCTCCGTGCAGTTATGGGAGGAATCACTTATGAAAGAATAGCTGATAATGGTCCAAAAAAAGGATTAGTATCAGAAGAGAATCCCCTAACAACTGATTATTTTTTACATTTGGAACCGGATTTGGGATGGAAAAATGAGGAAAAATACGCGTTTGATCCAGAGAAATCCAAGTTTTTAATGGCTTTTAATGGATGGGTCATGAGCAGTGATCCAATGAAAAATTTTGCGTTGAAAGACTCGCAGGTAAGATTATTAGGGTTGGATTCAGCTCAACGAGAGCTTTCAAATGAGTATAATCATGAATAGGTGGCCTAAATTTGGTTTTCTAGGCCATGAGGTAGAAAACTAGGCCATGAAAGTGTCATATTCGGATTCAGCTCGCCGAGAGCTTTGAAATAAGTATAATCATGGCTAGGTTTGGTTAAAGTTGGGTCCCACCACGAAAACTACAGTAACCCTGATGTGCAGGTTTTCGTAGTGGGACCCAACTTTTTTCAAAGTTAACGGAACCTAGTCATGATTATACTCATTTTAAAGCTCTCGGTGAGCTGAATTCGAATCTGCTAACAAAAATAAGATTGGGGGACTAGTTTTCGAGAAATTTGGGTTTCTAGGCCACGGACCCTTTTTTTGGGTTTTGATAGTTTTTAACGGGTTTTCTCTGGTTTTTAGCAACCAAAATCCTAAAAACTGCAAGAAAATCGGAATTTATCAGAAATTCTGTTGAAAAAATGAGTCAAACCAATAATAATTCGTTCCCTGGCCTAAAAAAACCAAATTTCTCGAAAACTAGGCCCCCAACAGGAAAAATAATACTGGATTCGAATCAAGCTCGTCGAGAGCTTTGAAATGAGTATAATCATGACTAGGTTTGGTTAACTTTGAGAAAATTTGGGTCCCACCACGAAAACCTGCGTATCCCATAATTCGGGTTACTGTAGTTTTCGTGGTGGGACCCAAAGTGAACGGAAGCTAGTCATGATTATACTCATTTAAAAGGTCTCGGCGAGCTGAATCCGGATATATAAGTTTCATGGCCTAGTTTTCCACCTGGTGGCCTAGAAAACCAAATGTGGATTTCTAGGCCACCTAGTCATGATTATACTTTTCTGAAAGCTCTCATCGAGCTGATTTCGAATTTCCCATTCCCGGAAAGATTTTCTTTTTCCAGGTCTACCTCCGTCGTGAACTCGTCTGCTGGGGTGACTCGGTAAAACTAAACTACGGAGAAAAAGAGGAAGATTCTCCATTCCTATGGCAATACATGAAAGAATATACTCAACAAGCCGCCCGTATCTTCCATGGACTTCGAATCGATAATGCTCATGGAACACCGATCCATGTGGCCGAAAAACTTCTAAAGACCGCCCGTGAAATTCGACCGGATATTTATGTGTTTGCTGAGTTGTTTACTGGAAGTGAACACGCTGATAATATGTTTGTTAATCGATTGGGAATCTCTTCGTTGATTCGAGAAGCACAATCGGCTGGCGATAGTCATGAGCAGGGAAGATTGGTTTATAGGTGGGTTGGAATGGAAAAATGATGGAAAATTTGAAATCAGGAGAAAATTTGGGTCTAGAAGTACTTCTTTCGGACCATTTTGAGGATTACGGTAGCTTTGGATGTGTGTAAACATTCTACGCAAAAATGCAGATTTTGTGTTTTTGGTGTATTAAGGATTACTGTAGCTTGGAAATTGTGCATACACCAAATGTATAAGAATTGACGACAAAATACACAAAATCTGCATTTTGTCGTAAAATAGGGTGCATTCGGTGTTGACACAGTTTCCAAGCTACAGTAACCCAAAATATGAAATACGTCAAAGTTTACGAAAAAATGCAGAAAATAGATTTTTCTGTATGTTGTCGTAAGATAGGGTGCATTCGGTGTTTGCGCAGTTCCTTAGCTACAGTAACCCAAAAGCAAGGTTTTAAAGAAGTCGGGATTACTGTACTTTTCTGAAAATACGGAAAGCGTCTCATTTGACGACAAAATGCAGAAAAATGAATTTATCTGATGTATTTGGATTACTGTAGCTTGGGAATTGTGCAAAAACATGAAACACCATATTTGACGACAAAATGCAGAAAACTAGATTTTGTGCATTTTTTCGGTGGTTGCAGTTTCCAAACTACCGTACCCACTAAAACTACAAATGTCCCAAATCTTACGACAAAATGCACAAAATCCAACTTTAAAACAAACTACAGTAACTCACCAGGATTACTGTAACCTCTTCCAGATACGGCGGTGACTGCGTGGGCGCGTTCAAACAAAAATCGGCTCGTCTCGCTCCGAATTCGATTGCTCATGGCTTATTCTTGGATCAATCTCATGATAATCCATCGCCAATTCATACGAGATCTCCATTTGATATTCTACCAACTGCTGCAATGTTAACAATGGCTTCATGTGCAATTGGAAGTACTCGAGGATATGATGAATTGGTTAGAGATCATGTAAGTGCATTTTTATTAGGGGGGAAGGGCTTAACTCCCTTTAAAATCGTTATTTTCTAAGTTGCGTGCCGGGTAAGTGCCGAAAAGGTTCCGTTAACCTTTCGGGGCCTATAACTTCCTTTGAAATCGATATTTTTGAAAGGTTAAGGGGTGAAAATGATAGCTCTCGATGAGATCTACACCCTGAACTAGTCTAGAGAAAGATTGGTTACGGTAGAACAAAGTTAGAT
Organism: Caenorhabditis wallacei; assembly: GCA_963932035.1. Classification (NCBI taxonomy): domain Eukaryota; kingdom Metazoa; phylum Nematoda; class Chromadorea; order Rhabditida; family Rhabditidae; genus Caenorhabditis; species Caenorhabditis wallacei. The sequence goes on from OZ009934.1 coordinate 3,056,341, forward strand.
AGCTTAAAACATTTTAAAGCCCCATAACTTGGTTCAACCTGAACCTAGTTATTTCTAGACTAGTTCATGTTAAAGAGCTCATCGAGAGCTATCGATTTCACGCTTTAATCGCCTGAAAATATTGATTTTAAAGGGAATTATAGGTCACGGAAGTTTTACGGCACCTTTTCGACACATTTAACAGCGGGACGCCCTAGAGCCTATAACTCCCTTTAAAATCGATATTTTTGGAGGGTCAAGGAGTGAAAATGATAGCTCTTGATGAGATCTACACCATGAAGTAGTCTAGGAAAAGATTGGTTACGGTAGAATAAAGTTAGATAGCTTAAAACATTTTAAAGCCCCATAACTTGGTTCAACCTGAACCTAGTTATTTCTAGGCTAGTTCAAGTTGTAGATCTCGTCGAGAGCTATCATTTTCACCCCTTGATCGCCTAGAAATATCAATTTTAAAGGAAGTTATAGGTCCCGGAAGGTTTAAGGCACCTTTTAGGCACTTACCCGGCACGCCACTTAGAAAATAACGGTTTTAAAGAGAGCTAAAGCTCTAGGCACCATTCCGGCACACTTCCGGCACCACACCTTAAATTTCAGATCCACGTGGTAACCGAAACGCGTCCCTATGCCTCTTGGGACCATGACATCCAAGAAACCCAAGGAATAATCAAAGGAAGAAAAATACTGAATCACCTCCACACATGGCTAGCCGAACATGGATACAATCAAGTTTTTGTGGATCAAATGAATTCGGATATCGTCGGGATTACTAGACATAATCCGATTACTCATGAAACAATTGTTGTTGTTTCTCATACTTCATTCTCGAAGAACTATGTGTGGCCGAATGGATTAAAACATATTCCAGTGGGCGGAGTCTTGGAATCAGTACTTTTCGAAATGAAATTGAATAAGATTAAAGATGAATGGGATGAAGAGAATCAGAATACATTGATTGGATTAAAGAATTTTGAAATGGAGATTCGAGAGAATGTTCCATTAAATGAAGGAACAATGTTCCAGATTCATGGAGGAGATTATATTGAATTGACTAATTTCCCTTCTGGATCTGTTATTGGATTCAAGATTCGACCAACGGATGAAGCAGCCAATGCGTTTAAGCAGATTCATCAATCGATTGGTAAGCGGTTTTTGGGTGTACTGTAGTCGAAAATGAGGATCGCTGTAGTTTCGAAGCTAATTTTAAAATTTCTATCTTAAGGGTTACTGTAGTTCAGAATTACTGTAGCTAGAAGTTGGGTTATGGTTTTTCGGTTACTGTAGTTTTGGAGAACAGTAAAGTTAGGTTCTTGTTAAAAGTGAGGGTTACGGTAGTTTTAGGTTACTCTAGCTATTTTTGAGATTACGGTTTTAAGTATTACTGTATTTTAGAATTACTGTAGCTAACTATAAGATTTGGATTACGGTAGCTCTGGGCTACTGTAGTCGATACAATATTTAAGTTTAAAAAAGAGGATTACGGTAGACTTGGGATACTGTAATTACGACTAGGATTACGATAGTTTAAGATTACTGTAGCTGGGAATGGGATTACGGGAGCTTTGAGATACTGTGATCAGGATTGGGATTACTGTATTTGGAATAGGATTACTGTAGTTTTGAATTACTGTACCTAATTTTGAGATTTTCGTCTTAAGGATTACTGTAGTTTAGGAGCACTGTAGTAAAAATTAAGTGCTTGTTACAAATGAGGATTACGGTAGTTTTGGACTACTGTAGATAGCATAGTTTTTTTGGTAAAAAAAAAGGATTACGGTAGGCTTAGAATACTGTAGTTATTATTATTAAGATCACGGTATTTAGGGTTTGGTATTTTTGGACTACTGTAGTTTTTTTTTCCAAGATTACGGTAGCTAATAATAATCCCAAAACAAAAAAGCTACTGTAGGGTTACTGTAGCCTAAAGTAGAGATTACTGTAGTCAGGCTACAATACCATGCGCTTTTTTTGACGGACTAACTTTTTCTTAGGCCACCCCCAGATTCAAAAAATTTCCAGAATCGTCTCCAAATCTTGACTCGGCTCTCTCAAAACTAACCTATCAATCATTTCCCAACATTCTGTTCCATTGTGAATCAGAAGATTATGCAACAATTCAACAGGGAGGATACGATGTCCCGAATTTTGGAAAATTCGTCTATTGTGGACTTCAAGGACTAATCCCTGTCCTGGAAAAGATCAGAGATCAAAATGATCTCGGCCATCCATTATGTCAGAATTTAAGAGATGGAACATGGCTTTGTGATTATATTGTTGGAAGATTAGCCAAATTTAAGAGGCTTGGAGAGGTATCGAAGGCTATTGAAGAGCTATTGAAACCATTGGAACATGTACCGTACTATCTGAGACCTGCATACTTTGAAGTTTTGATTTCACATATTTATGGAGCAGTCAGGAAGGAGGCATTGAACAGAATGGCACCGTAAGTCTTTTTTGAGCTTAGATTCGGATTCAGGGCAACGAGAGCTTTGAAATGAGTATAATCATGACTAGGTTTGGATAACTTTGAGAAAAGTTGGGTCCCGCCACGAAAACCCACGCATCAGGGTTACTGTAGTTTTCGTGGTGAGACCCAAAGTGATTGGAACCTAGTCATGATTATACTCATTTCAAAGCTCTCGACGAGCTGAATTCGAATCAGCTAACAAAAATTGGATTGGCGGACTAGGGGTTTGGGAATTTTTTTTCTCGAATTGGCTCATTTTTCTACAGAATTTTTCTTCAAAAGGTTCCTAGGATTTTGATTGCTGAAAAAGCCGGAAAAATAAAGTTAAAATTAACGAAAACAAAAAAAAACTCGATGGCCTAGAAACTCAAATTTCTCGAAAACTAGTCCCCCAAACTAATTTTTATTAGCAGATCCGGATTTAGCTCGTCGAGAGCTTTCAGAAAAGTATAATCATGACTAGATTCCATTTTAGTGGCCTAGAAGCCCAAATTTGGTTTTCTAGGCCACAAGATAGAAAACTAGGCCATGAAAATGCCATTTTTAAATTCAGCTCGTCGAGAGCTTCAAAATGAGTATAATCATGACTAGGTTTGGAGCAAGTTGGGTCCCGCCACGAAAACTACAGTAATCCAAATTTTGGATATGCATGTTTTCGTGGTGGGACCCAACTTATCTCAAAGTTAACGGAAACTAGTCATGATTATACTCATTTCAAAGCTCTCGGCGAGCTGAAACCGATTTTAATAGTTTGGTGGCCTAGTTTTCTATCTGGTGGCCTAGGAAACCAAATTTGTGTTTTTAGGCCACTTGGCTAGCTGAATTCGAATATTCTATTTACATGGCCTAGTTTTGGATTTCTAGGCCATAACAACATTTTCAAATTTGCAATAAATTAATATTTTGCAGAGAAATCCGCTCCTCCTCCGCTTTGGTCCGTCACTTGGCCATCTCAACTCTCTCATTTTTGGGATATATCCCTGGTGCTGGCCTTGCCCCAATCCCTTCTTCTCTGAAGATTGAGGATGAATTTCCATCAAGTCTCGCTGCCGGATTATCCCATTTTGCCGTTGGAATCTGGAGAAATTGGGGAAGAGATACGTTCATTGCATTGCCGGGATGCCTTCTCTCAACTGGACGTCTTCAAGAATCCCGACAGATAATTCTATCATTTGCTGGATCTCTTCGTCATGGATTAATCCCGAATCTGTTAGCAGAAGGCATTGGAGCTCGATATAATTGTAGAGATGCCACATGGTTTTGGTTGGTATCAATTGTGAAATATGTGGAGATTGATGGTCCTCGGATACTTGAAGATTCAGTTAGAAGAATCTATCCGAGAGATGAGACAATTTATGGAGAAGAAGAGAGAGAAGAGAAATTGATTGAAACGATTTATGAAGTGATGGACAAACATTTTAATGGAATTGATTATAGGGAGAGAAATGCCGGACCACAGATTGATGAACAGATGAGGGATGAGGGATTTCAGGTGAGAAGCTGTTTGGAATGGGAGGGAAGAGTTAGGCCATGGCTAAGAAAGTTAGGCCAGCAGTCGAAAAGTTAGGTCATGCTTAGGGTAGCTAGGTCACGGATAGGTTAGTTAGGCCAGAGGGTTTCTAGACTATTTAAAGGAAGTTAGGCCATAATAGCAAAAGTTAGGCCACCATAGGAAAAAGTTAGGTCATCATAGCTAGACCATATTTGGGAAGTTAGGCCACCTGTCGGAAAACTAGGCCACCATGTCAAAAGTTAGGCCATCTCATTCTGTGACCTATAACCTAGCTTTTCCAAGTGATGGCCTAACTTTCCCCCATCTGGGGACTAGTTTTTCCATATTTGCTGTGGCCTAACTTTTTGCTATAACTGGATTCTCAAGCCATCTCCATTTTCTGCTAGCCTCGCTTTGTTTTGATGGCCTAGAAAATCACAAAAATGTGGAAAACTAGTCCCCGGGCCCTAGGGACTAGTTTTGCGCTTTTTGGGTTTCTAGACCACCATACTAATAGTTAGGCCATCATTACTAAAGTTAGTCCGCCAAACTAATTTACCCAGATGGCCTAATTTTTTTTTTGAAAACTGGGATTTCTAGGCCATCTCTATTTTTGATAGCTTTGTGAATTTATTTGGTGGCCTAGAAAACCCAAAATGTGGAAACCTTGATGGCTTAACTTTTCTCGATGTCTAGTCCATGGCCTAACTTTTCCAAAAACTAGTCCCCGCAACTCAAAATTTCTCTTCCAGGTAACCGCTGGCGTCTCCCGTACCACCGGCTTCATTCACGGCGGAAATCGATGGAATTGTGGAACATGGATGGATAAAATGGGATCATCCGAAAGAGCAGGAAATAAAGGAGAACCAGCCACTCCACGGGATGGAGCTGCCATTGAATTACAGGGACTTGCATTCCGATCCCTGATTGCTTTAGATTCATGGAAGAGGGCGGGACTTATCGAAAGGGGCGGAGTCAATGAGGAATGGACGTGGAGTGCGTGGGCGGAAAGGATTAAGGAAAACTTTGAAAAGGAATTTTTTGTGGATCCAAATGGATCGAATTCCGATTCAGAATTCATAAATCGACGTGGAATTCTGAAGGATTCAGTTGGATCATCGCTTGGATTCACTGATTTTCAACTTCGTCCAAATTTTGCGATCACTTTATCCGTGGCACCGGAAATCATGGATCCATGGAAGGCATGGAAGGCTCTGGATTCAGCTGAATGTCTTTTGGGACCATTAGGAATTAAAACATTGGATCCAATGGATTGGGGATATCATGGATATTATAATAATGATGATGATGGAGAGGATAAGAAAACTGCGAAAGGATGGAATTATCATCAAGGACCCGAATGGCTTTTTGTCGCTGGTTATTACTTGCAGGTGGGTCTTGTGGCCTAGAAATCCGAAACTAGGCCATCTGGTTGGCACCATTGGATTCAGCTCGTCGAGACGGTTTAGAAAAGTATAATCATGATGGGGTTTGAAGAAAGTTGGGTCCCACCACGAAAACTACAGTAACCCTGATGTGCAGGTTTTCGTGGCGGGACCCAAAGTGAACCAAACCTAGTCATGATTATACTCATTTTAAAGGTCTCGACGAGCTGAACACGAATATATAGGTTTCGGGGCCTAATTTTCAGTTTGCTGGCCTAGAAACACAAATTTGGGTTTCTAGGCAACGCGGTTGAAAATTAAGCCACCTGGTTAGCGGATTCGGATTCAGCTAGTCGAGAGCTTTAAAATGAGTATAATCATGACTAGGTTTCGTTAACTTTGAGAAAAGTTGGGTCCCACCACGAAAACTACAGTAACCCGAAATAGGGAAATGCAGGTTTTCGTGGTGGGACCCAACTTTGTTCAAATCTGGTCATGATTATACTTTTCTGAAAGCTCTCGTTGAGCTGAATCAGAATATTTAGGTTTCGTGGCCTAATTTTCAGTTTTGTTGCCTAGAAAACCGAAACTAGGCCATCTAGGTAGCACCATTGGATTCAGCTCGTCGAGACGATTCAGAAAAGTATAATCATGATGGGGTTTGAACGAAGTTGGGTCCCACCACGAAAACTACAGTAACCCGAAAATTGGGATCTGCAGGTTTTCGTGGTGGGACCCAACTTGCTCCAAACCTAGCCATGATTATACTTTTCTGAAAGCTCTCGACGAGCTGAATCCAAATCTACCATTTTCGATGGCCTAACTTTCCCTCCTCCCGATTTCCTAGGCCATCTTCCTCATTTTTTCAGGCCCGCCTAAAAATCGGTGAAATCTTGGGCGGTGCGGAGAAACAGTACGCAATCAGACAAGTTCAAGAACGTCTTGGATCCGCCTACAAACATATTATCGATTCGCCGTGGAGATCACTTCCCGAATTGACGAATGCTAATGGGGATTACTGTAGACAGAGTTGTGATGCGCAGGCGTGGTCTGTTGGATGTCTTATCGAGGCTTGTATTAAATTGAATTCTATTGAGCAATAGGTGTTTTTTTTTGTATGAAAGGAAAGGAAAATGTTGATATTTTTTGAATTTTGTGCCATTTTTTAAGAAAATAAAGATTTTGAATTATTTTTTCATGGCCTAGAAATCCAAAGCTGACTCCAAATTTCAGGTCAATTTTCTGCGATTTCCACGGAAAAATGTGAATAGAATTTCAGTTAGAATGAGAGAACACAAAAATATTGTACAAAAAAACGAAGAGGAACAGATTTTGTGACTCTTACAGATTATTTACACAGAGAGGTATATAGAAATAGAGGAAAGTGCGCTCTATGGATGATTTTGAGCTGAAAATGAAGGTTTTTGAGCCTGTTTTATCGAATTTTGACCTAAAACTCCCATTTATCAGCTCAAAATCATCGAAAAAGCGGTTTTCCGCAAAAAATTAAAAACAAAATTGAGAATATATAATGACGACCGGTTATGAAAGCGATGGTGCACTGATGATCCAGGATGGGGGGAAAATGGGGAAAAATCAATAAAAAACAGATAAACAATTGCTGAGAAAATCAGAGATCAACGCATTTTGGGGGGAAAGAAGGAAAAGAGGAAGAGATCAGGCATTATTGGCCTGTTCACAGGCATCAACCCAATCGGAATAGACGTCAATTGGCTCGGAGAGATAATTGATGTTGGTTTGAAAGTCTTCGGAACACACTCGACACGAAATGTAGCCAACGTTCTTTTCGCGGTCCCTGAAATGAAAAGTTTTGATCAAAAAGTCGGAATTAGTGGAAATTTTGGTGAAAATAAGGGTGAAAATGGGTTTTATGAGCTAAAAATCGACCAAAAACGATATTTTTGGCATAAAAAACCTATATTTCTATCAATTTTCGCGAAAAATCCACATTCTTCACTCAAAATTCGAAAGATTTGATGAAAAAACTCACATTTTAACCTCACAAACACGTTCATGATTACAAAACGGGCAATTGAATTGAGTATCCAGCGGAACGACGGCTTTAGCCTTAGTCGGCGCCTTTCTCTTCGACTTTCGCTTTCCCATTTTTGAATGATGTGCTGGCTTTTGGGAGTTAGATCTGAAAAATGAAGGTTTTAGGTGAAAAATTATGAAAAAATGGGTTAAAAACGATGGTAATTGATGATTTTATAACAAGAAACATGATGATTTTATTCGAAAAACCCGATTTCATTTCAAAAATTTCGAATTTTAACGTTGATTCTGGATTTTTGTTCGAAAAATGACTCAATAAACGATAGAAATCGATTCAAAACGTCGATAAAGATTTTTCTCATGGCTAACAGCGATTTCGCTATTTCCCATGAATAATTGACGTTTTTTTCTGAAAAATATCGGAAATGACGAATTTTATATTTTTTGAATGAAAAGTTAAGCTTTGAACAGAAATTTCGATGATTTAAACTTGAAATTGAAATTTAAATGTGAAAAACTACAAAATTTGATGGAAAAGCAGAAAAATTTCAAAGAATATGTGAAAAAATGAGAAAAACCAAGATAAAAACAGAAATTCAGGTGACAATTTCGAAATTTCTAAACGAAAATTTGCGTCATTTTCTTGTTTTTAATTCAAAATCAATATTTTTGTTTTTCTTCTTTTTCTCCCAAGAAAACGGGAACAACATCAATTTTCCCATATTTCAGATTGAATTTCCTAATTTTTCCGTTTAGTAATGAATTTTATCACTTTTTTCAACTAAAATTATCGTTTTTTCATTGTTTTTGCATATTTTTAAAGAAAAATCACAGATTTTCGATTAGCTCTGATTTTCAATAAAGTATCTTAGTTTTGAGTTAAATTTCTTGCTTTTTAAACTCAAATTTAATGAATTTCAATAAAAACTACATTTTTTACCTAAAAAATCACAAAAAATCGAAAAAATCGGCAAGAAACTATAAAAAACCACGCGAAAAGCTTTTTTCGAAACAAAATTGGCGCGAGGAAAATTTGTTAGATGTGCAGGTTTAGTGGTCTACGGTGTGCAGTTCACTCTGCGTACTTCTACGGACTAAGCCGTTGTTGACCGTATCCCGAGTGAAAAATCCGGATTTTATCGGATTTTTGGAACTTTTCAATGGATTTGACTGGATTTTTTTGGAATTCGATGGATTTTTGAGTGAAAATTGATGAAAATAATGAAAAAATGAAGAAAAATCTATAGAATTACCAGAAAATCATGGAAATTTATCAATTTTCAAAATTTCCTTTCTTATGATGCAACTCAATATTGCTCATTTTTTAAATAAATCATTTTCAGATGAGTCTCAAAATCTTATCTCGTAACATTCAACAAATCCGCGGAATGCTCAGACCGCCCAAAAATCTTCCGTTTCGCGGAATTTTCCGGAAAGACGGCGAAGTGGTGAGGAAGGACGATTTGTTGGTGAATCAGTTCAAAATGAATTATCATCCTGGGTTAAATGTAAGTTTTTATTTGAAAAAATGTGGAAAAAAGCGAGAAAAAAGTGGTTTTTCAATGAAAAAACATGAATTTTGAGTAAAATTGAGAAAAATCGAAGAAAAATTCAATGTGGAGGAAAAAATCTTGGGAAACATAGAAAAAAAATCCAATTTTCCGTTGAAAACATCGATTTTCTGTGTAAAAATACAGTCTTAAAGCAATTTTCTACTTTTTCTTTGAAAATAACTAAAAATTGAATTTATTGCGTTTTCCTCAAATTTTATTAAAGATACCTCCTTTTCAAGATAAAAATTTGTTTTTTTCCAGTTAAAATCAACTCTAAACCTGTTTTTCAACCTATTTTTCGTTAAAAAGTACCAAAAATCCCAAAAATTGCTCAATATCCCTATTTTCACAGGAAAAAAGCCTCCAAACCTTCTAAAATCATCAAAAATCCCGGAAAATCACGAAAAGTGTCTAAAAATCATCAAAAACTCTATTTACCAGTTCAAAAATCATGAAAAACATAGAATTTTCGGAAAATTATTTTCCACGAAAAATGAAATATTTCAGTTAAAAACGCGATTTTTAAACAGGTTTTTGACTTTATCCTATGAAAACTCCAATAAAACCCGATATTTTATCAAAAAATCCGAAAATTTCTTTTAAAATTCTGAAAAAATAGGCTCAAAACGCCAAAAAACCTTCTTAAAACGCTATTTTGGCTCAAAAAAGATATAAAATCCTCTTAAAACAGTGTTTTTGCTCAAATCAAACCGAAAATCCTTCAAAATCACTAAAATTCCCATTATTCCAGGTCTACTACGAAAACGATCGCGGCGAACGTCTTCTCCGTGCTCATTGCGACGGCGTCGTGCGTATAACCCGTGAAAAATGTGATCCAGACTATGAAATTGAGGAAATGAAGGCCTACGAGTATAGAAAAGACGTCGATTTGTATAAGATGACATTCAACGTCGTTCCACTCGAATTATCTCAAAAATATACGTTGAAACATGAAATTTAATGATTTTTTGGAGAATTTTGAAGATATACGGGCTATTTTAGACCTAGATGCAGTTTTTTCTTGTTTTTATTATATAAATTGTTGATTTTTTGCTATTTTTCACCGATTTTTCACTTTTTTCATTGAAAAGCCGGTTTTTAACCGTTTTTATACCTTTTTCTATGATTTTCATCTATTTTTTTGCTTGATTCTCATTAAAAACCCTCCAATTATCTTCAGATGGACAATCCGGACGGCCCAAATCTCGAACGTGACGTTCAACGAATTCTGGAGTTAATGGAGCACGTTCAGAAGACCGGGGAGGTCAATAATCCGAAATTAGCATCACTTCAACAAGTACTTCAATCTGAATTTTTTGGTGCGGTTAGAGAGGTTTATGAGACTGTTTATGAGTCGATTGATGCTGATACAACGCCGTCGGTGAGTACGAAATTTGGAAAAATTATTTAAAAAAAAAAGGATGGAAAATAGTCGAAAAATGCTTCAAAACCCCTTAAAAAGCACCTGAAATAATGAAAAATTGCCTGAAAACAGTTAAAATTACCCGAAAGGCCGAACTTTCCTAATTTCTAGACCATCAACTCACAGCTTCAGTTTTCATCAAAAATAGATTTGACCAAAAAATATAAATAAATCCCGAAAAACACTCAAAAATGACCTAAAAATACGCTAAAATCGCTAAAAATCACCCAAAACCCCATGAAAAATGACCTAAAAACCCCCAAAAATTGTCAAAAACACTAAAAATAGACCAAAATCCTCGAAATAATGGCCTAGAAAACTGTAAAAATAGCCATAATTTTGTAGGCCGAACTTTTTTCAATTTCTAGGCCATCTATTTTGAATTTCCATTAAAAATTGACATTAAAATCTAAAAAATACTCTCAAAAACCCTAAAATAGGACTAGAAATACTCTAAAATTGTCAAAAACTATAAAAACTGTCATAGAAATCTTGGCCGAACTTTTCAATTTCTAGCCCACGATTTTCACGAAAAAAAGACCCTGAAAACTATGGAAAATACTCTCAAAACCTCCAAAAACTGAAGTTTCCCCGATTTCCTAGTCCATTCAATCTCCTCAATTTCCAGACAAAAGCGGCCGCCACCGCAAAAGCTACCGTAGCCGCATTCGCCGCCGCCGAAGGACACGCCCATCCGCGTATAATAGAACTACCGAAGACGGATCAAGGGCTTGGATTCAATGTAATGGGTGGAAAAGAACAGAATTCACCCATTTATATCTCAAGAATTATTCCGGGAGGAGTGGCTGATCGACAGGGTGGATTGAAGAGAGGAGATCAATTGATTGCGGTTAATGGAGTGGTAGGTGACTTTATTTCAAAGGCAGGGAGGGCTTCTGGAAGGAATTGTGGCCTAGAAATCCTGAAAACTAGGAAGTTAGGCCATTAATTTGGAGCTGACATCCTAAATTGGGGTTTCTAGGCCATTGGAAACGTCAAAATGGCCTAGAATACCTAAAAATGGTTTTCTAGGTCATGAGAAGCTTCCAGAATCGTCAAGCTAATATCATGGCCTAGAAACCCATAAAAGTTAGTCCACTGATCCTTCTAGGTATCTTCTAGATCCTAGATGGCCTAATTTGGGCTTCTAGGCCAAGAAGCAACCCTAACCTAGAAACCTCTTCTCCGGGAAACTAGGCCATATCAATTTTCTCTTCCAAAAACTAGTGCTGGCCTAGAACTCCTAATTTGGGGTTCTAGACCCTCTATTATCCCAGTTTAAGATCGTGGCCTAGAAACCTCCCTTACCAAAAAACTAGGCCATCTAAAAAAAAACTTGCAGAACGTGGAAAGTGAATGTCATGAAAAAGCAGTGGATCTCCTTAAATCGGCAGTTGGATCAGTGAAATTAGTCGTCCGATACATGCCAAAACTCCTTGATGAAATGGAAAGAAGATTTGAACGGCAACGATTGAGATCAACTCAACAATCACCGACACTTCCAACTCCATCTGGAGGAGCTCCTGGAGGATCTGGCACTATTCCGAGGAGATAAATGGGGGATAGAAGAGGATTGTGCTATGATTGGAAGTGCGCTCTATTGAGAATTTGGGGGGTTTTTTGACTGAAAATGGCTGAATTTGACTGAAATATAGGTAAAAGTGGTTTAATTTAGTCATTTTTGGACCTATTTTTGTCATTTTAAAGCTTTTCTTGACCTGATTCAGCCTAATTCAGTCTGGACCTTCATCTATGAGTTTTTGACTTAAAATGACTCGAATCGGGCTGAAATTTAGATTAAAACAGCTTAATTTAGACCTAAGTGAGCATATTTTTGTCATTTTTCCGCCTTTTTTATTGTAAATTCTTATTTTAATTTTTAGTGAGTTTCTGACTGAAATTTGCTCGAATTTGACCATTTTTACTTATATTTTGGCCATTTTTACCATTTTCAGGCCTAACTTGGTCATTTTTGGCGTAATTTGACCTATTTTTAAGCCTAAATTCGATATTTAGGTTTTAATTGGTTTCCAGGTGGAATTGGCTTAATTTTCACTGTTTTTAGTCTTTTTCCATGGTTTTCTAGCTGTTTTTGACCTTATTTGGTCTTTTTTGTTCTATTTTCAGTCATTTTTCAGTCATTTTCAATCAATTTCACCTATTTTTCCTTAGATTCTCTATAGAGCGCACTTTCCCGTTTCCCCGTCTTCAAATACTCATCAAAATACCCATTTTTAATCAATTTTCTCTAATTTCTAGACCATTTTGTACATATTCTAACCCCTTTCTTTCTCAAAATCTCTCTTTAATCTCAAAAAATCATAATTAAAATTGCCCATCCCAAAACCCGCTTTAAAACTGTCAAAACTGCCTTAATTTCCACAATTTTAGGTGCTTTTTCTTGCATTTTTTCTGTCTTTTTTCATGTTTTTTGAAATGATTTTTAATCAGAAATGTACGTATTTTTTTGTGAGAATGTATGAAGAAAATTGTATTTTTTATTGACTTATTTTTCAAACAATTTTTGTTGAATTTTCCACAAATCTACCTTTTTTTTTTTTTTTTTGCATTTTCAGAATTTCTTTAAATTCCAGATGATAAGTCAACGAATGGGAAAATTAATTCAACAATTATCAAAAAGTACAGTAATCCGGCGGCAAGTTCATCGAATGTTGACGGAAAATGAGATTAAGGTGACGACGAAAGCGGCGAATCGATTGAAAGTGGGTTTTTGAGTTAAAAATTGAATTTTGTGGAAAAACAAGTTAATTTTCGGAAAAGTAAGGTGAAAATGGTGAAATTTAGCCTGAAAATAGCTAGAAATCTGGAAAAATCTCGAAAAAATGGCCTAGAACCCCTTAGAATAGTCAACGAATGCCTAAAACTCTCAAAAGTGGCCTAAAAATCGCTGAAACTGCTAGAAATCTTCAAAAAATAATCAAAAACCGCCGGAAATAATCTGAAAATGACTGAAATCGTCAAAAAATCATAGAAAATGACCGAAAATTCACTTAAAATTGACAAATTGATCCCTTAAATATATATATTTAAAACAGCCTCAAACCTCCTAAAGTAGCTATGAAAAATCCCAAAAATCTCTTCAAAAACCTGGAAAAATAACATAAATTCACTGAATTCCTTTTAATTTTCCTCAAAAATGATCAAAGTTTCCAGTGGAAACCCTCAAAATCGATCTATAAACGTCGAAAAGTTGATTTTAATCCCTGTAAACCCAGTAAATTTCACTAACTTTCTTCAAAAATGGTCTAAAAATGACTAAAAGTATTTTTAACAACTCCGAAAAGTAATTTAAAATCAATAAAAATAGTTTAGAAATCCTGTTAAAAACCGAAAATCTCAAATATTGGGCTGGAAAACTTCAAAATCCAAGGAAAACCCTTAAAACCCTATTTTAAATGCCTAAAAATGACTAAAAACCTTTCTAAAAAGCTTTAAAAAAGACCTGGCCTAACTTACCAGATTTTGAGTTTTCTAGGCCATCTTTTTCTCCTAAATTAACAATGTCATACCCAACATAATTATCATTTGCAGGAAGTAATAGACGAAGGAGAACGTCTCCGATTAGAAGTAGATGGAGGAGGATGTTCTGGATTCGAATACAAAATCCGCCTGGATAAGAAGCTGAATGATGATGATTTGATATGGAAAACAGATTCAGGAGCAGAAATAATAGTTGATGAATTATCATTGGGATATATAAAAGGAGCAACTGTTGATTATGTAGAAGATTTGATGAAAGCCTCATTTCGAATTGTTAATAATCCTGTGGCGGAGAAAGGATGCTCTTGTGGATCGAGTTTTGCACCGAAAATGGATTAGATTTTAATTGTTGTAGTTTTTGTAGTTTTTAGAGAGACGGCTGATTTTTAAAGATTTTGGAGAAGGAAAATGAGGTTTTTTGTTAGAATTTTGGAAAAAAAAATGTTTCTTAAAAAATTGTGAATTTTCTGCATTTTTCTTAGAAAAATTGGATTTTTTCAATTAAAATAACCGATTTTTATCAGTTTAGTGATTTTTTGTTTCGATTTTTGACAAAAAATCACTGTTTTTAATGAAAATACGGATTTTTAGTCAGAAAATTGTCGTTTTTAAAGGCTGAAAATCCATATTTTCTACCTGAAATTTAGATGAAATCATTCATTTTTGATCAAAAATTTATGAAAAAAAAAGTTTTTACTATAAAATTTTAACATTTTCAACAAATAATGTCATTTTTCTGAATTCTAATTCGAAATTCTAGGGTTTTTTTTTCTCAATTTTTTGATTAATAATAAGAAAAAAGTTCCAGATTTTTAGTCAAAAACTTTCTTTCTGAATTCTAGGAAAAGTTGGATTGTTTCAAAAAACGCTCGAAAAAAGTGATTTTTCCACTGTTTTTCATGAAAAAAAACCCTGAATAAATAGACGAAAAACTCATTTTTCCTCTCAAAAAATCTCTGAAATCAACTATTTCCCTCCTTTTTTCTCCCCGATTTCTCCCTCTCCAAATTGTAATTATTTACTGTAGATTTTTAGATTTTTTCAGTACTTTTTTCATCGATTTTAGGCAATTTTTACTTGATTTTTTAGCTTTTTCTAGATACTTTTTTTGTAAAAATATAGATTCTCGTGTGTTTTTTTTGTCTTATCTCTCTCTACTTGTCGCCTCCAGAAATTACAATTATTCGGGTTTTCTTTTCATAAATGAAAATTTCTTTTTTTTTTGTCATTATCGGACTTTTTTTTGAACAATTTTTGTGGTTTTCACCATGTTTTTCTATCTTTTTTCTATTTTCCAAGTTTTTTGTGGAATTTTTCAGGGTTTTCAGACATTTTTAGCCAAGAACTCCTATTTCCGACTTTTGTAGTCTTTTACATATTTTTCTGTTATTTTTTGTCAAAACCGAGCAATTTTCAATAGGAAAACCCTAATTTTTTACTGAATAACCTGAAAATCAGTGTTTTTTCCCACTTTTTCTAGAAAATCTCCATTTTTCAAGGTTTTCCAGTCATTTCCCTCCAAAACCCCTCATTAATTTCCAGATGCTGCCGTCATCAGTGTCTCGAATGTGTTCAACAGCGGCTAGATCCACTTCCACTGTATTTTTCTCTACTGGAACACCCAAACATCATCAAAAGAATTGGAATTCGAGAAGAAGAGAAGGAGAAAGTGGAGGAGGACGGAGACATTATCATCAACAGGAACAAAGTGGAAAAACCAATGGAGGAGCGAGATGGGGGTAAGAAATTGCTTTGAAAAGGCTTAAAAATAATGAAAAAGCCCCTTAAAATCCACTAAAATCCCTCAAAAATGACCTAAAATCGTGAGAAAAGTCCCATAACTTATTAAAATCAATTAAAAATGAGTCAAGTCTTTTAAAATCCCTGTAAAATAGTCTGCAAACCCTAAAATGATCAAACTGCTTTGAATTATGTCAAAAATGATCAAAAACGTCTGAAAATGGCCCAGAAACCCTCCAAAAACACTGAAGTTGCTCAAAAATGACGTTTGAATCGTCAGAAATGCTCAAAAATCACCAAAAATAGGACCTGAAACTGCTAAAAATAACTTAAAATTATCCAATTTCCTTCAAATTGGCCGAAAACTTCAAAAAATAGCTCAGAAACTCAATAAAAACACTGTCATGATCCAAAAATGAAATCAAAATGGCCAAATTAGCTTTAAATTGACCTAAAAACCATCTAAATCCCTTCAAAATGACCTGAAAAATCATCTTCTATATTTCCAGTCGATACGGAAAAAGTGCGACAACTGGAACGACAACAGTTCTCGCATTATCATGGATGACAACAATCAAAGATGTTCTTGGAATTGAGAAAGTGGAATTGGATACGGATCCATTGAAGGAGAAAGTTAAACAGGTACCTGCAATAGAGGGGCAGTCGATTGAGAGAGACCTCTTATATAAGGGCAGGGAACAGTAATTTTGGGAGAAGCTCTGATGCAGCTACAGTAATCCTTAGTTAAACCGCTTCCATCTTAACTACAGTAATCCCAGAGAAATGTTATAATATAAGGGTACCTACAGTAATCCCAATCTAAACCATATTAGGGTACAGTAATCCTAATATAAAAACACAACTACAGTAATCCTTGGCTAAATCAACTCCTCCCTAACTACAGTAATTGTGAGGTAGTCTATAGTAATCCCTACAAGCTTGTTAGCGAGATCACATCCTGTTTAACTACAGTAATCCTTTGGAAGACCTGTAATAGAATGGAACTTGCAGTAGCTCATATCTGAAACTATCTAGCTACCGTAATCCCTACCTAGACTATTTTTGACTCAGCTACAGTAATCCCTACCTCTATTCCAGTCATGGCTCTACCGTAAACGCCGTCAATACGACGACGCAATTCAAGTACTTCAATTGGCTCTTGAAGAAGCAGAAGAACGAAAAGAGGAACTTCCAATAACAAGAGTTTATGATGAAATGGCCAATACTTATTATGAAAAAATGAATTTGGAAGAAGCGGATAAATATTTTCGAATTGTGATTCAACGATTGGTTCAATTACATGGAAAAAAGGATTTTGATCCGGAATTTATTGGTGTCTCGTTGAAATTGGCTGATATTTTGGCGAATAAAGGGGAATTGGAGAGTGCGGAAAGTGGATTCAAACATTGTGTTCGACGGCAGATGAAGGTTATGGAAGAGCATTTGAAGAAGTTTAGGTATGAATTGATATTAAGGGGGTTCTGTAGCTACAGTAATCCTTGATTTTGTGGGAAAAAGAAAAATTAGGGTTTTGGGTTACTGTAGCTACCGTAGCCCCGAGAGGAAGCGGGTTACTGTAATTACAGTAATCCAAGGAATGTAGCTGCCGTAATCCTACAGTAATCCTAGATTTTTAAGTTTACGGTATCTGAGGCTACAGTAATCTCAATTTTTTTTGAAAAATCTTTAACTTTTGGGGTATTGTACCTACAGTAATCCAGGATATGTAGCTACCGTAATCCTTCAATAACCGTAGTTAGAATTCGGGTCACGGTATCTAGTTTAAAAACTACAGTAATCTTCATTTTTATGAAATCTTGAAATTTCAGGTTTTGGATTACTGTAGCTACCGTAATCCGCAGATGATAACTCTGGTTACTGCACCCACAGTAGTCCGGAACGCATAACTACCGTAATCTTACAGTACCCCTAGAAATAACGGGATTACTGTAGATACAGTAACCCTGAATTTACGAATTTGGTATGGACATCCTCTAATCCTGGATTACTGTAGAAAACTTATTTTCGCAAAGGTATCTAGATTACGGT
Organism: Caenorhabditis wallacei; assembly: GCA_963932035.1. Classification (NCBI taxonomy): domain Eukaryota; kingdom Metazoa; phylum Nematoda; class Chromadorea; order Rhabditida; family Rhabditidae; genus Caenorhabditis; species Caenorhabditis wallacei. The sequence goes on from OZ009934.1 coordinate 3,073,964, forward strand.
AGCTACAGTAATCAAATATAAATGGATACAGTATTCCTTGATAGTACAGGATTACTGTACCAATCGTAATTTTCACAAACGGAAAATTATGAAATTACTGTAACCATTGTAATCCTAAGAATCCAAATCTTGGATTACTATAACTACAGTAACCTTTCTTCATTTCCAGTGTCGCCCACGGAGCCCTTGTCGAAGATCGTCATACTGTAGACACGTACGGTCATCTCTACACGGATCCAATTGCTTTATTCGGAATGACTTTGGAAGCTTATGCCAATTTCCTTATCAATTATTGTGAAGAGAATCGATTAGCCGAAGCGGAAGAGTATATGGATGAAGTTATGAAAGTAAGGGGATTACTATAGTTCTAAGGGGGTACTGTAGCTAAATCTAGGGTTACTGTAGTATATGGATTACTGTAGCTTTTCACGGTTTCCAACAGTAATCCAAAAGCCTAGAACAGTGATTACTGTAACTTTTTGGATTGGATACAGTAACCCAATTACTACCGTAACCCTACAGTAACCCACTAACACACCGTAGTCTAGACCTGCCAAAAACCACCTCTCTTCAATTTTAGATTTCGTATCAGATCTACGGAGCCAGCTCGGCGCACACAATCAATATGCTCAATAATTTCGGAGCCACTTTGGTTTTAAAGAATCGGTTAGTCGTGGCCGATGTTTCCCTTCATTGAAATTCCTCTTCCAGATTCGAATTGGCACGGAAATATTTGTCGATTGGAGTGGAGAGGATTTTATATGTGAATGAGTGTGCACATATGTTACCAGGGTATTACTGTAATTATGCCGAGGCACTGTTTCATACGGGACATAAGGTAGGTTCCTCTAATAGAAGGGCATATGAAGGTACCTGTATTATAAGGACACCTAGGATATCTAATAAAAGGGCAGTTTCTATTATAAGGGCATCTAGATCTTTTTAAAAATGGATATCCTCTAATATAAAGGTGTATTGGGATACCTCTAATAAACGGGCACCTAGAACCTCATATTGAAGGGCAGTTCCTAATATAAGGGCACCTAGGACCTTTTATATAAGAGTTCACCCTATCAGAAGGGCATCGAAACGTACCTCTAATAGAAGGGCAGTCTCTAAAATAAGATATTCTGAATGGTCCTGTATTATAAGGTCACCTAGTTTTACGGATGTACGGTCAGTTCCTATTATAAGGGCATATGTCCTCTAATAAACGGGTACTTAGAACCTCTTATATAAGTGCAGTCCCTAATAGAAGGGCATATTAAAATTACCTCTATTAAACGGGCACATAGAACCTCTTATATAAGAGCATATTATGTTATAAGGGCACCAAGAAAACCATCAATTGGCAACCCCTAATATAAGGGCATATGGAGATGCCTCTAATAAACGGACACCTAGAACCTCTCGTAGAAGGGCATTCCCTATTAAAAGGGCACCCTTTCCTCATTTTTCCTTTTACCTCTAATTAAAGGGCACCCCTTCCTATCTAAAAAGTAAAAAAACCTCTAATTAAAGGGCACCTCTCCAATAAATCACCCTCTAATAAACGGGCATCTCTTTTCTTTTTTTTCAGGAAGAAGCCGTTGAATTTGCACGAAAAGCGGTGACATTGGCACGAAGCGGCGATGAACGTCTCCGAAAATACACTCAACAATTTTTGAAGGATCTCGAAAAAGATATGAATAAGGGAAAACCAAGATCTTGGTGGTTTTTCTAATTTCTTATTTCCTCTCTTTTTTCATTTTGTATTGTTAATTTAGGTTAATTTAATTTTTCTACCTGCGATTTAGGCTATCTTTTGTAGAAAAACGGCTTGAAATGAGCTGATTTTAGGATTTTAGCACCCTTTTTTCTATATTTTCTCGTTTTTTCTAATTTTTTCGAATAATCTATTTTTAATTGTTACCGGTTTCGTTTTCTAGTTGGTTTAATGAAGATTCTATTTTTAAATTGCTTTAAATCTCGATTTTCAGCTGGAAAAATGGCTGAAATAAGATAAAACATTCAAACTTCTTATATTCCCGCCTTGAAGTGGTTATCCATGGAGCGCACTTGCATATTTTCTAATTAGTGGTTTTTTGTGTGCGGCAAAGGCGCGCGAATTAGTTGAATGGGATGTCTGCTGACATTGATTTTTTTGTCTTTTTTCCTTTTTTTGCAGTTTTTTAAAAAGAATTTATTGATTTTTATGACGGAAAACTTAATTTAAAGGAGGGAAATGAGGAAATTTTAATTTTGAGGGTTTTTGAAGAAATTTCAGATAAAAAAGATTTTAAAAAAAGTTTTATATGAAAAAAGCCCTGAAAAGGGGGAAAATAGATCAAATAACCGAATTTAAGTGAAAATCGACAAAAAATCCGATTTTTCTTTTAAAAAAAAACTAAAATTCTTTTTTTTATTTTCCAATTTCTCTCATATTTCCTAGTTTTTTCGCTAAAAACACTTTAAAAAGTCAGATTTAAAGCTGAAAAATCTATTTTACTTTCAAAACCCGATAAAATTTTGGCTTTAAAAACTCAATTCTTCATGCAAAAAGCCCCATTGAAACCTATTTTCCTCCCTAAAAAGCTAAAAAATCCCCCAATTTCCGTTCAAAAATGTTTATCTAATTGTAATTAAAAAAACACGATTTTTGTTGAAAATCCATCTTAAAATCCCATATTTTCCTTCAAAATTTCACTAAAAATTCTTGAATTTCGTCTTAAAAACCTCAATTTTTCACCTAAAATCACTTTTTTTTTCTTCAAAATTCCAAAAAAAAAAGTCAAAAATCTCTACAAATGCTAGTTTTTTTAACCAAAAACTGTTGAAAATCCTTTTTTTTTTTGGAAATTCCTGTTTTTCCTTTAAAAATCGACTAAAAATGTTCAGAAAAGCTCAAAAAGTATTTTCACCTCAAAATTCCCCTTTAAACTGTAATTTTCTCCTCAAAAATCAGTAAAAAATCATTATTTTTCCCTTAAAACCCTTCAAAATTCAATTTTTCCAATTCAAAACCCTTTTTTATCAATTTTCAGGCGCCAAAAATGCCAACCCCATCGAAACCGCCACTAAAAAAACCTCGTCTCTCCACTTCCGCCCCCGCAAAAGAAGGAAAATCAATGGATGTATCAGAAGAAGAAGAAGAAGAAGAAGAGGAAGAAATAGAAGAAGAAGAATCAAAAACAACAGTACGACGAGTCACAGGACTCGCTAAAATGCAACCAATATTCTCAAATTTCACTCAAATGACTCCAGAATTACGTCAACAAATCAGAGGAACTCAGGAGATGTTACAAGAGAATTTTGTTGATATTATCAAAGAATACGAGGAATTAGTTAAAGAAGAACTATCCGGGGAATTTAAAAATTGGGTTTTGGCGCCAAAAAAAACAAATTTTCTGTTGGAAAACGTAAAAAAATCGGTGAAAAAGATTCAAAAACTACCAGAATTATTTCCAAAATCAACAGAAATAATTGAAGAACCATGCTCAGATATAATATCAATTAAACCAGAAAAAGATCCAAATGGATTCAAAAAAACTAAAGTCGATTGTTCATTAATTGAAGTTGGAGAATTAACAAATCGAATGAATTATTGGGTTCCAATTGAACAGAGTACGGTAGCTGATGATCAATTAAGACTAACACATATGCCATTATTCGAGACAAAAGTCAATGAAAAAGAGATGTATTTCAAGTTGAATAAGATTTTTTATGATGGAATACACGGGTGTTCAGGTGAGACTTTTTTATTTTGAAAATGGATTGAAAAGGCCTAAATTATCGAAAATTCCTTAAAAATGACCTGAAAAATCTTAAAATCGTCTTAAAACGTTGAAAATTCCTTTCAAAAAGGCTGAAAATACTAGAAAATGTCTAAAAACGCTTCAAAATCGATAATTTTTTTAATAAAAAGCCTGAAAAAGCCAAAAATACCTTTGACAATGGCCTAAAAAGCCTAAAAATGACCAAAAATTACCTTAAAATCGATGATAATTTAGCTTGAAAAATCGATAAAAATAGGCCAAAAATGCCCATTTTTTCGGGTTTTTCTCGATTTTTTCCATTAAAAATCACATTTTTTAGGCCAAAAAATAATTTTTTCACCAATTTTTAGCCATTTTTTCAGAATTTTCAATACCGAAATTGTGTCAAACTTTCCTTCATTTTTGACAAAGAAATGGCAAAAAATGACAAAAAACCCTGGAATTTCGTCAAAATTAAGCTGGAAATGGCTTAAAATACTCGAAAAATGATCAAAAATCGATCAAAAATAAGGAAAAAGTTCCTTAAAACGCCTAGAAATAACCCAGAAATGGTCCAAAAACGTTCAAAAAATGCTCATCTATTGTGCGTGGAAAACGCCGAAAACAGCCCAAAACCCCCTTTAAATCCCTCAAAAATCCTCGAAAAATCGAAAAAATAAACAAAAATGGCCTAGAAAACTCCGTGGCCTAACATTTCGAGCTTCTAGGCCATGACCTGAACTTGAAACTTGAAAAAGTTCACGAAAAATTTTCCTAATATCAAAATGGCCTAACTTTTTTGATTTCTAGGCCACCACTTTCTGGGAGACTTTTGAAAAACCTAGAAAATTATTATGGCCTAACTTCTTGAAAATTCTAGTCCATCACTATTAAAGACGGTTTCCTTCCGATGGCCTAACTTTCTGAAAATTCTAGGCCACCACCCAATCTAATCATTTTTGCAGATAACTACTCATACATAAACGACTGGATCCTATACAAACTATTCCTTAAATCCCTTGACATGTTCAATTATCCGAATCCCGATGTCTTCTACTATTCAGCATATCGTCTATGGCCGAATAAACTCTCCCAAAGAGAGCTGTCATTCCTCTTCCCTGATTGGTGTTCCTTGTATTCAGATGAAGAGATTCATGGAAAAGAGAAATGGAAAAAGAAAGAATCAGAATATGTTTATGCAGAGAATATGCAAGAACCAACATGTTATTCATGTTTAGAATACACTTGTATGATTCATGGATTCAAATCTGAATTGGCTCCAGAATCAGCTGGAGGAGATTTTGTGATAGCTAAACTTCCGATTCCAGGACTCGGAGATCCAAATTCCACGGAAAAATGCTCGAAATTCTGTTATAAATCAATAAATTTCAATGAAATTGATGGTCAATTCTCATTATCATCAGATGAAATTGAAGCAAAACAAATGGAGATATATCTTGATAAAAAACATATTTCTCATATGTCAAAAGAAGAAGGAGGAACTATTTTAAGCACTTTTCAATGGAATCATCAATTAGATTTTTGTGATTTTGTGAAACGGGCGATTGATAAGAATGAGCAAGATGAGGATGAGGAAGAGGGAATCAATTCATGTCGTGGAGCATATTCAATTATTTTGAAAATGGCTCAGAATATTAGTACGAAACGTCTGAATTTAGGAATTCCCAATCCATTGGCGTACGTTTTTTTTTTTTTTTTTTAATTTAGGCCACGCCCCTTTTTAGGGATTACTGTATATTTTTGAATGAATTAGTTTAGTTATTTTTTTTAGAAGGCCACGCCCATTTTCATGGAGGCCACGCCCCTTTTTAAATATAGGCCACGCTCACTTTTAGAGAAGTTTGGACTACTTTTTAGGGAGGCCACGCCCCTTTTTTTTAAAACCAGATTTTAGCCCCGCCCACTTTTCGTAAATATTAGGCCACGCCCCTTTTCCTAGAAGCTGCCTAGGCCCCGCCCACATTTTTAGCTAGGTTTTGATAAGCCACGCCCTTTTTTCTACAGTAATACAGTAAGCCACGCCCACTTTTCGTTAAAAAATTAGGTCACGTCCACATTTGTTTTATTAATTAGGCCACGCTCCTTTTTAGCCAAAAAAAGTTTAGGCCACGCCCCCTTTTATACCGTAATACAATAAGCTCCGCCCACTTTCTTGAGGTTAATTTAGGCCACGCCCCTTTTTTTTTCTAGAAAAATCTAAAATTCAAGTTTTTAGGATTCATTGTGCTTAAATTATATAAGCCACGCCCCTTTTGAAAATTAGACCACGCCCACTTTTCTCATAAAAACCTAAATTTTGGATTTTAGGCCACGCGCCTTTTTTATTGAAGAAACCCCAAAATAAAAAAAAATAGGCCCCGCATCTTTTCCCAGATTATATTTGGCACCACCCACTTTTCGGACTACTGTAGGACTAGGAAAAACCAGAAATTTTTAAGCCACGCCCATTTTTGATTCTTTTTTCAGACCCAAAAGAATCCGAGTGAAGGCCTACCGTACTTATCAAAAGAATCGACACAAGGCACGGATACTTAAGAGACATCAGGCAATAATTAAGGAATGTGAGAAGGATGGATCAGATCCAAGTGAAAGAATAGCAGAAGATGATAAACTTCATGCAGAAACAGATGAGAAAGTCTCTCTGCTAGCAGTAACTCCATTCATTCCGTGCCGTCATTCTGGCACATGTGCCACCACAGAAGAATATTGTTCATGTCGAGAAAATGGAATATGTTCTCATTTATGTAAATGTGATCCAAATTGTCCTCAGAAATTTCCTGGATGTAATTGTGCTCCAGGACAATGTCAATCACAAGCATGTGAATGTTATCGAGCATCATGGGAATGTAATCCTATCACATGTAAAAATTGTAAATGTGATTCTGTTGATGGAGAAGAACTTAAATGTCGAAATTTTTCAATGAGTCGAATGCTTCAAAAAAGAATGAAAGTTGCACCGTCTCGAATTGCTGGAAATGGTTTATTTATTATGGAAAATGTTGAAAAAGATGAATTCATTACGGAATATGTTGGAGAAAGAATATCAGATGATGAAGCAGAGAGAAGAGGAGCTATTTATGATATGCTATGTTGTAGCTACATTTTTAGTGAGTTTTCTCCTTAAAAATCATGGAAAATTATTTAAAAATGGTCTTAAAATGGTCCAAATTGGGTGCCCTTATATTAGAGACCCATGATTTAGCTATAGCTAGCTTTTTAGTTTAGAAACCCCTAAAACCTTGAAAAAAATGACTGAAAATATCATAAAATCCCATAAAAAAGGCTCGAAAAAGCTCGGAAAACAATGAAATAGGGTGCCCTTATATTAGAGGAAACGTGTTCATCAAGGTGCCCTTTTAATAGAGGTTGAATGAGATACCTAAGACTGAAAATGGCCAAAAAATGACCTTAAAGCATTTAAAAACAAGTGCCCTTATATTAAAGTCGGGGTGCCCTTATATTACGGAAAGACCAATTATGAGGGTGCCTTTATAATAGAGGTATTTTTATCAGTGCCCTTATATTAGGGGTTTATAAGGGTGCCACTTTAAAACAGGTAAAGTTATTATTGAAAATGGGGTGCCCTTTTATTAGAGGTTTATAGGGAGTCCCATGTTAAAACCTGTATTATAAAAGCACTAGTAAATACCTCTATCATGGAGACACCTTTAATATAAGGGCACTTTTTTAAAGCATTTTTAACCCTGTATTATAAGGGCACCCAATTAAAGAGATTCCAAATCAACTCCTTTTTTATTTCCAGACCTCCCGATAGGCGGTGCAATCGACTCATTCACCCTGGGAAATATGTCTCGATTCGCGAATCATGATCATGAGGATCCGACGGTTTATGCGAGAACAGTGGTTGTTGGAGGAGAGCATCGAATTGGATTCTATGCAAGAAAAGCATTGAAATCGGGTGATGAGTTGTTGTTCGATTATAAATATGGAATTGAGCATCAGGAAGCGATTAGGTTCGTTTTTTTTTAGGTCATGGGGAGGGAAAGTTAGGGCATAGAAAGGTCGGCCATAAAAAGATCGGCCATTGGGAGAAAGTTAGGCCACGAACCTTACCATTATTTTGAAAACTTAGGTCATCTGAAAAAGCCACCAATTCGTAGTTTGAAAAAGTTAGGCCATGAATTTAAAAAATTCGGCCATCAACCTGGAAACTTAGGTCACCAATCGGATTACTATATGAAACAGTTAGACCATGATTTGGAAAAGTTAGGCCATTATCTGAAAAAAGTTCGGCCATCAACTTAGAGAGTTAGGCCACCGATCGAGAAAGTTAAGTCAACAATATAGAAAGTTCGGCCACCAATCTGAAAACCTAAAGCACCATTTTGGGTAGTTAGGCCACCAATTAAAAAAGTTAGGCCATCAATTTAGAAAGTTAGGCCACGTATCCAAAAACCTAGGCCACCACCAATTTCTCTCCCGATTCCACTTTTTCAGCAACGAAGCATCGAACAAAAAGAGCAAAAAATCAAAGAAAAAGAAGGAAATCCGAATGGAAATTCCAGAAACGAAATCGGAATCCTCGTCATCTTCCTCATCATAATTTACTTTTTTCTTTTCCCTAAAAATCTCATTTTTTACCCTATTTTGAACACTTTTTTTCTTAAAATGATGACTAACCCATTAATTTTTCATGTGCTAAAATTTCGAATTGTAATTTTTTTCTCTATTTTTCTTACTGTATCTTATTACGATCTCCTGTGAATATTGGATTACTGTAGAAATGAAATGACACGTGTCCCATCTCTCTTTTTCCATTTTTCCATTTTTCCCTCACAACTCCAAATATAATCGAATTAACCATTGACTATAAAAGACAAACCATTTTTCCCCCGATTTTTCCATCATATCATTTTTCTCTTCTGACACGAAAAAAGGGGAAGAAATGATCATTTTCTTATTCGTCTTGCCTTTTGTGGCCGCTTTTGGAGCATCGAAGCCGGTTGAGAGGTACGCTTTTATCTAGCGCCCACACCAATGACTGGGTTGTTGCACGCGTGGCGCAGGCGGTTACGCGTTTGTCCGCCAATCACAGGTGATTCGCGGTTTATCTATTATACCTCCCAGTACAAAAACTGTCTATATAAATCACCTATCGCGAAAACGGCATACCTACAATAAACAAATCGCGAACTGTTCGCGATAAGTCTATTATTTGTCTATATTTTATGTATCGGCGAATTGTCATCAGAAATTTGTTTTCTTTTTTTTCCAAGTTATTTTTTCTTACAGAGCTACAGTTTTTAGTCATTACATTCAATTTTGTTTCTTTTTTTTCCAGTTTATATGTTTTGAATATTATATAACTGTCATTCAGACAACCAAGATGTGTTCTCTATGTACAATAGTCAACGTTCCAACGAAAGACAGACGAATTATAACTAAAGGAAGGTAAAATTATCCTAATGAATAAATGGGAGACCATTAATTTTTACAGAAACGATCTGGAATAACGCCGTTGAGCAGATCAGTCTCCAAAAATTCGATGGTATGGTCTTCTCACTCTTGATCAATGTCAAGCTCGATGGTCACTATACAAAGGATATATTTCATCTGTTCATCAGATTTGGTGAGTTTTAATTACCGAAATGCTTGGTAAAATTTTTTTGTTACAGGTTTTAGTGTTCAATTTTCCTTCCCGCAAAAAGAGATGCACATCAAGCTTCTGCAAAGGAACTCATCAGAGACCGGTCTTAGTTCTGCACGAAAGGTAATAATTTTCTGTTTGATTGACATTAAGACATATAATAAATTTACAGAAATCATTGTGTCCGAAAGTCAAAAAGATTCAAAGGAGTGACAGGAAAGGACACCAATTGGGAGGGCATAGGGAGAAGAGAACAAGCCCGATTCTGATAAACCGAGACGAAAGGATGGACTCGACAACGTCTAGGACTACTCAACGAGCGGATTCTAACTTCTGTGTATTGTTTAGATTTAATTTTTTCATTTTTTGATTTTTTGAATAAATTTTTTTGATTTCAAAATTGTTCGCGATATATATTTTTTAGTGCTCGCGATAGATCTATATCGTACTAAGTCAGGTCGCGATACCTAATTTATAGACAGAATATAGATGACTTCTCGCGATAAGTCTATTATAGACTTATTACAGATCTATCCCAGGTACTCGTTTTTCCTACGTGCGAGCTGTATTCTGGCTACAATAGATAAACCGCGAATCACCTGTGAATCCGAAGGTGTAGGAAAAAAAAGAAACAAAATTGAATGTAATGACTAAAAACTGTAGCTCTGTAAGAAAAAATAACTTGGAAAAAAAAGAAAACAAATTTCTGATGACAATTCGCCGATACATAAAATATAGACAAATAATAGACTTATCGCGAACAGTTCGCGATTTGTTTATTGTAGGTATGCCGTTTTCGCGATAGGTGATTTATATAGACAGTTTTTGTACTGGGAGGTATAATAGATAAACCGCGAATCACCTGTGGGGTGACTCGCGAGTTCGACCCCACCTGGCGATTTTTGCTTATAAAGGGAATTTCAGACATGGATTAGCGGAGCCAAAGCCAAATTTCTCGTGGAAGCGCCCATTTATCCCGGATTCCGATGAGGTTGAGACGAAAGCAATCGATTGTGATAAGACTGCTCATCCTGGATGTTTTAGGTATTTAATCCAGAAGAAGGTGCCCTTATAAAAGAGGATATTTCTAGAAACGCCTATTTGGATAAGTTCATCGCGTGGAAGATTCAAATGGATTGTGAAGTGGATCCAAATGGACCATTCTGTAAGAGAGGATGTTCTTCTGAATCGTCTTCTGAATCCTCTTCTGAATCCTCATCCTCTTCTTCTTCTTCCTTATCTGAATCCTCTTCTTCCGAGGAAGCCTCTTCTGACTTGATCAAAATCCTGGGAGGACTTCTGAATCCAAATCATGGATCCATCAATTCCACCACAATCCACATCACAATCGGGGATATTCTCGATACCATTTTCCGTCCAGTGACTCCAGAATGCTCCCCAATGGATCCAGAATTCCGTGAACAGATCCTAGAACTTCTTTCGAAACTTCTCGAATCACTTTTTCCATCTGGATCTTCTGAAGGGATTACTGTATCTCCTGTGGAATCGAATCCTCCTCCACCAAAAGATGCTCTGGATAAATTGAAGGAACTTCTGAAGAAAATTCTCGAATCCATTTTCCCAAATGCAATTCCTTCTCCAGAATCTGAATCCACGACTCCTGGATATCCAGAAGATTCCACGACTCCAGAATATCCAGAAGATTCCACGACTCTTCCTCCTCCAACCAATTCCACGGATCAACAAATCCTCGTCGATGCTCCGTTGGCCGTTTTCCATGGTGAAATTCCTCCACTCAAATCATATTTTAATGTTGATTTCCTTCGTTTCTTCTATTAAAATAAATCGTTGCATTTTTCGATTGGTTTTTGAGAAAAAAAAGAAGGAAAAAACAATATTGAAATAGATACAAAGAATAAAAAATCCTCGATTAGAAGGGCATGCCCTTGTAATAGAGAGGGACAAGAAGGTTTTCGAATAGAGGGGGAAAATGGTACAGGAATTGATTAAAGAGGAGAAAAAATAGTGGAAAAAGAGGGAAATTTTGAAAAAATTAAAAAGAATTTAGTCGTTGGTGGTAGCGGAGAAGGTGGAATTTGAGTGATTTGGTCTGAAAAAATAGTTGATTTTCGAGGGTTTTGAAAAGATTTTGGAGATGAAAATGCAGTTTTTGATGGAAAAATGGAGTTTTTAGAGCTAAAAATGGGTTTTCTTGCTCAAAAAACCCGATATTTTGACCAAAAAATCTGGTTTTGAAGGGAAAAACGCATTGTCTGGTGGTAAAACACCATTTTAACATGTAAAAATCTATTTTTCCGTTATTTTTTTCATATGAATTTTTGCTTAAAACCCCAGTTTTTGATTAAAAAATCACTTTTCAACATAAAAATCTGCTTTTTTGGTCGAAAAAAATCAGTTTTCGATACAAAAATATAGTTTTCTAGCTTTGAAAAAATGAATTTCCACTCGAAAACGTCTTCAATTTTTTGACAATTTTTGAAAAATCCGATTTTTTGAATCTTTGGTTTTCGCACACAAAATACTCTTTTTTTTGTTAATTTTAGGCAGTTTCTAGCCAAAAATGGAACATTTTGATGATTTTTTTGCTCTGAAAAGCGGCTGGAAATCTGTAAAATACGCTAAAAATTGAGTTTTTTCATGATAATTTCCGAGAATTCTGAGTATTTTCAGCGAAATTTCGTTGAAAAATAAGCGATTTTAACGAGAAATTGATGGAAAAAAAGCGAAAAAAAAAACGAGCTATTTTTCAAGCTGAAAACACCAGCTTTTTGAGCTTTCTTTCCGATAAAAATAATATTTTTCGCTCAAAAACTCTGAAAAACCCAATTCTTCCATCAAAAACCAGCAAAAAAGTCGCTTTTACGGACTAAAACCCTCACAATTTCTTTCCAATTATCTCTCCGAACACTTGTCGTTGACCATGAAGTTTCGACTTCTCTTCATTCCATGAACTGATTGCTATTTCCATTTTATCTGAAAAATATCGAGTTTTTGGTGGATTTTAAGCCATTTTTCAGGTTTTTAAACGAAATAGGTTACTTTTTAATTTGAAAAACTATCGATTTTAAAACGAAAATCAAATAAACGAACTATTAATTTGGGTGGCCAACTCCTTGAACTCTTGCTCGCCGCTCGACACATTTTCACTCATTTGATGCAATTTTTCTTTTAATTGCTCGTTTTCAAAGGCTTTTCGATTGCATTCTTGTTGCTTTTGAAGCACTTGTTCACGCCATTCTACAATTTTTTTCAACTTTTTCATGGAAATCAATGGGAAAATTGGGAAAAAATCGAAAAATCCCTCACCATCGAGCAATTTTCGCGATTCGAATCGATATTTTCTCATATTTTGCTCCCATTTATCCATTTTTTTTATTCCTTCAGTGATCAACTCGTCTTTGTCGCTTACTGACTGAAAAAATAACGAAAAAAATTGATTTTTCAGAAATTTTAGGATTTTACCGTTAAATAACTGGAAACTTTGTTCATATACTTGTCGAGCGCCTCCATTTTATATCTGAAAACAATTATTTGATCAACAATCCCAAGAAAATTCATCGAAAACAACGGAAAAAGCAAAATTTGCGCAAAACAAATTCAAATGCAAAAAACCCGATTTCAAATTGCCGCCGTCGGGTCTCGCCACGATCCGCTCACCAAATTGCATGCGCCTTTAATATGTGCCTCTTGCATCGAGTCGATTTACGGCGCGCCGCGTTCAAAAGAGTGTCCCGACTGATTATTTCAACGAGAATAAAGAGATTTTTCAAAATTTCACAGTTTTTTATCATTTCCCCATTAGTTTTCATCAAATTAGACATCAAAATCGAGTTTTTAGGTGAAAAATCGAGTTAGAGCCTATTATCGATTTTTTTCAACTGGAAAAGTTGAGATTTGATACGGTAGATGAGCGATGTTAGATCAGAATTTTGAGGAGAATTCGATTAAAATAGTGGTTTTAATTGATAAAATTTTAAGGAATTATCGATTTTTTCAGAGTGATGACGTAAATTTATTTTTGAGCTGGAATTTTCAGTTTTTTGAAAAATTTTTTGAATTATTAACTTAGAAAAAAGCGAACAATTATTTTATCTTTTTTCATAGATTTTTAAATAAAAATAGAAGAAAAATTGATTTTTGCGAATACTTTCGAAATTATTTAAACCGATTTTTAATGATTTTTGATCTAAAAAAATCTTAAAAAAGAAAAATTGTGGGAAAAAGGAAGATTTTGTAGCTTTAAAAACTATAAAAATGTTCTGAAAATCCAGAAAAAACTACAAATTTTTAGTTTTTGTCTGAAAAAAAAAAGAAATGAGCAATGAACAAATTTAGATTACATTTTTGATTGCTAAGCTTTTTTCGGTTTAAAAACCAGATTTTTATATAGAAAAATTACTTTTTTCATGGAAAATCGGTTATTTTTTTGTTTTTTAAGCTAATTTAAGCTGTGGCCGAGCTTTTTCTCTTCCATTTTGATTTTCTTTTTTAAATTTCTCTTCTAAATCTCTTAAAAATTCAATTCCCCCTTCTTTTCTCCATTTTCCATTTCCAGATGGCACCACGCGGCCGTCCAAAGCGAAAACTTCAATCGGAATCGGGTACATCGGCAACCGGAGATTCAGAAGATCCAGAAGAATCCATGTCATCAACTTCATCTCGTCCAAGACGAAGCCGTATCCCAAAACGATATCTTGATGATGATTATAGCCCACCGGCACCGAAAAGAAGAGCACCGAATCGAGAGACACCATCAGATGAAGGAGTGGAACAAGAAGAAGTGGAGGAGGAGGAAGAATTGAAATTGGGAACAATTATGACTAAACAGACACCAAAAGCTTCCGAAAGAACACCTGTTATTCCTTCTGTTGCTTCGACAGCTTCTAGTGGAGGAGGAAAGGGAAGATCAACCAGAGGGTCAGTTTTTTGATTGATGGAGATTTATTTGATGGAGAAAAGGAGGAAAAAATAGGGGAGGAGGTGGCTGATTCGTGAAATTGGATTTTTATGGAAATTACCAAAGAAATTGCAGATTTTTCAATATTTTCCATCAAAAATGCAGGAAAACACTGATTTTTACACTAAAAAGCTCATTTTTCGGCTTAGAAACACCAATTTTACCTTAAAACTTCCCTAAAACAGACTCATTTTATACTGGAAAAACTAGATTTCAATTTTCAAAAAAAAACCCCTGATTTTAGGCTTAAAACTCACAAAAATTAGCTGAAAACCACGAATTTTGGCTTAAAAACTTCTTTTTTACCTTAAAAATGCCGAAAATACAGCAAGAAAACGTCAAAAATAGTAATTTTTCTCTAGTTTCAGTCTAAATGTGACCTAGAAATCTGATATGATCGACCATAAAAATGGTATTCAAACCTAACGAAAAAGTCATGAAAACACTTGAAATTTCAAGAAAACTCCATTAAAACGGCCAAAAATAGCTGAAAACCATTGAAAATGACACAAAATTACTTAAAAATCAACTAAATTATGTCCAATTCATCTAAATCCATCTTAAAACAGAAAAATATCCTGAAAATGACCAAAAACTATGGAAATTTCGAGAAAAAACTCACTAAAAAAACCCAGAAAACAGTCAAAAAAATAGCCAACCTCAGTTTTTCTGTGAAAATTCGTGAAAATGACCAAAAAACATAGAAATATCTGAAATTTCGAGAAAAAAACCTTTAAAAAGGGTTGAAAAATGACCAAAAAAGCCCGAAAATAGACCCTAAAATCGTTTAAATTCATTCAAAAACCTTAATTCCACAAAAAAAGTTGAATTTTTAAAAGAAGAAAACAATGAAAACTGCAAAAAATGGCCTGAAATGATCCGAATTCAATCACACATGCCGAAGTTTTCTGACAAAAGCTTAAAAATTTTTCTGAGGGTCCAGGTATGGGGATTGAGAATAATTTTGGGGGTCCAGCCACTCAAAATCAGCTAAAATTTAGGTATTTTATGCATATTCAAAGTTTTTTGTACCCCCAGCTCCTCATATTCCGAGTTTTGGGGGTCCAGCTTGCAGAAACTTATACATGTGTGAATTCAATTCAAAAATAGCCTAAAAACGTCCCATTTTCCCTGAAAATTCGTGAGAATGACCCGAAAATCATTTGAAAAATCTGAAATTTCGAGAAAAAACCATTAAAAAGGGTTGGAAAACGACCAAAAACCCTCGAAAATAGGCCTAAATTCATCCAAAAACCTCAATTTAGAAAAAAAACACTGAAAACTGCAAAAAAAGACCCAAAACTCTCCAAAATCCTCCCAAAAACCTCCAATTATTATTTTCAGAAGACCAAAAAAGAATCCAACACCGCCACGCCGAAAATCATTAAAAAACCAAAAACAAGAGGAAGACGTGATTTATATGGATGAAGATTCAGAAGATGAAGATGATTCAGAAGACGATGAATTCGTTCTTCATGATGATCCACAAGAGGAATTAGAGGATGAGGAAGATTTAAATCTGAGTGATATCAAACCGAACACGGAGGAAGATGCATTCTGTCCATGGATAGAGGATCCATCGAGTCTTCCGAAAATGGAATTACCAGAATCCTCACAGGATATTCCAATTCCAGTTCATTCCATAATGGATTGTATTGAGATTTATGAAATCTTAAGATCATATCATCGTACTCTTCGAATCACTCCATTCACTTTTGAAGATTTCTGTTCTGCTCTTATCTCTCATAATAATTCATGTATTATGGCAGAAGTTCATATGTCTCTTCTCAGAAGTTGTCTGAAATCAGATGATGAAGAACAGACACAATATTCTGTTACAGAAACTAATAATTCTGTTAATATCATGTTTCATCATATGGATTCACTCACTTATGCAGAAATTCTTCGACAATACATTGAGACTTATCCATTTTCGGATTCATCGGTTCGAGAAGCGATTAATGTTGAGAATTATCCTTATGTTGGATATGAGCCAAAGTTAGTTAGATTTTGGGAACAATTTAGACTAGTTTAAGGGGTACTGTACCTACAGTAACCTAGGAATTCGTTTAGGATCATTTTGAGTTATTTAGATCGTTATAGGGGTACTGTACATACAGTAGCCTGCTTCAAAATCAAGAAAAATAGTCCAAATTGACTCCAATTTGGTTAGAAATACACCAAAATCATCCCGGATTACTGTAACTGATCTATAGTAGAACAGCATTGTTTTGAATAATTTTTTAACCGATTTAGGGCAATTTTAGGTGGTTTTTTGGGTTACTATAGGGTAGATAGAGTAACGGTACCTAAGAATCAAGTTATTCAGATTTTAGATAATTCTGAACTAATTTAGAGCTATTTCAGACCATTTTTGGGTTACTGTACATCAGAAATTCGTTAGAAATAGCCAAAAATTGCTTTAAAATCCAATGAAAGCGTCTATAATGATCCTGGATTACTGTAGACAAGCTATACAAGCAATTTCAAACTATTTCCAGGGTTACTGTAACTACCAGAAGGTACTGTGCCTTAGAATTAAGCTACAGTAATCTAGACATATTTTTTCACATTCTACAGTAACCAACTTCCTTTTTTTTTCCAGAATAGTCGTCCTCCTCTTCATGAGCTACCGATTCCTTTATTCATCAGAATTCAAGAAAGTTGTCAACAATATGGGCAGATTTCAGGTAATTTTGGGGGATTTTTGTGGTTTTTTGGGCTGTTCAGTGCTAAAAATGGTCATTTTTGAATGATTTAAACCGTTTTTTATGTCCTTGAAGGTTACAGTGCCCTTATAAAAGAGGATATCGGGTTTTATGAGATTATGTCATTGACCCATTTTTCGTTATTTTTGGCCAATTTTGAGGCTAAATTGGTCATTTTTGGCATTTTGGAACCTCCATATGCCCTTATAATACAGTATTGGTGTTGTCTGACCTTTTTTATCTTTTTTGACCTATTTTAGACCTTTTTTGGACTATTTTCAGTCGAAATTGGTCATTTTTGGATGATTTAGACCATTTCTGGGCTCCCAATGCCCTTATAATAGAGTATTTTCTCCATATTTCAGAACGATGAAAACTGTCGAGTATGTGGAAAATCGAGTGGTCGAGTAGTGGGATGTACTCAATGTGAAGCATCATTCCACGTGGATTGTAGTAGTCTTAAACCATTTCCGGATATCTTAATATGTAATATATGCAAAAAGAATAATGTAAGAGGAGTACTCCCATTGGATGAGACACCAGAAAAAGAACCATTGAGATCAGAACCAATTGGAAGAGATCGATTTGGACGATTCTATTGGTTTATGTGTCGGAGGATTATTGTGTATGTTTTTGATAGAAAAATGATGAAAATTGAGGATTTTTATGGGAAATTTAGTGGAAAATGTGGAATTTTCACATGAAAAATGGGGTTTTGATATGAAAAACCTGATTTTTCCTCAAAAATTTCGGTTTTTTTTGTGAAAAATGCGAAATTTTATAATTTTTTGATCAAAAAAGCCATTTTTTTCGGTTTTTCAACATAAACAAGAGTTTTTTTCATTGAAAATTTCCAAATTTTTCGGAAATTTAACTAAAAACCCGTCATTTTCAAAAAAAAAAAAAAACGACTAAAACAAGTGGAATTTTGATTTTTTTTTTCGAGTAAATTGTGTTTTTTTAAAAATATTGTGTGGGTTTTGGGGAAAATTGGGCGGAAAAATGGAATGTTTTCATTTAATAATGTGGTTTTAATATGAAAAAACTGTATTTTAAAGCCGAAAGACATGATTTTACTAATAAATTCCCAGTTTTTCATCGAGAATATGAAAATTGTGGTCTTTTTTGATTCAAAAACCACTTTTTTCGAGTTTTTAAGCTAAAAACGTGATTTTTCCTTGAAAACTTCCAGTTTTTTCTGTAATTCATACTAAAAAATAAGGTTTTTTTATAGTGCTCGATTTGGGGGAAATTGGCAAGAAAAATGATGAAATTCAGCAGTTTTTCGTGAAAAAATTGTGGAAAATGTGGAATTTTCATCTATAATATAGGGTTTTATGACCCAAAACCCTGATTTTTACGCTAAAATAGGTTTTTACTTCATAAAGTTCAGTTTTTCAATGAAAATTTCGAAATTTGTGATATTTTTCACCTGAAAAAGCTCAAAATAGCTATACTTTTCTTTAAAAACTTGATTTTTGACTGGAAAATAGTGTTTTTTCTATGAGAAACCTTAAGAAATACCAGAATTTCGGTGTTTTTCAGCAAAATAGCGAGATTTAGAGTCTGAAAATGCTCATTTTTACAAAAAAAAACTTGAATTTTAAACCTAGTAACAAAAAAAACTGTGTTTTGATGGCCGAGTTTTCCGGATTTCTAGGCCATTCTACCTCTTAAAATCACCTTTTTCCAACTTTTCCCAATTGCAGCCAATCCCTTGACGAAACGGAGATATTCTACTATTCAACACCTCCTCAACTCTATCAACTTCTTCAATCTCTTGATAGAGATTATTATGAGAAAGATCTATGTGAAGCGATTCGACAAAGAATTGATGAATTTCTGGAACAGATGACACTGACTGTGGAATTGACTGTAGAGAGAAGAGAGACGGCAATTGAGATAAGGATTAAGAAGAATATGATGAGTTATGAATTGGCGGAAGCGACTACTGTACCGATTTATTTGCATAAGGATTCAAGTGAGTGGTTACGGTAATATAGATAGCTACAGTAGTCCTGGGTTACTGTAGGACCTACAGTACCCTTTTTAACGACTCTTAAACTAACTGCTACAGTAATCCATACAGTATCCTTTAACATTTTCAGTGAAACGAATGGCTTCAATCCTCCGCAATTGCTCCTCCAAAATCATCAAAACCGATCCAGATGAACCGACTCCAGAAGACATAAAAATGGAAGAGGACTCAATTCTTCCCGAATCAATGCTCGGTGTCTACAATGGATGTCTCATTAACACATTCTGGAGTGGTGGTGCCACCCAGGAAGAATTGATTCATCTAGAGAATCAACCAATCGATTCATTGGCTTTATGGCGAATGGGAGATGAGGGAAATGATCAAAGTTTCATGCATTACTATAATTATTATATGAGGAATGAAATGGCCGAGAGTTTTTTGGCAAGAAAGAAAACAGCGGATAAAAAGAAGTACATGGCATCGAAATTCGCGACAATTGAACAATTTGAATGGGTTGTGGCAAAGGATCGACAATTCTATGGAGATTCTGTTCTACATAACAAATTTGTCGCTTGGACACTCTCCAGAATCTCGAGAAAAATCCCGGCTGATTTAATGCATCGGCGATGGATTGAGATTTCAAAATCATTTGATTCAGAGATTTCCGTGGCAGATGACTATAAAAAACTGACAAATTGCCTTCTTCAACTCGACGCAGTCACCCGAAAAACCATTTTCATTCAGCAGTGGTGGAATGGATTAGGACAAACGAAACTGGAACGGATCACTGTGGATCAACGAGATCAATTTGTGAAAGAGCAACAGAGAGTGAAAAAGATTGAATCGGATGCTCTCGCAAAAGATTTAGATGAGAGTTTTGTCCGTGTGAACTACACGAAACCGAAATGGCCGAACACTTATATTCTGAGGCAGAAGGGCGAGACGTATCGAAATGCAGGGAAAGGAATGATGGGTGGATGGGCATGGGTGGCGAGAAAGTATCAGGAGAGATGGGTTACTGTACCTGAAAAGCCGGAAGCTATCGGGATCAAGGTAAGTATCTTAATGGAAGGGCGTCCCCCCAAATAGGCTAACTAGAGCGTAACCTTTAATAGAAGGGCATGTCTTGACCTCTAATACAGGGGCATGGTTAAGATTTGACTCTAATATAAAGGCATAGCCTGATCCTATTGGTTAGACTTGATTCAGACCCCTAATATAAGGGCATGGTTTAGAATTGGCTCTAATATTGTCTGAGCCAACTGTATTGGTTTGAGCCTGACCTCTAATAGAAGATCACAATTTGATATTACCTCTAATAGAATAGCATAGTTTGGCCCTACTGGTTCGGTTTCGGCTTGACCCCTAATATAAGGGCACAGCTCAAAAACCAATTCCAATCTTTATTTTTCCAGAACACCCTGGCGAATCGAAAAGCTCGCCGCCTCGACTTGCTCATCACAAAAATCGTGAAAAAACAAGAAATGAAAGAGAAAGGACCGCCCATCTCGGGATTCGAACTCGTCAATAAATGCTATTCTCCATCATGCCGACAATTCCGTAATCCCAGATGTTACTCATTCTCGTGTCGAAATGGACTAATTTTGGATGCTCAGAGAAGGCATGACGAAGAGGAACAAGAGAAAAAAGGAGTACTTGGAGAGGATAAACCATGGCCGATTCCAGAGATTCAGACGTTTTCGACAAAGAAGGGAGGAAAGAGTATTTTTGTGTTGCAGAAAAAGTAAGCGGTTTTTTTTGGATGATTTTTAGGTTTGAAAATCATGAAAAATGGGTTTAGGAACCGGAGTTTCGAAACGACCGGTTCCGGAATGTCCTGGTTCTGAAATGGCTTGATTTTTGACTAGGAAATGAGATTTTCGACGATTTTAGCTTAGAAAATCATGAAAAATGGGTATAGGACGTTTCGGAACCATGGTTCTAAAAAGAGCGGTTCTAGAATGTCCCGGTTTTTAATTGGCTTTATTTTTGTCTCAGAGAAAAGGATTTTCGACTATTGTATACCGAAAAATCAATAGAAACGAATAAAGGACCGTTCGGAACCGGACGGATTAGAACTGAAGCGCTTTGGAACTTTCGTTCTGAAATGGGCGGTTCTAGAAACGTCCTGGTTCTGAAATGGCTTAATTATGACGAGAAAAAGAGATTTTTGACTATTTTATACCGAAAAACCAAAAACAATAGGTGTAGAACATTTCGGAACCATGGTTCTAAAAAGAGCGGTTCTAGAATGTCGCAGTTCTTAATTGGCTTTATTTTTGTCTCAGAAAAAGGGTTTTTGACTATTTTATACCGAAAAATTAATAAAAACGAATAAAGGACGTTTCAGAACCGGACCGATTAGAACTGAGGAGTTTCGGGACCATGGTTCTGAAATGGGCGGTTCTATAAACGTCCTGGTTCTGAAATTGCTTGATTTTTGACTATTTTATACCGAAAAATCAAGAAAAAATAGGTATAGGACATTTCGAAACCATGGTTCTAGAATGCCCTGGTTTTGAAACGTCGTAACTCTGAAATTCCCGTTTTCCCCCTATTAAAAGTGCCCCCCTCGCCTGTCTACAACACTAACCCAGTTCCAGAATACTTCGTCAAATGATTCTGACAGCTGGATGTCAACAAGTCTATATGCCTGGTTTCTCATCTGGAATAAAGAGTAATCTATTGATATGGCCATATCCAGCACCAAGACCAACCCTGGATCTTTGTTGGAAGTGAGTTGATCTTCTATTAGGGGTTTTTTTTGATTTCAGGCCCTTCTAATAGAGGTTTCTTAGATGTGAAAGAGTGCCCTTCTAATAGAATTCATTTTCAGATGGCAAACTCTAAATTCTCGAAGTCTCCACTCTGTGGCTCTTCAACTAAAAATCATGTGGTCATCAATAAAATGGAATGAATTCGAACCAGACGACACTCATCCGGATCGTCGTGTCGTCATTGATACACCGAATCATGATGAACGACGTCGAATCATTCGACACAAAGAAATGCCTCCATATGGACAATACGAGAGATATGAACTTGAAATTGAGATTATTCCATTATATGATGTGGAAGAAGAGGAGGATGAATCATGGTTGTCTAGAAGTAGTCGATCGACGGATTGTTCGCAGAGGACGTCTAGTAATCGGAAGAAGCGACCGCAGAGGTAAAGAATTTGGAAGAAAATGACAAAAATTGCCTGAAATCTGACTGAAAAAACACTAAAAATATCAAAAAATGGCCTGAAAATATCTGAAAAAAAGGCTAAAACTGGTCTAAAATATTCCAAAAATAGCTTAAATTTGGCTCGAAAATGACCAAAAAATAGTATAAATTTGACTTTAAAATGCCTAAAAATAGCCTGAAATTGGTCAGAAAATGGTCTAAAAATGACCTGGAAATAGCCTAAAAATCTCTAGAAAGTAATCTAAAAATGACCTAAAACGACCTGAATTTGGTCAAAAAATGATCTGTAAATGGCCTGAAAAAATCTAAAAATAGGCTGAAAATAACTGAAAAATGACTTGAAATGGCCTAAAAATAGTCAGAAAAACGATAAAATGGCATAAAACTTTGGCTAAAATCGACTAAAATTGACCTAAAATCGTTCCAAAATGCCGAAAAAACAATCTGAAAATATCTGAAATCTCCCTTTCCTCCCGCCAATTTTCGAATTCTTTACATTTTCCAGAAACTTTGAAAACCGTCAAGCGACATCAATTCGTAAAGAATGGGTCGACGGAGTGACCCTTAAAGTATTCGAAATCAAAGACTATTGGCGATGGATGAGAACAGAAGCCGAGAAAGTGGCACGACGACGGCAAGAGGCGGCACGGAAACTCGCCAGAGCCAGAGAGGAGGAGCAGAAGGCGAGATTGATGGTGATGCAGAGACCGATTGTGAGAGTTCCGTCGACGATTACGACACAACAGAGGACGCCTGTTCCATATATGGGACACAATCGAAGGAGTACGGTAATGGAGGGTGTTGTTGGAAGTGGACGGTCGATGGATAAGGTAGGTGCTCTTATAATAGAGGGAGAGAAAGAGAGAGAGAGAGAAAGAGAGAGAGAGAGAGAGAGAGAGAGAGAGAGAGAGAGAGAGAGAGAGAGAGAGAGAGAAAGATCTTTAGAAGGTGCCCTTTTATTAGAGGCTTCTACCTCCGAATGGCCTAGAAACTTGCAAAGCTAGTCCCTCCAGGGGTTGATAGGTCATCCCCTTATAATACAGGGTGCCCTTATGTTAGAGGTACTTTCCTTCCCGGATAACCTAGACTCTTCCAAAACTAGTCCCCCCGGTTTTTTGCCCTGCCCTTATAATAGGGGGAGCCCTTTTATTAGAGATTCCTTATGGCCTAGAAACCTCCCAAAAACTAGTCCACTCTCTAACTCATGCCCTTATAATACAGGGTGCCCTTCTATTACAACCCCCCATCCTAATCATTTCCCTTAGTTCCAGTTCAATACTCAAACCCATCCGCCACTCCGAACCCCGTCCAACTACCTTTCATCATCATCATCATCAACCCCCCAACAACAACAACATCAACAACGCGTCCAACCGAATCCATTGATCCGTCGTCCCGTCCAACCGTATCTTCTCAACACCTCAACGACAATGACTCAACAGAGAGCCGCCGCCGGAGCAGATTTCCCGTCGCTTCCGACGACGAGCAACGGAACGTATCGGGCGGTGATGATGACGACGCCCGGCGCATTGAGTGGATCTAGGCAAGCGGTACGGTTTTTTAAAGTGTGCCGGAATCGTGCCCCATTCCGATCTGACTCGTTTTTACGTGCCGGAAATGTGCCGGAACGTTTAAATTGAGTTGGGCACATTCCCGGCACGTTTTAATACATGTGCCGATCCTAATCTGTTTCCGTTACAGTACTCCTCGCATCAACCTCGCCTCACCAACGGACAACACTTCCAGAATGGAGTGCCACGTGTTCAGCCAGGAACCGCTCTTCCAATGCCACGCCGAGTGATGGTTACGGTAAGCCACGCCCCCCTCATTTCTCTAAAATCCACGTTTTTCTTTGCAGCAACCCTATCAAGCTGGAGAAGAAGCTCTCGGAGCATCGACGTCATCACAAAATGCGGACGATCAACCTCCACAAATTCCACGATATGATGCGGATCCACGTGGAATTCCTCCTCCTCCTCATCCACGACACGTCTATCCTGGACAAGTGATTCGACACGTTCAAACGACGCCTGGAAAAGGGAATGTAGTGTATTTGAAGGCGGCAGATGGAGGAACGCAGAGAATGATGATAAGATCAAGTGGAGGAGGAGGACAAGAATATCAGAGACAACAGATGACACGTGGAATTCCAGTAATGCGACAGGTCTATTCACCGAATGGAGGACAAAGATTTGTGAGGATTCAGACGGTTCCAACGAGACCAAATGAACGACTTGGAAGAGTTGTGGTGACGCAGAGACCCCAACAGCAAATGGTAACGAGAGAGGGTTTATGGATTACTGTAGTTTTTGGATTTGGGTGGTACATTAATCCTAGGGGTTACTGTTGTTTTGTGGGGTTAAGAGATTACGGATATCCATATAACCGTTACTTTAGTTAGGAAATAGTTGATTCAGCGATCCTTGAGATTACTGTATTTCTGAACTTAATGGGTACAGTAATCCTGGTTACTGTATTTTTCGAAAAGGAATACGATGCCTATGCTCGTAATGGGATTACTGTAGATTAAGATTTTTAGTTACAGTAATCTTAGAGGTTACTGTAGTTATGAATCCTAGTTTCTTTGAGGATTACGGTACCCAGAACGTGAATTGAATTACTGTAGTTGTTATGTCCAGTACAGTAATCCTGCAAAAATAAAACTACGATCCTATTTTTTTTCCGATCCCAATAACTACAGTAATCCAATCTAGGTACCGTAATCCATAGGGGTACAGTAATCCTCCAAAACTACAATTTCACCGAAACTACGGTAATCCTGTAACTCCTGGACCTATTTCCCAACTCTAATACAAGTGCACCCCCTAACAACACCCAACTAATTTCAGGAATACATGGAAGAAGCTCCCCAACAACCACACATTCCTCAAAATCCTCGATTCGTAATCCAACGACCAGCTCCGCCCCCGCAACCCGCAAAACAACAAATCAGAGGCCCCGCCCCCTCTCAAGGAGTTCCACGTGGCGGAATGACAATGCAAATGGTCCAAGAGCAACAACAACAACAACAAGACGAAGAAGAAGAAGATGTTTCAAATTATGAAGAGGGTACAGTAATCTCTGAAGAAATCATCTATAATCCGGCTGATCATGAAGGAGGAGGACAACAGATTCATGATGACCAATAGGCGACTGGTTTCGCGATTTTTTGAATTTTTTAAAAATTGCCTTTTTCTACATTTTCCACCCTCTCAAAAGTCCCGTTTTTAGTCAAATTCTCTTTTGAAATCTCTCATTAATCAATTCCGGGTGCTTTTTTCTTTTTTTTTTTTGACCTCTCTCTCTCTCTCTTTTTTCCGCTTTTTTACCCTTTTTCTAAATGATTATTATTAAATTTCATCTTAAATTTTCACCTTTTTCCCTTCTTCTTCTTCTTATAATATTCTACAATTCTGTCAACTTTTTTTCTGTGTTTTTTCTCTTCATTAATGATATTGATGATATGAATAAATTTTGTAATTTCTCGAGAGTTTTTTCGGTTTGGGTTGGTCGAAAAAGTTTAAAACGATTACTGTAGTTAACACTGGATACAGTAATCCTTCCTGACTACAGTAATCTCTGGAAATTTTGAAATAGCCCTGAACAGCAAGTAAAAGGCTCCCGAATGCAGCTACAGTAACCCTGTAAAGTAATCTTATCTAAATCATTTCTAGGATTACTGTAACTCTAGATCTAAGACTACAGTAATCCTACCTATATTATATTAGCAACCACTGAAGTATAATAGGTTACCAAATGTGTTTAAATGTTAGAATAGAGTGTCTGTCTCCCTCGTAAATCAAACAAGACAGTGATGGTCCCGGAGACCACACTGCGCTCTACTGCACTGGACCATACACCGTTCGTCTCTTTTTTCTTCATATTGATTTTTCGCAGGAAAATGTCGAAACCGTTGGGTTACGAAAGCCTGAAATCTGTGTTGCAGCACATGAATCCTATTTTAAGGTTTGTTTTTTTTTTTGAACAATAGTTCCTAAATAAAATTGTAATTTTCAGACTAAAACTTACTCTGCATTGTCCCACACTATCGACTATTAGGCTGGCGACTAATTTTCCGAAAATTTTTAGGTATTCTTTTATATAATTTTACTTGAAGTGGAAGATAATATATTCATGAAGGAAGTGTCTCTTAGTACCCAAGGCCCCTTGCCATCTCTTTGGCAAAATGATGGCATCATTGCTCCACTCGCCTGCGAACGGCAGA
Organism: Caenorhabditis wallacei; assembly: GCA_963932035.1. NCBI lineage: Eukaryota > Metazoa > Nematoda > Chromadorea > Rhabditida > Rhabditidae > Caenorhabditis > Caenorhabditis wallacei. Next base: position 3,100,366 of record OZ009934.1, read on the forward strand.
GCGAAAACTTCATGAACTCCATTTCAGTATCAAATTTTGATTCGAATTTCTCATTAACACAGAGTTGTTGAGGGGGTCCAAAATGCTTATAATTAGGAAGTACTAAGTCCACTTTGTTCACTGTAAACGGGAGAAGAATTGGCTCAACTCGCAACAATTAGAAAATAGTAACTCTCGTGACATTAACCTATCATAATGTTGTGGGGAAAATACTTTTACTTCTAGTGGATGACTGAAAATGAATTTTCAGATGACTTTGTGCGTATGTGTAGCCTAGGTATTAGTTGCCATTTTATGCTTTCAATAGACAACTTCCATTGTTCAATTCCACTTCACACAGATCATAACATTCATAACATGGATATTGGGTTTTGCTGGATTCTCCGCTGATAAACGCTAATCAATTAACTGGAACCTTTGGACATAGTTGGAGTAGTGTACCCACTTTCTATCAAAAATAATTGTATTACACAGAAACGCTTCGATTTCGAAAAAAATTAGAGACCGTAGTTTCATGTCTACTCGGAGACACATACAATATCATCTAAAAATATGAGATGCAAAATACCTAATTTTTCTACCTTTCCAATTGATTCCAAAAAATCCCCGATTGTTACATTTGTGACCCGTAAATATATCTACATTTTGCCCGAAATGAATAGTAAGTCAAGAATCTTAGAGAGATGCAGCTGACCCCTTCCAAATCTAATTTTTTCTATTCGCAATGTTGATTGATCAAACTGATGCCGCTGAGTATAAAATCTTCAACCGAAATATTGGTTGTGGATGCACAAGGGACAAGTCTCATGTTTATATCCATAATTTAGGTTTGGTTATCAGAAGTTCTTCTGCTAGAAAATAATAAAACAAAAAACCATAGAGAATATCTGAGAAAATAGGGACTAAATCGAGAGATGTATCTCTCCAACAAAAAGAAGAGGGAATACAAGTTTGAGTGAGCAATGAGCTGTTGTAAAGGGCCCTCTGATAGTAAAAAATGCGCTTCAAAAAATAAGTTCAGCGTCCAGAAAAAATCAGTAAATCATGAGCCTCCGAAATTTTCGGAAAATTAGTCGCCAACCTAATATTAATGAAATGGTCCCATTGCGAGTACACAAAGTTGATATCGATAATTCAAATATGAAAATCAATAAGAATGCTTCATACCGAGTAGGAATCGCTCAAACATACGAAAATGGCTCTACAACACACGAAATGATGGTTTTTAATGAAAAAGGCGGGGCGTCATGTGATGTGCTTCTCAGAAGATTTAAAAGTACAGGCGAGTCATTTTACCACAAGCTTTATCTTCAATTGAGAACTGAAATCAATGGGATTGTGACATTTGAAAGATTGGAATACAACAAACGAATAAAAAAAGTCATGGATTATGTAGTCAATAAGTTACTAAATCGACGAAGAAATTCAGCTGAAATTAACACTTTGAATTTCAATTCGAATGTGCAATTTTCGGATGATTTCAGAAAGTTGAAGGTCCGCAATGTTTGCACTAAATATTTGGATGTCGTTAGCGCAGTCATCGATGCTGAACGATTGAACAGACTCGAAGTAATCGATGCTCGTGCTAGACACCCAATCATTAAATCAGCAGAATTACTAATTCTCAATATAAAATATTTCAATCCGCATTCTCATCGAAGAGTTCACTTTAGACCGTTCCATATATATCCTCAGTTTCTGCATTTTCTTGATAAAATAGAAAAAAACTATGCCAGTACCTGGAACTCATTTTTCTATTGGATTTCGTTGTTACCGTCTATTTCGGAGTGTTATGTTATATTTACAAGGACGGCGGAATTGGAAAGTTCGAGAATCAAACCAGAAGATTGAAGAACATTCCGATTATAACCCTTCGTTTTCAATTTTTTATAAGGAATTGAGAAGAAGATTCAGAAATACGCGTCCGACCCCTCTGACCTCGTCAGACGAAATGATTGAGCCGAAGATTTATATTGAATTACCCAATTCCACCGAAGTATGTTTGTATGTCACATTGATTGGTGAGGAACATCGAACAGACTCTACTGGCAACTTTTGTTGTGATGTTAATGTAAAGGTTCAATGGAAATATTGATTTTTTATATAATAATTTTCAAAGCTATCTATGTTTTTTTGTTTAAAATTTCCACATTTTTTGTTGTCCTTGTGATTGAAGGAGAACGTTTTTCTCTCAATTTGTTCACTGTTTTGATATAATAAATGAATCATTTAGTGTCTACTATTTTTATCGGGGTTTCTTTTTTAACTCAACACATTGATATCTCGTTATCCGTAAGAGCTATCAAAAAGTAGTCAACTAACAAAATGATCCTTTTGAAATGTTACATATTTCGTTAGTTGACACCTTTTTGATATCTCTAAAGACAAGTGAGATATCAGCGTTTGAAGTTCAGACAATCTAGCTTCTCTGCGTTCTCACTTCAAATACTTTCACCTCGAATTAAACTCTTTTCTTCAAAAAAAAAAAAGAACAGTAATTTATCGACAATAAAGTACAGTACCTTCCTTTAGAGGCGCAACCGAAAATCTCTTTTTTTTTTAAATGTTTCATATCATTCTTATATAATAAAATCCTAAAAGGCGATGTCCGTTGGTCAGGATGTCCGCAGTTTTTAGCCAAGAAGAAATAAAGTGGCCGCGGCCAAAACCGAACTCTCGCCCTCAGATTACCGGGCAAGGGCGTAACCGCCGCGGCCACTTGCGCGACAGCCAACAGCTGTATACCTTGCGTAGATGTTTTAGCCGTAACTAATGAGTGGCGAAGCCACGAAGAAAGGCCAGCTGGTCAAAAAATATTTTTTCAATCATTTTTTTGCCTGCACTCACAGAACACGCTCACTATACAGTACTCTTTTGAGAACTATAATTCTCTAGTCAGTCAGCTACTGTAATCCTATAAACTTTCTACAGTACTCTTGTCATCTAGCTACAGTAACCCTATTTATTAACTACAGTACTACCCATGACTAGATAGTAGCTTTTATAGAGCCTGATTACTAAAAGTGGGCCGACCAATTACAGTAATCCTGAAATTTTAGAGAAAAAAAAAACAAATTGTTCCGGTACACAAATATTTAGTCAAGATAAAAATAATAGCAAAATGTGGAAAAATTGATAGTACAAGAAATTAGATGATATCGATAGGGAGATCAATTGGAACTAGCTCCTTCTCCATCCTCCTTCGCTTCCACTCCTTGTTCAATTTCTTGCTTAGCCTTAGCCTCAGCAGCCTCTCGAATCGATTTGAACTTTTTCGCAGCCGCTTCATCCTCTTCATCCGTCGGAATTTCAAAAAGTATTCTCAATTCTTCAGGTGATTTACCTTTAGCCATCAAAGCAACCTTCTTACAAGAAACATCCAAAAGTCCCTTCACATTCAAATAATTGGCAGCACAAATCAATTTGAACAATTCCTCATTATCGATTTGCATTAGCTTCTCATCAAATTCCGGGATAATCACATTCTTCGGCACTTTTTCATCATCAACTGGCGTCGGCTCATCCTTATGTTGTTCACACCATTTAATGACAATTGAGAGAGTGGATGTATTGATATTATCAAGTGGAATTGGAGCACTGGAATCGCCCATAGCGATGAGCATTGTTCCCAGTGTCTCACATTTTCGAATCGCTTTCTCCGACACTTGGAATTCGTCTCCTTCAGATGATAATACTTTATAAATGACTTCTGTTTCTTTGATTGATTCTTCGATTGGAATAACTGGAGCAGATGAAGTGTCAGACATTATTGTGAACTTTGTTCTGCAATAAAATAGGTAAAATTCAGTGAAAAATTGCATTAAAAATGAAAAAATCGATAAAAAAACACTCAAAAAGATTAAAAAGATGACAAAAACAATCGAAAGTGATTCATGAAAAGAAAAAACAAAAAAAAATCAATAATTCCCGCCTAAAATTGAAAATAGATCAAATTCTGTTTTTTGGAAAAAGTGAGTCTACAGTACCCCTTTCTTAGATCTAGAATAGAATGGTCTACAGTAAACTGACTTTTGGGGTTAACTGGCTTTTGGGCACATGTGCCGGCTTATTGAAGCACTGTAGATCTTTGATCAGCTATATCTCAGCTCCGGTTATAGATAGCAAAAAATGGTCAACTAACAAAATATTCCTCGTTTTAAGATGAGCAATTTCTCTGTTGACAGTTTCTTCCTATCTTTAACCAGAGCGGAGATATGGCTTTTCAAAGATTGAATACAATTTGCGGCGGGATACGGTAGCTAAATCGGAGGGAAGGGAAGGATTTGAAGGGTTCCCCGTACAAGCCGGCACATGTGCTCAATGGATTACTGTAGCCAGCTAAGAAAAAAGAACACGATGCAAAATAAAAAATATTTATTGATTTTTTCAGAGTGATCTTTTGACATCCGCTCCTCCATCTATCCTCCAAAAAAGAAAAAGCAATCGAGTTGTTCAATTACTATTGCATAGAAGTTGATAATTGTTCCGTTTTAAAATAATAATCCGACCATAATCAAAATACATCCACTTATTTTTTTTTTGATCCTGAAATCATAATTATTCTGGAGACTTCTTGGAAGTGGACTTACATTCTAGAAGAATGGTTTCTTATGTAAATCCGTAATTGTAATAGCAATATTCAATATAAACTGATTATTTCCTTCGATTCTCTCTCCTTAAGTACCCATTTCTTATCAGCACGTGGAATCTAGAGACAACTAGTTTTCGGGAGGGTCAGTTCAATCGGTGAAAGGTCAATGTCCACGCTTTTTTTTTTAAATTAAATAGAAAATCTCTTCTATTAGAGGGACTTTTCTTTTGAACGTGTCTTTTGGGAGGTGGTTACTGTATGATCTACAGTATGACCTAGATTAGGAATCGTCAAAATATGGCTGATAGCTAAGCTGTAAGGCGGCCCAGTTTCGGCGCAGTGCCTTTCTAAAAGCTTGAAGCAAGCTATTATCGCTTCAAAAAAATCGCTCGGAGAATTCAAAAAATAAAGGCGCGAAACTCGAAGCAGTGGCTCCGCCCACTTCGCAACTGCGGCACAGACTTTCGCAACCTCCGCCGCGCGGTTTTCATTTTTTTTTTCCTTCTTTTCGGTATTTTGACTGATTTTTTCAGCAAAATACCATGTTTTTTACTGTTTTTTCTTATTTTTCACCGAAAATTTAAGTATTTTCGCCTTTTTTGTGCTAACTGTTCAATATTTATCTATTTTCGTGTGATTTTCTCTTCAATTCCTCTCAGATGACGTTTATCAATTTTTAAGCGATTTATGTCAATTTTTACTTTATTTTCAGGATAAAAATTCAACTAACAACAACAAAAAGGAACAAATAAAAGAGGAAGAAGGGAAAAAGGACAAGTTCATCGACGTTTCCACCGGGTACGAAGTGACAGTCAACCTGGAAACGGCATTTTTAGAGGAAAAAATTATTTTTCTCCTAACTAACCTAATTTCCATTGAAATTCTCTTTTATTTGTTCCTTTTTGTTGTTGTTTGTTGAATTTTTATCCTGAAAATAAAGTAAAAATTGACATAAATCGCTTAAAAATTGATAAACGTCATCTGAGAGGAATTGAAGAGAAAATCACACGAAAATAGATAAATATTGAACAGTTAGCACAAAAAAGGCGAAAATACTTAAATTTTCGGTGAAAAATAAGAAAAAACAGTAAAAAACATGGTATTTTGCTGAAAAAATCAGTCAAAATACCGAAAAGAAGGAAAAAAAAAAATGAAAACCGCGCGGCGGAGGTTGCGAAAGTCTGTGCCGCAGTTGCGAAGTGGGCGGAGCCACTGCTTCGAGTTTCGCGCCTTTATTTTTTGAATTCTCCGAGCGATTTTTTTGAAGCGATAATACAGTACTTCTAGGATCCCTGGGAAACCCTCTTGATCTACAGTATGACCCAGTCTAAGATGTTGTGATGTGTTAAAAAAAATAAATTTTTTTCAATTTATTTTTTTTTCTTCTTCATAAAAAAACGACACACACAAACACAAAAAGACAAAGGACATGGAAGAAATGAGAGACAAAGACACAACATGTAAATCAAATTAAAATCCGAGGGGAGGGGGCGGAGCCAGAGAAGGGGGGCGTGGCCTAAAATAGTTACACGTGTTAAAACGAGGTGAAAAGTGGGAAGAGAGAGAAGAGAAATGAGCATCATCACAACAGAAGAAGAGACAAAGAGATAAAAACACACACATATAGGGAATACACAGAACAGATGAGTTGGAAAATGGGGGCGGGGCTTAAATAGAAAAAAAAGGGGCGGAGCCAATTAGGGGAGGTCTAGAAATACGAGATTCCATAGAGTTTTGTGGTTTTTTGAGGAGGATAAAAATGGGATTTTCAGTGGAAAATTCAAGATTTTTGGCTATAAAATAAATATTTTGAGAGAGAGAAAAATGCAGTTTTTAAAAGAAAAAGGATATTTTGAGCCACAAAAAAAATCTGGAAAAATCTGAAAATTTCAGAAAAAAAAGGTGAATTTTGGCAAAAAAATGGGATTTTTAGATGAAAAATTCAGATTTTTTGGCTAGAAAAACGATAATTTAGGGGTAAATTTGGCTAATTTTTTTGCGAAAAATCAAGTTTTTCAGACGAAAAAATGCAGATTTAAATCCAAATTTCCAACTAAAAATAAGCATTTTCGGCTATTTTTGTATCAAAAAATCCGGTTTTCAGCTTTAAAAAAAATCGAAAATTATCCCTAAAATAGGCAATTTCTAGTCTAAAAATCATAATTTTTCAGCTAAAAATCTCCAAAAATCACGAAATTTAACTTAACCAGGAATTACAAAAAAGTGCACATGGACAAAAAAAAACTGGAAAAAGACCTGAGAAGGTATTGAGACGGGGAGAAAGAGAGAAAGAGAGAGATAGAGATAGAAAGAACACAGAGAAAAAGAAAGAGATTTCGGACAAATGGACAAACAGAACAGACAAAAACACAACAAAAAAACGAGAAGAAGAAGAAAAAGAAAACGAATATTAGATATATTAGAGAACATTTAAATTTGATAGAATGTTGAGAGACGTTCACGAAGTGGAGGTGGAAGTTGTTGAATGAAATTGTTCCAGTTGAAATCGCCTACTTGCAATTTGAATGAATGAAGAATCTGAAAATCATTTATTAAGCTCCGCCCACTTTTCTAGAAATCATGATTTTGGGGAAAAAAAACTTTTTTTTTTAAATAAAAATAGTTTTTTCTCGGTTTTTAAGCTAAACTCCGCCCACTTTTTGAAGGATTTTTTAAAAAATCACAATTTTTATCTCGAAAATGGCCATTTCCAGCCGATTTTCCTTCTTTTTTTTCCAGATTTTCGTATTAAGCTAAGCTCCGCCCACTTCTAAAAACAATTTTTGACCAAAAACTACATTTTCAGCTCGAAAAAGGTCATTTTCCGGCTAATTTTCGTCTTTTTTTCAGATTTTTAAACTCAGCAAGCTCCGCCTATTTTCCTACATGGTTTTTTGACGAAAAATAGCTAATTGAACGCTAAAAATGTAAATTTCTCATTGGAAACTGAACAAAACAGTCAATTGAACCCCAATTTTAGATTGAAAAACACTAGACTCCGCCCCTTTTTAGTTCCCGACTACTTTCAATTTTCCCATAAAATAGGCCACACCCCTTTTCCCTGTCAAAAAAAAACAACTAACTCCAGCAAAAAGCATTCTCAACGACTCGGTCGGTGCAGCCCATGAAGCGATGGCATCACACCAGAAAATGAAATCACTCATGACTCCTAATGGATTAATATTGATCATATTACATAATCCAACGAATGCACTCTCTTTTTCAGTGTTATCCTTGATATTTCGAAGAGAATAACACGCTGGACGAATGAATCGATGAATGTGTGGAGAGAGTTCTTCACCGCAATATGTGCCAAGTCTTCCGATTGTGATGGCTGTAATAATCTTATAATAGAGGGGTTTATGGGATACTGTAGCAGAAAGTGGGCGGAGCTTTAGATAGCTGGGAGTGCCCTAATAATAGGGGTTTTAGCTTGAATTTCCGAGAAAATATACTTGAAATGATGGTTTTTAAAGTCGAAATAATTTTTTAAAAGTAAAAAATTGCTCAGGCTCCGCCCATTTCCAACTGTAGAAAGTGGGCGGGGCCGGAACCTATTTTTCCTTTAAAAGCATTATTTTCAACATAATTACACCTTGAAAATGATGGTTTTTAAAAGGGAAATAGATCAAAAATTGGCCATTTCCTACTGTAGAAAATGAGCATTTTTCCCATCAAAAATCACCATTTTGAACGGATTTTTTTCTCGGAAAATTCGAATAAAGCCCTTTTAATAGAGATTTCAAAGGATGCCCTTCTAAAAGAGATTTCAAAGGATGCTCTTCAATTAAAGTGCTTACCAGTATTCTCGAGAAGTGTTCTCTGCATATTCTGTTGACTATTAATCACAACAATCAATGGTTCAATCAATGGACCAATGAATTGTTTCATTGATGAGCCCATTTTCAATGAGAGTTCTCCGAGTGCCCATATCGCATTATTACACACGGAAATCTTTTGTGGATCGAGATTTTGGGCGAGGAAGAAGATGAAATTGCCTGCAATTAGAGTGTCTGACAATTTCGATGAGATTAAGAGAGAGAGAGAGGGAGAGGGAGGGGAAGGGGGTGGAGACTGCGAAATATAAGGATTTTAAGTGTTTTCTAGTGAAAATGGTCAGATTTTCTTGAAAAATTCGATTTTTCTGACTAAAATTTCAGATTTTTTCACTTTCCAATGATTTTCCAACTATAAATTCAGCATTTTATCACCAAAAATCGGGGTTTTTTCAGCCAAAAAAGCTCATTTTTTATCGAAAAATTGTTATTTTTGTGATCGAAAAATGGGCATCAGAGATTCGGAAAAGGGTTTTTTCAGAAGGAAATTTCAGCCATTTTTATAGAAAAAAAACGAGGAATTTTTCAGGAAAATTAGAATTTTGTACTTAACGTTTCAGCCTCAAAATGGGGATAATTAGAATCAAAAATGTCAACTTTTTTGGAATTTTCTCAAAAAAAAAACCAAATTTTCAGCCAAAAACTCGATTTCTCTATCCTAAATAAGTAATTTTATCATGAAAATCCTCATTTTTCATCGAAATTTTGGAATTTTAGCTTTAAAATATCGATTTTTCCGCTTATAAAACTCGATTTTTCTATTAAAAATTTACTAAAGAGAAAAGAGAAAAGTAGGAAAAAAAGTAATTTTCTAGAAAAAAAAAATCAATTTTTCAGTGAAAAAACCATATTTTCAGCTTAAAAAGGGGGTTTTATCGAAAATTATTAAATTTTTAATTTAAAGACTCAATTTCTGACTTTAAAAAAGCTAATTTTATCATGAAAATCCTAATTTTTCATCGAAATCTCAGAGTTTTTGCTCTCAAAATTCCATTTTCCACTGGAAAAAACCACATTTCCAACTTGAAAGCCTCGATTTTTCAGCTTAAATTAATTATTTCAGGCTGAAATTTCAAGCCAAAACCCTCGATTTTTCTAGAAAAACTGATTTTATGACATTAAAAAAAGATAATTTTATCATGAAAATCTTAGTTTTTTGGGGAAATTCTGGAATTTCAGCTTGAAAAACTCTATTTTTCACTCAAAATCACTGAAATTATCAGCTAAAACCCCCATTTTTTCTCATTTTCTCTAAAAATGTTCCACCCCTTGTCCCTCCAATTGGTTCAAACTTACTACTCTGGGGCAAAACTCTCTCCGGACACGCTTTCGTCAAATCTCCGAGTAATGCGAAACACGATTGTCTGACGTCTGTAGTGACATCCATTGAACAGAATAACATGAGTTCAATCAATTTAGAATTAGCAACCAATGGATTCATGTGCTCTGGAAGAGATTCAGCAAGTCCCGAGAGAAGATCAAGTGCCACTATAATAAAGTCTGTTTCGGGTGCTTCCACTTGATCCGGTGTGATTAAATGTTGCTGATTCTGACGAACACATTTCTCAATAAGAGAACAACATCTGATGAATACAGGTTCAATATAAGGAAGAAATGATTGTCCCATTGCTGATACAATTGCAGATATACATTCTAAAAGAGGGAACAATTCCTTATCCTCATCACTCAATTTCTCCCATTTCTCCATTAAAGGTGGCATCAACATTTGAACATAATGTGGATGACTTAAAGCATCTCCAACTGAATTTGCAAGTGTTCCAATTGCATCATAAAGAATCAAAAGATTCTTTGCTTGATAACATTGGAATGCTTTGACGAGTTGTTCGAGAATCTCTCCAAGAAATGGTGTTAATTGATCTCCGGCTTCTTCTTCGAGAGTTGCAAAGGCTGAGCAAGCAGCTTCTTGTACTTTTTTGTTACTGTCCAGGGAGCATCGAAGGAGCTGCAAACAAAGTCATTTTTAAGCGAGAAATAAGAGTTTTTGGGTGGAAATTTTTTTTCTTTTGTCTTTTTTCGGGATTTTCGAGTAAAAAATGAATTTTTAACGGGGAAACTTGGCGATTTTTTTCTTTTTAAAGCCAAAATAGAGGTTTTTGGGTGAAAAACGCTTCATTTTCTTTGAAAATTCATGGATTTTCAACTAAAAACTAATTTTTAGCCAAAAATTAAGAAATTTATTTAAAAAAGGTTTTTTTGTTTTAAAATTTCCAGCATTTCCACAAAATCTAGCCAATTTTTAAGTGAATTGTCAAGTGAAAAAACTCGTATTCAACTGAAATTTTGGATTGAAAAAGTGGTAAATTCGTCTAATAATCTGTTTCTTTTAATGAAAAAAACCTGAATTTCTTGTGAAAAATGGGATTTTAATAGGGAAAAAAGGCTATTTTCAATCGAAAAAACTAAATTTTCAGCTCAAAACAGCGAATTTTCACATAAAAACTTAATTTTTCGGTTTCTTTCAGCAAAAAAACTAAATTTCGTCGGAAAAAGTCAATTTTCAGCTTTAAATCCTCATTTTTCAGATAAAAAACCCCATTTCCATGCCATTTTTCTATCATTTTTAACAAAAATCACACTAAAAACCCCCGTTAGCCAAGACATCCATTTATTTATTTTTTAATAAAAAACCTGGATTTCTTGAGAAAAATGGGATTTTAATAGAGGAAAAATATATTTTCGATAGGAAAAAGCGAATTTATAGCATTGAAAAAATGTTGATTTCCTTCAGAAAATCCAAACTTCTAGTGTAAAAATCAGCATTTTTATTGAAAAAAGTGAATTTCCCTCTAAAAACTTGATTTTCATTGGAAAAAATCGGTTTCTTTCCGAAAAAAGCCTCATTTTTATTGAAAAATATCAATTTTCAGCTCAAAAAGCCCATTTTTCCATCATTTCTTTGATAAAATCTCACTAAAACCCACATTAGCCAAGACATCCTTGAAGAAACTCTGTCGGAAATTCTCATCCGATACAATATGTGAACTATATCTTGAAAGAGTCCAACAAGTGATTGATCTGACGAGCGGCTTCTTATCATACATCATGGCAATCATAAATGGGATGAGCTCTCCGAGATGTGGAACAACTCCTTCCATACATCCCTCTGCGATTGCTCCAAGAGCAAGAATTCCCGATTCCTGAAGATGAGAAAGGTTACTGTAATCTCTAAAAACTCTATTAAAAGAGCATACCTTAACAAGCCAATTATCATTCATCAAAGTATCCTTTAGAAGTGGAAAAAGTTTATCCAGAAGATCTTTTCCAAAGATTGAAGCAAGAACATCTAATGATGCAGCAGAACATCTTCTAATATTCCAATCACCTCCTCCATCATCATCATCATCATCCTCTTCCTCATCATCTGATTCCACCAATGATCCTAATCCATGTTGTCTTGATTTATGGAATCTCGGTTTAATATCCTCATCTCTATCCGGCACATTACTATCCTCATCATTGGCCTTCAATGCCGGATCCGTTTCAGAATATCTCATGGATCCAAGAAGAACGGGAATCAATTTATCCAGGTGTGGAAGAACCATGGATCGACAAATCTCATTATTCTCGGCGATTGACAACCAGAATTCACAGGCTTCCAAAGCGATCGACTCATTCTGATCCTGTGTCTTCTTTATGATATATTCGATGACATTCGGAAGATGTGGCATCATTTTATCCATGTGTGTATCCAAAAGAAGAGTTAGAGATCTACAAAGTTGCTTCTGAACCTCCTCATCCTCATCATTGTGACGGGCGAAAAGGGAGGTGAGGAATTGATCAATAGCGAAATCAATCGGATCATTATTCACCATCAGAATACAATTGACACAATTCATAGCAAGAGCTCTCATTTTTGGAGCATGATGCTCATAAAAAACAAGAAGTTTTGGCATAATTGGACGAAGAAATTCACATTCATATCGATCCGCTGAGTCTTCGAATACTTTCTGAAGTGCTCCGAGTGCTCCTTCTTGCATCAATTCATCCGGTTGCATTAGTACTGTAGCCAGAGTATCCAAAAGATCCGGCCAATCACACATATTCTCTTCCATCACTATCGTTGTCACAATGATTCCTACTGTAGCTCGGATTAAGGGTTCCGGATCACCAATTGATTTGAGACATGTCGTTCTAACGAAGAATTTGATATCGGGAGGATATTTATTCCATTTCGTTCGAATATTATTCTTTAAAAGGAGACCCGCCAGTGATCGACTTGTCGCATCGATCATATCCTTCATATCAGACAATATAAATACCAAATAACAACAGAATTGTTGATGTTCATTGAGTTGAACGAGTTGCACTTGGACGCCTCGTTGAACTTCTCGATCTGTTGAATGCGCGTGTTGGAGGAGTTGAATTACCTGGAAAATATAGGTAATAAAGTCGAGAAAATGAGATTTTCTGAGTTTTTATTTGAAAAAATAGAGAAAAGAGCTAATTTTACCTACTTTAGGTCCTTTTTTCTGTGTTTTTGGCTATTCTCGACCGTTTTGTTAGCTAAAGGACCCCGAAAATGGTTCAGTTAAAGGTTTAGTTGAGTTTTTAGTTGAAAAATGGAGAAAAAAGACGATTTTTCCTATTTTTCTGGTTTTTTAAGTTATTTTCGACCATTTTTAACCAGTTTTTGATATTTTTAATCGCTCAAAAGACTCAGATATGATCTAGATGATGTAGCCGTTTCTCGAGAAAATTTTATAACTTTAGATGAATTTTTTCTTGAAAAATCGGGAAAAAACGTCCATTTTAACCTATTTTCTGGTTTTCTTGGGCTATTTTCGGCCATTTTAAATCATTTTTTGACCGGTTTTATTGGTAAAAGCTTCGGAAATGATCTAGTTGGAGTATGGATTACAGAGAATGATCAGCTTGAAAAAAAGGGAAAAATTGCCGTTTTCAAGTCATTTTTTCTGGTTTTTATACCATTTTTAACTTGATTTTGACATTTTACCGGATTCAAACCCTATTTTTAGCGGGAAATTTGAGTTTTTCTGGAAATTCTTTCTGATTTTCAGGGGAAAATAGCTGAAAACGACTCCGAAACGGATTAGTTGAAGTAGCAGATTTTAGAGAGAATTGCACAGGTTTCTGTGGGTTTTTGGTTGAAAATAAGGGGAAAAAGCCGAAATTCTTGGAAATTCCGGGGTTTGGGCAGTTTTTGAGCCTTTTCTGGCATTTTTAGGGTCTAAACCCCCTCAAAACCCTAATTAAAGCTGCAAATTTCAGACTTTTTGATCTGAAATCGGCAAATTTCAAAAATAGCGAAATTTCCTTTGAAAATCGACTTTTTTCGAGAAAAATTCAACTTTTTCTGCTTAAATTTGCTTAAAAACACTCTAAAAAAGCATTTCTAACAGTTTTTCTTTGCTCGAAATCTCTGGATTATCGATTTTTCTCTATATTTCTGCTCAAAACCATTTTCAACACTTACCTGTTGTAATTCGTGTTGATCTGGTTGAAAAGTCATTCTGTTTTCTCTGCATATAAAGCTTCTACCTGCAAAAAATACAATTTCAAAAAAGAAAAAAAAACTATTTTTTTGGGGAAAAATTCCGAAAAATGCTCCAAATTTTCGAAAAGGCGCGTTCATCAAAATCGATAAGAAAAAGGAAAAAATGGTGGTAAAATGAGACAAGTTGTTTGTCTCTCTCTCTTTCTTTCTCTCTCTCTCTTTCGATGAGTGTTCAAAGCGTTAGACAAAATGAGCTCTCTCTCTCTCTCTCTTTCTCTCTCTTTTCATGACCGCAGATGAATCGAGAATAGGAGAAAAAGAGAGACAAAAAAAGCGCCTGGGGGTGAGACCTCCTCCCTCCCTCTCCCGTCTCAACCGAAGACGCGTCAACCAATTTGGTGCGAAATTTGAATATCGAACCGAGGGAGGAAAACTCATTATTTGCTTTTTCAGCGCCAAAAAGTTTGCATGAAATTCAAAAAAAGTCAGGAAAAATTCGAAATAGCAATGTTCGTTGTGAAACCCTGGAACTATTTCTCTGCTGCGCCTTTAAAGTTACTGTATTTAATAATTTCTTGAAATTTACCCTATTTTAGGCTATTTTCTATCAAAAATAAGTTTATAACTATAAGAAAGAAAGCGAAAAGTCGTAAAAATTAAATAAATTTCATTTGAAAACTCATTTTTATCAAAAAACTCAAAATTTATTAAAATAAATATTTTCGTTGCGAAACCCACTAACAAAACGAAGCATGCGCCTTTAAAGATTACTGTACCATTTAAATTCAATGATTTCATTTCTTGGCCTAAAAACGATAGTTTCCGGGTTATTTTTTGAATTTTCTACCCAATTCTTCCCATAAAAACTCAAATTTAACGATATTTCACAAAAAATTCATTAAAAAATTCCAAAAAAAAACATAACAAATCAAAAAAAGTGTACAATTCTTTAAAAAAAAAAAGAGAAAAAAACAACTAATAATCAAATATTTGGCTCATAAAATTGGCATCTAAAGGTAATAATTGATCTGAATCAATATCCAACGAATCGACAGTTTTTTGACTTTCCGATTGAACTCTTTTCCTTGCCGAATTCATTGAATCCTGTTCGAATTGCATCATCATTTGTTGTCGTACGGACATTTGTTCTCGAACATCATATAATTTCTTATCGAATACTTCTTGCATTGTTTCAGCACATTTAAACACTGCATTATCTTTTGGATTGTAGGTTTTTGCGTTTTCAAACATCAAATTCACGTCATTGACGAATTGTCCCAAATAGAGATATTCTGTTTCTTCTACTTTACGTGATATTGTTGTTAGATCTGAAAATTAGAGAAAAATTAGTGTTTTATGGTGGAAAACTGCTTTTTCGGCTAATAAAAACCGGATTTAATGATAGAAAAAGCTATTTTTGGGGTAGAAAGTTCCAAAAAGTGCCTATAAACTTGAATTAAGGGGGAAAAATATGGAAAAATAGCTAGTTTAAGTTGATATTTTTAAAGAAATTTCTGAAAAATCGCGGCTTTTCCATGAAAAAAGCCTACTTTGATAATAAAAACTGGTTTGAAGCCGGATTTCAGGCCGAAAAAGCTCTGTTAAAGCTATTTTTGGTGCAGAACTTCGTTTTTGAATTTTCTAAACTCGATTTCCGGCCAAAAAACCTTCAAAAACCTATAAAATCACCAAAAACCAGCTATTTTGAGCCAAAAAAACCCCAATTTTCGAATATTTTCACCTAGAAATCCCTCATTTTCAATTTCAACTAACCCATTGGCTTCTTAATAACTTTCTCATAATCCGGACATTCCGATGGATCCACTGGATTTCTGAATGGTGTGCTCATTCGGTGTTCAAGCAATAATTCTAGCAATTCCATGACGTATGTGTAGTCAGCGCGTCTAAAATTAGAGATTTTAGGGTAAAAATGAGTAGAAAACTATATTTTTTGAGGTAAAAATCGCAATTATTCACTAGAAATTTAAAAAACTTGGTCAAAAATTGCCTTTTTTTTTAAATCGAAAAAAAAACTAACGTCAATTGAACACTAAACATGCTTGAAGTGGATGCTTCTGATCCTTCTGATTCATATCCAGCACTCTCTGAAATACAATTTGGACAATTGTATTCAGCCGCTTGTTCTGATTCTTCGCGTGTTGTTCCTACGCATTCCGGATGGAACCATCCTTGACAACTGTCACATCCAACATAGAATCTGTAAGAATTGAAAGAGGATTAGGGGGCGTGGCTAGGCTTATGGGAAATGCTCATTTTGTCTTGAAAAGGAGAAAAATCGAAATTTAAAGATAATTTTGAACATATTTTCGTCATTTTTCAGTGATTTTTTCGAAAAAGTCCAAATTTGCTTTGCATTAGCTATTTTGAGACCGAAATATAGGATTTTTGGGTCATTATAGTCGAATTTTCACAATTTTTCGACAATTTTGACGGATTTTTCTTGAAAAAGTTAAAAAAAAACTTGAAGTTTTTGCTGATTTTATAGCTAAATTCGGAGTTTCTGAGCCCTTTTTTGCCAAAATTAAGTGATTTTACACTGAATTC
This sequence comes from Caenorhabditis wallacei, assembly GCA_963932035.1. Lineage (NCBI taxonomy): Eukaryota > Metazoa > Nematoda > Chromadorea > Rhabditida > Rhabditidae > Caenorhabditis > Caenorhabditis wallacei. The sequence continues at coordinate 3,116,834 of OZ009934.1, forward strand.
GGGGGTTTTGTGTTGTTTTAGACCGATTTTACTCGATTTTTAGCTATTTTTATCATTTTTGAGTTATTTTGTCTAATATTTTTTCGAAAAACATCATTTTTTGGCAATTTTGAGAGATTTTTCTATTAAAAAAGTGCAAAAATCATCAGTTTTTGAGGAAATTTTGATAATTTCTATACTTAAATTCAGACTTTTTGAGTCATTTTAGGCCTAAACCAGGTCATTTTAAACCGATTTTTCTCGATCTTTAGCTATTTTTATCAATTTTTCGTCTTTTTCTCCCCTAAAAACCACAAAAAACTCACTTAGTATCATCATAAGGTTTCTTACAAACACAATACAACGCCGGTTGCTCTTTAACTCGTTCTTGCTCTTCAATACACTGTTCACATGTCCATTGTTCAAATTTCTGACATTGTTTCTCCGTAATTCCAACACATGATCCATGATACCATCTGGCACACATATCACAACAAACATAGAATTGTGATGGATCAAAGAATACTTGACATGAGCAATGTGGCACTGCCATATCAATATCCATTGGGGATCCCATTGATGGAGAATAATAGGTGACACGTTGAACGGGCGGTTCAGAAGTTCGTCGTTCTTTTGTTCCACGTGTCGTTGGATCCACAGATTTCTCATGATCATCTTCTGATTTTGAGAGATTTGCTGAAGTACGACGACGACGAGAGACTCCAGATGCAATTGAATCGAATGGCTGGAAATAGGGAGGAGTTGGAAGTGGATTCTAGAAGATTCTAGAAACTTCCAGAAAAAAACACTCACTTTCTGCTCTTTATAATCAAAAGTGTCACCGCCAAGAGTGATATCCGCCGGGTTGATCACCTCCTTTTTCACGTCACTCTTCGGTTTTGAGGCTGAAAAATTCCAATTTTTTGGTCGAAAAAACAGGAAAAAAAGTAGATTTCGAGTCCAAAAACGTGAAAAAATCCTTTTTTGAATCTAGGTTTTTCCCAAAAGGGTCGGGTTCTTAATTTGATCGGAAAGGCTAGAAATTAGAGAACAAAGCTTTGAAAAAAACCGGTTTTAGTCTTAAAAAACACTGGGAAAACAGGATTTTGAGCTAATTTTAAACCAGAAAATCCAGTTTTAAAGTTAGATTCAGCTATATTTAGATTCAATGAAATACACCAAAAATTACAGTCCAAAAGTCCAACAAACCAATTTCCAGACCTATTTTTATATTGAAAATTATGGTTTTGAGCTAGGAGTGATTTAGTGAAATATTATTCTAATTTTGGCTGAAAAGACAAAAAGAAAACCGGAAAACCCGGATTTCAGAATCAATTTCAGCTATTTTCAGCTAAAAATTAGCGATTTTTGACTAAAAACTTCGAAAAACCGGTTTTTAGACTCAAAATTAATAAAATACTTCATTTTTGAGCCTATTTTAAACCGAAAACGGCACCAGACTAGTTCTATAGCCAAATTTAACCAAAAAACACTAGATTTCAAGGATTTTCATCTAGAAAATTACCTAATTCCGCAATTTCCATATCCGCATTTCTTCTCCTCCTTCTCCCCTTTCCGATCGGTTCAACTGGCTTCTGGAATACCGTAATCCGCTTCTTCACTTCTGAAGTTTTATCTTCTGAAGACGTCGGATTCTCATCAAGTAGGTATCCAAAACTATTCCAGTCTTGATCCGCCGAAGCGAATTGGGGTAGAATTTGGGAGATTTCATTCTCCAAATTTGAATCCTGCTCTTTTTCCTGTTCATATGAGCAGGAGAGTGATAGATTCGAAAAATGACAGATACCAGTGGGTACTGTATAGCAACTAGTCGGTAGGAATACGGTATGTAGTACCATAATTGAAAGACTTTGGGTGGTTTCTTAGGGACCAATTGGCCGTTCTTCTCGTACTTTTATACCCTTCTTTCTAAACCGCCCCTCCGTTCACTTTTCCACACTTTTCTCGAACATTCTGCGCGCTTCTTTCCGCGTGTCTCTCATCACGCGACTTCGTCTCTTCGTATCCTATACTCTTTCTCAGTGTATGTACGAGCAATCGGGCGGAATACGAGCGGCGTTGTTGACCCGACGGCATATACAATAAGCGAAATGATGTCATTCTCTGCGTCTCTTCATGGATAGTGACGTCTAAGAGGAGGAGGATATTCAAATCTTAGAAGCAATGAAGAGAGAGAGAGGTCGTGTGACTCATTATCCTTCTTTCGAAAGAGGGAGGTCCGATATTCAAACAGGACCAGAAAGGTGGCACGTGATTAATGATTCGGGCGAAGAGGAGGGGAACAAAAAACATGAGCTTTTGGTCAATAATGAAGAAGGGTGATGTATGGACATCTGGACTTTTGAATTTGAATTATTGGAAGCTCTTTGGTTCTGTGGGATCCTTCAGAGCGTTCTTCCAAGGATCTTATCATTCTCTATAGCTTCTGATAAGTACAGTAAGCCTTAGATCATCTTCCAAGACAATTGCTCTGACTAGCTCAATTCCGGCTCAAGGATTAATCATCTAAACCCGAAATAGGATTACTGTACTTCTGAACCACTCCTAGATCACATTCCACCAGGATTACGGTATCCTGAATCTCAGAAAAACTTCCAGATGGAATTCTTTAGTCTAGAAAACTAAATTCTTCTGGAAATTCGCCCGAAATCCTCCATCTTCTCTATCTTCGATTCTTCCCATCTCTTACTGTATCAAGGATTACTGTACTTCCCAATCCCTTCCAAACTCCTCCTATCTACTCCAAATCTAGATAAATCGAATTCAAATCTGTGCCCTCCAAAGAAGAAACATGTTGACAAAAAGCGCAATGAGGGCGCCGACATGAAGAAGAAAAAAGGACAAAGAGGAGGAAGAAAAGGAACGGAGGAATCACAAGTTCAGTGTCAATAAATAAGGAGGAAAAGGGACTTTTGAAATGATTTAATGGTTATCGTAGGATTACTGTAGCTACGATAAATTCACAAAGATTACTGTAGGTACAGTAAGAAATTTTTCATAATTGGCATCGTAGGATTACTGTAGTTATAGAAGCTCTAGAACTTTAAATTTCATTAAATCGTAATCCCTGGATTACTGTAACTTCCAGAGGGATTACTGTAGGTAAAATGAATTGCAGTTTTTAGATAACCATTACAAATGACTGTAGATTACTGTAGTCTCAGAAATTACTACATTCACTATTCACTTACCGTAATCCTAAGATTATTCTAGTCTTATAAAAGATTACTGTATAAAAAACCAATCTTATACTACCGTAATCCCAAATACTCACATCGATTAGGCCTTGACCGGGATTTCCTCCATGGTGTTAACATTCCACATTGTTGCTCAGCCTCATTTTCCATTTTCGTTCTTCTCTTATTGATCTCTTTCTTCAATCGATCCATATGTTCCGATATAAGAACTTCCCTCTGCGACATTCTCACTTTTCTCAGACTAAAATAAAAAATCTACAGTAATCCTTGAATCTCAAAACCTACTGTATCTTCTCATTATCATTCTTTTGTCGAGCTCTCTTCAAATGAGTTTTCGACCATCCATACTGTCGATCCCATCGACAAACTTGACTAAACATTACATCGAGAACCTGTTTAATGGCTTTATCATCTGGGGTATCATTTATCGATGGAAGAAGATTCGAGACGTATGGAGGAGCTTTTGTGACATCTGATGATGGAGTAAATGAGCGAATCGGATTGCCAGCTGAGTCATATGCACTTATTTTGTTCTCCTCCTAAAAATAACCTCTTTTAGAAGAGTGCAGTTTTTGGGGGAAAATGGTTGGAAACGGGGGATTTTAGGCCATTAATCGTCATTTTTCGACCCAAAAACTCATTTTTTCATCTCTAAATTTAGCTTTTCCCTTTTTTTCATGAAAATAAGGATTTTTCCTTACTTTTTCCTGCCAGAACTGATTTTTTATTGAATAATAGAAAAAATAGCGTTTTCAGGTCATTTATAACGAAAAATACTGAGGTTTTCAAAGGAAATCCCGTATTTTTTGGTTCTAAAATCTGTTTTTCCCACTTTTTTTTATATTTTTTTAAAATGAAAATACAGTTTTCCGAATATTTTTTGAAAAAAATATAGCTTTTATGGGAAAAATAGCAAAAAATCAGCATTTTAGGTCATTCCTACAAATGATGATTTTCCGACCTAAAAAACCATGATTTCACCCTCAAAAATGCATTTTCTCACCCCCATTTACCTCTAATCTCATCCATTCTTCCTCTCTGGCTATCGCTTCATTTATCTCTCGTTCCTCTTCCTCATTGAATTCAAATGGCAGAAAAGTTGGTTTGGATTGCATTCTGAAAAAAGGAGAAAAATAAGAAAATGATAAGATTTGAATGGAGTTCGAAATTGATTGTGTCAATATTTGTTTTTTGAAGTTTTTGGTGCTTTATTGAGTCAAAATATCATGGTTTTTTGTGATTTTTCATGAAAAATGACGGTTTTCCGTGATTTTTGCTGAAAAAAATGTAGTTTTACGAACGGAAAGTCCTGAAAATGGCGTTTTCACTCTTGAATATCGAAAAATACTGAATTTCAACGGAAAAAACCTTTTTTTCCAAAGCAAAAATAGAATTTTTACACCAAAAAACCATACTTTCCGGCATTTTCGATGAATTTTTATCGAAAAATACAGTTTTTTCAGCTAAAAACTCGATTTTTCTGTGGAAAAAACTCCAAATTTGACTATTTTGGATTTTAATCACTTAAGAATAATTTTTCAGAGGAATCTGTCTGTATTAAAGCGAAAAATAATATTTTCCGGGGTTAAATCTCGATTTTTTCGTAGAAAATCGAGTTTTTATTAGGAAAATTCTATGTTTTCTGTTAATTTTATGTTAAAATTACAGTTTTCGATGGGTTTTTCTGCTTTTTCTGACCGAAAATTTATCTTTTCATTCCAATTTTGTATAAAAATGCTTACTTTCCATACATGAACTTTGAAGCATCTAAATATCCTCGACTAGCCATAAAATCTCGATAAGTCGTCACTTTTTGCTTATTTCTTCCCGCCAAAAGACGACGATGATCCTGAATTCCCTCTATTATAAGGGCACTTTTAGTGAAACCCACTGGATTCTGAGCAGCTTGATGAACCATTTGCATTGTCATTCCACCACGTGGAAGAACTCTTTGCATTTTAGAAGTTGAAGAGGATGGAATAGGTGGAACGGTGGATTGAAGAACATATCTCATGTTATTTGTGGATGAGGAAGAAGCTGGTTGAGGATGTGATGGTCCTGGACTTGATTCATGATCCACGTATTCCTGGAACTGAGAAAAGCCATCAAAATTATAATTTTCTTGATTTGAAGGGGGAAAAATAGAGAAATGTGGTCTTTTTTTGAAATTTTGAATGGAAAAGTAGTTTTTTCATTGAAAAATGTGATTTTTGACATGGAATTGAATTCAGAGTGAGAAAAATTGATTTTCATCGATTAAATTGAAGTTTTCAGGCGGAAAATGGTACTTTCGATGATAAATCACTATTTTCGACGAAAAATTTCGATTTTTGAAGAGAAATGCTTCATTTTTGACTGAAAATCGGGATTTTTGGCTGGAAATACAACTATTTTAACATTTAAAATAGGGTTTTTATGAAGTAATCTTTAGTTTTTTGAAAAAATACACTTTTTTGGCTTTAAATTGGTTTTTAATTGAAAAACCAGAAATTTTTCGGAAAACACCTATTTTTTTCCCAAAATGCAAAAATCTGGATGAAAAAATATTATTTTAATTGAAAAATGAGCTATTTTTGAAGTAAAAACCGCGGTTTTCAGCGGAAAAACGAATTTTTATCCGAAAAATGCCATTTTTTGCCTTAAAAATTGAATTTTTCAATGATAAACGCAATTTTTTCTATAAAAATCTAGTTTTTCATGAAAAAAAACTAATTTTTCAAATGTATTTTTCCATTTTCTGTCATAAAATATGAAAAATTCAACCAAAGATGAGTTTTTCTTGCAAAATTGGAATTTTATCGAAGAAAATATGGGATTTAAAGTTAAAAATGGCAATTTTACAATTTAAATAGCAGTTTTGATGTGAAAAATGCCCTTTCACAAGATTTTCTGTGAAAAAGTCAGAAAAATAGGTTTTCAACGAATTTTTACGATAAAATAGCAATTTTCAGCGATGTTTGAATGAAAAAACTTGTTTAAAAGGGATTTTCAAGCTATTTTTCTTCAAAAAACTCACGACTCTCGGCTGTCCATTATGCATAACTCTTCTAACGACTTGAACTTGTTCAATCGGAGCTCTTTGAGTCGGAACAGCATTTTGAACACGAACATATCGAGGACCGCCCGTATAAATTTGACGAACAGGCTGTGGTTGTGTTGATTTGACTGCAATTACCCTTGCTCCTCCAGCTGATGATAGAACAGTTCCCGGTGTATATTCTCGATATTGTTCTGGTTTCGATGGTCTCACCATCATTTTCTGTGTTCCTCCATCCGTACTTTTCAGAAAAATCACATTTCCACCGCCTCCTTTCTGACGAATCACTTGTTGACCTGTATAAACTTGGCGTATTGGTTGGGGTCTTGGCTGCTCGCCAGCGTTTATTGGTGGATCGTAACGGGGAATTATTGGAGGCTGATCGTCGGGATCACCGTGCGCTCCGACTGCCTCTTCGGCAATGGGCGGTGCACGTCGCATCTGGAACCCAAACTGCAAGAATTTTTCATTTATTTCAGAGGGCGATTTTTTTTTCGGAGATTTTATGGGAATATTCAAGGAAATCATGCTTTTGGTGTTAATTTTCAATGCAAACTATTAGATTTGAGCGCTTTTTAACAATTTATTCAGTTAAAATAGGTAAAAACTTTTATTTCTAATTATTCCCCCAAAAGAACGCTATTTTCAATCATTTTCATTCAGCTTCTCACTAAAAAATTTCAATTTTTTTCAATTTTTATCAATTTTCAATATTTCCCCACTTAAATCCCTCCAATCTATTCAAATTTCATCTCAAAATATGCAAAAAAAGAACAAAAAATCACGAGCGGCAAAAATTCGACACGCAACGCACACGCGTCGCCTATCAATAGAGCGCACTTGCCCTTTTTTCGTGGAAAATAATTTTTTTCAAGGAGAAAAGAACAGGTTTTTCAGGTTTTTAGAAGGACGTTTCGCGAATTTCGGAAGTTTTTCGATGAAAAATGATGAGGAAAATCTTTATACGACGATGTTTATCAAGTAAATTCGGGAGAAACAGGCAATTTTCGAGAAAAAAGTGAACGGAGGTAAAATTAAGAAAAATAGGGGTTTTGACAGAGAAATTCAGTTTAAATCTTTAAAAATTGTTTCAAAATGGCTATTTAAATGGGAAAATGAACGGAAAATTGAAAAATGATTAATTTCAGCAAGCTTTAGACCCATTTATTGAATAAATAACGAAAATTTCAATTTGTAGATCAAAATAGTGTGATTTACAAATTAAATCTGCGAAAAATTAAGAAAAAAGGAAAAGAAAAACAAAATTTATAGTTTCAGTCACTCATTTGGTTTTTTTTCTTTTTTTGCCGGGTTTTTCTTAATATTTTTTTAGAAATTGAAGAGTGAAAATGATAGATTTCGATGAGATCTACACAACGTACTAGTTTTTAGACGGATTGGTTAACTAGTAAGTCTGAAAGGAGTTAAACAGCTTAAAATGAGTATTTCAGACCTTTAAGCTATTTTAAGCTGGTTAACTTCGTTCAAACTCAACAATTCTTCTCCTAAGCTAGTTCATTGTGTAGATCTCATCGAGAGCAATCATTTTCACTTTTTGATCGTCTAAAAATATCGATTTTTAAGGGAGTTATATCCCGATAACCTTTCTCCTTCTATTTAAAGAATTTCAGAACAATGTCGGACGACGTCACTCCCGAAAAGCAGTTCAAAGTATCATCAACAGACGGAACAATCATCGTCGTCTCAGAAAAAACTATAAGAAAATGTACGAATCTAGTGAAACCATTGGAAGAATTCAGAGATAACGAAGTGATTCCAATTGACAATGTCGAACCATCGACCCTTTCACTCGTCTTAAAATGGTGTGAACATCATAAAAATGAGCCGAATATCGATTATAATGATATGAGTGATGTTTCTTCTGACATGAAAATCCCGGAATACGATCAACGATTGATGGATATCACTAATGATGAGCTATTCAAATTGGCATGGGCTGCTTCGAATTTGAAGATTAAGGGATTAAGAGATGTCACGTCTAAGAAGATTGCTGAAAAGTTCAAAGGGAAGACTCCAGAACAAATGAGGCAAACGCTTGGAATTCCGAAGAATCTAGATGAAATGAATGCTCAACTGGATCTTTTGGTTGCTGCTCAAGGTCGTATTGAACTTCAACCTGCTCAACCTGCTCCTGCTAATCAAGGTGCTGCCAATCAAGGCCAATAAACTTAATATATCATGTACCTTTAATATCCTATTATTGGAATATTTCGATTTTAAATCTGATGAATGATTCTTGCACTGAAAAAAAATTGTTGTTTTTCTTGAAGAGAGGGCGGAGCCTATAACTCCCTTCAAAATCGATGTTTTTAAATGATCAATGAGTGAAAATGATAGCTCTTGATGAGATCTACACAATGAATTAGCTTAGGAGAAGATTGGTCAAGTCTGAAATGAGTTATGAGTCTTAAAAAAGAGCATTTTCAGAAGTTTCATGTTTCAGCGATGTAACTCCTTTCAGACTCAACCAATCTTCTCCTAAGCTAGTTCATTGTGTAGATCTCATCGAAATCTATCATTTTCACTCCTTGATCGTCGAAAAATATCGATTTTTAAGGGAGTTATAACTTGTTTTCAGCCCGGCTCTGGTGGGGCGCGCTGAATAAAATTTGGGTTTTTTTATTTAAAAAATTTTGAAAAAAAGATCAGGTGGCACTGTGCCGATGCTGTGCCGAAACTGTGCCAAAGCTGGTTAACTATTCAGTTTACTATTGGGTCCTTAATCAGAGCATACTGTAGCAAGGCCATACTGTAATCTAGGTGATACTGTAGATCAAGGGGTATCCAGGGATCCCAGAAGTACTGTAGCTAGCTTCAAGCTGTTAAAAAGGTACTGTGCCGAAACTGTGCCTGTTCCGTATTACAGCTTAGCTATCAACCATTTTTAGACGATCTCTAATATAAGTCATACTGTAGATCAAGTGACCCTAAAAGTACAGTAACCACCTCCCAAAAGACACGTTCAAAAAAAAGTCCCCCTAATAGAAGAGCTTTTTTTATTTAATTTTTTAAAAAAAGCGTGGACATTGACCTTTCACCGATTGAACTGACCCTCCCGAAAACTAGTTGTCTCTAGATTCCACGTGCTGATAAAAAATGGGTACTTAAGGAGAGAGAATCGAAGGAAATAATCAGTTTTCTATCAATGACCATTAACTATTATAACTACGGATTTACTGAAATGGAAAGAAACCATTCATCTTAATAAATGTGAGTTTCCCCTCCTTCCCAGAAGTCTCCAGAATAATCCGAATATGATTTCAGATCAATTGGATATATTTTGGTTATGGTCAGATTATTTTAAAACGGAACAATTAGCAGTAACAGCAGCAGTAATTTAAACGAGGATTCGTTTTTTTTTTTGGTGCCGGAGGGATGGATAGCTGGTGGATGGATGGAGGATGGCTGGAGGAAGGATGGTGGACTGGAGAAGCATGGAGGATAAGAAGGATGGTTGGCGGATTTGGTGGATTGCTGTTTGAGGAGCCCTGGTTTTTTAATTGAAAAATAAATATTTTTATTTTTTTGACGTCTTGTTGCTATTTCAGATTCCTTCTTATTTAGTCGCTCTCTTTGATCATTCGAACAGCTCATTGGGTTTTTTTACAAACTCCATAAAAATTTTTTCAAAAGTTTCCACATTTTTCGATACCATCGTGTAGCCTTTGAAATTCTCTACATTTTTCTCTCTTGCACCATTTCTCTAGCTCTTCTAGTTCTCGAGATAGCGCGCTTTGATGTTAGCGCGATAGAGAGTGAGAGAGGCAGACAGCGCTTCTCTGCGTCTCTCCCCCCCCCCTCGCCTCACACTTTCTATTGCGCTAACTTCAAGGCGCTGTATCTCGAGAAGGAGAAAAGCTAGAGAAATAGTGAAAGAGAGAAAAATGTAGAGAATTTCAAGGTTTACAAAATGGTATACTTTTCCAACTTTTTTCTTCAACTTCAGCTGAAAAATTTCTTTAAAAAAACAAAATTTAGTGCAAGAATCATTCATTTTCAGTTCAGATTTAAAATCGAAATATCAACAATAATTATTACCAAAAATAGATATCAATCCAATCGCAATTACCTTCGACGAGCTCCCAAAATTACTTGCAAAATCTCATTGTATTGTGTTCTACCCCCTGGTTCATTATCAATTCTCGCATAGAATGCCTTATGTAAAACGGCCAGAAGTCCCCAGACGTCGAGTTCAACAGCCGCAGCAACTAATAATCTCAATGTGTGATAACTGACATCCAGTAGTCGTCGATCAAAATCCGAAATAACTAAATCATTAATATTGATATGTCCCTGGAGATTCGGCTCATTTCTATGTTCTTCACACCAACGGAAAAGAATTGAAAGAGCGGATGAGTGAATATTGATTTGTGCAACATTGATTAGTGGAATATCATCTGAGACAACACGACTATTCAGAAGAAGTGGATCCCTTGAATCGAGTCTTATCCCCAATACAGTACTCTTTCGGAGAGCTCTTTCCGAAATGGCTAAACGGATTCCATCTGATGATTCGAAAATGTATTGTTGAGCCATTGGATCCGCAGCCATCGTCGAAGTTTTCCCTGAAAGACACATTAGTTAAGGGGGAAACTGAGTTCTTTGGGTCATAACTCGGATCCTATGAGAGCTATCAAAAAGTAGTCAACTAATGAAATATAGCCCTTATTATGAGCAACATTTCATTAGTTGACACTTTTTTGATTAACGGGAACCGAGATATGAGCTTTTGAAGAGAGACGCAGAGAAAGATAACGTTTTGGGAGTCTGCGCCCGCACATGCATTTTAAAACGGATATATCTCGATTCCCTTGAGAGCTATCAAAAAAGTGTCAACTAACATAATGTAGACCTTGTTATGAGCAATATTTCATTAGTTGATAATTTTTTGATAGCTCTAATGGGAACCGAGTTATGATGCCTGGAAATCGGAAAAAAAACTGAGAAAAATCGATATGATGAGAGAAAAAGCAATTGTCATTCAATTCCTGTTTTCTATTTATCCCCACAGCAGATCACAATTTTTATTTTCATCGAAAACAGAATATTAAGATTTCACATTTGATCTACACTACTCTTTGATTCTATAAGTGGGACTAAAAATTTTTAGGAAACGAGAATTTAAAAAAAAGTATAGTATAAAAAATATACCATTTTGTAGCCCTTGAAATTCTCTGCATTTTTCTCTCTTGCACCATTTCTCTAGCTCTTCTCCTTCTCGAGATACAGCTCTTTGAAGTTAGCGCGATAGAAAGTGTGAGAGGAGGAGGGGGGAGAGACGCAGAGAAGCCACGTGCCTGCGTCTCGCCCTCTCGCGCGTTCCAACTTCAACGCGCGCTATCTCGAGAAGGAGAAAAGCTATAGAAACGGTGAAAGAGAGAAAAATGTAGAGAATTTCAAGGGCTACAAAATGGTATATCTTTCGAACATTTTTTTTTCCAAACTCGAGCTGAAAAATCAAAAAAAAAAAGATTTTTTAGTACAAGAATCATTCATTTTCAGTTCAGATTTGAAATCGAAATATACCGAAATATCAACAACAATAATAGATTATTATTATTATTTTTATTACCAAAAATACATATCAATCAAATCTAGTCAATAGCCTTCGACGAGCTCTCAAAATGGCGTTCAACATCTCCATGTATTGTTCTCTTTGCACTGGCTGTGCATGATCCATTCTCGCAAACAATGCTATTTGTAAAACGTACATAAGTCCCCAGACGTCGAGTTCAATGGCCGCATTAACTAATAATCTGAATGTGTGATGACTGACATCCAGTAGTCGTTGATCAAAATCCGAAATAACTAAATCATCAATACTAATATGAAGAGGTTGCACAACATTCGGTTCAGTTTTATGTTCTTCACACCAACGGAATAGAACTGAAAGAGCGGATGAGTGAATATTGATTTGTGAAACATTGATAAGTGGAATATCATCTGAGACAACACGACTATTCAGAAGAAGTGGATCCCTTGAATCGAGTCTTATCCCCAATACAGTACTCTTTCGGAGAGCTCTTTCCGTGATGGCTAAACGTACTCCATCTGATGATTCAAATACATATTGTTGAGCCATTGGATCCTCAGCCATCGTCGAAGTTTTCCCTGAAAGACACATTAGTTAAAGGGGAAACTGAGTTCTGTGGATCATAACTCAGTTCCCGTTAGAGATATCAAAAAGTTGTCAACTAACAAAATATAGCCCTTTTTGTGGGCAAGATTTCATTAGTTGACGGTTTTTTGATAACGCCAACGGGAACCGAGATATGAGCTTTTGAAGAGAGACGCAGAGAAAGATAACGTTTTGGGAGTCTGCGCCCGCACATGCATTTTAAAACGGATATATCTCGGTTCCCTTGAGAGCTATCAAAAAAGTGTCAACTAACATAATGTAGACCTTGTTATGAGCAATATTTCATTAGTTGATAATTTTTTGATAGCTCTCATGGGAACCGAGTTATGATGCCTGGAAATCGGGAAAAAAAACTGAGAAAAATCGATATGATGAGAAAAAAAGCAATTGTCATTCAATTCCTGTTTTCTATTTATCCCCACAGCAGATCACAATTTTTATTTTCATCGAAAACAAAATATTAAGATTTCACATTTGATCTACACTACTCTTTGATTCTATAAGTGGGACTAAAAATTTTTAGGAAACGAGAATTAAAAAAAAAAAGTATAGCATAAAAAATATACCATTTTGTAGCCCTAGAAATTCTCTGCATTTTTCTCTCTTGCACCATTTCTCTAGCTCTTCTCCTTCTCGAGATACAGCCCTTTGAAGTTAGCGCGATAGAGAGTGAGAGAGAGAGAGACGGAGACACAGCGCTTCTCTGCGTCTCTCCCCCTCTCCAACTCTATCTCGCGGGTTCCAACTTCAAAGCGCGCTATCTCGAGAAGGAGAAAAGCTAGAGAAATGGCGCAAGAGACAAAAATGCAGAGAATTTCAAGGCCTACAAAATGATATCCGAAAAAGGGAATTTTTCAAAAAAAAAAAAATCCATCGAATCTCTGCTTTTCCTTATATTCGACGTTTTTTTATTATCTTTAAATTCCAGGGCGATCATAAATTCTTGTACTCAAAAAAAAAGTTTTTTTTCCTAGACCTGTCTAATCTGTAGATCAAATTTTAAAAAAAATCTGTGATCTACGGTGGAAACAGAAAACAACAAGAAAAAAAAATAACAATCTCATTTTTCACTATTTTCTTGTCTTTTGAAATCATTTTTTTAAATCTTCTTCGTCTCTTAATTCTTAGTCGATCCTTTTCTATTTCAGACTCTAATCATGACTGACCCTAACCCCAAACATCTCGCTGAAGGTTCGGCCGCCGACCCTGCCGCCGAAGATATCGCCGATGCTCCCGCTGCCCCTGCCGCCGAACCAATCATCGAGGATGTTCCTGACACAAGATTATTCTTCAAAGTGATATCATTAGATGGAACTGAGTTCAGAGTGACACCCGAAGCAATCAATAAATGTCTATCATTGGCTCCATTGTTCAAATCACGGACTCCTCAACTTTTGAAAGACATCGAGAAAGCCGAAGCGATCCTAGTTGGAAATTATAAACCTTCAATTCTGAATATTGTATTTAAATGGTGTGAAGAGCATAAGAATGATGCACCAATTCCAACACATTTTGATGATAGTCCAAATCCAGTTGAGAATAATAGTGCTCCAAGATATGTTTTCATGTCGGATTTCGATGAACAACTTTTGGAAATTGATAATCAAGTACTGTTCGATTTGATTCTTGCTGCGGATTCGTTGATTGTGAAGGGACTTGTTGATGTTGCATGTAAGAAAGTTGCTTTGATGGCTGAGAAAAAAAACCCCTATGAATGTAGACGATTTTTTGGATCTCTGGCTGAGCCGCCAAAGCCTTTCGGGGAGTCACAGAACGTTGAAATGAACTAATTCTATTATTATTATTGTGATATTTTTGAATTTTTGGCTTAAATTTGACTAAATGAATGATTCCTGTACTAAAAAATCGTGTTTTTATTGAAAGTTTTCAGTGATTTTCTATTTTTGCAGTATTTCTCTGAAACTAGAATAGGGGCTTTACCAAGAATTGTAACATGGTTCCTAGTAGAGATATCAAAAAATGATCAACTAGTGAAATGTTGCTCATTAAAATGGCTACATTTTGTTAGTTGGGTATTTTTTGATAGCTCTAACCAGAACCGAGATATTAGATTTTGAAGAGAGACACAGAGAAAGCCAATGGCGAAGACCACATCGCACTTGATTTTGAAATGGATATAACTCGGTTCCCATGAAAGCTATCAAAAAAGTGTTAACTAACAAAATGTAGCTCTTAATAAGTTAAATATTTCATTAGTTGACAATTTTATGATAGCTTCAACGAGAATCGAGATATAAGGCTTTGAAGAAAGACGCAGAGAAAGCCATCGTTTAGGATTGCAGGGCGTCTGCGCGTTCCCATAGTTGTCACCCTGTACGGTAGAGGTCAAGGGATAAAAGTATGTCTACCCGAAAAGTACAATAGCTAGCTTTAAGCAACTAAAAAAATATTGTAGCAAAACTGTGCCGAAGCTGTGCCATTGAATAGCTATTCGTTATGTTGAGAAGCAAAAATCCGGTTTCCAGGGCTATTCAAAAAATTTTGATTTTAGACCTGCCTAATCTGTAGATCAAATTTGAAATTTTTTTCACGAGAAAATTTTGTGGTCTACTGTCTGAAAAAAACTGAAAAAAAAATCTATTTTTTCCTCTCTTATCGATTTTCTAACTTTCGATTTTCTAAGTAAGAAATTATTTCTCTCACAAAACCTTTCAGCTTCTTTTAAAACTAAACATTTAATTTTCAGACGAAGCATGTCGACCTGTGACGCTATCGCCGACGCAAAACTATACTACAAAGTGATATCATCAGATGGAATTGAATCAAAAGTGACAGCCAAAGCAATTCAAAAACTGAAAGCATTGGCTCCAATGATCGAATCATTGCCTCCTCAAACAATGGAAAACGTCGATAAAACCGAGGGAATCCCAGCTGGAAAAGTCACTTCTCATATTCTGAATATCGTTCTTCGATGGTGTGAAGAGCATAAATTCGAGCCGAATCCAGTGGATGATGGTGTTCCGAAAGGAGTTGTTATCTCGGATTTTGATCGAAAACTTTTGGAAATCGATAATCAATCATTGTTCGATTTGATTTGTGCCGCGAATTTTTTGAATGTGAAGGGACTTATGGATGTTGCGTCTAAGAAGGTTGTTCAATTGACAGAAGGGAAAACAGCTGAGGAAATGTTGAAATTTTATGGGATTCCGACTAATCAAGAGGTGGAGGCTGAGAGAAAGAAAATGAGAGAGGAGGAGGATTCTGGAGAGGGAACATCCGAACAGTTGAAATCTAATTTATAATTTGAATTTTGTGTGTGTGTTTATTTTTGATTTTAAAATTGACTAAATTGATCTTGTATTAATTTTTTTCTTCTTTTTTTAGTTTTTAGAAGTTCCGCTTTTCGGAGGATTACTGTATCTTTCATGGATTACTGTAATAATGTATCAGGAGTACTGTAGCTGCTAGACTTCTAGTTTTTAAAGGAATACTGTAGGAACGGCTTAGGGTTACTGTAACTGGATAGTCGACACCAGGAAAATTATAGTATGGATATTTTGGGTTCATAAAATTTGCAAGATTACCTTAGCTTCATCGGATTACTGTAACGAGTTTGTTTTGACTACTGTAGTTGGTCAGGATTACTGTAGCTAAAAGTTGACTGTACATGTTCCCAACTGACTACTGTAGCCAGAAAATATTACGGTAATAGACTTTTCTTGGATACTGTAATAAAGCAAGGTTACGGTAGTTGTGGATTACTATCTCGCCTACAGTAATCTTCAAGAAACTTATTTTTGGCAAAGGAGTACTGTAGGAAGGTTATAAGGGTTACTGTACCTATTTTTCTTCAAAATCTTTATTCCAGATCAATATGATCCAATAATCAAAAAAAAAAACAAAAAAAAATCAAGAAAAAGGTCGTCTGGATGGCACCAGCAAATCACCATTCTCCGCTTCTAAACTCTTACTGTATCCGGAGCCATCCACCAGTAGAAAAAACCAATTAGATTAATCCCAATAGAAGTCAATACAAAAATGAAGAGGAATGTGATCAAGAAGATTCTTTCGAGAAGAGCGGCAAGCCAATCATACTCGATTTCCGCCAGATTACGGGCGGTACGTGGGGATACCGGAACTGGAAGAGAAATTATTTCTAAGGGGGTTTTCTAGGCCACCGTACCTTCAATCTGCCTGAACATCATACTATCAAAACTCCCGCAAGTTGATGCTTTGTGTAGTCTTGTTGGTCTCTGCATTGCGGGGGTTGGTGTTGTGTCCATCTCAATCAGGGATACATCTTGATCCTCATCTTCAGATGCCAGAGTGGGAACTCCCATGGCAACGATTCCAGAGTCACCTAAAGCACCTTAAAATAAATGTTGAGAGAAAGCAGAGAAAGCGGAGAGTGTCTCTTTCTGGAGGTGTGCAACTTTAATCGCCTATAACTTGCTTACCATTAGAGATATCAAAAAAGTGTCAATTAATGAAATATAGCCCTTGACATACTGAACATTTCATTAGTTGACAACTTTTTTCTATCTCTAACGGGGACTGAGTTATGAGCGTTCAAAGTTTAAGCTACCTGAGAGAGAGACGCAGAGAAATCAATGGCTAGAGTACTCTAACTGTCTGCGACCTCTCACCTATTCGACTAGCTAAGCTTTGAGGTGCGCTACTTCAAACGCCTATAAATCGCCAATCATAGCAAATATTATAGAGATAACCGACAAAGAGACGCAGAGAAAACCAGCGACTGACTGTCTGCGCCCTCTCACCTGCTCAATTGCGGGATGCGCGACTTCAAACGCTCCTATCTCGCTAACCGTTGGAGATATCAAAAAACTTTCAACTAATGAAATATAGCTGAAAACAAGCTGAACATTTCACTGGTTGACAACTTTTTCCTATCTCTAACGGGAGGTAACATTTTTAACAAAACAACTCACTAATACAAGTAACATCCTTATTAATCGTACACCGCTTCCCACCATTATCAATCAACTTTTCCGGCGTCAACACCTCATTGAATTTCGACGAGTTTTGTGATGTCTGAACGTCCTGCGATCAGAAAACGATTCGAAATTTTTCTAAACTACAGTAATCCACTCACTTTTCTCAAAGCTTGTTCTCTAGCCAATTTGTATACTCTTGTCCATAAACTTTGTTTTCTTCCCATCTGTTGCCTCCTTAATTTCTCTTCTCTTGCTTTCTGAGCGTATGCTTGTTTCATGATCAATGGCATTTCCATTCGAATGAATCTATTGACTCCCCGGGCGATATTCATTAAACTTTTCGATGGAGGATTCCCGATATTTCCTTGTTTTTGAACGTAGATTACTACTGATGAGCATATTGTGGAGAATGAGATCAAGAGGATCATGGAAGTATAGAATAGACCGATTAAGGGGATGAAGGAGGAAGTGGAAGGCATTTTATCCGATACCATGAAGATTAGAATTGACATAGAGAGAAGTGTTGTGATTCCAAGCGTGATTTTTTCCTCGCGTGGTTCGTTGATTGAGGATGTGCTGGAAATAATGAGGAATATCTCGATTCCCAGAGGAGTTATCAATAAGCAGTTAACTAGTGAATTGGTGCTTGAAGTAAGGGCTACATTTTGTTAGTTGACAACTTTTTGATAGCTTCAACGGGAACCGAGATATGAGCCTTTGAAGAGATGCGCAGAGAACACTAACGGCTGGGCGCCTGCATCTCTCTTTTATTTTAAAACGGCTATATCTCGGCTCCCGAGTGAGCTATCAAAAACTGTCAACTAGTAAAATGTTGCTTAAATTAAGGGTTACATTTTGTTAATTGACAACTTTTTGATAGCTTTAATGAGAACCGAGATATGAGTTTTTGAAGAGAGGCGCAGAGAACGATAACGGCTGGGCGTCTGCGTCTACCTTTTATATTTAAACGGCTATAACTCGGCTCTCATTAGCGCTATTAAAAAGTTGTCAACTAACAAAATGTAGCCCTTCTTATAAGCAATATTTCATTAGTTGACAACTTTTTTCTATCTCCACTCCAAACTGAGATATACCATTTTTAACAAAAATTTTCAAAATTTTCAAAAAAAATTCAAATTCTCACCTGAAAAACCCAATAATCGATATAAAAGTGATAATCGAGGTCGGGATAATCAAATTGATAATGTAGTACAATGGTTTTCTTTGAATCGTCAATCGAAATTCCAGTAGGGTGTAGTTATTGGGACAACAGTCGTATTTGTTCTCGTGACGGATTACTGAAACATATAAACATTTTTAAAAATCGCTTATCTTGGTTAGGAATAGAGTTAGAGAGAAATTGTCAACTAAGGAAATATGCAGTTTGTAATGGGCAATATTTCATTAGTTGTCAGTTTTTTGATAGCTCTAATAGAAAGCGAGATATGGGCGTTTGAAGCGGCGCCCTGAGACAAGGGGCGCTCTAGGGTCTCTAACTTTAAAACCGCATATCTCGCTTCCCGTTAGTACTACCAAAATCTAGTCAACTAACGAAATATTAAGGTTAACAAGGGCTATATTTTATTAGTTGACAATATTTTTCTATCTCCACTAGCACCCAAGATAAATCAATTTCCAAAACTCACCACTAGTGGACAAAACATTCCACCCTTCATTCTCTATACAATTAGTGGTTCCAATCGCCTGACTCTCGTTAAATGCGAAATAATCGATTTTTGTGTTGTCAAATGTCCAACTTCCAAAGAGAAGTCGACAAGATTGAACATCAAATGGGAAGAATCGAAGATTGAGGAGACATGATAATTTGTAGATGGTCGGGTACAGTAGCTCAATGAAAGCTCCATTTCCTTCTCCGAGTGTGGTCACTTTTGCGTGGAGAAGTCGCCGATTTTCATCGTCTTTCATGACTAATCTGAAAATATTTATTTGGGAAAAATAGTTTAAAATAGTTTTGGGGGTTTTAGGCTTTACGGTAAGCCTTTACCGTAGATATTGCAATTTGCAGCTGAAGGGTTTTCAAAAGCTTATATCTCTGTTGTGGTGAGAGATAGTGAAAAATTGTCAACTAACAAATTGTTCAGCTTAAAATTTTCCATATTTTACTAGTTGACCACTTTTCGATACCTTTAACAAGGGCCGAGTTATAGGCGTTTGAAGTTGCGCCGCCAGTACTTTCAATGTCTGTGCCCTCTTTCTCGCGCTAATATCTCGCTTCCCGTAAGAGCTATCAAAAAATTGTCAACTAATGAAATGTTGCTCATTAGAAGGGCTACATTTTGTTAGTTGATTACTTTTTGATATCTCTAATGGGAGCCGAGATATAGCCATTTGAACTCACGAATTATAAAGCGTGGTATCCGGTAGCCAAATATAATTATGTGGTAACATAATTTCGGTCACATTTCCATATTTTTCGGGGTCCCATCCAAGTAAATGATCTGTCCATCGCTATAAATTTTCACAATTAACAGGGGTTACTGTAACAGAGCCTACCTCAACCACCCACGCATTCAACATCAAATACTGTTGTGGCTCATTCTATAAATTGTTTAAATCTTGACCCAATCGCCCAGGCTTACGGTTCAACTCACCACTGAAATAATCTGATACAATTCCATCGAAAAATGTACTTGAATCGGTTGTTTCGTCTTGGACACCGGTATTAACCCGGCGTTGTATTTGTCCAGGATTTTGTTGGCGATTTCATATTGATCCGCGAAATCTGGAATTGTTTATTTTTGATAGGTGGCCTAGAAACTCAAAACTAGGCCACCAGAACTTTGAAATTTCGAATTTTATGAAATTTCGTTGTCTTGATGGCCTAGAAACCCCAAATCTACGCCCTAGAGCCGTTTAGAATAGGCCAATAGTCAAAATAGCCTAATTTAACTAGCCTGGCCGAGTTTTGGTTTCCTAGGCCACCAAAAAAGTAAAATTTTCTATTTTTCTTCATGGACTGGAACCCCAAAATAAGTCAAAACTAAAAACTGCTCATTTTTATCCATGACCGAATTTTCGTTTTCTAGGCCACGAATTATTTTTTGTTGCAAAATCTCACTTTTTCCCACAGGCCTAAAAAAACTCAAAATAGGTCCTAAGCTAATTCCCGTACCCATGACCGAATTTTGGATTTCTAGGTCATCAATTTTTTTTTTGAAAATCTCAGTTTTGCCCCCAACCTTAAAAACTACGAAAATAGGCAAAAGATAAAATTTTCTCATTTTGAACCTTGCGGCCGAAATTCGGATTTCTAGGCCACCAATTCTTTTTCCAAAAATTTCCACTTCCTCATTTTCATGCCCAACTAGGTCTCTAAATTCGAATTCTTAACCTGAGGTATTCCAGTGTGAATAATCTTTCCTTGGATCCTTGAACCTTCCACTTTTTCTTCTTTATACTTTCTTTTTCTAGTCTATTCATTCACCCATGAATATTCAATGTGATCTACATCATTTTTAAAGGAGAAGAGATCGCGTAAAAAAAAAAATTAAGATTACTAAATACTATGTAGAGAAAGTGCATAATTTTTGGTCACGTGGAGGGAAAAAGAGGCAGGAAGATGTGGAATGATGATAACGGGGAGGTGACGTTAGAAAAGAGAACATAGATTAATGGGCAATGATCATTGAGAAATTAGGAAAAGCTTTGAAATTTTTATTTTGGAAAATTTTGAAAATTCACTTTTTTATGTCTAGACTAGACTAAAAATTGAGATAAAGTTTTTTTTTGAAAATTTTTAGAGGGCCTGGAACACAAAAACCACATTTTTACACCTACTTGCATAGGAAATTGAATTACGGAACAGTTTTTCATGTAATTTTCCAAAAAAAAAGTGTTTTTTTCTTCAATTTTTTATTACAATTTTTAAACCCCTGTATTTAGATTCCCAGTGGAGATATCAAAAAGTTGTCAACTAATGAATTATAGTCCTTATTAAGTTCTACATTTCATTAGTTGACAATTTTTTTGTACCTTCAACGGGAACCGAGATATAAGCGTTCAAAGTTAAAGAAAGACCCAGAGAAAGAAAAAGGATCGAGTACTCTAACTATCTGTGCTCTCTCGCTGACTCCATTACGTGGAACGTTACTTTGAAGTTTGAACGCTTTTATCTCGAAAACCTTAAGGGGTAGCATAGATATCAAGAGAGAGAGATAGAGAGACGCAGAGAAAGTCAGAGGCTAGAGTACTCTAGCCGTCTGCGTCTTCTCAATTTTGGGGTAAGTTATTTCAAACGTCCATATCTCGCTAGCCCTTAGAGATATCAAAAAGGTGTCAACTAATGAAATGCTAAGCCAATCAAGAGCTACATTTCATTAGTTGACAAATTTTTTCTATCTGAACTTCGAACCGAGATATGCCTCTTTGAAGTGCGCAATGCTCTAAATGGAGAGTGCAGAAAGCTAAAGCCTCTAACTGTCTGCGTCTCCCCTCTTCCTATTCAACAGAGAACAAAAACTGACCTGCCGATTTGACAAAGACGACGAGTATCAACTGCAAAAGCAATAGAGCCGCTAGGCGGCCACTCGACATCAATACCCTTTACCCCTGGAAGAAAAAAAAAAAAAGAATGAGAAGATGTTTAATTGAAAGAAGACACCCCATTGAAGAGAAGAAGAAGAAGAAGAAGAAGAATAGAGTCTAGAAAAGAAGAAGAAAAGCATCAGAAATCAAGTTAAGTAGTAGAAAAAAGAAAAGAAAAAAGAAAAAAGGAAATGACAGATTTTGAGATGGGGGGTAATGGAAACTAGTCAAAAATGCCAATAATGAAAATTTTAAATTTTTTGAAAAATGACTAGGAGTCTTAAAATTGGCTTAACCCCCTAACCTAATATTAAAAAAAAAATCAAAATTAGCCCAATCTCATTTTTAAAGGCGCATGGGAAAATTGAAAATTACCCCCCAACCCAAAAATGGCCTAGAATCCCAAACCCCGTCCACCACCGTTCTCTGATCCCTCTAGCCCCCCTATTGGTCCCAAAAAAAGAGACAACAAAGGGACCAAAAAATAAAAAAGAAGAAATTGAATGAAATCTTTCCAATTTGTTGTTTTGTCTACCCATATTTGAGAGAGGGAAAAAATGAATGGTTTGTTCCGTTTTTCAAATGAATATTTGAATATTTTTTGGCTAGAGGGGGGATCCGTCTATTACTCATTTTTTCAAAATGTTGAAAAAAAGGGGTTGGTGGCCTAGAAATCCTAATTTTGAATTTGGTGGCCTAGAAACCCAAAAAGTGCAATTTATGGCCTAGAAACCCAAAAAATAAAGTTAGTGGTCTAGAAACCCTAAATTTGGCCTTGGTGGACTAGAAATCCAAAATTTAGTTCCCTGGCCTAGAAACCCATAAAATGACTTTGGTGGCCTAGGAACCCAAAACCAACTTTGAAAAAAAATCCAAAAAGGTTTTTTGTGACCTAGAAACCCAAACTATCGGTAAGATAGCCTAGAAATCCAAAAAATTAATTCCGCGGCCTAGGAACTCAAAATATGAGTTTGGTGGCCTAAAATCCTAAATTTGCTATTTGATGGCCTAGAATCCCAAAACCAACTTTGGTGGCCTAGAAACCCAAAACCAGCTTAGTGGCCTAATTTCGAACTTCTAGGCCACCAAACCCCTTCCCAAAGGGCTTGACCTATCAAAAACCAAACATCCTATTTCATGGCCTAACTTTCCAGTTTTCAAGGCCACCCCAAAAACCACTCGATTTCTCAAAAAAGCCTCCTCGAAAAAAAAAATCCGGAAATTCCAAAAGATCTGTCTCCTTCGAAAAAAAGGTGTCGAAAAAAGAGAAAGAGAGAGAGAGGGGAAAAGAGAGAATTGGGTGTTATACACCGGAAATACATTTGATTTGGACCATAAAATTGTTGGAATATATGTATGTGTATATGTAAGAAAAGAAAAAAGAAAAAAGAAGAAGAAGAGAAGAAGCAGAAGGGATATGAGGTAGATACATGCTTTTCACACTTTTATTCGTTGTCGCTTACACTTTTTCATGAGGAGCAGGGAGGAAGGACCATTGAAAAAAGGAAAACTTTATTATCGGTACTTTTGGGAGCTAGGTGGCCTAGGAATCCGGAAAATAGGACATCAATTTTTTTACAAGATTTTGATATCTAGTTTGATAATTTTCTAGAAAACAGAGAATTTCAGATAGAGCCTAGTAAGATAGGTTCTAGAAAAGCTTAATTATACCGTTTGTAAACTTGTATGGTGTTGAGCCACTTTAATCTCTGACATTCTCACGAACGCCTTAGCTACTACGTTGAACACTCCGAACGGTCATTGCTTACTAAGAGTAAGTCGGTAACTACCGTAAAACCTCTAATCGCTCCCGTCATTTAAGTTTGACGGAGTTTATCTCGGCGCGCATTGGAAATTTTAAAAAAGTTATCAACTAATGAAATGTTGTCCTTATGAAGAAGAACATTTCATTAGTTGATAACTTTTTGGTATCTCTGCTGGGAACTGAGATAAACACCGTCAAAGTTGGACGACGGAGGAAATTCTATTAGAGGTTTTACGGTAATTACTAGAAGGTACCTGAATTGCTTGGAATAGAAAAACATAAAAATGTAATTTATGAAAAAGGTGCAACAGATTATCATTTTTTATTATAATTAAAAAATTCTGGAACAATGCATTAAATATGGATAAAAAAAAGTCTATGAAATAAGCAACTCTGGTAGGCATTGCCTTCGGCAGTTCTTAAAAACGCAACTTTTTTTGAGTTGAAATTTTCTGAAAAAATTTCTAACAATGTAGGTGAAACCACTAACATAAACACTTGAAAGTGTGCTCTTTCTTCTTTAACAAATTATGTTAGAGTTGCTTTCTTCGTAAAATGACTAGATTATCTTTGAAAAGCTAGGAACGAAGGAACACCTTGTTTTCCAGAAATTTTTACGTTAAAAGTGTATAGAAACTTCGAAAAATATTTCAGCTATTCCTCAACAAGATTGACTAAACTATTATTTTGAAACTTACAGTTAAAAAATGATAGAACTTTGTAGCGCTTTAGGGTAATATTCCAACATTGTTTTTCAAAATGACTCCGTTTCGAGTTCGTTGAGTTTTCACATTCATATAAAATAAAAAAACACCATGTTCCACATTTTTTTTTGACGAACGAACGGATATAAAAAGAGAGAATAAGGGAGAAAAAGGGATGCTACTAGCTATGGTTCAACAACTGAATTTCGTTGTTTTTGACTTTTGGTATAGTTGGGGAGGGAGTAGTAGTAGAGAAAGGGAGGACATCAGATTTGCAATTATTCTCATGCCACAGATAGATTTTAGTGTTTTTTTTTTTTTTTTTTGAATTTTGGGGATTTCTAACTTCAAGAGGGAAATTTTAAGAGCATGGATGAATTGAGCATTGCTTAGGAGGAAGTAAGAAGAAGAATAATGACTAAGAATTAGCAGACTTCGTTTTTTGAGTTTTGATATTCAATCGAGGCTCAAAATGTAACGGATGAGCAATTTTCTTATCAGCTTTCTCAAGAAAAGCCGTCTTATGTATTTTTAGCTGAAGAAATTACCACCCAAGCCTCTATTTTTATTGCTACCAAGAAAGGACGCCCGTGAAAATTAAACTAAAGTGTTCTTTGACTTTTCATCAAAAGTTCAGTCTTTTCATTCAAGTTTAGATAATGAACTTTTTCTTTCAATTCTAATTAGCACAGTGGTAAGGTGTGGGAAAGTGCAGTGACTTAAAATTTCAGTCTAAAAGTGACCTTCATTAACCAATTTTAGAACATCAAAAATAACCATCGTTCCAGACTAGTTCATTATAAAAGTAATGATAAGCAATTTATAAGCCAAAAGTTGAATGAATTGGTGATGAAAGTGCAGAAGAATTTTGATTTTTGAAAAGTAAAACTTTAGTTGCTATATACAAAGAAGCACTAACTGAGAAATGTTTCCATATAAACATGCTTACAATAGTGTAAACGAAGGACGTCACTGGAA
Organism: Caenorhabditis wallacei; assembly: GCA_963932035.1. Classification (NCBI taxonomy): domain Eukaryota; kingdom Metazoa; phylum Nematoda; class Chromadorea; order Rhabditida; family Rhabditidae; genus Caenorhabditis; species Caenorhabditis wallacei. The sequence continues at coordinate 3,142,136 of OZ009934.1, forward strand.
GAAAACATTTTGAAATTTCGACGATTTCAAAAAATTTAAAAATTGTCTAAAGATTGAAAAATGCTAAATCTACATTATTTTAGTTACGAATGTTCATTAATCAAAAGTATGCAGCTAAACCGCACGCTCTGTTATTGAAGTTTCCCCAACAATTTTTTTTTCAACTCTGTTTATCTCGGCTCCCGTTAAAGCTGCAAAAAAGTTATCAACTAACAAAATGTAGCCCTTATTACTAGCTACATTTCATTAGTTAACTACTTTTTGATATCTCAACTTGGAACAGAGATATAAGCGTTTGAAGTTGCGAGAGAGCACACACACTCTAGCCTGCGCAGCTAACTACGTCTAACTTCAAACGCGTATATCTCGGCTCCCATTAGAGCTATCAAAAAAATGGTCAACTAATGAAATCTGCAGTTTATTAAGGGCTATATTTCATTAGTTGACAACTTTTTTGTATCTCTTAAAAGAATCGAATTAAACAAGGTCAAAAATTGATAAGAAGAAAAATTATCAACATTTCAATTTTAGGTTTTGTCCCAGAAAAAAACATTTTATAGCAATTCTGAAATGTTCTTTGTGATAAACAAGCCAACATCATCATCATGAGCCACACCAAGATAACAAATGAGCCTATTCAACCGGAAATCTCCTTTACTAGCTTTTCCAAAAAGTATCTTGCTACAAAAAAAGACGTCACAACCAAAAAAAAAAAAATTTTTTTTTCAATCAAGTGGAAACTTTTAAAAAGTATGAAACTCTCTGCAATAGACTAAAAAGTAGTATTACTGACCCTTGCTCATTTTCTCCAAGCCACGCCCCCTTTTTCCGTTTAGGGAGTCAGCTGCAATGCAGTGAAGCGGTGTTTGTCGAATTTCCGTTCGACTCTTTTTTTTTCTTCATTTACGGACCATTGGGGGGTCATAGTATATTCAAGGGCCTTGTCCACGAGGAGTACAAAACTAAAACTGACTTTTAGGCTAATCTCATTGATTTCGGGGTGGTTGTCCACGAGGAGTACAAAAATGGAATTGGCTACAAACTATAAATTAATGAAAAGTTCGAAAAACACAAAATTCAATTTTCCCGCCGGCTCGCGGGTGGTAATCATTTTTCTCATGGAACTTTTAGGACGTCTTTTTTCATTTTATTGCCTTCCTCCTCGTCTTTTATTTTTTCGCGAACCGCCAGTCCGATGGGAATAATTTCGGAATTTCTTGAAATGTGGTTTTTTTGGAAAAAAGAGGGAATATGACTACAAAGTGCAGTGATTTTTGGAAGTTTGACAACTTATATTTTTTGAAAAAAACTCAAAAAGAAAGACTGATCTCGGGCGGGCTCGAACCACCGACCTTCTGTGTGTTAGACAGATGTGATAACCACTACACCACGAGACCGCTGAATGTTGCAAGTTCACTAGGTCTATTTATTTTCGGGGGAAGACAAGGAGGATGGGGGGGGGGGGGGGGCGAGCGGAGGGCACACAAATACCAAGGTCAATATGTAGGTCAAACTTTTGGCCTGCTTAGTATAGTGGTTAGTACTCCACGTTGTGGCCGTGGCGACGCTGGTTCGATTCCAGCAGCAGGCAACTCCTTTTGGTTTTTTTGAATTAAATTTATAAAACCGTGAACTTTTTTTTCTTTATCAATCCAGAGATCTGGAGCAAAGATCTAGAGCAAAGTTAAGAAATCCCTATAAAAGGACCACCCCCGCTAAAAAATTACCATCGATCCAAATCGAAAGTCCAGGAAGAAATGGCTCAATCCGTGCCACCAGGAGACATCCAGACCCAACCGAACGCCAAGATTGTGTTCAACGCGCCGTACGATGACAAGCACACCTACCACATCAAGGTGATCAACTCATCGGCTCGTCGTATTGGATACGGTATCAAGACGACAAACATGAAACGTCTCGGAGTCGATCCACCATGTGGAGTATTGGATCCAAAGGAGGCTGTTCTTTTGGCTGTCTCGTGTGATGCATTCGCTTTTGGACAAGAGGTTATTGAACTGTTTAGGAGGGAATTCAAATTTCTTTATTTTTTATAGGATACCAACAACGACCGTATCACTGTCGAATGGACCAATACTCCAGATGGTGCTGCCAAGCAATTCCGTCGTGAATGGTTCCAAGGGGATGGAATGGTCCGTCGTAAGAATCTCCCAATCGAGTATAACCCATAAATTGGTGAAGGCATCGTAATGCTAAAAAGAGAAAGTTCCGTCCGTAATTGTCTCGAATTAGATAAAGGATATGTTTTAGTATTTTCTTGTTTGTTTTTTGTGTTCATATCATACTACGCTAGTGTAAAAGAAAGACTGATCTCGGGCGGGCTCGAACCACCGACCTTCTGTGTGTTAGACAGATGTGATAACCACTACACCACGAGACCGCTGGCAGCCAGAGGTCTGCAGGGCGTACTTTTTACTGCGGGAACCGGCTCGGTCAAGAATAAAAAATCGTTTTTTAAAAATAAATTCATGGCACAAAATTCAAAGATGATTAATTTTCCCATTAATCCTATCATCAATCTCCTCTAATTTCTTCCACAACGCCTCTTGAAGTTCCTCATCTCTAGCCGTTTGCTTATCGATTTTATCGTTATCCCAACACGATTCCCAATATTTTCCTGAGATTTTCTCAACTTCCGGATGAGTCGCACAGTATACAGTAGTCGCCGCTCCCTGACTCGAGTTTTTAGTGAATGGCGTTGTGATCACACTCAAGACTTTGCCGAGAGGGGAATTTCTGAAATATTTTAGATGGCCTAGAAATCCAAAACTCGGCCAGCTACCCACCTAAAAATATTAGTTCTCACAGCGTCTCCAGGATGCACTGAATACGTGCTAATCCCATTTTTGAGCTCGTCTCGATGAAGTTTGAAAGCAATGTGCATATCTGCCATTTTCGATGCTCCATACTTTTGGAGAGCCGATGTGGATGGAACTTCTCCACATAATAATTTCAGCTTTTCCTGGATTTCCATTGATTTTTTAATTGCGTGTCGAGAAGAGAGAGTTGACGAGAGGATCACGATTCGGGAAGGGGCGGTGCGACGGACGACGGGGAGCAAGACGCGGAGGAGCTGGAAAAAAATATAATTTTGGCTGGGCTAAGAAGTTCGGCACAGTGCCGTGTTAAGCAACCATTTTTGGCTAAACTTAAAAAATAGAATTTTAAATCGGGCGTGGCGGGACGAAAACGGGCCGACCTATAACTCCCTTTAAAATCGATATTTTTAGACGATCAAGATGTGAAAATGATAGCTCTCGACGAGATCTACACGATGAACTACTTCATGTAAAGATTAGTTCAGTCTGAATAAAGTTATACATCTTTAAATAGCAGGGTAAAAAACCCCGTGCTATAAAACAGCCTGTAACTTTTTTCAGACTGAACAAACAGATTCTTAAGCTAGTCCATCGTGTAGATCTCGTCGAGAGCTATCATTTTCACTCCTTGATCGTGTAAAAATATCAAATTTGAAAAGAGTTATAGTCCGGCTCGTTTTCGGCCCGCGACTTTTCAAGGTTAGGCTTTTTGCTATCTAGGCACTCAAGCCCAAACTTACCGTAAAATGAGCCAGAACATTAACCCCGAAATGTGATTCAAATCCATCCTTAGTCTCCAAAACAGCCGGACGAAACACGCCCGCATTCAAAATAAGTCCATGAATAGGCCATCCCTTCCTCACATACTCCTCTCCCGCTCGTCGAACCGATTTCAAATCACTCAAATCACACTGAATAATATCGATTTTCGCATCAGGTTTCTGCTCCAAAATTCGTTTTTTCTGATTTTCAGATTCGGCTAAATTTCGGTTGATGAAGACGACGTGGGCGCCGGCGAGAGCTAAGACTTCGGCAGTGTCGATACCGATTCCTGATGTTGTTCCGGTGATTGCGTAGGTTTTGTCGGTGATATTCAGACCTTTTAGTACCTGGATTTTCGGAATAAGAGGAATGGTCAAGGGGTACTGTACTTACCTCACGAGCGTGGGTTCTTGAGTGGAAAAGGCGTGGTCGTTCGGATGGCATGGTGCAACTGAAAAATCTGATATTGTTGGGAAAACGACTATAACTCAGTTCCCATAAAAACTATGAAAAAACGGTCAACTAGTGAAATAATGCTCTTGGTGAGGGCTATATTTTGTCAGTTGACAACTTTTTGATAGCTTCAACGAGAATCGAGATATAAGGCTTTGAAGAGAGACGCAGAGAGAGCCCAAGGGGAGAGCGACTGCGCGCTTCTGTTTTGAAACGGCTATAACTCAGTTCCCGTTGAAGCTATTAGAAAACGGTAAACTAACAAAATGTTGCTCTTGATAAGGGCTATAATTTGTTAGTTAATCAATTTTTGGTAGCAATAACGGGAACCGAGATATAAGGCTTTAAAGAGAAACGCAGAGAAATCTGACGGCCGGCGTCTGCTCCTCCCTTGCATTTTAAAACGGCTATAACTCAGTTCCCATGAGAGCAATCAAAAAAGTGCCAACTAACAAAATGTAGCCTTTATCATGCACAATATTTCACTAGTTGACTATTTCTTTGTATCTCTCATGGGAACCGAGATATAACAACTTTAATTAAAGATTAAGGCGAACTTGGAGCATATCCTTTGTTAAAACGCTTATATCTCAGTTCCCATTAAAGCTATTAAGAAGCTGTCAACTAATGAAATATTGCTCATAAAAAGAGCTACATTTTCTCAGTTGACCACTTTTTTCTATCTCCCACGGGAGCAGAGTTATACCAATTTTACCAAAGGTTCTAGGTAAATACTAACCAGAACAAAGAACGAGAAAAAAAAGAAAGAGTACGAATGAGATCAAAATCTTACCCTATTTATACTTTTTCATTTTCCACCTGATTCCTCTAGTACATCTGCCATTGTCATCATTCCGGGCGAGAGAGTGTGTGTAGTCGAGAGACGCAGGGTTTGTAGTCACCGGCGAAATTGTAGTGAGCGTATGGGGTCAGTGGACACAAATCACGCATTTAGATCGGGGGCATAATTGGGGAGGAGAAGACAATGGAATTGTATATAGTCCCTTTTATCACCTTGGGGATTACTGTAGGTGGTTACTGTAGTGGTACGGTAGCCCGAAGGGCTGTGGAAAGCTACAAATGTCTCTTTTGGATAAATTAAGTCATAAAAACCCATTTTCAATGAAATTTCTGCATTTTTTTCCATTAAAATATGAATAAAGAGTTCTATTCTAACATAATTTTCAATTTTTACCTAAAATTCCCTGTTTTCCAGGCTAAAAAACCCGATTTCAAATAAACCCCAATTTAAACTCCCGCTCATTTCTCCCTGCGTCTCTTCCCTCTCCCCTATGCAAATAGAGCGCGCTTGCATTTCCCAACGTTTTTATTATTTTTATTTTTATTCTCGCCATCGATTTTCCTTCTCGACGGATTTTCTGCCCGGAAATGAACATATCGGAATGGATAAAAGACTCGAAAGAAATTTATGGGGCGAATCTCGATACGAAAATCAAAATTGTCGGGATTGTAAGGAAGAATTTAGAAATTGAAAGGAAAAAAGAGATTTTCAGATAGGAAAAGACTATCCAGATCATGGGAAAGGGGATAATATTAATTCGTATCTTCGAGAGAACGTCTTCGTCGTTGCCGCGTCTGAAAAGGAGGCCTGCACGGTGAGATAATGAATTTAAGAAGGATAAATTGAAAATCAATGGAAAAGCTAGCTTGAGTTTGAAAAATCAAATAAAATCTTCAGAAAAAAGCAAGAAAAAACAAAGAAAATCGATTATCAATATTAAAATTTGCTTAAAATTGGCTATTTTAAAAGGAAATTCTTCAAAAATAAAAATAAAAATCCTTGCAGATCCAAGCGCATTTCTCTGAAGACGAACAAATTCTTTTCCTGTTAATGAACGGCGTTGATGACGTCGCAAATGTTCGAAAATGTCTGTTAACACCTGAAAAATCAGTGAATAATTATTTCGATGCGATGGCTGAAAGTGAAATAAAACAACAAAGAATGCTTCATTTTATATTCATTTCTTGTCATTTCATCATCATTTTCGAGCAAACTTCGAGAATTGATTTGGATTTTATGAGGCTTTTGAGAAAAGTTAATTTATCAAGGTATTTCAAAAGAAAATTCTTTTTATAAATTCAAAAAATAAAAAATAAAAAATTTAAAGAATGCAACTACGAAAAAAGGTGAATCAACGGTTGGTTTCCGATGGAATTCGTGATATTCAATTCAATAATCGTATTCTTTCAAATCAAGAATCCGAAGGAAGAATGGTTATTCCACGTCTTTTGATTGCTTTTCAAAGGAATAATATTCGATCCGATGTTAGCATTGGTAAAAAGGTAAATTCTTTGTAAATTTGAAAAAAAAATCGCTGAAAAGAAGCTATTTTTGCTGAAAATTGCAAAAAATTGAATTGTTGTTCAATTTTAAGCTGATTTCTCTGCAAAAACATTGCAAATTACACAATAATTGTCATTTTTGACCAAAAAGGAGCAGATTTGTTGAAAAATAGCTTTCAAAACTTAAAAATTGACCTGAAAATCCAAAAAACGTCTCTAAATTCTTGTAAAAACCCCTTGGAATCCCTATTTAACCTATAAAATCCACAGAATTAATCTGAAAACTTTAGCTATTGCAAACCACGTCATCAACAAATATGGACTGAAAATAACGAAAAAACTCTACAGAAAACCCCAAAAATCCGTCAAAATTACCAAAAAATCGAAAAAATACTATAATTTTTTTCAAAAAAGTGAAATTTTTCTAGCTTTTATCGGATTTTGGAGGGTTTTTTCTCAAATTTTAGGCAGTTTTTTTAAAGTTTTTACTGAAGTTTTGGGGTATTTCAAACCGTTTTTGTTGATTTTTATATCATTTTTTTTAATAGCTTGTTTTTTCAGACTGATTCTGTAGTTTTTATAGGTGAAAAAGGAAGTTTTTAGGAGGGTTTTAACTGAATTTTTTGCTAATTTTTGTAATTTTCAGTCTATTTTTAGGTTTAGACAGCTATTTTTCGTTAAATTTACTCGATTTCAGCTTCAATTTTAATTTATTTCTATTATTTTTCCGAATTTTAAAGTCATTTTTCTCAGATTTTTAGTTTTTTCTGTTCGTTTTTTTTTTAATGTTCGGCAGTTTTAAGCTCAAAATTCCACTTTTCAAAGATTTTAAATGTTAAACAGACTGTTTCAAGTGGGTTTTCAGACAATTTCATGCTAATTTCTGAATTTTCAGTCTATTTTCAAGTCTGATAGCTATTTTTCATCAATTTCACATGATTGTTACTAGAAAAAAGCGTCTAGATCCAATAAAATCCAATATTAACTTTAAGTCCTCTGAAAATTGTCCTAAAAACCACAAAAACCCATCTATTTCGAAATTTCCCTCTCAATTAAACCCAAACTTCCAAAAAATTTCCCAAAAACTCTAACCAATGATCACTTTCAGCGAGAACTGTACGAAAAACTGGAGCGAAACCTTGACACTCAATTCACTGACATTCTGAAACTATTCGATCTTATCGATTCTGGATCATCTTCTCTTTGTCAATTAAACGAAACAATTCCAGTTGTTCATCTATTAAATCCAAAAATAGTCAAAAGAGATATTGTCTCAGAAATGTTCGAATCATTGATGGCTGATATTGAGAAACAGACGAATAATAATGTTCATTTAGCCAGTAATAATTCATTCGTCAAATTCCTCGAAGACAATTTTCGATCGGAGAAAAACGAGATTTCTTTGGAAAATTCAATTGAATTGATGAAAAGTCTTCAGTGTATTTTGGATGGTTCACTCGAAGAAAAAGAATCGATTCTGACTCAATCACAGATTTTTATTCGTCGAATTGAGGCTGATCATTTGGAAGAAGCAAGGAGATTATATACAAATGAGAGACCGTCGTCTGGTGAGAGAAGAAGAGGAATTATGGATAAGGAATCGATGGAACCAATGAAGATTCGGAGTAAAGAGGAACATATGATGAGGGTAAGAGAGTAGAATTAGATTACTGTAGTTTCGCGGTTACTGTAGATAAGTGAGGTTAGCAAGAAGGTGGCCTAGAAAGCCGAGATGACCTAGGAATGTAGTTTCTAGACCAGCAGAGCCTGTTCAGGTCTACAGTAATCCTGATAGAGGCACAGTAATCCTGGAACTATAATAGTTTCTAACTAGATACAGTAATACTAGGAGCTACAGTAGTCCTTGATCTACATAGATCTTTATCTGACTACAGTAGGCCGAAAGTTTCTACAGTAATTTTCAGTAATTAGCTACACATAAGTTCTAGCTACAGTAGCTTCGGATTTACAGTAATTTGAAATTTTATACAGTAAGACTTCTTTAGATACAGTAATCATTCCCTAGATACAGTAGTCTCAAACTAGATACAGTAACCTTGGAGCTACAGTAGCCCTTCCATAAATACAGTAAACTTGTCCTAGATACAATAATTCTGTCACTACAGTAATTTTTTTCTACAGTTATCCTAGAGTTGATACAGTAATCCCTAAACTCACAATAACAGTCAGCTAAATACAGTAATCTACAGTAAACCTCATCTAAATTCTTTCATCCTTAATCTACAGTAATCCTAGACTAGAAACAAAAAACTGTTCCAGTTACAGTAATCTTAAAACTGCAATAACCTCTAGCTAACTACAGTAATCCTATCTCTACAGTACCCTATTCTCTATCACTCCTATTTTCAGTTCAACGACGCCACTCACTACATTGAATCAGTCGTTGGAATCAATTCAAAAGAAGTTCTCTCCGAAATGCAATTAAAATTCAATGAATTATGGCAATCAGATATGCGTGCATGTGAATCAATATCAATGATGGGACATCCATGTATTAAGAAAATTCATCCAACATATGGAGATGAAACAACATCTGAATCAAGATGGACATCTCATGATGCATCTAATACTTTGGTTTCTACTTGTATTTGTGGAAAAAAACAATTGATTCGAAAAGAGCCATTCTCAGTTAAAGAGGCTAATTTCGATTTTTATGAGAATCCCGATTTCAAATGTTGTAAGAGATTGTGGAGATTTCAATTTCAATTGTATCAAGAGGATGAACAGGATAAGGATGTAAGCACTAGGACTAAAAAATTCTAGGTGGCCTAGAAAACCCAGATGGCCTAGAATTCCTGGCCTAAAAACTCCGGAAAAGTCCAATTTAAGTGTCATGGCCTAGTTTCACTTTTTTAAAAAGGTGGGCTAGAAAACTCAATCATTCTGAAAAACTAGATAGCCTAGAAATCCGAATATTTTAAAATTGAAGGTCGTGACCTAGTTTTCCTAATTGGTGGCCTAGAACACCCGAAATAACCTAAATATCCGAAAATGGCCTAGAATCACGAAAAAAATAGTTCTAGGCCGCCAAAATCGCCGATTTTCGTGAAGACCTAACTTTTAGGCTGGTGGCCTAGAAAACCCCAAATAACCTAAATATCTCAAATATGGCCTAGAATCCCTAATATTGAAGGTTCTAGGCCACCAAAATCTTCATTTTTCGTTGTGACCTAGTTTTTCAGGTTATGGCCTAGAAACCCCCAATTGCCCAATGGCCTAGAATCCCGAATCCTTGAGCCCCTAGACCATTTATTAATTCGACCTAGTTTCGTGATGATGGCCTAGGACCCCAAAAAACTTTTAGGCCACCAAAGCCTATATATTTTCGATTGTGGCCTAGTTTTCCTGATTATGGCCTATAAACCCAATATTCCTAGGCCACCGCTTTTTCATTCTCCTTTCCCCAGATTCATGGCCTAGCTTCCCCGCACAATGGCCTAGAAATCTCAAATCCCCCAATTTCCATTTTTCTCTTCAGGACATAATGTGGGCAGATCGAGAATCGAATTCTCTCCGTGCCGCTAAGAAAATGGCTCAACAAGAAGACGAGCTAGCAGAAGCAATGGATGATCTAGATATCCCTGAAAGTCTTCAAGAATCAACATCAACAATGGATGATACAGATTCAGAATTCGATGAAGCACAAGTAGAATCTGGAAGTTCATTTGATTCATCATCTGAATCAGAAATGTATATTCGACCATCGAGTCGATATGAAGAACCATCGAAAACTGAAAGAGAATTGGCAGTTGAACACGCGAAACGTATTCAAAAATTACAGAATTCTGGAAAAATGGATGAGTTTTTAATGACGGTTCCGAATTCTGTTTCTCCAGGAAAACTTCCAATTTTTCCATCGTTTTATTTGACTTCTCTTGGTGATTCAAGTATTTATAATCATGGAAGTGGACTGAAGAATCAACCGAATTTCAAATTAGGAGGAGATTATTTAATTCCTGCTGTCGTGTTTTTGGATGTAATCATTTTAATCTATAAAAGTTGAAGGAAGGAAACGAAGCTCCGCCCACTTTTTCTTGATTTTGGGAAAGTGGGCGGAGCCTATTTTTTCACTTGAAAATTGAAATTGGAGACATTTTTTCTCGGCCTAGTTTCTCAGTTGAGGAATTTTTAAAAAATACGATTTTCAAAAAAAATATGAAAAATAGGCTCCGCCCACTTTCAACTTTTTTTTTCAATTTTTGAGAAATTGAGAAAAGGGGCGGAGCCTATTTTTTCCATTTTTTTTCAAAATCAAAAAAATCTAATTTTTGAAAAAGGCGAAAAATTAGGCTCCACCCATTTTTTTAATTTTGAAAAAAAAACATGAAAAAAGTGGGCGGAGCCTATTTTTAAGGTTGAGGAATTAAGATTTAGGCTCCGCCCACTTTTTCTATAAAAATGTACAAGTGGGCGGAGCCTATTTTTTTTTAGATCTAAATGAGACTCCGCCCATTTTTGTTTTTTTCCTGCTAGAATTGGGAAAAGTGGGCGGAGCCTAAATTCTAAGAAAAAAACGAATTAGGATCCGCCCACTTTTTTCAAACCATAAAGTGGGCGGAGCTTATTTTCAATAATTTTTGGAAAATTAGGATTCAGGCTCCGCCCACTCTATGGAAAAAGTCGATAGGAATAGAAAAGTGGGCGGAGCCTAAATTCAGTGAAAATTGGAATTTTCGGGGAAAATTCAGTTTTTTTTTAAACTCAGAAAAGTGGGCGGAGCCTATTTTCCTAATTTTCCTACAAAAAAAACTTAAAATTGACTGAAAACATCAATTTTAGTCCACGCCCATTTTTAGATTCATTATTTTCACTATTAGACTGAAAAGTGGGCGGAGCCTATTTCCCCCGAAAATCCATATATTTTTTCCAGGTAAACTCAGACGTCTGGAATCGAGATCTGAACAAAATCCGAAGTGAAGATTTCAGTCGAAAGTGTGGAAAAGAGACGAAAGACGATGTGGCAAGAGTGAAATTGTTCGTTGGTTTCGAGTATGAATGCTCTCGAGGTCATCGATTTTTTGTTGATTACACAGGAGATCCATTGATTTATCCAAAAGGATCAAATGTTGTTCGGGAATCAGCACAACGTTCAACACTTGGAGATGTTCTTCAATCGGATCTTCCCATCAGAAGACCATGTACTTGTCGGAAATCCCCTTTGAAATCAGCTCAATTACAAAAGATTCATGTAGTTACACCGAAAGCTCCCGTTCATATTACTATTGATCCGAAAATTTTGATTCCGGGACATGAGGGAATTTATGGAACCGGACAGGAACCATTGGAATTGCATCATTCGAAGTAAGCCATTTTTAGCGTGCCGTTGTCGTGCCGGCACAGTACGGCACTTGAAATGATGGTTTTGGGCGCGAAAATACCATATTTAAGATTATGAGTGCCCTATCCGTGCCATATCGTGCCTAGAAGAAATAAAGAGAACCCAACACGACATGGCACAACACGGCACACAAATGTAGTGGTTTCAAGGAAAATTAGCATTTTTATCATACTTAAGAGTAAGCGGGCCCTACTCGTGCCGTGTAGTGCCGAAAAATATAAAAGCTGGTCCGGCACGGTATGGCACGTTAAAGTTTAGTTTTTTCTGATATTTGTAAGGGGTTGGGTGCCGTTTCAGTGCCGGACAGTGCCGAAAAAATGATTTTACCGAGTTTTTGACTTTTCGTGCTCTAACCGTGCCATACCGTGCCGAAAACCCCCTTCCAAAATACCTATTTTCACAATATTCCCCATAGTTTCAACTTCCCGTGCCCTTCCCGTGCCATACCGTGCCGAAAAATTGCTTCAAAAATACCTGTTTTCATCATTTTCCCCTTCTCCCGTGCCCTAACCGTGCCAATTTCCAGATACTACATCCTCCACCTCCCCGCAGTCTACAGTAATCCAACTTCAGGAACGTGGATGCCGCAAGAATATAATCCGGAACGAGAAGGAACCCTGCTTGGTGGAGCCCTCAAAATCGTTTATAAGCCTGTTTTGTCTTTTAGATGGTAATCAAATAGATCCCTCTTTTATAAGGGCATGCCTCTTTATTTAATCATTTCTTCTTTTTTTTTTCTTTAGAATTTTAAGATTTCTGTGATTTTATTCCTTTTTTTCTAAGTCATTCTTTTTGTTCATAAAATCCATTTTTCATCACGAAACCATTCCAATAAATGAACACTTCTTTTGGAGGAAAATGGTCCCCCCGGGGGACCAATTTGAAAAGTGTCGGCGACGACAAAAGATATTACTTTTATTGGTGGATTGGAAAAAAATCGAGGAAATAAGGGGGCGGAACTTAGAGATAGTTTTGAGATTTTGGAAGGATTTTACTGAGTTTGGTGGCCTAGAAATCCAAATTTTGAAAATGGTGGCCTAGAAATTTCGATCGGGGAAAGTTAGGTCATCAACTCGAAAGTTAGGCCACCATTTAGAAAAGCTAGGCCATCGCGGGGAAAGTTAGTCCATTATATTGCAAAAGTTAGGCCACGATTTGGTGAATGTTAGGCCACGATTTGGTGAATGTTAGGCCATGATAAGGGGAAAATTAGTCCATTATATTGCAAAAGTTAGGCCACAATGAGAAAAAGCTAGGTCTTCATTTAGAAAAGTTAGGTCACCAGTGAGAAAATTGAGCCGTTATATTTGAAAAGTTAGGCCAGGGTAAGGGGAAAGTTCGGTCGCGTTGAGAAAGTTAGGTCACCATGCGAAAAATTAGGTCATTATATTGGAAAAGTTAGGCCACCTCCCTAATTGTGAAAATTAGGCCAGACGAAAAACTAGGTCACTAGCCTAGCCAAAGGCATGGTCCTAAAGTAACCTTTTTTTAGGTCATTTTTTTAAAGAATTTCCTAGGTACCGTAACCCCTCGAAATCCTACAGTAATCCTCTTCCTTACGTTAGAAATTTCTTGGTAAACTTTTTTTTTGCCAAAAATTTCAAAAACCCCTTAAAACTCGACTATTCTGCTCCATACCAACTAACGCCAAAAAAGCCTCGCCGGGTGCTAAAAAAGGCCTCAGATGTTTTATAATTGAAAACGGGCGGTCCCTTTTCTCTCTCTCTCTCTCATCATCTCTCTCTCTCTTATACCACCAACACAGATTGATTAAGTAAATGCATGTCTCTCCCTCTCCTCCCCATTTTCAGCAGTTTTCTTCTTCTTCTTCTTCTTCCAAAAAAAAAAACACGACACTAAACTAGTATTTTTCTAGGTCATCACTCTCTCTCTCTCTTTCTTTTTCCAATCCAATCAACTCTCCTGTGGTCTCTTTTAGAAAGAAAGGAAAATGGATGCAAAATGAGCTGAAAAAACAGATAAAGTTGTTCTCTTTTATTCGTCCCCTGAAAATAGAAAGAGAGAAAGAGAGAAAGAGAGAGAGAGAGAGAGAGAGAGAGAGAGAGAGAGAGAGAGAGAGAGAGAGAGAGAGAGAGAGAGAGAGAGAGAGAGAGAAAGAGAGAAGAGAGAGAGAGAGAGAGAGAGAGAGAGAGAGAGAGAGAGAGAGAGAGAGAGAGAGAGAGAGAGAGAGAGAGAGAGAGAGAGAGAGGGAGAGAGAGAGAAAGAGAGAAAGAGAGAGAGAGAGAGAGAGAGAGAGAGAGAGAGAGAGAGAGAGAGAGAGAGAGAGAGAGAGAGAGAGAGAGGGAGAGAGAGAGAAAGAGAGAAAGAGAGAGAGAGAGAGAGAGAGAGAGAGAGAGAGAGAGAGAGAGAGAGAGAGAAGAGAGAGAGAGAGAGAGAGAGAGAGAGAGAGAGAGAGAGAGAGAGAGAAGACTTGGTTTCGAAATGAAAGCTGATCCATTCCATGCCCATTTTCATTTGAAATTGATCTTATGGACTTTCTATTGAAAACTAAGTTCTATTTTTCTGGAAATTTAAGAATCCAGTCAAATTTGGCTAAAACCTATATTATAAGGGCACCGTTAAATCTAGATTATTTATGAAGAAACTTTGAATTGAAATTATTAGAACCTTGTAAAAAGTCAAAAACCACGAAATCTTATTTTTTTTTCGAAAATCCCACTTTTTACAGACTTCCTAAAGTTCTAGTAGTTCGACAGTACCCCTAATACAAGAGCATCTGAAATTCTAGATTTTTAATAATTTTTTCAAAATTCAGGCTAATTCCGACTAAAACCTTTATTATAAGGGCACCCCCTAGTTTTGTGTTTTTGGAAATGTTCTCTTGGAATAATCATAAAACTGCTAGATCATTGTAAAAAGTCAAAGACTAAATTTTTGATTTTTGATAGATTTTTTTGGATTTTTCAATCAATTCTGGCTTTACCTTTATCATAAGGGCACCCCTTGATTTTTTGTTTTTTTTTTTTGAAATCTGTCGCTAAAACATTGTAAAACGCGCAAACTAGATTCTTGCAATTTTTCGAAATTCCAGTTTTTCTAGCCTAGCAGTACCTCTAATAGAAGAGCATACATACCAGTTTTTTTTAAAATGTAACCTACCGTAAGACAAATATTTTGATCAGTTACTCTAATAATTTGATCTTCAAAAAACATCCGCACTTCCCAGAACAACCAGTTGCTTAGCTTGCACACATAAATATGTCAATTTTTTTTTTTGATTTTCTAAGAAAAATTGCATATTTTTTCCTTCCTAAATTTCTTTTTTTTATTAAAGCATTGGATGATAAGTTGTTATCAGCATTCCGGAACTTTTTCTTCGAGCAATACACAAAAATATATGGAGCCTTGTGTGGGAACAAAGTTTTAAGTTCTAGGACTCATAACTCGGTTCCCATTAGAGTTATCAAAAAAGTGTCAACTAATGAAATGTTGTACTTAATAAGAGCAACATTTTATTAGTTCACAGTTTTTTGATAGCTCTAATGGGAATTGAGTTATACACCTTAGAAGTTATTACATTGTTTTCAAAATCAATTGCCACTTTGAAACTTGCAAGTGTTTTTTTATCAATCCTACTAAACTTTTTGCTATTGCGGATCCCAAAAAATATCCGTAACTAGACAATTTTCCTCTCTGAAAATGTCTCTAAATCATCTGACCAATTCCATTGCTTCACTCCAAAAACACACCCATATCTCATCACCCTCTCTCCCCCGATTCCACCCCAATTCTAACCAGATTAACGTCATGTTTATGTGTATTTACAACCATTTGTGTCTATCCTATTACTCAAAAAAAAAAAGGATTTCAAATTTTGAAAGGAATACACTTTAGTTGCTTCAAAATTCTAGAAAAAATTATTCTAGAAAAACAGAAATGACATAAAATCCTTGATGCACTTCCGTTCCCTTTTTTTAATTCAATACTGAAAATAGAACTCTTCACGTCAATCAAATGTTCAATTATGTGGAACATTGGCTTTTAATAGAAAGTGAATGGAAAGGAGCCTAGAGTCTAGACCACCCATTTCACTTCTTTTAATCTTGTTTTATTCTTAGGTTGTGTCATGATACAAAAAAAGGTTAGATTTATATTTAGCTTAGTTTAACTACAGTAACACTTATAGTGCCAATAAGTACTTATTTTCTTGACTCTTATCAATAGGGCGCATTTTCTTAGCTTAATCATAAGAAGCTCGTGGTTCAAAATTGATTACTGTTCTAGTAATTTAGGTATTTTATAGCTGTACCTAACAAGGTGGTATGCAATTTCAGCTCTACCGATAAAACTCACTTTTTTCATAAACTTTCCCTTCTGTTTCCTTAGCATGTTATACTTGAAATGTGTCTGCTTATGTCATGTTCGTGTCAAAATAATCGTGTTAAATCAAATTTTTGTGTCTCACATATTTGTACCGGATGCAGATCCCTTCAACCTCAAAAGTTGATGTTTGAAGCGTAGTTTGTTTAGTTTTTTTTTCTTTTATTAGTGTCGTGGGCTTTTATCAGCAATAAATTAAAGAATTTTGAAATTTTATTTGTTACAAATATCAGAAATTTTATAGTATTTAGAGTATTAGGACCCTTGAAAAATATAAATCATTTTATTATAAAAAAAAAGAGAATATTTTTGACATTAGTCATAACTATTACTAAGAATAGTGCCCAAAATAATCCAAATATATTGGAACAAAGAAAAAAAAAGATTTTCGATCCTGTTCCAAAAAGCGTCATTCAACGAACTCTAAATAAGAATCCCCGGATATTCATAGATCAAAAAACTTGAAGAAGAATACAAAGGATGGACTAATGAGGAAATTAATTCAGATTCTTCTTCCCTTTTTTTTACCATTTTTTGTTATAATCCTAATGAAACTTTTTTTGTTTAAATTTCCAAAAAAATTCCACAATTTTCAAATATTCATTGAAAATCTGTTGAAATTAATTTTTGATGTGTCAGTTTACTACTTAAGCTTAAAGAAAAACGTTTTGAAAATCAGTGTTATCTGATATCTTATCCCTTCTTAACACATTCTCAAATTTCGTTTAGATCTTGGCAATATTTCTTGAAAATTCGAGAAAAGCTCGTTTTCCTTGAAACCGAGAAAAGTTTGGATTTCGGAAAGTTTTTGAGAAAATCATGTTTTTAGCTGACATTCTGATACTTTAAGTCTGAAATAGCCTCAAAATTTTATTTCTATATTTTGAAAAAAAGGTTCAGATAAATCCCTATTTATAGTACTTGAAATCAAAGAAACTTGTTAAAGTTAGACGAAGAGACGCAGAGAAAGGGAGTCTCTAACTGTCTGCGCTCTCTCACTTACTCGACTACAAGGTGTGCTACTTCAAACGCCTGTATCTCTGCAACCATTAGAGCTATCAAAAAATTGTCAACTGATGAAATATTCCTCTTAATAAGGGCTATATTTTGTTAGTTGACAGTTTTTTGTTATCTCTACAGCTAACCAAGTTATGACCCCAGGAACAAGGATAGTACCCAAGCTTGCGCAAAGGTCATCTCCTCACAAATTCCTTTCCCTGCAAAATCTTGAAATCCCCGGAACCCTGCTGTTTTCTTTCCCTAGTAAAAGGAAAAAAGTTCGAAAATCATTTCATTGGAAAACTCATCCATTCTTCATTCCTAATCCTCTCCTTCCTCTTCTTCTCCAGGTGGCATTGTATTCTTTGTGTTATTCTCGAGAAAAGAAAAAAGATAGAAGAGCATGTGCAGAAATAAGTATTTATGTATGACACTTCGTATTTTGACATAAAAAATTGAAAATTAAAAAATTTTTTTTTTAATTCTGACATTTTTTCTTCAAATCCTTTTTTCTTTAAGATCTTCATTTTTAGCTCTTTATTTCTATTAAAACCGCCTAAAATTAACAAATACAAAACCAAAAAGAAAGCTCTAGACAATCTCCTTTTCGCCTCTTGTGCTGATCCATGAATACTAACGAGTCACGCCTGATTTATTGTCATTCCTTCTCTCTCTTTTTCTTACTATTCTATTCGACTTCTGTGTTTCATTACATTTTCTTAGTTTCTTAGTCTAGCTAGTAGTTTTGATTTTATTAACCAAAAAAAATCGGGATTTTTTTCAAATTCAAAAAAATTCAAAGAAAAAAAAAAATGAAATTTCATCAAGATGATGTACTTTATGAATTATGAATTATTGATACTTTCGAATTCCTCCCTCGAAGTTTTTAAAACATGCATTTCATTTTCTTTTTTTTTTTTTTTTGAATTTCAAAATATTTTTTGTTTCTTTTTCTCTAATTTAAGAAGCGAAGCTTAATATTAGGCCAAGTTGTAAAAGAGCAAGCTCCGCCTACTTTCAAAAGACGACTTTATACAGAATTTTTCAAAAATTTCAATAAAATGATCATTTCAAATTTTTAGAAGACTTAACTGTTTTTAGTGAAAATTTACAGTACTATTTCTTGCTAAAAAAAAATAAAATACCCCATTTGACACCATTAGCGTGGGATTTTAAAATTTCACCCGCAATAACTAACTCATTTGGCACTGTACCAATCAGTTGTGGGTTGAAGCGGGAATTTAATTCCAGTAATTTTAAGCCATTTCTGGAAACTATGAAGTTTGGGTAAATTTTTGTCAGTCTCAAGAAATACGCTCATCCTTGTCTATTTCAAAAAACTCTCATATCTCAGCTCCTGTGAGAGATATCTAAAAATTGTCAACTAATGAAATGTAGCCCTTGTTAAATCACACATTTTATTAGTTGATCATTTTTTGATATCTCTTACCTGAATCAAGTTATGAATATTGAAAAAGCAGGTATCAAAACATTGAACTAAACAAAAAACTGTCAACAAAGAAAATGTAGTCCTTATTAAACTACACATTTTGTTAGTTGACCACTTTTTCATATCTCTTACCTCAATCGAGTTATGCTCCTTTAAACAACCCATATATCAGCGGCATAGCAACACAGCATACAAGGTGCGTATGCTTATTGAAATGGCATTGACTGAAGATATTTATGATCCCAAAAAACTAATAATTTATAATTCCCACTCAAAAAATTTGAAACTCTCATAAATTTCAAAAAAAATAATAAATTCTTACCCCTTTGGTCCCCTCATAAATTCCTCAACTTGAGCTATTTCTGAATTTATCTTGTGGTTCATGTAAAATGTCAGGTCTAAAGTTCAAGATCTCATTTTGAATTCCCTCCCTTTCCCCCTTCTAGACTCATTTTGACTTTTCCCCTTCTTCCTCTTCCTACCAATTCATTCATAACTCTCCCCATTGTTCCTTTATTCATCCAATTTCTCAAGACTCCCCACTCTTTTTTTTTGTCTACTTTCGATTTTTTGGATTTTTTTGACCAACCAACCAACCTTTTCTTCTTTTTCTTGAGCCATTGTATTGCTAATAAGCTTCTCTTTTCAAAAACTTTTTTTTTGGAAATTTCGGGAAAAAAATTGGATCAGACGAAGAGAAGAAGAAGGTCCCTGGATTTTTTATGTTTACTTTTTTGTTGTGAGTGTCACGAGATTTTTGAAGAAACATTTTTTACAAAAAAAGGAAAAAGTTTATATTTTTGGATTTTGTAGTTTGTAGTCTTTGTAGTTTTTAATGGCTTTTAAGGTTTTCGCTGATTTTCTATCTTTTCTAGTCATTGCAGTCTGCATTGCTTTTGTAGTTTGTAGTCTTTGTAGTCTTCGTATTTTGTAGTTTCCATCCCCTACCGTACCCCCTTCAGGTAACCCAATATCCCTGTTCCCTTCAAAATTACTAGTTATTGACACCACAAGGTGTCTAGCCACGCCCCCTATTTTTCCAAAAATATATCAAGTTTCTTGAAAAATGTGTTTCGAGAAAAATAAGTATTAGTCAGCTATAGTTTAGATATCACTATTGAAAAAGGGGTGACTTACTATTAGTTTTAGCGGGAATTTAAAAATGGTACCTTTCCAAAAAAGGATGCCCTTATAAAAAAGGTGAGCTATTTTGGAAAAACCAATATCCTTGTGACTCACTTCCTCTTCATCATTTTTCTGTTCTTTCAATCCGGTTCCCCCGCCTAAGGCGACAATTTTCGTTGTATGGATTACTCCATGAAATACCAAGGAAGCCCCATATTTGATCTGAAGCACTCAAGTTTCATCGAGCATTTTTATTATGAGGAGCAGCATATTCAGCATCGGCTTTTTGGACTTACGTGACTTTTCAGAGATTCTTTTATCATTTTTTGTAGTAGCGGCCCTAAAAGGTCAGTAGTAAATAGACATTCAAAAAGTTCGTACATCAATCATCTTTTTTGCAGACCTTCTACAGTAGCTTAGTAGGTATGAAGCCAAAAAGGGTCATACACGAAGTTGCTTCAAAAGACAAAAATTTAGATCACGACGCTCTAGCCGGAATTCTAGCCGAAAAACTTAGGACTACGTAGAGTTAAAGTTGCGCTTGTGGTTTTTAAATTCCGGCCATATCTATGTTTCAAGCCAGAAAAGAAATTTCCATCTACGATATGGTTTGATCTCTCTTTTCCGTATCAAACTTCAAACTCAAAATCATAAACTTTGTAGTCTGACCCCCTTCTCCTAGACACCTTTATTTTTGATATTCTAACCCATTCTTTTTCAGTATTCAGACATGTCTTCAAAAACATATGTTTTCAACTCAACACCTAAACATTTTTATTATTTCACGGCAAAAAAAAAACATTTATGCGTTTCATATAAGTGTAACAAATGGGAGGAGAAGACACAGAATTCAAACTTTTTTGTGTTGATTTTCAAGATTTTTTGACATTTCTAAGGCATTTACAAAGTCTTCGAAATTGTTTATTTTTGGATTTGTTTCTAAACATTTTTCTTGTACTTTATGAAAAGAGCACGTGTTTCAAAATTTCTTATTGAAAAAGAAGAATGGGGCACCCTCAACAATAGAAGTAAACTTAATTTTTTCCGTTATAGGGTCACTACTATAGCCTTATGAAGTTTCCTCCGGCACGGTTTGGCACGGGTTGAGCTAGGAGTTTTTTTTATAACGTAACATCTTTAATATAAAAGTATTCGTGTTTAAAGTTTAACACGGGGGCAAACGTCGGCATGGTTAGGCGAGGGGGCAATTCTAATAAAGGTTTTACAGTATTTATTCCAAAGAACAGAAAAAAATAGAAAAAAAATAGGATAAGAAGATGAAAAACTTTCGCCTTTTTCAGTAGAACCCATAAAAAGTTACGGCCTCCTCCCTCTATTTTTTGCTCTTTTCATCTCGCCCCTTATTTTCTTCTTGTTTTTATTTTTTTGCCTTATTTTTTTTTCTTGGAAGTAGCATTTTGTCCTTTTCAGAAAAATGAGATTCTCGGGTCTTCTCGCCAAGTCTTGGACAAACCTCCCACAAGTCTTAGTCCCTCTCTGGCCAAGACTTGTGGGTAAACGTGGCCAAGACTTGTGGCAGGCTTGGCCAAAACTTGTAGGTCGCGCATTTCGTTTTTCCTCCCCCCACTTTTGTTTTATTGGTGAAATCGAATTATCATTTTAATTTATTAAAAAAAAAACAAAAATTACAATAGAATGTGAAAAAAATAGAAAAATTTTACATAAAAAATTAAATCGAATAATTAAATGAGAATTGACTGACTGACTGCTGTTCATTGGTGATTTTGAGAGGATTTTTTTGAAGTTTTGTGATTCTGAAAAATAAAAATTATTAAGCTGTTCAGTTTTCACAAAAATATTACCTGAATTTTTCTTTTTTTACGGCTACACTTCAAAATGTTGCTGTCGGCTGATTAAAATTTGATCATTCATTCCGTAGTAACATTGAGTCATTGAGAAGAAGTCCGTGTTGAAAGTTCTTAGTCAGTTATCACAGTATTTCTAAAAAAAATATTTTAATTGAAAAGTGATTTCCAGTTCTTACCTCAACATTAAAAACGAATTTCTCGGAGTCTTTCTTTAACAACTTGCCATTAAACAGTTTTTATCTGAAAAATATCAATTCTGCTGATTATATTTTCAAAAGCTTCGAAAAAAAATCAAATAATATCGCCAAATTAGAACAAAAAAAGGAGAAATAAGTGAAAAATGAAAGAATTATGACAGAAAACTGTTCCTGTTATTTGAATTAAAAATCAATAATGAAGTTTGGCCAAGACTTGTGAAGCGGTCAAAGTTTGGTCAAGACTTGTGGCAGCCTTGTACAAGACTTGGAATAAGGCGAAATATTGCGCGCGACGCATGAATGCTGCCAAAGTTTGGCCAAGTCTTGTGGAAGACTCGTCCTAGACTTGTGGACCCCCCAACCTTTGTCCCAGACTTGTCAGACATTTGGCCAAGACTTGTAAAACGCCCAAAGTTTGTCCAAGACTTGGCGAGAAGACCCGAGTTAGTGATCTCTAGCTAAAGTTTTTATATTAAAAATGGTTATTAAGGATTTGAAGAAAATAAATTGTACTCCTTTTGGACAATATTCCGGGTTTTGCAGGAATCTCGGTTTTAAAAGTCTAGACTCTAGAGATAAGCTCAAAAACATAATATTGTTAAAGATCGAAAAATAAATTTTGTCCAACAGGACTACAAAATAGGTCAAAAATATAAAAAAAAATCCGATTTTTGTAGTCCTTTTGGACAAAATTTTCAAATTTGCTAGATTTTGATTTTTTGATCTAAAATTTCAAGTTAAGCTATTTAGACTCCACCCCTTTTAACCCATTATGGACCAATTTTTGGTCGGAGTCTATTTTTCCCGAAATTTCCTTCGTAATCCATGATGTTTAAAGATCTTTGAACAAGTGTTTTTTTTTTCGAAGATCCCCCGCTGACTCCGCCCACTTTTCGCACTCTCTTTCTAGCTCTTGGAAAATTGAAAATTCATGAAACTTGAAAGTTTTAGTTTTCGGACCTTTTCAGGCTCCGCCCACTTTTTTTTTTGGAAAATATTTTCTTAACCCAAAAAAAAAGCCTGAATACCGTATCCCTTGACAACTTCCTTCCCAATTTTATGATCTATTTCCTGAGTTTTTTATTCCTTATCTCTTCTTTTTCTATGGTCCCTTTCTCCTCCCCAAAAAACTTCTTTTTTTTATGAGTATTTCCTCTAACTTTCCTCTTTTTTCTATCTTTCATCATCAACAACTTCCTCTCTCTTTCTCTTTTTCATTCAAACCACTTGAGCCATTTTTTTTATCCTGGTCTGAAATAGAATCATGTTTTGATGGTCAGATATTGAGTTTTGCTATTTTGGATTGAGGTTTCACGTGAAATAGTTGTGCGGACGGTTTTTTAGGATGTGCAAAAACCTATTAGTTTGCGGAGGAATTGAACTTGGGACCATTTGAAGTCACCGATTTGATCCACTGAGCCATGGGGACAGCGGAGCTTTAAAGGCGTCTAGGTGGCTCAGTGGGTAAGAGAGATGACCAGGAGGCTCTGGTTCGACTCCAAAAGATTAATTTAGGTTTTTGCACATCAAAATATGAGTGCCTCACATTTTTTGATCCGAAAAACCAGTTTTTTCTTTTAAATCGGGATTTTAAGGCTTTTAGAGTGATTTCTTGTTTCTCAGGACATGCAAAAACCCAAACCCACCTCTAGGAATCGAACCTGGGACCCTTCAAAACCATTCCTGTTACCCACTGAGCCATCTGGACAGCGAGCCTGAAAGAAGCGGTGGGTTGTCGGCAGGGCGTTTAGATAGCTCAGTGGGTAACACGACAGTCTATAAAACAACATGGATCCTAAGTTCGACTCCGATACTTGAATTTAGTCTTTTTGCTTATCCGAAAACTGCTTATTCACCATTTTCAATTAAAATACCTCCCAAAGCTCCGTTTTCCAGCTTAAAAATCAATATTTCGCCACGAAAAACTGTTTTATGTTTCTCCAGATAAGAAAAAAAACCAAAACTAGCTCAGGGAATCGAACTGACCACCCTCCAAAACCATCCCTCGTACCGACTGAGCCATCTAGACATCGCGCCTAAAAGAAGCGGTGGGTTGTCGGCAGGGCGTCTAGATACACAGGTAAAACGGTACACACGAAACGCACATGAGTGACACCTCCTGGACACATAACGGGAGAACAACGCGCTCATGAGTGAGCGTTCGGCGCGAGGGGATCTCACTCATGAGTCGTTCGTATTCGTTTCATATGTTCGCGTCTCACGCTATTCCTTCATAAGGTCTACAGTTAAAGGCTATTACTCGAAACACACCGAAGTGTATTTCTGTACATGATAATGTTGTAATGTGTTCACTGTACTTTCCATCGTCACAAATACGTTCCTTTTCAGTTTTTTTCTCATTTTTTCTCTATTTTTCCAAATTTTCTTTTTAGAAATTATCACTTCATTCAAAAACAATCTGCAAGTCAGAGTGTGTAAATTCAGTTTTTGAAAAGTTATACGAATTTTGATATTTTCCGTTTCGAAAATACAATCGCTCACCTCATAAATCCACCTAAAATGTTATTTTTATTTTTTGAAACGGGAAATATTAACAATTCGTATTTTTTTCAAAAAGAAATTCACAGATTTCTAACTCTGACAATTCTTTAAAAAAGTTGAACAAAAAATTGTTGAAGAAGTGGAAAAAATAAGAAAAAGCTGAAAAACTGAGAAAAAATGAGTAAAAACAACTAATTTGTGAGAAATTGTGACATTTTCGTTTTGTCATTGAGATAATGAAAAATCAATAGATTGCTCGATTGAAGTGCCGGTTATGTGCCACTCGTGAGTTTTTGGTATTTCCCCGTTTGGACGACCATTTCCTCTCTGTGGGTCGTCCTAGCCAGAGACATGAGATGTGTCCGGGGAATGCCACTAACGTTTGAGCGTCTCCTGGTGTGCGACACGACTGTTTTTAAGATTTCAGCGTGTCATGATGAGTTTCTGGTACTCTTTTCGTGTGTCCCGTTTTACCTGTGTAGCCCAGTGGATAACATGGCTATCTTTGGAACCAAGATAGGTCCCAAGTTCGACTCCCAAACCCTGAAATTCTTTTTTTTTTCTTTTTTTTTGCTAGACATATCTTATACTCTAGTCTCTCTCCCCCCACACATACATACTTCAAAATATTTCCAGAAACCAGGGATGGTCCCAAGTACTTCCTTCTTCGCACAGTGATTCGAAATTCGAGACGACTATTCGCACGCCTTCTTGTTTCTTGTTTGCTCTCTTGAAGTGGGTGATGTGACATGGATGAGTTTTTTTTTTGGAAGGACAAAACACCACATTTTCTAAAATTTAGCTGGTCGATTCAACTGTTTCAAATAGAATAAAAATACTTAGAACCAATAGATAAATAATTAATTAATTTGACAATTTGCCTTAAAAAAAACCGCTTCCTCTCTCGAAAGTTATATAGTTCTGAGAATAACGAAAAAAAAAACACTCTGAAAAAGAAAAAAAAAGAGAACTCGTCAGTATATATCTCTTTTTTAGTTCTCTTTTTTCACCCAAAAAAACATATTTTTGTCATCTCATCCCTTTTAAAAAAATAGAGAGAGAAAATAATAGTGCAGTAAATACGAACTTCAGAAGATTTCAGAAGATTTTTGAATTTTTTTTTCGATTAATTTAGTGATTAGGCTTAGAATATTGCTTAGACTAAACAACTGTTAAATAAAAAATAAAGACTTCATAATTTTTACTTCCCTTTTAAATTTGTTCTTAGAATGTTTAGACATACTAATTATATGTATTGACAATTCCGGGTAACTCGAAAATTTTATTTAGGGTTTGAAAGTGATGTGATATGTAAAATAATTATAAAACTAAAAACGGAAATCAAAAAGTTTTCCGGCTTAGAATAAAAAAAAAACGTTAAAAAACATGTCCTTTTTCAAAACACTATATCTCCTTTCCCGCCAGAGATACAAAAAAGTTGTCAACTAATAAAATGTTCTGCTTACCAAGAGCTATATTTCATTAGTTGAAGGTTTTTTGATAGCTCTCATGGCTAGCGAGTTGTAAGTGTTTGAAGTAGCGCGCCCTAAAATCGAGGGGGCGAGAGGGCGCAGACAGTTAGAGTAATCTAGCCGCGCTCTCTCTTCTAGTTTTGGAGGCTTTTAACTCGGTTCCCATAAGAGATATGGAAAAGTTGTCAACTAATGAAATGTTCATCTAGTCAAGCTATACATTTCATTAGTTAACCACTTTTCGATAGCACCACTGGGAATCGAGTTATAAGCGTTTTAAGATAAGAGTCGGCAGACAACTAGACACTCTAGCCTTCTCTGCGTCTCCCCCTATTTCTGTTCCTCAATTTCAATTGTTTTCCAAATCCTTTGTCCCCTCCTTCGTCAGGTGTCATCCCCCAACACTTAATCACGTTTTTTATTGATAGTGCAGCACAACACCTCCCCCCGAGATCCATTAATCGTCTCCATCACCCCCAGGGTCCCGTTTTTATTTCGTTTGATCGAAAAGCATTTCTTTCAACTGACTTTTGAATTCTAGACATCTTTTAAAGGACGGAGACTCACTCTAATTACCACCCCCTCGAAAAAAAAATGTCTTGATTAAAGGGAGGAGGAAAAGGGAGATGTTTTTAAGTTCCGGTCTACACTTGAAAAAAGGAAACGTCAAGTTTTTGTGGAAGCTCAGATTAGCTAAGGGTGGCTAAGGCTAGCTTGAACTAGCTTAGACTAGCTTAGGCTATCTTACGTTAGCTTAGCTTAGCTTGAACTAGCTCAGGTTAGCGTAGGCTATCTTAGGCTAGCTTAGACTAGCATAAGCTAGCTTAATCTAGCTTAGCTTAGCTTGAACTAGCTAAGCCTAACTTAGGCTCATCCGGCTAACCCTACCTTATCCAATACGTGCTAATCCACTTATTTATCCAGCCGTTCCCCCCTCCAAAAAAGTTTCCCATCAAAAAATCACGTTTTTTTCTGGAAAAAAGGAGCGACTCGAAACTTCTGTCCAATAATTTTCATGTCAAAAAACGAAAAAAGGAGAGTTGTTTCAAGTGGCCAAGAACATATCTCTTTTTTCCCTATTTATTTCAACTCGACTTGACATGAGAAGTGCCTTTTTCCTCTCCCGTCTACATACTTTTTTCTGGAATTTTTTCAGTTTTTTTTTTCGAAAAATTGAGTTAATCCATGACTCATTTCAAAAATTTTTGAAACAGACGAAAAAAAAAAACATTTCCGGAAGGGGGGCTTTATTGAAGCATACGTTAACTCAGCCTAGACACTATTTATTTCTTTTTGCATGACACTTAAGCTGAAGTTCTTCTTTTTGATCTATTTGATTTTTTTAATCATGAAAAATCAAGATTTGTTGAAAAACAGGATCATCATTCTTTTTTATATGTATTCATGTCTAAATAGTTAGGATAATCTAAGAAAAATAGAGAAAAATGCGATATTTTGAAGAAAAAACATTAAAAATTGGTATTTTGTTAAATCGGTTTTTATTTGAAATTAAGACTCCGCTTCTTTGGTCTTTAAACCAAACCACCTGAACATTCGACTCTTCCTGATATATTGTTAAAACGCATATATCTCAGTTCCCATTAGAGATACAAAAAAGTTGTCAACTAACAAAATAATTAACTTATCAAGAGCTATATTTCATTAGTTAACACTTTTTCAATATCTTTCATGGCTAGCGAGTTATAGGCGTTTGAAGTTGCGCACCCCCATAATCTAGTTGGTGAGAGAACGCAGACAGTTAGAGTACTCTAGCCATTGTCTTTCTCTGCGTCTCTTCTCCAACGGTTTCTAATTAGGAAAATATTTTACTTACAATGAAAAAAGATTTTTTGGGTTTAGAAAAGTGATGTGATATTTATAATAATCATAAGGAAAAGAAAAAAGTCTGAAAATTTTTGGCGCCTAACTTTTATAGCGCATATCTCGGTTCCCGTGAGAGATATCAAAAAGTTGTCAACTAATAAAATGTTCAGTTTAACAAGGCCTATACTTCATTAGTTGACAAGTTTTTGTTAGGTCTAATGGGAACTGAATTATGAGCGTTTTACCAAAACTACTGTTGCAGACATTTATTTTATTGCCGAAATAGTCATTTTTTGGACTTTTTTCAATTCCAAAACAATTTTTAAAAAAACTACCTGAAGCTCAATATACGGTTTTCAAACAAATCACATCGCGATTCCCAATAAGAAATCTCCGAACCAATTTTAATAAATTCCAAGAATCTCGTCTCCTTTCATTCCTCTTTTCCAATGTCTCTTGTCAAATGCATGTCCTTTTTGCTCCAATTATTATTAGCAAACCAACAGAAAGAAAAGATATCCTTTTCATTCTAATATAGAGAGAGAGAGAGAGAGAGAGAGAGAGAGAGAGAGAGAGAGAGAGAGAGAGAGAGAGAGAGAGAGAGAGAGAAAGAGAGAGAGAGAGTGAGAGAGAGAGAGAGAGAGATTCTAAATGTAATATATCCCCCTTCCTTCACTCTCCATTCTTCTTTTAAAGGACTTCTTCTTTTCCAACTGGGAGAGAAAGAGATATTGCAGAATGAGCAACAAAACTTTCAGTTGATCTTTTCATTTTTCCAGAAAAACGAGAGTTTGACAAGTCCCTAGTTCATGGGAATTTCCCTTTTTTTAATTAACTCTTTTTGCGAAATTTGCAGGAATTTTAACTTTTCGAAAATTTAAAGAAATGGGTGAATTTTTGGTCCTAGAATTGACCTAAAAACAAGATTTTTTTTTGGGAATTATTATTTTCGTTTATTTTAAAATTTAGCTTTTAAAAAAGGTATTTTCTTATGGAATTGTCGAAATTTCAATTTTTTGAGTTTTCCAAAGTTCCATTTTTTTTTCGGATCCTGCACTAAACTAGACTTAAAACAGTACTTTCTTGAAAAATTTGGACGCATTTCAGCTACTTTTCAGACTGAAATTTCTGAAAAAAAAATTGGAAACTGAAAAAAAATAGTTTCAAATAAACTCTAAAAACCCGTTTTACAAGAAAATAATTGAATATTCAGAAAAAAAATTCAAAAATTTCAATTTTCACTAAATTTCGAAAATTTTTAAAATTTTCGTGAAAACGGAATTTTTCGAATTTTTCAGTTTTTTAGGAACCATTTTTAGGTACCATAACCCCTACAGTACCCTCGAAAATACAGGTTTCCCCCTCTTTTTAGATCAATGAATTTAGAGTGCTTGAAAAAACTAACCCCAAAAAACAAAAACCTCAAAATTAAACCAAAAATTTAACAAATCATTATTTTCTCAATACTCACATTAATATGTACCCTTGTGACAAAGGTCCTTGTCCGAATAAGTTCCCGAAAATTATTAAATCTTTCTGAACTCTATATACCTTTCAACATATTATTTCCTGTCTCTTTTCTTGATAAATTGGTTTTTTAGGGCGAGTAATAGTGATCTAGATTATTTTCTCAGAATTTGAAGAACAAATATTTTTTTGATTGGAAACTAAAAACTTTAAAAGCCGATGTTCATAACTTCAAAGATCCCATTTTCTTCTGAAAAAACCCCAATAATTTAACTTTTTTCCCTTTTTTCTTGTTCTATCAGTCTCCGACCTCTTCATAATCCTAAAACCATCAGCCAAAACTTTTAGCCATTATCCAAAAAGCTTGAAAAAGGTTTCATAATCCGATCTGTCACTCTCCGTTCCAGACGTACTTAATTACATCCTCTCTACGTATGTAAGATATTTTTTGCAGATCCAATTTCATCTTTATATGACACATAAATGTTTATGAAAACTTTTGGGGATTAACCTTTTTGCACTTTTTGGAATTCGCTTTTAAATTGAGTGTATCTCAGTTCCCATTGGAGATATCAAATAGGTGTCAACTAGTGAATTGTAGCTCGGTGTAAGCTTAAAATTTTGTTAGTTGACAACTTTTTTGTATCGCTAACGGGAAGCGAGATATGTGCGTTTAAAGAAAGAAGAGACGCAGAGAAGGAGCACGGCTTTACTGTCTGCGCTCTCTTCTTGGGTGCGCGCAACTTCAAACGCTTATATCTTACTAGCCATTAGAGTTATCGAAAAACTTTCAATTAGTAAAATATAGCTTATAACAAGAGCTACATTTCATCAGTTGACACAATTGTTGTATCTTCACTACTAACCAAGCTATGAGTCTTCAAAGTTAATAATTAGTTAAAGGTTCAAATCGGTATATCTCTGTTCCCAACAACGCTATCAAAAAACTTTCAACTAATGAAACATAGCTCATAACAAGAGGTACATTTTCTTAGTTAACCACTTTTTTCTATCTCCAATGGCTCCCGAGATATACTCCTTTAAACACATCCAACTTGTCCTTAGATCATTAATCGAAGCCTTTCTCCTATCCCAAACATCGTTAGACCTTTCTAAAACAATAAAAAATAATCCAACTTTAAGAGCTTAATCATCACCAACTACAAAACATGATTTTTCTTATTATAAACAATTCTAATGACAAGTCTCAAAACTATAATTTAAGTCTAGCGAGGGGACATACTAGGTACAAACAAATTTCTTTGAATTTCGAAAAAAAAAAACATTTTTTTTTTGTTAAAAATGTGTCATCATGCTTTAAAAAAGTGCTAAATGCATAAACCACTTTCATTTCTAACCAATAAATTATCAGTGTGAGAACCCAATAAAATCTTTTTGTCTAACCTCTCTCCCTCTCACACAATATTTCTTCAACCCTGTTGTTTTTGTTGTGGTCGAAAAAAGAGAGTGGCCTAGGTCCTATCAAATAATTCTTCTCACTTTTTAGTTGCTCATCACTTTATTTTAGTGGAAAATCTATTAAGAGATTTTTGGAAATTGTTTTATGATCGGCACTGTGCCGCTTACGTGCCGTCATTCCTTTTTTCAAAAATGCCAAACTATAGTATCAATTCAATAGGGAATCGTAGTTTTCTGATTTTTTTTTGTAGCTACTCAAATTATTTCCATTTTCTCATATCTGTTATATTTTTGATTTTCTGACTTTTACAAAAAAAATTTCCAAGATCAAGCACATGTACCTTCTACTAAAAATCCCTAATCATATACCTATCTTGAACTTTTTCTCCCAAAATGTGTCATTCTCTGTGAAAGAATGATGCAATTGTCTAGTCTAATAGATGAACTTCATGAATACCCCACTGAAATGAGAGAGCTTTGAATCCGGGTTCTTGGGAAAATTTATGTGACGTATTCTAGATACTTTTCTCTCTTATTGTTTAGCTCCTTGTATCTTAGTTCCCATTAGAGATATCAAAAAGTCGTCAACTAATGAAATGTAGCTCTTGTTAAATTGAACATTTTATTAGTTGACAACTTTTTTATAGCATTTATGGGAACCGAGATATCGCCTTTTAAAGTTAGGTACCACCTGAAAAGAGACGCAGAGAAAGGCGGCGGCTAGAGCGCTCTAACTGTCTGCGCACTCTCACCTACCTTTGTAAAGGTGTGCTACTTCAAGCGCTCATAACTCGCTAGCCATGAGAGCTATCAAAAAACCTGCAACTAATGAAATATAGCTCTAGACTAGCTCAGTATTTTGTTAGTTGACAACTTTTTCCTATCTCTTCTGGGAACTGAGATATACTCCATGAAGCAAAGTGATTAAGAAAATGTTCAAAAATCTGAAAACTTTCAAAGTTTTTGTTTTTTTTTCAGTTTTCTTTTCCTTTTTTTTTTAAATCAGCCTTTTTTTTGAAGTTCCCAGAAAAATCCCCCATTGTCCTCTGAACTAAATCCCAAAGCGGATGTATCAAGTTTAGCGTGGGGTGTGATGTAACAAACAGGTGAAATAGTCTCACAAAAATAAAACGAATCGTAAAAACAGCTGATGATTTTCCATTTCTTATGATAACCCTTTAATCTAGAAATATGCATGAAGAATGACTTATTTAGGAATGCCCGTAATCTTCCTTGATCCATCTGACCCGGTTGATACGTCACAAATGGATAAGAACTACTTGTAGTTTTAGTCTAAGAATATTTAGAGTAGTGTCGTCAAAATCTCATAGTTTATGATATTCTGTTCAGAAAGTGTAATTCAGTTTCCATAAGAACACAAGAAACCTTTTTTTTTTAGTTTTTTAAAAATAATTTTTTAATTGTTAGTTTGAGGGCTCTTATCTCCGTTCCCATTACAGCTACAAAAAAGTTGTCAACTAATAAAATATTCAGCTAGTCAAGGGCTATATTTCATTAGTTGAAAGTTTTTTGATATCTCTTATGGCTAGCGAGTTATGAGCGCTTGAAGTAGATCATCCCCACTCAAGTAGGTAAGAGACCGCAGACACTCTAGCCGCCGCCTTTCTCTGCGCCTCTTTTTCGGTGCTACCTAACTTCAAGGGGCGATATCTCGATAACCATTAGAAATATCAAAAAGTTGTCAACTAATAAAATGTTTTGCTTAACTTGAGCAATATTTCATTAGTTGACCATTTTTTGATAGCTCTACTAGCTACTGAGATATACTCTTCCCAAAAAAAAGAAAAAAAAATCTCGAATTTCATTCCTGATCCTATTGACCTATCCATTTTTCTCTATTTATTTGACACCATGTTCTACAACTTTTTCACTTTATTCTGTTTACCCACTCCCCCGCCCCGACTATTCTCGGTTCAAAATTTTCAAAAAAAAAAAGTTAGGTACTTGTATTCTAAAAAAAGTGAAATTGAGATTATCCGCGTTTTTTTTTCAAAAAAATAATTTCAGGAAGAAAAACATTTTTTTTTCAAAAAAAGGTTCCCATGGCCTCTGGGACCAAACACCAAATTCATTAGTTCCCCAATTTTCAAAAATTTCTCAGTCCATCATCATCCAATATTGAACATTTAAAGCCAAAAAGAAATGAGTAGTCGACGTCGAAATATTTGTTTTTCTCCTCCCATTTTCGGGTGTTTTCAAGCCATCTTATCCCATTACTTCGTTCCTTTTTTCTCTTTTTTTCTCATTTGTCCATTTTTGTTGATTTTTGGTGATGATGACATGTTTTTTTCTTTTTTTTTTTTGGTCTAGAGTTTCTCTTTTAGTTCCGGTATTTTTTTTGGTTTTCTAGGCCACCAGATGGAAAACTAGGCCATGGGACCATCATATTCGAATTCAGCTCGCCAAGACCTTTAAAATGAGTGTAATCATGGCTAGATTCCGTTCACTTTGGGTCCCACCACGAAAACTACAGTAACCCTGAAAATGCGAATATGCAGGTTTTCGTGGTGGGACCCAATTTTTCTCAAAGTTAACCAAACCTAGCCATGATTATACTCATTTTGAAGCTCTCGACGAGCTGAATTCGGATTTGATACTGTCGAAGACTAGTTCCCGAATTGGTGGCCTAGAAAACCAAAACTAGGCCAGCAATAAAAACTCAATTTTCCTCTCAAAAATCCATTTTCTTTTCTTTTTCTTGCCATTTTTCTCCTAAAACCTGCCAAACCCATTCAAATCTTCCATGGCCTAACTTCTCACCCGATGGCCTAGAAAACCAAAAACCTATTTTCTCCCTGTTCTCTGCTATTTTCTTTCTCTTTCAAATGACTCATATTCCCTTGTTAGATCAGTTCTTTTTTCTCTCTATTCATTCTGACAAAAAAAAAAGGAAATGATGGAGAGACGTAATGATGGATTAGCTGAAAATGAGGAACATATATATCTATGTCTATAAGTATTTAAGTAGATAAAATGAGCCTTGCAGAGTCAAAATAACAAATTTTGCAAAAAATGAGTTTTTCGAAAAAATAGTTTTTTTTGATGGCCTAGAATCTCAAAAATCGGCCATTAAAAGTCAAAAACTAGTCCCTGGAGCTCTCAAGAGCTTTGAAATGTCTATTTGGTTTTCTAGGCCACCAGATGGAAAACTAGGCCATGGGACCATCCTATTCGGGTTCAGGGAGCAGAGAGCTTAAAAATGAGTATAATCATGACTCGGTTTGGCTAATTTTGAAAAAAGTTGGGTCCCACCACGAAAACCTGCATACCTCGATTTCGCGGTTACTGTAGTTTTCGTGGTGGGATCCAACTTTTTCCAAACCCTATCATGATTATACTCATTTCAAAGCTATCGACGAGCTGAATCCGAATATCATGGTCCCATGGCCTAGTTTTCCATCTGGTGGCCTAGAAAACCAAAACTAGGTCATAACCAAAAAAACTTGAAATAGTCCTTTTTTTACACTGAATTCAAATGTCCCACTAGTTTCCTGGTCTAAAAACCAAAACTATTTCGAAACATTTATTTTTTCTCGCCCAAAAACCATTTTAAATAATTCAAAATCCAGAAACTCTTTTCCCTCTTCTTTTCTTTCTATTCTTTCAGTTGAATAGTCACATTCACATTTCAAAATCCTTTGCTTAAGTTAGTCTAGAAAGACAGAAAAAAAAAAAGAATTTTCATATTCTTTTTTTTTCCGTCAGAATTATTCAAGAACTTTGTAGCATGACCGACCACCTCGAGGACCGCCTTTCTTTTTTCTTTTCTTTAGTTTCTTTTTTCCTTGTTATGACGCTATGGGAGGACACATTATTTGATTAAAAAAATAGGGCTTTTGCAGAAGAAAAAGAGTTTAGTTTGGTGGCCTAGAAAAATAGAAAGTTAGGCCACGAAGTTAAGTTTAGCGTTTTTAGTTATTTTTGTTTTCTAAGCCATGGGATGGAAAACTAGCACCCAAAACTAACAAATTCGAATTCAGCTCGTCGAGAGCTTTGAAATGAGAATAATCATGACTAGCTTTTGATTACTTTGGGTCCCGCCGCGAAAACTACAGTAACCCAAAATAGGGATATGCAGGTTTTCGTGGTGGGACCCAACTTTTTTCAAAGTTCCTCAAACCCCATCATGATTATACTCATTTCAAAGCTCTCGACTAGCTGAATTCGAATATCATGGTCCCGTCGCCTAGTTTTTGACTTTATGGCCTAAATTTCCTGATTTCTTAGGTCATCACCTTGAATTGTGTGCTTTGAAACTTCCTCATCATTTTTCAGAATTTTCCTAGAATACTCACTTCCTTTTTTTCTTTCCTTTTTCGTTTTCATGGAACTCATATAAACTTTTTCTTTTTCTATTTGTTTTGGTTTCATTTTCAATTTCGTGAGATAGAGAAATTCTAGCTTTGCTCCAAAAAATGTGAACTTTTTTTGGATATTTCCGGTGGATATTAGTCTAGACTAGGGGAAGCGCGGATTTGGTTTTTTTCGGTTTTTGGAAAAAAAAAAACATTTTTTTTTGCATTTTTTTCCAGATTTTGAGTACTTATGGCCTAGAAACTCAAAACTAGGCCATGCAATCTTCATATTCGAATTCAGCTCGTCGAGAGCTTCAAAATGAGTATAATCATGACTAGGTTCCGTTAACTTTGAGAAAAGTTGGGTCCCACCACGAAAACCTGCATATCCCTTATTTTGGGTTACTGTAGCTTTCGTGGTGGGACCCAAAGTGAACGGAACCTAGTCATGATTATACTCATTTCAAAGCTCTTGATGAGCTGAATTCGAATCAGGGACTAGTTTTCAACTTGGTGGCCTAGAAAACCAAATCTTCATTTTTTGCTTGAAATTCTCCGTTTTTCCCTTGTTTTTTCCCTGTTTTTTGTCTATTTTTTTTTCTAAAATCTGTCAAAAACTTCTGCACCTCCTTCCCCGAAAACCATAGATCCTAAATTCCCAAAAATCCCAAAAATCTCAATTTTTGTCATGTTTTTTATCCAACAATTTCTCCTATTTTCCTCCCTGTTCATGTCATTTTTATTCCTCTTTCATTGAATTTTTCTTTTTCAAAAAAGTGTCGATTCCAGAAGAGACACGTTTTCTTGACATTTCTCAATTAGCTTCTTTTTCGAAAAAAAACAGGAGGGTGGAGGAATCAGATCATTTTCTCGTCGAACAAGGAATTTGTCATTTTTTCGGATTTTCATTTTTCGGTTTTTTCTAGAATTTCATAGTTTTTTGGTTTTCTAGGCCACCAAGTTGGAAACTAGGCCATGAAACTATCACAGTTGGATTCAGCTCGTCGAGAGCTTTAAAATGAGTATAATCATGACTAGGTTCCGTTCACTTTGGGTCCCACCACGAAAACTACAGTAACCCAAAACAGGGATATGCAGGTTTTCGTGGAGGGACCCAACTTTTTTCAAAGTTACCCAAACCTAGCCATGATTATACTCATTTTAAAGCTCTCGACGAGCTAAATCCAATAAAAATAATCCCATGGCCTAGTTTTCCATCTGGTGGCCTAGAAAACCAAATCAAGGTTTTTCTGGCTTTTAAACCATTTTTTTCTGGAAATTTCGTTTTTTCTTATTGCTAAGCCAAGTTTTCTCAACCAAAAAAGTCCAAAGAATCAAAATTTCCCCTGTACTTTTTTCGATTTCCTTGAAAATCGTCTTCCCCAAATTGCCTATTATTATCCTCTCTTTTTTCGTTTTTCTTGCAAATTTTCTTGTCTCTTTCTTTCTCTTTTTTTCGACTTTTCTCGATTTTTCCACAAAAAATATAAAATAGTTTTTCCAGATATGGAATGCAACGATTCGCGATTATTCGACACAACCAACAATGTCACCTATTTCGTTATTGAGCAGTTTTATCGGTTTCGATAGTGAGTTGGGGGATCCTTGGGTTAAGATGGGATTACGGTATTCGGATTCAGGGGAAAGAGAGCTTTAAAATGAGTATAATCATGACTAGGTTTGATGAAATTTGGGTCCCACCACGAAAACTACAGTAACCCTGAAAATGAGGTATGCAGGTTTTCGTGGTGGGACCCATTTTCTCCAAACCTAGCCATGATTATACTCATTTTAAAGCTCTAGTCGCCTTGAATCCGAATTCCAGGGTGCCGTGGCCTCGTTTTCCATTTGATGGCCTAGAAAACCAAAAAGTCATTTTTATTGGTTTCCTAGGCTACCAATCGTTTCAAAATTGGGACCATTGAAATCAGCTAGTAGAGAGCTTTCAGAAAAAAATAAACATGCCTAGTTTCCATTTTCGTGGTCTGGAAGCTCAAATTTGGTCTTCTAAGCCACCAGGTAGAAAACTAGGCCATGAAAATGACAAATTCAGATTCAGCTAGATGAGAGCTTTAAAATGAGTATAATCATGACTAGGTTTGAGGAAAGTTGGGTCCCACCACGAAAACTACAGTAAACTAAAAAAAGGGATATGCAGGTTCTCGTGGTAAGACCCATTTTTCTCAAAGTTGTCCAAACCTAGTCATGATTAAATTCATTTCAAAGCTCTCGCCGCCCTGAATCCGAATCTCATGGTCCCGTGGACTAGATTTCCATTTGGTGGCCTAGAAATTCAAAAAACCCAAAATTTCCAGTCTCTACTCAAACGTCCACCCATTCCTTTCATTCATCCTCTGCGTCCTCGGACTCGCCGCCAACGCTATCCATATTCTTGTGCTAACTCGTCCCCGAATGCGTCATTCATCCGTTCATACTGTACTTGTTTGTATTGCAATATCCGATATGGGCACTATGACTTCTTATTTGGTATGATTTTTTTCAGAATTTTTTTCAAAAATATTTTTGATAATTTTCAGATGTACATAAGTCGATTTGAATTCCTTTCTGACAAAGAAGGATATTCTTATTTTTGGGCGTTATTTTTGAAATGTCATGCAATGTTATCCATTGCTTTACACGCCATAACCCTTTATTTAGTGGTGTTAATGGCGTTTATAAGGTTGTCAGCAATGAAATTAACCACTTCGAGATGGCTGGATCATACCAGAGCATTGTAAGTTTTTTTGGGGTTTCTAGGCCATGAAGTGGAAAATTAGGCCATGAAACATAGATAGTTGGATTCAGCTTGCCGAGAGCTTTCAGAAAAGTATAATCATGGCTAGGTTTGGGACACTTTGGGTCCCACCACGAAAACTACAGTAACCCTGATGCGCAGGTTTTCGTGGTGGGACCCAAAGTTAACCAAATCTAGTCATGATTATACTCATTTCAAAGCTCTCGCCGAGCTGAATCCAACTATCTATGTTTCATGACCTTATCTCCAACCTACCACCCACAATAACCTAAGAACCATTTTTCCAGAACATCGGCTATATTCATAGCCCTCTTCGTATTCATAATGTGTGTTCCAACTCTTCTTGCTCATCAAATCGATGAAACCACGAGAGGAGTCTCCCTTAATGGAATGTATTATAAATATTCCGTTGGCTTTTCGACATTAATGATGCAAAATGGATGTTTCCTCATGAAAGCTAACTTGTGGTTGACCGGAATCTTTTTGAAGGTGAGAATAGGGGTTTCGGGACCATCGAATTCGGATTAGGGGCTCCGAGAGCTTTAAAATGAGTATAATCATGACTAGGTTTAGAGAAAGTTGGGTCCCACCACGAAAACCCACTCACCCAAAGGATTACTGTAGTTTTCGTGGTGGGACCCAATTTTTTCCAAACCCTATCATGATTATACTTATTTCAAAGCTCTCGCTGAGCTGAATCCAACTATCCCATTTTCCAAACCCAATTCCTACTCCAGAACTTAATCCCCCTATTCCAGGCCATCCCCTGTCTCCTCCTCCTTTGCTTCACCATCGCTTTGATCCATCGTCTTCGAGAAAATAACGAAAAACGGAAGATTTTGATTAAGGAAGAGCGTGCAAAGAAACGAGGAGATTTCACTACCTATATGCTTCTTTTGATGGTTACCGTATTCCTTTTCACTGAATTACCACAGGGGATTATGGCGATTTTGAATGGTAAGCTGAGTTTTAAGGGTTGGGAGCTAGAAATTCGGATTCAGCTTGGCAAGAGCTTCAAAATGAGTATAATCATGACTAGGTTTGGTTAAAGTTGGGTCTCACCACGAAAACCAATATAATGGGTTACTGTAGTTTTCGTGGCGAAACCCAAAGTTGTCGGAAGCTAGTCATGATTATACTTTTCTAAAAGCTCTCACCACCCTGAATCCAAAATTCAAGGTCCCCACTCTTAAATTTCAAATTTGAATCCTCAAAACCCTGTTTTCAGCCTTGTTCACCACTCAATTCCATCAAATGGTGTATCTAAATCTAGCCGATGTTTTGGATCTTCTTTCCTTGATCAATTGCTATGTAGCCTTTTTGGTCTACAGTTTCACTTCCTCCAGATACCGACAAACTCTATTCAGTTTGTTGCCATTAACCAGGTAAGATTGATTTCCATGGGGACTCAAAATTAGGCCTCGGGACCATGAAATTCAGATTCGTGGCGTTGAGAGCTTTGAAATGAGTATAATCTTGGCTAGGTTTGAAGGAAATCGGGTCCCACCACGAAAACTACCGTAACCCAATATTGGAGGTATGCAGGTTTTCGTGGTAGGACCCAACTTTTCTCAAAGTTAACCAAACCTAGTCATGATTATACTCATTTTAAAGCTCTCGGCGAGCTGAATTCGAATTTCCTACTCCCAGGGACTAGTTTTCCACATGGCCTAGGAAACCAATTCTAACCAGTTTTTCACCCTAAATCCAAATCTCCCAATCATTTTCCCATTCCAGAGTCTCCTATTCCGGCATTTCGACCCGCCAAGGAACCCTCAAATCTCATCCAACCCCCGGGGCAAAAACTCTCGTTCAACGTGCCAATTCTGTCGAAGTGGCGTCGGTTCGGTCACCGTTGGTGGACAAGTCCGCTGCAACGACACGCCCAAATTCCGCTCAGCCAACTGATTTTTAATTTTTTTTAAAATTTCTCTAAAAACTTTCGCCTTTAACTTACCAATTCCACGGGCATTTTTATGTATTTTTTGCCAATAAAATTTTTCTAATAATTGTCCACGAGGAGTACAAAAAACCAAAAAAACCAGATTTCAGGTCAAAGGGTATTCTCGAGCAATAATAGGCTGAGTCACGTTGCTCATCTTTATTATTCACCAAAGAATACCGTTTGAGCCATTTTTAAATGGTTTAAGGGGGGTGAAACTTACTTTGTAGTCTTTGTAGTTTTTGTAGTCAGAATATGTAGTTTGTAGTTTGTAGTCTTAGTAGCCAGAATAGTTCAGTGAATATGAATATAAAACCAAAACTCCCACTTTCATTGCTCACCATAAAAACTCTCCAAACCCATAAAAATTTGGCTCCGCCCCCAATTATATTCCTCCTCGGCCAATTGACTTTTTATATGAGAAAAAGCGAAAATTGAGCCGTTTCTGGAATTTTGGTGAGAGAGAGAGTGGGTGGATATTGAGAGAGAAAAAAGAAGAGAGAGAGAGAGAGAGAGAAGATGAGAGAGAAGGCATAATTTAATGAGACTATCTCATGCAATCGAATAAAATTGAGAGGGAGGCATGATGATGACATTTCTCCCCTTTTTTGCTTCTTCTAAAAGGTCAGAAGGGCCCCCCTTGTTAATTTTTTTTTTCGTGGGAGTTGTTGTCCAAGAGGAGTACACAGGCTTAATTCCAATTTATTTAAAAATAGAAAAAAGTGATAATTTGGGAAATTTTTTGCTGTAAGCTGCTATTTAAGAAATGGGCTCTGTGTACTCCTCTCGGACAATATATTTTCGATTTTTCAAAACTTTCCCATTTTTTGGTTTAGCTACATATTCAAGGTTTTGAATGTAGAAATCCAGGTTTCTTGAACCATTGTTTAACCAAAAATTTGAATTTTGGGTTAAATTGAGAAATATTGAAACCTATGTTTTGTTCAAAACAGTATATCTCAATTCCTGTTAAAGATACAAAAAAGTTGTCAACTAACGAAATGTAGCTCCTGTTATCAGCTACATTTCATTAGTTGACAATTTGTTGATAGCTCTAACGGGAAGCGAGATATAGACGTTTAAAGTTGCGTGACTGGGAGCAGACAGTTAGGGCACTCTAGCCGGTGTCATTCTCTGCGTCTCTCTCCGGCAGGCCACAATTTTAAAGGCTCCTATCTCAACTTGGGGTAGAGATATCAAAAAGTTGTCAACTAATGAAATGATTAGTTTAACAAGGGCTATCTTTCATTAGTGAACCACTTCTCGATAGCTCTTTAGTTAACTGAGATAGCGCTTAAAAATTAACTTTTCAATTTTATCGAAATTTCTCGAATTTTGACTTTGAGGTAGTAACTATCCAACCTTTATCAGAACTTCAGTTTAAGCTAATCTCAGTTTTTATCGAGTCTTGAAGCGGTTTTTCAAATTTTCACCGCTATTTCTCACAACTTACAAAAATCATCAACAGAGCGCATTTCGGAAAACTTCCAAAATAAAAGTTGTTCCTCCAAAAGTCGGGAAGAAAACTAAACCTCGAAATCTGACCTTTTTCTCCTTCTTCTTGATGAAAGCCTACTTCTTCTACTCCTTCTTCCTGTCATTCTTTGTTTATTCTTGATTTACATCTCCATTTTTGGTACGAAAATGGGAAAGAGAGAGAGAGAAAAGAGGAGACGTCTCAATGACAGATTTACTAATTCGAGAAGATCAGGGGGAACTAAAATAGAAAAAAGAAAAAGGGGGATTTTGAAAAATTCAGTATTTTTGGATTTTCTCAAAAATCAATTTTCCTAAATCCCGTGTCCATAAGGATCCGGTATTCTATACTTCAGAAAATTCTAGAAAATTCTGACCCTTCTATACGTATATGTAGATTTTCTCCAATTCCACCTGTCCCCCACCTCCTTCTTCTCCCCTTTTCACAACCTATTTTCCATAATTTCTTCAATAATAAATCATGAAACAGCTGAAATATGTCAATTCAGGTGGTTGTCAGAAGAAGGAGAGAGAACTAATTAGAAAAGTTGGGAAGTATGGTGGAGGGAGTTTGGCCAGGGTTAAGGTGATGTATGCTACTCAGGAAAGTTTGCAAAAACCGGGCGTTTCAAAGTCTAGATCTTAGAAAATACTCACTCAAGTCAGAGAGGATCCTAATTGTTGCCAAGAAGAAGTTTGTCCGGATTTCTTTGAAGACGAACATTCTTAAAGGATATCTATATTTCGACGCGGTATATCTTATTTCCCATTAGAGATATCAAAAAGTTGTTTACTAATGAAATGTAGCCCTTATTATGTTCTACATTTCATTAGTTGACACCTTTTTGATAGCTCTAACGGAAAACGAGATAGCAGCGCTTGAAGTAGCGCACCTCCCAATCGAGAGGGAGAGAGAGAGAACGCAGATAGTCAGACGCTCTAGCCTTTACCTTTCTCTACGCCTCTAGCTTCTTACTTTAAAAAGTATGTTTCGCTTTCCAACAGTAATTCTAAAAAGTTAATTAAAATTTCAGAATTTACTTAGTTTTTCATTGTTTCCCTACATTATTTTTGATAATCCCTGGTTATCACAGTTTCCGTTCAACTTTTTATAAATAGTTTGTAACCCAAAATTTATACGGCATAGCTAAAACGGAGCACTTCTGTATTTGCGCTTTAGTGCTAATCATATAAAGCATCGACCTCAGAACGCGTCCCACAATAAAACGTCACTGAGGCTTGGTACTAACTTTCAAGGCTCCGATTCAAAGTTTAAAATGAAGATGAAGTTTAAAAAAAGACTAGTTCTAGATTAGCCCACAATAACATTAAAACTTGGAATCTTCCAAAGGTCGGACTGTTCATAAAAACTTTAAATAAGATTATAAATAAAATCCTCAATAAAGCATTGGTAATTCTGTATTTGAGGTCCGATCATATTCCCGGAAAAATACTAAAAAGTTAAGGTCAAGGGATCTAAGAAATTTAAGAAATCTAGACATCTACAAAATCCTTCGATTATACTACAGTATCTTCAAAATCAAAATCAAGCTAACCCCTGATTTTCCTAAAAAATAATTCTCTGAAAACCGATTCTAACTAGAAAAATAGAGAAAAGAGAAAAAGGGTGGAAGGGAAATGGAGTGTATCAGAAACGAAAATGACAATTTCATTAAACTTGTTGTCTTTCCCCTGCTCCCCCTTCTTCTCTTCTTCTTCTCTTCCATCATCATCATCGTCGTAAAACCTCCCTCCTCCTCCAGAGAGAGAGACCACGCCTTCTTTTTCCGTAATGAAGAGATGGGCGTGGCTTCTGGTCCCTTTCTATCAAAATGTTAATTTCTCAATTGTCTAATGTCTCTTCAATTCCAATACTATTTCGGTATCAATTTGAATAGAAAAGGAGGGAAATTGGGAAAGAGAGGATCTTTTTGTTTTCCCAATTTCCATTCATTTAGTTTTAGCCTCAATGTCTATGACTTTTGAATGCCCACATACATACACATTTTTAGAATTTATATTGGATCTTTCTATCTCTCTTAATTTACTCTGAGCAATGGAGGGAAAAGAGGAAAAGATATTTTTGTGGTTGTTGGTGGAGGGAAAAGGCATACACACACAAATTCATTTAGTTTTAAATGACGATGGTGCTTAGACTGGAAGGAGGTTCATGACTTAACCTCTGGAGGATTTTAAATGAAAGGAATAATCAAGGAAGATAGGAGGGATTCGAATATTGGGGTTGGAAGGGTTTGGAATATTAGAAAATCTAAAATTAAATAGTAAAGTTCAGAGAAAATCAGGGTTCGAAGGATCAGGAAAGTTTGGGAGTATCAAAATTAGTAAAAATCAGAAATTTTGGGAAGTTGAACACTCTATGGGCTGTATATCGCCTTATTTCTACTGTAGGATTTTGAATTTCGCCTGCAATTACGGACAAGGTATCTTGAGCTTTTTGGCACGGTGCCAAGGTTCGGTAGAGCGCGGTCAGGTTAGGAAAACTGGGAAATTTAAAAAAAAATAGAAAAAATCCAAATTTGGAATTTTTAAATTTCATGATTTTTCAGGATTTTCAGGATTTTTCGGATATCGAAAAATCGATTGCTTAGAAACTGAAATTCTGGAACTTTTTGAATTTAGGCTTTCGAGCAATCACGCCCTACTGAACCCTCGAATTTCGTTCTTTGACTATAATAACTTTGGCTTCCGTTGACTGAGTATCAAATGCGAATTAAGTCAATTTTTTAATTACTATACATTTACCGTATCATTTCCTTCAAAGCCAAGAAAAACTAATTTTTATGGTTGGCGCTAAACATTATATTTTTGACGTTTTATACTCTGTCAAGAAAATATCAGGTGAGCAGGGAAGATTTGCGGTACAGCAGGACGCGGTTACATACAGTACCGTTCAAAAGTTTATAGAAAAAAATATTTTTCAGTTGATTTTCGGTCATTTTGTCCGTTTTCAGGGGTCTGGAGCTCGGTGCTCATGTTTCCGATCACTCTGAAAATTTTTGTGGGTATAAAACAAACCTAAATTAACAACTTTGCATTCACAGAATTTTTCGAAAATGCCTAGTTTTTCAGCTATGCCGCGTTTTCTGAGACACATCAGTTTTTTTCACGTTTTCAGTGCAAAAAAGGCCAAAAACGGCCGAAAGAAGGGTATGCGTCAGAAGGGAAAGGTCAGAAGTCAGTCACTGACAACTACATATCGTAACCATGGGAAATAAGTTTCAAGTTCAAAGGCTCATAACTCAGTTACCATAAAAGCTATCGAAAAAGTGTCAACTAATAAAATGTTGCTTTTAACAAGGGCTACATTTTATTAGTTGACACTTTTTTGATATCTCTGATGGGAACAGAGTTATAGGGGTTTGAAGCTATGTTTCCATAATTAATTATCACAATGTATCTATGCACTTCAGTAATTGCTAAAAATTTAAAATCACGTGAAACTCAATTTTTTTTTGAATTTGAGAAGAAAATCTATTTCTCCGGAAATCTAGAAATTCCCAAGTTTTCGGATTTACAATGTTTTTCAAAATTAAAAAATGTTTCCCAGAAAAAATCTAAACTTACTAATCTCCCTAATAAGTACAGTAATCCGAAAGATCCAGAATCTATTCCAAAAATCTGCAGAAGTAGTCTCTTCATTTCCTTTTTCTCCTCCCGTTTTCTCTCTTAGATAATCCATTTAGTTTTTACGAAAAGAGGAGCAATATGGTGCCCTTCAATGCTTATACCAATTGCATTATTTTTCTCTTTTGGCTCTTTCTCCCCCCGACTGGTCCCTTCTTTCCTCTTAAATGGAAATGAATGCTCCTCTCTCTCTCTCTCTCTCTCTCTCTCTCTCTCTCTCTCTCTCTCTCTCTCTCTCTCTCTCTTTTCTCGAAATGAGATAA
Organism: Caenorhabditis wallacei; assembly: GCA_963932035.1. NCBI lineage: Eukaryota > Metazoa > Nematoda > Chromadorea > Rhabditida > Rhabditidae > Caenorhabditis > Caenorhabditis wallacei. The sequence continues at coordinate 3,186,873 of OZ009934.1, forward strand.
TTATTTTATTTCCTCCCTCTTTTTCTATCTCTCTTTGCCTTTTCATTAATTTATTTGTTCTTCTTTTATTCTTCATCGACGTTTTCAGAGAAGATATATATATATATATATATATACATTTTGTGTTAATTGAGTCACTACTGTATAAATATATGAATTTTAGCAATATGGGGTTCAGGATAATTTTATTATTGGGTGGAGAGAGCCTTGGTAAGGCAGGGTGACACAATGGAGGAGGCTGAAAAGTGGAATTTAGCTGAAAACGATTTTTTTGTTATTTCGATAGAGCTTATTTTCAGACATAGTCCCCTTTTTTAACTTTTGAAATTTGGAGTTAAAAAACATGGTCTTAAAATATTTTTCAGATTTTCAATTAATATGTTAATATTTTTGAAAAATTTGAATTAAATAAAATTTTCTCATGGCTTTTTTAGTTTTTCAAATTTAAAAAGTAATGATAATTCACCAAAAAATAACTGATTTTTTCAAAAAGATTTCAAAACCCTCGTCTCCCATGCGTTGCGGTTGCGTCGCGGTCGTTGCTTTAAGCAGTAAGAATACGTTTTCTGACTTAATTTTGCGTTGAATTAACCGATTTTTGATGCAAAAAATGCTTTTTCAAAAGCCGAAAATTTCAAAAACCCAGCGATCACACGCGCTGCGGTTGCGTCGCGGTCGATGTTGCTAAAATTCAAGAAAAATCAGTTCAAAATATTTTCGAAAAAAATCTCGAACCGCGACGCGACCGCAACGCAAGGAAGCAAAATTAATCCAAATTCTGTTCTTTACATTACAAAGAAAACTCCTTTTTCACTAAAAAAAAAACTGCAAAAAACCTCCTCCACAACCCCTCGAATCCGGCGGCAATTCAAAATCCAAATTCCGACAAAAATCGCAATAAACCGTTCATATTACAAGAACAAATGAAAAACCATGTTAAAATCTCAAGTTAAAGCTATCACAATAGAAGAAAAATCGAGTAAAATCATAATACACAGGGAGAAGGAAAATACATTAATCGAAAATTAAAAAAAAAGAGGAAAAAAAAAAAGAATCACCGGTAAAAAAGGAAAAGATTTCTCGAATGATGACAAGAATTAAATGCAATATATAATATTTGAAATCAGAGTTTTTGGAAGAAAATAAAAATGGAATTATGATGAAAATGCGAGTCCAAAGAATACAGAAAGGATTGTTCCAATCGCCACAAAAATCAAAACTGCTCCGTAGACCACGAATTCTCGGAATCGATTCACCTGGAAAAACCTCCATTAAAAGGGCATCCTCTAATATAAGGGCAGGAGGAAAAAAGACAAAGGGGAATAGTGGCATACCCATAATCTCTTCTTCTCGGGCGGCACATCTCTCGCACTATTACTCTCAGTTGTAGTTTGTGGTGAACGAATTGTCCACGTCGTTTCCGAATCCGTTTTCGACGTTGGCCTCATCGGAATATCTTCTGTTCTTGCCGATGAATTTCCATTTGTCTGGAATGGATTTCAGAATAGGAAAAGGGGGAGACAAAGGTACAGTAAGACGATACAAGGCTAAGACACTACTAGCGCCAACAAATGCGCTCCATTGACCAAAATTTAATTTTGAATATTTAACTTTAAAAAAATTTGTATCAATGGAGCGCATTTTCTGAGTAGTTTCAGTGCTTACCTTAACAAATGATTTCGTGTCGACGTCGACGACATTATTGAAAATGATAAAGAATAATGAGAGAGCGAAGATGACAGAAATTGGGATGAGCGCCAGAACGAGTTGAGCAACGTGACGAGATGGGGTGAAGTGGTAACCGGCGATGCAGATGGCCGTGGCTGGAAATTATTTATTTTTGATGGCCCAGCTTTGATGGCCTAGAAATAGAGGGGGACTAGAATTTAAGTTTGGTGACCTAGAAATGACTGAGGGACTATTTTGGATCGCCTATAAACCTCACGAGGACTAATTTTTTTGTTTTTTGGCCTAGAAACAATAAAGCTTTTCTTTTTCAATGGCCTAGAAAAAGCTGAATGATTATTTTTTGGTGGCCTAGAAACCCAAGAGGGCCTAGAAAACTCACTAGCCAAAATCATGGCGATAACTCCGATTCCTCTATGAATATAATTGAAAATCGGTCGTCTCGGATCATTTGGTGAACATCTGAGAGTACTAATAAATGGTTGAAGCCACGCAAGACACAGAGCAATGATTCCAATGATCGCATGTTTTCCTCCCCATCCCGTATTCACAAATTTCCAATCTTTATGGACAAGAATCAACACGAAACCGGCGATCATTAAGGCGATTCCGATGAGATTGGCGCCACGATGGATCTGGAAATTTGAATATTTGAGACATTGAAGTTTTTTGCAATTGCGCTCTATTGATAAAAATAGTCTAATTAAGATTTTAGCAGAATTTTTCAATTGAGCGCGCTTGCATGTTTACAAGGGTTCTGCAAATGCGCTCAATTGACCAAACCAGCCCCAGCAGCATTTATCAATGGGGCGAATTTTCATCCATTCCCCTTGTTCTCAACGGAGCGCGATTACTCACATGGAACCAAATCAACAATCCACCCGGCTTAAGCGTCGGCCATGACGATCTCAAAACTCTGGCGAAAATCACGGCGGTCGGTACCATTGTCATCCATGCGATTGTCATAAAAATCGCGTGAAGAATGACAAGAGTCACCGTCGATCCAGAATCATTTCCAGCGGAATAATCACTCAATAGACGAGGGGATGAAGTAGCGTATCTATTATTCATTCCATGGTATCCAAGACCACCGGCTGATGCGGTTCCTTTCGCCATGATTAGATAGTATTGTTGGGAAGGGACGTAGGTAAAGATCTGTGGATTATTAGAGCTTCCGTCTGTTCTCACTGTCCCTTTACAATAGATTTTTCCGTCTTGATATGATGTTTGTGTATTTGTTATTAGCTGTGATCGAATTGTTTCTTCTCCAGAAATTCTTCCATTTGATGTTCCTGAATTCGATGAGAATTTCATGGATAGTGGTTGGGTTCCAAGAGAAGAACACTCGATGACATTAGCCGGTGACATCTGACCGTTCGAAGAGAATCCAAGTGCAAGATAAACTCCATTGGCAGAAGGTTGAGTCGAAGAGAACTCGAATTCAATTGTTTGATTATCAATAATTCTGAAATAATGTTCATTTGTGGTTGGGGCGCGATTGCTTCACTAATTTTGCAAAAATAAAAAAGCAAAAAAAAAAGATAGGTTCCACCGAGATTTGAACTCGGGTCGCAGGATTCAAAGTCCTGAGTGCTAACCGCTACACCATGGAACCGCCGGCAGCAGACAGGCGGCAGGGCGTAGAGGAGAGAGAGAGCGACTCACCGATAAGAGACAGCATCATTGTCGGTTGGTCGGTAGCAACCTTTCGTCTGAGTGCAAGTTGATGGATCGAATGTTCCCTGGAAAATCGAAATTTATATTTTTGAAAAGAAAAGTCCAAAAGGAAGAAAGTGCGCTCCATTGCACTTCCGTTTAAAAAGGGGAAATAGTTTAGTTTTTAGAAGTGGAGAAAATTCAAATGAAAAGAGAAAAAAATTAAAATCATGCAAGAATTTTAAAAAATTAAATAGAAGTGGAACCATTGAAATCGTTTAAAAACAAACTTGAGAATTGGAAGTTGACTGCCTTTTTTGTCGAATTGATTCGATTATCTATACAAGGGAAATTTGAGAAAATGTTTGATTTTTTTCTAAAACTTGGGGTGATATTTCTAAGTTCCGAATGCTATTTTTAACCTAAAAACTATAAAAAAGCTTGAGAAAATGGATTAAATCATAGAAACCTTCAATATCGTCAATGATGCAAATGCGCTCCACCGAAAAACCCTATTTTTCGCTTGGAAACAATTTTAGAGGTTTTGGGGTGCTTTTTTCAAATTTTTGCAGCGTTTTTTGCCTGAAAACTGTGCAAAATATCGCAGAAAAATAGAAAAAAAAGCTCAAATTTTTTTAAAAATTTGAAAAAAATTTGCAAAAATATTACCGAAAAAATCTAGAAAAATCGTTGAAAAAAGTACCGAAAAACTCAAAAATAGAGCAAAAAAACTTCTAAAAACGCCCTAAAACCACCCTAAAAACCCCAGAATCCGTAATAATGCAAACGCGCTCCACCGAAATATCCTCATTTTTAGCTCGGCAGTAATTTTTAGGAGATATTTAGCATCAAACCTACTTAAAAATACGCTGAAAATTGTAAAAACCCACCCCAAAACCCCCTAAAATCTTGAAAAATGCAAATTCGCTCAACCGAAAAAAAAACTTTTTTGTATTGGTTGCAATTTTTGATATTTAGACGTATTTTTCAAAATATTCATAACATTTTGACCTGCAAAACCATTGAAAAATACCCGAAAATCTCTATTAATGCAAATACGCTCCACCGAAAAAAACCCCATTTTTCGCTTTTCTGCAGTTTTTCCAAGTTTTTTGACCTTAAAAACAACCAACAAAATGTAATCACATACCCCTCCAGTCGGCGGAGCTGCGGTTGGCGTCGAATAATCACTCAACAATTTCATCGAATCGACACTTCTTTTCGTATGATGATACGCCAAATTCTTCACCGTCCCATTCGTCGTGGTGGCTCCCGTCGCCAAAATAATACTGTAGTTTGTAGTGGGGGCGTATTGGAATACGGTAGGATCATTCGAATTGCCTTCGACTCGAACATCAGCTGAGCAATAGAGAACTCCATCAACGAATTGAACACGTTGATTTGTGAATAATCCGGAGACGTCTGTCGTTGGTCGAAGATTACGGTAGGAATTCTCACCGATTTGATTATATGAAAAAGTCATTGAATATTCAGAATTATTAAAACTTGAACATTCGATTACACTCGTATTTCCCATTCTTTGATTCGTCGAGAATCCCATTGCCACGTATTTATTGGTTGAATCGACTGTTCCAGTGATCTCTACGTGGATTTGAGTGGGACTAGAGACCGCCCATGAGGCACGAATATCTGAACAACCGTCGGAACAGTCTGTTGGAGCAAAACATCCTTTAGTGATTCCACAAGTGGCATCATTGAATCCAACATTATCCAATTGATCCAGGAATGTGAGAATTGAGACACAGGATCCCCAGTGTTGGGTTAGACCCTTGTCATCTGGAAGAAAAAAAATTAATTTTTTGGCGGAAAGAGGGAGGAGGAAGGCGGAAATAGGAAATTGGCCTAGGCGGAAGGCGGAAGGCGGAATTCTATAGCGGAAGGCGGAAATGTAAAAAAACAGCCTTTTTCAGAATTAGGAAAGCGGAAGTTCATGTTTCAACGGAAACCGGAAATAAATTTTTTTTTTGAAAAGCGGTAGGCGGAATCCGGAAAAGACTAATTTAGCGGAAATAGCTTATTTATGGAATTAGGAAGCCGGAAGGCGGAAACGTTTTAGCGGAAAGCGGAAAATTAGTTTAGGTGGAATTAGGAAAGCGGGAAGCGGAATTATTTTTTGAAGCGGAAGCCGGAAATGAGCAATCTCAAGCGGAAATCGGAAATTAACTTTTTTTTTCGGAAGGCGGAACTAGACTTTTTTGTGGAAACCGGAAACCGGAAATAAAAATGTCAGGCGGAAATCGGAATTATTTTTGAAGCGGAAGTCGGAATTAAAAAAATTCAAGCGGAAAGAGGAACTAACTCTTCTAGCGCAAGTCGGAAAAGCAGCTTAGGCGGAAATGGTGAAGCGGAAGTCGGAAATCACGGTAAAAGACCAGAATAGCCCCCCACCCCATTATCGCCCCCCACGGACTGGAACAGCCCCCCACCCAGTACATTTTTGACCCAAAAGTAGGGTGGGGGGCTTTACTGGATGGGGGCTATTCTGGTCACAAGACATACCAGAAGAGCCCCCCACCCGTTGTAGTGGGGGGCGATACCTGTCCTCCTGGTAATCGATCAGAAAAGTCCCCCACGCATACCAGTATAGCCCCCCCCACTGGAAAGGTCGGGTAGAGCCCCCCACGCAGCCTCATATCCGCTCAGAAATAGATTTTCAACAGATCAGATCAGCCCCCCACCTAGTTTAGATGGACCCCCCACCAGATCAGATCAGCCCCCCACCTGGTTCAGATGGACCCCCCACCAGATCAGATCAGCCCCCCACCTGGTTCAGATGGACCCCCCACCAGATCAGATCAGCCCCCACCTGGTTCAGATGGACCCCCCACCAGATCAGATCAGCCCCCCACCTGGTTCAAATGGACCCCCCACTAGATCAGATCAGCCCCCACCAGATCAAATGAGCCCCCCACCTAGTTCAGATGGACCCCCCACCAGATCAGATCAGCCCCCCACCTGGTTCAAATGAGCCCCCCACCCGGCACAGATCAGCCCCCCACCAGATCAGATCAGCCCCCCACCTGGTTCAGATGGACCCCCCACCAGATCAGATCAGCCCCCCACCTGGTTCAAATGGACCCCCCACTAGATCAGATCAGCCCCCACCAGATCAAATGAGCCCCCCACCTAGTTCAAATGGACCCCCCACTAGATCAGATCAGCCCCCACCTGGTTCAAATGGACCCCCCACTAGATCAGATCAGCCCCCACCAGATCAAATGAGCCCCCCACCTAGTTCAGATGGACCCCCCACCAGATCAGATCAGCCCCCACCTGGTTCAGATGGACCCCCCACCAGATCAGATCAGCCCCCCACCTGGTTCAAATGGACCCCCCACTAGATCAGATCAGCCCCCACCAGATCAAATGAGCCCCCCACCCGGCACAGATCAGCCCCCCACCAGATCAGATCAGCCCCCCACCTAGTTCAGATGGACCCCCCACCAGATCAGATCAGCCCCCCACAGGATCAGATCAACCCCCCACCCGGTACAGAACAGCCCCCCACTAACTGAGCTCTATGCGTCTAGGGCATTTTGCGGAACTCGGCTGCGCCTCGCCAGACCCTAAGCCTTTTTTTTTAGTTGAATATGTGTTAAATTAAATTTATAAGGCGAAAAAACAACTAAAAATTGAAAAAAAGTGAGAAAAATCAAGGAAATTTGATCAAAATCGATAAAAAAAGAGGGTAAAAATATTTTTTGAGTTCTCCAAAAGGACTACACCACGAGTTCAATCGAGCGCATTTGCATCATTGGTGGGGGGGGGGGGGGGGGGGTTTTTCTGGTCCTCCATGCGGAGGGTGGTGGGGGGCTCTCCCGACTTTTCCAGTGGGGGGCTATACTGGTCTGGGGTGGGGGGCTTTCCTGATCTTATACCGAACTCGGAATTCCTTCTCCCCTCTCAACTAACCCGAGAATCCAGCAGCAAACATCAAATGATATCCTTGTGATTGATTCCATTTGAAAATCTGCGTATTGCTTGTCGTTCCACCCACATTGACGATTCCCTTACAATAGATTGATCCATCACTAATCCTCCCGATCGATTGTTGAATAAATTGATCTCTAATTGCTTTTTCTCCATCAATTCTTGCATTTTTAAATCCTGGATTATAACTGAATTTCATGGTTGGAGCTGTTTCGGATGGTAATTGAGAGCACTCAATGACACTTATATCATTCTGAAAAGACAACTTAAATATGCCCTTCTATTAGAGGTCATACCATTTGCTCGTCATTCGAAAAACCCATTGCCACGTAGACATTCTGAGTTGTCGTCGTATTAGCCGGTCCAAAGATTTCAAATTCGATTTGTGTCGGGGTGACTACTCGGTACGATGCTCCGATATTCCCATTCACATTGTAACAGGAATCGGAGGTTGGCATTGTGCATCCTTTTGATTTTCCACATTCTGTTTGGTCGAATCCAGGGGAATTCTGGAAGATGAAAAATGAGTTGATTAGAGATAAATGCGCTCTATTGAACTTTTTTTTGAATTTGAGAAATTTTGTAGATTTTAAAGTCCGATGGAGCGAGTTTGTTGAGATCGCTTTCATATTTTTTGAGAAAAAACAAAAATGGTCAGAAAATGCGCTCTATCGAACTTTTTCGAAAAAGCTGAAATCGGAGAAAGTTATCTTTTTAGAGTTCAATAGAGCGCATTTACAGAGAAAATCAGAAAACGCGTACAATTGCACTGTCCAAGCATTTTTCGAACTTTTCAAAAAAAACCAGAAGATTGCTCTAAATCAGGCAAATGCGCTCTGCCGAACTCGAAAAGCCATTGTAATTGGGTCATTCTTATATTTTTGACTCTAATAGAGCGCGTTCACTTCAAATTCAGCAAATTAGCTCTATTGCACTCTGTCATAAATGTTCGAACTTTTTTTAATAAACAAAAAAATTGCTCAGGTCAGAAAACGCGCTCTATTGAACTTATTCGAAAAAACTGAAATTTAAGGGAAATTCGAATAGAGCGCGTTTCCTGACTATCTAGTAAATTCGCTCTATTGAACTTTGCAATATCTTAATTTTTAAAAAAGCGCTCAGAAAACGCGCTCCACCGAACTTCAGCCCAGCGACTTTTCTCCCCCAAATATCAAATTTTCCCTCAAAAATCCTGCAATTTCTTGTATTATACTTTCTCCCCCCTTTCTCTTTCTGCTGAACTTTTCTGATGTAATAAACGACAAATTTCGTGCCAATTCTCATCTTTTTTCGTCTTAATCATTGTCATTATTTGGTCGATGAAAAAGGAGAAAGAGAAAATGAGAGAGAGAGAAAGGTGTGCCTAATCTTTCAACTTAAACATCATTTACATTGATAAGAAATATTGAGAAACGACAAGTTCATTGATAAAAGATTGCTGGAAGAACTTTGGAAAACTAGACACGATTTATTGTCGATAGAGCGCGTTTTCATCGGAAAAATTTCAAATCGCCGCCAATTCAGCTAGTGTGCGATAGCGCGCATTTTCCCCATTTTCTCAGAAATTCCAGAAATTCCAAAAAAATTCAAACCTCGGCCAATCGAATTTTCCTCGAGACTGAGGACTGTTCCTTATGATATCCTAGTCCCTTGGCCGTCGTTTTTCCATTAGCCAAAAGAAGATAATAGTCAGCAGATGGGTTGAATTTAAATACATTTGGATCATCTGGAGATCCAGTGACTTTTACACGAGATTTACAATAGAGAACTCCATTTTGGAATGATATCGTCGAATCGGTGAAATGAGCAGAGTAGTCCTGAAAAAATGATGGCCTAGAAATCCAAAAAATAAGTGGGATGGCCTAGGAAACCCTTCATGGCCTAGAAACCCAAAAATAACCAAAATGGCCTAGAAGAACACTTACGCCAGAAATCCTCTGATTTCCTTTTCCATTGGCTTTATCGAACGAGAATTTCATGCTGGCTGGCTGATTTCCGATAGCTGAGCATTCGATGACCGGCTCATTTCCCTGAAAAAATTTGAATTAGTGGGGCTGGCCTAGGAAAAGTTAGTCCCCGTGTTTTTAGATGGCCTAATTTCAGACTGGTGGCGGAATTTTTTCAAGAAGTTAGTCCCCTTTTCAGAGAGAAGACCGGTGGCCGAGGAAAAGTTAGTTCTTAAAATGGCTTGTTGGTTCCTCAAAATCGCCGTGGCCTAACTTTTTCAAAAACTAGTCCCCGCGTTTAAAATGGTTTTTAGATGGCCTTGCATCGATGGCCGAACTTTTTTTTTCAAAAAACTGTTCCATGGCCTAACTTTCCCCCAAATCCCAGTCCCCTCACCATAGCCTCATCATCGGAAAATCCAACGGCAACCCATCGTCCATTCTCCTGATCCGCATTAACAAACAACTCTAATTCGAGAGTTTCATCATCCAATAAATTCCACGCGACGCCCATTCCATTCGATTGAGATGGTTCCGGAATATGACATCCTTTTGAGATTTCACATTGAGAAACGTCGAATTGTGTGGTTGATTGGGTTAGGATGGGTTGGATTACCAGCAGGAGGACACATATTTTTGGTATCATTCCTGCAAAAAAAACCCTTTTTTTTTGGATTTTTTTTTTGTTTCTTTTGCGGTTAAAAATAGTAAAAAATAAGAAAATCAGCAAATGCGCTCCACCGAACTAGTTCAGTAGAGCGCATTTTCTCATTAAGAAAATAAGTTGAAATTCAAAAAAATAGCGGGAAAAAACTTCCTCTTCCCCTAATACTCTTTCCCCTCTTCTCTCCCCCTTTCCCCAAAAAAAAAGTGGGCGGAGCCTAAATGATGATAAATGTCTTGTCGGCAGTGCAAAATGAAGTGTGTTCTCTTACAAACACCATTGCAAAAAAAAAGGGCGGGGCTTAGACAATTTTTGTTTGTTTTTTTTAGTTTTTTTGATGAGAAATAGTACAAAGGCACTTCTGATCCTAATCTCTCTTGAAGTGAGGCAAAAAATAAAGAAAAACAAAGGAATTTGGTGACAAATAAGGGGAATTATGTTAAAATTAAATTTTTTTGCTTTTTTTTTTGTTAAGAAAACCCTGAAAAAGCGGGGAAAATTGAGAAAATATGGATAAAAACAATTTTTTTCTTCGAAAAATTAATTAAGAAAATTGAAAGTTTCAAATTGCCGCGAGAAAATTGTTATCAGTGGAGCGCGATTGCACATTTTTCGAAAAAAAAAATTTTTTTAAGACGAAAAATTATATTTTTTAGCGGTGTTTCTTGATTTTCAGAAAGAAAAATAGGGTAAATATAAAGAAAAATTCAATAAGATTCAGAAAAACAACAAGAATTTATCAGAATTGTTGATTTTTCGCTTTTTTAAAGGTATTATTGAAAAATAACTGAAAATTATGGAATTTCGTTGTTTTTCTAAGTTTCCGTGCAGAAAAATGTAGAGATTTCAATGAAAATTGAAGAAAAACAACATAAAATCGGTAAAAATTCCAGAAGTGTCATCAAAATTTTGAAATTTCCGAAATTCAGGTCAGAAAATTCACTCTACCACACTGATAACTGAATTCGAAAAATTCAACGTAATTTCAGTGAAAATTAAAGCTAAATTTCGAATAATGTTGCAAATTTCCCTTCAAAAAATCCCCCTTGATGCCAAAATCAATTCACCTAAAGTCATTTCCTCTTGAATTGCCCAATTAAATGAGAGAAATGGCTTAATTGACGAGAAGGTGTCTCTGTCTCAATTCCTTTTTTCTGAAGTGGAAAACGAGCGGAAGAAAATTGGCAGGTGGTCAGTGGCGTAACTTTTTCCAGTCATGGCCTAATAAGTAAAACTAGGCCACCAAATTGAATTAGTAAAACTTTTTTGAAAAATTTAAGAAAAAATGCAACTAAAATTGTAACACTTTTACAACGCATTCGTTCAAAAGTACTAGTAGTGGTCAGTTGGAAAGGGTAAATAAATCAGAAAACAGTTTTGGTGGTTTAAAGAAAAAACCAGTTTATTCTTAGTTAGTTTCAGCATTGAAAAGAAAAAGTAATATAGAAAAAAACCATCTGAAAATCGGGGAAAATTCAGATGATTTTTGACAGGTAGTGGTCAAAAAAAATGACGGTATCGGAGAAAAATAATAATAAAATTCGGGTAAACATGAGGGATGGGTAATAAAAAATATTTTGTTTTCTAGAGAGGAACAAGAAAAATAAACATTATTTTCCCTGAAAATAAAAAAAAACGTTAAAAAAGCAAGTGCGCTCCATGGCTAAAAATTTTCAAAACGGTATAACTCAGTTCCCATTAGAGATACAAAAAAGTTGTCAACTAACAAAATGTTTTGCTTAACAAGGGCTACAATTCATCAGTTGACTGTTTTTTGATATCTCTACCAGGAACCGAGTTATAGGCGTTCGAAGCTGCGCGCCGCCAGAAAGAGAGCGGCAGACAGTTAGAGTTGTCTGGCCGCACTGCGTTTCTCTCGGCGAGTACCCAACTTTAAAGGCGCATAACTCAGTTAGGAGTAGAGATACAAAAAAGTTGTCAACTAATGAAATGTTCAGTTTAACAAGGGCTACATTTCATTAGTTGACCACTTTTTGATATCTCTTATGGGAACTTAGTTATGATCGATTTAACGGGATAGATAAAAATTTTAGCTGGTCCCTAAGTAAGCTAGCTGAATTTGAAAGTAGCAATAATATAAAATGGATCAAAAAGGTGCCCTTCTATTAGAGATAACCACTAAAACAATAATAAAAACCAAAATGTCAGTTTTATTATGATAATAATTGTTGCGTAGTCGGAGTATGTCGCTTCCTCCCCCCACAATTAACTAGATATTCATAGATTTACAACTGCTTCTCTCTCTCTCTCTCTCTCTCTCTCTCTTTCTCTCTTTCTCTCTCTCTCTCTCTCTCTCTGTCTCTCTCTCTCTCTCTCTTTTCTTTTTTTTTAATAGTGTAAACTAGCTTTTGACTTTTTGAGAATGAGACGGGGCAATCTACTAGAAAACACAGTAAAATAGACAATGCCCTCTCTCCCACCTTCTCTCTCATCTTCTCCTTCAAACGAACCTTTTTTCTCGACAATGAAGATGTAATAGAGAAGAAGCAAAAAAGAAAAAAAAAAGAAAAGAAGGTGTCAGCCTTCTCCCTCCCCGGCAAACCGGTTGAATTCATAGAAATTGAGGGAGAAGAAGACAGAGAAGAAGCCGCCGTGTTTAGTTTGAAAAAGGTTCGATAGTATATCTGATCTTATTCGAATTGAAAAAGTGAAGGTTGATTCATGGTTTATGGCCGAAAATGAAAAGAAAATCGTTTTGGAACAGTGAAAAAATGGCTTTAAAATTTATGTGGCAACAAAGTTTCAATTTCAGGGGCTTATAACTCAGTTCCCATTAGAGCTATCAAAAAAGAGTTAACTAATGAAATATTGCTCATAATAAGCGCTACATTTTGTAAGTTGACAGTTTTTCGATAGCTCTTATGGGAACCGAGATACAGGCGTTTGAAGTTGCGCGCCGCCAGAGAGCGCAGGCAGCCAGAGAAGATTGCGTCTCGGCGGTTCCCAACTTTAAAGGCGCATATCTCCCTTCCCATTAGAGTTATTAAAAAACTGTCAACTAATGAAATGTAGCCCTTATTAAGAGCAATATTTCATTAGTTAACAATTTTTTGATAGCTCTAATGGCTGCTGAGTTATCAACTTTAGAACATTGTCCAGTCACCTTTATTGTTTGGACAAATTCTAAAATTCCCTGGTTGGCTCGACTATTCAAAAAAATAGCTACAGTAACCCTAATCGGACAAAGCCTAAAAAATACTTCTAAACTTCAAAAAAAAGACACCTTTGCCAAACCGCCAAAACAAAATAGATAACCGCGCCGCAGCAGAGTGTATAGAGACATAGCACTGCCTCCCGCTTCGCCAAAAAGCATTGAAAAAAGGCACGTGAAATGCGTCATGTGATCCTAAGACGCGTCATACGAAGCGTTGACGCAAATATCGCGTCGCTCAAATTGACACTGAAGTGCAACTTCTCCGGCGTTTTAAAGAAAAATTATCGAAAAAATTAAAATTCCGTACTGTCCAGTTTGTTTGAAATTGCAAAACCTTAATTTTAAGACCGAATGTGAGATTTTTCATGCGAAAATCGAAGCGCTGATACACTTTGAAAGTCAGCATTACAAAAACTGTATCAACGCTTCGAATTTCGCATGAAAAATCTCAAATTCGGTCTTAAAATCAAGGTTTTGCAATTTCAAACAAACTGGACAGTACGGAATTTTAATTTTTTCGATAATTTTTCTTTAAAACGCCGGAGAAGTTGCCCTCCCGTTGATTTCAGTGTCAATTTGAGCGACGCGGGATTTGCGTCAACATCGATGTATGACGCGTTTTACGTGCTTTTTTTTCTAGCGCTTTTGGCGATGCGGGAGGCTGTGCATAGTCACACCTTTTCATCTCGTTCTTCTATTCTACACACCGACAGAAAAATGATTTATGAATGTTATCAGTGAATCTGCAGAAGCCTCCCCCCCCCCCCCCCCCCCGTGCGGAGATTATTTATATTATATAGCTAGCTAAGAATAAATAGCTTGAGGAAAGAGTGTTGAAAGATACCGTAACCCTACAAGCTAATAAACCATCTAACTCAATGAAAATCCAAAAAAAAATCAAAAATGATCTCAATTTTTTATTTATTGACTGTTGATAAATATCAAAAAGTGAACCAAAAAATAAAGTTGCTCCACATCCTGACACGAATACCCCTCCAATTCTGGGGAGGAAAGGCAGGTGTGTAAATAGTTTTTGCAATAAACAAGACAGTGACCGAACTTTTTTTGAGGGGGTGGGGGAAAGTTAGGCCATGGCCTAGGTTTAGCAAGGATGGGAAAGTTAGGCCATGATATTTAGGAAGAAAATAAACGTGGCCTAGCTTTCATCACTAGATGAAGTTAGGCTTAGCATAGCTAAGGTCTACATCATGGCCGAGGTTCCATTCAAGTTAGGCCATTGGTGGCCGTTGCCTAGCTTTTCCACCTAACCTAGGCCATGTTCTCTCAGCTAAAGCCAACCAGTTTCCTTTTTCCACTCTCTATCTTGTACTCCCCTCGTGTCGACAACTTACTGATCCGAGTGATCGGTCGACGAAGGGCAAATAGATTTGCCACGCATGTTGATTTGCAGAGAAAAAGAAAGAAAAAAGAGAGTAAACGAACTATTTGAAAAGATCTAAACCAAAAGATGACAAAAAAGAAAACTGAGTCATTTTGGAAGCAGCGGAACAGTCAGTTAGACAGAGAGAGACTAAAGGTTACATTTACTATTGGAAGGGGGTTAGTCTGTTTATTTGATCAGTTGTCTTCGGAATGAGTAATAGTTTGTTAATTCGGCATTTTTGTGGATTTTATAGGTATCGAAAATACAGTGTTTTGATTTTCTTTTAATTTGGGATTTTGCAAAACAGCTAAAATTGACTAGCCTGTTCAAACGGGTATAACTCGGCTAGCATTAGAGATATCAAAAAGTTGTCAACTAATGAAATGTAGCCCTTGTTAAACTAAACATTTTGTTAGTTGACAACTTTTTTGTATCTCTAACAGGAACCAAGATATGAGTCTTCAAAGTTGAATGCCGCAGAGACGCAGAGGATGGCCGCTAGAGCGTTCGCGCTCTTTCTTTTTGGTGGCGCGCAACTTCAAACGCTTATTTCTCAGCTCCTAGAAGAGATATCAAAAAAGTGTCAACTAATGAAATATAGCTCATTACTAGCTAAATACTTTGTTAATTGACAACTTTTTTGTAGTTTTTCTGGGAACCGAGATAATAGAGATTGAAGAGAGACTCAGAAAAACTATTATCTGGACTAGTTGTTCTATATCTCGGTTCCTATTGATCCTATCAAAAAGTTGCCAACTAACAAATTATAGCCCTTGTTAAACTAAACATTTCATTAGTTGACAACTTTCCCCTATCTCTTCCCTAAACTAAGAAATCCCATGAAAGTTGTAAACAAATCGACGAACGGTTCAGGTGAAAGTTCTTTTCAGAATAAATTGAAAAAGCGAGGACAGGTGGAACGGAGGAAGGACGTATTTAGATTACTTAAAGTGAAGAAGAAAAGGAAAGTTTTGAAAATCGCTTAATTCAAACTGACACCTCTTATAGCGTCATCTTAAAATAAAATAGACAAATGTCTTACTCATCTCTTAGTATACAACACCACCGACAAGGAAAAACAGATGAGTCAACTTAGATGACAAAAAGAAGAAAAATGTCATTTTCAGACAAGAATTTTAAGAAAAGAAAGTGACGAATTTGAAAATTACGGAAGTTCTTTTGCGGGCAAAAAAATTTGAAAATTTCAAAAGTTGTTGTCCAAGAGGACTACAAGGACAACTAATTATGAGAACAAAGTTCTAGGGGCCATAACTCGGCTCCCATTAGAGCTATTAAAAAAGTGTCAACTAATGAAATGTAGCCCTTAATAAGAGCAATATTTCATTAGTTGACACTTTTTTGATAGCTCTAATGGGAACTGAGTTATGACCAATAGAAAACTGGTCCCATAATTAATTGTCACCTTGTACTGCCATTAAAAACTCAATTTTTCTCCTAAAACTCCCAGAAAGAACTAAAATCGAAATTCTCAAAACAATTTCAAATTCCCACGTCAACGTCTGACCTAAATCCCACGACTGACGAAAATCCGAATTTTTTTCAATTTCCGGTTTTTTCCTGTTATTGAAGTTTCATTTTTTTGGGGTGATTTCAAGGATTTTTCAAACTAGTTTTAACCTGGTTTTTTGGACTTTTGCTCCTCTTTTTTTTATATTTTAAAGTGATTGGAAAATGAGAGCCATGTGGTGGAAAGGGGATTGGCTCGGCTAGGCTAGGGGGATGAATGACAAGAAAAAAAAGGAAAAAAAAGTGAAATTCGCGTTTTAGGACCCTTAAATTTCCCTAATCCTGAAGTTTCATCTTGATTTTGAAAATTGTCGTAAAATATGTTGTTTGCACAGAATCCAAAATACCGTAATCCGGGAAAATTGAAATTGATCGTAGAGATTCAAGGAAAAATGGGTTCAGGTCAGAATTTTACGCTGATTCCGAATCTGATGTTAGTTTCCAGGATTTTTAAGTTTTAGAGGTCCTAAAATAGGTTATTTTATGAAAAAAATATCATAAATTTTAGCACTTCAGGGGGAAATAAAAAAAATTTAAAATTTGAAAAAAAAATGCAGAGGGAAAAAAACTGCTAAAATTAAGAAACATGGTTTCAGAAAAAAAAATTAAACAAAAAATTAAACAAAAAATTAAACAAAAAAATTTTTTGTTTACAGTCTAAAAAAACCCCAAAAAATCCTTTTTTTGAAAAAAAAATTACAAAAATGAGTTTTCTAGATTTCCAAAAAAATTCAATTCGAAAAAAAATTACCCAAAAACCTAATCAGCTGATTTCTAATCAACCTCTCCGCTCTATTTCTCATTCCCTCTAACTCATTTAATCACTCACACACAAAGAAAAACCAAGAAAACCAAATAATTTCTTCTTCTCCTCCGCCAAAAAGTTTGCTCTTTTCCCCTTCTGCCACTTGACTCTCCCTCATTGTATGTTCTTTTTCTTCTAGACACTAAGATCTCGTCACTTCTTTTTTTGAATTTCGAGTAATGGCAAATAAATGAGAAATATTTAGACTTTGTTTACTAAATATTTTTGAGAAAAGTGTTTCGAGTTTAGTCGTTGGTCGATCTTATTACTCACAAATATTGTTTGAACTATTTTATATATATATATTGAATTGGTTGTGATCTTTCGATTTAGAGAGAAATAAATTAGGTGAAGTGGTTGTGTACTATAGTATAGGTAAAGAAACATTTCCAAGGAAAAGGGGTTTAAACTACCGTATTCTTAATTACGTGCAATTTAACTTACCTTCAATTCCGTTGACTGAGTATCAAATGCGCACTGTCTACGATAAGAGCTAACTAAAAAAAAAACTCAATTTTAACTTCAGACTAATAAACATTTCAAAAATCCAAAAAAAATAAAACTGAATTTCTATTCGAATTCAAAAACCAAATTTCTATGACAACAAGCATGTCTTTTGGTCTCTATTTCTGTCGTTTCCGGATGAAACCAAAATTATTGGGAAAGTGATTTATGAGGAAATGTGTCACTAGTTTGATGAATTACTTTTTATTATAGTCTTTGTTGTTACAAAGCAATTGGGTTACTGTACAAGAATACTGTAGTAGTTCGAAATACCAGAGTTGACTTTCCAAAGAACAATAGAAGTTCCATGATGGCTGCAAGTCGAGATTCAATTTCTAGACACGCAACTTCAAGCGCTCATATCTGGCTAGCCATGAGAGATACCAGAAAGCTGTCAACTAATGAAATGTTGCTCATAAAAAGGGCTTCATTTCATTAGTTGACAACTTCCTTGTATCTCTTCTACACGCGGAGATAAATCGACTAGAACAAAGTCATAATTTATGAGAAAAACTTTATTGGCACAGAGTAAAAGTTGACAACTTTTCTGTATTTCTTCTCCGAACTTAGTTATAAACTTTCAAAAACAATGGTCATCAATTTTTATTCGAATCAGAAATCAAGTAAGAGAACTCTTTGGAAGAAATCACAATTCCTCATTCTTTGGTTCTTCAGAAGTTTCAGTTGGAAGAGAAGGAGTAGTTGTACATTTATCCGAGTTTTCCTGTAAAATTTTCCAGATTTAATAATAATTCAATATTTGAAATCAATTCTTGAATATCGGTGAATTTGGATTGAGATCTCACTTCTGATAACTCATTTTTCACTTTTTCAATTCCATTTTTCACTGAATTCCAGGTATTCTCCACTTCCGACTTCTCAAATCCATTCAATCTTCTCATCTTATTCCAAATCTCATTCACATTCTTCAATGACTTCAATACCTGTAATTATATCATGAAATTAGAGAATTCAGTTTAGATTTGCTCACCTCAAATCCATCTGATATCTCCTTAACATCATCAGAATCCAATGGAAAACTCTCAATCGACGGATTCTTTTCGAATTTCGTTTCGTTGAGTCCAACTATCATTTTTTGTATTCTCTTGAAATAAATAATAGCTTCCAATGCATAATTTGTCAATTTCGGATTGAAATTCCAGATTTTCTTGGATAAATTCATCGATGATTCAAAATCCGTGATTTCCAAATCAATGGAGCATTTCATTAGTTTTTCGATGATCGAAAACTTTTTATTGATCATAGCAATTAAATCTTTCGTAGCTTCTTGAAAGTACTGTATTTCTTTGATGTTGTCTACCACCATTTTATCCAGCGCCTCTAACCAATATGGACTTTTTCCATATCCACCTGTTATGAATTGTCCAGTTGAAATTTGCCTGTTCACGAAATCCCAACGCTCCAATAAATCACTTTCGCCTTTCTTCATATTCTTGATGATTCGGAGAACCCAATCCACATATTTCATTTCTTCTGAAAATTCGATAGAGAAATCGTAATCTTCG
Organism: Caenorhabditis wallacei; assembly: GCA_963932035.1. Classification (NCBI taxonomy): domain Eukaryota; kingdom Metazoa; phylum Nematoda; class Chromadorea; order Rhabditida; family Rhabditidae; genus Caenorhabditis; species Caenorhabditis wallacei. Next base: position 3,205,697 of record OZ009934.1, read on the forward strand.
AGACATGATTTCACAGTTATCCAGTTGGAAGCCAAGTTATCCGATGGAATATCAATCTGATTCAAATGATCATTGAGAGGAATCCATCGATTTTTCAATTTTGATGCAAACCATTGGAATTTATTCTGATCACGAGTGAAATTTGAGACTTTTTCGATGAAATTCTGAGCAATTCCGATATTCTGATACTTTTGAATTACTCCTTTTGACATTTTCAATCTATTCATCGACTCAATCTCGGCATTCAATTTCTTAAACCATCCAGTTACATTTTGGATCAAATGACTGTCTCTTAACTCTTCAATTGGCTCAAGCTCAAGTTGAATGTCATATAATGGCATGTTTAGATTCTCAAACTTCTTAATACCATCGACAGTTATATTAACATTTCCAAGGTTGTCCTTCAAAGCAACAGACTTAGGATCCACCGTATTCAATTTGAATTCTATTGATATAAACGTCTCGTTCATTTTCCTGGCCAATCTTTGCATTTGAACGATTTTTTCTTCCCCTTGATTATGTGTGCCTCTGTTCAAAATGTCTATCCATTCTTTCAAAACATTTATGAGTTTTTGGAGTAGAGATCGGAATTTCTCAAGCTTTGAAGACACGGATATTACTTTTTCTTGAACATATTTTAGGTACTCCAAATGTTCATTGATGGTTACCTTTAACTCTTCCAATTCATTTAGATGATCCTTTAAATTCAGAAACTCTTCTAATCCCTTTCGAATCAAGATTGTCTCATTGTTATTTTCATACTTCTTAGCATATCGAAATAATCGGAACAACTCATTGAATTCATTAATTCCATTAGGAATGATCATCCGACTGTATTCATCATAAATAGTTAGATTCATCGTCCGATTCAATAACTCTTCCACCAATTCCATCGATGATATCTTTCCATGGCTCAGCTGAGATTCCAGATACAAATCATGAACACGTTGTGGAATATCTCTTATTTTATTGATCAGATTCTCGAATGGATCATTTTGATCTGAAATATTTATTCTGTGGATCCGATAATCGGTGGTTGAACTTACCTTTACTTGATTTTATCAAGTTTGGAGTAAAGAGCAGAATGCTCAAAGTGAAGATTCTCATGGTGATTTGAGGGAATAAATTTTTTTGAGGGGTTCCTTCTCGAGTTGGATTTTTTCTTGCCCTGTTCACGGGATTACAGGATTAGGGGGCTACGATAAAAATCAAAAGTAAAATAAAACGTTAAAAAATTGAAAAAATAATAAAATTAAATTAAAAAAAAACAAGAAAATAACTTACGCCCTCTAAAAAGTGTTCTTCTGGAACCAAGCGAGTCCACTGAGTTCACCTCAAAAAATCAGAAAACGCTGACAAATTCGGCATTTTCTGTTAGTTTTTTTTTGTGTAGGTTATAGTTCAGTTAGACAGAGTAAAGAGCATTCGAGAGCAGAGAGAAAAAAATAAAAATGGGGATGACTTTGAAATTTGATGGGTTTGTAACTCAAAACCGCGCCCAAAAAAAGATGAGAAAAGGGGGGAACAATAAAAAAAAGTGTTGCGGATCATTCTCATGATAATTTAGTTATCAATTTCAAACTTTAAATCACACATCATACAGACATTTTTTCGTGAACGGAGAAAAAAATAAATTAGAGGGGAAGCGGTTGAAAAAAACGGATAAAACTAGTGGAACCTGTACATGAAAATTTCAGAAAAAAGAGAAGAAGAATTCAGAAGTTTTCAACGAACCGGAAGAGAAGTTAGATAGAGAGAAAAAAGGCAATTATATAAAAAAGTCATTTATGGCTTGGAGGACACCTCCATTGGCTCATCGGCAGTCTCTTCAGCGGCTGGAGTCGGTGCCGGTGGAAGTTCTGGATATTGTTTGATGACACGAGCCTCATAGAGAAGAATGTAGGCACTGTGCCAGTCTCCTCCACCCGCCGTCTTCACAATAGCGTCTTCGTCGACGACGGTAACGTGTTCATCATCGAAAAGACGCCATTTGTTGTCTTCGGTGGAACGGAGCCACGCGACGTAGTGACCGTCTTGGGAGGAGCGGCCTTTGTGAGTGATTACTCCCTGAAAAAGATAGGATTAGGTCTAAATCGGTTTCAGGACAACTATAAACTGTTCATTTGAATTCTACGGAGCTCAGGGATAGGTAAGAACGTCAGTTGTCCAAAAATTGCCCGTTTTGAATCGTTTAGAACATTTTGGGCTCTAAAATTCGTATTTTTCTCAAAATTATAAACAGATTTAATTAAAAAATGGAAAATATCAAGTTTCAGTTCCTACGACATTTCGGAACCAATTATTTATGTAAAATCAGTTTTGCACAAAGATTTCTGAGAAAATAAGTTACATAATGCCTTGGTTTTGAAAAATGGCCTGTTCTGCATTGTCTGGCAGCTTTGGAAGCCGAAAAATTAGATTTTCTTTCAAAATTCTAGGCTCCAGTCATCTTTTACAGCTTTTTCGGAGATCTTACATGGCTTTTATTCAAAATTCTCTAAAAAATGTTCCCTATTTCTTTAAAAAAAAATACCTTGAGCTCATAGAATCCAGAATTATTCGATCCGGAATCATCTTCAAAATCAGTTGCCAATGGAACTCCATCATCGAATATCTTCTCTCCTTGCTCCTTATCCAACACCTTTTTTCTCAACTCTCTCTCCAATTTCGCATCCTCTTCCAATTTGATATCAGCACGACGTCCCGATAATTTCTCCTTCAATTCCGGGGTACAAAGGTCATAGACATCAAGAGAAAATGGAAATTGCACTGATTTCAGAATCTTTGCGTTGGTTTTCGAAGATTCTTTGAAGAAGAATCGATTGATATTGACAGTCAAATATTTTGGAAGACGAGAAATCAGACTCTGATTCTGCCATTTAGCATCTCTTCCCAAAACAGCACTCGCTTTTTCAATCTCCTGCTCAAATCCCGCCTTAATTCCAGTTTGCAAAAATCGAACATCCTGATTCACATAACACGTCAATTGATTATGCTGTTCCACTTTTTTCTCCACAATTTCATCTGATTCCAGACATTTTGTAGTGGTTTCTGTGATCACTTTGAACAGTTTTTCAAGTGGATAACCAGCTTGACCGTAGTATCTCGTGATGTTGTTGAGAATCGCTCCGAAACATTCATTCGCGTCTTGTTGCTTGAATTTTTCGAATTGAGGGAAGTTGTCCGAGAGACTCTGCAAGAAAAATAGTTAATTTCTGTAGATCATGACTGAAAATGTGATTTTCAAGAGAAAAAAGCGAAATTTTTCGAAAAATGATTTCAAAAATAATGAAATTTATGGATTTTTTGTCCAAACCGCTTTTTCCCATAAGTTTAAGTGAATTTTCATTATTTCGAAAAGAGTAATTGAAAAAATTCATTAAAAAGGAAAAATCAGCCGTTTGGGATGGAAATCCGAACAATTAGAGTAATTTTTCAAAAAACCTAGATGTTAAAGAGAAAAAAACAAAATTTTCTAAAAAATCGAATTAATATCCTGATTTTTCACTAATTTTCATTGAATTTATATGATTGTTAAGGAAATAAACGGAATAAATCGGTTAAAAAAGAGAAAAAGACGGGATTTCTTTTAAAAAAATACGTTAAAAGTGGCGAAATTTGTCGATTTTTACTAATTTTTTAGGTTCCAAACCTCATTTTTTTCATAATTCATATAAATTTTCATGATTTTCAATGAAATAAACAACAAAAAAATACAAAAAAATTCGCCGTTTTTACAGGCCATCTCCACAAAAAACCCTTACCATAACCGCTCCAAACGGCTTAATCGGATCTCCTTTGCTTCTCAAAGCTCTATCCTTATCACGAAGTTGATTGATCAACACAGCGAGATTATGACAGAGACGATCGTTCTGCTCCCGGATTTTGACCTCTTCCGCTGGTTTCAGCACGAGTTCATTGAGCTCTTTGAACAATTGAACACAAGAGTTAAAGTAGCAGGTGTTTCCGAGATTTGCGAGTCCACATGGGTAGAGGGAAGCGATTTCTTCGGCCTGTTTGTCTCTATTTTGTTGTTTCGTTTCAAGAACAGACGGGGCTTTTGGGATTTCGCCAACACTGAAATAAGACGATTTTTAGGTCTGAAATTTTGAAAATTTCCCTAAAAATAGCATTTTCCCATGAAAAATCTATCAAAATAGGTCAAAAATGATCTTTTACATGAATTTAAGCTTAAAAATAGCATAAAACTCACGATCCCATCATCATAATCGTCATATTCTCCTTAATATTGATGCCTTCCCACTCATCATCTCCCAGAGTTCGCCCCATAATCACAACCTTCTGCCTCTCTGGCAACACTTGTGTCAAAGCGAAAAGCTGCGCTTTGAACACCATCGGCGGAACACTGGTGTCAATTTCCACCACATATTTCTCCTTTTGCCACTTGACATTCACAATTGGCATTTTTCTCTCTGGAAAAGTCAATTTTAAAGGGAAAAAACTCAAAAATGATGAGAAAAAGAGGGAGAAAAGTTCAAAAAGATGACAAATTCCTTTGGCGCGCTAGCCGCCGCACGAAAATGGTGTCAATGAGGGGCGCGTCGTCCCGTTTGAAGATTCGACGGTATTTCGTATGGAAACGTGGCGAAAATGGGATGAAAGGGCGGGTGAAAAGTGAAAGTAATCGAAATGAGGAATAGGAAATTCTCTCCTTTTTAGGCTCTCTGTTCATGGAAAATTTGGAATTTTTTGGAATTATTTCGCAACATATCTCATTCATTTTTTGTGTATTTTCTCTATTTTGCCATGGGTTTTTTTGAAATTCTTTGGCTAAAGGCTTCCTCGAAATTGTTCCGAACGAGAGTCGCTTTAATCTCATCGCAATCTTAAATCTTTTCGTGTTATGTGTGTGTATGTGTGCGATTCGCCATTCTCTTTCAATGAATACATTTTTAGAAGCCTTAATTTTCGGATTTTATTTATTTTTAAAGGATTTTAAGATTTTTTAAAGGTAATTTTGATAATTTTTTTGAAATTTTAAACGAAAAATACAAGAAAAACCATGAAAAATCATGTGAAAACCTTAAAAATCATCTGAAAACCACCAAAAACAAAAAAAAATGATGACAATAAATTAAAGGGACAGGACTTTCTTTGAATCGAGGTCTCGAACGGAAGAGCCATTTCTCGTGTACTCCTCTCGGACAAGTCGATTTACGTGGATTTTTTTGATTTTTAAACTTTATTTTTCTGATTTTTATCGAAAAACCTTCAAAATTTATGATTTTTTCCGTTTCAAAAATGAAAATTTATGACGAATTTCAATTTCTTATCATGCTTATCATGACTAACCCTTTGTCTCATGCCTCACACCCTATTTATTATTCTTCTCTTCCAAAAAAAAAGTGTTTGTTTTCCGTCGGCGTTTCCCTCTTTTTCCTATTATGCACTTGCGCCACGTTTATGTGTGTTTTTATGCTTCTCTCCGTCTCTCTTTTTTCACCCTTTTTTCTGATTTTCAAAGAACAGTTTCCGCTTGATTTTTTGGATTTTTTTGGATTTTTGCAGAAATGTTAAAAAGGCCTGGAGAGTATGAACCGCCGTTGGGCAAGATTTGGACAAGGTAAGAAAAAATCAATTTTTTAAATGAAAAATTTGAATTTTTTGTTGATTTTTAGAGCAGAATCAAGGACATGGACGATAACAATGTTCAGTGGAACATGTGTTTTATACGCTGCGAGGGCGAGTCTTCCGATTTGTGCAGCAGCTGTGGCTAAAGAATTCGCGTGGAATAAAACGGATTCTGTAAGGAAAAACCAGGATTTTTGACTGGAAATTTGAATTTTTCGATAAAAATAGCATTTTTCCTGGAAATTTTGACTTTTTTCCTTGCTTTAAGTTGAAAAAATTCAAATTTCCCGGCTAAATTTTATTAAAAAATCTAGAAAACCCTATAAAAATCCATTTTCCAGGGCACAGTACTGTCTTGTTTCTTTTGGGGATACGCTTTGACACAAGTGTTCGCTGGACGGATAGCTGATAAATATGGAGCTGAAAAGGTAAAGTTTTCAGAGGAAAAAATAGGGAATTTAGAGTTTTTTATCTAGGAAAATGAGGGAAGATGGGTTTTTTGGGGTGAAAATGACAAGAAAATTTGGATTTTTGGCTAGAAAATAGGGAAAATTGTGTCTAAATAGAAAGAATTAGATTTTAAAAAAAATCGTTCACATTCATGAATTGTATATATTCTAAATGTAAAAATAAACTTTTTCCCTAGAAAAACCTGGAAAATTTTGGAAAAATTAGTTGAAAATCCAGATTTTTTGATTTTCCTGAAAATTTTGCAAAAATTCCAGAAAAAACAGTGATTTTCCCTAGAAAAACGAAAAAAAATTGAAAAAACTGACAAATGCAAGTTTTCGGTCGTGAAAACCAAAATTTATTTTTAAAAATTTGAAAAATCGGTTTAAAGTCATCAGTTTAAGACATTTAATACTGAAAAAGGTAATTTTTTCGTAGAAAAATGTATAAAATCTAAGAAAAATCAAGTAAAATCCTAGTTTTCCAGAAAATTTGTCTTAATTAATCCTAAAAAGTTCATTTTTCATCCATTTTCTATATTAGTGGAATAAAAATTCGCTACACCTCGCTCTATTGCTAATTGGCGCGAGGTCTAAAAAATTACACTGGAAAAAGTTTTTCCACGGCCATGGACTAACTTTTTCCAGTGTAATTTTCTAGTCCCCGCGCCAATTAGCAATGGAGCGAGGTGTAGCGAATTTTCATCCCGCTAATACCAAAAAATACAAAAATAATATATTTGTCAACGAAATTCACTATTCTTCACCTAAAATCCTCTTTTTTTAATGTAGAAGATAACACAGAAATCTAGATAAATCAGGTAGAAATATCCCGCAGAATATCTTTTAAAATACAAAAGATGGTAGTAAAAACAGTTCCAAATCTTTTTTTTGTTGAAAAAATTACATTTTTCATCTAGAAAAACACAAATTCAACATGAAAATCCCAATTTCCCCATTAAAAACCTCTCGAATTTGCAGATTCTTCCCTATTCCTCCCTCGCCTGGACAATGATCACATTCTTCACCCCTCATCTCTTTGATTTCGCTTATTGGACCAATTATCCATTGGTTGTGCTTTTAGCAATTCGAATTTTGACTGGTGTCTGTCAAGCATTTCATATTCCATCGTTAGCTTCAATTGTTTCGAAACATCTTGCTGCTGCTGACAAGGGACGCGTTTTTGGAATCGTTTTGGCAGGTAACCCTATTATAAGGGCATATTCTAGATATTTTCTTTGATAACCCCTAATACAAGGGCACCTTCTTACACCTCTTTTCAGGATCGCATTGGGGAACAGTGTTAGCCGGTGCAATTGGAAGTATCCTAATTGAATGGATCGGATGGAGATCCTTATTCCAATTCGTCGGAATTCTCTCCCTCATCTGGTGTTGGATATTCCGATGGGTTTTGGATCGAAATAAGGGAACAGGAGGAGGTCGAAGCTCTCCACAACCAGATGAAGAAGTTTTAATTGATAAGAAACACGTGCGTTTTTCGCTTTGTACTCCTCTCGGACAATAATATTTCAGGATACGATTGAATCCCATTTATCTGCGAATGCTCCGTGTCCATCAGTTCCATGGGGAACCCTATTCCGTCATCCGGCATTCTGGGCTGCCGCCGTTGCTCAGTATACGGGAGGAAATTCCTATTCGATCCTTTTCAATTGGCTTCCTTCATATTTCCATGAGACTTTTCCAACTGCTAAAGGAGTCGTTTATAATGTTGTTCCATCACTGGCAATTGTAGTTACTTCTCTCGTGGCACCTGTAATGGCATCAAGGGCTTTATCTGAAGGGAAATCTGTTACTTATACGAGAAAGCTAATGGAAGGAATGAGTCTTATTGGAATAGCTTTTTGTTTGATGTTGGTCCCAATGACGTCATCTTTTTGGTTATCATTACTCATTTTTACAATGGCAATGGCGGCGAGAGGACTTCATCATGGAGGTGTTTCTGTGAATCCTCATGATTTTGCACCAAATCATGCTGGATCGGTTTTTGGTAAGTGGTTTTGGATGAGGGGTACAGTAATCTGGGTTACTGTAGCTAGATTCTACAGCAATCTAGGTCTTAGCTACAGTAGGAGGTATAGGTACAGTAACCTAGGTTATGGTAATTACAGTATCCTGGAAACATTTTGAAGCTACAGTAATTAATTGAAATTACTAACAGTACTCTAGGTTCCTACAGTAACCTGAACTTTTCGAGTTTCTAGATTACTGTAGGTATTTACGAGGATTCTCAAATCTACAGTAACCTAGATAATACCTGCTGTAATCCAGAAAATTTAAATGACGGTATCTATAGTATACCATGTCTTTTTAAACCACAGTAATCCGGATTACGGTACCCATGACAATTTAGTCCGATTTGGATTACTGTAGCGATCCCGTTTCTACAGTAACCCCGTAATCTAGATGGTATCTACAGTTATCCAGAAAATCTAGTTTTCGACTATAGTAATCCGGATTACGGTGCTTTACGGTGCTCTGCTAGTCATATTTGGATTACTGTAGCTTTCCACTTCCTACGGTATTCCGATAGCTACAGTAACCAAGATTGCTGTGAACTTTCTACAGTACCCCCATCACCTACAGTAACCCTATCACCTTTCCAGGAGTCTTCAACGCATGCGGAGCCATCACCGGATTCGTCGGTGTCTACATTGCCGGTCATATTCTAGAAGCGACGAACAATAATTGGTCATATGTATTCATCGTAACAGCTGCTCAATGTGTTGTCGGCGCAATGGTCTATACACTGCTAGGCACCGGACAAAAAATTATTTGAATCCATTGAATACTGTATTCTTGTTCCATAATTTCCACGTGTAATTTCAATTGATTGATTCTCGTTTTTGGGTCATTCTCAATGGTTTTTTTGATGAGAAAACTTGCCTTTTTTGTTTTGGATTAGACACTTTATTTGCATTTTTTAATAGTGATTTTAATAGATATACGCCTCCGGGTGCCGCTTTTTTAAATGTGATTTTTAATGTAATTTATTGATTTATAGATACATTTTTTCTTTAAGATGTTTTTTTACAGTATCCCGAGGTTTTTTGTAAATATTTCTATTTTTTTTCAGATTTGGTGGCCTAGAAATCCAAAAGAGATTTTCTAGGCCACAAAACTATCAAATTCGACTTCAGCTCGTCGAGAGCTTTGAAATGAGTATAATCATGACTAGATTTGGCTAACTTTGAGAAAAGTTGGGTCCCACCACGAAAACCTGCATATCCCCATTTCGGGTTGCTGTAGTTTTCGTGGCGGGACCCAAAGTGATCGGAACCTAGTCATGATTATATTCATTTTAAAGCTCTAAGCGAGCTGAATTCGAATTTGCTAGTTTCGAGGACTAGTCTTCGACTTGGCGGCCTAGAAAACCTAAGTTCTAGTCCCCCAACCAAAAAACCCTGATTTTTACCCGTTTTTCATGGTTTTTCTCAAAATGTTCATTATTTTTCGAATTTTCGCCCCTCAAATTAAGCCAAAAAAAATCAGAGATTTTCAGCAAAGAATTTATTCCAAAAAATCAATTCAAATTCAAAATTCAAAAAAAAAAATTTAATCTTAAAATCAATTTAGATACCCAAATAAGCCTTGACAATTTTGATGGAATCATCCAAATTCAATTGTTTCATATTGGCGGCGTTTTCACGGAGTTCCGAGTAGAGAGCAGTTGACCTGGAAATTTATGAATTTAGGATTACCTCTATTATAAGGGCATGCAATACTATTAGAAAAAAACTAACAAATATCTTTCTCCAAAACTATTGACAGTAGTCACAATCAATTTTCCCTTATTCTCGGGTCTCTTTGCCAATTGAACAGCAGCACAAACATTAGCTCCAGAAGAGATTCCACCGAGAATTGATTCCTCATCGGCAAGTCTTTTAGCCATTGCAATAGCATCATCCGAATGAACACGAAGAGCTTCAGTGAACAATTTCAAATCGAGAATATCAGGAATCATTCCGGTTCCCATTCCTGGAAAAATAGAGGGGTTTACGAATTCATGGGTTTATTTAGGGAAATTTGGATTCAGCTTGGTGAGAGCTTTGAAATGAGTATAATCATGACTAGGTTCCGATCACTTTGGGTCTCGCCACGAAAACTACAGTAACCCAAAATAGGGGATATGCAGGTTTTCGTGGTGGGACCCAACTTCTTTCAAACCTAGTCATGATTATACTCATTTCAAAGCTCTCGATGAGCTGAATTCGAATTTGATAGTGTCGGGAACTAATTTTCATTTTGACCGTCTCAAAAATGTTTTTTTAGGCCACCAAAATAAAAGTTAGTCCTCGAGTCTGTCAAATCCGTAAAATGCTCGTTGAGAGCTTTAGAATGAGTATAATCATGACTAGGTTTGAAGCAAGTTGGGTCATACCACGAAAACTACAGTAATTCAAAAAAAAAAAGAGATATGCAGGTTTTCGTGGCGAGACCCAAATTGATCGGAACCTAGCCATGATTATAGTCATTTCAAAGCTCTCGGTGAGCTGAAACCGAATTTGGTGGCTTCGAGGACCAATTTTTATTTTGATTGTCTTGAAAATGTATTTTTAGGCCACCAAAATAAAAGTTAGTCCTTGAGGCTATCAAATTCGTAATCAGCTCGTCGAGAGCTTTCAGAAAAGTATAATCATGACTAGGTTCTGATCACTTTGAGTCCCACCACGAAAACTACAGTAACCCAAATTGAAGTATGCAGGTTTTCGTGGTGGGACCCAAAGTGATCCAAACCTAGTCATGATTATACTTTTCTGAAAGCTCTCGGTGAGCTGAAACTGAATTTAATAGTTTCAAGGACTATTTTTTTTATTTTGGTGGTCTAGAAAATCTATTTTTGGTTTTCTCGGCCACCAAAATAAAAATTAGTCCTCGAGGCTATCCAATTCGGATTCAGCTCGTCAAGACGATTCAGAAAAGTATAATCTTGGCTAGGTTTGGCTAACTTTGAAAAAAGTTGGGTCCCACCACGAAAACCTGCGTGTTAAGATTACTGAAGTTTTCGTGGTGGGACCCAACTTTCTCCAAGCCTAGCCATGATTATACTCATTTCGAAGCTCTCAACGAGCTTAATCCAAATTTTACAATTTCAAAACTTAAAAACCGATCCCAACACTCCCTCACCCAAAAAATAAAAAAATAGAATTTACCTTGAATCTTATGAGGACTATGTGGTAATCCATTGATAACTGAACTCTCAAATGGTTCCACTGGATAAACCTTAACATTTGGATTCTTCTCTTTCAAAAATCGTCCAACACCAGTACAAGTTCCACCGGATCCAACTCCAAAACAAACAATATCGACTTTTCCCTGAGTTTGTCTCCAAATTTCTGGTCCAGTCGTTTTATAATGAGCTTCTGGATTAGCAGGATTTCCGAATTGATTAAGAATATAAGCATTCGGAATAGCATCTCTTAATTGTTCAGCTCTTTCAACAGCTCCCTTCACAGCTGTCGCAGGATCCGTAAGGATAACTTCAGCTCCATATGCCTTCAGAAGACATCTTCTCTCAATACTCATTGATGCTGGCATCGTCAGAATTACTTTGTATCCTCGAAGTTTTCCACAATAAGCCAAAGCAATTCCCATGTTTCCACTAGTCGGTTCAATTAAAACAGTTTTTCCTGGAGTGATAAGTCCCGCCTTTTCAGCTGAATCGATCATGTTAAAAGCGATACGATCTTTGACAGAACACGCTGGATTCATGTATTCAACTTTGACGGCAATCGAGGCTTCAAGATCTTTTCCGATTTTATTGAGTTTAAGGAGAGGCGTGTTTCCGATGAGCTCACCGCCAGTTTCGACCATAAGTTCACGGGACATTTTGAGAGATTTTTTGAGAGGGGGAGGAAAGTTCTGGAAAATGTTGGATTACGGTATTTAGCTAAAGATATGGTTTTTAAGAAATTTTGGAGAACCAAAAGATGACGGGATTACTTTAGCGGTTGCCAAAATACCGTTAAAAAAGGTTTTTGGAAAAAATTGAATTTTATGAAAAGAACTGGATTACGGTAGCTAAGGACAACCGAAATACAGTAAGAAAATAGTAAAACAAAGTTTTTTTTTTCCAAATTAAAACTAAAAATCACTAAAAATGAAGAACATAGATAAGAATCGAGAATGGCAATTAGTGAAAAAAACGTGCGGACGGGGAGAAGAAGACGATTGATTGACCTTGATTTATTGTCATCATTTTCTCTTTTTTTTCTTTTTGAAATTGTTTTGCCGCTGGGAAAACTGGATGCGCCTTTAAGTTGTGAACCTAATAGTAGTCAAAAGAACAAAAAACAGTTTTCGAGGATACCCATTTTCAGGTCGAAATATCTCTGTCCGGGTTAGAGATAGAAAAAAGTTGTCAACTAGAGAAATATTTCGTTTAACAAGGGCTATATTTCGTTAGTTGAAAGTTTTTTGATAGCTCTACTGGGAGACGAGTTATAGGCGCTTGAAGTAGCGCGCCGCTAGACAGAGAGGGGCAGACAGTTAGAGTGCCTCTTCTAGAGGGTACCCAACTTTAAAGGCGCATAACTCAGTTCGGAGTAAAGATAGAGAAAAGTTGTTAACTAAGAAAATATAGCCCTTAGCAAGAGCTACATTTCATTAGTTGACAGCTTTTTTACAGCTTGACTAGGAACCGAGTTATAGCCGCTTGAAGTCTGACAGTACATTGGCAGTGAAGGTATTTACTTAAAAACGGTATAACTCTGTTCTGAGTCAAGATACAAAAAAGTTGTCAACTAATAAAATGTTCAGTTTAACAAGAGCTACATTTCATCAGTTGACACTTTTTTCATATCTCTACTGCAAATCGAGTTACACTGCTTCAAACAAACAGGGCTAATAACGATAAAGAAATCAACGATCTAGAACACAAAACTAGAAGAATCGAAAAAAATTCAAACATGACCAAAATGTAATACTAACTAATGTTAAATATACTACTAACATTCTATTCAAGATAAAAGTCAAGATCCTCAGAAAAAACCCCAAAACAAGATACCTCCTCTCCTCCTCGATCTCATCTATTTATACCCCAATCCTACGTGTCTCGCCTAAAAACTCCGCCCACTTTTCATTGCTCCAGATGATGTTCTTGTCATCATCATCATCTGAAGACTTTTCTTTTGATGTCTGCGTCTCTTGTTCTCTACTAATTGTGATTCTTTGAACAGTGTAGATAAGTGGTGGGGTGTGTAACTGTCTACGTGCAGAATCAAACAAATTATTTTTTTTGGTGATCTGTGGAACATTGGGGTGAACATTGAAGTACTGTAGCTTGCAGATTTTCAGATTTTAAGCGGCTACAGTAATCCTCAGCCATCTAGGGTCTCACCAGGAAATGGGTTACTGTAGTTTTCGTGGCAAGACCCAAAGTTGCCATGATTATACTCAAATTAAAGCTCTCGATGCACTGAATTCAAATTTTCTGGTTACACGGACTGGTTTTCAGCCTCATGGCCTAGAAAACGAAAAAACTAGTCCCCCGACAAAAACCTTGGTTTTTACAGTTTTTCTTAGTTTTATCTCGAAATTAATAACCAAAATTATCGTTTTTCAATATTTATAACCGAAATTAAGTTCTAGCCTCAAAGAAAAATCAGATTTCCAGCTATTTCAACCTCCAAACCACCAAAAAACATCATCATTTGATCTCAGATTCTAATCAATTGACCCCAAAGAACACTATTTGTCTACGTGACTTATTGCAGAATCATTATCAGACAAAGAACGTGCCTTCTGAATTGTCATCATTTTTCGCGATTTCCCCCTTCCTCGTCTAATTCTCTTTTCTCTCTTGTCGACACGGCTCCCTCTCCCTTCAGTAATATCAACGCCTAGCCGACCGCCGCCCAAGTGTTGGCAGTGTGGAGTAGGGGTTAGTGGTGTGGTCGGCGGTGCGACCGGCCGCTGGCTCGACTCCGCACAGTGACAGTGATCGAAAGTCGGGTACTAGACTGTAAGTGAGGAATATCACCTGACAATGCTGCCTTCCTTCTGAGTTACTTTTTTGTTTTTTTTTGTCTTTAAATTGTGAATTGTAATAAAGAAAAAACAATAAAAATTGTGACCTTCATTGAAATTTGTATTTAACATTGTGACGATTTGCTCTTATGGGTTATACTCGATTGGGAGATTCTTACGACGGACCATTCCATCCCCTTGGAACCATTCACGACGGAATTGCTTGGCAGCACCATCCGGAGTATTGGTCCATTCGACAGTGATACGGTCGTTATTGGTATCCTATAAAAAATAAATAAATTTGAATTCCCTCCTAAACAGTTCAATAACCTCTTGTCCAAAAGCGAATGCATCACATGAGACAGCCAAAAGAACAGCCTCCTTTGGATCCAATACTCCACATGGTGGATCGACTCCGAGACGTTTCATGTTTGTCGTCTTGATACCGTATCCAATACGACGAGCCGATGAGTTGATCACCTTGATGTGGTAGGTGTGCTTGTCATCGTACGGCGCGTTGAACACAATCTTGGCGTTCGGTTGGGTCTGGATGTCTCCTGGTGGCACGGATTGAGCCATTTTTCTCTGGACTTTCGATTTGGATCGATGGTAATTTTTAAGCGGGGGTGGTCCTTTTATAGGGGCTTCTTATCTTTGCCCTTAATCTTTGTTCCGGATATTGGGAAGGTCACGGGGCAATTTTCGCTAATCCCACGATAAAATTCCCAAAAAACTGATTTTAAAAAAAAATTTCATTTCCGAAAAAAAATTATTTTTTCTTCCAAAAATTTCTTCCAAAAAGTGAGTCTTTTCAAATTCCCGCTCGCCATCAAAACACATTTTTTTTCCTAAACTATTTCCTCTGCAGCTATCGTTTTTTCCCTCCCTTCCGCGCGCGCTCACCTCTTTGCCAACGCATCGGAAAAAGCGTCGCGCCGCCCGGGACGGAAATAGTGTGGCGGTGTGAGAGAGTGCAGAGAAAACGACGCGGACGACACACACACAGAGGGAAGCGATTTGTTTCGTTTTGAAGCGACCGGGAGAGGGAGAGAGAGAGAGAGAAAGAGAGAGAGAAGACACGTCTCTCTATTCAATCCGTAATATCATGCGCCTTTAAGGTACCATTAGTTCCAAATTTAGTAAATTATTCTAGATTAGACCTTGAGAAAACTGAAATTTCAATTTCAATTTTTAGATGGTATCTAGGCTCCGCCCCTTTTTTACTGGTTACTGTAGAAAATTTTGGTTTAAAAGTGCTTGCCTGAACGCCCCCATCGGCAAATATGTGGGTGGACAATTTTTATTTATTTGTAATTTTTGGATAACATCATTTTTCCCTGGTAAGCATCATTTATGACACAACGCCTGGTCCCTTTAATTAAGTCAACATGGGAAGGGAATGCAACGAATATTACGTAATGTCCTTCTTTGGCAAATAGATGTACTACTAGGGGGGTTAGACTAAACTGTCGAGAGCGTTTAGCTAGGCTAAATAGCTAAGCTAGTAGGCTTTTTGATAGCGTCCCAGATAGGTTACTAGCTAGCCGATCCTGCTAAGACTCCCGAAGTACCCCTCGAAGTAGCGTCCTACACATATAATTTGTAGTTCACAGTGTGACGAACATTCATCATTGTTGAGTGGTCCCACCCCGAGTTTTCTCCTCGACTACATCCGTTTTTCGGGGCCTCTTATTTTTTTTTATTTTTTCGGGGAAGGGCCAAAAGTTCAGGAGGCAAGGGTCCTGGCTAACGGCCGACTTGGATATTAAAAAGTGGTTTTTTAAGTTAGACTAGAGCCCGGTTTAGGCTAAAAAGCTTTGGGACCATAGGCTTAGGCTTAGTGGCTTAGGCCAAGGCTTGGTAGACTGTGGTTCCCTTAGGCTTAGCGGTCCCAGGCCCCTTTAGGGTTAGGCTTGAAAATTAGGCTTCCGTCAATTTTAGGCTCAGAATTTAATGCTTGTAAACTGCTGCGGCTAGCGGTCCGTGGCCACCTTAGCCTTAAACTCAGCTACCCGTCGTCCGTTTAAGTTAGTTGTGGCGGTACGTAGCCTTCCAGTTAGGCTAAGACTTAGATGGCTTCCTTAGACTTAGGCCTAAAAACCTGCCGCTCCCCTAGATTTAGGCTTAGCTGACAGTGGTCCGTTTAGGCTAGGTCCATAGCCTTTTAGTTACCTTAGAAGACTTTTTCATTCTTAGGTTGGCCTAAACACTTGTGAACCCTTAGATTTTTTAGGCTTAGCTGCCTGTGGCTTCCTTAACCTCATGAACCCGCACCATCCCAGGAACCTTGGCCTCTAGCCCCGCCCCTTTTTTCTTTTTCCTACCATATTAAGCCCCTCCCCCCTGATGAATGTTGCCACCTAATAATTCCCGAAATTTTCACATGTAATAATACACTTCCAATACCTCCCATCTCTCTCTCTCTCATTTTCTGCGACCAATTCGTATACAACACACACACAAGTACCCCCTTCCATCCTTCTGTTATCAGTGCCCCCTCTCCGCTTTCCGCCGCTCATCGTCCGCATCTCTCTCTCTCTCTCATCTTCTCTCTCATCGGTATTTGCATTCATATCGACCACACCAATCTCTTACGCCCTCTCTCTCTCTTTACTAAGGCTTTCTCTACTCGTCTCTCGTCGTGTCTGCGTCTCCACTACACTCATTTGTTTATACGCTTTGCAACGTCCACTCTGCTTTCCCTCTTTTTCGCCCTCTCTGTGGCTTTCTCTCTCTCTCTCTTTCTCTCTCTCTCTCAACCTTTTTTTCAACGTCTTCTGATAATTAATATATCTAAATGCTGAAATTAATTTCCAGAAAAAGGCCATGCAACTGGATCGCGCCGCCGCTTCTTCAACGACGCGTCGTAGCCACGAAAAGTATCAGCAGCATCAGGTGCAGAAGACTCGCGACCAATTTGATCGGAGTCGTCAGTCGTATCGGTTCGAGCGTATGGTCAGTCCGCCTTTCCGTCTGTTATCATGTTTTCCATCCGCGCGCCATTGTCCCGCATTCCATTCATGCTTCTCTCTCTCTCTCTCTCTCTCTCTCTCTCTCTCTCTCTCTCTCTCTCTCTCTCATATCTCGATATCTCTTTTTTCTGATCGTTTCGGAGGACCTAGCCACGCCTGCATAGACATATGTTTAGGCGGGAGAAGCGAAGGAAAAGCGAAACTTAGATTGATGAATTAGAAGAAATTGGGCGAGTGAAGAGAAGCCCGGGGTGAACAAAAAAATTTTAAAGATGGGAGAAAATGCGCTCCATGGGACTAGGAGAGCTGGAGCTACCATAAGCCGGCTTCACTAAGGTCCCCGATTTTTGCGATCGGATATCTTCTGGAAGTTTTCAGGGCGGGGTAGAAACCATGATCGTAGGACGGGCAAGTGCGCTCCACTGAACTAAGGTACCCTCTAAGGATCCCAGGGTTCCAATACAAGCCGGTAGTTATAATCTTAGGGAAGGCAAACGCGCTCCACTGGACTAGGGTACCCAGAAGAGCCGGATTATGACCGTAGCGTTTGCGCGCTGGAACTGACGGCTTCTGGAAGCTTCCACAGGTGGTAGCAATCCTGAACGGGGCAAACGCGCTCCACTAGACTAAGCTTCCCTTTAAGAATCCGGGGGTTCCATAGCTACCATAAGCCTAGGGGTGGGCCCCATTGGGTTAAGGCGCCCGACTTTTTGACATGGCCTTGTTTACAGTTTTTCCATGCGCTCCTCACGGGCGGCACATATGCGGCACACGGGTGTCCCAACTAACGCTAAATTGGTTACCAAGGTGATGGGACCACCTGCACCTGGGTACAGTAATCCCTAGCCACTCCTTGGTACCACACAATTAAGGCTAGCTTAACCCCAACCACCTTGCCCTCCCTTTAGTCCAGTCCTTACTGTCCAATGAGCCACCCAATATGAAATCATGTCCTTGCCCATCACAAAACAATTAGGCCCCCCCTTACCCGGTGTGCTCTCTCTCTCTCTCTCTCTCTCTCTCTCTCTCTCTCTCTCTCTCTCTCTCTCTCACTAAGCACACACTTGTTTGTCACAAGACCACCTTTGGCCACCCACCACCATACCAACTATATCGAGATAACAGTGTCTCTCTTATTTTCTCTCTCTCTCTCCCTCCAACCCTACAAAAGGGATTAGTGACACCGATCGGATAGAAGTGTACTACCGAGCGATAATTGGTCAAAAGGGGAGGATTACGCGAGAGATCGGTTACTAAACGGGGGTCCCGGAGTTGGTTGGCAACGGTTAGCAACAGTCCCCATGTATCCTTGACAAGCCTAGCAACACGGGGCTGAGCGGCTCGGCGAACAAGCTCCCGAAACAAGCATTTCATCCGTTTAGCAGCTAAACTTTAGCTACATCTACATATTCTATTCCAAAAATACACATTTCCAGATGAACAATCGACTCAAATCAATCGACGAAACTCTGCGTTCCATTGAATCTCGTATCACCGCCGAAGTGGATCAACGCGTCGCCACCGCCGTTCAACAAATCATCGACAGTGACGTCATTCGAGATATTATCGATGAACGAGTTCGAGCGATTGTCGGACCACCATCCACCCCCGCACCATCATCAGCCACCTCTCCATCCTCTTCCACAACACAATCCGATTCCGAATCGTGTGCTTCGTCGACGTGTGCAGAGCCACCAACGAGTACAGCTGATGAGGAGGAGACTGCTTCTTGCTCAGAGCTTCCGATTCAAAATACATGTGCTACACATTATCCGAATAAATGGGAATTCATCACGACACTTCAACCGGGAGGAAAAGTCACTGATTTCCGATTAGAACAGTTTACGGCACCAGTCAGATCATCACTGAAATTGACTCCAGATGAGGAGATTTTTCCGAGAATGTCACTGGAAGAAATGATTGAAAGAGATCATCCGACGACATCAGATAGCGATTTGTTCGATGAGAAGAAGATCTCGTGCAAGAATCGTCCACGTGGAAAAGAGTTAACCGATGAAGAGTTCTTCTGTTTAGCTCCGTGTTGTAGTGATATGAGATTGTATCAGGCGGCATCGTGCCCCTTCCTTCCAGCATTCGTCAGAAATCGGTTGAATAAAGCGGACGATTGTAAGGTGATAGTGCAGAGGACGGCTAACGGAATCGAGTTGATAACACCGATTAAGTGGCAACTGGTGAAACCGATTGTGCCGGAGACGAGTAGGATATCAGATGAAGAGGTGCCGGAGGAGGAAGAGGAGGAGGAGGCGGAGCCAGATGTGGAAGAGGAAGCGGAGGAAGAGGATCCCGAGAAGAATCGGAAAATTGTGGAGCAGTGTGAGTTAATTTTTAAAACTTTTTTGATTCTAAAAAAATCTAAAAATTCATGAAAAACGCAATTTTATTGATTTTTCGAATAAGTTTGGGATTACTGTAGGTTTAAAGCCGCATGATCTCCACGCTCAAAAATACCTTGAACCCGCTCCCAACCCCCTCCCTTCCTGCGCCTCTCCCCTTCGCTTTTAACTGCCCTCCGCGCCCTTCTTTTTCGTGGCCTTGTGGCCTAATGGATAAGGCGTCTGACTTCTAATCAGAAGATTGCAGGTTCGAGCCCTGCCTGGGTCAAATCTTTTTGACTTTTTTTTTTGATTTTCTTTCTCATGTCTCTATTTTCAGTAATGATCGACCACTTCATTCCATCACCATCTCTTCCACTCGACGACGCCGTGTTCGGTCCGTACTTGAAACAAGTGCGTGAAGCAGACACTCCGCAAAACTTTCTTCGGGATTTGGTGCGACGGGTCAACTGTAAGTTTTGAAGAGATTGTTCCTAGATTTTTGAATTTTTTTCTGTTTCAGCAAACTTGGACAACAGCTACAAAAGTCACCAAGAGCTGGAGTTGTTCGCCGAATTGGATCAAGTGCCAATCGACGAGAAATACGGTCGACTGCCGTTCAATTCGATGGGCAACTGATATGAAACCAACTTTTTTTTTTAGTTTTAGATTTATTTAAATTCCCCCCAAAAAACGTTCCCCCCAACAGAAAACAAAAAAATTTAAAATTTTTGAAAAATCCAAAAAAAAATGTTTTTTCTTCCCCCTCACTACCTCATTAATTCAATTTTTCCAATCTGTTTTCTCCATTTTTTTTCTTAAATTTCTCTTTTTTTTCTCTTAAATTTTCTTATCATTTCATCCCCGTAAATCTTCTTTTTTTTTGTCCGTCTCACCCTGAAAATTTCTGTGAAAAAACCCAAAAAAATCTTTCTGCTCCAAACCCCCAAAAAAAATGCATCGGTTATTTTATGTCCCCCTCCCCTCTTCTTTTTTTATTAAGTCCCCATTGTCCCGTCCCTTTAAACTACAAATTCCCTTTTAAAAAGGTCCTTTTTTTAAATTCCCCCCTTTTGGTCTTGGGACCACCACTTTTTTCTTTCATTTTTTTTTCGAATTTTTCAAAAATCCTACCAAATCACACCTCTTTTTTTGTATACCATCCCCCCACCAAAAAATTTTTTTTTCGTTGTGCAACTAATGATTACTGTAGGCTGAAGAGAATCTGGCTTTTCTGATGAAGTCTGGATTTTTGGAAGTTGAAAGTAATTTTGAAGAAGATGATCCTGAACTGGAAATAAATAGTTCACAACAAAAATGTTTTATTACAAAGCAATAAAGAATTGACATGTGATTACGGTAGGAGGAAAGGACAAATGACTAAAATAGAAATGATTGCAATCTCATTGAAAGTTTTAATTTAAAAGAAGGAAAGTAATGCTACAGTAATCGAGGTGTCTAACATCGCGACATGGTATTGCCTGACGTATTCGTACCTTACAGTACTTTACTAGAAACAATTTACAATAGTTTTCACTGACAACAAATCTTGGGAACAAAGTTTGAAGTTTGAAGGGTCATAACTCAGTTCCCATTAGAGCTATCAAAAAAGTGTCAACTAATGAAATGTTGCTCATAATAAGAACTACATTTCATTAGTTGACACTTTTTTGATAACTCTAATGGGAACGGAGTTATAGTCGTTTCAAAAAACGAGGGAGGGCGCAAACGTTAGATTTCACTGCGCCTCTCTTTAAAAGCTCATAACTCTGTTCCCATTAGAGCTATCAAAAAAGTGTCAACTAGTGAAATGTAGCTCTTGTTATAAACTATCTTTCATTAGTTGGCAATTTTTTGATAGCTCCAATGAGAACTGAGTTATAAACCCTAGAAGTTAGAACTATGTCCCATAATTAATTGTCACCCTTTTTGGTCCTTATCCCTAGAAAAATTAACTAAAAATAGTATACTACAGTACCATACTTACTGCCTATTGCTCTACCCCCTACTAACTACATAGATTAGTTACCACTCACTATCAGCTCTTAACCCCTGCTCTTTCTCCTTAATACCCCTTCTCTCAGATCATAAATTACTCCCTTTTTAATGTCCTTACAGATAACATTTGACCCTTCCTTCTTCCCTTATCACCCTTAACCACTTCCCTCTCCACAATCCACTTCCCATCATATTACCGCTCAATTACCAAACGATTACGCGGCAATTCAGTGATTTGTTATACTCAAAAGTGACACATGCCTACCAATTTCCGTCGATTAAAGTAGCCAAATCGGGTTAGCCAGGAGGTCCTCTTGGATGACCAGATTGGTCGAAATGATATATTGAGGATGAGAGAGAGAGAGAAAGTGAGGGAGAGAGAGAGAAGGCTAAGGCACAAACAATGAACGAAAAATGCGCCAGATTGGTTTTCGAAGAAGAGAGAAGACGTCTTTCTTATTTAATTGGCGTATTTTGAGTAAAAGGCTTCATCGCTTTTGGCAGACAGTTATTAGCCGTCTCTTCCTATCCTTATGACAATTCCCTTTCTAACTGTTTCAAGTGACGGTCTCACTATGTGACTTTTTTGTTCTTTCTTACTCGGTTTCTGGGTGGTTACACCTTTCTGAACCTATGTAGACTGGATAGTAGTAATTCGGTGTTTCTAATGCTAGATTGTTGGTTAGAACTAGGAGATGTTCTGTGCGGTTTTCGAGTTGTTTATATTTTCTATGAGTTTAGGTATGTTAAGCTTGATTTTAGCTAGTTTTAGGAAAAATAAACAGTTATCAAATTACATTATCTTCCTAGTCGGAATATTTTTTTTTAAACCTCAACTATAATAATAGCTTAGCTTATCTTGTACATGTTCTTCGGCTAGTATTTATTTTATTTTTTTTACTATAAGTTATAGCTCTTACTTGCTAGTGTCCTCTTCTTGTCCCCAGCTAATACTTGGCACTGTGCCTCAATTTTGAATTTTTTGAAAGTTTTAAATTTACCAATTTTTGCAACTTACACTAGTTTAGACTGTGCTTTAAAAATTACACATGTTTCATGCTACTAATGACTTACCGCAATAAAGTTAATCTGTATAATACTGTAAGGAGGTTTACTATTGCAATCTCCTATCGGGTATCGTGCCGAAGCAGTGCCGCTATATTCCTAGGATAATTCATTTATTAAATTTAGACTTTATCATTATTTCTTATTTTGTTTTGTTCCCTACTACTCGTGTCTTACTTGTCTTCCGTACCGAAGCAGTGCCGCTGTATGACTTCTCGTTTTTGAAACTTTTCAAAAGACCAATTTCCATTTTGCGACGATCTTTTTTAAATTCCTAGAAATACAATTTTATAGTCATCTGAATATTCGTGCTCGGTTCAAAGCACACCCTTCCTAAAATTTTGCAAAAAAGGAGTTTTCCGTGGTTGTCATGAGATTTATGAGCTCTATTTTATGTTAATTTGTATTCTAGAATTCCTGAACATTTTTATTTTTCGAACATCATTTTGAGATCCTTCTGTCAATAGTCGTTCTCCACCCTCTCCGAACCATTATTACTAATCCATTCTCCATTTTCATTCCCATTTTTTGTCTCCCATCAAAAACATACATATTTCGTATAAAAATTCTTTCCCCATCTCCGTCCGTTTTCTTAGTCCTTTTCCGCCGACTCCTCCCTAGCCTCATCATCATGTACATGCCACCGCCGCCCCCCAACATGCACACAGAAGATGGAAAAGAAGGAGTCATAATTAGATTCATCTCTTGCCTTCTTTCACTCAATTGCGCTTAAAAACTAAGAAAACTATGCTTAGTCTTTTCGTAGTTTTTAGGTTTTTCGTTACCTACATGTCTGTTATTTTTGTTTTCTTTTTTCAAAGCGGTATAACTCAGTTCCTCAAGGAGATAGAAAAGAGTCGGCAACTAAGAAAATGTTAAGCTTGTTATAAAGCTTATTTCATTAGTAGACAGTTTTTTGATATCTTTACAGGGAGCAGAGATATAGAGAGCGCAGACAGTCAGACGTTCTAGCATTTGTCGTTCTTCGTCTTCATGGCTTGTTACTTTGAACCCTTATATCTAAGTTCCCAGCAGAGATACAAAAAAGTTGTCAACTAATGAAATGTAGCCCTTATTATGAAAAATATTTCATTAGTTAAAAATTTTTTGATCGCTCTTCTGGGAGCCAAGATATAGGCGTTTGAAACAACAGTGTTTTAAAGTCACTGATAAATCATAACCAAAAGTGGTCGGAGCTGCGATAATTCAAATTTTTATAGCTTTGTTAACTTATTTCAGTACGACAGTGTTACGCTAAGTTGCTATCTACAGTAGAACCTCTTGCTAACCCTCTCACAGTGTAATAAGTCCTATTCTGTCCTATCCAGCTGAGATATCTCGCTCCCCATAAAAGCTATCAAAAAGGTGTCAACTAACAAAGTATTGCTCATGATAAGCTGGATATTTCATTAGTTGACAAAAATTTCCAATCTCTTCTGTAAACCAAGTTATACTGTTCCAACCTAAAACCAATATACCCCCTATCTAAATATCAGAACACTTTCTACAACTCCTCCCTATTATTCTTCTTCTTCTTCTAAGAATCTCATTAAATGAAGAAGCTAATGAGATTCCGTTGATTGGCGTATACCCCTTCTTTCTCAATGCCCTCTTCCCTCATCACAAAAAGAAATAAAATTTGTAACAACGTTCAAACATACATAACATCTTGACACCCTGGTGTGATGACGGACGGACAGAGACAGAGGAGGAAGATAGTCGTAAAACAGGCGCCGTCCAGGTTTCATCGCTATTGAATATAAACCTAGAAAGATTAACATCAAAATACTGTTTTTGGTATTACATTTGTCATTTTCCCTTTGACATCCTTTTTCAGTCTAGGATTTCATATTTTTAGTATTGCTTAGTTCAAGGGGGTATAACTTAGTTTGCGTTAGAGATAGGAAAATTGTGTTAACTGATGAAAAATTGCTCATGGTAAACTGAGTATTTTATTAGTAGACAACTTTTTTGTATCTTCCCTGGGAACCGAGATATAACCATTTGAAGTCAGTTAAGAAGAGAGAGCTAGACAGTCTGACTTCTCTGTACTTTCTTTAAGCAGCTATATCTCCTCGACGGTTAGAGCTATTAAAAAGTTATCAACTAATGAAATATAGATCTTTTTAAGCTGAATATTTCCTTAATTGACAATTTCTTGTATCTCTAACCAGAACCGAGATATAACCCTTTGAAGTTGAGATAGGTTAAGAGCTGCCGGGAAAGCTGGTATGTCTAACTTTCTGTGATCTCTTTCGCTACCCATATCTCTCTTGTCCTTAGAGATATCAAAAAGGTCTCAACTAACGAAATATTGTGCTTTTCAAATTATACATTTCATTAGTTGACAACTTTTTTGTATCTTTACTGGGAACAGAGGTACACGCTTTCAAAGTTACCGACCCAAAAAACAGGAAAGAAGACGATACGCAGAGAAATCTGTACCTCTAACTCTCTGAGGCTCTCTCTCTCTAACTTTATCCCCAAGATTTTATTTCCCCCCCCCCCCCCCCCATAACCTATCCTCCCCTGTCACATCCGGTTACTCGCCTTCTTGACACCCATCTTCCTTCCCCCATATGTCATTCTCTTTTACTAATATCATCTCTTAAGAGCCCTCCTTCTTCCCAAAACCGAAAGTGTCATCATTTTGGAATGAAATTGAACACATGATACCCCTTTTTCTTTTAATTTTGAAAAGGAATTCGGAGGGAAGTGTTATTTGATAGTTTTGGTATGTAAGTTTAAATGGGGTGCAATTAGGTATAGAGCTAGGCTTCTAACTAGTAGCAAGGCAGACTTTAAACTGTTAGCAATATATCGAAAAACCTTAACCTTGCCAATGTTCCATACCCCTCTAAGCCTAGACTTAATACTCCCCGGGACCATCGGGGGGGGGGGGGGGGGGGGGGGGGGAACATTCCCAAAATCATTTAGAATCCTTAAAATCATCCGAGAATAGGAAGACCCACTTGAGACTCTTCAATTGTGTGAACGCCGCCATTTGGATATAACTAAACCTACTCCTTCTCCTCCTCCATCTTCTCCCTCTTCTTCTTCTTCTTCCTATTGTTTATGTAATATATTCCATTGAGAAGAAGCGGAGAGAAGTGCAAAGGGGAGGATACAAATACACACATTTGGCGCAAGAAGGCAACACCATGGTGAATAGGGACCCAGAAAGCTAGCGAGAAGAGGAAGAGCATCTTTTGGTGTCAAAAGCCACTTGTCAGTGTTGACCGACCTACGGGCTCGACGAGTTTTATTGCGGGTTTTGGGTTTAGGTTCTCAGATTTTGTTTTTGGTTTTTTTTCGGTTTTATTGTGTTCTTTCATGAAAAATTTGAAACTTGCAGACATTAAATCTAGCTTATGTTCGCTATGCTATTTCTAATTTTTTTCAATTAATGGTTTTCAGTTCAGACTTTAAATCACCTAAAAGTGCCTGCACCGTACTTCAATTTTGATAGTTTTGTACTCCTCTCGGAAAAGTTTATATCGAATTTTTGAATTTTCGAAATTCCTGACTTTCTAAGCAATCACAAACTGTCGTTATTTACTACTGTATTAGCTTACCATCCGCGTTTTTTCAAACTATATTGTACTGTCTGAAAGTGTACTTCAATTATCATGGATGTGTACTTCTCTCGGACAATTTTTTGAAAGTCAGAAAATATTACATAGACATTTCAATTTAACCTAGAAGACTCATTTTACAGTTTATGAACTACCCTAACTACCTCAGGATCCCAAGTAGCCATCCCTAACATTCATGTCCCATTCATATATTTTGATCTACGTCATCTTCCTAAACCTACACCTTCCTTCTAAAAAGCAATATCTCAAAATCTGATTCTGATTGGTTTTGACTTGTTGTTTTCCTTTTCCTTCTTATATATTTTTTCTATAATATATTTTTGGTCAAAATTTTCGCTATAATGAAAAATAGATACAAAACGACAAGAGATGGATTTTGACGACATTACTAAAATTTGAGTCCAAACCTAGCTTTCTAAAAAATAAATTTAAATTAAAAATATTATAAATTAAGTCCAGAATTGTCAATTTTATACAAAAAACCTTTTCTATTAAAATTAAGTTAAACTATTTTTAACTTTCCAAAATACTTCCAAAAAAGTAAGAATACTCCTTGAAGTACTCTACCAAAGCTAACCCATGTTCTCAAGTACACTCTTCTAGTTTACTAGTTCTTACATATCTTTTTCGTTTTCTTCCACTTCCTAAAAATTTACATTTACATATTTTTTTTCTTCTAAATAAGATCTTTGAGATGAAATGATGTATTTATGTTTTGTATCAATACACATCTAATTTCGTAATAGATATTTTGGTAGTATCTAGATTCTGGATTATCTTTGGATATTCTACGTCATTAGAATGTATATTTGGATTTTTATTTTTAGTAAGTTTTGTAGTAATCGTGGACAAAATTTCTGTTAAATTTCGAAAAATTTTGGTTTTAGGCAATAAAAAACTGATTTACCAAACTTCAGAAAGGTTCGATAGGTATTTCTAAATCGGCACAGTTACGGCAAATTTTAGCTTTTCCCCTTTTTCAAAAATCCAAACGTTCCCCATTTGTGTAAATTTGAGTCCAAAGAGTCATCAATTCTATTCCATGTTTCATTCTTTCGTTCACTAATATCCATCCCCTTTGCATTATATTTACATTTTCATTTATTTTTACTCCCTCTTCCTCCGTCTTCTTCATTTTCCACAAATTCCAATTTATTTTTCCTTCTCTCTCTCCATCTAAAACTCATCCATTCTTGTTGTTCCCCTCCTTACACGCAACAACAAGAAGAGAGGAATATTATACATTGTCTCACACATTCATTTACATTTTTCTAGCATTTAGGCTTGGAATTAAAGGAATTTCGAATTGGATTAGTGATGAATTTTGAAATTTAAAACCAAAAATTCTAGAAAATAGGAACATTTTTATGGTCAGGCTATGTATTTTTTTGGAAATTTTTTTTTGAAATTTTTTAAATCTTAGATTTTCTGATAGTTAAGCTGTCTAAATCTAATTTTATTAGTTTAATTATAAGTCCAATAGAGCGCTTTTTCATCACTTATATTTTAAATTATAAATTAACCCCGATCTAAAAAATTAGGAAAAGTCACTTTTTTGTTTTAGGCTGTTGAACTGATTTTGGCTTTTTTCAAAATTCGCAATTTTTAGGTACTACAACTAAATAAGCTGTTCTGAGCTGTTCTAAATATATTTTTTAATGCTTTTGGTAACCTATTACCCCTATCCAATCTTAAACCTCCTCTTCTCCTATCCCCCCAATATCCTAATCCTCTACCTCAACTACTACTAAACACTCTTGACCTTCCCTTGTCTTTAGTACCCTCTTCCATTTTTTATCCCTTCTCTTACCTACCTGTCTACTCTTATTTATCTGCTCCTTTATTCCATTTTTACGACTCCTCTGACCCTTTTGTGTCAATTGCGTAATCTCTCCTTCTCCTCATCTCATAATTTATGTATTCACCTCTCCTCTTTTTCGTTTTGTGCTTTAAACGATTTACATGTTTCTTTTAGTCTTTCGGTTTAGAAAATTGATTTGTTTTTTCAGGCGATACAAATGATTCTTCATGAAGGTTTTTGAATTTTTGAATTTTTCTTTTAGAAATCTGTAAAGCCTGGAATTTTTCTGTCAGAAATTTAGAGCTCCGCCCATTTTCAGAGTAAATCCACGCTCTGTCAATTTAATATCCTTTTTGAATCGTTTTTTTCCCTTTTTTTTTCACTTGGTCAATTCAAACTGCTATATTTCGGTTCCTGTTAGAGCTAATGAAAAGTTGTTAACTAACAAAATATTAAGCTAATTAAGAGCTATATTTCATTAGTTGACCCCTTTTTGATATCTTTGTCGCGAGCTGAGATACATAGGTTTTAAAAATTAGCACAAATAAATTGTGTGGGTTTTTTAAAATTGCGTATCTCAGTTATTGTTAGAGATACAAGATAGTGATCAACTAACAAAATGTTAAGCTAATTAAGAGCTATATTCCATTAGTTGACACCTTTTTGATATCTCTGATGGTACCCGAGATAAGAGCGTTTGAATTAGCACATGCCCAGAAAGAGGGCGCAGACAGCCACGATGCCTTTCTCCGCGCCTCGACTCGGGCGGTCCCCAACTTCGGTTGGGCTTATCTCTGTTCTCACAAGAGATACAAAAAAGTTGTCAACTAACAAAATGTTTAGCTTAACAAGGTCTACAATTCATTAGTTAACAATTTTTTGATAACTCCCCTGGGAGCCGAGATATAAGCTATTAAACAAATAGTAAGGTCCTTGAACAGAGTGTACGGTATTTGGGGTAGTTAGAGCTATTTTTTCATATAAAAACCCCTAATCTTAGCAAAACTAGACGATTTTCAAACAATTTCTTCCCAAAACTTGCTGCAAAAATGTTCACACCGATTCCCTCTCCCACTTCTCGGATCAAATTTCAAATCGCAATTAAAGAAATGAACCAAAAGTGTCTCCTCCTCCTCTCTCTCTCTCTCTCTCTCTCTCTCTCTCTCTCTCTCTCTCTCTCTCTCTCTCTCTCTCTCTCTTTTCCAACATCATCATTGCCTAGGCACTTCCTGTCCTTCATGCTTCCATGACTTTTTGATGTTCCCTAATGAGTATTGTGCCTCCTCTTTTCTCCCAATGCATTTCCCCCCGTGTCTCTTCAAATTTAATTCTCATTTTCACTATATAAGCTTCGTAGCGGATTTTGATTGGTTTTGACATCTTCGTTTGTACTTTTTAATTGAAATTGAGTGGTTGGAGGTTTTTGGTTTGGAGATGTTGCTTCTATAGAAACTACAGTAACCTGGGTAGAGACTGGGTTTTTTAAGAAGTAGACTTGTCCGAGAGGAGTACACATGGATCTGATCTAGTTTTAGATTGACAAAAGTTGAAAAGTTTTGGTATCATTTTTATCTCTGGTCTAGACCATTTGAATCTGAAAAAGTCAAGGTTAGGATTTCTATACCAGTGTACTCCTCTTGGACAACCTGTATATTATTTTTTGGCAATTTTGAGGTTCCTTAATCTTACAGTAATCTTTTTGTCTGAAAATGGAAAAAATTCCAAAAAAGACAAAAATCTGAAAATTTCAAAAAAAAAAATGTCCGAGAGGAGTACAAAACCAGCTCCATTTTTTTCAGTTTTTTTCAATTTATTTAGCTCCGCCCCTTTAAAACCCTTTTTTGCTCGATTTTTTTTTCAAAAATAATTTTTCAAATTTCAAAAACTTTTAAGCATTTTTATGGTAATTGAAGAAGTTTAGAAATAGTCAGGTTTTAGGCTCCGCCCCTTTTTAGGCTACGCCCACTTTTAGTCCTTTTTTCTGATAATTAAAAAAAATTTTCAGGTAACTTTTCGGTAAATGTTAAGAATTTTGAAAAAAAAATCAGATTTTTAAAAAAAATTTTTCAAGATTTAGGATTTTTTTCGTCTAATTTTTGAATAGTCCCACATTAAAATTTTCAGAAAATGTTCATCCTATCTGATTACTAACAACTAAATTTTCCACAAATTTTCACTTCTTTACCCTTCCCCCTCTATTTCCATTAACACAATAAAACTCACTCGAAAATGAGAATTGATGAAATAGTAGCTTTTTCTAAGCCTCTCTCTCTTTCTCTCTCTCTCTCTCTCTTAAAATTACTCTCAAAACATACGGAAGAATAAAAAAAAAGAAACAAAAGAAAGAGAGAAACGGTTAATTGAATTTTGTTATCCCCTGGAGAGAGGGAGGGGTGACATGAAGAAATACTCACTTTTTTGACTTTTCTTCTTCTTTTTTTTTTGAGAAAAGAAACTCATTTTTCTTGTTTATGGGGGGGTACTTGTTAAGCTACTTTTTTCTTTTTTTTCGTTTTGATTTTTGAAAAACTTTTTTTTTGGATTATTTTTTCATAGGCCGAACCTTATTCGTCAAAAAACTTATATTTTCAAATCAAAAAATATATATATTGATGTATTAAATATTATTACAAACTATTTTATACAAAACCATATCACAAAATGTCACCTCCTTTTTTCATACCATTGCTCTCTGTTTCTGTTTCCCATTCTATTCTCCCGTCCGCCCGTCTCCTCCTCCCGTATGTAGTAAAGTGATGCATCATCATCTTCATATTCTTTCTCTCTCAAAAGTGTACTTTTATTTCTGGTAGGTTGGGAGACAAAGACTTTTTGATTTTTTATTTGAATTTTTAGTTTTTTGAAATTTTTGAATTTTGAAAAAAAGCGTAATTTGACTTGTGGTAGTAAAATTTTGAATCGTGATTTAGAACGAATCAAAAAGATGTTGTTTCTTCAAATTTTCAATATTTTTCACCCCTAATTACTAATTAGCCTGCCTTAATCAAAATACCGTATTCACTCTAACAGAACGGCACCTTTAATTGTGTGGCACTCTTTAATAAGGTTAGGAACTACATGCTCAAAAAAGACATACCGTACTAATACGGTAGTTTTTTGAAATAAGGATGGTATACCCAAATTTAAATAGCTAACTCCTTAAAATTGAAAAATCCTAAAAATCGAAAAAATTCCAATTTTTACATTTTAGGGCTCACATGGACCGTAACACCTAAAGTTTCCGGATTCCAAAAAATAAAAAAAAAAAAAAAAAACTTCCTAAACGGAAAATATTGAAAAACTATCCAATCTAATCTATATTTCAGCTCTCGCTTTCTTTCCTTTTTCTCGAAAAAAAAACTAAAAATTTCCCACTTTTTTCTGTTTTTTTCCCACGCCATTTCCCTTGTTTTAACTCACTCTTGTCTCAAGAACGTATTACGTCGGGCTTAGCAGTTTTCAATAATTTTCAGTGATTTTTGAGCTAAAAAACTGAAATGAGACAAAACTTGGGGTTCCGTCAGAAAAATCCGGTGTAGTATTAGCGCGGCACGACGCATCAACATTCGCTCTCATCGCAATTAGGCTAAAATTCAAATTCAAAGCACAAAACGAAGCCGGCAGGGCCAAAATTTGAAAAATAAAAATTATTTGTCGACTAGAAACGCTTAGAAGGGTTTCCGAACCGAGAATTTCAAACTTTCGAGTACTCTCCGTCGAATTTATCACGTTTTGCGATTAGAGCGCATGTTGATGCCTTGTGCCGGAATTACGATTAATGAGCCCAGTCTAGCTATTATATTTTTTGGCAGTCAACTTAAAAAAATCAATTAAAATTACCTTTTTTTAGCTTAAAAATACTCAAATCCCTTAATCATCTCAATTAGCTATTCATCATCAAACCTCCCCTCAAAAAAGTCAATGTTTAGGCAGCCCCCTA
Organism: Caenorhabditis wallacei; assembly: GCA_963932035.1. Lineage (NCBI taxonomy): Eukaryota > Metazoa > Nematoda > Chromadorea > Rhabditida > Rhabditidae > Caenorhabditis > Caenorhabditis wallacei. Next base: position 3,237,429 of record OZ009934.1, read on the forward strand.
TCCGAGAACTGGCAGCTGTCTATATAGTAGTAGTAGTAGTAGTTATATTCCATGCCACCTATTTGCATATATACGGTCATCATTGTTCTCCCTCTCTCCCTTTCTTTCTCTCTCTCTCTGTTGATGATGCTCACTATTACTGCTCTCTTACACGTTCACAAAGTCACCCAATTATCCCATTGTTCTCAGGGCTTCCGTAAATTTTCTTAGAAAAGAGAGGGGGTGTCATCATTATTATTGTTTAGAGAAATTAGCTATGAGCATAAAACACAACAGGGTTTTGTAGTCCTCGTGGACAATAATTAATTTTGATATTTCTGAAATTCTAGAAAAATTGATTGTCCGAGGAGTACAAACCATATTTCTCTTGTTTCCAAAAAATTTGAATTTTTGTTCAAAATAGGCTCCACCCCCTTTTAATCTGTCCCGGCTTAGCGATATAGTTTTAAAATTTTTAAGGGTTAATCTGATTGTACTATTATGTAACAGTCTAGTTGGGTTTTTCTGTTCTCGCAAAAAAGGGGCGTGGCTAAGGTTAAAAGGGGCGGGGCTTACCAAATAAATTTAGCCATTATTTTTACTAGTCTATTAACAGCAATGTAGTGCAAGTTTTTAATAGGTGCCCTTATATTGAAAAAGTACGAAAATTCAAAAAAAAAATTGAAAATTCGAAAAACATAGTGCTATCCTAATTTGCATATCTGTTCTTCTAACCACATACTTTTATATATATTATACTTAACATGAATGTACAAACACATATAAAATATAAAGTGTTACAACCCGTCCGATTCCAACACTTGATTACATAACCCAACAAAAAGTAATCAAATCATAAAATATTACCTTGATTAATATTGGTTTCTATTTATAATATTAGATTAGGCTGAAGGGGATAGGAAAGGTCATTTTTTGAAAGATCTTACGAAGCTTAGTGGGCTTGACTATACAGTAAGATATTAGAAGTTTCAAAATTTAAGTGATAAATTTTTTGGGAAGCAAGTTTCTAGGTACTACCTCTGGATACTGTAGTTACTACCTTACAGTAAGCACCTCTAAGACCAGCACAAACTGTATACCATTTCAATTACCCTTACTTCCCACTACCTTTCATCTTCTTCACATACACTCCACACCCATGTTTGTTTTTGACACCCCTTAACCCTTCCTCCCTTCCTCCCCCTTCTTCTTCTTTTTGGTACCTGTCCATTTCCGTCATCATCACCTGCAGCTCATTAGGCTTACGTCCCCCTATTTTTCCTAGCTTGTACCTTTCTTATTCACTAATGAGCCGCTTGTTTTCTTCATGTTGTTCCATTTCGGTTGATTAAGGTCAGCTTAGGCTTAGACTCTAGAGCATATAAGATATAGCCTATAGGGGTTGTTATTCTAATTACAGTATTTTGAAATATATTTTTTTGGAAAATTGCTGAAATTGAAGTATTAAAAAAGTTAGAATTGTCTCACAAACACCCCAAAACTTCCAATGAACATTACACCGATTGCCCTTCTGATTCTCGATTCCTTCTTCAAGAGACTCATTTTGATGGATCGATTAAATCGGAAGAGAAAGATCAAGCTCATTAATCATTTTCGTTGACACAATTCGCAGGTTTAGTCCCTCTCTTCTTGACTCTTTTCGCAAATAATCAAGGAACACCTGTCCAAGGGGGGCCCTAGTTATTATTCAAGAAATATTGAGGTCAAAAGATTTGTCTTGCAAAAGTGGGCGGAGCCTAAATTTTGTTTTTTTTTCTAATTTACCATGCTTCATAGGTCCTTTAAAAAGTGGGCGGAGCTTATTTCCTATTTTTTCCTCAATATCCTCTCTGATCAAACTGACCAATTCAAAAAACCGCTCTTTTCTCTTCTTTGTTTTCTCCCATTTTTCATCTTTTCTGACACCCAGGACATATATATTCCCCTCCTCCTCCTTCTCTTCTATCCGTTTCCCCTTGTTTCCTCCTCTCCTCCCCCATCTATTTTCATTGTGTCTTTTTTCTTTTTTTTTTACTGGTTTTCGAAATCTTTTTTTTTGGCATGTATGGGTATGTTCCTTGAAGGGGAAAACCCATTTGGGGATTACATTTTATGCCCATTTTTCTTCATGCAGTTTTTGAAGGTTTAGTGGGAGAAAGGGGGTTGTAGTGGTCAGTTTTAGGTGAGTTTTGGGTGTCTGGAATAGCTGAAAATTGCTAATCTAGGTGTTTTAAGAGAAAATTAAAAATTTTTGATTTTTTTGAAAGTTTTTCAATTTTCGTTAAATTCATTTTTTGCAGTTTTACCTACAGTAGTCTTTTCCCTCAGCTACCGTAACCCAAAACACCAATTTTAGCTTCCATACAGTAATCCAATACCCTACGGTAGCCCCAAACCCATTTTTTGCGTACTTCCCATTTTAGAGACTATTTTTCAAACCTTGTTTTTTAAAAATTTATTTTTTCAACTACAGTAACCCAAAAACATATCTATGTTCCAAATGTTCTTCTTTCCAATATTCCAATCATTCGGTTTCGCATGGTCACATTTTTAATTGATGATCATAGTCAGAAGAGAAAAAAATGGACATTGAAATTCGTTCACGTTTCAAATGATTTATAGGTTAGGTGGTTATGGGTAGGATGAGAAAAAAAGAAAAAAAGGAATTGGTTTTCATGTTTTTGGAGAGAATTTATATTATTAGTGATGTGGAAAGAATTGAATGGTCTCTTTTTTCGGTGGTCGGTGATAAGGTACCATGGGAGGTACGGTCAAAAAAAAATTTTTTTTTTCGAATTCTTTCAACTTTTCTATATTTTTTATTCCCCTTTTCCCTACTTCCGCCTTCCGCCTTCCGCCTTCCGCTTCCTCATTTCCATTGCCATCTCCCTAATTTCAGAAATGCGATTATGGTCATTCACCATACGGCATTCCTTCTTCTAATCATCCCAATTCATTGGGAGACGACGACGGCATTGTCGTTTGAAGTTGGAGGAGGCGTTAAACAAAAAATATTTCATTCTTCCGGACACATTGACGACTTCATCGTCTCCAGGGATCAGCAGGCGGTTAGTGATTTTTGAAAAAAAAATTGGTTGAAAAATAAAGGCTCGTTGAATCAGGCAACACAAATCCTAAAAAATTCGAAAATTTCAGATCTACGTGGCATCTGTAAATCGGTTGACTTCCCTATCACTAACCAATTTTTCAATACAAAATGAGATATCTATCGGGCCTGTTCAGGACTCACCGTGGTGTTCGGCGGATGGGAAGTCTTGTTTGAAGTGAGTTGATTATCTCGGTTCGGAGGGGAGATATCAAAAAGGTGTCAACTGATGAAATATAGCTCTTGTTAAGCTGAGTATTTTGTTAGTTGTCAACTTTTTTGTAGCTCTTATGGGAACTGAGTTATGAGCCTTTGAAGTTTGAAGGGATGCAGACATAGTCTGTTTCTCTTCGCTCTCTTCAAACCCCTATATCTCACTTGTCGTTAAAGCTATCAAAAAACTGTTAACTAAAAAATGTAGCCATTGTTAAATTGAATATTTCATTAGTTGACAACTTTTTGATAACTCTTACAGGAAGGGAGTTATAGGCGTTTTAAGTTATGCTAGAGACGGAGACGATACTAATGTGTCTGTGTCTCTGCTCTCTCTTCAAAACTCTTTATCTCGGTTCCCAATAAAGATACCAAAAAACTTTCAACTAATAAAATACTGCGCATAACAAGATCTACATTTTACTAGTTGACAATTTTTCTCTATCTTCATTCACTCCGGAGATACACCGTTTCAAAAACCCCAAACTACAAAACCCTCATTTCCAGGGATCATCGCCCATTCTCCACGGATGTCCACACGAAAATCCTCCAAATCCTTCCATCCAATCAACTTCTTCAATGTGGATCAGTAAAACTCGGCTCATGTTCCACCTACAATTCCAAATTATCCCTTCTCACGGAATCAAGTATCCCAGTCGCCGCCAACTCTCCCGACGCCTCTACCGTATCCCAAATAATCGATAATCGATTGATTATCGCTGCGAGTCCAACGAAAGAAAGTCCATATCGAGACCCATTTCCAGCTGTTTCAATTCGAAATCTACCCGGATTAAATGTCGAAAATGCTGGAGATTTAGAGGGAGAGGCTGCTGTTTTTTTGAGAGCAGCTTATCGAGGAGCTTTTCGATTCGTCGAGACTTTTTCTCATCAACATTTCATTTTTGTGGTGGCTACTGTAACCCCAAGAGAGACAAGATTACCAGTGACAACAAGATTAATAAGGTTTTGTCGAAATGATACAAAGTGAGTTTTTTCTTTAATTTGGAGTGTGACTTGGTCCTTGTATAGAAAATTTGTCAACTAATGAAATATTCCTCATGATAAGAGAACTATTTTGTTAGTTGACAACTTTTTGATAGCTTTGATGGGAATCGAGATATAGATCATTCCAGAAGAGACGCAGAGAACGGCAGAGGCTAAAGTACTCCAATCGCCTGCGGCGCGCAATTTCAAGCGCTTATAACTCAGCTCCCAGTAGAGATATGAAAAAGTTGTCAACTAATAAAAAATAGTTTATAACTAGGGCTACAATTTGTCAGTTGACGACTTTTTTGTATCTCTTATAGGAACTAAGATATAAGCGTTTTAAAACTGCACATCTTTACCTGTACCGATTAAGAAAGCTATACAGAGTAACTTATTTTGACAAAGCTACTGTAGTCTTTGTTGAGGTCACTGTAACCAGTATTACTGTAATCGTATATCAAAGAACAAAGTTAGTCATGCATAAAAACTATACAATTTCTTACCCCGCTCGGAAAGGCTTAGGCCCTAAGCTGATAAGGGGCACCTGTGAAATGTCTTAAGAAAGTACCTGGATTAATAGATACAAGGGTATAAGAAATTTAAAATTCAAAAAGAAATATTTGACCCCCAAGATTCCAATATCTTAATTACCGTATCCCTTCCAGATTCGTGTCCTATTCTGAAATCGAGTTGCAATGTCGCGGAGAAGACAATACCAACTACCCATTTCTCAACGCCGTTGTTCAAATCGGTGACAAACTAATCGCCTCATTCTCGGCTTCCTCAACTTCTCGAAAAAGCTCGATTTGTGTATTTTCGATGCAAAAAGTGAAATTAACATTTTGGTATAATATAGATAGATGTCGTTCTGGAACTGATTCAATCAAATTGCCACATATCGGAAGAGATACTAAATGTGTTAATGTAAGGTTTTAATAGAAGGGCATTATTATATTCTGAGTTTCAGAAAGCTCATATTCCATTGGATGAAGATAGTTGTGAACTTGGAGTCGGTGGTTCTATAGAGTTAGTTGAGATGTCAACAAAAGATGTTTTCGCGAAAATCACTAGTTTAATGGCTGTGGATCAGAAGGCTATCTTTGCTGGAACTTCCTCATCACAAATTGTTATGGTAGGTTTTTAAAAAATTCCCGACTACAGTACCCCTACCGTATTCTAAAATTTTTTTGAATTTTCGTTTGAAAACTAAATTTTCAGCTACCGTAGTTTTTCCCATAAAAAAGGCGATCCATCAAAATGAGACAGACAACATAATCCTTTTCTTATGAAAACAAATGTCAATCTTGTTTCTCGAAATTGTACGAGAATTAGTGATCATGTCAATCAAAGAAAGTATTAGATGAGATTTTTCGGAAATTTTCGATTTTAGGAAAAAAACATTCAGGGACTATATACTTTTTCTATGTGATATATCTCGGTTCTCATTAGAGATACAAAAAAGTTGTCAACTAATGAAATATTTGGCTTATTAAGGGCTACATTTCATTAGTTGACAACTTTTTGATAGCTCTGCTGGGAGCCGAGATATAAGCGTTCAAAGATAGCCGAGTGCGATAATGAGAGTGGGAGAGAGGGCGCAGACAGGCAGGCGCTCTAGCTTTCTCTGCGTCTCTCACTCTCTCCGTACACAACACCATAACCTAAAAAAAAATAATTTCAGCTAAAATGGGACGATACCTCTAGCTCAGCCAACAAACTTGAAGAATACGGTAGAAAAGAAATCGGCGACGCGAGAACCGGAACCGAAGTATTGAAAATGGTCAGATACGGAGACTACGTGCTGGTTCAAATGCCATATGGAATTATCATGGAAGAGCTTTCCACTTGTTCTCATCATGATTCATGCACCGATTGCCTGGTTTCAGTGGATCCATTGTGTCAATGGTGTCATCCGACACAGTCGTGTACTACTTCGTCGAGGTGTACTGGTCCGGTGGTGAGTTAGTGGTTATATCTCTGTTGGGAGAGAAGATATGGGAAAGATGTCAACTGATGAAATATAGGCTTTTATAGCTTAAGATTAGCTGATCATTTTGTTAGTTGACCACTTTTTTGTATCTTAAACGGTAACTGAGTTATGAGTCCTTGAAGTTTTTAGACAGCCTATTTCTCTGCGCTCTCTTCAAATTGTTATATCTCGGTTCCCGATAGAGTTATCAAAAAACTGTCAACTAATGAAATATAGCTCTTGACTAGTGGAATATTTCATTAGTTGACTACTTTTTTGTACCTTTTCTCTTAACTGAGATATACGCGTTCAAAGTTCCAAGATACCAATGAGAGACGCAGAGAAAATCAAAGGCTAGAGAGTCTAACTGTCTGCACTCTCTTGCTTTATCTCGCTCACCTGAAAAATTCCAGTCCTCCCAATGTCCGATCGTCGACGGCGACCCAATCCCTTCCATGATCCCAGTCAACTCCTCCACCTCCATCTCCTTCAACATCCATCACCTCCCCCAACCAATCGGATTCACCTATAAATGCCAATTCGGTCCGAAATCCACCAAAGCCAATTGGACATTATCTGGAATATCCTGCCCATCGGAAAACTTCAAAAACGCTAAGACCTTTGAAATTTCCCTGATGACATCAATATCTAAAAACCCTATTAGCCGACACAATTTTACCGTATTCGATTGCTCAGAATACTCGACATGTTCCACGTGTATGTCATCTGAATTCAATTGCAAATGGTGCTCCGGATCTTGCTCCAGTCAATGCTCCTCAACTCCCGCCAAAGCTTGCGTGAAGATTCAACCAATGAAGCTTCCAATCGCCATAGGATCTCAGCAAGAAATAGTTTTAGAGGCTTTGAATCTAGACACACTTGACAAGAAAACAGAGCATTTTTGTAAAGTGAACGGGCAAATGGCTCCAGCAAAAATTGCTCGGGATAGTATTCGATGTGGGAAGCTACAGTTGGCTTCTGATAATCAGACTAATATGGTGGTCCCATTGAGCTTGATGGCTAAGGATGTGATCATTGATGTTGCTAATGGTAACCTAAAACTTCGTGCTCTTGTATTAAAAATATAATTACAGTATCCCTCTACTCCTGCTATAATTTGGCTGCCGACTGCTCCAGCTGTCTGGCTCTATCCCCATCGCTATCCTGTGGCTGGTGCAACCGAAAATGTTCTCATGAATGTCATGAAGCAAAAGCTACGGCAATCTGTGATCCACCAAGGATAGATAGAGTAAGCTGAACCAAACCTAGTATTTGTAAGAATGGTTTTTCAGTTCGAACCCTCATCTGGTCCAATCGAAGGAGGAACCATCATTAAAATCTATGGGAATGATCTTGGAATGTCTGTGGAAGATGTTCGTGGAAAAGTCTACGTGGCAGGATCCCGATGCAATATCGTCGAATACCAAGTCTCCAATATGATCGCTTGTCAGGTGGATAAAGGAGTCAGCTCTGGTCCCATTCGAATTTCCGTCGGGCGTGCCACAATGGCCGTCGCCGAAAGTCACGACTTATTTTCCTTCGTTCGCATTTCCATTTTCTCTGCTTACCCGCTATACGGACCAATATCTGGTGGAACTCGAATAACACTCTACGGTCAGAACCTATCAAGTGGATCGCGGATAAGTGTGACTGTTGGGGGCGTGGCTTGTCCCATAGATCGGGTTAACTCATCGACAGTGCTAACGTGCCTAACACCACCTGGATCTAGTGTCGGAAAGTCTGCAAAAGTTGTAGTCCACGTGGACCATTCTCAAATCCTGCTTGATCAACCATTCGAATATCGGTCGGATCCATCGGTCAATTCTATTTTCCCATTGGCTTCGTTTAAGGCTGGTGGAAGGATAGTGTCAGTCCAAGGAGCATCATTAAACACTGTTCAATCTGCAAAGATCTTCTTAATCTCTTCTCCAACCCCTCCATTCGATATCATTTCCGATTTGGCACCGTGCCATATCCTTAACTCTACAATGATGACTTGCATGACACCGAAGATTCTAGAAACAATCACGAGACGAGTTGAGTACACCCGCCAACCCGTTGGATTTTTGATGGACAACGTGACTGCTGTTGCTAATCTTGGAAGACGAATTCAGATGGCTGTGTACCCTAATCCAAGCTTATCACCATTCAAAGGGATACGGTATCACCAAGGAGAGCAGTCATTGATTCTGGAAGGTCATAATTTGAATTTGGCGGCTGAACCGAATGATTTCAAGATTTTTATTGGAAGTGAGAGATGCTACGTGACATTGGTTGATGTAAGACAGTTAGTATGCTCTGGCCCTTTGAAACAACCAAAGCCTACTGATGAGAGAGGTGTTCCTATCAACGGGGACAATCCCTTAGTTACAGTAATCGTTGGCTCACTTCGAATGGAGCTTGGATTAATTGAATACTCGGATCACGCTCTTCCATCAAGACTCTCCTTCCTTATCCTTGGACTTTGCCTCTTTATAGTAATCACTTTAATCGTGATGTGCTTAATATTCAAGAGAAGGCGTCAAGAAAGAGAAAAAGAGTATAAAAAGATTCAATTACAAATGGAGAATCTCGAGAACAATGTGAGAAAAGAGTGCAAGCAAGCGTTCGCTGAACTTCAAACCAATCTGGTCCTCTCACCCAAATCCACTGGTACAGTAACCCAACCGGAGCTTATCAACTTCCCCCATTTCGTTGAAAACTTGTTATGGGCTGATAATAGCTTAGCTTCTGCGCCAAGTCTAGCGAGGACGCTTCCAGTGACTCTTGCTCAGTTCCATGCTCTTTTGAGCTTCAAAGGATTCATATTTACTGTGGTAGATGCTGCGGAATCAGATGTTTCTATATCGACATCAGAGAAATCTATGCTAGCTTCTCTACTAATATCAGTACTTCTCCGAAACTTTTCCTACTGTACTGAGATAGTCGTTGATCTCCTAAGAGCTCATATCGCCAAATCAGTTCAAAACAAGAAAGGAGAATTATTATTCCGAAATAGTGATTCAGTTGTGGAGAAGATGTTTTCAAAATGGATGAGTATCTGTTTATATTCTCATTTGACTCCTCAAATGAACTCGTTCTTTTATTTGTATAAAGCACTACAGTATCAGACGGATAAGGGACCAGTGGATGCTGTGACGGGAGATGCAAGGTATACGATCAATGAGGCCAAGTTGTTGAGGGAAAGTGTCGAGACGAAGACTTTGGTGAGTTTTTAAAGGATTCTAAAAGTGGGCGGAGCTTAACAAGCAATGATACCAAAATAGCATTCGTTAGTGTAAATCCTAATCAGTTAGATGCATTGCCTAGATCAGACACCGATCGATATGGTATTACTGTAACTCATTACTAAGCACTACCTTACTTACCTAACATCTTTTATTTTTAAAAAATTCTTCCAGAAAATCCACATAATCCCATTCGAAAAATGCGACGAATCAATCCAAATAGAAGTTCATGCATGCGACGCCATTTGTCAAGTAAAACAGAAAGTTGCTTCAGCAGTATATCGAGAGACACCGTACTCCCAGCGACCAAGGATAACGCAATTTGAATTGAGTTAGTCCATTTTTCATTCTTAACCAATTCTACAGAGTGACAATTAATTATTGTAACAAAGTTTCAAGTTCTGGGGTTTATAACTCGGTTACCATTAGAGCGATAAAAAAAGTGTCAACTAATGAAATGTTATTCATAATAAGGGCTACATTTTGTTAATTGACAACTTTTTGATAGCTCTAACGGAAACTGAGATAGGTGCGTTCAAAGTTAGGCACCGCGGAGAGAGACGCAGAGAAAGACACGGCTAGACTGTCTCACTTGCTGCGCCCTCCCTTGCAACTTCAAACGCTCATATCTCGCTTCCCGTTAGAGTTATCAAAAAATGTCAACTAATGAAATATAGCTTTTAACAAGGGCTACATTTTCTTAGTTGACACTTTTTTGATTGCTCTGATGGGAACGGAGTTATGAATATTAGAACTTAATTAGCTGTCACCGTGCCAAACTTATTACAGAGTTCAAATGCGCTCGTCGTGGTGATATAAAACTAACCGACGTCTCTGCCGTTGAAACACTATCCCAGAAAAAATTACCAGTGAAGCTACTAACACTAGCGGATTACGGTATCCAGGATGGTGCCACGTTGGAAATGACGCCAGCGGTGTATACAGCCGAGAGTTATCGAAGTGAGTGGATCCCTTAATTGTTCTCAATGGATTACTGTTCTTGTAGATTCCCTCGCTGACTCTGGTCAATCTTCGTGGTCATCGTTGGATCGTTGCTCTCCAATTTACTCCTCCTCCAAGTATTATCATCTAACGAACCCTACATCGGGTACCATGACATTCAAGAAAAAATCACCATCTGAAATCCCCAAATCTATCCCAGAAGTGTATCTAACCCGTTTGCTAACTAGCAAAGGGACCGTGGAGACTTATGTAGAAGATTTCTTAGAATCAGTTCTCTACATGCATGACACTTCATACCCTCCTATTCTTAAATTCTTTTTTGATATCCTGGATAGAGAGGCAGCTGTGAATGGGGTCTCTGAGAATATCTGTCAGCAATGGAAGGCAAATGGATATGTTTTGAGAGTTTGGGCGAATTTTGTGAGGAATCCACAACTAGTTTTCGATGTTCCACATTCTGTTTCGATGGACGCGAATCTGAGTACGGTGGCGCAGACTATGGTAAGTCAAGGGTTTTGTAGGGCTTTAACTTCTTTTAATCTTGATTTTTGGACGATCAAGGAGTGAAAATGATAGGTCTCGACGAGCTCTATACGATGAACTAGCTTGGAAGATCATTGGCTCAATATAAACGGAGTTACATAACTTAAAAGAGGCAGACTTTTTCTATCATCACTCCTTGTTCGTCTGAAAATATCCCGGAATGAACTAAAATTATTTCAAAAAAAAAAATTCAGATGGACTGTTTCTCCTTCTCCGAACCAGTTCTTGGAGCCCATTCCCCCTCATCTCGCCTTCTATTCGCTAAAGATGTCGCTCGGCTCCGCCCACTTTCAGTCGATCTCTTTAAACGGGTCAAACAAAGTCCTCCCCTGGGAATGGATGAATTGAGAACTGAGTTGGTTAATATGGCAAATGTAAGATTTAGAAAACGGGATTGGAGGCTATTCAAAAATGTGTCTTTTTAGGATGTCTCAACATGCAAAGGATCATCCCTGGCACTATCCGAACTGTTATCATGGGTCCGAGGGAACGGAATTCGAATATCTCAATTGTTATCATCAAATGAGGAAACAAGTCAACAACGTCTACCCCAGAAACTGTCACAAGTACTTCATGTATGTCTGGAGACAGATAATCATATCTATTCAACTATTTCGGATTATGAATAATCCATTTCCCAAATCTCGATTCCATTCACACCACAACAAAATTACGGTTAATTTTCTTCACCATTTTTCTATCAGGTTTTATTTTGAATTTTTCTTTGTCTTTCTTTTATTGTTATTTTGTCAATAAATTTTTATGAAATTGATTTTATTTAGGTTAAAATTGGTTACTTGAAAGACAATATTAGTCTCATTTCCAGGGCGACAGCTAATAAAGGTTCATAACTCAGTTCCCATTAGAGCTAACAAAAAAGTGTCAACTGATGAAATGTAGCCCTTATTAAGGACTAACTTTCATTAGTTGACACTTTTTTGATAGCTCTAACGGGAAGCGAGATATAAGCGTTTGAAGTTGCGAGAGAGGGCGCAGACAGTCAGACGCTCTAACCGGTGTCTTTCTCTGCGTCTCTCTTTTTTCAATTTTCAATTTGTGATGTTCAGCTTACTAACATTTCTGTATAACATCATTAATCACCTAATACAGTCAAAAATTAAAATTGGAACCAATGATCACATCGAAGATCAATTTATTCTCTTTTTTCATCATTTTTAACGAAATCAACAAATTCCCCGTTTCCTCTATTGTCCATTCAGAAAAAATGACCTCTAAATTTATCAAAGAAAAAAAAGAGATTTGTTATCAAGTGACCCCTTCTCTCTCTCATTTTCTCTTGTTTCCGAAACAAAGACTATTACACTAAATTCCGCATAAAAGACACTTTTCTCTTGATTATTTGGTCATTTTTCTGTTTAAGAATGACAAAATTAATATTGTTATTTTCTCTTTTTGGAGCTGTTGCAGCAAGTAAGTTCTCTTTTTGTAGTTCTCTCGGACAATTTCTTGTTTAGCATGGTCGATGAGTGGATACGCTTGTAATCAACCCCAACTATACTCTCAATGCAATTGCCCATCATTCTGTAGTGGATACATGCAACAACCACAGTACTATCAGAGTCCATGTGGATATTCGAATGGTTGTTCAGGTGGAGGAGGATATTATCCATCGAGAAGACGTCATCATCATAAACATAAGAAGCCACGAAGAAAGTTCCGTTTCGATTCGGATGAGGATGAGGATATTCCACCGCCAGCTCCAAGAAAAAAGATTACAAGAGTTCATAGTGAAGAGCAAGGATTTATTGAGGAGAAGACGTCGAGAGTCACTTCTGGAGGAGCTGGAAAAGCTGATAGCTCTTGGGAGAATGAGGTTTGTTTTTTAGAAATTGATATATCTCAGTTTAGAGTGGAGATACAGGAAAGACGTCAACTAGTGAAATGTAGCCCGCACAATAAGCTATATTTCACTAGTTTATGGTTTTTTGCCAGCTTTAAGGAGAAGTGAGATATAAGCGTTTGAAGTAGCGCATCCCAAATTCCTTTACGTCTGTTTTGAGAGCTCATATCTCAGTTCCCATTAGAGCTATCAAAACGTTGTCAACTAACAAAATATAACCCTTATCATGGGCTTTATTTCATTAGTTAACTATTTTTCGATAGCTTTTTTGCTAACCGAGATATAAGCGTTCCTAAATAAAAGAGAGGGTGCAGACAGTCAGTCGCTCTGGCATAGCTGCGTCTCTTTTCTTTGAAGGCTCATATCTCTGTTCCCGTTGGAGATACCAAAAAGCGATTAACTAACAAAATGTAGCCCTTATTATGTGCAATATTTCATTAGTTAACACTTTTTTGATAACTCTTCTACAAACCGAGATATAAGCGCTTGAAGTGACGCAATATCATACATTGATTTTCTCTGCGTCTCTCTTCAAACCCTCGTGTCTCAGTTCTCATTAACAAAATCAAAAAACAGTCAACTAACAAAATGTTCATCTTATCAAAAACTACATTTCATTAATTGACATTTTTTCGATAACCCCCCTACCAATCAAGATAATCCTATTTTTATTTTTATTTCCAATTTTCAGGACCTCTGGGAAAAGAAATTCGTGACAGAACCAACCCGAACAACTCCAGAAGAGAAATTCGATCCCGAAGAGTTTCCAGAAATTGATTCAGCTGAAATAGAAGCAGAAAGACGTCGTTTATTGATGACAACTCGTGCTCCAGTAGTCCAACCTCAACCAGCTCCCGTCGGAGGTGGTTTAGGAGGACTTGGTCTCGGAAACGGTGGACTTTTTGGAATTAGCAGTGGAGTTGGAGTCGGTGTTCCTGGAGTTGGTCCAATTGGGGTGTCCAGTGGTCTTGGTATTGGAAAATAGATGGTCAGCATGTGCGCTCCATTGAGAACCTAATTCTAAATGTATTTTTCTTTTAAAAATGTGTCTAAAAGAAGAGAGGTCATCTCTTCGTCTCCCAGTACATTTTGATTGATCTCACATTGTCTTTTTTCGTTTTCCATGAAAACAATAAACTGTTTCTTTATGACCTCTATGAACTAGTTTAGTAGAAATAATATATAAGGAAACAGCTGAAAATGTCTGAAATACTAAAAAAATGTTGAAATATTATTACTTCTTTGGGTTAGCTGTTCTAGCGGTTCAAGTTGTCGGAAGTAAGTTTTTTTTGGTTTGGGGGTACTGTAGCTGGATTACTGTAGTTAGTTTGGTTACTGTAGGTACAGGGTTACTGTAGCTAGATTACTGTAGTTATGTAGCTGAATAAACTACAGTAGTCCGGTAACTGTAGTTAGCTCAGGATGTTGTTAAAAATCTTTGTCTCTATAGTTACCCCGCTACCGTACTTCATCTTGGAGTATACTGTAGTTCTAGTGGTCTGTACTTGGATTACTGTATTTAATCATCTAGATTACCGTAGTTTAAGGATTACTGTAGCTATCTTGATTACTGTACCCATCCCTTTTTTCCAGCATTCTACGGCTCGATGACCGGTTACGCTTGTAACCAACCCAGCCTTTACCAAGGATGCAACTGTCAATCCCTTTGCCAGTAAACCCCTCTTATATAAGGCCATCCTCATTTTCCTATTTTCAGACCGTACATTAACCATCACTATAATGATTATGGATGCCAGGGACATTGCTCAGGATATAGTGAAAATGAATGTGATGATTTAGATGAGTGTGGACAGAAAAAGAGAAGAAAGAAGAAGAAGAAAAATAAGAAAAAGAAGAAATTCCGATTTTCAGAGGAACTTGTGGATAATGGTTAGGTTTTCTACAGTAATCCATTGCTCATCACAACTTTCTTATAGATACCCATAAAAAGAAGAAGCCAGTTGACGACGACGATGAATTTCCCCTTCCCCCTAATTCCGAAGAAGTCGAGGAAGCCGCCAAGAATTCCAAAAAAGAGGATAAAGATTGGGAGGACGATGAGAAATGGGAGAGCAAATTCGTGAGCCGAACCACCACCCGGGCACCCGCACCTGTTCAAAGACCAGCAGCCACTGGGGGCGGTCTAGGAGGACTTGGTCTCGGAAACGGCGGTCTTTTTTCAATTGGTAGTGGAGTTGGAGTCGGTGTTCCGGGAGTTGGTCCGATTGGGGTGTCCAGTGGGCTTGGTATCGGATGATAATTTTTTGTTTTTTTTTGTATATGACGTGGGCAAATGCGCTCCATAGAAATAGGTTGATTCGTGTTTTTTGATGATGAATAAATTTTTTTTTGAAAAAAATAAAAATAAAAATCTATTTTTTTCGAGGTATTTTCAGCCTTTTTTTTCAGTTTTTTAGGAAAGATAGTTTTCAAGAAAGTGGGCGGAGCCTATTTTTCTAAGATTTCTAATTTTTCTTTTCCCGTGACCCTCCCATTGCCCCTCAAAATCACCACGTCCCTTTTCCACGCACACCCTTCTCCATCATATCCCCCTCGAAATTCGAAGTCATTCCAAAATGACAACGACCACCATCACCACTTTGGTCACTGAGGATCGGGAGCCCGAGCAACCCGAACAACTCGTCCTTCGTCTCAGAGCGCCGTCCAGTCCACCGCATGTCACATGGGCAGCCGATGTTATTGGTAAGCAGAGTTGCTTGGAGACGGGTTTATGACTGTGTGGCTAGGAGGGAAAGGATTTTTATAGCTTAAATACTAGAATTGGTCATGAAAACGTGGGTCCCAAAAATCGAAGGTCCTAGAAATATAGCCGATAACAAAAAAGGGTCCCAAACTATAATATATCGTCCTTAGAATAGGTATCCTAAAAAGCTGGTTCTTAATATAGGTGGTTCCTAGAATAATCTACCCTAAAAATTTGGTGGGTCCAGGGGTTTTAACAGTACAGGGTATTTAAAATAGGTGGTCCCTGAAATTAAAATATTATTTTCCAGACAACGAACACCTCGGCCGCCTCAAATCCAACTGTTGCTGTATCTACGTGGCTCCTCGTCGCTGGGACGACCCATCGACCTGGGAACCAGATGAGCATGAAACCGAACATTGTAGAGGACACACCGAATTGAAGAAACCAAAAGGAGATGATAATCCAAAAGATGGTTGCGGTTGTGATCATTGTTAGAAATGATCGAGAAAAAACAAGAAGCAATTGAAAAATGAAGATCAAGTGAAGAAGAATTTCATACAGTAATCCAAGTCTCTTTTAGGCTTGCCTTTTTTTTAGTAATTGGACTCCAAATAAATACTTTTTTAATTTTAAATCTTTTTCCATACAACACAATTAAAAGGTTAACCCTACCAGTCTTGACCTATTCTCAATGGAGCACCCTTTCCACTCGAAACATAGTTTTCGCTCTACTCATATTGCAAGAAAACTGTCAAAATATGTCTTCTCAACCACTTAACAATAGGAAAAAAGTGGGCGGAGCTTTGAGCAAGAGAGTACATAAACGGAAGGGAGAGTGCACACACAAACAAACGATACGAGTAAAAGAGAACTAATACCTGCTCTCTGTCTCTATTGACTTTGGCGATTTGTAGAACGGTTAAGAAGCGCTTCTTCTTCTTCTAATTTATATTATTTCTTAATTTTCGATTTACAAAAAAAAATTGGATTTTTTTTGTAAATTTCTGAGAACACATTGAAAATTCCGTTCAACATCACTGCAGTTATCATGGTTTTGATTTATGCTATCAATTTTTATTTTTTATTTCTTATTATGATTCCATCGACACCTACGGCTAATGGACAGGAAGTGGCGCCAAGTGAGTGTTTTTTTAAATTAGGGAGTTAAGGACACTGAGCTTATGTGCTCTATTGAGAATTTTTAAAATTTTGTTTAAATCGTCTTTTATTTGGCTTCTCGAATTTTCAAAAGAAAACAGAAGTAAAGCAAAGTTGAGAATAAATCTAATTTTTCGGAAAAAGTCGACAAAGTTGTTGTTTTCGAAATTTCAAAAAAAAGTGAATGTATTGATTGTAGGTTCGGTGGAGCGAATTTGCTGACTTGGTTATTTTTTATCAAAAGTTTTTTTTTTCAATTTTAGAAGTGTCAATTTTTCAAGTTTTTTCATTAAATAAAATTTCAAAATTTTTTAAATATACTTAAAAATTCAGTAGAGCAAATTTGCTGACCTGGTTAATTTAGAAAGCTAACCTGGTCATTTTTGTACAAAATTGGTGAATAAAAATATCGAAATTTCAATTAAAATTTTTCGAAAAAAAAACAGAAAAAATTGAAAAATTCAAAAACTTAAAAATTAATAATTTTTGACGAAAGTTCGATGGAGCAAACTTGATGACCTAGTCATTCTTGCTATTTTCAAATTTTCAAACTATCAAAAAATAAACTTTTCAAAAAAAAAAAAAAGAATTTTCAAATTTTTGAAAATAATTTTTTGAATACTAGAGTAGTCTAATTACCCTAAACTATCAAATTCCAAATAAAATCCCCCACTAATCTCCTTCCCTATTCCAGACAGTCTATGGTGCGTTGAAGGCGAGAAAAAGATATTCAGTCCTGTTCAATGTCCAGCTGAGACCACTGAATGTTTCAAGTTTACCTGTAATGGGATTGAAGGTATTCGCTTTTTTAAATTATTTCTGCAAAACTAAAAACTTAAAATAGAGAGATAGTACTACTAAAAAATAACGCTTTTCTTCTTATAACCAATATTCTCTCTTATTTTCACAGGTTCCACATGGCTCAACAAGATACCAAGAGCTGACGCCGCGACGCGGCTTAAAGCTTTCGGTGATTTAATTTTTCGCAAAAAAAGCTCGAATTACCAATAGAGCGCATTTTCCTAATCACCTTTCTTAACCACTGTATTTCAGAACCCTTTGTGGCTCGTGGATGTGGTCTCTCAGTCCTCAAGTCAGCAGCAGGTCTTCCAAATGAGTCTTGTCATCAAGCTCAATCAATTTGTGAACAAGTGGGCGGGATTTCAAATTGTTATACGTGTAATAATAAGCATATGTGTAATAGTGCTTTTCCTAATTTCTCGGTGATATTTATCTCTGTTTTAAGTTGTTTAATTGTTCTTGTCGGAGTTATGTAAATGAATGAGAGTAAATTCCTTTGAAATTCTAAAAGCTAAGTTAATGGTTTTAGTGACTTAAAAAAGAGCAAAAAGAAAAATAGTTTACTTCTCAATAAATGCAATTTTGTACAGTACAGATTAAGAAGATATTCGCAAACAACGTTACGTCGAGTTTGAGAGTGTACTACAGAGCTTGAAATTATGCGATTGTTCTAAAAATGTTAGAGTAAATAAAGCATAGCATGAACTTCATTTTTGTAGTTGACAACTATTCGGTTAACCCATTTTTAAGTATAATTTTATGTTGTTAAAGAAAAATTGACAGATTCCACCCCAATTGCACTGTAATCTAAGAAATTGAGACAACATTAAATCCTATCTATGGCTAAAATATAGTAATTTCCGTGAGGGGTTTCATAATTGACCCTTCCTCACATAATTCAGCTCTAATCCGCTCTACCCATATATTAATTTCCTGTTATGTTGGGTGTCACCTGGAAGAGACTAGTAGCGATGAGGGGTAACCAGAGAAAATTTTTTAATTCAAAAATTGGAGAAAAATGGACTAGATTCCTTCAAAGGGATTTTTTCAATGGATAAACTCCAATTTGACAGATCCTTCCTTCCTTTGTCCGAATTGCAGTCACCTCCAATCAAACTTCTATATCTCGGTTCTTATTAAAGATATCAGAAAACTGTCGATTAATGAAATGTAGCCCTTAATATAAACTACATTTCGTTAGTTGACAACATTTTTGTATCTCTAACCAAAACTGAGATACGAGGCTTCAAAAACCTGAACTCTTCAGACGAGATGCAGAGAAAACTGATGCGCTACTTCAAACGCTTATAACTCGCTAGCCATGAGAGATATCAAAAAGTGGTTAACTAGAAAAATGTGTAAAATATTATGTTGAACAATTTCTTAGTTGACCATTTTTTGATATCTCTACGGAGAATCGAGATACGGGCTCTTGATTATCCGGTATGGAGTGATCTTCTACCTTCTCACTGTACGGAAACTAGAAAGTGAAAAAGGTTATCAAAAATAGTTTATTTTGCTGAAACTAAAAGAAAATAATTCTGAAAATGAAAAAAAAATTAGATTATTGTCCGAGAGGACTACACAGACAAAATTCTAAAAAAGGTGGTTTTCCCAAAAGTGAGAAGGTTCATACCAAAAAACTGAGCACTTTCCACCGAAATAAGCTTAAAATTCCCTGGCCTAACTTCCCCACCCCATGGCCTAGAAACCCAGACACCCTTTAAAACCAGTTCCCCCAAACTTTGAACCCGACCTTCTCCCTTACTTCGATCGTCATTATTACACTTATTACACCCTCTTTTTCATGATAAACCTCCCTTGTTCGATTTCCCATTCTTTTATCACAAGACTAAATGATTAAATCTAAACAATTATTTCTATTTTCTTCGATTTTCCTAATTTTTTTGATTTTAAATGTAGTTCATTCTGATCAAAATGTTCAAAAAAACCGAAAAATAGTCAATGCTGTCGCCGATTTCTGTACCAGTTTCGATGGTTACGATAGTGGATTTTGTGTGGATTATGCGAAATTAAGAAGAGGTAATTTGTAGTTTGTAGTCTCCAAAAACCCCACTTTTCTTGAGAACGGGCGACCCCAAATGCTACCGTAACCACTCCCGAAGAAATCGCTAACAAGACAGCCTCTGCCGAGAAGCCACCTCCTTTGAAGCCAGCTCCAGGGGAGATAATCTTTAAAGAAGGCAATGAGACTACTGTAGTTGATCCAAATGACACTACTGATCCAGATGAGGAATTGCAAGGATTAAGTAAGCCTCTTTGCATGCCCTTATGATTAAGGTATTTTTGTAGCTCAGAAGCAAATCCAAGATGAATTAAGGAAGATAATTCAAGAGGAACTGGCGAAGAAAACGATTCAAAAAACGGCTCCAGATGATCCGGTAATTAGTATTTTTTGTCCAAAAGGAGTACAAAAATGTTTCAGGCTTGTAAAAATCTTCGAGATGAGTATGATGAAGTCTGTTTTGCCACGCCCCCTTTAGCGGCTTTCCAGGAAACTCGGGAGTTTTGTTTGGCTTTTGTGAAGAATTGTCAGGGATCGTTGTTGACTAATATTTTCACTAATGTTAAGTAAGTCATCGAATTTCGGCTAAGTTTGGGAAAAATTTTGATAAAATTAGGTTTTGAGAACCGAAACGAAAATACCGTTATTCATTAAAATCTTAGTTTTGACCAATTTCATGTCAAAATCCGAAATTAGCTCGCCGAGACGATTCAGAAGAGTATAATCATGACAAGGTTTTTTTTGTTTTCTGTCCACGTAAACCTGCATCCAAAAAAGATTAGTGTAGTTTTCGTTGTGGGACCCAACTTTTCTCAAAGTTAACCAAACCTAGTCATGATTATACCTAGTCATGGCATTCCGTGAATTTTTTCACAATGAGTACAGCGAAATCGGCGTCCGAAAAAAGCGAGATAACGAGAAAAAGGAAACCGCCTGGTGGGACCAAAGATGACAAAGTAAATACGGCCAGCGCTGAACTGATAATTCAAGGACTCATCAAATCCAAAGATTTCGGAAGATTCTGGGATAAAATGATGGAAACGGCGCTGGAACCGATTAAGAAGAAGTTGGATATTCTGGAGAAGAGAAACGTCAAAGACGAAATTGTGGAAGCAGTCACCTTGTCAATGAAACCCTTTGAGTTGATGATGGAGGAAGCTAAAATGAAAGTGACTAATCTGGAGAAAGAGTTAGAAAAGGTGAATGATAATATTGTTAAAATAGAACAAGAACTTCGGGCTCAATACGTGGCACTGAAGAAATTGGAGGATTCGCCAGCAAAGGAAGAAGGAGGAGAAGACTATGCTGAAAGAAAGGAAAGAAATCGGTCGGTGGTAATGTTACACGTTACGGAAAGCAAACATCGTTTCGCATTGGAGAATAATCAAGAAGATCTGAAGAAAGTCAATGATATACTAAAGCATATCGATTCTGGATACCTCCCCGTGGCAGTCTACCGGCTCGGAAGACCAAGAGAGGATGGGAAGGATCGATTGCTGAAAGTCGTCATGCCTTGTGCAGTAAGTCAGAAGGAAATCTTGTATAAAGCTCGCCGTCTCAAAACGCTCCGTACTGATAACAAACCCCCTATTTATATTAGAAAATCTATGTCTCCTGTTGAACTTAAAGAGTTCAGAGAAACTCGTGAAAAAAAGAGGCTTGAAGCCCAAAACCTCCCTGCTAATAGTTTGGATGTTGAGATGATAGAACCCACTGCTAACCCCCCACTGACAAAAAACTAGTCTCACAAGATCTACCCCGAACCAATTCTAAAACAATCCCCACATGTTCCCCTCCCCCCAGACCTAACATTAAATTTTTCATCCTTTAATATTCGATCGGCAATATCTAACCGCCTTGAGCTGAATGCGCTTCTAAATTACAAATCTTATGACATAATCTGCGTGCAAGAAACGTGGTTGACAAGCAAAATTATAGACAACACATTCATAGGAAACAATACAAAATACAAAACATACCGCGCTGATCGCGAACATGACAAAAGGGGAGGCGGAGTCGCTACAATTATAAAAACTAATCTACTGAGTGAATTGATCACTTCTGAGTCCAAGTCTAAAGCATATGAGCTGTTAGTTACTGATCTAAATGTAGATGTTCATCCAATCCGTCTAGTGAATCTGTATAGACCGCCATCATGTTCATATTCCGATTCAGTACGTCTAATGAGCAAAATAGAAGATCTAATAGATCATCCGGGAAAAACAATAATAGTAGGAGACATTAACATATCTGACATTGATTGGGAAAAGGACCAACCCACATCACAATCTAAACTAGGTACATTATTCATCAATTTTTGTCTTGCCAATAACTTAAAACAATATGTGACTTTTGCTACCTGGAAAGACAATATCCTAGACATAATCCTATCAAACGTGTTAATTTCTAACCTTTATCATACAGCTCCACTCGGAACAAGCGACCACAGAAAGCTCCAATTCACTGTGGATTTACTGCAGAAAAAGTTGCCGGTCACGCAGGAAACCTTTTATGACTTTCGGAATATAGACTTACAATATTGTGCGGACTATTTCACTAGAATAAATTGGGCGGAACTACTTAATCCTGCCGCATCCGTGGATTATATGTATGAATCACTATTAGACAAATTAAGGTCAGCATGTAGCATCGCAGTTCCGGTTATAAGAGCAGGCGAAAGCCAAGGAAACGTCCCACAATACTTACAAAACTTCCAAAAATTAGTCGATTCAGAATATGATAAAGCTCTCGCATCCAGATCACCAGCTGATTTTTCATCATTTGTCAAATTGGGTAGAAGGTATAGAAAAAAACTGTCGAAATTCCACAGCAATCAAGAGTTAAAAAGACTAGAGAAACATGGAAATAGCAAATTCTCCAAATACGCAAAAACATTAATAAAGCCCAAGAAATTAAATATTCCTCAGCTTGTGAACGGTAACGGGGTCCCATGCAATTCAGATCACGAGAAAGCAGATTTACTAGCATCATCGTTTGAGGCACAGTTCATCAACGCAAGAACAGAAAATATTAGTTTCTCCCCCCATTTTAATTCTGAGCAACAAATACCATGGGTTACGGATCAAGAGGTCTATAAAAGAATAAGAGAAAGTAAAAAGTCTTGCTCCATAACCTCGGACAATGTACCTTTTACTTTTATCAAGCACGTAGCACCATTTATTTCCAGTCCCCTAGCTCAAATTTTCAACATCTCAATGATACGTGGAGACTTGCCTAGTGCGTGGAAGAGATCAATAGTAATACCATTAAATAAAATCCCCAAGCCGAGCCACCCAACTGACTTTCGTCCAATAAGCTTAACATCCCACCTGTGTAGATTGTACGAAAGATGCCTACTGAGTCGACTGACCCCATACCTTCGAGACTTGGGATTTTGGAGTCCAAGTCAACACGGTTTTTTGCCCAAAAAATCCACAATAACTAACATGCTAGAATGTACAAACGATTGGACAAAAAGCCTAGACAATGATGACCAAGTAGACATAATTTATTTAGACTTTGCAAAAGCGTTTGATCGAATTCCACACGACCTTCTAATTAAAAAATTGGAGGAATTACATTTAAACAAATATCTCATTATTTGGATAAATGAGTTCCTGACAAATAGAACCTTCGTTGTCAAAATCGAAAATTGCTACTCCCAGGTAAAAAATGCTTGCTGTGGAGTGCCACAAGGTAGTGTTCTCTCCCCGATTCTATTCGGCATCTATGTTAACGAAGTCGCCTCTCTCTTACCACCAGGGGTCAAATGCAAACAATTTGCAGATGACACGAAACTATACGCAGCCACAACAACAAAAATGAATATGAATAATCTTCAACTAGCTCTAGACAATATTTCAACGTGGTCTTTCGCTCAAAAACTAGAACTAAAGGACTCAAAAACCATACATCTGACACTAGGAAAGGATAGAAAACAATTTCAGTACTACATAAATGGTAACGCAATTAAGAAAGAGACAGTTGTTAGGGACTTAGGATTTTTAATATCAAATAAGCTAGACTTCTCTGACCATTGGAAAAAAGCAGTGAGCAAAGCCAAATCCATCCTACACCTACTTTTTTACACATTTAGTTCAAAAAATACTAAATTAATGACTTTATTATTCAAGACGTTCGTTAGACCAACATTAGAATACGGTACAGCAATTAGTAGTCCTCCAAAAAAAGGAGATATAAAACTCATCGAATCAGTTCAAAATGCTTTCACTAGAAGACTCTTGAGTAGACAAAAAGGAAGATATATCACACCCACCGACTCCGCTTACAAATCAGCAAACGAACGCAACATGCATTTCAACCTGTCCTCTTTACAAGCAAGGCGCCAATTATTAGACAAAAAATTAATCCATAAAATGCTAACAAAGAAAATCGACATCAACACTACAGAATTCTTCAAAATATTAGAAAACAACCGCACTCGCACACAAAATACAATTTACTGGGGAAACTGCAAATCAAAGCTTAGGAAACATTTTGTAACTTATCGCACTCTTGGCACTAACACCTAAAGATATTGTCGATCGAATCCACACTATACCCTTTAATAAATCGTAATTTTCTACATATCGTTCTTATGAATCAAACTATTATCGCCCACCCTATCCTGTCCAAATTTTACTTGTCTTCTTTTTTGTACATTTTCTACTTATGTCAACAATCAAATGTGTTATTACGCTTCTATTTCACGATCTAAAGGATCGTATAATAAATATTAAATATTAAATATTATACTCAAACCAAAGCTCTCGACTAGCTGAATTCAATTCTGATAGTTTCGGGGACTAGTTTTCTATTTGATGGCCTAGAAAACCAAATTATTTTTTCAGAAGTTTCAAAATCGACTTCTCCGCTTATTGCAAAAAACATCGGGAAAGGTTCCGTTACGTCTGTCCAGATCCATTGAGATTTCAAAGTTTTGCTGAAAACGTAAGTGATAACTTTTCGAGGGCTACTGTAGCTTTATGATTTTTTCAAACTACAGTAACCTTTATCCAGGCCGTCGATTTCTGTGTCCGCTACCAAGATCGCTGCCCTAAGGAACCTGTCCCTGCCGAGCCAGTCAAGTTCCATCGAAAAGACGAAGGACATATCTATACTCGAGAAATCGAATTTTGGTGTACTCGTACCAAAAGAACAGCTTATAATTATTGTACTGAGCCAGATTTATTGAGAGTCTACAAGTATGCAATGTTTTGTGGAATGTACAAATATGCCTGTATTGATATTTATAAGAGAGTCATTTATGGTTGAGAAACAATAAAAATGTTTAGTAATTTTAATGAACAAAATTTATTGAAAATTTACAAGAAAAATTGGTATTTGACATGGTATGGTTAAACATTTTTGAGAAAAAAAGATTTTTGAAATCGGTTAGAGAAGAAGGGACTACAAACTACAAGTTAGTCAAGTTTAAAACAATATAATAAAATTAGTAAATCGGTTAATGAGTTCCCTTTGTCCATTCATTCATCTGACTCATTCTTATTTCTCAATGCACCCACAGCGAATTTGTTGTGTTGTGCTTTGAGTGCCGCCATTCTTGGATTCTGAAAAAAAAAGGAATTTGTAGGATAAGAAAATGTGCTCTATTGGACATAAGCTAAGAAACGGAATCGAAAAAAGAACAATTTCAAAAAGGGAAAACTGGGGGTTACTTCTGCAATAGCAATCAAATAAAAAAATACTTACTATATACTTAGTCACGACTATAAATTCGGTGTTATCAAAAAAGAATGTTCCACAAGATGTTCCACTTTTTCTATCGTACACCGTGATGGCCGGACGGTACCTAACCATAGAGTTGACCACCAACTGAAATTAGAACTTTATACTTTAGCCTAACCAATAATTACTTACCTTTTTCTCTGGATTCTTATTCTCTCGATCATTTGGATGAGCCTTCTTCACTCGATTATTGAAGATCTTGACATTCTCGAATGAAATCCCTTCCTCCATCCATTCCTTTCCACTTTTAGCTTCATCAGAGAATATTTCATTGGTTTCTTCTGGTATTGGTCCATCCGGTTTCTTGGAATCCGTCCACAATCCGTTCTTATACACCATTTTGTTAACTGACGTTTTGACGAGTTTAATAGACATCGAATAGAGAACGTTAGGAGCCAATCCGGTCACTTTGAATGTCAGTAATGGGAAGATTGATCTGAAAACACAAAAGTTTAAGAAATTACAAATATTTTTCAAAAAACTAACCGTCCATTGGCTCTGACAAGCATTTCGGTGGTTTCCATGTTAAAAAGCTTCCAAAGATTGATCGGATCTTTCAATGAAACTCGAATTGGTTCAAATGGACCTTCTGAAAAAAAAGGAACTTTTATTGGAAACTTCAAAAATTTAATTTCTTACCATAATTTCCAAAATACGGAGTTGGAAGAGTCATTGATGGCGGTGTAACTACATTCCATTCTTTTCTTGGCATTTCCATTGAAACAGTATTCTCATTCACGTATCCTGGAATTGTAGGTAATCCGGGAGATAGAACTGGTTGCCCCATCACAAGATCAGCGTTGACAAGTTCAGGAGCTGGAGGAGTATTCGGAGCAGTCGGGTATCCAATCTGTCCCAATTCCGTGTAGAGTGGAGCTTCAAAAGCTGGATCAACTGGAGCAGAAATCATATCTCCAATCAGTGGAATCTGCTGGTACATATCCGTCATTTGACGATAATGAACTTCAGTGTATTCTTGATTAGCAATGTATTGTTTCATATCTGGCTCTGGATTATAGTAGTCGACAACTGGGAATTGATTATAATCCATTGGATAAACTGGTGGTTGTGGGTAGATGTTATCGGACATGATGGTTAGTAATCTGGAAATTAGAAAATGATTTTCAGGAGTTTTTCTGGTTTAAGCTAAAAAAAAAAAAGAGAAAATTTATTAGAAGCACAGAAAAGTTGTTTAGTGTCAAAGACCGAGAGTAGGTCAAAAGATCTAATAAGTTTCACATTTTTTGACTATCAAAAAACGCGCATCAAGAAAAAAAAAGAAAAATACGATTTTAGGCCTACAGTAGTCAACAGAATTACTGTGACTACAGTAACCCACGAGAGCGTAAAGAAATGCGAGCAATCTCAAGAAGACAACAAATGTAGAATGAATATTTCTGGATCTCATCTTCCTCTTCGGACTATCCATACCTAAAAGAGGGCGTAGCCTTGTAGGGGTGGAGTCTGATATATCCTCTTATCTGAAATCTCTATGATCAAATATGGTACATAAGGGAATGGTATACTGTAAGGGAAGGATGTATAGACAAAGGGGATACCGATGTGCACTGGAACAGGAAGAGAGAGAGAAATAGAGAAAGGGCACCTGCTACATCTACCAAGTTACCGTCGGAATAGGTATACTGTATGAATGGATTTCAAGATGAATTTTCAGATAACAAATTGTTTGTCTTGAAAATTGAAATTGGAATAAGGATTTCTAGATTTTTGAATTCAGCTAGTTGAGACAGATCGAATGAATGTAAACATGAATAGGTTATTTAATTCTTGGCAATTTTCGAAATTAGGATGTAGTCATTAAACTGTTTTGAACAAAGAAATTAAATACTTTGGACAACAAACTACCGTCCAATAAGATATACAAAAACTATTTTTTCAGTTGATTTTCGGTTGTTTTGACCATTTTCAGGGGTATGAGAGCTCGGCTCTCAAGTTTCCGATCACTCTGAAAACTGTTGGGGGTATAAAACAAATTTAAATTAACAACTTTGCATTCACATGAGTTTTTGAAAATGTCTAGTTTTTCAGCTTTTTGACGAGTTCTGAAACACACCTGTTTTTTCATGTTTCAGTGTAAAAACGGCCAAAAACAGCCGAAATGGGGGTCTGCGTCAGAAATCACCAAATAACTCAAAAAAGAGGAGTTTTCAAAAAATTCTGTGAATGCAAAGTTGTTAATCTTAGTCTGTTTTACACCCTCAAAAATTTTCGGAGTGATCGGAAACTTGAGAGGCGAGCTCCAGAAGCCGGAACATAGCTAAAATCAACTGAAATGACAGTTTTTGTATATCTTATTGGACGGTACTGTACATACATAAAATCCAGGTTTTCAATTGGTTCTTACTCTATTTTTTGTGGTTTTCAGGATTTTGAAAAAAAATAGTGAAGCTTTTAACACAATTCAAACTTGAAATTTCCGTTTTTTTTTAATTTATGCCTTCGAAAACAGACAATGATTTTGAATTTTGTGTATAGAAATAAAGCTTCAATCACTTTCTTCAAGCTGAAAATATTTTTGTCTCCTTTTTACTCAAGATCTTCATTTTACAGTAGTTATTTTAGAGTTTTTTCTAAAATTTTCATTTTGAACCAGCCTGATCATTTCCAATTCCAGTTTCCTATCCAACCGTTTCATTGTTCTTCCTTCAACCCTGAAAATATGCATAGTCTAGAAGCAGGTGTTACATCCGATAACAGCATACGAACAGGAACCATATAAATGTCACATTTTGTCCCAATACTATTATTGCTTGGTATACTTCCAATAGTATACACTGACTTGGGGGATACACGCGTATACTGTCATGGTAAATCAATCCACCTGCACATCTACCAACTGCCTATGGGAAGGGCCAAAAGGGGTCAAAGAGAAATCAGAGGTTATTCCAAATAGAGTTTTTGAAATTATTGAAAACTATGAAATGAAAACTATAGATTTAAATTCAGAAAGTTGAGACGATCCGAATGAGTGTAGTCATGACTAGATTTTTAGATTTTCAGACTGAGGACAATTTTTAATCTTGTGAGAGCAAAGTTTAAAGTTCTAGGGTTTATATCTCAGTTATGAGTAAAGCTATCAAAAAGTTTTCAACAAATGAAATGTTGCTTATAATAAAGTCTATATTTTATTGATTGACACTCTTTTGATAGGTCTAACAGGAACTCAGTTATGAACCTTAGAAGTTAAGACTTTGCTCCCATATTAGTTGTCGCCCTATAGACACGTGAACTACGAGGAAAATTGTAATATTGGAAGATTTTTAGACAGTGTACGGATTTTTCAGGGTGGCAGAGGAAATAATGGAGCTATCTAACCTTGAATCGGAAGACGGATAAATGTAAATATCAGTGAATAGATACTTGTAAGAGGTAAAGTTTTGAGATTTTGAGAAAGAAAATTAAAAAATCCTGAAATAACTACTGTCAAATTAATCTTGAGTAAATTGGGGACAAAATATTATTAGTCTGAAAAAAAGTGGATGGAACTGTTTTTCTATACACAAAATTCAAAACCATTCTCTGTTCACAAAAGTACAAATGTTTGAAAAAGCAGAAATTTCAAGGTTGGATTTTTTCAAAATTTTAATGAAGGAGGCAACTCTATTAGAAAGATTAATAAATACTTGTTTGAATTCCTGTTTCGAGAAGAATTTTAAATGTGGAGTTCTCACAAACATTTAAAAATAGAATAAGAACCTCGATTTTATGTAATTTGTTGTCTATTTATGATAGCATCTACCATGATTTCCCAAAATTCAAAAACTAAAAACCTATTCGTGATTAATTTCATTCGAACCGTCTCAACTAGCTGAATTCAAAAATCGAAAAGTTAAAAATTTCAATTTCATTTTTTTTTCAAAGAATCAACTAATTCTTATCTGAAATTCATCTCGAATTCAAGGTGTACTGCATAAAGTATACCTATACCCACGGTAACTTGGTAGATGTAGCAGGTGCCCTTTCTCTCTCTCCCTCTCTCTTTCTATTCCAGTGCACATCGGTATCCCCTTTGTCTATACATCCTTCCCTTACAGTATACCATTCCCTTATGTACCATATTTGATCATAGAGATTTCAGATAAGAGAATGTATCAGACTCCACCCCTACTTGACTACGCCCTCTTTTAGATATGGATAGTCCGAAGAGTCAGATGAGATCCAGAAATATTCATTCTACATGTTTTGTCTTCTCGAGGTTGCTCGCATTTCTTTACGCTCTCGTGGGTTACTTTAGTCACAGTAATTCTGTTGACTACGGTAGTTGTCTACGTTGGCCAAAAATATTAGTATTTGATTTTTATTTTTGTTGCACTTTTTTCTAGTGAGTCCGAAAATTTTCGTAACAGTTTTTTATGCTTTTCGTCTACTCCTGTTCATCGACACCAAAAATCTTTACTTTTTCTAATAAATTTTCTCTTTTTTTTTTAGCTCAAACCAAAAAAAATTCTAAAAACCATATTCCAATTTCCAGATTACTAACCAACATGTCCGAGAACATCTACCCACAACCACCAGTTTATCCAATGGATTATAATCAATTCCCAGTTGTCGACTACTATAATCCAGAGCCAGATATGAAACAATACATTGCTAATCAAGAATACACTGAAGTTCATTATCGTCAAATGACGGATATGTACCAGCAGATTCCACTGATTGGAGATATGATTTCTGCTCCAGTTGATCCAGCTTTTGAAGCTCCACTCTACACGGAATTGGGACAGATTGGATACCCGACTGCTCCGAATACTCCTCCAGCTCCTGAACTTGTCAACGCTGATCTTGTGATGGGGCAACCAGTTCTATCTCCCGGATTACCTACAATTCCAGGATACGTGAATGAGAATACTGTTTCAATGGAAATGCCAAGAAAAGAATGGAATGTAGTTACACCGCCATCAATGACTCTTCCAACTCCGTATTTTGGAAATTATGGTAAGAAATTAAATTTTTGAAGTTTCCAATAAAAGTTCCTTTTTTTTCAAAAGGTCCATTTGAACCAATTCGAGTTTCATTGAAAGATCCGATCAATCTTTGGAAGCTTTTTAACATGGAAACCACCGAAATGCTTGTCAGAGCCAATGGACGGTTAGTTTTTTGAAAAATATTTGTAATTTCTTAAACTTTTGTGTTTTCAGATCAATCTTCCCATTACTGACATTCAAAGTGACCGGATTGGCTCCTAACGTTCTCTATTCTATGTCTATTAAACTCGTCAAAACGTCAGTTAACAAAATGGTGTATAAGAACGGATTGTGGACGGATTCCAAGAAACCGGATGGACCAATACCAGAAGAAACCAATGAAATATTCTCGGATGAAGCTAAAAGTGGAAAGGAATGGATGGAGGAAGGTATCTCATTTGAGAATGTCAAGATCTTCAATAATCGAGTGAAGAAGGCTCATCCAAATGATCGAGAGAATAAGAATCCAGAGAAAAAGGTAAGTAATAAATGATTAGGCTAAAGTATAAAGTTCTAATTTCAGTTGGTGGTCAACTCTATGACAAGATATAGACCGGTCATCACGGTGTACGAGAAAAGGAGTGGGAGGTCTTGTGGAACATCATACTTTAATGACACCGACTTTATTGTCGTGACAAAGTATCAGGTAAGCAATTGTTATACTTTTGGAAAAGGGGCTTCAGCTATTTCAAAATTTAGGTTTTTAATTCTTAGCTTATGTCCAATAGAGCGCATTTTCTTATCCTACAAATTCCTTTTTTTTCAGAATCCAAGAATGGCGGCACTCAAAGCACAACACAACAAATTCGCTGTAGCGACATTGAGAAATAAGAATGAGTCAGATGAATGAATGGACAAAGGGAACGAATTAACCGATTTACTAATTTAATAACTTCTTGTGATAAACTTGATTTACTTGTAGTTTGTAGCCCTTTGAGAAATAAAATGAATTCAAAATTCAATTTTTTGGTTTTTTTTTTTCATTTTTCAGAATTCAACGGCACGGTGCCGCAACCCATCCCATTTTAAATGGTGCCGTTACAAATAAGTTTATTTTTTGACTCCGCCCACTTTTCTCCAAAACTTCATAAACTTATTTTGTTCAATTCTCGTGACCTTACCCCCAATTGATAACGATCTCCCCCCTTCCGCCTTGATCAAATCCAATCGATTCAAAAAATCAGTTCGAGAAATTTACTTCGAAACGATGGGAGTCGAGTTGTCATTGGAACCACCGGTTTGTCCGATTCAAGCCAATGGTGGCGTTTCGACGCACAAAATCGTCAATCATTGTGATAAAATGTTGGCCTATAAGGTATGAGATTACTGTATTTGGAATCGGGGCGTCCAGACGATTTAGGAAAGTATATCATGATAGGGTTCCGATCACTTTGGGTCCCACCACGATAACCTACAAATCCAATAGAAAACGGATTACTGTAGTTTTCGCGGCGAGACCCAAAGTTAACCAAACCTAGTCATGATTATACTCATTTTGAAGCTCTCGACGAGCTGAATCCAAATCTAAAGTCAGTTTTTAGTTGCCTCCACTCTACAGTAATCTTCCAGGTCAAATCGTCCAACAATTCCAACTATAGTGTCAACACTATCTACGGACTCATCCAAATCGGCTACACTGCTGATTTAATCATCACCAGAAAAGTAAAACTCCGCCCACTTTCAGCTAGATCTCAAATTTCTGAATATTTTCAGCCAGGAAAGCCGCAAGCCGACCGTCTCGTCATCCAATTCGCCGCCGTCGAACAAACGTGTCGTGACGCGAAGGCAGTCTTTGCCAATGGACCCCCAACGGGTGAATGTTGCGGAGAGACAATCATTAAATTGTCGGCAGCCGAATAAGGCTCCACACATTTGAACAGAACAAAGTTTCAAGTCCGAAAGATGATCTATAGAATTTAATGAAAATGCATTTTTTGTGTATTTTTTGTATTGTATTGTAAAATAAAAAATTTGAAAAAAAAAATTTTTTTTGTTTTTATAGCGTTTAGGGGTCCATTTGGGTCGCCTGGGACCAAGCTAGGGTAAGCTGGTTGAGGAAAATGCGGCTAGGACTGAAATAGCGCGGAATCAGCCTGTAAGGGACCAAGTGGCCTGGACCACCGCATGGCCTAGCTTATATAGGCCCAAGTGGCTCGGCTTCAAACCGCTCCTGTTTCTTAGCCTGAAGGAAAATCTGTCCTTTCCCTCCTTCGTAAAAATAAACAATATTTTTGGGGACCCCACTATGACCCACTTGGCTCCGATAATGCCTCATAGCCTAACCACCATAGGACCTTGCAGCTAAGCCTAAAAAGCGACCCTTTAATTTAGCGCAAAGATCCCTGTCCTAAAATAACCAATGTTTTCTTGGGACCTACTACTAGGGGTCCTTTTGGCTTGCCCGGTGACACCGTCTGGTCTAAATAATCTGGGACCGCGTAGCTAAGCCTATAATAGCGCGGAGGTCAACCGATTTGAGGCCAAGTGGCCCGGCCTGGACCCTCGCATGGCCTAACCATCATGGGACCAGTTAGGTCAGCCTAAAAGCGAAGCCTAGATTAAGCGCGGAGCCAACCGCAAAGGAAAGTTTTTTGGCCCCATAGTCTCAAAAAATCCTAAATATTTAAGGGTCACTAATCGTCCTCGGCCTAATCCTGATGGGACGGTTGGCTAAGCCGGAAAACCAGACCCCTTTAAACAGCAGAAAAATATCTGTTGCCCCTCCTCCCCTAAAAATAACCAAGATTTGTCATATCCGTTCCACAAAAATGATGATCTATATAGCTACATCCGGTGAGAGGAGGAGGGCGGATGGACTTGAAAAACATCTTAACCAAATTGATTTTTGTTTTCTAGAAGGCTCTTTCAGCAGTGGATTTAAGGGTAGAGGTTTTTGGTTTTTCCTGACAAACGCCTTTCTAAAAATACTTGTTTTTCCATGGTTTCAGATTTTTCTTTATCCAGGCAGGACCCTTTTTTTTGGGTATCCTATTCCCCATTATAAGGGACTTCCTTACTTTTCAGCCAGTTTTTTAGCTCTGGTAGATATCCGATTTCATCATTTTTCTCATATCTTCCATTTCTATTTTCACATTGTTTTTTATTCATGGATAGTGATGTTTTGGAGAGAGAAAATTGGCATTTTTTCAAGTTTTTTGTGAATTTTAAAATTTGTAGTTTTTGGGTCTCGCCACGAAAATATAGGATTTTCTTGGATTTTTCGATTTTGAGTATTTTCATTGTGATATTCAGAATCAGCTCGTCGAGACGACTCAGAAAAATATAATCATGACCAGGTTTGGGAAAAAGGGTCCCACCACGAAAACCTGAATTCCATCGGGATTACTGTAGTTTTCGTGGTGGGACCCAACTTTTCCCAAAGTTAATCAAACCCTATCATGATTATACTTATTTCAAAGCTCTCGACGAGCTGAATCTGAATATCAACTTTATTTTAAACTCCGCCCACTCTACAGTAATCTTCCAGGTCAAATAATTTAAAAAAAGATAAATGCAAAATAACTTTATTTCAAATCAGTGAAAAATTGATCATTCCTTTCCTACTCCTGTCACTTCCACCTCCTCCTTCTTGATCATAACCTTCACAAAATCTCCATTTTTCTTATCCTTCACATTAACAATCACTGGTTTTTCCAGATTTCCCTTTGTCTTCAATTTGACAATCGACGATTCTCCATCTGAGATTTTGATTTCCTCAAAGTTCGATTCAAATTCCGATGTCTTCTCGACTTCCGCCAAAATGGGTTTGTCGAATTTAATGACGAGTTGTGGGGTGTTTGGTGGGACGATTGCTATGAGTTTTGTCGCGTTGTTTGCGCTTTCTAGAAATTCATTTTAGTGGAAAATTAGTCCATAGGAACGTCAGCATCGTTTTCAGCTCGTCGAGGGCTTTCAGAAAAGTATAATCATGATAGGGTTCCGAGCATTTTGGGTCCCACCACGAAAAGTACAGTAATCCAGAGTGGGACCCATTTTTCAAACCTAGTCATGATTATACTTTTCTAAAAGCTCTCGACGAGCTGAATACGAATACCTCGTTGAAATTGCATGAAAATCGATATTTATCGGAAATTTCTTATTTTCGTGGTGGGATCCAAACAGCAAAATTTCAAAAATTTTTCCAAATCTAGTCATAATTATACTCATTTCAAAGCTCTCTATGACCTAAATTCATTTCCAATCTCCAATTTCAAATTCAATGACCTGGTACCGTAATCCTAGTCCTACCCCAACTAATTCCAAAATAAGGCATCAAAAGTCAGTGGTTTTTTTTCAAGAAATGCTAAGCAATGATCTGAATCAATCGTCGGAAAGAAGAAGAAGAAGTCATAAAAGATGCGGGCGATCGTAAACAACCGATTGTTAACGTTTTTCCCGATATTTTGTTCATAATGTTTTCTAAGCGGGCAGAGAGTGGGTTGGTGTGGAGATATAGGCCTCGTTGGAACTGTTTTTCCAAAATCAGGTGGGATAGGCTTAGGGAGTCTTGGAAGACCACCATGGTCCCTTTTCTATTAGGTGATGGTCCCTAAAAAATCCGAAAAAAAATCCGGGTTTTGGGAACCACTGGAAAAATCTGTCTAGTGCTAGGCTACGCTAGGTAGGCCCTAAAAATTTAGGCTCTTATTTCATGATCCCAATTTTCTAGACCACGGGTCCCAAAAATCTTCCCACTAGTTAAATCCCATTTTCAAAACCTCCTTAAAGATGATGAGATAACAAACCCCGCCCCCATTAGGCCCTAGCTCCCACCCCCTCCCTAGCTTAACTCACGCTTCAATGGCACCGGTGCCAAGACGTATTCCACTTTGAGTGGGGCGGCCAAAGCCGCTCCAACAATAGCGATGAGCAATATGAATTTCATTTGAAAACTGATTTTTCTCTCCAAACCCTTTGCTTTTATAGGGGGTTAGGGGACTCCATGGTTCCCAGGGAGACCCTTGGGAACTATAGTCGAGGCGCTTTCAGATGTTTTGCCGACGGTTGGGAATGGGAAAGCTCTATAGGTGGGTGGCCTAGGAATCCAAAAGCTAGTCCCCTTTTAAAAAATAGAGTCCACCCCCACATGGTTCTACGTCACCAAGGGGGGGGGGCTTCTGATCAACTTCTGATTAAAAAGTTATAATTTTCGGTTCAGTGATCTGGATAATGTAGCCGGCATAAGGGGTCTACGTCACGGAGAGTATATAAGAGCCCACTAGAAAGTGAGAAAAAGTTAGGCCACCAAGGCTAAAAACTAGGTCGTAGTAGAGAAAGTTAGGCCATCCTCAATCTAGGTCATTTTAGAGGAAGCTAGGCCGCTTTATTGAAAATTAGGATCCCCAAAACCTAGGCCATACTACTAAAAGCTAGGCCACCCCTAGACCATACTAGGAAAAACTAGGCCACCAAAAACCTAGGCCACCTTCTGCCATTTGCTAAACCTCAAAAACCAACTGCTAATTTCTTTTGTTAAATTTCAAAAAAGAAAATATGTTTATCTGAAACTTTGGTGTTCTTTTACATTCTTTTTTTTTCTCTATTTTTCGTCACCTCCAAACAGCCGTGTTTGTTCAACAAAACAAATATTTTTGGGTCTGTTCCAGACATAGAGAAGAGGCTAAATAATACAACACGGGTGGTCATGATTATTTCAATTCGCTTCAACAATGCTTTCCCCGAGAAGCTTCTTTTTCCAATTATTTGGTTTTCTAGGCCATCTAGTGGAAAACTAGGCCACGTGACTCTGATATTCGGATTCAGGGCGGCGAGAGCTTTGAAATGAGTATAATCATGATAGGGTTCTAATCACTTTGGGTCCCACCACGAAAACTACAGTAATCCTGAAGAGATGCAGGTTTTCGAGTTGGGACCCTTATTTCAAAGTGATCCAAACCCCATCATGATTATACTTTTCTGAATCCTCTCGACGAGCTGAGTCTGAATATGAACTTTATTTTTGACTCCGCCCACTCTACAGTAATCTAGATAGAAGCACCTAACTGAATATGAATTTCAAACTAAAAATACATTTTCCACCTGCATACCGCCCATCGACCACCCGAACTCCCGATACTTCCTTGTTTTTGCCTATGTTAATGTTTGGTTTGTATTGACTAATTTTTTGAAAAAAATGTATTTTGGGTCCTAACACGGAAATCCCGAATTGCTTTGAATTTTCGTATCGATATTCGAAATCAGCTCGCCGAGAGCTTTCAAAAAAGTATAATCATGATAGGGTTCTGATCACTTTTGAAAAAATTGGGTCCCACCACGAAAACCTGCATATCCCCATTTTTGGGTTACTGTAGTTTTCGTGGTGGGACCCAAATTTTTCCAAAGTGATCCAAACCCTATAATGATTATACTCATTTTGAAGCTCTCGGTGAGCCAAATCCAATTTTGGAATTGGTTTTCAGTTTTGATGGCCTAGAAAACCAAATCTAGGCCGTCCAATCCTTACTTTTCTTCCAACTTTAAACATTGATCTATTATAATAAAACCGTTCTTTTGCTCTCCATCTCTCTCACTCTCTCTCACCCTCTCTTTCTCTCTCAACTTGCGCACAGTCCGTACCCAAAAAGCTTTTTCTTTGTTTACTCGTCTGCGTCTCTCCGATCAGACACTCTCTCCATTCGACTAGCACTTTTTGTTTTTCGATCGCCAATTCTCCTTAAATTCGATTTTTCCGACTTTGGTAGGTTTTCGTTGCGGGACCCGGGGCTTTTTTTGATGTGAAGAAAACGCGTTCCATTGATAATTTCCAAAAAACTCGAGAAATTCAAAGAAAATTTAAATTACCGCGGCGGCGAAGCTTTATCAGTGGAGCGCGATTGTAATAATCTTTGAAGTTTCTTTTTACAATTTTCTTGGCTAAAACCGCTTTTTTGAAAGAAAAAAATAACAAAATTTTTGAATTTTTTCGGCCAAAAACCCAAAATTAGGTCTCGCCACGAAATCCAAAAATTACGGGTAATTAGCAAAAAAAAAGAGACTAAAGTAAGAAAGTACTATTTTCTCTGTGTCTCATCATCCTAACTAAACAGCACATCAACGACCACACAGGCTTTTTGACATATTCTCCATTTCAAACGAGTCTCTTTCTCTCACTGTCTGCGTCTCTCTGGCGCCGCCATACTCTCTCGTCTCTCTCGCTCTCTGTCGCCCTCCTCGTTTCGCTGGGTCTCTCGCGGCTCCAGTGTTCTCTAACGACGGTCTCCGGTTACTTCTGCACTATTTTTTTGGTGTCCCCCCGTTTTATTGTCCCCTCCTTCTGTCCTCCATCGAAAGAGGGGCGACAAAACAACCAGACCGTCCTCACAATGTCCGTATTTTAGGCCGAAAGTCTAAAAAAATATATAGAATTTCTTTTTTGTTCCTCGTTATTCTAGGCTTTCTAGTATTTTTTTGTTTTTTAAAAGTGAGTTTTCCACTAAATTTGAATTAAAATCGAAATTTTTGTGAAAAAAAATTACGGTACTTTTAAAGGCGCACACCTCAAAACTTCCTTGGGTCTCACCACGAATCTCGCACTTTCGCTTATCTCAAAATTACCATATTTTCCAAAAATCAAAAAATAACAATTAAAAAATCCTAAATTTTCCAGAATAAAATTTTAATTTTTTTCAGATGAATCGAATGACAATGATCGAGAAGGGATGTGATCCGATAGCGGGGAGCTCGCCCAAAAATTCCTACATGAAATCGCCGAAACCAGGTAATTTCTATTTTTTTTCTTGGGGTTTTTTGTTGAAAAAAAGCTGAAAATAGTGATGAAAAAATCGAAAAAAAAACAGAAAAATCCTAAAAAATCAAAAATTAAAAAAAAATTTTTTTTGAAAAATCGAAAATTCTTCAATTTTTACCGGATGTTTCGCTTCAAAAAATTCGTTTAAAAAAGCCTAAAAATCTATATTTTTCCGTTTGAGACCCAAAACCCCAACTATCAGGCTAATCAACGTTTTTTCGCTTCAAGACCCATCTAGTCCGTACATTTTAGTTCTTCTTCCATTTAAAAGTTCATATTCTCGACGTCCGGCTTATCATCTGGTCGCAATCTCTCTCTCTTTTTTAAGGCGCCAAATAGATCGTTATCATCAGAATTTTCGACAAGTCTCTGTCATTAAAAATTGTAATTCAGTCAGTCAGCTGTTTGTGTTCTTATCTCGACTCTTGATTTAAGAAAGAGATTCGGAAAGTGCAGAAAAACGTTTTGTAGCTGATTTGACGTTCTTAAAACGTGGAGAACAGCGCACGGGGTTTCAAAACATACAGCGCTCTACCGCACAAATCCTTGGCACAGAGGCAAGTCTGCGAAAAACCGTGATGGTGCTCGAAGTGTTTGCGGACTGTTTTCAAAAAAATAACGTTAAAAAAGAGATTGAGTCGCCGCGTAGCCAATTGCGACCAAACTCAGTATCCTATTGGCGCGAAAATAATATTTGAATTTCGGTAGTCGATGAAACCCCGTGACAGCGTAACAGAATTGTCAGTCGATTGAGTAAAAACTATGAAAAAAATCACTTAAATTGAGCCTTGAACTCTCAAAAATTCTCGAAAAACCGCCTAAAATCGCCCCAAAAAACCAGAGTTCCAGTCCATTGATCTCCTGTTTTTGTCTCTTTCCAAGTGACCTCGACAATTTTCAATCGGGACGAAATTCGACTAAAATCAAGGATTCAAAGCAATTAAAACTGATTTTATTGGGGGAAAATCACGTATTTTTTGGTCTTTCCCGGAAACTGTTTCTTTAGGTATTAATGTCCAAAAATCGAGAAAAAATCCAATTTTCCAGTGAAAAAACTCTAAAATCGGATCAGATTTTCGCTTGAAAACCCTCAGCTATTCTATTTTTATCTCGATGTTTTCAAGCCCTTCCTCTATGACACCAGATGTTCTCATGTACTTTTCCCCTCAATCAACAACAATATTCTATTTATCCATTCAAATCTATTACCGTAATCCTTCAAATCGAAAAAAAAAACAAATACACTTTTCGTTCAATGTCATTCTCTTTTGGTCGGAAAAGAGAGAAGGGAAACAATAACAATTTTGGTGAAGGTCATTTTTGAATTTCTGTTATTTATTGCTAATGGGGAGAGGAAGTTGTTGTGTGCATACGAAGAAGAGATATCAGGGGAAAATGAGAGAGAGAGAAGAGAGAAAAAGGTCAGGAGATCAAAAGCTGATGATAATCAGTGGAAGGGGTCATGTGAATTCTCCAAGGAAAATCGGGAAAACCCAGGATTATGAAGGTTTGAATCGAGCCGATGGGAGGATAGACTTTAAGGAGGGATTTACTTGAATAAAGAGTGGATTCCAAGAAATCTGGAGACCGCCGAAAAGCTATTCAAGCTAAGAATTCCACATGGTTTCTAATTTTGAGCGTCCTGTGTAATCCACTGATCCCTGAATCGGCGGTTTGAGCTTTTCACCTCTACTGGACATTATCGACTCAAATCGGTTGTTTTTTGTTAAATTTCTTGAAATTTTTCGAAAAACCAACAGATTTTCCAATTAAGTTTCACTTTTTGAAGTGAAATGATTGAAGAATTTTAATTATCTAGGTCGTTTTGATGTTTTGCACCCTAACTCTCAAGCAAGGAGGTTTTAAGTGAAGAATATTCACTTTTTGTGACAAAAACTTCTTAAACTCCGCTAGGAAAAGCCTTACAAACTGAAATACGGAGCAATGGATCCTCAGAGTCGGTCGGTATTCTCTTTCCGTCAAAGTCACCTGAAATCGCAGTTTGGGTCGAAGGTTCCAGAAGGTTTCTGACATCACCATGTCTCTAACAAGAGTTGACATTATTTTGCTTTGATCTTACGCTCACTTCGCACCGATTTTCTCTAGAATATTCTCGAAAACCATCAGAAATCAACCGACGCTGAAAAACACGTTCAATCTCCGGCCTCCTTGAGTGCCAGTCAATGGGACCACTTCTAAAGGATTCCTCGTTTCTCCGGATCACTCAGCTCAAGTAGTTTTCAATTCCGTGATAATATCTGAGCTACGATCTTAAAGCTCGAGACCTTCGCCCCCTTCAAACCTATTATGCTCAATTCCAATCAGTCTAGACATCTCCAATATTGTTGACACTATCATCTGACCACCAGATTTCGCCTCTCCACCCAAAAAATCGAAAACAACATATCCTGGCTCTCTCCTCGAATCACACACTCTCTCCAGCTTCGCCCAGATGTTTCCCCGTTTCGAAAAGGCCACGCCTCCAAACACCCCCCGACCGACTAACCTCATTCCGTTTTTACAATTTATTCAAGCTATTCTGAATATGTTTCCGTTTTCTAAGAAAAAGCATAATGATGCGAAGAAGGCTCTTCTGGCTGAAGAAGAGGAGGAGGAGGAGGAGATGGAGGTGGAGGTGAAGGAGGAGATTGTGAGAGAGGAGGTTATTGTGGAGATCAGGATGCCAGGTAAGGGATGGCCGAGTTTTTTGAGGCTAGATTTCTAGACCATAAGTTACCAAAATTCCAATACTTAAGGTTCCGTGCCGTTACCGTTCAGCTAGTTTCCATTTTTCACACTAAATCTTTCAGACACCCCATCCTCTTCCGATCAACAACGCCGCAACTCAACATCAGGCGTCCGCCGCCCGTCATTCCTCTCTCAAGTCCGTGATCTAATCCATCCACGTACTGGAAGTCTCGGAGCAGCAATGTTCCGTCGCCCGGAACCAATGAGACGTGTCCAGGTGGCTGAATGTAATGTGGAGGCGGTTTATGATTTGAGAGATAAACACGCGCATTTCTATGATGATGATAATGGATTTAGACGTCCACGATCCAATAGTTCGGATTTGTTGATTTTGAGAAAGACCTCGAGACCCATTTCGTTCAATGTTGTTGGCGTTATTGGTGAGTTTTTTTTTTAATAAAAAAGAGTTAGGGTGAAGCTCTTTTTTTTTCAAATGGAAGAAAAATGTAGAATTTTTGTTCCGCTCACTCAAAATTTGAAAGCGTAAGAAAAGTGGGCGGAGTCTAATTTATTAATTTGAAGTTTTTCAAGTGAAATAGAATAAAGTGGGCGGAGCCTACCGTCTGAAAAATCTTTTTAAAAAATCAGATTTTCCAGAAATTTCAAATTTTAGAAAAATGGGAAAAATGGGCGGAGCCTAATTTGATAAAAAGCCGATTTTTGTTTAAAAACACTAAAAATGTCATGTTTTTCGAGAAGTTTAGAAAAAACTGTAATAGTAGGCGGAGCTTATTTCTCGAAGCCAATTTTTTAAAGTTTTAGACTCCGCCCACTTTCAAATTTTGATATTTTTGAGTGAAGAAGGGAGAAAAGTGGGCGGAGCCAATTCTTAAAAAATTCCAAAAAAAGGTTTTTATTCAGAAAATTGAATTTTGGTGAAAAAAAGAAAAGTGGGCGGAGCCTAAATTCAATATTTTTGCTAAAAATGAAAAAAAAATGGTCGGAGCTTAGTTTTAGGCCATCTTTATTTCAAATTTTAAGCTCCGCCCACATTCTTTACAGTATTAACACGATCTCGAAAATGGAAAAAAGTAGGCGGAGCTTGATTCTGCTTTAAAAAATCTGATTTTTCTGTTTGAAAAAATTAAAATTCAATACTTTTCTCAAAAAAAAGTGGGCGGAGCCTATTTCTGAAGCTAAAAATTTAATTTTCTTAAAAGCTCTAAAATTCCCTTTTAAACACGATAAAT
Source organism: Caenorhabditis wallacei (assembly GCA_963932035.1). NCBI lineage: Eukaryota > Metazoa > Nematoda > Chromadorea > Rhabditida > Rhabditidae > Caenorhabditis > Caenorhabditis wallacei. Next base: position 3,279,387 of record OZ009934.1, read on the forward strand.
GATTGAAAAAAAGATCTGTTTTTAATGATTTTTTAGGTCAAAAATCAGAAAAAAATGATCAAGAACTCTTTGAAAAAATAGAAAAAATCCTAAAAACTAGCTGAAAACTAATCTAAAGCTCCCTTATTCCAGACCAAAAAACGGATCCATACCATCAGTACATGTCAGTAGTAGACGTCTATGAATTGTGTCCAAACAACTCAAAAGTGATCATCATCGACTCAACAACTCCAACAACCCGTGCATTCCGAATCATGCGTGATCACAATATCACGACTCTCATCGTCTGGGATTCCACTGATAAATTCCGTGTCCGTCGTAATATTCTCACTCTCACTGATTGTCTCTACGCTATTCGAAATGAAAAAAAGCCCGCGAATCCGGAGAAAGGCCTCTGCGCTTCGGATATTCTCTCCGGTAATCAACTAGTGAGCGTTTCAATTTCATCGAAAATTCTGGAACTTTGCGAGGAACTTCATCAGAATCGTCTTCATCGAGTTGTTGTTTTAGATGATAATAAGGAAGTTGTGAATATTATTTCGGTTCGAAGAGTCATCGCAGCTATTCATAAACAGAATCGTTCACTTCATTTTGCTCAATGGTTATCCAAATCAATTGGAATGTCGGCTATTGGAACATGGGAGAATGTGGCTGTTGTTTCAAAGAATTCCACAGTTTATCGAGCAATGGAGGATATGCTTGGATTCCATTATTCAGCTCTTCCAGTTGTTGATGACAAACAGAATGTAAGAGTTTTCTAGTTGGTGGCCTAGAAACCCAACTCCCCCTATCTTCCAGGTCATCGGTGTCATCACAAAAACCGACATCTGCAAAGCCCTCCCACGCAATTTCGAAGAGCCAAAACGTTGGCTTCAAGAGACTACGGTAGCCGATATGTTGCACATTTGTCGATCCGAAGTGTTGATTAGCTCGGCGGATAGTGTTGGACAAGTCCTCGACACGCTTTTGTTGTCCGATTCGCAGAGCGCATTTGCTATTCATAATGGAAAGGTGAGCTTTTGGTTTGGTGGCCTAGAAAACCAAAAAAAGCAGAATCGTTTGGTGGTCTAAAAACGTGTGGCCGAGTTTTGGCAGTCTAGAATCGCATGAAGCTGAATTTCAATTTTGGTGGCCTAGAAATCCAAAAAATGTCGAATACGGTCCCGGATAATAAGATGTCATGGCCTAGGTTTACGTTCGTGACCTAGAAAGTAGCGCTGGCCGAAATTAAATGGCCTAGAAATCCCAAAAAGATTGAAATTTGCTTGGTGGCCTAGTTTTTAGTTTGATGGACTAGAAATCCAAAAACTTCAAATTTGGTTTGATGGAATAGGAAAGGCGCGTGGCCGAGTTTTGGCGGCCTAGAAATCCAAATTTTAAAAATTCGTCTGGTGGCCTAGTTTTTACCGTGGTGGCCTAGAAACCCAAAAACGTGATTCGGACCTTCAGGGATACTGTATTTATTCCCATGGACGAACTTTAATGGGCTAAAAAACCAAATCCTTGGAAATCATCCCGGTGGCCTAGTTTTTACTTTGATGGCCTAGAAATCCAAAAAATAGTTTTTAGTGGCCTAAAATTCCGAATTACCAGGTTTGGATTACTGTAACCTTACACCCATGGCCGAACTTTTCTGGCCTAGAAATCCCTTTTGAAAGAATGATAATGCGCTGCACATGGCCGAGCTTTCGTGGCCTAAAATCCCAAAAGCTAGTTACGGCCTAATTTTCCATTTTGGTGGCCTAGAAACCCCTTAAAAATTTCTCTTCCAGGCAATCGGCGTCATCTCTCTGACCGATTTCCTCGCCCACATTCTCCGCTCCCCACTGGCAACCACCGATGAAGAACCTCCACAACAACCGGGAATGATGCCACCGACTCCAGAATCCAACTCGAGTTCCACTGAGAATATGTCTCATAAATTATAAATTTTCTTTTTCATTTTTCTTCAAAAATCCTGTTTTTCTCGGTAGTTTTTTTCCTGATCCGTTTCTCCTAGATTTCATCCGTTTTTTCTCTGTTTTCTCTGTTTCTCTCTCGCTTCCATCTTTTTATCCATATTTCTTGTCTTCATAATCATATTCTTGTTTTCTTTTTCTTTTTTGTTTTTTTTTCTCTCTCTACAAAAATCTAGAGCTTTACCGCTACCTCCCCTTTCTCTCTCTCTTTTTTTTCACTTGTCGCCAAGCTCAGCAAAGGCGCTCCACTGAACTCCTCATAATAATGTACTTATTTCTTCCCTTCATATAAAAAAAGCGGGAATTTAAAAGAAAACCAAAAAAACAATCAATTAGTCTTCTTATTATCGAATTTCTCAACGGCGGCACGGACCTCATCGATATTCGCTGCGTCTCCCCACTCTTTTTCCAAATGAGTGTACACAATATCATTGTTAGCGATCAAATAAACACCTGAAAATCAAAAAAATGGGCGTGGCTTAAAAAGGGGGCGTGGCCTACCACCCAACAATCTTCCTTCTCCCTCCATATTTCCCTGAATTTTCGCTTGTTTCGCTTTATAGACATTTTGATAAGTTCCGAAGCGGAGGAAGCCAATCCAGTGTGGAAGCCAACGTTCGTTGGGTCCGTAGAAGGTGCGATCGCTGTCCAGATAGACTTCTCCGCCCGGGAAATAGGATTTGAATTCGTTGGCGCCGCGGGATTCGTGGACTACTGCTGCCTGGAATTTAAAATGGTTTGGGGGGACCGCGACGCGACCGCAACGCATGGGATAGCTTGCGGTAGTTTAAGTTTAAATTAGATAGTTAGTCGCGACGCAGCGGCATCGCGTGCAAGCTGAAATTCAAATTTGTTAGCTTCGATTTCGAAGCCTGACCGCGACGCGACCGCAACGCACTGTAAACTAAATTCAAATTCCCGCCAAGCTATTTTCCCAATAGAGCGCACTTACCAACTCGATCCCTTTCTCCTTTAAAAGTGGCAAAAGAGTATGCAATTCTGCTGCTTCACGACGACAAAGCATACATCCGGGACGACGAACCGCCATCACCATAATCGGTCCTTTCTTGAAAAGTGACTCAGCCTAGAAAATGATCACCCGCTAATTCAAATCTCAAATTCACTTACAGTAAACTGCTCATTCTTATCGATCGTCTCAATTTCTTTCAACGATCCACGAATCGGAGTCAATTTTGCTGCGGCCAGATGAGCGAATGTTGGGGCGACTGCACCGATTGTCAAGTAGGTTGGGAGATTTGCGTAGACGAGGGCACCGCCCAAAGCGGCGGCTGCACCGTATCCGAGGAATGCCATTTCTGGAAGAAAAGAGGTTTAGGATTTATGCTCCGCCCACATTTTTTTCGGTTTTCGAATGCTCTAAAGTCTCAAGGAATAGAAGAAAATATTGAAAACGGAGATTTGTATTAAAGAAAAAAGCTAAAATTTACAGAGAAAATAAAATTTTTGAAATTTTTTTGTGTCTAAAGTGTGACATAGAGCGCATTTACTGAATTCAAGATTATTTCATATAAAACCCTGGTTTTTAAAGAAAAATTCAAAAACCTGAAAAACGCAATTTTCTAAAAAAAATTTCAAATTTCCGGTTGACCAAGCTGGAGCGCCTTAACTGGTTTTTTTACTTCAAAAATGCTCAAAAATCATGAAAAACCAGTGAAAATTACAATTCCTAATAATTTTTAAATTCAGTTTTTCCCTAAACTGTGCGATGGAGCTTACTGACCCGACATTTTTCAAATAATTCACCTGTTTTTTAGCTTTAATTAATTTTTAATTAAAATCATGCAAACTCTAAAAAAAACTATAAAAAACCGGAAAATACAATTTACGAAATTTTTTAAATTTCGTTTCTTCTAAATTTTACATTAAAGCGCGTTTCCTAGAGTGAATTTTTTGAATTTAAAACCAATTCTAGCTATTTTCATTTCGAAATACGATTTTCTGCCTAAAAAACCAACAAAAAAAAAATTAAAAAATCGCTTAAAAACAAAAAAACCAAAAAAATTGTCAAAATCACTGCTTTTAACCTAAAACTCAAAATTTCCTCAAAATGCAACACTAAAGTCACCCAAAAACTCTCCAAAAACCTCTCAAAAACTCCGATCGAAGAGAACGAATGACAAAAAAAAAAGATGCTAAACTCGTAAACAAAACATTGAGAGTTCAGTGTAGTGTCTTAACCACGAGAGAGCATGCGAAAAGTGGATGGTGTGAGAGAAAAATACAAAATGGACATAAACAAGGCGGAACGATCTTTGAGCTCTTCGCTTGATTTCAATAACATGTTGTCAGGCATTTTTGGGAGGAGAATTTAAAGGAACAGTGATGCAATCAGATGGTGTCTGAACATTTTTCTTAATATTTTCGTGGGAAAAAAAAAACAAAAATTCATTAAAGTTTTTTGAAGATGGGAGAAAAATCAATTCTAAAAACCGGTAAATTATAAGCAGAAATTCAAAAAAATTCAAAAAAAAAAAAAGAAAAGATATATTTACAAAATCAACAATTCTCTTGATCACTGATTCAACGGCGCCTGTCCCATTGGCTTCAAATTCTCAGAAATTTTGAATTGACACGCCGTCGCTTTTTTGATATCATCGACTGTCAAATCTTTTCTCACTTCGATCAACGTCAATCCTGACTCCGTGTTCACATCGAAAACAGCCATATCCGTAATTATTCTGGAGATGACTCCTTTTCCTGTGAGTGGAAGTTCACATGATTCCAAAATTTTTGGTTCTCCATTCTTCGAAACGTGCTCCATTACGACAATGACACGGGCGCCCGGGGCTGATACCAAGTCCATTGCACCGCCCATTCCTTTGACTAGTTTGCCCTGGAAAAAATGGTTTTTAGTAAAGGATTTTGAGTGAGGAGTGAGGGTGTGTCAGAGTTTGCAAAAAAAGGGGGCGGAGCTTAATTTGGGCCGAGATTAGGCTCAGTTTGGGCTTAGTTTAGGCTCAGATTAATCAAGATGAGACTCAAATTAGTCTTATTTTAGGCTTAATTTACGCTTAGCTTAAGCTAGCTTAGGGTTACCTAAAGCTTAGCTTAGGCTTAGTTTAGGCTCAGATTAAGCTAGCTGAGGCTTAGAACAGGTTTAGCTAAACCTAAATTAGACTTAAATCTGGCTTACTGTAGGCTTAAATTAGGCTTAGCTGACTCTCGATTCAGGCTAAAATTAGGTCTGCTCAGGCTTCGCTTAGACTATCCTACGTCTAACTTAGCTCAGCCCAGGGACTAGTTCCCATGGCGTAGAAATCCCTATTCCACCATTTTTCATCTATGATCTATTCCTCCTGCAAGAGATTCTCTCTCTCTCTCTCTCTCTCTCTCTCTCTCTCTCTCTCTCTCTCTCTTATCATTTTTCCCCACTTATCAATTAAAACACGAAGAACACAATTTCCAATTTCACTGATCACAGAACCGAAAACGTGAGAAAATTCAAAAAAAGAAAAAATAACTCACTGGAATCATCCAATTGGCCAAATCACCGAATTGTGAGCATTGAAGAGCTCCAAGTACCGTAATATCCATATGAGATCCACGAATCATGGCGAATGATTCATCGGATCCAACGATCGACGCTCCCTTTAAAAGAGTGATTGGCTCTTTGCCAGCATTGATCAGATCCGCGTCTTCTGTTCCTTTTTTCGGATAAGGTCCCTGAAACAAGAATGTGGGCGTGGCCTAATTTCAACTACTTACCACTCCAATAATTCCATTTTCACTCTGTAAATGTACAGTAATCCCTTTTGGAATATAATTTGGTGCCAAAGTCGGAATACCAATTCCCAGATTAGCGTACATTCCATCAGTGAATTCCAACGCGGCACGGGCGGCAATGATCTCACGGGATCGTCCGGCGGCTGATGTCGATGGCTTAACCGGTCCTTCCTGTGCGAACATTGGCCTCTCAATTGGTTTTTTGTAGTCTTTTCCGAGAACTAAACGATGACAATAGATCGATGGAATATGAACGTCATTGGGGGCAATGACTCCCGGTTCGACGATTTCCTCGACTTCGACAATTGTGCATTTAGATGCTTTACACATTGGATTGTTGAAGTTTCCGGCCGCATGTCTGGAAAATGGGAAAGTTGTTAAAGAAGCAAGTGCGCTCTATTGAGAATGACCTAGAATCCGAAAAGCTCTTCCACGCTTGAAATCGGCTTTTTTTACTTGATTTTTGTTAATTTTTGCTATTTTTTAATCGAAAAATATGGATTTTAATAGTTTTTTCACATTTCGCAGTTAATTTTTCATTAAAAAAATGGAAGAAAAAATAAAGAGCGCGGCCTAGAACCCGACAAGCTCTTCCAAATTAAAATTCGATTTTTTTTAATTTTGAAAATAAAATTTCATATTTTTTAATGAAATTTATTTAATTTCCTTCGTTTTTTCTCACTTTTTTTTCAAAATTTTCGTATTTTTTAACCAAGAAAAAAGAGAAAAATTGGAAAATCTGACTGAAAAGTGAAAGAAAAAATAATTTTTTGGTAAAAAAATTGGCGAAAAAACTCTGATTTCTAAAATCTTTTTTTTCCAATTTTTTAAAATTTCATGGCCGAATTTTACCATTTCAAATCTTCGATCTCTACCTGAATTGAATATTTCCCAGCGTATCAGCTCTCCATGCCTTAATCAACGCATAATCTCCCCAAATCGCCTCTTCCAACACATAATTGACTCCATTGAATTCCCGAGTCTCCTTCGGTTTACTCGCAATTTCAATCTTCATCTTCTCCGTCTTACTGTATTTAATCGGTGCTCCACCCTCTTGAATCTGTGTACCGTAACCCGTTGGTGTGTAGAAGGCAGGAACTCCGGCTCCAGCTGCTCTTATCCTTTCGGCGAGGGTTCCTTGTGGAGTGAACTCTAATTCGAGTTCTCCGCTTAAATATTGTCGAGCGAATTCTCCATTCTCTCCGACATACGATGAGATCATTTTCTTGATTTGACGAGTTTGAAGGAGCAATCCGAGTCCCCATTTATCAACTCCAGCGTTATTCGAAACGCATGTCAACCCGGTTTGACCGGTTTTTGTCAGAGCTTGAATCAAATTCTCTGGAATTCCACATAATCCGAATCCTCCTACGAGAAGCTTCGAATTATTCGGAATATCCTTAACAGCTTCTTCTGCTGATTCGTAGATTTTTGCTTTCATTGAAGAAGACATTGAAATCAGTCTCATTTGATGATTTCTTGGCATTCGGCCAAGAATTGCACCCGATGGAGCCGCCCAGATTTTTGAGAGAATCGTCATTTTTGACCGGGGATGGAGTGGTCTGAAAGAATGGAAGAATGGCAGGGATATTGAATGGAGAAACGGGAATTTCGAAGAAAAAAGTTTAAAATTCCGTATTTTAGAGAAAAATTGTCTAAATTTAGCGTTTTTGGTCTCGAATATTAATTTGATAAAAAAAACAGTAAATTTCCAATTTTTTAACGAAAAATATACCGAAAATGTCAAAAATTTCGAAAAAAAAAACGATTAAAAAAAAAATAAATTCCTTTTTTCATTATTTTTACATGATTAACACTATATCTCTTATTATCTTTCTCTTCCCATAACCTTAATCGATCAAAAAATCAAATATAAAATCGGTTTATACTGATCTGTGAACAGTCTCATCTATTATTCTAATAGCTGATAATTTCCTCTCCAAAATTCTCTTATCTAGTTGAGCAGAACACAGAGAACAATTCAAATTTAGACAGCATTGATAAGAAATGTTGCGTGAAATATGGGAAGCTATTCCGGGTTTTTTTCAGGAAACTTTTTGTTGATATTTAAAAAAAAGGTCAGATTCTGAAAAAAAAATAAAATTCCTAGAGAACTGTAATTATATTATCAGTGATTACGCTAACTACCATGAAAACTTTTGAAAAATTATCGATGTTAAATACCTAATTTCAATCAATAATATCTCGGTCCCCATTAAAGCTATCAAAAATCGTCAGCTAGTGAAATGTAGCTTATAATAAGAGCTACATTTCATTAGTTGACAGTTTTTCGATATTTCCAAAGAGAATCGAGATAAACTTCATCAAAGTCAAGTACCAGAAAAAAAAAACAAAACAGTTTGGTAACTCCCATCTCCCAAAATATCATCAACTAAAAATCAAAAACACAAAAATTACTCCCAAAAAAAGAAGAGAAACGTGTGAAGATGAGAAGAAACTAGGAAATGACGATAATTTGTCAATTGGTCTCTCTTCTCTTTCTTATCTTTCTATATTAGGTAGCAGAGTGTCTGTTTGATGATCACAGATAACTCCAATTGAAATACTTAGTTTTCTATTTCAAATTGTAAATAGGTATATGGAAGAAGACACAGAAAGTCGGAAAAAGCACTTTTCAACCTAAATGATCCTGGGAAAACCGAGAAAAAAACCAAAAATCGAAAGGGAAGTTTTCGAGAGAAAAATAGAAAAAGAGTACTTTTTTGAGTAGTCTCAACTTGAACAAATAGAAACGAAAACGACGAAGCAAACCACAGAATTTAGGGAGAAATTTTGAGCGGAAAGGGCTATTTTAAAAGGGGAAAAATGGATTTTTTGCTTGATTTTGATGGTTTTTAGGTCAAAATTCATGATTATCACAGTATTTAGGACAAATTTTGAGGGAAAGGGGAAATTTGAAGGAAAAAACTGGGGTTTTAGCGCTAAATTCAGGGGAAAAATGGGTTTTTAAAAATGACTTGAATGGTTTTCAGGTAATAACCACGATTTTTTTATAATTCAGAAAAAATTTCCGCAATTTTTAAACAATTTTTAATTTTCAGGGTTTTCAGGAGAATTTTCAAAATCTGAAGAGAAATTGCTGATTTTTCATGATTTTTAGGTCAAAATTCATAATTTTTGATGGAAAATAGAGAGAAAACAATGAAAAAATCTTGAAAATTAGAGAAAAAATGACTTTCAACACAAAAAACTCAATTTTCCTTATGAAAACCTCAAAAAACCTAAATTTCCCATCAAAATGCACTTCGTAATCGCTCACACACACACACACATTCAGTAGCCTTTTCTCCTATGTCAACATAGAAACTTTTCTCCTTCTTCTTCTATCTCTCCTCTTTCTCTTCTACTCAAAAAAAAACGAAACGCAGACAAAAAGACACGTGGTTACGATGTGACGGACGAGAAACTTTTGCTTTTTTTCGGGTTTTTGGAGAAGATAGGAGGTAGGGAAAAGTGGGCGGAGTCAAAAAGAGAGAAGTTTGAGGTGTGAACTGTGATCTTAGTGATAATGATGGGTGAACAGGTGGTCAGAAATAGGGCGATTTCGAGTTTAAACTGACGCAAGTTGGACTTTTTTCTATTTAGTTTTTGAGATTTTCTTTCAATAATTTTTGGTTTTTCTGGCAAAAATCGTTTTGAAAAGGGCTAAAAATGGGGGAAAATAACGGAAAATCTAATGAAAAATAATGGAAAAAAGAAGAAAAATTCAAATTATTAGAATTTGAAAATCAGTTTTTGGGTAAAAATTTCCAGAATTGGAATGGAAAAAACGATGAAAATTGTCTAGGAATTGCTGAGAATACAGAAAAAAAAAGCCAAAACAAAAAATTGAAATTAAAAAAATACAATTAAAAATACAAAAATTCTGATTTTTACACAGAGAAAACCTTTAAAATCATCCAAAAACCTTAAAATAGGTTAAAATTAACATAAAAATCACAACTTTATAAAAATTTCTCAAAAATAACGATAGAAATACATGGCAACCGGGATCGCGGTGAGAATTCCTGCAGTAGAAATCCAGAAAATCTTCGATTTCTTTCCGGATTTCTCATTGAATTGTTTATCATGGAATTCCGGTTGAATCAACTCCTGAAGATCTTCCGTTTCGAGGAGCATCAAATTGATATTGGCACGAAGAGAACGGATCATTTGAAGGAGATTTTTGACGTTTCGCGGGTCTTCGAATCCGAAATCACGACGAGTTTCTGGGTTGTAGCCATTTAGAATTTTCCTGGAAGTTAAATTTAAAAATTAAATGCCTTTTCCTCCGAAAATTCTTTTAAAAAAGGACGAACCCGCAATCGATCATCTGCCTAGTCATTTTCAACACTCCAAGCTCGGATTTCGTCAGAATATCGTGAAGACGAAGCACGCAGACTTGATTTTCACTGAAAAATCATTAAATTTAAACGCAAAATTCATCAAATTTACGTATTTTTCTCGGGACAAGAAATATTCTTAAAAATCCGGCTCGCATCCCAATCCAACCCAACGAATTCCTCGTTTTCAGGAGTAACAACTGCTCCGAATCCCTCTCCTGAACTATTTCCGAATCCGCCATCTCCTAATATATTATTTTCCAGAAACGATCCAGTGAATTTCGCAGAAAACTCTCGTTCTACTTGAAGTGGTCGATTGAAAGAGTCGCTCGTTTCTGGAGTTGTTGGGCTTCTGAAAATGAAATTTTTGAAATTGAAAATAATATTTTTAACTTACACCAATCGAAAATTCTCAAATTCCTCATCAGAATCTCCGAAATCCGACATTTTTCGAGAGAAATTTTATTTGAAAAAGGAAAACAATTTTTTGAAAAATTACAAAAGTGTGCATTCTGACGTGGCGGTGTTGACACAGATTTTTGAAATTTCAATGAAATTATTTCATGGAAATTTTTCGCAGAATTTAGATTTTTTCGGTTTTCTTTAGCTATTTCTGGAGTTTCTCATTGATTTTTGTAATCGTTAGAATAATATATATTTCCTTATTATTAAAATGTGTTGTTTAGCCGGAAAACTTACCCTTCAAGATTTTTTAAAACAAAAATTCCTCAATTTTGTTTAAACAAGAAATTCTGCATCAAAACTATCGTTCTACAGCTTGGTTTACAGTTTTTAGATCAAGAACTCTTGTTTCTTGTTTAATTCGTTTCAAAAAATCTATTTTTTGAAAAACCGCCCTTTTGAGGTGGCCGTGGCCTAGCGTCCTTCCGCGTAATTTCGGAGTGTCGTTGCCACATTGTCATCGTTTCGAATCTTCCACTTCCTCCCTTTTCCCTGAATTTCTCAGCTTTTTCAGAATAAAATTCAAAAAATTCCAATTTTTCTTTCCAGAAAATGTCGGAACCAGTCATCGCCGACGAGCCGATGGAAGTCGGCGCTCAAAACGGGGTTCAAAACGTAAGTATTTCGGCAAAAAAACACCAAAACTATCGTGAAATTGAGGGTCTCCAGATTGAATCCTACGCAATTTCGCAAGTTTTGGAGGCGCATCGATCTGACGCCAAAGCTCTCGCCGTCACCGAATCCGGCGTTTTGATATCGGGCGGTCGTGACGAGACGGTTCAATGGTGGGGAAGAAAAGCCGGGAAATATCAGAAGACGTTGTCATTCAAACAACCAGACGGTCAAGTGGTCAATTCTTTGGCTTATGCTGATATGGCAGATGGATGGAGACTTTTTGTGGGAAGAAAAGACGGATGCATTGCTGTATATGCATCAGGGAGTCAGGAGCCAGTGACTATTTTCAAGGAGCATAATCAGAATGTCTGTTGTCTTCATGTTAATCAAAAGAACACTCATTTGTTGAGTGGATCATGGGATGCGACTGTAGTCATTTTCCCCATTGCTCAGCTCAATAATTCCAGTTTTACTGTGAGTTTGAAGGGGAAATACTCTTAAAAATCCTTTCAAAATCGTATTTCCTCTTCAAAAATTGCTAATTTCCAGGCTCACAAATGCATGGGACACTCTTTATCCGTCTGGGCTCTCGCTTCCTTCCCTGATCGTCCAGACCATTACCTCACCGCCAGCGCCGACAAAACCATTCGTTTATGGCATTTAGACAACTCAAAAGCTGTTTTTAAAGGTCACACAGATGTAGTTCGAGCTCTGGCGGTTCTTTCCAATTCAAACTTTTTATCGGCTGGAAACGATGGACATATAATTCATTGGGATGTCTCTTCTCACTCAATGCTCGGAAAATTCCATACTCATTCCCATGATTTCATTTATTCCATGACAATGAGCGATTCACATTTATTGACGACAGGGGAGGATGGAACACTTGAATTCTGGAATTTGGATACGCAACCCGATGGAGGATTTAGTGTTCTTTCTGAGCAAGTTATTCAGCTTCCGACGACTACTTCATGGGATGCGAAGGTTCTTCCAAACTCGGATATTGCCGTTTCGGGAAGTGACGGACGGATTTATATATTCTCGAATAACGAGAGTCGTCAGGCATCTCAAGAAGTAAAGGAGGCATTCGATGCAGAAGTCGTCGCAAAAGTAACAGTGAAAATGAGTCGTCATGCTGAGGAAGCAGCTGGAACAGTGACAATCAAAGTGGATGTGGATGATCGACCAACTCAATTGGATCTTCATTATAGAAAAGGAACGGATCCTGGATTGTGTGCCCAAGAATTTATTCAGGAGAATAATCTGCCAATGCATCATTTGGAAGAGATTATCAATTTTATTAAGGATCGAATCCCCGAGGCACGTGCTTTTGACGTTAAATCAGGGAAGAAGGTGATTGTCGATGGGGAGGAGTATGATTATTCATTGAGTGTTAGTCTTGGATCTGGATCCGATATGCAAATGCCATTCAACGTCAACGAGAGCCCTGAATTTGCTGCTCAGCGTTTTGTGGAGAGGAAAGGACTTCCAGTGTCTGTAATTCCAGCTTTGGCTGGAATGATTAGTCAGGAGATGGATAAATTATCGAGAGGAGCCAGTGTTCAATCCGGGGGATATCAGGATCCGTTTACTGGGGGTGGAAGATATGTTCCTGGAGGTAAGGAAAGGAAAAAAAGAGATTTAGATAATATTCTGAATTCCAGGATCATCTGCTTCCGTTCAAGGAGCCGCCGATCCATTTACTGGATCTGGAAGATATGTTCCCGGTGGAATGTCGGGATCCAATGGATCTGATGGATTCTCCGGGGATCCATTGACAGGAGACGGTGGATATCGTGCTGCCAAGGAGAATAATGGAAATCACGCGATTCCACTCTCTTCCATGAAACAGGATAAGAAGAGACCTCGAGGACCGGATGTTCCTGTTCCGGATTACTATATCGTGAGATTTGGATGGTTTTTCTTGAAAAAATTCTAGATATTCAGATTGGATTGACTGGAAAAGGCGAGAAGGCGATTGCTAAATTAAAAGAGCTCAACGAGAAACAAGATGCTCTTCAACTATCGACAGATCAGATAAATTGCTTGGAAGAGCTCTTCCACCTCCCCACAACATCCAATTATTTATCTGAAATGGCTCAATCCGCATTTGAAACTGCTCTCCAATGGCCAGTGGAACATTTGACTCCGATTCTGGACTTCTTCCGTATCGCGCTTTGTCATGAATCCTTGAATTCATATTTTTGTAATGGAGAAAGAGGACAGGAACTTGTGATGAGATTCATTGCGATTCTGGTCTCGGATCCGGCGGATTTCACTTTGAAAGTTATGATTTGCAGGTGAGAATTCTGAAATTCTAGGATTTGGGGCTTAATCATGATCATTTCTCTTCAGATGCATCGGAAACGCATTCGCCCATCCAGCCGGACGAAATCTGTTCGCTTCCACTGAACTCTCCACAATGGCTCCTCTCGTAATCCGTCAAATTCTCAATGAAAAAGTGCCACTTCAACTATCAGCTGCCACTGCATTAGCCAATTGGGCTTACGCTCTAATGAAACAATCAGAAGAGGTTGAACAAATGGGACCGAAAGAGGATTTGTTGAGAGCAATCATATCTGGAATCGAGACTGTCGACTCATTTGGATTTATGAGTGAGGAAGCGATCACCCGACTTCTTCAAGCGATTGTAACGGATATGTGGGGAGATACGTCGGTTATTTCGGTGAGTTTTTGAATTGAAAATGGGGTTTTTGGGGTAAAAATTAAAGATTTGACTGAAAATCGGAATTCCAGATTCTTGAGTTGAAATTCCGAGTTAAAAACGGAAATTTGGCTACAGAAAGTTGATTTCCGAATTCTGAAAATGGAATTCCGATTTCAAAAGGCCATTTCCGTCTTCCATAAATAAGATTTCCGTAAAAAAATGAAATTCCGACTTCCGTTGAAAAATCACCGAATTCAAAATGAAAATCCCGATTTAAAAGCGGAATTTCGGTTTCCAGAGATGAAATTCCGGGTTAAAAACGGAAATTTGGCCTCCGGAAGTTGATTTCCGTCTTCTGAAGATGGAATTCTCGTTTCCGAATAAAAGTTCCGACTTTGAAGCGGAATTCCAGTTTCCGAAGGCTCATTTCCTTATTCAAAACGGAATTCCGGATTGTTTCCGTCTTCCTTCTTCCGCCTCCCTCCCATCACCCTCTATTTTTTGCAGCTCGCCAAAAACCGTAACATGGCCACCATTGCCGCCCGTCTCAAAGATGCCGCTCAACACGAATCGACCAAATCCATTGCTCGTGACATCGTCGAAATGACTCATGCCGTTTAAATTCCTCTATTTTGCTTCCTCTCTCGTTCCCAGTTATTTTTTTCTTATTTAATCATATTTTTTTAACTTTATGTGTATATCGTCTAATTGTATTCTTCCTTTTTTTCCGTGTGGATTTTACCTAGATTCTCTCTTTTTTTTGCTACTTGGGTCGTCTTTTTCTTCCTTTTTTTTTATTTCTAAATCCAATTTTATTCGACTACACTGTAGTCTCTGTCTCTATGAAAATGTGTCCCTTATCAATCAATATAACAGGGAAAAAGTGATAAAAATGATGGATTTTTTCCTCTTTTTTCCCTTTTTTTCTGATTTTCCTAAAACATTGGATTTTCTGCCGAACTTCATTTTTCTTATCTTTTACTTCATTTTTCCTTGGTTCCGCATCTTTTCTCATTTTCCGATTAAAAAAACGGATGCGAGCCCTGTTCAGAATGCCAACCCAAAGAAAAACGGCGGCGATTGTTGTAATTGGTGATGAGATATTGAAAGGAACAACAAAGGATACGAATTCACATTTTCTCTGTAAACGACTTCATAAATTGGGAGTCAATATTCGAAAAGTGAGTCTTTTTTTTGGGAAATATCATCCGAGAGGAGTCCAAAAAATGAGTTTTTAAATTTAAAAAAAATTGAAAAATCAGAATTTTCATCGAATTTGACAGAATTTATTCGATAAGAAATGGGCTCTATATTTTAAAAAATTAGGTTTTTTTCTCGAAAAATTGTAATTTTGTTTCAAAAATAAAACATTTCTGAAATAGCCTCCGCCCACTTTTTATTCAGCAAAATACCTGGAAAGTGGGCGGAGCCTAAATTCCTGCTCCGAATTTTTGAATTTCGGGGGAAAATAAAAAATTAATCGAAATTTTGAAAAAAAAAACATGGAAAATCTTAGAATTTAGGCTCCGCCCACTTTTTTCATCGGTAATTACCAAAAATTGGGCGGAGCCTAAAAGTAGATTTTCGAGAAATTTTTGAAACCTGAAAAAACCAAAATTGAAAATACATTGTCTCTTTACAGTAATTTTTTTGCACAAAATGATAAATTTTACAAATTTTAGTAAGCGATAAATAGTCAAAAAATGGGCGGAGCCTATTCAGTTTCAGAACAGAATTTTCAAAAAAGTTGGAAATTTGATAATATTAATTTTGCAAGAAATGAGACTATTTTCAGTTTTTTGAAATTTTAGAGAAAAAGAAAAGTTGGAGAAAAAACGATATTGCGAAAAAAGACACATCGAAACTTATTATAAGCCCACTTATCTTCCGAGTCAAAAAGTGGGCGGAGCCTAAATTTAATTTTCAAAAAGGTTCAATTTTTGGAAATAGGAACAATCTGTGTACTTCTCTCGGACAACCAAAACCACAAACTCAAATTTAAAAAAAGTTTCCAGATCTCAGTAGTCGGTGACGATGTCTCTGAAATCTCTCGAGAAGTACACACCGCTTCGACACTATACGATTATGTCATAACGAGTGGAGGTGTCGGACCAACACACGATGATAAAACTTATTTAGGTAATCTTTTAAAAATATGCCCTTTTAATAGAGGATATTCGCTTCCAGGCCTAGCTCAAGCATTCACAGATCAATTGCATTTTTCGGATGAGATTCGTCAAGCTGTTAATCGATTTTTGCCTTCTTACATTGAGAAAAAGAAGGCTGAAGGGGTTGGAGAAGGGATTGAAGAGGTCGTCAGAGTAGTTACTGAGAAATTGTGTACGGTAAGTGGATACACGGAATCACCCTTATTATAAGGGCATCAAGGGAACTTTATTATAAAGATAGAGAATGGAATTGTATGATGATAAATCTAAAGATTATGATCCATTATATTAGAAGAGCATTAGTTAAGGTTTACTAGTCCTTTTCTCAAAGAAAACGTGATATTGAGAACGATTCCTGATCATTTATTTGCATAGAATAGGCTCCGCCCCCTTTTTTCCGCGCGGAAAGATAACAACACGTCATTGTTAAACGTCTCACTATTTATGTATTTCATCATCATTCATTGAGTTTTGAAACAGATGGATTTTTTAATTTTCTTTTCATTTTCTTGTTTTTTTTTAAATTTTATCCCAGATGATTAGGCCACGCCCCTCGGTAAAAATTTTCGAAAAATTATTTTTAAAAATATATTTTTTTAATTTTTTGGAATTTTTTTAAAGAGGATGGCTGTCACCTCTCGTGCTTCTTTTTTGAAATTGGCGGTATTTTTTAAATTAAAATTTCTAGAATTAGGTCGATTAAGCCACGCCCCTTTTTATCCTGAAAATTGGAATTTCAGCTAATTTTTCGAAACTTTTTGTCCGCAAAGTTTAGGCCGCGCCCCTTTTTAAAAGAAAAATTGAAATCTACAAAATTTCAAAAATTCGGTTTTTTTTCAATTTTTTTTTTGAAAAACCTACTCAAAAACTACTACTAAATATTGAATTTAAGCTCCGCCCACTTTTTAAAATTTTAATTTTTTTTTGACATTTCGAGTTTTGCGGAATTATTTAGGCCACGCCCCTTTCCACCTGAAATTTTAGAAATTACAGACATTTTCGAAAAAAACTGATTTTTAAAAATAATTTTTTGAGCTGTTTTTTCCATTTTTTTTTGTCATTTTTAAAATTAAGGCCACGCCCCTTTTACCTAAAATTGAGAAAAAAATTTTCGTTTTTTTTTCAATTCGCTGAAAACCAATCTCTATTCCTAATCAAAAACTACCTAGACTGCGCCCCTTTTTATCTCAAAAATTGAAAAAAATCTCAATTTTTCATAATTCTCGGCCTAAAAACCATTCCCAATGAAAATACGTGAACCCCATAGGCTCCGCCCACTTTTCCAACCCCCCTCAATTCCTTCTAAAATTTCCTTCTAAAATTCAAAAAAATTCCCAGATTCCCAAAATGTCACAATTGTTATGGGGAACCCAGAAATTCGATGGAGCCGTGAGCACATTTCCAGTTGTTCGTGTGGCCAACGTAGTCGCTTTGCCAGGAGTTCCAAAGTTTTGTGAAAGAGCATTCGATGAGTTACAAGATCAATTATTTCCCGTTGAAGATCGTCTCTCATTGTATTTTGACACGATTTATACGGATTTAGATGAATTCGATTTTTCACGAAAATTGACAGATTTGGTGACGAAGTTTGAGGAGAAAAATGTGCAAATTGGAAGTTATCCGGAACTCAAAAATAAGTATGCAAGTGTGCTCTATTGAGAATTGCTCATCTAATTTTTATTTATTTGATAGATTCTTCAAAACGAAGCTAACAATCGAATCGGAATCACCGGAATCCATGGAAACAGTATCTTCTGCGCTTCGAGATCTTCTTGCTGGTCATATTGTCTATTATGATTCATATGCGTGGGCGGATACTGTAGCCAAATGGAATGCATTTAAGAAGAGAGAAACTGCTGAAAATCATTTGGATTTTGTGAGAAAATTAGAGGAAGCCGAGAAAATAGTGGGCGATATTGTTGAGAAATATCCATTGCAAGAGATTGGATTATCGTTTAATGGAGGAAAAGATTGCACGGTTTTATTGCATTTGTTGAGGTTGAAAGTTGATGAGTGAGTTTTTTTTGTTGGAAATGCCGAAATGTGCCTTAAATTTGAAAAAAAATTAGTATCTCCTCTAATTTTGTAATTCTAATATTGCCGATTGGAAATTCGAATTCAGCTCACCGAGAGCATTGAAATGAGTATAATCATGGCTAGGTTTGGCTAACTTTGAAAAAAGTTGGGTCCCACCACGAAAACCTGCACATCAGGGTTACTGTTGTTTTCGTGGCGAGACCCAAAAAGATCGGAACCTAGTCATGATTATACTCATTTTGAAGCTCTTAACGAGATGAATTCAAATCATTATTTTTAAGAATCAGGGACTAGTTTTCCCAGAATTGGGTTTTCTAGGCCACAAACTTTTTTTTGCTCATTTTCTAGATTTTTTCGTGGGAATTTTATTATTTCGATTTTTTCGGGCTGCAATTGCTGAAAAACGAAAGAAAATCGTTCAAAACTATCGGAAATCAAAAAAAATTGGTGGCCTAGAAACTCAAATTTCTCGAAAACTAGTCCCCTGATCCAATTTCTGCTTGCGGATCTGAAAACAGCTATTTTTAAGCTTTCAGAAAAGTATAATCATGATAGGGCTCCGACCGTTTTGGGTCCCAAAACTACAGTAATCAAGATGTGGCCTGCAAAATTGAATTTCTAGGCCACCTAGTCGATTTTCCAAAATGGCTACAGTACCCCCTTATTCCAGAAAATACGGTCCATCAACCCCCATTCAAGGATTCCACATCATGGTGGAAGACCAATTCCCCGAAGCAACTCAATTCATCATTGATGCTGCGAAATTGTAAGTAACCTACAGTAACCCTTAACTACAGTATCCTTCAGCTATAACATCCAAGTTCTTGAATTCCCTGGTCCCTTGAAAGTCGGATTAGCTGGACTCAAAAAAACACGGCCTTCGATTGTTCCGGTGTTAATGGGAAGTCGAGCAACAGATCCAAATGGAAGATATATGAAGACTCCAGTTGAATGGACGGATGCTGATTGGCCGAAAGTTCTGAGAGTATGTCCAATACTTAATTGGACTTATACTGATGTATGGCATATGTTACGTGGATTATGTGTACCCTATTGTAAACTTTATGATCAGGTAGGAGGATTACGGTAGTTTCTTCAATTACAGTAATCCTTAATTCAGGGATACACTTCACTTGGTGGACGTGACAATACTGTCAAACATCCGGCACTTCGATTGGTTTTATCCGATGGAAAAGAACATTATCTACCGGCTTATAAGCTTCATGATGACGCTGAGGAACGACATAATCGATCGAGTTTATAGGTTATTAATGTTAATTTATGTCTTTATGGAAATATATAATTTTCAAAAATTTTTGTTCTTCAACTTAAAATTCGACTTCTGCTTACCGAGAGCTTTGGAATAAGTATAGCCATGGCTAGAAGGCAGCTGGCCCGAAAAAGCAAATGTGCATTTTCTAGGCCACCAATCAAACAGTTAGACTTCCAAACTATCAAGTTCGAATTCAGCTCGTCGAGAGCTTTGAAATGAGTATGATCTTGACTAGGTGTGGAGAAAAATGGGTCTCGCCGCGAAAACTACAGTAGTCCCGATGGAATGCAGCTTTTCGTGGTGGGACCCAAAATAAAGGGAACCTAGTCATGATTATACTCAAATTAAAGCTCTCGACGAGCTGAATTCAAATCTGCTAACTTTTTTTTTCTTTTTTAATTATTCTGCATGATTTTTTTTTTTGGATTTTCAGTAATTTTAATAACCTTTTGGTCTCTATAGAAAATAACAACAAAAAAAAATCAATATGTATTCAAGAAAAAAAGTGAATGGAACCAAAAAAAAGTTTGTCGAAATAGGACAAAAAAAACGATTAAACCTACTCAATTATGATATAATCTTAAATAAATCAAAAAATTAAAATTAAATCGAATATAACTTACTCTAAATTATGATATAATGAGCTTGGCATATGACAACTTAGATTAAATGAAACTACGTGTTAAAGGGGGAGAGGGGGGCTTAGTAAAACATCGAAAAAGTGAGAAAATTTAGAGTTAGCTAAAAGAAATTATGTGTTCAGGGGGGGGGGGGCCTAGTAAATCAAAAATTTCAAAAAAAAAATAATTTTACAAGGATCGATTCGGTGTGGTAACATATCCAGAATCATCCGACGACGATGACTGACGTCTCGTGGATTTGTCATCATCCTTCTCCACATTTTGAAGTGCCCGTTTCTTGGCTTCAGCTGTCGTGAACTTGTTGTTAGCAGTTCTCTGATTGGCTAACTTTGGATTCTGAAAAAAGACAATCATTTAGAAATATTAGTCATGGAAAAGTGAAGTTAAACTCACCTTAATTCCCGTCACCGCAATAAACTGTGTGTGGTTGAATGAGCATGTTGCCACTAGTTTCTCTCCAGTTGCCGATGATTCGTAGACGTTGAGGACCGGCTTGTACTTGCACATGCTAGTCACAAGGAGCTGAAATTTTTATTTTTACTATCTGCTACGGAGGTTATATAGGATCGTAATATGGGAGCCAATTTGTACGGCTCATAACTCAGTTCCCATTAGAGCTATCAAAAAACTTTCAACTAGTGAAATATTGCTCATAATAAGGGCTATATTTCATTAGTTGACACTTTTTTGATAGCTTTAAAGGGATCTGAGATATGAGCGTTTGAAGTTGTCAGCCGCCGCAGAGACGCAGAGAAAGACAACTGCAAGTGCGCACTTCAAACGCCCATATCTCGCTTCCCATTAGAGCTATCAAAAAACTTTCAACTAATAAAATATAGCCTTTAACAACGGCTACATTTCATCAGTTGACACTTTTTCAATATCTCTAACATAGACTGAGTTATGATACATAGAAACAAGACTTACCATATTCTCCGAGTCTCTAACCCCAACTCCATTTCCACCGCTCTTCGTCGGATTGTTATAAATCTTCAATTTCGAAAAATCAATCCCCTTTTGCATCCAGCTCTTTCCAGTCTTCAAAAATTGCTGTGCAACTTCATTCGACTTCTCTGGCGCATCAGTGACCGTATCCTTCTCATGCCACTTGAGTTTATCCGAGTAAGTCATGATCTTATCCGACGTCCGAACCAGATAAACTGACATTTTGTATCGTAATTCCGGGTGGAGGCCAGTGATCTTATATTTAAGTTGTGGATTGAGCTCTTTTCCTCTTAATGACACTTTCATCTCGTTTCCCAACGCATGAGACTTTCGCCAGTTTTGATCCGGATCGTTCAGACAGGCTTTGATTTGATCGCGATCGTATTGAGGTTGTTGGGCTGAAAATTTGAAAAGTATTATTTTTTTGAAAATGAAAAAAGATAGAAAAAGCTTACCGTAAACCCCAAAGTACTGTTGGTGCTGAGCCATTTGACTGGGAGTTCTCGGTCTTTGATTAGGCACGGCTGGATGCTGGGTGCCGAATTGTGCCGCTTGATGGTTCTGATACCCTTGGTTAGTTGCTTGTGAGGTGCTTGGGTAATTCCATGGTAAATGGTAGATGGGTTGATTGGCAAATGGATCCGGTTGTGGGTAGGCTTGGTAGGGGTATAGGTTAGTCCAAGGATGGTACATTGCATTGGTCGGATCGGCTGGTGGAACTACTGGATGGATTCCGTAGTACCCTTGGTTAGTTGGTGGAGTAGTTTGAGCAGCTTGAGTTGCGTGGTTAGCTGGGGGAGGGGGAGTCGTCTGCATAGCTGGCATGGCTGGTGGAGCTGCGTGAAGATCTACGGGATAGTACCCTGGGTTAGTTGGAGTCTGAGCATTGTTTGGGATAGACTGGAATTGATCGGCTCCTTGTGGAGTTGCTGGATTCATAGCTGGCATGGCAGGGGGAGTGGCTTGAAGATCTACGGGATAGTACCCTGGGTTAGCTGGTGGTGGAGTCGCTTGGTTGTTGTCTGGCTGGACTTGTGGAGTGGCTGGGAGTTGATTCATTGGATTGGCTCCTTGGTTCTCTGGTCGCTGTTGTTGTTGGGCAGCTTGGCTGCTCCATTGATCGGCGACTGGTTGATTCAAAGCTGGCTCGGCTACTGGCTCAACCTGAAAATTGACTTGATCTTCCTGCTCTTCTTGATCCCCCCGTCCACCCCAATTTCTGGCTACCCGATTCTGAAATGGTTGTGGAAACTCATTGCCAGCTTGACCAATTTGACGATGGTCATGAAGTCCCTGACCTCGAACTCGCAAAAATGAGCTTACAGGTGGCAAGACACCTGAATCATTAACTTGACTTACCTGTGGATTCTCTGGAGCTGGTGGAGCTTGGCCAACGGGAGTCCAATCTGCTTGGAACATTGGATCGACGAAGCCTTGATAGAATTGATTCCCTTGGTGTCCTTGGGGCCAGTTGGATCCGTAAAGTGTTGGATTGACAATTTGTTGTTGATTGTTATATTGTGTAGTATCATCAGTTAAATTGAAGAAGTTCATTTGTGGATTAGTATCATTTCCAGTTGGAAGAGTATTAAAGTTCTGGGGAATCATTCCTGAAAATAAAAAGATTTAAGAAAAGACTAGCAAATAAGGTTACAGTAAACTCGAGAAAGAGGTAAAAGATAGCAGATCAGGGGTACAGTAATCCAAAGGAAGAGAGATAAAAATGGATATATTATTCAAGATAGAACCACAGTAGTCTAACTCGAGAAGACAAAAAATGTCGAATGACTAATTGTAGATCTCATTTCATTTTTCCGGCTATCCACGTCAGAAATAGGGCGGCGCGTAATAGGGGCGTGTCTGACACGCCCCCTGACCTGAAATCTTACAAAATGGTACATGGTATACTGTAGGTTACTGTCTGTAACACATTCCCTTGAAAGTGTGTAGTGAAAGGACACCGACGCAGACTGGAAGAGGGGACACATGGACAACGTACCAAGTTACCGTGGGAATAGGTATACTGTATACTTTGAAGTTGGATACTAAAATTATCTGAAATTCGATTAAAATAACTGGAAATTTGAACAAAAAATTTGAAATTTGTTATGAGATCTCTTGATCGAATATACTCAGTTTTGACTAGATTTGCTAATAAAAAATTATTTTTTTAGAAACAAAAATTCTAATATTGACCTAAATTCAACTAAAATAACACCAGAAACTTTTTTTTCATTTGGCAATTTGCCAATACTTTTAATAAAGTTTATAATCTTTTTGCTTAAAAAACTATTTTTTAGAGATTGAGCAATCAGAGTGTGTAAGGGAGTACAAGAAAAGGTACAACTTTTAAAAATAGGAATGGTATTTGATACATGATTTAAGCCCTATTGGTGAAATCAGAATATAAAAATTTAAAGATGAAAACATAAATTAAATCCCGGATGTACAGAGGAGCAAACGCGTCCCTTTGATATTCCCCTTTAGCCCAAATATTTTTGACGGGTACGGTAGATCATAAAGTTTACGTATCTAGTAAATACAAAATAAAGTAGCATGATCTACCGTAACCCATTAAAGAAAATATTTGGGCTGGATATATAAGAAGGCCCACAGTGTGTCCAACTCAACGCATGGCTTCGGAAATTAAGCTATTGGAACTCAGTCGAATTATTTCAATTAACATCAAAATTTTTATATGATAGATGTAGTTCGAGTTTTTCTAAGCACTCCGGCAAAAATCTCAGAAAAATCAAGGTTTATAGTTGCCTAAAAAGGCTATTTTCGGGGGTTTTGCCGATATTTTCAATTTTTGACCGGGTTAGAGGATTCCAATCAAATAGAAACTTTTGAGAATTTTAATTAGATTCATCGAAATGCGATTTTCAGAAAAAAGTTCAGTTTTTGAGATATCACTTTCAGCCCATTTTGCCTTCGCCTGCCGCGCCTTGCCATGTTTACTCCCGAGATGACTTGTTCCTTTTCGCAAAACCGTAATTTTTGTACCCCAAAATTTAAAAATCCCTTTTTCTCTAGTTTTCTAAAAAAAAATCGTATCCCTTCGAATCGTTTTCCCATCCAAAACATCTCCCAAAATGGTACATATCCACGTGTCCCAATTCATCCGACACAAATGTGGAATCGTTTTGTGAGGTATACTGTATACAGTATACTGTTTGTAGTATACAGTGACCCAGTTTTACGACCCCCGTGGGAGACTATCTATTATGTGTCTGATTGTGAAGGTAACATGTTTCAGATCGATTCTTTTACAGACTCGAATAGAGGAAACATCTGGAAGACCTAACAAGTTACTGTGGGAATAGGGATGAAGTATACTTTGAACTTTGACGAAGGATACATTAATTATTTGAAATTTAGCAACAAATTGATAGCTAGGCAGTTTGAAAGGAATATTTTGAAACAGTTACAGGAACTAGGTTTGGGTACATGAGTGATTTTTCGAATCTGAAGACTTTCCATTTCAATTTTAAAGCTTATTTAATTGACATTATTTCGATTCAGGTCATTTTCAAACATCCCAGTAATATTTTGATAGTTTCAGTTTTTTTTTTTTTGAAAAATTATGTTCATGGTGTCCTTTAATTTTTCAAAAAGTCCCATTTTCAAGTTCAGTTTTGATCCATCAAATTTTGAGTACACCAATTGATAAACAAATTCTCGTAGTCGTTATCTTATCCGTCTTTCTGTAATTGCCTGGAATTTTTTTTTGAAAGCTAAACTCTTTGCGTGTATAAGGAGGTTATTCATGTCTTGTAAATAACATTTTTGAAACATATTTGGCCTAATCACAAACTTTTAAAAATACGAATGTCTTTATTTGAACATATATGAATTTTAAACAAACCCATAAACTTTATTGATTTCTCAATTTTTTTTCAGAATATTCTTGCACAATTCACCTTAGCTTTTTTTATTAGTCCCTTTCTCCCTAATTTCTAGAAAAACCTGGCCCATCGGCCATCATCCCATCCATAACATCTCCCAAAATGGTACATATCCACGTGTCCCAAGTTGTCTGACACAAATGTATTATTGTTTTGGGGGAAGTATACTGTAAACAGTATACCGTGACACAGGTTTACGACCCCCGTGAGAAAAAAACATCTTCCGACTGTCTAAATGTAACATATTCAGAGAGACGAAAGATGGTTATCCATGAGATCGTACAGTATACTTTTATTTGGTTGTTTATAATCCCAAAAAATAAAAAACAAATTCAAATTTAGAAAAAAAATCCTGGTTTAAAAAATGATGTCTAGTTCGAAAAAAGTGTATTTTGGGTATCTAATCCTTTGATTTTTGTGTGAAAATACACACTTTTTTCACCTGTCTTGTATGCATCTTAAAGTGCTCAGTTAACCCATAATCTAGGGAAAAAAAAACTGAATTATGTAAGGTACTGGTAGCTTCTACTAGGATACTACTGTAGCTACTAAACCATACTACAGTAACTGCACCCCTATTACAGCATTCTTATACAGTACCATGATAGTAATGCTTACTCTATCTGCCTAGGATCTGACCCTGTTGATAGCTTCTATTTTATTACTGTACTTTGTTTACTATTACAGTAGTACTTTCTACAGTAGTAGCAATAGTACAGTACTCATTTCTTTATTCGACCCACAAATTTCCCCACTTCCATATTTTCAAAAAAGTTTCATTCATTCCTTGTTAACATAAGAATTCCCCCTTCTCTCCACATTGTTTCCACTGATAACCAAGAGTCTCCTCTACAAAGGAATCCCGGATCCATCCTCTTCATGTTCCCCCCTCAACCATTCAGGAACTACCTATTTATCAATGTGACACATTTCAAACCTTCTTCTTCTTCTTCTTCTATTTTTTTGAACATATTTTATTCCTTATCAGTAGTACCTCAAAACCAAAAATACATATTATCTCTACTAACTTTTTGTTCTTCAATTTACCAAACCCTTATCAAACCACACCCACCCTCGGAGAGTACTTGATTTATGAATTTTCGGAATTGTATTCGAGAAGTTTCGACCGGGGGGAGGCAATAACATGGAATTTGTGATCGAATGTGCTCATTTTATTTTCATATTTTCTAGTGGCGAGAATTTTTTGGGTGTGGTAATGTAATTGAGTTATGTATAATAGTTTCCGGAGAGAAAACAGGCAACACTCAGAGAACTTTGAAATGAGAGAATGGGGATGACAAATAGGTTGGAAAGGAGCACGTGGTAGGGGGTTTTGAAATTGTTCGTACGGAAGTCAAAAAGTTTTTTGTTTTCTTTTGTAGTGTTCTGTAGTGGTTCTACTGGTTGCCATGATACCTTTTAGCTAATCTTGTCCAAGCTTAAGGTACCGTTCTAATCCGGACAAGCTTACTGTTGGGGCCAGCAGCTTTGTGTCTAAGTTATTTTTTTTTAAGACTTTGCACAGAACATTATGCTTGCAGTCTGCCTGAGCAAGCCTTAGTAAGCATAGATTACTGTACACACAAAACTTATTTATTAACTATTTTTACCAAAAGTTAACATAATCATTATATAAAACTTCAAATGATTCATTAATAGTATTAACGTTTTATCATAAAATAACAATTTTTTTCAAGCATTTCTAAATAATAAACAATTTTAAAAAACAACAGGATGTTTTTTGTGACACATTTAAAAAAAAATCAAATTGCTAATTCCAAAATGTCAACAATTAAAAAAAAATTTTCCAAAGTTCAATTCCTTTCCTCCTTATTTTTAGATTTTAGTGATCTTTCAAAATCTCGATTTTTTTTTCAAACAAAAAAAAAAATTTCAACAAAAAATTGTACTCTTCGATTTTCAATTGTGACCACTAGCTACTTACCATTAAACTTTGCTCCTAGTCAAACATTTTCTTTTCGAAACAAAACAAATCTCAATGATATCATTGAACCATCATTATCCAAAAAAGTTTTTTAAAAAAATGATGTTAGACTTGACACAGAACTATTTTTAATGGGTACCTTTCACCAGGTAACCTATAAAAATAGGCGGAAGTAAAATGATTTTTTGAAAATAATTTTGTTGCAGATTTTGTGTCTAGGATTGCAAAAAAGTTTATTTTTCAACATTTTTATTTTTCGAGTTACTTTTGCTCCCTCTAATAGTACGGCACCCCCATATACCCTGATGATCGCTAGCTAGCTAGGGTGCGGTTCTATTAGAGGGCGCTCTACTATTAGAGTTTTCCACATAATCCTTTGACTCATCCTTCCCACAAAATAAAAAAAATTACTTTTCTTTCCAGTATTCCCCTAGTTTACATTGCTCACTGTAGTTTAGCTGTTGTAAAAGTACAATTATTCATTTTTCATATTTTTTTTTCTGAAAATAACATGAATTTAAGATGAGGAAAGCCTCATGTATACCTTGCTCATCTTTTCTTGGAAGTCTGGTGACCTTTACTCATGTTTTTTTTGATAAGCGTGATGACCTGTTGACTCAAGGTCTAGGTGTAGAGGGGGGAGAGAGGGAGAGTAAACATGAAGTTTTAATAGAATGGCATGAGGATTTAGTTGGAATTTGGAGGGTTACGGTAGTTTTTACTAGAAATCTGTTTTTGTAAATAAAAAATGGTCCTTCAAAACTTGGAAAGTTGGGGTTTTGTCTAAATGTGTGAAAATTAGTCTATGATAGTGCTAGCTGCGTTCAGCTTACCGAGAGCTTTGAAATGAGTATGATCATGACTAGGTTCTGATCATTTTGGGTCCCACCACGAAAACTACAGTAATCCCAGATTTTCGTGGCGAGACCCATTTTCTCCAAACCTAGCCATGACTATACTCATTTCAAAACTCTCGGGGAGCTGAATTCGAAAATAGCTTTACAATAGTGTAAAACTCGAAATCTAACGAAAACCCTATTTTCGTGGTGAGACCCAAAATCCAAATTTTTTCGAAAATCACTTTTTTTAACGGATTTAGCCAAGAAATCACCTATTTTAAAGCCCTTGATGAACAAAAACAGTTTTGTTTTTTACTATATTTTAACTCTATTTCCCCTAACCCCCTTAACCTCAAAAAACCCATCCACCAACAATATTCAAATTTAAAGATGAGAAAAAAAGCTGTAAAGTTTACTCTCATCCCACGCATAAATTTTCCAGAACTTCTTCCTCTCAAAAAATTCCATCCTCATCTTTCTCCTCTTGGAATTCCATTGATCAAAAAATGCCATCAAATAAACATTTCAACCTAATATTTGTTTTTTTTTTCGGTTTTTTCCGGATCAAAAAATTTCAGGAATTTCATTGAAAAATCTAGCTTCTGAATAATTTGAAAGTATCGTAATATCTCTAATAGAATTTAAAGGCGTCTTTCAAAAAGAAAAAGTACGGGTTCCTCTAATAGTAGTGCCCTCTAAAATAAACAAAAATTGTATTGCATGCCCTTTTAATAGAGGTTCTACAGTACCCCTTTAAAGAAAAAAAAAGTAAGGAAACCCCTTTTCTTTCAATCCATGAAACATAAATCATAGAACTCTTTTTTTCCATTTTTCTCGTCTTTCTAGTCTAATGTTTGCACAAAATTTTACGTCGGAGGAGACGATTTTGAACTGTTTTTCTGGTCTCTCTCTCTCGGTTTGCAAAAAAGTGACGGGCGATTTCCGAAAATAAATATCTCCTTAATTGATAAGGTAAATAGTCCGAAACAAAATAATGATGTGATGACGCCCCCACGTGGGCACAGAAATGAAATGGGGTTTCCTTCCTTGTTTTTTTTTTTGATTGGACATACCAAAGCACCTACAATAACAAAAAAAGTTCGAATTAGTGGGAAGATTGCATTTTTGGTCTAAAAAACTTGGGAAATATGGACTAGTTTTTATGATTTTTAGGCCACGAGAAAGAAAATTAGGTCAGGAAAACTAGTTAGTTGAATTCAGCTCACCGAGTGCTTTGAAATGAGTATAATCATGACTAGGTTTGAAAGAAGTTGGGTCCCACCACGAAAACCTGCACATCAGGATTACTGTAGTTTTCGTGGTGGGACCCAAAGTTAACCAAACCTAGTCATGATTATACTCATTTCAAAGCTCTCGGTTAGCTGATAATGAATTTCTAGATAAAATTAGCTAAAATTCAAAATCCAATCAAAAATAGTGTTTTCGTGGTGGGACCCAAAAACTTCAAAAATAAAAAATTCTCAAAACCTAGTCATGATTATACTTTTCTGAAAGGTCCAGACTAGCTGATTCTAAACCTTAACTGGAAAATGGTCAAAAATCAAAATCCCGGGAGGTTTCTGAATTTTGGTGACTTACATTACTCAAATTGGAATAATTGTCAAAATCGAGTGAATTCGGAAATAAAGACCATAATTGAAATCAGCTCAACGAGAGCTTTCAGAAAAGTATAATCATGGCTAGGTTCCGATCACTTTGGGTCCCGCCACGAAAACCTGCATTCCATCGGGATTACTGTAGTTTTCGTGGCGAGACCCAGAGTTAGCCAAATCTAGTCATGACTATACTCATGCCAAAGCTCTCAGCAAGCTGAATTCGAATATCATAATTTCTAGGCCATTCTAACCCCTCGACCTATTTTCGATTCTAGTAAAATTGAAAAAATAAACAAAATGTCTAAAATTAGGAACAAAAACATTGTCCTCGTGAACTACACAGTCTAGTCTATCACTTCCCGTTTCGTCTTAATCCCCCCGTATTAAACAAGTTACACATCGAGTCGGTTGACAAGGTTTACAAATTCATATCAGTTATTAACCTGGAAAATTAATAAGTTGACAAAAGAGAGAGTTTATTTAATGATAAGAAAGAAGACACGGAGTTTGAAAAAAAGGAGTGGTTACGAATAATGGAAGGAAGAATGTGTCATGATTCAGTTTTCCGAAATTGTTTGTATTTTGGTGGGAGAGTTCAGTTTTGAAAAAAAATTGAAAAAACAGCGTTGTTCGGATTCTAAGATGATTTTCAATGAAAATTTTGAATTCTTCATAAAAAATGCTTCAAAAAGAGTATAATTTGGCTTTTTTCGGATTTTGAGTCCTACAACGAAAAACAGTATATTTGAATTTTTCACATTTCCATAGTGAAAATCGGATCAGCTCATCGAGCCGATTCAGAAAAGTATAAACTAGTCTAGACTTTAAAATATCGGATTTTTCGGGGTTTTGGCATCACAAAGAGAATGTTGGATTTCGGTTTTCTAAGCAATGCTGGTGAAAACTAGGCGACGGGAATAGAATATTCGAATTCAGCTCGCCGAGAGCTTCAAGATGAGTATAATCATCACTAGGTTTTGTGCAAATTGGGTCCCACCACGAAAAGTACAGTAATCCTGATGGAATGCAGGTTTTCGTGGTGGGACCCAAAGTGATCAGAACCTAGTCATGATTATACTTTTCTGAAAGCTCTCGTCGAGCTGAATCCAACTAGCTATGTCTCATGACCTAGTTTTCCGATTGGCAGCCTAGAAATCCCAAAAACTAGTCCATACTAGTCATGACTATACTCATTTTCAAGCTCTCGTGGAGCTAAATCCCAATATCCTATTTTTTTTTCCTAGAATTTTTGATACCGTGACCTAGTTCCGGGTCTCTAGGTCCTCAGTTCACTTACCTTGTTACAATAGAAAACTAATAATTACCTTTTCCAAAATTTTCGGAATGTTCTTCGACAATTCAAATAAATTCTAATCAGAAGCAAATATTCAGAACAATTCAAACACCCTTTTTTAAATAAATCAGTATTTGATTTTTGTCATAATTGCATCCGTTTCTAAATGTCAAATCCTTTTCTTCCGAATTTTGAATACAAATATTAGGCTGGAATTGGAGTCCACGTGGAATTGAAAAACCTTATCTTTTTCTTCTTTTTTTGGTTGAAAAACTGGAGAAAAAGATAATAAAGTTTACTTAACAATTGACGCAAATCCTTATTATCAGTGATTGAAGAATTGACCTAAACGATGATTTTAACACGTTGTAAATCAAATTTCTTGTGTTTAATTGACTCATAATAATCACAAGAAAAAATAGATTAGATTTTGAAATTGGGTTGTTTAAGTGGGTTATTTCAACATTTTGTGGTTCTATTAAGATGGGCAATAGTAGATAAAAAACACTGTCATTATATTTTTTCATGTCATATGACTCCTAGATTATTTTTAAACGGTTATAACTCGATTGCCAGTTGAGATACCAAAAAATGGTCAACTAATGAAATGTAGCCCTTAATAAGCTGAACATTTCATTAGTTGACAACTTTTTGATAGCTCTCCTAGTAACTGAGATATGGCCCTTTAAAAAGACGCAGAGAAAAAACGGTGCCTTCTTCGTCTTATAACTTCAAACGCCTATATCTCCGCTACCGTTAGAGATATCAAAAAACTTTCAACTAATGAAATATAGCCCTTAACAAGCTGTACATTTTCTTAATTTACAACTTTTTTCTATCTCCAATGAGAACCGAGATATCAAGCTTTCAACATGGTATACCCTCCCTTAACAGCCCTTTTTCTATTTTTCTTATTTCACAATCCTCACTTCAGAGTCTAAAGTATTTTAGAGTTTATCTATTCACTCTGATAAAACTCAATTTCAAAAAAGAAGAACGTTTGCCGTGCCCTTCTATTACAGACTTCCTCACCCTAAATTTCCCCGATTTCACAACAACTCCAAGTTTGTTTAACCTCCCCCGTCTTTTCATTGCGGTCAGTTTTTTTATTTCAACCGCAAACTGTTTGATGATCTGTTCTTATCACTTTTTAATTCTAAATTTCCTTAGTTTTTTTTTCTTTTTTGGTGTTGCAAAAATGAGGAAAATTAGGAACAGAAGGTTTATAAGGAAACGGGGAAAGTGTAAATTTACCTTTTTTGGTTTTGAGAAAATTCGAGTTTTCAATTTTGAAATAGTGTTTAGAAACGGTTAAAACAATCATTTTCATAATTTTCTACAGTAATCCAAGTCACTCTTCCCTGTCGGACCACCTCCCCCCCCCCTTTGCGTGCAACCGCCGCCACCTGTTGTCCATCTCACCCCGTCATTTCCGCAGCACGGATGGCCGAGTGGTCTAAGGCGCCAGACTCAAGCGTACGCTTGCCTCAAGTTCGAGGTCAACTGGGTGTTCTGGTACTCGTATGGGTGCGTGGGTTCGAATCCCACTTCGTGCAAAACTTTTTGTTCTTTTAAAAAAGACTGTTTTGCTTAAACGATCTTTATTTTAGGTTTAGTTTTTCCACTGTAACATATTCCATCAAACTTTTAATGACTAGTCATAATTTCCTTGAACTCTCTTCCCCGCCCAAAACCCAAAAGTACACCGCTTCCTTTTTCCACTCCCAAACATATCAAAACCTTCCGTTTTCCCCTAGGAAAAAATGGGCGGAGCCTAATCTGAAAAAAAGATCCTATGAGTATTCCTTCCCTATTAGTCATTTCTTCTTATTCTTACTATCTTGCAGACAAACACAGAAAAAAAACAACAAATTTCGATCTTATCAGTTTACAGAAAGTTGCCCGTGGGAGGGGCGGAGTCTCAATGCTCTGCGAACTTTATACGAGGAGAGGAAAGTGGGAGTAATATTATATATATAAAATGTTTTTGATATCAACGACCGCACTCCACAAATGGCAAAAACTATCATGAGCATCTCGGTTCTTTTTTTATTGGCAATTCTTATCCACGTGTCTTATGGTAATCCTCTATCGAGACATTTTAAACTTTTAGTTAAATGTGGAGATAGAGATGTCGCATATGCAACTGTTCATTTTCATGAATTTGAGAATGGTGAGTTAAAATTTTTTCTTATTTCCAAAAACTATTTAGATATTCGAATTCAGCTCGCCGAGAGCTTTCAAAAAAGTATAATCATGACTAGGTTCTGATTACTTTGAGAAAAGATGGGTCCCACCACGAAAACCTGCAGATCAGGATTACTGTAGTTTTCGTGGTGGGACCCAAAGTTAACCGAACCCTATCATGATTATACTCATTTCAAAGCTCTCGACTCCCTGAATTCAACTGTCCCAATATCCAGTCCTAATTTCCCACCACCAACCTAAAATTCCTATTTCCAGACCATCCAAAACACTCGAATCCGTTCTCCCATTTGCATCGAAAAACTGATGAAAATGGGCATTATCACTTCCAAAATGAAGAGGAAATCATTAGTTTGGAGGGGAAAAATATCAAAGTGATGGTCAGAGACACTTGCGATTTGGATCATGAGAGACCAATGGTGAGTTGGACTAGCTTTTCTGATTTCTAGGCCAGATGGGGAAACTAGGCCATGAGACATAGATATTCGGATTCAGCTCGTCGAGAGCTTTGAAATGAGTATAATCATGACTAGGTTCGGATCACTTTGGGTCCCACCACGAAAACCTGCACATAAAGGTTACTGTAGTTTTCGTGGTGGGACCCAAAGTGATCAGAACCTAGCCATGATTATACTCATTTCAAAGCACTCGGTGAGCTGATTCCGGATATATCATTAATATTGAGTTTGGGGGACCAGTTTTCGAGATCCTAGTCCAATAATATTTTCCAGGAATGCAATCTACCGTACCACCAATTCGAGGTTCCATTTTCTGACATTCCAATCGACGGTCACTCTAAAAACACGTTAATCCTTGATCTCACCAGTGAACTTTCAAAACGCCATCGTGGCCGGCACTGCATATAATCTTCAATTTCAAAAATGATTAGTATTTTTCAATTTCTAGCTATTTTTTCGTATATTTATTCATTTCTACATTTACTTAATTGTTAGCTACGGGTTGATTTTCATCTGACAAATTTTCATAATGATTCAAAAACTTTGTGAAAAACAGCTTTAATTTTTTAATAAACGGGTTTATTAAAATTGATTTGTGGACTAGTTTTTGGGATTTCTAGGCCACCAATGGGAAAACTAGGTCATGAAAAGTTGATGGTCGAAATCAGCTCGCCGAGAGCTTTCAGAAAAGTATAATCATGACTAAGTTCCGTTAACTTTGAGAAAAGCTGGGTCCCACCACGAAAACCTGCATATCTCGGTTACTGTAGTTTTCGTGGTGGGACCCAAAGTTATCGGAACCTAGTCATGATTATACTCATTTCAAAGCTCTCGACGAGCTGAATTCAAATTTTCTAGTCCCGTGGCCTAGTTTTCAAACACATGGCCTAGAAAACCAAACAACTATTTTTAGCCCGTTCTTTCTTCCCAATTTCACAAGAATTCCTTTCAAAACTTCAACACTACATAAAAGCTTATGCCGTCTGAGGAACCAAGGAAAAATCGGTCGGCAAGACCTAAAAATGACGTTTTTTTAGGCGATGGCGCCAAAAAACTGATAAAAAAGTCAGTTTTGTTTCAAAACCGCAATCAGCGCATCCTTGCTCACCCTAATAATTGAAACAGAAATAAAAAAAGAAAACAGAGAAAAAATTCCAATCGAAAAAAGTTATTTGGGGAAAATGGCCTAGAAAATCTGGCATTGCGAAAACTAGGCCACGGCTGTGAAAACCGATTTCAGGTTTGGATTCAGCTCGCCGAGAGCTTTGAAATGAGTATAATCATGACTAGGTTCCGATCACTTTGCGTCCCACCACGAAAACTACAGTAACCCTGATGTGCAGTTTTTCGTGGTGGGACCCATTTTTTCCAAACCTAGTCATGATTATACTCAAATGAAAGCTCTCAGCGAGCTGATTTCGAATATCAACTCTTCATGGCGTAATTTTCCCATTGGTAGCCGAGAAATCTCCAAAACTAGTCCATATTTTGCCACCGCAATTTCTTGCTGATCATAGTCATACTGGTCATTTTTACGGCTTGCTTATGAATTTTCCACCAATTTTCTGTCTTATCTAAATGACTACTCCCTGTTCTAAAATATTCATAATCAAAGAGAAGAAATGTCTAGTTTTGGTTTCTTTTGGGTGTGTCAAGAAAAACGAAAACACTACGAAAAATTGGAAATTTTGAAGATAAGAAACAGTTTATCAGTTTAATTAGTTTTTGGAAGCGAATTGAAATATTGAGAAATCGGACTAGTGGTAAGTTGCGGGTGGTGGATTAAGGGGTTTGGATTAGGTTTTTCGGTTTTCTAGGCCAGATGAGGAAACTAGGCCATGCTACCTGGAAATTAGGAATCAGCTTGTTGAGAGCTTCAAAATGAGTATAATCATGACTAGGTTTTGAGAAAATTTTAGAAGTTGGGCCTTTGGGTCCCACCACGAAGTTACGGTATTTCTTGGAATTTTTAATTTCGATGATTTTAATTATGATATTCGGAATCAGCTCGTCGAGAGCTTTCAGAAAAGTATAATCATGGCTAGGTTCTGATCACTTTGGGTCCCACCACGAAAACTACAGTAATCCAGATGGAATGCAGGTTTTCGTGGTGGGACCCAACTTTCTTCAAACCTAGCCATGATTATACTTTTCTGAAAGCTCTCGACGAGCTGATTACGAATATCATAATGAAAATACTCGAAAATAACATTTCAATGAAAAACCATATTTTCGTGGTGGGACCAAAGTCAAAACAAAAAAATCAAATTTTTTTTCTAAACCTAGTCATGATTATACTCATTTTAAAGCTCTCAGCTAGCTGAATTCAAATTCACTATTTTCAAGGGCTAAAATTCAGTTTTTGGTGGCCCTGGCCATCTAAAATATGGCTTAGAACCCCCTGAATCCAATATTTTGATCTCATTTTTTCCAAACCATAAACTAATTTTTTTCAATCAATCAATTACCATTCAAACAAAGCTGACTATTCCAATTTTCAAGCGAAGAGTTAAAAACTCGAGTTTAGGCGCCATCAAGTCTCCAACCAGGTCACATTTTTCATGATCGGAATTTTTAGTTACCTAAAAATATTTTATAAGAAAAAAGTTATGAAATATTTCAAAAAAATGATGAAAAATGAACTCCACGTGGACTATTTTTGACGAAAAATTTTAAAAATTTGAAAAATTAAAAAAAAATTATTTTCCCGAAAATTATGAAATTTCAAATTTTAATCGTTTTAACACTTTTTGTGATTTCGAATCAAAATAAAGATGAAGAAGAACATTATTTCGGATTGAAATTTGAAGATGGTAATTGTTTTTTTAATTCAAAATTTTCCATTTTTTCTGATTTTTCCAGGCATCGACTATGAATTTCTGCGGAATGAATATTTCGAAAATGAGGCGATTTCTGAATCTTATGATACAGATGAATGTGAACTCGCCAGAATTAGGTGTTATGACTATTTGAGGTGTAACTATCAATGTGAACAACTTGCACAGGAATGGAGGGATGATAAAGAGAGATGGGATCAGGAGGTGAGGATAGATGGATTAGGGAGGGGAAGAGCTTTGAAATGGATATAAATTTGATGAAGTTTGGAAAAAAAAATTAATTTTGATTTTTTTTTAAATTTGGATCTTGACCTCATTTTCACCAGATTTTGATTTTTAAGTATTTTTGTGTTAAAATTCGGAATCAGCTCGCCAAGAGCTTTCAGAAAAGTATAATCATGCCTAGGTTTGGATAACTTTGAAAAAAGCTGGGTCCCGCCACGAAAACCTGCACATCAGGTTTACTGTAGTTTTCGTGGTGGGACCCAAAGTAGTCGGAACCATATCCTGATTATACTTTTCTGAAAGCTCTCAACGAGCTGAATCCAAATATCAACATGAAATTCTTCAAAAATGAAGATCTACTGGAAAACTATATTTTCGTGTCGAGACCCAAAAAAAAAAACTTTTTTCGGAATTACTCAAAATCATGATTATACTTATTTCAAAGCTCTTTTCACGCTGATTTCAAAGCCCCAATCCATTTTTTGTTTCCGCCCACCCATCCCCGAATCCCCCTTTCTAGGTCACAAAAATTCGTTTTCCATTTTCTCACGCACACATTTAACAGACACAATCACAAGTGCAACTAAAAAAAAACGAGATTAAAATGTTCAGTGGGTGTGGTGATAAGAAGAACAAATAATAGGGGACCGTAATTAGTCATAAAGAGAGAGAAAGAGAGAGAAAGAGAGAGAGAGAGAGAGAGAGAGAGAGAGAGAGAGAGAGAGAGAGAGAGAGAGAAGAGAGAGAGAGAGAGAGAGAGAGAGAGAGAGAGAGAGAGAGAGAGAGAGAGAGAGAGAGAGAGAGAGAGAGAGAAGAGAGAGAGAGAGAGAGAGAGAAAGAGAGAGAGAGAGAGAGAGAGAGAGAGAGAGAGAGAGAGAGAGAGAGAGAGAGAGAGAGAGAAGAGAGAGAGAGAGAGAGAGAGAGAGAGAGAGAGAGAGAGAAAGAGAGAGAGAGAGAGAGAGAGAGAGAGAGAGAGAGAGAAAGAATTTAGAGCACGTGTAGGACATATTTAGGTAGTTTAGGTGGTTATTCCGGTACGTGCAGAAAATGTATTTAAAATTTTTATAAGGAATTAGAAAAAAAAAAGTGAAAAATATAACTGATATCATATGTTTTATTTTTAGACCATTTTTGAAATTCAAAGGGGCTGGATTAGGTTGAAAGTGGCTATTATAGCTGGAATCAGCTCACCGAGAGCTTTAAAATGAGTATAATCATGACTAGGTTTTCAAAATTTTTCATTTTTTGGGTCTCACCACGAAAATATGGTATTCCAGCAGATTTTCAATTTGATACAATTTCATGTTGATATTTGAACTCAACTCGCTTAGAGCTTTCAGAAAAGTATAATCATGACTAGGTTCCGATCACTTTGGGTCCCACAACGAAAACTACAGTAACCCCGAAAATGATGTATGCAGGTTTACGTGGAGGGACCCATTTTTCTCAAAGTTAGCCAAACCTAGTCATGATTATATTATCAAATTAAAAAAACTGCGTAAAATCAAACTGCGCCGCACTTTGCGTCGACTCCGCCCCATTTGAAAAAAGTGCAATCTTGCGGCGCGGTTTTTTAAGGGTTTTTCTCTTTACTTCTTTTTGCTCGGTTTTTATCAGTTATTCCGGTAAATTTCGAATAAAGTTGAACAAATTTCGATCAAAATATTCCTTTTTCAGTTCGGAACCTGCTCCCGTTGAAATTTTTGAGCAAAATATCGAAAAATCAAGTTTTCAAGCTCATTTTTGATTTTAGGTCATTAAACGACAGAATTTTACATTTAGTTGATAACAATCGCACTTTTAATATCAAAAATCATTCAGAACATCAAAATTAAACCTTGGAACAAAGTATAATTGGAAAAAGCCTGAAAAATCGTTGCTTTTTGAATTTTTTCGTTCCTTTTTCTTTGATTTTCGGCATTTTTTTCGTCAAATGCATGCAAATAATTACGAATTTCATTTTAGAATTTCGAAATAAAACATTATCCAATGAAAAATAACGAAAACAATCGAATTCGCCACGAAAATCGGACAAATTCTTGTATTCACGAAATTTTCGATTTTTGATAAATTTGCACATGTAATTTCACTTTTCCGATGCTTTTTATACTCGGAGTTCCATTATTTATCTATTTTTCATTTTATTCAGCCGAAAACAGTGCAATATGAGCTGTTTCCGAAATCAGCGCTGAAAAAAATAAAAAGGGGCGGAGCCTAAAAAATCACGTATTTTCGAAAGTCCGCAAACACCGTACGCAGTTTTTTTAATTTGATAATACTCATTTTTAAGCTTTTAACGAGCTGAATTCAAATTTCGACATGAAAAAAGGCGTAAAACACCTTGTGTTGAAATCACAAAAATCAGACACCAAAAAAATTTTTTTTTTAATTTCAAAACTTTCGCGTGGGTGGCCGAATGTCATTGTCTAATGTTAATTTTAATGGAATTTTTCCATTTTTCCACCCACCCAAACAGTTTAGGCTAAACGTCACTAACCTTATCATCTCTTTATATTTCAGTACTACACATACAACCCTTGTGAGTACATGGAAATCAAGTGTTATGGAATCAACGATGAGGATATTTGGAAGTTTTTGAATACTGAATATCATGGTTTTTAATGAAGAATTTGTTTAATTTTTTGGTGGCCTAGGAAACCTGGGAAAACTAGGCCACGGCAGGGGAAACCGATTTCAAATTTTGACTCAGCTCAACTAGAGCTTTGAAAAGAGTATAATCATGACTAGGTTTGGAAAAAGTTGGGTCCCACCACGAAAACCTGCATTCCATCTGGATTACTGTAGTTTTCTTGGTGGGACCCAAAGTGATCGGAACCCTATCATGATTATACTTTTCTGAAAGCTCTCGGCGAGCTGAATCCAACTATCTATGTTTCGTGGCCTAGTTTCCAATTTCCTGGCCTAGAAACACCCCAAAACCAAAGATCTTCCATTTATTAATTTTCTAGACTACAAACCAACAGAGTTCGTGCCTTCTTCCTCTCCTGCCGACAAATTTTCCGACAAATTTCCGACAAAATCTCCTTCGACAAATTTGTCGGAAATTTGTCGACAAAAACATTATTACGATGCTCCGAAATTACGCGCCCGCATTTCAAGTGACAACGATGCTCCGAAATTACGCAACGCGCGTTGTTTAATTTTTGTCGATGAATTCTCACGACAAAAAATTTGTCGGAAATTTGTCGACAAATTTGTCGACAAATTTGCCGAAGTTATCGACAAATTTTTTGTCGAAAATTTGTCGACAAATTTGTCGAAAGAGGCATTTGTCGACAAATTTTTTGTCGACAACGCACACTGCTGCCAACTGATAAGTCTTCTCCTTATCAATTACAAGTTTGAAAGTGCTTAATCGACAGGAGGTATTACTAAAACTGAATATGATTCACTTTTTTTGGGTTGACTCACTAAGAACCTGATTTAGGAAGGAAACCACACAGGAAGGAACTTTTGATTGGATTATCGATCAAGTTGGCATGTTTCAAAGAGGAAGGAAATAAGATTAGTTGACCGATGTGGGTTGCGGTTGTTCCGCTGGAAACTTTGAGTGGTTTCAGGAGGAAATTGAGGGGTTGCAGACTAACTTGGACTTAAAACTTTACAAAAAAGCAAAAAAAAAAATCTGCGTTCGGGGGGAATCGAACCCCCGTCGAATGCTTGGAAGGCATCCATGCTGACCATTACACCACGAACGCGCCAGATTTCCCAGATTAATCAAGCCTTGATATCCGCGGCGCCCATTGTTTTGGCTCCCTTTGCTTATCTAGGCCGCCCCGACCACTGCTTTCTCGTCGCGTTCGTGGTGTAATGGTCAGCATGGATGCCTTCCAAGCATTCGACGGGGGTTCGATTCCCCCCGAACGCAGATTTCTTTTCCTTTTCTTCCTGATCTTTTCCAGTTCTTTTTTTTCATTTCCCAATCACAATCCCTCTACCGCTTTCACTCATTTTTTTTATATGGCTGCTAATACTATTAATATAATATGTAACATATTAGGTTTCCCCTGTGAAACTGGGCATGCCTTATACACGCACAAATCGGATTTCCTCTCTCAAAAAGACCGGTTATCCATCAAGCTGTAGATAGATAGAGAGAGGGAGGAGGGAGGGATATCTTTCCCACCGTTTTCCCTTTTTTGGGAATTAGTTTCCAGTTACGCAATACACACATATATACATACACTAACACCATTCTCGTCATAGTTCAGTGAGTTCTTTTTTGGCAGTGTTTTTCTCGATGGCATTTTTGATATAAACAATTTTTGGAATAATTGAAAAAATAGGTGTTTTTTTTATTTTTTGGTTTTTTGATTTTTCCATCTCGACCCAAATCATTCCATGACCTTTTTTATATTGAAATTCGAGATCAGCTCGTCGAGAGCTTCAAAATGAGTATAATCATGACTAGGTTTGGCTTCTTTCGAGAAAAATGGGTCCCACCACGAAAACCTGCATTCCATCTGGATTACTGTACTTTTTGTGGTGGGACCCAACTGCTTTCAAACCTAGCCATGATTATACTCATTTCAAAGCTCTCGGTGAGCTGATTCTCAATATCCCAACCTCAATTTCTAAATATTTTATTTTACCCGAAATTCAAATTTTTAAAATTAAAAAACCCCTTCCGACCATCGTCACATTTTGTTTTCTTACTCGTTTTCTCAATTCTTCCCGCTTAAAAAAAATTTTGTTTTCTTCAAAATAACTTCTTTTTTCAGTGAAAACCACTTTAGCAAACGAGACAATAGTCAATAACCAAGGTCATCTTTCGAGAAAAAGAGAATATCATCATGACCAATCGGTTTTGACCTTCTCGTTTAACAGAGAAAAGTAATAGATATAAAAACGTTCAATGGTTCATTGACTTCCCCGTTTTATGCGGTCCTGACAGTAGTCTACGATGTAGACTCCTCTGGGTTGTAGTCATTTGGATAGGGAGGAGTGTAGTCTATTCAATCGAGTGCATCTCGGTTCAAAGTGAAGATTCAAAAAAGTTGACAACTAATGAAATATAGCTTTTGTTATGTTAAACATTTCATTAGTTAAACACTTTTTTGTATCTCTAATGGGAACCGAGATAGAAGCGTTTAAAGAGAGACGCAGAGAAAAGTAGTGGTTACCGATTTCAAAGGCCTATATCTTGGTAGCCATTATAGCTATCGAAAAGGTGTCAACTAATGAAATATTGTATATAACAAGGGCTATATTTCATTAGTTGACAACTTTTCTCTAGCTCTATCGGGAACCGAGATATAACGTTTTGAAAAAAACCACGCCTATTTTTAATCTTTCCCATTTTTTATTCTGGAACTTGACCAATCTCCCAGAATTCCATAAGCTAAACCAGTAAAACTATCATGCACCTTTAAAAACTCTACAGTACCCTCTCTCCATATTTTTTTCGAAAAAATTAGTCTTCAGCCTCAAAAATTGTGTCCCCTTGTAGTTAGAACAACCCATCAATTTGGTTAAGTGGACCGGATTTTTAAATTTGGAAATGTTTTTTTTGTTTCGAAAGTTCAGAAAATTTGAATTCTTTAGAATTAGCTCCGCCCCTTTTATGGTTGAAATTTTATTTGGAGTAAGTCGGATAAAGGGTGAGAAAAATAATTAGAAATCGAGGTTAGCATAGCTGGAATCAGCTCGTCGAGATCTTCGAAATGAGTATAATCATGACTAGGTTTGGCTAACTTTGGGTCCCACCACGAAAACTACAGTAATCCTGATGGAATGCAGGTTTTCGCGGTGGGACCCGAAGTGATCAGAACCTAGTCATGATTATACTCAAATGAAAGCCCTCAGCGTGCTGAATTCAATTTCAATCACGAAATAGGCTGAAACTCAAAATCTAGGGATTACGAAATGTTTGTGGACCTAAACGTTTTCTTTTTTTTTCACGAAACTATAGAAAAAGTTTGTCTAACTTCCTGTTTATTTATCACTTTCTTGCCACCTCCTCCTCCTTCTTTTTTTTTCTAAATTGTCACCATTTTCCAATTTCTCTCCTCTTTTCCCTTCTTCACCCCATTCAATTCCAATTTCCTGTTCCTCCGTTTTTCTTCCGAAAAGATAGAGATTGGGGCGGAACCCACGCACTTTTCATCTCTCTTTTTTTTTGCAGAATTTGCCATTTGTCAGATATTTGCCCTTTTCGAAATTGAACTGTTTCGTGATTTCTGATACTTTCTTTGGTTTTGTGAAAATTTATAAAAAATTGAAATGGTGTAAAACTAAGTTTATATTCGGAATCAGCTCAACAAGAGCTTTGAAATGAGTATAATCATGACTAGGTTCTGGTCACTTTGGGCCCTGCCACGAAAACTACAGTAACCCAAAACGGGGGATACGCTGGTTTTCGTGGTAGGACCCAAAGTGATCCAAACCTAGCCATGTTCATACTTATTTCAAAGCTCTCGATGAGCTGATTTCAAAAATATTAATTTCAATACGAAAATATTTATGTGGGACGCGACGCAACACGCGACGCACCTGAAAAATAAACTTTTATCGAAATATAGTCAA
Organism: Caenorhabditis wallacei; assembly: GCA_963932035.1. Taxonomy (NCBI): domain Eukaryota; kingdom Metazoa; phylum Nematoda; class Chromadorea; order Rhabditida; family Rhabditidae; genus Caenorhabditis; species Caenorhabditis wallacei. The sequence goes on from OZ009934.1 coordinate 3,322,114, forward strand.
TATGGGGTTCAAAATTCCCCTAATTTTGCCGAGAATCCGAAAAAACGACTCTTGACGTTCCAAAATACTTCCTCGCCGAGTTGGCTACAAGCGACCGCGACGCGACACGCTACGCACACCAAAATAAATTTTTGCTACAAACATAGCCAATATGGAGCTCAAAAAATCCCAAATTTCATGGGGAATCTGAATATCGAAATCTCAATTTTGAATTATTAAAAAAAAATCACAAAAAAAATTCTCAAAAAATGACCGCTTTTTTTTCGATATCTTATCACCACACCTATTCTCATCATTTTTCCTTATTCATTTTTCTAATCCCTCTCTCCACAGTCTCGTGTCTGTTTTTCTCTTCTCTCCCTTGGTGAAGAAAAGAAAAAGAATCTCATTGTCCTCAAATCTTCCTCTCGGATCGAAATCTGCGTATTTCTGTCTGCGTCTCTCCGTCTTCCCAAACTATTTCTCCTAGTCTTTTCATCAGATGTGTCCAGTTTATAGCCTTCCCTTTCTCATCTTCTCTCTCTCTCTCTCTCTCTCTCTCTCTCTCTCTCTCTCTCTCTCTCTCTCTCTCTCTTTTCTCGACATAAAGACACGCACTTTCCATTTCTCGGTTTTCTGGACAACGAAGAATTTCGATCCAATTTTCTGAATTCGACGCGTGTTTTTCGATTGGAAAAGCTTGGTGTTGCATTTTTTTTGAATTTAGGGAAAAGTTACAGTAATCCCCAAAAATGGATTACTGTAGTTGCACAAATAGTATGTCTATAAATACAGTAATTGCTAGGTGCTTTATTATCTATAGAAAACAAAAAAAAACATTGTCCTATAGGACAATGTTTTCCATTTTCGAAATTTTTTGATTTAAAATTTGTTACAGTAATCAGGGTACCATGAGCTTACTTTCAAAGCTACCGTATCCCTAGGCTAGGTTCTTTGTGTACTCCTCTCGGACAATTTGTCTTTATTTTTCAAGAAATGTTTTTTTAAATCAAGATTACTGTACTTTTGATTTACAATAACTTGTAATTGATCTACCCTTATCATTTCCCAGATTTCGATCTAATTTTGCAACCTCAATTTCCAAAACACGATTTTCTTTTTTTTTCCTTTTCTAGACGAATTTCATCTAATCACTTGATATTTTAATGTTTGATTTCTGTTCAATTTTGAGTCGATTTTTGACAGAGAACGTTGTTTTTTATAGTGTCCACGTGGTGTTTTTTCAGACTGATTTCATTTTGATTCGTTTTTTTTTAGGTGTGGTCTTTTATAGACTGATTTTAAAGTTTTTTTTTGCTATCTTTGTTTAAAGCGTAATATCTCGGTTTCTAGTAGAGATACAAAAAAGTTGTCAACTAACAAAATAAAGGTCTTGTTCTGGGCAATATTTCATTAGTTGACAGTATTTTCCTAGCTCTCCTAGCAATCGAGTTATAGGCATTTGAAGTTGCGTACTACCCAGAGAGAGGCAAAACAGGTAAGCGTCTCTGCGTCTCTCATATCTCGCTTCCCAGAAGAGCTATCAAAGATTTGCCAACTAACAAAATATTTAGTTTAACAAGGGCTACAATTCATTAGTTGACACTTTTTTGAAATCTCTAATGGGAACCGAGATATACTCCATTGAAAAAAGGCAATTTCTCGATGTAACATCATTTCAAAACTCTAACTTGCCTGAATAGGAAATTCCACAAAATTTTTAGAATTTTCTTTAAGCCATTTTCATTTGTTTTTTCCCATTCTTTTCCTCATTTTTTCAAAATAAAAAAAAAGTCTAATTTCAACCTGAATTCGTCATAATTACCTCTCTCCCTCCCTCTTCCTCTCTCCTATCCTAATTCACTGTTCGCCAATCAACTTTTCCTCCCCAATTCCTCATCATTATTTTCCATGTTTGTTCATCTCCTTCTCCTCCCACTCATTTTTCTCCAACCCAAAAACTTTGACCCAAAAAAACTTATTTTCTTCGGCAAATTCGGGGGTAACTTTTGCCCTTCGGACAAGAAGTGGGCGGAGTCAATTCATGCAAATTCGTGTTGATTTTATTTCGTTTCGGGTCAAACCTCAAACAACCCACCCACTCATCGAAAAATAAAGAAACATTTTTTGTTGGAATAAATTTTTTTTGAGGAAAAAGTTTTCGAAAAAGAAAAAGAAAGCGGTGATCTATGGAGTTGGTTTTAAGCTTTTGTGGCTATATCTTTTGTGGGATAGATTGTGGGAATTTTTTTTTGAAAAAAAAATATTTCCATCGAAAGTTAGACTTATCTAAAAGTATTAATGTCTACAACCCTGAATTTTTTGAATTTCGAAACTAAAGTTTTTTCTATTTTAACCTAAAAATAGTTTTTAGATATCTAGGGGTTTTAGGGTTTCTAGGCCATCAAAATGAAAACTAGGCCATGAGATTGTGAAAATTGAATTCAGGGAGTCTTGTGCTTTGAGTTGAGTATAATCATGACCAATTTTGAAAAATTAAGATTTTAAAGGAATTTTGATTTTGGGTCTCGACGCGAAAATACGGTATTTTTACTAATTTTTGACTTCTGACAATTTTCGTTGTCATTTTCGTGATCAGCTCGTCGAGACCTTCAATTTGAGTATAATCATGACTAGGTTCCGATCACTTTGGGTCCCACCACGAACTACAGTAATCCTTTTGGATACGCAGGTTTTCGTGGTGGGACCCATTTTTCTCTAAACCTAGTCATGATTATACTCATTTTAAAGCTCTCACCTACCCAAATTTAACTAGCTAACTTAAAATATCTAAAATTCGATATCCCAAAAAATCGCAGCATTTTCGTGCCAAAATAAAAAATTCCAAATATTTTTTTTTTCAAATCATAAAATCTCAAAAATGATTGTTTATTTTTCTCCCAAAAAATCATCATCAATATCAATTGATCATCAATTTCATCTTCTTTTTTCTTCAAAATACGATCAACATTACAACAATCAACCAAAAAGTTACACGCCCATTCTCGATTCTTTCTTTTTCTCTCGAATAATCTTTTCACAAACAAAACACAAAAATCACAAGAATTCTCTCTTTGTTTCAATATAAAAAATCAACTTTTTCTTCATTTTTTCTTCATCTGCTTTCAAAATTGGATCACAAATTCGCCAAACTTTTCCATTTCTACACTTTTGGTCATTTTTGCATTGATATGACGTCGTTTGATGGACGAAGAATCGAACGAGAAAAAAGAAAAAGTAGGGTGGAGAAGAAATGGTTTAGATCTCATGAAGAAAACCTTGAATTTTCAATCTTATCTATGAGATTTGGATGACGAAATAAGGTATCTTCCGTATCTTATGGTTAAATCAAGGGGAGACTAACCTTCGTCGAAAAAATAAAGTTTAGTCTCAATCTCTCAAATTTAGGTTTCGGATTTTCTATTACTTTGTAGTCCTTTTGGACAATAGACCCTTATTTTTGAAAATTTTTCTTATAAAACCTAAATTAGTCATTCCTTCCTTGCTTTTCATCTTCCTTATGTCACCGTAAAAATCACTCAGCTAGTTCCTTAAGTTCAGAGCGTTATATCTCTGTTTCTATTACAGATACAAAAAAAGTTGTCAACTAACAAAATATAGCCCTAGTTAAAAGCTGTATTTCATTATGTCAGTTTCCTTGTATCTCTAACAGGAGCCGAGATATGAGCGCTCGAATTAGGGGTACCGCCCCAAAGACTCTGGGAAGGTTAGCATGTCTGCGTCTCTCATATCTCGCTTTATATAAAAGCTGTCGAGAAGTTTTCAACTAAAGAAATACTCAGTTTTTTATAGTTCATATTTTACTAGTTGAAAGTTTTTTGATAGCTCTTAAAGGAAGCAAGTAATGAGTTTTTGAACTTCAAGAAACGCAATGAATTCCAATGGCTAGTGTATCCTTTTGCTTGCACTCCCTTTCTAAACGTCTATATCTCGCTTCCCATTGACGCTATCAAAAAAGTGTCAACTAATGAAATGTAGCCCTTAATATAAGCTACATTTCATTAGTTGACACCTTTTCGATATCTCCTCTTCAAATCGAGTTATACCAATTTTAACAAAAATTGATCTGAAGACTTTTTTATTCGTTTGTCTCCGTTCGCTTTATTTTTTATACTCAATTTCATTTTTTTTTCCAGGTACATTGAACCAAACTTCCTCTCTTCTTCCCCCAATCTTCTCTTTCTTATAAAAAATGGCTCCATCAACGACAACTTTACTCCTCTTACTTCTACCAGTCACTTATGCAATGGTAAGCCATTTATTTTAAATTACCTTTAATAGAAGGGCACCTAAACGCCCATGATTAAACAAAAATAGAATAAAGAACCTAATCAATTCATTAATTCAGGTAGTTTGGCCCGTTCTCGATCGGAACACAACCCGTTCAACAATAGTTCGTCCACGGAACTGGGCGGAGAAGAATTTGGGTCAATGGTGTCGAAACTTCACTGTTAATGAGTAAGAATTGGCTTTTTAATTAGAATGGTTAAGCCGAGAAAATGATGAACTTGACTGAAATTAGCAAAATTATATTTTTTTGGAAGAATATGAATGTCGGGTTCCGCCACGAAATTAGGCTTACTTTTTTGGAAATTGATTCTTAAAATTTTTCATTGTGATATTCGTGATCAGCTCGTCAAGGCGATTCAGAAAAGTATAATCATGATAGGGTTCTGACAATTTTGGGTCCCACCACGAAAACTACAGTAATCCAGATGGAATGCAGGTTTTCGTGGTGGGACCCAACTTTTTTCAAACCTAGTCATGATTATACTTTTCTGAAAGCTCTTGGCGAGCTGATCACGAATATCAATATGAAAATCCTCGAAAATAAAAATCCATAGAAATAGCTATCGTGGTGAGACCCAAAAACCAAAAATCCCAAATTTTATCAATCTAGGCCATGATTATACTCATTTTGAAGCTCTCAACTAGCCTAATCCAACTATCCTAATTTCAAAACCTAAAAATCCAAAAATTTCCAGACACACCCAATGCCCCCAGGCCTCCGCATTCCACCAATTCGATTGCTGTGGTCCCCACGAGACTGAATGCTGTTTCGCCATTCAAGGATGGGTAAGCCACGCCCCCTTTTCCCCTTAACTTCCCTAATCTTCCAGGTGATCGTAATCCTCACAATTGTCGGCACCTGTGGAGCCATCATTCTCATTTTCTCGGCTCTCCTTAAATTCAATTTAATCTGCCCACTACCGTATTCCACTAAACCGGCTCCGCCCACTTATACTGGAATTCAAGAATAATTCAGAATTCGATCTCTTTTCTCCCTTTTTGTGACGGGTTTCTCCTGCCTGATTTTGCTGTTTTTTTTTTAATTTTGGAATATTTTGTAACGGGTTAAGAAAATTGAGTTTTTTCTATTTTTTAGTTGTGTAGAGAGCTTTTTATGATAAGAAAATGTAATAAATAATGATATACATAGATCCCAGAGGAAAATGAAGTCAAAAATTGAGTTTTTGGGTTTCTAGGCCATCAAATCGGAAAATTAGGTTATGAAAATATCAGGATCGTGTTCAGCTCGTTGAGAGCTTTGAAATGAGTATAATCATGACTAGGTTCCGATCACTTTGGGTCCCGCCACGAAAACTACAGTGACCCTGATGTGCAGGCTTTCGTGGTGGGACCCAATTTATTCCAAATTAATCATAACCCTACCATGATTATACTTTTCTGAAAGCTCTCAACGAGCTGAATACGGTGGCGCTAATCTCATGGCCTAGAAACCCAAATCCCTCGAAATTACAAGCAATATTTCCCGTAAAAACAGTAAAATTTCAGAATCACAAAAAATTATTCCATTTTATCATTTCCATCGAAAAACTCTCGAACAAGTCGTCGAGATTCCAAATCCGCCGCCCGGATTGGTTCACATGTCGTATTATTCAAAAGTGTTCTAGCTGAGATTACTGTAGCCAGTTCCAGATCGATACCGTAACCCGCCGAGACGAATACGCCACTCTGAAAGTATCAAAGTGTGCCAGGGTTGCAAAAAAGGGGGCGTGGCCTACCATAGATCCACCCATTCTTAAAATATTGAGTTTCGTCGGTTGAACAATATCAAATGGAATGTATCCAATATCGGATTTATTCGATTTGTAAGCCTTAAAAAAAAAAGAATTAGGCTCCGCCCCCTTGAAAGTGGGCGTGGCTTACCTCTCTACAGTTATCCACAAATTTATCCACTTTTCCTTTATTTTCCATTCCAATCGTGTTATAAGTGTCATGAAGAGTGAGATTCTTAGCCACTCCGATGGTGGGGATTCCAGTGAGAGCTCCTACGTGACAAGCCATTCCACACTCTGAAAATGATTGTGGAGGGGGTTACTGTAGGTTTGGGGTGCTTAAAATAGGTCAAAATGAGGTTTTTTCACCAAATTGAAATTTTCAAGTTTTTGAGTCTCGCCATGAAAATATGGGATTTTATTGGATTTTCATTTTTTCACATTTTTGAGTTTAGAATCGTGTTAAGCTCACCGAGAGCTTCGAAATGAGTATAATCATGAATAGATTCCATTTTGGTGTCCTAGAAGCCCAAATTTGGTTTTCTAGGCCATCAGTTAGAAAACTAGGCCATGAAAACGTCATATTTAGATTCAGTTCAATGAGAGCTTTGAAATGAGTATAATCATGACTAGATTCCGTTCAAGTTGGGTCCCACCACGAAAACTACAGTTATCCTGATATGCAGGTTTTCGTGGTGGGACCCAACTTTTCTCAAAGTTAGCCAAACCTAGTCATGATTATACTCATTTCAAAGCTCTCATTGAACTGAATCTGAATATGACGTTTTCATGGCCTAGTTTTCTAACTGGTGGCCTAGAAAACCAAATTTGGGCTTCTAGGCCACCAAAACGGAATCTTGTCATGATTTTACTCATTTAAAAGCTCTCGACGAGTTTAATTCCTTTTCATGGCCTAAATTCCAATCTCACGGCCTACCAAACAAATCTTACCTCTCGAATGAAACTGTCCAAATCCATCACAAAACAACACATCCGGCCGTAATTCCGGTCGTTCCGTGATCACTTTTCTCACAAAATCAGCCATAACTTCTGCTTCTCTCACAGCTAAATACTGTGGAATATACGGTAATTTGAGTATCCTTGAATCCGAAATCGTTGCCACATGCTTCAAACTTGGATATTCCCAAAAACTAATCGAAATATAGACCATATCTGAATTCTTGTTGCTTGCAGATGTATCAATTCCAGCTATCATCTGAATATCTTCTTCATCATCAACTGTTTGAACAGAATAAGTGACATCTCGAATCAATTGTTCTCTTAATCGACACGCCCCTTTTTGCCATGTAATTTCAATGATTCCATCGGCAAAAGTGGTCCAGATAAGGGATGAGAAGAATGAAGTGATTTCAATGGAAGTGAGAACTGAGATGGCCATGAGAGGGGCGAAGGGGAGACGGTTGGAGAGGAGCCACTGGAAAAATGGGGATTACTGTAAGCGATAGGATACTGTAGTTTGGTTACTGTAAGGAAAGCAAGCTACAGTAACTTTTCGGGAACTGTAGTTCTGCATAGAAAATAAATAAAGATTACTGTAGCAGAATCTGCTGCTATAATTGAAAACGGCTACTGTAATCAACGGAGTACTGTTATTTGGGTTCTTAGAAAGATTACTTTAGCAAAAGGGATACTGTAAGAGCAATCCGACAGTAATCCTTTGCGATTTTACAAGGGTTACTGTAGCTAAACCAGATTACTGTACCTTATGCAAGAAAGTGTTATAAATCTCGACGAATCCCAAAACAATCCATGCCGCCACGTGCCTCCATGGAAGAAGATCCGACAATGGCATTCTCGTATATCTCCTGAATTCAAAAATATCTTTTTTTTTCAAAATGATGAGCAATGACTCACTTCAAAAACACCAATTGAATAAAGAAATAAGCCATGCAAATTGCATATTTCAATAGGATTTCGAATTGAGTGAAAAGAAGAGGGAATAGAGAAAAAGAGGCGATGCAGTTGAGATGGACGAGAAGTTGATGGTATTTTGGGTCCTGGAAAATTGGAAATAGGGGTTTCTTGGCCACCAAGAGCAAAATTAGGCCATGAAAATATTAAGGTCGTTTTCAGCTCGCCGAGAGCTTTCATTTGAGTATGATCATGACTAGGTTCCATTTAATTTGGGTCCCACTACGAAAACCTGCCTTCCATCGGGATTACTGTAGTTTCCGTGGTGGGACCCAACTTTTTTTAAACCTAGTCATGATTATACTCATTTTAAAGCTCTCGATGAACTGAACACGGCTATCATAATCTCATGGCCTAATCTTCTAGCTCACCTTAATTGCAAAAATGGTCATTGGTACCGTAATCAAAATGATGGCTTTTTCATGAACATGATATCCAAAATAGAAGAAAGAGAGTGCAGAGAAGACAGCGAAAAGTGAGAAGTCGACAGGCCGAGAATCTAGAGAACTGTGGCTGAAGGGGTTACTGTAGATAAGGGTTACTGTACCTTTCCTCCATCGAATCGTCAATCCAACAAGGACAATGAACGATGAAAAAACGACTAAGCAAATTGTTCCAATCGGGGTTACTGTAGGCAGTACGCTATGGTTGTATTCCTGGAAGAGAAAAAGTAGAAGAGAAAATCCTAGGCCACCCAACCTGTACTAATCCCGACGTATAAGTCGGCGGCTCAAATTTTCCAATTTTCAATAAACTCAAAATCCGATATAAACAAAGATCCGTGAAATTGTAAATCGCCCAGAAGTTTGGAGCCCAAAATGCGTGGGTGAGTCCTCTGGAAACGGGGAATAATCGAGTGACAATTGATTGGATTCCTTCGATTCCCGATGTATGGAAAAACGGGAAAATTGAGAAGATGAAGGGGAGGATGAGAGAGATCGCAAGGGTGATGGCTGGAAGAGAAATTGATTGGTGGCCTAACTTTTTTCATTAGTCGATCTATTCCAATATGGCTAAGCTTCTGAACCAACTTTGGCCTACCTTTTTTGAATATGGCCTAATTTTCCCAGACGATTTGCGATTATGTGGCCTAAGTTTTCTAGATGGCCTAACTATCTCCTAGATGGTCTAATTTTCTCCTTGGTGGCCTAGGTTTTTCAAAATCTACCCTTTTTCTAGGTTACCTGACTTCAATTTAGCTAAATTCCTTTCTCAATGGCCTAGCTTTCTACCCTTAACCTTATTAAAGTGGCCTAACTTTTTCTGAGACAAAAAAGCTAGTCCCTTTACCTTTTGGAATATTTCCCAAAAAACTTCCAATTGACGAAAAATCGAAATAATTGACCAAATAATAAAACACGTATCCCAATGCATAATACACATAGATATGCTTAAAATTCAGGAGAATCGAGAAGACAAGAGCTGCCTGAAAAATAATAGGATAATGCAAGGACGCTCCATTCAAAAAGAAATCCAAAGATTGTCAATGGAGCGCACTTTCTCTTACCATCAACATCCTTCCAGTATCGATGAAATAAAGGGAAAGAAGAAAAATCCCGGTTAACATTGAATTGTATTGAAAATGAATTGAGTCACAAATCAAGAGAGCTTGAAGGGTTACCAACAACACAAAACAAGCTTCTCTCCCATTTTGACGAAGTTTTCGGGGAATTCTTTCGACGAGTTTGGGAGAGTGGAAAGAGTAAAGAGCGCAGATGGCTATCTGGAAGAGTTTTTTATATTTGGGGGACTAGTTTTTTAAAGAATAGAATTTCTAGGCCATGAAAACCTTCTTTTCCTTGCCTAGAGCTTTGAACAAGTTTGGGATTTCTACTTGAAAACCGGGCTTTTTCACTATATTTTTTTTTTCAAATTTTTTCATTGAAATCGCCTTTTCTCAATAGAGCACATTTCCATTTTTCTCAAATTCACTAAAAACTTACATAGAAAAAATCGGTAAAAATCACTGAAAATCGCTGAAAAATCAATATCCTTCGGGACATTTTCGGCTCTTTTGATATCTCCAAACATTCGTCGAATCTGCAAAAGAATACAAAATTAGGGGTTGGTTAGAATTTTAAAAATTCTCGAAAGTTTAGAAAAATTCGAATTTTTGTTTTGAAAAAAGCGAGGCTAATTTTGATTTTCCGCCAAACCACATGATCCTGGCGGGAATTTCAAAAACTTTGTTTAAAAAAATCTTTTTTTTTTAATATTTTCAAAAATTTTGTATTGCCGCCGAGCCACAATGGGATAAATGACTAATTTTTAAAAATTATTTGAATTTCCGCCAAACCAGACTAACTTTTAATAAGCTTTTGATAAATGGTTTTTTCCAATTTTATCGATATTTGAATTTCCGCCAAGCAAAATTGAAAAGGACTTTAATTTTGAAAACAAATTTAAATTTCCGCCTAACCACATGGACCTTTAAAAAGCTGGAAAATCAAAAATTACAAAAAATCAGCCTGTTTTAAATTGAAAATTCGAATTCCCTCCAAACCACAATCTCCTTAAAAAAGCGGGAAATTCAAAAATTCGATCAAAACCGCTTCTTCTAAATTAGACTTTATAAGAATTTGAATTCCCGCCAAACCGAATTTCAATAAAATTCAATTTCCCTCCAAACCCCTCCTCCCTACAGTACCCCAATCCATGTGCAACATTGGCCAAAATCCATTCAAAATAAGCAAAAAACGGTGGATAATCGAGAGTCCATTCAGATGTCGATTCAGTATACCATTCGTTCAATGGTCGATTCCAAGTGATAGCCATCCAGTTACGGTGTACCTACAGTAATCCCATTTTTCTAGTTTTTTTCAATAAAATAACAAACTTCAAAATCCGTTGAAGTATACGCCGGAATCAGAAGACATTTGAATGCAATTAAAATCGATCCAACTATTAGAATCCATTGAATTTCCCCCATTTTCTATAATTTTTCAAAAATTTAAAAATCCAAAAATTGTAACTAGATATCAAAAACTGTCATCTTAAAGTTGTGTCTACCTAGATAAAAAATAATAGCTTTACACCAAAACAATTTATTATAATATTCACACAAATATTATAATAAATATTCGTAGAATATGTATGATAAAACCAACGTCAGGCTATGTGTGTATGGTAGCAGAGAGGGGACAAAAAAAAGACGATAAAACCATTTGTAGAGGGTCTAAAAAAGGAATTTTACATGGAAAAACCAACGATGTAAGAGGGAGAAGGAGGGGGAGAAAACAAAAACAAAAACGAGTTCTGGGGAAAAAGGGTTTAATAGAGAAAAAAAAGGATCCCGGAAGAAACAGAAAACCATAAACGAGAGTAAAAATAAATTATTACTAGAGGAGAGGGCATGAGGAGGGGGAAAAAGGCACTTTCAGGTGATTAGAATATCCGTTTGAATTTTGGTGGAAGGGGCTGATTTGACTGGATTGGGGGGCGAATAAATATTAAGCAGAAGCGATTAAAAAAAAGAAAAAAGATTAAGGGAGAGAGAAAACTGGGTGAAGGGGGGCACTTAATTTATATATTAACAAGAAAAAAACACGAATAAATACAATTTTTGGGTGTTTGAGCGGGGTGAAGAAAGAGTTTCCAGAAGCCGACAGAGAAAGAGAGAGAATTGACGTTGGTTGAATCACACAGAGCAATGGATCTTTACCAACGACGAGACGATCCCCAAGCTCCTCCGACAGCAGTCGAAGCAGTCGACGATGCTCCCATATCCGGGAATTGCTCAGAGCTTCCAATATCCAATTGCCATGGAGCTCCCTTCATTTGAACAGTCACTGGATGTTGATGTTGACGAGCATTCGAGTTCTCTTGTTGACGTGGAGACATGTATTGAGTCTGAAAATAATAGAATAAGTAAAATATGCCTTCTAAATCACAAAAACTCACTCTCTCAACATTGTCGAGCAAGAAAGTCTCCTCCTCGGCACGCAAGTGATCAATGCAATCATAAACGTCGTTCTCGTCCTTTCCGGCGACAATAACCAAGTTCGGGTCTTCGGCTCCTTGACGTGGAAGACGAATCTCGACATGATAGTCATCCATAACCTTCTTCAAGTTCTTTCCGCGTTGTCCAATGAGACGTGGATGATATCTGGCATCCAAAGTGATCTCTTGAGTGAACATCGATCTGAGCTCAGAGATCATCTCCTCAATGGCGGCAGCGCATTCCTTGGCCTTATCTTCGAATCCGCTAATGGTGATAGTCTCGCCTGCTCCCTCACGTGGAACATTGATAATGACTCCGTACTTCTCCTTGAGAGCATTGACTGTGGCACCACGTTGTCCAATGATCTTCTGATGATAATCAGTTGGAACATTGATGTTGATCGAAGTCTGAGCCTCGTAGTCGGCGAGCTTTCCGCGGAGAACTTCAAGAGCCTGTTCAACATTCTCGATTTGTCCGGTGACAGTGATATCCTCGCTCGAGTTGTCCTTTGGAATCGAGATGTTCACATCATAGTCTTGCATAAGCTTGCGAACCTGAAAATGACAAAATTAACATCAAAATCTTTTTTTTTCAAATTTAAACTTACAGTCTCTCCTCCCTTTCCAATAATCGAACGATGCATATCAATTGGGAGTTGAATAACCTTAGAGATTGGAACCAATGCGAGGAGAGCCTCCTTGGCCTCCTCAACCTTGGTGTCACGTCCGGAAATAGTAACCTGGTCGGATCCCTCGGCTCCCTCTTCACGGTTGTTCGGGAAACGGATTGAAACGTTGTACTTGGTCTGAAGCTCATGAATCTTGGCTCCACGTCCGGCGAGAAGTCCACGATGGAATGCGGCTGGGATGGTGACGTTGTCGGTGATCTGTTTCTCGTAGTCCTCAACAATGTCTTCGATACGGGCGGTGGCAGCCTCGACGCATTGCTTGGATCCACGGATTTGAACCTCGTTGCTGTCGGATCCATTCTTTGGGAATGAGATGACAACTCCTCCGTTCTGCTCCTGGATCTCCTTGAGAAGAGCAGCTCCACGAGCCAAGAAGTTCTTGTAGTACTTTGGATCGACGACGATCTTGACATCAACAGTCTCGGAGAGTTGCTTGATAGCCTCCTCGAGAGCAGCCTTCGCCTTTGGAACATCATCCTTCTTTCCGAGCAAGTTGATCGTCTCCTTCTCAGCATCTCCCTCCTTTGGGAACATGATACGAACGTTGAGGGTGTCACGGAGTTTGGCAATCTTTGATCCTCCCTTTCCAATCAAGAATCTATGGAATTCTGGCTTGGCTTGAACGGTATCCTCAATGTAGTTCTCCTCCTTATCCTTGGCAAGAGCCGAGAGAAGTCCAACGGCCTTTGTGACGTCTCCAGCTGGTCCACGAACGGTGACCTTGGTGGATTCGCTCTTCTCAGATGGGAAACGAATGTGGACTCCTCCGCATTCTCCTTCGATATCAGAGATGAGACGACGTCCGTTTCCAAAGAAACGAGCTTGAACCTTCTGTGGAATGTCAATGGTCTCTTCGGCGACGTTGGCGAGCTCCTCTTGAATTTTGTTAAGTTGAGCGACAGCCTTCTCAACATTGGCTTGCTTTCCGGTGACAATAATCTTTCCGTCATCAGATCCAGCTTCTGGAAGATCGATACGGGTCTCGGTCTCGTCACGGAGTTTGCGGATGGTGGCTCCTCCCTTTCCGACAATGTGCTTCAAGAACTCCTTGAAGATGGCGACAGTCTGTTGGTAGTTGTTCTCAGCCTGAAAATAGCAGGAATTGAAAACTCTGATTCTTGGATCAACTGAAACTTACGTAATCCTTGGAGAGAACGGTGAGCTTCTTGTAGACAGCGTCAACCTCGGACTTGTCTCCACGAATGTTGACAACATCCGACTTCGACTTGGCATCTGGGAATACGATCGACACATTTGGATGGGAGTCACGGATGACTTGAACTCCGGATCCCTTGGATCCAATGATCAACTTGTGAAGACGTTGTGGAATGATGATGTCACGCGACTTCTCGTTCTCAATCTTGGAAACGATGGCACGGATCTCGGCGACAGCCTTCTTGACTCCATCCTTCTTTCCTTCGACAACAATCTCGTCAGAGTTGGTCTCCTCGTTTGGAATGGTGATCTGGACTCCAGTTTGATCCTTGATCTTTGATATGAGGGATCCTCCGCGTCCAATGACGTGACGATGAAGGGTTGGATGAACCTTGACCTTCTCAATAGCCAATTCCATTTGGAGACGAGCAACCTCTCTCTTGAGTGGCTCATAGGCGATCTTAACTTCTTCTGGTGAACCCTCGAGGAAGATCTTGTCATTGTCGTCAAACTCAATTTGAACATTGTTGCGGTTTGGAACAAGAGAGGAAAGAGTGGCTCCCTTTGGTCCAATCAAGTGCTTGTGAAGCCAGTGTGGAGCTGGGATCGATTGAGTGACGACCGAAGAGGCACGCTCAATGACGAGAGCCAAAGCGGTGGCGAGATCGTTGGCGTTTCCGAGAAGAGTGATCTGGTCGGATCCAGATTCCTCAGATGGAACCTCGACAACGACTCCAGTCTTTCTAAGAACCTCATGAATTCCACTGCGAGATTGTCCGACAATGTAACGATGTTGAGTGCGAGCAACTTGAACTTGGATGCTGGAGACGTTCTTCTTTGACTCAAGAATCTTGCGAATCTCAGCAGCGACACGATGAACTCCCTCTTTCTCTCCGGTGACAGAGATCATTTCGTTAGTGGCGGTTGGTGGTGGAATGTTGATCTTGACTCCGTTCTCCGATGTCAAACGTTCATATGTCTCGTTTTGTGGTCCACGAACGAATGGAACCAAGTTCTTTGGGCAGAGAATGTGCTCGGTGGCGAGTTTAGCCTCACGAGCAGAAACCTCTTGAATGTGGGCGACAGCGCGGAGAATTCCCTCACGTGGTCCGGTGATGGTGATCTTAGAAGAAGCGTCCTCACGATTCGGGATCTGGATTCTGCAGTTAGTTTCAGACTCGAGATTACGAAGGAGAGCTCCCTCCTTTCCAATCAAACGTCCATGATGCTCCTTTGGAATCTCAACTTCACGAGAAGCCTGGGTTTGGAGATCACGGATGATACGAGCGCGAGCCTCCTCGACCTTTGCGCGTTCTCCCTTGACAACAACAGTCAATTCTCCGTCCTTGGACTCGCTGAGCTCAATTCTGGTTTCTGAAAAAAAAGAAAAATGATTAGATTCAGTTCGATTCCTCATGAAAATCTTACTGGTAGCACTGGCAATCGATTGAGCCTTTTTCGACTCCTCCGATGTATTTCCAAAGCTTTTAACCTTGTTGGAACGCTCATCCTGTGCCAAATGGAAAGTAATTGTCACATCGGTCTTCGAGAGAGCCGGACGCGACCAAACGTTCGTTTGTTTAGCAGTTGGAGCAGATGCTGGAGCGGCTTCCGGCAGGGTTGGGAAATCCGAAGCGTAGCTGAAGCTCAGAACAGCCTCAGCCGTAGCTGGATCGATTTCAATATTGTTAGTCTCTTCTGAAAATAATTCATTTATGAATTTCTTGAATTCTATCTCTAAAAAAAACCAACCAATATGTCCGTTGTCCATGATTCGTGTCAGAAGGGTTGGCTTATCCGTATCCGGGGGTCCGTGCGCAAGACAATCAATCCGTTTCGGGGGGAAAAGGTCGGTTGAGGTGACCTGTGATGTTGACCGAACCGGGCTCTGTGACCGTCCGAATCAAACAATACCTACAAAAATCATTCAAATTGTTTACTCAACTACAGTCATATGCGAGGTAAAAGAAGTGGAGCAAAAAAGGGGGAGAGAAGACGGAACAAGGGAGGACTGACTGACAGTAGTGCATGTTACAGTCCTTGGTCTCGACTAAAATAGAGTGACAAAAGGGCAGACGACCTAGATTATCTAATCGAAGATCAGAGACAAAAAGGTCTGTGTGTGTGTGCACTCTGTGCGAATCGATTGAAACATTACGAGGTCAGACACGTCAGCTGTCTTGCACAAGGAACCGAATGGAAACCTCCCTGGAAAGGTCGAGAAGAAGATACGATTTCTTGTCATTGATAAGGATAGAAACTTGTCTTGACCGAGATAAAATAAGACTTTCGGGGGAGGATAAGGAAACTAGTCAGATCACGAGAAATCAAATTGAGAATAGGGTCAGTATATCAAGTCTAGAGTTAGCTTAGAAGCTTTATGGTTATAAAAAACAGGAAGTTTACTTGTTAAAAGATATCGAAACTGGCTTTAGAAATCGGAAATATCGTGATTTTTTCAAGAATTACAGGCTCTTAACACGGGAAAATTGGCTCAAAACAACTCAAAAAGAAGGAAAATGGAATAAGGTGTGTCTGGTGTTGCTACGTATAGGAGATCTGGTCCGATAGGTCAGGGTCGATTCGTAATACGACCAGACTGCGCCCCTCAACCAGCCCAAAACCACGCACACACACTCACATTGAGCGACTAACTACACAGTAGAAAAAGAGGACAGTACGGCCTTCTTCTTCTTCTTCCCCGTTGGAATGAAGAACACTGTCATTTCTCTGCGTCTCTTCTTCCCCGAGGAGGATGAGTGTGTGTGTGTATCGGAATGAACGACGTGGCAGTGCTGGGTCGACGAGAGAGAGAGGGAGGAGGAGGACCGCTCACTTTTTGTGTTGTTTTCTCTTCTCTCTTTGCAGAATAAAGAAGAGAAAAATGGAAGAAGTAGAAGAAGAACGGGAGGAGGAGTCTTTGATGAAAAACTGCTGACCGAGTGACACACAAAATAAAGAGACAGAATTCTGGAGGGTTCCAGCTTCTTCTTCATGGATTCTTTGTCAGGAGGAGAGACCAGATGACGTGTGGGAATGTGCAGAAAAACCCCCGCACGCTTATGACGGAATTCGAGAAGGGGTGCGGATATAAACAATTTGTTTTATCCTCCTCTCTTTCCTATGAATAGTGACGTAGCTGATGAAATAACCCAATTTTTCGGGGCGAGAAAAAAAGAAAAAAGTGGGAAGAGGTCAGGGTATCTTCGATGAAATCTGCGATAGAAATCAAGCCTTAGAGATACGAATCATAAAGTGAATGATAGGTACACGTAATTGGACTGAGAGTGACAGGCAAATGAAGGACGATTGATAAGAAGAGCCTGAAGACCGAAACAGTCTACGGGCGGTTTGCGGGGGAAAATGGGAAAGAACTGCAAAAAGACTGCAAAAAAGAAAAAGAAAAATTTATGTGTTTTTTCCGTTTTTTTTTCTTTTCGGAGAACAAATTTAGAGAGTGACGTGAGGTTTCATGACGAGAGAGCTTCGATGACATCAATTCTATTTTTAAGAGAGATGAAATTAGAGAAAATGACGATGAAGTCTAAAAAGTCTAGAAAATTCTTGAATTCGACAGAAAAAAAACAAAGGAGATCACTAATGAGAAACGAAACAAGTAGAGCAAAAATGTGAATCGCCGCGAATAACCAAAATTCAAAAAAATCAGAAAAACTATCGATTTTCGGCGGGAAAGATGACTAACTTAAGGTTTTCTAGGTCTAAAAACGCTATTAAATTGTGAAAAACATGGAGAAAATCCGAGATTACTCAAAAAATTGTCAAAATAGCGATTTTTCCGGGAAATGTGATATTTCCAGACTAATTCTACCTATTTCCAGGGCAAAATCAATGAATTTTGAGGTTTTAAACAGTGAAAACAACGAAAAAGAGGACAAAAACCAAAAATTTTGAAGAAAATCGACCGAAATGACGGTAATTAAACGTAAACAGTAAAGCCAACACAATCTGCGTGGCAAATTTGAAGGCGCATCTTGGAGTACGGTAACACTCGTTTCAACTGTGTCACTTTGTTTTTTTAAATTCATTTTTTGCGTTTTTCGTTTTTTGAAGGGTTTTTTGGAGGATTTTTGTGGATTTTTTTGGTTTTTTTGTTGAAAAATTGAAGGATATCGTATGAAGAATAGGATAACCAAGGAATTTTCTCACAAAACCGCTGAAAAATAGAGAAAAACGAGCTGAAAAGGATTTTCCCAGAAATCAATTTTTTTTCTTTTTTTTTAAATTGCTTCCCACGGCCTTTCTCAGAATAAAAAAAAACAAGGTTTTCAGTGATGGATTCAAAAAACATTCGAAATCCATACCATGGAATCGATGATTTGCAGTCAGACTTCGGTGATCCAGAAGAGCCTAGTGGATCCTCCCAGAAAAAAAGAAAAGGAGATTTCCTCGACAAACCGCGTCCCGGGGATTTAATGAAACGAAAGAGAGGCGATGGGCGGGCGGATTTCGAGGAGGAACACGGGAAAATGCATCGACGAATGGCTAAAATGATGTCAATGAATGCATATGATAGACATAAAGAAATGATTAATCTCTATTATCTTTCGTATCCAGGCTCCACAGAACTTCTGAATCGAAAAGTTCAAAACGAGAAAACTGATTTAGATGTTTTAAAAAAGCATCATAAATTCGTTTGGGATGAGGAAGACAATGGACCGGATAGTTGGGAAAAGAGAATGGCAAAGAGATATTATGAGAAATTATTTAAAGGTTTTTCCTTTTTTTTTCATTTACAAAATAGAAATAAATTATAGAATACTGTATAGTCGATTTATCACTCTATAAAAACAACAAAATCGGGATGCGTTGGCGAACAGAAAACGAGGTGAAAGAGGGCAAAGGTCAACTTTCTTGTGGAGCCAGAAAGTGTCAAGAGACAGCTGGATTAGCTAGTTGGGAGGTAATAAAAAACCCGAATAGTCAGGAATTCCCACTCAAAAATCCGTGTTTTTCCAGGTAAATTTCGCTTACAAAGAAGACGGGCGGTCGAAAAGTACCCTGGTGAAAGCGAGATTATGCCAAAGATGCTCAGAAAAATTAAATTACGGAACACAAAAACGACAAGTGAAACAGAAGAAACGGGCGGTACGAAGATGGGAAAAAGAGAAAAGAAGGGGAAGAAATTCAGATGAAGATGAGGATTTCGAGGGGAAAGTCAAGAAGGAAGAGTATTCAGGTGAGGAGTTTTTAGGATTTTTGGGAGTTTTAAAGGAAAAATTGGGAAATAACATTTCTCTTTCGAAAATAGAAATTTCAATTGAAAAGTGCAGTTTTTCCGTACAAAAATGGAGATTTTTCGGAGCTTCAGGCTCAAAATTGAATAAAAAAGTCATTTTTCAATAAAATTAGCATTTTCACTATAAAAAAAAGCTATTTTTGAGTTAAAATTAGTTAATTTATTGGTTTTTCAATTCTAAAAACTAAAAAACTAACTATTTTAACCCTTTTTAACCAAAAAATAAACTTTTTTCTTTAAAAATTGTTCTTTTTCATAGATTTTGAAGATATTTTTGGGTTTTGACCTCAAATTCAAAATTCAGAGTTTCGGCTCAAATTTAGGTGATTTTTTAAACAAAAAACCAAGATTTTCACATTTTTAACTGGAAAAACTGTATTTTTTCTTGTTTTTCGCAAAAAATAGTGTTTTTCAACTTGAATTTTGATGAATTTTGCGATAAATTTCAGGATGAAAAAGGCAAACTTTTCGCTATTTTCTCCTAAAAAATCGGGTTCTTTTTTCAACAGAAATTGGTCATCTTCCGATAATATTATTATCGATAATGTTTAAACACTTTGAATTTTTCGAATTCAGTATCTATTTTCCTCGGATTTCGTCAAATTTTCTTTCAAAGTTGCATTTTTAACCTAAAATATAGCGATTTTAAAGAAAAATCATGTTAGAGTGTGCATTTTTCATGAAATGCTTGATTTTCCAGTTTTTTTTTATATTTACAGCCAATTTCCGTTCTGCAAATTCATAGAAAAGCTACCCTTCTTCATTTCCTTTGAAATTTATATTCCCTGGGATTTCCTGGATTAAATTCTCATTTCACATTTCAAAAAAACCAATTTATTCCAGATCAACCATCCACCTCCTCCTCATCTGCCGCCGCCTCCTCAACCCTCTCCGCTTCAACCGATATCTGGGAGGGACCGGCTCCGACGGAAACCGAAAAAACTGTTGATGATGAAATTGACGAGTTCTTGGATGATCTCTTTTTGTAATCTCTCTTCTTGTTTTTTTTTGAATTGAGAAATTCAACTTTGTAAATATTTACAGATAAAAATTGTGATTTCTAGGCTATTGACCTGAAGAAATGAAGTTTTTCAGGGAAAAATATTATAAATAGGAGTGCAGAGAATGAGCAAACAAGGGAAAAAGGGAATAAAAAATCATGAATTGAAACTGTGAAGGAGGGCGAAATTTCAGGGACAAAAATTAATGAAAAAGGGTATAAAAACATCGAAAAATTTGAAAAAAAAATCTGATTTTTTGTATTTTTTTACCTGAAAATTTCAAGCTGAAATAGAATAAAAAACTTTTAAAAAATATCTAGAAAGCTTAAATTAATAAGCAAAAAAAAAAGATTTTTTCTATCTTTCTCATACCATCAAAACACTATTTTTTTTCTGCTGCCCCGTGGGGATTACCTACCTCGATACACAGAACCGTTTTTTTTTCATTTTTATATGATTTCCTCTTCATATTATTGTTTTTTTTTGTGTCGTTGGATATATTTTTTCATTTTAAACCGGCTGATTGATCTGGACAAAACGCAGTTTTTAAAAGTACAAAGTTCTGGTTTGTTGAATTTCATTTCAACATTAGTTCAATGAACGTTAACTTGCTAACAAAATGAGCGTTCGAATTGATTTTTCGTAAATTTAGTTCTATTTTAGTGTAAGAATTAATTTTACTAATATGTAAAGTTGAAATTTTCTTTTTCGACAATCCAGTTTTTCCTTTCGTTTTTATCATAATTATTAGATTTGGGTTGCTCTAGCACTCATATCTCGATTCTCCTTGAAGCTATGAAAAAGTGGTCAACTAACAAAATGTTCTTCATAAAATTCAGAACATTTCATTAGTTGATCACTTTTTGATATCTCTGCTTACAATTGAGTTATGGCTCTTTGAACATCCAGCACAAAAGTTCACCTAAATGTTCAATTGAAGTTATAATACAACTCTTCTAGTCTAGACAATTGTCCAGGGTAAACATTGTTTTTTTCTCTTCTTCTTTAAATACCACCATGTTTTATCTATGTGTTCTGTCTAGCTATTTAGAGGAGTAGAGTTCTGTTTAATTATGGATTATTGAAGAAGAAAAAAAAAAACAGCACGGCGGTTATTTTACCACAGTGTTATGGTTTTTGAGCAGTGGTATTTTGATACTGTCCGTTACTTTTTTCGAATCTAGTACGTTTAATGAGCTTTTATTATATTCGAGAATTCATTTTCCAGTTGACCTAAAAATTGAATAACTACTAATCAGAAGCGATTGTCCAAACGGATTAGGTACCTCTCGGACCTTTTTCTATTGAAAAAAGTCATGTAAAACCTAATTTACACGTTATTTTTTGAAAAATGATAAATTTTACAGCTTGTTTTATACATTCATAAAGGAAAGAGTCTAGCGTTTTCAGGGATATTTACCTCTGTTAGAACTGCATGCAATACTATTTTTTTAAATGTTTTATTTTTGGGGGCAACACTATTAGAGGTTTTATGGAATGTTAATTTTAACAAATTTTCTAAATCTGTAAGAACTATTTAAACCATTCTAAAAATCATTATTTCACCTCGAAACTTTTTTTGTACCGAACATCACTAACTCATCTTATGAACCCAAATCATATAATTCTTCCACTGAAAAAAGTTACAAACCCCAACATCAAAAACCTTGTCTAGAATTCTTTCTTATCAACTCCCCCTCTTTTATTATAATTGAATTCAACAAAATGAAACTACATGTGAACCTTGATCATTTTTATGATCAATTTTCTCTCAATGGACAGATAACAAAAAAGTTTCAGAAATACTTTAGAGCTGACAGACAAGAAATGTTGCGTTTTCTGACGATTTTTTTGGTTTTTGGAGTGAATTTTTGTTTTGGTCAGAGGAATGAAACAGATGATTTGCAATTGGAGTTTGTGCAGACTGTAAGTGGATTTCTAGGCCATGAAACTGTGAAAATCGTGATCAGCTCGTTGAGAGCTTTCAGAAAAGTATAATCATGACCAGGTTTGCTAAGATTTGGGTCCCACCACGAAAACCTGCATACTCTCGGGATTACTGTAGTTTTCGTGGTGGGACCCAACTATTCTCAAAGTTACCGTAACCCTACCATGATTATACTTTTCAGAAAGCTCTCGGCGAGCTGAATATGGCTAGAATATTTCCATCTCTTTTTCCAGCTCTGGCGACACGGCGACCGTGCCGCTCTCCTCCCTCTTTACCCAATATTCGAATCAAATTGGACATTTGGCGGAGGAGGATTTGGGCAATTGACTCCGATTGGAATGGCTGAAATGAACAGTTTGGGAGAGCTTTATAGGAAGATTTATGTGGAGGATCAAGAGTTTTTGAGTCATCGTTATGTTGGTAATGAGGTAATTTTTCCTAAAATTAAAATCGGGTTTTAAAATGCTGAACCTTGGAATCAGCTTGACGAGAGCTTTCAGATAAGTATAATCATAGCTAGGTTTGGATGAAGTTGGGTCTCAGCACGATAAGCTGCGTACCAGGATTACTGTAGCTTACTAAGTCATGATTATACTCATTTCAAAGCTCTCTGCAATCTTAATCCAACTATCCAAACCTTAACCCATACAAACCATTCCAGATCTACATCCGCTCGACCAACGTAAACCGCACAATCGTCTCCGCCTTGTCAATGCTCTATGGTCTCTTCCCACCCGGTGCATGGAATATTCAAGGTAACCTCATTTAATCACCAACTCATAAAAACTCGTTATCAGGCGTCGATTACCCAAATAGTGTGAATTGGCAACAAGGATTCACATTCGTTCCCGTCCACGTTGATGATCAGAAAACATGTGTGAGTCGACAGGTAGAACTAAAAGTTCAAAAGATTATCAACTCAAAATTCTTTCAGATAACCAGCCAACAATGCGAATGTGCTCGTTTCAATGATCTTCAGGATAAGTGGGCGGAGCTTCCCGAAGCTCAAACTGCAAATGCTCGAATGTTGGCCATGAATCGGAGAATGGCGGTGTTGTATAATATAACAAAGGATCAAGACACTTTTAATGATTATGCGGATGCATGGAAGTGTCAAAGGATATGGTTTAATGATTCTCTGTACAAAGAATTGCATTTTTATAATGAGGATTTGTATTTTGAGTCTCAAGCGACGTTTGCGCCGATTAAGAGGTTCATGGAGGGTTATTTTAGTGAGTTTTCAAGAGCAGGGGCCAAAAGTTATTTTTGTTGAAACTTTAAAGGCTGGTTGGGTCTAAAAGTCCGCTGGCAGCAGGTTAAGAACAGCGATCTTGGACACTCGATGGTCCTGAATGGGCTTGGTGTACCAAAACCAGTAACCTTGCCTAGTAGGTGCTTGGACCCTATTTCAAGATGACCGTAACTTGGGGAAAAAGTTAGCTTAAGCATAACCAGATGGACCAGGTGGTCCTAAGGATTTCAACTTGCTAGACTAGGCAAGCCACGCTAACCCATCCTGACTCTAAACCCCTCCCCTTTCAATTTATAGTGAACTCCTCGGTAGTCGATGGCATCGACATTGGCCACGAGACCAGTGTGATCCAAAATGGGGAACTCCTCAACGAACTTTTCGATCGAACACAAATCAAAGTGAATTGCATTAAGAGCGGTCAAAACTGCACGGGATTTTTCAAACCCCTTAAATTCTATGGATACTCATCGGTAAGTGCCCTTTTATTAAAGGGTTTTTAATTTTTTTTTTAGCATGACCTGGTCATTTTTGGCTTGCTTGTGTCTCTAGGAGTCCCTGAAGCTGTTAAGACACCGGATGGTTGGCCGGATACTGGAGCAGCTCTGAACATCGAACTCTACAGTAACCCAGAAATGGAATTTTTCGTGAAGTTTTTGTATCGCGATAATTCCAAAGACGACTTTGCCGATCTAACCTCGAAAGTTTGTAATAGAACCCCATATTGTTCATTACAAGATTTCGAGAGAATTGCTAGGAATTTTAAACCGATTCCGGATTTAGATACGGTAGGTTATGGACATCTGGAATTATGAATACATGAATTTTTAGCTTTGTGCCACGCCGCTAACCGGCTCATCATTATTGGCCAACTATTGGATCTCATTTTTGTTCTTGGTTTTTTTGACGCTTTAAAAAAATTATAAATTATTTTTTTTCTCAAATGTTTTTTCTTAAACCGTGACCTTCCCCTCAAAAAAAAAATCCCCTTCACCCGAGGACCCCCGAAAGGTTAATCCCACACATCGGAGAAAAATAAAGTTTCTGGAATTTTATTTATGAAGAGACTTTTAGTCGCGGATACCTTGCGAATAGACAATGAGTAGCAATAAGAAAACGGATCTTGGTAAAACTCCATCGGGGAAGGATATTCAAAAGGGTGGATATGACAATACTGCCGGAATGGATGGGTTGGAAAACTTCAAGGTTAGTTGGGATAATGGAAAAAAGGGAGGGGGCTGGACTAGATAGTGGGTTGGTTAGATTCGAATTTCGGCGCTCTGCCCTCCGCTTTAGTCGAATTAGGCGCCTGGATAAAGAGAATGGCCTGAACGTGCTACCAACGCCCAGAGAGCGATAGTGGCGTTCCAGTGACGCTTTCAACAGCTATTGGCTACGTATCGCGCTTAAGCATGCAAACAACACTCCGAAATCGCTACTGGCACGTCACTCTGTTTTTATGAGCGGTAAGGCTTCCATTCGGAAAAAAAAAATCCATCCGTCCGTCGGCGGTCCGCCCGCTTTTCGTCCGCTTGGAAACTTCGAACAAAGCCAAAATCCGTCGTTTTCAATCTAATTTCTTGAATTTCTGTGAAAAACAAGACGATTATTCAATGAAGTTTTACTTTTTGTGAGAAAAATCTATAAAAACCCGTTAAAAAAGTCAAATTTGACCGAACGGAGCGAGCGGACGATGGGCGGACCGCCGCGGACCATTTTCGCCCGCTCGCCCGAATGGATGTCTCAGCCGACGGGTCCGATGGTCTAATAGGATTCCATTTGGGGGCTATTATTTAGTCTTGCGCAGTCGGCAGGTCTTAATGACTTGGTCGGACTGTACAGTCTGAAGCCTAATAGTTGGGGCGGGCGGGGAGGGCTGTGACAGTTAGGTGGACTAGACGGGTCGGAAGGTTAGGACAGTCCTAGCCTACACGCCTATGATGATCTGGTCCCGAAAAAGTAAGGGTTCCATGGTTCTGTTGGCCTTGACGGGTTAAGCGGACTGATCTGGACAAGCCTGTAATTTTCCAGCCGAAAAAAGGCGAGCGTAAAAGAGATCAAAACGCGGCCGATATCAAAGACGAATTGTCGGATCCCGAAGAAAAAAAGGCGGAGCCAGTGAAAAAGGAGGAGGAAAAAAAAAAGGCGGAGCCAGTGAAGAAGGAAGAGGAGAAGAAGAAGGATGATGAAGAAAAGAAGAAGGAGAAGAGTGAGGAAAAGAAAGAGGAAAAGAAGGAAGAAGAGAAGAAGGAAGAGAAAAAAGAGGAGAAGAAGGAGAAGAGTGAGGAGAAGAATAAGGAGGAGAAGAAGGAGGAGAAGAAGGAAGAGGAGAAAAAAGAGAAGACTAAAACAAAGACGGAAGAGAAAAAAGAAGAGAAAAAAGAAGAGAAGAAAGAAGAGAAGAAGGAGAAAACTAAGGATGAGGAAAAGAAGGAAGAGAAAAAGGAGGAGAAGAAGGAGGAGAAGAAGGAGGAAGAAGTGAAGAAAGAGGAGGAGAAAAAAGCGGAGACGAAGCCTCCCGCAGTCTCCACCATGACTAAACCAGCGGTTCCAGCTAAGCCAGCAGGTAAGTTTCCATGGCTCAGTCTATAATGAAATTATAATTCCAGGACCACCGCCTCGTCGTTCTCTTCCACCAAAAAAGAAGAAGAATGCTTGTTGTTCCATCATCTAAGCATCTTTCATCGTGTGCTAAATTCATTTTTCTGCTTTTTTCTAATTGCATGTCGAAGCCAAATAAAATTTATGAAAAATAGTTTTCATTTTTCGAAATTGTGTATAAAAGCCTTCTCTGGCTATGGGTCACGCAACTTTAAAGGCTCATAACTCAGTTCATATAAGAGCTACAATAAAGGTGACAACTAACAAACTGTAGCTTTTATCACGGACAATATTTCATTAGTTGACAATTTTTTGATAGCTCTCACAGCAAGCGAGATATAAGCGGTCAAAGTTTCAATAAGAAAAAGAAGAGAGTGCAGACAGTTAGACACTCTAGCCGCTGTTTTTCTCTGCGTCTCTTAGTTCTAAATATGATAATCTGGTTCAAAAATTTATTCTCTAGAAAAGTTCACAGTAACTCGAAATAATTCCTACAGTACCCATCGGGACACAACTGAAACCATCGACAATCGGAATTGCTGATGCAACGATGTTTAATGGTAAGTGGTTCGATGTACACGGACTCTACCATAATCTGAAAGATTATTGTTAAACAATGCTCCGTTTTACGGTCACCTACCAAAACCATGAAGAAAATCCAAAAAATTCGAGAACGCATAAAGGGAATATACATATTTATTTATTACTTTCAAAAAAAATTTTCATAATAAAATATTTTTTAGAAAAATGAAAAAAAAGTTATGGGAAGACGGAGGTAAGAAAACCGGCGGGAAAGGTCAGAAAGCGGGAAATCGAAAAAAATTCAAACATTTTTTAAAAGTTCGGCTACCGTAGTCTCGGTTACTGTAGTCGGGATGGTCGGCGGTGGTGGCGACTTTTCACGGATCACATTTCCACCGGGTTGGGTGATCGGGAACAATGGAATCATGAATGGGGATAGGTTTTTGCAGGCCTGGAATGATTAGGTTCACTAGTTGATAGGAAAGTGCGCTCTATTGATAATAGCATTTTCTTCAATCACGATCAGCTATGCAAATGCGCTCTACCGAAGTTTGACCTACCTGAACCCTCGGGTACTTTGCATTGGGTCTCCTTCCACGTGGAACCCGGCTAACAGCCAGAATACTGTCAATAGAAAACGGGAAGCTAGGCTGCGGCTGAAAATGGTTTAGCTACAGTAATCCTTATAGTCTGAGCTTACTTTAGCCGGCTCCCCAATCGCCCCCTCCTCCTTCCGTGGCTCCGGGATACCGTGTCGATTTTGCTCCCGTTTCCTCCACTTAGCACGCCGGTTTTGGAACCAGACCTGGAAAATTGAATAGTTGGTCCCTTGGATTCCTAGGCCATCCTAGAATTCGTTTTCCAAAAATAAGCACAAATCTAACCATTCAATCTTTCGTTGAACGAGAAAAAAAAACATTTTTCTATTTTTCCACCCAATTCGCCACAAAACCATTAATTCCGCACACACCCAACTTGCAACTCTCTCGTTTCGCTATTTTCATTCTTTTTTCCAAAGAAAAGAAGTCATCCTTCTTTTAATCAGATATCCAGATTTCATTCGTCTCTCTAGCCCCCCTCCTTTTTCGCTTAGTTTGCCACCAAAAATCGGAAAATAAGATAAGGAGGGGTGGGAGGGGCGGGAGGAGGAGAACAATAAATTTTAAGGAAAGGGGGGGGGGGGGTTTCAGATTCAAGGAGACCATAAGAACTAACCTAGAAAATCCACGAGGGCCTAAGCCACGGACCTAGGACAGTGGGAAATAGGTTTTGAGCCCCCATAAAAAATAATGCTAATAATCTAGTTGCCTTAGCTGTGACTAGGCTTACTAGTATGGTCCCTAGTATGGTTTCTGTTCCCGGGCCCACCACATAACCCCAGGACCCCCTTCAAAACCAAAAAACCCATAAATCCATAACTACCGTATCCCCCGTCTCCGAGGCATCATCTAATAGCAAACAAGTAGTTAGTTATACACACTCTCCGCCCTCATAAGGGAATTCTCGGCATGCCATTCAATCCATCATAAGCCTCCACTCAGTAGATATGTTCTGTGAGTCTTCTCTCTCTCTCTCTCATGTGAATTGAAAACGATGGCTTTTTTTTGGTGGGGAGAGGCGGAAAAACATAACCAATAAGGGGTACGGTAGTTATTCTTTTTTGGGGGAATTGGGAGCCCTTGGAATAGGGAGAAGTGTTAATGTCTGAGTCTAGGTTAAAGGCGCATGGGTCTATTTCACGTTAAGTGCGGAGATGGCAATTTAAAGGCGCATGTAGGATCTAGGACTTTAAAGGCGCATGGGAAAATCTGACAATCGTATAATTTTAACTCTTGGCTTGAACCCATCATACTAACCTGAACCCGACTCTCCAACAAATCCAATCTCATCGCAAGTGACTCCCGCATGAAGACATCCGGATAGTGAGACGCCTCGAATGCCGATTCGAGTTCTTCTAGTTGCCAGCCTAAAATATCTTGTCTAAGTCATCTGGTTTAGAGGCCAAAGGTTATGGTCCATGTGGAAAAAAGGGGAATCCAAAGCCCCTTTGGCTATACAGAACCCATGAAACTAGGTCCCAACTAACCCGAAAAATTAGTCCGGGTCCTCCGTCTCTTTGCCGCGGTTTCTCCCGAATCGTTGTCATCATCTAACAGAAGACCCTCTTCTTCCATCAAAGTCTCATCCGGAGATGTTGACTGTTCTCGGGACGACGTGGATTTTTCGAGTTCAGTTGGGATTGGTGACGTTTCCGAGCCATCCGAGGAGACGTGCAAGAGGACTGGAATGAGGATATAGATTTCAGATGAGAGAAGAGGGGGAAATTAGGTGTGGCTCGTAAAAGCTTGGCTATATAATTCGCGACTCAGTTTCTACCAGCTTTCAGAAAAATCTAGGCACGGCTTAACAAGTCTAGCTAATCTTTCTAGGCTTACTGGGAAATCTAGGCTTACCAAGCTTTATAGGCTTCATAGGCTTATTATGCCACCTAGGGTAGCTAAGCTTACTAAGCCTTCTATGCTCCTCAAGCCATTTAAGGGTACTAAACCATCTAGGCTTACTATGACTTCTAGACCTACTGTCTCATCTAGGCTTTCTAGACTATTTAGACTTACTAGACCATCTGGGCTTAATGGATTTTCTGAGTTTACTCGACTTTCAAAGTTTTCTACTAAAGCTAGTCTTATTAGACTGACTAGACCTTTTAGGCTTACTAGGCTTACATGGCCTGCTAGGCTTAAGACCATCTTACTAAGATTCCAAGGCTAACTAGACCATCTAGACTTGCTAAGCTTACTATATATGGGCTAAGTAAGCTTTCTAGGCCTACCAGACTATAAAAGCTTACTTAGGCAACTATCCCTATCTAATTCCAAACTTACCAGAATTAATTTGGGTCTTCCAAAAATCATTCCAAATATCACTTATCAAATTGACGGGTTCACAATCCTCCGTATCCACAGTATCCACAAGAGCCGCCTGAAGTCCGCCGATCATTCTTCCAAAAGGGGGAAACAATGAAATGAGCTTATCCTCTTGAATCCTCACAAAAAACCCCTAGACTCCGCCCCCTTTTCGAGCCAATGAGCCCCGGAAGGCGTGGCTTGAGGGAAGAAGGGGGGAGGGGAAGAGGAGGAAGAACAATTAACATATACTAATATGATGTGATTTCTGTGTCCCATGAGAGGAGGAGGAGAAGAAGACAAAATATGAGAAAGTTTTATTTTGGAAAGAGATGAAGCCATCATCTCATCCTCGAAAAAGAAATGGAAAAGTCGTTATCGTTTTGAATAATCTTTTCGTTTTATATATTTTGAAAAGTCCTCTTCTTCTCGGGGACCCCCCAATTATTATAAGGGTTGCGCAACTTGGGAGTATTATTTGTTGCTCATCGGAAAAGAGATTGAAACGAGATATGGGTAATAAAAATGATGAGGGGGAATGGGTTCGGAACGGGCTAAAAATTGGTTATGGAAACATAGTTTTAGAGAAAGTTTCGGGTTAGAAATGGGAAATTTTGGAAGAAAGTCGCAATAATCAGATTTCATAATATTTGTTGATTTGGTGCCTTTATATTAAGGGGTTAGAAAATTTTTGATATTTTAAAAAATTTCAGATTATGTAATTTTGTGTCCTTGCATTAGAGGGTTTTTAGGAAAATTTAATTTTTTAGACATTTTTACTAAAACCATCATAGCCAGATAAGCTTGGGACCATTGATTCCATTTTTTGTTAATTCGAAGATTTTCAGCTTTTTGTAGTCCTCGTGGACAATATTTTTTGAACTTTTTCTTCATTTTTCTTAAGTCTATAATACTATCGCTTCCAAAAAAAATGTGGGAAAATTGAGACTTCAAAATCACATTGAGCATATTCAAGCCGTCATAGCTCAGTTCCCATCAGAGCTATCAAGAAAGTGTCAACAAAATGTAGCCCTTATTATGACCAATACTTTATTAGTTGACAACTTTTTGATAGCTTCACTGGGAGCCGAGATATAAGCGTTTGAAGTTGCGTGCACCCCAAAATCGTGAAGGTGAGATGACGCAGACAGTCAGACGCTCTAGCCACTGTTTTTCTCTGCGTCTCTTCTTTCACAGTATTCTATTTTTAAGACTAATATATGAGTTCCAGTTAGTTCTAAAAAGAAAAGTTTACCATGAGAAATGTTCGATTAGTTGACACCATTTTAACATCTTCATTGGGACCATAGATACCCCATTTTCAATTGAGGTCTTACTGTACCCCAAACTTTCCCGCATAATTTCTACCAACTTCATTAATCAAATGACACATCTTATATATTTCAACACATCACCTCCCACTCCCTCTCTCTCTGCCTCTACATGTTCATTGTCAATCATCGACTCAATAGATAAATCTTCTCCTCCCCCTCTCTCTCTTTTTCTGAGTGTTGCATGTTCCTGGGGTGAGAAGAATAGCATATTGAGTGAGGAAACGCGCGAAATCGAGAGAGACTGAATTTGCATAATTCTCTCTTCTCATGATTTTAGTGGTGTGTCAGGAGAGAAATTGAGTC
Organism: Caenorhabditis wallacei; assembly: GCA_963932035.1. Taxonomy (NCBI): domain Eukaryota; kingdom Metazoa; phylum Nematoda; class Chromadorea; order Rhabditida; family Rhabditidae; genus Caenorhabditis; species Caenorhabditis wallacei. The sequence continues at coordinate 3,352,967 of OZ009934.1, forward strand.
AAGTTACAGAAAAAAGATGGACAGCTCATTGGAGAGTTGTTGAGTGGTTAGATTGAGTCATTCGGTCAATCTTGGTTTGGAGGGGGAAAGGACTAAGTGGTTTTTGTTATGACATAAAAATATTATATCGTTGAAAAAAGTTAGGGGGTTTCAGAAAGTTTATAAAACAACTTTGGGTTAGCTGTGAGTTCAGTACAGCTAGCTTCCTAGTTTAGTTTTGAAATACCGAATTTCAACGGTATTAGACAGTATCTTACCTGGAACGGCACTTCAATTCTAGACTACTTTTCCCTAGGCTCCGCCAACAGGCTGTAACCTGCTAACCCATTTTTAGGAGCCAAGACTCATAAAGAGTCATTGGCCCTGCTCGGTCAAAGCTAGGACTGGATGGGAAAACTCTCGGAACAAATTTTAGTCTACTGTCACTGACCCCTTCATCTGTCTCTGGGATACCTCTATGTGCTAGTTGAAAATGCCTCTGCCTAGCCTATGCCAAGTAGCACCAACTCGGCTGATCTCGCCAAGTCTGGGACAAACTTTGAGCGTTTTACAAGTCTAGGACAAGTCTCTGACAAGTTTGGGACAAAGGTTGGGGGGTCCACAAGTTTGGGACAATGCTTCCACAAGACTTGGCCAAACTTTGACAGCAGACATGCGTCACGCGCAAGAAATCGCAAGTTCCAAGTCTTGTACAAGGCTGCCACAAGTCTTGGCCAAACTTTGACAGCAGACATGCGTCACGCGCAAGAAATCGCAAGTTCCAAGTCTTGTACAAGGCTGCCACAAGACTTGGCCAAACTTTGACAGCAGACATGCGTCACGCGCAAGAAATCGCAAGTTCCAAGTCTTGTACAAGGCTGCCACAAGTCTTGGCCAAACTTTAGCCACTTCACAAGTCTTGGCCAAACTTTATTATTGATTTTTATTCAAATGTCAGGAACGCTTTTCTGTTTTATTTTCAGCGATTTTTCTCTTATTTTTCACCATTTTATTTTATTTTGGCTACTTTATATAAAATTTCGTAAAATTACAACACTACGATCATTTTAATTAGTGTTTTTCAGAATACTGCCCACTGTTCACAGATTTGAATCATAAACCGACTACAAACTAGCGTTTTTGAACTCTAAGTCCAGGTAATTATTGAAAAAAAAACTATTTCTGTCACAAGATATATTTGAATGACGGAATTTATTAACAAATCGTTGATTTTTTAAACAAAATTTCTTTCAGTCTTCTCAACTTTGCCAACCAATCTCAAAAGCAAAAAAAGCAAACGAGAAGCAAGGATTATATCTCGTACTGGAAACAGTGGATCAAAAATCAATTTAAGGTATAAATTATGATAACTTCAGAAAGAAAATATGAAAATTTAAATTTTTACAGAGTCACCAAAATCCTTCAAAGTCAACCCCCTATCCAACAACTACAAAAACAATCTCTCCGAAAACTTAATTTTTTAAATATTTTTTTTTTTCTTCCGTTGTAATTTATTTTTTTTAATAAATTAATAGACTTTGAATTCCGATCGACAACAAGAAAAATCAGCGAAAAAAAAACCAATGCGACGCGGGCGTTCTACAAGCCTTGGCCAAGTCTTCCACAAGGTTTGGCCAAGTCTCCCACAAGACTTGGCCAAGTCGCACCCAAGACTTGTGGCACGTTTGTCCCAGACTTGGCGAGATCAGCCGAGAACGTCCTGTCTCATCCGATGTCTTGGTACCATAACCCTATACTGCAGCATGATGAGTTATCCTTGGTTCGCATTTCTAGCCTAAGTTATCCTACCATGCTCCAAGTACCCAACTCCTCCTAATCTACAGTAATCTATCTCCTCCACCAACGCTGTTTCCAACTGTCCCTCCTAAAAAAAAATAACCTTTCAGCTCCTCCTCCTCCTCCCACCGTCTGTCTTCTTCCCATCCAATTTCATCTCCTCCTCCTCCTCCTTATTCTCCTTCTACTAGAACAAAACAAATTGACTGGTGATCCATCTCGAATTTCTCGTTTCAAATTAGTCGCTTCTCTACCAATTCTATATATGAAAGAAGCTATAATATGAGTGAAATGAGAAAAATTTGCTTCTCGATTCCGACGAAATTAGCATTGTAATTGAAGATTTTTGGGGGAGAGAGAGAAAGAGGGAGGGGTTTTCAAATGGAATGTTCTTTTTAGAAGGGAAGAGATAGGATGAGCAACAGAGACAGATGAAGAGTCAATAACATTAATTATTATTTGAATTAGGAATTTTCATATAATTGGTAATTTGAGAAATTTCTGGAATTCTGGGAAAGTCTAGAAAAAGGGAGTCGGAGTTGAGGAAGCGGAAGGCGGAAGACGGGAAGACAGGAATCGGAGCTCGGAACCGGAAGCAGGAACTTTGCTAACTTCCAGAAGTCTTCCTCCGTGTACTCCTCTCGGACAATCCTATTTGTTGTTTCTTTCAGTTTGTTAAAATTCTTTCGCTTCTCTCCCTTGTCTTCTCTCTCATCCTCTCCTAACGAGTCCATTGGGAATATCAAAGATGTTAGTAGAAAAGATGAGTTATATGTAATAATAATGGTGTCTCACTTTGTCTTTTTCTTGGAGAATCTTAGCTTAGTATTTCTGGAAAACATCTGCCCTTGTAATAGAGGTTCTAAAGGACATATTTCAAAAAAAAACGAATCTGATTTGCATATAATTAAGTCGCTCTGTTCAATCAATCAACCGGTTTTCTGTTTTTTCAAAGGGAAGACGAACCGATGAAATTGATGAGTTTCGAGGATTGAGACATTTTTGGTTTTGAATTTTTTCTGTGTAATTGGGTGATAGAAGGGGACAAGAAAAACAATTGAAATCTTTATTTCATTAACAGTTCATTGATCCAGGTGCTTAGAGCTCCGATTTTTGGGTCACTGAAAAAAATTGATTTATAATATTTTGAACGCTTATATCTCGCTTGTTGTAAGAGCTATCAAAAAACTGTCAACTAATGAAATATTACTCTTGATAAAAAGAACATTTCATTAGTTGAAACTTTTTTCATGTCTCTAACCTGAACTGAGTTATAAGCGTTTAAAGTTGTGGATTGCCAGAAAGAGACGTAGACGGCGGCTAGAGTCAAGAGGCGCGCAACTTCAAACGCTTATAACTCGGTTCCCAGTAAAGCTATCAAAAAACTGTTCACTAATGAAATGTAGAAACTGATAAGCTGAATATTTTCTTAGTTGACAACTTTTTTGTAGCTCCCCTGCCAACCGAGATATACCACTTTCAAAAAACCCCCTACTCACAAACACATTTCTCCGGTATTCCCGCCCATTCTCCATTCGATTTACACTGATAAATCTTCAATGGCTGTTGAGCAATCTCAAATGCGTATCTTTTCTTGCACAAATGAACAACTTGTTCTCCAATTCCATAGGATCCCTTGACCTCATTGAACGTCGGGCGTAAGGTATTAGTCATGTTAAGGGATAAGGCAGGACAGGAGGTGGAGGGGGAGGATGCTGAGGTTGGTGTAGATGTAGCAGTCTCTGGCTCGGTAGTGGTCGTTGCTTTCTGAATTTTGCTCACTGTTGGGAAAGGCTACAAACTCCAAACTTACACATCCTTGAGCATCCGAGGTGGTCTCTGTTCTAGTCGTGTTAGTCGTCGGATTCAAGATTAGTTGGCGCAGTACTGTAGTGCAATTCGGGTAAGCAGTTAAGGATTCCGATAAAATCTGAAACAAATTCATTTATATTGTTGAAATTTTGCTAATCCATACAATTTCTCCGCTTGGCAAGATCTGTGTTGTTTTGCTTTCGGGGAATGTGAACGGCGGCTCGGTTGTCGGGGAAGTAGTCATCGGAGTAGTGGTAGTGACAAAAGCAGTTGATGTCGTGGCTTTCTGGAAATCTTTATTATAAGGGCATGCTCTTTTAAGGCACTACAATCTACTTACACATCCTTCCGCATCCGACGTTGTCTCAGTCCTGGTCTTATTAGTACTAGGATTATAAATCAACTGCATCAATACCGTAGTGCAGTTTTTATAGGCGATGAGGGATTCCGACAAAATCTAAAATTATTTTTTCTTAGCCACGCCCCTCGACCTCCACTTACAATTTCTCCGGAAGGCAATTTCCTAGTGGTTCCCCCTGTAGGCCACTCAAAAGTGGTAGTTGATTCTGAAGGCATTGGGGTAGTACTGTAGACAGGAGTGGTGGTTGTAGCTTTCTAAAAAAGTTAAATATAGCTGCATGCTGTTCAATTGAAGGTACTTACACATCCTTGAGCATCCGAAGTTGTTTCAGTCCTAGTCGTGTTAGTGGATGGGTTGTAGATCAATTGCATTAGTACTGTAGTGCAATTCTTATAAGCGATGAGGGATTCGGATAGGATCTGAATTGAAATTTTGGTAATCCATGAAAAAAGGGGTGAAAAAGGCTTACAATTTCTCCAGATGGTAGTAATCTAGTGGTTCCGCCAGTTGGCCAATTGTAAGTTGTGGTTGGAGCAGAGGTGGTTGTGGTGGTAGCTTTCTGGAATGGAGAAACTACAATCTATAAACACTACAAACTACAAACTACAAAAACTACAAAAACTACAAACACTACAAACTACAAACTACAATCTACTTACACATCCTTCTGCATCCGAAGTTGTCTCTGTCCTAGTCGTATTAGTAGTCGGATTATAAATCAACTGCATCAATACAGTAGTACAATTCTTATAAGCTATCAGTGACTCTGACAATATCTGAAACTATTTTCTTCAAGCAAGTCACGCCCCCTTTTCAACTACTAACAATCTCCCCAGAAGGCAGAGTCCTCGTGGTTCCCCCAGTTGGCCAATTGAAAGTTGTCGTTGCAGGAGGGGTGGTGGAAGTTGTTGGAGATGGCATTGGAGTAGTAGCTTTGGTTGACGTGGCTTTCTGAATTTTTTTTTCGTAGTTTCCACTCTATACTTTTCAGGACTTACACAACCCTCTGCATCAGTCGTTGTCTCTGTCCTTGTCTGATTAGTTGATGGATTATAGATTAGCTGCATCAATACCGTAGTACAATTTTTATAAGCTATCAGCGACTCCGATAGAATCTGAAATAGTATGTTTTCTAGGTTAAGTCTCTAAGCTAAGTCTCACGATTTCTCCAGATGGTAAAACTCGAGTTGTTCCTCCTGTTGGCCAGTTATAGGTAGTGGTTTTAGGAGTAGTCGATGAGGTGGTAGCTGGTTTGGATGTGGTAGACTTAGTAGATGTTTTGGTAGTTGGCATGGGGGTCGTAGTATGTTTTGATGTGGATAAAGTAGTTGAAGTGGCTTTCTGGAACATTTAACAGGCTACAAACTACAAAAACTACGAACTTACACATCCTTCAACATCGGTTGTTGTCTCAGTCCTTGTCTCATTGGTACTCGGATTATAGATCAACTGCATCAATACCGTAGTACAATTTTTATATGCTATCAGTGACTCCGATAGAATCTAAAATCATTTTTTAAGCCACGCCCCTTTTCAAAACCTCTTACTATTTCTCCAGATGGCAAAACTCTCGTGGTCCCTCCAGTTGGCCAGTTGAACGTGGTAGTTTTTAGAGTAGAGGAGCTAGTTGAAGGCATTGGGGTAGTTGATGTCTTCATTGATGTAGTGGAAGACGATGTAGTTTTCTAAAAACATGATTAAGATCGATAAATAGGGTATAACTTACACATCCATCGGGATCCGATTCAATTTGTGTCCTAGTCGTGTTAGTACTAGGATTATAGATCAATTGCATCAATACCGTAGTACAGTTGCTATAAGAGATCAGCGATTCGGATAGGAGCTGAAATAACAGTTTCAGACAATTTTTTAATTCCAAAAACCATACAATTTCTCCGGTAGGAAGCATCCTCGTAGTCCCTCCTGTTGGCCAATTGAAAGTGGTAGTCGGCTCTAGAGTCGTCTGTGGAGTGGTGGAGCTCTAGAATAGAAGTAGCTCTTTTGATGCAACAGAAACAGAGGATAAGGGACTCACACATGCATTCAAATCAACAGTTACATTCCGGATTACTGTAGAATTGATAAAGAATATCAGTTCTTCGGTTCGTTGCGTGCAATTCGGGAATAGTTGGACAGTCGAGTTTCGGAACTAAAAGTGGTAAAAATTACAAATAAAAAAACATTCGGGGTAGGTCATGCAGAGGAAAAACACTTACATAGACAACATCCACATTGGTAGTAGTTTTTGGGGGCGTGGTTTCTGAAACAAAAATTGTATAACTGATAAATAGTTAGAGTAACCTGTGGTAATAGTTTTGGTGGTGGTTGGAGTAGTAATGACAGTAGTAGTTGGCGTGGTTGTTGTTGTCTCAGAAGTGGTTACTGTACCAGTCGTGGATTCAGATGTAGAACTAGTTGAAGACGTAGTGGTTACTTCAGGTGAGCTGGATGAAGCGCTAGTCAAAGTGCTTGTCGAAGTGCTGGTTGAGGATGATGATCCAGTTGAAGAAGCAGTTGAAGAAGCAGTGGACAAAGTGGAAGAGGGAGTTTCCGATGCAGTAGGTGTAGTCATCTCAGAAGTCCCAGAAGAAAAAGAAGAAGGATTAGTAGCTGCAGAAGAAGTTGAAGTAGATTCTGTAGAAGACATTTGAGTAGTCAGTATAGAAGAGCTTGAAGCATTTGTCGAGGACTCTATAGTTGTGGTGCTAAAAGTAGTTGACTGAGAAGTAGTCGTCTCCATAGAAGATGCGGACGAAGTAGAAGATCCAAAAGACGTTGTGCCAGTAGAAGATTTCGCAGTTTCGGATGTAGGTTCAGATGTAGCAGGTTCCGTTGAAGTTGAAGGGCTAGTAGACGCTGAGGAGATTGGATCACTTCCAGTTACAGTGACAAAAGTTACTGTAGAAGAAGAAAGAGCTTCCGAAGTAGTTGACTCCTCCGACGTGCTCACTGAGGTTGTGGAAGTGCTCCTTGTCGAAGTAGAAGTAGAAGATGAAGTTGAAGACACTTAAAGAATACAGTAACAAGAATTTCCAAAATATGAATCTTACCAGAACAATTAGTCCACAGCGGAGGATCCGTGCACGCTCCTTCAGTACAATACAAAATCGTCGTCAACGCTTGCCATTTATTCCAGTTGTCGACAGTGGCATTAGGAAAGACAGTCCAGGAAAATGTAGATAGGGTTAACGTATCTACTGCGATATCAGAGCAGCACGTTCCATCATATGAGAACAATGTTGATGGGTAGCCAGTTGTGTTATAAGTGAAGGGGGTGGATAGCCAAAAACAGTTGGAACTTGGAGTAGTGGTTGTGGAGGAAACTGCAAAATTTAAGTTTATGTTTTTTCATCATCCATTTTGGATCATTCAGTAAACCCAATAACTACGCTTTCTAACGTTAAACCTTCCTCAGATCTAAAAGTCCTAGAAGCTTTACATCCACTAACCTGTGGAAGTACTCGTCGTAGCCAACACACATCCACAAGCAGCCAACTGTGGCTCGTATCCTTTCGTACTACCGTAAGCCAACCAATCACTCCCATACTTATCAGTTAAACAAGAAGTAACATTTACTGTACAACATGTTGTATTGGTCAATGGTCCGCATTTCAGGGATGTAGTGGTTGCAATAGTTGAAGTGGTCATTGTTGGTGTAGTGGTAGCTTCTGAAACATTTCAAATTACAAAGTCAATGGATGCCCTTTTAATAAAGGTTGTTACCTATCCCACACAATCCAGTCTCTTTCAATTCATCTATTATTCCTCCTCTTTCGTTAATTATAAAAACATCTCTCCAGTCTTTTTTATTTTTATCTAGGTAGTCTACAACACCCGTGTTACAGCAATCTACTTCATACCATGCCTCGTTCGGCATGTTTTCATAATATCTGAATTTTTCTCCAAGCCATAGACAATCAAAATCAGCAGAAACTAAAGGGAATAGGAGGAAAAGGAGAAGAAGCATTTTCAAAACTTTCAAACTGAAGTCAGCGGAGAAAGCGGAATGGAAGAAATGGTCGCTTAGCAATACGCATAAAAACTAGATAGAACTACATAGTAAAAGAATGTACCTGGCCCACACAGTCGAAGTTTTTCCAACTCTCGAACATATTTCCCTTGCTCATTGTTGCTAACTGGATTCGTCCATTTATCAGAATACTTTTCATTCAGATAATTAACTGCCTGTGTTTTACAACATGTCCCTTTATACTCCGTGAAACTTGGGGAGGTAATCCAGATGCTCTTAGCTAGCCAATGACAATTAAGACTATAGGCTTGAACAAATAGAAAAAGTATAAAGATGTTCATGTTTTTGGTACTTGAGAGTTAGTAGTAAAAAGTAGGCTGAGTGTGGTAACCAGTAGCAAGGAGTCATCGTCATGGAAAAATAAAACTTGGAATTTGGGGAGTAGTGAAAGTGGCAGGCTATAAATGGAAAGCGGATTCTCGAATCTTATGGGTGGTAGCTAAGCAACATGGCTTAGTTTTTCGCAAAGCTTGTCCGAACTACAGTATACCATAGGGGGACCAAGACTACTTTCCAAACCAAGAATATAAATAGAACAGAACGATCTAACAAATGTCCGAAAAGTCAATTACAGTATACCTCAGCACATAAGACCACACAAGTTCCTAAACCAAACCGAAAGATAAGAGGCTCGTCCAACATTACCTGTACTATCCAATTCAGTTGTACTGGTCTCCCCACACAATTCTTCACTCCTTAGTCGAATCTCATAACCCCGAGAATACCATGAATTGGATCTCCATGAAGAATTATTTTTATCCAACCAAGCCACCGCATCAGCGTTACAACAATCAGAAGACAAGAATCCGCAATCGATAGTAGTAGTTATAGGAGTGGTTGAAGAGACTTGAGTGCTTGTAGTATCTTCTTCGGTACATAAACCTTGACTCCTGAGCTTAGTTTCATAACTAGATGAACCAGAAAATAATCTCCAAAGAAACTCATTTTTATCCAAGTAACCTATAGCCGCAGCATTACAACAATCTGGATTGAGTAAACCGCAATCCAGTTTTTTAGTTGTAGTGGGCTTAAGAGTTGTTGTAGAAGTGCTAGTAGCATTTCGACACAAGCTCTTTTCTTTCAAAAACTCTACAGTAGATCCTTCCGGTGAAGTCCTCCATTGCTCATTCATCGCGTTCAAATAAGTAACCGCATCGTAATTGCAACATTCACCAGTGTAATTTTGAATGTTCCCATTAGTATCAATGTACTGAAAACTATCTCTGAGATAGCCACAATCAGTGGAGTTCGTGGTGTTTTGACCGTAAGAAAATAAGATAATATTGTATAGAAGTAGAAGTAGAATCATCATTTCGGAAGAATTGAAGGTGTAGAAAAAGAAAAAAAGAAGGATTCTGCGGGAATCTCATGTGATCTCTATTGGCAACTATTCATGAGGGAAAAAAACGATGAGGCTAATGTCACATGAATATCTTGGCAACTATTATTTCGGAGAATATATTATATTTTTGGATATGAAACTATAAAGAGAAAATGATGAAAGAAATGAGCCATGGGTTGACCTGGATAATGAAAAAAAAGTTTCAGAGTTCAAAATTCCAAATACTCAAAAGGATGTCTAATTGTAAATGGCAGAGAGTGCAGAGAAGCTAGGTTTTTTTTAAAAATAATTTTCAGTACTCTTGCCTACTACTGCCTGTAGACATTTCCTAACTTTACCTGATGTACTATCCATCGTGGTGGTCTCTGCACACAGTCCATTAAACCTCAGTTGGGATTCGTAAGTTTCCAACAACAAAGGAAAGGATCTCCAGCGACTTATTTCTGAATCCAGATAAGCCACTGCTTCAGAATTACAACAATCCGAGTCAAGACCTCCACAATCAAGGCTAGCACTTGTCGTTGTGATAGTCGTAGTTGATAATTGACATATATTATTTCGAAAAAGGTAAGCCACAACCAAAGACGGGGATGTGTTTCTCCAATATTGAAGTTTTGAATTCAAAGTTGAAACTACTTCAGGGGTACAACACTCCCCATTATAGTTTTGGACATTTCCAGAAGTGTCATTGTACTGGCAGCTGTCTCTAAGATAACCACAATCCGATGATAAGGTAGTTTGACTTTTAGTAGATAAAATAATTGCAGAGAGCAGAATAAAAACAGTCATCATGTCAGGAAACATGATTTGAAAATGAAATAAGAAGAAAAATAAAGAAGAATCGGAGCGGATTCGGAAGAAAAATGATGTGATCTCTATTGGCAACTATTCTTCGGAGTTTATTTTTGTCGGATTTTTTTTGCAAAGAGCAGATTTTTCCAAATGGGCCTAAACTCTAGAAAATGACAATAAACATGAGAAAAACTAATTGGGAAAGTCATTGTCTTCACTGGAATAGTACTGACCAAAAATCAATTGGCGAACGGCCTTTCATTGAATACAGTGTACCACAGCTCTAAAATGTATGCGATGTTTCCAGAATGTTCTTTGAGCGAATTAAGCATAGACTGAACTTCATTTTTGTAGTTGACAACTTCTTTCTGAATCTATTTCTAAGTACTTTTAAATGTTTTTTAATGATAAGTAGTTCGAATTTCAGTACTGAAAGCATTACCTAATGTACTGTCCATTGTGGTGGTCTCTGCACACAATCCATTAAACCTCAATTCAGTTCCATAACTCTTGGAGTACAAAGGAAAGGATCTCCAGCGACTTATTTTTGAATCCAACCAAGCCACTGCTTCAGAATTACAGCAATCCGAGTCAAGACTTCCACAATCAAGGTTAACACTTGTCGTAGTGATAGTTGTTGTTGATAATTGACATATATTATTTCGAAACAGGTAAGCCACAATCAAAGACTGCTCTATTGTTCTCCATTGATTTTTTTGATGAATATTCAAATATGAAACTGCTTCATTGGTACAACACTCCCCATAGTAATTCTGGACATTTCCAGAAGTGTCATTGTATTGACAGTTGTCTCTAAGATAACCGCAGTCCGATGATAAGGTCGTTTGACTTTTAGTAGATAAAATAATTGCAGAGAGCAGAACAAAAAGAGTCATCATGTTGGGAAACATGATTTTGCAGGAAAAAAAATGAAATGAATGAGAAAAAAACAAAGTCGGAAGAAAAACATGATGTCAGCGCCGCTAGCAACTGTTCTACGGACTAAATTTTTTTGGACGGATGATGAGCAATTGGAGCAATTATATAACGGAGAAAAGATGAGAGATTGAGAGAGTGCAGAGAAGCAAGATAGAAAAAATACAAGAGAGCACAGAGAAACCATACTCACCCCTATCACATAACCCCATCACCTTCAAATTCTTCAAATAGTCACACTGTCTCTCATATTGTTCCGATACCCAACTATTCGAGACCAGATTCAAATAATCAATTGCATCGAAGTTACAACAAGTTCCATTGTATTCGTAGGGGAACCCGATTCCCCTTTTCCAAGTGTCAGACAACCAGTTACATTGTGTGCGTTGGGAGGTTGTGGAAGATATTGAAAGTAGGATAAGGAGAAGGGATTTCATGGAAATGGGAAATAATGGAAGGGGAGGAAATGCGGAAGAAGGCGTTTTGCATTGGTTCATTAATTTTCATAGTGATTTTGAAGAATGATGTCAGTTTATATCTATAAATGCGTTTTTTAGGATTAGAAGGCCGACCTATCTATTAGGCTGGCGACTAATTTTCCGAAAATTTTAGGGCATTCTTTGATATAATTTTTCTTGAAGTGGAATAATATAAATTCATGAAAGTAGTGTCTCTTAGTACCCATGACCCCTTGCCGTCACTTTGACAAAATGATGGCATCATTGCTCCACGTGCCTGCGAACAGCAAAGCGAAAAGTTCATGAACTCCATTTCGGTATCAACTTTTGATTCGAATTTCTCATTAACATGGAGTTGTTTAGGGGGTCCAAAATGCTTATAATTAGGAAGTACTAAGCCCACTTTGTTCACTGTAAACGGGAGAAGAATTGACTCAACTCGCAACAATTAGAAAATAGTTACTCTCGTGACATTAACCTATCACAATGTTGTGGGGAAAATACTTTTTCTTCTAGTGGATAACTGAAAATTAAATTTCAGATGAGTTTGTGCGTATGAGTAGTCTAGGTATTAGTTGTCATCTTTATGCTTTCAATAGACAACTTCCATTGTTCAATTCCACTACACATAGACCATAACATTCATAACATGGATTTTGGGTTTTGCTGGATCCTCCGCTTATAAACGCTAACCAATTAACTAGAACCTTTGGACATAATTGGGGTAGTGTACCCACTTTCTATCAAAAATAATTGTATTGCCCAGAAACGCTTCGATTTTGGAAAAAATTAGGGGCACCAGTTTCATGTCTACTCGGAGACACATACAATATCATCTAAAAATATGAGATGCAAAACACCTAATTTTTCTACCTTTCCAATTGATTCCAAATAATCCCCGATTGTTACATTTGTAACCCCTCTCTATATCTACATTTTGCCCGGGATGAATAGTAAGTCAAGGATCTTAGTGACATGCAGCTGACCCCTTCCAAATGTCATTTTTTCTATCCGCAATATTGATTGATCAAACTGATCCCGCGGTATAAAAAATCTTCAACCGAAATATTAGTTGTAGATGCACAAAGGACAAGTCTCATGTATATATCCATCATTTTGATTTGGATATCGGAGGTTCTTCTACTAGAAAATGATAAAACAAAATATCATAGGGAAAATCTGAGAAAATAGGGCCTAATTCGTGAGATGTATCTCTCCAACAAAAAGAGGAGGGAATATAAGTTTGAATGAGCAATGAGCTGTTGTGAAGGGCCCTTTGATAGTAGAAAGTGCGCTTCAAGAAATAAGTTCAACATCCAGAAAAAATCAGTTAATCATGAACCTCCGAAATTTTCGGAAAATTAGTCGCCAACCTAATATATTACCTTGGAACCACACTATCGAGATATGGCACCACTCAAGTACCATAGCCTCTTCTATCAGATTCAAACTCACTCCTAGTCGTCACCAAACACAATCCCTCATCGTCCAAACTCTTCTGATAAACAGTTTTTCGAATCGATTCATACGTCTTCCAGTACTTGAATTTTGAGTTCAAATAATTGATAGCAGCTGGATTACAACAACTTTCAGACAGCCAATAACACTCTAGTTTGGGAGTTGATTGTTGGTAAGTTGATGTTAGAAAAAGAAAGAAGAAGAGAAGGAAAAGGGGTTTCATTGTTGGGAATAATAATAATAATGAGGGATGGATTGTTTTTTATATAAAGGGGTCCTAGCAACGGTCCCTCGAAGTCATGTGTTTGAGAGAACGCAAGACCAGAGAGCAATAGATCGGGAATCAACTATAACCAAAGATACAGACTAGAGTCAACCAATATCGGATCAATAGTTCTTCTAGAATGTTCTAGAATGTTTTGACTAGTCAGACCTATAATTAACTAATTGCAGCTCTAGAACATTTCTTGGATAGAGCTTCTGCCTAGAGGCTGTTGAAAAGCTGACTCTATTTCTCTTTACCCCAAGTAACTTACTTGGCTTAGTTGTAGTCTTCTTCGTAGTCACTGTTGTTGTCCTCGTTGTAGTCCTTACCGTAGTCACCGCTGGACATATCCCCTCATTCTTTAACTCATTCACATATGCCGAAAAATAAATAGCATATCTCCACTTGCTTCCATATTTATTATCAAAATAGGTCACTGACGCTTCATTACAACAGTTACCCGGATAGAAACTGTATTTGGCAGTCAGCCATCCACAGTCAAGACAGTGAGTTTTAATAGAAATAGAAAGTAGGATGAGGAGAAAAAGGAGGTTCATAAAGAAAAGCAATGAATGAAAAAAAGAAAACTGAAGAAAAAGATCTAGATGACAGTTGCCAAGTTCCCGATAGTCGGAAAAGCTATTTTGACTGATGTTAAAAGATCATGAGATTCAACCGCAAGTCAATAGACAGTGTGTGGAATAGAGAGACGCAGAGCTTCGGGTTTAGAAAGAAAGACCATGAGACAGAGCATTACAGCAAACCAGATTTTAGGGGTGATATACTGTAGCTTACGGCTTTAGCTTTTTGAAAATAGGTTTTTAAACTATATTACAGTATGCTGCTAGTCGCTCAAGCGAGTTCTTGAGCTACATATTACGGTTATACGACGCTATAATCCTTAAAACCGCTAAAGGATAGTCTACCAATGATGTCTATGACTAACCTTCATCCGTTGTACTTGTCTCTAAGCTAGTAGTTGATACCGTACTTGTCGTAGAAGTGCTACTCCGAGGACAGACACCAGCATTCCATAAATCATCCATGTAGGTCCACTGTTCTAAGGAACTCGCACTTTTCCATTCGGTCGAATACTTATCATTTAGATAGACAACTGATTCGTAGTTACAGCAAGAGTATGAATAAAAAATGTTGGGGTTCTTGAGCCAGTAGCAATTGAACACGGTGGTTGTGGTTACTGTAACAAGCTTTTTGATTGTAGATAACAATAAAGAATAGTTTTACCATCGTCAGTTGAAGTTGTTATTTCAGTTGTCGTTAGTTCCGTAGTTGTAGTAGCTATCGTGGTACTTTTAACACACAAGTCTTTTTTATCTAAACTAGCGATAATCGCTGGCTTCTCACTATCCGGAGCAGTTATCCACCAGTTCAGGTAACTGTCATTTAGAAAAACCACAGCTTCATAGTTACAACAAGCCTCGTTATACCACCATCCAGAATTTTCAGAAAGCCAGAAGCAATTCACTGGTTCTTCTGTAGTCGATACAATAGTCGATACAGTAGTCGATACAGTAGTCGCTACAGTAGTCGATACACTACAGTAACCCTTTTGATATAAAAGAGTGAGATAAGTTCTGACGTTTAGACTGTTATTACGCCATCCGGGTTCCTCTTGATCCATATATGAAACTGCTTCATTGTTACAACATTCCCCGTTATACTGGATGTTTCCTGATGCAGTGGGGAATGAGTAACTATCGGCTAGATATCCACAATCCGAAGATGTTGATTGACAGAAAATTATGGGAAAAATAGAAAAGGAGAGAAGGATGAGATTCATGAAGTTTAAAAAAAAAGAATGAAAAAGAGATAGGTCTCATCAAATAGCATGTGGGAGGCTGTTTATTAAAACGTTGCTAAGAGATCTCTTGGTTACCCGCTGGTGACGCTTACAAGCATAAAAACAAGAATTTTGGACTGTAATGGAAGTCATAACTAGGCTAGCCGGGATCAAAAGTTCAGATTTCTTCTGGTACAAAAACATTTCTTTTTTTCAAATTAGTATAGCTTTGTTCTTAGCGGAAATACAAGAAAGTTGTCAACTAGGAAAATGTAGAACCTGTTTTAATCTACATTTTATTAGTTGACATGTTTTTGATATATTTTATGGCTGCCGAGATATAAGCGTTTGAAGTGGCCCCTCTAAAAAAAAATGAGAGCGCAGACAGTGAGAAACTCTAGCCTTTTTCTTTCTCTGCGTCTCTTTAGTAGCAAGGACTTTGAAAGCTCATAACTCAGTTTGGAACAGAGATACAGAAAAATTGCCAACTAATAAAATGTTAAGGAAATCAAGGGCAATATTTAATCAGTTGACAAAATTTTGTTAAATTAATTGAGAACCAAGATACATTGAACTTAACAATTTTTATTCAAAATATTTTAAAAAACCCAAAAAAAAAATTAAATATCAAGCCACCAAGAACCATCGAAATTACGGTAGGCACAAACGAATTTCGCATATTCTGAGGAGCTTTTTTCGATATGATAATAGGTTGTTGTCGGATTACAAACCAAGGTTTCACTGATATTGAACTCTCCTTGAGATACCTGAATTATCTATTTCTAAGGGTTACTGTAGGTTTTAAAAACTTACAATATCAAATTGTTCATCCGATGCTCCGGGTAAAAATGCAGCAATTGCTACAGTATCTGAGTTTTCAATACGGGGAGTCTTGATACATTTCATCTCAATTGGCTCTTTACATTTAAACTCGCTGGATGCCACGTTTACTGGTGGATAGCTAATAACGTGATGAATTGGGTAAGAACAACATTCTGAATATTTTTGAATATTCAAAAAATAGTATAAGTGACCCACGTTCAGCAGAAGCGATCCCAGCGACAGCTGACAGTAAGATGAAGAGAAGATTCATTGTTTGTTTTTGGAAATGAAAAAAACGGAGGGTTTTTATAGATATGTGATAAAAATACAAATAAATATTTAACGATTTGAAGATACTTAAATGTACTGTAACAATAAAATTGACTTTTTATTATCAAAAAGCCAAAAGGTAGAGTTCAATAAAGTAGATTTTTCTGATGGTATTTTTTAAAGGTTTATATCTTCGTTCTAGATAAACATTCAGACAAGTTGTCAACTAGTAAAATATAGACTAGGTTATGAGCAATATTTCATTTGTTGACACTTTTTTGATATATCTAATGGGAAGCGAGATATAAGTGTTTTAACGTGTCCCTTGAGTGAGAGAGTCTGACAAGACGCTCTAGCCGCTGTGGCCCAAAACTTTGGAATGATAACTAGTGAGAGAGCACAGACAGTCAGACACCTTATTTCTCTGCGTCTCTTTTCGAGAGCATATCAAAAAATGTTATTTTTACGTGAAACTCTGAAATCCCGGTCCCATCACGACCTCCGAAAAGGTCACCGAAAAGGTCGAAAAAATACTGGGAAGAATTCAGAATAAAAAATTTATTCCCTCATGGGGCTATTCACGCGGAATAAAAAATAATAAAAATTAATAAAAAACCTATTCACCGATAATAAAAAAATACTTTTATTACAGTAGTAAAATAATCGAAAAATTGTTTTTCCGTGCGAGACCCGCCTGTGCCGTCTGTGTCGATTTACGCTTGATTGTTTGGGATTTTATGTTCAAGATTCCACATTTTCCGACGTCCTCTCAACCTTGACCCAATGAATTCCCGAGCATTGATTGTTTCTGCTGCTGTAATCCACAATATTATTCGTGGCTCTATCACTGTACCTCAGGTCATTGTTATCCCACCCTCTGTCCCTGATCCCTACAGAAGTCCCGATCATCAGCGATTGGCACTTAAGAATTACATCTTGAGCGATTAGTTATCAGTTATTTTCTACCTGGTTTAACTTTTTGTTTGATATAAATTATTTTTTGAAAAAAAAAACGATCTGAAACAGTGGAATAAATCGATTTTCAGCGAAAAAACAGTCAATGATGACAAAAAAAATCAAGCGTAAATCGACACCCGTTTAAAGACACAGGCGGGTCTCGCACGGAAAAACAATTTTTCGATTATTTTACTACTGTAATAAAAGTATTTTTTTATTATCGGTGAATAGGTTTTTTATTAATTTTTATTATTTTTTATTCCGCGTGAATAGCCCCATCAAATCACCATGAGAATCTTGGCCTTGAGCATCCTGCTCTTTACTTCAAACTTGATAAAATCAAGTAAAGGTAAGTTCAGCCACCGACCATCGGATCCACAGAATAAATATTTCAGATCAAGATGATCCATTCGAGAATCTGATCAATAAAATAAGAGATATTCCACAATGTGTTCATGATTTATATCTGGAATCTCAGCTGAGCAATGGAAAGATATCATCGATGGAATTGGTGGAAGAGTTATTGAATCGGACAATGAATCTCACTATCTATGATGAATACAGTCAGATGATCATTCCTAATGGAATTAATGAATTCAATGAGTTGTTCCGATTATTTCGATATGCTAAGAAGTATGAAAATAACAATGAGACAATCTTGGTTCGAAAGCGATTAGAAGAATTTCTGAATTTAAAGGATCATCTAAATGAATTGGAAGAGTTGAAGGAATCCATCAATGAACATTCGGAGTACCTAAAATATATTAAAGAAAAAGTATTGGAGACTTCCAACCTTGAGAAATTCCGGTCTCTACTCCAACAACTCGAAGAAGATTTCAAAGAGTTGGCAGACATTTTCGAAAGACTCGAAGATAATCAAAAAGAAGAAAGAATTGTTCAAATCCAAAGATTGGCCGGGGAAATGAACGAGGTGTTTTTATCAAAAATCAAGTTGAATATGGTGAATTTTAAGTCTGTAATTGCTTTGAAGGACAACATTGGAAATGTTAATACAACTGTCGACGGTATCAAGAAATTCGAGGATCTAACATCGTCATTGGAAAAAGTTCAATTTGAGCTTGAGCCAATTGATGAGTTAAGAGACAGTCATTTGATCCAAAATGTAACTGGATGGTTTAAGAAATTGAATGCCGAGATTGAATCGATGAATAGATTAAAAATGTCAAAGGAAGTAATTCAGAAGTATCAGAATATCGGAATTGCTCAGAAGTTCATCGAAAAAGTCTCAAATTTCACTCGTGATCAGAATAAATTCCAATGGTTTGCATCAAAATTGAAAAATCGATGGATTCCTCTCAATGATCATTTGAATCAGATTGATATTCCATCGGATAACTTGGCTTCCAACTGGATAACTGTGCAATCATGTCTCAAAAATTACGATTTCTCTATCAAATTTTCAAGAGAAATGGAATATGCGGGTTGGGTTCTCCAAATCATCGAGCTGATGAATGGAAACCAAATTGATTTATTGAAACGTTGGGAGGACTAGCGAGGCTCTGCCTCGCTGTTGTTTTAGGCTTCTCGTGCCAATCACAGTAGCCTGACGCGGCCAAGCCGCGTCCGGACTCGGTTTAGTTGGTTGACTTGCGGGCCAAATCTTAGACTCGTAGGACAAAATTTGAGCTTTTTTGGTTAAGTTTGGACATTAAAATACCTTCTGGGAAGGTTGGGCTGTTATCATTCCCCCTTCCGAGTCTTATTTGACAACTGTGATACTGGGAAGTAGCGATTATGAGAATAGTTCAGTTTGCGGAACTTATACATCCTTCTGGCTCTACATATGCCTCCTGGGAAGTAGAATTGGGGCATTCTCGAATAAGCTTCGAGAAAAATTTAAAGCTTACTCGATATCAAACCATTTAAGAGATGAAATAGTAGCCAGGCCTCCGGCCTGGGCTCAGCATAGAACCGCCTATTCTCCCCTCACTCGCTTCGCTCGTTCGGGTCGAATAGGCTTCGAAATAAGTTTTTTAGTAGAAAATGAAAACAAACTCATTAAAACGATTTCCCATCCCCTCCATAGTTCACCACGCAAAAAAACGTGTATTATTTTTCGACTTTCAATGGCGAAAAATGGGGCGAAAAAAAGTGTATGTCACTGGAATCAACTTAGCGTCTCCAGTTTTATCACAATCAATACAGAAATCTCAAACGAAAATGTTGATACGATCCGTGATAAGATGAAATAGTAGCCAGGCCTCCGGCCTGGGCTCAGCATAGAACCGCCTATTCTCCCCTCACTCGCTTCGCTCGTTCGGGTCGAATAGGCTTCGCGATAAGATGAAATAGTAGCCAGGCCTCCGGCCTGGGCTCAGCATAGAACCGCCTATTCTCCCCTCACTCGCTCCGCTCGTTCGGGTCGAATAGGCTTCGCGATAAGATGAAATAGTAGCCAGGCCTCCGGCTTGGGCTCAGCATAGAACCGCCTATTCTCCCCTCACTCGCAAACCCAAGAAGCAAAAACAATTAGAAATGAAATGACGCTGAAAAAATCGATTCTCTATGGATTCTCCCCCTCCCGATTTCATCACGTAACAAAACGTGAATATTTTTTGAGTTTTGCAAATAAGTTAGGTGCAAAAAAACACAAATAGGTCGCTCATTCTCGACTCAATTACCACCAATTTTAATCACAAAAATTCTCGATACGATTCTGCGTCGAATGAAAAAAAAACGACCCGAAAAAGTTGACTCTCCGCCGAGTTATTAAGCGACAAACTTTTTTTTGACAGAATTTTTGACAGAATTTTTGACAGAATTTTTTGACAATTTTGTTTGACAAAAATTTTTGACAAAAATTTTTGACGCAAAACTGACACTCCCCATACCTACGGGATTTAAGAAGAGAAAAAGGCAGATGTGAACAAAGAAATTTCAACTCGAAAATTCATATCACGGGGATATTTACGAAGACCAGATGGGTTAAGGTTCCTTAAAAGCTCCTTTGAATATAACACTAATGAAATACATCACTTTGAAAGAGAGATGAAAGATATAATTGATAGTATCAATAAAAAGATTCCGATCATCGAAAAACTAATGAAATGCTCCATTGATTTGGAAATCACGGATTTTGAATCATCGATGAATTTACCCAAGGAAATCTGGAATTTCAATCCGAAATTGACAAATTATGCATTGGAAGCTATTATTTATTTCAAGAGAATACAAAAAATGATAGTTGGACTCAACGAATCGAAATTCGAAAACAATCCGTCGATTGAGAGTTTTCCATTGAATAATGAGGAAGTGAAGGGGATATCAGATGGATTTGAGGTTAGCTTATCTAAACTGAATTCTCTAATTTCATGGTATAATTACAGGTATTGAAGTCATTGAAGAATGTGAATGAGATTTGGAATAAGATGAGAAGATTGAATGGATTTGAGAAATCGGAAGTGGAGAATACATGGAATTCAGTGAGAAACGGAATTGAAAAAGTGAAAAATGAGTTGTCAGAAATGAGATCTCAATCCAAATTCATCGATATTCAAGAATTTATTTCAAATATTGAATTATCAAATGATGTGACTGAAGTGGATTCATTAATTGATTTCATTCAACAAAAATACAAGGGAATCATTCGTTCCCAATATCTGAATATTCTAGAAGACGTCAAATATCTTATCATCAATTTTGGAGATTTCCCAAACAAGATTCAGAAGATGAATGAAGGAATTGATAAATATGAGCAATGGATTGGAGATGACTGTTCCTTGGTAATTTTTATAGAAATTTATCTGAAAAATCTGGAAAATTTACAGGAAAACTCGGATAAATGTACAACTACTCCTTCCCTTCCAACTGAAACTTCTGAAGAACCGAAAAATGACGAATTGTGATTTCTTCCAAAGAGTTCTCTTACTTGATTTCTGATTCGAATAAAAATTGATGACTGATGTATAAAACGTTATAACTTAGTTCCGAGAGGAGATACAGAAAAGTTGTCAACTGATAAAATACAGGGTGGCCGACAATCATAGGACGTTTTTTTGTGAGCATGCTGGCACTTTGCCAAAAGATATTTTCCAAATGTATTGAGTGTTTTTGATAGTTGGAGACATGTATTAGTAAAAAACGGTATCACTTGAAATAATTTCGTTTTTGGTTCCAAGCTACGAGACCCACCTCACACTAGGCCTGTTAAAATTGACTCCGTTTGCGAAAGTGTGTTTTTTAAAAAAATCAAAAAGTGTGAAAGTGTTTTACGTGAAAATTTCGAAAGTGTGAAAGTGTGAAATTTGGAAAATCTACGCGGGCGAAAGTGTGAAAAAGAAAATTTCTATGCGGGCGAAAGTGCTTATTCTACCTTCTTTATTAAATCCCGAAAGTATGGGGGTATACATTTTTTGTGTGTGTGTGTGTGTGTGTACGTCTGTCGCGCAACTTTCCGAGGCTCCTACTGAACCGATTTACTTCGTTCTTGGACTAAATGATCAGAAAAGTTGGCCGCATGACGCGCGACTTTTAAGATTCCCAAAATTCAAATTTTGAGTGCCTGTTTTTCAGGAAAAAGACCTATTTTAGTGCTTTTCATTTCTAAAATTCAGGGAATAAATACACGTTTTGCTGCGTGGTCAACTATGGAGAAGGATGTGAAATAATATGTTTGATTGGATTTCATTTTGTGTTGAAAATTATAAGACTCGAAACCGTGGCGCAGCCACGTCTAGCCTGGGCGCCCGAACGAGCGTAGCGAGTTCTGGCGACCGGGCTAGTCTGAATCTTCTGAATTCTGATTCTGAGTATCCCGAAGAGCGATTTTTGTCATTTCCGAGACCATCACTCATTGAAAAGTTCTTATGATAGGAGGTCACGTTGAATTTGAGTGACATTAAGCTTTTTGAGAGAAGTGCCACGTTCAACTTGATGGACCACTAAGGTCTTCACGCAAAATCACACTATCACACTTTCACACTCTCGCCCGTTCACACTTTCACACTTTCGTCCGGTGTGTTTTTTTCACACTCACGTTTTCACACTTTTAAAAGTGTGACACTTTAGCACTTTTTAACCACCCTACCCCACACTTCTAGGAGATTAGCTTCTTTCGGTGGACAGTTTACAGGAAAAGGGTGCTTCGGAAGGACAGTTTGGTCCATTCCCAACTGTCAGAAATAATTTTGTCGTGTTTACTAATCGCCAAAAACGCCTCAAAAATTAAGTAGTTTACTCCCCTTCATTGTAAGAATTATTAGATATAACAGAATCAGAAAGTACCAAATCGCTCAAAAATGAACATTAGGCCCTAGATTTTTGAAATTTTGTATAGAGTCTGCTGCAACTATTATTTGAAGTGTTCAAAATTGCTTTATCTTTTGCTAAAAGTGAAATCCCGGGTCATTTGTACTTGATCAATCAGAAAAATCTAAGAAATTTGTGAAACACAACTCAGTGCGGCGAGTGTAAGACGTTTTCTGCCTTGGCGATGGTTATTTCATCACACAGCCTAATTTAAAAAAAAAGAAACTTTGTAAAAACTTTCGAAAAAGGGTTGAAATACGTCCTCAAACGTTCTTCAACTCTGGTTAAGGACTTTCCTAAACAATTTCATGCCTTGAAACAGTGTGATGAACAGTTGATGAATTCTCTATGTAAAAGTTGATTATGAACGAAAAGGTCTAATCAAAACCAGTTCCAAACATTTTTTTGATATCAGGCACCATTTGGCACATTTTTGATCATTTATTTCAACTCTAACATAATTAGGCTTAGTCAAACAGCTATGAATGCATAAAACCACAATTAAGCATCATTTTACTGGATAATTTGATATGGATTCTGAGCATTCTAGACCTTCGGATTTTTATCCGATCAACTTGAATCAAACAGAACTTTTGTAGAGAAAGACCAAAAGAAGCTCAATCAGCTTTGTGTTCAATTATAAATTTGTATTTCAAAAGATATGAGCTGATATCACCGTTCATAATGACCGCCGCAGGGCGAGCTTTTTTTTCCTGCTTCCTGGAGTTCTGGGTCAAAGTGAAAGGTTCTAGTCTCGAAACTCTCTTGTGAAACTAAAATTTATGAGTATTTTCAACGATTTTGTAAAGCTAACCCGGTCAAATAATTTTTCTTCGAAGAGTAATAAGAGAGTAGAAACGTCCTATGATTGTCGGCCACCCTGTATAGTCTTTATCAGAGTTGTGCGGGAAATTTCCCGGTACCGGGAAATTTCCCGTTTTTCCCGAGTGTCCGGAGAAAATTTCCCGACCGGGAAATTTCCCGAAAAAAATTCGGGAAATCGGGAAATTTCGAAAAATGGCTACGGTATCATTTTTAAGGCGCATGCCTCGAAAAATCGGAAACTCTCGCAGCGGAAACTATTTTCGAATCATTCACTTTTTTTTCCCCACATTTTTTCGTTTTTCAACGAAAATTATGGGAAAATATGATATTTTTCTCGAAGTTAATAATTCAGGGGGGTCCCCTTTTTTTTTATGTAGGGTCCTCTTTTTTATGTTAATCCTGTTGGTCTATATTTACTTTTGTTTGTTTTTAGTTGTTTTTTGACATTATTTTGATAAATTGGACATTTTTCGAGGAAAAACTGGCAAAAAAAAAACAGAAAAAGACGAATTTTTCGAATTTCCCGGTTTTTCCCGATTTTGCAGACCGGGAAAAATTTTTCCCGAACGTTCTCCCGAAAAGTATTTCCCGCACAACTCTGCGGCCGTATTCATGAACATTTTCCGAGGAAAATGCATTTTCCCGGGAAAATATTTTCTTTTTGGAAAATGAAACGTTTTCTTTTCAAAAAATCAACTGAAAAAATGATTGACACGTGGAAGAAAACGATTTTGGTATTCATGAAAAATTATTTTCTAAAGAAAACCGTTTTCTTTCCGTCAAATATTTTCCTCCAACAGGGGTAGGAAAATGACCATTTTCCTTGTTCTTTTCTTTATGTACTGACACTCTTAGAGACTTGGGAGCATCAAAACCAACTGAGACCTTTCTGAGTATCACATACGAGTATCACATTCACTGATATTGAACTCTCCTTGAGATATCTGAATTCTCTATTTTCAAGGGATACGGTAGTTTTTGAAAACTTACAATATCAAATTGTTCATCCGATGCTCCGGGTAAAAATGCAGCAATTGCTACAGTATCTGAGTTTCCAATACGGGGAGTCTTGATACATTTCATCTCAATTGGCTCTTTACATTTAAACTCGCTGGATGCCACGTTTACTGGTGGATAGCTAATAACGTGATGAATTGGGTAAGAACAACATTCTGAATATTTTTGAATTAAAAAAAAAAGTATAAGTGACCCACGTTCAGCAGAAGCGATCCCAGCGCTAGCTGAAAGTAAGATGAGTAGATTTTTCTTATGTTATTTTTTAAAGGTTTATATCTTCGTTCTCGATAGAGATACAGACAAGTTGTCAACTAGTAAAATATAGACTAGGTTATGAGCAATATTTCATTTGTTGACACTTTTTTGATATCTCTAATGGGAAGCGAGATATAAGTGTTTTAACGTGTCCCTTGAGTGAGAGAGTCTGCCAAGACGCTCTAGCCGCTGTGGCCCCAAACTTTAGAATGGTAACTAGTGAGAGAGCACAGACAGTCAGACACCTTATTTCTCTGCGTTTCTTTTCGAGAGCATATCAAAAAATGTTATTTTTACGTGAAACTCTGAAATCCCGGTCCCATCACGACCTCCGAAAAGGTCACCGAAAAGGTCGAAAAAATACTGGGAAGAATTCAGAATAAAAAATTTATTCCCTCAAACCACCATGAGAATCTTGGCCTTGAGCATCCTGCTCTTTACTTCAAACTTGATAAAATCAAGTAAAGGTAAGTTCAGCCACCGACCATCGGATCCACAGAATAAATATTTCAGATCAAGATGATCCATTCGAGAATCTGATCAATAAAATAAGAGATATTCCACAACGTGTTCATGATTTATATCTGGAATCTCAGCTGAGCAATGGAAAGATATCATCGATGGAATTGGTGGAAGAATTATTGAATCGGACGATGAATCTAACTATTTATGATGAATACAGTCGGATGATCATTCCTAATGGAATTAATGAATTCAATGAGTTGTTCCGATTATTTCGAATTGCTAAGAAGTATGAAAATAACAATGAGACAATCTTGATTCGAAAGGGATTAGAAGAGTTTCTGAATTTAAAGGATCATCTAAATGAATTGGAAGAGTTGAAGAAATCCATCAATGAAAATTTGGAGTACCTAGAATATGTTGAAGAACAAGTAATATCCGTGCCTTCAAACCTTGTGAATTTCCGATCTCTACTCCAAAAACTCAGGAATGATTTTGAAGAATTGAGAAAAATTTTCGAAAGAGGCACACATAATCAAAAAGAAGAAAAAATTGTTCAAATCCAAAGTTTGGCCGCGGAAATGAACGAGGTGTTTTTATCAATTGAATCCAAATTGAATACCGTGGATCCTAAGTCTGCAATTGCTTTGAATGACAAGCTTGGAAATGTTAATATAACTGTCGATGGTATTAAGAAGTTGGAGAATCTAACATCGTCATTATATGACGTTCAACTTGTGCTTGAGACGATTGATGAGTTAAGAGACAGTCATTTGATTAAAAATGTAACTGGATGGTTTAAGAAATTGAATGCCGAGATTGAATCGATGAATAGATTGAAAATATCAAAAGAAGTAATTCAAAAGTATCAGAATATCGGAATTGCTCAGAAGTTCATCGAAAAAGTCTCAAATTTCACTCGTGATCAGAATAAATTCCAATGGTTTGCATCAAAATTGAAAAATAGATGGATTCCTCTCAATGATCATTTGAATCAGATTGATATTCCATCGGATAACTTGGCTTCCAACTGGATAACTGTGAAATCATGTCTCGAAGATTACGATTTCTCTATCGATTTTTCAGAAGAAATGGAAAATATGGATTGGGTTCTCGGAATGATCGAGAATATGGAAAGTATCCCAAGAAGATTATTATTGGAACATTGGGAGCACGTGAACAAAGAAATTTCAACTCGAGAATTTGTATCATCTGGACATGTAAGCGAACCATATGGGTTAAAGTTGCTAGATATAACGTTGACATCAAACCCCGAAGAAATCTATGAACTTTCTTTGAAAAAGTATGAAAGTTATTTGAAAGATTTAAATGTTAGTATCAATAAAAAGATTCCGATCATCGAAGGATTGATGAAGTGCTCCATTGATTTGGAAATCACGGATTTTGAATCATCGATGAATTTACCCAAGGAAATCTGGAATTTCAATCCGAAATTGACAAATTATGCATTGGAAGCTATTATTTATTTCAAGAGAATACAAAAAATGATAGTTGGACTCAACGAATCGAAATTCGAAAACAATCCGTCGATTGAGAGTTTTCCATTGAATAATGAGGAAGTGAATGGGATATCAGATGGATTTGAGGTGAGCAAATCTAAACTGAATTCTCTAATTTCATGATATAATTACAGGTATTGAAGTCACTGAAGAATGTGAATGAGATTTGGAATAAGATGAGAAGATTGAATGGATTTGAGAAGTCGGAAGTGGAGAATACCTGGAATTCAGTGAGAAATGGAATTGAAAAAGTGAAAAATGAGTTATCAGAAATGAGATCTCAATCCAAATTCACCGATATTCAAGAATTGATTTCAAATATTGAATTATCAAATGATGTGACTGAAGTGGATTCATTAATTGATTTCATTCAACGAAAATACAAGGGAATCATTCGTTCCCAATATCTGAATATTCTAGAAGACGTCAAATATCTTATCATCAATTTTGGAGATTTCCCAAAAAAGATTCAGAAGATGAATGAAGGAATTGAGAAATATGAGCAATGGATTGGAGATGACTGTTCTTTGGTATGTTTTATAGAAATTTATCTGAAAAATCTGGAAAATTTTACAGGAAAACTCGGATAACTGTACAACTACTCCTTCCCTTCCAACTTCTGAAGAACCAAATAATGATGAATTGTGATTTCTTCCAAAGAGTTCTCTTACTTGATTTCTGATTTGAATAAAAATTGATGACTGATTTTAGTTAAAACGTTATAACTTAGTTCCGAGAGGAGATACAGAAAAGTTGTCAACTAATAAAATATAGTCCTTATTAAAAGCTACATTTCATCTTCTGGCACTTTTTTGATATCTCTCATGGAAAACGAGATATTAGCGCTTGAATTTGCCTCCCCAATTAAAAAGGTTTGCTTCTTTGCGCCTCTCTAGCTCACGTGACAACTTCAATGGCTTATATCTCACTTCAGGATAGAGATACAAAAAAGTTGTCAACTGATAAATTGTAGCCCTTTATATAAGTTACATTTTATTAGTTGACAGTTTTTTGTTATCTCTTATGGGCACCGAGATATAGTCGTTTAAAGTTGAGCACCCTTTCGGCGAGAGGGTGCAGTCAGCGAGGGTACTATAGCCACCAACTTTCTCTGCGTCTCTCTAATCCAACAGTAATTCTGAGCTTCCTAATAGACACAGAGAGAACTAAGTTCCCCTCAGCTAACAAAAACTTTCCCGCCAAAAATCTAAAAAACAAAAAATATAATGTTTAACAAAAACTTTATTCAAAAATTCAAAAGTTTATGTCGGAGGGAAATACCCTTTAAGTATCCAGGGTCCATTTCTAACATACTGAATAGCACATCGGAATGTCGCATACTCAACCCCAGTTGGCTTCCAGGAAAGATACCATAAGCCGGATGTCGTATTGCATGCAAGTATACCGGTTGCTAAACCATGTCCACCAGCTACCTGGAATAAAATGTATTTTTTTTACAAAAATTGTATTTAATGGGTCAACTCCTACTTTATCAAATCCAGATGTATTCATTCTCATTCCGACAACTTGAACTTGCCAGGAACTTCTTGTCTCATCGTAACACTGCACTAGAAGATTCTCTTTACATTGGAATTCGTCAGCTGTTGGTTTTGACATTCGGAATTCTCTACCGACTGGATAAGCGCAACATTGCTCCACAGGGAAATGGCCACCCTCGAAAATCGTCCCTGAAATTGTGTGCCCTTGTATTAGAGAGTGCGTGGGAGTATATACCATTGAGAGCAATGATTATTGGAAGAAAAGCTATGAAGGGGAGGAAAATGAATAGATTCATTGCTGAATTCTGCGCCAAAACAAGAATGAATCGGGGGTTTTATATATCGAAACGGGAGGCCATTAAATTGGTGTTTATGATTGCTTTTCGGGTAATACAGTAGTCATAAAAGTTTATTACTGGTAGAAAAAAAAGGGTTACTGTAAATGTTAATGCGAAATTTATTACTTAAAAAATCCAATTTTATTAAAATAATCCTCGTCCAGATTCGATTACAGTGGTGAGTTGCACAGCTGAAAAAATCACTTTTTTCTTTTATTCTCAAATTATTCCTACCGTAGTAATATCTGGAAGTGGCTTGATCGTCGTAGCCAAAGTTCCCAAAGCCGCAAATGGACACAACGAGGTTCCCGCGCAGATTGGAAGTTGCGTGGTCACATCGGCAATTTGAGCTTCGGCGTTAGCACGGTAGAGAACTTTGAAGAATCGCTCATTGGTAGAAGTGTTTCTATGGAATTCCAAAAGGATTGAGGCAGCGTACGCTGGCCAGCCGTCGATGGTATCGGCGATGTGTGGGATGCCAAGGGCGACGAGGACGGCAAATACGTTGTTGTCGTGCTAAATTAAAAAAAATTATCCATGCCCTTATATTAGAGGGACTTACAATAGAGTATCCATAGAATTTCAATTGCTTCAGGTAGCCAGTACAGTTTTGTCCCAACTCGGCACAATCGAACTTCTCACTGGCACGATTATAGAGCTCGTTGATAATGACACCAGCTCTCACTTTTTTCATCTCGAGAGCCACGTCAATACCATTGGAAATGGCGGGATTACCTAAGATTTAAAAATGATCTTCCTAATTTTTTTCTACAGTAACCCACTGAATTGTCCCTCTAGGAATCCCTTAACCGGAGCGTAGGTGGTCTGTGATTGATAGTACAACTCCTCGTTGTACCATGGAAGCTTAGCGTACATGGTCGCATTGAAATATGCTCTTTGACACTTCCAAGTGTCCGGATAAGTGTAGAAAGTATCGATTCCCGATGTCATGTTGTAGTATGGGCCGACTTGACGGTTCAGGAGGACTACCTGGAAAGGGTACGGTAGCCTTGGAGATGAGGCTAAGATCTTGCCTGTTGGAATTTGGGGAGCACTTCTGGAAGAGCTAGCATACGAGCCTGGAGGAGGTCGTAGCGAGGGCATGGGCAGTTTTGACTGGCGGCCTGGAAAGATAATTTTGGTTGGTTTCGGGTTTTCGGGCCAGCTTAGGAACTCACGCATTGATCAGGTCCATCGACATGTACTGGGACAAAGGTGAGTCCTGGTTGCCATTTGAATGGAGTGAATGGGTAGTCGACATCTGGAAGCCCATAGTTTATAGCGTCCTTGGTTTAGAACAGTGAGCAAAGTTCATATAAATGCTCGTTAGCCCCCGGCTTATACTGTATCGAACTAATACTTTGGCCAAAACTCGACATACTGAATCATGGCATACTGTACATAGCCTAAGATAACTACACTACCCTTAGCACATTCTCCCAACTTACTTGGAACATCGTACAAGCTTGGTGGGAACAATCCGTACAACAACGACATGGCTGAGATGATAGTCCGATTGAAGTCAGTAGATCTAAAGTACACTTCTCTCGAAGCATACTTTGGCTTCAAGAAGTTCAAATTGTTCACATATCTTGCTCTCATAAGCCGTCCCAAGTCGTTCATCTCTCCCATTCCCTTGGCAGTGAGCTCTCCGAGACCTCCTCCTCCATAAATCCAATCCTTCTCGTAGATGGGGTAGAGGTCGATTTGAGAAGCACGTTCTCCGTGACGCCACATCTAAAACCATCTATTTAAGGTCCTACAGTAACCCGAGAGACTCACCGATTGCACAAACTCCAACTTGACATTGTTGCAATTGGCTCCATAGGCCAGTGCCAGTAGAAGTGAAAGAGCCTTGAACATGGTTCTTGATCCACAATTTTCGCAACACCATGACGACCCTTATAAAGATTTTAACCCATTAAAAAACGCATTAAAATTATCAGAATTGATATGGAAAATGGTCAGTTTCAGTGTCGCGCCTTTTGATCTTCTCTCGTGATTATAGATAAAAGTTGGACTTTTTGAGGTAAAACGGTGATAAAAGAACGTGTTGACAAACTCTTTTTCGCAACAATTTTTCGAAATTGGCGTTTTTCGGTCGAAAAAGACAAAGTATCGAAAAGTGATAATTGTTTGAAAGGCGTGATCTTTGTGCACTTTTATTGAACGCCCTGTGAAAGTGCATGTGTGGTCCCTAGATGATACTTTTGTGAAGAATGATGGGATATAGACCCGAGATTTGTGAAAATCATGAAAAAGGGATCAAAATGATACCCAGATTGTCTAGGATTACTGTAGAAGTGAATAAGGGGTATTGTTGAAAAGTTACTTTTTTGAGGAGTCTGTATCTCAGTTTCTAGTGAAGATATCAAAAAGTTGTCAACTAATGAAATATAGCTCTTATTGAGGTGAATATTTTATTAGTTGACAATTTTTTGATATCTCTAATGGGAACAGAGATATACGCGTTTGAACTTGATCGCCATTAGAATGAGAGCGCAGACAGTTAGACACTCTAACTTTCTCTGCGCCTCTCCTCGGCATACAAACGCCCATATCTTGGCAACCGTAAGAGATATCAAAAAGTTGTCAATTGATAAAATGTAGCTCTTGACAAGCTTAATTTTTTGTTAGTTGACTACTTTTTTGTTGCTCTTATTAGAACTGAGATATTCTGCTTTGAAATCGTGGAATTTTGACACTATTCTCTAATTTCTGAGATTCTTTCGAATTCTCTTAATCTCAATATTTTCTCCACTAACACACTTACCATAGTCCTAAACAATCTCAACATATTCCATCACACTCAATTGCCAATATAATTAACACTATTTTCATGTCTTCCCCCCTTTCTATCCAATAATATTGCCTTCATCAATCCTACCCACTCCTTTTTTTTCGTTTAGTTGTCCGAAAAGTGCAACATACAATATCTTCTTTTTTTGTGTTCTGACTCATTTTTTCTATCCAACGAACCACAAAAATGGCTTCATTATTATCAAAAACGCATATTATTTCGTTGCACTTCTAGATCAGCAAGCAGAATAATTTCTGGTAATTAGTCACATTTTTCGGGAGAGGAATCATATTTCTTTTCTTTTAGCTCTTTTTCAGTTTCAAGAGATACACTTCTGAATCTTGATTTCCCAGATGCTCCTTTAAAAATAGTAGTTCTCGTTCAATCTTTTGGTTTTTTGTCTGACTACCGATTATTCCGCTATCTCGATTTTCTTCTTTTTTCCCTTTTCGGAACTAACATTTAATTTTTTTCTCGTTCCGGAAAGAGGATTATGTTTACCTTTTTATTCAAATTAAATTCCGGATTAGTGTTTTTTAAGTGAACATTGTTCAAAACCGCCAATAACTTAGTTCGGAAAAGAGATAGAGAAAAATTGTCAACTAGTCAAATGTTTAGCATAATATGGGAAATATTTTGTTAGTTGACAGTTTTTTGATACCTCTTACGGGAGTCGAGATATGGGCGTTTGAAGTAGTATACCCCTAGAGTGAGCAGACAGTTAGACACTCTTTTTCTCTGCGTTTCTTTGGCGGCGCAATTACAAATGTCTGTATCTCGGCACCCCTTAAAGACATCAAAGAACTGTCATCTAGTAAATTTTTTGAATTGTTTTAATATCCATTACTGTCATATTTCTGGTGACAAGTTAATCCAAACGATTATATCTCGTTTCCCAGTAGATGTATCAAAAAGGTGTCAACTAATGAAATGTTGCTCATAATAAGAGCTACATTTCATTAGTTGACAGTTTTTTGATATCTCTTATGACAGCGGAGATATAAGTGTTTGAAGTTGGCCACCAGCCAAGAGACGCAGAGAAAGCTAGAGTGGCTAACTGTCTGCGCTCTCTTTCTAGTGACGAGCAACTTCAAACGCTTATATCTCGGCTACCGTAAGAGCTATCAAAAAACTTTTAACTAATGAAATGTAGCTTATAGTAAGGGCTACATTTCATTAGTTGACAACTTTTTGAAATTTTCATTGGGAACCGAGATAAATCCTTTCGAACAGTTCATTCCAAACAGTTCAATGTCTCTTCTCAAACTGTCTTTCTAAACAAAAACACAGTTCTTTTTCCCCCTGACCCTTATTTCCCCAATCTTGTCCATCTGTCACCAGATGCAATACGTGTGTCGTAACCTCCTCCTCTTACACGGATCTCCCCCCGTTTTCTCTTAAACTCTTCTCTTCTTTTTCAGAAGGGCTCATGTGAGTGTGTGTGTGGGAGCCGGTGCCTAGTACTTGTATGTCCGTCTCTCGTCTCTCATCATAGTTTTCATGCACTTGTTTCAGTGCTCCATGTGGAGAAGACGTGCTGAAAGTGTTTGGACTTGGAGCAAGTGCGCTCTAAGTATAATCTAATGAAGCTACTTTTTGAAAAGGAGTAAGCCCTGTGATTACTTTTATTCAGTCAGCATATGCGCTCTATTGACAAGCCTGGGGCGTTACCCTAGAAGAGTTTATGTAGACAAGTTTCCCACGATCTGTCATGTGTGCCTTAGTCCTATCATAACAAATTTCCATTCTTAGGACTAGATTAACCTTCAATATTGTCAAAACGTCATCATAAATCTCCCCTTTTATTGACCATCTGTTACTCCTTTGACCGTTCACTACCGTTCAAGTGTACACACTCTGTTATATTAGATATGCAGGTGTGCCTCACACTTTACTGTAATCTGGATGACCCACTAAACCTACCTACGGACAAGGCCGCCGCTAGCCCTGGCGGAATTTTGTAGCACGATGGCCGAGTGGTTAAGGCGTTGGACTTAAGTTCCAATGGTGGATAACACCGCGTGGGTTCGAACCCCACTCGTGCTAGATGGTTTTGTCTTTTTTTGGTAAGAAAGTCCTAAAATCATAATTTCTAGTTTTAGACCTCCCCATGACATTCTATTAAAGGTATACTTAAAAGGGCACTTGCACTTTCATGGCCTTCTCATTTACATTCCAACGCACACACACGTTTTTATCTCTCTCTCTCTCTCTGTCCCCTTCTCCTCCACTTTTCCACATCACCATTCCACACTCTCTGCGTCTCTCAGTCTCTCGCAACCCCGGTTCCAACTCTTCTCTACCCTCTCCGCTTTGCACACTATTTTCTCCTCGTAAGTACGCTTTGTGCGTTGAACGCGAAGGACGACTCCCCCTCTGTCCCCCGTCAACACTGAGGAAATGCGCTCTATTGCGACAAGGGGTTCTAGTTGCCAGAAACAATTGTAGGACTAGAAACTTTATTATTTTTGTTTTTAAGCTTAATTTTTTTTTGGTATTTGCTAATTTTTTAATAATAATTTTTTTACAGGGTACCAAAAAAATGTGGGGTAATGGTAGCAGTCCGGCGAAAAATGGTAGCTATCAACAACCGTAAGTTCTTAATAATTAATTGCTAATAATATAATTATATATTCCAGACCACCACAACAACAATCTTACCCATGCCCTTATGCACATTGGACCAGGCCTAGTGACGCTTATGCACCGAATTTTAATGGATCCCAACAACTACCACCGCAAAATATGATAAACTCCCCTGTCGTTTATGGAGCTTATACCAATAATCACACGAATAATGTGAGTTTTTTTTTGGAACCTCTTATAGAAGAGCACTTTTTTTTTGAATTTCAGATGTACCATCCAAATGTTCCACCAAAAAGAGTAATCTTCAATCCAGTTTACAATAGAGCACCAGTGAATAATCAACCGTCGACGAGTGGACCACAGCCACAGAAAAATATTATGAATGTAAGTTTTTTTTTTTCAAATTCATTACAAATTAGTATAACTCTGTTGGGAGTGAAGGTTTTGAAAAACGATCAACTAGTGAATTGCTCAGCATAAAAAGGTGTACATTTTGTTAGTTGACACTTTTTTGATAGCCATTACGGTAGCCGAGATATAGGCGCTCGAGAGAGTGCAGGCTGTAAGAGAAACTCTTGGCCCGCAACTTCAAACGCTTATAGCTCGGCGTCCATAGGAGCTATCAAAAAGCTGTCAACTAATGAAATGTAGAGCTTTTCATGAGCAACATTTCATCAGTTGACATCTTTTTGATAGCTCTTATGGTAGCCGAGAAATAGAGGCTTGAAGTTTGGTACAGGCCGAAAAAAGAGCGCGAACATCTAGAAAGTCTCTTGGATGGCCCGCAAACTCAAACAGTTCACTAATTGAAATAGCTTCAGTTTTAGCTCCTGATAGCTCTAACGGGAGCCGAGATGCAAGTTGCGCGAGGAGAGACGCAGAGAAAAAGAGTGTCTGGCTGTCTGCGCCCTCTCACTCTGGGGGGTTCCCAACTTCAAACACCCATATCTCGGCGCCCATAAGAGATATCAAAAAACTGTCAACTAACAAAATGTAGCCCTTATCATAAGCAGAATTTGATCAGTTGATAACTTTTTTGTATCTTAACTCATAAGCAAGTTACACTCAAAACAAAATTAAGTGTATAATATTTTCTTGTGAAGTGATTGGTTTACTGTTCTATCATTTCATTTATTCTATCAAAAACCCTTAGAACCAACAACAATCATTCACTGCACCGGATCCTAATTGGCATAGAATTCGTTCCGATTCCTATGAGAGGATAGTTCGAAAATTTGATCCGCTTAGAATTATTGAGAAGGTAGGTAGTACTTACTACAGTAATCCTGACGCAATTAATACCGTAATCTATTTTCAGAAGCCACCTCCAACCAACAATTCACGAGAGCAGAAGAAACTCGATTTATCAGGAGGTTGGGGAATAAAAGAAGCGCAGGTAAGACTAAAGAAGCTACAGTAACCTACAGTAACCCATATTCCAGAATGCTCCTTCAACTAGCACAATGCCAAATGACTATGAGCAATATGAAGACTCATGGGATGAGGAAGACGAGTCTAAACCATCTACAGTACCCCCTTCAGCTGGATTCCAATCTTATAATGAGTTTTGGGGTGTTGACGAGAAAGAAGTTTCAACTGAGCCATCGACTAGTCAAAAACCGGATAACTCGGAATCGGATACGACTGAGGAATACGCGGAGTCTGGTCCGGAAGAAGATTTGAGTTGGGATGGTGATGATTCCGATGAGCAACCGAGCTTCAATCCCTATGAGGAATTGGATAAAGAGGCCGAAGATAGGCAGAGGAGAAGGGTCAGTCGTTTTGTGCCGAAAATGTGCCGCTTGAAAAAATTTTTATGGAGATGGAGCTCGACGAGTTCTACAAAAAGAACCGAGTTAGGGAGCCTCAGCTATCCGGACCCTGAAACGCCTTCGTGCAAATTCAAATATTTTCGAATCGTGATCAATTCGCTGAGAGCTTTCAGAAAAGTATAATCATGACTAGGTTCTGATTTTTTTTTGGGCCCCACCACGAAAACCTGCATTCCATCGGGATTACTGTAGTTTTCGCGTCGAGACCCAAAATGATCGAATCCCTATCATGATTATACTTTTCTGAAAGCTCTTAACGAGCTGAATTTGAATATCACAATGAATATAGACGAATTTGAAATTCTGTAAAAATACATTTTCCGGGTAGGGTACTTTAACTCTGTACAGACTAATTCGAAAGCTAGCTCATTATACAGATTTAACATTTCCAAACCCTAATCTTCTTGAAAATCTCAAATTTAGCTATATCTCGGCACATTTTCGGCACAACCATTCTGAAAATATTACTCAACCTTAAACCCGTTTTTTCAGGTCCCCGAAGATCACCCAACTACCACAGGATTCCTCGACTATCACTTCAAATCTCTCGGAATTGGGGAACGCCCTTTGACTCCAGAAGCTCCCGAAGAACTCCCCCAACGTCTTGCTCCAAAACCCAAAAAGGCGACAGCATGGACGACTCGTGAACCAATTCGGCATAACCTCCCTGTGAATGGTTGGGAATCCCCAGTGAAAGTGGATAAAGTGGTGAAGAAAGAGACAAATGTGAGAGAAATGGTGAGTTTTCGAAAAGTGGGCGTGGCCTAATTTAATCTTTTCAGCATCCGGACTTCCTAAACCGACTTCGTTTCAATGAAGAGCAACGGAACGTCTTCTCCCCATTCTATTTTGATACAAAGACCAAAAAAGATCGTCATCGAACTCCGAAACACCCTCAAAATTATAAACATAAGGATGCGATCAACTTCGCTGCCACTTCCCATACATGGACGGAGAATTGGGACCATCAATACCCAATACTTCCACGTGTCCCGGAACTAGTGACGTCACTTCCGAATTCTAATCCAGATGAAGATGTGGTGTGTGCTTTCTATAGAGTGTTAGCTGAGAGAGAACACAAGTATATTTTGATTGCGTGTCATGTGAATATTCATGGATATCATCGTGGAGATCTTCGGTTTATTGAGGTTAATGCGAGGACTCAATTGGATGGATTTGGGGATAAAAGTGTTATTGGTAATTTGTTCCTTGGAGATATAGTGGCAGTCACTGAATTGGCAAGGAACTCCAAGGCAGGACATGCTAACATGAATGCTACCGTATCCCAAGTCTCTCAAGAGTCTCCATGCTATTGGATTGCTTCTAAGATGATTCTTCAACCCAGAGATCATATAATGCCTGTCACGTTTTCATTTCTTAAAAATCGAATGGCTGTTGTAAAAGGAGACGATGAGCCAATGCAGGTTACTGTAGACAATTGGAATACGGTAACCACTGATTTGATCTACAAGGGAACCGCCTTTAAGCCGATGAAACTCGAATTGAACTTCACCGAGGATTACGGTAAACAACAGAAGAATAATATCACAACGAAAGCCACCAAAATCTCGAGTTATCCGAATTCATTTGGAACAATCTTTCAATATGAGGAATGCGAAGATCAGAATGAGCAATTCGAAATCGGAATCAATGCATTTTCTGAAGTGAATGATTTATCCGTTGAGGAACGAGAACGGATTGTTGAGACATGTTCTCTTATGGGATTCAGTGCGGCTAACACTATTTTCAATGGAAGATTCGATTGTCGTGCATTCCACATGCGTCAAATTCTGAAGACAGGATTGATAGTCAAATTTCGAATCGATAATCCACCGTATCAACCGACATTAGGACTATGGAACGCTGGAAATCGGATTATGTTCGGTGGCCCTGAAGGGGATATGAATGCGACCATTGAGACAGTAATCTCTGATGATAATACTAGCCTAAGGATAACAGCTAGACTATCCCGAGAAGTTCCAAAATCGATGAATTTCAAAAAAGGAGAGTTCTTCGTGTCTCAACGGGAAATCACTGATCATTATTTCCTCCATGACAGATATTTTCATGACTTGGAACCTCAATCGAATGGAAGATGGATTATCGAGACTTTGTATGGAGCGGATGCATTGCAACTTGTTAAAATTCCATCGAAACATCAACAATATTATTTTCCAAGCTTCCCTCATCCGATTGCTTTGAATCAATATCAAAATGAGTACGTACAGATGTTGCTAGACGAGAATCCGTTGATCATTGGCTCCTCGCCATTCGGATGTGGTAAATCAATGACTATTATAACTGCTGCATTGGAGATTTATCGACGGAATTGTGAGAAGGATATTATCAATTGTCAACGACAACAACTCCTGATTACTCAGAGTAATTATGCGAGTGTCAATCTCATAGACATTGCTCAAAGAATCTGTTCAAGCACACATTCCGAATTGAAATTCGTTCGATTTGTCACTGAAAAGAATTGGAATGAGCTTCCGGATAACTGTCGAACGGATTATGATATGCCTTCTCTGATGAATAAAGTGTTCATTGAATGGGGAACTGGAAGGATTGATGTGAGTGATCCACGAGCGAGGCGACTTAATCCATCCCATCATAATCATATGTTGGCTTATATTCTGAAGAATAAGCTCATTGATTTAGCTGAATTGGCTGGTGGCGGAAGAAGGACTTATGATCGGTATGGAACTTTTAAAACTCCAGCGGCTTCTGTTATCACCGAAGCGTTCTTCTATCTCTATCAACCGGATTTGATCATGACAACTGCCGACTCATCGAAGAATTTATTATCAGTACTCACTCAAGTGTGTACTGTTCAAATCGATGAGGCTAGTCAACTACCAGAATACACTCTTCTAGGCTTACTCAAGACATTCAATCGAGCTAATTTCGGATTAATCGGCGACATTCATCAACTTCCGCCCTACTGTGAGGATACTCTTGACGGCAAGTTAAAGGATTACGGTATCGGTAACACTATGGAACGGGCGATTCATCGGAAGTTATTCCCAATCTCAACACTCCGTTTCGTGTACAGATGTCATCCGAAGATTACCGAATTGCTCAGTGAGCTCTTCTATGATGGTGCCCTTTTATCAGGGGTAACCGAAGATCAACGAAATGATTTTGTGAAGAAGAGAAGGGATTTCTGGCCGAATCCATGCTATCCGATGATGATTGTGAATAACGAGGGAGCGTCGTTTAAAATGGGAACATCGCATGGAAATGATTCGGAAAAGGAGTTGGTCAAGAA
Organism: Caenorhabditis wallacei; assembly: GCA_963932035.1. Lineage (NCBI taxonomy): Eukaryota > Metazoa > Nematoda > Chromadorea > Rhabditida > Rhabditidae > Caenorhabditis > Caenorhabditis wallacei. Next base: position 3,391,720 of record OZ009934.1, read on the forward strand.
GCTCATTCTAAATCTTATCAAGCATACCACTAATCCCGTCAACCCTCAGGATATTGGAGTCATCTCATTCTATGCCGCTCAGACATCAATCCTTACTGAATATCTCCGAGGAACCGGGGTTAAGTGTGGTACGGTAGACGCGTTTCAAGGGACAGAGAAGGAAATTATTATTGTGTGTTGTACAAGGGATACGGTATCCGATTTCATGCAAATGAGCAAGCGATTGAATGTGGCGATGTCGAGGGCGAAGCAGGCGACGATTATAATTGGAAATGTGGAGGGGTTAAGGAAGGCACAGTATTGGAGTCGTATTGTGCAGAAGATCGAGGAGAATCGGAATTTGGTTCATGCGGTGAGTGGGAAAGTGCGCTCTACTGCACTGTTAAGTTTAGCTGCTTATAGAGATCCGTTGGCTGAGTATCAAACTTGCTTTTATTAAAACGTTTGATACTCAGCCAATTCTATTTAATCAGTGAAAACTGACAGTTCAGTAGAGCGCGTTAGCATACGGAAATACTCTAGATACTAGTGCGCCCTACTGAACTCAGTTGGCTGAGTATCAAACGAAAAAATCCGTTTTTAATTATATTTTTTACTTTTGATACTTAGACAAGTCTAAGCTAAAGTACAGTAGAGCGCATTTGCTTATTTAACAAAAAATCAATCCCATTCATTTCAGGCCAATTTCAACGACCATCCACCACCCCGTCAACCTCAATACCCAGTCGTCCAACAAACCTATCAACAGCCCCCGCAACAACAACTCTCCTACGCTCCTCGCCATCCGGTTAACCCACAAATGAGCCCGAATCAAGGATATCAGCAGATGACTGAGGCTCCCCGTCAAAACTTCAACAATGTGGCTCAATACGCGGCGGTTTATCAAATGGATAATAATCGAATGGGACCGCCCGTCAACGTCAAAAAACCGAATTTCAATCAAGCTCCGCCTCCGGTGGTCCAAAAACCAAATTTCCTTCAAAATCCGCCGTATCAATTTAGAAATCAGAAATCGCCCGAGATAAATCCGGGATTAGTGGCACAATTGGAGAATTTGAGAGCAAAAGAGAATCAAAGAAATAATACGCAGCTTCAGGGGGTAAGCTAGAAAAAAAGGGGGCGTGGCATTGAAATTAATTGATTTTTTGCAGAGATGGAGCTCAAACACATTTCGAGCCGGTGACTATCATAACAATTAAATTCATTTGTTTTTATATATCTAGAATCCTTCCTTTTCCCTCTTTCATTTCTACCTATGATACTCATTTCTACCTGTGACAATTCCGTTTTTTTTCTTTTTTTGACACATTTTTTTTCTTTGTGATGATGAAGTTAGCTTAAAAAGTAACGCAGTTTTTTTTTTAGATATCACAGCGGGTTATTCAGGAATTTACAAACAAAAATTGGAAAGAAAGTCAATGAACGAGCTCGAGAACGCCTTGTCGAATGAGCATTTCGCAGTCCTGGCGTGGGAGGTGATGCTGAAAGAAAAATTAAATTGTTGTAAAAAAGAAACCGCGACACACGTACCAAGCTATCCTTGCTCAGCTGTATTTGCGTCCCATCGGAAGTCTCGAATTCTCCGTAATCCTCCAGTGATCGAACCTGTACGAAGAGCGTTTTGGGCGGTTTGGTGAGCAACAGCAAATTGACGCCCTGGTCACTGAGATTTGTCTGAAATCTGGCCAGAGTGCTCGAGTATTCATGGAAGAATTGTATTTCGGCATCACAGAGAGCATTCTGAATGAAGAAATTTGTATTTTTAAATGCGAATTTAGGTCAGTACTCTGATAGACGGCGGAAGCGCGCCTCCATATTTCCATCTGTAGAATCGTATGCGATTTTTGCGCTCATTGACGTACGCCATCATGCAGCGCTGAAAAATTGGAGTTATATTTTAATTTTTTAAGAGAAAGAGTTACTCGAATATGGCACATTGCGGCTAAACGTGGCTGAAGAAGCGATGGGTCGTGTGGCTGTTGGGAGCGGATTTGTTCGCTGAAAACTTATTTTTATTGGAAAAAAGCCTCTGGAAACACCTACACAACGGTAGCGTTCTTCTGAAACAGCTCGTCGATTTTTTGAAGGCATTGTCGAATTAATTCTGTCTGAAAACCCTAATTTCTCTAGATTTTCAATGAAATTCCTTACATTATAAGGGGGCATCACATCCGGATTTCTTTTCATTTCGAGCACAAGTTGAATGGCTTTGTCGGCGACTCCGCCACGATGTTGATCTCCAGAACTCATTTTTGTGCTGCAAATCAGATTTTTATTCGATTCAATTCAATGAAAAACATTTTTAAACGGTTTAAAAACAGAAATTCCCTCCTTTTTTCAGCCAGGGACTAGTTTGCAAAAGCTCTTCCAAGGCCAGCGGGTCTCGCAACGAAAGGGGGAAGGAGACAGCCGCCCGTTGGAAACTGCATCCATTTTTCAGTTTTTAAGAGTTTTCACCTCGTTTTTTGTTATTTTTCAGTGAAATCTTTTGAAAATTAATTAGAAAATTGAATTTATCGTCGTTTTCTGCGTCGAAAACTGTATTTATCATCGAAAAACCATGAAAAATTGGTGTCGGGCGGTTTAAAAAATGACCTGGCTCTGGTTTTGAGTTTTTATTATTCAGAATTTTTTATTTAAAAGTGTTTTTGTTTAATTTTTATTCAAAAATAATTTTTAGTTGAAAATATAATTTGAAAACTTAAGTGTGGCGCTATTTCTGTGCTTTACGATTTTTCAAAAGTTTTTTGCGAGGAGCTGATTTTGTTTCCTGATTAAATTCAAAGGAAACATTTCTTCTAACTAAATAATTGTTAAAAAAAAAACAAGAGAAATTACAATATTTTCTGAATTTACATTTTTTTTCCGCGAATTTTCAATATCTTTTCTTCAATTTCCTCTTCTCATTTAATTTTCCCTATTTTCAGTAATGTCCTGGTTCCGTCCTCCACCACCACACACTCAACTCAGACCATGGGTTCCGGACGCGATCTTCATCCCGATCTCTCGCGCCGTTGAGCGCGTCGGAGTGTTCTTCTACAACCGGTTCGTTCTTTTTTCCCTTAAAAAATCGAGGAATTCGGAATCTTTTCAATTTTTGATTTTCTCGGTGAAATAATTGATCCATTTCAAAAAAACCAGACGATTTTCAGTGTCTTGAACAAGACCGAAGTTGGATTATTCGACAAGAGATGGAACAAGAACGTCCACGGACCATACTGCCACTGGAGATACTACGGAAAGCTCGACACCAAGTTGATGGATGTCAAGCTCGGAGAGCTTCCAGCCTGGATCGCTCGTCGTGAGAAGACTCCATCTGCCTTCTACAACGAGTTCATGCGCAACGTCTGGAGAGTCCACAACCTCTACTACTCAGGACCAGTCTACAACAACACTGTAAGATTTTCAAATTTGAATTTGAATTTCCATCAATTTCCCTCCTCTCTTTTTCAGGTCAAGGTCATCTTCCGTTTCGTCTTCGCCTACTCGTTCCTTAACTGGCTCGTCAAGTCCCACCGTTACGTTGACTTCCAGAAGACCATGTACCATTGGTAGACGCCCACGTCGTTCGTCTACTCTTCAAAAGATCAACATCCAATTTCAATTGGGGGGAGGACGATACACAGCCAGCCGATCATTTCTTATTATCGTATTTTTATTCACCCTTGATTCATCTCCTCATCAGAGATGTTTCTCTCCCCCACGCCGTTAATTTTTTTTAGCCCCCCTTATCGATTTTGAGTGTTTGTGTCTTTTTCATAAGAATAAATAGTGTATGGATTGGCGAAAACCGTCCAAACGATTTGAGAAGGATAGAAAGCCGATGCGATTTTTTCTGGATTTGCTTGATCTTTTTGCTAGATTAGATGCTTAAATATGATTCTCTAGTTGCGATTCTCATTCATTGTTTCATTTTTCTCTTATTTTCTATTTCAGAATATCTCTTCAGAAATGACCACTCCAAAACGAGGACTTTTTATTGTTTTTGAAGGTAAAATATCTTTAAAAGTTATGAAAATTCAGCATTTTTTGAAATCCAGGACTTGATCGGTCGGGAAAAACGACTCAAGCGAAGGAACTCGTCAAAAATTTGAATAAAACAGCCGAAGAATCTGGAAAATCCGGTCCGGCGGCAGTTCTTATGAATTTTCCAGGTATAAATTCAATTAAAAGTCGATTTTCAAAACTAAAAATCAATATTTAGACCGCCAATCCGTGATCGGAAAACTCATCGATCAATATTTGAGAAAAGAGATTGATCTTGATGAGCATTCACTTCATTTGATGTTTTCGGCGGATCGATTCTTAAAAAATCAATTTATTCGTGAGAAAGTCGCCGATGGAATCGATGTGATCTGTGATCGTTATTGTTATAGTGGAGTGGCTTATTCATTGGCGAAAGGTACAATTTTTAAGGGGATTTTGAAAAAAAAGTAGGGAAAAATAGAGGAAAATTTGAGAAAAAAGAGGTTTTTAGTCTATTTTTAAATGAAATTTAGTAGAAAATCGAGGTTTTTGGCTAAATTAAGATGAAAACTTCACTAAAAATTCTAGATTTTTGTTGTTTATCCTTGGTTAATGTGACAGAAAAAACAGTCTTGTTTCAGGTAGTTTTAGATAAAAAAAATTGAGAAAGATTTTGAAAATATTTGAGTTTTTTTGGTAGAATTTAATAAAAAAGCCCAGTAGTTAATAAAAATTCAGTTTTTTGCCTAAACAATGAAAAAACCCTTAAAAATCTAGTTTTTAGGGTAAAAACTAGGAAAATTCATTAAATAAGCTTTCTTTTTCAACCGGATTCGTCAGGTCCGAATTCCAATTCCCCAGTTCAGAAAGTCCGTTTTCTCGGCCATTTTTAGCCTTGAAATTGCAAACTTTCAAGAAAAATTAACCTATTTTTCCAATTTTCAATGGAAATCCGTGAAAAATTCAGATAAATAACCAGTTTTGAATATCATCTTATTCCAAAATTTCTATAAAATCTCGACTTCCATTGACTACATGAACTTGTAAGCTTAAGCTAATTTTCACTGCTCACAAAAACCTCTGAAATCCCTTATTCACTTGCTTCCACACGGTTTCCCTTCATTTTCCGATTCTCCCTCCTCTATAATTATCTGCTCTTGTCACTTCCTTTCTCTCTCACCAGAAGCTCCTCCTTCGCTTGCCTCTCACTAATTGTCTTGAGATGCGATGGGTTCTGTTTGGTAACAGGTGCGCGACAAGCTAATGAATAGGAGACAGGAAGTCCGGCACAGAGACTGTGTTCAGGTGGATGGAGACGATCCATGGATTTATTTGAATCCTAAAAAAAACCGTTTAAATGGAAGAGGATCTCGAAAAGTTAGTCCCTCATCATCATATTTTCCAAAAAAAAGAGACATTCAAAGTCTCAAGAGAAGAAGAAGAAAAAGATGATGATGATGGTCAGGAAGTTGTTATGAAAAGAATAGAAAGAAGAAGAAGAAGAAGACTGACGAAGAGGAAACTAACTATTTTTGTGAAAGAATAGAAAGAGGAGATGATGGGCAAGGAAACGGAAACGGACTAAGCAGTAGAAGAAGAAGAAGAAAAAGCAGAGAGCTCTGTTGAGTGATGACTACGCTTCCGGTGTTGTCTTTTTTGAAGAGGTTTTAGTTGAGATAAGGAAGGTTGGATGGGTCTAGTTGGAGCAGGATTCCATAGTTTGTCTTAGATGGTCTTAGTACGGTAGACAGGGTCCTGTAAGCTAATTGGAGCCTAGCAGTGATTTCTTAGATAGTTTCAGCTAGATGTTTAAGCCGTATAAGCTTCCGAATCGGCTAAACAGAACCAAAGTCGTTCAGCTTTCTGCAATAGTGTATTAGGCTTGCCAAAGTTGACCTAGACCGTTCTAATAATCCTTATCAGCTTGAAAATGGCAGAATTAGACTGTTTCAGCTGGGTTGTTCAAGTTCATTAAGGCTAGACAGCTCCAAATTCGTTCCAAGTCACTCAGTTGACTGTAATCGTCGTATCAGGCTTGTCAAAATTGGTCTAGACGGTTCTACCAAGCTTAAGAGCTTAGAAATGATCGTTTTAGACAGTTTCAGCTAGTCTTCCAAGTCTAACAAGCTTCTGTATCGGCTAGACGAATCTAGTTCCGCTTGAAGTCGTCCAGTAAGTTGACGTGAGGTACTGTAGTCAATTTTCCTGTTTTGTCAGTTTCTCTTGTTTGGGGTGTTCCAGCTTGCTCGGTAAATGGCTGGAGACAGTTTCAGCTTGATTTTTAAGCTTTGTAAGATGCTGTATTAGCTAGAAAATGTTTTTTCGTTCCAAGGCACTCAGCTTACTGTAACCGTCATATTAGACTTTCCAAAATTGGTCTAGACCTTTCTACCAATGCTCCTTGTCAAATCCCTCTTCATCGAACCAGAAGATTTGTTGATTCTCGAAAAGGTGTTCACCCATCCATCAATTTGGCGCATTCGGCCACTTTGTTTGCGAAACCAATAGACACCTTATGATAACCTGTCGGGCCTCTCCTTTTTGGTGGTAATCAAAACATTTGCGTACTTACTGAAGAGGGTCGACAAAAGATTATCTCTCTCCCGGGTAAAGGAGACCGACAAGGTGATTAGAGAGAGAGCACGTGTCAGAGCTCAAGTGGTTTGGGTGTAGAAGGCGTTAAGGAGGGTGGAGATAAACAGGAGATGGTTACTGTAGGTTCACTCTAGCTAAGTTATCTAATCTGTACTCGAAGTCATTCTGGAGTATAAATCGGTATATCGTAGTAAATCTGGTTCGAAGAAACCCTGAGCTCGTTCTAAAAAAACCTTCTGACCGCCTTGATTAGCCCCCATTAATCGGCTACAAATGATGAACAGTTTGTCTAACGAACCATCATCACCTGCTTCTTCTCCTTCTCCACACACAAAAACATATGTTCATCATCTTTGATTCATCCCCCAATTAGTGAAGCTCTCTCATGTTACCTGAACAATCGTCCCTCTTTCTTCATCTCCTTCACTAAACCCCCTCTACCAGTCATAAACTGACTAATGTATCATTGTGTATTGTGAAGGGGAAGGAAAGAAAGAGCATACATACGGAAACCGATTATGATGACGTTTTGAGCACCCATATTAGGATGTCCGTGTGAAGGGAGGGCTCCTTAGAAGATTTCCCGCCCGTTGAACAACCCCCCGGTGGCGGCTAATTAAACTTGTTGCCAAAGAGAGGCACAGGAGCAGCAGCCGGCTGTCGTTTTATTCTCGGCAGGTAGTATGAAGATATATGGCTCTTTGAGATGAAGGAGAAGAATAAGATACTAATAATAATTATCGTCTTCCGGTGAAAAGCAGCGGCTCGATTGTTTGCTTCTCTTAGAAATGTCTCATATTGCTCTTCTGAATATGGAAAGAGGATGAAGAGGTAAATGATATCCGGAGAGAAAGAGAATAGAAGGAGATTCTTGGAATGTGGCTTGGTCTAGAAGTCTAGAAGCTTAGTCTAGTTTGTCTTGGAACTTCAGCAGTTTGTAGCTAGCTAAGGTTACGCTAGGTTACGGTCTAAGCGCACTGTAACTAGACCTAAGCCTCCTGAAAGATTACGGTATATTCCCTGGCTTACTGTAACTCTTCCTAAATTCTAGACCATCCGGAAGATCCCTCCACACTTGAAAAATTCCAAGTACTTCCCCACTGTATTTCCCAAGAAGACAAGTTCTCAATAGAAGACTTATTGACACCTCTCTCTTTCGCTTGCGATGACTGTGATGATCCACTTAAAAGTGCCCTATTATGACAGTGTGTTATTCATCAATTCATCTACGAATGCACATGTGCACACCTCAGCGAGGAGCACTACCAAATACAAACATGTCGTCTTCGAAAGAATAATGCCACTGTGTTGCTCTCGTCGCTTTTTGGAAGAGAGAGAGAGAATGAGAGAGATTTCCCTCCATATTTGTTCACTCCATTCTCTTCATGAAAAGACAGGAAATGGAGAAGAGAGGAAAAGTTGGATGATGATTTGTTTGGGTTGGGTATTTGTACCTGTATGTGCACTTAAAGACGACTAACTTAGCGTTCCATTTTGGAAATTGAAATGAGGAAGTGGTCATAGATCGGAGAAGTCATCTCATTCTGAATAAGTTCTCAAAGACATAGAAAATGACGCTAATTGTTATCAGGTTCACTTTTGTAACAAAAAAAAAAACAAATTGTAGACCCCCACATTTTGGTTTTTTTGTGTACAAACCTCAATGATGTCATTAGTTCCGGCTACAGTATCTCTTATCAGGATGCTGAAAAAGACAGGAAGAGATTTTTAAGATTAAATTGTTAGTCATCAAACTTGACAGTAATCCGAGAATTTCGAGCCAAGTAACTAACCTAATAAAGGTGTGGCTCTGGAAAAGAAGGGAATTTGATCGCGATGGTCAGAAGGTTTGATTCTGTTGGAATGTTAAGATAGTTGGACTACTGTAGTGATGTGTGCTGTTTGTATCTGGCACTAGTGCCCCCAGTGACCGCTAATGACCGTAATAAAAATGGGCAATCGGGTTACTGTAACCCCCACGAATTGCGTCAATGAGAAGGCTCTTGGGAACTCAGGTGTCACCTGGAGTGAAAGAACACTATTTGAACGATGGGTGTTCCCTGATCTATGGTAGAGCTGTGTAGAGGTAGAAGAATTTCCTTCCGGTTGATCATTTTTCATTGGATGCCATTTTGAGTGCTTTAAGGTCATAATGATAAAGGGGTTACGGTAGGAATGACGAACTTTTGGAAATACTAGGAGCTAGACGAAATAGCAAATTGCTACATTTAAGGTTACCTTTTAGTACAAGCTCAAGCTCTTGTAGTTCAATAACTTAGGCTTAACTGATCAGTCCTATTGTAAGCTCTAAAAGGCTCTAAGGATTACTGTAGACTCAAAGCTTCATTTCTTCCTGATTCAAGGCTTCCGACCTTCCCTAGCTAATTCCATGTTTTTCCAGGCCTCCCAGAAACATGGGTCCGCTCATCGGACGTCGGACTCCCGAAACCCGACGCGGTTCTCTTCTTCGACGTCTCACCGGAAGTCGCCGCGAAAAGAGGAGGATTTGGACAAGAACGACTCGAAACTTCTGAAATGCAGAAGAAAGTGGCTGCTGTGATGCCGACCCTTCGTGACGATTCATTCTGGAAAACTGTGAATGCCGATGGAGATATGGAGACAGTCGAAAAGGAGGTTCTCCGAATTTATGAGCAATTGGATCGAGAGAAGCCATTTGAGTCGTTGGAGAAGATTTGAATTCGTTATAATTTATTCTATTTATTTTCCCATTTTGATCTATATATTCCCCTAATCCATTCCATTTCAGTACAATTAATCATTTATTTATTTTATTCTTCTTCAGAAAAAAAATTCAAAAAAAAATTGGCACAAAAACATAGAAAAAGAGAGAATGAAAAAAGAGGAGGGCACTGGTACGGTATGTACATAAAAAAGATAAGAAAAAAAGCGAAATTCTATATTTTAAGGGATGATTCCCGTCAATGATCAAATTTAAAGGGAGAGAGAAATGTTTTTTTGGGATTTTTTGAAAAAAGGAGAAAAATTAGGAGAGTTGAAAGAATCGAGAGAGGATCAAGGGAAGGGAAATGCGCTCTATTGAGAATTTGTATTGCTCGTGGACAAGGGATTTTTGAAAATGGGGTTTTGTAGTCCACGAGGACAAAACTGTCTATTCAAAAAGCGAAAAAAAAAGAATTCTCAATGGAGCGCACTTACAATGGAAGATTAAATTAAATTTCTTTAAAAAACTGTAAAAAAACACAGAAAACCGTCTAAAACACACACAAAAAAAAAACGAAAAGAAAAAATCAATAATCGTCGAGACTGGGATCAAAATCCTCCTCCTCGTCAACCAACATATCGTGTTTTTTGAGATGTCTATCGAGATTTGTCTGTTGTCCGAAACACCGATCACACTTTTGGCACCGGAACGGACGTTCCTGGAAGATGGAGGAGAATGGAAGATGAAGGAGTCGATGCATGATGATGACTTCTCACTCGTTGATGATTGTGATGGGGTGTCAGCGATGTGTTCGGCTACAAACACGAACAGATGGGAAAACCAGCAGGGGAGGAGGAACGGATTAAAGGACAGGGAATTCAAGGGGTTGAAGTTTTCGAACGGTTACGGTAAGCGGTGGTGGTGGTGATGGTCCCAGCGAAACCAAGGAAATCAAAAAATGGGGGAGTTGCTTACCTTGTTATGGATGTTTCTGACGTGGCGTTGGAGGTTGGAGGAGATCGAGAAACTTCGTTCGCAATATTGACACTGAAAAATGGGAATAGTTGTCCACGAGGACTACAAAACTAGGGAAGTCTTGGTTAGGGGCTAAAACCGTGATTTTTTAAGGGCGGACTAGAAAATTCGAAAAATTGGAATTTTCGGTCAAGGGGCTCAAAAGCTCCCATCGCGTGAAATTGTCCACGAGGACTACAAAATCCGGATCTTTAAAAAATTGGCTTTTAGGATTTCGCGAACTCCAGAAATAGTGATTTTTTACCCGCGACCTAAAAAACTTGAAAAGTTAGGCCAAGTGGGTCGAAAAATATAATCGTCTAATTTTGTCCACGAGGACTACAAAATCTGGATTTTTGAAATTTTGACTTTTAGAGTCTTGGGGGTTATAAAACCCGTGGTTTTTCACCCGCGGGTTAAAAAAATTTTTAAAATTCAAAACCCCTCAAAAATCACAGAAAGCTAGCCTAATTTTGTCCACGAGGACTACAAAATCGGGATTTTCGAAATTTTGGCTTTTAGGGTGTTGGGGCTCATAAAAACTACAATTTTGTCCACGAGGACTGCAAAACTCCTAAATTCCAAAACCCCTTTCTGCTCACCTTATAAGGCTGCTCTCCAGTATGCGTCCTCAAATGTCTTGTCAAATTAGCTGATCTTGGAAAGACTTTCTGACAGAATTTACACGTATACCGATCCTTGTTAGCAGAACCACCATTTGACGTGGATGATGGAGAAGACGAAGATTTGGTTCCATTCATAGCTCCCAAAAATGGTCCGGAATTATAGTTGAATGGGCGTTGGAATAACGCGAAAATGTTATTGGATCCAAATGGATTCTGTTGTGATGGTTGTTGACTGGCTGCGAGAATAGCAGAGATTGAATGTGGATTTGTTTGTTTCTTTATCAATTCATCATGTCCTCCTTCAGAATCATCATCATCATCATTCGCTGATTCTCCAATACTATCCCTATCTTCTCCATCATCTGATTTTGATTCCATTTCAGATGTTGATGGGGGTTTTGGGGTAGCTGTTAGGTCAACTGGTTCCGCGGTAGGAGATGATTCACTAGCATTTCCACTGAAAAATTTTATTCTTAGCAAGGGGTAAGCTTTTCTAAGTTCCTCAGCGTCCCTTGGAATAATTCATAAATCAGAATAATTCAACCACTAGTACTAATCTCAAAAAACTCTCTTTCTCTCTATGTTTCTCATCATAAATTCCCCTCTCACCTCGAAGAGGAACACTCGGCATCTGGAGATTCTCGTGACGTCGTCTGCTGAAACATTTTGTAGGCGTCTGGATTGGCGGCGAGAAGGGCAAGTGGGAAATGTGGAACCTGCAAATGAGAGATACTCATTAGAAGGGATTATCCTTCTGCGGGAAATAGGGGTAATATGGAGAAGGAGGAGGAGGAGGAAGAAGGTTAATTAAGGTGTGCTCTCTCTCTCTCTCTCCTTTCCTGATTGTTATGATGTCCTTATAAGCTCCAGAGAGCGTATTGAGAGCTACCAAAAGGAGTTATTCTATTGCATAATACAGGTGTCTCGAGAGGGGGTCTTGAGTATGGCTATAATATCGAAGGGGGGTCCAAGTGAGGGAAAACAGTTGGGACCATTGTTTTCTGGTTTGGGACAGGTAGCTAAGGGAGTTCGTGAGAAATCTGGTTTAGTCAAAAAAAGATTGTCTAACTTTGAGAGGGCACATGTGCCGGATTTAGCCTGGCCAGTTGGTTTTAGGCCAAAAAATGAAAATTCGGCAAAATTATTTTTATTCGGAAAAAATAACATTGTCAGGGGAAAATGTTGGGGGTTTAGCCGAGACTTGAAAAATTTTGTTTAGCTAGCACAAAAGTTGTTCTACTTAGTTTCCTGAACCTTGCCCGGCAAATACCCCCCTTTGCCGGCCAAAAATTTTTTTTTCTCTAAAAAAGGTCCCAAGGTTAACCGAATCGCAAAAAAAACCCTTGTTTCCCCATAAAATTCGAAAAAATCCAAAAAAAGTTTAAACTTGGTTGCTAGGCGAAATAGCATAGGAAAAGTGGATACCCAGGTTTCTCTTTTTTTGGTTCAACCACCTTGGACTTTTGCTTTGGCAAGATTTTTTGTGGAATTCAATGTTTAAGACCATCCCCTTCCTTAGGGTCCTAAAACCTCACTCCCTATTCTAAAAGACTAAACTTATAAGACAAAAAAAAAACCATCGGATCACACAAAATTTTTCAAAAAACTAACCTGGGAAGCCATTTGTAGCAAATGCGGCCAATAAGACATTGGTGGTAATCCGCCGGTATTCATGCTCGCCAATTGAGCCATCAACGGTTTATAGATTGCTGTCATTTCACAAATCGGTCGATGCTTAGTAAGAGCTGCTTGTGATGCCATGGGTAGATGACACGTTGTACAAGTATAACCGTCCTGAATTCAGAATTCTATGAAAGGAAGAATGAAGGAAGAGCACAAGATGAGAAAAGGATGAGAAGAAGAGGAAAAGGGGGCAGAGGAGGGCGTCCTTATTGGAGGACATGCCTGCGGGAGAAGTGGGCGGGGCTTAGAGAGAGAGAGGAAGAGAGAGAGAGAGAGAGAGGTAAACAATTAGGGACCCCTGAGGAGCAATATCTTCCGTTTTTATTGCTCCTCTATTTTGAGACTCTCTCTCTCTCTCTCTCTCTCTCCTCAGGTAAGCCACACCCGCTTGTCCCTTTAATATGAGTCATGGGAAAATATGTTAATCCGGTTAAATTTGGAATTTTAGAAATTCATGACAATTCCTTTTTTTATTAGAGAAGGGCTTACCGAATGAACTCTCCGATGACGACAAAGATTCGAGAATTGTGTGTAGGACTTGGGACACAGGTGACACCGAAATGGTTTTAGGGAGCAGTGAATGTGAGAGTGTTGCTTCAAACCGCTGCAAAAAATAAAAAATCGTTTTTGAAATTTTTTTTGGGCCCCCGATTTTAAGGTGATAGTTAGGTCATACTGTATAGTGGGGGCCCAAAGATGGTGGGATTAGCCTAGAAGGGGAGCAAATTTTTTTTTCGATAGTTAGCCGGTTTTTTTAGTAGGATGTGAGGCTTAGACCTGAATGAAATTCGAAAAAAAAAATTTAAGAAAAAATTTTTTTTCAAAAAAAAATTGTTCAAATTTTGAATTTTTTCAAAAAATCATCATTTCCAACCTTAAAGGGACAGACCCTTTTGAAAAAAAAACTGAATTTTAAATTTATGACTTTGGGCTAATTCCACCGCGCTATAGTCTATTGGGTAACCCTTAAAGGCGCAGACTGTACTTCAGTTGGTCCCTTGCCCATAATCTAGATGTGAGACCACCAAAGTGAAAGGGACATCAAAACTTAAACCAAATTTAAAGGCGCATACCAAAAAAATCCAAAAAAAAGCGTAGTTTAACGACTCATACCCAATTATAAACCCCCCAAAAGAGCCCATCAACTTCCCTATGATAACCCCCGATGACTAACCCCCTCTAAATAACATTGTCTTCAAAATACTCATCTTTCTGAATCATTTATCACAAAATTAAGTAGCCCCACCCCTTGAAAGCTTAGATCAAAAATGAACATCATCGGAAACTAATACGGGGGTTTTTTAGGAAAAGGGAAGCGATGATATTGGGTGAGAAGAAGCGATTGTTTGAAATTGGAGATAAGGAAAAAGTGTCAGACAAAGTGACGAGTGATGGTTTTATTGGAAAGTGATAAGAGGCGCCGGAAGGAAGTTGACCTTTCTATTAGAGAAATCAAGAGGAAGAGAATACACCTTTGAAGGCACATGTGCCCCCCGATCCACCCACTCTCAGAAAAATGATAGTTATTATTATGAAGAAGAAACCATCTTCAGAATATCTTCATTTCCTTCTTCTTCTTCTTCTTCTAGATGGATCCAATTTCCTTGCGCCCCTTCGTTTCAAGCCTTTCCTCCTCCTCTTCTACCTGAGCAGCACGGGATGAGCAAATAGAGTGAGAAGGAGGGAGCCTGCCCCTTACACACGGCATGATCCTCTTTTCCACTAATGGAATAGAGAACGAGAAGACTACGGTACATGTAAACACTTTGAGACACCTGTTGGGGGGAGCATCGTTTAACTAGGTGAAATCAGTGGAATGGGGGATTGGCTAGAAATCGTCGGCATAGTCGTTTTCAGCTCTCAGAGAGCTTTTGGAAAAGTATGATCATGATAGGGTTCCGAGAATTTAGGGTCCCACCACGAAAACCTGCACTTCAAAAAGATTACTGTAGCTTTGGTGGTGAGACCCAAAGTGAAAGGAACCTTGCCATGATTATATTCAATTCAAAGCTCTCGGTGAACTGGATCTGACTGTCCCACTTGTTTTGAGGGAAAGTCATGTCCCTTTAAAATCGTGAAATTGGGAGTTCACTTTATTTTGTGAAAAATACTTGAATCGAGTTGCCTGGGGGCTTCAAAACCTTCAAATTGAAGATAAATTCAACTCGATTTGGAATTCTTTGAATTTTTAAAAATTTTGAATTTTCAGGACCAACCCAAAAAAAAGTGATTTAGTAGCTTTATCAATTTTACCATTTTTCATAACCAAATTCGAATTCTACTTATCCTGAGCTTTGAAATGAGTATAATCATGAATTCACACAGTTTTCATTTTTCGGGTCTCACCACGGAATTACGGTAGTTACGGGACCCAAAATACCAAAGTAAATACAACTCTATCATGGTTTTCTAGACGAGCTTAATCCGCTTTACTTAAAAAAATCATAATCCCCTGTAAATCTCTTACCTGGCACTGGTAAAACTCTTAGGACAAACTCCGCACTTGTGTGATCCGTCAGGTGGGGTTTGACCCGGTGCTAGTTCTCCTTGTTCTCTGATATACTCTTCAAGACCGTTGAGTCCTTCTTCACTACTGCTTTTTGAGAAACTGTGAGTGCTGTCGGGACTGAAAATTTCTAGGATTACTGTAGAAATTGAGGTGGCAAGATTCCAGAATAAAAAAGATGGTTCTGTTAGATAAAAATGAAAGAAGTAAATCAAAAATTTCCTTTTGTGTGTCTATATCTAATACTAAGAAATGAAAGAGGTACCCGAAAAAGCAAGAAAAAAAGAATGACCGGAAAAGCGGCGAAATTTGTCATCCCAGAAGCCCACATATGTAAATGAGAAAAAGAGAAGACGGGCGGTTCATTTACGAAAAAAAAGGGAGGAGGAGGGGGAAGAAAGATGAAGGGATGTGCTCTTATCGGAAATCCGTTACTTTCACCGCCGAACATATATAGTGAAAACTAGGGGAAAGAATTGAAAGTAGGACGATTTCGGGAAGCGAAGAAGGGAGGAGGGAGGAGGAAGGGAAGATTTTTAACGCAAGAAGATTCACATCTTTTTTCCTTTTTCTCTTGCTGAATATCCTATATTCAGTTTGGTGTGGAACTGGTTCAGGTTTTTTGAACAGGTGGAATTTTTATGGTAGTTGGATTAGGAGTTAGGGATAATTTTTTTTAGTATTGTAAGGGTGAGACATCATTAGAATGTCCTAATCTAGATACCCTTAAAATATGCCAGGTACCCTTAAAATATGGTATATGGGACCTTAAATATATTTAATGAGGCAAACGGTGCCAGGCCTATAAAATTAGGTGTAAGTTAGAATAAGACTGACATTGTTAGACCCTTTGGGATAAGGGCTGAACCATGGGACAAGGATCCTGGTACGCCGGACAAATCGGAGGCCTAGAATACCACCGTAATAGAAATTATATTGGACAATACTCAAACTGCTGGTTAAGACCGACTAGAACACGAAATAGCATAGGCTTGTATGATCTTGACAAGGTTAAGCTTAACTCATTTCTTCACAGACCAAGCAATGTCAGCTTTAGCAAGAAAGAACTCTAAAAAATAGAGACGGAAGGTGAAATGAGTGAGTAAAAAGAATAGAATTGTGAAATGGGTAGTAGGCAGAAAAAGATATTCGATGGTACCGTTTAGGTTTAGCTGGTCTCCTGAAGCTAAGAACAATCAATCATTTCAAATCGAAACAGCTAAACTTAAGCCACGGCCAGTTAGGCTAGATCCAAGTAAAGCCGACCTAGCCAAGGTACTGTTCCCTGACTTAACCTAAACACTAAAATTAACAAAAACCTACCGATCATCATCCTTCAGCAACATCAAATTCTCAATCTCATCTTGATCTTCCTCATCACACTCATCATCCTCAGACAACCTTTGCAATAGTAACCGCTCTCCAATGTTAATTATTCGGCTAGTTTTGAAATGGGTCTGAAACAATGTTTTCAGCGGGTTCATCAAGAAATAGGTTACCTTAAAATCCACTTGAGTCATACATATATTGGCGTCCTCTCCTATATCGGCTTCTTTAATCAAGTTTAGGAGTAGGAGCTCGGATGAGTCGTTCGGGGTACCCTGTAAATTTGAAAAAGTTAAGCTAAGTCAAAGATCCCCTTTTCTTCCGTCAACTTGCTCCCAAATCCAGCCGCCTCAAACCCATCAATATCTAATAAGAAGGCAACAGCCACTCACTCCGTCTTCTCTGGAATCTAATTTTCCCACCGTGGAGCGCGCGCAGGTGCTTCGAGTGTCAGCCTCTCAAAGCAATCAGGCTCTCGTCAAGAAAATGATGAAATTCAGAATAATATATATTTGCGTGGCCGCTCTCTTCTTCACCAATAAGATAAGCCAATCAGTTGGCGGGTGAGTGAGAAGAAAGGAAACGAGATGATAAACAAAGTCAGTGAGACAACCTAATTGAATGACGAGGTAAGACTACTGTAGGACTGATTGACTTGTTTTCTTCGAAAGCTCTCTCTCTCTTTCCATAAATTCAAATCCTTATTTCCTCATCACTAATTCCTTACCTTTCCCTCCCTCTCTCTCCGTTCCCTTAAAACCGCAATTATCTCCTCCCTATCCGGCGCCATGTGGCGCTTCTCAAAAATTCTTCCACCTGCCTCTTTTAGTTAACCTTGGACCTCTAACCATTACATTACATTTACAAATCGGAACACCTGGTGTATCTCGCCTATAGGTAAAGGGAGATTCACTAACTGAGTCAAAAGGGAGGTCTGATTGACTGTAATTGATGAATATGTGGTGAGAGAGAGAGAAGAGGAAGCAGGATAATTGTAGGGTGAGTAGAAGAAAGGGATCCTGGGAGCACTTAGGGCGCCAGAGAGGTTAAGCCTAAGGTATGGTTATGGACTCTAAGCATAGCAAGACCTAAGCATAGCTAAGCTCAGTTTAATCTTCCTCACCTTATCAATGACTCCAATATTCTTGCCGGGCGACAACTGCGTCACCGCTATCAATACAGTCCCATGCATCTCATCCTCTCGAACTTCCACATTCTTCAGAAAGTCCGTGTCGATGCTCATATCTCTGTAAGTTCTGTTCTCTACAGTAATCCCGAATTGTACGATTTGCGGAGAGAGGTGTGCTAACAAGCGTTGAGATGATGAGTAAGCAAGTTGTGGGGAGAAGAATGAGAACAATGGAAACAAGTTGGGAATAACGGGGAATATCTGAGGTATGTGTAAATGTTCAAGGCTGGAGGATTTGTCATGGAATGAGAATATCGGGAGTGGACAAGTAATATTTGAAAAAAAAAAAGTTGGAGTAAAGGAGGATAGGAGTGAGGACTTAAGGGGCTGACAGTTTTGAGGTGGGGGCTTAGCTCCTAATATAAGGGAATCCTAGGCTACAGCTTCTAGAGTTTTTAAGGCTTAGCCAAGTAGGCCGTATAGAGTTTTGGGGTGCCCCGCTAGGAAAAGGGGTCCTGGGGAACGTAGGCTTAAAAACTGGGGGCTAAGATAGCCTAACTAAAGGGGGCAAGGGTCCCACGGTTGCCTAAGGTGATGGGGAACCTAAAAAAAGAGGGAGTACCCGGTCATGGATTCTAGGGGCAGAGTCCCGGATGGTCCTAAGCGGGCTAACCGGTTTTCAGGCAGTTTTCGGCCCTTGCGAAAAATCCAAATTCGGTAAGCTTAGATTAGACATCAAAACTTTAGCCACGGTCAGGATAAGCCTAAATTAGCAGGATGAGCCTAAACTTGTTACCATCTAGTAAACCTAACCTAAATTACTAGCCCACCGGGGCCAAGCTAGACTTAATGGGACCCCGTGACATTTGAGAGCTCCCCTCTTCACTTTATAAAGACCCTCGAAAAGTCTCTTCAAAAAAGGGATGAAGACAGGTATATACTCCCCTCTTACCTCTTCTCTGACGACTACCAAAAAACCAAAAAAAAAGGAGAAGTAAGTAACCCTTCCATCTCTTCTTCTTCTTCTTCACCACCACATCCATTTGTGGAAAAGACAGGAAACGAGAAGAGTAAGTAGAGAGGCTCCCCTGTCTCAAAAAAAGAAATGGGCGGAGCCTATATTTCTCCACATCAGACCGCATCACTCTCCGTCTCTTCCCAAAAAAGAAGAAGAAAATCGGAGGAAGAGAAGATGCGGAATGAAGAAGAAGAAGAAGACCCCGCCCATCGTCCAATCGGAAAACGGCTTGTTGATGGGTAAGGGAAGGGATGAGTAGAAGGAGAGAGATAGAGAGAACAGGAGCATCTTTTTTGTGACATTTTTGTAGGAAATTAGGGTAAGGAACCTTTAAAAATGCGGGAACTTGAAAACCTAAAAAAAATTGAAAATCGGTTTCCCCGTAAATCCACACAAAATCCCGTAAATCGACACTAACCAAAAAACTAACAGTGATTTTTGGCTAAGTTTGACGGAATTTTTAAGTTAAAAAAAATTTTCAAAAAATGGTTCCCGTAAATCTACACAAAAGCCCGTAAATCGACACTTAAGAAAAAACCGAAAAAAATGTTGGTCAGTAGAACTACGGGGTTAAAAAGCATGCCATGATTTTAAGGAATTATTAGGAAATCGAGGAAAAATTTCAACATTTTCAAAAACGGGTTCCCCCGTAAATCGACACTAACCAATTTTCGAAAATCACAATTTCCAAAAAAAAAATTTTTTTTCAAAAATCCCCCAAAACGTTCAGTCATGTTTCTCACGCTCCCCTCTAACCTCCAGCAATCACAAGTTGCTCATTTTTCGTTTTCTTGCAAAACACTACTTTTATTAGTTACCTCATCTTTTTTTTTCCCTAAAGACTTTTTTAGTTCACCTGGAGGACTCGTTTTTAAAATCGGAGAAGAGATGAAAAAAGGAAAAGAAAAGAAGCGGCAATTTTGTTTGGTATAAAGGGAGGAGAGCAATCTTCTTCCAGGGGGGGACGTCTTCACTCAAGAATAAAAAAGAGATGAAGAATGAAAAGGAGGGGCAGCATCCGATGGGGCCTCCCCCTTCTAAACTAAAATTGGTCCCATTTTGAGAACTCCGTAAAATTCTACAGTAACCATTCCACCCGAAAGCCTACCCACTAAATTCAAAATTCAAAAAATTCGAAAAAAAATTAATATCAAAATAAGGTGCTCTCATCATTTGATGCGCCCATCCAAACCAAACTAACACTGATAAGCATCGAAATTGGAACTTTTTTTGTCTTCTTCTCAACATTTTCTTCGGACATATTTTCTAATTGCACATCAAGTGTCATCTTATCAGTTTTTTGGGGTTTCGAAATTTGGAAATGATGAGAAGAGGGACGGGAGATTGACAGGTGGAGAGGAGAGAAACGGAAATTTGAGTCATGGGCTTCTGGAATTCCAGTGTTTCATGAAAATAGGTTCTTTCGTAAATCGACACTAGATCTTGTAAACCTACATTTCGCTCCTTAAATCTACACGGGACCCCGTAAATCGACATTTAGCAAGTAAGTTTTCACTAGCAATTAAAACTATTTGAAACTAACGAACAGCAAACCTCAGTCAGCCGCTTTGGAGTCCGTAAACCTACACTTAGTCCCGCAAATCTACATAGGACTCGTGTCAACGTTTCCCGGTAAATGACCAAGACGTCTGGAATCAGCACAATCTCATAAATCGAGGTAGGGCCATGTAAATCTGCAGTATCCCCGTAGATCCATACAGTACCCCCCCCCCCCCCCCCCGGATCACGGAACATCTACCGGACTAGCTAAATCTACCCCCGTAAATCGACACGTTCCCATAAGCAACCTATATGACACTATATTTACTTCAACTCTTTTCTCTTCTTTTTCAAGTTCTCCTCCTCCTCCTCGTCCCCCCAACCCCAGCTTCCTCTTCTTTCACACTTGACAGCATTTAGACCGAGTACGTCCCGCTCAACGACGACGACGATTTCACTTCAGCCACCTTAGAAGCTCCATCCTCGAAAACTCCGGAAGGAGAGGCGAAATAAAAGAGAGGGGGGGGGGGGGGGGAGGGGACACACATAGGTAAACGATGAAAAGAAGGGAGGAGGAGAAGGTAATGATGAGCTCAGTTGAGCATGAATATGAAGAAAAAGAAAAGAAGAAAGGAGAAGAAAAGAAGATTTCGTGGTGGTCGGTTTAGAGTTCAAGTTTTGGAGGGAGGGGCTCTCAAAGATTGTTACCAAGGGCCTTGGACTGTTAAATTATGGAAAATCGGAATAAAAATGCCTAGACATGGGTTAGGCATTGGCCCACACAAGCTAGGTATCCTTCGTTGGATTTTAGAAGGGTAGGACAGCCTCTGAGAGAGTAAGGAACGCTGGATAGGCCCCCACAGGATTAAGGGACCCTTTTGGGTAGGGACTCTCACTAGGTCCTAGTGGGGTGAAAATCTGACTTAGCATTCATAGTTTAAGAAGACCTACTGTACCTTCACAGTGTGGAAACTTCCAGCAAGACCCTTGGACGGTACAAACCAACGATTGGACCAATACAGGCTAGGATAACCACTAGAAAGTATTGGACCGGTACTAGACCCGGACCCATTCATACTGTAAAAACCTGCTATTTTTGGCGGGTCCTGTATTTTTTTAGGACCAAGATACCCATTCCCCGTAAATCTACCCCCAAAATCTCCATCCCATTAAAAAATGACCATCGAAGCTGTTCTTCCTTTTCCCCTCTCCCATCCAAAGCAATCAATGTGCAATCCGGTTCTTTCTCATATGGTGCTCTTCGCAACGCCACTTGTAGGGGAGGAGGGAAGCGAAAAAAAACGACGGGTAGGCACAATACATCTCCAGGTATGGATGGAAAAAATGAATGAGGAGGAGGAAGGGAGGAGAAGGACAAATAATAAGGAAGATGGTGGTGGAAGCAATTCTATTGAGATGATTTTCTGAAGAGAAGGGGGTACTGTAGGAAACTATATGGATCAAGGATTCCCCTCGTAAATCTACACTAACCTAAAACTTCATTACCTACATCGAAAGTCCACTTTTAAAAGACTCAAAAACCAATATTTTCCTTCTAAGTCAATAAGGAGCATCCCCCCTACAGTACCCCCTTGCTCTCCCTTTCCCTCTCTCTCACCGTCTCTTTCACTTTCTCTCTCTCTCTCACTTTCTCTTCCAGAATCATCATCATCACATGATGACTAGTGTTCTGGGAAAAAAAATGGCAGATGATTCAAGAAAATCTATTCTATTTTTTTTCTGATATAAAGGTGAAAAATATGAGAAAATCTGATAAAGAAGAGTGAGTGAGAGAGACAGCTGATTTCATTATATATATTTTTTCTCTCTTCGTGAGATTCTTGATTTTGAGAAGGGAAGATGGTGATGATGATGATGATGAGGGGAAAATATGGGGAAAAACAAGGAAAGTAATTTTTTTTTGAGTTGATGAGGAACGGGATTTTTGTAAATTTTGAAAAAAATCAATGTTTATGGATTGAGCTTATTGGGGGGATTTAGAAATTTTGAATTTTTCTGTACTTTTTAGGAATATTCAGAGAAGTTCTGGAGGAGTTCTGGATTTTGGGTACTTTAAAAACTTCAAAGTTTTTCGATTTTTTTCGGATTTTTCGAAAATAGGGTTTTTTTGTAGTTAAAAAAAGCCAAGTGAATCTATATTTTTACAGTTTTCTTAATTATCAAAATTTTGAAATTTACTGATTTTTCTTTTTTTTCAGATTTTCCGATTTTCTAGTACTATGGTCATTTTCGATTTACATTGTTCAGATTTGAAAATTTTTTTTGAAATTCCAGAATGTTAGAATATTCTAGAAAGGCTAAAATTTCTGAGTTTTTAAACAAAAAATTATGTTATTTTTCAATAAAATTGTCATTTTGTAGTACTACGACCATTCTGATGCAGATTTGCATTATGCCGGATTTTTTGGAAATTTAAATTTTTTCGGAATTTCAGAAATTTCTGCTTTTTAGGACAATATCAAACCTGTTAAGTTTAAATTTTTTGTTATATCTTTTTAACTATTTTCTCAAAAACCAGGGTTTTTGGGAAAAAGGAGAATTTCTCATTTTTCATACCACCCTATCGGTTAACGACGCTTACCTATTTTTCAGAATTTTTGAATTTTTCAAAACCAAAAAATTATCGTATTCATTAAAAATCGATTATTCGAGTTTCCTCAAAAACTCTCAAACCCCCCAACTTTCTTCTAGACGCCCACTCAACCATCCCAAGAAACCTATCTCAAAACCTCCAACCTAACTACAACTAATTCCCAGAATTACTCATATTTTCCCTCAAAAAAATCTGACTTTGTTTTTGACGACACATGCCTAATATATAAATTCTCCCCGAAAATCGAAAACAGGAGAAAAAGAAGAAGAAAATGAATGGAATCTCTTCTATCCGGATGACCAAAATTGTAGCGATTCTTCAGACGTCTTCTTTTTGACTCCCCTCTCCCCTCCCTCAGAGTAAGTCGTTTTTTGGAGTTACTTGATAAGAGAAGACGCGAACAGAAAAGGGAGAGAAAATGAGAGAGAGAGAGAGAGTTATTGACATTCGGCCTACTTGAAAATTGGGTTAATTCTTTGTGCACATTTTGGGATTTTGATATGAAAATGTTTTAAGTGGAATCAAGGAATCAGAGGGGAAAGAGAGGAGGAAGGACAAATAGATCAAGTTGAGAACTCGAAATTTGATTATTCATCGAGACAGATGTTATGATCAATTCTTAGAGAAATCAAGGTTTTTGGACTTTAAAAAGTCCAACTTTCCTTCTTATCTTGAGGAAATCTTGAGATGTTCACAAGGTTAGCTTCTGCGAAAATAGTAATGACCTATCTAATCGTGTCAGAGATACGAAAAAGTTATAAATTGATAAAATCTTCAGTTTTGCTAGAAGCAAAGTTTAGTTGACCTTTTTGACATTTTTCCATCGGAACCGAGAAAGGTAAAAGCGAGAGAGCGCAGACAGTCAGACACTCTACCTTCTCTGCGTCTCTCTGGTACCTAATATTTTCAAACACTTGTATCTCTCCCGTTAGAGATACAAAAAAGTAATCAACTAATGAAATGTACAGCTTGTCAGGAGCTATATTTTGTTAGTAGACCCTTTTTTGATATCTTCAATGGGAACCGAGTTACAGGCGCTGAAATAGGGCAAGCAAATGTATTTGGTAATCAACTGCAGAAGGTATCATCGATAATGGAAGCGATTAATTTACAACTGAAACTTAATCTAAATGATTTTTGATTGCAGAAAAACAACAATCTTACTAATAACAAACGCGGTTTTCTGTGTGTGTGTTTGTGTGTGGATCGCCGATGCTAGCGCTTTTCCCACAGATCCAAATTTTTTGGGACAAAGACAGATCGATTCAGAATTCCAGCGCGATGATGCAGGTCTTTTCCGTTTTTGATTCTGATAAGGGAGAAGCTCTGTACACCTATAGCACTTCCCAGGAGCAAAGTTGGGGTATCCCAAGCAGGTGGTTCTCTCTCAACTGCCTCCTGTGAAGGTAGATCAAATGAGGGAGAAGGCGCGAAGCGTCGTCAGCAAGCTTGTATTTTCAAATAGACAGTTCAGAGCTCCCCGTAAATCCACACTAGTTCCCGTAAATCTACACACAACATCATAAAAGAAGTACATGGTTTACATCAAAAATTACAGCAATAGCATACTAAAGAGTACCCTGAAACATAAAATATTTAAAAATCTTGGAAAATCCTAAAGCCACATAACACTGACCAATAAGTACTGATTACGGTACTAACTAGGATTAGTGTTCCTTGAAACACAAAAATCAGGATATCAAAAAATCCCAAAAAACCCAAACACCACAAAAACAATGGCACAATCATATTTTCTCGCCGAGGGGGGGGGGGGGATCAGGATCCACAAGATCTTCCCTTTTTTCTCTCTTCTCTTCCAACAATCATCCCCATCTCGACAAATACACACACACACAGAAAAAGGTTAAAAACGCGGAATTTTTGACAGCTATTAATTGGAGACGGTCACAAATAGATCGGTGAGCGAATCGGCAAAGAATAGAATCTGGAGAAAAGGGCGAGAAATAGTGTGAGAGGGGAGGAGACGCAGAGATGGAGAATAGGAGGGGGAAAAGCAGGTGCCAAAAGGAATCGAAAGAAACAAGAAAAGTCCTGGATGAGCTCGATGGACCGGATGGGACGGGATGTCAAGGAGAGAGAGAGAGGATTCGGGTGGCATGTCCTGTAGAGGGGGCATCCAATGGGATCTCTATTATAAGGGCACTAAGAAAAAGTTTCAAAGAAAGGAAGACTCCTCAAAATTGGACACATTTTCAGAGGAATCATCTTTTTTAAAAGAATGAATGGGAGGGAAAATGAGTCATTATGATGGTTTTGATAGGAAAAAAAAAGAGGCAAAAAAAAGAAAAATTGTTGTCGTAATTTTTTTTCAAAGAAGGTGTCATCATTATTTTTTAAAGTTTGGGAACCAAATAATTTAGAGCGTTAGGATAATCCTGGTCTTGAAAAGTTGAGCTTTAGCCAAATTAGGTATGAGCCGAGAATCGGGCTCCCCATTAAAAAAAAGTTAAGCCCGCCCCCCTCGCCTGTCACCCGTAATCAATTTTTTTGCCATAGTAGTAAAGCGCTAGTAGTATCGCGTGTTTCTTTTTTAGGCGAATATAGCTGACCCGAAAAGTTTGGCTGAAACCTATTTTTGTTTGTTGGGGTCTAAGCCTAACGAGATTACTGTAGCCTGCATATTAGCGTCTTAGCCTAACAATTAGATACTAGCCCTAACTTTTGTAGTCTGAGCTTAATAACTAGGGACGGACCCAAAACCTACTCCTTCGTTATGATCAATATATTGTAGGTTTTGACATGAGCCTAAAATTGACTATTCAGTTCAGCCCTGTTGGCATAAATCCATATTTCGGCCAATGGTCTCTAAGCCTAATTGCCTGGCGACTAAGCCTGACAGCTAGATCCTCAGCTTGACAAGTTAGACAAAATTTGGTGCCAGAGAAAAATCTTGTTTTCTCATTATATTGGTCTGAACCTAAATACAAGGGATTTAGCCTAGATCTGACAGAATTTGAGGGGTGATATTATGTTTATTGAAATTTCCCCTAAAACCAAAATATTGAACAGTGCGGGCTAAACCTAACAATTCGGGACTCCTCAGAAAGGAACTTATCCCAAAACCTTCATCCCGAAAATGAAGAAGTGACTTACCCCAATTGCCCCTCCCCCTCTTTCTCTCTCTCTTCGCTTCTCCCCAAGATTTATAAATGCCTAACGAGGCATGAGGTAAACCTTATTGTTTACATGGGATTTCTCATTCCCCAGTTATTAACCAATTAGAAGGGTAGCACCATGCAAAATTAAATCACAATTAGAGTGGGGAAGGAGAGAAGGCAGGTGTACTGGAGGGAGAGAAGGGTTTAGTGGTCTATATATTAGGTAACCTCCCTTTAAAACTACAGTAACCCTCCCACATACGGAGCTCTCTCTCTCTCTCTTGGTTCGGGAGACGATTTGAGTCATGACACAGTTTGTCTGTACAAGTGATTTTCTTTTTTCCCGCAAAATGAAAAGAGTCTCTTTCTCTCTCTTCTTAATGCATTTTGAGGTAGAAAAAGGGAGGGTGTATAAGTGTAAATACGGAGAAAATGAATAGATAGTGGGGGAAGAAAAGTGGGAGCCCCCCCGACTTCTTCCCACCTTATTTGGTATTGAAAAAGGGATGTGTCATTTTTTGGGGTGTTAACAATACTGTAGTAATGGAAAAATGGGGAGAAAGTTGAACTCTTGGTAAAACTTGGAGACTGGATTTTTGGCAATATTGTAGTTTAGACCTACCGTTGGATAGATGGTAAGCAACTGGATTTTTTGAGTTTTAGATTTTTTGGTTTCCGGGGGAGATTTGAGGTTGTAGACTTTCAGATTGTTTAGCCTTTTTGGGCTAGTTTTCTAAAACTGATATTTTGAGGTTTTGAAAAATTTAAGTAGTTTACGGTAGGCCAAGGTTTTTAAGCTACCTGGATATCAGGTATTTAAAAATTTTAGTTCATTTGTTAACCTACTAAAAACTAATAGAAAAGGGGTGCCCTTATATTAAAGGTACCCCCCAGATCTCTTATGAAAAAGGAATTTCATCTGGCTCAAGCTAGTAGGCCCCTACCGAAGATCCACTTCCCTTCACAATAATGTTACGTAATTATCCGGATGATACTAGATAGTCGTGTACAGCTCAGTGCCACTAGGCTAGTGTTACGGTGACTAGCAGAAGGGAGAAAAGGATGTCTAGATGAGACAAGACAGATGTTACATCACTCCTGGAGTTTCTAGGATTACTGTTGATATCAGCCCATTAACTGACTGTGAC
The DNA here is from genome assembly GCA_963932035.1 of Caenorhabditis wallacei. Classification (NCBI taxonomy): domain Eukaryota; kingdom Metazoa; phylum Nematoda; class Chromadorea; order Rhabditida; family Rhabditidae; genus Caenorhabditis; species Caenorhabditis wallacei. The sequence continues at coordinate 3,418,647 of OZ009934.1, forward strand.
TAAAAAATAAGTACAGTAACTCTATATCACTATGAGGTACTGTAACACTTATCAGGTTGTGCGAAAAGTTTTGCATCACTTTCGGAAAAACTTTCGGTTCAGTTTTTTTCAATGTTTTTGTAATATCAGTAGGTAACCTATGTACTATGTTAACTAACAATGTACTGCCAACAATTAGGTAATTGTTCACTTCCTTTCGATAGAAGTCCAGGGAGTTATTATCACCTTTTCACTAACACTCCGATTTTCGACAACCACGTTTTCGGATTTCCAGCTCGTCAATGACAGGGGCTAGGGATATGAATAAGTGGTGATACAAAAGTGTCATGGTAGGAGAGTACAATGCACAAATTAGGATAGTCAAGCCTCGCTTTAGAATAAGTTGATAAGTGATATTCACAGTATATGATTAAGAGGTATCATAGAGGAGGGGCACTGGGATAATTTTCTATTGGAATTTCTCTGATACAATCATGATTTGCTTGCAAAAGAAGTTGCCTGGGCATGTTGTACCCGCTTGTGAAATATCCCGATGCGTCGGCTTTTCCACTTCCCAATAGATGGAGGTGAACTCTAGTTGGAAGTAGATTTCCACTTTCGCCATCAGATCTCCAGAATCCCGGGGATCCCGCAACTTAAACCCTTCGTGATAGTTAGTGTGAAGTATCTATTATCCATTCACATCAACCGTCTTGAAAAGCTAGGCTGCTTTCTCTTTAGAGGAAAACATGAATATTGCTACATCCTCCCTCTTGCATTGCGTTGTGAGCGAAGGTACAGGTAGTAGGTTGATTGCCCTATTTCAGGAGAACCCAAATTCAGAAATGCAATAATTTTATGTAGTTTGGGAGTGCTTATGTGTGTATACAAGACACACACTACATTGACTCAAATCATATTCCAGCAGCCTCACGAAACCTTCTTTAATAATGATAATATTCGATGATCACATGGTGAATCAATTGATTCCAGTTCCTCACTTCTGAATAATTGGAACCAATCGACTACTGTGATATTATTAACAGTACTAAGACTTATTAATATCAGAAATGGGCCCAAGTTTTGTGTCAGCGAAGACCGATTTGGTGGCAATACAAATTTTATCAAAAAAGTTCATTTGAAATTCCCTTGCTGGTGCGCTGTTCATAGCTGCTATTGAGTTGTGATTTTGTGTGTCAATAGTCAACACACTACCCTTTACTGACCCCCAGTATGAAACATTCTAAAAGCTTCGTAATGTTTCTGGAGAAAAAATAAAAAGTGATGCAAAACTTTTCGCACAACCTGATACTTAGTGAAAGTTAGTGAAATTGAGTAGAGCTAAATTTAAAGGATCAGCTTGGATACCATACCAAGCACAGTTTCAACCGGAACACTTTCACTACAGTAACCCTCTCGCATCCATCTATCTATCTTTCCTAGATCCATTTCTTCTAATATTCAGACACCCTTTTCTCTTCTTTTTTCTCTTCCCCCCGACAGGTAATCTCGAATGTATTACATCCTTCTCTCTCTGTCTTCAATTCTTCATCTGAAGGAGAAGCTCATCTAAATTTGATGAGGGTTTCCACGAGGAGTAGACTAGATAGAAGACGGGTGGAAGAGAAGGAAAGGTAAGCTGTGAACATCTGTCATCAGGAGTGTCGGGGGAAGGAAATCAAAAAGACTGAGGAAAGGGAAGAAAAAGATAGGGGACCCTAATAGAATGGCAGGCTACAGTAATCTTTATCTAATAATTAAAAACGTTAAATACAGTACTTATCAAAGAAACCACTTAGGTTTTTAGTATTCTTTTAAAAAAAGCTTATCACGTCATCCGAAGACTGATGCACTTTTCTAAGTACTCCTCAACGAAACTCATCTTTTCCTTCTTCTTAAAATAAAATTGCTCATCATTATTATATGAAAGTGCATCTCTTCATCTATCTTTTAATCTTCTAGTGCATTATTAATTATCATGAATTTTTTGAAATTTTTCGAAAATAGCGATGCGGGATGTTCCGGGAAAGATTTACTTGATAAAGGATGTTTTTATGGACTTCTCTCGGACAATTTTTCTCTTAAGATCTCTAATATAATGGCACTTTTTTACCTGTTTTAAGACCACATAACTAGAATTTTCTAAAAAAAAAAAGGGTGAAAGGGTATAGAATAGAACGAGGAGTTGGCTAAGCTCACGAAGAATTTATAGTCCTGTCGGGCAAATTTTTTGTGAATTTTGGAGCTTTTCGCATTTTAGGTCTGTTTTGATTTGGTTCTCTAATATAATGTCATCTTTTTTCTGTAGATTTAGGGTCTCTGTAACCAGATTCTATCGAAAATGTTTTCTAAAAAAGTCAAAATAGGTTGAAAGGCTGGCTAAGCTTACAAGGGTTTTGTTGCCCTCTCGGACAATTTTTCTTACATTTTTTGAGTTTCCTGAGTTTATTCGCTATCAAAAAACTCCACAAAAACAATTTCATTTTTTTTGACCTATGCCCTTTTGATGAAGTAACCTAGATTAATTTTTTTCCAATCACACTTACCTCTTCTTTTTCAAAATACTCGTCTTATTAGTCAGACTTCATCACAAGGGAATATTTCTATTCAAAACAGAAGAATAAGAAGAAAAAAGAAGAAGAAGGAGAAGAGCACATGATAATTGAGAGAGAGAGAGATGATATGCGGGTGATAGATAATTAGAGGCTTTGACTAATAGTTGTGTGTTTGAACGAAACCGAAGAAGAAGAAGAAGAAGAAGAAGAAGGTTCTGAATATGATAGAGAAGAAGATGAATATGTGGGTGCACTTTCAAAACAAGATGACGGCGAAAATTTCATGAAATTTATGAGTTGTCAGGGGACAAGGTGGAGAAGTACAGATTTTGAATTAGCTACGGAGGGATGGGTCGGAAAAGATGATAAGGGGGAAACAAAAAGGATAAAGTTAGTTAGTGACCTTTTTTAAAAATCTTATTTTAGACTTTTCAGTGGTGATATTTTTGTCACAAAATTTTCGAATTTCCGCTATTTTTTTAAAGGATTTAATGAGGCTTCTTAAAGTATTACTGTAATCGAAAGTTAGTTTTTATGAAAATCTCGATATTTTGTAAGTTTTAGGTTTTTCATTTTTCCACTTTTATACGGTAAGAGAGACTGTAGTAAACTATTTTTTTCACTTTTTTGGATTTAAAAAAATCTTCTTTTTTGGGAATTAGCGAGGTTTTTGAAGGATTACTGTAAGACTGCCATATCAAGATTTTCAGAAATTTTGAGTCTTATATAGCTATAATCAAACTTTATACACTGGGACAAGAAGACAATTTTCAGAATTTTTTCGAATTTTGGAAATTTTTTTTTCGAAATTTAAGAATTGTCTTAGGGGTAGTACTGTACTGTTTTAACCAGTAATAACAATTCTTTGAAAAATTTCAAATTTTAGAAAATTTCCGGATTTTCAAAATATTACTCTCAGACCTTTCAATTCTAGAGAAGTGCCCTTCTATTAGAGTAACAAATTTTCTATCATAAACCAAAAACCAAAATTCTAGAAAAATCATCTCATTTCGAAATGTCATCAGATAACTGAAGAAACCAAAAAACAAATGAATCCCGTGTACTCCTCTCGGACAATATCTCATGCCCTTCATCATCTCAAAACATATATTCAAAAAATCATCATCATCATCTCCAGAAATGTTTTGTTTCCTTTCCTATCCGTTCTTCTCTCTCTCTCTTCAAATTCATCCTTCATCCTGAAGGTCATTCCTTGCATAATCGAAAAAAGGAAAACTAAGAAGTAAGGTGTTAGTCATCGTGGCCTGGCACCGTAAAATCTAGGTGTCTCTTTTGAATAAAACGGGAAAAAAGAGTGAGAGAGACAAATTGCTTTTTGTATAGACAAAATTTTTGATCAAGGGGAGGGGGACACACATAAAACTACCGTAGTTTTGACTAGTTTGTGACATTTTACCTTGATTAACTCTCGAACCAATCTTGAGCATGAAGTCGTAAAATTTTATGGAGACCAAAAGGGGGGGGGGGGGGCAGCTGACAATCAACCGGTAGTGGAGAGGGGGAGACATGTTGGAAATGAATTATTTATTTGTCTCTATCTCACAATTCAATCTTTCCATCTTCTAATTTTGAGCGAACATTTACCGGATAAGAAATTTGAGGGGTCTAACAAGGGAGTCTGAAAAAATTAAAGTACTCGGATCAATCTGAAAATTTTTGTGTACCTAATTTCAGCTATTCTAAGCTTTCTGACAAAATTTCAAAAAAATCCGCATTCAAAAAAATTACCGAAAAACTACAGTAATCCTTAATCCAAAAACGTGACTTTCTTTCCTACGTGGAATTTTTTGCGCCGCCCAAAAAGTAAAATCGAAGAAAAAAAATAATCCAAATCAGTCCTGAAAAATGGCGCGTACAAAGCAGAGTTCGGCTCAAGGAGGCACTTCGAAGGTGTTCAACAAATCGTCAAGTCATGTAAGCAGGATAACTCGGTTCCCATTGGAGATATTAAAAAATGTTCAACTAGTGAAATGATGCTCATGATAAGATCTACATTTTGTTAGTTGGAAGTTTTTTGATAGCTTTAATGGGAACCGAGTTATAAGCGTTTAAAGAAAACAGGAGCCGAGAGAGACGCAGAGAAAACTGATCTCTGCACTCTCTAGTGGCACCCAACTTAAAACGTGGATATCTCGGTTCCCAGAATAGCTATGAAAAAAGTGTCAACTAATGAAATGTAGCGCTTAAAAAGCTTCACATTTCGACAGTTGACAACTTTTTTGTATATTCACTGTGAGCTGAGTTATAGACATTTTAAAAGTTACTCCGCTCAAGAGAGACATAGGGAGACGCAGAACGCTAGACTGTCTGCCCTCCCTCCTCCTCTCTTCCTCATTCACTCTCTCCACTTCCAGAAACTGACACAAACTCAACGTGCTGGTCTAACCCTTCCGGTCGCCCGTATCCATCGTCACCTTCGTAAAGATCAAGGACTTCGAGTCTCAGCTGGAGCCGCTGTCTATCTGGCCTCCGTCATGGAATACTTGACAACAGAACTCATCGAATTAAGTGGAAGTGCGGCGATTGAACACAAAAAAACGAGAATCTCCCCTCGTTTCTTGAATTTGGCGATTCGTCATGACGAAGAGTTGGCTGAAATGTTCAAGAACGTGACGATTGCTGAGGGTGGAGTGAAACCGCAAATGCTCGTGGCTCCTCCTCCGAAGAAGGATTGAAGAAACAGACGGTAAAACATCTGCATTTAGCTGTATTCATAAATTTGTTCGCTCTCTATTTGTTCTTTATTGAAGTTTTGGGGAAAAACAAAATAGCTATGCGTTCGGGGGGAATCGAACCCCCGTCGAATGCTTGGAAGGCATCCATGCTGACCATTACACCACGAACGCGGCGATTTTCGGTATTGTCCGATGGCGTTGATAAGCAAGAGGGGCGTAAATAGTGGCTTTCATGAATATATAGGCCTTATTGATAGCGAAATTTCGCCGCGTTCGTGGTGTACACGTAATGGTCAGCATGGATGCCTTCCAAGCATTCGACGGGGGTTCGATTCCCCCCGAACGCAGATTTTTCTCTTTTGGAAAAATAATTTATTAGAATAAAAAAGAATTAAGTACTGTCAAAGATTATCAACATATTCCGGAGGGGCACTTGCCAAACTGTTTTCCTGAAATGAAATACAATGAATTTCTTGAAAAATGTATTCTGACTAACCTGGTATAGTGGAGGAGCTTCTGGTGTCATCGACATTTCCTGTTGAACGGTAGAATAAGTGGGTGCTCTCATAACCACTCTTCCTCCAAGTGGGACTCCAACCGGCACGGTGCCGATAATAATTGGAAATTCGCAAGTCAACTTTTTACTCTTCTCCACCATCACCAAAATACAGTAATCCACTTCGATGATAGCAGTTCGGAAGTTAGGAACCAACGGGTTCGGAAGGACAAGAGCAAGTTGAATTTCTCCGTTAGCGCAACAATTCACCTCGAAATTCTGTTCCATTTCGTATAAAACAGTTTCAGCAGTCTTGTGATCACAGTGTTTATGGCAATGTTCATCGGGGAAGAGATGAGAATTTTCTTGTTGTGCTGTGTAATGAACATGTTGAATTAGTTGAGCTTTCACTGAGTAGACGGGTTTTTTGGAGTGATTATGGATGAATAGGGAGATCGGGATGACTTCTCCCGGGGTGTAGCCACTTTTTGGGAGATTTACCTGAAATTTTAGAATTTTTGCCTGGCTTAGGATCATAGAGTCTTAACATTTTTGAGTCTCAAGTCGGCCAGCGCGGGACCATCCTGAGCGCCAAATTTTTTTTCAAAATCTATATTTTTATTGTAGTTTCCGGTGCAGTTTTTTACGCTGATCATTTTTTCAGTTGACACTTTTTCATGAAAACGTCTTTAAATGCCTCAAAAATGGTGTCAAAGTTAAATTTTAAGGCCGCTAGTCTCGCTCGTGTACTCCTCGCGGACAAGTTAATTTTCACGGAAATAAAAAAAATTGACTTGTCCGTGAGGAGTACACGGACTAGCGAGAAATTCTGTACGGTTAGTTTTAGAAAGCCAAAATCCTTACCTTAATCTTGACTTCTTTACTCCCCAAAAATCCGGAATGCTTACAAGCATGACTAGTCATTGGATTAATCGCTTTCGGAATAGTACACAAATCAACTCTTGGTATTACAGAGAAAACTCTTTTATTCTCCATATCCAATCTCCATGGTCGACTCAATTCCACGTGTACAGAATATCGAACATTTCCATGAGTACCCTCGAAACTTGGAGGACAACTCATTGGAAGTTGAAAGACAAATGGGAAGATATTCACTCCAGAAGGGATTTTATTTGTCTGAAGAGTCCACTTATTTCCGGAGGAGCTAACAATTTTTACAATTACCGTGTTCTCAATAGCACTCCATGGCTGAGAAACTCCATTCAGAATATTCACTGTTGATTTGTAGTTAATGTGTTCCGAAGCCATATAGTACCGCCCGTTTCGATCGCTGAAGTCAAGAGCGGTTTTCAAATGATGATGGCCATGGGGGCTACTAGAATTTGTTGAAAAATAAAAAATATTTTCAAAAAAAAACTCACAATTTCCCTTTATCCTCATATTTTTTCCAGTAAGTCGAGACTTCTCCATGAATACAAATTTTAAGAGAAAGCGCGTTGAGCACAGTTTGATTTCTGATTGTTAGGGTTCCACGGACAGCTTGTCCCGGGGTGTAGACAGCAGAAGGTTGTTCAAAGTCGATGATGAATTGAGGTTCCATGAGCTGTAAATTGAAATAAAAATTGGTGCTCTTTTAATAGGGGTATAGTGTCTAACCAAGAAAAAGAATAAAATTTTTTAACTCAAAAATTGCCAAGTTACTAAAGAAAAAAAAACTAACGAAAAAACTCTAGTTTCCATTTTCTTATCATCATTTTTAGTTTTATTTATAAGCAAATACCACCCCTTTCTCTCTTTCTTTTTCTTATCATCAACCAACATTTACGTCATGTTTTTACCCGGAAAATTGATAGAAGTGAGCTAAAAACGTGAGACTAAACGTCACTCAGTTTGATTTGCTCTTCTTTTGGGTGCATTGTGAAAGACTGATTCATGAGTTAGGAACTTTGGAACCTTGTTTTTTTATTTATATAAAAAATAAAAAATAGTTTCGAAATTGAGAAGGTTGGAAAAGTTTTTGAAAAACAGAGACGTCATTGGTAAGTTATGAGCCAATTATTTTCCTTCCTTTGATCAATTGTATTTTGATTGTCATGAGAGGTATCGAAAAAGTGTCAACGGAAAAAATAAAGCTCAGGAAAAGGGGATAGTTTCCTTAATTGAAGATTTTTTGATAGCTCTCACCGTCTTCGAGATATAGGCGTCCAAAGTTGGAAACCGCCGGAGAGAGACGCAGAGAAAGAAATAGGTTAGAGTACTCTAATTGTCTGCGCTCTCTTGCGAAACTTCAATTGAAATTATCTCGCTTATCATTAGAGACATCAAAAAGTTGTCAACTAATGAAATATTGACCTTAACAAGAAGAACATTTCATTAGTTGACAACTTTTTTGTATCTTTATCCTGAAGCGAGTTATACCGTTTTGAACAAATTATCTCAATATACAGCTCTAACCTGTACCAAAATGTTTATTAGTCAATAAATATCAAAAATCAAAAAAAGTTTATTTTTTACAGTTTTAGTCGGAAATTCACAATCTAAATTTCAATTTAAAAAAAATTGTTCATGATAACCGGGTGGTCGATGGATAGCAGAACTATTCATCGCTTCCGCATAACTTGGAGGTGCTGACTCAACTGGAGCAGATGGAACTTGACGAACCTGGAATAACTTAATTTCTCCTCTCAACACTCACTATTTTTACCCCCTGAACACTGCCAATAACAATTGTGATATCCACTTTCATCTTCATTTTTCTTCCACCAACATTCACCGAAAGAGTATAACTCATTTCAAACAAGTCAGTTTTGAAGTTGAGAATAAGTGTCTTTGGAATCACTAATTTCAAAATCATCGACAAAAAAACCGTTGTCATCTCAAAATATTTCCAGATTTCTAGTAATTCTGTTTCATTATTTTCCGTTTGCGTTTTGAAATTTTGAATTAGTTTAATGGTGGCTGAGTAGATTTTTAGATCTGTGTAGTTTCGGATATCCAGATTTATCGGGATTGTTTCTCCAGTTATGAATCCAGTTTTTGGGATTGATACCTGAAATAATAATAATAATTTGCAGAAAGAGATATGAATAGCGCGCAGACAGTTAGATATTTTTTATGTCTCTTCTCTCGTTGCTACAGTTAACTTTTTGGAACGGGTATATCTCGCTTGCCAGAAGAGCTATCAAAAAATTGTCAATTAATAAACTGTTTAGCTTATCACGAGCAATATTTCATTAGTTGACCATTTTTTAATTGCTTCAACGAGGAGCGAGATATCGGCGTTTGAAGTTGCGCAACAAAGATGGCATGGGGAGTTAGCTATTTCTTTGTGTCTCTCTTGTATGCCGTAATTTCGACAGCGGATATCTCGCTTCTCGTTGAAGCTACCTAAAAATTGCCCACTAATGAAATGTTCACCTTATTATGAACAAAATTTCACTAGTTGACCATTTTTTGATATCTTTCATGGGAACCGAGATAAAAGCAGAAATGCTAACTTACCTTCGTTCTAAGCTCCTCCTCACTCTCCAAAAACCTTCTATGATGTAAACGGTCACTTTTTACAATTGGATTCAACACTTCTGGTATCGTATTCAAGTCAACAAATGGTAAAACAAAAAAATTTATGATAAAAGCAAATTCAACTCTTTAAAATCTCACCAGTAATAAGATGTTCACATTCAAATTCCCTTTCTTTTTGCAAATTTTCTGCAACCAATTTATACTTAATCAATCCTTGTTTATTCCCGAAGTGGGCGGGGCGTCGAAAGGAATTTTGAATTGAAATGGGAATTGTTTAGAGGCTTCCTGAAAAAACAAACCAATTTTGTAGTCCTCTCGGACAAAAACACTCACATTTCCATTCCATAATTCCAATAAATTCTGCAAATGATAATGGTTTTTTTGTGGCTGTTTTCGTCTCCCCAATTATTATTATTTTGAGTAGTTTCGCATCGATTAAGTCGGATATTATAACTCTTCCAGAAACATTTTGTCCTGGAAGAAAAGTCGCCGGGGCGTGGCCCAATTGAATTTCAAAATGATCCATTAGCGAAAGGAAAAATCGATGGGGGAAAAGAAAAATTGAAAGTGAGTTTTCTTATCAGTGAATTATTTATAAGAACTTGATTTTCCGATCTTTTTCGCAAATAAAAAATATGCCCCGCCCACTTGCAACCTTGGCACGCTAACAATAGCAATAAAAAGTTTTCATTCAAATTGTAACAAATAATTTAAAATCCGTTTTTAGTTGGCAATGGTGGCGCCTGAGCTGGCAACTGAGCTGGCGCGTCTTGAGGAAGATTATTGTAGACTGGATAGCGAGGGGCAAAAGGCTGAAATTTTTCGAATTAACATCAAAACCAGAAAGGGGATATTACCTCTGAATCATCTGCTTTTCCAGAATCCATGCACTCTTCGTAGGATGGAGGAGGAGCCGATGGAGCTAGAGATGGAGCCATTGATGGAGGCGGCCCTACTGCATACCCAGGAGAGGCTGGTGGAGCAGAAGGGGCTGTTGGATAGACAGATCCAGAAGCCCCTCCTGCCACAACTGGATATGGAGGAGCTGATGGGGATACTGTAGGGAAGACGGCAGGAACTGATGTGCCAGCCATTGGAGCCATTTGACGGATTGGAATTGTTCCGATGATTAGAGGGAATTCCACTTTCAATGTTCCCCCGAAAGTGGAAGCAGTGTCTAGTTTCACTGAGATACAGTAATCCACATTGATAATTGGACATTGAAACGAAGGAACGATAGCTGGAATCTTCATAGACAACACAGTCTGACCTCGACTTCTTGGTGCCACATCGAGAGTCAATCTAGACTCTGCTACACATTTTTCATGATTTTTATGATGAGTATGGTGAGTGCTGTTTCCATGACTTGCGTGGAAATGGGAGAGTTGAGTCATTTTTGAGCGGACTGCCACTACGGGATTCTTGGATCCGTTGTCGATGCTGATGTTGATCGGGACGACTTCTCCAGGGACATATCCTCGTTTTGGAAGGCTTACCTGGAAGGATTGTTGTTTAGAAAACGGTATATCTCAGCTGGGAGCGGAGGTATGAAAAAGTTGTCAACTAACAAATTATTTAGTTTGTTGAGAGCTACATTTCATTAGTTATAAATATTCGGATATGTCTAACAGTAGTCGAGATATAAGCACTCGAAGTTGCAGACCGCCCGAGCCTATCTATTTTTATATGTAGGTCTATTTTTAGAGCTCATATCTCGGTTTTCACAAGAGATATCAAAAAACTTTCAACTAATAAAATATTTAGCAGATTATGAGCAATATTTCTTCAGTTGACGTCTTTTTGATATCTCTAACGACACCTGAGTTATGATCGCTTGAAGTAAGACACATCTGACCGTCTGCTCCACTCTCCCTTATTTTTTGAAAGCTCATATCTCGATTGCCGTTAGAGATACAAAAAACTTTCAACTAGTAAAATATTAAGCAAATTATGAGCAATATTTCTTTAATTGACCACTTTTTGATATCTCTAATTCTAACCGAGTTACGAGCGTTCAAAGTTAGGTACCCCTAAACGAGCGCAGACAGTTAGACACTCTAGCCTTCTCTGCGTCTCTCACTATTTTTCCCTAGTTTTCAAATATAAAACATACCGTCATTGTTACCAATCCTTTCTTAAATATCATTCCCATATTCTTCGAAGCAGTATTAACCATTGGATTGATAGCCGTCGGTGTGATATTCAGATCATAGGCGGGAACCACTGAAAAAAGTTTTTTCAATTTCAAAGTTTCCAAAATTAACTGCTTACCAGAAAACAATTTCTTCGATTTCTTATTAAACTTCCATGGTCGATCCAATTCCACGTGGACCGAATATCGGATATGTCCATAACATCCCTCGTAACTCGGAGGACAATTGGTTGGCATCGAAAAGGCAAATGGGAAAACATTGGTCCCGGCGGGTAAACGATCCTGAAAAATAAAACTAGATATTTTTTGTAGTTAGAAAAAAAAAATACTTTTCCATCCATAGATTTCCAAGCGATTGACTCTCCAGTCAGGTAGTTAATGGTGGCATTGTAATGGACACTTTCCGTGTAAGTTTCACTCTCTCCACGGGTATTCCTGAAAAAAAATTCACAATTAATACTGTAAGTCTTACGGTATGTATACATTATTTTATTTCGAACTGCCGGAAAAATTTCAACAAAAAAAAAAAATCAAAAACCCACGTTCGAGATCTGCGTTCACTCTCACTCCACCCGGTATGTGCTCCTCCGTGAATACAGATTTTAAGAAACCTCGCCTTAATCCATTCTCTATTTTTAATTATCACTTTTCCGGTGACTGCTTGCCCTGGAAAGTAGACGCTGTTCGGAGCATCGTACTCAATTCGCAGATCATCCATTTAGCTGAAAAATGTGATTATTATAGAAGTGTTTTGGAAACTATTATCCTCTGTAAATGCGCTCTATTGATAAAAGTTTCTCAAACTAATTTTGAATTTAAATATTCTCAGGATTTTCAAAAAAAAAATCTATTTTTCCCTTCGAACGTTTGGAAAAAACAATAGTGAAAATTAATTATGGGAGCGTAACTTCTGGGGCTTATAACTTAGCTCCTATAAGAGCTATCAAAAAGGTGTCAACTAATGAAATGTAGCTTATAACAAGGGCTACATTTTGTTAGTTGACAAATTTTTTGTAGCTCTAATGGGAACTGAGTTATAGACCCTAGAAGTTAGAAACTAGTTCCCATTTTTAGTTTTCGTCCTGTAGAAGTTACTAAAAAAAAAGTCAGCCTTAAAAATTTTAATTATGATTTGCTGAGTGTTTCAAAAAGTTAATTCAGGCAACTATTATGAACGGAGCGCATTTGCTGAGGTTAGTGGTTTTCACGATTTGAAAATGTGAGGTAGCGTAAAATAAAGTTTCGAATTTTGCCTTAGTGTAGAAAATAGCTTTTCAAACAACAATTCAAAATACAAAATTTAAAAAAAAATGAAGAAAAACCATTTTTGCTAATAGTAAAACTCAGAAGTTTGTCGAGAAAACTGAATGAAAGGTACTAAAATCGTTCGATAAGACATAATATTGTTATCAGTTTTCCCTCTTAAAGGGTGACTCAACTGACATCAAGCACCAATATAATTCAAAAAATCAATATTCGTAAAGTGACGTCACAAATATCATTCTTTTTGCGAAATGTTATGTAATCTGCTTTCGAACTGTTAGTAATGTTTTATTTTATTTTTGAGAAGAAACGAAAAAATAGGGTGTTTGAACAGGGAGAGAGACGCAGGTTGGAAAAGTAAATAGAGGTTACTGCTTTTTGCATGAAGAAGAATTCATTCAAATAGTGAGGAAGGGGGAAATTAGCATGAACGACGTTGTTGGAAAAATAAGAAACAAAAAAGAAAAAGAAATCTGCGTTCGGGGGGAATCGAACCCCCGTCGAATGCTTGGAAGGCATCCATGCTGACCATTACACCACGAACGCGGTGAAAAAATGTAGGTTTGGAGGCTGATATAAAACAGGAGGTAACCTAGAAAAGAGAGAGAGAGAGAGAGGGAGTGAGAGAGGGGAAGACTGCAGACGGGTTTGTGGATTACATCCAGTATCTTTTTTCAGAGCGATATATCTCAGTTCCTTTGATAGCTACAAAAAAATTGTCAACTAACAAAATGCAGAACTTATTATGAGCAACATTTCATTAGTTGGCAACTCTTCGCTAGCTCTTCTGAGAAACGAGATAAGCTCATTTTAAAATAGCACTTCAATTTCAACGTGACTTTCAAAACCGAACTTTATCATTTTCCCTATTTCCCCCTAAACTCAATCATTTCTATATTCTCGAAAAAAAACTCGAGAGTAAATCAAATAATCTTCAACGTCAGCATCGATTCTCATTTCGTAGGATGTCTGGAGTTGAGAATAATAAGGATTACAAAAAGCAAAAGTCTCTGACCAAGAATGGATCGTTGCATCGAGTCACGAGTATTGTGACTAAGCCCGCCAGGTCGCCAAGGTTTAAGGTGAGACATAGCTAGAGAGGGGAGGGCGCAGACAGTTAGAGTGTCTGATTGTCTGCGCTCTCTCTATGTCACCCACTCTTTTTTTATAGCTCAAGAAGAAACCAAGTCTGGATAGCAATCAACAACCGGCTGACACTCAAAGATCGGATCTTCTCTGCTCCATGGACACTTCTGACGTGGATACCAAGGAAGAGAAAACTATAAGTGCCCGTCCAAGCAAAACAATTGTATCTGTCCCTGCTCCAGAAGCTCCGCCCACTCATTTCATTCCGGTTACCATTGAAGGCGTCTGGTCTAATTTCTTAAACTACACCCTGGTCAGTCGGAACATGGTCATCACCAAAGTCGGATTGTCCCTTATGGATAGACTAATGCCAGGTGACCAAATCTCAAGTATCAATGGAGTACAACAATGGAGTCGAGAGGGTTTAATCGAGTATGTCAAATCGGTTACTTTGGAAGGGAATAAGAAAATGATAATGACAATGGTAGTGATTCGTGTATGGAATATGAACTGTTTGACGAAAGAACAAGTCGATAAACTTGTTGCTCCGAGGGAAGAGCATCTTCATTATTTTGCGGTTAAGGTTTATGGTCATACGAAGCATGAAAAAGGGTGGAAATTGGTTTATACGAAGAATCGGGTGTTGGTTCAGCATGTAGGTTTCTGTCTAGCTTCTCTGGGCTCTCTCCTTCTTGCCTAACTGAGTTAAAAAGAGCGCAGACAACGAAAGTGTCTGGCTTCTCTGTGCTCTCTTCACCCTCTCGCTACACCATAATATAACATTTCCAGATCCACGCAGACACCCCAATCAGCTCTGTTCTAATGATCGGCGACCAAATTCTTGGAGTCAATGATACCGTCTTCTCTACTAAATCCAAACGAAACCCAAAACTCCAAGCCTTGGATGCCATCAAAAAGAGCGTTGATCAAAGGGGATTCGCAGAGTGAGAATTCCTTAATTACTCCCAAAAATGTTACCGTAATCCAAAAACGATTTCCAGAATAATCGGTTGCCGCTTAGTGGGTGCTCGCAGCTCCCCGGCGCCAAGTATCGAAGCAGAAATGGCCAAGAAGTATCCAGAATACGCAGTTGGAGTGGCTAAGGGAAAAGAGGCCAAGAAAAGTGGGCGGAGCTTAAAAATCAGATTAATTTTTTCTCAATTTGTAGGATCCGAAAAAGCGATAGTCCCTTTGGAAGCCGATGTCCTGGAGATAGCGTTTAGAGAGCTTAGCTTCCTGAAGCAATGGGAAACGAAAGATGAGAATGGGAATGTGGAATTTGAAGTGGTACGGTACCCCTGAACACCTGGAATAAATTTTAAAATTTCAGCCAATTTGTAATAGAGGGGATTCTCTATTCAAAGTGGATGACGGTGCCACACCTCCTCCGACTAATCCACTCACTCGGGCCTCCTCAGGGACCGCGATAAACGAGAAGCCGGAAAAGACGGGCGGTTCCCTGTACCTTCCATTGACCCCTTCAGCAGCTCCGATAGCGGCGACCCCGAGAAAACGGAAATTGTTCAAGAAACAGGATCCCGAGTCAACTATTGCTTTTGCTGTGGTAAGGATTAGATCTAGTCTTGTAAAAAGGCGTGCCGTGCTGTGCCGAGGCGTGCCAAGCCTTCCCCCCGGCACGACACGGCACTCTTTGACTTTCGATTTTAAAACTTTCTAACTATTTTCTGTTCGGCACGGCCTGGCACGCCTTTTCCTCTATCAACTAAAGCTATATTGATCAGATGGATAATTTCAGGAATCAAACGAGACATCCAAAATCACATCTGACATTCCGGAAGAGGAGGAGCTCAAAAAGTGTGATGCCAAGTCGGGAATCGTTGCTTATATCAAGAACAAATGGGGAAAATAGATCGCTGAATTTGTGTGAAATAAAAACCATTTTT
Source organism: Caenorhabditis wallacei (assembly GCA_963932035.1). Taxonomy (NCBI): domain Eukaryota; kingdom Metazoa; phylum Nematoda; class Chromadorea; order Rhabditida; family Rhabditidae; genus Caenorhabditis; species Caenorhabditis wallacei. The sequence goes on from OZ009934.1 coordinate 3,434,261, forward strand.
TGGTAGTTTGTAGTTTGTAGTCCTAGTTTAGGCGACCGAATAGAGAAAGTTAGGCCATCAAATCTCGGCCACCAATCCATCTATTTTAGTTTTTTATTTTACAGAAAAATGTAATTTTGTGAAAGTTCAGCCACCAAATCTAGTCTTTTTTCATCTTTTTTTCTACTTTTTCGAGCGCTTTCTTCAATAAAAAATTCATTCTAAACAAAAAGTTTCACTTTCCGGGAAGATTTCCAGGCAATTTCTGATTCCATCTCGCCTTGATAAATGCCACCATTCCGGCCTTTCCATCACATTTTTTCAGAGTCTCCTCCTCTGGAATATCCGATGTGATATTCGACGTTTCGCATCCTTTGTCCTAAAAGCTCTAGATTAAAGTTTTCTTCATCTAAATATCACCTTAAAAGTGATATGTTTCTCTGCGTCTCCAGTCTTAAAGGGAGAAGTTAAGGTGCTCAACAATGGAGTTCTAGAAATCGGGGAGGTCATGAATGATTTCGCAGAGTACTCGTCTTCCTTGTTGTATTCGATTAATGAATGTCCTCGATAATTGGAATGATCATCTGAATCAGGGAGTCCACATTCTTGGAGGAATGTTAGTTCTCGGAGGGCGATTTCCAGAGAGTCGGATGGAAGGGGAACGTTGAAAAGGAGATGGACACCGTCGTCTTCTGGAAATAATTTGTTCACGAGAAGTACAAAAAAAAATAATAATAATCAGTAGTTCTGGCAGGGATTGAACTCATGGCTTTTGGAATAGAGAGCACACACCTTACCGACTGCGCCACGGAGGCGGAACTCTATTACGGGAGCCAGGGGGTATATGAAGGAGTTGATAAAATTTTCACTATTACAAGGGTGCGGTTCGAAAGTGATCGGGAGAAAAATGTGCCGGCAAGCCCCAAACTCACTCTTCCTATGCTCCATAAAAACGGGATACTGCTTAACCTGCTCCGCCTCCAAACTTGGCACCGGTGAGGTCCGAGCTCCCACAGGACGGCACGCAAAGATACTGTAACCTATTGTTAACATTCAAAAAATAATCCAACCCACTCCACATAAGAATACTGTTTCAAATTCGAATTGATCAATGAAACCGCCTGTTTCTTCATCACTTTCTTATTTCCAGTCAGGAGTTGATCATTGACCCCAATGATTTGGTCGCCGATGAGGAGGGCGGAGCTAACTGGGGAGTGAGCCCTGATCTGAAATTGAGAAATGATTGTGTTTTTTTTGCATTTTTGGATGCAGTTTTTGGCGCTGAGCATTTTTTCAGTTGACACTTTTTCATGAAACTGCCTCGAAATGACTCAAAATTTGTGTAAAAGTTGAATTTCTAATTTTTAGGGCAGCTAGTCCCTTGAACTCCTCACGGACAAGTTTGCTTTCTTTTAGCTACAATCAGCTTCGACTTGTCCGAGAGGAGTACAAAACTCAACTGAAAACTCAACTTTGACACCATTTTTGAAGCATTTAGAGGAATTTTCGTGAAAAAGTGTCAACTAAAAAAATTTTCAGCATAAGTGGTGTGATTTTCAGCATAAACTGCATTAGAAAATACAGTTTTTTTTAAACAAAGAAGGATTGCTCACCGTATTAACCAATATCCGATTTCTCCTTGCCGTCAAAGTCATCCCGAGTTTCCCAGTAACTTTCCCAAAACACTGAACAACAAAATATTGACAACGTTCAGCGGTAACATTCTCTAACTGCTCTCTAGTTGGACATCTAATATTCCATGGTCGGATTACTGTAATCGAGCCCTCGTCCGCAGAATAAATCCCGTTTTTTAAGTCATCAAAATTCCAAATACTTTTTCCATTAATCCGAGCAATTTGATCTCCCGGAATGAAATCTGTCATCAATTCTTTTTGGATTTTAGAAATCACCAAGTTTTTATTAGTGAATGAATTCACTTTTCCTTCGATAAGCACCCGAATTCTTTTCCAATTCTTTTCGGATACTTTCACTGTCACCGGAGAAAAATGATTCGATGGAGGAGTGGCTGGAAGCATCATTTTCCCGTTTAAAGGGGTATCTGGAACATCTGTCAGAGTGGTTACTGCCATTGTATCATCTTCGTATTCAGTGGTTTCTTGCATGTCGGAACAGTTTTCAGAAACACTGATTTGTTCGTCTTTGGTCATTTTGTATTTTGCCTGAAAATTGTTTTGAATTTGGGATTCTAGGCCATGGAAATGGAGAATGGGAATTCTAGGCCACCAATATTGTATTAGGCCATTAAACTCAAATTTTGGTTTTCTAGGCCACTCAATGAATAACAAGGTTTAAATTTGCATTTTCTAGGCCACTAACTATATTTTCGCAATTTTAGGCGACCGATCGTGAAATTTGGATTTCTAGGCCACCAACCCTTGATTTAACAATTCTAGGCCACGAAACAGTTATAGCGATTTTTAGCCATCAATCATGAATTTGACTTTTCTAGGCCACCAATAACAAGGATATGTTTTCTAGGCCACCATGTACAGATGGAAGGTTTCTAGGCCATTTTTGAGTTTCTAGGCCTTCAGATTCAAAATAAGATTTCTAAGCCACCAAACTCAAAATTGGGGTTTCTAGGCCACCGAAGTAGACTTCAACTAATTTTCGGTTTCTAGGCCACGTCCCTACCCAAAACTACCTTTCTCGGTGCATTAACACGTTTCGCCCCCTTATCCTTTCCTCCAGTCGTCGCTGGCAATCTTTTCGTATTCATCATCGATTCTCCACCAGAAACTGACGTCATCACCGATTTCATTTTCGACTCTTTCTCTCTTGCTCTCCTGCTTTCTTTTTCATTCTCTGGAGCCGACATCGTGTTTGATTTTTTTGAAAAATAATGATTATTTGTGGATAAGAATGAGAGCGGATTTTTTGGAAATATTTATTTTCGCGAAAAATTTTAATTTTTGCGAGATAAGGGCCGTCACGGGATGGGATTGTTTACCACGTGTCCCCTTGACCCCTAGCCACGTGGCACCAAAGGATGGACGGGCGGTCGGAAATCAGTGTTTCAAATTAGTTTTCGTCTCGCCTGGACCAAGTTTCCCCTCGTTTGATTTTGCGGAAAAATCCTCGCATCGGAGAACGAAAAAATGCAGAGCAAGTCGCCAAGTGAGGGTCAGAAAGGGACTGAGGCCGCCAATGTGAAAGAGCATATGAAAAAGGTAATTTGAATTCGCTGGGCCGCAATACTATTAGGATACGTAGTCTAACCAGGTGTCGTCCCCTTTCTTAATTACCCTATGGTCGGTAGCACTTTTGGCCTGCTTAGTATAGTGGTTAGTACTCCACGTTGTGGCCGTGGCGACGCTGGTTCGATTCCAGCAGCAGGCAACTGTTTTTGCTCCTTAGAACTAAATTTTTTAAAAATTTCAGAAAACGCCAGAAGAGCTCGCCCAAATGGCCACCATCAATCGTGCGTTCTCCGCCGAGTCGACCGACGAGCCGCCACCGTTGGTTCAGAAACGTTCCGAATCGACATTGGATGCGTTGAACAAGCAACTGAAATCGGTTCCACTCGTCAAGGCATTCAATTCAGCCGAGAATCAGCTCGATCCACAGAATCAAAAGAAGTGAACTTTATGATGTATTATAATGAATGGCTATAGTTTTTGAAAATGATTTTGTTGAATTCTTCTTATTATTTTTCAAATTGCTACTATGATAGTAGTATGAAGCTACAGTACTACCTATTCTAAACTTCCAAATATCTTATTGATTGATTCTTGTACCACTTACACCTGCCCTATTGTTCTATTCCCATTGTTCTACCCTTCTACCCCCTATGCCCCTTTGTCTGTAAGCCACGCCCCTTTACAGCCACGCACACCTGTACCCACCAAACCAAACCAAGTCAGTCTGTGCACAACCACCCCTACTGGTCAGTCGCATTTCTTCTCTCTCTCTCTCTATTCCAAGATGTTCGCCAATCTTGTCCCTGTCCAACCAGTTGCTCAACCTCTGATGGCTGACATCTTCTTCAACAACCCAAATAAACGGTACTTCGCCGGGGATACTGTATCTGGAAAAGTGGTTTTTAATACTACTGAACCACTTGCTGCTCGGTTTATTCGTATTTCGTGGGATGGAATTGCTAAGTGTGATTGGAATGGTATCGATAGTGATTGTGAGAAGGAGTACTTGTCAAGCTATTTTATGGCGTGGATTTCTAAAGATGGAAAGGTTAGTTTTTTTTTTTGAAAAGTCGATATATGGGTTCCATATTGTTCTTGTGTGGGGGTACCTACTGTATTGGGCTATACACCTGCTACAGTAGGCTATACACATGCTACAGTATTCTATACACCTGCTACAGTAGTATACACATGCTACAGTAGTATACACATGCTACAGTATTCTATGCACCTGCTACAGTCGACTATACACCAACACTGTAGTGTAGGGCTGGCTTAGCCCATTATAAAAGCACCTATAATTCACTTCTTGATAAAACTCTTTCTTTTTTTCAGAATCAACTCCCAGCTGGAATCCACAAATACCGATTCAGTTTCCGTCTTCCCGCCGACGCGCCACCATCTTTCAATGGAATGTTCGGATCAATCAGCTATAATTTAAGAGTTGAAGTGGACCGCCCATGGCAATGGAATGTTCAAACCGTCAAATCGTTCCGTGTCGTCCAAAAGACCTGTTTGGCTATCTCGGCTCCGGAAATGTTGGTCCCTGCCAAGTTTTTCAATCATAAGAACTCGGGAACTATCATTAAGGATGGTCTTTTCTCGATTAAGATCAACTTTTTGAAGCGTGCTTTTCTCCCGGGAGAAGTCGCCAAGGCTCTTGTCACAATGGAGAATAACTCGTCACGACCAATCACTCAATTGGAATTCCAACTCATTCAACAATCTCATTATCATGCTCGCCCACAGAAGACTTGTTGCTCATTGAAAGATTGTCTCAAGGAGTGTCCAATCTCTTCTAGATACCGTCGAAATGGAGAATTCGTTATCAAGGAGGGAATTCACAACTGTTTAATCCCTCCACACCAATCCAAAACTGTAATTGTCGAGATTCTAATACCAAAACAGATGCCAGCCACCTTCGAATCCGCGATGATCTCAATGGGATACATGATTGGATTCTCGCTTCGAAATGACTCATTGACCAACAACAAACTCTCGTGCAACGCTCGGATTGTCATTGGAAACGAGGAGAGAATTGATGAGAATGGCGAGGGACGAGGATTCAAACCAGTCGATTCTCTTCCATCTCCACCACCACCACCGTACTCTCCATAATTTTCTGTATTTGTTTTTTGTTTTGGTTTTTTGGTTTTTGATTTTTTTTTTTTGAAAATAAAAACTTTTTTTTCTAACTACAAAATTCGAGTTCACCTGAACTAGCCGATTGTGCGTCCTACACACTTCATTGTTCACTCATGTGGCGGCCGAAATTATCATCACCACCAAAAACGAAATTTACATAATCAGTAGTATATAAAACTAGGCGACATTCCTCTCCCTGAACTTACTAAACTTACTATGTCTTCTGAAACAACTGTTTCGTCATCAGCTACTATTGTCGTAGATAAGGAGGAGGATGAGGAACGGAGATATGGATGTCTTGGAGGCAATCGCTATATTGTTCTGGTAATCGCTCTGTTATTTTTGTCTTTTTTGCTTTCATCGTAAGTTTTTAATCTTTAATAGAAGGGCACCTTTAAAATTGTTCCAGAATCATTTGCTATAATGCTTGCTATGTCTCAATGGTTAATCTTCAATCCTCTCCATACTGGGAAGAATATATTAATTCCAACAAATCTATCGATCAAATAAACTGGAATGATCCCGCACTCCCACTATCCGATAGAAGATTCGCATTCAACACAGCCCAGAAAAGTCTCGGCTTCGCGGCAGGATTCCTTGGAGCAATCGCCGCAGTGGTCCCAATGTCTCGACTCACCGCCCGATTTGGGGTCCATAAAGTTATGACACTTTCCGGGATCCTTGGAACGGTTCTTGTCGTCCTGACTCCGATGGTGGTTACCTGGAGTTTTCCTCTGTTTGCTGTGCTTCGTGTCTTGCAAGGGATCACTCTGGCCAATTTGTTTACGACGGCTGGAGTTGTGGTAAATGAGTGGGCGGCGGTGAATGAGAAGGGCTTGTTCATTTCGGTTTTGTCGGCACATGTGGAAATGGGTGCCGTTTTTACTATGCCGGTTTCGGGAGCCTTGGCAACTAGTGGTGAGTGATAAAAGTTTGGAGAGTGCAGTCAGTTGGAAGCTCTAACCACTGCTTTTCTCTGCGTCACTTTTGGGTTCAAAACTTTGAATGCTCATATCTCAGCTGCTAGTAGAGATACCAAAATGTTGTCAACTAATCAAATATTGAAAATATTAAGAACTACATTTTGTTAGCTACCACTTTTTTGATATCTCCTATGATAGCCGAGATATAAGCAATTGAAGTCTCAGAACACCCGTGAAAAAAAACTGTGTCTTTTTTGAGCGCTCATATCTCGCTTATCTCTAGAGTTATCAAAAAGCTGTCAACTAATAAAATAAAGCTAATATCAAGCTGAACATTTTCTTAGTTGACAACTTTCTGCTATCTCTACCACTAACCAAGATACAACCCTTTCTATTTCCTCCCTATTTCAGCCGGATGGCCCTGGGTCTTCTACCTCCATGGCGCCATCCTTGGAGCTCTCACCATCCTTTGGGCCGTCTACTACAGAGATCGTGCCGTCAAACACCCATTTGTTCAGAGAAAAGAATGGAGAAAAATTAGTTTTGGAAAGAAACTCAATCAAACCGGAAAGGGGGCTAATGAGGTAAGCAATTGGCGAAATTCGGCTCCAAATTTGAAAATTTTTCCAGACCCCTTACCGAAAAATCGTGTCTTCAATAGTGATTTGGGGAGTGTGGATTGCTGTGATCGGTAACTTCCTGGTCTCTCAATTCTCCATTTCCTATGCTCCGATTTATCTTCGTGGAGTGATTGGGTGCACGCCAACTGAGGCGGGGCTATTGACATTGATCCCTATGGCTTGTTTGGTAATTCTTAGTTTTGGGAGCCTGAAAATTGAATCTGGGGTTTCAGTTAGTCATCAAATTCAGCACTGGTTTCTTTTCTGACAGAATAAAATCAATCTCTGATCTGACGAAAATGAAGATGTTCAATTCGTGTGCACTTCTTGGATCGTCCATCTTCTTCATTATTCTTGCATGTTCTAGTCCTGGAGGAAGCAAAGTTTTGGATGTTATTTTGTTGTGTAAGTTTTTTTCTCTCAAAAAACCTAAATCAAAAGCTTCAGCTATCCCAATGGCTCTACTTGGTTTCTCCTCTGGTGGCTACAGTAAATGTGCTGTCATGGTTTCCGGACAGTACTCCCCATTCGTTATGTCTATTGTACAGGTACCATAAATCTCATAGAATTCCCTATAATAGAAGCCTTCCAGATCATCGCTTGCTCATCCCTTATGGCTGGTTCCTTCTTGGTCCCAGCGCTAACTCCAACTGACAGTTTTAGTGAATGGCAAAGAGTTTTCATGGTCTATGGTGCCGTCTTGGCCATTACTAACACTATTTTCATAGTTTTTGCGAGGTAAAATCTCCAAAAAAAAAAAAAACAAAAAAAAAACAGATAATTTTTTAGAGCTGAACCCGCGAAATGGGCTCAACAAAAAGGAGACCTGACCCTGGCGGAAGCTGTGATGGGATCTGATCCAAAGGATACTAATGACTACGTTGATCCGGAAATTGGTGGAGGACAGAGGAATGGAGGAGTTTGATTGTTAACTTAAAATCTTAGTTTCATGGTACTATAAAATCTCAGAATTTCATATAATAACATTTTAGTTTCAATTTTTCAAATATTTATCATGTTTTTTGTTGTTCATTTACTAAATAAAAATATTTTAACTTTTTTGGGATTTAGATTATTCTGGGACTATGATTTTGATATTTTTGAAACTAATCAGAGTTCAACGGCACGAATCCGGCCTGCTGCCGTGTGACTCTAGTTGCTCGGCAAATTCCAGACAGCTCTTCACCTTTTCGGCACCTCTTCAGCTGTAACATATCCTCATCTATACCCGTTTTGTCTGAACCTTGTAGCCAGGATCACGATAACTCCACCAAAAAAAAATACAAAAAAAATCAAAAAACATTTTTATATTATGAAATTGATTTTAATGAAAAGGGAATAAACAGTACAAAAAAATTATAAAAGAGAGAGTATTCTGCATATCTTTCTCAGGAATCGTCTTGTTCTTGAATCCAAAACGGCACATATAACGATTTAGATGGAGTCATACGAAATATTATCCAGAGATTTCCATGGGTTTCATGGCACGATGAACAATCCGATTTGAGAGTAGAGTTTTTTCCTCCAATGGATTTTCCTTTGTCTGCAAGCTTATCGAAGCCGTAGTTTCATTTCAGGGAGCTGCTCTTCATCGAATAATCTAGTTCGGATCTCTGATGGACTCTTCTGAAATTCGAAATTGAAGAATGAAAAAATTAAGCAAAAATGGAAAACTTACTGTTAGTTGAAACAATCATACTATTGTCTTTAATTTCTTGGTCACGACTAATTCAAATTCGAATCCTGAAAAGTGAAGTTATAGGGATTTCATAAGATAAAATGGATTTGACTTACCTTAAACAAATCCATTGAAACAAGAATAGTAGAATAGCAGAATAGCAGAATAAATAATTGAGTGAAAATCATGGAAAGAAGAGACCACTAAACCGAGTAGTCAGAGAATAATCCAGAAATGGAATGAGGATTCTCAGCTATTTCATTCCCTTATATACTCTCTTTTTGTCATCATTTTAGACTCCGCCCACTTTTATGGGAGAAGCAGATGGTAGATGATGACAATTTGGGTACGTTACAGTATACCGTATCATCAGATATCTTGAAAAATGATGGCAATTAGAGTTGTATACTGTTGATAGGAACAATATTGGGACAGTATACAGTATACCTCTCGAATTGTCATCATTTTGCCCAAGATATCTGGATGATAAAGAACACTCTAATGTACCATATTACTCTAATTTTCATCATCTACCATCTCACATAACACTTCCAGAATAGTGTGTCCAGAAAAGTGCTATGGTGCTATGAAAGTGCTCTTGCTATGGAGGTTTGGAAGAAGCTAGTTGAACTGAAAACAAGTGTGCCGGACGAACTGTTGGAATTTAATGAACAAACTAAACTAAGCAGTAGTCTGACTACATCAGAAAAACTAAATATATACAGAATATAGTTGCATGAAGGTCAAATGATCACAAACAAAGAATTATGGAAATATGGGAAACAAGAAAAATTGTTTCTCTCGAATTCCTTTTTGAACAGTAAAAAAGAAGAAGCATTCTCTTTCTTTTTCTTTCTTAAACCAGGCAAATTTTTTCGTGTTATGTACACACAATGTTCAATCGATTGAAAATTATGTCAGATCCTCCTTGATTTCTTTTGTTTGATGAATTAATTATTGATAATGAGAACGAGTGATTTACTTTTCCACCGCTCCAGGCTTTTGAATTGTTTTTAGAACGATTCAAGAGAAATCAAAGAATGTTTGACTGTCTGCACTCTCTCAATCTCTAACCCCCTTTCTGATATTCCAGATGCTTCTACTGATTGGTACACCATCACGGTATTTTGCGGACTTGACGTGGCAAAAAAATTGTGTTATGAAATCAGTGAAAAACACAAATCGTATTGCTTTCTCACTCCCTTGTCTCTCTATTATAACGGCATCTCTCATGCTAAACAGAAAAAATTATATTTTATGAGTCACAGAAAAAGAATATTTCTAGAAGAAATATTTTCGAAAACAGATGTTCACTTTTCATTGCAACTGTTCTCGAGTGGTGGACATCTGCGAGATGGTTTTTTTTAGGATTTCTGTTCAGTTTTTTTTATTCCATGTAGGTCGTGGTGGACTAGTAGACATGGTTCCCGTTGATCATTATTAACTTTCTTTCGACACAGGGTTCCCTTTTTCTACGAGCCATGGTAGTTTTCTTAATCATAACACCCAGTCACCCTATTTATCTTTTTTGACTTGAACCATCATCCCTCCTTTTTTAATCACCATGCTGCACCTTTTTTACTCCCTAACCAACCCATTCTCCCACGACTCATAGTTTTCTATTCATATATTCTCTTTCTGATTGTCTCGCTTCCTTTTATCATGCAAATCATTTCTGTTTGCAGTGATGCTGGCGGTGCATTCATCGATTGCACAACGTTCCGTCACTCAGCTTGAGGAAAGAGATAGAATGCCTGTAAGCTGTTTTTTCGAAGCTCCCTTTAAAAATTATTTTTTTAAAGATTGTTCCAATCATCGAATTGGATTCGGACACGGTTCAAACTGGAGAAATGCTGTCCGGAAGAGTGTTGCTCGGAACAACGGATCCACTCAAAGCTCACTATCTGAAGCTGACTCTCGAGGGCAAGGAGACGATCAAGAAGTTCCCAACGGATAATGTCTCCAAAATTCTGAATACGGTTTTTGTTCAATGGAATGCTTATGACATTCAACCAGTGAGTCACCTATTTCGAAATATCTTTTTCTTTCAATCAATAGTTTTCCAGGGACTCATTGACAACCTTCAACGAGGATTCTCTTTCTCGTATCGCCTCCCACAAGATCTTTCTCCGACCTTCAATTACGATAAAGGATCCATCAAATATTTTCTTCGTTTGGCTTACCATTTTCCGGGATGTGGACCACGCGAATCTAAAGTCAAGGTTGTCGTGAAGCAGATATGCAGTCTCATGAGAAATCCGTTCACTCAGTATTCAAGGGTCATCAACCACGAAGACAGGAACATTGAATTGAAAGTGAGATTTTTTTTTTCAAAAACGTGCAGATTAGCCATCACAATGATGGTTGAATTAGGTTAAAACTAGCTATTCCCGAAAGAAACATTTGTTGAAATTTTGAAAACAATTATTCTTTAATTTATTGATTGTACGACAGCAGCTAAGATCGCGGCGGATTAGGCTAGTGGCTGTAAGGTAGCGATTTTTCCCGGCCACCACAATTTTTTTAAATGATTTTTACTCATAAAAATGCGCAAACGTTTAAATTATTGAACAGTTATTATAAAGCCTAACCCTATGATAGACTAAACTATAATAGTAATTTTTGTCCAAGAGGAGTACACGACCTTATCCCAAATAAAACTTTATTCCAGGCCACCATCTCGGATGCCTTCCTCTATCCCGGCGCTCAATTTACAGTCACGGCAGAAGTGAAAAACGTATCCGGGCACACTGTTTGGAAGTTGGGTTGCCAGCTAACCCATCATACTCAACACCACAAATGTGCAAATCGAAGTTGTGTTCAGCTGCCATACGCCTCTCAAAGATGTGATATTAAGGAGCGAAAAGTGCTTTCGGATTTTGGAGTGACTCCTTTCAAACTTCGGTATTTGGAAACTCGAGTCATGGAGATTCCGATGACTGTGCCAGTTAACACAAGCCCATCTTTCTTCTCCAAGACAATCCAGATGAGTCACTTGCTTCAATTGAAAATCTACAGGGACAAGTTCATCCAAACTTGTAATCCGGCTCTTTTCTTGATCGCAGTGGAGGTTTTCGGTGGGCCACCGAAAGAGATTTCTAGAAGTGATCTATTGAACAACTTCACTGACTTTGGTTTCCACGACGAGGCGAGAACCGATGGATGTGGTATAGAAGATCTTATTGCCATTACCTAATTTCATCACATTTGATTCTATTTTCTCTGATTTATGGTTCTCTTTGTCTTTTTCATTTTCCAATCATGATGGGTTTCATCAAAAACTAACATTCCAATTTTGGTTTGGTGCCAAAACTCTGGATTCCTCGTGAAATCATTGTGGTTTTTAAAATTCTTCTTCTCCAAATTTTCATTCGTGTTCATGTACTTTTTACTGGTACAGTGTTTTTACTGTAATTTTCCTTGCTTTCTGGATAAAACTTCCACGAAAATTGTCTTTCTCACTATCAGAAAAAAACAGCTTCACTTTAGTCAGTTACTGTGAACTCACTCGCTGTTAGCGGTTTTTCTTGAAATTAGAGCAAATTGAAACGGGAAAAATGAGTTTAATTTGCTTGAGAATATTTTCAAAAAGCAAAGAAAACAATTATTTCCTAACCAAGAGTCCCTATAGAATAGTGGAGTATCGTTGCAAAGTCAGATGTGTGTTACGCTCGCTGAGTCGGTAGATGAGCTGTTAAGAGTTGCGCTTATTCCTGGTCTTCAACAAAGTACTTTCCTTCGAATTGAACATTTTTTCAATCAAATTTTATTACAATCAAGGTTTCAGTGATCCAAACAATGCCAGTTGGTAAAGTTAGCAGTTTCACAGAGAAAAAATGTCAATTAGTAATTTCGGGATGAACCAAAAAAGAGGATGATGTAAGAGAAAACAGGAACAAAATTAGGACAATATTTCAAATGTTTGTACAATTCAGAACGAACTGGGGGAGGATAAAAGAAAAAGGGAATGAGAAACTTGGAAAAAATTAATGCAATTTTGTAAAAAAAAAAGTGAAAATAGTTTTTTCTTTTGAATTTTTGTATTTTTTAAGGAATTTTCAAGAAATTCAGGAATCCATTTTAAGGAATTGGAGAAAGTCTAAAAATCAAATTTACGGTTCAGCCTTTGTCGACAAAACTCTCAACTTTTGGCACAATGAAAAAACGATCGGCTCATCCTCATCCTCCTCTTCCTCTGGATCAACCACATCCCTTCCGATTCCAATTGGAACAATGAATCGAGTGGAATGAGCAAACCATCTTCCCGCAGTCTTGAACACGAATTGGAAGAAATAGGAAACGGTGATCAATGGTGATTGGAAGGATGGTGTCAAGTTTTCCGGGATTAACAATTGGACCAAGTATTCCTTCTCGTCTCCAGAATGAAGCACAATTTCGAAATCTGGGTATTTTCGGAAGCATTTCAACGCGTTCCTTTGGTCAGCTGTGCATTCCATTCCATTATTACAAAGAGTTGTTTGAATACTCGCGTGGACATGATTGAATTGAACGAGTCGAATTTTCAGTTTTTCGATGAATCTTCGTGTATCGTTTTTGACAGTGATATTGAGAGAAGCCAGTTGACCCGAGTTGACTCCACGAGATGACATGGTTGCCTGAAAACAATTTGGATGAGGGGAAAATCCTAAAAACAGTATGAGGTACCTTGAATCTAACCGCTCCCGATCTCATAATGGCTCCTTTCAATGTACCACTCTCGGAGTAGGTCACTGGTTTTGTTGCAACGTCACACTTATTCAAAACAGTGATTTCCTTCATTTCAATGACATCATTACGATCCGGACGAGTCAATCTGACTTCAGCGTAATGACTGACATAGCCGAGGGTTCCTTTGTAAGTTGGTGGAATATCATTTGGAAGTGTGAAAGTGAATGGGAGATGATAGCGTCCCGGTTCGACGGTGTGCTGGAAAAAATTATATGGAAGGCTAATTGTTTTACTGGGAAACAAAATGTGCTCTATTTATGATGCCCTTGACCTCGTAGCGTTAATCGGTATTAATCTCTACTTCAAGATTTTTGGCCACTTCTGCCTATTGGGATTAATCGCTACGTAGATTTTAATTCTCAAGTCATTAATCAGGTAGCCAAAATCAGCTAGTCATTAATCATTGACGAAGAAAACAGTACGTAAAAATTGTTTGACCAAGAAAATTGGACCTCCGCTATGTTCAAATTGAACCCTTCTAGCTGAACAATTCAACCCAAATCCAAAGAAAAACACACCGATGGTAAATCCAAGTTGATGGTCTCCGAGTAAAGTTCGTGAACACATGCTACACTTGGGTGTCCTTTCCAATTAGCAACTGCCTCACCACAGAAAGTCATTTCCATTGAGGACACTTCCATGGTTTTCGAAACGGCGAACCCAACTGAACCGGTGATTGTGGCTCCTGGAAGGTAGATGGAACTACCGTTTCCGTTTCCGAATTCAATGCATGATGGCAACATCTGGAAAATGTTGAAATAGAAAGGAGATATTGGTCAGAAAAGAACACATGTGTATTGAAAAAGGGTTGCGAATGAAAATCCGCTTGATTGAGATGGCCACGCCCCAAAGAGAAACGGAGTAAACACGAGAGTATGACTGGATAGGCGGAATGTCACATGATGACAAATAGGCTCCACCCACTTTTTATAGAACATCTGTGACAGGGTGGCAGAGAAAAAGAGCACAGCAAGGTTTTAGGCCATGATTTGACCTAGTGCCTCCCTTTTTTGAAAATTCCTAAGCTGATCCTACTGTAATTACAGTAATGCGTCAAAAAATGTGTTCTGATTTTTTTTTGAAAATATGAATTTTTGATCAGAAATGAAAAAACGAATTTACATTTAGTTGAAATGCTAATGGTAGAGGAACTGTGAACTATCAAAAAATGAATAAAATTAATCATCTCATTACAGTACCCCATAAATATTTGTCAGCAGCGGCGCGTCGTTTAAAAGAGCAATGAATTTTCATAGGATTTTAACTATCCCATTACAGTAATCCTTATTACTTTTCGATAGGAGGTATAGAGTCGTTAAAAATGCACAAAAATAAGTAGGAATATAACTGCTTTATTTTCGATAATGCGATAAAAACTATGGCGTTCACTGTTCTATCACTAAGGCGGCTAGCTACCAAAGGGCTGTACTCACTTCACTTACTGCCTCGTCTCAATTCAAATTTCGCAATCACTTCTCATCCCACATATGTTTTGTTTACTCAATTTCCCCTCAAAACTATACAGAAAACGCGGCTAGTACATGCTACAGGTGTTCCATGTTTTCGGTTTTCAAGTACTTTTCTGGGGGCGCTTTCATTAAAAGAACATCTGTTGAAATTCTTAATAAGGAAAGACGACTTGAAATAAATAACAACATTGACCAGTAAAATGGGTTACTGTAGCCAGTGTGCGTTGTCGACAAAAAATTTGTCGACAAATGCCTCTTTCGACAAATTTGTCGACAAATTTTCGACAAAAATTTTGTCGACAACGCACACTGACTGTAGCTAGCAGCTGCAGCTCTCCAGACGCGAACCTATTTTAACACACAAACCTTTTTTGATTGTACTAGTGTCAGTTTGAGTATTTGTTTCCAAAACTATAAACTTTCGAAAAACAAACAAAACACGACTCCCCAAAAAAAGAAAGTATGAGGAAAAGCATGAGAAAGAAACAAAGAACAGTACGTCGTCGCCTCGTTGTCAACATTGGAATTGCGTGGGAATCTTTCTATGTGTATTCAAACCATTCTCTCTCTCTTTTTTGTGTCGTGGAAGAAAAACATTTTCCTTGAATATTTTATCTTGACTCTATTCACAAAAACTGTATCGCAACATCAATTCCTATTCTTTTCCTCCAGGGAAACCAAAAAGATGAGCCATAAAATTTTTTATATTTCTCCGTTTTTTGCATAATTTTGAAATGTGTTGATCGGGGGTCGAGATGATATTACGTCATAAAATAAGAATTGAATAGAAAAAATTGCTACTAGAACAATAAACCGGCCTCCGAGCCTTTTTTGCTAATGCCTCTGTTAAAAGGGATCGCCTCTCTCCCAAATAGATTTTGCAAAGTTCCCTATTAATGAGAACATTGCTCTTTAAAACCCATTACAGTATCCCTTATTGCCTTCTTCTTGCAATAACATTAAAAAGAAGACAAAGAGAATGTAAATGTCAACAGACTCGTGTTGACCAATGACTTGTGGGGAGAAGAATTTCGAAATATATTATATATTTTTTGGGGCACTTAGACATGAGAATAAATTTTATATGGGGGTCTATCGGAAAAGGATCCTTATTAGTTCGATAGGTTCATTCGGTGTTACTATTTTCCGAAGATTTTTTTGAGAGGGGTCACCAACTACTATAAACATATGTTTGGGATAGTTTGAAACAGAAAATGGGGTTTCGCTCTGTTCTATTCAATTTTGCTCCTTACTTTTTGACTACTCTTACGGTACCTATATTTTTTTAATCCGGTGAAATTGACGGGCCAAATTTTCATCGAAAGATCTATAATTCTTAAACCCATCATTTTCAATCTCATGTTATTCTTCCTGATTACTATAAAACTGGTTTGGACCCCTTATCCGAAATCCATGTTCCCTTCTGAACCTCCTGGCTCCTACCCATGTGATCTCAAATGGGCCGTCCCCTCTCAAAGACCAAACCGCAGATGTTCTAGAACTGGGCGTGGCATCCACCGAAAAATATGCGCCCGCTTCTCTGCGTCTCACACATGTTTTCCCGTTTTTCTATTTTTCCCCGAACGATACACGTGGCTGCTGATAATCGATCGACTCTCTCCGTCTCTCCCTCGCTACCATCAGCTTCCCCTTTAAAAAATTCACAATACTTGTTCCAGATCAATGGACCTCAAACCGGAGATGATCGAGTTCGATTCAATTGAGCACTTTCCTGGAGACGCTCTTTCTGGAACATTCAAATTGCCAATCACTAAACCGACATTCGTCGAATCGGTGAAATTCCAGGTGAAAGGAGTGTCGAGGACTTGTTGGGGAGGAGTGGAGAAAGTTGGAGAGTGGTATCATATTGATAAGGAGATCTGCAGTGACACTGTTTGTAAGGTGAGCGACGGGTTATGGGTGGGAACGGGGGTGTAGGGTTTTATGGGGTCTGCTAGGGTAAGGGGGCCATAGAATTCGGCTGGTCCTGTGACGGACACGTGTCAAAAGGGTAGAATATTGTCATAGGACCACTTGTTCATTTTGGAACCACCTCGCAAGGTACCATTCAGTTTTGGGACCACCGATAAAGTTATCACTTAATTAACTGGTCTCTTTTAAATTTTGTTGGATCATTTAACCCGGAAACAGCCTCTCTAGGATTGCCCGTCTACCGTAATCCACTTTTTGAAGTCTTTGTGGACATTGGTTTCCCAACGGTGCCCTGTTTGCACTAGATAGCATCCAACTACAGTATACAGTATACAAACAGCATTCTTCCAGACCCAACTCTCCCCTGGCACCCATCCAATTCCATTCTCCTTTGATCTTCCAACCACTCTGCCACCAACCTTCAACTTCCCGAATGCTTCCATCCATTATCAAATCAAGGCGATTGTCAAGGAATCGAATGAGCAATGGGATTTCGCTAGAAAGGAGTTCACTGTTTCTCATCATTACAGTCATGAAGAATGGAAAAGTATGGAGAGAAGAACTCCGAGATACTTCACTATGGACAACCTAAAAGTCTTAAAGCCCATTGGGAGACACCGCGGCGAGATTAATTTCTTTGTGAGTACCATATCGAGTGGTTGCTAAGTAAAACCAAAATGTTGCAGGCTCAACTCAATCGCAAAATTTTCTCACCGGGGGGAGGAATCGAAATCAACACAAAGGTCACAAATAACAGCACGAAGGTGATCAATTGTTTTACGGTTAAACTCGTGAAGAATGTCGTCGGCTACTCTTCAAAATCTCCATCACTCAAGAGATCTTTTGAATCGGTTATTGAAAAGAAAGTAACTCTTGCTTCTATTCACCCGAAAAAAGTTAACATTCGCACTTTGACCAGTACCGTTCCTCACGACGCAACGCCAACTTTCACCTCTGAAATCATCAGAATCAATTATGAACTTCGTATCAAAATCGAGTTTTTTGGAACGTTCATCCAGCCGGTTCGTATCACTATACCAATTGTTGTTGGAATCAAGGCATTCAGTTTGGAAGATTTTGGTTTATTGTCTTTGAGTGCTCCGAATATTTTTGAAACTTTTACTGTTGGAGCGCGTTTCGTTGAGGTTGAGATTGGAGATCCACCAAGTTACAATGATTTCATAGTTGCTGATGGGTTGCCGAGCTATTCTGAAGTGGTTATGGCATGATGGTAAGGGGTGGGGAGGAAGGAATAGTATGATAATTTGTAGTTTTTTTTCAGGACGGTTTATCTAAACATCTGGATCATTCTTCAGCTCATCATCATCTAAGTAATGACAACTCCTAATCCTTGGATACAACATATTTTCTTGGTACATCTGAATCCCTTCATCTTCTTCACTACTCACATTTTTCCGCTTGTTTAGCAAATTTCATCAAACTACAATCTAGCAAATTTCCCAGAATTTCAAAATTATTTTGAGCAATCCTATTCTATTTTTTTCCGTACATTTCCAAATTCATACAATTTCCCTTGGTTCAAAGTTACTTTGCTCACCTGTGTTAAACTTCATCGAAGGGTTCACTTCTCTTTGTACGTGCAATAACTCAACTTTGCTCATCTTATTTTACAGTTCCAAAGTGTCCTTCTCATATTTTTACCTATTTTGAACTAACGCTCTATGAAGTTCCTTGCCTTCATCAGCGTTCCCCAGTTCAACTTTCTTTTGGTAATACTTCTTCACCTCTTTTGACTATTAATTACATTTTAATTCCAAAAATTATACTTTTCTATATCTATGATAGTCGCTTTTCTTGAATAAATCTGCTTTTAGATTTACCTTTTTACTACTGTAACCACTAAGTCAGCAAGACCGTGATTGCGCTTCATCGTACTGTTAATTTTGGCTGACAGTTTTATCATCATCAAAAAATTGAAAAATGGTGCAGAAAGTTAGAAAATCAAGATTACTTTTTCGCAATAATAGGTAGAAAACATTTTCAAAACAAAAAAAAAACGAAAATTTGAAGAACGGTTTCATTTATTAAATTTATTGGGAATTTGAAGTTGATATATAAGTTTCCTTTTAATTTCATATTGAGGATTCAGTGTACAACGACTGGTTTCTGACGGTTTTCTTCTTCAATTTGGAGCACAGGACGTTGGGATCTGGAGTACTATGGTGTCGCTTCGGAAACTCAATGATTCTAGAATCTCTTCAGTACTTGATTCCAACTTTGTCAATTTGTTGTCCTTTCGAAACTGATAGTTCTGAAAAATTAACAATATAGATGAATTTTATTTTAAAAGTAACTTACACTGTGTTAGTTTCGCATATTCAAAATGAAGATTTTTTGAATGTGCGGATCTCAAATTTCTTCTAATTTGTTGTTGAATCAATGGATTGACCTGAAAAAATATAAATTTAGAAACTAAATTAAAACTGAAAAAGACATACCTTTGAATGGAAGAATCTCAAATTTTCATTCGATTGTAATTGTATAATTTTTCATTTATTGAAATTATCTTGATCAAACGGGGTGTAAGAAGATTGATTTTTGATGGAGTAAGATTGTCAGTCCATCACAACAGAGTAAACTCTGGACGTAAAAGAAGTACGATCCATAGAGAGAACAGGAATAGCAGAATAGCAGAATAAAAATTGAGTAAAAATCAGAAGAAGAAGAGACCACTAAACCGAGTAGTCAGAGAATAATCCAGAAATGGAATGAGTATTCTCAGCTATTTCATTTCCTTATATACTCTCTTTTTATCATCATTTTAGACTCCGCCCACTACTTCTGGAAGAGAGCAGATGGTAGATGATGACAATTAGAGATGACTATACTTCATCATCTATGAAAATGATGATAATTCGAGGGGCTATACCGTATATTGTCCCATTATTGTTCCTATCAACAGTATCCCTCTCTAAGTGTCATCACTATCCGAGATATCTGATGATAAAGTGTACTGTAACGTACCCAAATTGTCATCATCTACCATCTGCTCTCTTCCAGAAGTAGTGGGCGGAGTCTAAAATGATGATAAAAAGAGAGTATATAAGGAAATGAAATAGCTGAGAATACTCATTCCATTTCTGGATTATTCTCTGACTACTCGGTTTAGTGGTCTCTTCTTCCCCTGATTTTCACTCAATTATTTATTCTGCTATTCTACTATTCCTGTTTTCTTTATGGATATTCCCATCGTGCATCTTCTACGTCCAGAGTTTACTTCTTTGTGATGGATTGACAATCTTACTCCATCAAAAATCAATCTTCTTACACCCTGTTTGATCAAGATCATTTCAATAAATGAAAATTTGAGATTCTTTCATTCAAAGGTAAGTCTTTTACAGCTTTAATTAATTTTCGGAATTCAAATTTTTCAGGTCAATCCATTGATTCAACAACAAATTAGAGGAAATTGAAGATTCGAACATTCGAAAAATCTCCAATTTGAATGTGCGAAACTGACACAGTGTGAGTTACTTTTAAAAATAAAAGTAATCTATATAGTTAATTTTTCAGAACTATCAGTTCCAAGAGGACAGCAAATTGACAAAGTGGAAATCAAGCATCGAAGAGATTCTAGAACGCATCATTGAGTTTCCGAAGCAACATCATAGTACTCCAGATCCCAACGTCCCGTGCTCCAAAATGAAGAACAAAATGTCAGATAACAATTGATGTACACTGAATCCTCAATATGAAATTAAAGGAGAACTTCTATATCAACTTCAAACTTCCAATAAATTTAATTTTTTGTAAAACTGTCTTTTTTTAATTACTAACGGATCGTTTATCTCAGTTCACAGAAGAGACACACGATCGTTTTCAACGAACGAAATGTAGCTCTTAATATGAACAACATTTCATTAGTTGACACTTTTTCAGTATCTCTTCCGGAACCGAGATAAAAGCGCGCGAAATAGAGAGCGCAGACAGTTAGAAGCTCCTTCTTCCTTTTTCTGCTCAATCTTTTTAAACGCTCGTAACTCGGTTTAGAAAAGAGATACAAAAAAGTTGTCAACTAATAAAATATAGCCCTAATTATCAGAAATATTTAATTAGTTTACAACTTTTTGGTATCTCTTCACGGAGCTGAGTTATACTCCATAAAAGTTAGCTTGGAAATATTTTCGTGTTTTTTCCATTCAACCTGCAAACTTTTCGAAGTGAAGTACACAAACTTTCCAAAACCTTCAATTTAAAATTGAAAAAAAAATTCTTAGAATCAAGACATTTTTCAAATCTATCATCATTTCTTGTTTATACACCTACTCATTTTTCTTCAAACTAAGGAGTAGAAGAAAAATAACATTTCCGGTTGCTATGGTGAATTTCAAGAAAACATTTTTCTCCTTGATTCCATTCAGATCATTTTCAAAATGCTCTCTTCGATTCTCTATGGCTCCTCAAATATTCCATGCAACATTTTTGATAATCTTGACAGAATATATTATCCAGGGGATACTGTATCTGGTAAAATAGTTCTTGAGACCACTGAACCGATCAGTGTCCGTTCTATCATCATAAATTTGTCTGGAATCAGTCAAACATGGAATATTAATTGGTGTGAGCCAAATTGTAAGAAGAGATTATTCGAGAGAAGTCTGGTGGCTTGGGTATCACAGGATGGATCGGTATGTATCTGCTAACCTTAACGCCCTTCAATTAAAGGTTTCAGAACCAACTTCCACCTGGAAACTATGAATTCCCTTTCTCTACCGTAATCCCAAAGGATTGTCCACCAAGTTATTCAGGATCAAATGGGGAGAACAAATATCAAGTGGAGGTTGTGTATGATATCCCATGGAAAATCAATTTCAAAGTTGTAAATGAGATCACGGTGCTCAAGAAATTGAAATTGGCAGAAAAGTATTGGATGGAGCCAGTTGTGAAGACACAGATGATTAAGTCAGGAATGATTTTTAATGACGGACCGATTACTGTCACGGTAAGGGGGACTAAGAAATTGTGATAGGGAAAATAGTAAAACTCCAAACTGTTCATTCTAATCTCACCTTCTTCCAGACCACCCTCCCCAAAGCTGTCTACCTCGCTGGCGATCCTCTCAGCCTCCGCCTTGACATCAACAACACCAGCACCGCTCACATCTCGAGAATCTCGATCCACTTCTTCAGTTCAACCCACTATCACTCTCGCCAACAACCAGCTCCATGCAAGAATCACAACGATTGTCCGATGAGTCCATTTTGTCGAAAGCATGTCTGTAAACGACTCGGAAAAGTGTCCGAATTCGAATTCCAAGTGCAACCGCACTCAGAGGAATCGAGTGTTTTTGATTATTATGTTCCCAGGGAAGCGACGACACCGAGTTTTGAATCGGGATTGATGACATTGAGATATTTTGTTTGTGTTCATGTTTGGATGAAGAATGGTGGTCCGATATGGTGTGCAACAGCGAAAGTTTATATTGGAGAGAGGAAGAAGTCAAAGGAGAAGAAGGCGTCGGGAGGGGATGCACCGCCGGAGTACACTCCATGATTTTCTTTTTGAAAAATTGTTTTTCATGTTTCACATCTCTTCCTTTCTCTCCCTACCCCTTTGGAAAGAGACACAGAGTGTCTGTTTGTCTTCCTCTCCCTCTCTCTATCTATCCAGACGTCTTCATTTTCAAGCGCTCATATCTCGCTTATCCTTAGAAATACAAAAAAGTTGTCAACTAACGAAATATGCAGAATTTTATTCTCTACATTTTACCAGTTAACAACTTTTTTCCATCTGTACTCGGAACTGAGATATAGTCATTTTTCTGATTGCAATTCTCTCAATTCTAAATTTCTTTATCTTGTCTCGTCTCAGCTTGATCCAAATATCCATTCAACTCTTAATCCATGCTACGTATTTTAAATCCTGTTAACAAAACTTGTCTTGATAGTCAAGAATATATATTTTTGTTTCAAATTATTTTGCCAACACTCTCTAATATTTTGTGCACTGTTTTCGATAATAAACAATGATTCGTTATCAATTTCTTTGTTTTTATCACATTTTTATGCATGTACTTCGAATTGATTTTCAAATTATTTCATTTCCCTCTCTTATTAGCATTTTCAGTAAAGTTTATCGCGAGCTACACTCTGAAAGCTCTGAAAGTGGGCGGAGCTTTGAACTTTTAGATTTTAAAGCATGCTTCAATGGTTTCCAGTTCTCAGAAAAACAACACGAGGGCAGTGTTAGTCAGCCCTTTAGCTATTGAAACGGAGAGGGAGAGAAGCAGAGAAATGTTTCGAGTCTGATTGCCTGCGCTCTCTATTTCTAGCAGCTTCTAACTTCAAGGGCTAATATCTCGGTTCTCGGAAGAGATACCGAAAAAGTTTCAACTAATGAAATGTTGGTAATAATAAGGGCTACATTTTACTAGTTGATCACTTTTTCCTATCTCTTCTCTGAACCGAGTTTCAGTCCTTCAAAGTGAGACGCAGAGAACGCCAGAGGGGTTGACTGTCTGCGCTCTATTTTCTGCAGGCGCGAAACTTCAAGCACCTTTATCTCGGCTCACAGAAGAGATATCCAAAAACTGTCATCTAGTGAAATATTGCTCATCACACGCTTAACAATTCTCTAGTTAACCATTTCTTTTTATCTCTTACCTGAACCGAGATATACCGATTTGCAAAAGGCTTCCAAAACGTTCTCGAAGAAAACAAGTATTCTTCGAAATTCCCCCCTCTTCCACTTTCTCATATATATTTTTTTGTTTTGACTACTAATCTGAATTCTTTGTGAGAGAGGTGCCTCCTCCTTGTTTTTCTTCTTCTCCTCATCTATCTCCTTCTTCCCCTTCGTCTTCCTTTTTCATATTAGTCAATATCCAATTTTTTCTGCATCTCCAACCTCGCTCCCCCCACCCCTCCGAACATCTGCTCCTCGCTTTTCACTCACACTCGACACAAAAGACATTTCTCACGCCTTCTCAACTCGGGGGCCCTATAGAACCAGAGAAAACATGTGATGGCGAGAGACGCAGACATCACCAACACTTCTCGCGCACTGCCACGCGTCCAAGTGAGCGAACGCGAAGAGCACAAGAATTGGAGAGGGACGAGCGAGACAAGAAAAAAGAGGAGTCGTCGTCGTCGGGCTGTGTGTGCTTCTCTGTCTCTGCATCTCTATCATTAAATGGTTGCTCGGGGTAACATGGCGCCAGAGCGTCTTCCTTTTCCCTTCCATTCCATTCTTGTCTAGCTCGCGGTGGATGGTGAGGCGCGCGAGAGCTCCTCTTCTTCTCTTTTTTTGTGTATAGAGTTTCTATTAACTTGTTCTCAATTTCTACTCAATGAGTCATCTCGGAGGGCCAGCTGGGGTCACATGCCGCTTCTCTGAGAATCGATTCATTTTTTTTCTTGAACGTTTGTTCCTTTGGGGGTGTCACATGGGTTTTCGTATATTTTTCTATCGTCGTAAACAATTTTTTCTATGTTTTTAATACAATTCGGACCAAATTTCTTGTCGGGTCAATAGCTAAGCTTAGCCTCGCCCAGTTTTTCATCTTGGCCTAATTTTTCAGTTAGCGGCCTTTGCTAGTGCCCTCTAAATCGGGTCAAGCGCCCCATCGATATTCCTTTGTCAATCACGAAAACAGTTTTGAAGTCCCGCCCATTTTTTGGATAGGCCCTCCGTCGCGCTGTTTTCCAGTTTGAAGCCCCGCCCACTTTTGAATTCTATTCTATAAAAGCGCGAGCTTTTATCACATATCAGTTCATTTTGTTCTCAGCGCTCATCGCTTCCTTAGTTTAACTCATAATGAGATTGTCTCAGCGAACAATTTTTTACACAAGCTGGGCAAGGGTCAGGCCAACTACCCAGCCAAGTCCTGCTATTCCTGTCGGCTTTTTTTGTTAGAGGGTGTCGGGTGCCGGTCATGTAACTCTAATCGATATTCCCTTGTCAGTCATGAAAATAGTTTTTCGCGCTCTTCCCACCAGGTTCCCTCTCCTCTCTCTCACATATCCCATTTTATAAAACGCGGACTTTGATCACATGTCTAATATGAGTCATTGAATACAAATCTGTTCTCAAACCTCGCCTTTTTTTATTTTTAGGCATGTCTATATAAGCATCACGAGTAGTCTAGACAATTACAAATATTAGGGCTCAGGGGACCTTTACACTTACTTATACTCTTCTAATATCATTATTCTAATCTTTGACGTCTTCTTCTGATTCTCATCTGTTAGTTTCCAGTATGACTCCGATAACTCGTCCATCGATTCTCTTCGACAAGCCCGAGAAGGTCTACTATCCGGGAGAGACCGTAACCGGCACGGTCGTTTTCGAGAACGCCGAGCCGATCAACGCTCGCTCGATTACGATTGGATCGAGTGGAAAAACGGAGACATGGAATGTCCGTACTTTCGATTTCAACTGCAAGAAGGCATTGTTCAACGGAAGTGAGCTTGTCTGGTGCTCCAAGGATGGAACTGTAAGAGGCTCTGGGGGGTACTGTAGATTCTAAATATTCTATTTTCAGAACAAGTTGCCATCTGGTAAGCACGAGTTCTCGTTCTCGTTCCTCTTGCCGCAAGACTGCCCACCATCATTCAAGGGTCTCTACGGCCAGAACAAGTACAAGGTGGTCGTTCGTATCGATGTTCCGTGGAAGTTCACCACCAAGATCTACGAGGAGTTCTCTGTCGGCAAGAAGTTGGACTTGCCGGCCAAGATGTGGCCAAGCCCGGATAAGTCGACAGGATGGTTCTACCGCGCCGTCATCCAGGCTGGTGTCATCTTCAAGGAGGGACCTGTCACCTTGAAGGTAAGCTCAAAAGTCTTTTGAATTGATCTAACTATTCATTTATAGGTCTCGATGCCAAGCCTTGTGCTCACTCCGGGAGAGACCATCTATCTCTACTACCACGTCGAGAACAACAGCGGTGTGCTCATCAAGAGCATCTGCGCCAAGTTCTGCGAGCGTACTCATTTCCACGCTCGCCACCAACACACTCCATGCAAGGAGTTCGGCTTCAACACTTGCCCATTGGGCTTCTTCGGCCAAGAGTTCACCACTCGCAAGCTCGGCAACTTGATCTCGAAGACCATCAACTTGGCTCCGTTCTCCAGCGGCACTTTCTTGTTGCCATTCACCGTCCCAGCCGACGCCAAGTATCCAAGCTTCGAGTCGGGACTCATGACTCACGGATACCTCTTCGAGTTGGGAGTTCGTGCCGAGAACTCGTGGGTCGGACAGTACATGACTGCGAAGGTGTACATTGGCGACCGAAAGGACGAGGAGGAGGTCAAGGTCGAGGAGATCGAGGAGATCAAGGAGAAGTCCAAGGAGCAAGAGGCGTTCGGAAGTGTTCCACCACCGGCATACTCTCCATAATTTCTCTCTTTTTGTCTCTCTCACCACTCTTGTATTTATTTTTTCTTAAATCCCATTTAACCCCCCAATCTCTCATTCATCCCCTATCGACTGTGAAACCGATTTCTCTCTCTCTCTCTCTCTCCCCCTTCTCCCATGGATAATTTCTGTATCATCGAATGTGAATTATCTGATTCCCCACACACACCGAAATGAAGAATAAAGACTTAAAATGTCAATCTTATCTTCTAATGACCATCTCTGCCTGTCCGCTCGATGGACCGTCTGCTCGAGTGACCGTCTCTTTCTCTGCCTAACGCTATTTCCCTCTTGACCTAATGACGCAACTGGTCCCGGGGAGATAGTCCTCGACAGGCTCATTCGTTCTCGTCCTACCTGCATTGGGCAGACGAAGGAAAAAGAGTGTTCTCTTGGTCTTCTTGTGCTGGGTTTACTCGTTATTATTATTCATTGGGGTAGGTTATATGTTTGTTAGTAGTATCATACGCTAGTTGTATTAATCATTGGCCGTTATTTTTAGTATTTCCTAGGGCTTCTAAGCAATCTCAGATTTATTTTATATAAAATTCCAACGTACTTTAAGCTATTTAAAAAATAGGATTAAAACACTTGACCTACTAGTCACTCTGCTAGTTATAACAGTACAACAGGCTGTAGTAACCAATTAACTATCAATTTTCCCGTATATATTAAGCGACTGTTCATCTTTTCTTTTGTTCTTTAGCTAAAGGACCATTCAACAGATTGAGGACCGACCTCTCTCTTTTTTGTGTGCGTACCACTCCTCTTCCCCCATTCCCACAGCTAATCCACCCGGGTCTAATCGCGCAGCTGGTGATCACCTGCCGCGCAATGGTCTCCTCTTTCAAAAGGATATATCTCGGTTGGTAATGGAGATACAAAAAAGTCGTTAACTAATAAAATGTTCAGCTTGTTAAGCTGAATATTTTCTTAGTTGATGGTTTTTTGGCATCTTTGCTAGATTCCGAGATATACGCGTTTTTGAAATGAAGATAATGTGAAAACGTAAAATTTTTTTGTAAGGCTTATATCTCGGTTCTCGGTAGAGATAGGGAAAAATTGTCAACTAAGAAAATGTTCAAAAATTTATGAGCAATATTTCTTTAGTTGACACATTTTCACCATTTCCACTCCCAGTTGAGATACACTGCAAACAGAAGGTGTTATTTTCTCACCCTTCCCTTAATTGCTGGTCAGATGTCATTATGACGCAGTTGGACGTTTCTCTTTTGTCCAAACCGTTGATCGACTCTTTTTCTTTCCTTTCAAGAAATTTTCAACCCCAAACAATTCATTTCAGCCAAACTTCTTAACAATGCCTCTTCCTGTTATCCTTCTCGACGAGCCACTCAAGACTATCTACCCAGGTGAAACTGTCACCGGAAATGTCGTCATCCAGACTGACAAGCCATTCAAGGCTCGTTCGGTGACTGTCAATTGGGGTGGATTCAGTGAAACGACAATGTACCATGGAAGCACCACCCGGACGAACATTTTCAATGGAAGCGATTTGTTGTGGGCATCCAACGATCCAACTGTAAGTTGACAGTGAGCATTTTCTGGACTATATCGTGACTTTTACAGAACGAGTTGTCAGTTGGAACCCATAAGTTCCCATTCGAGTTCACTCTGCCAAATCACTGTCCGCCGAGCTTGAATACTCTCGGAGCCAAGAATGAATACAAGATTGAGGTGGAGGTTGATCGACCATGGAAGCTTAATACTAAAGTTCATAAAGACATTACGGTGAACAAGAGAATGGAGGTTCGGTGCTCCCGAGGACCCGTTCTATTCACGAAATCTTTCAAGTCGGGAAAGATTTTCAATTGCGGACCAGTTACTATCAATGTAAGATTAACCTTCGTCTACCGTACTAGAAATTATTTTCTAGGTAACCACCCCAACCCGATTCTGCAATCCAGGTCAAACCATCGACCTTAAGATCAAGGTGGCCAATACCAGTTCGGCCTCTGTCGACTATGTCTACGCAACGCTCTCCAAACAAGTCCATTGTCACTCTCGCAATCAACATCACGAGTGCAATAGCTTCTACTGGAACAACAACTGTCCATTGGGTACCTTGCAAAAGACTTATCGATTCAAGGAAGTCGGAACAATGGTCCAGTTGGATATCAACTTGGAACCATACTCTGAAGGCACTTATGTCTTGCCGGTAACTATTCCGACTAGCGAGACGACTCCAAACTTCGCCACTGGAGCAATGACATTCGGGTACTTTATGGAGGCTGGATTTAAGGTCAAGGGATCGGTGTATGCGGATAGAATCTGCTTCACGATGTACATCGCTGAGCAGATGAAATTTGTCGAGAAGAAGAAGGCCGAGAAGGCTGAGAAGGCCAAGGAAGCTACTAAGGAGGAGGAGGCGCCACCAGCCTACAACGCATTGAAATTCTAAGTATTTCCACTCAAAAATACTTTATCTATTCTTCCCTAAATCATCTTTTATCCAAAAAAATTTTTTTTTGTAAAATACTTTTGTCCCCTAATTCAAAATTTTATTCGTGTTGACTCAAAATTCATCTCATTTTGCATCCCCTTTCCCTAATAATCCCCCTATATTTATCATGATTTATTGTCACGAAGTACTCTCAAAAAACGAGTCCATCCCCCCTAAAAGCTCAAATTCGATTTCTATTTTTTCTCCCAAAAACATGTTTTTTTGAACCTTTTTTGAAAAAATTGAGTTTTTGAAAATAATGAAGATCTTAATCTGATTATGTGCTTATTTGAGCAGAAGAAACTAATTAGAATGTCACGAGTGCCAAGGTATGACTGTTTGATCTTCTAGCTTTGTAGCTCTTGGCGGAAGTTTTTAGAAAATGGGAGATCAGGTATATATAAGGCAAGTTGGTCAATAACAAAATTTAATCTTGGTTGATATATCAGAACAAATCTTGTTAGGAGGTAATAAGCTTGTGATTTGTTATTGACACAATTTTAGCATTTTCTAGTGGTTTGGAACCAACGTCAATCAATAGCTTGACTTATATTAAGAACGAGATTATAATATAGTTGAAATTTTAAGGTAGCTCAAGCTAGCGTAGCTAAGACATTTTTGGTAAAGTATTCGAGATTTTAAGAGTTTTTTTAAAATCAATTGACTAGCCACTTTTCGCTTTAATTACCTCTTGTGAATTCATTTGTTTTGTTCATACAGTAGAATCATACTGCTCCAAAGATCATAGGTTGAAATTAAAGCCTAGTTAATTGTTTTTTGCTTTAAACTTTCCGAAAAAGGCATTTTGACTTCCAGGGTACTAGATCAAAATGATTGGGTTAGAAAATGCAAAGCCTCCTTATTTTTTCTCAAAAAATAACAATTTGTCTTCTTTCCCCATCAAATATCCAATACTACAAGAACATGTCAAAAAAAGAATTGTTTTCTGCTCTCTCCTCATTTGATTATCTTCCTCTCCTTCCCTCCCATTTTCATCTGTTTTCAGCCTCATGTTTCCTCCCGTTTTAAACCAAAACCCCACCAAAAATCGCCTCCTTACTAAGACTCTTTTTTTTAAAAGAAAATCTCGAATTTCCATTACATTTCCGGTCTTTCTTTTTTTCTAGAAAAAAAAGGAGAAAAGAAAAGGAGTGACTACTACATAAATATATCAATAAATATTTATTTGTATGTCATATCCAATATTTTCTGCCGGGACGGACCCTCAATATGTGATATTCGTCTTCCTCTCTCAAATTGGCATTTTTTGACTTTTTGGTTTTTGGGGAAAGAGAGAAAAGGGGAATAAGAAAAAGGGAAAGGGGAGGAGTCTCGCAAAAAAATTTAATTAGTTTTTTTCGAAAGTTTCGGTTAGAAACTTCATTTAGCTTATTTAGCACGTAAGCTATTTTCGACGTTTTTTGAAAACTCAAAAATCATTGTCCACGAGGACTACACGAGTTTTCGATGACTCACTATTTCCTAGACGCTAAGGACACCTTTAATTTTCTCATCATATACCCCTTGCTCATCATTCATGTAACCCGAAATAAGCATTCCTCCCACTCTTTTTTTTTCATTTTTCCTCCTCATATTCAAAAATGTTGTTCAGAATGGCGACTTGTTCAGTGGATTTTGACAAGAATCCAATTGTATTTTCTCCTGGCGAAAAAGTCACCGGAAATGTTAAGATGCAAATTCCGGATGAGGATTTTAAGGCGAGGAAAGTGAAGATGGAGATGATTGGGAAGGCTTATACATATTGGGAAGGAAATGTCAAGAATAATCATAAAATTAAGTGAGTCAGTTTGTTTAAAGTTGTATAACTCGGTTCCTAGTTGAGATAGAAAGAGGGTGTTAACTAATAAAATTTAGTGTCTGTTACAAGAAATGTTTTGTCAGTTGACAGTTTTTTTATATCTCTGTTGTCAGCAGAGATATAAGCCTTTGAAGTCTGGAGAGAGCTCAGACAGCGAAACGCTCTAGCCGAGTTCTTTCTCCGCGTCTCTCAATATTTCAATCGCTCATACTATTAATATTTCACTATATAATATTTCAATCGTATCTCGGTTCTCAGCAAAGATAGAAAAAAGTTGTCAACTAAGGAAATGCTCAGCTTATCACAGGCTATATTTCATTAGTTGACACTTTTTTGATAGCATCACTGGGAACCGAGATATATTCATTTGAACCTACAGTATGCTACTAAATAATTGTAACTTTTTCAGGAATGGTGACATTGCTCGAGTCCGACACAATTGTGCTGATCACAAAGGGAAAATTGTCTACTGTCGTTTTGAAACCATTGTTTGGAAAAGTGATGGTTCCAAAGTAAGTATTCTTGAAAAAATTGAAACAAGTCGGTTAAAACTGCTATATCTCGGCTCCCATAAAAGCTATCAAAAAATTGTCAACTAATGAAATGTAGCCCTTGTTAAACTACACATTTCATTAGTTGACAACTTTTTTGTATCTCTCATGGGAACTGAGTTATAACGGTTTTACCAATGCATCTTTCCATCTCTCAATTCCCCATTCCAGAATGACATGCCGTCCGGCCAACACATATTCCCATTTTCATTTCAACTTCCTCATTGGGCACCACCTAGCTTTGAAGGTAAATTTTTATTTCAATTTTTCCTAATTACAAAAAATATTAATTTCTCTCCAGGAGACCTCGGTTTCATTCGATACTTCATCAAAGTGGAAATCGACAGACCTTGGAAATTCGACGACAAATTTATCACTTGTCTAACCGTCTTGCCAAGTATTGACTTATCGCTCATCCCTAATTCACAAGTTCCATCGAAAAAACACATTTGTGAAGAGTTTGGAGCAGTTTTGTGGAAGAGTGGGTTGGTCAAGATGGAGGTAAGAAAATTCCCAGAATTAATTTTTTTTAATTACTTAATTTTAGATCCGGCTCCCAAAACAGGGATTCGTGTGCGGAGAAAGTATTCCTGTCAAAATTCTGATTGACAACAAGACTTCCAAAACATTTCGAAAAGTAAGAAAAGCAAAAAACCTTGCTCCCGGTGAGGCTCGAACTCACGACCTTCAGATTATGAGACTGACGCGCTGCCTACTGCGCTACGGAAGCGGCGAAAAAGAGGGGGACTGAGGGCGTAGAGGAGTGTGCGCTCTTTAAAAGTGGGTCATGAGGAAAAGAGAGACAGGCGCTAGAGGGGAGTGTGCATGAAAATGGGAGGGAATAAGCAAATATAGGTTTTTTGGAGTTTTCCTGAATTTTTAGATAGGAACAAGGTTTCTGGATACTGTGATAAATGATATGACGCGTTATTCATGTTGAAACACAGAAAAATTCTAAACTTCACGCTAATTTTTACTATTTTTTCGTAAATTAAACCATTCATTAATTTTTTGGACCCTAGTTTGCCTTGCATTTTTAATTAAAAAAATAAAGCAAATGCGCTCTGTCTCTTTGAAAAGTTCAATAAAGCGCATTTTCAGATAAGTCTGAAACTTCTTCAACGTGTCACCTACACTGGTTTCCGTGATGGATTCGTGAATTCTCAATCACATCCTTGTATTGGAAATGAGAAGGAAAAAGTGACTTATGCGACGAGATTGAATGCCCAGATAAGAGTTGAAGAACGGAAGATTTTGGAAGAAATTGTGGTTAGTTTGGTGAAAAACTTGTAGTTGTGAGAGAATAGAGCGCAGAGTCACTCTCGTTTCTCTGCGCTCTCCTTTCTGCGTTTTATGCTACTTTGAGCTTTGGAGCGTCGTATCTCAAAAACTAGATTAGCTAGAGAAAAACTTTCAACAGCAAAAATGTAGAGCAAAACATTTTGAATATTTTTCCTCTTGACAGTTTTCTTCTAGCTCTTCTATTTCTCGAGATAAACGCATTTAAAAATCATCTACCTAATTCATTTCTCTGCGCTTTCCCCTTTCTACCTGCAGGATTAACTAACGAATTCCAGGAAATAAAAGTGGATAAAAACGAAAAAGAAGATCTTGAAAAACCAATTACCGTACCACCACTTCCACCATCAACTAAAACATGTGAAATCATCGATGTCGAATATTTTCTTAAAGTGAAAATGAGTACATTGGGTACATTGAAAAGTGCAGTCAAGTTGGAACTTCCATTTATAATTGGGACCGCCCCAGTTGATAAAGGTACTGTAATTGAAACTCCGCCCACTTTTAGTGTTTTTTGAAGATCGAAAATTTGAATATAAAAAGTCAGTATTTGGTTACGCGGCTACTGTACTCAAGAATCGGGATGTGCAGGTGACTGATGAATTAAATAAAATTTATAATATTTTGTGATTTCAGAAGTTCGCTCCACTGTACCCCGTCTACAAATTCGAATAAAAGGAAGTTCAATGTTCAAAAACAAAAAAAATTTCATTCATAACAATATCAAACAAATAATTGATTGTGATACTGATACAAATTAATAAATATTTCATGACAAATTAGTTTTATTATTAGCAGCACTCCATCGATTTGTCACAAATTTCGCTGCTTTTCCTCTACTTATTCCTTTCGTTTGTTTTTCAATGTCGAATATTCGATGGGGGATTTTGGGGAGACGATCTTGTTCCCAGTTACGGCTTAGGCAGTCTACAGCTAGATCTGGAAGGAGGATAGGTGTATTAGCTTATTGGATTGTACTCCAACGGCCCAATTTCGGCACGGTATACTCTGCTTAAGAAAGGATGCCTTACCGTATCTCGTTGCATTTTTCGGATTACTCAAAGTTGCTTGCAGAGGGAATAGGTCAATGATTGTGCAGTCGAGTTCCTCCAATGGGATTTTGGTCATGGCGATTACTGTAGCTGATTTTATATTGGAGAGGTCGGTGAGGAAGGTGCGGAGAAGCATCTGGAAACTGTGAGCTAAAATGATTCAAGTCAAAACGGGCCCTACACTTTTCCACAGAACTCTAGCTACGCTAATCCAAAAATAGCAAAGCTACCCCAGATAAATTTTCCTCCCTAATTCAAATTTTGTTATCCCAAAACCCCCCTACCTGTCGATGAGTGTATCCTTTTTGCTTCAATTCCTTCTTCAGCACATCAATCCTATCTATACTGACCAAGAGTCTCTTCTCTTGTTTCGCCAATTTCTTAATCACTGTATAAATCCTCCGTTTCCCCATATTCACTACATTCTTTGAAACGTGAACATGAGTCACGTGACAGGCACGAGCTATTGCTCTGGCCCATACAGTCTTCCCTGAATCTTGGGACCCGGAGAGCAGAAGCCATTTGGGGGTGACAGTTTCTTTTGGTTTTTGCCATGTGGAAAGTGACAAAGGGATACAAATGGTTAGAGTGAGAAAAGTGCGAAAATCGAATTGAAACTGGCGGTTTTCAATTTTACACATCTCCTTTTGAGATATCAATTCGGAAAATTCAATTTGAGCTAATGGAGAAACAATTCCACGAAAGCACGCATCTCGGTACACTGTATCAGGATTGTTGGGGATTTTCAGAGGACGAATTGGTTCGAATGGTTCTGATGTGGAAAGGAAGAAATGAGTTTTAAGAAGATCCAGTGCGGTTTCCAAGTCATCAGACTGAAAATGAAGTTCAAATTGGTATATTTTTGTTTGCAGTAGAGATATCAAAAAAGTGTCAACTAATGATATATAGCCCATGATAAACTGCACATTTCATTAGTTGACAACTTTTTTGTATCTCAAATGGGAACCGAGATAAACTATTTTAATATTAAAAGCCGTCGGAATGAGACGTAGGCAAAGACGGGTGGCTAGAGCGTCTAACTGTCTGCGCTCTCTTTTCTAATCGGTCCTAACTTCAAGGGCCTGTATCTCGGTTCCCATAAGAGATATTAAAAAGCTCTCAACTATTGATTTTTTTTTCTTTACAAGAACTACATTTCATTAGTTGAAAGCTTTTTTGTATCTCTACCAGGAACTGAGTTACAAAATGAGTCCCCAAAACCTAAGAAAAAACTCACAAAATCCTCAACCTGCTCGATTCTTTCTACTCCATTGACCCCACCAACAACACTTTCTTTCTGTTTCCTTTCCCTTTCTGCACACCGTTTCCGGATATAACTCTCTGGTGTCATGTTCAGAATATTGAGCTCTCGTTGACGCATTTCTCGGACCCACTTCCGGGCAAAGTAGCCACGGGTGCGCTGGAAACAAAAAATTATGGTTTTGGGTAGTTTAAAGTAAAGGATTAATAAGAAAAAAAGACTGTAATTTCAGGTTTTTAGTGTGTCATCGAATCACACTCTACAGTAGGCACTAATTGACCAAATAAACGCAGTAACCATGTTTATCAACCTTAGATGCTTGAATCCACATTTAGTTTAACAGATTCATTCAGGTCCATCAATTATTACCGCTTGTATCCTAATCGCCGCCTGTGTCGCATCAATCTCCACCTTCTGCCCATGGAGCTCCGCAGCCCTCTCCCTCACAAATCTCACATAATTCCTTCGAGAAATTGCTTGATACTCTGAAACCGATTCTAATTATCCTAAATCCCTTCCCTATTCCACAAACTCCTCTCCAATTTCTGAATAATCAACACAGCATCTTCAATTGACAGTAACTGTGTCTCTTGATCTGCTTCATGATCTTCGAAATCGATGTCAAAGTCAGTTTGAGTTTTGAGAAATGATTCTCTGAATGCTTTCTGTTCTTGACATGCTTTTTTGACTTCAAGATGGTATTCATGATGAGAAATTGCAATAGTGCTTATCATTCTCCACGTGGCAGTGAGCGATACATCATTTTGAGTTAAATTATGGGATAGATAGAATTCATCAAAGCCATCTTCGATTTGAGATTGGGGAAGTTTAGAAAAACTATTGTAGAAGAAAGATGACAGGAGTTTAGCTGATACTGGAATTTTATTTTAAAAAATAAGTCCCTCTAATAGAAGGGCATACCTAAAAGACACTTCAAATTAGTCTGTGACCCTTCAATTGACACCATTCGATCCGCTGTTTTATAAAATTTAATCAAATTCGAATAAATCTCAAAGACGAGGTCTCGACGAGCTCCTTTAGCCAGAGTAGTGACCATTCGAGTTCTGGGAGCGTTTTCTCCACGGTTTAGTTTTTTGAATTGGTTTGAGATAGTGGTGATTAGATAGAGAAGTTCTTCTTTTGTTAGGTGGGTACGGAAGAATTGGGGAGGTTTTGGTGTGGAGTGCATTTTAGGAGGAAAGATGGATTGAGTCAGGTAAGGCTAGCTGGAGGCGATGAAGTGGAAACATGGGATATTTGAATTTTTTGGTTTGTTTGAGTGAAAATATTTTGAAATTGTAGTATTTTAAACATTCTGGAACCACATAAATCTGAAAATCGGGTAATTGGACACGGGACAGAGAAAATAACACAGTCATCAAACGCCGCTTCAGAACCAGACATTACGGAAGTGAGCCATTTAGGAACCGGTCATTTCGGAACCTCCGTAATTTCAATAAATCAATAACTGTTACGCTTTAGAACTCTCATAACCACGAATTTCAGAAATATTATTTTTTGAAAAATTCAAATTTTCCGATTTTCGTGAATTTTGGAATATTTTGAGCTATTTTAGACAATTTTTAACATTTTTCGATTATTTTTTCCAAAAAGAACATTTTTTTGTAACTGTCACTTCATGTAACTACAGTAACCCGTATTCAAACTCTCTTCCCTAACTAACTACCATCCTTGACACATATTGTTCCCCAGCTGCATCTTTTCTCTCCAAAAACACTTGTATGATTGTTATGTAAATCCAAAAGCCTATCCTCCTCCACATCTCTCTCATTTGTCGGTATTTTTCGTGCCGACACCATTTCTGAAGAGGCCTCCGGATGTGCACAATGGTGATTAGCACACGAACATGAATGTCAAGTGGTCCAAGAAAGGTTCGATGGATAGATTGTGAGTCGGAGAATAGAAAGATTGAAATATGATATACTCATGTAATGTTTTCCTCGAAAATGTGTCGGTGTGTCCTGTCAGATCACACAGACACTTGAGCGATACTTCAAACTTGTGAGAAGAAGAAGAAGACGGAGGACGACTCCGTATTTGTTCATTAGATGAGTGAAGAGGAGTTGCGCAATGTTGAATCAGGGTAGACATGGGTTAAACAGACTGAAAATTATCTATAAATAAATAGGAAAAATTTGAAAATGCGGAGAGATTACTATAATTTAGAACATCGTTTAAACAATTGCCTATAACTCAGTTCACAATACAGATATCAGAAATGTGTCAACTAATAAAATATTGGTATTAATATTTTACACATTTTGTCAGTTGACCACTTTCTGGTACCTTCACTCTGAAACGAGATAAGCCAGTTTATCTGGGCTATCGGTAAGAGGAAGTAAGGAATGTAATTAATTGGATTACGGTAGCCAAGGCTTGGAACTATTGTGCATTTTCTTGTAGTGTTGAACATAATCATAGAATCTGAAACAAGAATTACTGTTATTTGTCTCAGGATTTGAAAATTTCCAGTTTTGTTCAAAATTAAAATTTCAAGTAATGCGCAAAAACCCCTTTCTATCTCAGTTGCCAATGAAGATATCAAAAAGTTTTCAACTACAGTATTACTCAGCATAAAATTCTACACATTTTATTTGTTGATCACTTTTTGATATCTCCACTGCCAACTGAGATATAGGCGTTTGAAGTTGAGTGACTCCAGAAATGGAGAGTACAGACAGTTGGACACTCTTTGTCTTTCTCTGCGTCTCTAACCACCAAGCGTCTTAGAAAACTCTGTAGAATATTAGTTTTTATTATATTTTGATCACTACAGTAACCCTCTAAAAACCTTAAATTTGGGAAATG
The DNA here is from genome assembly GCA_963932035.1 of Caenorhabditis wallacei. Taxonomy (NCBI): domain Eukaryota; kingdom Metazoa; phylum Nematoda; class Chromadorea; order Rhabditida; family Rhabditidae; genus Caenorhabditis; species Caenorhabditis wallacei. The sequence goes on from OZ009934.1 coordinate 3,471,544, forward strand.
ATTTTTTGCTTTTTTTCACTTTCAACTTCATACCAAAATATGGATTACTGTAGATTCTAGCACATTTGAAAAACATCAAAAGGCTGCCTATCATAATTTGACCTATTAAGTACCTCATTATACCTTGTTAATCTCTACCACATTGTCCCCTTCCCCTCCTCTCCCTGTCCTACCAACACTTCATTACACAACTCCACCCCTCAATGGGTTTTGTACGGTCAGCTTGTAAAAGAGAGCCGGCTCTCTTTCTCTGCGGATTGGGTTACTGTAGAGGGGGCGGGGCGAAGGAGAGGTTAAGCTCGCGTTAAGCTCATTTCGGGATTGACATTCAGTCGATTCATGGCTTCTCAACAGTCTTTGTCACAGGAGCAGCTTTTGCATTTTTGGGGTTTGTTTCTATTTTTATTTTTAGGGAGCTTCAAAATAAAAATATATTTTTAGGAGCTCATAATACCATGGGAAAGATGACCAGAAGAAATTCACAAATGGAATCGGGGAAACCGCCTAGTCAGGTTGGAGGAGCTGGCACTAAGCCAAAGGTAAGAGATAGAAATTGACTAAGGGGTTACGATGTGGAATACTGTAGGTAGTACGGTAGCCAGTTTAGTAGTAGCCACTACAATAGTACTGTAGATAGTGCTAATTGAAATACCTACAAGTTACTATCCGCAACTTTCATAATCTAGACACGTTCCCCCTGGTTTCTGTTCTGTAACAAAGTAAAAGGTTACTGTACTTGTCAAAAACATACCATAACTAACTTTGTACCTTTCTGGTTACAGTATCTCAGCTAAGGGTTACTGTAACTTATTATTTTTCCAGGTCGCCACCCCACAAGTCGTCGCCAAAATCGAGCAGTACAAACGAGACAACCCCACTATCTTCGCCTGGGAAATAAGAGAAAAACTTATCAATGAAGGTAAGTACCTCTAATAAAAGGGCACCCCTGAAATACTTTCTCTCAGAAATCTGCACCACCCCACCGTCAGTCTCCTCCATCAACCGTATCCTCCGAACCCGTGCAGCTGAAAGAGCAGCTGAAGAACTCCAAATGATTTTATCTGCTCAACATCTTACTCGACCACAAATGCGTCCTCAACAAGTCCGTCTTCCACCATCTTTCCCATTTCCTCTTCCATTTGTCTTCCCGGGGTTTCTTCCTAATCCCGCACAACTATCTTTTCTTCTGAATTCGGGAGCATTGGCACCGCCTGTAGCTCCTGTGGGGACAACTCAAAACTCGAATGATTCGAATCCAAGTGTATCTGAAGATGATTCAATGTTGGGAGCTAATTCGAGGAGACTATCGAGAAGTACTTTTAGTAATGGTTAGTTCGAGTTACTGTACTATTTGTTCTGAATCATATATTTCCAGATCAACTCCAATCCTTGGAAGAAGTCTTCCTCCGCGAACCCTATCCCTCTCCAGCCGAACGTGCTGACCTGGTTAAACGAACGGGTCTCCCAGAGGCACGAATCCAAGTTTGGTTCTCGAATCGTCGTGCAAAATGGAGAAAGACGAATGCAAGTGATGAATCGAGAGCCGAGAGATCTGAAACTGATGATGCGATGAGTAATTTCAGTCAATCACCATCGCCTGGGGAGAAGAAATCGAGTATTTTATTTAAGCCTTATGAATGATTTATTTTTTGTATTTATTGTATAATGTGATATTTTCTGAATTTTGGATAAATAAATTTGATCTATAAAAATTTGGTTCTCTTTTTAATTCCAGGTACCGAAATGTCAAAATTTCAGAAAATTGAAAAATTTCGAGTTACTAATTTAACAAAGAGTTTTGAGGTTCATAACTCAGTTCCCATTAGAGCTACCTAAAAAGTGTCAACTAATAAAATGTTGTTCATGAAAAGGGCTGCATTTCATTAGTTGATACTTTTTTGATAGCTCTAATAGGAACTGAGTTATAACCCCTAGAAGTTTGAACTTTGTTCTCATAACTAATTGTCGCCTTGTAGATCCGGATGTCCAATTTTACAAAATTTAAAATTTTCACTTTTTCCAAGAATTTTCTGTTCACATTTCTCAGATCTCATATAGAACAATGCGTCCCTTAGGATACTGTAGTTTCATTTCGCATTGTGCAAACAATTGCTCAGATCAAAGAGAGCTCCCCCCTCTCTTTCTCTCTCATCTTGTACTATCCATTTCACCCTACACACACACATTTTCTCACTCAAAACATATATATTTGCAACTAATACACACCTATCTCTGTCTCTTTAAGACCGCTCTCATATCATGTTTCAAACAATGTGCGCGCGAGGTGCGCGCGCGCTAAGCAAGTGATACTCTTTGCGTGTAAAGTAGGAGAATCTGTGTATCGGCTTTATTTGTTCTTATTTGGGATGATGAAGTGTGAGATCAACAATAGGAGTGTTATTATATTGTTATACATATGAACTACTGTAATCGGAGGCAATGAAGGAAAGATTACTGTAATGAGAATGCGGGGCTTAAACAAAATGAAAATGTCCATGGACTTCTGATCTAAAATGGTTTCAAAAATGTAATTAGAAAAACATTCACCTCATTTCAAATTCATAATAATTTATCGCACAAAATCCACAAGCAACAAAAAAAAGATTTACAAGAGATCTTTCCTTGGTTCCAATTTCACTATAACACTTTCTGGAGACAATGTCAATTTGCCCACCAATTTCAACGGAATCTGTGTATTTCTAGTTGTCCTAAACGAATATTCTTTCAGAATCTGTGCCAAAAGAATCTTCTGTTCCATTTGAGCAAGCCTCATTCCAATACATTGACGAGGTCCCGAACCAAAAGGAATATAGGATCCATTGTGTTCCAAGTGTTCGGAGGCCGAGTTTTCCCATCTGAAATTTCATTTTCTTAAGGTCAAGTAATCTTGAAATCCCACCTTTCCGGTTTGAAATCCTCTACATCATCTCCCCAAATCTTTGGATTATGATGGATAGTCCAAGTGTCAACTTGAATATTCATTCCTTCTTCAAAAGTCACTCCGTTGATTTTGGTCTCTCGCATACATTTTCTCGTGTTAGCCCTGGAATAAAGTTTAGTGAAATAGAGAAAAGTGTCAGAATTTGAAAAAAAAGTAGTATGGATAGAGAAGAGACGCAGAGAAATACTAACTGCCCGCGCGCTCTCTTTTTCGAGGTTTCCATTTTCAAACGCTCATATCTCAGTTATCTTTAGAGTTATCAAAAAAGGGTCAACTAATGAAATGTAGCCCTTGTTAAAGTGAACATTTCATTAGTTGACAGCTTTTTTGAATTTCTATTTCTAAGCGAGATACGAGCTTTTGAAATGAACCTATTCTTCAGGAGAGACGCAGAGAAGGCTAGAGTGTCTAACTGTCTGCGCTCTCTGGCCGCGCAGCATGAAAAAGTTCAAAAATAAGTTTAGGGATTAGTTTTCATTAATTTTAGTTCTGGGCCAAAAAACTCACGTCACTCCCAATGGATACAACCTCAATGCCTCCTTCATAACACATTCCATATACTTCAACTTGGATAGCTGATCAAATGAAATCTCAGGATCAGGACATTCTCTATCAACTTCTTCTTGAAGTTTCTTCTGAATTTCTGGATGAGTTGCCAAAAGAAATGTGGAATACGATAGAGAAAGAGCAGTTGTATCAAAACCAGCAGCTAAGAATACAAAACATTGTCCAATAACTTCATCAAAAGTCAATTCTCTATTCACTTTCATTACAGTTGTCTTCGAGAAATCCTCATTTTTCTCTCCAAAGAATTCCACGTCGGCTCTTGCATCCAAAAACAAATCAATGAAATCTTGAGGTTCCCCTTGCTCAATTCCATTCTTCGCATCGGATTCTCTCTGGGATATTCTCGCTTCCACTGCGGTCTCAATCAAATCAAAAATCTTAAAAGCTGGAACAAAGTCAGCTGGAAGTGACTTTGACATTTTCCGGATAAAATGAGCAAGTGGAGGGAAGATTCCAGTTAAGAGGAAGAGATGAAAAGATCCATTGAAGATCTGGAATTCTGTGGTTTAGGGTGCCCTTTTATTAGAGAGCTTACCGCTTTTACTTTAGGGAGCAATGGATTCTTGAACATTTTTGATTCGGATTGACCAAGAGCGATCCTACTAATCACTCCCAACGTGTATTCTTGGTAGAACCTAAATTTTATTTTAATCTAAATCAAGAATTAAAAAAAAGTCTTACAATAACATATCAATTTCCTCTCCATCAGCCACCTTTTTTTCAATATTCCAAAGAATCTCTGATCCACATTCTTGTACAGTACTCTTCACCTTCCTCAGACTATTATTCGAAAAAGAAGGACTTGAAAGTGTCCGAAGTCTCTTCCATCGTTTTCCTTGCGCTGCGAACATGTTGATTCTCTTGTCTTTTTCTGGATCTCCAATAATTGGGCGGAGTTTTCGACCGTAGAAATTGTCGAATTGTTTATTGAAAATTTCATTGACAAGGTTGGGATCCGAGATTACCATTGTCTGTTGGGGGCCTTCAGTGAAACCGTAGACCGGGCCATATTGCTGTAATGAAACTACAGTAATCTAGTGTTTTCCAAAAAATAGACTGATCTCGGGCGGGTTCGAACCACCGACCTTCTGTGTGTTAGACAGATGTGATAACCACTACACCACGAGACCGCTGTTTTTAATCAGGTCACCTGTGCCTAGACTAACGGGGAGCAGTGCCGCAACTCACTTTTGTCCATTTCTGATATTTCAAAAATGGCGGATTCTCATGATCCAAATTCTGTAGCAACATTCCAATTCCCGGGAATCCACGTGGTCCTTTTATTCCTTTCCGGATGAAATACGACCAAATCCAAACGGAATAGGTAAAAATACCGAGTAAAACAGCAGAGAATAGTAGTAACAACATTGTAAAATAATAAGAATGAAGAAAATATTGGTCTGACCTCCCTTTATATTATTGAGAAAAAGACGTGGAGGAGAAGAAAACACAGTTGATCACAAACAACAATTATCGACACAGTCGGTCACAAAATATTGTTGAACTAGAGGGAGAGATAGGGGTGGTTTGAAGAGAAATAGAAAGAGATAGAATAGTGAGGACATGAAATTTTGGAGCCGAGAAAATAGTTCTGGAAAAGTCTTAGGGATTGTGAAACTCGGAATGAGCTAGACGGTATTTCTAATCACTCCAAAAGAGAACGCAGACATTTAGAGTACTCTTGCCCCTAAACTTCAAAAGCTCATAACTCGATCACTGTTAAAACTATCAAAATACGGTCAACTAAAGGAATATGTAAAAATGCATAATGAACATTTCTCTAGTTGACATCTTTTTGATAGCTTTAATGGCAAAAGAGATATAGGGATTTAAAGTTGGTCTACTATGTGGTGGTCTGTATGTGGTGTTTTGCAATAAAATATTGAAGTAAGATCTTTATTCGAATAAATATTTTTAATGTATAGTTCAAAATTAAAGCTATTCTACCGACTTGAAAAAAAATTAAAAAAAAAACAATTTCCAAATTATTTTTATTGCCTCAACTTCACAGATAACATCAACTTTTCGGGTCTTGTTGTAGCTCTTCCAACCATTTTCAGTGGAATTTGGGTTTGAGGATTAGTGACGATAGTGTATTTTCGGAGAAGATGAGCCAGAAGATTCTTCTGTTCGAGATAAGCTAAACGCATTCCGAGACATTGACGAGGTCCCGCTCCGAAGGTAAGGAAGGATTGATGAGGGTTTAGAGGGGATTCCCATCTGAAACAAAATTAGAGTTTTCTGTTTATCAGAAAAATCAAGATACTAGGAGCGAAGCGCTAGAGAAGAGACGCAGAGAACTGCGGCGGCTAGAGCGTCTGACAGCCTGCGCCCTCTTTTTTGAGCCGCGCTACTTCAAACTCCTATATCTCGGCTCTCATTAGAGCTACCAAAAAACTATCAACTAACGAAATATTGTGCTTAACAAGGGCTACATTTCATTAGTTAACAATTTTCCTCTATCTTTCCTGCTAACAGAGATAAACCGCTTTGAATTACCTCTCCGGCTTAAACTCCTCCACATCATCTCCCCAAATCTTCTTGTCGTGATGAAGTGTCCAAGTGTCTGCTAAGATATCTACTCCAGCCTCTACAACTTGATCTCCTATTTTAGTCGTTCTCATACATCTTCGGGAGTTGGCACTGCAAAATTTTAATTTTCAGATTTAATATTCAGTGCTAAACTCACAAAGAAGCAAATGGATACAGTCTCAATGCCTCCTTGATCGTGTTCTCCATATATTTTAATTTGGCGGATTGTTCAAAAGAGATCTCTGGATCCGGACATTCTCTATCAATTTCTTCTTGAAGTTTCTTTTGAACTCTTGGATTAAGAGCAAGGGAGTAGGCAACATAAGAGAGGGAGATAGCAGTTGTATCGAATCCAGCTACCAAGAATACAAAGCATTGACTGATGATTTCAGGGGTTGTTAATTGACGATTGTTCTGTAAATTTTGATATTTTTGAAGTTATTGGATTATCATGAACTTCAAAAACTCACATAAATAGTCGACTTATGAAATTGGTCATTCGTCTCCCCGAAATGTTCCACATCATCAACTCTTGCATCCAAAAACAAGTCAATAAAATCTTGAGGCTCCCCCACATCTATTCCATTCTTCTTATCCTCTTCTCGTTGAGCTATCCTAGCCATAACTGATTCTGTCACTGTCTTTTGAATTTTCACAAATGGAGCTGCTCCGAATTTTCCGATTTTAAGGAAAATGTATTTGAAAATATTGACAGCGAAGGGAAAAGCTCCACTGAACATCCATATTGGCCAACGATTGTTTTCGAAGAACTGGAATATTGGTTTTAATAGAAGAGCACTAAAAATAGAACTTACTCCTTTACAATCATATAGAATTGGGTTATTGAACATTTTGGATCCCGATTGTCCCATTGCAATTCTCATGATAACATCCATTGTGTACTCTTGGAAGAATCTAAATGCGAAGAGGATTACTGTATTCTAAGCTTGACTGAAAACTTACAAATGCATATTCAGAGCTTCTCCTTGTCCTCCTTTCAATTCTAAATGTTTTAGAAACTCATGAGTGCTATCTTCCATAGTAGAGAGCACTTTCTTGATACTGTTATTGGAGAAGGCGGGGGCAGTGATGGTTCGAAGGCGTTTCCATCTGGAAGGATTAAAAACGGTTTATCTCATTTGTGAGTAGAGATAAGAGAAAGTTGTCAACTAATAAATTGTTCAACTTGTTAAGGGCTACATTTGGTTAGTTAAAAACATTTTGATAGCTCTTAGAGCAAGGGAGATATAAGCGTTTGAAGTAGACATAGAGGAATATCGCGCAACTTCAAACTCCTATATCTCTATTCCCAAAAAAGATACAAAAAGTGGTAAACTAACTATATGTTTAGCTGTTAAATAGCTACATTTTATTAGTTGAAAGTTTTTTGATATCTCTAAAGGCTGGCGAGATATAAGCGTTTGAAAAGTGGCATGATGAAAAGAGAGTGCAGTCTGACACTTTTGCTCTCTCTGCGTCTCATTGCAAACGCTCACATCTCAGTTCCCAGAAGAGATATCAAACAATAGTCAACTAACAAAATGTTCATCTTGGGTCAAGCTTCATTTCATCAGTTGAAACCATTTTGCTACCTCTATCGGTAACTGAGATAAGTTAGCTCAAACTGACAAGACATCCCCAACAAAATTATTACCTGAAACCTTGAGCACCGACAATATTAATGTCTTTATCCTTATCCGGATCTCCTTGTACTGGATTTGTCTTCCTCCCATAGAAATTATCATATTGTTTCACAAAGACCTCCTGAACCAAATCGGGATCCGAAATCACCATCACCTTCTGTGTTCCTTCCATAAATCCGAAGATCTTCCCGTATTTTTGTGTCCATTCTTGAATGACAAGTGGTGGGGGTACTGTATCGTCTAACATTGTTCCAGATTTTCCGAATATTGGGACACCCCATGGTCCTGGAATTCCACGTCGTTTCCAGAATGTCCATTGGTATAGGTAATAGGTTGAGATTGCGATGATAACGAGAAGGAAGATCATTTCTGGAAATTTTAAATTTGGATTAATAATGAACTACAAAAAATGGATACCTCTCCTGTTTTTTCTTCATTTTTTTATACTCAGTTAGTCAGACACAAACCAAATTTTTACCACAGAAAATTTCTTTTCCCCCTCTCTTGTTTGTGTTGTCTCTCGTGTTCAGTGATGCAAAGTTTGTTGATAAGAGGCTGTCGAAATAGATCAAATCGGAAAAATAGAGTGATAAGGAATAACTAAAGTGTTAAGAAAAAATATGGTTTGGAATTTGTGATTTGGACATGATTTATAGAATTAAAACAAAGATTTTGGTGGTTATTCAGTTCAAATTATTTTAGAAGGACCTATTTTTTTTAGTTTCTGATAATTAAATATTTTTTCAACGGTGTCTTTGCTTTTGCTATTTTGAGCAGTTAATTTAAGTGATGTATTTTTATTGAGAGGGAGCAGACAGTCAGACGCTCTAGCCATTTCCTTTCTCTGTGTCGTCTCTCCCTCTCATTCAGGTAGAGCAATATTTCAAATGCGCATATCTCGGCTCCTAACAGAGATACAGAAAAGTTGTCAACGAACAAAATGTAGTCCTTATAATGAGCTACATTTTATTAGTTGACAACGTTTTGAGATTTTCAACGCGAAGCGAGATAAATGAGGTTAAAGTAGAGTAACCTCTAGCTGACTGTAGCTACGAATTTTTGAGCCTGAAGTCAAAATGCTATTTTTTAGGCAAAATTTACAGGTATTCTGATAATTTTTTGATAATTTTCGCATCAATTTTAGTTGAATCAGTCCCAAAATATTTTATTTTCGATGTCACATGTCCCTCCGAAAGTCAAGAAACCTTCTCATGACAATGTCTTTATATTTCTTTCCATAGCTCCTCCAAATCACAAAAAACTGCACAAATTGGGCTATTTTCCACACGAAATCACAAAATTCCACTACGCGATCCCATCACCATGTGCAATTTTTTCTGACTTTGTTCCTGAGTAAAGGTAGCAGTAAACATCAAAAAGAGAGGGTATATAAACAAATAGTTGGACACTGAACATAGTTAGTTTTTTTTGGTTTCTAACTAATGGGTCTTCTCATTCTTTCTGCTATTTTTACCGGTTTTCTGGGTTTGTTGAGGTGATTTTAGTTTTGAGAAGTTTTTTGAGAAGTTTTAGAAGTAGCTATTGTTTGAAAGGGTATATCTCGCTTCCTGATAGAGATAAAAAAAAGTTGTTAACTAATAAATTGTTTAGCTTGTTAAGGGCTACATTTTGTTAACTGACACCTTTTTGATAGCTCTTAAGGGAACCGAGTTATAGCCGCTAGACACTCTAACCATTGACTTTCTCTGCGTCTCTCAAACCTACACATTTTCAGCTACTTCCTCTATCACTGGTCCTTCTGGATTCGTCGCGGTGTCCCTGGTCCACGTGGCTACCCGATTATTGGAATATGCAATGTCACTTATTCAGGGGATTATCCACCGTTTTTAAGAATTAAGGAATGGGGAGAGGTATGTTTTTTTGGAATAAAAAAAACATTCAAAAATAAGGGAAATTTTCAAGAAATACGGACCAATATTCGGGTTCACTGAGGGTATCAAGAAGACATTGGTGTTGTCGGATCCAGAGATTGTAAATGAGATCTTCGTGAAGCAGTTCGATAATTTCTATGGGAGAAGACTGAATGCATTACATGGAAATCCGGAAACAGACAAAAGAGCCGGCGTGTTTTCTTCTCAAGGATATCGATTGAAGAGACTTCGGACTATTTCAAGTCAAACTTTTTCAAATAATAATTTGAGAAAAGTGACGAGAACAGTTGATGAGTGTTCAGTAGAATTGTTGAGACATATTGAGGAGCAGACTTCAAATGGGGAACAGATTGATATGTTGAAGTAGGTTTACTAATGAGAAAACTGGTTTCCAAGAGAAATGTTGATCTTAGAATATTTTCGGGTTACGGTAGCTCCGATTCTGTGCAAACACCAAATTATGTACAAAACAACATATCTCACGACAATTGAATTCCAGCTTCTACCAAGAATTCACTCTCGATGTCATCGGCCGAATTGCCATGGGACAAACTGATTCTCTTATGTTCAAAAACCCCCTTTTTCCTCATGTCAGAGCAATTTTCGGCGAGAGTAGGACTAAATTAATGATGCTAGGAGCAGTTTCCCCCACGGCTATTGATATTTTGAAATGGCTCATGGCTAAATTTGGTAATGCAAATGTTATCTGGGACCATGTTGAAAAGGCTGTGAAGAAAAGGATGGAGGAGAGGTCGAATGATGAGAATTATCCAGAAGAACCACAAGATTTCATTGATTTGTTCTTAGATGCTAAATCTAATGATGTAGATTTATTGAACAACAATGAGAGCTACAGTATAAACACTCATCAAAAAGTGTCGAAGAATTTGACATTCGATGAAATAATAGCTCAATGTCTGGTATTTATAATCGCTGGCTTTGATACAACTGCACTTTCTTTATCATTCACCACTTTTCTCTTGGCTACTCACCCGGAAATTCAAAGAAAAGTACAAGAAGAAATTGATAGAGAATGTCCGGATCCAGAGATCACTTTCGATCAAATATCAAAATTGAAGTATATGGAATATGCAATGAAAGAGACATTGAGATTATATCCCTTAGCTTCACCGTGAGTTTCTTCTAGATTACTGTAGCCTATAATTTATATTTAGTGCTAATTCCCGAACCTGTATGAAAGAGACCACTATCGGAAATAGTATCCTTGTTGAAAAGGGTACCCACGTGGTGGCTAATACATGGGCGGTACATACGGATGCAAGGATTTGGGGAGAGGATGCGAATGAATTCAAACCTGAAAGGTAAACCCCCATCTCTTACAGTAACCCATTCCCTTCCTTTCAGATGGGAATCCGGAGACGAGCACTTCTTCCAAAAAGGTGGATACATTCCATTCGGATTGGGACCCCGTCAATGTATTGGAATGCGGTTGGCTTATATGGAGGAGAAGATGTTGTTGGCTCATATTCTAAGAAAATATACATTTGAAGTAGGGAAGAAAACAGTGATTCCGATGAAGTTGGTCGGAAGAGCCACTACTCAGCCAACTAGTGTTTGGATGCATTTGGTGGAAAGGAATTGAAAAACTGTTTTTTTTTTGTAAATAAATATTTTTTGAAAGATCCTTGGTTAATTTAGTTTGAGATTTCATGATTATTCTACTGAAATGTAGTCCTAAATAAGATTCCGCAATAAAATGTTAAAATAACAAAAGTTCAAAAATCCAAGCATCGGGTTCAGATTTCTCCGTGCAAAAATTGAAACAACCATAAATTTTATTTCTCGGATGTTGCGGAAAGAACCAAACCACCAAAGTCATAAAATGGTCGTGAATCTTGCACAATATGGTATAAAAGCCGATAGAAACTCTCAGTTGACACACAAAAAAGGAATGAAATAGCTTATTTCATTTCTGAATTATTCTCTGGCTGCTCGGTTTAGCGGTCTCTTCTTTTTTTGATTTTTTTCTAATTTTTCAATTATTCTTATTCTTTAATATTCTCTGTAACTGTCTCAATGGATTTTTTGGATTTGTAAAAAAAAATGTAAGTCTAATATATTTTATTTTTCAAAGCTTCTCTTGATTTATTTCTTTAGATCCGTCCACCGTCTTGGTTTCCGACGGACACTTCCAGAGACCCCAATCACTGTAGAATAATAACACAGTTATTGAAATATTGAGTCCTTCTGCTCTCTCTGAATAAAAATTTTTTATGCCATTCTTTCTGTTCGAACTTTATTGAAAAGGATTACAAAGAGTAAGATAAAGAACTTTTTGGTTAGCTGACCGTCCACGAAATCATCGGAAATGTTTTGCTATTTGGTTCCGGATTCAAAGGTGACCATCGAAATTCACCTTTCATTGTCATCCGAGACGTTGTCATCCGCATCCAGATTAAGATGTTCTGTTTCCTACAAACATTCTGAAAGTTGAAGTTACAGGAAATTAATCAAACTATAATGGGCTTACTGGGAACAAATCCATTGAGACAGTTACAGAGAATACTGTAGATGAATAGAGAATTGAAAAAAAAATCAAGAAAAGAATAGCCACTCAAACCGAGTACTTAGAAGATAATCCAGAAGTGGAATGATGACAATTAGGGTAAAATGGTACATTACAGTAGTATACCTTATCAACAGATAAGCTAAGACTTTGGGGAAAAATGATGACAATAAGAGAGGGAGCGGTATGGGATTCCGTATATTTTTCTATTATTTCTCCAAATCAGAAGGTTACATCTTCAATTGTCATCATTTTTCTAAGATATCTGATGATAAAGTATACTGTATACATCTCTAATTGTGATTATCTACCATCTGCTCTCTCCCAGAAGTAGTGGGCGGAGTCTAAAATGATGATAAAAAGAGAGTATATAAAGGAATGAAATAGCTGAGAATACTCATTCCATTCCTGGATTATTCTCTGACTACTCGGTTTAGTGGTCTCTCCTTCTTCTGATTTTTGCTCAATTCTCTATTATGCTATTCTACTAATACTACTATTCTTGTTTCAATGGATTAGTTTAAAGTAAGTCAAATACTTTTTACCTTATGAACCCCCTATAACTTCAATTTTCAGGATTCGAATTTGAATTAGTCGTGACCAAGAAATTCAAGACAATAGTATGATTCGTTCAGCTTACAGTAAGTTTCCCATTTTCGATTTGCTTTTTTCATTTTTCAATTTCTAATTTCAGAATAGTCAATCAGTGATCCGAACTAGATTATTCGAAGCTGAGCAGCTCCCTGAAATGAAACTACGGCTTCGATAAGCTTGCATACAAAGGAAAATCCATTGGAGGAAAAAACTCTATTCTCAAATCGGATTGTTCATCGTGACATCAAACCCATGGAAATCTCTGGATAATATTCCGTATGACTGAATACAAATCATTAAATGTGCCATTTTGGATTCAAGAACAAGACGATTTCTGAGAAAAATGTGCAGAATTACCTCTGTTTTATGATTTTGTTTTCTGTTCTTTTCATTATTTTATCAATGAATTCAATTTCATAGAATAAAATTTTTTTGAAATAAATGTGTATTCTGTTAGGACCCCGTCTAATAAGACTCCAATTCGTTTTCAACAAAACGGATATGGCAGATGTTCATCCAATGAAAACGAACTTTTTTCTTTTGAAGAGAAAGTACTCGAAAATAGGAACACCTGTTTTGCACATGGTATCTCGTACTTGTCCGTATCAGATTCTAGAAAAAGTGAGAGTGGGTCAAGCTGCTGGGGGTTCAAGGTCGAATTATATTTCTCGATATTTCCATTACCAGATGTTCTCGAAAATTCTAGATGATATGAATGTATGCGTTTAGAAGAGTGAACTTCGATTTAGTCGGCAGAATGGCTGTAGCGGGGGACCATTTTGAAAAAGTTCATGTTCAAGTTTTGTCTGAGCGCTTTCAACTATGAGGGTTTTGTTGAGCGTACTCGGGGAATTTGGGGCACGGCAGGAAATAAATTTGACCGGTTGGGGTACATGTGCCTATTGTTGGGGCAGAATGTGACCAGTAAAGGGCATGGTGCCGTGCAAAAGTATACCAACCGGGTTGATCTTGACCGTGTCTTACCTTTGGATGATCCAATTGATACCAAACTTGCTGCGATTATTAAAAACGCTTCAAAATGAGTTTTGATAAGTTCAGAGTCAATTTAACCCAAAAATAATTTTTCTGGTTTGATCGTCCAAAGTTGAGATACTGTAAAAAGTGGCCCGGTTCGTATACTTTTGCACGGTACTGTATGTGCCCAAAATTCCCTGAGTATGGACGATGTTATATTAAAATTTGAAAAGCTTATTAGATAAGGATAGCCCATCGTAAGTACCATGGTCACCGTAGTCGTCGCTCATTTTTGAAAGAGTCGTAAAACTATCATTATTAGGAGGATGTCGTTCTATTAGAGCAAATCATTATGTTACTTAAACAGTGTCCATCACACTTCCGTTCTATTAGAACAGTCTATTCAACTTCTATGTACGAGCTCATACCACCAGATACATCAATGGACGCATGACATCGTTGAAAACTTCTCTGCTGTCCTTTTAAACAGTGTCTGATGAAAACCAGTCTAAATCTCTTAGCTCCCTCCGCTCTCTCATCTCTGACCAGATGTTCTTCAAAAAAGGGGCGGAGTTTAGATTCCATATGTGTCCACCCAAACCGGGCATTCATTTCTCTACGCCCACCAGCTCCATTCATTTCACTTTTCCCTCATTTGGCGAGCTTTCGATTTCCCGCACAAAATACAGTTCGCTATTAGCAACTTACTTGTCATTTTAATATTACACTACTAGCATTTTACTTTTCATTTCTCACATTTCCAGATGATTCAAGAACGTATCGAACGTATCGAACCCACTTGCATCCATTTCAAGGATCTTAATCCCACCTATTATCCGGGAGATACTGTCACTGGAATCATTGGTTTAACTGTTCATAGAGACATTCAAGTCAACTCCATGAAGCTTTCATACGAAGGAAAAACATCCGTCTTTTGGAATAATGCGGAGACTAATAATATTCACTACTACGGTGAAATCAATCTTTGTGATTCTGATGGAGTGGTTAGTCTATGATCTACAGTTTCTCTTTAATGTTCCCCTCGATTCCAGAAGATTCTGGCACGTGGCGAACACACATTCCCGTTCTCTTTCAAGCTTCCGGAAGGCGTTCCAGCAAGCTACAATGGGCCATTCGGGATGATCACACACTCAGCTTCAGTCAAAATCACTCGTCCAATGGCTGGATCACTCTCCGAGAACAAAGAATTCCAAGTCACCAAGACTAACGGAAAGATTGAGATGAGACCAGGGAAATACATGGGATTGGGTGCGATCAAGAGAATGTTTGACACTCCTGGATTAGTGGAATTGATTGTGAGTTGGTTAAATATTATTTTTTTATGGGTTCGGTATTTTGCATATATCTTTGTTTAGCTTAGAGATACCAAAAAACTGTCAACTAATGAAATCCGCATCATAATATCCTACACATTTTACTAATTGACAATTTTTTTCTAGCTATCGAGACAAAAGAGATACGGGCTATTGAGTGAAAGCAAGATCCCTTCCAAAGAGGGCGCAGACAGCTAGAGTACTCTAGCCCCTCACTTTCTCTGCGTCTCTCTCTCTCTCTGGGCCTTCGAACATAAATAAAAGATTTTTCATTTTTCATTCATTTTTTCCAGGCCAACCTCCCATCGAAAATGATCTTCGCTGAAACTCGAACTTCCTTCAATGTCATCATCAAAAACCATGAAAACAGAAAAATCAAGAAACTTCGTGTCAAACTCATCCGCTACGATCATCTCCACTCAGTCCACCAGGAAACTCCCTGCGAGCGTCTATTCAACTGCATTGACGTAGACTACAAAACAACTCAAAGTTGTATTCATGAAGTTCCCGCGTTCACAATTGATGTCCCCATTGGATATCAGAAGGAATATGAAATTCAAATGGAGATTCCAAAAGTGGCTACTCCATCATTGAAGACTTCCTTGATTACTGTCAGTTATGTGTTTGCAATCAAGTTGAAGACTTCCGGAGGATGGTTCGGAAGATCTGCCGAATTCCGTTTCCCGATTGAGATTGGGGTTAAGGAGAGGGATGGGAAGGAAGTCAAGACTGTCGGATCTCCACCACCATACAAAAAGTGAAATGGCTTGATTCCTTTCTTTTTGTATCCATTCGTTCTAATTTCTCTTTTTCCAATAATCCAATTCCTATTTTTTACTGTCTCTTCTCAAAATTATTTGATCTACCCATCTAAAATTTTGCAACTGATTCCGACCTGACTTTTCTATCTTTCAATTTTCCCTTCTTCATTTTTACTATTGTCTCATGACTTCAGCTATCAAATTGTTCTAATTTCTATGTTCTTTCCTATCTTTGGAGTTCTCTTTTTCTATCTTTGCTCAAAATTCTCTGTTTTCCCTGTCTGAATTTTTTTTCCTCAACTCAAAATAATGGTAGAATTGTGAACTGTTTTTCCTCTCTTCCTTATTTTTTTTCAACTTGTTTGATTTACAAAAGTGAAATTTTTTGAGAAGCTTCAAAATAAAAATTACTCGAAAAATCATTGTTTTCTATTGAGTTGGTAAATGTAGATATTATGCACGGGAGCTGAGGCCCCGCCTTGCTCAAGGTGGTAGGCTAAGATGACCAGTTTTTTAGGCCACCTTATTTCATTTTTCATGAAAAAATCACACCAAAATTGAAATTTTTTTTCTTGGAAAAATTCGCTGAAAATGCGCAGGTCAAATTTTACTGACCGAGCGGATTTGTCCGAATGAATGCTTTTACCAATACTCAATGTGTCATTGCTAGAACCTACTCCTCCCCCTTATTGAGAAGAAACAAACACATCACTTTCATAATCAATCATGAAACATTGGACACCCGAATCAAAAAACTTCCAAATTTCAGCAGAAAGTCAGAAAACTCTATCCAGCTGACTATCCTGTCTACAAACCAAAGAATCGAGAGACTAGAGAGAAATGAGAGATTTAGAGAGAATGACGAATATATTTTGTGACCAAATTCTGATTCGTGTTGTCGATTGGGTCGATAAGGTCGGTAAACAAGTGAAAAGTATATAAGCGAGTGGAGAACAAATTGTGTAGACCAATCTTCCTTTTTTCTGGTTTTCAATTGTTTTCAGTTTTTTTTTTTTGAAAATTTCAGTTCTTTTTTACAGCAAAAAAAAAAGACGAAAACATGTTGATATTATTGGCAATTACCACTGCTATTGTTGGAATTGTCAGGTTAGTTCCTGGTTAATTTTATATGTTTTAGTTAATGAAAGGGTCTAGTTGTACGGTAGTTTTCATTGAAAAAGGATATGGAATTCGAATTTCTCTCGAAAATTTAGTCCAGCTAGTTTTTTTTTTCTTTTTTCACTCTGACCCAACTAATTTCAGTTACTACCTCTGGACATGGACATATTGGAAACGTCGTGGAATCTCCGGGCCAATTGGCTACCCAGTAATCGGAAGCGCTTTGGAAATGCTCGATTCCCAGAATCCACCGTATCTTCAATTGAAAGAATGGACTAAAGAATATGGAAAAGTATACGGTATTACTGAAGGACTCTCGAAGACTATGGTCATTTCGGATCCGGATTTGGTCCAGGAAGTCTTTGTGAAACAGTATGACAACTTCTTCGGAAGGAAGTTGAATCCAATTCAAGGGGATCCAAATAAAGACAAGAGAGTTCATTTGTTTGCTGCTCAGGGACATAGATGGAAGCGGCTGAGGACTATTTCGAGCCCTACTTTTTCGAATAATAGTTTGAGGTTAGTTGGATTAAAGTTAGGGATATTGGGTTACTGTAGAATTACAGAAAACTTAAAACAACTGTGGAGGACTCCGCCTTGGAATTGTTGAGGCACATTGAGGAGAAGACCGCCGGTGGGAAACCAATTGACCTGTTAACGTGAGTAACCATTCGAGATTTTGATCGGCTTACGGTATCCTTAATTCTGTGTAAACACTATACATCAGACCTTACGACAATCTGCCCCACTGTGAAAAAAACCTGAAAACTTACATCAACTCTTAATTCCAGCTTCTACCAAGAATTCACTCTCGACGTCATCGGCCGTGTCGCCATGGGACAAACCGATTCTCAAATGTTCAAAAACCCCCTTCTCCCCTACGTCCGCGCCATCTTCGGTGAACCCAGAAAAGCCATTTTCTTATCCGGAGCAGTCGCCCCATGGACTGGACCAATCCTCCGAAAAATTATCTTCTCTTTGCCTCAAGTGTTTAAGAATCCTGCTGTCCACATCATCAGACAAACATCGGAAGCCGTCGAAAACAGAATTGCTCAGAGAATGGCAGATGAGAAAGCTGGAATTGAGCCAGGAGAGCCACAAGATTTCATTGATTTGTTCTTGGATGCGAAGTCAGATGATGTCGAAATAGAGAATAATGAGGATTTCACGAAAGCCGGAGTGAAGGTGACAAGACAATTGACAACTGATGAAATTGTCGGTCAATGTTTTGTATTCCTCGTCGCTGGATTTGATACCACTGCCTTATCCATGTCCTATTCATCATTCCTCTTAGCCACTCATCCAGAGACTCAAGAGAAGTTAAGAGAAGAAGTTGATCGAGTTTGTCCGGATCCAGAGATCACTTTTGATCAAATATCTAAATTGAAGTATTTGGAAATGGTGGTTAAGGAGACATTGAGATTATATCCATTGGGTGCTTTGTAAGTTTTTTTAATATCGAGAAAGTCCGCAATTCTGTATTATAGAGCCAATTCCCGCCGTTGTATGCGTGCTACCAAAATCGGAAACTACGATATAGAGGAAGGAGTTGAGATAATGTGTGATACTTGGACTCTTCATTCGGATAAGAATATTTGGGGAGAGGATGCAAATGAATTCAAGCCAGAGAGGTAAGCCTCTATCCCTTACCGTAACCCATTCCATTCCTTCAGATGGGAATCCGGAGACGAGCACTTCTTCCAAAAAGGTGGATACATTCCATTCGGATTGGGACCACGTCAATGTATTGGAATGCGGTTGGCTTATATGGAGGAGAAGCTTCTTTTGAGTCATATTTTGAAGAGATATGTGATTAAGACATGCTCCAAGACTCAGATTCCATTGAAATTGGTCGGATCGAGAACTACACAACCAGAGAGTGTTTGGGTTAATTTGACGCCAAGGGATGATAATTAATCTTCTGTATGATTTGTAGAGGCATCTTGCCCGTTTTAGAGATCTCTTTTACTCTGTGCCAATAAAGTTTTTCTCATAAATTATTGTTTTGTTCTAGTCGATTTATCTCCGCGTGTAGAAGAGATACAAAGAAGTTGTCAACTAATAAAATGAAGCTATTATTAAGAGCAATATTTTATTAGTTGACAACTTTTTGATATATTTCTTGCGAAGCGAGATATGAGCGCTTAAAGTACAAGAAATCACCGACGCTCTAACCTGGGACTTTCTCTGCGTCTCTCTCTCTCGGGAAGATCATTATTTTAAAATGGCTATATCTCCGTTTCCATTAGAGATCAAAAAATCTTGTCAACTAAGAAAATATATTCCTTATTATGCTCAACATTTCATCAGTTGACACGTTTTTGATATCTCCTCTCCTCATTGAGATATACTCATTTAAACTTTGTATTGCGAAAGACATGTTTTGTGCCGACGTGCTTTGTGTTCAACACCTTTTCTGTCTGCGTCTCTTGCATCTTGTGGGGGTATATAAAAATGAACTCGTTTTCATTTGAAACATCGTTTTTCAAACTTTTTTCGAGAAATGGGTGGATTTTTGTCTCATTTAAAACCTGAGAACAGTCTAGAAGTGCTATATTCTTCTTGTGGTCCAGTTCGAGGAAATATCTATCGACATGTAAGTCTAACCTGTAACAGTAATCTCTTAACACGTGCTTTCAGGACGATAAAATTGTCCATGGATACTTAGGGATCCCATATGCCAAACCTCCAATTGATGATCTTCGTTTCAAGAAGCCTATTATGGAAGATCCATGGAAAGAACCTAGAGATTGCTACAAATACGGTCCATCATGTCCGCAATCTGGTGATAAAGTGTCTCAGGTAGGGTATTGGGTTACTGTACTGCCAGTACAATTTCAAACTTCAAAATCCTATTCAGCTCTTCCCTCCCGGCTATCGTGAGTTTGACGAAGGTGCTGGACTCAATTTGAATGTATTTGGACCGAGTTGGAGGTCAGAGGAGTTTGTGAGTTTTGAATAGAAGCTACCAAGATTAATGTCAATGGATTTCAGCCAAATGGGTTCCCAGTAATGGTATATTTTCATGGAGGAGGATTTGAACTTGGAATTTCTTCATCCTTCGATGATTATTCTTTATCTGGGTAAGCTCAGTTAAGTTAGAGTTATTAATAGCTGTTGCTAAGCTCCAGTACAGTTCTATGAAGATACAAACTAAGAATTTAACTCAAGATCTCTAAAATCCTCTCCTCCTTTCAGAACCCTTCCCCTCAAAGAAGTCATCGTAGTCACAGTAAACTATCGTGTTGGCCCCCTCGGCTTCTTCACAACTGGAGACAGCCTTGCCCCTGGGAACTATGGCTTATGGGATATGACTTTATCTTTGAAATGGATCCAAAAGAATATCAGATCTTTTGGTGGGAACCCTAATTGTGTCACAGTTTTTGGATCAAGTGCAGGAGGAATGGCAGCTGGATACTTGGCTTTGAGTCATCATTCTAATAGTATGGTAGATGGATGTTGATCTTATGAAAAATGAGTTTTCAGGACTATTCCATCGATACATGCCAATGTCTGGAGCTGCATTTTGTGACTTTGCATGTAGATCAAGAGAAATTGCAGCGAGAATCGGAAGAAACTTTGCTAAGCGACATGGATATGTTGGAGAAGGTACAGTAAGCGTTCATTAACTTTAAATAGCCATATCTCGGTTGTGCTAGGAGATATCAAAAAGTTGTCAACTAATAAAATGTGGGCATTTTTATGATGAACAATTTACTATTGGACCACTTTTTGATATCTTCAACCCCCATTGAGATAAAAGCCATTTTCCATTGCATTCCCAAATTTATAGATTCCGAGAGCCTCTTGAAATGGTACAAATCCCAACCAAACACGAAATGGCTTGAAACGAACCCAGCAGATAGAGAAAATACATCTGGATTTGCTTTTTTCACTCCAGTATTTGATGGTGATTTTTTCCCGAAACTATTTGATCAATTGCAAAAAGACGCGCCGAAGTTGGATGCTCTAGTTACGGTTAACGAGCATGAGGGGCTCGGATTTCGTGAGTTAACATCATAAAATCCTTTTTTTTATGAAAAAAAGTACTTTAGTTTTGATGTACCCTGACCGAAAGTCAGATATAGAAGTCATTTCATCAGTTTTTGGTTCTGACATTGTCCAAAATCCAGATGAAACTCAGAAGAAAATATTTGATTTTTATATGAAAGATGTAGACCAGGCAAATCGGAAAGCAATGGATTTGGCTTTGATAAACGTAAGTTTAGCAATAGAGAGCATTCACATCATTACCAAATTCCAGTTCATAAGTGATTCCTGGTTTAACTTTCCCGCCTTGGAGACAGTCCGTCAAAGTACAAAAGCCGGGAACAATGCCTACTTGGCCTCTTTTGATTACTACAACATGGATTCGAATGATCCATATTCCAGTTGGTTCCCATTCAGAGCTGCAAATCATAATTCTGAGTTGAAATATATGATGGGAGAGGGAATGGGAAAGTTTGAGCCGATAGAGGAGGAGTTTAAAGTCATTGATATGATGGGCACTTTGGTCACCAATTTCGCTAAATATGGGTAAGTTATAGACATTTATGAGAGAGAAAGAGAGAGGGAGAGGGAGAGAGACCCAGAGAAAGTCGGTGGATAGAGTACTCTAACTGTCTGCGCCCTCTCACATATTCTTACTTGGGGGTGCGCTAATTCAAACGCTTATATCTCGGCGACCATTAAAGATATCAAAAACTTGCCAACTAATAAAATGTAGCCCTTAACAAGCGTAGCAATTCATTCATTGACAACTTTTTTGCATCTCTATCGGAAACTGAGATATATCTTTTTGAACACAGCACATTCTAGATCACTGTTATTCACAATTAACTTTTTGGTTTCAGCAATCCGAATGGTATTAATGGACCACAAAACTGGAAGAAATATAGTTTGGATAAGCCTACATCGTATTTTAAAATCGATTATCCGAAAAGTGAAATGCGTGACAATTTCCAAAACGGACGATTGAAGATCTATGATGAAATTAAATTGAAGAAAGACTCGAGCAATTCTGTTTTCAAAAATCTCATGACTTGGAAATTTTGTGACCATGACTCAAAGAACAGCTTCTAATACTATTTTACTTTATTTTTTATTATTGAATTCTTCGATCAGTTTCTGAATCTCCACACTATTTTCCTTCATATTCTCTGAATTCTTCCAAAAAATTTTGTGACCCCTGATAATAAACTATAATTTTTGAACCCTATGACTAAATTTCCCTCAATTTTCTAAAACCTCAGCACAAAATCACAAATTTCATTCGCGTTTGTGACTAGTTTGTTTGGCCTGATGAGGTATTAGAGAAATAGACGACGAAAGTATAAATAGAGAGGGAGAGGACGTATCAAAGATTGAAAATATTCTCTAGTTCGAATGTCTTTTTTCGCGTTTCCATGGTTTTCTGCGGCAGTTTTCCTGGTTTTCGGGTGAGATTTTTAAGAGGAAATTTGTGAAAATGAAACAATTAAACATTCTAAGCAAAAATGTGCAACTTTCAGCAGAATTATTTTTTCAATTTCGACTACTCAAGGCCCCGGCACAGTGCCGCCAAGGTTATAATCTGTTTTAGACTCTTGGCCATATTTTAAGCCAGACTCACTATTCTTAGACTATTTTTCAGTTACTATCTCTGGACATGGTCCTATTGGAAACGACGAGGCATCCCCGGCCCTCTTGGCTACCCAATCATCGGTGTATTTTTCAAAAGTATCAACAAAAATTTCCCTGGATCTCTACAAATTCACAAATGGACCAAGGTAATATTTTCTAACTTGATCCTACCGAAAATTCAATATTTTTAGAAATACGGAAAAACATTCGGGTTCACTGAGGGTCTTCAGAAGACGTTGGTAATATCGGATCCGGATCTGGTTCAAGAGGTTTTTGTGACACAATATGATAATTTCTATGGGAGGAAGAGGAATCCGATTCATGGAGATTCAGAAAAAGAGAAGAGAACCAATTTGTTTTCTGCTCAAGGGTTTAGATGGAAGAGGCTAAGGACCATTTCGAGTCCCACTTTTTCGAATAATAGTTTGAGGTAGGTGTTGAAAGTTCGGTTAGTTTTCCTGAGATTTTATCTGAGAGAAACTTTGGGCAGTTAGTCTAAATCATGAAAGTAAACTAAACGTTACCTTTATTAGAACAGCATGCCATAAACTTAGAGGTTTTCAGAAAAATCAAGACCACCGTTGAAGATTGCGCTTTGGAGGTTATGAGACATATTGAAGATCAGACTTCAGGTGGAGAACAAATTGATATGTTAACGTGAGTTAGCAATTGAAAAACCTTGTAAGTACCTGGAAAGGAATATTTTTTCTCAAGTCCTGTATACCCGGGTTACTGTAGCATAGATTCCACGTGAAAACCAAGATGCTTACCAGACATCAGATATTACGACACTTCGCCAACCCATCTTAGAAATTTAAGAACAGACTAGTGCTAACATGGATAATCCAAAATTAAAAACCAAAAAAATTTAAAAATTCCAGCTTCTACCAAGAATTCACTTTGGACGTCATCGGCCGGATTGCAATGGGTCAAACCGACTCCCAAATGTTCAAGAACCCACTTCTCCCAATTGTCAGAAAACTTTTCGAGGGAGCCTACAGTAAGCTTCTCCTAATCGGATGCATTCTCCCACCATTCCTCGTCGAAATATGTAGACAAATTCTGATGAAAAAAATGAAAATGGGATCATTTCGGAGGTTGAATGAAGTGACAACTGCAGCTGTTCATCGAAGAATAAAACAGAGAGAAGATGATGAGAAAAATGGGATTGAGGTGGGAGAACCTCAAGATTTCATTGATTTGTTTTTGGATGCGAAAGCTGAAGATGTGGAATATTTCGGGGAGGATAATGGAGATTTTTCCAAGAGTAGTAGTTATGTAAGCCTTTGGTTATAGTACAGTAATCAGAAAACAATTGAAGTTGCAGACTAATCGTCAGTTAACCGTCGACGAAATCGTTGGTCAATGTACCGTATTCTTGATAGCCGGTTTCGATACAACTGCTTTATCACTCTCGTATTCCACGTTTCTTCTGGCAACTCATCCAGAAATTCAGAAGAAACTTCAAGAAGAAATTGATAGAGAATGTCCGGATCCAGAGATTTCATTTGATCAACTGTCCAAGTTGAAGTATTTGGAATGTGTTATGAAGGAGACATTGAGGTTGTATCCATTGGGTACTTTGTAAGTTTTTAGAAAATTAATATTATTATACGAGTATAATGATCATAATTAAAATAACTAATCTAACAAGTATGAGAGTTTTTCAGTACATGAATTTATCAGTACATATTATACCAACTAACTTACTATACATACCCTTTAAAGTTAAGACTTGACTGAACCTAACAAACATCGCCGCGAAAAGCTGTTCCTAGGCTGCATTCTTCTATTTTGTTCAATCCTATATTTCTACAAATCTTTCATGACACGTATCTTTTTACAGTGCCAACTCCCGAAAATGCATGAGAGCCACTAAACTCGGAAACATCGACGTTGAACCTGGCACAATGATTCAAGTAGACACATGGACCCTCCACACGGATCCCAAGATTTGGGGAGAAGATGCAAAAGTATTCAAGCCTGAAAGGTAAGCGTCTTTAATTTTTTGCTACCGTAACCCACTAAGTTCAGATGGGAATCCGGAGACGAGCATTTCTTCCAAAAAGGTGGATACATTCCATTCGGATTGGGACCACGTCAATGTATTGGAATGCGGTTGGCTTATATGGAGGAGAAGATGTTGTTGGCTCATATTCTGAGAAAATATACATTTGAAGTTGGGAAGAAAACAGAGATTCCGCTGAGATTAGTGGGAGCAGCCACTACACAACCGGCTAGTGTATGGATGAATTTGAGAGCTCGAAATAACTAACTTTATTATTTTTCGAGACCCCTAATACAAGGGCATGTATAAGTCTTTTTTGGTTTCATTTATTTCTTCAAAGAACATCTCGTTTGATATATCACTTGGTTGCAGGGGAAAAAAGAAAAAAATTATTATAAGACAAATTCAATATTATGAAAATACAGACACAAATTATGCATTCCTCATTCCCCCAATTCTTTATTTCCGTTTCTCTCCGAAAATTCGAGAATTTCCGACGTTTCGAAGAAGTTTAGCAGTCTGAAGACGTCGATCGAAAAGGCAATGAATCGGTGAAAAAATGCATCTACGATCCGAACGTTGACGGATTTCTTGTTGCTTCTCAGCGTCGCATGAGACTTCGCGGCCTAAAATATTTTTGTTTTTTTTTAAATATTTTTAAGATTTTGAAAAAACCTACCATTCTCATCAAAAAGACGAATTGTGTTGCCGGTATAGCTGACGTATGTTCGTTCTCCACTGAAAATCTTAAAATGTATTTCCATGCCCTTATAATAGAGGGTACCTCTCTTTCAACGCTTTGAAGCATCTCAAAACCTCGACCAACTTCTCCAAATCTTTTGATTTCGTCGGCTCTTCTTGTGATTTGACAACGGAAAGAAACATAAGTGATGTGGCGATCATCAAGATTAATGATGATGAACCCATTTTTGTTACCTGCAATACCAAGGACTTTGGGAGTGGAATAGTCAGGAAATAAAGTGTCAAGAAAGAAATTTAACTTCACATTAAGATTCTACATGTCTGAAATAGTCTGCCCTAAAATTTCTAGATTTATCCGACAAAGTGTCGTAAGATCCAATGTCTGGTACGCAGCCTAGTTTTCAGTGAACACACCGAATTGAGGCTAACCGCGAAATTCAAAGTTAACCTAGAAACTTAAAACAAAAAGCTAAAGGAATGAAATTTCATGTAGATTAAGAAATTTTAAATGATATCACTCGAAAAAAATTCAAATTTCCAAAACTAGACAAGGTGACCAATACTCAAAAAAATCGTATAGAAAACTGAGACTGCTAGTTAAAAAGGGAGTTATTTAGGCAGCTGAAAACCGATAATTATTGGTTACTTTTTTCCGCTGAAGACAAAAACAAAAATGATTTCGATGTGAACATATGATGTGTATACATATAAGCTTCTCCAATTAATATAAGATTTTGAAAAATGCTCAAGAGAATTGAAAAACGGAAACAAAGAAAGAGAGAGAGAGGGAGAGCGGGGGAGGTGTATATAGAAGAAGATGATGATGATGATGTCGATGGAAAAACAAATAAAACAAAATGTCAAGGGAATTAAGTATTCGCTTTTTTTGTCTGACGTAACAGTCTAGATTTCTAATGAATCCGATATTCAGATTCCTCATATCAGAATTAGTCTGTTCTTGAATTTCTATGATAAAGTGTCGTAAGATATGATGTAAAGTACACAATTGTTGGCACAGAATCAGAGATACAGTAACCCTCGAAACTGAAATGAATCTAAGAAATTTCTTTTTTAAAAATGACAAGGAATTCAATGGTATTCCATCAAAAAAATATTTTGAGAGCTAGGAAAAAGGAAAACAAAATATTCTTGTTGAATGAAAAATGATATGGGGAACAAGGAAGAAACAATTAAGACGTCGTTTACCAAGAATCAGAAATTTGAGATTTCATGACGAAATGGTGTTTCAAAAATTGATGGTTTGTCTGTCGAATTATGTCTTTTCGACTAGCATGACCTTTAACGAAAAGCTAGCAGGACTAGAACTTTTATATATGTTGTTCTGTTTTTTTCTAGAATGACGTTTATTTAAAAGCGAGAAGCGTATTGTTCTGCACGCAAAAAAGCAAAGAAAAAACTCGACGATTCCACCCCCAACTACTCATTTATTCTATGTCGTTTTTATAAGAGTGAAAGTAGTCTTTCAATTCCATTAACCAGATCATATTACCCTCGTGGAGAGAGCTTCACTCTTTTTTTTTCGTTGGAGAAGTGGATTTTGTAAGTGGATGTACTCATTGAGAATGAATAATGGAAGAACGGACAGAAAAATAAGGAATAGGTCAAGAGAATTATTTAAGAATGAGGGGAGTGGGTGGGGGAGGCTAAAGAATGGGGAGGTCTGTGATATAGGCTAAAACGAAATGAGCCAAAAGAAAAGAGACAGCTACAGTAACCTTCTAGCTATATAGTAGGTAAGACTATGTGTAGAATAGCTAAGTAGGCTTGTTAATACTAACCTCTACAAGCATAGCACAACCAGCTATTGTTAACTATCAACCAGACTGTAGTACAACTAGATACAATAACAGTAACTTGGGGATTAAAAGCTAGATGACGGTTTGTGGTAATCTAAACAAGATCTACATTAGTTAAGTAGGCAATTAACAAGCTACCATAGCCAACTAAAGAAAATCGCTAAGTAGACGCTAGTAGGATAGACTTACAGGCTTAGATTAGCTAGAATTTACGTTCCTTCAATTCTAGTAGACTCTACTAGTTTAGATAGACCTATTCCTAACACCTCTAGATCTTCTAGGCCGCACTTTTTTACCAGGTTACACGAAATCAAAATTTGACAAAAGTCATAAAACTTAGCTCAATTATGCTTAACCTCTTATGGCCGGGAACCCGTGCTCCTCAAATGTAAACATGAAAAAAGCCAAAACGTTTTTTTTTTCTGATAAAATGAATAGTTCTTTGTGCTGCCCATGCGAAAGAAACGTGTCAGCACTACACTACATCACTCCCTCTATCTAGATAACACACAGTTTTATTACCTATTGTGTGTTTCAGGAACACCAGTTTTTGATTACTTTGTCAATAATTATTTGAAAAGTTTGCGTAAAACTCAAAATTTGTTTTTTAAAAATTAAAAGAAAAAGGAAAAGTGAGACACTTGATATGTCCCGTCGTTTAAATCTACTTGATTACAAGTCATGCTGACTATGAGTCAAAAAATTAAAGGGGGGATTTGTGACGTAAAACAAAGAGCAAATTGTGGGGATTATTAGATTTTGAGGGTGGAAGTACTCACAAGTTAATTGAAGGTTTCGGAAGATGTGATGTCAGAAGGGGAAGAGTGATTATGGAAATTAGTCAGATGGGACTAGCTTAAGCTTGACTAATGTAGAAAAAAGGTAGGGAAAAGCAGAGAAAATGGGTTTGCCGAAGAAATCAAGAAATTATACTAACTTCAATATATATTCTAAGGAGGTGTGAAGCAAAAAAATTGAAAAACCTAAAATTCTAGCTTAGATTTTTTATCTTGCTTATTGAAATATCTTACTGTACGTTGCTAAATTCTTCAAATTGAAAAAAAACGGACATCTCGACTTTCAGCCACCGTTATCGTCTAGTCATTTTCTTAGCCAGGATTAACTTCCTAGAATATACATAGATCTTTCTCCTGGCTTAACTTCCTAATTGAAAAAGTCAATTACACTAATTCCGGACCAATAAACAACATATATTATATGGCAGCACAAAAATGTCAAAAAAAATAATTCTCAATGGAGGCTATGGTGATCGAACGATCATCGGAACATCCGGAGTTTCAGACATTGATCACAACAAGAGAGGTCGTGATGTCATTGGGAATAGACATCCGGAAGTACTCGAAAAAGGGCATGTGCCGGATGTTCGGGTTTTGAAATTTTTTGTTTAGAAAGGCAGAACCTAGCTCTGAAAAACGTTGTTAAGAGATCTGGCTAACCCAGTATTAGCTCATCAAAGAAATAGCGTATGATCTTCGTGGTTAAAATAGACGAAACGTGCAAGAATGGCTTCATTTCGTTCCATCGATGCGGACACTGACATTTGCACGTAAGGGCTACTAAGCCTAATTATCGGATTAAAGGTTTATTTTAGAAGTTGCAAGGTTTCAAATCACTAAGGCTTCTCGATTGTCTAGAATTCAACAAAATACAAAAAAAAACCTTTGAAAAATCAGACACATCTCAACTTTTGATACTTGCAACGTCATCTGACTTCTTCTTTTTCTCTGAATCCTAATTATTTAGAAACCACCTCTTTCGGTTCAATGAGCGTGGAAAGGGGGGGAGCTCAACTTCATTCGTCCTGAAACGGAAATAGTGGGAGATGGGGAGGAGAGGAAATGTGTGACGTTACCAACGAAATCATGTGGTCTCTTTTTTTCTTAATTATATATTTTTGGTGGGATAAATTGTATAGTATGTGAACTTTTAGGGATTTCAATTCGGGATACGGTAGCCTTTAGCTAGATCAAAATTTTTTTGTTGACATAAAACACAACACAAGATATACACAAGATATAGTGCAGAATAAATAATTAATCAAATCCATTTCAAAATATAAATTTCCAGCTGAATTCGATTCTATACGTCGGTTTTAGTAAGAAAATTAATTAGAACGACAGGTGCAACATTTTCGAAAATTTCGAAAAGTTTTCGAATTACGAAACGAGGGGGAGATATTTTGGGCGATCAGAGAGCAAGAGTTGTAAAGATTTTTTGGAGGTGACTCATCGGATCTGGGGGAAAAGTGATCTTTCTTCTCTGTTTTTATAATACCAGTACATATACCCATTCTTTGATTTTGGTGATCTTGGTTTATGACACGTGTTGTTCCTTGGTTCAGTGAATAGGTGCACTAAATGGTAGGAAGGTTTCTAGGTATCATTGACGACACGTACTATCTGACATGATCAGTAGTAGGATAGAAGGATCATGTTAAGATTAGAATTGGTGGACCTTGAAATAGGGAAGATCGAACGGGTTTGAAAGAACACTTCAGTTTTAAAAAAACTACCTAGTATCGTTAGGTCATGCTTTAAAATACTAAAAATATTATAGAATAAGGGTATGGATGAATCGGAGAAGCTTAGGCTATTAGGAATGTTCGAACATACAAAGTTTTATTTTGAAAACGAGGAGGAGTTTGATTCATCAGAAAAAAAACCTATGACATAAAAAATAACGAACATGAATAGTTTTTCTAACGCATTACTAAATGTGTTCGAATAATTAATTTATTAACTGCTCAGAAATAGCGTGAGTTGAACGAAAAGAACAAAGAAAGGTAGGTAAAAGTAAGTCCTTAGATTCCAGTGAACATAACTCGGTTCCTGTTAGAGATATCAAAAAAGTGTCAATTGATGAAATATTACACATTATACGCTAAACATTTCATTAGTTGACAACTTTTTTGTATCTCTACCGAGAACCGAGATAGACGCCTTTGAAGCACAACTAGGTTTTTCTGTGTTTCTCTGGTAGCCGACAACTTCAAGAGCTCACATCTCAGCTACAACGAAACATATAAAAAAGGTGTCAACTGATGAAATATTACACATAATAAACTAAACATTTCATTAGTTGACAAATTTTTTATATCTCTACTAGGAACTGAGAAATACCGTTTTGAAGTGGGAAGTACCTTTGATGCAGTTTAAAATATTACTTTGACATAAATATTGTTTATTGAAAAAAAAGTAAATTATTTATGATAAATGAGTACACAATACACAAGACCAATTTAGCCAACGATAATTCATGACTCCTTAGACTCCTTCTTATTCTCCACTTTATCCTCTGTCTCCAATCTCTTCTTATCACTCTTTTCTCCAAGATCACATTGTCGAATTGGGAAAGAAATCGTCTAAAAATCCAAAATCAATGTTTCCTCAAACCCCTACAAAACCTACCATATGCCTTCTTTGCACCGACGGCGCTTCCTCTACACGTGGCACTTTGAACGATTTCTCCTAAATTCTCAAGATAACAATACTGCTATGAGCCTAGCTTACCTTCTTGCTCATACTCCAAGAAAAAAATATATATATATACAGTCCAAGAAAATTTGCTCCAGAAAAAAAGCAAATCTCGAAAAAAGAAGACGACAAAAAAAAGACGAAACTCACAATTACACTTG
Source organism: Caenorhabditis wallacei (assembly GCA_963932035.1). Lineage (NCBI taxonomy): Eukaryota > Metazoa > Nematoda > Chromadorea > Rhabditida > Rhabditidae > Caenorhabditis > Caenorhabditis wallacei. The sequence continues at coordinate 3,502,233 of OZ009934.1, forward strand.
ACGAGAATAAATGACATATTGCGTCCTTTTTCTGGTGTGTGTGTTGGATGAAAAAATGCAGAGAGTGTTCTTTTTTTCTAATTTCAAAAAGAAATGAAGAGGGGTTTCTATTGGATACGAATGGAGCCGAAATGGATACGAATGCACATTTTTTGAAACTCTTCATTTGTGTTGCTTGCAGAGCCAAGATGTGCCGAAGCCGTGCCTTATCTTTTTGGACTATTCAAAATCGTGCCATCCCGTGCCGAATCGTGCCAAGCCCTAAAATTTCCCTCCCCTTTAAAATCTCCTATTTCCTCTCAAACCGTCCAACTTCAAACCCAATAAACTCCCATTTTACGACCATGTTTTCATTTTTATTATCATCAAATTATTATTTTTCACAAAAAAAAAATTCAAAAATCAAATCATCAATCGGAGGGGAGTATGAGGTAGGACTATCAAAAACTAGGTGAAGATCGAACAAAAAACAAACACATAAAATCAACTAACCGGTCAAAATGGCAAATAACGGGAACAAAAAAGGATGAAACAGAAAACCGGGAACCATTGAAAGTCACCAACAAAATATCTTTGAAATAGACAAAGATAAAAAAAAATTGATATCAAATTTGGAATCCCCGCTCAATTCTGATCTAAAAATTAATTTAAATTTCAGCGGGTTACTGTAGGATTTAGCTAGAAATTTTGGATCCGCCTAATCTAACAACGAGGATATTTGATATTCAATTTTTAAAAAACAAATAATATTTTCATACAACACGAGGTCTCAAATGAACAAAAACGTCCCTTGGAGAAGTAGTTGCACTTCCAACCAATTTCAATGGAATCGTTGTCTTAATTCCCGTTTCAAATGTATATTTTCGAAGGATATGAGTCAAGAGGACTTTCTGTTCAACAATTGCCAAACGCATTCCGATACATTGACGTGGTCCCAATCCAAATGGAAGATATGCTCCTTTATGCTCATTTGCGTCTTCAGATGACCATCTTTCTGGTTTGAATTCCTTGGCGTCTGCTCCCCAGATATTTTTATCATAATGAAGAGACCAAGTATCCATTTGAACATATGTTCCTGCTTCGATTTCTACTCCTTGGACTGTTGTCGTACGCATACATTTTCGTGAGTTTGAACTGCAAATTGGTAAGTTTTAGAGATCAAAGTACTAAATTGTTTTATCATTGAAAATTTTGCACCACGCTTATCAGCGACTGGAATCATAATACGAAAACTACAAATTTTCTATTGAAGCGAAAAAATTTGGGTCATTTTTTCAAATGTTTGCATCTCAGTTTCGAGAGGAGATACAAAAAAGTTGTCAACTAGTACAATATTGAGCTTATTATAAGCTACATTTTGCTAGTTGACAACTTTTTGATATCTCCTACCGTAACTGAGATACAAGCGTTTGAAGTTGTAGACCATCTCTATGCACCAGTGCGCCTCTTCAAGAGGGTAACTACTTTGACGGCATTTACCGTAAAACCTGTATTAGAAGTGCCCCTGAAATTGAAGTGCCCCTCTAATTGAAGTGCCCCCCTAGACACCCCGCGAAAAATAGAAGTGCCCCCTCTAATTGAAGTGCCCCTCTAATTGAAGTGCCCCCCTCTATTTGTTCTTTCTCAACTCAATTCCATGTTTTGTTGCTTTGCTTTTTTATAAAATTGTTGATGTTAAAAAATTGTTAAGTAAAAACAACAAAATTTTAACTGAAAGACGATGTCCCTATAATAGAAGTGTCCTTCTCAGCGACCCGCGAAAAATAGAAGTGCCCCCTCTAATTGAAGTGCCCCTCTAATTGAAGTGCCCCCCAAGAGACCTCACGAAAAATAGAGGTGCCGGCACTTCTAATACAGGTTTTACGGTATCTCGCTTTTCAGCAGAGATATCAAAAAGTTTTCAACTAACAAAAGAGAGAGCTTATTGTGAGCTACATTTTATTAGTTGACGACTTTTTGATATCTTCACTGCCCGCCGAGATAATCTAGTTTAAGTTTAAAAAAAACTTACATCGATGCCAATGGATACAATCTTAACGCCTCCTTGATAACCCAATCCATATATTTCAGTCTTCCTAGTTTCTCAAATTCAATTTCTGAATTTCCAAATTCCCGATCCACTTCTTCTTGCAATTTCATCTGAATTTCTGGATTCGTAGCCAAACAATAGGTAACATAAGAGAGTGAAAGAGCAGTTGTATCAAATCCTCCAATCAAGAAAAGGAAACATTGTCCGACGACTTCATCCGCCGACAAAACTTTTGTAATCTTCAATTTTTGTCTTGAGAAATCTTGCTCAGCTTCTTCACTAAAATCCACGTCATCCGATTTTGCGTCAAGGAAGAGATCGATGAAGTCCTGTGGCTCCCCGATTTCTGCTCCTTTGTCAAGCTCTTTTTCTCTTTGTTCAATTCGTTTCAAGACAACTTTTTGGATGATTGTGTAGAGTTTGAAGGCGGGAATCACTGGATATTTGAATGTTGCGTCACGGATGAGTTGACCGATTGGTGGGAATATTTGACAGATCATCATTAGGTTTTTGCGACTTTTACAGAAGATCTGAATATAGGTATTGGATTACTGTAGGCCGAAGGTAGATTTTTATCACAGTTACCGTAATCTTAAATACTTACATCTCTAACAATCTGGATAAGAGGATTCTGGAAAATCTGCGATCCTTGTTGACCCATTGCCACTCTAGCAATCACATCCATTGTGTACTCTTGGTAGTACCTGAAACATCCCCTTTAATAAAAAAGCATCTCTTTTTACTCACTTCAACATATCAATTTGTTCTCCATTTGCTGTATTCTTTTCAATATCCATTAGCAATTCCAATGCACTATCTTCTACAGTAGCCATCAATTTTCTTAAACTTCCATTCGAAAAACTTTGCGAAGAAATCGTTCTAAGCCTTTTCCATCTGTATCCTTGGGCGGCTAACAAATGAACACGTTGATCTTTTTCCGGATTCCCTTGAAGTGGATTCAGTTTCCTTCCATAGAAATTATCAAATTGTTTCACAAAGATTTCATGGACCATCGTAGGTTCCGCGACGACCAGAGTCCGTTGAGTGCCATCTGTGTAACCGTACACTTTTCCATATTCCTGTAAATTTGATTCTTCACAAAAAAAATTTCAAAAAAGAATTCGACCTTGGTCTGACTGTTCCTGTGTTCAGTGATGACAAGTGTACTCCCGGAACAGAAACACATGACTTAGTCTAAATGTATTAGTGTCAATGCACTTCTCCGATATATTTATTCAGTTAACTAAGTACAACAGTTCAATGATCAGTCAGTTTCTGATGACGTCCTGTTTACCGTTCTTTTTTTTGGTTCTGCGGGTTGTTTTTGCCGAAAGGAAAGTAGAATACAAATTGGAAAGTACAGGACGTGTGTACTAGACAATAAAAATAGGAACATTCTACAGTAACCTAAAGTCTCTCACCTTAGTCCACTCTCTCAATTTCAACAATCCCGGATTATCGTGATCCAGCAGGATGTCAAGAACACCGACAAATGGTATTCCACGTGGTCCTTTGACTCCTTTTCTGATCCAATATGTCCAAATCCATAGGTAGTAGATGAGAATTCCGAGAAATAAAGTGCCAGCGATCAAGATACCAATGCTCATTGTTTGTTTTATGTGTCGTTGGGGGTGAGAGCTGCAAAGTTGAAAGTTAAAATGAAGATTGCTCAAATGAAGGAAAATGTGAATTAGGGAAAAATAGGGGCACTGGAATTTCAGATAAATGAAAAAAATGGGAAAAATGAAAATTCGATATTGAAATTACAATGCTAGTCTTTGAGCGAGTATAACTCGGTTACCAGTAAAGTTATCAAATAATTGTCAACTAGTGAAATGTAGCTTTTGATAAGCTCTATATTTTATTAGTTGACAATTTTTCGATATCTCTCTTGGCAAACGAGATAAGCGCCGTTAAATATACCACCTTGAAGTAGTGAACTTTAAGGGGTCCTTCGAACGCTCATATATCGGTTCCCATTAAGGCTATCAAAAAAGTGTCGTCTAATGAAATATAGGTTACAACAAGCTGAAAATTTTGTTAGTTGAAAACTTTTTTGTATCTCTTCTGGGAACTGAGATATGGCGTGCTGAAGTAAGCATAGGGTTTATGTTACAAACTATAATACATGCTGACATTTCTAGAAACGTGGTAAAGGCGATACTTTAGTTAGTACCCAGGTACACTTGTAGGCTAAGATAGACAAAAAAAACGCAACTTTTGTCAGAAGAAAAAGTTCCGAGAACGTTAGTTCACCTAGCCCTCTCGGCCTAACCCAAAAAACGAGCACCTAATATTTGCTCTAACCCTTACCCCCAGTCTACCTTCAAAAAAAAGAAGAAAAAACCGTTCCCTCCCGATAGACTCTCCCTCCTCCGTCTATATTTATACAAGACGCTCCACCCCCTTTTGGAAGTTGGAAAACTGTCTATTTCTCTAGTCGAACCTCTTGATATCTAACCACTGTGTACCAATAAAAAGACACACTTTGATTGCTGCGTCTCCGAATCTCTAATCGTCTAAACTTCTTACGGAATGGGAAAAAGGAGATAACAATCACAAATTGGAGGGGGAGAGAAATTTGGAAACTTTGTGTCTTTTTGGAGAGAAGAAACGGCTCAAGGACAGATGTCTACCACCCAGGCGAAAGGAATCTTCTGGTAATTGTAGGTAAAAGAAGAGAAGAACACCAATGAAGAAATTTAGAAATTGGATTTCTCTCGTAGTAAAAAACTACTACATAAATCACAGCAAAAACGAGGGAAAAAAGAGAAAAGAATCTTGAAAAACACGTAGATCAAATTGAAAACAGGGCAATTAATCTTGTGAGTCTCCTCTGTTCATCTGACTCATTGCTCATGATGAGAGAAGGGAACATTCGAGATCAAAACATTAATTTGTTCCTTTAATTTTGCATTTTTTGCTAAATTGCATTCGAGAAATTGAAGATACCATTTTAGGGAAAAATCTAGAAATTTATCATAAATCCGGTAGTCAAAGAATAGTGCTTGTTTAAGCGAGTATAACTCGGTTCCTAGTGAAGATATCAAAAAGTTGTCAACTAATGAAATGTAGCTTATAATAAGGGCTATATTTTATTAGTTGACAGTTTTTTAGTATCTCTAATGGGAGCCGAGATATGCGCCTATGAAAAAGAGACGCAGAGAAGGGAAGAGCGTCTAGCTGTGTGCCCTCTACTTCACTTTAAAGCAATGTATCTCTGTTACCTGAAGAGATATAGAAAAATTGTCAATTAATCAAATTTCAAGCTTGTTATGACCTACATTTTATTAGTTCACGCCATCTTTCTAGTTTTACAATGAGCAAAGTTATGAGCGTTTGAAAACGAGGCACAAATAAAGAAGAGTGTTTAACTTCAACCGCTTATATCTCAGTTGCAGTGGGAGATATCAAAAAGGTGTCAACTAACGAAATGTAGCTCATAATAAGCTGAATATTTTATTATCAGACATCTTTTTTGTAGCTCTTACTGGAATTGAGATATACCACTTGAAACAACACTAGTTTCGAGCGTTTGAGTGACCGAGCTGCAGTGCTAATCTTTCGCTTCAAATTTATTTAGGTATACAAGTTGTGGGTAAATAAATTTCAAAAAAATCATTTGAAAAATAGTAGTATTCTATCAATAAATCACTTTGTGTTTGAAAGTTCAGAAACTGATTTTCAAAAGAAAATTATGGTTTCCTGAACTCTTTATATATAAATAGTTTTCAACAGGTCTAGTAAACAGATTAGATTATCTGACACATTCCGAATTAGCTAATTCCAAGAACCAATCTTTTCTAGAGTTCAAATCACTTCTTCTTTTCTTTTCATTTCTAATTCATTCCCATCTATCTGTTCGCCTGTCAATTTCATCGCCGCGAATGTTGCGGAAAACCGACGAGTCGACGATAAATTCGTTATCATTCATACATTCAATTTTTCATTCTCGGTAATACATATCAAAAAAAAAAGAAGAACACAAACCATGAAGACACAGAACAAAATAGATAAGAAATCATCTCTTCTTAATGCCTTGCTTTCAACTTCAGAATCACATTTCGTGGCGCGGTCGTCGCTCTGCCGACTAATTTCAATGGGATGTCTGTGGAGGCGGAGGTTTCAAATGTGTATTTACGGAGGATATGAGCAAGCAGCATTTTCTCTTCCATCAATGCCAAACGCATTCCGACACAGATACGAGGTCCCATGCCGAATGGGAGGTAACCGCCTTTTTGGAAGAATGATTCGTCTCCGGATTCCCATCTTTCTGGTTTGAATTCATTGACATCGTCTCCCCAAATCTTTGGATCATTATGCATTGTCCATGTATCAACTTGAACGTTTACGCCTTCATCGATCTCGATTCCACAGACTGTCGTTGCCTTCATGCATTTTCGATTGTGAACACTGAAAAATAAATTACAGTAATACCTCTATTAGAATTGTATGCAATACTATATTTCAATGTTTCTTTCTGTTGCTAATATAGGCTCAACTTCGATATAGGTTTTACAGTGGATTACACAGTTTAATCTTTGATTCTCTAGAAGTACAGTATAAGTGCAACTGGTATCCGTGATCACGACGGTACCGACCAGCACGGAACGTGGAGATTATGTTTAGAAAAATGATTGATAAGATCACATGAAAAAGTGGCAAGTGATAAGGGACTGACTAACTATGCCATTCGGTTTTGCAGAATTTTGATGACGATTTAATTTCATGATTGGGCTAGACGGGAAAGAGTTAAGGGGTGTGGTAGATTTGGGGAGCGCCCTAACTTATTGAAAAAATTTTTTAGAGCAGTCCGGCCTAAAGGTGTCTGGAAAAAAAGTCCGGCCTAAGGAGCCTAAAGGTGCGGCATAGCTAGACTCTCATTTCAAAAATATTAGAGCAGGCCGGAAAGCTTCGGCTAACCATGACATGTCTAAACTGTCATTATGATAGTGCTACTTATAATGCATGATGCACATATGTGTTATGCACTTCTCTTGCACTTTATTTTTCTTCAATTCCAAAATTATTCCCTTATCTATGAAATCATTTCGAAATTTTTGATTTTAGATTAAAAAATTTCTTTCAATATTCAATTTGACATGTCTGTTACAGTTCAGCTGACTAAACAGGGGAATGAATAAAAAAACTTACATTGATGCCAATGGATAGAATCTCAATGCCTCCTTGACCACCATTTCCATGTACTTCAATTTGGACAATTGATCGAAAGTGATCTCTGGATCAGGACATTCTCTATCAACTTCTTCTTGCAACTTGTTCTGAATTTCTGGATGAGTTGCCAAAAGATAAGAAGAATAAGAAAGAGATAAAGCAGTTGTATCGTATCCGGCTAACAAGAACACAAATAATTGTCCAATGATTTCATCAAAAGTCAAATGCTTGTCAACTTTAGTAATCTGAGTTTTAGCGAACTCGTCTTTGGCTTCTTTATCAAAGAAATCAACGTCAGCTTGAGCATCCAAAAACAAGTCAATGAAATCTTGTGGCTCTTCGGACACTTCAATTCCCGCTTTTTCATCGGCTTGTCGTTGTTCGATTCTTGCTAAAACTGCTTTTTCAATCGTGTCCATGATTCCGAATGCCGGTTGAATAGTTGGGAATTTTTGGAATATTCCTCGGAAGACTGCTCCGAATGCTGGGAAAACTGTGGCCACTGATATGCTGAGTTTTGGGCCTTCTCCAAAGATCTAAAAGAAATCTTCATTTTTTTAATCTTTCAAATTAGTTATGTTTTGAAAGTGACAGACACTTTTTGGTGTTTCTAGATGACCTGCTTTTAAAAAAAAAAAACAAAAATTCTGCGTTCGGGGGGAATCGAACCCCCGTCGAATGCTTGGAAGGCATCCATGCTGACCATTACACCACGAACGCGGCGAAAGAAGCAGGAAAAGCGTGCCGTTTTATGTGGGGTGGCTGTTTGTTCAACTAGGTCAGCATAGAGAGAGACACAAGAGACAAACTCACCGCTTTGACTCTGGGTAACATTGGATTTTTGAAAATGAGTGATTCGGTTTGCCCCATCGATATTCTTCCGATAATTTCAAGTGTGAACTCTTGGTAATAACTGAAATTAACCTATAATTAGTTAGCAGTTCTAGATAAAAACTGACTCCAAAACATTCAAATCTTTGCCTCCAGCACTTCCTTTCTCCAAATGTCTCATTAATTCAACTACAGTATCCTGTACAGTACCCATAATTTTCTTTAAATTCTTATTCGAGAAAGTAGGAGATGACAGGGTTCTAAGACGCTTCCATCGATGTCCTTGGGCAGCCACCAAATGAATTCTCTTATTTTTATTTGGATCTCCTTGCATTGGATGCAACTTTCTTCCGTAGAAATTATCAAATTGTTTCACAAAAACTTCATTTACAATTTCCGGATCCGAAACTACTAATGTCCTTTGAACTCCTTCAGTGATCCCATATATTGGACCATAACTTTTCGTCCATTCTCGATATCTCAGAACTCCAGGGAAGTCATAATTCTGAATTTGTGGTAACATTCCAAGAAATGGAATTCCTCTTGGTCCTTTGATTCCTTTTCTCATCCAATATGACCAAATCCATAGGTAATATGATAAGAGGCCAATGAAGAAAGTGGCGATTAAGAGAAGACTGAAACTCATTTTCTGAAAAATAGGAAAAATTTGAATTGGAAAAAAATTTAATCATAAGAAACTGGTATTGTACGAGTGATCTATTTTGGCGCGAATTTTTTTCAATCTATCATCTTGAAAGCAATACTAGAGGCGCTTTTGAAAAAAGATAGTGGTTGAGAGAGACGCAGAGAAAGAAAGTGGCTAGAGCGTCTGTCTGCGCTCTCTTTCCGGGTGCGCATAACTTTGAGGGCCTATAACTCCGTTCCCATAAAAGACAGCAAAAAGTTGTCAACTTATGAAATGTAGCTTGTAACAAGTTGAATATTTTCTTTGTTGACAGCTTTTCGAAATTTTCACTGGGAACTGAGATATAGCGAAAAAACAAAACTTTAAAAATTTTATAGTAGCTGTTTTCAAAAGGATATAACTGAGTTCCCGTTAACGATACAAAAAAGTTGTCAACTAAGAAAATGTTCAGCTTACTTCAAGCTACATTTTATTAGTTGACCACTTTCGAATATCTTTACTAGAAACCGAAATATAGTCGTTTAAACTGGCAACTTGCAATACAGCAAGTCTAAGCTTCAACGTGGGTCTTATTAAAACTGTTATAACTCAGCTGTGAAAAAAGATACAAAAAAGTTGTCAACTAGTAAAATGTTCAGCTAATCAAGAACTAAGTTTCATTAGTTAACACCTTTTTCATAATTCTATCGGGAAAATAGTTATACACGCTTAAAGATAATAAATATTGAGAAGCAAAAAAAAAGTTATTACAAGAAGAAAAAGAAAATAAAAGAACCAAAATCTAACTGATTCCGAATCCTAACCAGTCTTGTTTATATACTCTCTATATTTTCTCTTATTTCCTCTCTAACCCATGTTTATTCTCGGTCACAAAAGTGTCGTTGGTCGAGGGAAATTGACGACAAATCACTGTGGTTTGTGTTTCGAGAGGCATTGAGAATCAATTGGAGACGAAGAGAGTGGCAAATTGTGATTTTTGCTGATGATGATGAATAATCAATTTGATAAGGATAATTGAAAATATTTTCTAGTTGTTTAGAAAGTATAGAGTGTGGTTTGTAACGGGAAAACAATAATAATCATAATAATGATTTCAAAATAAATATACATACGTTGCATTAAAATTCTGACTTCTAGCTAGATAAACTTCGAAAAAAATATCTGGAAATAAAATTACAGTACCTACCGTAAGCTACAGTACCCCTAAGTAATAAGAATCATTAAATAATCTCGAAAGCAACCAAAGTCTCATGTCTTCATTTTCTTTGCCTCCTCCTCCCCACTCCTTGCCGCCTGCCTCTTTCAAATACGTCCTCTTGCCATGTGCCCGGTGTTGACCTCGGTGGCGCAGGCGGTAACGCAGTTGTATGCCGAGCAGAGGCGGGTTCGATCCCTGCCGTCGACGGACTATGATAGGATAACCTAGAGTCTCTGAACCATTTCGTGTTTGCACAAACAATGCTCTTTGTCTGAGTCAGTCCTTCTTTTGTTTTTTTTTTCCTTTTTTTATTTTTAGTAAGTGGCTTCCAGTAATTCCGAAGGCATCTGATATGTACTGATTTCAAAGAAGTTTTAGTAGTGCAACAATTACATCATCTCTCCTAATTCCATCATCTAAAAGCTTTTGTCGAGGGATAAATGAGAGAAGAGTCTAAAAATAAGATGATAACTTATGTTGTGGAAGAGAAATAGAGAAGTGTTTTTTTTCTTCTTGTTGTGATGCAAAAAGAGAAGAAGAATTCATGAGGGAAGAAAAACAAAATGGATGCTCTCTCTCTCTCCTTATCTCTTTTATCCTCAACTTTTTCTGTGTGTGCAGGTTTTCCGTTTTTTTTTTCTTTCAGAATTCTCAACACAAAATGTCATGTGTCGTGTTGATAACCCGCCTTTCTGCCAGCTTAGTCTATCTCGTTTGCCATCCGATCTGGTTCAGACAATTCGTTAGCTAGTGTTTTTTTCTTTCTTTTCTTCGTAGTTTGACTGAAAATTTTCAATTCTCTTTTTTCGAACTCTTAAAATTCAAAGCTTCACATGATCGGGAGAAAACACGAAAAAACATCTGTATCGAATCCCCCCTCATCTAAAATTTTATGGATTTTCGAAACATATAAATCACATAAACCACACAAAATCACACATGTCTAACCTAACCCGATTTTTCTTATTTTCAATCCCTTCTCATCCGATTCTGAATGTCCCTGTTAGTTTGAATCTTCCCCGTTTTAAATTCAAAATATTAATTTCAGCCATCTCAGAATGACGTACGAAACGATTTCGGTTCGAATGAACCGATCCGATCGTAATATTCGGTGGGGATTCAGTGTTCGGCAACAGGCTGATGGTCTTATTATTGATCGGGTAAGTTTCCACAAAAGACAAAAATATAAGCCCAATGCGGGGCTCGAACCCGCGACAACCAGATTAAGAGTCTGGTGCTCTACCGACTGAGCTAACCGGGCGGCGAGAACAGTCAGGTGTCAGGTCGTATAAAAAAAGAGGGCAGGTGGGAGAGAAGTAGGTCAGAAGAAAAAGGGGTAATTATGCAATTGGAGGACTATGAATCTCCAAGAACAAATATATCTCAGTTTCCAGAAAAGATACAAAAAAGTTGTCAACTAAGAAAATGTTTAGCTTATTATAAGCAACATTTCTTTAGTTGCCACTTTTTTGGCATTTCCACTAGAAATCGAGTTACACTCGCTCAAACACTGATCATTAAAATTTTTGCTTGATTCTATACAAAAATGCACTCAAAACGCACTTCTTCCCAATTATTTCATCCCATTTATCACACCAAAAACCTAAGAAACCCGTTAGTTTTTTCTCTAATCCTCTCCTCTCCACACACTATTTCCCAGTTATCTCTTCTCCTCCCACGCTCCTGTTCTGTTGATGAACGGAGAAGGAGAAGAGAAGAATCGAGAAATGAGCAAAGATTAGAGGAGGTCAACTGATAAAAATGATTTCAGGTTGAAGCGGAATCTCTGTCGGATAAGGCCGGAGTCAAACACAATGATAAAGTCGATCAGGTACAGTAACCCTGGAAGTTTTCTACAGTAACCCAAGTATCTTTAGATTAACGGACGATCGACACGTGGATTAGACGCATCTTCTGCTAATCGTTTGATCGATGATTCGTTCAACGAGGTCCGCCTTTCCCTTCAACGATTCGTCACCTCCCATACTTGCCTTCCATGGACTCTCAATGAGAAGGATAATAAAATGGTTGTGGAGGAGATGAAGCCAGGATTTGGATCCGGATTCGGATCAGGATTCGGTGGAAACTCTTCCTTTAATCAGGTATTCACTTGAAATACAGATTCTAAGCTATTTGAATTTCTTCTAGAACACGTTTGGCTCTCACTTTGGCACCGGTTCCGGCGTCAATCGTAATGTGACCAATACGAGCAGCAGTAACCATCAAAGGTGGGAGGATGCTGTTGGGTTTTAGGCATAAATCATTTCTTGTAGTTTGTAGTTAATGAAGTGTTTTTTGGATTAAGTGCTCTTCTATTAGAGGTTTCATTTCAGCTCAACCTTCCACTCCTCTTCTCATAACACTTCTGGAGGAGGTGGATTCGGTGGATTCTCTCCATCTTCCCAACGTAATATTCCAATCCGTCACTCACCGGCACCACCATTCTCACATTCGTTGGCCAATAACAATTCATATTCTTCGAATATTAAGAAATCAACTGATAATACTATCCTTCCGGGTAGTGCCAACTACAATCCAAACCAGAATTATAATTCGACTCCAGCTGGATTCGGAGCCTCTTCTGGAGGGTACAAAGGGAATGGAGCTATCCCTGCGCCGGCTCCGCCAACTCAGCAAGCCCCGCCCACTTCTTACAGGTAATAGAGATCACTTTTCTTAGGATCCATCTTTTTTCTTCAGCTATAACAATGGAGCCACCACCCAACCATATGGAGTAGGAGCCGGTGGAACTCCTCTCAATCAAATGACTTTTATTAACACTTCACCAGGTCAAGGAGGAGCTCCAGGAGGTCTCTCACCGTCTAAAGTCTTCTATCACTCACCATCTGGACGTAACCGTAATGATCTATCCCCGGGTGCATCGGTTCATCATTTGCAATACAATTCTCCGATGAATTTGTACTCATCGGAGGCTACTGCTGAACAACTTTATCAGCAGACTGGATTGACACCAGAGTAAGTGTTAGGAAGTGGTGGGGAATTGACGCAATGAACTTACAGGGGACCAGTACCACATGACAAGACACCGGCTTATTTGACCTCGGAGACCAGAAAGGTAGATACTAATTAGTTGTTTTTTTCTAAGTTTTTCCTTAGTTTAAATTAATTAATTGAAAGGTTTCAATGACCCAGATTAAAGTTTTCTAATCAAGATACTAAATACTTTTTGATATGAAAAAAAAAAGTTTTTTTTCAAAACCATTTATCTCAGTTCCCAGTAAAGATACAAAAAAGGTGTCAACTAATGAAATGATTACCATGTTTTCAGCTACATTTCACTAGTTGATAATTTTTTGATATCTCTTCTGGGAACCGAGATACGGGCATTTGAAGTTGCGCGCACCCAAAAGGAGAGCGCAGAGAGTAAGAATCTCCGGTTTCGGCGCGTATAACTCGGTTGCCATTGGAGCTATCTAAAAATGGCCAACTAAAAAAATGTAGTTTATAATAAGTTTAACATTTCATTAATTGACACTTTTTTGGTATCTCCACTGAGAACCGAGATACGAGCCCCTCAAAGTAGGCGCCCCATAAAAGAGAGACGGTCTAACCACTTCTTTTCTCTGCGCCTCTTCAAAATGCGCGTATTTCAGTTCCCATAAGAGCTATCAAAAAACTGTCAACTAATGAAATGTAGGGTTTTTTATGAGCAATATTTCACTAATTAACCATATTTTGATATCTCTACGGGGAGCCGAGTTATTCTCATTTAGAAAAAGCATTAATAGCATGACGATAGAAAATCTCATATTAGAATATCTTCAGTTCTCTAATCCCCCTTGCTCTAACTCAAACCAACATTTCAGTTGATTGAAGAAGAAGCCCGTGGACGATTCCAACGTGGCAAATCGCCATCCAGTCAATCCTCATGTTTCAAAAGAATTGCTCATGCTGTTGGAGCGGATCACTAATTGCCTGAAAAATGATATTTTGCCGTTTTATCAAAATCGCTAGACTCCCCCTTTTTATCGTAATTTTCGAAAAAAAAATTATTTTTTTAAATTTTCAGTACAACAACTCTTTCATTATTTTGTCGGGATTTTCAATAAATGGGGTTTTTTTTTTCATATGCATACGTTTTGTGCACTCTAAAGAAACACGTACAAACCACCAAACTCTACGCGCATTACAACTTCTCCATCTCTTCCTCTCTCTCCTTCTCCTTCTCCTCCTCCGTCTCTTTCTCTCTCTCTCTTTCTCTCTCTCATCAGGTATTGTGTCCTCGTATTGCAATTGATGTCTTGTGTCTTACTGGTGTCTATCTCTTACTGACGTGGCCTTTTTTCTTAATGTGAACGATAAGATTGGAGTTTTTCTTCTCTTGATTTAATCGTACACATATTGCGGTTTTTATTTTCTTTTTTTTTGAAAAGGGAGTTTTTATTCTGAGATTTTTAGAGGTTTTAATGGGATTCAAACTAGTAAAAAGTTTCTGAAATTTTCACTGAAAGCCTATAAACAATTACTGTAAGTGGGGTTTTTTCTAATTTTCAATTTTCATTGTAGCTTACCTGGATTAACAAAAAAATAAATTTATTTTTGAATCATATGTAAATATACATTTTTTGAACTAGAAATTAGGTGAGAGAAACTGTGTAGTTCTCTCGGACAACCCCCTTTCCCGTTTTGGTGTTTTCAATGCGTGCAACATCAATTTTTGAAACTCCTATATCTCGGTTCCCATTAAAGCTATTAGAAAGTAGTCAACTGATGAAATGTAGTTTATAACGAGCTAAACATTTCGTTAGTTGACAACTTTTTTGTATCTCTAATGGGAACTGAGATATGACCGTTTGAAAAGAGTAGCTTAAAGAAGCTCGTATTGTGGGGTCTCTAACTTCGAACGCTCATATCTCGGTTCCCATTAAAGCTATCAAAAAGGTCTCAACTAATGAAATATTGGTTACAACCAGAGATGAGCGGAATTCCTTATTCCTTCTTCCTTCTTCCTTATTCCGAGTGATTTTTCTATTCCTTATTCCTTCTTCCGTATTCCGGAATTTTTATTTTCATTCCTTCTTCCTTCTTCCGTCTTCCGGATTTTTCGGACTCTTCCGGGTGATCTTGAAAATGTCATTTCAAAATCCGAAACACCAAAAAATTGCGTTCAAGAAAGCTCAATCTTTCTTTTCATTTGTTATTTTAAGAAAAACAGAGAAAATTACTAATCTTGTACATTCCTCGATCTCTAAATCAATGTTTTATTCCTTCCTTCCTTATTCCTTCTTCCGTCTTCCGGAATTTTAATTTTTATTCCGTCTTCCTTCTTCCTTCTTCCTTCTTCCGGATTTTTTTATTTAGTTCCTTATTCCTTCTTCCTTCTTCCGCATTCTCAAATTTTCTCTTCCGCTCATCTCTGGTTACAACAAGCTGAAAATTTTGTTAGTTGACAACTGTTTTGTACCTCTTCTAGGAACTAAGTTATAGCGTTTTCAAAAATGGTATCAACAAGTGTGTGGTAGTCAAAAAACATATCAGTACAAACATTTTGGAAGTTGTGATTTCTTTCTCCTTTTTTTTCAGAAAACCATGTCAAAATCTAATTTTTTCTCAAAGTTTATTTTTTAGAAAACTCCAAATACCGTAATCCTCTGATACAGTAACCCTTCCACGTTCCTCAATTTTTTTTCCACGTTGCCACATAATTTTTTCTTTTTTGAAAATCACTTTTTTTTCTCCCTCTCCCACCTAAATCCCAAATTTTCAGCCACAAAAATGGATGTGCTCACCAATGAGTACTATTTTCCACTCTATTCAGCACTCGGATACTTTGCTCTCGTTTTTGGATTAGGAGAAGTTGCTAGAATTGTACGTTTTTTTTTTCGAATTTTTTAAGTTTTTGATTGGCGGGAATTCAAATACTCTTTTAAAAAATTAAAATTTTTCCAGTTAACCGCCAAATATGTGTCAAGTCGTGGAAATTCTCAACTATTCCTCTACGAACTAATCGGAACAATTCAAATGTGTACATGTGTTTATGAGAATGGAGTCATTTTCAAAAACTACGGATTCCCAGCTATCTTCCTTTGTGTCGCTCTTCTTTTAACAGCTGGAGGCATTTTTAATAGAGGGGCACTCACGAATTGTGCTCCGATTTTCGAGCAATACGTCTTCGGAAACTTGTCTTCATCGAAACTTTTGACAATTCTCTCTGCTCAACTCATTGGAGCCACGTTCGCATCGAAATTCGCGTATTTGATTTGGAATTTGACTTCTGGTTATTCGCAAGCTCATTTGGAAAATGCAAATAATTTGGAGTGTATTTTGCATTATAAGGTGAGCTGTTTTTGGGAAAGGATATCTCTGTTCAAAGGGGAGATAGGAAAAAGTTGTCAACTAATAAAATATAGAGCTTTTTATGAGGAATATTTCACTAGTTGACAGATTCTTGATAACTCTAACAGGAACTGAGTTATGCGCATTTGAAGAGAGAAGACGCAGAGAAAAGCGCGTCTGCTTTCTCTGTCTTAACTTTGAACGCTTATAACTCGGCTCCTATTAGAGATATCAAAAAAGTGTCAACTAATGAAATGTTTAACTTATCAAGGGCTTTAATTCTTTAGTTGACTATTTTTTGATAACTCTAATGAAAACCGAGATATCCGAGTTTTAGTCGGATCGTCGTTTATCATGTTCGATAAAAGTTACACCGACTAAAACAGGAAAATCTCAGCTCCCAATGGAGCTATGAAAAAATGATCAACTAATGAAATGTAGCTCTTGTTATGCTTAATATTTCACTAGTTGACAGCTTTTTGATAGCTCTAACAGGAACTGAGTTACGTGCGTTTGAAGAAGCAGAGAAAAGCGAGTCTGCTTTCTCTGCGCTCTCTAACCTAACTTTGACCGCCTGGATCTCGGCTCCCGTTTGAATATCAAGAAGGAAATTCTCCATAGAGCGCACTTCCCTTCTCCTAATTCTAAAATTTCCAGCAAACCGCCGGAATCGTCATCGGATTCGAAATCATCGGAGCCTTTGTCGTCCGTCTCGTCATCGCTCAACTCGTTGCTCGTCCATCCCTAATTAAACTCATTCCATTCGCAATTTCTGCTTATTTGACACTTGGTAATAATTATCAGTGGAGCACAATTGCATTATCTCAATTTCAGCTTTATACGTGGTCGGTGTTCCTGGTTTGAATCCAATCGTCGCCACCGCCCGTCTCTATGGATGTCAAGGAATCGATGGATCTTCGTTTATGATTTTGTATTGGGTAAGCTTAAAAGGGGAAGAGGAACTGCGCTCTATTGATAATTTCCAGATCTGCCCAGTAATTGGATGGCTTGCCGGAGCATATGTTGTCGGACAAAAGAAGCCAGCTAAGAAGACAGCAAAGGAGGTAAAAGCTGAAAAGAAATTGAAAGCAGCTGCAAAGAAAAATGAGTAATTCTCTCAGTGATTTTTTAATTTATCTGCCATTTTAATAATATTCTCTATATGTGATAAGGTATCTATGAACAACGTGTTTTTTTTTTCGAATAATGAAAATTTGTTTCTTTAATTAATTAATAGTTCTTATTAGCTGAATTTCCAGCCAAAAACAGGTTAAAACATTGATTTAAACGGTGTCGGATGGATAGATAATATGACGATGATTGCAATTGTGATCCCAGCATTGAAGATTTAAATATCCGGAACAAATGGAGACATCGGGAAGTTTCAATTGCCATGAAGTGCTCATCGGCAGTTTTCTTTTGCGATTTTGGACGATTCCGTTATGGGCGAACGGGCAGATGGACGGGGCGATGCAGTGACCATACTTGTTTAGAATACATTCTTCTGGAATGGAATTCTTGGATTCAGATGCCTTTTCAGCTGAGATATCTGGAAATTCTGGAATTAAATGACTCCCCTTTGCTTTCTTACCTTCCCCGGGAGCCTCTCTGACACCAGATTTTCCAGGATCTTCTGTTTCTTCACCTTCCGATTCTGATGAAACCAAATCGATTTTGGAAGTGTGGCTAGCTGAAATTTTCTTGAATTTTTTCAAATTGATTTTTTCTTACCGTCATCACGAATCTCATCATCCACAACTTCCTTGATGATCTCTTCCGCTTCAGGTGCCTGTTCTTCTGATTGCGTGGCTTTTTTAGCAGGCTGCTCGCTCATAATGACTATCTCTGGCTCTCTTGGCTTCTGATTCGCGTCAGATGAAGCAAATATCTGAGCAGGAGCAGAACTCATCGACTCGGAGACTCCAGTCATTTGAATTTCTTTGGGACCGCCTGATGAAGTACAATTCTGATTCAGATTATGGTCAACGGCAGTTTCTGAAACAAGAGAAAAAATTATCTCTAATTCTCCTCGTTTTGAATGATCTCTAGTCTGGTGTTTTTAGCGCCAAAAACAGAAAAACAAGATTTATTGAGATTTCCAGGTCTAAAGAATTGCTAACTTCCTGATTGAGAGCTCGATCCTTGCTCTAGGTATTCATCGCTTTCAATTTTCTTTGGAAATGTTCTCAATTTCTCATCGACATCTTCCTGAGGCAGCACATCCGCCGCTGCAATATGAAATAGAAAACAAAATAAAAAATAATGCTTACGATCTTGGACGGGGTATTCGGCTAAATCACGAGAAACGGAGAACTCCGATAGCATGGTTTCTCCCAATAAGTCGGAATCGTTGATGCTTTCCGGAAATCGTTCTTCGTAGGCGGAATTAACAGCTTCAAAGACGTCTCTCCAGTTATTCTTGAGGCCCCTGTTGGGAAAGAAATTGGCCAGATCGGATTCTGTGGTGATTCCTTGTTGACGAGCTTGAAGGGCTTTCATCGACCGATTCAATGGTACTCTTAACTTTTTTTCTTTCAGAAGCCTTTTCTTACGATCCGCTTCTGATTCGTTGTCAGGAGGTGGTCCGTCTTTGTCCGCCTTCATCCATTTGTGTTCCGCTGGATAATTTCTGTTGTCCATCTTCTCTGAAAAAGACGAAGATTGGCTTAAGATTTCCAGGTCTAAAAAATTACTAACTTCCTGATTGAGTGCTCGATTCCTGCTCTGGATATTCATCGCATTCAATTTTCTTTGGAAATGTTCTCAATTTCTCATCGACATCTTCCTGAGGCAGCATTAATTGACGCTGAAAACCTCATTTTAAAACTTCGATTTTTTTTTAAGTTTTTCAAACTTTTCTAAGCGATCCTTTGTTTTTGACTTCATCTTGATAATTTTTCCATTTTTGAAGCGATTTTTTTGACACTGACTCAACGATTTTCTTTTGGAATCGAGCGTTTTCTGGATCTGAAACACTGCCCAGCCGATACCGTCCTTCTTCGGAAAATTCTGCAGGCGACCATGTTTTAACTGGCTTTTGGATAGCTAAAAATTCATTTTTAATTCAAATTTTCGATTTTTAGACCTACTTGAAGCATACCAAATATGATTTTGCATTGAAATTGTTTTTGGCAGCGGGAAATAAATGTTTGTCTGCAATCTGACGTGAGAAAACCACCGTCCGTAGTTTTGCGTAACGGTGAACAGTCGTCAACAATTCTCGAAAACATGTTTTCATTTGTCATTCTTTCTCATTTTTTCGCCTAAAATCGTGCGTTTCTCATTTTAAGTTCGATATTTATTGATCAAATAATTTTATAATTGAATTTTTGTTACAATTTTTGCATATTACTCTCTGAAAACCAGTGAAATAGGACAAAATCAGATTTTTTTGAATTTAGGATATTTTTTTTCAGTTGTTTTCGCTAACTTTTCCTAGAAATTTCCTTGATCAGCGCTTGAGAAAGAAAGAACAGAATACCATTTGAAACCAATTATAAGAATTTGTTATGATCTTTGCATTATCCTTGTATTCCTTTTTTGAATAAAGTTTTTAATCGCTGTCATTTTCCAGGATGGGGTCACTCATCGGACAGTTCGCCCACGAGTTGGGTAGAGTTTGCGGAGAAGTCTGGGAATACGTCAACAACTGGCTCCCTTGGAACAGTGCAAAAGCAGTTCGAGAATATTTCTCGCAAGAATACTTTCTAATGCTCTGGACCATGTCCATCTACTTTGCTCTCATTCTCGGCGGGATATGGTTCACGAAAAAGGTTTGAATCTGACTAAAAGCTTCAGTTTTATAAGACATTTTCCAGTGTTGTGAGGTGGTTCTCATGAACAACAGACGATTCCTGCGAGCCACGACCGACTGCCTTCTGTTTGTTCAATTGGCCATGTGCGCTTTCGGTGAATACGAGATCTTCCAAAGTTACGGATACGTCGCATTCTTCTTGGCGATGGTCGTTAATAAAACCACATCGTTGCTATTGAATGGAAAAGAAACCAATATCTATTTGGTGGGCGAAGAATTCCAGAAATCTCTTGTCCCAAAAGATGATGCGTTCCTCGTGATGGCGGCTCAACTCTTCGGAAGTGGCTTGTCCTACTTTTCAAGTGGAATACTTCTTCGGGTAGTCAAGTTATACACTGGAATGAAATGGAGGGATTCCGAATGTCTTCTTCCTGGCTTGCTTGACCATTTGACGATCGTTTTTCTCATCGAGTTGGTTATTGGCTTCCTTCTTCGATATATTTCGATTTGCATCGACAATAGGAACTGTCCGAGACGTATCTACTTCCTTCCGTTTGTCAATGCTATCTTCTTCACGTCCAGTAAGATGAATGTAATGGTTTAGCAACTAATTCCTTTCTTTCAGCTCTCTACATGGTCGGAATTCCCGGTTTAGACGTCACTCTCGGATTTAGTCGCGTACTTGGATGTGTTGATTTCATGGATATTGGGCTCATAATTGTGTATTTCTTCATTCATCTGGTACGTAAGGAGCTATGATAACCCTCAATTTATCGTTTTATTCAGTTACCGATCTTCGTTGGGTGGTATCTTCATGCACAGATGATTCAGAAACCAACTACTCTGACATCAGAGTGGGCTACTATCACATTCGAGGAACGCCTTGTCGAGGAAGAAATCCTAGAACCTATCCGAGGACGTGGAACTGAAGAAGTCATTGCTTCGATCCCAGAAGGTCAGCAATACAGAAAACATGGAAGACGGCGAGATAATTTAAATTTAAATTTCGAATTAATATTGTGGACCAAAATGTGAAAACTGTGGGGAAAAATGGCAGAATTTCAGACAAAAATTTCATCACTTCAAATGTCTCGTAAGCAGGTTTTGAACACTGCATTATAGGTGCTCAATAGCCCTCTTTCGAACTGTATTGTTAGTTTATGCCGGTTATTTTACCTATTTAAAAGGTGCCGTTATTAGTGAAAAAGCGGCCTGGCCATTTTTTCGGCAAGTATGCTTAATAATATTGTATGTAATTCTAATACATTTCAAGAAAGAGGTGGAGCCTAGATGACTCCGCCCACGAATTTTGGTGAAAATATTTAAAATTGAATTGTTGAAAAAAATTAGATTCACGAATATTAGAATGTAGGGGCGAAGCTAAAAAGAAAACAGAGCCTAGACGACTCCGTTCCATTTCTCAAAAAATCCTTATTTTTTAGAACAACGTCCGATCCCAACCGAGGCAATAGAGGTTTTCTCATCAGATGGTCCTCCGAATGTTGATGCGCCAGAAAGGCCATCTGATGAATCTGATATTCGGTAAGAGATAGAGAGATAGATAGAGAGAGATAGATAGAGAGAGATAGAGAGATATAGAGAGATAGAGAGAGATCGCTTTCATGGAATTCTACGTCTACCTATTTTCTCCATCTTTCAGTGGTTCAAAAGACGACTCTTCCTATCTGTTCCCAACAATTCGACAGAAAGTGCTTCGGTTAAGGTCATCAGACGGCTTCTCATTCATTGTGACCCTTGAAGAGTCCACTCAATCTGGAAGATTCAAACATTTGATGAAAACGGCGAAGAGCGAGATAAGGATTAATCAATTTAGTTCATTTATTCTCTCGATTGTTTTGCGCTGGTGTCAGCAAAATAAAGACAGAGAATTTACTATGATAGATCAATACTCGTTGGATTCATATGATAATAATCAAATTATGTCTCAGTCGGAAACGCAGTTGGTGGATTTGCCACGATCAACGCTGGAGCAAGTTTTCTGTTGTGCATTAGCTCTGGACATCCCCCAGCTCTCATTGATTTTAATGAAACTTTTATCAAAGTAAGTTATCTAACTTTTGAACTGATTTTCCATATCTTATTCTGCCATTCGTCATTTCGACTTCTTTGAAACAGTAAAATTAATTGATATAAGACTAGCGAGGACCCTCTTTTTTCCGTGATTAGATAATAAAAGATATACTCCCGTCAAGCCGACTTTGATATTTCAGTAGTACGCATGTATCGAGAACACCAATCCCACCTATAACGAATCCACCTCCACCACCAGTACTCCTACGTGCAATACTCGCCGATGATCAGGAAAGAGAAGAAATTGTTGAAGCTGAAGAGAATCTTTACCAATCAATTGAAGAAGAAATGGGAATGGAGGAATCAGAGGTGCTCCTGGAATCCGAAGATTCACAATTCCAAGATTAAACGAAGGAGACGAGAGATTCAGTTATCGGCGGAGATGTCGTCGTTCATTTTCTTGTAATAATAATTGAAAATTATGTATTTTTTGTAGATTTTTACTGTGATATATATATTTTTTTGACTTATTTTATACTAATCTTTAATATTATTTCCTAAATTTAGTCAATTTCGGTGAAATATTTTTGAATTTGTGCATTCTGACGTGAAGTGTTATGTCTGTAGTTTTGCGTAGCAGTGAACATTTGACAGTTTTCTTTGAAAAAAGAAGGATTTTTTCAGCCGTTTTTCTCTATTTTCCATTGTTAAAATCTCGTTAGTTTCTTTCCTCGATGTTTAACCATGAATTAAATAATTGCTTTGATATAATATTTTTAATAACAAAAAGTTGTTCTTTTGAGTAAATCATAAAAGTTTGTTTTCCTTTATCCTTGCACTTTTTACTTGAAAACATGTAATTTTCGATCTCTCGCTTTTGAATAAAATGAGCATTTTCACCTGTCTCTCCTCATCAAAATACAAATTTTTATAACTATGTCTGAGTCATTTTCTCGTGATAATCCCTCATTTGGTCGCCTCAAACTCAACGAAATCATCGTTTTTTTTCTCTTTCAGATCTCAAAATGGGTATGTATATGACCCAGTTCGTACGAAACGCGAGATCCAATATCAATTGGATGAGGAAGATCCTTTATAAAGCATTAGGTCCGTCACTCACACCGCTATGGGATTACATAACAAATTCTTACAATTCCATGGGGAATGTCATCAAAAATCCCGGAGAAATTGTGAAATATTTTTCCGATGAATATTTTCGCCCACTTTGGACCGTTTTCATCTATTTTGGTATCGTTATGGTTTCAGTTTGGCTTCTAAGACTGGTTAGTCATCGAAAAAAGAATTCAGAAATTAATAACAATTTTCAGTTTTTTACAACTTCCCTCAAATCCAGCAGATGGTATCAACTAGCAACCACTGATATCCTCATTTATTATCAGATTTGTACGTGTGCTTTCGGTGAAGTTCTCATCTTCAAAGCTTACGGACACGTCGCCTTCTTCGCCATAATCGTCGTTAATATGACACTATCCTTGTTAATTCATGGAAAAGTTACAAATATTGCCCTCGCGGTTGAAGAATATATGACAAATGTTATCTCCTATGATGATATGCTGGCCGTTTTGATGATCTACGTTGGCGCCAGTGTTGCTTGTATGCTCTCTGTCGTACCTCTTCTAATAGCGGCTAATTATTACTCTGGAGGAAATTTGAAGCATGATGAATGTCTTTTTCCGGATTTCAATCAAAATGTGATAATTATCTTTATGATGGAGCTATTCGGCGGGTTCATTATGCGATGGATTATGATAAAAATCGACAATGATCTTCATCCGAAGCGTATTTATCTTCTTCCCATTGTCTATGCTGTTTTCTTCACTTCAAGTATGACATTTTTGAGATTAATATTAAAAATAAAAAATCTAATTTCAGGTCTATACGTAGTTGGAATTCCTGGTCATGAAATATCGATCGCCTTGTCACGAATGCCATTTTGCATATCGCAAGCTAATAATACAACAGTTGCAATCCCAACTCTCTTCACTTATACGGTAAGAATCGTTTTTTAATCCCCCAAAAAACAATTGTTATTCAACAGGTTCCATTATACCTTGGATGGTTTATTCATTCGAAATTGACACCACAACCGGAAACATTCAGATCATCATGGGACGCGCTTAACGATGAAGAGCGTTCAGAGAAATCAAGCGATTCTTCGGAATCTGGATCTGGAAATGGATCTGTCGAACGTCGACAAAATAAGAAAAAGAATAACAATAAGAAGAAAAATCGTGGAAAAAAATACAGATAAACAGCCTATAATTTATGTATTCTTGTGATGTATTTTGACTTATTTTGTGATATAATTTCCTAATTTACCTCGATTATTTAGTCTAAATTGTTGAGATAACTAAAATAAACTACCCCCACTTCCCTGTAATTTAAGAATTCCTGAACATCTCCTATTAAATTAATTTTTGTTACAAAAACACGGATAAAGCAGGCAACGATTAAGACATGTTCTACATATATATATATACAGGGTGGTCCATAAACACGAGAACAACTTTAATTGGATATAGCACCTAATGTAGGGAAGCCCTTGACTGCCCGGAGACGTCGCGGGTAGGCTTCGATTGTTGTACGCAGCAGTGTTGAGCGTAAATGGACTTTCACTTTACGGAAGACGGAAGTCGGAACATACGATTTTTCACGGAACCACTCCTTGGTTCAACTATTACGTAAGCGATGTATGATAGAGCGAGGTTGCAGGGATTCTTTGGTGTTTTCACACTGACCCATTCAACATTGACCCCCACCCCTTATTACCTGTAATATATGCAAACCCGCTCTGTTGAGACATTGCTGACGTGGGGGTTAACCTCATCCTCTATTCTGGACTCACACAGTCATTAGTCACTGTCACTCTCACCAAAGAATGACCACCAATTTCCCGATTCTTCGTCTTCCACAAGTGGCCTTCTCTAGCGTTATTAACGTAGCTGATCCATCGGAATTGTAAGTTTCGGTATATATAAAAGAAAATTAATATTTTTATTATTACAGAGTAATGCTAGCATTGTGCTCAAAACGTGCCTTCTACCTTGTGAAATCATATCGAAAGAAATTTAAAAAAGAAGAAATGCATTTTGATTTTGAGTATCCTAGCGCATCAATATACTTCAGTATTAGCAAGGAGCGACATGAATTGATATGGGTTCTTGAAGAAGGTTACCATCCCGGATGGGATTGTGATGGACCGCTACGGAACGAGTCGATTGTTAAAGTGAATTCAATCAAAGATGATAGTTGGGTAGTTGACTGCGCACTTTCGTGTAAATCGCCACGAGATGGATTGATTTGGACTATTCATTGGTTGACCGAATTATTTCGATCTGACGTCATCAGGCTGTTTCTTGGAAAATCAGAGATCGATTGGATCGGATATATTCAGAATTGGGAAAAAACAATGGTATCAGTGATATTGGAAGATGAAGAATCGATGATTCCCGAGGAGGATTACAAGAAGATTCTTGACTGTAAAGCTCAGGAAGTGGTTTTAAGAGTGAGTTGAAAAAATTGCTTTTTTTTTATTATTTGTAAATAATATCAAATAGTGAGCGGTAGGTTGACAGATTGTGTTGACACACCGCCGTTCTCCGATATCAGGGATGTGCGGAACGGAATTCGGAATTCCGAAAAATTCCGAAATTCCGAGATTTTTCGGAACGAAATTCCGATCGGAATATTCCGAGGCAAAAAAATTCGGAACGCAATTCCGATCGGAATATTCCGAGACAAAAAAATTCGGAACGAGATTCCGATCGGAATATTCCTTAGGAAAAATCGGAATTTTAGCGTGAGATAGATTTAAAAGCTCATGTGCAAAGTTGTTTCGCTCGTCTCGAGCATAATATACTTTTTCCATTTTTCTTCCAATTATCATTTTTTAAATTTCTTTATTCGCATGCTTCGATTCGAATTGAGCCTATACGATGTGTATTTACCCATTTAGATTCTTTTGTTCACCTGTAACTACAGTGGAAACAGAAAGACTTTTCATTACGACTCGGACCATTCTGACAGATAACAATAAGCGGCTTTCAGCCGACAACTTTTCAAAACTTTTATTTCTTCAAAGAAACATTCCTCTAATGGGTGTTTGAATTTTGATT
Organism: Caenorhabditis wallacei; assembly: GCA_963932035.1. Taxonomy (NCBI): domain Eukaryota; kingdom Metazoa; phylum Nematoda; class Chromadorea; order Rhabditida; family Rhabditidae; genus Caenorhabditis; species Caenorhabditis wallacei. The sequence continues at coordinate 3,528,330 of OZ009934.1, forward strand.
CTTCTATTTTAAAATTTTTTAATGCCAATGTCGTTGTTTTTTTGCTAAAAAACTATCGCCTTCAAATAACTATACCTTGGATTACGCTTTTTTAAAGACTATACACTTATATAACTTCTTTAAAGAAAATTTCTACAAAACGTTTTAAAAAATCAGTTAGTTCCGAAAATTCCGAAAATTCCGAGAATTGAAAACTCGGAATATTCCGAGATTCCGAAAATTCCGAAAATTGAAAACTCGGAATATTCCGAGGTTCCGAAAATTCCGAAAATTGAAAACTCGGAATATTCCGAGGTTCCGAAATTCCGAAATTTTCGATTCCGCACATCCCTGCTCCGATATCGTTCGACTTTACTGATCACATTTCAGACTCGGTTGAATACTCGAACATTCGAGTATCCAGGAATGCTCCCCAAACGAGATGCTCTCATCTTAACCAATGCTTACTGGTTTACTTCCAGTCATCTAATGGAATCTGATTACAAACATTTAGCGGTTGAAGGATCACAACTGACAGAATGGGATTTAAATCAATTCATAAAACAATGGGTAATGGGTAGGAAAAAGAATTTAAGAGCACTGGCGATTGACATGAATGAGGAAATCAATTTTGATGTTGTTTTTGATGGGCTTCAAGAGAAATGCCATCGATTACCAAAAAAGCAAAATCTTGAATACATAACGTTTGTCGTCCTCTCCGTGGTTCTTAACTACAGTAATCTCTTCTTTCAGTCCAGCCAGCATCATATTTAAATTTGAAAATATGGAGATTTATATTGAACGTGACGATGGAACATTTGGTGCGGTATATTGGAGAAGATATCGATTCTATTTGATTTTTCCTGATGATTTTAATAATACAATACAACAAATGATTGAATAATAAAAATAAACTTTTTTTTTTCGATTTTTCCGCTCAAAAATAAATTTAAAGGCGCCTACAGTAACCACTTTTCGCTATGACATATCCATTTTGAAAGTTGGAGTTTTTTCGCGAATTTTGCCAATTCTTCGTCGAAAATCGATCAAAAAGTGAGATTTCAAAAAAAAATACAAGCGAATGATGATTTTCAATGTTGAATTCATAAAAATGATATTTTTAGGCTTAAAAATCAAAAAACCTGGAAAAAACGGGGTTTGAAAGCTCAAAAATAAAACAAATAGAGCCACGTCGGCCGAAAACAGTTAAAAACACCAAAAATAATTGAAAAAAGAGATAAAAGTATCTCATAAATAATTCATTATTCAAATTTACCATTTTTCTCATCGCTGATTTTCAGTTTCTCGAGTGCAATTTCCGAATCTGACATTTTCGTTTTTAATTGTACACCGAGAAGTGATTTGATGAGACCAAAAACAGGAACTGATTTGAGAGAAAATTCAAGAATTGATTGACTGGACAAGCCACCGTTGAGAACGGGCGGTACGGTCAAAAAAGGGGGCGGGGTCACGTGGAAAACAGTTATTTTTTTGAAAAATGACGTTCTTCTATTCTCTCTGGGAACTTTATTTTTGCAGAAAAAAAGATAAAAATTTCAATATATCAAAGAGAAAATTATTAAAAGTATTTACGAGAAAAACTTCTCGATCGCCATTTCAAGTGCCGCCTTCAATTTATCAATTCGAACATCTTTATCCTCTTTTTGATTCTCAATAATTCTCTCGATCGTCTTTCTAAATCCATTAAGACTCGGAATCCATCGAACCGAAGTTTTGAGTCGATCCAGTAGAAAATGGAGTCCAATTGAAGCGACTTCTGATGATTCTTCTGATTCGTCAACAATTCGAATCACACATTCCTTCAGAATTTCCTGGATTTTTCTATTAGGGATTTTCTGAAAAAATATATCATTAAATGATATTTGAAACCCTTCTTCTTACAATTCCTTTCGCCTTATTCATATTCTTCTCAATTTCCATTCGAAGATCCAAAAGATCCTTTAAATCCAATTGAAGGAAGAAAAGAAGGATCCCTTTGAGTATTCTGGAGAGATTCGCATCTGGAATTGGAGATGGAATTGGGGATGAACAGGATGGAAGATCATCTGATTTCAATTGTTCCAATTCCATTGGATTCTTCTCATTTCCCGTGAAAGTCACTTTGAAATGTGGAGTCTTTCGAAGATCCGACGATGGATCCGATGCATCGATGATTCTGTCAATCATGGCGATCGCCGAATCATAATCTTCTGTGGTTTTAAAGGATCCACTGATTTTGAAATCATGCTTCGTAGGTCTGGAAGCAGTCTCAGGAATTCTGAAGGATGAGTTGGAAAAAGGATGGTTTGATTATCTGGAAGAGAGAAACATACATTTTTCCCGTTCTTCGTGGAATCAACGACACTTTTTGTTCCGTATAGGTGAATGGATACTTATCCGAGTCGATGACGTGGCATTCTGGAATTGGAGGAGAAGAGAGCGGAGATTTTATTCTGGAAAAAATGGAATCTGAATTCAGAAATAATCAAAACAAGACAAACGATCTTCCACTTCTGGTCTTCATCGCTTCCTTATCATCTTCCACTTTTTCACAAGACCTTCTTCTTCTGAAATCTCCTTCATCCTCCGGCTCCCATTTCACTTTGACCGTCGTGATTCTAGCAGGAGTCATCTGCTCTTCCAATTTTGGCATCTTGAGACGATTTCTCTTCAATCTCTCTGAACTTCGATTGACTGAAGATGATTCTGAATCATTTTTCATTCCTTTCGATCCATGACTTTTCGATGAATCCTCCAAGACGTCAGCATCATTTCCGGGAGAAAAATTGATAGAAACTGAGTTTTCTGGTCTTCTCGGCGCCTCGATTTTCGGGAAGTCTTCAGACAATTTTTTGAATTTTGATGGAGTTTTTTCACTGATCGATGGCTCGTCGAAGGAGACGTTTAGTCTGGAAGAAGGGATTCGATTCTTAGAAAAATTGCAACAACTTGAATTCGGTTGTTTTTTTTTTTCAAATTAAATTATTGAAAAAAAGGAGAATTATTCAATAAATTGTTAGTTTTTCTAACAAAATACGAGAAAAACGGCTGAAAAAAGACAATTTCTTCCGAATTAATGTCATTACTCACCTCTTCCGACCCATCCGCTTCTCCTTCTCTGGAATCTTTTCAGCAGTTTCTCTCTTCAAAACTCCTTTCAATTCTCTTAAAGATTCCTCTGCCTTCTCGACAAGACCCAAAAGAACAGTTTTCAAAGCATCGGATTCTCCCGTAAAAGTCACATTCGCTTCTAAATCTTTCATTGTTAAATTGGAAAATGAGGATTTCCAGAGTTCACTGATGCTTCTTCCGGTTTCTTTTCTCGGCTCTTCTGAAGAGTGAGCTTCTGAATTCTGAAGAAATCCGGATTGAAGAGTTGGAGGAATAGAGATATTCTTTTGAATTTCTTCAGGATTAAAAACCCGATTATCTTTGACGAAAGTGAAAGATTTCTTGGTCACAAACTCTTCGAGTCTCTCGGTAATTCTGAAAATCAATTTTTTCAAAAAAGGATCCAAAACATCATCCTACTCTTTCCCGCATTTCTCAATCAATTTCCTATCCTCTAATTCCTCTTTTTCCATCTCCGTCGCATCTTTTTTAAACCAATCATCTGCCGTATTCACTCCCTTCACCATACATTTCTCCTTCAAAAACTTGAGCATTCGACTCTCTTCTTCACTCAATTTCGCTAATTTATTCTGAAATTATTGATTCCAACTATACAAAAATCAAGAAAATGTCTCACATGAACTCCATTTAATTCCAGGCCTCCGCCATGCTTTTTGTATTTTATGATCCGTTTTTTATCGTCGATTTCCACGTCTGCATTCTGTTTTAACCTGAATTTTTCATTTTAAACCAAAAAAATCTCGACTTTTCCCAACTCAGCAAGAAAATCATCGTCTAAATGAGCACCCAATGCGAATGAAATCTTCACTTTTGTCTCGATATCGAATTGTTTCATTTGATGAATTTTCAAACGTTGAATATAAATTCTCATTAGAAAAACGGTAGATGGTTCCGAGGCGTTTGTTTTCTCTTTGAATTCTTCAGCCAATTTGTTCAACGAGAGAGGTTTATCCGTGCTTTTCGATTTTCCGACGAGGAATTCTATGAGATCATTGCTGTTTTCGTCGTTTAAAGCCTCGTCAGACATTCCCTAAAAACAGAGAACATTATTTTAGTCTTTTTTTTTCAATTTTAACACAAATTTGTGAGGTTTATTTTCAGAAAATTCAAATTAATCATCGCGAAAACGTTTTTCCTTTCGTCATAATTCCGCGAAGATTACTGTATCTTCCGCAAAGTTTCGTCACCGTGTTTACAGAACATTGTAGACCGCGAGTTTCGAATTCCATCATTTTCTTTAACTTTTGTCATTCTTTTTTTCCGCGGAATTTCTGCAATGGTAACAAAATTATTTATCTTTTTTCGGTTTTTTAAAACGGGTTAAAACATTGATTTAAACGGTGTCGGATGGATAGATAATATGACGATGATTGCAATTGTGATCCCAACATTGAAGATTTAGATATCCGGAACAAATAGAGACATCGGGAAGTTTCAATTGCCATGAAGTGCTCATTGGCAATTTTCTTTTGCGATTTTGGACGATTCCGTTATGAGCGAATGGGCAGATGGACGGGGCGATGCAGTGACCATACTTGTTTAGAATGCATTCTTCTGGAGTGGAATTCTTGGATTCAGATGGCTTTTCAACTGAACTACCTGGAAATTCTGGAATTAAAATGACTCCTCTTTGTTCTCCTACCTTCTCCGGGAGCCTCTCACCAGATTTTCCAGGATCTTCTGTTTCTTCATCTTCCGATTCTGATGAAACCAAATCGATTTTGGAAGTGTGGCTAGCTGAAATTCTCTTGAATTTTTTCAAATTGATTTTTTCTTACCGTCATCACGAATCTCATCATCCACGACTTCCTTGATGATCTCTTCCGCTCCAGGTGCGTGATCTTCTGATTGCGTGGTTTTTTTAGCAGGCTCCTCGCTCATAATGACTATCTCTGGCTCTCTTGGCTTCTGATTCGCGTCAGATGAAGCAAATATCTGAGCAGGAGCAGAACTCATCGACTCGGAGACTCCAGTCATTTGAATTTCTTTGGGACCGCCTGATGAAGTACAATTCGGATTCAGATTATGGTCAACGGCAGTTTCTGAAACAAAAGAAAAAATTATCTCTAATTCTCCTCGTTTTGAATGATCTCTCGTCTGATATTTTTAGCGCCAAAAACAGAAAAACAAGATTTATTGAGATTTCCAGGTCTAAAGAATTGCTAACTTCCTGATTGAGAGCTCGATTCTTGCTCTGGGTATTCATCGCTTTCAATTTTCTTTGGAAATGTTCTCAATTTCTCATCGACATCTTCCTGAGGCAGCACATCCGCCGCTGCAATATGAAATAGAAAACAAAATAAAAAATAATGCTTACAATCTTGGACGTTGTATTCGGCTAAATCACGAGAAACGGAGAACTCCGATAGCATGGTTTCTCCCAATAAGTCGGAATCGTTGATGCTTTCCGGAAATCGTTCTTCGTAGGCGGAATTAACAGCTTCAAAGACGTCTCTCCAGTTATTCTTGAGACCCCTGTTGGGAAAGAAATTGGCCAGGTCGGATTCTGTGGTGATTCCTTGTTGACGAGCTTGAAGGGCTTTCATCGACCGATTCAATGGTACTCTTAACTTTTTTTCCTTCAGAAGCCTTTTCTTACAATCCGCTTCTGATTCTTTGTCAGGAGGTGGTCCGTCTTTGTCCGCCTTCATCCATTTGTGTTCCGCTGGAGAATTTCTGTTGTCCATCTTCTCTGAAAATGACGAAGATTGGCTTCAGATTTCCAGGTCTAAAAAATTACTAACTTCCTAATTGAGTGCTCGATTCCTGCTCTGGATATTCATCGCTTTCAATTTTCTTTGGAAATGTTCTCAATTTCTCATCGACATCTTCCTGAGGCAGCATTAATTGACGCTGAAAATCTCGTTTTAAAACTCCGATTTAAAAAAAAGTTTTTCAAACTTTTCTAAGCGACCCTTTGTTTTTGACTTCATCTTGATAATTTTTCCATTTTTGAAGCGATTCTTTTGACACTGACTCAATGATTTCCTTTTGGAATCGAGCGTTTTCCGGATCTGAAACACTGCCCAGCCGATATCGTCCTTCTTCGGAAAATTCTGTGGGCGACCATGTTTTAACTGGCTTTTGGACAGCTAAAAATTCATTTTTAATTCAAATTTTCGATTTTTAGACCTACTTGAAGCATACCAAATATGATTTTGCATTGAAATTGTTTTTGGCAGCGGGAAATAAATGTTTGTCTGCAATCTGACGTGAGAAAACCATTGTCCGTAGTTTTGCGTAACGGTGAACAATCGTCAACAAATCTCGAAAACAAGTTTTCATTTGTCATTCTTTCTCATTTTTTCGCCTAAAATCGTGCGTTTCTCATTTTAAGTTCGATATTTATCGATAAAATAATTTTATAATCGAATTTTGTTACAATTTTTGCACATTTCTCTCCGAAAACCGGTAAAATAGGACACAATCCGATTTTTGAATTTAGGATCTTTTTTCAGTTGTTTTGAAATTTTCTTGATTCTCAATAGGTAATGGTTCATACGAGAACTACCCTTGAGGAGAGAAGAGCATAATGCCAATTCAAATCAGAAACTGTTACGATCTTTGCATTATCCTTGTATTTCTTTTTTGAATAAAGTTTTTAATCACTGTCATTTTCCAGGATGGGGCTACTCATCGGACAGTTCGCCCAAGAGTTGGGTAGAGTTTGCAGGCAAGCCTGGGATTATATCAACGACGGGCTCCCTTGGAACACTCCAAAAACAGTGCAAGCGCAATTGTCACAAGACTACTTTATAACACTCAGGACTATGTCGATCTACTTTGCTCTCGTTCTCGGTGGGATCTGGCTGACGAGAAAGGTTTCATTCTGGCTAAAAGCTCCAGTTAAAAAAAAGAAATGTTTCAGTGTTGTGAGTCGGTCCTCATCAACAGCAGAAGATACCGGCAAGCCACGATCGACTGCCTTCAGATTGTTCAGTTTGCCATGTGTGCTTTCGGTGAATACGAGATCTTCCAAAGCTACGGATTCGTCGCATTCTTTATTTCAACTCTTGTCAATAAAACCCTATCGCTGCTATTGAATGGAAGAGAAACCAACATTTATTTGGTCGGCGAAGAATACTGGAATTGTCGTGTCACGAAATACAATGCGTTCCTCGTGATAGCTGCTCAATTCCTCGGAAGTGTCTCGTCTTTCTCTTTGAGTACAATACTTCTTCGTGTCGTCAAGTCATATACTGGAATGGAGTGGAGGGATTCCGAATGTTTTCTTCCTGGTTTACTTAACCTTGACGTTTGGCCTGCCGCTATTCTCATCGGAGTCGGGACTGGATACCTCCTTCGATTAATTTCGTTGTGCATCGACGACAGGAACAATCTGAACCATATCTACTTCTTCCCGTTTGTCAATGCTACCTTCTTTACGTTCAGTAAGATAAATTTGCCATTCTAGCGACCAATTCTTATCTTTCAGCTCTCTACTTGATCGGAATTCCCGGTTTGGACGTAGCTCTCGGTACTAGCCGCATTCCTGGGTGTGTTGGTCTAAAGGATCCTGGACTTGAGACTAGGTATTTCCTCATTCATCTGGTACGTAAGAAGCTTTGATGAGCCTCAATATATTTTTTCGTTCAGTTACCGATCTTCACTGGATGGTGGATTCATGATTTGAGGAACCCGAGTCTGAGTGCGTCAACTCTGATATCAGAGTGGGCTATTATGACTTGCAAGGATTTCTATGAACCGGAAGAGAAGAATTTCTCTGAACCGGAAGAGAAGAATTTCTCTGAACCGAAAGAGAAGAGTTTCTCAGAACCGGAAGAGTCTGACTCACTTCGCCGAAGTCCACGAAAACGCACTCAAACTCAACGATTCGAATCTGAACCTCAAGAAACCTTTCGAAGACGTAGATAATCTGTATTAGCTGTGCAATCTGTATATAATTGTATTTACATTGTGATATTTCCTTTTATTTCGTTGTAATCTCTCAATTTCTCAATTTATATGAATTATTCACTTCAGAAATTGTATCCTCCAGCTGGTGGGTTCTACTTTTAAAAAACCATCCTCACAAAAGTCAATGTATCCTCTCAAATCAATTGTCAGTGGTTCCCAGGCATGTCCGGAGCCTGGCTCACTGTGGCTGTGAGAAAAATTCTCACAGCGGCGGAATTGACAGCGGATTCCGCCTCTGTGACCCGTCCCACCACTGTGAGGGCGCGAGTCACAGAGGCGGAATTGGTAGTCGCACTCTGGCTGTCGGCGGCCAGGCGCGGACATGCCTGGTGGTTCCAATGAATTTTCATTCAAAGAATTAGCTAGTATTCAAGGATAACATTAAAATTGATTATTCCCTAGATTTTCTCTTAAGCCAAACAGATTCTATATGATTTGCGACGGCTGATGAGGCTCGAATCGAATAACTAACGCAATGGATGAAGTCACGGAGACCTCGCTAAATTTGAATCTGAAACAGCTACAGTACTCTATCCTCGCCAAAAATTGAAATTTTCCTTGAATTCACTGAAAAATCACGAGTCTTTTCCAGAATCCTCTGTGTCTTCACCTTCAGAATCCACTGAAACCAGATCGAGTAAGGAAGACATTTACAGAGTATTCAGAATCTATCTCCTGCCGTCAAGGCAACACTAATTGATTCTGAAAAATATATATATTCTTCAATTTTTTTTTTTGAATTTTTCCCAAAAAATAACATTTTTCGAGCGTTTTCTGGATCTGAAACACTGCCCAGCCGATATCGTCCTTCTTCGGAAAATTCTGCAGGCGACCATGTTTTAACTGGCTTTTGGATAGCTAAAAATTCATTTTTAATTCAAATTTTCGATTTTTAGACCTACTTGAAGCATACCAAATATGATTTTGCATTGAATTCGTTTTTGGCAGCGGGAAATAAATGTTCTGTCTGCAATCTGACGTGAGAAAACCATTGTCCGTAGTTTTGCGTAACGGTGAACAATCGTCAACAAATCTCAAAAACAAGTTTTCATTTGTCATTCTTTCTCATTTTTTCGCCTAAAATCGTGCGTTTCTCATTTTAAGTTCGATATTTATCGATAAAATAATTTTATAATCGAATTTTGTTACAATTTTTGCACATTTCTCTCCGAAAACCGGTAAAATAGGACAAAATCAGATTTTTGAATTTAGGATCTTTTTTCAGTTGTTTTGAAATTTTCTTGATTCTCAATAGGTTATGGTTCATACGAGAACTGCCCTTGAGTAGGGAAGAGCATAATGCCAATTCAAATCAGAAACTGTTACGATCTTTGCATTATCCTTGTATTCCTTTTTTGAATAAAGTTTTTAATCACTGTCATTTTCCAGGATGGGGCTACTCATCGGACAGTTCGCCCACGAGTTGGGTAGAGTTTGCGGAGAAGTCTGGGAGTACATCAACAACTGGCTCTCTTGGAACAGTGCAAAAGCAGTTCGACAATATTTCTCGCAAGAATACTTTCTAACGCTCTGGACCATGTCCATCTACTTTGCTCTCATTCTCGGCGGGATATGGTTCACGAGAAAGGTTTGAATCTGACTAAAAGCTTCAGTTTTATAAGACATTTTCCAGTGTTGTGAGGTGGTCCTCATGAACAACAGACGATTCCTGCGAGCCACCACCGACTACCTTCTGTTTGTTCATTTGGCCATGTGCGCTTTCGGTGAATACGAGATCTTCCAAAGCTACGGATACGTCGCATTCTTCTTGGCGATGGTCGTTAATAAAACCACATCGTTGCTATTGAATGGAAAAGAAACCAATATCTATTTGGTGGGCGAAGAATTCCAGAAATCTCTTGTCCCAAAAGATGATGCGTTCCTCGTGATGGCGGCTCAACTTTTCGGAAGTGGCTTGTCGTACTTTTCCAGTGGAATACTTCTACGGGTAGTCAAGTTATACACTGGAATGAAGTGGAGGGATTCCGAATGTCTTCTTCCTGGCTTGCTTGACCATTTGCCGATCGTTCTTCTCATCGAGTTGGTTATTGGCTTCCTTCTTCGACATATTTCGATTTGCATCGACAATAGGAACTATCCGAGACGTATCTACTTTTTTCCGTTTGTCAATTCTATCTTCTTCACATCCAGTAAGATGAATGTAATGGTTTAGCGACCAATTCCTTTCTTTCAGCTCTTTACATGGTCGGAATTCCCGGTTTGGACGTAACTCTCGGATTCAGTCGCGTACTTGGATGTGTTGATTTCATGAATACTGGACTTATCATTGGGTATTTCTTCATTCATCTGGTACGTAAGAAGCTATGATAGGCCTCAATTTATTGTTTTATTCAGTTACCGATCTTCGTTGGATGGTATCTTCATGCACAGATGATTCAGAAACCAACTACTCTGGCATCAGAGTGGGCTACTATCACATTCGAGGAACGCCTTGTCGAGGAAGAAATTCTAGAACCTATCCGACGACGTGGTCAATATCCACGATTCGAATTCCTAGGAGATGATGCCATGCCTCAAAGAAGAAGACGCAGATAATCTGTACTAACTATTCAATCTGTAAATAATTGTGCTGAAATTGTGATATTTCCCTTTATTTTGTCCTAATTCCTCAATTTGTATGTATTAATTATATTCAACTCTAAACATTTGTAACAAGCGGCATTCACGCTATAAAGCCGTCTCTCATGAACCTATCTTGAAATCAGACATGAAGTTTGCCCCTACTTGAATATTTGTCTATGTTTCTTTTCTGTTTTTATTCTATTGTAATTTTATTCCAGAACACAGAGAAATGGGTCTTCTGGACGGGGTCCTGAACTCTGCGTTTTGCAGATATTTCACACAGGAATACTTCCATTCTCTCTGGACAGTCTCCCTCTACTTTGTTCTCGTTCTCGGTGGAACGTGGTTATGGAGACAAGTGAGATAATTACTAAAAAACTTAAGAATTGAAGAAAATTTCAGATTAGTTTCGTAACGTTTAAAAACGACAAAAGGAAGCAGTTAAACTGCAGCGATTTCCTCTTATGGCATCAAGTCGGAATGTGTGCTTTCGGTGAATTCGAGATTTTTCAAAAGTACGGATACGTCGCATTCTTCATTTCGATCGTTGTCAACATGACGATTTCATTGAAATTAAATGGAAAAGCATGCAATCTTTTCCTGGTTCACGAAGAATATTTGAACAAACGGATCGCGGGAAATGATGCGCATTCGTCGTTGGCAACACACTTTTTCGGTGGAGGACTTTCCGTTGTCAGCAGTTTTATTCTCCGGAAATCAGTGAATTTCCACACGGGAATGGCATGGAAGCCTGCTTGTTGTCTTCTCCCGGATTTTCTTGTGAATTCGCCTGTCATCTTTCTGATCCAGCTATTCGGGGGCTTCTTGTTCCGAATCATCTTCATTCGAATTGACAATGATCGTTTTCCGAGACGAATTCATTTTTTGCCGTTTGTCTATGCAACGTTTTTCACCGCAAGTAAGAGAAAATCTCAATTTTCAAGACGAATTCCTGTTTCAGCTCTCTACATGATCAGAATTCCCGGCCTCGAGTTGGCGATGGATATCAGTCGTATGCCAACTTGTGTTTTTGCAGCGAACAATTCGACACTAACTATCGCATATCTTTTCGCACAAACGGTACAAATCAGTTGACTTTCATCTCTAAAACTGTAAATTTCAGCCATTTCTTCTTGGATGGTGGCTCCATTCAAAGATGACTCCAACACCGGTCACATTGAAATCAGCATGGGTCGAGATAAGCGATGAAGAGGGATTTGCGGAGAAGAAAGCGAAGGAAGAGAAAGAGGCAGCTAGAAGAGATGGAGTCATTGCTCCGATTCCAGAAGGTCAACAATACAGAAAACAAGGAAGACGGCGGAGATAATTTAAATTAATGTATTTTTTGAATTAATATTGTGATATTTCGACTCACTTTGTATCAATTTGTAATAATATTTCATCTTCATGTCACATATTGTAAAAAATAATATAATATTTTACTCAAAAAATCTTCTGAAATTCTCATGTTGAAATTCCCTTCAATATTTATATTCACTTATTTCCTTTCTCTTTACATTTGCTGAAAATACCTTTCAGAAAATGGATTCTCTGGAAATGGAGGATTCACATCTAAATAAAGATGAATACGATCCTCTCAGCGATTTCCGGGATTTTTTATCATCAGCTTGGAGTGATCCGGAGAAGATTTCGACGTATTTCTCCCAAGAATACTTCTCTCCACTTTATTCATTGCTCAACTATTTTGCGATTGTTCTGATTGGAACGTGGATTTCGAAAAAGGTTGGAGATTCTGATTTATTCTCTGAAAATCAATCAAAAAGAACTATTACAGATCGCCATGATGCGATATAATGACTATCAATGGCGACTGGCTGTGACGGATTTCTTCGTTTGGCATCAAATGGGATTATTCGCTTTTGGAGAAGCAGAAATCTTCAAAAACTATGGATACATTGCAATGTTCACCACAATCGTCATCACTTCTTTGCTGACAATTCTAATAAACGGGAAACTATCTCATTTCTTCTTGGTTCACGAAGAATATGTCAATGATCATATATCTTCGAATGACGATGGATACATGCTTCTAGGATATATCCTTGGACCCACACTTTCAGCATTCACGAAATCCACTCTTCTAAAGATTGTTTCTTATTATAAAGAAGGAGAAATAGTTCATGAATGTCTTTTGCCCAATTTTCTCAATAATTATCCTGTTTTCTTCCTTATTTCATTCTTCGGAACGTTCCTTTTTCGAATTATTTTAGTTGAATTTGACAGCGTATTCGATACGAAACGGATCTATTTCTTGCCGCTTGTTTATGCCAGTTTCAGTACTCTAAGTAAGAAAAAACATCAATTTTCAACCCAAAAAATCCATTTTTCAGGTCTTTATATCATCGGAATCGCTGGTTTTGATCTCGGAATTGGAATTAGTCGCATCCTTAATTGTATGACTCAAGGAAGCGATATTCTAAACGTTTTGGGATATATCGTAGGACATTCGGTACTCAAAAATCCCTTTTTTATTTCAAAAACTCCTTTTTTCTTAGCTTCCTCCTTACCTCGGATGGGCTCTTCACACCAGAATGACACCACTTCCGAGATCATTGCGATCGCCATGGGGCCAGACAGTCCACGATGAGCTCTTCAAATTCGCAATGGCACAGGAAGCTAGAGAAGCTGAAGAAGCTCTTGCTCGGGAGAATGAGAGAGGAAGATCGAGAAACAGAAGACAGGGAGGAAGGAGATGATATTCTTGAATTTTGTATTTATTTTTGATAACATTGTGATATATTTCGATTTTTCTGTAATTTATTTCGACTATTTTCCCTGAAATTGCAATAATGAAAGCTTCAAATTCCCCCGACCCATTTTCAATTTGTTTCCCTTTTTTAAACGCTCAAAACGGAGTATTTATATCTTTCATTGTATTTTTAATTTTTTAAATCCCAAATTTACAGTTAATTCCTTTCAGAAGGCCATGAGTGCCCGGCCTTCGATCCCCGAAACGCTCTACAAAGAGATCACAAAAATTCTTGTTTTCTTACTCGGAGAAAACTGGAAACCATATTTCACCTGGATGATCTATTGTTCCATTTCAATCTACACAGTGCTCACCCTGAATATAGTATGGATCCAAGGCTGTAGAATCCTTTGATCTTTTTAGAAGATCGACTTTATTTGGAGAATTTTGATACAAAAAAAACTGAAAATAGTTGAAAATACTCTAACCAATTGTGTAGAACTCATTGAAATCTAACATTTGGGCTCCTGGTCGTCTAAAAATATCAATTCAAAAGGAATTTATAGCCGCTTCAGCTAGAACATCAAAAATCAATTTAAAAATTTGCAGTTCGTCTTCAAAAACCTCATTCGAAATCGACGATACCTGAGCCTCATCACAGAATTCCTCATAAATACGCAGACTTGTGTATGCTGTTTCGGTGAATATCACATCTTACAGGACTACGGATACGCCGCATTTTTCATCTCTGTCCTCTTCAACAGATATTCATCATATTTTTTAAATGGAAAAGTGACAAATTTCGAATTGTTGCTCGAGGAGGATATAAATGTAACTGGAACACCAATCACCGACACCTTCATCGCCATTATTTTATACTTGATGAGCGGATTGTTCAGTTTGTTCACAATCGACGGATGCTTATTTGTGGCGAATAGATATACTGGAGATACGTTGGAGGCTTCATCGGATTGTCTTCTCCCGGCTTTCTTGTTTCAACACATACCACTTATTGTCCTCATTGCGTTTTGTAGTGGAGCAATTCATCGAGAAGTTTTAACTCGACTCTACAGACCAGGATATTCGAAACGTGTCTTTCTCATCCCGCTTTTCAATACACTTTCACACATTTCAAGTAAAAAATCTTAAACTTTTTCATCAAAATTTCTTATTTTTCAGCTCAATACTTAATCGGAACATCTCTTGAATTGAATGTTCTTGCGAGCCGCGGTCCACAATGTCTCGACGATGGTAAAAATCCTTATGATGTTAATCTTCTCACTCCACTCATTCTCTTTTATGGGGTAATTGAATTCATATATTTCCAAAATCCGAATAATTCGTTTTTTTCTTCAGTTGGTACAGTTCCTTGGGTGGTATGCTCATTCATGGTGTAAAAGTAAACCAAAACAGCTTCAATCAACGTTTTCTGCGATACAAAAACAAGAGATTCTGGAGGAAAAAAAGAAAAAAGAGAAAGAAGAAGCGAAAAAGGCTGCAGAAGCGAAGAAAGCTGCGGAAGCCGCTGAAGCTGAACGAAAGGCGAGAGACGATTATAAGCCAAGGCCGGTATGGATGGGACAACCGAAGAAGCAGAAGAAAAAGCAAAAATACTTGTAATCAATTATGTAATTATTGTTGTTATAATGTTGATATTGTGTCATATTTCAATTATCTTGACTATTTCTTTCAAATCTGTGATTTTACTAATAACAATGAAGTTTTTGAAACCTTTCTAATTCTTATAAAATTATAATTCAGTTGATTTTCCCGTTAAAATTATTTTTTTCTGAAAAAATCGAGAAATTACTCGAAAACAGTGCAATATTACGTCAGGTGACAGCCCGCAAATTTGCGTAACGGTGAACATTCGACAGTTTTTTTCAAAAAAAAAAGTTTTTTTCTCCGGGTTTTTCCGCTGCCAAAGAAGCGATTTTTAATTTTTGAAACCTGGTTTTAAATAGATAATTTAATTTTTCAGAACAGAAAATGGGAGGATACATGACAGAATTCGTTCGTGGAACGATCAGAAGTTTCAAAGAATACTGGCGTCTCCTCTTGAAGGCATTCAACTATTTATACGATTTTCTACCAGTTATTATAAAATATGTATCCAACGAACACTGGCGTCTACTCTTGATAAGTATAATCTATATATTGGGCTCGATTTATTTGGTGTTGATACTCAAAGCGGTTAGTTTTCATGATTACAGAAAAAAAAGAAGAAAAAACAGTTTCAGATTGTTTCGAAAATCATCAGATGCAGAAGAATACAGACTCATTTCTCAGATTTTTTCATGTTCTGTCAACAATGCTCCTGTTCTTACATCGAATTTGAGATCTACAAGAAATACGGATATATTGCTTATTTTATCATAGTCATCGCTAGCAAAGCCATATCATTACTTCTAAATGGAAAAACATCGAATGTTTTGTTGGTCTACGAAGAATATCGAATGGATAACATTTCACCAATAGACTTCACTATCTTCCTGTGCTCACATTCCATATCTTGTATTTTTTGTGCACTTTTTACTAAAGTTTCTCTGGCTGTGCCGAATAAGTTCATCGGAACATCATTTAGATTCACACAATGTTATCTTCCGGATATATATCAAAGATTACCATTTATTTGTCTCACAGAGTTCGCTGGTAGCTTCATTTTGAGATTTGTTATGATTAAAATCGACAATGATCGGTTTCCGAAGCGAATTTGGGCGGTCCCTGCCGTTCAAGCCATTTCCTTCACTTCGAGTAAGAAATTATTCGTTTTTTCCTGTTTTATGTTCTCTAAATACATGTTTTCAGCTCTCTTCTTCACTGGAAGTCCTGGTCTCGACTTTTTTATCGATTTCAGCCGTTTAATGGATTGCATTGAGAAGAAACATATTTTTATGGCGGTCTGGTTCATGATAGGTTATGCGGTGAGTGAAGATCTTTCTAAAAGAATACAGTAAACCCTTTTGAATTCAGTTTCCAATATTTCTTGGATGGTATCTAAGTTCTTGCGTTAAGTCGAAGCCAACTACACTCAAATCTCCATGGGGTGCAATGACTGAGGCGGACAGAAGAGCGAACGGGAATGAAGAAATCAGAGAAGCTCCTGGAATCGAAAGATTCGCGATTCCAAGATTAAACGAAGGAGGCGAGAGATTCAATTATCGTCGGAGAAGACGTCGTTAATTTCCTTGTAATAATAATTGAAAATTATGTATTTTTTGTGGATTTTTACTGTGATATTTCAAGTTTTCTTGACTAATTTTATATTAATCTTAATTATTTTGCTCTAAAATTGGTGATAATAAGGGTTTTAAATCGTTATCAATTTATTTTTCAATTTTGGTTTAATCCGATTCTATTTTTGATTTTCATTTGAAAATTCCCTTTTTTTTACTAATCTCTTTCCAGAAACAGAAATGGACGACAATATATTCAGTAGATTTTGGGAATTCGTTTCTCAAGACTATTATAATTCCCTTTGGAAATTATACACTTATTTTGCTATTGTTCTCATTGGAACTTGGGTGCCCAAATTGGTTAGTAAAGGATTATAAAAGATCAGAAAAACAAAAAAATGATTCCAGGTGATCTCGTTAATCTTCCAAAACAAGAAAAGAAAATTGGCTCTCACACAAAGTCTCCTCTTCCAACAAATGTGTATTTGCGCTTTCGGCGAAATGGAAATCTTCAAAGAATACGGATACACTGCGTTTTTCATTGCGATCGTTTTCAACATGACAATTTCATTGCTTTTAAATGGAAAAGCATCCAATATTTTCATGATTATTGAAGAGTTTCGAATGGGAATTATATCGAAAAATAATGCTGCACTCACTATTTTTTCGAATTTGTTGAGTGGAGTTATTTCAACAATGGTCGCCGATAGTCTGTTTGTTATGGTGAAATTCTACGAGAAATCGAAAATGAACGATTTGGATTGTCTCCTTCCGAATTTTACATCAAATATGCCTTTTATCATTTTCACGGAGCTTGTTGGTGGATTCGTTTTTCGAGCTGTTTTGATCAGAATTTATAATGATAACTATCCGAGACGCATCTTCCTCCTACCGTTTGTCTATGCAATTTTATTCACTTCCAGTAAGAAAAACCCTTAATTTTCAAGTCAAAATTCCTATTTTCAGCTCTTTATTTCACTGGAATTCCCGGTCTTGAATTGTCGATTGCGATGAGTCGTGTCGCAGGTTGTATGAAAAATTCTGATTTCTTTAAATTCGCTATTGCATTTATTTGTACCTATGTGGTACGTTAAATATTTATTTTCTGGGGGTTTTTAATTTTTTCTCAGTTTCCAGCAATTATCGGATGGTGGCTTCACTCGAAAAGGGTTCCAAAACCCGCCATGATGAGATCTCCATGGGCGGCGCTAAACGATGAAGAGAGAGCTGTAAGAAGATTTCCGATAGGAGCTGCGCAGCTAGCTGCTGAGATTTTGGCTCGAAGAAGAGGATGGAGAATTGAGAAAGTGGAGAGAAAGAAACGCCGATGAATTGACTATTTGTGATATTTTTGAAATTGTGTATTTATTTATTTATTTTCCAAACTGTGATCCTCAAATTTTTCATTTTATTCTTCCAATTTGTGATTCTTATCATTTATGAAGTTTTTACTACTTTGCTCCTTTCAAATAACTCCAAAAAATCCTAAATTTAGTCAATTTCGGTGAAATATTTTTGAATTTGTGCATTCTGACGTGAAGTGTTATGTCCGTAGTTTTGCGTAACAGTGAACATTTGACAGTTTTCTTTGAAAAAATAAGAATTTTTTCAGCCGTTTTTCTCTATTTTCCAATTTTTTTTTTTTTTTTTTTTTTTTTTTTTTTACTTGAAAACATGTAATTTTCGATCTCTCGCTTTTGAATAAAATGAGCATTTTCACCTGTCTCTCCTCATCAAAATACAAATTTTTATAACTATGTCTGAGTCATTTTCTCGTGATAATCCCTCATTTGGTCGCCTCAAACTCAACGAAATCATCGTTTTTTTTCTCTTTCAGATCTCAAAATGGGTATGTATATGACCCAGTTCGTACGAAACGCGAGATCCAATATCAATTGGATGAGGAAGATCCTTTATAAAGCATTAGGTCCGTCACTCACACCGCTATGGGATTACATAACAAATTCTTACAATTCCATGGGGAATGTCATCAAAAATCCCGGAGAAATTGTGAAATATTTTTCCGATGAATATTTTCGCCCACTTTGGACCGTTTTCATCTATTTTGGTATCGTTATGGTTTCAGTTTGGCTTCTAAGACTGGTTAGTCATCGAAAAAAGAATTCAGAAATTAATAACAATTTTCAGTTTTTTACAACTTCCCTCAAATCCAGCAGATGGTATCAACTAGCGACCACTGATGTCCTCATTTATTATCAGATTTGTACGTGTGCTTTCGGTGAAGTTCTAATCTTCAAAGCCTACGGACACGTCGCCTTCTTCGCCATAATCGTCGTTAATATGACACTATGCTTGTTAATTCATGGAAAAGTTACAAATATTGCCCTCGCGGTTGAAGAATATATGACAAATGTTATCTCCTATGATGATATGCTGGCCGTTTTGATGATCTACGTTGGCGCCAGTGTTGCTTGTATGCTCTCTGTCGTACCTCTTCTAATAGCGGCTAATTATTACTCTGGAGGAAATTTGAAGCATGATGAATGTCTTTTTCCGGATTCCAATCAAAATGTGATAATTATCTTTATGATGGAGCTATTCGGCGGGTTCATTATGCGATGGATTATGATAAAAATCGACAATGATCTTCATCCGAAGCGTATTTATCTTCTTCCCATTGTCTATGCTGTTTTCTTCACTTCAAGTATGACATTTTTTGAGATTAATATTAAAAATAAAAAATCTAATTTCAGGTCAATACGTAGTTGGAATTCCTGGTCATGAAATATCGATCGCCTTGTCACGAATGCCATTTTGCATAGCGAAAGCTAATAATACAACAGTTGCAATCCCAACTCTCTTCACTTATACGGTAAGAATCTAAAAGGAGACTCCCTAAAAACAAATGTTATCAAACAGGTTCCATTATACCTTGGATGGTTTATTCATTCGAAATTGACACCACAACCGGAAACATTCAGATCATCATGGGACGCGCTTAACGATGAAGAGCGTTCAGAGAAATCAAGCGATTCTTCGGAATCTGGGTCTGGAAATGGATCTGTCGAACGTCGACAAAATAAGAAAAAGAATAACAATAAGAAGAAAAATCGTGGGAAAAAATACAGATGAACAGCCTATAATTTATGTATTCTTTTGATGTATTTTGACTTATTTTGTGATATAATTTCCTAATTTACCTCGATTATTTAGTCTAAAGTGTTGAGATGACTAAAATAAACTACCCCCACTTCTCTGTAATTTAAGAATTCCTGAACATTTCCTATTAAATTAATTTTTGTTACAAAAACACGGATAAAGCAGGCAACTATTAAGACACGCTCTACATATATATATATATATATATATATATATATATATATATATATATATATATATATATATATATATATATATATATATATATATATAGGGTGGTCCATAAATACGAGAACAACTTTAATTGGATATACCACCTAATGTAGGGAAGCTAAAATGTTGAGACTTAACTCAAACTTTAGTTAGAAGCTAACTATTAATTCACAAAACTATCATTCTCCTTTGACGACAATGACTCCCCGGAGACGTCGCGGGTAGGCTTCGATTGTTGTACGCAGCAGTGTTGAGCGTAAATGGACTTTCACTTTACGGAAGACGGAAGTCGGAACATACGATTTTTCACGGAACCACTCCTTGGTCAAAGTTGGAGCATCTTGAATGAGGTTTTGCACAAACCTTCTCACTCCCCAAACTGAGAAATCCATCGGATTCACGTCAGAATAGGAGATGGGTTCAACTATTACGTAAGCGATGTACAGTACCGTTCAAAACTTTATAGAAAAAAGTATTTTCCAGTTGATTTTTGGTCATTTTGGCTTCTGGAGCTCGGAGCTCAAGTTTCCGATCACTCTGAAAACTTTTGTGAGTATAAAACAGACCTAAATCAACAACTTTGCATTCACAGAATTTTTTGAAAATGCCTAGTTTTTCAGCTATTTCGCATTTTCTGAAGGACCCTGTTTTTTTTACGTTTTCAGTGCAAAAACGGCCAAAAACGGGCCAAAAATGGGTATGCTTCAGTAAACTCCGCATGGCTGAAAAACTAGGCAATTTCAAAAATTCTGTAAATGCAAAGTTGTTCATTTATGTTTGTTTTATACGCACAAAAATTTTCAGATTGATCGGAAACATTAGTCCAGAGCTCCAGACTCCTGAAAATGATCCCAATGGCCGAAAATCAACTGGAAAATACTTTTTTCTATAAACTTTTGAACGGTACTGTATGATAGAGCGAGGTTGCATACAGTACAGGTAAAAACGGGGGATTCTTTGGTGTTTTCACACTGACCTATTCAACATTGACCCCCACCCCTTATTACCTGTAATATATGCAAACCCGCTCTGTTGAGACAATGCTGACGTGGGGGTTAACCTCATCCACTATTATCGACTCACACAGTCATTAGTCACTGTCACTCTCACCAAAGAATGACCACCAATTTCCCGATTCTTCGTCTTCCACAAGTGGTTTTCTCTAGCTTTATTAACGTAGCTGATCCAACGGATTTGTGAGTTTCCGAATATATAAAAGAAAATTAATATTTTTATTATTGCAGAGTGACACTGGCACTATGCTCAAAACGTGCCTTCCATCTAGTTAAATCATATCGAAAGAAATTAAAAAAAGAAGAAATGCATTTTGATTTTGATTATCCTACCGCATCAATATACTTCAGTATTAGCAAGAAGCGACATAACTTGATATGGGTTCTTGAAGAAGGTTACCATCCTGGATGGGATTGTGATGGACCGCTACGGAACGAGTCGTTTGTTAAAGTACATTCAAGCAGAAATGATAGTTGCGTAGTTGACTGCGGACTTGTGTGTAAATCGAAACGAGATGGATGGATTTGGACTATTCATTGGTTGACCGAATTATTTCGATCTGACGTCACCAGACTGTTTCTTGGAAAATCAGAGATCGATTGGATCGGATATATTCAGAATTGGGAAAAAACAATGGTATCAGTGATATTGGAAGATGAAGAATCGATGATTCCCGAGGAGGATTACAAGAAGATTCTTGACTGTAAAGCTCAGGAAGTGGTTTTAAGAGTGAGTTGGAAAAATTGTTTTTTTTTAAATTATTTGTAAATAATATCAAATAGTGAGCGGTAGGTTGACAGATTGTGTTGACACACCGCCTTTCTCCGATATCGTTCGTCATTACTGATCACATTTCAGACTCGGTTGAATACTCGAACATTCGAGTATCCAGGAATACTCCCGAAACGAGATGCTCTCATCTTAACCAATGCTTACTGGTTTACTTCCAGTCATTTAATGGAATCTGATTACAAACATTTAGCGGTTGAAGGATCACAACTGACAGAATGGGATTTAAATCAATTCATAAAACAATGGGTAATGGGTAAAAAAAAGAATTTAAGAGCACTGGCGATTGACAGGAATGAGGAAATCAATTTTGATGTTGTTTTTGATGGGCTTCAAGGGAAATGCCATCGATTACCAAAAAAGCAAAATCTTGAATACATAACGTTCGTCCTCTCCGTGGTTCTTAACTAAAGTAATCTCTTCTTTCAGTCCAGCCAACATCATATTTAAATTTGAAAATATGGAGATTTATATTGAACGTGACGATGGAACATTTGGTGCAGTATATTGGAGAAGATATCGATTCTATTTTATCTTTCCTGATGATTTTAATAATACAATACAACAAATGATTGAATAATAAAAATAAACTTTTTTTTGAATTTTTCTCATCTGAATACGAAAACTACAGTAACCTATCGAAATCAAGACTTAAGATTTTTCTTGAATTTACTGAATAAATCACGATTTTACAATGTTTCTTTGATGTTTTTAGACGAAAAAATACCTAAAAACTACATAAATGAAAGCATAGAACCAACTAATGAACAGTGTAATATCGTTTTAGAACTGTTTTGAAATATAACTTTTCCGTTTTAGAACTCCTTTTTTCGTAGTTTTTATTGCACTTTGACGCGTCGGAGAAGGAACAAGTTTCTTCAAAAGAAGTTCTAAAACGACACAATTCTTCTTTATATCAGTTATATTTCGTGCGGTTCTAAAAAAACATTTCATCCGCTTTATTGACAATTCATTGGATCTTGGGACATAGAGAATTCAGTAAAGTAAGGTCGGAAAAAACAATTGTTATTCAACAGGTTCCATTATACCTTGGATGGTTTATTCATTCGAAATTGACACCACAACCGGAAACATTCAGATCATCATGGGTCGCGCTTAACGATGAAGAGCGTTCAGAGAAATCAAGCGATTCTTCGGAATCTGGATCTGGAAATGGATCTGTCGAACGTCGACAAAATAAGAAAAAGAATAACAATAAGAAGAAAAATCGTGGAAAAAAATACAGATGAACAGCCTATAATTTATGTATTCTTGTGATGTATTTTGACTTATTTTGTGATATAACTTCCTAATTTACCTCGATTATTTAGTCTAAATTGTTGAGATGACTAAAATAAATCACTTCCATATAATTTAAGAATTCCTGAACATCTCCTATTAAATCAATTTTATTTACAAACGAGTAATCATGCAATCCTCATGCAAAAGAAACGGATAAAACTCAAGTAAAGCAGACAAATATTAGGAGGGTGCAGCTCTTTCTGGGAATTCGAACGAGTGGACAGAGAGTTTGCTTCTGACGATGGAGCTAGATTTTCTTTGGCAACTATCATGATCTTCGTAGCGAATCACATCGAATAGTGGCTTCGGAAGGCCTTGAGATGCAGCCATCAGCTTCTCTTTGAGGACCAATCTGAGAAAAAAAGAATAATGTGAATTTTCTAGAAAAAGACGGCTTACCCAATTCTCATATTGGTGTCATCATCATTACAATCCTTCGTCCACACACTAATCTTCGATCCTTTCATTCTGACATTGCAAACCAATCCACAAATTGATTCCATATCTCTTCCAAACTGTTCTCCAACCATTGCCAACAGAATCTCCAACCAAATCTTATCAACCGTATCAGCACTCTTCGATCGATCAATGACAATCAGCCATCTTCCCCCGTTTGCATTCTCCGGCACCTCCCACATTGGTTGAATTCCCTCGCGGAAGACACTATAATCACACATTGTGTTGAGGCCACTTGGCTGACGTATGGCGTCATAGAGAGCCCAGTATTCGGGGACCGTGTTGAATGTGTAGACTTTCTTCAGGCGTTCCTCCCACGATTTCCCTCGTTCGTCACTCAAATACCACCATGTCCAGTCTCTTTTCAATGGGTACAGTGTAACTGGAGATGACGCTTGTCCTTGTTCGGTGGTCATTCCTGCAATAAAAATAATTGTTTTTACTAAAAAAGAAAAATTTTTACGAAAATTTTCTATTTTTTCTGAACTTCGTCACAAATTTTGACAAGAATGCATAATTTAGATGAAAAATTCGATTTTCACATGAAAAAATAACAAAAAATCGACTTTTCAACTTGAAAAACCGCCGAAAATCGATTTTTTCGTTCAAAAATAAATTTAAAGGCGCCTACAGTAACCACTTTTCGCTACGAGATATCCATTTTGAAATTTGGAGTTTTTTCGCGAATTTTGCCTATTCTTCGTCGGAAATCGATCAAAAAGTGAGATTTCAAAAAAAAAAAAAAAATACTCGCGCGCGAATGATGATTTCCAATGTAGAATTCATAAAAATGGTATTTTTAAGCTTAAAAATCAAAAAACTCTGGAAAAAACGGGGTTTGAAAGCTCAAAAATAAAACAAATAGAGCCACGTCGACCGAAAACAGTTAAAAACACCAAAAATAATTGAAAAAAGAGATAAAAGTATCTCATAAATAATTCATTATTCAAATTTACCATTTTTCTCATCGCTGATTTTCAGTTTCTCGAGTGCAATTTCCGAATCTGACATTTTCGTTTTTAATTGTACACCGAGAAGTGATTTGATGAGACCAAAAACAGGAACTGATTTGAGAGAAAATTCAAGAACCGATTGGCTGGACAAGCCACCGTTGAGAACGGGCGGTACGGTCAAAAAAGGGGGCGGGGTCACGTGGAAAACAAAAAATTATTTTTTTGAAAAACGGCGTTCTTCTATTCTCTCTGGGAACTTTATTTTTGCAGAAAAAAAAGATAACAATTTCAATATATCAAAGAGAAAATTAATAAAAGAATTTATGCGAAAAACTTCTCGATCGCCATTTCAAGTGCCGCTTTCAATTTATCAATTCGAACATCTTTATCCTCTTTTTGATTCTCAATAATTCTCTCGATCGTCTTTCTAAATCCATTGAGACTTGGAACCCATCGAACCGAAGTTTTGAGTCGATCCAGTAGAAAATGGAGTCCAATTGAAGCGACTTCTGATGATTCTTCTGATTCGTCAACAATTCGAATCACACATTCCTTCAGAATTTCCTGGATTTTTCTGTTAGGGATTTTCTGAAAAAATATATCATTAAATGATATTTGAAACCCTTCTTCTTACAATTCCTTTCGCCTTATTCATATTCTTCTCAATTTCCATTCGAAGATCCAAAAGATCTTTTAAATCCAATTCAAGGAAGAAAAGAAGGATCCCTTTGAGTATTCTGGAGAGATTCGCATCTGGAATTGGAGATGGAATTGGGGATGAACAAGATGGAAGATCATCTGATTTCAATTGTTCCAATTCCATTGGATTCTTCTCATTTCCCGTGAAAGTCACTTTGAAATGTGGAGTCTTTCGAAGATCCGACGATGGATCCGATGCATCGATGATTCTGTCAATCATGGCGATCGCCGAATCATAATCTTCTGTGGTTTTAAAGGATCCACTGATTTTGAAATCATGCTTCGTAGATCTGGAAGCAGTCTCAGGAATTCTGAAGGATGAGTTGGAAAAAGGATGGTTGGATTATCTGGAAGAGAGAAACATACATTTTTCCCGTTCTTCGTGGAATCAACGACACTTTTTGGTCCGTATAAGTGAATGGATACTTATCCGAGTCGATGATGTGGCATTCTGGAATTGGAGGAGAAGAGAGCGGAGATTTTATTCTGGAAAAAAAATGGAATCAGAATTCAGAAATAATTAAAACAAGACTAACGATCTTCCACTTCTGGTCTTCATCGCTTCTTTATCATCTTCCACTTTTTCAGAAGACCCTTTTCTTCTGAAGTCTCCCTCATCCTCCGGCTCCCATTTCACTTTGACCGTCGTGATTCTAACAGGAGTCATCTGCTCTTCCAATTTTGGCATCTCGAGACGATTTCTCTTCAATCTCTCTGAACTCCGATTGACTGAAGATGATTCTGAATCATTTTTCATTCCTTTCGATCCATGACTTTTCGATGAATCTTCCAAGAAATCAGCATCATTTCCGGGAGAAAAATTGATAGAAATTGAGTTTTCTGGTCTTCTCGGCGCCTCGATTTTCGGGAAGTCTTCAGACAATTTTTTGAGTTTTGATGGAGTTTTTACACTGATCGATGGCTCGTCGAAGGAGACGTTTAGTCTGGAAAAAGTTCTTCGATTCTTAGAAAAATTGCAACAACTTGAATTCGGTTGTTTTTTTTCAAATTAAATTATTGAAAAAAGGAGAATTATTCAATAAATTGTTAGTTTTTCTGACAAAAATGGAGAAAAACCGCTGGAAAAAACCAATTTCTTCCGAATTAACGCCTTCACTTGCCTCTTCCGACCCATCCGCTTCTCCTTTTCTGGAATCTCTTCAGCAGTTTCTCTCTTCAAAACTCCTTTCAATTCCCTTAAAGATTCCTCTGCCTTCTCGACAAGACCCAAAAGAACAGTTTTCAAAGCATCGGATTCTCCCGTAAAAGTCACATTCGCTTCTAAATCTTTCATTGTTAAATTGGAAAATGAGGATTTCCAGAGTTCACTGATGCTTCTTCCGGTTTCTTTTCTCGGCTCTTCTGAAGAGTGGGCTTCTGATTTCTGAAGAAATCCGGATTGAAGAGTTGGAGGAACAAAGATATTCTTTTGAATTTCTTGAGGATTAAAAACCCGATTATCTTTGACGAAAGTGAAAGATTTCTTGGTCACGAACTCTTCGAGTCTCTCGGTAATTCTGAAAATCAATTTTTTCAAAAAAGGATCAAAAACATCTTCTTACTCTTTTCCGCATTTCTCAATCAATTTCCTATCCTCTAATTCCTCTTTTTCCATCTCCGTCGCATCTTTTTTAAACCAATCATCTGCCGTATTCACTCCCTTCACCATACATTTCTCCTTTAAAAACTTGAGCATTCGACTCTCTTCTTCACTCAGTTTTGCCAATTTATTCTGAAAATATTGATTCCAACTATACAAAAATCAAGAAATTGTCTCACATGAACTCCATTTAATTCCAGGCCTCCGCCATGCTTTTTGTATTTTATGATCCGTTTTTTATCGTCGATTTCCACTTCTGCATTCTGTTTTAACCTGAATTTTTCATTTTTAAACCAAAATAATCAAGATTTTTTCCTACTCAGCAAGAAAATCATCGTCTAAATGAGCACCCAATGCGAATAAAATCTTCACTTTTGTCTCGATATCGAATTGTTTCATTTGATGAATTTTCAAACGTTGAATATAAATTCTCATTAGAAAAACGGTAGATGGTTCCGAGGCGTTTGTTTTCTCTTTGAATTCTTCAGCCAATTTGTTCAACGAGAGAGGTCTATCCGTGGTTTTCGATTTTTCGACGAGAAATTCTGTGAGATCATTGCTGTTTTCGTCGTTTAAAGCCTCGTCGGACATTCCCTTAAAACAGAGAACATTATTTTAGTTTTTTTTTTTCAATTTTAACACAAATTTCAGAAAATTCAAATTAATCATCGCGAAAACGTTTTTCCTTTCGTCACAATTCCGCGAAGATTACTGTACCTCCCGCAAGTTTTCGTCACAGTGTTTGCAGAAGTTGTAAACCGCGAGTTTCGAATTCTTTGGTTTTCTTTGACTTTTGTCATTCTTTTTTTCCGCGGAATTTCTGCAATGGTAACAAAATTATTGATCTTTTTCGGTTTTTTTTCACCCGAATTCGGCTCATTCTTCGGATAGATAAACGATTTTCCCCGTATTATTACCCTTCCTCGCATTCATTCTTCATTGTTGATTCTCTAATAACCTCTTTCGGTCATCCAATCTCCTCCCTTTCTCAGTACGCGTCGCGGTCCACGCGTCACGGTCGGTCTGAAACCGCAGTTAGAGAGTGTGCAAAATCTAGAGACCGCAGACACTCTGTCATTCTGCGTCTCCACTCTCTCACTTCCCTCATTTCAGCACCATTCCTTCCCTCATTCATCTCATTCCCGATTTGTTTTCGCACATCAATCGCACCCCCTTCTCTCCCTTAATCTCTCCCTCATAAATACCCTTAATTATCGATTCTTTCTTTGCAGAATGGATCGTACACCACCGATAAATTCGGTGGAGCTTAGTCCGGCCGATCCGCCTCCACGTATCACTCCACGCAATCATTCAGAGCTATCAACTAAACGAGAAGTACAAGAGAGAACGCCCGTCTTCCATCCAGCTCCAAAAATCGTTCGTTCTGCTCCACAAATGCGTAATATTTTCTCGGCAAAAAAGAAAGATCGGATGCCTCGTTTAGTGACTTTGAAAGGTCTCCTCCCACTGGAATCCTCTTATTACGATCGTCAAAACAAGGAAGAAACATTTTTCGAGCAAGCCTTCCACATCATATCCGTCATCGGCACCGGCTCATTCGGTGAGGTGTTCTCCGTTCAGAGTCGCGAAGATTCTCGTCAATACGCTGTTAAAGTGTCCATGACTTTACTTCGTCACTATTCGGTCAAGTACCGTGAGGCGGAGAGTCATATGATGATCCAACCACACAAAAATATCGTTCGATTCATCCGCGCATGGGTGGAAACCGATCGATTGTATATTCAGACGGAGTTGTGTGATCAGAGTCTTCAACAGTATTGTTCGGTGAAACACGCGATTCCAGAGGTCGAGATGTGGAATATATTCATTGATTTACTCCTCGCGGTTCATCATTTGCATTCAAATGATATAATTCATGATGATATTAAACCGGATAATATCTTTTTGACAAAAGATATGATTTGTAAATTGGGAGATTTCGGACTCGCCGTTAATCTTAAAGATGTAAGTTTTCTGTCTTTTTGATCCTCTAAAACCATCAATTTTCAGTCAATCCACGTAAAATCTGCCGAAGAAGGAGATGCGAAATATCTCGCTCCAGAAGTTCTCAATGCTATTCCAACCAAGGCCTCTGACATTTTCAGCCTCGGAGTCACCCTCCTCGAGGCCGTCACCGATTTGGCTCTTCCAACCAGTGGAGATGAATGGCATCAGATTAGAGATGGTCGGGTCCCGGAGAGATTCTTCGTCGGTGTCTCAATGAATCTCCGTAATTTGATAAGTGCAATGATGGAGAAGAATCCAAAGAATCGTCCGACGGCTGAGGAATTGTTGGAATCTCCATCGATCAAAGAGAAGTTGATGGGAAGAGCAATGTATATTCAGGAGATGGAATCTGTAAGTTTTAAGAATTTGTTTTGGGTGGCCTAGAAAAAACCTCGGCCACCTCACTGCATGATCAAAGCATGTTTTTCTCTCTTTTACAGCGTGACATGGTCTCAACCCTGTTGAGCTCGTTTCTTATCTGGTGCATGGCTTTTCTCTCAGTCCTCTACGATCAAATCGGACGATGCCACGTTTCGATTCAGTCTCGTCCGAATGTATGCATGTTTTGCACTCTTGACTCCTTGTTTTCAGTGATTTATCCTTGAAATTTCAGAAGCCACGCCCACAACACACTCCTCTTCATACACCGACTGGACCATCACGAGCATATGCTCAATCGATCACTGGAAGTGCTATTCGTCGACAAGCAGAACTCGATGCCATGAATAACGATGAGGACGATAGTCCACCGATTCATCGATTGAATTTGGAATTGGATGATGATGAGGAAGAGGAGGCACCGATTAGAAGACAAAAACCATTGAGTAAACCAGCAGTTGAATCCAATAAAAGCCCATCTCGCCCACGCGTCGTCGCCCGTCGTCGTCTTCAACCAAAAGAGCCAAAGGTCACTTCAGTCGTCTTCCAGGATCCACAGCTTATCACAGCGGAGGAACGGACCGCCCGTTACGAGAGAATGCTTGCCAACGAATTGATTCTTGATGAGAATGATATGTTGAATCAAGTCGACGAACGTCCGCCCCCGCAATCGTGTCCACCGCAATTGCGTCGCAGACTTCGTGATATGCGTCGTTTGCCGGTTTTGGATTTTACTAAACTTGATGGAGTTTAAATTGAATTAATAAGTCTCTTTCTCAGATATTAATCAATTTTTATGCATTCAAAGAATTCATTTTCTGTTGTTTGTAATATATCTCTCTCATTCTCTCTCTCTCTTTTCATACAATTTTATGTCAAAATTACTCATGTTGGAGTATTTAATCAGATTGTCATTTCTCTCTCACTTTCCTTGTACCATTTTCGTATTGAAATTCGATTCTTGTAAAATTTCATAATAAAATTGATCGTCGACTGGAATTTCTTGTTTTTTTTTCGTTGTCTTTCAGGTAAAGTCTGCAAAATTGCGTCGCGGTGTACAATAGAAATTGCGGACAATTTAAAAATTCGAATTAAGTATACATGCAATCGCGCCCTAGTGTGATATTTCACTGCTTCCTTCTAGTTCCGTTGGCTGAGTATCAAACGTGAAACTTTTGATTTTGCGCGCCAAATTTGAAAAAAGAAATTTTTATTTGTAGAAAATTAACGTTTGATACTCAGTCACAAAAAAGTAAGCAGCGAAATTTAGCGGTGCAATAGGGCGCGATTGCATATTTAACTGATAATAGCCAACAAATTCCAGAAAAAACTGCCAAAAAAAAGGGGGCGTGGCCTAACAATTTCCCCCCTAAATTCGGAATTTTCTCGTCTGAAAAAAACACTTTTCACATTTTTCCCATGAAGTCCAAAAAAACAAAAAAAAAGGAAATCACCTGAAATCTCATTCCTCAAAAAAAAAAAATGTGATCTCCAATAAGAAAAAAAGGAGATTTCTTAACAATTTCGTGCTCACTTCTCATTCATCATTTCTCTTTTTCTCCCCTTCCATCTCTCTCATCTTCTCTCTCTCTCTCTCTCTTTCGCCCATTTTAAGGTAATTGGATTAATGTTATGCAAATGTGAGGAGGGTGGCTTCTCTTTCTTTTTCTCTCTCTCTAAAAATAACATTTGTCTTGTTGACAAAAACTGAAACAACTTGTTTCTTTTTTTTGTGGAAATTCGTTTCTTTTTTCTGTTTCTCGAGTAATCTTTTTGATTTATTATTTAACCACTGAAGAGGGTGGAAAACGCGAAGAAATTCAGGAAGTCTAGTGAATTCTGAATTTTTGATTATTTCGATTCGAAATGAGCAGAAAACATTAGTACTTAGCTTCTAGAAGAATTCTGGGTTTGTACTTCTCGAGGACAAGTTTGAAATAAGTTTTGGCAATTTTTTCCATTTAGTAGGAAGACTTTTTTGGGTAGCGCCTTTTTATACAACCTCACGGCTACATTTGTCTTACGACCAAGTGGCGCAGCCGGTAGGCGCCATCCTTTTGAATCTAACGCTCGCGGGTTCAACCCCATTATAGAGATTTTCGAAGCTAGCTTTTTTTTCTAGGCTTAGAAGTTTTTGAAAAACCTATTCTTGAGATTATCCACTGTTATCGTTTTTTGTTTTTCAAAAAAAAATCCCTATGACATCTAGTCAACCCCAATTACCATTTCCTTTGAAAATATCGAAACTTCCCATTTTAAATATTACGACTAGTTTCCGTTCCCTTTTTTTTTCTGTCGTTTGACATATCTTTTATGTCATTTTTCGAAAAAAAATAAAAATAATCTTTTTTTTCTGAAATTCTCGTTCCATCTTCATCAGATGTCATTAGTATTCAGTGTATATCCACTAGAAATGTTAATTTTTCATGACAAATAAGTCTGGTCTGCTTGGTCTGAGATGAGCCGTGTTTTGATGAAAATTATTATCGGCACGATTTTGGCGCGCTTTGGGAAAAGCTTACTTAAAGCTGTGTCTAATGAATTTTTGAAATCATTTTTAAAATTGGTATATCTCCGTTCCCATGAGAGATACAAAAAAGTTGTCAACTAACAAAATGTAGCCCTTACCATGAGCAATATTTTATTAGTTGACACTTTTATGATAGCTCTACTGGAAACCGAGTTATATGCTTTTGAAGTTGCGTAGCACCCCTGAGAAGCGCAGACACGGAGACACACTAACTGCCTGGGTCTCTCCTCTTAACTTTAACGAGCTAAATCTCGGCTCAGAATAAACCTGGAAAGAAAATTTAAACTATAAAAATGTTCAGAATTTCATGAATATAATTTTCCAATGATAATCTAGGTCAGGAGCCTATTACCCAAAAATCACGAAAATAATTTTTTTTTTCTCCAAATCACTTAAAATTTTAACAACTTACCAAGGATGTCTAGAAGAAGCCCCACAAAAAATTCCAGTCGATTCTGAGCACTTTGGGCCAAGTTAGGGCGGTTCGAAATTTCAGCCACGCCCCTTTTAGTGGGAATTCTGAATTTTTAAACTAGGTGACAATAAACTTAATTAAATTTTAAAAAACCAGGTATGTTTATGATTTTTTGTTTCTTATTTGTTCCCTTATTTTGTCAAAAAGAAAGAAAAAGATACATCTTCTTGAATTACATGTACATACACACTTGGTCCAC
Organism: Caenorhabditis wallacei; assembly: GCA_963932035.1. Taxonomy (NCBI): domain Eukaryota; kingdom Metazoa; phylum Nematoda; class Chromadorea; order Rhabditida; family Rhabditidae; genus Caenorhabditis; species Caenorhabditis wallacei. The sequence goes on from OZ009934.1 coordinate 3,560,562, forward strand.
TCCCTCCACCTTCTCCTCATTTTTTTTCTCTTCGTTCTCCATTTTTGATTTCTTCTTCTTTTTTTTCGTTAATTTTTTCTATTTTCTGAATCCCAAATTTTTATTCTTGTGATTTTTTAAAACTAGTTTTTCCAAATCCTTAAATATTTTTCAGATTGAAGAAAAATAAGAAAAGAAGGAAGTGTTCTTGGATCAACAAAACAAAGAAAATGATCGCTTGGAGGAGGAAATTTTAAATTGGAATACGAAATTTTCAAAAGTGATAAAAAAAACAAATAGAAAAGGAAAAGAATGTTTCGATTCAAAAGACATGGACCAACTCCAAGGTGGGTTCCGCCAGGGGAAGGGATAGGAGGGGCTAATACTCTAATACAGGGGCACCAAAAGACCTCAAACTATAAATGTTGTTAAAAAAGTTAACAAAAAATTTTAGTTTTTACAATTATTTTATATCTGAAATTTTACTTGAAGATGTTTTTCTATCGCCTTTACTAATTTCTCAGTGTACTGTAATACTTATAGGTGCCATCCTTGTTCAAAGCATTTTATCTCGGTTCCTATCGGAGATACAAAAAAGTTGTCAACTAATGAATTGTAGCCCTTGTTATGAGCAACATTTCATTAGTTGACACTTTTTTAATACCTTTTATAGGAAGCGAGATATGAGCCCTGAAAGTTAGAGGGGAGAGCGCAGGCAGCTCTTGCCGCGTCTCTCCTGCGTCTCTCTCCGGGGCATATCTCGGCTCCCGTTAGAGATACAAAAAAGTTGTCAACTAATTAAATATAGCCCTTATTACAAGCAATATTTCATTAGTTGACACTTTTTCGATATCTCTTCTGTGCACCGAGATATACAGGTTTGAAAAAACCGATATTAGTACATCCTGGGTTCTGGGTTTCCTTTGTGAGTACTGTACTTTTACAGAGTATTTCCTGGTGACCCCTAACCTGCCAAAACTGAATTTTTTTTCCTTTTCCAAAAATCCCGCCAATTTCCCATCTCCGATCATCTAATATTTCATAAATCCACCTCCTCCACTCACCTTCTTTTCTCCCCTTAAACCCTTCTTAGATAGATCATCCTCATGAATCATTCTAAACGATCAACTCCTGATTTGTGACTTGATCTCTGAAAGTTTCTTCGTCTCGAAAGTTAAACTCTTCGTTTTGTTCTGAAATCCGACCTAAAAGATCTTTGTCTGAAAATTGACCTGCTTGTTCTAATTTTAAATGAGATAGTAGCAACTCTTCACCATGAATTTTTCATTTTTCGAAGAAAAAAAAAGAAGTGACGAAGAAATATTAAGAAGAGGATGATTCCCGGTAATAAATCATCCGACATTGACGTACAAAAAGACGTCATTCTGGGAAGAAAAAGTTGCAGACTTTTTTTTTTTTGAAAGATCATGGATTTGAAAGAGGGGATATACAAGATTTAAAATGATGTGGTACTAAAAAGATTTGAGAGTTTCGGTATTGAATGTGTTGATCTCGATTTCTGATGAAAGAGAGACGCAGAGAAACAGAGTGTCCTCACTGTCTGCGCCTCTATAACCGGGTGCCGAGCTTCAAACCCTGCTATCTCGGTTATCGTAAGAGCTAATGAAAACTTTTCAACTAACAAAATGTAAAGCTTATTTAGAGCTACATTTTATTAGTTGACAACTTTTTGTTAGCTTTCAGACTAAGAGAGATATAAGCGTTCAAAGTCGCGCGCCGCGATACGCAGGGAAAACTATGGTCAAACTGTCTGCTCTCTTTCAATGCTTTTATCTCGCTAACCCTAATAGATACCAAAACACTGTCAACTAATGAAATGTAGCTCAAAACAAGTTTAATATTTTATTAGTTAACAACTTTTTGTTAGCTTTCGGACTAAGAGAGATATGAGCGTTTTAAGCAAGCAGAGAGACGCAGATAAGGCTAGAGTGTCTGCGCTCTTTCAACGCTTGTATCTCGGTTCCCGTTAGAGATATCAAAAAGTTGTCAACTAATGAAATGTTGCTCTTAACAAGCCTAACAATTCATTAGTTAACAACTTTTTTGTATCTCCAATCCCACCCGAGTTATACCAATTTTCCACAAGCTATCATCAGTTTCAAATCACAATGTTGAAAAATATCGAAAAATGCTGGAACATTCCATCTGTTTCTTTTCTATCTCTTCATTCCTCCCACACATGTGACAATAGATCATCGCCGCCCGGAGGCCTCCGAATCTTTATAGAATGAGCAACACTAAAAGAGAAAAAGAAAAGAGACATTCTCCAATGATACCTCGTTTTCTTTTCGAGACACACTCAAAATCAAAAAGAAGAAGAAGCAGCTGTCAGAATCACAGGTCCGAAGTCTTCGTGAAGAAAATAGTGTATGAGAAGGAGAGACGCAGAGCATTTAAGAAAAAAGGTCGGATAATGGAATGGGGAGCAGCTCCCACCCGGGGATGAAGAGAAAGAGAGAGAGAGAGAGAGAGAGAGAGAGAGAGAGAGAGAGAGAGAGAGAGAGAGAGAGAGAGAGAGAGAGAGAGAGAAAGGGAGAACTCAGATTTTTTGAAACGTGTAGATGAATGGTTCTGAGCTACTCCTCTTTTTCATTTATGATCTGGATGGGCGGTTTTGATCTACTTTCCGTTTTCTCACGTTTTTCAACTTTGAGCTGTGGAGATCTAGATTTTCGCTTTTTTTGAAGATTGTGTCATATGGCCTAGTTTTTTGTTATAGTAGATTTCTAGGCCATGACCAAAAATTACAATTTTTCGGCCTAACTTTTGGGTGGACCATATATCCCGACCGCGGACTAACTTTTCCTAGCCTGACCTAACTTTTTTACACATTACCCTTAACTTTGGTATTTGGCTTAATTTTCCTAGGAGTGGCCTAACTTTTGAGTGAACTACTGTACAGATTTCATGACAATTTAATTGTTTGCATGCGTGGCCTAACTATTCTAAGGGTGGCCTAATTTATATAAAACCTTTTTTAATTAAGGACTAACTTTCCCCAGCTTGGCCTAACTTTCCCAAATGACCTTGAAAGCTCGAATGTGTGATCTATCACAGGACTAACCTTTCCTAGCATGGAACTATTTCTTTTTTCTTCGGTCATCTGACACTATCCCGTTAATTTCTTTAATGATGGCCTAGCTTTCCTCTCTACTTGGATTTCTAGGCCACTCTTTTATTTTCTTCTTCTTCGTTCCGTTCCTTCCTTCACCTAAGCCCATCTCTTCCTAAAGTTCTAGAGAAGGAGTCGATGCGATTCGGTGGTCGACGTCATTGTTATGAAAGCAGTGATGACAACGATTCGATTGATTCGATGTCAGTTCAACAGAAACATAAAGATAGAGACGAATGGAAATGGGCGCAGAGTTTAGCGAGGTGATTATTCTGAAACTTGGGGGGTACTGTAATCCATTTTCATATTGAACGTTTTAACCATTTGATCTATTATTCTAAATTTAAAAATTTCAAAAATCAAAAACCATGAGTCATTTTTCAATTTCCGCAAAACTCGAAAACCAACAAAAAGCTGAAAAAAAACAGCTCATTTCAAAATGTATGAAATTTCGAAATAGGATTTTTTCCTTCTCCTTCCAGTAAACAAATTATACTCCTTCCACTTTCCCCTTTTAAAAGCTCAATTCAATCTCCTATTTTTACTCGACATTTACTTTTTCAACTGAAAATGAGATATTTTACTGTTGAGCTGGATACAAGAAAAAGTTATCGGTGGGTTTTCTTTTGCTTCTATTACATAAAAACGGTTGATTCGTATAAAATGGTATAACTCAATTTCCATAAGAGATAGAAAAAAGTTGTCAACTAATGAAATATTCAGCTTGATTTGAGCTACATTTCATTAGTTGACAACTTTTTGATTGCTCTCATGAGAACCGAGATATAGGCGCTGAAAGTTGGAGGAGAGGGCGCAGGCACTCTGGCCGCCATCTTGTCTGCGTCTCCGTGGGGTGCTTGATTTCTTTGAAGAGGTTTAACTTGGTCCTCATTAGAGATACAGGAAAATGGTCAACTAGTGAAATATTCAGCTTGATTTGAGCTACATTTTGTTAGTTGACAACTTTTTGATTGCTTATATGGGAAGCGAGATATAGACTCTCAAAGTAGGAGGAGAAAGCGCAGACACTCAAGTCGCCGCCTTGTCTGCGTCTCCGACGGTGCGTAACTTCAAAGGCGCATATCTCTGTTCCCATTAGAGATACAGGAAAATGGTCAACTAGTAAAATGTTTAGCTTTTCAAGATCTAAATTTCATTAGTTGATCATTTTTTGATATCTCTATTGCTAACAGAGATATTCTTAATTGAAATACCCTTTATTTGTGATATGCCCAAAATTCAAATATTTGACCTTACCTTCATTTTTTGTCTTCTGTTGACAACTTCTCTCAAATCACTAATCCCATATTTCCGGGAAATCATTTCCTCTCTCCTTCCAAAAATATCCAGTCTTCCACGAATTCTCTCCATTCCTCCAATTGGATAAATCCCCTTGTTTTTATCCTTTCCCATTCGACTCCACTCTCGTTTTTCGACACCTTTTTCCAGATCAAATTACGTCAAGATCTGATTTTTTTTGCAACTTTTTTCTCAATTCCTTCGAAAATACGTCATCATATCTATCTCTTTTCTTTAGGCTCGCGTGCCTTTGAACCTGCAGAAAAAGTGAGAGAAAAAGCATAAGTTTGTTGCAAAGATCAAGGAATTTTATGTTTTTTTGAAGAGTTTTTTGGATTTTTTGTGCAGTAGACCTTGTAAGCTAAGAGTTATTCAAAAAGCTTTAGTTAAGCCTAAGCTTAGCTAAGCCTGGTTAAGTCTAACTTAAGCCTTAACTAAGACAGGATAAGCTTCAAGTAACCGGCTTACCGTAAGCTAGGCCTAAACTAAGCCTGGCTAACCAGAAGCAAAGCTAAGCTTTAGCCTAACCTATCTCTTAAACTTTTTGAACTTTCTCGACACTAACCTATATACGAAATTCAAAAAAAAAGGTTTCAACATGAAATCTTGTACTTTTCACCTCCTCTCTCTCTCTCTCTCTCTCTCTCTCTCTCTCTCTCTCTCTCTCTCTCTTTCTCTCTCTCTCTCTCTCTCTCTCTCTTTCTCTCTCTCTCTCTCTCTCTCTCTCTCTCTCTTTCTATTAACTCGAACCCCCCTTATGACTGACCCTTGAAAAAATGCTCCATGATCCATGCAAAAAAGGTGTCAAAAACCTCATCGAAACGTCATTTCATTCACAAAGAATTTGGTGTGCTCTCTCTCTCTCTCTCTCTCTCTCTCTCTCTCTCTCTCTCTCTCTCTCTCTCTCAATTTATCCGGTCATTTTTCATTTTTTTTTGGTTTAGAGGGAGTAGATCTCTTTTTTGGGAAGAAAGAGAGTGATGCGTTTGGGATTTTTAATGGATCAAACATTAATTCTTCTCTAGTTCTGTTGGGGTTTCAATTTGAATTTGCTTGGTTGGCAGTTCGACCTTGGCACCGTGCCAAATCGTGAAATTTCGGAAAACTAGGAATTTGAATTTTCAGAACCTTTAATTGCCTCTTTTCTTAGTCCTTTGTTAATCTTGTTTTTGAACGTTTAGGTCACCATTTTCAGTTCCTTCCTTTTGAACAACGTTTTCAGCTTAGTCATTTTTAGAGTGGCTACACTTTTTGAATAAAAAAATGGGACAGGACCGGATGTCGGAAATTATGAAATTCCAGTTTTTTGGAAATATGTCGAAATCTCCAAAAAACTTTAAATAAACTTTTTTACTTCAACGAAATCAGATTTCGTCTCAAATTGAAGTCTTCCAAAATAAATAAAGTCAATTTTTTTAATTTCCAAGGCGCGCTCAATTTGAATTTTTCGAACTTCCAAAAATTGAAATTCCAAAACCCGTGTACTCCTCTCGGACACTATTTCCTTTCTCCTTTTTTCATGAAAAGTCATATGAAACTAGTTGCCAAAGAGCACCACCCGGTGCGACTAACTCGCGAATTTCGAACTTGTGATCCATCAAGTTGGCAATGTGGGGAAAGAGGTTTTTTGAAATCTCGTGTTTTAGAGTTTACTTTTTCTAATTTTTTTAATAGCTACCACTAACTTTGGAGTCGAAGCTGCGGCTTCCGGGAAGAGGCCCCCAGTATTTCCCCGTTTCTTAAAAGTATCGGGAATGATTTTTTTTAATATGAAAACTAAGAATTTTAAAATGAGGTCCAGTTTCTGAAAGATTAATTTTTTAACGACCATTAGCCCCTCTTTTAGCACTATTCCTTGTTACCTGACTTTAACGCCGTTTATCTCGTTTCCCAATGAACCTATCAAAAAGTGGTCAACAAACAAAATGTAGCCCTTATTATGAAAAACATTTTATTAGTTGACAACTTTTTGATATCTCTTATGGTTAGCGAGATAGATGCGTTCAAAATGCGCAGACGCTCAGACCCTTCTCTTCGTCTCAATGAAACTGTTAATCGCTTTTAAGCCTAATATCTTGCTTGGTGTGAAAGCTATCAAGAAGTTGTCAACTAATAAAAAGTAGCTCTCATTATTATCAACATTTCATTAGTTGACATCTTTTTGATATCTCTACTGGGAACCAAGATACAAACTCTCAAAGTTAGGTAACCAAATCAAAAATGGTAAACATATTTCCACAAGGAGTACACTCCTATCTAGCCTCAATATCCTTATTTCTAAAATGAGGTTATAATTCTCATTAAAAATACTTTACTCTTTTAGCCTTTTGCACTTTTTTGTTCTTCCCTGAAACGAATAAATTGCTCATCTGCTGCTCCGTTTCGTACTCATTTATATCTCTCCTTTATTCTCTTCTTCAATATTCCATGGTCAGTAGACTTCATTTTCATGTGCTCCTCCTTCTCCTTCTCCTCCTTCTCGTCCTTCTTCTCCTTCTGTCCACTTTCATTCCTCTATCACACTGTCTCCGTCTCTCACTTCTCCTATACTCTCTCAGGCTCCGCCCACTTTTCATCTGACTCGTCAAAGGGGACATACACACCTCATTATTAAAATTCGTCCGATTCTTGAAAGTGAGAAAAAGTGAGAGAGAGAAAGATCTCTTATTCTATTATTATTATTATTTATTTTCCAATTGTATATTGATATTTAATTTTTGATGTTTTCTGGAGAAAGATGAAACTGCAATTCATTGAATTATGATCGACAGTTTGATAAGGTATGGTTTAAAGGGGGATAGCTTGAGAAGGGGTAGAGATAGGAGAAAGTTGTTAATTGTTAAGTTGTAGGTCTTGTTATAAAAAATATTTCGTTAGTTGAAAGTTTTTTGATAGCTGCATTGCGAGCTGAGATATCGGGGTTCGAAAATTTGAAATGATTGGAGCTTTGGAAAATGGGATTTTTTTGGTTAGCTACTTAAAAATGATTTATCTCAGCTCGACGAAGAGCTACAAAGAAGTTGCCAATTAATGAATTGTAGCCCTTATTATAATCAATATTTTAATAGTTGACGACTTTTTGATAGCTTCAATAGGAATCGAGATATAGCTATTAGAAAAAATGCTCAAAACATGGTTTTTGGAAAATCATGATTTTTGATCTCAATTTTCAAAATGTTTTATCTCAGTTCCCATTAGAGATACAAAAAAGTAATGAACTAAAGAAATGTTGCCCTTATTGTGAAGAATATTTTATTAGTTGACAGTTTTTTGATACCTAGATTGTGAACCGAGATAAATCGGTTTGAAAATTCTCAATGTCTAAAAGTCAGTGAGACGACGCAACCATTTAGCAAGGTTGCTTTTTCGGCGAACCATGTTGATCCGAATTCAGAAAGAACGCATTTGTTAGACAATGTTTTTTTAAATATTTTGTTACTCTATTCAAACAGCCTTAACGAAAATCAGATGATTTTACTTGATTTTCTGGCACCAACCCCAAAACCCCAACCTAAAATATTGCTTCCATTCAAAGCTGAATATCTCTATCCCTGTTAAAGCTACTGAAAATCTTTCAATAAACAAAATGTTCACCAAAAAATTTTCTACAATTCACTAGTTAACCATTTTTTGATATATCCCCTCCAAACTGAGATATACCTTTTCAAAGTAACGCAACCTAAAAAGTTCCTATTTTCTGTTTTCGTTGGAATTCAATGCACATAGATCTCTAGATATCTATCAGTTTTTCTCAAGAAAACACGCAGAATTTCAATTCGTTTTTCTTCTAATTTTGTCTAGAATCATTCATTCGAAAATCGAATGGAACAAATTAAAATTCTTCGTCTTTTCTTCAAAGAAAACGAAAAATTAATCGGTTTCTTTTCATGGAAAAGGATAGAAATTATTAATAAATAATTCAAAAATTATGAGATCATTTAATAGAAAAAATGAAGTTAAAGTCACATGAAAAAGCTAATAGATGATCTGAAATGTACGTCAGAATTCTGGAAGATGATCCTTTTTTAAGAGCACCCACTCACGTATTTCCGATGCGATCATCTGGAAAAAAATAAACGGAAAATAAGCTGAAAATAAATCTTTGGGGAAAAATGAATTAAATCACTTTTTTCCAGAAAAGTTTTTTTGGATTACTGTAGAAAATTTGAGGGTTACTGTACCTTTCTTCTTTTCAAAAACTAACTTCTTCCCATTTTCAGACGGCTAGAACAAGTGCTCAATGTGCATCCGGAAAAATATCAAAATGGGTGTAGTAGTCAACGGCCGAGTCGTCAATCCTCTCCAGATCAACTATTGGCACCACCAAGGAGTCGGAGTGCTGATTTTGGGTTAGTTGGTTTTCGTTGGGTTTCAGAGGTTCCCGATGTCAAATTCGGGTTCCTCATTGTTTTTTACCCCTATCCCTAAAAAATCTCAGAAATCCAAGAAATTCTGCAATTTGTCGTAAGGTGTCATGGTGTATGCACAGATCCAAAACTACCGTAACCCTAAAACTATGAAAAATTAGCTAGAAGTCTAGAAGAAAGTTCCCTGGGGTAGTTTTTGACGAGGAATTCGAAAATAATATTCCCAGACTCCGTTTTCACACAGATTTCAAGCTACAGTAATCCAAAATTCGAAAAAAAATTTTAAGTTTAGCAAAAAAAGTTCCAGTGTTAAATCTGGTTTTTGTACTCTCATTGAGCTACCGTAATCTCTACTTTAGTATTCAGATCTTTGATTTTTTGCATCCGATCTCTTTCTCTCTAAAAATACATAAACATGCTTAGACCTCATAAATTAATAATTATTCAAAAGTTCAGTGATGAACTCGGAAAAAAAGAAAAAAAAATATGAATGATCAAGTATGTTTTTGATATTTTCAGATCCAGTCTGAAAACAAAATTCTCACAAAAAAAAAATTTGAAAAATGATATGAAAAACATCTCGAAAAAAGGTTGGATTTTTCAATGAATTGAGGGAGGAATTAATCAAAAATTGATGAAAATGAGGGTAATATAATCTTGTGATGAGCAATGGAACAGACATAAAATTATGAATGTGAGGGTGTAGTTTGATGATGGACTTGAACAAAAAACAGGGGTTCGGAACGGTTTTTGACCTGTTTAAGGTGGAAAATCGGGTTCTCCGTGTATTTTAGGCATAATCCTGCAAAAATCTGGAAAATTCGAAAAATTCTGCATTTTGTCGTAAGGTGTCTTGGTGTATGCACAGAATTGAAACTACCGTAATCTAAAAACTTCAAAAAATAGCTAGCAGTGATGTCCGCTGCCGCTCGAGAAACGTGCCACAACTGCAAGGCTTATGGTAGCGTGGTACGTCGCGGTCGCATTTTTCGAGCCAAATTACAGCTTTTTTTGAGAAATTTATCGAAAAATATCACTTTAAACCGACATAATCGTCTTTAGAAAATAATTTGCTTTATTTTACTATAAAGTTTTTCCTGATTATCTTTTAAAAAAACACTTCGAGCGATTTTCGAAAATCGAGCGTTTAATTTTTTTGCAAATAAATATATTGAACTTTATATCAAAATAAAGCTTATTTTCCAGCGAAGACAATTATTTTAGTTTGAAGAATTATTTTTCGCTTGATTTTTCAGAAAAAGGCTGAAAACGGAAACCGCGACGCGACCGCGACGCGCCACACTACAGTAAATTTTGCAGTTCTGAACGCGGCGAAACGCATGCCTCGGACATGCCTGATAGCTAGACGTCTAGAAATTAGTTGCCTGGGGTAGTTTTTTGCGCTGAATTCGAATTTGGCATTAGTTTCTCTCTAGCTTTCAAATTGAGCCTTCTGAACTAGGTTTTCTGAGACGCAGGGTGGTCCAAGACGATTTTTGGTTCGAAATTCGGATTCCTCATGTTTTTTATCCCTATCCTGCAAAAATCACGGAATTCTGCATTCTGTCGTAAAATCTTGCGTTTTGAAATTCTGTGTTTACACAGATTTGGGGCTACCGTAATCCAAAACTTTTCAAAAATAGCTAGAAGTTCTAGGAAAAAGCCTCGGGGGTAGTTTTTAGTCCTGAATTCGAATTTTTTAATATCGATTTTTAAAAATTATTGTCTTAGCCTAATTCATCATTTTTTCGTAGCCTACAGTAATATAAGGTTCTAAATTCAAATTTTCAAAAGATCAAGTATATTCTTCATTCATTAGTCATTCCAAAAAAAGGAATATCTTCCATATATATTTTTCTTCCAAAAAAAGAAAAAGAAGAAGAAGAAAACCCAATTAAAAGAAAGACGACAAAAAAAGAGAGAGAGAGAGCACTTCATTTTTTGGTGTTTCGCTTTTTTGCTCATTCGTTTCTTATTTTCCACTTTTCTCTTCTTTCGAAAAAAAAACACGAATTCAAAAATTCTGAATACCTATTCCCTAACGTCTACTCCTCATCCCCTTGAATTCCATTCCATCTGATTTCACAACTCAATGCACTTTGATTCTCGATTGTCGGAAACCAGGGTGTCTTGGATATATTTCCTTCATTTTCTTATTCTTTCTATCCTTTTTCTACTTCTTATTCAGATGAACTTTGAGATATTCTGAACAGAAAATGTGGCGATTCAATCGGATTCGCAGGTAATTTTTAATTAAAAAAGTATATTTGGTTACGGTATTTTAACTTCTGTGTAAACACCTGACGACAAAATGTAGAAATTATTTTCAACTCGGCTGGCGACGGTAGCTAATCGCGTCACGCTCTTCTAGGCATTATCATCCAGGTCGGCATTTCTGTTCTGGTGGCGCAACTGGTAGCGCGCCTGTCGGTCAACTCCCAGCGCTGTCCATCGGGCTCGAGTTCAATTCAAACCAACGTTGGGGAGCGCACCCCTATTCATAAAAAAAAGCCAAAAATCTATTCTACTCATTTCTCACTATAATCCTCCCTCAATTTGTTTTCCACTACATTCCCTTCTCCTCCTTTTTCACCACATATAATCCTTTCATATAAAACACAAGAAAAATACAAAAAAAGAATTCCCAAGAGAATCATCTTTTTCGATGCAATTATTTTTCTTTTCTGAAATCTAGATATGAAAATAGAGTTTGAATAAAAAATGAAAAAAGTATGAAAAAAAGGATGAGTGTGTCCATGTTTCTATGGAAAGTTTCGAAAAAATTTGGTGTGTATCCCACATTTCGCTCTTTTTTGGAGGCTAGCAGGGGAGTTTTTATAAACAAATTGAAAAAGGGCATGGCCTAGTGAAGTGGGAAATTAGTCCGCGATATGGAATTCCGGAAATTTCCGCTTTCCGCCTTCCGCTTACTCCCTTAAACCAAAAATCACCTTTTCTCAAAAATTCGAAAAATGACCTGTTCTCTTTTTCTCTGGTAATTGGATATAGTTTTTTTTTGAAAAAGAGGAAGTGAGATTCTTTAGTTTTTTTTTGCAGACTGACACCTTTTCTTCTTTTTTTTCAGTTTTTATTCATTCCTCGGAACATTTGAGAACACACTCGAATTTCGAGTTTTTAAAAGTTTTTTCCGATATTTTTTGAAAAATCATTGTTCCCCCGGAACAAAAAAGTCTAGAAAAATTGCAGTCCCATTTTTTGTCTGAAAAACACTGAAATTGCTCATGTTTTTTGTTCAAGTAATTATTATTGAGGGATTAATATTTTCCGATTCTCGAGAAAAAAAATAATTAATCATTCTGAAAAATAGCTTATTGCTTATTTATTTCTGGAACATGTCTGGAAATTCTTCGTTTTTTTTTGTTGAAATGAGAAAAACCCCTCTAGAAACAGGCGGTGTGGACGAAACTAATTTTTATGAGAGTTCAGAATCAGGCCAAATTTTTTTGAGAGGCGAAAATTCCAATTTCATTTTTAAGTCTTTCGAATTTAGAATGAAATTCTAACTTTCCATTCAAATCTGTATATCTCTCTTCCCGTTGAAGCTATCAAGAAAGTGTCAACTAGTGAAATGTTGCCCGTAATAAGAGCTACAATTCATTAGTTGACAACTTTTTTGTATCTCTTTTAGGAACTGAGATATACCACTTTTAACGAAGCAAACAATTTTTTCAAAAATTTTTTTTCGAAGTTTTTCGATTTTTTCAGAAAAACAGAATATGTGAAAATGTGTATTTTTAAGCTTAATTAAGCTATCAAAATCTGTAAGAAAATCTAGGTATCTCCAAAAAATCAGAATTTGGAAAACATTAAAAATTTTCGATTTTTGGGTACACTGCAATTCCTAACCTTGCCAACCACACATTCATTTTTTCTTGTCCTTCCAAAATCTCCAAATGTCACCTATTCAACTATTCCTACCTATTTCCTCCTCTAGCTCCCTCATTCCCCTCTGCGTAACCCCCATCGATCATTCCGTCAACTCCTATAAACTCTCACTTCAACAGAGAAAGATATTATGCAAAGAGGGGTCCCATTTGATTACGACCTCATTTTATTACGAAGAAGAAGAAGTGAGGGTGGAGGGTGGAGGATATCATGAGAGAGAGAGAGAGAGAGAGAGAGAGAGAGAGAGAGAGAGAGAGAGAGAGAGATGTGTGTCACCTGTTGATTTCATGACTTCTTCATCTTCATTTACTTGTTCATTTTCTCTCTCTCTCTCTCTCTCTCTCTCTCTCTCTCTCACTTCTCATTTTCACTTTAACATCAATCCTTACGTCTAGGTTAATGGATATGTGTTCAAAAATATATATGTATTGCTTTTTGAATTTTTTTTTTCGAAAATTGGATTTTTGGGTTTATGGAGCTTAGGAACATGAATAGAATACTTAGAAAATTTTGTAGGTAGATTTGTTTTTGTAGTCCTCTCGGACAAGAGCTGTTTTTCAGTTAGCAGAACTAACTAGAACTCCATTGTCTAAAACTACAGGTTTTATGAAAATAGCCTAGAAACTTCTGAATTTTTTTTAGAATTAATGAAAAGTTTGAAAATTTTTGTAGGGTCCTGTGTACTCCTCCCAGACAATAATTTTTTGATTTTTTGATTTTTTTTGCGATACAAAACCCCAGAAACCGAAAATTTAAAAAAAAACGGATTTTTTCGGAAAACCAAAAATAGGACTTGTCCGAGAGAAGTATAAAATACTCAGTTTTCTAAAATTTTGATTTTTTTTTTGAGAAATTTGAATCCTCTCCTGACCAAAATTCGATAAAACCAAAAAAGCATAACCAGAAAAAAACAAGATTTGTAGTCCTCTCGGACAAATTGAAAATTGTCCACGAGGACTACAAAAAGTGCCTTCTACTAATTAACTTTTCCCACAAAAAAATGAAAATTCCAAGACATAAAAAGTGAGAAAGCCTCCTACTAAAACTACATTTTTTATATCCCCTTCTCACTCATTCTTAACTCCCTTCTCATCCCAGATGTTCTTATTCTGTCTCTTTCAACACCACAACACATCGTTTCGTTTCAAAAGAAAAAAAACTTTTTTTTTATGATTTCAAACTGAAATGAAATTTAGACGAAAGAGAAGAAAAACACAGAGAAAATATGTTTGTCTTTGAGAAGAAAACAATAGGATTCACTCAGTTTTCAGCTTTTTTTTTGAGTTTTCAGGGGAGAAAAACTAAAAATAGGATGACCTAGTTTTTTGGTTTTCTAGGCCATCAAAAGGAAAACTAGGCCATGCGATGTACGAGCTTTCAGAAAAGTATAATCATGGGTAGGCGTGGACCACTTTGAGAAAAGTTGGGACCCACCAAGAAAACCTGGATATCAGGGCTACTGTAGTTTTCGTGGTGGGACCCAAAGCGATCGGAATATAGTCATGATTATACTTTTCTGAAAGCTCTTGACGTGCTGAACAAGGTTCTAATATTAATTTTCCAATTTTTCCAATTTCCAGCAGAGCGGCGGAGATGGCGAGTGGCAATAGTGAAGAAGGAAAAGGGATGTTGCTAAGAAATGGAGACGATAAAGTAAGGCATCCGAGTCCTCAACGTGGAACTCCGGATAGTTCTAGCACGTAAGCCAACACCTTGCTCATCATAGGATTACTGTAACTCTTTCAGACAAGGCCACCAATACACGGATTCAATCGTCACTATCAACGTATCCGGAATGAGATTTCAGACATTTGAGAGCACTTTGGGAAGGTATCCGAATAGCTTATTAGGGGATCCTAGCAAGCGTCAACACTATTTTGTGCCCGATACAAATGAATTCTTTTTCGATCGACATCGAACGACGTGAGTTTTCTTTTCGGTGTTTACACAGAGTCAAAACTACCGTAATCCTGAGAAATTCAAAAAAAATTCAAAAATTAGCTAGAAACCTGGAAATTCGTTTTCGGCGGTGGATTTTGGTCCCGAGTCCGAATTTGACATTTTTGGACTCGCTGTATGCACAGAAATCGAGCTACAGTAACCCGATTTTTTTCAATTAATTTTTTTTTCAATTAGATCTAGAAAAATGGTCCCCTGGGTGGATTTTGGCCCCGAATTCGATTTTTTTTGTCAATTTCAGATTTTTCTCAGAAAAAAAACTATTTTTTTTAGAACTGACACCTCGTCGTTTGAATATCGAAATTATCTGTAAGCCAAAAAACTCCATGAACTAATCTTAGCCCAGCCTTGATGGTGTTTTTCTCTTTTGTTTGGCTTTTTGTATTTCTCCCAAACTCCTTTTGTTCAAACTTCTACCGGAAAAACACCATCTAACCAGTTTTGTCTGTTGGCCTAGGATTTTGGTGGCCGAGAAAAGTTAGTCCTTGAAAATAAGAAATTCGAAAACAGTGAGTTGAGAGCTTTGAAATGAGTATAATCATGACTATGTTTGGAGAAAGTTGGGTCTCGCCGCGAAAACTACAGTAATCCTGGGGATATGCAGGTTTTCGTGGTGAGACCCCAAGTGGTTGGAACCCAGTCATGATTATACTTTTCTGAAAGCTCTCGGCGAGCTAATTACGAATACGGTAAGCATTTTCGATAAAATTGGATTTGAAGAAAAAATAAGCTTTAAAATTTAAAATTTTGTATCTCTTTTTTCCCCTTTTTCCTTAATTCTAAAAGTCAGGCTACCGTAACCCAATCATTCTATTTTTTCAGCTTTGAATCAATTCTCTACATCTATCAAAGTGGTGGCCGAGTAAAACGACCCGAAATCGTCCCAATTGATATTTTCTTAAGAGAAATGAGGTTCTATCAGGTAATTTCTATCTAAAATCTGAGTCAAACTCCCCGTAAATCGACACAACTAATGTCGATTTACGAGTTAGAATTATACAATCATTTTTCGAACATTCAGATGGGTGACGAGCTACTAGAAGAATTCTGGATAGCCGAAGGATATGAAAAACCAAAAGAAGTGATGATGCCGACGAATAAGACACAAAGGAAGATTTGGGAATTAATGGAATATCCGGATAGTTCCCTCTCGGCTAGAATTATTGCGTTTATTTCAATTGCGGTTATTGCTTTGTGAGTTTTTTCTCTTTTACCGGGGGGTTTACTTTAAGCGCTAATAACTCGGCTCTAGTGAAAGCTATCAAAAAACTTTTAATTGATGAAATATAGCCCTTGATAAGCTGAACATTTCATTAGTTGACAACTTTTTTGTATCTCTCATGGGAATCGAGTTATGAGCCTTTAAAGTGAGAAGTTGTCCGAGAGAGACGCAGAGAAAGACCATAGTTGTGATTTCGCTTGCCCGGCACTGGGCACGGCACGGCACGGCACTGATTTGGGCACAGCACGCGGGCCGTGCCGTGCCCAGTGCCGTGCCGTGCCTTGATTTTCAGGGCACGGGCACGGCACGTGGGCACGCAAAATAGGGAAATTAGCTCAAAAAAAATTTTTTTTTGGATTTTTTTGGGAAATTTTTTGAAAAAAAATACTCTCCTGTGTAAAAAATGTGAAAAATTTCAACAATACCATCACAATTTTCCAGTTAAATTTCTAAGATTTTCAAATAATTTTTGAAAATGTTCAACTTTGCAATGAATTTTGTAAAATTTCGCGAGTTTCTAATACAAAAAAAGGTCAGAAAAACCGTACTTCAAACACTCAGGTACTGGAAAAACCATATCTGACCTACACAAGCTATGAAAAAATCCTGAACGTCTTATTCAAACATATGTCATTGAGCTATTCGCTATATAAACTTTTTTCGGCTTGATTAAAAATTTTTCGTTCTTTTTCACATCTCTATTCAGACTGTTCAGCTTATTGTCAGTGCCAAGAAATGTCAAACAGGGCCGAGAAATCAAGCAACTTTCGAAATTCTGGCAAAATTTGAACTTTTTGACCAAATTTCAAATTTTAAAATTTTTACCCGTGCCCTAGTGCCGTGCCGGGCACGGCACGCGTGCCTTGCCGTGCCGTGCCAGTGCCGTGCCGTGCCCAAGAAAATTCCAAAACAGGCCGTGCCGTGCCGGGCACGGCACGGCACTCGACAACTATGAGAAAGACGACAGCTAGACTGTCTGCGCTCTCTTTTCGGTGGTACTCAACTTTGAGCGCCAATATCTCGATTCCCACGAGTGCTATCAAAAAGTTACTAATTAGTAAAATGTAGCGCAAAACAAGAAAAATTTTTCATCAGTTGACAACTTTCTTCTATCTCCACTGGGAGCTGAGATATATAGCTTTGAAAAAATCACTAACTCAAAATAAGTTAAAAAATAAAAACTTTCAGATCGATCATCTCATTCTGCTGGGAAACAGTTCCTTCTGATAGTGATGACATTAAATTCACCAATATTTCATCAGGAGAGCTTATCGATGAAATGGAAGAAAAACACTATTCACCGTTTTTCTGGATCGAGTTAATGTGTATTTTATGGTTCACTATTGGTTAGTTTAAGACTAAAAAATTCGCTTAAAAATGCTATTTTTTCAGAATTAATCCTTCGATTCATTTCGTGTCCATGCAAAGTTTCCTTCGCCACTTCCATCCTAAATATCATTGATTTCGTGGCGATCGCTCCGTTTTTTGTCAACTTTTTCTTGTAAGTTTGCTCATTTTTGAGGAGAAATTCGGATTTTACGAGCAGTTCCAAAACTACCGTAACCTAAAATTTTCAAAAATTTCAAAAATTAGCTAGAGGTCTAAAAGAAAAGTTTCCCGATGTGGATTTTGGTCCCGAATTCGAAATTGATATTTTTAGACTAAGTAAGTGCTCATAAAACAGTAACCTTAATTTCGAAAAATTAGCGTCTAGTGTAGATTTTAACCGGGAATTCAAATTTCGCAATTCTAACTCTTGATTTTCAGAGCGGACACCAACAAATCCAACTCCTCCATGTCATTTGCAGTCCTTCGAGTTCTCCGTTTAGTCAGAGTTTTTCGAGTTTTCAAGCTTAGTCGGTAAGTATCCCCATTTAGACTACAAACTACAAAAACCTCTTATTTTAGACATTCCGTCGGTCTTCAAATTCTCGGAAAAACATTCCGTTCCTCAGTTCAAGAATTCTGTCTTCTCATCTTTTTCATGGCTATCGCCTTGGTTTTGTTCGCGTCTGGAATGTATTTTGCTGAGCAAGGCGAACCAAATTCCAAATTTACCTCGATTCCTGCTAGCTTCTGGTTTGTATTGGTAAGTTTTAAATTTTGAAAAAAATTCGAAAAACAATTTTTTTAATCCGAAAATTCCAGGTAACCATGACGACTGTTGGGTAAGTTGGAGTGTCTAAATGTCGTTTTTTTGTCTTTTATTTGAAAAGTGGTTTTTTTTTGTAGTTTGTAGTGTTAATTGGCTTTCGTTTTATCTTCTTTTTCATAATCGAAATAATTTCAGCTACGGAGATCTGGTCCCACTAAGTCCCTTTGGAAAAGTTGTCGGAAGTATGTGCGCGTTGATTGGCGTATTGACTCTGGCTCTTCCGGTTCCGATTATTGTAAGTTTTTGATTGAAAATTCAAATTCTACATGGTTTTTTATCCCTAGCCAGAAGAAGTCTTTGAAATCGGGGAAAGTCTGCATTTTGTCGTATGCTGTCGCGGTGTACGCCCAGAGCCAATACTACCGTAATACCAAAAAAACTGAAAAAATTCAAAAACTAGCTAGAAGTCTAGAAATTCGTTTCCGTGGGTGCTTTTTCATCCTGTACTCAAATTCCATGTTTTCGGACTTGGCGTATGCACAGGATTTGAGCTACAGTAACCCTAAATCAGGAAAATAACGCGAAAGCCGGGGAAATGGTCCCAGAGGTTGTTTTTGGTTTGGAATTAGGTTTTAGCATTGAAAAACCACTAGCATCAGTCTAAGGCAGGAAAAAAAATAAAAAAGTTTCCACACGTTTCAGACTACAGTAATCTCAAAAAAAGAAAAAATGGCATGGGCCTAGAAAAACACGTCCCGGGAAACAAAAAAACCCAATTTCAACATCCCCACCTACAGTAACCCAAACCTTATCAAAACCCAAAATTCCAGGTCGCCAACTTCAAACACTTCTACCGCCAAGAAAACCGTCTCGCCTCAATGAAATCCTCATCGAAAGGTGAAGCAGAAGACGATGATATCGCGTGACGGTGTGAAGGCCTGACGACGAGTTGTGCATCTGAAGTGTTAAGTCAATGTTGCTCAGAGAGTTCATCGTCACGTGGAGGAGGTGGAGGATCCACTGGACCATTGAATACTTCAACACTTAGTAGTCGAAGGCCGTCCACAATGTTTCCAATTTAATTCTTTTTTTCTGCTTTTTTGAAATTACGGGCTATTTTTCTGTCATCGATTCTCTTCTATCTCTTCCTCTCTCTCTCTCTCTCTCTCTGTTGTTTCGGCATTTTCCGGTGATTTTTTTTTTTGAAAAAATAAATAAATTTTAATTTTTTTTCCTATAATATACAATAATTTATACTTTATAAAACTTCAAAGT
Source organism: Caenorhabditis wallacei (assembly GCA_963932035.1). NCBI lineage: Eukaryota > Metazoa > Nematoda > Chromadorea > Rhabditida > Rhabditidae > Caenorhabditis > Caenorhabditis wallacei. The sequence goes on from OZ009934.1 coordinate 3,579,797, forward strand.
GACTAACACCTACCCGCGAAGACCATAAAATACGCACATTGATCCTCGTTTTCTCCGATTTTGTCTCCACATTCCAGCACACATGTGTATAAGATATTCAAGAAATGCGAAGAGTCTTCTCGACCATGTGTTACTGAAAATATTGCGGTCGGGCCAAAAAAAGGGAAAAAGAGAGACGACGGTTTTGTATGAAGAAGGGGATTGGTATACATTTTAACGAAAACTATAACTTTTTTGAAAATTGAGATTTTTGGGTGATTAAAAAATGAAAATGATAGATCTTGACGAGAACTACACGATGAACAATGCTAGGAATAGCTTACTTCAGTATGAACAGAGTTTTATAGCTTTAAAGTTGCCGGCAACTTTCTTTCGGACTTCTCGACTTGGACAATTTTAGGGGAGGGATTCCAGAGACTTTTGGAATAGGATGATCTAGAAGATTTGCATAAAAATGTAAAATGATAATTCTCTACGATCTTTACACGAAGAATTATTAGAGTGTCTTGATCTAGTCTGAATAGAGTTAGAGGTGGGCCAGCACTTTCTTGCTCGGATTTCTCAGAATGTAAAATGATCTCTTGTCTAGAAAGTTCAAAGTAGGATATCTCAAAAAAAATTCCAGTCGTCTATCGAATTTTTTATTAGAATTTTGGAAAAAATCTGAATTTTTTCACGGCTCTTTTTCTGAACCGCCATAAATCCGTTCCCAGAAGAGATATTAAAAAGTTGTCAACTAATAAAATGTTCAGCTTATTAATGGCTACATTCCATCAGTTGATAACTTTTTGATATCTCTCTTCCCAAAAATAGTACAGCAGCTCAAAGTTGAGATTATCTTCTACAAAACTAATGCGGTAACGCTTTTTGAAGATTTCAAAAACTCCCTTTTAAACTTTCATATTGAGTTTCAACTAATCTTTTTTCATATTTTATAATTTTTACACCACCCCAAAAAACTTCAAAACGTCTAACACCTAGCCGCGAAGATCATAAAATATGCACATTGATCCTCATTTTCTCCAATTTTGTCTCCACATCGCTGCACACATGTGTATAAGATATTCAAGAAATGCGAAGTTTCTTCTCGACCAGGTGTCACTGAAAACATTTTGGTCGGGTCAATAAAGAGAAAAAAGGTAGACGACGTGTTTAGGGTTTGTGTGAAATCAAGCGGGTTTGGTAAACTTTTGAGATTGAAAAAAGTTAATAGGAATGGGTGTTTAGAGAAGATTGGAGCAATTAGAACCTAGAAAATCGGTGCCGAGTTCTTGGAACGTGATTTTGGAGTTTCGTTTATCGTGGATAATCCATATCCGGAGTGAGGGGTACGATATGACAGTTTCCCAGTGAAGACGGAACCGGAAGCCCTATAATATAATATTACTGGAATTTAAATTACTGTTAATTCGTTTTTGAAACGCCAGGAAGATTAAAAACATTATTGCATATTGTTTCAATAGAGTCCATACGACAGACTTTATTAATAATTAGCGTTCGCACCATAGTATGGCCCATACTTCGTCACAACTAAAACATCAACTTTGACGTGCCGTAACTTTGTCGGGAAAAGAGTTATCAAAAAGCTGTCAACTGATGAAATGTAGCCATTAATAAGCTGAACATTTTATCAGTTGACACATTTTTGATATCTCTCCTCTCAACAATGTTATGATGAGTAGAATGCCTTCATTTGAAAAAAGCGTATAAATGTTATTTTGAAAAATCACTAAAATTGCAGGGTTTCTTCAGTTTCCAATTTCAACTTCTAGTTTTTTCAAATTTCAGCACTATATATCTAAAACATCTAATATCCATGTCCCAGCGGCTATTTCATAAAAGATTCGTCCTCTCCAGATAAGATACCTTGACTCTTTTGTGTCAGCTCTCCTTCTCTTCCTTATCTTATCCCCCTATTTTACACCTGTGCTCTATTCACTCATTTCTTATCTTATCCTCCCTTAGCTTTTCTTTTTCGAGAACTTTTTTAATATCCCTCTATCTAATCAAAAAAGGGAAATCCTCTGTAACTCCGCCCCTTGGATCGTCTGCAACTAAACTCCGCCCCCTCCCCTCCCCTCCCCTTCTTTTCCAGATCCTAGACCTCATCTCTATCATTCATTGAGAACTACACCTCAACACTCACACAACATCTACAAAAATGGCCCCAGCTACCCCATGCACCTCAACCAAATCAAGCCCATCAACTGCCATCCACTGGGCACCACTTGGCCGTCGTACCAGAGTCCAAATGGAGGAACCATCAACCAGCTGCTCAACGACTCCAAGACTACAAACAAAAAGAGAAACTGGCTCTCTTTCAAGACAACCCGCGCCACCAAAAATGGTCAGAAGCGCTCCGGCGAAATCGTCGCTGAGACGCGGGCGGCCGGCGGGAAAGGCGATGGAGGTCACTTTAGACGGTTAGTTTTTTTTGAGTTTTGGGGGGAATTTGAATAGTTTGGGGGATGAAAAACAAACTGGAAAACTTTGGGAGCTTAGCCACGCCCTTTTCTGCAAGTTGCACGCAATTTTTTTTGAAAAAAAAGTATTTCTTATTTGCCGCGCTCGAGGACCCGGTTCTTAGAAGACCGCGGTTCCGAATCGTCCGGTTCTAGAATAACCGGTTATGAAATATTCGTTTTCGGAATTTCAAATGATAAAAATGCGGGTTAATCAAGGTCCCTTCGAAAAATTACTGTAGGCTTACGGGCTAAGCTATGCCCATCTCGAAAATCTCCAATTCTAAAAAATCCGGATTTGAAATGCGCACTTCCAGAGGTTACGGTAGCTAAGGATACTGGGTTTTAAATGTTCATTTTTTGGGGAATTTGTAAAAAGTCTCTACCAAAGAGTACTGTAGCTTACCATTCCCCTTTCTATCATCCCTTCTCACCCCCTATCATTTATTTCCAGGCCTCACCCCAATCACGTGTCCCCTCTACCAAGATCCCACCACTCCCTACTTTGACCAAGCGTTCCAAATCCGTAAAACGCTCGGAAAAGGATCGTTCGGCGAAGTGGTCGCGGCGAAGAGTCGATCATCCAATGAGCTCTGCGCCGTGAAAATCCCTCTCATTCCATCAACAAAAACCTCAAGATATCATGAGGCACGGGCATTCATTCGTCTTCCACCTCATCAGAATCTCCTTAAATTCTATGGAGCATGGGAGGAGGCGGATAAAAAGATTCTGATTCAAACCGAGATTTGTCATCAGAATCTGGCGGATGTCTGTCAGAATCGACTGATTTCTGAGGAAGAGGTGTGGAATGTGATTGTTGATTTGGTTCAAGTGGTGGGTCATTTACATTCGGAGGGGATGATCCACAATGATATTAAGCCGGAGAATGTGTTGATGACGAAGGATGGAATTTGTCGATTAGGAGATTTAGGATTAGTGGAGGATTTGAGTCAGGTAAGTGTCGAGATTACTGTAGCACTTGGATTACTGTACTCACCCATTCATTTTCAGAAGACTCACGGCGTCGAGGAAGGGGACAACCGGTACATGGCGCCGGAAGTCCTTTCGACTGGATCATCGAAAGAGACTGATATCTTCAGTCTCGGAGTCACTTTCCTGGAAGTGACTACAAATGTGGATCTTCCGATGAATGGAGATCTTTATCATCAGTTAAGGAATGGAATGATTCCATCGGATCTTTTTGAGGGACGAAGTAAGGATCTCGAGGAATTGATTCGTTTGATGATTGATCGAGATCCATCTGTTCGTCCGACGATCAAAGAATTGATCGATCATCCAGTGATTCGAAATCGAATCGATGCGAGGGATGAGTTTATCGAGAAGTGCGAGAACGAGAATAATAAGGAGGTTAGTTTTTTTTAGTGAGGTACAGTAGTCCCCAAAATAGCTAGTATAACTTCAACAACAGGAGAAAGTAGTCTAAAGTTATTACAGTAGTCTTCATAATACCGTAATCATTTAACTACAGTAATCTCTAACTTTTATGAAAAGCTACAGTAATCTAGTCTTAACTACCGTACCTGCTGTGTAACCTAACTACCGTATTCCGTACAAAGCTACAGTACCCTAGACCAACTAGTAGTTCATAGCTGCTACCGTAACCCATCTATCTACAGTAATCCCTACAGTATCTTTGAAACTATAGAAATCCCATGGTTTAGCCAAGACTATTTTACTTACTATAACTACAGTAACCCTATCCTATATAGGCTACAGTAATCCTTACTAATTAGTTACTTAACTACAGTACCCCTAACCTAGCTAAAATAATCCCTTCTACCGTAACCCAACCATCCCTCAATTTCAGACGCCACTTCGAGAACCCTTCACCGCCGCCATCTTCACTCCTCCCCGATCATCTCCATCGATTCCATCTCCTCCAGTCTCTCCAATTCCATCTCCAAAAAGATCGAGGCTTTCTCTGCCCACTCCTCCCAATCGGAATCAAGAGAGAACTCCCCTTCGACTCCGTCAAAATGAGGAATCACCGAGTCGTGGATCTTCAGCCAAATTCCGTCCAGTACGATTATGCTTCAATTTTGATTAGTTTTAGATTTTTTATATTTTTTTTCTCCGGTGCTTTTTTTCTACTTTTTCTCGGTTTTAAATAAATTTTAATAATATTTTTCCAATTTCTTTCAAAAAACAAAAATGATGAACAAGTACTTCATGATGATTTCTCGTAATTTGGGGGGAAGATATGAAAAAAAGGGTCCTCGAAAAGAATCATTTTTACAGAGAGGGAGAGAAACTACCTGGAAATTAGCACCCATTGAAGCGAGAGAAAGAGAGAGAGAGATAATGAGACAAAGGTGAGATGAATCCCTTGTGGAATTCCATGGAACTCCACGTGAAATCACATCTCCGAATCAATCAGAAAAACATCGAGTAATGACACGAATCGTGGATGAATTGAGAAGAATCAGGGGAGGGAAAAAAGGGGATACAATACAAAATTAGTTATTTCTTTGATAGATGAGAAGATTACTGTAGAAAAATGGAATGGGGGAGGAGGAGGGGGAGATAATGGAACAAAAAAAAGAAGATTAATTTCTAGTTGAAAATGCAGAACAAATAAATAAATTCTGTATTTTTCTTTAATGAAGGGGTTACTGTACTAGATTTATTAGATTTCGTCGCCCGATGATCCAGGGAATGACATCTAAAATTGCTCATGATAATCAGCCAATTTTATTTTCATTTACCATTCTTGGTCTCATTGATTTCGGCGTATTCCTCATGGATCGTCTCAATCCACTTGGACTATTCTCAACCGGCGTTGGTTCAACTTTCGTTGCCACCGGCTCATCGAGTAAATTGAAATTGAGTGTTGGCATACGTGGCATATCCCGAATTGATCTACGAATTCTCGGAGGACAAGACATTGGGGGCGGAGCTTCATCAATCATATTGGTACGATCCATGTAGTCAAGATGTTGCTCATTTTGACGCATTCGAAGATATCGTTCCGTTCGTTCTTGATCCGAAATATGATTGTTGTTGAATCCGTCTCCGGCTCCTTCATGATGAATTCCATTTGTTGGGAATGGAGGTGGAATTGGACGGCGACGGTAGCATGGAAGAAGACGACGAGCCGATTTTGGTGTTCCTCTGAAAACTCTAATATAAGAGCACTGCTACAGTAACCTAACCCTAATAAAAGAGCACAAAACTCACTGTCTTCCCATCATATTAACTGGCATCGCTCCTCCATCAATTCTTCTCTGTGGACTTCCCGAATCACCGATAGATTCGATAGCTGAAGAATTTGATGATGAGCAAGTCGCCTGCTCCTCATCATCATCATCGTCATCGAAATTGAGTCGTTGTGGAAGCGGTGCGGTGAATAGACGTCTCTGTGAGTGAGGTGGATTCTCGTCATCCGAAAAATCGAATGGAGAGGTGATTTGAGCGGATTGCCGAAGGGCGACACCGGTGATTGACTCCGAGTAGACTTTCGATGTTTCCGGGGTGTGAATTGGGGTTTGTTGTTGTTGGTGAGGCTGAAATAATTCATGATAATCTCTATTAAAAGGGCATGCTCACATTTAAAAACTGAGCACAAATCTCGGATCGTCGATTATTAATCTCCTCGTGGAACCAGGCGACCGGACGGAAGACCACCGAGAGGAAAGCCATGCACCAGACCAGAATCGATTTGAATAGAGTTCCCAATATCTCTTTCTGCAAAAAAGAGAGTTCCTTTAATAGAAGAGCATGGATCTCTTACCCATGAAACCCATTCCACGTAGAGATTCCTTTTGGTCAACTTTTTCCGAATCAATGGATTCAAAAGGAGTTTCCAACTTGTCGGACGACTCATCGGATCCTTATCCAACATGGATTTGATCAATTCCTGGAGATTTCGAGATATTCCGAAGAAGAATCTTTCGGGGATCTCTCCGTTTCTAATCTGATGCCACGCATCTCCGTTCGGCGGAACGTCCAAGTCGGTAGCTGCTTCCAAAAGAGTAACTCCAAGACTGAAGATGTCTGAAGCCTTGGTGGGACGTCCGTTGAGAACTTCTGGAGCCAAATACTTCGAATCACCTTCTTCAGCTGATTTTACGTCGTTTGGCTGTAAAAAATGGGGTTTCTCGAAAATTTCCACGAAAAAACTTACATTTTTCAAATTAATAACCAATCCAAAATCTCCCAATTTACAAATTTTATGTTTCGTCAAAAAGATATTATCCGGTTTAATATCATCATGAATCATATCATTTGAATGCAAATGATGAACTGCTTGGAGTAGATCAATGAAAATATTCCAAATTTCGTATTCCGGTATGGCGTGTTTCACCGAGCAATACTGTTGAAGACTCTGATCACATAGCTCCGTTTGAATATACAAACGATCAGTTTCCTCCCACGCACGATAGAATCGAACGAGATTTTTGTGTGGTGGAATCATCATATGACTCTCTGCCTCGCGGTATTTACTGATTGAATGTTGACGAAGTGGAGCAATGGATACTTTGACGGCGTACCGTTGTGAATCTTCGCGACTTTGAACAGAGAAAACTTCTCCGAATGATCCTCTTCCGATGATTTCATCGATTTGGAAGACTTGTTCGAAGAACGTTTCGCTGTTATTACGATCGTATTTTGGCGATTCCAGCGGTTTTGGGCCTGAAAAACAGAGATTTTATTTTCTTTTTCAGGTAAAAATTCAGAATTCAAAACTAACCATGCGGCGTGACCAACTGTGGCGTCTTATCCTTCCGAACCGACCAAATACTCCGTGTCTGTGGCATCGTCTTAATCATTTTGGGAGCCGGACGTCTGAATCTCGGAGTCATTGCTTGCCTCTCTCGTTTCGTGGATAACGGCGTCTCGCGGAGGATCACTGGTATCGGAAGACGTGGAGTCACAAGGACACGTGGACTCGTTGATGGTCCAACTTCGATTGAGTCCATCGACGAATTGCCCAGCGATTCGTCCATTTTTGTGACTGAAAATTGAGAATTTAGTGAAAAATAGGAAGAAAAGGAGGTTTTAAAAGAGAAAAATGACAAAAAATCATTAAATTTGATCAACTTTGCATAGAAAATTCAATTTTGAAAAATAAAATGAATAAATGCTAATGGGGTTATTCATGAAAAATAAAATTGCATTTAAATGCAAAAAATGCCACTTTAATGTTATTCAAGATTGCATTTTAATGCAAAAAAATGCATTTTAATTCATTACTGAGTTGAATTAAAATGCATGTCGGTGTCGAATATTGCCACAGAGAAAGTCTGTGCGCCTTTAATGTGTCGATTCACGAGGTCCTCAACTTTCTGAAGGGAATCTCACTTCTGGGTAAAAAATTCATAATTGCAAGAAGAATGGAAGTTAATTTAATCTAAATAATATTTTTCAGCGATTCGTGTTTTTCCTGTGATAAATTTTTTCTATCTCATCTCACCATAATTTCTCGAGTTGCAGGGCATGCAACTTTGGCATTTAATTTTAATTTCGGGGAGAAATAACCACAAATTGAGGACCTCGTGAGTCGACACATTAAAGGCGCACAGACTTTCTCGGTGGCAATATTCGACACCGACATGCATTTTAATTCAACTCAGTAATGAATTAAAATGCATTTTTTTGCATTTAAATGCACTCTCGAATAACATTAAAGTGGCATTTTTTGCATTTAAATGCAATTTTATTTTTCATGAATAACCCCATAACAAAAAATTGGATCGAATACTTATATTGATTCTTTTCGCATTTTTCAATACGAAATATGAAAAAAAAGAAAAAAAACCACCAAAATTGACCAACAAAACAGTAAAAACAACAATTCTCCCCTTGGGAACTTTCAAAAAATAGCCACAAAACCAGCTAAAAATCAATATTTCCTCATCAAATCATATATTTTTTCATATCAGAAAAATAAAAAATCAATAAAAAACAAGGAATAACTGTTCAAATAATTGATAAAGTGACTGATAAAAAAGAAAAATAAACAAACAATTTTGCAATTTAAAAGAAGCGCGCGAAATGCAAATGTGGCAAACTGTGCAAACACGGTGACGCGCAAATGCGGACCAGAAGGTGTACGGTAGGCGAGGGGGAACGGTATTGTGTACTGGGGTGTTTTAGCCTAAAATTCGCCGGGAATCCAGGGAAAATGTGGCAGTTTTTTCTAAAATTTGTTTTAAAATGTTGAAAAAGGTCTGAAAAATTGCTATAAAATGAAAATTTTGATTTAAAAAAGTCTAAAAATATAAAAATATCGTGTCTCTGAAATTTGACCTGCAAAGTTAAAATTCGAAGAAAAATTGCGCGGGAAACCCATTGAAAACCAATTTTATCGAAACTTTTTCAAAATATCCCCAAAAAATCAACAAAAAGTATATTTTTCCTGTTAAAAATGGCTATCCTCGAGTTATCTCCCCTAAAACGAAATTGGTCCTGGTGGTTTTTGGATCTCATCGAAAATTCCCGTTCAAATTCCTGGGAAGATCGTCTCAAGAAAATCTACACATTCAACACAATTCAAGAATTTTGGGCGGTTCATGAAGCCCTTCGTCCTCCGAGTCGTCTCTACAAAATGTGTGATTACAGTGTTTTCCGCGATGGAATCGAGCCGAAATGGGCTGCAGACGAGAAAGGAGGTCGGTGGCAGATTCTTATAGATAAATCGAGAAGTTCCAATGATTTGGATAAGATTTGGTTGGAGATTCTGATGGCGATGATTGGAGAACAATTCGGAGACGAAATGGAATCGATTTGTGGATTGGTTTGTAATGTCAGAGGAAGAGGTTCAAAGATTAGTTTATGGACGAAGGATTGTAATGATGATGAGACAAATTTGAGAATTGGGTGAGTCAGATTTTTGGAAGGGATTTCTGGATGAAATTTGAAAAAATAGCTTTGAATAATGCAAAAATAATCTAAATTTGAACAGAAAATTCCCGATTTTCACTTTTTTTTTCCGATTTTTTCAGCAATTTCAAACAAAAAACCTCTGAAAACAAGCAATTTCCGTTAAATTCAACATAGAAAAATCTTGAAAATCACCTGAAATCTCAATTTCACCAAATTTTCAACTCAAAACCCGTAAATTTTTCCAAAAAAAAAACCATTTTCTGCCTAAAATTGTAAAAATTCGATTTTTCTCTTTTTTTTTTTCAAAAAATCAGCTTTTTTTCAGTTTTTCTCTCAAATTTGTAGCGAAAACCTAAAAATCTTCCATTTTTACCTGATTTTTCAAAAAAAATCCCGATTTTGAATACCAAAAATGGGCTGAATTTGTTATAAATTCCATAAAAATTGCCATATTTTCCCCAGAAAAACACTTTTTTTAACCTGAAAATCTCCGATTCAGTTCAAATTCCTCCTCGAAAAAAGCCATTTCCAACTCATTTTTTTCCAGAAAAATTCTAAAAGAAAAGCTGCTCTCCGCTTCGAAAGACCTCCCGAGACCATTATTCGACGTGATTCGCTACGAAGATCATCAAACGTGTCGAATCAAAAAGAGCTCTGTCGTCAAGGCGAAACACTCTTTATACTCAACTGAACAAGTGATTTCTCCCTGATTTTAAGAAGAAAATCCTATTTTTAATAAATAATAAAGCACCCTTTAATTTTAAAGTATGGAATATTTTATTCATGCCAGAAATCGAAAATCGTCGGAAACAGAATGGTTTTGTGTTGAATATTCAATTGGATCAAGTGGAGAAAAAAAAAGAGAAAATTGGTAATGAATACAAGAAATTGTAATATTCAAAAAAGAGAAAATACGTATAAAGAGAGGAAAATCATGGAAAATTCGAGAAAATGGTGTGGAATTTCATGTTTCATAAATATTTAAAGGGGGCGGGTGGAAAACCGTAAAACGGAGGAGGACTTTGTATTTTTACATGATTTTTTTAATTTTCGAGGACAAAAAATGAAGAAAAAACGAGGGATTATGTGAAGAAAGACGGTAAAGATCAATGCCTAAAGCGAGTTTTTTTTTGGAGAGAAAGAAAGAAAAAATCGACGATTTCGATCAAAAAAAGGGGAAAAGAATAGTTTTGGATGCACTACAAAGAAGCGAATTTTGAGAAATTTGTTGCAGAAAAGAGACATTTTACATTTGAATTAGAGAAACGTGGTATAAATTGGGTGGAAATTCAAGAATTCAGCAAGAATTAGACACGTAATTCCTGAATTTGTTTGATAAGATACGCCTTTTCATCGTTGAATTGCTCATCGTTAGTTCGATCATTGTGGAATGCGGTCAAGAATTCCACGAGTTTTTCACGATTTCTGCTGAGAATGTCAGTGATTGCGCGTGGTTTATTCGGATTTGCCACGAAAATCTGGAAAAATGGAAATTTTGAAAACGGCGGCCCTCAGCAAATGCGCTCCGTTGATAAACGTTTCATAAACAATTTAATTTTGAATAATTTTGAAATATTCTAGCAATCATGGACGATCTCTCTCGCCCACAACTCCGTCTAATCATCTTCTATGAATGGAAATGTGGCACCAGAACCACTGAAACAGCCACCAAGATCAACAATGTCTTCGGCGAGAACACCGTCACAAATCGAACCGTTCACGCCTGGTTCAATCGTTTCGCATCGGGTGATTTAAGTCTTGAAGACAATGATCGTTCAGGTAAGGCTTCGGAAAGTAATTCTTTCGTTAAATTTGTGATTTTTTGTCAAATTCCTTGAATTTTTTTTCGAAAAATAGCCTGATTTTTCGATAATGCCCCAGAAATTAAAAAAAAAATCGTCTGCTCTGAATCTTGCCAAAACAAAAAGTTCAGGCCGCCCATCTATCATCAACGACGATGAGCTCCGAGCCGTCGTTGAGCAGAATCCGGAGACGACTATTCGAGAGTTGGCGGCGGTTTTTGGCTCCACTCATTCAACCATTGATAATCATCTTCGAGAGCTCGGATACCGAAAAGATGGAGCCAAATGGGTGGCCCATTAAGTATTTGTTTATGTTGAAAAATCATTGGTTTTAATAAAGTCATTTTCTGTTCGCGAAAAAAAATCAAAACCTGGCCTAGAACTCCAAACTAGTCCCTCTCCCCCAGGCAAGCAGCACGGTCTCCCACAGAAGTAAAAAAAAGCGAGAGAAAAGAGACCGGCAGACAGAAATAGTCTCGTACTCTCTCGCGCGTGACCGTGGAGCGCGCTTGCATCCGGTACTAAAAGTGGCAAAAACGGCCCTATTTGGCAAAAAATCAAAAATCGGCTTCCTTACGAAGTTTCTAAATATTTTTACGAACATTTTAAGAGGTCGATCGAGCTTTTTCGTCAAGAAATGAGAGACGAGTTCCAAAAAAACGTTTTCAGTTGAAAAAACACCAAAAATAGAGGTTTTTGCCATTTTTCTCAGAAACTAAGGGGAAAATCAAAAATCGGCTTCCTTACGAAGTTCCTAAATTTTATTGCGAACATTTTAAGAGGTCGATCGAGCTTTTTCGTCCAAAAATGAGAGACTAGTTCCATTTTCAAGTATTTTTCGCCAGCGGTAACACATGCGGTAATGACTGTTTCGATTGTTTAAAGCGTATATCGGCATCATTACTTGTCATATTGGTTTCTATGAAGTCAGATAGATTCAAAACAAAGTTTTTAATATAATTTAGAAAAAAATCGAACAATTTTTCATCATTTTTCTACAAATTCACTATTCATCAACAGTTGTGTTGAACAATCATGAGGACTGTCAACTAATCCATGTTCGACAAAGAGTTAGTTATGTAAAAACGAGAAGATAAGTCTGAAATATGATCTGTAGGTTTTTTTCTAAATATAGTTCTCATATCTCTATGGTTCATATACTTCAAGATGAAATGTATGATCAGAACCAGCATGCTGTGGCCAGTAGGGCTATTTAGCAATGCCTACAGCGAAGTAGTTTTAGAATAAGATAAGAAAATAGAATACGATACACACAAAATCCATTTAGATTACTTCGAAAGATAATTTCAAGTTTTCCCAGTTTCATTCTGGGCTCAATCCGGTTGCTCTTCCCTGTAGTACGGCAGTATAGCCTCTTGATATGTTATGTATCGAAGCATGTATATCTCGGTTGCAAAGAGAGCTATCAAAAAGACGTCAACTAATGAAATGTTGTTCATAATATACTGAACGTTTTGTTAGTTGACAACATTTTTTCATCTCCACTCAGAACCGAGTTACACTTCTCGAAAAGAAGCTGTATATTGAAGTATTCATATCTCAGCTGCGAATGAAGATATCAAAATAAAGTCAACTGATGAAATGTTGTCCTTTATATGCTGAATGTTTCATTAGTTGACGATAATTTTGTATCTCCACTCCGAAGCGAGATATACGTCTCTAAAAGTTGTTATATCGATGGCTGCGTTCCGTAAAAACTGTAGTATGCAGCGGCCATTGTAGGTGTTGTTAAAAGTCCCATATCTCGTTTCCCTTCTATTGAATCAAAAAACGATCAACTAATGAATTCATCAGTATAATATTCTCTACATTTTCTTAGTTGACCACTTTTTGAAAGCTTCATCCGCCACCGAGATATATACTGTAATACAACGCCACGCCGATGGGGTGTATTCAAATGCACATATCTCCGTCATACCAATAGATATCAAAAAGTGGTCAACTAGTGAAATGTAGAGAATAACATACTGATAAATTCGTTAGTTGATCGTTTTTTGATCCAATAGAAGGGAAACGAGATATGGGACTTTTAACAACACATACATGGCCGTTGTACACTACTGTCTTTACGGTACGCATTCATCGATATAACAACTTTTAGAGACGTATATCTCGCTTCGGAGTGGAGATACAAAATTATCGTCAACTAATGAAACATTCAGCATATAAAGGACAACATTTCATCAGTTGACTTTATTTTGATATCTTCATTCGCAGCTGAGATATGAATACTTCAATATATAGCTACTTTTCGAGAAGTGTAACTCGGTTCCGAGTGGAGATGAAAAAATATTGTCAACTAACAAAACGTTCAGTATATTATGAACAACATTTCATTAGTTGACATCTTTTTGATAGCTCTATTCGCAACCGAGATATACAGCTTTCAATCACTTTCTTTCAACTCATGTGTTGCTATACTCCAATATGTGTGCTGTTTCATTCTTTGATTATCAATTAATTTCTTTTTTCAATAAAAAACATCGAGATTATCGATTCCTTATTTTTATTGAAAAAAAAATAACGAAAAAGTCTTTTTTCTATTCATTTTTACTGAAGAAACTGTCCTGTCTTCAACTCAGGCTGCCGCCGCAGTAGTGGCGAGAGAGAGGAGGGTGCGAGAGAAAAAGAGTGGCGGCCGGCATTTTTTACTTCTGTGGGAGACCGTGAAGCAGCTCACCTTAAACACATGAAATGCCTCATATTGAATATTGCGTCTCTTATCCCTCAACAATTCCATGACCGTCTTCAAATTCTCGGGACTCGTAATATATTTGTTCATCGTGCTGAAATTATGACGATCGAGGAGGAGTTCGCCGAGAAGTTTCAGCGATTGACGTCGAGTCACGTAGTTTTCCGAGTTGGTGAGTGCGGCGTAGGCGGCTGAAAAATGAGTGTTTTTACACGATTTATCAAAAAATTTCGCATTTTTATTTTGTTCCTTTGAAAATAGACGATAAAAAGTTTGATTTTCATGAATTTAAAAGTATCATCGAATTAGAATTGCCCCTCTAATAGTATTGCATGAAAACTCACTGAAAAACCGCTCATAATTATTATCCAAATACTCTGCACACATATTTTTGTGCTTCGTCATCAAATCCTTAAACGTCGAGAATGCATCAGTGGCAATATCAAAGACATCAGATTGAACGAAAATGAAGAACCGTTGAAAGTATTCTGAATACAGGACGATACGAGCGAGATGTTCATGTCGAACGGCTTCTCGGAGCATTGATCCACATGTCAATGCGATGTCTGGTTGTTCGTATCTGAAAAAAGAGGAGATTTATCATGAATTGATAGCTCCGCCCATTTTCTAAGGTCTCTGGATCCATACCCCAAAAGAAGAGTAACGAGTATCTCTGGCCTCGCTGCCAAGTATTCCACAGTGGGCGATCTGGTACCAATTTGACGACGAAGCAAGTTGTTGAACACCTGAAATCATCTAAATTCATAATCCAGAATTCCCCCCAGAATCCCTCACCGATGCCACATCCTTCTTGCACTCGAATTCAAATTTATGCAGATGCTTAATCAGCATCGGAAGAATATTGGCATTATAAACTTCTTGTGCCAACTGTGTCACTTGCTCATTATTCGGCTCATTCGCATCTGATCCGTAGATGAATGTCTTCGCGAGAGCCAACATTTTCGCCGTCTCTTCTATCGCTTTTTCCACTTTCCGCTCGTTTTGGTTGGCACTCTGCTGACAGGGAAAATGGGTTAGTTTGGGTTGGAAATGGTTTTTTTTATTTATTAATTGCTTTGACCCAGCTCCTTAAAACGGTAAGAAAATACCGTATACTGCTAAATTTCTCATTATAAAATCTTCTATTATTCTCCATTTCCCTATAATTCCAGAATTCCACACCTACCCGATCAATGACCAACAACGCATCACGCAAATTTTTGACGACGTCGGCTGGCGTTTTGTCCGCTTTTCCGAACAACGGCTTCAACATTTCTCCTGGAAAATGAGAATTTGAAATTGAAAAATTAAGGAACGGAATGCAAACATCAATGACAAAATAGACTTGGATTTCTAAAAGAAATACTTTGATTTCAACTGAAAAATCTAAATTTTCGTGTTTTTTCAAGAAAAAACTGTTCTTTTTTTTCCAAAAACGAACTAAAAACTCAATTTTTTTGAAAAAGGAAAAACGCTAGAAAAGCTGGAAATTGGTTTAAAAAAAAGACGAAAATGCCAAAAACCAGCCAAAATTTCCCCGAAAAAGTCCTCTAAACCGCTCAAAAATTCTCACGTTTCATATTCAAAAAACCCTATTTTTCTCTAAAATTTTTTGACTTCAAAACGACTTTTTTGCTCTCTAAATCTAACTCGAGCTCTCTACAAAAAATCGAGAAAATCAATAAAGAAATCCAATAGAATCCAAAGTAACAAAGAAGAAAAAAAGAAAAAAAGATATTCGTGTCCGAATTGTTTTGAAACAAATGGATTATAAAAACTGGTGAAAAAGAAGGAAAAGAAAAAGAAGAAACTTTTTTTTCGTGATTCAAAGAGAGACTGAAAAATATGAAAAAGAGAGGGGAACCGGTCATGTTAATCGAGAAAAATTCAAAAAATTGGGGGAAAATGGAAAAGAACTGGGATGAAAAGAAGAAGAAGGAAGGGGGAAATTGTGTAGTACATGAAAATGATATGAGAGTAAAATAACACGAAAAAAACAGCAATTTTAACAAGGAAAAATCCCGAAAATATGGGGAAAAAATGGGAATTCGAATTTAAAAATAACAAAAAAAGCAAGAAAAAAATCTTCAAAATGCTGAAAACTTGAAATAAAAATAGCATTTTTCTAAGAAAAAAAATGGAAAAATTGCAATAAAAATAACAAAAAAATCCAAAAAATCTCTTCAAAATCAACAAAAAACCATATAAAATTAACATCAATATCTTCTAATCTGTCTCCTTCTTTTCCATCTCCTTCCTCTTCAAATACTCTCTCTGCTTCTCATCAACAAAATGTTTCGTATGAAAAAACCAATACAATAAATCATCAAATTCTCCAGAATACGGTTTTCCGAGTCCTAATTCTTGATATTCTCTCAGTGAATAGTAGATTGCTTCGATCGTTGCGAGACCCGTATCGGGGATTTGATGTTGGGGTCGCCAGTACGCTGTTCGGTAGGATTGAAGGGACACGTGTTGAAGGCCTGGAAATAGTTACAGTAATCCTTGAAATCTAAGGGTTACTGTACTTAATATACAGTAATCTCTACCTTGAATCTGTGGAGTCTTCTGCATAACTCCGACTTGAAACCACGTACAATCCAACACGACAATCCTCTTGATCTCTCCTCTTCTCTTCACAAATTCCTCTACAGAAATAGCGGATGGACTCGGAAAAATGATAGCAGTCGTCTGACGTTCCTCTTCTGAATCCTGAGAATAATCATGGACATCCGGATAATCGAACACGCGGGTTTGAGAAGGAGCAACGATTTTACAGTGAAGAGCACTGCTTTTACTGTTCTTTTCCATTGGATGTTTGATGATGTCCACTGAGCACGGCAACTGGAAAATTTGGATTTTTTGACGGTTTTGAAGATTTTTTCGGGAAAAGGTATGGTTTTTTAGTCATAATTTTATAGTTTTTGATAAAAAATTGAAGTTTCCTGCATTTCTGATTGTTTTAAAAGTGAGAGAAAAAAAGAAAAAAAGTTCTCCGCCGTGGACAGGATTCGAACCTGCATATGGGTCTAGCCCGTTGAGTGTGCACACTCATGCCTTTCCTCCAGTCGGCCACCCCGGCTTCGATTCTGAATTTTGTGCAGAATTGATTTGAGATAACAGGAAGATGGGGAAGATGAAGGAAAGAATATTTTTGTGGTTTTAGGAAAGATTAAATTGAAAAAAGGTTTAAAAAGCCAGTTACTATGTGATTTTTGAAGTTTCGATTGTTTTTTTCCACGAAAAAAGGGGTTTATAGAAAAATTTGAGAAACTGATCTAAAAATAGTTATTTCGAACTGAGAAATACGTTTTCTTACTTCGAAAAAACATGATTTCTCGGGTTTTAAAGCGAATTTCGTCTATTTTTAATTAAAATTTCACAAATTTCACCATTTTTTGACTCAGACATAAATACTTTTTTTCCATTAAAAAGTGTGGTTTTTAACTGAAAATTAAAAACTTTCATGAAAATTATTGTTTTTGTTGAGAAAAACTCTGATTTTCTGTAGTTTAGGGCTAATTTTGCAGTTATTTTTGATCAAAATTTTAAAAAAACGGACAAAATCCGACTTTTTCCAGTTTTTAACACCCAATTTTCTCATTTTCACTGTTTTCTTCTGCCAACTTTCTTTTTAAAATTCCAAATCCATACCTTAACACTCGGAGTGAAAACCCCTGGCTGAGGTGTCCGACAATCATAACAAAAATACATTCGACTCGATTTACATCCAGGACAAACCGTTTTCACACATTTTTCCAATGGATCGAAACTTGATAATTGGACTTGATGCTCACTGATTACTGACATCTGGAATAAGAAATTTCGGATGAAAAGTGAAAAAAATGGAAAAAAAGAAATAGATAAATGAGAAAAGGTGATGATTAACCTTTAAAAATACAAAAAATAGAGATTTTTCAAAAAAAGTTAGATCTATATATATTTAAAACAACTAGTTGACATTTAAAAAATCACAAAAACCAAGCAAAAAAGAACAATGAATTAAAAAATAAATATCCCGTGTTTAAAATGAGCGTTTTCATCACAATTCGAATATAGAAAAAGAGAAAATCAATAAATTATACAATTGGGAGTGTCTCCGCTTGGTTCACATCCACAATCGCCTCGCCGACCATTTCATCGAGTTCTGCAAACATTGAGTTGGTGTGGGGGAATTACGCTCTATTGATAATTGATAAATAGTACAGTAATCCTAATTCTGAGCAATACTGGGTACTGTAGCTACCTCAGAACTGAGTCAAGAGTCTAAGATAAAGCTAGACTACAATTCTAGGTAGGAAATCAGGCTCTTTTGATCTACCAGACCTACATTAATCCTACAGTAACCCTTCTCTGAACTCTTACCTTCTAAAACCACGTGGAATCCAAAATGAAGATAAATGATCAAAAGTAAGTGAGCAGCTATAGCAATTCCAATCAGAAGAATTCGATTGGCGGGTAATCTCGATTGATTACAAACGATTAATCCCATCCTCAAAGCAGATGGAACACAGAAACTGGCGAGTAAAACAAAGAAAAATAAATGATCATGAGATGAATGGAATAGAGAAGTGAGGAGGAGGACCAGGCATTGTGAAGTCAGTGAGTAACCCTGAAAATGTGAATTTAGATGAAAATGGGATGAACTAGCATTTTCCAGGCCACAAAATACTTACAAAACTCGACAAAATCGTTAAAAACGGTTGTTCTGAGGTTACAAGGAAGCAGGCGACCCAGAGAGCTCCAGAAATGAGCAACCAACTTCCGAAGCAAGTGAACATCGCCGTTCCCATCAGAGTTCCGTTTTGGATGATTATTCTGGAAGAAAAAGAGATTTTCAATGGAAAAATGGGGATTTTTTCCAAACTTACCCACTAGATTTCATATTATACAGAAGCAATGCCACCATTGTCAGAATAATCATGGACGGTCCGTAGAGATCCGGTGAAATTTGAATTTGTGATGGTTTTCGGGGGATAAATGAGCGGATTAGACGGGTTCGGACCTGGAAAATGTGCTCTATTAATAATTTCAGCTATTTTTCGGGGAAAAGAGGAAAATTATCATTTTTCGTCAATTTTTCGTGATTTTTCAT
Source organism: Caenorhabditis wallacei (assembly GCA_963932035.1). NCBI lineage: Eukaryota > Metazoa > Nematoda > Chromadorea > Rhabditida > Rhabditidae > Caenorhabditis > Caenorhabditis wallacei. The sequence goes on from OZ009934.1 coordinate 3,598,715, forward strand.
TGAAAATTATGAATTGTCAAGGGATTTTACAGCTTTTTTAATGATAATTTATAAGAAAAACTCGTTTTTTCTTCATTTTTTGAATAATTTCAGTTTTTTTCAGATATTTTTAGAAATACCACTTACTTCGGCTGGTTCCACATCAAAATACGGGCGGAATAAATCGATTCGACCATAAGATTGAAAAGTGTCCTGAACCTGCTTTGAACCGGCTTCCCACATCTTAAAATCCACATTTTATTCCAGATAAATCTTAAAAATCAAGTTTTTCCACCCAAAATCGTTATTTTTCATTTTAAAATCGAATTTTTCAATTAATTTAAGACCAACCATCTTTCCCAATTGAGCTTGCATTCCATACTGCCCATTTTGTTCATCGGAAGGCCCGCCGGCATTGCTATTTGATCGTTGCCGGGTTGTTTCGGTTTCCTGGCCGTAATATGAGGGTTCCATTGGTGAAATTTACTGAAAATGTTATTTTCTCAATTATTTAATCGGAAAATGTAGAAAAACCGAAGCAATTTTGATTTTAAAAGTGCAAAAACATGTTGAGAAATCAATTGTGTGCCGACAACGCGAAAAAAGCAATCGCGCTCCATTGACTCTCGATTTTACAGCGCGAGTTTGAAATTCAGTTTCTTTTCTCTTTTTTGTTTGTTCTTCTTTTCCCCCCAGAAAACAAAAGAAAAACTTTATTAAATTGATAAAATTCAATGAAAATATAATAGATTAAAGCTATAAACAGAGAAAATTGTGGGGAAAAACACCGGAAATATTTTTCAAGGGAAGAAAAATAAAAATAAAAAGAAAAAATGCTAGAAATCGAAAAATGTACATAGAATTCAAGAAATTGTCAGTTTACACATGCTCAATTTGTTTCTGATTATTATTCTCTTGCTCACATTCTTTTTCCAATTCCTCAAAATTCACTCCCTGAAAGAATTCTCATTAGGGCGCGGTTGCACACTTAAAATGTTTACATGAGCTTCCACGACAGCGTGATTTTTCTCAGCTTCTGCTACATCCGCATTCAAATGATCAGCGCAGATGTGATGAACGAAACCGCATCCCAAAGCATCTCCGATGACATTGACGGAGGTACGGAGTCGATCCCTGGAGAAATAGAGAGATAACCTAGATTTGATTTTCGATGGCCTAGAAAACTCACAAGAACCAGTCCACGGCCAAGATAAGAGAAATATCACTGGCTGGAAGTCCTAGAGCAGTAAGGACAATGAGCATTGTAACAAGACCAGCTGAAGGGATAGAAGCGGCTCCGATAGATGCTAACGTGGCAGTTATGGATACGGTAACAATCTGTCCAATTGATAGATCAAGACCGTTCATTTGAGCAATGAAGATTGATGCAGTGGCTTCGTAAAGAGCGGTTCCATCCTTAATTTTCAATAGAAAAGGGCTAAAGACTGATTAGATTACCATATTAACCATTGCCCCGACTGGAAGAACAAATTTAGTGACTCTTGGATCAATTCCAAGTTTATTAAGACATCTGAATGTAACTGGAAGAGAAGCAGCACTAGAAGAAGTACCCAATGCAGTCATAATAGCTTGTCCAAGTCCTCGAAGAAATTTATATGGATTATGACGAGTTCCAATGAAATAAATCAACGGAAGAGTGATAAATGCTTGAATTGCCAATCCCAAAATTACAGTGAAAACGAATAATCCCAACATTCGAGCAGTCTGCCATAAATCCGAAACTTCTAACATTTTTTGAGCGATTAGAGATGGTATTCCAATTGGTCCCAACCACATTATAATCATAACCATTCGAGTTATTACTACGTCCAATGCATGAAATAGATTAGCAAGGGGTTTTGCTTCGGCACCAATTTTAGAGATCACTAGTCCCATCACGATACAGAATACAATTATTCCTGGAATAATTCTGAGTTAGATTGTAGAGGTCAAGGATAGTTACCCAATACATTCATCCCATCAACATATCCCGTTTTAGGTACCAATTGTTGAACACCATTTGAATTCGTATGGTTAACATAATGGGTTTGCACTTGAGCAAATGTTGCTCTCATTATATTCTCCGGGAAAGCATTTCTGAAATTCAAGTTTGCAAAAAGACTAAAACTTCTCGGTTACTGTACCTAAACAAATCCAAAAACTTCTGAGCTGCGGACTCATTCGCCGTCTCTCCCTCTTCCAATCCCATTTTTTGTTTGATTGTTGGATCACCGGGATGAATAATAGAGACGACAATAATTCCAAGAATCACTGCATGAGTTGTTGTTATCACATAATACATTACTGCACGAGATCCAAGGCGACCAGATGTTTTGCCGTCCAGTTGCGAGAGTCCTGGAAGAAGGGTTTTTAGATGAGGAATATCTCGACGCTGGGTAGAAATGGAAAAAAGTGGTCAACTAATAAATTGTAGAGTTTATCAAGGGCTGCATTTCATTAGTTGACGCTTTTTATTCATCTCTAACCGCTAGCGAGATAGGAGCGTTTGAACTTACGCAAGCAGCCAGGCTCTTTTTTTGCATGCGGTATATCTCAGTTCCCATTAAAGATACAAAAAAGTGATCAACTGATAAAATGTTTAGCTTGTTAAGGGCTACAATTCATAAGTTGACACCTTTTTGATAGATTTTATGAGAAGCGAGATATAAGCGCTCAAAGTTGCGTATCTCTCAGAAAAAGAGAACGAAGACAGCTAGAGTACCCTTGCCTCCCGCTTTTTCTCTGTATGTCCGGTTTCATTCGAGGACCATATCTCGGTTCCCGTTAAAGATATGAAAAAACGGTCAACTAATGAAATGTAGAGTTTGTCAAGAGCTACATTTCTTTAGTTGACACCATTTCGCCACCTCCCCTCCCAACCGAGTTATTCCCACTAACCTGAAACAATACTAGCCGCAATCAGAGGCAAAACCATGGCCTTCAACATATTCATAAATAATTCTCCTGGAAATCCGACATATCTGACAACATCTGGAGATGGTTCAAGATTTCTGAGTACTCCTCCGATGATCACTCCCATTATAATACCAGCCATTGTCATCAAAAGAAGCATGTTTTTTGTGAGCCATGATGTCCAACGGTTTACACATTTCTTGTTGGACATTCCCATTGTGCTGGAAAGAAAAGTTTGATAAAAAGAAAAAAGAGAAATGGGAAAGTAAAAGAAAAGAAAAGAAGAAAAAATACAAAATGTCGAAAAATTCCAATTTTAAGGAAAAAAAATAATTTAAAAGTCATTTTTCAAACGAGTATATCTCGGCTCCCATAAGAACTATCAAAAAGTTGTCAACTAATGAAATGTAGCCCTTGATAAACTCTACATTTCACTAGTTAACCACTTTTTTCTATCTCTAACCGTAACCGAGTTATACCTGTTATAACCGGAAATGCAACCCCACTATCATCCCAAAGAGACAAAACGAGATATTAGATAAAAAAGGAGCAAAAGCTCATGTTTGTGCTCTCTAGTTGTGTCTTGTCGACCTCTTAAGAGAACTAGATCATGTCCGAAAACGGATTTCTGCACAAAGACTGACGAAAAAGTGAACATATCACATCTATATGAAGAGAGAGAGGTGGTTTCGAAAAAAAAAGTTAAGTGGGCGGAGCTTATTCTCTTTTTCTTTTTTCACTGTTTCTCTCTCTAAATCTCTCTCAAAAAAGAAGAAGAAACGGGAAACATATGATTGTTGTGTTGTTATATAGTTTTTTTTTGTGTTGGGTGGTATTGGGGTGGGGGAGGAGAAGGTGTTGATGTAACAAAAAAGTTTGATGAATAAGGTTTTTTATGGGAACAAAACATACACAAAAGGTACGAATTATACAAATACGCTGTATTGATAATTGCGAAAAATTAGTGGCTTAGGAAAATCTAGGCCTTATTTTGTGTAGGGAGCAGTATCGATAATAGTCTAGAGTCAGTTGTAACTGATCTATTTTCATGGGGACTAGTTTCCCATTACTAGGCCACCAAAAACCATTTTTCCTGTATAGGAAAAATATAAAATGAAAATCCAATAATTTTTTTTCGAAATCCCATCACGAGTTCACCTGTACCCTCTTCCTCTCTCTCTCACCGTCTCTCTCATCCCGGGTTCACCGAACCTTGAATGGATATCGAATTGGATTAGGTACATAATTTGTGAACGGATAATCGGTCACACATTGGAAAATCGGTTATTCAGGATTGAAAGAAATTTTTTGAAACACTAATTATAGTGGGTAGGTCGTTAAAAAGGGTATATCTCAGTATTAGAAGAGATAGAGGAAAAGTGTCAACTAATGAAATGTTAAGCTTGTAATAAGCTATATTTTGTTAGTTGGCAATTTTTGAGAATCTGAAATGGTTAGTGAGATAGACGCGTTTGAAGTAGAGTATCTGGCAGACAGGATGGTGCCTCCTGCGCCTGTTTCAATACTTCCGGGTGGCATATCTTTGTTCTCATTGAAGATACAAAAAAGTTGTCAACTAATAAAATGTTGAGCTTATTGAGGGCTTTGTTTCACTAGTTGACACATTTTTGATAACTCTAACCGCTAGCGAGATAGGAGCGTTCGAAGTTGCGCAGGCAGCTAGACTCTCTTTCCTTGTTTGCGTGCGCTATATCTCCGTTCACAGCAGAGATACAAAAAAGTGATCAACTAACAAAATGTAGAGCTTATTAAGGGCTACATTTTATTAGTTGACACCTTTCTGATAGGACTTCTGGCAACGGAGATATACTAGCTCAAACTATCAGCCTAAATCAGTTACGGAAGTTCAACATTTTCTACCTACACCCCGAGAAATCTCACTTCCTCCTTTCCTTTTCTAGTACCTATTATCAATAGTTCTGATAACAAATACTACGAATCGCCTTCAAAAATCCACATCCTCATCTTATCAAAAAAAGATTTCAACCTTGAACCCAAATAAGACTAAAACCACATGCTTTCATATATATTTCTTTAAAAATCATTCACTTTTTTTTCTCATAATAAGACCATTCTACACACTTTTGATCTCGTGACAATTATTCATTGATCATAAGATTTCATTGTTTGTGGAAATTGGGTACAAAAATATTTTTTGCAGGATTTGGAAAACATGTCTGACAAATAGATCAAAAATTGAAAGCAGTTACATTTTGGACTGACTGAATTTTAGTTTTCTCTTTGAGACCTCAGACAGTGTAATAACTCCCCTTCTGAATATCATGTGAATATCATCAGACATCATTGTTCATTCAAAAAAAACTCATATTCTACCAATAAAACAGTTTCAATACTAAGAAAAAAAAAGAAAAATTCTGGTTTTTGGTGTATTAAGGATGGGTGGTGCCCCTATGGGTACACATGATTTTACGTCATGAAACTAATGTTTTCTATCAAGTAGGTAAGATATATTAGGTACAGTAATATCTCAAAAACCGTCAATAGACTATACCGGTTGGCTTAACCCGATCGGTTCAGGTTCACTAGTTTTTCACTGAAAAAAATTATTTTTTTGAATAATTTCGGATTAACACTGGTTTAATATGTTAATTCGGAAAAGTGAAACAATTGGGGAAAAATAGTAGAAAACTGGTCGAATGATGACAAAAATCACTTTATTCAATTTTTCAATAAAGGGGAAATGAGGAAACAAATGGCCAAGAGACCTATTCATAAGCCTAGGGAAAGGTCAAAAATGAAGCACGTCACAGTGTGTCAAGAGAACAAGAATAGTGAAAATTTGCATAATTGAACCCTGCGCTTTATTTGATAAATCAGATCAGACAATCACAAGGCTAAATCGCAAAGTGCAAAAAAAGAATTGCCCCAAACCAGGATCGAACTGGTGACCTTTAGATCTTCAGTCTAACGCTCTCCCAACTGAGCTATTGAGGCGGCGAGGGCCGGGAAACGGAGGGCGTAAAGGAGGTCAAGAGGAGCGGCGCCCTTAATGTGTCACTAGAATTTTGAATTTTTTGACCGCATTCAAAATGTGTTTTCGAAACTCTCAAAGTTTGTAAAACCTAGGTTAACTTTGAAAAACGCTATTTTTTCCAAAGATCTAGGTGTAAAGTTCTTTTGATCTCCCACTTTCTCACACCTTCATAAATTAATAACACGTTTCAATTTTTTGATATTATATCATTTTACTATTTCTATTCTAAACCAACACAAAAAGTGTAAAACTTGTACAAGAGAAGAAAGAAAACAGGTCTCTTTTTCTCGACACTTTTGAAAGAGAGAGAAAAAGAGAGAGAGAGAGAGAGACCCTCCCGGTGTGTTTATATTACAAAATACGGTGTAATCAAAAAAAAAAGAGAAACTATTCAAATAAATTAGGAGTGATTAACACAAACTTTTGTATGTTTCTATTTTTATGGGTAAATGAACAAAAAGACAATGATCTTTTTTTAGTTGAAGTGTAAATTGTTAAGTATCTTACATGGTTAGTGGTAAGCAGCGGTTCGCCAGCCAAGATACGATCAATGGGAAAGGGGGCCAAAGGAATTCAAAATTTTCTAAACATTTCTCATCCTTTTATATCTTCCCAACCGAAAAATGTATCTGAAGACAAAGAAAAAAAATCTATTTCCGTTCGAAAATTTGCTTCCGATTAGTTGAGGTCAGTTTCGGTGTCGCGTCGAATTAGAAATGATTGATGAACGATGAAGGTTCAATTCTTTTGAAGAATTGATAAGAAGATTTCTCCCTTATTTTGCAAGAATTTTCATTCAGAAAATTTGTTACGATAAGGGTTCATATTTTTTCAAAAAAAAAAAAACTGTTTTTTATTACACCAATCTATATTATAGTGCATCTTGACCTACAGTATACTTTTCCACTTTGGAAAAATTATAAAAATGCTTTTTAGACGTCTTCTACCGTAACCCGTCGTTCCTTATCCCTTTCCTCCAAATCCTCCTTCAAATGATCCTCACAAATATAATGAACAAACCCACATCCCAAAGCATCCCCGATTATATTCACAGAAGTTCGAAGACGGCCTCTTCAAAAAAATAGATTAGTGATCCCAATTCCAAGAGACACTTACAAAAACCAATCAACTGTAAAAATCAGGGAAACATCGTTAGCTGGAAGTCCCAACGCTGTCAAAACGATTAGCAAAGTTACAAGACCAGCTGAAGGGATAGAAGCGGCTCCGATAGATGCTAACGTGGCAGTTATGGATACGGTAACTATCTGTCCAATTGATAGATCAAGACCATTCATTTGAGCAATGAAGATTGATGCAGTGGCTTCGTAAAGGGCGGTTCCATCCTTAATTTTCTATTGGAAAGAGCTAAAGACTGATTAGATTACCATATTAACCATTGCCCCGACTGGAAGAACAAATTTAGTGACTCTTGGATCAATTCCAAGTTTATTAAGACATCTGAATGTAACTGGAAGAGAAGCAGCACTAGAAGAAGTACCCAATGCAGTCATAATAGCTTGTCCAAGTCCTCGAAGAAATTTATATGGATTATGACGAGTTCCAATGAAATAAATCAATGGAAGAGTGATAAATGCTTGAATTGCCAATCCCAAAATCACAGTAAAAACGAATAATCCCAACATTCGAGCAGTCTGCCATAAATCCGAAACTTCTAACATTTTTTGAGCGATTAGAGATGGTATTCCAATTGGTCCCAACCACATTATAATCATAACCATTCGAGTTATAACTACGTCCAATGCATGAAATAGATTAGCAAGGGGTTTTGCTTCGGCACCAATCTTAGAGATCACTAGTCCCATTACAATACAGAATACAATTATTCCTGAAGTAAACTACGGAATTCGTAAGTAAAATTAACTAACCTAAAACGTTCATCCCATTAACATAGGTAGTTTTCGGGACTTGATGATATTTGCTAGCTGGATTACTGTAGTTGACATAATTTGTCTGCACTTGAGAGAATGTTGCCCTCATAACGTTTTCAGGGAAAGCATTCCTGGAATTTCAGACATGAGGACTTTGAAAAATTATCCATTTATCGAAAACTAATACTTTCAGAAAATACGATTGATCAAGTTACCTAAATTAATTTTAAATATTTTCAGACCGTCCGAAACTAGCTTCTAAAGCTTGTGTGACTCAAAAAATATACTAACGGGCAAAAATATGCTATATTAATTTAGCAATTTTTTCCTGAGGGCCTTTCAGGACGCACTGACCAAAAAGGTATTCAAGAGCCGTTTCCAAATACCCTTTTAGCCAACAACATACCTGAATAAGTCTAGAAATTTCTGCGCCGCTGGCACATTTGCCGTCTCTCCCTCTTCCAATCCCATTTTTTGTTTGATTGTTGGATCACCGGGATGAATAATAGAGACGACAATGATTCCAAGAATCACTGCATGAGTTGTTGTTATCACATAATACATTACTGCACGAGATCCAAGGCGACCAGATGTTTTTCCGTCTAGTTGCGAGAGTCCTGGAAGGGTTACTGTACTTTTTTAATTAAGATAAGCCTACCTGAAACAATACTGGCTGCTACCAATGGAAGAACCATTGCCTTCAACATATTCATAAATAATTCTCCTGGAAATCCGACATATCTGATAACATCTGGAGATGGTTCAAGATTTCTGAGTACTCCTCCGATGATTACTCCCATTATAATACCAGCCATTGTCATCAAAAGAAGCATGTTTTTCTTGAGCCATGATGTCTGAATATGCATTCAAACAGGTTCAAATAACAAAGTTGCCAAAAGTATTCTTTTTCAAAAACCCATCATGTTCACTTCCGTCATTCCCCAAAAAAAAAAATGAATAAATCAGGATTATGGTAATTTAGAACAAACCTGGTCTATGGTGACATTATTCAATAGATAAAAAAACAAAACAATTGCCCCAAACCAGGATCGAACTGGTGACCTTTAGATCTTCAGTCTAACGCTCTCCCAACTGAGCTATTGAGGCGGCGACGGTCGGGAAACGGAGGGCGTAAAGCAGGTCAAGAGGAGCGGCGCCACTAATGTGTCACTAGAATTTTGAGTTTTTTCGGCCGCACTCAAAACAATCTTTGCAACATTAGAGAAATTGTCTTCTCCAAAATCCGAGTATCTCAGAACAAAGAACCAGTAAAAAACGATCAAATCGCACGTTGTTTATCATTTCCAAAAACGTGTCTCCCTCGTGTGTTCTAAATCGTTCTTATCTTTTTATTCTTCTCTCCTTGAACCTAATTGATCGTTCTTTATTCCCCTCAATTCCGTTTTTATCCATTGACAAAATAACGACAAAAACTATTTTGAAAACTGATTTGATTAGAAGGGATCGGTCTTGTTGATCTCGATCTGAAAAGGGGTCTAATTAACAGAATTTATTAAAGAATTTTAAAAAATTGAGTGAAAAAAAAAATGAAATGGCACAAATTTATTAGTTTGTTTCAAAAATAAATTCAAAAGCTTTTTGAATTGTTAAGAATGAGGTCTTTTTAATTTTCTGACACGTAATACGGTGGTCACTGGTATTGTGGTGACTATTTCCGGCATTCGATGAGGTCGTTTTCTGAAAATCAAAGGTTAGGTAGCCTAGTATTTTAAAAACGCAACTTAGGCTAAGAATGAATAATTTATTTCATTTTTGATCTAAAAAAAGCACTTACCTAACCACAGTTTTCACTGTAATTGGTCTCCTTCTATGTGGTTTTATAGTGGTTCTATGAAGCAGCTTCGGATGATGGACATGGTGTGTTAGTGGTCCTGAACTTGAATCTGTGTTAAATTGAATATAACTTGATTTAAAGTTCTTACTTGTTAACCGGTTCCCACCATTTGAAAATATATTCGAGTATTCTTGGATACAGGCGTCCGGTACTGAAAATAACATTTTCAAGAAATGCTTTGATCAGGATTAATGTATTAAAAAACCAAAAAACCGCAACTTTTCAAAACTTGTATATCGAAGGATTACTGTAGCTAGCTAGGCTAGCCTGCCCATCTGACAAAATACTACAGTTTGTATCCTACCAACCATGTAAGTCCTGTAACTACCTGATCATAAAACTCCCATGGGTTCTAGTGTCCCAGAAAATGAACCAAGGCTTACCGCAAAACAATGGCACATGTGCCCAAAATTAATGGAACGGAAAGTTTACTATAATTCACAAAAACACACTTTTGAGATTAACAAATGCAGATTGCTTGTCAAAAACTCCCGGATCACATTTTTCAAGAAAACTCACATTTAAAACACGCTGGCTTATCCCTTGACCCATTTCTCCTACCACATGCTGACTTAGTCGCTAAAGGATCTCCACAAGAACACCGAAACCTTACAGATTCCCTGGGAGCCAAAAACCTATGAGATCTTTTATTGAGAAGAGTTGGATCACCTTGAAAACTATCTTCTTTCCTTCAATTTCAGTAAAATACTCACAAATATAAGAATTCTGTGCCAACCAACGATAGAGATTCGGTCGTTTTGGAAGTGGATTAATACCAGATGTTAAGGAATTTGGAATTTTTGATAGGAAAATGAAAATGGAGATCAATCTGACTATAAAGCAAAGTGTTGGAATGTACATCTGAAACCAAAAAATGTTTTCTGAAAATAGAAGAAAACCTGAACATTTCTAAAAGGTGGTCGAAAGAAAAGAGAATGAAGATGAAGAGGTTGTGGTCACTTTTGTCTGTATTGAAGACAAAACACTTGAGTTACCTATACTTATATATGTACAATTACCATTGAGACAAGTGTTGCAATAATAGGGAAAGTGTGTGTAAGCTTTCATTTTAAAGCGTTGGAATTTTTTCATGTTTGCAATTTAATTGAAACTGCACTTCCATTGATGAAGTTGATATGTAAATTTCGAGTGTTCATAACTTTGTTGAGAGAAGAGATATCAAAAAGTTGTTAACTAATGAAATGCTCATCATAAAATTTGCAATAACTTCTTAGTTGACACTTTTTTAATATCTCTAATCCTAACAATGTTACAAAGGCTTCTAGTTGAGGTCAGTCTTTATTTCTAGATTACCATATATTTGCTACTTTTGGTTTTAGCTATCACGATGAACTTTGAAGCGTTTCTTATTTAGTGGGATTTGCCTACATGTTTTCTATTGATAGTACATGACTTCCGAATGACAATCTGCTAATTCGATCAGACCGGATCCATGTTCCTATTTTCTAGTTGTGATATCAACAAACAGTATCTCTTATTCGATAGTTCTAGAACATTCTAACTACAACTGCCTATCTCTACGCGTCTTAGCTGCCCAGCACTTTTGGAAACAAAAAATGTCTGAATAACTCTTCCAGTCTACATTTTAACAGTCATTGAACCTTACCAAGCTGCATAGGCTTGCCAGGAAATTCCAGAGTATTTAGAGCCAACTCAAGATATTCCAAGTACATTTTAGACTTCAGGATCTCTATGTATACTTCTGAATAGATACTTTCACCCAGGATCCCATTTTTAATACTGCTTCCTACGTCTCTACTTCAGATCTAGCAACATTCTTGCCTTATACTGAATAACAATACTCTTCACCCTAATCAATCTCAAATCTCTCCACTCTCTCCTCCTAATCTTCAAAAAATGCTTCCCGATAACTACTTTTAGTCACCTGACGAGACCTCTACAAAAAGATGAAAAAACGTGACCATTATCTTTTTATTACACCCATCACATCTTTTCATCTTTTGAACGTTGGCCATGTGTGGAGAATCAAGATGAAATATGAAAAAAAGGGTGTCCTACTAATAATAAGGACACATCATTTTAGTTTGTTTTTATAATAATTGATAGAAAATCAAACATCAAATTTGATTTTTATTAGTTGGATTGCGAAAATAGTATATTTTTTAACCGCTACTTGGCCTAAGTCGACGGATTACTGTACATACCTGCCCATCTTACTGTATTCTACAGTTTCTAAGCCTAGCTTTCTTGATTCTACAGTAATCCTACCAATAAAACCTGCACATCAAACCATGCGGACTGCTGTACCCCAGTTGACCTCTACTCTACCCAAAAATTCTAAAAATCAAACCGCTCAAAAAGCATTTCTCCCTTCCCACACTATCCGATTCTGCACGATTCACGGCCATCGAAAACGCTTTCCTCGTGTCTTATCAAATTCTCTATAAATCTAGTTTCTCTGCGTCTCCTCATCACATGTGATCTCTCGAGAAGGGGTCAGTTGATTGGTATATAAATAAGGAGAAATGGGGAGAGAGAAATTGAATTAGATTTTCTGATTTTTTAAAGAAGATACGATTTTTTATTTGGTTTTTAGAAACTTTTTGAGAATTGCCAAATAGTTTCTAGTTTTCTAGGTGTACCTGAGATATCCTAGATTAGGATATCATAAGGAATTTCAAGTTCAAACACTTATAACTCGGTTCCCGTTAAAGATATCAAAAAGGTGTCAACAGATGAAATATAGCTCTTGATATGTTGAGTATTTCATTAGTTGACAACTTTTTTGTATCTCTATTGGGAACGGAGATATAGCGCACGCAAAAAGGGAAAGAGAGTCCAGCTTCCTTAGCAACTTCAAGCGCTCATAACTCGGTTCTTATTAGAGCTATCAAAAAGGTACCAACTAATGAAATGTAGTTCTTAACAAGCTGAGTATTTTATTAGTTGACAATTTTTTGATATCTCTAATGGGAATCGAGATATACCTGTTTCAAAACTATAAACATTTTCAGTGGTGTTTACTCTATCTAACTGTGCCTTCCAAGAATCTACCTAGACTATCTAACAACATTATTTGAACGACCTTGTTTAATGAAAATTATTTATTATAAAAATTTAGTTTTCTTTCTGAAAATAACATTTTTATAAATAAAAATCAAATCACTTTTCTCATTGTTATTCTCCTAATCATTCCTCTAGTTCCGGTCGAATCTTTTCAAAATAATTTTTTCTTTTTCTTGCAGATAACAAATGAATCACAAAATGCAGTTTTCAACAACAACAGTGCAAAGGATATTTATACTTTTGTATTCGATTATTTCAAGTGAGTTCTTTGGACTAGTGGGTGGAGATGATTTAACTAGCTTTTGTGAAAATCGGTATATCTTCGAGAGGAGTAGAGATACGAACAAATTATCAACTAATGAATTATTAAGCTTGTTTAGGACAACATTTCATTAGTTGACAACTTTTTGATAACTCTAACGAAAAGCTAGATACGAGCGTTTGAAGTTGAGAAAGGAAAAGAGTGCAGGCAGAAGGGCAGCCTAGTTTTCAAAGGGATATATCTCAGCTGCCAATAGAGATACAAAAAAGTTTTCAACAGAAGAATTGTAGCCCTAAACAAGATTAATAATTCATTAGTTGACAACTTTTTGATAGCTCTAATGGGAACCAAGCTATAAACGTTTGAACAGAAAGTGTCTAGTTTTCTGGCTAAGTCGTAGCACAGTACCGTTCAGCGCTCATCTTATACTTGTTCGTTAGCTAGCACTATAGCCTTTTTAATCTGTTATTCAAATATCTATTCAAAAATTTTAAAATCACCATCAAAATTCAAAAAATCGATTTTTTTACAGCAATATCTCCATTCAGTCTACTGGACAGAGTCCACGGAAAAGATATTCGAACGAGTATTCCTGATTTTCGAACCACAGATGCTGATGTTGGAATGAGATCGGTTAGTCAAAAAAATTATTTTTTGGAATAAGAATTCTGAATTCGGGGAGGATAAGGAACAGACTTTTGAGAAAAAAACGGATTAAAAAAACTTTAAAAATGCGATTTCTAGGAAAATTCAATTTTTTTTTGAAAAAAATTTTTAAAAAAAGGGTGAAACGGAATTCGGTGAAAAGTGGAAGGCGGAAATCGGAATTCCGCCTAAAACCTAAAATTCCTTATGGTACCTACACTAAACCTACAGTAACCACAATCCGAAAAAAAATTATTTTCTTCGGAATTTCTTAAAAATATTTACTAGACGATTTTATGGTATTGTACCTACAGTAATCCCTTAGTACAGTAACCCCAATTAAACTACAGTAATCCCCATTCTAAATATTCCAGGCTCATTTCATCGGCTCATTCCGCGGTGAGCCCATCAAAACTCGTCAACACCATGCATTCATCGATGATAATGGGTAAGTACGCTCTATTGATAAAAAAGGAAAATCCAAAAAAAAAACTCGCTTTCAGTGTTCCAATTCCACTGCTTCCATATCATGAACACTTCTCGGCAGGATCCGCCGAATCGTTGTCATCTCCACTTCAGAATAAGCATAAGGCGTTGATGCGTGAACGTAAAATCTACAAATGGGCCAAAGAAATCGGTGGAATCGCGAAAAAACGAAGACGACGAAGTGGATGGAGTGGATGAATTGGCAAAGGATCTGAATAGTGTGGAAGCGGGTTTTTTCTCTCTCGGTTTAATTTACAGAGATTTTCATATAAATATTTTAAGATCATTTTTCGAACCAACATCATTTCGCATTATGCTTTTAGATGAGGGGGGAGGAGGGGGCGTGGTCAGGGAAAGAGATAGAGATAGAAAGAGACAGATAGATAGGAAAGTGGGCGGGGAAGGGACTAAGAAAGGATAGAGATGGCCTAACTAATTCTCGGCCAAAAGAAAAAGTTAGGCCATCTGGGGAAAAAGAGGGGATCTTAAAAGTCATTTTCAGACAGAGAGAGAGAGGGAAGAGACTTAGACAGAGAAAGGGGAAAAAAAGAAAGACCACCAAACGAAAAAATTCACGAATTGCATTCGAATATAGAGAGAGAGAGAGACAGAACGAGAGACAAAAAACAATTTGAGGTCAGCGCAAAAAAAAAGGGGGCGGGGCCAATTCCTTAAAGGACACTTTCAGAAGGGGAGCAAAAAAAAAACAACAATTTTTCAACAAAAAAAAAACTCGGGATACACATGAGGAGGAAGTTTTTAAAGCTTTTTGTTCGTATGTGCGGTTGATTGATTAAGCAGAAAAAGAGTTTAACATGAGAAAGAGAGGGAATGGATGGGATGGAAGATGTGGAAGAGATCGTCTGAAGGAATAGATTCTAGGGCAGGAGGTGTCGTCAGCATTCGGATTCAGTGTTGCTTCTTATTCTGGAAACTTTTGAGACGTTTAGAATTCAACGCTATTAGAAGGGCATATCAACAAACAAACCTCATAATTTCCGGATCCACGTCCACGATAGCCACCGCCACCGCGTCCTCCACGTCCTCCATTACCACCAGAAAGTCCTCGACGGAACCCTCCGGCGTTTCCACCATGACTATTACTGTAGTTACGTTGATGATGATTGTGTTGATATCCACGTGCATTTTCCGAATTCTGACGAGATTTCTGTGGTGGAATTGGCGAGTTTCTCGACTCGTTCATCTGAGATGTCGTCTCATTTGGAATCTCTTCATCACTGATTTCTTGTGGATCATGTGGCTTCGTTGGTGGTGGAGTTTCGATTTGAGATGATGATTCACGAGATTTCTCGATTCGTTCCTCCTCCTTTTTCTTTGGGCAGATCAGTGGATGATGTCCCTTCTCGCCGGTTGCTTCACAATGATCACATTTGATCTTCTTCATGTGCTCACACCACAAATCTCCATTGTCTTTGCGGATGCTGGAAGGATAATGATTAAGAAAAGAAGAATAAAACTGAAAACTCACTTATGAGAAGCAACCTCCTCCACTGGCATCTTGTAATAATCACAACGATAACAGAAAAGTCCAGTTGGCACCGGCTCATCTCCTTTCTCGTTCTCAACTACTTTCACTTCTTCTGGAACAACTTCCTCCTCCTTTTTCTCTTCAACAACCTTCTCCTCAGCCTTCTCTTCTTGTTGCTCGATAACCTTCTTCAAATCCTTCTTCTTTCGGTGTCTTGGAGTAGAAGCACGGCTATTTTCAGTGGAATTTTGAACATCTCCAGTTTCTTCAGCATCCACTTTCGTATCCACTAATTGAAGCATCTGCTTGTTCGGGGATCCTTGCCGAGAGCTTAATGGAAGATGTTCAATCGTATTGGCAAGTTGTCCAACCGCTTCCTCTTCATTATGATGATATATTTGATCTGGTTGATAATGAGAAGGTTGCTCATAGTTTCTTCCTCCATTATTCTGAGATGAATGCCAACTCTGATTGGAATTCTGACGAGAATGAGAGTAATTCGAATGTCCACCACGTCCTCCTCTTCCACCTCTTCCAGATCCTCCACCTCTTCCAGTCGGAGCATTGAAATATCCCATTGGTTGACCCATTCCGAATCCTCCTCTTACACCTCCGGTTCCCATTTGCATTTGATATGGAGCCGTGCTCATAAGTGGCTCAACTCCCGGTTGACGTCTTTGTTGTTGCATATGAGCCATTTGGTGTCCTGGTGGTGGAACTGGTGGAGCCATTTGAACGAACTGCTGTGGATATTGTTGTTGAGCAGCATTCATCTGAGCATTCATTTGGTTCATCACGTGCGGTGGTGGTGGTCCGACCATATATGGGTTGATTGGCTGAAACATCTGATAGGCGTTGTTAGGGGTTACTGTATTTCAGAAAAACGGGTATGCCCTTCTGTTAGAGGTAGATATTTCGTCATCGAGTTTCCCCTCAAAAAATGCGATTCTAGATCCATTTGGACCCACAGAAAGATCTAAAAACTCATCTAACAGCTCCAAAACGAACAAAAATCAATCAATTAAAAAATATATTCTTACACTAGTATCTCCTTTGTTTCTCGCTTCTATTAGTCTTTCTAGATAGAGTAACTCTATTTTTCTCCTTATCTCGTATTGCATTACCTGCATCGAATGCATCTGTTGCTGTTGAACCTGATCAATCTGCTGATGAGACGGCGGTGGATAGTTGGCGAATCCGGCTGGAACTTGTTGAATGAATTGATTCGGAACGTATTCTTGATATTGATGATCTTGTGGCTTCTGATCCGTCTGATCACTTTGACTATTCCGTTTTCCACCTCCTCCCTTCCGTTGATTCTTCTCTCCGCTTTCCGAATTTCCAGCCGGTTGTTGTCTAACGACGACCGGTGGCGGCATTTGAACATACATCGGATAATACATCATTTGTTGTCCTTGTTGTGGTGGTGGTGGTGGAGCAGTCATCACTGGAACCATTGGTGGTCCTTGTCCTCCACGATATTGTTGTCCACCTGGATATCCTCCTTGTGGTGGTGGTGGTGGTCCCTGATGAATCACTGGTCCAGTATAGAATTGTGGTCCCTGATATCCTTGTGGTGGCTGATTCGGCGGCCCTCCTCCCTGACGATATTGATCCATCTCGTATCCACCTTGATTCATCATTTGTTGATTTTGTGGGGGCGGTGGTGGTCCCTGTTGGTGTTGAGCTGGCGGTGGAGGTCCAGATTGATCTGGAAACGCTGAACATTTCGTTAAGATCTGCTCTTTTTCTGGAAACATACTGTATTGTGTACGCGCATCGAATGGCTCATTTGGACCATGAATCACAAAATTATTGTTGCCACTTTGATCGTCATAGCCTCCTGGACCGGATTCCATCGGTGGGTACTAAAAAAATAGGTATTTTAGCATAAATTACACAGCAAATCAACGATTTTACATGCTTTTTTCTCCATTTTTCAGCATAAAACCTACCCGATAACCACCTCCTCCTCTCTGCTGATGTTGCTGTTGTCCTCCATCATATCCACCAACATATTGTTGATCATATCCATCTTGTTGCATTGGCGGTGGCTGACCATATTGTCCTTGTTGTTGTTGTTGTTGAACATTAAAGTACATCATTCCAGATGCTTGCTGCGGTGGTGGTGGTCCTTGACGCATTTGAAAGTGTTGTTGTTGTTGTTGCTGGTGATGATGTTGCTGTTGTTGATAGTGATGTGGAGCACGGTTCTGAAAATGTAAAAATTAGAGATTTTTAGAGGGAAACTATGGTTTTTAAGATGAAATTTGAGTCTACCTTGTGAAGAAAGCACTTTTACTAGCTAAAATGAGCATTTTCACAAGAAGAAAAAACAATTTTCAATCAAAACAATGAAGAATTTCCCGGAAAATCGCACGTTTTCCAGCGAGTTCTGAGCAAAAAGAGCCAATTTTCATCGATTCTGCCGTCAAAAACTACATGGTTAGTCCGAAAACGTCACGAGGAAACATGGGCTAATTACAGGGCGCCGTCTTGACGGGCAGATGTTTTGGGCGAAGAAAAATGGGAGAAAAATCGCTTTTTTCTCGGAAAAACTAGGGTTTATCTATTAATTTTGCCTATTTTTCGGGGGTTTTCAGTGAAAAATCGTTTTTTTTTTCGGAAAAATAAAGAAATTCTGATTTTTTTCTACTTTCAGCTTTTTCTCGATTCTGAGCATTAAATCTCGTCGCTGCTCAATTCTACTCACAAATCCGGGCGGCGCACGAGAAGTGTTCGTTTGTGGCACTCCTGTATGCTTATTCTGATCGTCGGTGCCGAGTCCCGAGTCCGGTGTAGTTCGGTTCGTGTTGCCGGGTGCTTCCGGATAATCAAAGAGTCCAGACGACGCGTTGGCCGATGAGTTCGTCGCCGAATGGTTCGTTGCCGCCGGTTCGCGATTGTTGTTGTGCGCGCCGGTTTTATTGTTGTTGTTATAGGTGACTGGCGCACGTGGCTGCTGTTGTTGCTGTGAATTTGGCTGGAACGGCTGTCCAGACATTACCAAGTGCAAGTTGACTGAAATGAAATAAGTTTTATCAATGTTTATTAGAGAAAAATCGAAAAAAATGAAAAGAAAAGAGAGAAAAGTATAGGTATACGAATCGAAAATCAATTAAAGCGGAAGAAAACGACTGGGAACACCTAAAAAAACGGCATGTGACCCGACCGAAACAGGTTTTTAGTATCAAAAATAACAACAAAAACAATTTGTTTTCTTCTAACGAAAAATATCTTCTTCTCCGTTATTTTCTTCTCTTTTCATAAAGGAGAATACTTATCTTTTAGTGTTTTTCATATAATTCCATTAATTTCTCCGAAAAAATCGATAAAACTGTCATAAATTGTGCGGGAGAACGCTAATAAATTCATCGATAAAAATAGCAGCGAGTGAGCCAATTAAAGGCGCATCGAGTTTCTGTACGGGCGGGTCTCGCAGCGAAACGGCGACGGTCGCACTCGTTTTAACGTTGTGTCGATTTACGGGGAGTTTTGCTTATGGTTTTTTTACTTGGCATGTGATTTTGTAACCTAATTTCGGATTTTTGTTAATTTTTCGCTGATGAAACTCTTTTTGAACTAAATTTTTGGAAAAAG
Source organism: Caenorhabditis wallacei (assembly GCA_963932035.1). Lineage (NCBI taxonomy): Eukaryota > Metazoa > Nematoda > Chromadorea > Rhabditida > Rhabditidae > Caenorhabditis > Caenorhabditis wallacei. Next base: position 3,617,897 of record OZ009934.1, read on the forward strand.
AAGGATAGAAAACATATTAATTATCAAGATTTCAGGTAAAATGACCGATCCTATCAAGGAAATCGCGGTGAAAAGAAGTGTGGAGGCAGTTTATACCGGAGGGACTGTTACATGGAGTGCAAACGGCCAAAAACTATTTTCAACATGCACAAATGTAGTGAAAGTCATCGATTTAGAGGATAATAGTGCCAGGCAAGCAAAAACTAGACTATTTTCATGATAAATTCCTAAATTCCAGCTATACCATCGGAGATCCTGAAGATGAGCTTCGTATCACTTGCACAGCTATTGACAAGAATCGAAATCGTCTTTTGATTGCTTATAATAACCAAGTTGTTCGAGAATACACGATCCCTTTGGATCCATTGGCTACCAAACCAGAATTAGCGAGAACTTGGAAAACAATGCATCTCGCTCCGATTCTTGTGATGGAATTCAATGAAGAAGGGAATCTTTTAGCCACTGGAAGTGCTGATCATGTTGTTAAAGTATGGAATTTAACCGAACAACAATGTACTCACACTCTCAAAGGTCCTTCAGTCGTCTCAGCTATTCTTTTCGGAAGAAATGAGAAATTAGTTGTTGGATACATTGAAGGACAACTTCATCTATATAATATCATGAAAGGAGCTCCAAAGAAACATGTGATGACGTGGAATAACCATAATTCTCATATCACTGGCCTCCTTCAAGTCCCCGATTCTCGAATCATCGTCGCTTTATCCAGAGATCAAACTATGAGTATTCACGAGACAGAAACACAGGAAACCCTTCGTGTTCTTCCATTATACGAATCAATTGAAAGTGGAACAATTGGACATAACGGAAATCTTTTTACTGTTGGAGAAGAGGGAATTGTCAAGGAATTTGTGATTGAAACTGCGAAATTGGTTAGGAAAAAGAGGATTTCAAGGTAAAAACAATTGAAATTTGCGTTTTTATAACAAAAAATGAATTTCCAGCTCTCAACTCGATCATATCTCCTATGACGTCGTCTCCAACCGCTTCTTGGCCATTTCCGCTGAACAGAATCTGATTGTTTTGGATTTCGAAGAACTGAAGACTATCAGACAAATCGTTGGATTCCACGATGAGGTAATTGGGATTTTTAAAGAAAGATTTGAATTTCCTGCTCTTTTCCAGATCTATTCCTGTTGTCTCCTTGGAAAAGATGAAACCTACATGGCAGTTGGCTCAAATACATCTGAAATCCGTCTCTACAACACAAAAACTCTCGATTGTCAGTTGATCCGAGGTCATACTGAATCCGTTCTCTCCGTCGTTTCTCCTTCTTGGGATACGAATCTTCTGGCCTCTTGCTCCAAAGATAATTCAATCATCCTCTGGAGACTTGTGTCTTCTGAAGATTCTGCTACTCTGGTCCCTCTTTGTGCAGCTACAGGACACGCGAATACGGTCACTGCGTTGGCTATTTCGAATAGTGGAAGAGCTCCGTTTCTGGCATCGGTTTCATCTGATTGCACTATTAAATTATGGGGTTTGGGAGATTATGGGAAGACGAAGGAAGCGAAAGTTGATGCGGAGAATGATTTGGTGGAACAACTGTAAGTTTTGAAACAAAATAGCAGAAAATGTCCGAAATTTGAGATTTGAGCTATTTAAAATGATATTTTCACCTATTTTTATGGGAATTTCATAAAGTTTTAATGAAAAATCGTCATTCTTATATTAAAAATCAAAATCTCTCATCTAAAAATCTATATTTTGTCATTTTTTTAGTGAAGTTTCGCATATTTCGATGAAAACTGTTTCTGTAATTTCCCACCAAAAAATCCAATTTTTCAGCCCAAAACTAACATGTAGCTCGACTATGGTCGCCCATGGAAAAGATGTCAACTGCATCGACATTTCCGAATCCGACGCTCTCATTGCCACTGGTGGAATGGATAAACTCGTGAAACTCTGGCAAGTGGATACCAATAAAATGCAACTGGGAATCGGAGGAACTCTTTCCGGACATCGTCGTGGAGTTGGAGACGTTAAATTCGCAAAGAATTCTCATAAATTGGCTTCTTGTAGTGGAGATATGACTATCAAAATATGGAATATCTCTGAAAAATCATGTCTTCAGACGATTTCAGGACACACTTGTGCCGTTTTTCGAGTCCTTTTCGTCAGAAATGATAGCCAATTGGTCTCAGCTGATAGTGCTGGAATTGTGAAGATATGGACGATTAAAACGGCCGATTGTGAGAGTTCAATCGATGGACACACTGATAAAATCTGGTCTCTTTCCAAAAATCACGATGAATCTGAATTTGTGACAGCTGGAACGGACGGACGGATCGTTGTTTGGAAGGATGTTACAGAAGAGAAACAGAGAAAAGAGGATGATAAGAGAAGAGAAGCCATCGAACAGGATCAAACATTAACGAATCTGTTGACACAGAAGAGATATTCAGATGCGTTGGTCTTCGCGTTGACTCTTGTTAAGCCGTATTGTGCTTATAAGGTGAGAAATGTCATTTCTGGCTTTAAAAAATTGATTGTTCTCAAGAAATTCCCTTTTTTCCTTAAAAAATTTCATCGAAAATTGACTTTTAGAGCTTTTTAAACATGGGAAACTGCATTTCAAAGGATTTTCAGTAGGAAATCGTCAATTTTCTAGTTCAAAATAGTATTTTTACACTAAAAAGGACAGTTTTTAGTTTGAAAATGGCATTTTTCCTTAATTTTTGAACATTTTTTTTAACAAAAAAGCCTCTTTTTTCATCGAAAAATCCAATTTTTCCAGGTAGTAAACGCTCTGATGTCAGAAGACACTCCTGAAGAGCTCTCCACTGCAGTCCGTCGTCTCGACCCCCGTCAAATCGAGATTCTCCTTCAATTCTGTGTGAAATGGAATACGAACAGTCGAACGTCTCCAGTTGCTCAACGAGTTCTTTTCGAAATTCTTCATACAATTGAACCGGATCAATTAGTTGAAATGCCCGGAGCTTATGGACATATTGAATCACTTCTACCGTATACTCAGAGACATATGGATAGATTGGATCGGGCGAAACAGGATGTTAGCCTTTTTAATTTTGTATGGAAGCAGATGAGAAGTGCTGTTTAATTGTTTTTAGATTTTTTTTTCTTGATTTTTCTGAATTTTCGACTGAAAATCCAGCTTTTCTATTCAGAAATTTGTTATTTTTCATTGAGATCTCCTTGATTTTTTGTTATATTCATCGTTATTTTCTTCTTGTTTTTCTTGTTGTTTTTTGAATTTTTGTTATTATTTTTATTGGTTTCTCATATAAAATAGCCATTTTTCTAGGGATTTTTGATATTTGTAATCGTATTTTCAACGATTTTATACCTTTTTGTGGAAATGTTTGTATTTTTGCTAATTTTGAGTTTCAGACAGAGATAACATGGCCACCAGCAGCTCCGCATTCGATGATGAATTCCCAATGGAGGAAGGTAGGATTTCGAGAGAATTTCGACGAATTTTGAACTAAAAATCAACAGAATATCAAATTTTGAAAGAAAAATTCAAAAAATCTGAAGAAATAGTTGAAAAAAGCTATAATTTCCATTTAAATTCGGTCTAAAACCACTAAATATCGATATTTTCCAGGAATGCCGGAACTTCTCGACGATGAAGACGTGCCAAGCACTCTTCCATCGCTTCTCGAACAGAATATGGACACGGCTCCAAAAGGAGACGAATTCAAATTGGTAAGGAAGAGAAAAAGTGACGAAAAGACGGTTTTTTGACAATTTTTTTGGGTTGAAAATCCTATTTTTCTGTTAAAAAAAAAACAAGGAAAAGCGTGTTTTTCCTGTAGTTTTTTACAGCCAAAAAATCTGAAAAAATTAGTCTGAAATTCATCATTTCAAGCTGAATTTCAAGGGGTTTTCAAGTAAAAATTCTGAAGAAAGCCATGCAATTCCAGTTTTGAAAAACTCTAAAATTCAAAATTATCCAGAAAAGATCCCTCTTTTCATTCCTCTCTTCTTCTAAAAATTCAGAATCAATGTGTGTATTTCCAATAAAATTTTCGTAGTCGACACTAAATATTTTTTCTTTCTATCTTCCTATTCATTCTCGTTCAATTCCAACTTTATTATTTCCTCTCTCTCTCTTTCTCCCTCTATCGGCGGTATTTTAACACACAAATCGAATACAAAGGAACAGTTTTTTTTCTTCATTTTGATGATGGTGGTTCGATTTTTAAATACCCTCTCTCGTTCGATCGTTTTCCAATTTTATAGTCGATTTGGTTCTTCTTCATAGGTCGCCTTAACGTCTGATGATATTTTATGATTCAGAGATGAAGAAAGAGAGGGAAAGAGGAATAAAAAATGGAGATTTTATGGGTTATGAAACAGGAGAAACCTCTATTAGAAGGGCATCTTTAACAGATTTTGAAGACAGGAAAACATTGGAAACCGCTATTAAAAGAGCAATTTTGATAAATTTGATACCGGAAAATGTCCCTATTATAAAAGCAATTTGGGTGGAAATCTCTATTAAAAGGGCACTTATTTACAGGTAAAACGCAAGAGAAAGGCTGGAAATGCAGTGGACGTCGTCATGGAGGACGTCTCTCAACCAGATGATTCAAAAACTCCAGAAGAAGACGAAGAAGCACCGAAATCATCAAAACGTTCGAAAGGAGCGAAAGGAGAATCTCGTGTCGTCGCCGTTCCAAAGCATCGTTATCAACCGCTCAAGGATAACTGGGTCAACATTTTCACTCCGATCGTCAAAAATTTGGGATTACAAATCAGATTCAATTTGAAGAAACGGCAAGTGGAATTGAGGAATCCGGAGGATCGAGAGGATACCACTGATCTTCAGAAGGCCACGGATTTTGTTCGAGCTTTTGTTTTGGGATTTGAAGTGAATGATGCTATTGCTCTCATTCGACTTGATCATTTGTTTTTGGAGACTTTTGAGGTAAGAATTATACGGTAATCTGAGCTACAGTAATCCTACAACACCCTTTTTCCTGTAATTTCGAAAATACAGTAATCTTCCCTCGTTTCTTTCAAATTTCATCAGAATGCTCCCTTCCTCCTCCCCCAATTCCCCTTCCACAATGATCTTTTTTAATGATCACCTCCTTTCAACTTCATGTCAATTCCATATTCTCTCATTCCATTTTTGACATTTATTAGTTTTCTGCGGCTATCAAAAAGTATTTGACGAAAGTATTTGAGTTTTTGGTCGTACTTATCGCGGAGTGAACGGAATAAATGTCAATCTTTGGAGGAAGAGAGTGGAAAAGAGTTGCGTAGGAAGAAATGGAATTAAAATAAGGAGGAGGAGGAGGTGGAAAAGTGATGTTAGAAGTTTTGATAATTGGTCAGAAATTGAGAAAAAAAAACGGTTTTGAAGGGAAAAGGTGGAAATTTGGAGAACAATTATTCTGGAATTGAAGGATTACTGTAGCTTACAGTATCCTCTAGATGTGGGATTCTAGGTATTTAATTCAATGATTTCGAAATTATGGATTCGAATTACTTTGGTACCCAGTCCTGGAAATTTTTAAGCGATTCTTAGCCATTTTCATATGAAAACCCCAAAAACCCCCTAAAAATGACCTAAATCCTTCAAAAAAAAACATGGAATTCAGGAGATTTCGTTAAAAAATCAGAAAAATCCTAATTCTTATGACATCCATGTAATCTATTGAAATTCTGAAACCATTCATAGTCATTTTCGATTAAAAATGCCGAAAAACCACTCAAAAATGACCTCTTTCCACCAAATACCACTTTTTTTGGCTCTTTTTCGATCCCTCTTCCTCTAAAAGCTCCCTCCTGCGCAGGTGTTCCTTCTTCCATATTCCTCCCCATTCGGCGCCACGAATCCTACCTTCTGTCCTTTTCTTCCAATGTCTCATCCATTCCGAAAAGCCCATTAACCTTGAAACGGGCTTTAGGAGGAAGAGAGAGAGAGAGGAGCCCCATTATTATTATCATGCATGCTTTCTCTAACCTTTTCGACGCCAGAAGGTTTCTCTCTCTCTCTCTCTCTCTCTCTCTCTCTCTCTCTCTCAGTTTCATAACCAAATCTTGTCTCTTTCTCCCCTCCCTCTTTCCCTTCCATTCTGGCGATTTTTGTCGCGACTCCGCCCATTTCAGCCGCGACTGAAGAAGGATTACGGTAGAAATAAAGGCAACATTTTGCGTCGTTCGAAAATCGACCAAAAGTTGGTTTTGATAAGAGAAGAGGAGCAGAAAAATAGTGTGGAGAATTGAGAGACGCTAGACAGTTTGCAGACTGATAACACGAAGGACAACTTGTTTCTCTCTCTCTCTTTTTTTGGGAAAATAAATATTTTTTCGAATTGATGATACTGGCCTAAAATAATATTATTATTCTATTGCAGATTGCCGATGTGAAACACTCATTGAAAGGAGATCATGTGAGCCGTGCGATTGGACGTATCGCCGGAAAGGATGGAAGAACCAAATTGGTCATTGAGAATACTACAAAGACTAGAATTGGTAGATTAGAAAGAGCAATTTCAGAGATAATGAAAAGAGATAATTTCAGTTGTCGCCAACACGAAAATCCACATTTTGGGAGCTTATCAGAATCTGAAATTGGCTAGAAATGCGGTTTGCAGTCTGATTCTTGGTAAATTTGAGGATTACGGTGTTCTCCAGAAGGTTTCGGAAGAGCTACCGTACCCTTTCATCCTTTTTTCAAGAAAATAGGGTTACTGTACCAAGATCTCACTTTAGAATGGGTTACGGTATCAATCAGGAAGCTAGAACTGCTCCTACAGGGATACGGTATACTCCAGTATCATCTTTGAATGGTTACAGTACCCCTTGATCTAATTTTTGAGTATAGAACTTTGATCCGCTTGAATCCATCGAACTCTGATTTATTGAATCCGTTTCCTAGACAATCGAGGCTCCAGACTATTAAAAATCCCCCCTTTTTTGACCCAATTTCCTGCTGCACTTTCCCTTCTCTTTTCAATGAATCGACACAAAAAGAGACTTTCAAAATTACATGCTGTCACCATCATCTCTCTTCAGCTACTACAACAAAACCATCAATTCAACCATTTTTTTTCATCATGTCCATTTCGGCTTTTTGTGTCCTCATCCGTCGATCTGATATCTAATTCATCTGTCAGTGAATACAATGGATTAGCACTCTTTTCTGGCTATTCGGAAATCAATTGGCACGCTATGAATGTCAGGAGAGGAAATGTGGAAATTAGTTTTTTTTTGTTTTTTGGAAAAAAGGAATATTTGATTAGGATTATTGGAATTTGAGAGTTGCGAAATGGGGAGTCTTCTGTTTGAAACATGGAGTCAACAGAATTCCACTAGAGGCGAATTTGGAAGTAGAATTGAATCTTGAAGTACATTAGAAGTCTTGGAACTTGAAAAATGGGCTAAAAATGGTCCCTGATCAGGTTTTCGTGGTCATGAGAATTCTGAGAGCGGAGTCATCTGAAGATATTTGGAGTCACCTAAAGTCATCTGACAGTATAATTCGATCATTGGAACCTCTAGGATCAGGAAAATGACCTGAAAACGGTCCCTATTCAAAGAATAAGTTTTTTTTAGATCATCTGAATCAAAATTCTTAATCAGAATAAGAGTCTTCGTGATCTTTTCAGTCATCGGAATAATGGAAGGAGACTACATTCCCCCTGTGACGTCTTCAGAATCAGAATGCTTATCTGAATTCAAGACCCCAATTGTAGGTCCAAATCGTTCAATTGATCAGAATCAGAGCGACGAAATCAGAAGTCATCAGAAGAATTTCGCCGCTCCCTCGCTTCTTCCTGAATACCTTCTGACAACATCATCATCATCTTCTCCTCCTCCTTTTCCTAGTCATCGTCGTCGTCGTTTCCTATACCACCGTGTCACATTTGATGCTGAATGGCCCCCCTTCAGCAATGAAACGTGTGTGTACACACACAGAAACATGCAGACAAAAAATGACGGGTGTGGAATGGCATTCGGGATGGGTTTCTCTCTCTCTCTCTCTCTCTCTCTCTCTCTCTCTCTCTCTCTCTCTCTCTCTCTCTCTCTCTCTCTCTCTCTCTCTCTTTCAAACGAATCATCGGTTGCAATTCTGTCAATCCGAAGCGAAAAAAGAGAAAGTGTGGATGGTCGTTCAGTGGTTTTTTGTATGGGGAAATTGAAACTGGAAGAAGAAAAGAAATGGAAGGATTTTTGACTTTCGAGGTCATTTTTAAAGGCTATGGGTTACTGTAGCTAAGGCAATCCAAGAGGAAACTTGGGTTACTGTAACTAGAGTAATCCAGGCGGAATGATAGTAATTGGGTTACTGTAGCTTCGTAAACAGATTATATTTTACCCTAAACTACTCTAGTCCGGGGTTACTGTATCTCAAACTATCTATATCACGTACCGTAATCCCATTTTTTTCCAGGATCAAATCCATCGAAAGTTTACGGAAATCTGCGCAACATGGCGTCTCGTGGAGCCGAACGTCTCTAAAAAAAATGCTCTAAATACAGTGTATTCTCTCGTTGTTCTTCCCCCTTATTCCTTTTTTTGTCTGTTTTCTTCTTCTCATTGTTTCTTGTTATGTTACACACCCACACCAAATTATATTCCACATTTTTTGCTAATATTTCGTGACTTCTGAATTTGTTGAGTTGATTTTTCTTTTGTTTTTTAGAGAGATTGGCGCGTTTTCCAGGGATTTTCTGCGAAAGTTCTGGAAATGTTGGTTTTTTCTTTTTTCATTTTTCTAGTTTTTCCAAATTTCAACTGTTTCTGGAAAATTCTGGAAAGATCTGGATTTTTCTGTTTTTTTTTTTTTTTCAATTTTTTTCTCGTTTTCTTAATTTTTTTTTAAATTTATTATTTTCGACATCTCGAAGGATCCCGGATCACCTGAAAATTATCGTCGCTTCCACCCATCCCCAAATCATTCCATTCTGATCATCTGCTGATCAGAAGACGTCAATAACCTTGGTTTTCCATAAACAAAAATGGTTTACCAAAAGAAGAAGAAGAAGAAGTCAACAAAAAAACCCCCCGATAAGTCTAGACTCTTCTTCCATTTCAATATCATTTCAGCTCCATGAATGATGACGTCATTGGAAGAGAGGTGGCAAGGAGTACCAGTGTACGGGAGGTTTAATGTTCTTCTCCTCCTCCCTTCTGACCGTTCCTCTTATCAATTTTTTTGAATTTTCCGAAATAAAAAGAGTGTTGCGATGTCTTTAATGCAACGATTTTCGCAACATTTCCACGATTTTTTCTCGTTTTTTGTTCATTTTGAGAATGGAAAAAAGGGAGAAGATAAGAGAGAGGAGACGGAAAAGTGCATGTACTATTTAGTACAACGTCCTTGATTTCTGAGAGACTCCCTGCAATAAAAGGGCATCTCGAAGATATCGAAAAACCAAAAAGAAAAGTAAGAAATGAGGATAGTGGAGATTTCAAAAAAGTGTTAACTAAAGAAATATTCAGCTTATCATGAGCAATAATTCATTAGTTGATGGATTTTTGAAATTTTATTTTTAAGAGATTTATAGCCATTTTTTAAGGATTTAAGATTCTTCCAGAACTTTTGGAAATGGAAGAGAAAAACCCTCTTCCATTCCCTTTTCCTCTTCTCTTTGAAATGCCATTTTGTGTCATTCGAAAGAAAGAATAACGACCTCTTCTCTTCTGAACGGGATGGCTTATAACCTCTTCTAACCCAACCGAAACACGAGGAGAGAGAAAAAAAAGCTGAGGCCATAAAATAGGATTGTCCTTCCTTCCTCTTCTCTCAGTTGAAACTAAAGGAAAAGAGATAGAGATTTCGAAATTGGAATAATTTTGATTTTTGATAGAGAATTGGGGGTTTCTAAGTGATGGGATTGGGAGATTTGGAATCAGTGAGATGAGAGCTTTGAAATGAGTATAGTCATGATGGGGTTACGGTCACTTTGGGTCCCACCACGAAAACTACAGTAATCCTATTGATTTGCAGGTTTTCGTGGTGGGTTTCCCAAAATCAGCTTGGTTTTGATCATTTTGAGCACTAGAAAAGTTAAGAACGATTTTTCCGTTTTTTACTTTTCCGTTTTTTATTCTGACTTCGGTTACAAGATATCCAACATGGATTACGGTAGCCCCGCCAAACTATCACATTTAAATTTTAAAGAAAAATTTGAAGATTTGTCATATTTTGGTCTCACCACGAAAACAATAGCCTGATTACTGTAATTTCAATTTTCAGGAGCTGAGAATAGCCGCATCGTGTTCAGCTCGTCGAGAGCTTTCAGAAAAGTATAATCATGATAGGGTTACGGTCACTTTGAGAGTGGTTGGGTCTCACCACGAAAACTACAGTAATCCCGATGAAATGCAGGATTTCGTGGTGAGACCCAACTTTTCTCAAAATGATCGGAATCCTATCATGATTATACTTTTCTGAAAGCTCTCGGTGAGCTAAATTCAACTAAGATAATATCTTTGCTGTTCAATTGAAATTGACAATTTATTTTTTTTCAAAAAAATAATAAAAAGATCAATAAAAATAAAAATAAAATAATAATTATTAGACTCGATGCGTCGTTAAAAGAGTGTACAAAATGAAAGATTGTTTTCTCTCAAAAGAAATATTAAAGTTATTGATAACCACCGGGGGTTGTTTGACAAAAAAAATGGAATTGACCGGTTTCTAGAAATTCTGGATTTGATCCATGTGGGTTCGATGAGAGAGAGAGAGAGAGAGACGCAGAGCGAGAGGGGAGAAAAAGATACAGTAATCCTGGGAAATATGGAGCTCAGCTCAAAATGGGATGGAATTTTCGAAGAAATCGGGATGACATGATTATAAAGAGAGAGAGAGACGAAGAGAGAGACAGATAGTGAGAGAGCATTGGGAATTGAGAGACGCAGAGAAAGAGAATATAGTCTTAAAGACAGAAATCAGTGGTTCACTTTGTGAAAGGATTTTTGGAAATTGAAAAAAGAAAAAAAATTGATTTGAAACCAGGGAAAAAAGAGGATAAGAAGAGATTGAGAAAATGAAGAAAAAATCATTATCTAGAAACAAAAAAAAATTCAAAATCAAGTAAGAAGAGGATTATTAAGATTGAGAAGCAATTCGATATATTGTTTATCAATGAAAAGTGGCATGACAGGTGGAGGAGGAGGAGGAGGAGGTGGAAGAGGATTCATTGAGAGAAAGCTCAAAAGTAATTGATCATAGATTGAAGGAATTGGAATTGGTGGGATAATTGGAGTTTCCTTAGCTAATACAGAGCCTGGATCAAGAGTTGGATTTGTTTGGATCAAGGAATTGATCAATGGAGGAGGAGGAGAAGGAGGGGGAGAAATTGAGAGAGCCGGTGACATGGTGTCGGTTGTTGAGGATGGAGATGGAGATGTTGAGGTACCTGGAAATATGGAATTGAAATTGGTCGTGAAAATGGGGCTCTGGTTACTGTAACTAGACAGTAAAGTCTTCAAAAATAGCAGGGTCATGTTAAAAATAGGATAGTTAAACTCAGCTCGCCGAGAGCTTTCAAATGAATATAATCATGACTAGGTTTTAAAAAATTTCCACTTTTGGGTCTTGCCACGAAAAATACAAGGCTCTGGATACAGTACCACTAATTTTCAAAGCACACGAGTATGCGCATCGTGTTCAGCTCGCCGAGAGCTTTCAGAAAAGTATAATCATGGCTAGGTTACGGTCACTTTAGAAAAAGTTGGGTCCCGCCGCGAAAACTACAGTAACCCGAAATGAAGGCATGGAGGTTTTCGTGGCGAGACCCAACTTTTCTTAAAGTGGTCCAAACCCTATCATGATTATACTTTTCTGAAATCTCTCGGGGAGCCGAACCGTAATTTCATAAAATTATAGTCTCCTAGGACGGATCAAGAAATATGGAAGAGTACAGTAACCTGGCCTAATTTTTTTTTCTCGGAAATTCAAAATCCCTCAAAACTAACATTATATCCAAAATCAGCCCGCTACTAGCTTCAAGAAAAGTATAATCATGCCGATAATCCCTTCAACTCTTAATTATTGGGTCTCGCCACGAAACTACGGTAGCCCCCCCCTGAAAACACCCAAATGATCACCCGCGAAATTCAAAAAAAATTCGAATAATTCCAATTTCTCGATATTTTCGATTTTTCTCTACCTCCCTGATAACTCAGACCACCCGTATTTCTTGACCTCCTAGTTTTTATCGACCGCCCGTATTCTCTAGACCACCCGTATTAATTTGGTCGCCGTGTTATTTGAAAGACCTCCCTGGTTAGAGAGACCACCCGGAAAGTGAAAAATTGAGGGAAAAATATGATTTTGGGGTTGTTTTAAAGGGAATTTCTTACTGTATCAAGGAAAAATGCTAGCTACAGTAATCCCAGGGCTACGGTAGCTTTCGTTGCGGGACCCAAAATGATCCAAACCCTATCATGATTATACTTTTTTGAAAGCTCTCGATGAGCTGAATTCAACTAGATTGGTTTCATGGCTAGCAAAACTACAGTATCCCGTACCTCCTCCTCTCTTCTGATTCTCCGTCGTGACAACCATCATAAATTGATTCAAATTCTGTAGGTTAATATCCTTCAGCTTCCTTGATCTTCTGATTTTCGGCTCTTTTCCATCACGAGTTTTCTGTTGGGACCTTCGAAGTTTAATCTGAGCAGCCATTAAATTCCGACGAGTTTCGACGAGATTACACTGAAAATCAATAGAGACATTATTCACCAAATAAGCCCCGCCCCTTTTCTACAGTATCCCTAATGACTTAGGGTAATTCATAGAACTCACCAATTGACATGTGCACGATACAAATTGACACATGGATCGTTTGTGACCTCTGAGTGGGACAAGGACTCCGTGGGCTGAGCAACGAGCACAATGTGGATCACGGACTCGTTTTCCGTTACGTGTTTGGGTTAGAGGGGTGACCGGCACCTGGAATTGGAATATTTTTGATTTTAAGCGTATGACATTGTCGTAATTGTGTTCAGCTAGCCGGGAGCTTTCAGAAAAGTATAATCATGATAGGATTCCGATCATTTTGAGAAAAGTTGGGTCCCACCACGAAAACCTGCATATCTCAATTCGGATTACTGTAGTTTTCGTGACGAGACCCAACTTTTTCCAAAGTTACCGTAACCCTATCATGATTATACTTTTCTGAAAGCTCTTTTCAAGCTGAGTCTAACTATCCTATTTTCAAGAAGCCTACAGTAACCCTGATCTTAATCATCCGAATTTCCTATCCTCTTCGAGACCTAATGTTCAAAAAGTTCAAATCCAAAAATCAAATTTTCACATCATTTATCTTATTCTCCTATATTTTTTTCACCGAAAATAATCATTTATCTCAAAAGATAACATTTCCTATTTTTTCTCAACCAAATCACTTTTTGCTGATGCTTGCCTATTAGAGAGAAATGTCAAAAGAAGGTCAAATTGAAAAAAAGAAGAAGAAGTTGCGATTTGACAGACTGATAAGAGAAGAACGTAGAGAAATGACCGAATGAGACAAGTACATGTGAACTAGATACAAACGAGTGGAAAAGAAAATTGATGAGAATTAAGGTTTGGGAGGATTACGGTGAGGGTTACCGTAGGTTCCTCGAAAATAAGATAGTTGAACTCAGCTCAGTGAAAGCTTTTAAAAGAGTATAATCATGGCTAGGTTTGGAAAAATTGGTTTTACCTCATAAAACAGGGCATTGTTTACTGTACCTTGAGGATTCAGAACTCGAGGATAGCTGAGTCGTGTTCAGCTCTCCGAGAGCTTTCAGAAAAGTATAATCATGATAGGGTCCCGTTCACTTTGGGTCCCACCACGAAAACTACAGTAACCTAGATGAAGGTATGCAGGTTTTCGTGGCGAAACCCAACTTTTCTCGAAGTTACCGTAACCCTATCATGATTATACTTTTCTAAAAGCTCTCGGCGAGCTGAATTCAACTAGAGTGATCCCAAAACTCGAAAAATAGTCGATAAGAATATCGGGGTACAAATTTTTTAAAAATCAAATCTAATTAGGGCTAGCCTACCCCTAGTTACCCCCTAGTTCTACAGTAATATAAATCCAACTCACCTTCTTCTTGCTCAGCATATTATTCAACCGCCGTCGCTCTTCGACCATATCACAAAATCGGCATGGACATTTCAGATACCTGTCAAAAGAAAAGAATATTTATTTTTATGTGCCAGTCACGGTGTCCGTACAGTACACTCCTCCCCTTTTTTTTTTTTTTAATAGCCTCCCCATTTTTTCTGACAAAAGAATATGATAAAGTTTATGACGGTCATTTTAAGAGTTTGTTTAGTCAGGATTACTGTAGTCACCACCACCGTATCCAAATGACCTCCCTTTAAACCGACAAAAGAAAAGAACCGTAAAATTTATTGGAGGAGATGTTCAGTCACGATTAAAGCAATGAGAGAGAGAATGAAACAAAAAAAAACAGCTGACCTTGGCGATTTGAAAAAAAACGATTGAAACGACCACCTAGGGGAAGAAAAAGAAATTGTTATTATATGGAGGAGAGGTCGGAATTATTATATCGAAAATAGCAGGAAAAAGGTTTTATACCTGAATGACCTTTTGACATAAAGATTTTATACGTTGAGGGAGGAGAACGAGAAGGTAATGGGGATTACGGTAGTTTTGGAAAGAGAAAAACGGGGAGCATGGGAATTGAATTTATCAATGCTACGGTAATCGGGAACTTGTAAAATTTGATAAATTCAAAAAATTCAAAAAAATAAATTTTTTTTTTTCAAAAAATGAGTTTTGCTAAAATTGCTATAACTTGGTTCCCAATAATGCTATCAAAAAGTTGTCAACTAAGGAAATGTTGCTCGTATTTAAAGCTACATTTCATTAGTTAGCAACTTTTTGCTAGCTCTTATGGCTACTGAGATACAAAGCATTGAAGGTTAAAGCGCAGAGAAGTTAGGCTGTCTTCACTCAAAGGGTTATATCTTGCTTCCCATTATTGCTATCAAAAAATGATGAACTAATAAAATTTAGCCCTTATTATAAGCAATATTTCATTAGTTGACCATTTTTTGATAAGCATACCGAGAAGCGAGTTATGACAGTTTGAACTATCTTAGTGGGAGGTATCTTGGTTGCTGACGTGCGGAGTTGCTAGGAAAGTTGCAACACCACTTGGAAAAAGTTTTGCAGTCTAGCCATGGGTAAACATAGCAAAGCATAACCACAGTACCTTACAGTAACTTCTGAGCACCGTACTAGCCATCAGTAAGAAATACCATAAAATAAAGTACTTCCCTAGCTGAGCCCATGACGGTCCTACCCTAGCTAAGCTCATGACGGGCCCCATGACGGAAAAAAATAGGGATCCAAAATTAAAAAAAAAATGACGCAACTTCAAAGGGACATGTGACTTTTTGTATTTTCAAAAACCTCTCAACACCTTATTATTATCAGTTATTACACTTACATCTACAGATAATTATTTAGACAACCTCGTCATAATGAAAATATTGCATTACCAAAATAATTTCAAAAAAAAAAGAAGGCTGAACTAACCCACAATCAGGCTTATGCCCTTTCCTCGGATTCAACTCTCCATGATTCAAACATCTCTGACAATAATAATTCTTTTCTTGCTCAGAAGCAGCAAGAACTGCGACAGCTCTCGCGTCGCATATCTCCGGTACGGAATCCTCGGTGAGCATTAGAGCTCCTCTGTAAATGAAAATGGGAAGGTTAAGGGATTCTAGAGGATGAGGAAAGGGGGGGGGGGACTACAGTAACCCTAGTGGTCTAGCTACAGTAATGCGGGGGAGCTAAAACTGATCTTGGAACCCGGAAATAAAAAATTCGGAAGTTTTCTAAAAAATCTTCCGAAATGTCATGAGAATTTTATTTCAATTATTAAAAAATGACTTTTTGAAAAATTTGATTTCTTGAAAATTTTTATGGATTTGGGAATGTACAAAGATCAGTTTCAGGGGGTACTGTAGCTATTCAAATTACAGTAACCCCAAGAAATACCGTACTCCGAAAAGCTAAACTTTGGCAAGAGCTCAAAAAGTTTTCCCAAAAAAACTCTAGTCTCGAAAACTACAGTAATCCTTTTCACACAAACTACGAAAATAGAATTGATTTGTAAATATGAGTCAAAAAAGATCAAAAAGTTCTCGGGATTACTGTAGAGGCAAAAACGGCAACATTTTGAAATATTGATAAAAAATTATTTCGGGAGGAGGAAAAGCGATAATAATGAGGAAACATGAGTTGAGTGAAAAAGGAGTACTGTAGGAAGTTTAAGGGTTACTGTAGTCAGGGATTTTGAATTTTTTCAATATCAAGACTACTGTGAGAAGTTTTGAAAAATGAGACTAAAACGAAAATCTATACAAAAAATCTTAGCTCATATGACTGGCGACAAAAACTTTTTTTCAAGCAAAATTAAAATAATTACTAGTTTTCCAAACTTACCCTATACAATTACAGCAAAAAAAAGGAAGAAAAAGAAGTTTCAGAGCATTCAAGAAAATCTGTCCCAAAAGATTTCTATATTATTTTTTTTGGGGGGTTGGTGAAGAAGAGTGGGACAGGATAGAATGGAGTAATAGTCAAAGGAGAGACACGACCTCCCTCTCCGTGTTCGAAACAAACGGGGCGGGTCCCGTTGTCTCTCTCTCTCTCTCTTTTTCTCTCTCTGGCACGGGGAAGAGAGAGAGAGTGAGTCGCGGCGACGAAGCTCCGCCCACAATTTGACGCGACCGGCGACTGCGGGGCGATGCGATCGGACGCGACCACACACGAAGAATTAATGAGAGATGTTCTGTGTTCAGAAGAGACGTCGAGACAGTGAAACGGTGAGACGGCGGGAGGGAGCGGGGCGCCGTTTCTCTCGCCCCCTATCAGTTTTTAGTTTGACTGCCGGCGCGAGACTCTCCACTTATTACACACTATTTCGTTGAGAGAGAGAGAGAGAGAGAGAGAGAGAGAGAGAGAGAGAGAGAGAGAGAGAGAAAGGGAGGTTAACCACCTGAAAAAGAGAGCGTGTGCTATATACTTTTCCATGAGTTTTTGTTTTGTTCCTTTAATAGAAGGGCATCTGCCTCTATGATAGGGGTTATCTCTAATTTCAGGATCCACAAATTGGCCATTTTGAAAATCTGAAAAAATCTGAAATTTCCAGTAAATCCTGTCTGTCTTCCCTTCTGTTTGTCCAGATGTCCACCCCTAAAATTTATTTGAAGGTGTACTTCAGTACCCACTAGGCTAGTGTGGTTTTGAAAGGGGTGGGAACCCCCGATGGTTACTGTACATGAATGGGACACAAGCTTCAGGAATCCTAGGTGACAGTAACCCTACCTACAGAAAGCCTAGGCTTGCTACCCTAACCCAAGCCCCTTACTTTTTAAATATAATTTCAACTCCCCTGAATTTTTCGAATCCCCCCCCCCCTTTGGATTACGGTACCTTCCCTAACTACAGTAACCCCCTTGCTGCACATCCCCTCTGAAAAAAGTTGCTACATCCACCCTTATCCATCTATACTTATCCTCCTCGTAAGCTATCCATTCTCCCCCTTCTTCAGAATGTGTCCATCCATAAATAATTCAAATCAAGAGACAGAAGAAATGTTGAGGAGCATGTCATTCTGAAAAAAAGGCGCAAAATGTAGTCGAGGGGGCAAACTACAGTAGCCCCCGCTAATTTGCACTTTCCAAACAATTCGGTTAGGCTTAAATTGGCGGGTTTGCTGCGTGATTTTTCTTCGTCTCGAGAGAGAGAGATGGAAGATTGACATGAAAATGGTAGGATTCAGGTGTTGGGGAGGGGTCCTGAAAGGGAAAAAGTGGATACTTGGCTAATTGAAGAAAGCCAAGGAGGTTGGCTGCAGGGGCACGGTGCCCCGACTTGCGCAAACTAAAGGGGATCCGAGGAAGTTGGAGCGTCTGGGAGCTAGGGGATTTAAAATGAAGGATGGGGCAACTTGCCCACCAAGTTGGCCACCAATTTTTTAGTGGTCGGGCAACATGGTGCAAGGTGCCCATCACTTTCTGAGCTGGACTGACAAGGGGGTGGGCAAGGTGCCTGGCTTGCCTAGGGTTTCTAGGAGTGTGGGGCCTTTTAGGGGTGAGGTAGTTTGAAATTAAGGGTGAGGCATCTTGCCCACCAACTTGCCCACTATCATTTTAGTGGTCGGGCTACTAACCCACACGTATCGGGCCCATCTCTTACTACTTTCACCACTCCGACTCAAGGGGCTACCCATCACTAGTTGTCTAGGTAACTTTCCCCTTTTTCTCCCACTAATGGGGTCGTCACCCATTTCTCCCCTGGTTGTCTAGGCAACGTGCCCCAACCGTGCCGCCCCTTTCCCCCTTTAAATAGAGTCTGTTCTCTGTACTCTTCCAAAGAGAGATCACCTTCTGTCTAGACTGTTCTCTAGATTCACTCACCGCTCCTCTTGCGCGCGCACACACACACACCGAACGCAACAAAAAATGGCTGAAGTAGGAACGAACATTCTCTCCCGCCCTTCTAACCAATGTTTATCTTCCAACATTAGAAATAGTATTGAATTCCGAGAGACGACGACAGATAAGACCTCCTAGATTTTAAATAGTGGTGGTCGTTCGTTTTTCGCGTCGTCGATTTTCGAATGAAGGAAAAAAGGCGATGGATTGGATGGGAAGGAGGGATGATTTTGTTGCGTAAGTGGAGCTTATTTTAGGGAGAATGGAAGTGGGCTCTGATCATTGGCTATCGTTTTACACTAGTGTCTGTCTAGAGTTTTGGTAGCTGATTTGAGGAGAAGAGGGAGGTGTACGGTAGTTTGGAAAAAATGATTAGGGTTGGGAATGTGAAGTTAGCTAGATCGAAGAGGCAAGGTGCCCAAGCCGTGCCGAATCGCTGTCCAAGCTTGGTTGGCCAATTTGGCAAAGGGGAACCGCTAAGAGAGGATGATTAGGTAATTGACTAGCAACTTGCCTAAACCGTGCCGGACCGGTGCCCGAGCCCTAGTCGGCAAGTTGTCTGATGGGGGGCTGAGATCCTAATAAGGGCAGGACTAAGTGGGCAAGCATTGGGTAAGCAGGCCAAACTTAGCCGGATCAACATCTTATTTATGGTGGGCAAGTTGTCGAAGTGCCCCGTTAGGTGCAGGACCGAATGGGCAACTTGCAAAATCCATTCCGGACTATTGTCCAGGCCATGGAGGGAAGTTTGCCGAGGTGTGCCGAGTGGTCTAGAAGGGTGGGGCAAATTGTCCCTATGGTGCCGGGCTGTTTCCCAGGCATTGGTGGGCACGTTGCCGAAGTTCCATTTCAAATTCAATACATTTTGGTATATATGGGCAACCTGCCCAAACTTTGCCGGATCTTGCCGGACCTTGGTGGGCAACTTACCCAAGTCAACTCCCTCTAAATTTAGACCCCCTCTTTTATGCGGCCCCCCATGAAAGGAACAAGTTGCCCTTTTCTCCCCGGCGTCACTTTTTACGGCCATTTTTCGGGAACCCATTTCTCATTCGGTTACGTAGTCCTCTTTATAATTTAAAGTTTTCCCTCGAGAGACAGAGATACGCCTAGAACCAACACAAAAAAATGACATAAATCGGGTTGCCCCCTTCGATTTTCAAATTGTTCTTTTATCTTCTCCGACCTCCTCCGATTTCTTTTTTTTTCTTGCATAGGGCCACCCATTAGAAAATTGGGGCGGCCCTCCTCCCAATAAAAAACGGCTGTTGTTCTTTCGTTCCTCTTTCTCTAACATTTAAAATGTGTTGTCTGTCGTCTCTCGGATTCATGTGCTCTCTCGTCGTGTCCCTTGACGGATATTCAGAGTGTTGCAAAAAAGTGCTTCTTCTCTCCTTCGTTTTCTTCTTCGGATGATGGTGCCGCCACACAAAATGAATGGCTTTTCGCAACAATGAGAAGAGGTTCGAAAAAAAGGGGCGGAGCTTGGGGGAGGATAGAGTGAGGAAGAATTGGAGGTTTAGAGGAAATGAAATGGGTGAAAGATAGAAAAAAAAACGGCTGAGGAGTGGAACAATAGAAATGTATAGAATGGAAATAGACGAGGGGTGAAAGGGCAATAGGGGACTTTTTCTTTGAAAGATCGCTTGGATATACTCATAGAGAAAGAGTATTCCATGGAGAAAGAGTATTCCAGTTTCCTGCATAAAAAATGAGCTTAAAACCATTAAAAATAAGGAAAATACAGCAATTTTTAGTTTGGCTCCGTATCCGAGTCGCTGCGCAGCCAATTCGAATATTCAAATTTTTAAACCTGACCACTTCGTATGATGGTCCCCAGCTCGTCGCGCTTATCACTCCCCTCCCACCCATGTTTAGATTGTGGCGCCGTGGCCTAGCGGCTAACTCTCTTCGTTTTGGTTCCGGACCCTCTTGCCCTTCACAGGTTCGATTCCACACCTATCAATTCCTTTTTTGCTTTTCCTATAATCCATTCTCTCATCACTTCTCATCGTCCCTTCAACCATTTTCCATCCATCTCAGTGACACCATTCTAGGCAGCGAAGCGCAAAAGTGCAAGTTTTCGTTTTTTTCCTCCCCCTGTCGCCCCTTCTTTTTTTTTTTTCGTTTCTATGGCTAAACCTCTCGATTACCCTATACTATTTCGTAGACCTCCGTGCTTTTTGCGATGTGTGTGTTCCTCTTTTGTTGAGATAGAATGAGGCGCGCGCGCCCGGCGGCGCCAAATTAAATATGCGTAGAGAGTACGAGAATCAGTGGTTTCTCGTCTCGACGCAGCATTTCTCACAGACGTTTTTCGCAACATATTCGCTCTTATTTCGAGAGTGTGGTTGGGTCTGTTTATTGGAGAGGGAAATGGGAGACGAGAAAAAACGAAAGAACACTGTTTGTTTCTAAGGGAAATGGAAATGAAATAGGGTTTTGGGAGGGTGAGCTTGGTCATAAACTCTAAGAAAAAAAGAATGGATCGCTCTGAAATTAAGATAGTTAGATTTATCTCGTCGAGAGCTTTCAGAAAAGTATAATCATGATAGCGTTTGGGTCCCACCACGAAAACTACAGTAACCTTGATATGCAGGTTTTCGTGGTGGGACCCAACTATTCTCAAAGTTACGGTAATCCTATCATGATTATACTTTTCTGAAAGCTCTCGACGATCTGAATCCATTCCACTCAATCTCTAGACCAACGGGTCCCATTTTCGAAAACTAGATCTACCCATCATGGGGATCTAAATGACCTCAAACAGTCACGTTTCCCTTCGCGATTACTTCATTCGCAACATTTTCCTTTTTCTTTTTTTATTGACAAGTGTTTATTTGAATCGAGAAAAGAAGAGAATGTTTGTTCCCTTTGTGCGTAAGTTGAAGGAAAAAAAATCGAAAGAGTGGAACAAAAAATGAGAAAGCAAGGTAAATACAGAGTTTTTATGATCTAAAAACAGAAAAAGTTGACTAGGTGGTCGAAAAAACCGGGTGGTCTAAAAACCTAGGGGGTCAAAAAATCATGGTGGTCTAGTAATATGGGTGGCCTCGAAATACGGGGGTCCCATTAACCATGGTGGCTGATCTAATCATGGTGGCCTAGGAAATCGTGGTGGTCCAAAATTTCGAATTTTTTGAAAATTATGTTTTTTGGGAATTCAAATTCTTTCTGAACGCTTCGCTCTTCCGTACATGAATCTCGGCCTGAAAAAAAAGAAAGTACCTTTAAAACCTCATATCTGATTTCTAAGCAATTTTCTGAAAATGATGTCAAATAGTAATTTGCTTATTATGAAATTTTTGCACATTTTATTAGTTGATCACTTTTTGATATCTCAAATTCCAAACGAGTTGTGGGGGTTTGAAATGTTCAATCGACGTCCAACATAACGTTTTCAGTTTTAAACCCTCATATCTCGATTATCTTTGAGTCTACCAAAAAGTGATCAACTAGTGAAACATTTAGCTTAATCTGAGCTATATTTTATCTGTTGACACTTTTTTGGCATCTCGACTGTGAACTAAGATATCCCTTTTTAAGTTGGGCGCCGCCAAGGGAGACGCAGAGAGCCAGGCTTCTCTGCGTCTCTCTTAAAAACCTTATATCTCGCTTCCCAATGAAGTTATCAAAAAAGTGTCAACTGGTGAAATATTGTCCATAAAAAGCTTAACATTTCATCAGTTGACACATTTTTGATAGCTCTTCTAGGAGCCGAGTTATGATAGCTCCAAATGATCATATGGGAAAAATGAACAAAATTTCAAATGTATTTCGACCGCTAGCTCTCTGAACACTTCGTTTGTTTCCAGTACTTTAAGCAGTTCCTTGTCGAATAAATTTTCCGTTCTTCTTACTTTTTTTTCCTTTTTTTCACTTGACTTCTTCTTCTTTTTCTCATTGTAGAGAAGGGAAAGAAGTCTTATCTCTAATCCCATTTTCTCAACTTTTTTCTCTTTTTCCTTACTTTTCCCATCTTCTAAATGCCATTCTTTTTCAGATAGAGAAAATGTCAGATTGAAGAAGAAGAAGAAGAAGAAGAAGAAGAAGCACAGAAAATGTGCAAAAAAAGTGTGGAAAAGTAATTTGATCTACACGGCCATTTTCCCCCTCTCTCGTTCTTTTTTTTGCTGTGAAGGGAAATGAGAAAAGAAGAAAAAAAAGATAAGGGAAAAGAGAGAGAAGTACAAAGATTAGAAGAGAGAGAAAATGGGTGATGAAAAGAAAAATGAGCAACATTTGGGAGAAGTTCGTGTTGATGGAGAGGGATCGATGGAAAAAGAAGATAGGTTCGGGGTTCAGAGAATTTGAAGATCATGAGGATTGGGGGATTGTCGAGTTTTGGACACTTTGATGAAATTGAAACCAATTCTAAAAACAAAATATTTTTCAGATTCTGGCTTCATGATAATCGTGGATGCTAAAATTTAGATATTTTTTCATTAGATTTTTTAAACCGGTATATCTTAGTTCCCATAAGAGGTACAAAAAACTAGTTAACTAATAAAATATTAAGCTTGCCAAGAGCTACATTTCATTAGTTGACACCTTTTTGATATTTTTAACCCCAAGTGAGATATGATCATTCAAAAGTTGGGAACCTGTCGAGAGAGTGTCGACAGGCAGACACTATAGCCTTTCTGCGTCTCTTACGTTTTGAAACATTCATATCTCGGTTCCCTGTAGAGATACAAAAAAGTTGTCAACTAATAAAATATTTCGTTTGTTAAGGGCTGCATTTCATTAGTTTACCACTTTTTGATATCTTTAATCCCAAGCGAGATATAACTCTTCAAAAGTTGGGTACCTTACGAAACTTTCTGGCCGAGAGAAGGCAGATAGTCAGACACTCTAGCCTTCTCTGCGTCTCTCTTGAGCCGAGATGATTCGCCTCAATACCTGTAAGATATTTTTCATTTTCCTTTTAATCTGTCTGAAATTTCATCTTTTTTTCCAGACCCATTATTTCATATATCCCATTTCAATTCAATTTCCTCTCCAGCTTTCAGCAATTTCCGATTTTTCAGTATTTCTTTTTTCTTTCATTTTTTTTACTTATCAATTTCAATTTCAGTTTTCAAAAACTAGACATTACACTGACGAAAGGGGAACTTTTCGAACGACATTTGAAGTTTCAGGTTACAAGAAGAATCTTTTCTGGAGAAGACGACAGGTGTTAGGGAAGTGTGGTCAGCTAACAAGTCTGAAATTTTAGTTATCTGAAATTCGATATTTAGATGTTTGTTATTGTAGGCAGGTGGATAGCGTTCGGAAAATGATCATAATTCGATTTTTTTTCTATAATGATGTAAATCAGAACACATGTCAAGACTATGACAACACTTTAATATTGGGATATGAGTCAGGAGACCCTCTATTAGAAGGGCACTCCGAATGAAAACTAAAGTCTAGTTTCATTTTTCTAAAATTGGTTTCTCAGAGTCAATTCATAATTACTTTCTCTTGACATTTTTCAAAACTTTTTTTCTAAATTATTAGTTTCAATGATTTCTAATCATGCACACAAAACTCAAATTTTGTAGTCGTACTTGAATCCCACGTGTCTCTATACGAATTCCAAAAATACACTTTTCAGACTTCATCTTGTACCTGGCACCGCCCGTTTTTTTTTTGTCTTCTATACGAACTACATTCTCGGTTTTTAATCAAGTGTATACATGGACTCAGACTCTCTAACACTTTTTGTTAAAGTCAGAAAAGAGAAGTGTCTACTCGAAAATGATATAGACTGATTCGTAGAATGGGAAAGAAGGGAAAGAAGTCGGAAATTGGAGTATAATAGATTTTCAGATGAGGGATTTTCAGAATGATATCGGTTGAAAATAGAATGGGGATCGAAGGTGACGTTGGAGGGAGAAAGGAGTGTCTGTCTGTCGAAATAAAGGGGATTGTGAAATTTTGAAATTCAAAAAAGATTGGAGAAAAGGTTACAGGAAACTAAATAATTTTGGGACCACCGTGACTTTTAGGCCACCATGATAATTAGGCCACCATGATTTTTACGCAACCCAGATTACTAAGACACCACGATTTTTAGGCCACTGTGGTTTCTGGGCAACTCACCCGGATTACCGTTCCACCCATATTCCACAACCCCCGGTTTTTCTAGGCCACCACGAAAATCAAGACCACCTGAAATTTTAGGGGATCCATATACCTAGGCCACCCTGCTTTTTTGGGCCACCCATGTTTCTAGGCCTCCGGTATTACTAGACCACCATGATTTTTTGACCACACAAATCATTAGACCGCCTGGATTCCTAGGCCACCGATTTATCTAGGCTTCCGGTATTACTAGGCCCCCCGGTTTCTAGGCCACCCGGCTTCTAGGCCACCCATATTTCTAGGCCACCCGGTTTCTAGGCCACCGGGCTTCTAGGCCACCCATATCTCTAGCTAACCTGGGTTTCTAGACTTTCAGAATCGCTTGAATTTATTTATGGGCCACCCGGACTGTTAAACTACCTGGATTGAGTCTCACCGTCGAAACTTGGAAATTTTTTACAAGGACAACTATCGATCGCAGTTCCTAACATAATTATCACTACAATGGAGCTAAGCGGGACAAATGTGTCATTGCATAGACTGGGGGATCTCTTCAATCTACATCGAACCTTCATTACAAGATGAATCACCCGTGACCTAGACTATAGTATCATACATACCACATGATCCGATGTATTCGAATGATGTAACATAACCTATGATCAACCACCGTAAGCCACCATAAGCTCTCTCTCTCTACGCAACCCAACCAATTTTTCAACTCAGAATTTTTATTGCCTCTTTCTTCTGAAGCCGCCAAGTTGCCAATTTTCTTCTCTCTCTCTCGGTCGTGCTCTCATTTTGAAACACATTGAGAAAAAAGAAAAGTTGTTGCGTGTGTGCACTTTGTAAAGTGACATCCTTCCTTTTCTCTAACCCACTCTCCTCATCTCACACACTGTTTCTTCAATCGTCTCAAAATAAAAAAAAACCGATGGCGTACACACATTCGGAACCCCGTTTCTTCACCCATAAAAAAGTGCTCTTTCTTCTTCTTCTTCTTCTCCAGAAAAAAACCAGTTGCATTCGGAGGAGAAGGGTTGTTTCAAAAAGTGTTTCTCACTTCTTTGCGGCTGAGAGATAGTGTGTAGCGAGATGGAGACGCAGAGAGGAGGGGGACCACAGGAGGAAAGAGGAGGGGAATGAAAAAAAGAACATGTGTGCGTGCGTGTTGGTTCAAAGTGAAAATGAAATGAAATAGAAAAATGGGATGAGGAAGGGGGTTCGGAATTGCATTGTCGAATGATGACACTGAAAAAGGGGGGTGCTCAGAAATTCGTGAAATTTGGTGAGTTCGAACTTTTATAATTTTAGGTTTTTTATTTTTTCGGGCAAAATAAGCTTGTGACTCGCAGGTAGACTTCCAAAGCTTCCGGAACTCCTAATCCGAAACTCGGAACGCGGAAGTGAAAGCCCCGGAACTAAGAACTCGGAAATCGGAATTCGGAAATTCCGTACAACACTGTTATGCCCGTGCCCGCTTTAACCAAGGGGTCTGATTTTAGGCTAGGCCCATTTTTGTTGATCCTACTCTTTTTCTGGCTGAATGGCTTTATCTAGGCTTTTTTCATTTTACGCATTAACGGCCATAGGACAAGCTCCGACAACGCAACTTCAAGTAACGTGGCGCTACTTCGACTAGCCTCTCCACGATGCAGGACCATGATCTTTGAGTTCTTAAAGTTTCATCATACCATTTTGTTCTGGTCAACGTCACTTTTATCCTGACCTAGCAATTCCAACTATTCTCGAGAACTCTATTCTCAGTCAAATCATTCTAAGAACCTTCCTGTCTTTCCTCACACTTCTGTTCTGTTCCAGGTATCACTCTATATCCGGAAATATAATATTTCATTTTCCAAGTAGACACCCCTTTTTTCTGATCATAAAATGTCTGGCTCCACAAATCTCTCCTTGATTGAAAATCGTAAAAAAGTCGTAGTTCTTAGGAGTCAGAAAAAGGGTGCCAGCCTGACACTGCCAGGTACTGAACGTACTAGAGGGAATGTATTTCTGGATGAAAAGGGTTTTAGAGTCATTTGATCTACAAAAAAAGGGAAAGGGATATCCGGTTGAAGAGGTGTCTGGAAATGGGGATTTGGAAATTTGGAACAAAAAAAAAGATGATTCTCTGCTAGTTCGAATTAAATTAGATCAAGAGTTTTCCAATACAAACAGAGCACTATCAAATTTGACCAAGAGTTTTCCAAATTTGACTTAAAATCTCGAGTTTTCGGAGTTTCACCTAGTAAATTCTTAATTTGATCAAAATTTGAACAAATTTCGAAAAAAATCGAGTTTGATCGAAAGTTTTCAAAATTTGGTCGAATTTGATCAAATTATGTTTTTAAAAACTTAATTAGATCAAAAATTTTTCAAATTTAATGAAGAGTTTTTCTAATTTGAACTAAAATCTTGCGCTTTTGGAATTTGGCCAAGTATAATCCAAATTTGATCAAGAGTTTTTTGAGTTAGATCATGTCGTGTTTTGATCGAAAATCTTTTGATCTAATTTAATTCGAACTAGCAGAGTTGAAAAAATGGAGAAAAAAGTTTTTGAAAAGAGAATTACGGTAGTCAGGTTAAGCAGACACTATTTGAATAAAAGATCATTAGAAGCATAGTACGGTAGTCAGACTTATTGAAGTATTTTACTAATCATTCATAATAGGTCTTACGCAAATTTCATCAAATTACTCTTACCATAACCAGTTAAACAACGTATTCCGAGTACCTCCTGTTCAAAGCCTCGTATCTCAGTTTTCCTTAAAGATATCAAAAAGTTGTCAACTAGTAAAATATTAAGCTTGCAATTCTGCACATTTTACTAGTTGACCACTTTTTGATATCTCTAAGCCCAACCGAGTTATAGGACTTTGAACGCCTTACATAGAAATGGCGCGGACTTTTCTGCAGGGAGCGCGCGTATCTAATAAAAACTCAAAACCTACAAATTCTTGAAATGATACATGCCATCAAGAAACATCCAGTTTATCACTTTCACTCCTTCTCCTAAATCCTCCCTAATCTAAAAACAATTCGGAACGGGTATTCCCTTTTTTAGTTCGAATTGCCGTTTTGATAGTGGCGGTATTTGGATAAAGAAGAAAAGAGAAAACGGCAACAAACCCCGCTGAAAAAACTGGGACACTTTTTTTGCAGTTTTTGTCGGAAAAGAGAAAACAACCGTGATAAGTGATAAGGGTTAAAAATGGTGTAGCCCGACGGAAGGAGAAAAGAAGAAAGGAACAGATGATACGGTATAAGAAGTGATGGATATTGAGAAAAGGAAGAAAAGGAATGGGGTGATGATTGAAGTGAAGACGTATTGGTCAAGGTAGAAATTGAAAGTGAAAAGTATCAAGAGAAGACAGAAATTTAGTGTTAGAGTGGTAGATTTATGAAGGGGGTTATAGAGATAAACAAAAAAATTTAAAATTCTTATAAATATAAAAAATAGTTTTATAGGTTTTTCGAGATTTAGATTCGGACATTTCACCTGACCCTACGCACTGGGCAAACCGTAAATGGGTAATTCCAAAACAAAATTTTTGTTTTTGTTTCCGAATGGGTTGTACGAGCGTATAAAAATCGGACAGTCCGTTGTCAGTCGACTGTATTTAAATATGGACTGTCGCGTTTAATGCATCATATCTCAGTTCCCAATATAGCTGCAAAGAAGTTGTCAACTAATGAAATGTTCAGCTTTTTATGGGCAATATTTCACTAGTTGACGCCTTTTTTATACCTTCAAGGAGGATCGAGATATTTTCGTTTAAACGAACTATATGATCCTAAAACTTAGAAAGTTTAAAAAAAAACCGCTTGACCTGGATAACCAGATAACTCTAACCTTTCCACTGTTCCTATTCCTAAACGTAATTTCAAAAATCCCAAGTTCTCCCTTTCCCCTTCATTTTCCCGCACAACCCGTCTCTCTTTTTATCATCCCCGGGACCTCATCCATATTACGGGACGCACATCAGATTTGCGCATATCTTCCACTCCTCTATTCTTCCTCTTATTCTCTCTTTCTCCCTCTTCCTTAAGGAAAAAAGATATGAATCAGAAACGACCTTTCGGCTCATCAAATCCATTCTGTGATTATCTCTACCTCGTCTCTCACTTCCCTATACTATTTCCCTCGATTGACCTTTTATGACCGAACGGAATGAAAGAAGGGAGGAGGGACCCCAGAATTACTGATTAGTACTGTTATTATTATATTCCTTTTTATATTATTAAATCCACTTTTATTCATTTTGGATTTGGAGAAAAAATAATGATATTTTTATTACTTTTTGTATTTTTTGGGTTTTCATTTTGTGACATTATTGGTAAGTTTAGGCTTGATTTTTCGAGAAAAACCATGAATATTCGTAAAAATTTTTATACCGATAAAGTTATTCGGGATATGAGATACCGTAGTTACTCTAATAGTATGTCAAGCCGTTTTAAAGAGCCTAGTTTTGGTGCCCGCCTATTTTTAGGAAAACTTCTTATCTGGCGGCTGACTAGCGGTGCCGTACTATTGGAGTAAATTCTACGTACTATTTTCAAAGTTAACCCCCTCTAAAATCTATTCCATTTCCAGGAGAACCAAAAATCCGATGCGCCCCAACTGGAATCACAATTATGATGGAAGCGGACACCCCATTTAAAGGCGCATTGTTCCTCAGAGGCTCTGCTGATAAGAAATCATGTAAAGCAGATTTTTCATCACAACCAAGCCAAAATATTAGTTTTGAATTTGGATTTGATGAGTGTCCGAGTAGGAGGAAGCGACAGGTACGTCTGAAATTTCCAAATTTCTGAAACTGCTGGAATTTTGGAAACTTTAATGCCCTGTTAAATTTTTCAAGGTCTCATAGCATTTAAAACTTTCAATTCAGATCGTGGCGCCACGTGGAATGACAATGTCATCAGTCCTCGTCGTCTCTTATCATGGATCAATTATCACTCATCGCGACGTGGCATATCAAATTGATTGTTTCTACCGGGAAGAAAATAGTCGAGTTGAGACAATGTTGGCTGTGCATGCCCCTCAGCCAAGGATTCTGAGTGATCAACCGAAGCTACCGACTTGTGATTATAGAGTGGAAGTGACCGGTGGGAAGGCTGTTGCTGGAGGTAGGTGATGGTTTATGGGATATATCTGAATTAGGAATATAGATAGAGGGATTTTTTCAACAGATTAAATGTGCAATTTGTAATGGGCAACATTTTGTTAATTGATATACTTTTGAAATAGCTACTGGGAACCGAGATATGGGAGTCAAACCGTTAATGACACTGGTCTTTTCAGTGTCTCTATTTCAAGCGCCTATATCTCAGTTCCCAAAGAAGATAGTGAAAAGTTGTCAACTAACAAAATATTCAGCGTGTTATGGACAATATTTTGTTAGTTGATAACTTTTTGATATCTTTTCGATGGACCGAGATATAAGCGTTCAAAGTTGCTTGCCTCCTTGAGAGGGCGCAGACAGTCAGACACTCTAACCTTCTCTGCGTCTCTCGCTTTTGAAAAGTATCCTAAAATAATTTCAGGAGTCGTCACGTCATCGTTATCTGAATCCTCTCAAGTAGCCAATGTCGGAGATTCAGTCATCCATATTTGGACGTGTTCCGGTGATGCACCAAGTGATGTTTATTGTATTCAGGTAACCCAAATATCCAATTTTTTTTTAACTTTCAGACCTTTTCATAAAAAACATTTGTCCACGAGGACTCCAAATTCAAAAAAAAAGTCAAATTCACCAAAAGCCAGTCACCGCTTTTCCAGGTCTACTCGTGCACAGCTGAAGACGGCGGAGCTGATAATGTCCAAGTGGTAGATGAAAATGGATGTACAACTGACGGAGAACTTCTATCCCCAATTAAATACAAAGAAGGATCAATGAGAGCGGCTGCCAGTTCTCACGCATTCAAATTTGTGGATAATCACATCGTTTATTTCAAGTGTAACATTCGGATTACTGTCAAGAATCCGGCCGGGGAGTGTCCGGTAAGTTGTTGATTTTTTGAAGCGACTTATCTCTGTTAATACAAAAGTTAGGGAAAAAATTCAACTAATGAAATATTTCTCGTGACAAGGGCTACATTTTGTTAGTTAACAACGTTTTGGTATCTTCAATACCAAGCAAGTTATGAGGGTTCGAAGAACTGCGAAAATAACGCAGACTAATTTGGCGGCGTGTCACTTCAAACGCTAGTAACTCAGCTCTCATTGAAGATACAAAGATGTTGTCAACTAACAAAATGTTTAGCTTTTAATGAAATTTCTTTTATTAATTAACACCTTTTTGATATCTTTCATAGGAGAGACGCAGACAGCCAGCATTGTCTGCGTGTCTCGGGCGGTGTGAATTTCAAATGCGTATAACTCGACTCTCATAAGAGATATCAAAAAAGTTTCAACTAATAAAATGTAGTCCTAGTTAAGAGCTATATTTCATAAGTTGACATATTTTTGATATCTTCACTGTGAGTTGAGATAAACTCGTTTCAAAAATAGAATAAATTCCATCTTCCAAATTTCAGCTTCCCACAATTTCCAATTTCAGGTAAATAACTGTTCCCCAGAAGGCTCCACGGGCTCAGTATCTCGTAAAACTCGTTCTTCTGAACACTTCGAACATCCATTTATTCTCTTCCACAAAAGAAATTCCTATCAACCGAAATTCCAAACATTCGATATTCTAGTCACTTCTGGAGAGCTAATCATCGAGGAGGAACGAGCAAAAAATCATATTTTATCTACTTATCGACCGGACAAATATTCCTATGCAAACTACGAAAAAGAGGCGCTGAGAAACTCTGGATCCATTGATTTCTTCCGAGGATTCATGATTTTTGGAGTGGTTTTCCTAGGATTTTGGGTATAAATTTCTGGTAAAAAATATTCTGTTAATCTCATTTTATTGTCTTTCATCCGTTTTATCGGGTATTCTTTCCCAAGCTTTTTCTGTGTTGTTTTAATGAATTTTTCATTTTATTTTTTAAAAAATTGTTGTCAAAATAGTTTGTTATTTAAATTTAGCTTACAGAGACCTTTGAAATGAGTATAATCTTGATTAAGTTTTGAGTATTTTGGGTCTCACCACAGAAATCTGCATCCCAGATTTCTGTAGTTTTTGTGGTGAGACTAAAAATGAACACAACCTTGTCATAATTAAACGCATTTCAAAAATCTCAGAGAGCTGAATAAAAATCGAAAGGTTAAAAAAAGGAGTTGAGCCCTGCGAGAGCTTTCAGAAAATTAAATTAGAAAAAATTCTACATGAAATTATGATTAAAATTAGAATTAAAAAGTTATCTAGTGATTATAAAGATGTACGATCCAAATGTACCAACCATCCCAGTGACGCGAAGGACACACCGTTGCAACTCTGCCGTCGATTCGTTTAATATCGAAGCCACTGGTGACAACACCAAAGGGAATTGCTCTGAAATTGGAGGGAATTGTTAACTCTGACTAAAGAGGTATTTCTACCCGTATAACTCCGTTCAGCCTGAACGAATACACTCTAAGACCTGTTCATCGTGTAGAATTATGAAAACAGCAAATAAACAACTCACTTTTTAACATTTTTGATAAAATCTGGATCATCTTTCGGCTCATGAGGTAAATCCAAAATCTCCTTCATTGCTTCCGGACCAGCTATATTGGTTCGAAACTTGTCCAATAATAAATGTGATTCCATATTCATCCAACTTTTCAGGAACATGTTAATCTCTCGATTTGTTAATATTGATTCACGTAGACAGATTTCTCTGCTCTTGATTTTTAGTAATTCGGCGTAACTTATAGTTTTTGACTTCAATAAATGCAAATAGTCGAGATTTTCAGGAAAACCAAATTGAAAACCATTCCCAAACACATCTACATACACATCTAAACTTTTGACAACTTTTATATTGCTCAATAAGTAATTGATATCATCATCGACTTCTCTATGATTATTTTTGATATCCAGCTCTTCAATAGCTTCTTGCTGCTCTTTCAACCAATTAATCAGTGATCGATTCTCGAAAGGAGTCATTTCAAAATGCACATGTTTTATTTGACATCCAAGCACGGTCTTTATATATTCGCACCATTTCATATATTCTTCAATCACATTCTCGGAATATAAATATGTTATATTGTTGGAATAATAAATTAAATGCAAGTATAGATCCGTTTTTGTCTCTTGATCATTTTTCGTTTTGTCTGATTTAAACAAATAACAACAAGATGTTTCATCTCCATCAATATTTATGGAAGGGTTTTCTTTTATTATTAATCTTATTGAAAGTTTTGAGCGAATTTTGATTTTACAGAAATTGGAGACAATTCTTTTAGCTCTCGATGACGTTAACGATAAATCGATTCTGAAAATAAAGTTATAAATGAAGTGAAAGTCATATAAACTTACATTTCGAATGGGTTCAACATGCATAGAACATTGTCCATTGCAACTAGAGGCAATTTGAATAGGGAGAACATATTCGAGTTCTGTATCTGAGGAATGAATGAAAGAAATGGGATGGGATGGACGGTGCAGACGACAGATGACTCTATCTCTTCAAGAGGTCATGGGAGAGGTGTATTAGCACTTATCCAGAACAGATGTTTTCTTTCTTTCAATCTAGATTTCTCTAAAGATAATAAATCACTGAACCATGCTGAAACACATCATCTGGACAAGTAATATTGAATGTCTGTCAGATGAAAGAGACTATTCTACTGATACTATCATTCTAATCGATCCTTTAGGGAAATCTAGATTGAAAGAAAGAAAACATCTGTTCTGGATAAGTGCTAATACACCTCTCCCTTGACCCCTTGAAGAGATAGACTCATCTGTCGTCTACACCGTCCATCCCATCTCATTTTCTCATTCCTTCCCCAAACGAATATGTTGTCCCTATTCAGACTGCCTCTCCTTGCAATTGACAATGTTCTATGCATGTTGAACCCATTCGAAATGTAAGTTGAATTAACTTTCTTTTCATTTATAACTTTATTTTCAGAATCAATTTATCGTTAACGTCATCTAAAGCTAAAAGAATTGTCTTCAATTTCTGTAGAATCAAAATCCGTTCTAAACTTTCAATAAGGTTGATAATAGATAAATACCTTGGTATTCATGTTTATAGAAATGGAATAATTTGGCAGTATGAATTTACATCATACAAAGCAAACATTGGTCGAAAGTCGGATGAATATGGATCCATTATCCACCATAAAATCTATATATATTGCGAGAATTTGATTGAAGAATATATGAAATGGTGCGAACATATAAAGACCGTACTTGGATGTCAAATAAAATATGTGCATTTTGAAATGACTCCTTTCGAGAATCGATCACTGATTAATTGGTTGAAATCTCAACAAGAAACCATTGAGAACCTGCATTTCGTAAGTTTCAATGAAGAAGTGCGTGAGGATAATTTCAAATCTCTCCTAAAAATTGATAAAGAAGTGCGTGATGATATCAAATATTTCCTGAGCAATATCAAAGTTACTAAAAGGCTTCATTTGTCGATTCAAGTTCTGGATATGAATGGTTTCCAATTTAATTTTCCTGAAAATCTCGACTCTTTGTGTATATTTGATTCAAAAATTATAATTTATGAGGAATTACTAAAAATCAAGAGCAGAGAAATTTGTCTATGGAATTCCATATTAACAAACCGAGAGATTAATATGTTCCTAAAAAGTTGGATGAATATGGAGACACATTTGGAATTGAAAAGCTTTCGAACCAATATAGCTGGTCCGGAAGCAATGGATGAGATTTTGGATTTGCCTCATGAGCTGACACACAATCAAGAGTTTATCAAAAATGCTAGAAGGTGAGTTAATTGGTGTATTGTTGAATTTTAAAATTGCCAACTACGATATTTTTTCTCTGCCAGACGGTAGCTATGTTTGTTTCAATTGGTATTAGTTAAATATAACTCTATTTCAGAGAAGTTAAAGCGGATGTCACCCACGGCTTCAATATCAAACGAATCGATGGAAGAGTTGCGACGATGTGTCGTTGTCGTCAACGGGAGAATTGGTTCATTTATTTAATTATTCGTTAATCTTGTTGTTTTAATTCTGATGTTTTACTTTATTGATCATCATAATTCATATTTAGAAAAAAAAGTGCAATTCCTTGTAAGGACCCTCAAGAGTTGAATATGGAAAACATAATTTCATAGCATGAGTATATAAATCAAAAAGTTTATAATTTTTAAAATAAATATTATTCACAATAATTTTTTCAAAAGTGCTCTTTTCTTCCTTGACACTATTTTCAAATGTTTCTCAATCACTGATTTTCCCATTTTCAGATTAATCAATTTCAAACATTCAATCGCTTTGTCACGTACCAACCAACTCTCCGATGAACTGAACATCTGCAAAAAGAGGGGCGGGGCCTAAGTGGGTGGAACTAAATCTCACCCCAATGATAACAGGAACAAGTAAATCCATTGATTTGATAAATTCCTTATCATCTCGATTGTTTTCCAACATATTTGAGATAAGACGAAGGGTTTCAGATGGGTCAGAAGAGGGCTGAAGAGGGTTTAGAGAAAGTGGGCGGAGCCTAAAAATACCTTTTGTTTTTCCATGACTAAATTCAATTTCTTCACTTCTCGATTATTCGATTCAACAAGTCCATTCATCATTTCGGTTTGAATTTCTTCCGGAGTCTTCATTTTTTCTTTAGCGAATTGAAAAAAAAACGTGGTTTTTGACGGTCCTATTTTTTAAAAATTTTATTGACCGTGAATAACTCATAACTAATCCAGTTCCAATTTTTTTCTTTTAGCCCCTTCCAAGTTTCCAATCATTTTTACGAAAAAAAATTTATTCAAAATGTCTGAATTCGAACAATTTGTTCTGTCTGGTTTCCTCTTGTTATCGCTACTTGGTTAGTTTGAATCTGGCGTCTTACAGGACGATTTTTTCTTTTGAAATTTGTACTAGCGCCGGGGGCTAACCCACCTTAGAGTAGGCAGTTCTCGGCACAGTCTAGCACGGAGCGGCACCTGGCGGCACATGTTTTCGCAGACATTATTACAGGCAATCCCATGCACTAAAAAGAGCGTTAATTTAAGCAGTGTCCAGCACGGCGCGGCACCAAACGGCAACCTCCCCAGTTTTTCGCAAACATTAAATTTCAGTTTTGACGGCCTCGTGTGCCAAAAAGCCACCGAAAAATGTCGCAAAAACACGAGAGGTCCCAACAACAGTATGCGGAACGACAACGATGGGTGCAGCTGGCGGAGTGGGGGCCACGACGACCGGGATGGCAACTGGAATTGCTGGGGATGAGAAGCCGAAAGAGTCGGAGATGAAGGTGGAGGAGGAGATGAAGAAAGTGGAGGAGAAAAAGGAGGAGGTGAAGAAGGAGGACGTTAAGAAGGAGGAGGGGAAGAAGGAGGAGGTGAAGAAGGAAGAAAAAAAGGAAGAGAAGAAGAGCAAAGTGGAGGTGAAGGTTAGTTTGAGAGAGCGCAGACAGTCAGACGCTCTAGCCTTCTCTGCGTATCTCGGGCGGCGCGAAACTTCAAACGCTCATAACTCGGTTCTACTTTTTGATATCTCTCTTGAATAGCTCATATGCTCATTGCTTGTTTTCAGGAGAAATCCAAAAAACTGGAAGAAAAGAAAGAGGAGGTGAAGAAGGAGAAGTCGAAATCGAAATCAAGGAAGGAAAAATCGAAAAAAGGAAGTAAGAAAAGTAAGAAAAGTAGCAAAAAGAGTTCGAAGAAGAGTAAGAAGAGCTCTAAGAGCAAGAAGGACGAAAAAGAAAAGAAAGAAGAAGAAGAAGAGAAAAAGGATGAGGATAAGAAAACCGAAGAGAAGAATTGACCCCTTCCACATATTTATTGTATTGATTGAATGAA
Organism: Caenorhabditis wallacei; assembly: GCA_963932035.1. NCBI lineage: Eukaryota > Metazoa > Nematoda > Chromadorea > Rhabditida > Rhabditidae > Caenorhabditis > Caenorhabditis wallacei. Next base: position 3,654,276 of record OZ009934.1, read on the forward strand.
GAATTTCTGAAAAAAAAAACGTTTTATTTTCTTTTCCCACGTGACCCTTCACGTTCCAATAATCGATTTCCCATATTTTTCCCGTCATCATAACCAAAAAACCACGTCATTTTCTATCAAAACTCTTCCCCTCGAAAGGAATGGAGCCGTTTTCGTTTGTGAGAGCGAAACGTGGAATGGAGGAATCGGGAAGTGTTTCAACGACGACTACAATAACTACAACTACTTCTTTTTCTACTGGTCATCTTGTTTTGGAAATTGGTGAAGACGATGGTGATGAGGGTCATGAGGTTAGTTTGGGGGCGGGGTTAGAAAGACTACAAAGACTACAAACTACAAAGACTACAAACTACAAAGACTACAAACTACAAACTACAAAAACTAAAAAAACTGCAAAAACTACAGGATTCGGTGATCCCGCGACCTGTAAATCATGTCGACAATAATTGTTTCTGTTATGAGAATCGAGAGGATTGTACAACGTGTAGCACACAATATACGGATGATAGTGAGGTGTGTAGTTTGTAGTCTTTGTTCATCTAAAACCTCTTCTCTCTCATTTTTCAGATCTTTATGCTAACATCATCTGAATCAAGGTCACAAGCTGGTTCATCATCGGAAGATGGATCATCCATTTTCTCCCTGGAACCGACAAATTCATTTGATGATAGTTCGGGATTCTCGTTGGTGTCGGGAGAAGAAGGGGATACGAAAGAATCGTATTCTGAATTGGTGAGGGGATGTGAGGCTCTTAAGACTACAAAAAGCTTAATTTCAGTCAAATCTGGAACCGGGCGATTATACGGTATTCATTGAGAATCTACGAACGAAGAAAGTGGAATTCCATGAGGATTTCATTGAAAATTCTACGAAATTTGGACAATTAATGGCCCTGCATGGGTATCAGAGAGCAGTGGTAAGGAGGCTACAAATACTACAAACTACAAACCACAAAAACTACACTTTCAGCTAGAAGATCGAATATTGGACTTGAAATCCAAAATTACGGATCGACAATTTCTAATTCATTCTGAGAAAGACTCGTTTGAGGAGCCAATGGAATTCCATGAATCCGAATTGACACGACTGTTTTTGGAGAGATGTCATTTGGAACATTCAGAAGTTCGGAATGGATATTTGAAGAGTCTGGTAGGCCACGCCCCTTTTTCTTGAGATTGAGAGAATGATTTTTAGATGGATGAGGATATAATGAAATCGAATTTGGTAAGGATTGAGGAGCTGAAGGAGATGTTGAATAGGTGGAGGACGCGAGAAGAGCAAGAGGAAGAGGAAGAGGAGGAGGAGGAGGATTGGGAGAAGATTCTGGATGATGTGTCAACGTGTCGATCATTCTGTAAGTTTGGGGTCCCAATGGTAGGGAAGTGCCAAGCTTCCACATGGGAACAGTCTTTTCTAACTGGGACCTTCGTTTTCTTCTTGGGGCCTTTTATTCCGGAAAGAGCTGCCAATTGTCACATATTCTCAAAATGAGTCAGATCTAGTGAAGATCTGAATTGACTCGGTCCTTGAAAAGCCTAAGAGATTAGTCATCAATCTCCTTGTTTGCAGGTCCAGACGATGTGTGACCATGTTCTTTTGTTCCGTGTCAACACTGTCAAATGCAGATGATTTCATGTGATTCTTTTTCTTTTTTTTCTTCCATTTTTTCATTTAGATTTAATAAATATTTTTCCCTTTTTTTATGTTTGGTTGAATAGAAGTTTATCTAGAAGGTTCTGTACTAAACTTTGATTCTGAAATCGGCGGGTCCTTTGAAAGCAACTTCAACCGCTCTCATCATGTCATTTCGAACCGTCCCAGTTACCAAATGACCTAATTTTCAATCCTTGCCCCCTTTTCGCCCCTTCTTAACCACTTGTCAAAAATTCCACACACTGCAAAAAAAGGGGATTGACAAAACATAAGTGGATTGAATCAAAGGATGCTCGTTTTGTAACCCCATTAGAGTAGAAAAAGAGAAAAAGGAAGAAAAGATCTACTACGAGCTGAACGAAATGGGATTTTCTTTGAGGCTTCTTTGTTCAGAAATAGGGTCGAATAGGGAAAGATCTTTGAAATGACATTGAGAATTAGATAGTTGAGGAAAGTAATGGAATTGGCTAAAGGCTAAAAATAGAAGTTAGGCTTTGATAGGGTTTTTATGCTCAATTTATAGGGCATGGGAATTTGTCGGTCCAGTGTACGATTGTGTATAAGCCACAGTCTGTCGTCGCCAGGATCAGACATATCCGCATGGCATTGACCTTCACTTCAGCGTGACTTTCATTTTAGGTACGGCCGGAAAAACTACTCTTATAAGCCATCTGAAAGATTTAGTTTTTAGTATGGTGTGTTAGCATCTAGAAGTTTAGCTGAAAGCATACAACGCACCAAAATTAAATATTCCAAAAAGTCAATGTATCACTGAAAATTTATCACTAACCTGCCCCCTAAACCCGTTTTACCCGCGAGCCGGGCGCTGGAAATTCTGTGTTTTACACGACTATTCAACAAACTTGGCGCTACTTTACTAGCCGTAACAAGTAGCTAGTACAAGCCTCCAAAACCAAAGCACACACTCATCTGACACAAAAGACTCTGATCATTGAAATTTCAAAATGAATAGGGTTAAAAATAGAAGGAAAAACAACTTGGGGGAGGTGGGGGTGTCAACATTTCCGGAGTTCAAATGAGTTTCGAAAATAGGTATTTTGAATAGGCACAAAGAACTTTTTGTTATAATTTCTTGGAAGACGCTGCAAAATTTTTATGATACTTGACCCCACGTCACCTTGCTCAGCAAGACTTGCTCCCTTATTCTTCTTCTGTTAGCTACTCTAAAATAACTGTCACATCGAATTTGTATTCTGCTCCTTCCTCCTCTTTCTACATCTAAATCATGATTAACATCTCTTTTCCATTGCCGCCGACCTATTTCTCTCTCTCCATAAAAAAAACTCTCGAGTAAAAGTAACGGATCAAAAAACGGGGTGAAATATTTCTCCCTTAGGATGACTCACTGAACTCTCACTATCTCCTACTTCTTCTTCTTTTCTTCGCTTCTAACACCGTCAATCAAATTGTCGTGTCTTTTTGACGGCACACATACACAAGAAAAGAAAGAAAGACATCGTGATTCTCTTATCTTGATGCCTATAATTAAGTGAAATTGAGCTTCGGAATAAACGGGCGGAAAAGAGAGAGAGACTAATTGTTTTCTGGATTCTTCTTTTTTTTTGTGGAAAACGCTTTGTTCTTTTTTCGAAGCATTTATTTAGTATTTGTTGTGACGATCGGTCTTTCTTTGGTTTTTTGACTAGCTTCAGTTTTTTGTAGAAATTAGGATCCTTGTTGATTTTCAAATTTTTTTCTAAATTTTAGGACATCAAAAACTAAGAAAAAATTTAGTTTTGGGATTTTTTGTGCTTCATCAATTCACCATACAAATTTATTTTTCTTGAACTTTTCGTTTATTTGTACCAAACTATACCAGAAAAATACTATCTGTTAAAACTAATTTATCTCGGTTCACAATAAAGGTATCAAAAAGGTGTCAACTAATAAAATATTAATCATATTATTCTACATATTTTATTAGTTGAACGTTTTTCGGTATCTCTATTGAGAGCCAAGATATGCACGCTCAAAGTTTGGTTCCTCGCGAGACCGCCGACAGTCAGACTCTCTCCCTTATCTGCGTCTCTCGGGCGATGCGCAAGTTCTAACGCTGATAATTCGTTTCCCATTAAAGATATCAAAAAAGTGTCAACTAATGAAATGTTCCCTATAACTTGCTTAACATTTTCATAGTTGACAACTTTTTGATATCTCTAACAGGAACTGAGATACAACAGTTTGAATCATTTCTCATCATTGCCCATCTAATTTCCCTGCAAAATTTATGTATCTTAAAATATCCTCATTTCCATTTTCTTCAATTCAATATTCCTAAGGGCAAATCTAAATAATTAATTCAGGACATGAACTTTTTTCCTCTCGACTCGAGTAAGTACCCTCCTTCCACACTGCACCCATTTTTTATGACTTCCCAATCTGTCTCTTCCTCTGATGATGCTTCCGGTTGTTTTATGACACAATTGGGGGAAGAAGGGTGTCTATTTTTTGACAATTTGTCCACCCACTTCTTTTTTGAGCGAAATGATGTTTTGAACTCACTGGTCTTGATGGGTATAATGGGGTTATTTACTGTAGTCGGGAAAGAGGAAAGAGGGAAGAGAAAGACGGGAGTCGGAACTTGGTCTGAATGGGAGTTTCCGATTTCCGCGTTCCGCCTTCCGCCTTCCGAACTACTATAAATCAAAAGTCCATCCTTTTTTCTATTTTCAAAAATCTTTTCCCAATGACATCACACTTCATTCACTCCGTATAAAGAGTTCACCAAAACACACAACTTCCGAAACAATGCTCTCCTTCTTCTACTAGTTAGTATCCTCTCCCCTTGAAAAAAGAGAAAAGAATAAATAACGGTGCCAGGCTCCTCTCTTCTTTTTTTTTTTGCTCCTCATTTCCATGTTTTTATGGAATATCAAATGACTAAATCTTCTCTTGGAGAATCTCCGAGAATTCGATGAACGCCGGAATTTTTTATTGTTTATTTAGAACGGGGAGAAAAACAGGATTAGGAATTGGATACTAATATTTTACGATGGGTCAGATTATTTTAAAAAGATTGGTGTTGTTAAAAGAGATTTCCGGGATCAGTTTTACAAAATTTATTCAGGGAGCATACTATCACAAGTAACCATAACCATAAGGCGACATTTTCCACACGTCGTTTCCCATATCCCGACTTAAAACTGTTATAACTTTGTTAGAAGAAGAGATATCAAAAAGTTGTCAACTAGTAAAATGTTTATCATACAATTTACAAAATTTCATTAGTACACAACTTTTTGATATATCTTTTCCCAGCGGAGTTATGACGGCTCAAAGTTAAACTATCTCACCTGCTTTGTAAACTCCTAGACTAGAGGAGACCGACCGCATTTTTAAATGGTACTTTTTAATTTCAATTTTTTAAAAACTGAAAAATAATGATCTGAATGTAAATTTAATTTAATATCCAGAGCGGCTACTAGTTGTTATATGTAGAGTAGAGAGCGCGCCATTACTAAGGTGGTATCGCTAGCCTTTCTACTAGGTGTTACTGTAGTTGTATATTATAATACTAAGTCCAAAAAATGCTCTTACTACAATAATTCCTTTCTATTCTATATTCTATACAAAATACATCTAAGCTCCTTGTCAGTACTACAACTATACGAAGTCCACTCCTTCCATGTTGATCAAAATTGTAGTCCTGAACGCACCTCAACTATACTAATCGCACTTTTTTCCCACTCGAGAACCCTCGAAAAATATTATGTTTTCAATTATAAATAGTGGCATATATTTCTCTAGTTTATATAGTTTTCGGAGAATTTTTTATCGGAGTTGTTCTGGGAAACCAAATATATTCGGAATATTCGAACTTTCACTCCCCAGGCCTACTAGGATCCCTTCGAAGACCTTGAAGATCAAAGTATATCTTCTTTTTTCTTTGTTTTCTTTTTTCTTTCAGCTTCTTCTAATTGCTATTCCACTTGATCATTTAGATTGAAATCTGTGAAACCTCAGCTCCTTTCTAAATTGTCATCAACATTTTCTAGCACGCTGAGAAACAAGTTGTTCACAGAACAAATTTCCTATTCATGGAGGGGTAAAGAGTCTTGACCTTGAATTTGATTGAAATGAACTTGTGGTCCCCGGGTTTTTTCAGGAGTTTTTTGATTCCATAGTATTGAGTACCCCAAATGAAGCAGTTTCGGTTAACCTGACCACAAGAGTAGAAAATGTTGGTATGTGAGTGAAGAACTACAAGTAGAGAGGTATATAAGTCTGCATAATGATTCTGACTAGGTATGTATGTATGTATGTAATTTCTCACGTAGCATTGACTTAGGTACGTAAGCCCGGAGCTACTGTCTACTACTATTCTAAGTACCGAGAAATCAAAATGAGCAAGTTCACTCATTAATGGTGGTTCAGTTACCTTCTCAGTATCAATCGTCTTATCATAGAGTGCGGGCAATTTGCTCGTCTTATCATAGAGTGCGGGCAAATTCACTTTTCCCTCTTCAAATATAATTCTAAGTCATCCTAAAGAAATCTTCTGCAAAATTCAAGTTGACATCATGTTAATGACCTAGTACGAATCCCATTTCCTACCCACACCCAATTGCCACGTCATAACGACTAGTACGATTTTCTTCCCATTTCACACCCTTTTTTATGGAATGAGCTGAATACGTCACTGAACAGAAAATTTCGAAATTTTACCCGAATCATTTTCTTTTCGATTTCAAAAAAAGTTCGTTTCGAAATCTCAAAACACAAGTTTTTCAGAGGAGCTTTCCTGAAGTCCAGATTCGGAAAACATAATGATTTCATAGTTCATCTTTTCCGTGTTCCAGAAGGTTCAATATCTTGGATAAATATTTAGAGATGCTAGTTTTTATTCGGTCTGTTGAACAGAATCGGGTAAATAAATCAAAGAATATCGTCTGTGTTTATTTAGGAATTGTTTTTAATTGACACGAGACAATCACTGTCTGCGATCACTTTACATGGAAGTACGCAACTTTGATCGCCCATATCTCGCTTGTCGTTAGACATATCAAAAAGATGCCAATTCGAAAATTGTAGCTCTTAATAAGCTGGATATTTTATTAGTTGAGAACTTTCTTGTATCTCTAACGGAAATTGAAATACGCGGTGTTAAGAGACGCAGAGAAGGTTAGAGTGTCTAGCTGTCTGTACCCAACTTTGAACGAGTCTATCTCGCTTACCATTGAAGATATCGAAAAGATGTCAACTGAAGAAATATTTTTCATAATAAGCTGAATACTTTATTAGTTAACAACTTTGTTGTATCTTTCTTTCTAACTGAGATATTGCGTATTGAAAAATTTAATGCTAAATCCTCTATTCTTGATTTTCGAACTTTTCGAAAATTCTTCCATGCCAAATTTTATCACAAAACTTTCAGAAATGTTTTAAAAAACATACATTTCCCTGGTTTTTCTCCACATTTTCATCATTTATCAGTTTCCCTAATTTTTAAATTAATTGCAAGTTTTCAATTAATTACAACTAATTGACACTCTCAAATTCATCTTAATCTCTCTAAACTCTCTTCATCTTCCACAATATTTCTCTCAATTTCAAGTTATCCTTCCCTAAATCTCCCTCTCTCTCCTAAACCCCGCCCCTTTTTCTGGGTCTCGACACCTCCCTCCCAAAACGCGAAAATAGTGGGCGGAGCTTCAGGGAGAGCTGCGGTTAGAGAGAAGGATTCCTCATTTGTTGTGCTCAGAATCTGAAGCATCATATACCCCCTTGGGGTGTATTTTCATCATCCCACGCACACATTTTTTCTCATATTATATGTGTTTTTTTACTCAGATTAAAGTTTAGGGTCGAAGATTAGCTAGACCATTTTTGTACAGTAACCCTTTTTTAAAATATTGAATTTTAGGTTTCAAACTCAGTGGTGCTATTTCTCCGATTAGAGATCAAGAAAAAAGAAACGAAAATGATGATGAACACTTTGACACTTTTGGCAATTGGTGTTGCGGTTGTGTGTGCCGCACCAAAAGAAACTGCTCAAAGGCCAGCAGCCGCCAATGATGTTGACTATATGGCTGCCATTTATGGATTTGAGGTTGGTATTAGGTTGATTTACTGCTTCTTGAGTAGTTTCTGTAAGGACTAGTTGAGAGAGACGCATAGATAGTGGAGTATTGTATGAGATCTTAAAGAAAGTACACTACTTCAAGGGCTTATATCTCGGTTCATATTAAATCTACAAGAAAGTTGATAACTGATAAAACATTTAGCTTAATTTGAGCTACATTTCATTAGTTGAATACTTTTTTGTTTCTTTTTTGAGAGCCGAGATATAAGCGTTTGAAGTAAAAGTAGATTGTCTCGCCCTCTTCATGAGGAAGAATGCTTGTATCTTGCTTGTCTTTGAAGATGTCAAAAAACGGTCAACTAATGAAATACTCAGTTTGACTAAGGCTACATTTCATTAGTTGACAACTTTTTTGTATCTCTATCACCAAAAGAGATATGCCCTTAAAGACACCTAATTTTTAATCAATGTTGGTTTTCGGTTATTATCAGGTTGTTCTCATTATTATTCACAGAATTTACCTTTCTAATCTTCTGTTTTGTGCTTTCTATTATATCTATCAGACATTGTCTACGTTCATAACATTTCCTTAGATCTTCAAATAAGACAAATAATAAATTTGATGATGACGTAAAATAGTCAGAATGAGGTGAGCAGTTATGGTAATTCAGAGGTAAATATTATTAGTAGTAGTAGTGAGAAAAAATAGAATTTAGAGTGATCATTGAGATTTAGTGTTAGCTTTCCGTGTACTCCTCTTGGACAATTTTTCGCGAGAAGAAGTTTTTTCAAAGAATTCCTTGAACAACTTGTTTTTTCTTTATAAAATTGAAAAAACCTAAACTTTTTTGAATAAGAAAAATTCTCCGAAAACGGGATTAGATACAAATTTAGTTTACTTTTTTGAAAAATGATGTCACCTTTCTTTTGTGGAAAAAGAAAAATGAAATCGGCACGGTGCCGATAGATTCCTGATTGCTCATCCTTCCCTGTTTTCATGTCTGCACTAAAATAGCACTAATCATTTAATTTCCCTTTTTTCTTTTTCTTTCCTCTTTTTCTTAAAGAAACAGAAATGAAATACGTGCGAATCGTGAAGGGTGACGAACGAAAATAGTGACATCTTGTGTGTAAAAGAAGCGAATTCTAAATTCGAATTAGAAAAAAAGGAATTGGATAGGATCTTTCGTGTAGACTAATATGAGGGTGGAAGGGAGAACAATTTTTAAAGTTAGAGCAATGGTTAGAATCGAAACGGTATATCTCCGTAGCCATGAGAGATAGAAAAAAGTTGTCAACTAAGAAAAAGCTTAGTTTGTTTAAGGCTACATTTGATTAGTTGGCAACTTTTTCATATCTCTAATGAGAAGTGTGATACAAGCGTTCAAAGTTGGCAAGAGAGTGGAAACAGTCTCGCCTTATCTGCGTCTCTCGAACGTTTATATCTCGGTTCTCATTAGACATGGAAAAAAGTTATCAACTAATAAAATATTCAGTTTATCAGGAGCTACAATTCATTAGTTGACACCTTTTTGATATCACTACTGCTATCAGAGCTACACGCATTCAAATCATATTTCCAGGCCCCATCGTCAGCATTCAAACGTGCTCCACTTCTCCAATCAAAACGACACATTTCTCCATCGTACGACGTCGAAATCGACGCCGGAAACATGAGAAATCTGTTGGATGTTGGAAAGAGAAGCGCTCCAATGGCCGCCGACTACGGAGATCAATTCCAGGTACAGTCATTGACAGACGACACTTTTGTTTTTCTTACACCTACATAATTAGAGCTATTAGCCACGTCATTCATTTTCCTTTCTGAACTATCCTGTCAGTCAGCTTAGTCCGCCTCAACATTTCCGTTGAAAGAATGCAAAAAGGAAGCACATCCTATTAGGTTTTTTGTGTGTTTTTTAGAGGGGAAAGGGACTAGAATAGAAACATTTGGGGATGATAGAAAATGAGATCAGATGAATAGGGCAAGGGATAAGGGTTGAGGAACTTGCTTAGATTTTTCCAATTGATATAACTACATTGCTAGAAGAGATACGAAAAAGTTATCAATTAATGAAATATAGCCCTTGTTAAGCTGAGCATTTTCTTAGTTGAAAGTTTTATGGCATCTCCTTTGGGAAGCGAGATATGAACGTTAAAAGTTGGGTGCCCCTTGAGAGAGTGCAGACAGGAAGGCTCTCTAGCTTTCTCTGCGTCTCTCCTTATTTCAAACGATTATATCTCTGCTCCTAGGAAATATACGAAAAAGTTGTCAACTAAAAAAATATTCATCTTATCAAGCGCTAAATTTCATTAGTTGATACTTTTTTTATATCTCTGGTAGCAACCAAGTTACAAGAGTTTGAATTTCTGTACCCCCAAAACAAACACTCTAGCTTTCTTCCCTACTAAAAACACCATTTTCAGATGTACAACCGTCTCATCGACGCTGGAAAGAAGAAGAGATCCTCAATGATCTCCCCATCATACCAATTCGAAGATGCTCTTGGACTCTCCGACGCTTTGGAACGTGCTGGACGTCGTTAGATCCGTTCTCCTCTCCCCTATTCCACCCGCACACAACGAGTATCCATTCGCAATCACTCTTCTGTTTTCTAGTCAATTCCTTCCTCCCATTTGTCCACTTTCCCCCTTCAAATTGTCTGTGTGCGACCATCTTCCATCACCATTTTTTCCCTTCCTTCCCTTCCGATTTTTGCACGAGAATAAAGTGTTTTGTTAGACACATTGCATGGATTATTAAGAGAAGTGGAGAAGTGGAAATTGGATATATCCACCCCCACAAGTATTCATTTCAGATATATTTGAATTACAATGAAATCATAAGCTCCCGGAAGATTTTTTATTATGAGGGAGACAGGAAGTGGTGTGTATGGGGGTGTTAATTAGGATGAGGACCAGGAGGTGCAGAAGGGGGATTTTCCGGAAAGTAATAGAATATAGAGAGAGTCTGTTAATTAAAATTAGAATTGCAGATTTTCAAAGTTTGTAAAGAATATTTTATAGTTTTGCTTGGAAAAAAACCAGTACTTATTCTAAAACTACAGAAGCAAAACAGCAAGCTTTTCTCATTCGCTTATTACATATAATAGGCTACTCTGTTTCAGTAAATCTATCTCAGTTTCCAATAGAGATATCAAAAAGTTGTCCACTAATGAAATGTAGCTCTTGTGAAACTGAGTATTCATTAGTTGACAATTTTTTGATATCTCTATTGTGAACAGAGATATGAGCGTTTGAAGTTGAGCACTACCTGAGGCTAGACTGTCTGACTGTCTGCAAACACGGGGACACAGGCGTCCCTCTTCAAATATCTTTCGATAAAACTCGCACTATGGAACAAAGAATGATTAAAACTACAGTAAGAAACCCTTTATGTAGCTGCCCGCACATTCAAGTTTTAGTTTTTGAAAGGGGCTTCTTTGACCCAGTGTGACGCACCCCCCAGAAGTACTCAACTTTGAACGTTTATATCTCGCTCCATATTAGCAATATCAAAAAAGTGTCAACTAATAAAATATAGGCAATATTAAGCTCTATAATTACTAGTTGAAACTTGTTCTCTATCTCCACCGAGAACCAAGATACATCGTTTTAAGAATGTCATTTAGAATTTACTGCCTTTGGAAGTCAAGAATCCCTTCATTATACATTTTCAAAGTTCACAAACTGTTTTCTTCATGTAAAATATTGAAAAGATGCGCTACATTGTAGAGATTAAGGCACGTGTTGCACCGGAAGAAGACGAATCCGTGATTTGTGTTGAACAATGATCAGTGATGTATGATATGTACAGCACATGGTACTCTACATTCTTTCGAATTGTTTTCTTAGAACAAGAAGTATATTTCCAAAGTTCAAATCCTAATTGAAAATCGGAAAATCTCAAATTCCTGGAATTCTGAAAGTCACTTTTCCTTATTCTTTGAACTTCCAATTAACTTTTCTCTTTTCATTTTCCCATAGATCTTATTCCTTTTCTTTTTGAGGGAACTCTTGAATAACGTCATTGAAAAGAAGAATATAAGAAAATAATATTATTTTTTTGAATAAATATTAAATGAAGATGATGACTTTTGCAGAATTTTTGATTTGGGTGTGGGAGACAAAGTAAAGAAAAGACAGAGAGAGAGAGAGAGGGTGTCAAAAATCGGAATGTTTTTATTTTATGGGGGAGGATAGGGAAATGGAGTTTTGCTTGTCCATGGCCGTGGAAGAACTTTCTCTGATGTGTTTTTTATTCCAGTTAGCAACAGAGAAAATACAGTAATCTCCATGAACTATTATTCTAATAGACAACTGATCCCAATGAACCCATTGCCCTCATAACAATAATGAAATGATTTCTGGGAGCCAGACCCCTAAAAAAAGAAAAATTAAATTAGTTCTTCGAAATTCGAAATTCGTGTTTACTGGTCAGAAGAGCTCGAAGAACTAATCAATCAAAATAAGGAAAATAGAGGAACGTCATGTTTTTTTTCTATTCCTGGATCTATGGATTCGTGGCTATTTTCAAGGGAAATTCTAATTATGATGATGGGAAAAAACTGTAATTGAAATGGACCGGAAGTGGGAATTTTCATAGAAATTTGGATTTTCCTTGAAATTAATGAAAGCGACAACGATTTCATTTTCTGAGGTTCTGAGGTAGATTGGAAACACTGTAAAATACATGGGATTTTAAAACGGTTGTATCTCGGCTCATTTAAGAGATACGAAAAAGTTGTCAACTAATGAAATATAGCTTATGATAAGCAGAATATTTCATCAGTTAAGACTTTTTGTTATCTTTACGGGGAACTGAGATTATCTCAGTGAGATATGAACCTTTGAAATTGGGAACCGCCAGAATGACCCGAGACTTCCTTAACCTTTCAACCATTTCAAAACTAGCTCAATTAAAAATTTCCAATTTTACCATTTCCAATGAAATACTAATTTTTATGACTTCTCCGAAATATTCCCATCCTCCTCTAAATTTCGAACCAATTTTATGTCCCCAAAATAGACCAGAAAAACACAAATAAAACGATTCGGACACACCAGAGAAAATTGACGAGAAAATTTCACGTGGAAGTTGAAATTGGTTCGAAATTGAGAGAGAGAGAAAGGAGCACTTGGGACTTCAACTTTAGGGGAGAAGGCTATAAAAATTGAACGAACTTGGCCAAGAATGGATAGGGGACGGAGATGTTTTGGATTATTTTAGGGGGACAGGGACTAATTTCGAGGAAATTGACACTTGCATTCTGAACGTATATAGGTTTACGAATATTTTAATTACATTTTCAGGCCGTTCAGCTCTGGTTATCTTCGATGCCAAGTGTAATTTTCGAAATATTTACAGCAGAAAAATGCTCCAGATATTTTCAGGTAAACCTGATGAATAAATTTTTATTATTTTTTCTTGTTTGAGCTCTTTTCAGAATGAATTACGTTTAAAATATTATAAAATCATTAAAAATTGTAAAATCATTAAAAAAAAAAAAATTATAAAATCATTAAAAAAAAAATAAATATTAATAAAGAATTCGCGGAAACAACATGAGAAACGAAGAGACGCAGACAGAGAAAGAGCGAAGTGTCGTTGTACATTTTTTTTTCAAGCTTAATTTTCTCTGATTTTTTCATTTTTCCTCATTTTTCCCCGGTTTATTCGAACTTTTTGGCAACAATTAATTGTATTCTGCACATTTTAAATGTTTTGTTTGTCTCCGTATCTCTCTGATCAAACGATGTGTTATCAGTGAACTCTTCCTCGTGATTGGAGAAGAAGAAGAAGAAGAAATTGAAAGGGGGAGGAGCAGGGAAACAACCCAGAGAACAGATAAAAAGCACTTCTCGTTCTTCTTCAAAATATCTTTTTCCCATTGTTTCCTGGTTCAGGCTCCCGGAAGCAATTGGTTTTTTGAACTCGAATTTCGTGAATTTTTGGTTGAAATATAGTGGTTTTTCGTGTCATTTTTCAGTAGAATTTGTTGAAAAAACTCGATTTCATTCAAAAGCTATTTTCATTCAAAAGCTCTATTTGTGCCTATATTAATTATAGTTTCCATTAATTCAAAATTAATGTCCTTTTTTCCACCCACTTTTCCAATTTTCCCGTCTATTTCCTGCTCTCTTGGTCTCTCATTGATAAACGTGAGTGTGTCACAACAAAGAACATTTACCAATCATTTCTCTGATGCTTCTTTGCGCTTTTTCAATTGTTCTTCAATTTTCATTTTATTTTTCGAAGCTTCAAATTTTTCAGTTTCGGTTTGTAGTTTCAAAACTGTTTTGAGTAAGAATTATTTTCTTCATTTGTTGACTTCGCCGAAAAATTCAACACTTCTTATCTGAAAAACGTCGTATCAAGTTACGAGCCCACCCTCACTGAACACTTTTTTCAAGAAAGATAGTTTTTTTTCGCAATTTCTTCGATTGTAAAATACTTTTTTTGAAGTTTTAGAATAAATTGTTTGTATTTTTATCGTTAAAATTTTAAAAATGACTGATTTTCTCCGATTTTTCTCTATATAGCTCTATTTTCCCCCTATTTTTGATCAATTCAGTTCTTCATTCACTTTCTATTCATCAATTTTAATCTCTTTGAGCTCTTTTATCATCTGATCACCATTCCCCACGGCCAAACACCATTTATCTGAATGAAAACCATCGACTATATTCTCACAGTGTCTATCTATTCAAATGTCTATATAACCGCCCGTATCACGACTAAAAGCCAGTATATCACAATAGATTTCCATCAAAATAGACGTTCTTCTCTCTTTTCATACCCATTTTCCTTTAAAAAAAATTGTATTTTTTTCAGAAATGTCGCTGAAAATGGCGAGTAAGGTGTCAAAAAATGCAGTGTTCTCTGTGACGAGGTTCGTTATTTCAAAGCGATTTGAGTATAAAAAAGACAAAAGAAGCGATAAAAAACCAGTTTATTCTCTATAAAAAAAGGAATTTAATTGAAACAAATTGAGATTGATTAGATTAGCGGGACGTTAGGTCAGAAATCAAATCGCAAGGTGGTTGGAATAGAAATTATCATTTTTCTGAATTCCAGAAACTTCTCAAACGGGCCACGACTCCCAACAAAACTTCTCCACGCAAAACCTGGCTTCGTGCCAAAATACGTGTCAGCTGATGAGGCGTTGGCTTTGGTTGAGTCAAGTGAGCTATTCTCTATATTTAAGTAAACTTCCATCATTTTCTACAGACAATGACATCTACGTCGGGAACCACGCATCCGCTCCAAATGTCCTTCTCGAAGCCCTTTGTCGTCGTGTCGACTCGGCGAATCTGAATAATATCCGAATGTCTCATCTGATTCTCAGTGGAAATTGTCCACAATTCGATCCAAAATATCACGGAAGAATTCTCAATAATAGTCTCTTCATTTGTCCAGGAAATCGGAAGAATGTAAACTCCGGCGCCGCTGATTACACTCCGATTTTCTTGTCGGAGGTTCCTTCGTTGTATACGACTGGAACGATTAATGTGGATGTCGCGTTGATTACGGTTTCTCCTCCAGGTAAGGGAGTTTAGGGGAAAGATGAATTAAAGAAGTGTTTTTCAGATGAGCTCGGATTCTGTACTCTGGGAGTGGATATTGATTGCACTTTAGCTGCTGCCACTAGTGCCAAGAAGATTATTGGTAAGAGCTAGCTTTTTTTCTTTTATTTATTGTCCCAATTTTATTGAATAATCAGTATTTTTCTTACAAGGAATTTCATAATAAACGACCGGTTGTGGTCGAAATCGTTTGTTAATAAATTAACTGAAAATGGGCGGGTCGGACTATATCAAAGCCTTAAATCCACGATTCCCCTATAATTTTCGAAAATATTTCCAGCCCTTGTGAACAGCACAATGCCACGTACCCGCGGACACACAACCGTCCACTCTTCCCACTTCACTGCCATGGTCCAAACCGATCGTCCGATCGCCTTCCGTCAAGGAAACGAGGAGATGTCGGAAACCGAACAACGCATCGGAAAGATCATCGCTGAAAATCTCGTTGACAACGGAGCCACTCTTCAATTAGGAATCGGAGCGATTCCAGATTCCGCATTGGCCGCCATGAAACAACACAAGGATTTAGGAGTTCATACGGAGATGTTCAGTGATGGAGTCATTGATTTGATTGATCGTGGAATTATTAATAATCAGAAGAAGGCGTTTATGCCGGGAAAAACTGTATCGTCTTTCGCTTTTGGAACCAAGGAATTCTATAAGAAAATTGATAATAATCCAGAATTTTGTGAGTTTTATCAACAAAAAATATAAGAAGAAATTTGGGTTTTTTTCAGATTTCGCCCCCTGTGACTTCACCAATCACATCGATATCGTTCGTCGGAACAGCAAAATGACATCGATCAATTCCGCCATTGAAATCGATTTGACCGGACAAATCGTCTCGGATTCGATTGGACGCAATTTCTTCTCTGGATTCGGTGGGCAAGTCGATTTCATGGCTGCCAGTCCACATGGATTCGATGGATTGGGGAAAGCGATTATTGCATTGCCATCGAGAACAAATAAGGGACAGACCAAGATTGTTCCGTTTTTGACACAGGTAAATAAGAAAGAGGTGGCCTTGAAAATGAGAAAGTTAGATCAGGGAAATTAGATGGCCTAGGAAATGAGAAAGCTAGATTCCTAGGCCAGGTAAGCCCTTTAGCAACGCAGACTAGAAAATCTGATTAGACCTAATCCCTGATCTAAAGTGGTTTTCTAGGCCACGGGGACTAGCTTCTTCAACCCGATTTTTCTCTTCCACGAATCCCATTCTTTCAGGGATCCGGAGTAGTCACTACCCGCGCCCATGCCCGTTACGTCGTCACCGAACACGGAATCGCCAATTTATGGGGAAAATCAATCCGTCAACGAGCCTATGAACTGATCAAAATCTCGCATCCAGACGACAGAGAGACACTCGAAAAAGCGGCATTTGATCGATTCAAAGTGATGCCATCACCATAATTATTTATTTATTTCTGTTAGGAAAATGGGTTCCTCCGGGAGGGCGTCTTCGGTTCACAATGTCTAGGTCATTTTTGTACTATACCGGTTCTGTTTCTGATGTTTATGTAGATCTGTTTAATTTAAAAAAGAAAAACAAAATTAAAATCGTTTATTCAAAAACGGGTCCGGATTGAAAGAATAGAAGAAAAAACGATTAGATTGAGAAGCCACGGAGATCCATTTATCGCCAAAAAACAAGTCATGAATCAAGTTGAGTATTACTCATTCAAATTGGTTGGGTGTCTCATCTGGAATTCGGATATGGATCCAATGGAAGCACCGGACAAGAAACTTACCGATCACTTCGGAATCCAGATGCAATCATCGAATTAGAAGGAAGCATCCGGAATTGAAGGAAGAACTGAATTCTGTTTCGGACTGTCTAGAGGATTGACCAATGAGAGGTCACCACGTGGAAAAAAATGGGGCCGGGGTGAACACGTCGAGTTAGGCGGTCTAGTTTCGGACGACGGGTCACGGAATATTTTACTTATATCGGAAAACGTCTATTATAATTGCATGCGGTACTATTAGAGGGAGAAACAATATTTTTCAAATCGAAGAAAATTCAAAACTTTTATATTCTAAAATAGCAAAATTGATATTTACATTTTTGAAAATTAAATACAAAAGGCAACTCTATTAGAGGGAGTCAAACTATTTTACCCTTCTTTTTCTTAGATGCAATTATAATAATAGAGATATCCGTAAAATGATTAAATGTTTCATATTTATTTTAATAGTACTGCACCCTCTAATTTACAAGAAAAACGATTCGAAAAATCACTCGACGTATTAAAGAACGAGAAAACTTTGAATTTCAAGAAATCTGCCTTTATTCAATTGTAATTCACACGAGTAAGTCTCTATTCTCTTGCCTTCTTTCCAGACTTTTTGTCCACTTCTTTTTTCGGTGGTTCCTCTACATATTCTTTTTGGGTACTTTCCACATCCAAATCTCTATTCTTATCCACTAATTTCATTCCCATTTTTTGGCCACCCTCCGATGCGTTATTTGCGCGTCCAATTTCGATCGCTTTCTGATACGAGGCTTTCATTTTGAGGTACCGATTACTTTTAAATTCTCGTGAATTTCGCTGGAATTCCAAAAAAAAAAAATTCGAATTTCGTCTATAATAACTAATACAACTAACGTGCAAAACATGATCAATAACAATCATTATAGCACATGCCAACTGAACAGGCCCCTCAACAGCTCCATACCGATCTGATCTGATACGATCAAAAATTGAGAATAAGTTGATATCAGTATTTATACTATCTGATTCCTTCAAGCGGAGAGCTATCTCAAGATTAATTTGTGCAGCACCTAAACTTTGATTTTAAAGAGAACAAAATGAAAACAACAAACACGCAAACGTTCCAGAACGACCAGCACCATCTGAGCAATGAACAATAACATTACTCTTTGATTCAACTTTCTGAAGAACTTTAGCTAATAGTTTTGTGCATTCTGGAGCGGAATGATCAGGAAATTTGGTGCATTGGAGGTGTGTGAAATGGTAATGTAACGTTGGTTGATCCGGTGTTCGCATACTCTCGAGTAGACTGAATGATTTATTTTCCAATTTTATTGCTGAGATACTCAACACTCACGTTATACCGAATTTACGTTCAATCAAGCCTTCTTCAAGAAGACGCTTTCTTACGCATTTGACATTGATACATCCTACAACTATTGTTTGACCTTCTTCCAATGGGATATACACATCACACACTTTTACCCCTACAATATGAAATGAATGATCTATTCGAGGTTCTTATTTTCACCATTCTCTTCAAAATCGCATAACATCACCACATAATCCGTTGCATTATCCATTATCATCGCAAAAAAATTATAATCAGTTCTACCTTCTCCATTGGCACTGCAAAAAAAAATAGTTGTCAATTAGCCGCAAAAACTCGAAAAACTTATTAGGGACCATCGGAGCTTGTGTTAAGATCATCTTTTTACCGTTAACCAGTCTTACGAAACTTGCATGGGTATATTTCCAGTTCCCTTTGTTAGTTTTCTGCGGATAAGATATTCTATTTATAAGAACGGCTGTTCCTGGATTCAATCCAATTTGATGCCTTCAAATTGTTGAATTCAAATTGTTCATGGCACAGTATCTCTCACCTATTGTAGATTTGGTTTTGTTTAACTTTGGAAGTCAATGACTCATCCTTTGATAGCATCACACCATTGTATATTGTTTCCGTAAACTTGTACAATGTTTCATATTCCAGATGCCCCGAAGGATTCTTCAAGATCAAATTTTGGAACTTTTTCAGTAAATCGTAAAACCATTTCATAAAATTCAAACCGTCTGTTTTTGAAACTGGTTTCAAATCTGAAAAAATAACTTTTATCACAGTTTTCTTCGAATGTATTCACCTTTTTCAATTGAATGATAATAAATAAACTTCTTTTTTGGTATAACTGGCTTCTCCTCAGACTTCTTTGGCGCTTTTTTCTTTGGCTCACTTTTTACCGTAGTGTTCGTTGACGGTCTTGAAGAACAACTGTCTTCAGAAGCTTGTTGTTCTTCTTTTTTCTTAGATGCTTGAAGCAAAAGCATATCTCGATTCAGCAATGTGTACGAATCGAGAAGCTTATCATAGTCGGATTTTAGTTTTTTATAACTTTTTTCCTTATGATCACTCTTTTTGGACGTTCCTTTGGATTTTTTTCGATAACATAGAAGAAAAGAGAGGATTGCGATCACAATAAGGAGCAATATTATCAAAATAATGATCACAATGAAATGATACTTCGGTATTCTGTAAGAATAGACTGAGTTTAAATTTCACTTTTTCAAAACTCACTCAAGAATCGTTTCATGCTGCTCTCCGTTTTGATCGTCTTTTTTATCAATGCTCTTGGATATCGCTTTCAATTTTTTCTTTAATCCAGCAATTAAAATGTCCAACTTGCTCATTGATGTCTTCGAATCACTGAAACTTTTCTTGTATCCTGTGAATTTGACTCCGATTAAGTCGAGAGTGTTCAGCGTTTTTCGCAGTGTCATTAATTCGTTTCGAGTTTTGGGATCTTTGACGAGGACTTCCAATTTTCGAACCGATTTACTCATCTTGTGCAAGTTTTCATCAACTCCAGTCACCTTAACGGCTTCTACGAATAGTGGGGAATAGTCGACTAGCTTTACGGAATCAGATAACTGCAACCTTTTCTTGTACTCATCCAGTGTAGAAGACAGTTTCTCTAGTTTTGAAGCTAGATTTGTTAGCCCCTTGAGGTTCTCCATATCATCGGCTGCCAAATTTTTTGCATTATTAACTTGAGAATCGACCAATTTCAAGTCATTCGAAACAGTTTTGAATAAGTTTGGATTTTTCATTGCGTTTTTAATGCTTACAATTCCTCTGGTGGCTGATCCAAACACAATATAATCTTTTTCGGACGGTTTGAAAACGTTGAGTATCTTGATATCTTCCTCACTGATAGCAAGCTTCACATCATTCATTGACTCCTTCAACTTCGTTATCCCATCGGCTGCTTTGACAACATTCTCAATTATTCCAACTCCATTTTTGAATGGTTTCGTTGATTTCTTTCGGAAGTTTCTCAATGCACTGATCACTTTTGGAATCTTTTCAGCATTTTTAACATTATTTAGACATTGAATTGAGGCGACGTGTTTTTGAGCTTCCTTTTGAAAAGTTGACAGTTGGCTGAAACTGTCAAGAACTGTCTCAGCAGCATCAGAAACAGAATTTGCAGACAGCTTAGACACTTGGTCAGTTGTTGGTAATGAAAAACTTTTGAGATCCTTCACAACTTTATTCAATGAACCATCATTCTTCAATTTCGCTACCACGGTGTGTAATTCATTCAATGAATTGGAATTTGGTAATTTGGACAACACTATGATCTGATCGAGAAGCTTGCCATTCTTACTTAGATAATCAGATACTGCATTCATCTTCATGATTGGATCGAGAGTCTTCTTCAATTGTTCAATATTCGAGAAAAGCTCTGTCATCTTTACAGTGCTCTGCGGCTCCTCAATATCATCAACACGACATTTACTGATTTCTATTTGTAGTTCCAAACCAATCAATGTTTTCCGAAAATTCAGAAAGACTTCCCCCGAATTGAATCATATTCATTAGTGGTTCCTCATTTGTACTTGACAATGTATTAAGATATGATTCAGCAGTGACAGCAGCTCCTCCAATGGAATTGAGATGTCTCAATGTATTGATAAGAGAATCATCCGCACCGATTACCTTCTTAACCCATGGATCACTTAAATCACCAGAGACCCTATTAATATCTGATGCTCCACCAGGAAAACCAAATGAATGACTGAAAGGCGAAGATGATCTATCATAACGAGCTTCTTGAATTGCAATCACCGACTTAATCTCAGACTCAATGCTAAGTATGTCATTCCTCATACTGACAAGTTTCTTTACATTGTTTCCAATCGACGTTCGTGTTTTTTCTTCTTCAAGCACCTTGGTTTTTATAACGTCATGATTATTTTTTACGAATGCAGTAGCCTTTAAAAAAGTATCAATCGGAGCGAACAACTTATTAGATTTCAAAATAGGTATTTCTTTCAGTGGTTGATAATTTCCCACATCCTTTTTCATCGACTCAACAACTGAATTCAAATCATCCACGCTGGTAGCAACTTTCATTTTTTCAAGGTCCACCATACTATCCAATTTTCCCGGTGCCTGATTTATCTTGTCAACTTCTTCGAAAAATTTTCCAATCGATTCTACAAGCTTCACATAAGTGCCATTATCCAATTGAAAAGTTTTCAATTTTTTGACATCTTCATTAAACTTGGGTGCATCCTTTAGATTCATCACATCTCCCATATTCATTGTCATTTTTCGGACATCATCGAAAACCATATATCGTTTTTCCACATGATTCTCCGAATCGCTAGTTGTCAACGAACTCTCCATATCCACTATTTTGTTGAGGCTGGTTTGAAGATTTGGGAAGTTTAGCTTAATTATTTCAGAAGGAGAGGTTGAACCGAGATGAAGTATTTCCGAAATGAAAGTATCCATATTTGATGATTTCATCTCGTGGATCAAATGAATACCGTTGAAGATACGGGCAATTTTTTGCATTCGTTCAACAGATTCCGTGAAGTCGACTGGAAATTTAATAACGGCTTAACGAGGATTCGGTTTCGATACTTACGATTTGCAGAACGACGATATTCTGTAGGACTATTACACTCTGAATCCAAACACTCATCATATTCTACAAAAAAGATCTGTTACAGAACCTAGAGTAGAGTATCTCACCAATATCATCATCTGGAAGATGTGAGATGCTCCCTTGAAATGGCACTTCAAATTCTTCCTCGTAAGTGGAAACTACTCCAAAAGCAACTATTGTTAGTAATAATAGCTCTGAGAACAACGATTGTATTTTGAAGAGATAATAGAAGAAACTTACTTATTCGTATTTTTGAGAAGGACATTTTCGATAACTGATATTTAATTGATAGTCTCTTCTTTCTACGAAATAATTTAGTGTTGATATTCAGGGAAAAAAGATTGTCACGTTGTTCCCTTTTTGTTTTTATCAATAGATTTCTTTTTTCAGAAATTCCCTTCACGTCCCTTCTGTTAATGCAAGATAAAAATTTTTTGCAAATTCCGTTTTCAAAAATTCAAACAAAAATCATTTATTTTCCCTTGAAAAATGAAAAAAAAAATAAATTATTGTTTCTCCTGGGCGGCTGGTGCGGCGGCTTTTGCTCCGAATCGTTTTCCTCTGAAAGGTCAAATTAGAGAACTGAGCGAACGCGCTCTATTGATACCTGAACACATTTTGGATCTTCTTGGCGGCATCCTGGACTTGTGGATCCTCCAAGTTGATGTCGATTTCTTCCTGGAATTAAAAAAAAAATGTTTCATCTGACTTAAAGTATTTTTCAATTTAAACATTGTATTCGAATTCAGCTGGTTTAGAGATTTCAGAAAAATCCAATCACGATAGGATTCTGTCCGTTTTGGAAATGTTGGGTCCCACCACGAAAACTACAGTAATCCTGATGGAATGCAGGTTTTCGTGGTGGGACCCAAGATCGGCGGAATCTACCCGTGATTATACTCATTTCAAAGCTCTCGGCGAGCTGAATTCGAAAATCAAAACTATTTTTGAGTAGAATCATCCTAGATCTTCTTCTTCAAATAAAAAAAAACTAACTTCCTCTTCCCCCCTCTTAGAACCTATTCCTTCTCTCTTTTTCAAAAAAAAAACTCAAGTTCTCTTTTTTCTTTTCACTTCTAAATGAGTTTTCGTCCATCTCTCTTCCGAATCCATTTGCTCGTGAGCGTATATTTATGCGAAAAGTGCCCCTGGAGAGAAGAGAAGAAGAAGCAATTTGGCACACGTTTTCCTCCCCTTTTTCGCGCATTTTTCTCCACTATCTGATGGTTCTTCGATGTTTTCAAACGGAGAAGAAGAAGAAGAAGAAGGAAATGAGTAAGGAAAAGAGGATACAAAAAAAAGAAATTGCACCTGTCCTTTTAGTCTTGGTAACATGAATTATAAATATTGTTCAAGAAAATGCGTGACTTTTCGCTTTTTTTCGTTTTTTTTTTCAGGTTTCCATGGATTTTCTTCACCTGCTATTATTAATTATTTATTGCGTTTTGGGGAGAGAAGTGGGCAGATGATTTTCTTTCTTTTTCTTTTGAGGAAGGGATACGGTATCCGGAAACTGCTACAGTAATCCGTAGCTTATGTTTTCAGTCCTGTCTGAATAATTGTCCGAGATGGCTGATTTGTTTTATTTTTGGATTTTGACTAACGAAGCTACTTACGAAAAAAACGGACTTTAAATCGACAAATGCCGGAGATCACACTTACAACGAATGCTTATTGTTTAAGGACATATATCATCAGTTCGGAATAAAGATACAAAAAAGTTGTCAACTAATAAAATGTTTAGCTTATCAAGAACCACATTTTCTTAGTTGATAGCTTTTTGATACCTTCTAGGACAACTGAGATATGAGCGTTTGAAGTTGAGTACAATAGAGGAGGCAGACACTCCATTGCATTTTTCAAGCGTTCGCATCTCGCTTCCCAGAACAGTTACAAAAAAGTTATCAACTAATGAAATACTCAAATTGTCAAGTGCTACATTTCGTTAGTTGAGACCTTCTTGATATCTCCACTAACAACTGAGATGTTAGCATTCAAAGTTGGGTACCCGTGTGAGACAGTCAGACACTCCGCTTTCTCCCTCACAGCGCGCAACTTCAAACGCGCAAAACTAGACTCCTAGCAGAGATCAACTAACAAAGTATTTAGTTTATCAAGAGCTAAAATTTATTAGTTGACAACTTTTTGATATCTTCAACGAGAGCCGAGATATCCTAACTGAAACATTTACCTTATTATCCATGAGCCATTTTCTTTTTATTTTCATAAAATTAAGCCAATTAACACTCTCTTAACCCCTCCCTTTCCCTTCTCCTCTTCTGAAACACCAACCTGATTATTGGCATTTGCTCCAGTTGCTCCTCCTCCATTCTCCTGGGGAATTGTTGTAGTGGCACCGGAAGACGTCGACATTTCTTCTTCTTTTCTTCTCCTGAAAAAAAAAAGAAATCTTTGTTTTCTTGTATAGAGAAGGAAAGAATGTGTCAGACAACGGAACACAATAGTTTGATGTTTCTTCTTTTGTTTGGGGAAGAAGAAAAAAAGTATAGAAAAAGAAGGAGAATAGAAGAAAAGTCAAAATTTTAGTTTTCTTGAAAAAAAGGAAATTCGGGATTTTTTTTTGAAAATTTGGGGTATGGAAAACTACAGTAATCCTATGACCATACCCAGATAACTACAGTAATCTACAGTAATCTACGGGAAGATGAGATTTGATAGTCTAAAAGCTACAAAAAAGGAACTTTTTGAAATTAAAAAAAAATCATTTTTGGGTCATGCCCCTTTAAACTACAGTAATCCTTTCCCTCAACGCCCACCCAAAAAAACCAAAAAACATTTCCTCCATCCCAAAAAAGGTAAGTAGACGTCAACGTCTTCTTCATCCCATCTGAAGCAAAAGTGAGTTGCTCCCTCTTCTCCCCGTCAAGTGCTCCAAAAGTGGGCGTGGCCTACTTGACGCCCCAGAAATAAAAAACCTGGATGAGGAGGAGCAGAGAAAGAGAGACGCAGAGAAATCGAGAGACATTTTTCATTCGAAGCACGTCTTCCAGGAGTCTTTTGTTTAACTTAAAAAGTATAGAATTCCATCCTTTTTTCGCTTTTTTCGGGGTGGATTTTTGATGTTTTTTGGAAAGGAAAGAGGAGAAGAAATTGTTTATTTTTTAGGGAAATTCGCTAATTTTTTGATTTTTTTCTCTTAAAATAAATCGGAAATTTGAAGTGGTTTATTTTTGATATTTCCTATCCGTTTTAATACAATTTTTAGGAAGAAGGAAAGAGAATTTTTTTAGTAACAGGATGTGTGTAATCGGAAGAAAAACAAAAATGAATCATTCGTGGAATCGAGTGGGAGAAATAGGGTGAGGTTTTTGTAGAAAAAGCTGAAACTGTATGTTTGAGCGTGTGTATCTTTGTTCCTATTAAAGATAGCAAAACGGTGTCAACTAATGAAATTTAGTTTAGGTCAAGACAAACATTTCATAAGTTGACAACTTTTTTGTATCTCTGCTGAGAGCAAAGTTATGAGCGTTTGAAGTTGCGCACCGTCCGAGAAACGCAGAGGGGGTGTTTGCCTGCGCCATCTTAGTCGGCGCGCTACTTTGAGCGCCTTTATCTCGGTTCCGCTAGAAGATACAAAAAAAATTGTCAACTAATGAAATTTAGCTATTGATGAGCTTTTTATTTTGTTAGTTGACAACTTTGTTGTATCTTCATTGTTAACCGAGATTCATGGTTTTGAAAAATCTAGTGCCCACCAAGTAGTACCCAACTTCAAACGCTCATAACTCGATTCCTAAAACAGATATCAAAACGGTGTCAACTAATGAAATGTTGCCTTTGAAAAGCTGCAAATTTCATCAGTTGAAAGTTTTTCACTGTTTTCATTCCCAACTGAGTTTTAATGTTCGGAATGTGAGACATCCTTCAAATTTAAAAATAGCCTATTTCCATTTTTTCTAGAATTTCCAGAATTTTAGATCGGTTGTCAAATTCTGAAAATAGAAGTGAAAAATAAGCAAAATGTCAAAAATCGGAGAGAAAAATTGAAATTATTCAAGTGGAAGATATAAAGAGAAATCGAACAGGGGGTGACTAGACGTCAAAAAGGTTTCATGACTACATATAAAGTCTAGGGAGAATACATTTCAAGTGAAGCGAAAAATGAATTCTGACTTCGTTTTTATAAAGATCAGATTGAAGGGGATTTCGGGAACAGGAAACGGATTTAGGGGGAATTTGAAAAAGTTTTATTTAGGGATTTCAAATTTCATTTCAATCTGAATTTTCAGACAGTTTTCCAATGCATATGATTTCTAGAATTTAGGGAAAACTATTGTATCAAAATATAGTAATATAATGGAAGTTTTCAGTAGAAATTACAATATTCCAAAACTGTTTAACTGAAAAGAACTCCCATAAAGCTAATCTCCCCACAAAATCCAAAAATCATCTCAAAAAGAGCAAAAAGTGACGTAGTGACACTTTGGAAAATCCTCCAAAAGAAAGATACTGAAAGAGAAGGATTAAGTTTCAAATCTCTCAAAAAACCCAGAGAGAGAAAGAGAGAGAAAGAGAGAGAGAGAGAGAGAGAGAGAGAGAGAGAGAGAGAGAGAGAGAAAGAGAGAAAGAGCACTTTGAAAATGATCTTGTGCAAATAGATAAAAAAAGAGAGAATGGAGGAAAGATTTGAAAGAAAAGAATGGGTCAAGTGGTAACAGTGAATTAGCGATGAAAAAGAAGAAAATATTTATGATTTTTGATGAGGAAGTGATCAGAGAATGAGCAATAGATTTAGACATTTTGGAAATTTCGATTTTTTTTCAAAGATGCTGTAGAAAAAGCTTCTCTTTAGAAACTGCAGTTTTGGTTTTCTAGAATTTGCTTTTTTATTCTGAAATAATTCTTGTTTTTCTAAAATTTTGAAAATTCAGAAAAACTGACTTTTTTGCCAAACCCCATTTATTGTCAGCTTCAAGCAAAGCCCATCATTAATTACAAAAACCCCTAAAAAATAAGCCGGCAACCATGAAAAACAACTCAGTTCTTGAAAACGCAAAAAAAACAATTTCTTTAAAAGACTAGATTTTTGAAATTTTTTAGACTGTTTGAGTGTTTTAGAACCCCTATAAACTAATTTCCATTGAAATAGTTAAGAATTGAGGAAGCAAAAGAAGAATCGAGAGGATGTGGAGTCGAACCAGTGAGGTGTTTGACGACGAGCAAAACTGTAAGGCGTGAGCTACAACAACACTAAGATTTCGGGAGCAAGGGGTGCACATGCCTCCGGTGACGGTGGGACCATGATTCTAGAGGTTCGTGGCTGTCAATTTTTGTGAAATCAAAAAAAAGTTCAGTTCAAATGACTTTCTATTTAACAAAATTTAAATAATTTTCTAATTTTTTAAAATTTTTTATGGAACAAAAATGAAAAAAGAGCATTTGAAAGAAAATCTGAAAATCTTCATTATTCAATAGTGAAAAATAATTAAGAAAAAAAATCTAATATTCTTCTTTTTTTTCTCACTGAAAGTAACTAAATAACTCGCATCAAACTGACTGACAATAAGAAAATATCTTCTCTCTTTCCTTCTTTAAATTCTTCATCTTTCCCTTATTTTCCCCGCATCTTTTTCAGCATTCGCGTCATTTCTGACAACATACATATTCCTCTATTTTTCTTTTCTTTTTGTTTCATTCAACTTCTTTTTTTGTTTTTCGAAAAAAAAATTGTGAGAAGGATGGAAAATGGAGTGACGGAATAAAAACAAGACGATTATTTTTGACTTTAGTCACTCCAAAAAAAGATGTTCCGGGAAACGGACTGGAACGATTTTATGAGGGGGAAAAATATTACTAATTTCCTTTTAAAAAATGAATAATAATTCATCGAAAATCATGTAACCGGATGAGGAAAAAAGTGTGTTGGCAGAAAAAGGAAATAAATGTGTTGAGATGTGATGATAAGGGGGTATTAATCAGACAAGATTATTTTATATATTGATAAGAAAACGAGGAAGAAGACCAGGAATTATTAAAGAAGATGGTGACGTGGATGGAGGGAGGATTACGGTGATCATTGCATTTGATTCATGTAGGTCAAGATGTAGACAATGAGACAAAGAAGTTCGAAGAGATGACGTCTGTTAGTGAGCTACATTTCATTAGTTGGCAACTTTTTGCTATCTTTAAAGGCAAGCGAGATATAAGCGCTCAAAATTGAGTACCGACTGAAAGGGCGTAGACTGAATGTCCTCTGAGTCTTTGTTCGAAACGGTCATATCTCAAATCTCCAAACAGATAGAAAAAAGTTGTCAACTAGTAAAATGCTAAGCTTGTTATGGACAATATTTGATTAGTTGATAACTTTTTAATATCTTTACGAGGAACCGAGATATAACCGTTCAAAGTTGAGTTCCATTTTTCACTCTCTTCATTGTTGTGCTTCGATTTCTGAGTGAACATTAAAATAAAGATAACCGTAGTCTCAAAAAACGTCAGCTATCCATCCCCCCCCCCCCCTTATTACCAGTAATATATGCAACCCCGCTCTATTGAGACATTGCTGACGTGGGGATTTACCTCATCCACTATTCTGGACTCACACAGTCATTAGTCACTGTTACTCTCACCAAAGAATGACCATCAATTTCCCGATTCTTCGTCTTCCACGAGTGGCCTTCTCCAGCGTTATTAACGTAGCTGATCCAGCGGATTTGTAAGTTTCCGAATATATAAAAGAAAATTAATATTTTTATTATTGCAGAGTGACACTGGCACTATGCTCAAAACGTGCCTTCTACCTCGTTAAATCATATCGTAAGAAATTGAGAGATACGGAAATCTTTATGGATTGTGAGAGTTATAAGGCATCAATGACCATTGGCGATGATATACATGCCTTGATAAGCATTCCGTCTGAATTCAAAAATCTACCCGGAATGAATTCTAATACACCACAACCGAAAGAGATCATTTTTCAAGGGCATCAAGTACAAGTATATAATATAAAGGATTATTGTCATTTGAAGTTTAAATGGATATGGCCAGCAGATGGATTTAGATCGGTTATCGAATGGCTGACCCAACTGTTTCGAATGGATGTCGGCACAGTGTCTGTTGGCTCTCATACAATCGATTTTATCGGATATGTTCAAAATCGGCAAAATACACTGAAATCAGTGATGTTGCATTGTGACCTGATTAACGAGGAGAATTACAGAAAGGTTCTTGAGTGTAAAGCTCGGGAAGTGACTATAGAAGTAAGTTTGAAAAAAAAGAAATTGAAAGAGTCAAAGGTGAATAATTGTTAAACAAAAATTGAATTGGTTAAACTGTGTTGAAAAAACACCCTTTTTCGATGAAGTTCCTCCTAGAATGTATTCAAATTTCAGAATCGATGGAGTATTTCACCATTCGAATATCCACCAGAGATGTTCCCAAAACGAGATGCTCTTGTGTTAACAGCAGCTCATTGGTTTACTTCCAATCATCTAATGGAATCGGATTACAAGCATTTAGATATTGACGGCTCAAAAGTGACAGAATGGGATTTAAACCGATTCATAAAACGATGGTTAATGGGTGGAAGTGAACGATTAAAGATGTTGGCAATTGGTATGAATGAAAAAATTGATTTGGATATTGTTTGTGATGGATTTCACGAGAAACTTCATCGATTGCCAAATAAACAAACTATTAGATACATGAGGTTTGTATTCTTCTTGTCGATTCTTAATTTGTATCTTTTTTTACAGCCCAGTTATACACACTTATTTATTGAATAATGCAGAATTATACATTAAGCGAGACGATGGAACTCTTGCAACAATATACTCATCATTTCTAAGGAACAAGTTATGCTTTGTCGTTTGGCCTGATTTTCGTGGACATACAATATAATTATGATTAATTAACAGTAAATAAAGTTTTTATTATAGTTATATGTTTTTAAACCGAAACTGACCTAAAGAAATCCTTTTTGAGTGCTCTTGAGCGGTACGCAACTTCAAACGCTTATAACCCAATTGTATTTAGAGATACCAAAAAGTTGTCAACTAGTAAATTGTTTATTTTAATATTTTACACGTTTTATTAGTTGATCACTTCTTACTGGCACTTACTATAATCGTGATATGACCCTTTAAACCCACCATATGAGTTTGAGCGCGCTCCCGGTATACCAAATAAGCTTCAAGTCAAATTTTCAATCTGAAACTCTGTAAAACAACTTTGAATATTCTATTTTCACGCGAATCAATGTTCGATTCGAAAAATTTGTTTTCCGAATTTCTCAATTCCCTTCACTACCCCTTTTTGATCTCTCATATCAAAAACCTCCCACTTCCAAATTCTCTCAAGAAATCAAATAAACCATTGATCATTTAATCAGTAGTCTCAGTCTTATTCACCGTGTCTACTTCTTTTTGTTATTCTCAGATCACTGAGAGAAAATTATGATTTCTTCAGCGATTATAACTTGCTGTGAGAAAATATATCAGTTTATTATTTTTCGAGAAACTAGAAATAATTTATTATAAATTGAAATAAATAGGAAATAACAATCACATTTACAGATATATTCACAGAATAAACATCTAACAGAAAAAAGTGTTGAAACAGAACTAGACCAGTTTTAAAATAGATTTATCTCGGTTCTCGCAAGAGATACAAAAAAGTTGTCAACTAGTGAAATATTCAGATTGCTACGAGCAGCATTTTATTAGTTGACAATTTTTCGATAGCTCTTATGATTAGCGAGATACACGCGTTTAAAGTGGGGCGCCAAAAAATGGTTCACGCCGTGAGATAGTTTCTCTGCGTCTCTCAAGCGAGCGCCTATATCTCGGTTGGTAATGAAGATACAAAAAAGTTGACAGCTAACAAGATGTTCAGATTAACAAGAGCTACAATTTATCTGTTGACACTTTTGTAATAGCTTTACGGTCAACAGAGATATACTCATCCAACAGAACCCATCGATGGAACTGAATTCTTTGGCCTCGTGGTAAACATCATCATACTTCCAGCACCACCAAGAGAAGCTGAACTACCCCTTGTCCCACTTGTCACAGAAGTCACCGATGTAGGATCTTTTGCTATTGGAACCCGTTGAACCGTCGCAGCAGGACGTGGTATCTCTCCACTCATTCCCATCATCGCAAGTCCCGCCGCTGATGGACCACCTTGAGAAGTATCCACATCACTGAGGATTCCAATCATTTTCAGATTCGCTATAATTGATTCTTGAGATTCTCGAGTGGCAATTACTTTCACTTTTGATTCTTTATGAAGATTTCTTGCTTTTCGACAGAGAATGAAGTTGGCAAAGTAATCTGCTCGGAGATTTTTGTTGAGAGCAATGAGGGATAAGGGGAAGGCTATTGGTAGGTAGCATCGCGCGTTTATGTAGATCAAATCGATTAGGGAGTCTTCTAAAACGTCAAATTTAAGTAAGGAATTCTCTTCGTAAAGAACTAACCAAGATCCAATCCTCTTTTGATGACCAACTGAATAACGTAGTCTAGTAAACATGAAAAGTACAATGGAATATAGGATCGTTTGAAGAATTTCATTTGACTTGATAGATTTTGAATCTGCAAGAAAAATATGTATTTTTAAAATAATAAATTTATTGAGAGCACTGGGAGCAGCTGTTAAAAGGAGTCTAATTATATAAATAATTACCTTCTGATCATTTCTCATCCCTCCAAGCATCCCAGCTCGTGCATGTGAAGAGCGCGCCGAGTTGAACATCAGTATTGTGATCTGGAATTATAGTCTGTGCTCTCTCACTTCAATATTAGTACTTACAACTAGACACGGAACAAAGAACACGCCATGATAATAATCATAATAGTAATTCGACACTAGGGTATTTTTAATTGGTAAGTCATCAACGGAAGCTTCTGAAGAATTGGAGTTGGAAATTTTGATTTGATCTTCGGAATTCATGAATGCACTTCGAATGATTATTTCGATTATTATGGAAGCGACTACTTCAATGATCTGAAAAAATAAAGCGTTTTAGTGTGGTTCATTAAAAACACTCTTTCATGTTTGAACGATCATATCTCGGTTCCCAGAAGAGATACAAAACAGTTGTCAATTAATGAATTAAAGATCTTAATAATTTGAATATTTCACTAGTTGACAACTTTTCGATATCTCTAATGGGAACCGAGATATGAGCGTTTGAAGTTGCGCGCATTTCCCAAGAGACGCAGAGAAGGCCTAGTGCGGCGCGTTGCTTTGAAGGCTTTTATCTCCGCTCCCGTTAAAGATACAAAAAAGTTTTCAACTAAACAAATGTACCTTTTGCCAAGCTTAACATTTTGTCCGTTGACAACTTTTCATAATATTCAACGGGAACCAAGATAAACTTAAAAAAATCGACTAATAGTCTTCACTCACCCTAAAAATCGCCGTATGTCTGAACTTTGCATTTTCTCGAATCGTGGGACTAAATTTGAACATGATCCTTTCCAAAGTTGTCCAAAATATTGTCATTTGTGGAAGTGCTCGAGTAATAGAAAGGGTTGTCGAGAAAAAAGATTCAGATTTCTTGCTTCGGTTAACAGGGGAAGCCCACATGGCAGCTGTAATGGGAATTTTTAGTTTGGAAAGGTTAAGCAAGAGGTTTATGGTAGTTTTGTCAAACGATCGTAGTTAATGCAGTAATGACAACAGGGGGTTATGCATGAACTGCTCATCTGGCTTGAGACGCCAAAATCCAGCTAACTGAGCTTACCGACATATCCAACTTATCACTAGTACCCATTAGCCAAGTTCCTTCACTAACCTGTCGCCACAATATTCGAACAAGCCAACACAATATGTGCAATCGACAGAAATCTCAGGTTCTTCCCACAAAACCTCGCATAAACCGTAGATCGATGTGTCGCTCTTTGATACGCCAAATTGACGTAAATACCAGCAAAAGATAGAAGAATGCATGAGGCAAAAAACACAATTTCAAGGGACATGGTAGACCTGGAAATTGATTAGACACGATTATGCAAAAATAGAGAGGAAAGGTTTGAGAAGAAGAAAAAGCAGCTGTCGGTTAGGAGGTAGACAAGTCTCGATATCCAATTAAAAAATGTGTATATAGTCGGAGGGGATGAGTTAGTTCTAAGAACAAGAGATTCGTGAAAAACAATATCTCCCCACAGGAAATTAGTTTATTGATAGATATCATACGTAAATTGTTATTTGGTTTGAAGACATCTATAACACAGGTAAACGAAAACATTATGAAATCTCTAGAAACTTCTTCGAGGACATCCAGACAAACGGAAGTGATCAATTTGTGATTTGTCATACTTTTTCAGGGTGTAGTCAATCAAAAATAAATGGATTTCAGGAGGAGGAGGGGAGGTGTTTTGAAACAGGCGGCAGGTGCAACATTGATTGTTTTCGGGGGTTGCCATGTGAGATTGATGTGATCAAAATTCTTTGTAATTATTTGGAGATGCACTTTTTAGAGCTAGTCGTTGGTGCAATTAGGGAAATGGGAAAGCTGAAATCTTTTGACAAGTCGGGGAGAGGTCGGTAGTTTTAGGCGAGTAAAACTCAGTTTGTAATAGAGATACCAAAAAGGCGTCAACTAGTGAAATGTTTAGCTTGTTAAGTGCTACATTTCATCAATTGACACCTTTTTGATATCTCTAATGGGAATCGAGATATAAGCGATTGAAGGCACCGCACGAGGGACGCAGAGAAAGGGAGAGTGTCTAACTGTCTATGGGAGTACCTAACTTTAAACCCCTGTATCTCGGCTCTTGGAAGAGTTATCAAAAATATGACAATTGATGGAATGTTTAACTTATCAAGAGCTACATTTCATTAGTTGACAACTTATTGATATCTCTTCTGGGAACAGTGCTATACGCGCTTAAACGTAGATCAATATCTCGATTATCTCGATTGGGCTATCTCGATTACCTAACTTTCAACTTTTATATCTCGGTTCTCATAAGAGATTTCAAAAAAGTGTCAACTAACAAAATGTTACCCATAAAAAGCTAAACATTTCACTAGTTGACAATTTTCCTCTATCTCAATCGAGTGCAGAGATACAAGCATCTGCCAACTAATGAAATGTTACTCACAAAATTTCGTATATTTTTGAACTATTTTTGAAAAAATGAGATGTCTACAGAAACAAATTCTAGAAGAGACGTGCCAAAAGCATCAAATTCGAAGAAAAGAAAAGAAAAAGAGCGAAAAGTGTAGAGAAAGTAGTCAAAAACATCATGTTTACAACATCAATTTTAATGAGAGCTTGAAAACAAATTTCGGGAAACTGATTGAGAAATATTGAAATGGACAGCTAAGGATAAGAGAGGATTACTGTAGCCAGTGAGGGTCAAGTATCTGAGGTTCTTAGCCCGATCTGATTTGATCTTTGAAACATGTATTCAGAAGCCACTACGTCATGTCTATGAAGTACAGTAATCCACTCATCCTATCTCATCCTGGACCCGGAAATTCAAATGACCGACACAAATAAATGTTCTTACCAAAAAGTTAAAAAACAAGAAAAGAAGAACTTATGATATCAAAAAAAAA
The DNA here is from genome assembly GCA_963932035.1 of Caenorhabditis wallacei. NCBI lineage: Eukaryota > Metazoa > Nematoda > Chromadorea > Rhabditida > Rhabditidae > Caenorhabditis > Caenorhabditis wallacei. The sequence continues at coordinate 3,688,757 of OZ009934.1, forward strand.
AAGAGAGAGAGAGAGAGAGAGAGAGAGAGAGAGAGAATGATAATGAATGGGTTATACCTCTCCTCAATCTATGTGTGTTAGTGTGTGTGAGCCTTGCCGAGCATAGACGTGTATGTGAGTGTGTTGTCATGGGCTCCCATACTCTCTCTATCACACTATTTTTTCTTTTTCGTTGGGGGTGACCGCGACAACATAAGAAGTAGAAGAAGAAAAGAGAAAATGGAGTAGTAGAGGTGGTAATTGGATGTCAGTGGGAGTGAAGTCTCAAAGGATCTTCTAATGACGGAGGTGATGATAATGATGATCGAGTTGTTAGAGAGATCCGTGTTTTATGAGAAAAGTGTGACCAGAAGGACATTTCATAAAAAGATGACATTCTGAAAAAGTTCAGAAAACCAAGACTCTAATTAGCAAAGCCTATGCAGCATAGACTCGAAATAGTTGGTCTTTCAAAATGTTGATGACATAAGTACTTGTAGAAAAAGGTTTTGTGATTCGAAAATATATGAACTTGCAATATAAAGGGTATTGTAAAGTACAGTAACCCGACCATTTAAAATTTCAGATTTTTAGTTCAGAAAGTGCGCTCCATTGAACTATATAATCCACCTAGTCCAACTCCCTTTGTTCAAAGCGATATATCTCCGTTCGCAGGACAGATGCAAAAAAGTCGTCAACTAATGAAATGTAGACCTTAACAAGGGCTACATTTCATTAGTTAAAAACTTTTTGATATCTCTTCTGGGAACCGAGATATAGAAGCTTAAATATACCAAAATACCGAAGGACACTTGGATCCAGTTTCAGCTCTTTTTCCTGAATCACCCTAAAATCAAGATTCTTTGTCTATAGTAATTTATAATTTATGAAAAACTATGTTCAAAATACCCAGGATTCAATGTTTTTAATAAGAATTTCTTATTTTCCCAATGTTTTTTTCAATTTTTTTTTCCATTTTCCCTGGATACTTCGCACTCCAAGTTCAAAACCCAATAAAATCCGTTCTTTTTCTTTCAAAAATCATATTTAAAATTCATTGACCTCTCAATACATTCCGCTTTTTCCTTCTTTTCCCCTCTTCCAACACCAAAAATCCAAATCAAGCGGAAGTGCTCTTGAACAGGTGAAAAAGGAAACGGAGGTGTGTCTGGAATTGTTCTCGGAAATCTAATCTAATCTGAAAATAGAATTAATTTCTTTCGATTTTTGATACATTTATTAGTCAGAAACTCAATTATTATTCTCGAGAATTCTTGCAAATCCACCTGTTAATGAATCAAGAATGCAGCTGCTCTGGGCGAGAGAGCATGTGAATTGAAGAGACGCAGGATGAGAAATGGCGACGACACTCCAAAAATGCGCGGTGTTTAGCGTAAATTGACACAACTTGAATTATTCGATGTGGATTAATTAACAGAATCGATCGTTTTATTGGGTTAGAATGCAGTTTTTCAAAAAATTTTAATGAATTATGATAGAAAATACGATAAAATTGAATAATTTTTGGTTTCCAATTGGTTTTAACGGCGAAAGTTGGTAAAAAATATATTTTCAGAATGCACGGCCATTTTCGACGTCGTCCAGTCGCTCCCAATTGGAATCACTATCAACAAGGATATCAAATAGTCCCTCAACAGCAAAATTTCGCCCCAACTACCAGGTTTCGTGTTTCCACTGAATAAATTCTAACTCTCTCCCAAGACGTTTCAGCAATTATCCCGGCGGCGGAAAACCAACCGAATCTCGAGCACAAAAACAAGTCGGATCGAATTTTTTGCCGTCAATTGTTAATGAAGCTTATCACAATGTTTTGGAGCAAGTTGTCACCGCAATGTGTTATAAAAGCGGATTCGATGATCTCGAAGAGGGCGCTCTGGAGACGTTGATGCTTCTTTTTCATTCAAGTAAGTTAATTTGGTGATTAAAAATGAAAAAAAATTAAATTTTCTTGTTTCAGATATAAAGAGAATCGGTGAACAATCCCGTTTAGCCTGTGAAATCGCTGGTCGCACAATCGTCACCCCTGGAGACGTCTGGTTCGGTCTAGTTAACATGGGAATTCATGTGAATGAGCTCGCCGATTTCCACCAGGATCAACTGACTTCTGCATTGACTGTTCATGCTCGTAAGCTATTTTTCCACATGATTTTCAAGAAAATTAGGATTTTCCAGCCGAAATCATCCCACCAGAAGCCAAATCTCAATCTCTTCGAGTCGGAACTCCACGTCCTCATCCCAATTATGTCTATGAATGGCTTCCTCCATTCCCTGATCCTCATACTTATATAAAAACAGAAATTTGTGAAGATATCGATTTCACTTATGAAAAAGTGAGAGAAGCGATGGCACAGAAGAAAAGAAACGGAGTGACGTCACTAGTGAATTATATGATTAGAAGTTATCCATCACAGTGTTTATTCCGGAATTTTGAGGAGATTATTCATGAAAAAGTGAAAGAAACGGTAAGAAATAGTTTTCCGAGAGGAGTACACAGAATAATTTCAGTTTAACAAGGAAAGTGAGGAGAAACGAATGCAAGAAGCCTTCATCGCTTTCCGAGATCTTCTTGGAACCAAGGAAATCGAGGAGGTCAAAAATGTGGGAAAAACGTTGTTTAGTAAAGGATTAATCACGGAACATGAACTAAAAACAGGAACGGAAGTAGTCTGTATGTGTTCAGATGGATCATTAATTGATCAATTCGGACAAAGAGTCTATCTTAACGAGGATACTTCCATTGATTTAGAAGACAGAGATCGGATATCAGAGAGCAAAACACGGATGACAACGTGTGGAGATGGAGCAGAGTCTCTCAGATGTGAGTCTTTTCCATGCCCTTCAAATAAAGGTTCCCTTTTCTAGATCACTGGCCAGTCGATGAAATGCTCGATGAGCTAATCGAACTCGATTCGTGCACGATGGATTTAGGGGATGAGAAATTGGATGAGATGAAATATATGCAAGAAAAAACTACATTTGAATATCTTCCGGAATGGTGCCACGTTCTGATCCCTTCATTTGAGCATCGATCATATCTGACAATGGTTTCAGATGATTTGAAAGCGGAAGAGGAATTGAAGAAGGAAAAAGAGGAAAAGCGGGAGAAGGAAACGAATGAGGAGGAGAAGAAGGGAAAGGAGGAAGAGACGGTAAGGGGGTTTTTGGAATTTGGATTGGGAAAATAATCATGGATGAAGTAGTGCCGAAAACGTGCCAGATTAAAGCACTAAAATGTGAATCGAAGAGTTTTTTGATTATTTTTAGTCTAGATTATTGCCGAAAATATATAAAATTTTGAAAATTGATAAATAGAGCATTTTTGTTTAAACTGTCTCAAAAAATAAGGTTAAAGGCGCAGGGTTACTGTAGCTTGTCCATTTAAAGCATGGCCGAACTTGTCGGATCCTCGGCCGCCAATTCCAATTGCTCAGAATTCGACAATAACAATTTCAGGCCCACCAAAACCTCTACCTTTGCCCGCCGATTCGAGACGATGACGACGATGGTTACGTGGAAGAAGATGAGGAGGAAACTGAGGAAACTGATGATCCGAAAATCGAATTTTGATCTCTTAATTCATATCTAATTCCATTTAAAAAAGTATCTCAAAAAACAGTTTTATATGTGATTTTTTATGTTCCCTAACTTATTATTAGCAGGAGAAAATAGACGATTAATAATAATTTTTTGATTTTTTTTAATTTTTAAAATCGATTGGTAAACGATTCCAAAATACCTTTTATCCCTATATTCAGTCCCAAATATCCCGAAAAATATGCCGAAAATTCAGATGAATTACAATCTTCCACCTCAAAAGTTGGGAAATTTGGATCCAGAAAAACGGGTTGATTTCGTAAGAGCTCAAGGAAAAATAGAAAAATCTGGATTTATCAGGGATCCTGATGATATTCCAGAAGGTAAGCAAACACGCTCCATTGACAATGTTATCAATAGAGCGCATTTTCTAGCTTCGACTTCCACCGCTTCGACCTCTGGATTCGCTTCTATTTATCAGAATATCATTGATAAGACGATGAAGGAATCAGGGAATTTAGTGAATCCAATAAAAATAGAAGAAGATTCAGATGATGAAATAATCATTTTAGAAGACGTCGTTAAGAAGGAGCCGAAAAATAATTTCAAAAATATTGATATTCGAGATGTAAATGGGTTTTTGAAGGCTGCAAAAGACGGGAATTTAGAAGAGATTCGGAGGTTTTTAACGAAAAGTTCGTTTTTTTTTTCCAAAAAAGCATCTTCCGTTGCGGGGAATCGAACCCCGGCCTTATGGGTGAGAGCCATAAATCCTAACCACTAGACCACAACGGAGCGTGATTGACCTGATTTAAAGTTGCCTAGAAATTACACTTGTCACAAGGGTGTCACCTGTTTCAGTTTACACCTGTCACGAGGCTGTCACCTGTTTCAGTTGATTGGGAATGTCTAGGCAACTTTAAACCAGGTTAATCACGCTCCGTCACAGGTGAAGCGCGATCGGTCTATCATAGCTCCAGGATGAGTCGCACGTCGGTCAAAGGCGGGCACCGCCAGCTTAGCATCATAGGCCTATCATAGGCCTACCGCGCATATAGACAAGTGATAGGCTTATCGTAGACCTACCGCGCTTTTAGGCCACTTATCACAGACGCATCCCTCGCCTGTCTATGGCCTATCTGAGACCTATCGCGCATCCCACGAACATTCCAGGCAACCCGGTTCTTGAATTTCTAGAATTTTCGTATTGATACACATTTATTAAAGAAACAAAGCAAAAAATAACACAATTGAAACAAAAATAATAGCGAAAAAATAAATAACAAAAAAAATTGTCTCAACATGATTTTCGTTGATGAACTTGACTTTGGCGTTTGTGATCAGGCTCTGGCGGTTTGACGACGTTGCGGTATCCTTGAAGACGTTGACTTCGGTCGAAGGAGACGTTCGATCAACTGAAAAATTTTATAATTAGATGCCAAACAGAAAATATTCCCACTTACTCTTTTTCGAAGCTTTGTTTGGGGATCAATCGAGAAGTCGACTTCTATAGTAGATGCTTGAGTAACTGAAAAAAAAGTAATGAAAAAATATTAATTTATTAATTTACTTACTATCCGTATCCTCATTGCTTATTATTTCTGGGTGAGCACTGAAGAAAGCATACGAAAGAGACCACTGAAAAAAACGAGACAATTAGAGCTAAATTTTTGATATTCACTTACCAATCCATTAAATCCCATCGAAATCGTACTCAGAATAATAAGACCAAAGAAAAACGAGAACGAAATAAAAATGAAACAAAGTGAAATGTTTTCGAAAATATTGCGTCATCTGACGACACCGTGCGCAATAGGCTCATGGTAGGTCTATGAAAGACCAACTGCGCTTCATACGCGATAGGCCTATTGTGGGCTTATCATGGGCCTACACCTATAATAGACCGATCGCGCTTCACCTGTGGTTGCGGTCTAGTGGTTAGGATTTATGGCTCTCACCCATAAGGCCGGGGTTCGATTCCCCGCAACGGAAGATGCTTTTTTGGTTTTTTTTTTCTCAAAGTCCATTTTTGTTCAGAAATCCCAATAGACATCACTGATTTCTATGGTTGGAGTGCTACGATGTGTGCAGCCGCCGAAGGAAACTTTGAAATTTGTAAATATCTTTTGGAAAATGGAGCAGATCCAGGAATCCGGGATAAGAATGGAATGGGAATTCTGCAAGTGGCACAGAAGAATAGGCGGAATGATTTTGTAAAAAAGCTTTTTGATTATTTTTGTAAAAGGTAGGTGGGTTACTGTAGGATTACTGTAGAAAGTTAGTTTTCAGTGGATCTGAATCGACGTCTTCTGAACCAGAAGAACTCATTTTCTGTGAATTATGTAATGTATTTATTGCGGATTCAGCTGAACATATTTCAACGATTACTCATCAGCTAAAGTGAGTTTTTCTGTTTTTCAGATGTCTAAAATCATCATTTTCAGTGACAGTAAAACCACCGGAGCGGCTCCTCAATCAGGAATTCAATTGGGTCCTTCCAACATCGGATATCGTCTAATGTGTGCATCTGGATGGACAGAAGAACAAGGACTCGGAAGGAATTCCGATGGATCCAGATTCCCGATTAAAACAATTCTGAAACGGAATAAAACTGGACTTGGAATGGAGACACTCCCGAAGAAAATCACCCATTTTGGACCGTATGATAAGAATGCGATTCGAGTTGAAAAACCAAAGGTTCGGCCAGTGACAAAGAAAGATTTGGAGGTTAAAATGAGAAAAGAGGATCGGATAGCGAAGAAATTCAGAGCCGATTTTGCGGATTCTGATAATGTCTATGATTATTTTAGTGGGAAATAAAATTGTTTTTTTTTAAATTTTAAATAATTTTTTTTAATTTGGAAACAGGTTCTAAAAGCCTGAAAATACTTTTTTTGCTTGTTATTTTATTTTCAAGCTCTGCCCACTTGCAAGTCTGCACAATATTTTCCAAAAACTGTCTTTTTTTTCCTTTCTTTAAACTTTTCAAACGCAATTTTAGCTTAAAATTCCTTTATCCCAAAAAAAAATTTTAAAGTGGAGGTCAGCAAATTCGCTCTAACGAACTCTGTTCGAAATTTTGAAAAATCGGACCACCAAACTGTGCCAGACTTGCAAAAAGGGGCAGCCACTTCTTTTTTTAATAAAAGTTCAATTTCAGGTAATGAACGAATACGGTTGCAACGTATGCAACGAAGAATATTCGTCACGAGACCCTCTGAAATGTCCACGTGTCTTAACTGGTTGTGGACATACGATATGTCATAGCTGTGCAATGACAATTGCTGGAAGAAACCTCTCGATATTCTGCCCTTTTGATAGAACTTCCACTCCGGTTCCAGGAGGAGACGTCAAAAGTCTCAAAAAGAATTTCGCTTTGCTGGAATTAATGGAAAGGATTGGAGAGGAAATGTCATCAGAAGAGAAAGATCGATTCTCGAAAGAACGTCTTCTGAATTTGGAATGTGATGAGAATTCGGAACATGTCGCTGTCTTTTTTTGCACAGTTTGTGAGAGTAATCTTTGTGAAAGATGCTCTGAAACAACTCATTCCACAAATGTTCTCTCAAAACATCGTCGAGTTCCTCTCACTGAAAAACCCGCTCCACTCGTTTACTGTCGTCTTCATTCAGCGTATGTCGTCGAATTTGTCTGTAAAGAAGTCTCGTGTGACACAGAAAGTCCGTTGATGTGTTTGATGTGCAGGGATTACGGTAGACACAAAGGACATTGCCACGTATTAATCGAGAAAGAGGTGGAGGATTTAAGAGAGAAATTAAGAGATCATTTGGGAGAATTGACGAGACAATCGGAGGTTGTGGATGGGGCTGTGATGAGTATTAATAATACTATTCATGAATTGACGCCCGGGGAGGAAGATGGAAGTTTGGAGGAGACGAAGCAAGAGGTAAATTTGAATTGGCGCCTAACCGTGGCGGAAATTCAAAATAATAATAAAAAAGCTGTTTTTCAGGTCCGCAACCACTTCCAACGCCTTCGCATCGCCCTTGACCGCGACGAACTCGCCGCCGTTGAAACCATCGATCGATACGCTCGAAATCGAATTGAGAATCTACAAACTCATAAAGAACGACTCGAGGCCTTTTCCACAAAAATTGGGAGTACCTGTATAACTCTCCATCAGGCGTTGATCATGGAAAAAGCGAAAATTCTGGATCGAAAAGATGATTTATTAGCCTTAGCAGAATCAACGGCAGCTGAACCGACTGCTGTGCCAGACCAATCTCAATTGAGCACACGAATCGCTTTTTCATTCTCTAACGACAGGAAATTACATATCGGAGATTTTATCGAGAGTCGAGTAGTGTTACTGGGACTCGATGGCGCTGGAAAGACCTCAATAGTCCGACGTCTTAAAAAAGTGAGAATCGAAGCAGCGATGGCTCCTCTCTCGACAAGTGGATTCAATATAGAAACAATTCATCATAAAAACTATCGTCTGACGTTTTGGGATGTTGGAGGACTTCCGAAATTAAGACATCTTTGGAAACATTATTATTGGAATGCTCAAGCGATTTTCTATGTGATTGATGGTCATGATGTTGAGAGATTTTCCGAGGCGATAAAGGAATTGAATAAGGTCATGAGTGATCCGTTGATTTTGACGTGTCCGGTGTTTGTGGCGATTAATCGGAAGGAGTGAGTTTTTCAAAAAAGCATCTTCCGTTGCGGGGAATCGAACCCCGGCCTTATGGGTGAGAGCCATAAATCCTAACCACTAGACCACAACGGAGCGTGGTTGACCTGGTTAAAGTTGCCTAGACATTCCCAGTCAACTGAAACATGTGACATCCTTGTGACAGGTGTAATGTCTAGGCAACTTTAAATCAGGTCAATCACGCTCCGTTGTGGTCTAGTGGTTAGGATTTATGGCTCTCACCCATAAGGCCGGGGTTCGATTCCCCGCAACGGAAGATGCTTTTTTTTAAGAGTGATTCTCTGAGAGACTGGAGCAAAACTGAATCCCCGTTGGCACGAAAAAAAATTTTTGCTCTTCGATTTTGTTTTAATTTCAACTATTGGATACGCCGATAATTCTAAGAATTTTCCGAGAATTTCAGAAGGCTCCGCCCCTTTTATTAGGAGTTGAGTAGTGAAATAGGTCAAAATGGTAACTTTGTTCAAAGCAATGGTAGAGACACAAACTCAAAGCGAAAATGTTTTTCACATATTTTTGAGACTTTTTTGTGTTCAAACCAAAATTTTAGCTCTTCTCCTTCACTTCGAAAAATTTCATTTTTTCAAATTTTACTGACACTTTTTTGATTTTTTCATCCTAACAAAAAATTTTAGTACTATCGCCGGGTGATTTTATTTTAGATTCGTAATTTACATGTTATGACCCGTCGATTAAAAAAAAAGCGGTCGAAAAATAATGGTGCCCAAGGTGATTTTCACCTAGTTTTACATAGGTAGTCCCTGATATATGGTTGAATTCAGTAGGTCTAAGAAGTCTTAACAATGTTGTACAATTATGATCTGTTTCAATTTTGTTGATAGATGTGCTGTAATCATTTTTGAACAGTTTCCAAGTTTATGGAAATATATTTCCTGTTTCTGATAATCGTAACTCCTAAAACAAGAATTGTCAAAACAAACCTTCGAAATCCTCATTCAGTCAAAACATTTTCCACTGAAACTGTTCCAATTCTAACAAAAAAGTTGTTGTAAATATTATCAAAACATAATGAATAAGGTTTTGAGTAAAAAGTTTGATTTTTCGAAAGAATGTCATTTCCTTTCAAAAGATTTACTTCGACTAGTTTTTCAACGACGAATTTTATAATGAAAATGAAAAGCGAAATGTTTCATTTGTAGTTTTTAACTCTTTTATGGACTTCTAACACAAAAATAAACATTTTGGAACAACTTTTCAGCATAAAAATTTTTCGGAAAATTTCATCATGTGGTCCCCCCTGTGAAATTTTCAAAAATTTTTCTTTTCAGAATTTCTTTCCAAAAGTGGTTGTTTTTGTAATAGAAGATTGAAATCATGACAGAGACCTTCAATAAATAAGTATTAGTCTGGAATCGCTCTGATTTTCTTCTAAAATTCACTGAAAAATTGCTAAATTTTCCATTGATGGTCTAAAATCCCATAAATTTCTCGAAATACTTAGAACTATATAATGAATTCGGACTAAAGTTCATGAAACAGTTAGATAAGTCGCTTTTCTGAAGTTTATTCAACAGTTTCAGTGGAAAATTTTTTGACTGAATGAGGATTTCGAAGGTTTGTTGTGACAATTCTTGTTTTAGGAGTTACGATTATCAGAAACAGGAAATATATTTCCATAAACTTGGAAACTGTTCAAAAATGATTACAGCACATCTATCAACAAAATTGAAACAGATCATAATTGTACAACATTGTTAAGACTTCTTAGACCTACTGAATTCAACCATATATCAGGGACTACCTATGTAAAACTAGGTGAAAATCACCTTGGGCACCATTATTTTTCGACCGCTTTTTTTTTAATCGACGGGTCATAACATGTAAATTACGAATCTAAAATAAAATCACCCGGCGATAGTACTAAAATTTTTTGTTAGGATGAAAAAATCAAAAAAGTGTCAGTAAAATTTGAAAAAATGAAATTTTTCGAAGTGAAGGAGAAGAGCTAAAATTTTGGTTTGAACACAAAAAAGTCTCAAAAATATGTGAAAAACATTTTCGCTTTGAGTTTGTGTCTCTACCATTGCTTTGAACAAAGTTACCATTTTGACCTATTTCACTACTCAACTCCTAATAAAAGGGGCGGAGCCTTCTGAAATTCTCGGAAAATTCTTAGAATTATCGGCGTATCCAATAGTTGAAATTAAAACAAAATCGAAGAGCAAAAATTTTTTTTCGTGCCAAGGCATTCTTGACTCTACCAGAGAATCACTCTTAAACTTTCTTTTTCAATACATTTTCTTGCAGTGGGTCAGCGTTAAACAACAACATGGACGCCCTACTATCCCAACTGGAATCTCTCCCCTTCCAACCTCATTGTCACTACTGCGACGCTGCGACCGGATCAGGAATCGACAAGATTATTGATGAATTAACAATTTGTTTAAGTCGATTGAACGGCACATGCCCTGTATAATTGTAGATCATAATAAAAAAATTCTTAGTTTGTATATTTTTAGTTATCTTACGAAACAAACACCAATTCGACTAGACTCTTGACTAGACCTAATTGATCATTATCCAATTACTCACTTGCCGCGCAGAATACACAAGAAATCACAGAACGAGACGAGAGAGAGTGCAGAGAAAAAAAGTGTGTCGAGAACACAGAAATCGGATTTTATGCCCAGATCGCGTATATAAACAAGGTCGTTTTGTGAGAAAAAATATAATCTTTTTTTTTGAAAAATGTCTGTTATTTTGTTGGCGATTCCAGTATTGGTTATTGGATTTTTGAGGTAATTTCTTATTTTATTTACGGCACGTGTGCCGTGCCTTGCCGTCTCTGTGCCGGCTCGCCTTAAAATCTAGCTAAGCCTTAACCTATTCCAGCTACTATCTATGGATATGGACTTATTGGAGACGTCGTGGAATTCCTGGCCCAATGGGCTATCCGTTCGTTGGAGTCTTCCCACAAACTCTGAAATCAGAATATCCACAATACCTCCAAATGAAAGATTGGACAAAAGAATATGGATCAGTTTATGGATTTACTGAAGGAACTATTAAAACATTGATTGTATCTGATATTGATATTGTTCATCAATTATTCGTAAAACAATATGATAATTTTTATGGAAGAAAGCTGAATCCGATTCAAGGAGATCCGGAAAAGGATCCGAGAGCTAATCTTTTCTCGGCTCAAGGATTCAGATGGAAGAGGCTAAGAGCGATATCGAGTTCCACGTTTTCGAATAATAGTTTGAGAAAGATTAATTTGACAGTAGAGGATAGTGCATTGGAATTGTTGAGACATATTGAAGAGCAGACTGCTGGAGGGGAACAGATTGATATGTTACAGTAAGTTTGTTTTGTTTATGACGGATTATCTCGGTTCCCAGAAGAGATATGAGAAAATTGTCAACTAATGAAGTCTAGCTCTTGATAAGAAGAACATTTTATTCGTTGACAACTTTTTTCTATCTCTAATGGTAACTGAGATACGCGCTTCCAAAGTTTGGCACCTCCGAGAAAGACAATATCGGCGCAATTGTGCAGCGCGCAACTTCAAACGCTTATATCTCGCTTCTCGTTAAAGATATCGAAAACATGTCAACTAATGGAATGTAGGCCTTGATGAGCTGAACATTTTCTTAGTTGACAATTGTTCCGTATCTTAAACGGAAACTGAGATATCTGCCTCCAAAGTTGGGTACTCCCCGAGAGAGACACAGAGAAAGGAAGTGGATAGAACGTCTAACTGCCTGAGTCCCTCTTTGAAGCCATATCACTAAACTAGAACGCATTTCAGGTTCTACCAAGAATTCACAATGGACGTCATCGGAAGAATTGCAATGGGTCAAACCGATTCTCAAATGTTCAAAAACCCCCTGATCAATTATGTCAAAGCGGTAGGTTTTTTTCTCAAAACAACTTATTTTGATTTTTTTTAAATTCCAGATCTTCGGAGACAATCGAAAACACATTCCCCTCATCGGCGGTGTCTTCCCGAAATTCGCCCAATTCTTCCGTTTCTTCATGTTGAAACTTCCTTTTCTGGGAGCAGCCAACTTTATTCATATCAATCAAACTATGATAAACGCAGTGAATAATCGAATTGCTCAACGAGAAAAAGACGCGAAACAGGGGATTGAGGTGGGGGAGCCACAGGATTTTATCGACTTGTTTTTGGATGCGAGGGCTGATGACGTGGATCATTTTGGGGAGAATAATGGAGATTTTTCCAAGACAACTAGTTATGTAAGTTCTATTTATTGGAATAGCTAGGTTGGATCTTGGAGTTAAGCTTCTAGGCTTCAATTAGAGGCCTTGTGGTTACCGTAACCTCTTTTTCAAAATTTAAATTTCAAAAAAAAAATGCTAAGGTCCTTATTTGAAGTCATGATAGTCTGGAAGCTGAAGTTTGAGCTCTCGGCTGGTTAAGAGACCTCATAATTTATAAATTTCCAGTCAAACCGCCAACTGACCACCTCTGAAATCGTTGGTCAATGCATCGTATTCCTAATCGCCGGGTTCGATACCACCGCTTTATCCCTTTCGTATTCCACGTTCCTTCTTGCAACTCACCCCGAAATTCAAAGGAAACTTCAAGAAGAAGTTGATAGAGAATGCTCTAACCCTGAAATCACATTTGATCAGCTATCGAAGCTAAAGTATTTGGAATGTGTTATGAAAGAGACATTGAGGTTGTATCCTTTGGGTACTTTGTAAGTTTTCATTTTTCTGAACATCTGTAATTTTAATATCTCAGAGCCAACTCCCGAAAATGCATGAGATCCACGAAACTCGGAAACGTTGAAGTCGAAGTCGGAACCATGGTTCAAGTTGACACATGGACCCTTCACACGGATCCGAAGATTTGGGGAGAAGATGCGAAAGAATTCAAACCAGAGAGATGGACAACCCCGGACGCCGATCAAGTATTCCAAAAAGGTGGATACATTCCATTCGGATTGGGACCCCGTCAATGTATTGGAATGCGGTTGGCTTATATGGAGGAGAAGATGTTGTTGGCTCATATTCTGAGAAAATATACATTCGAAGTTGGAAAGAAAACAGAGATTCCATTGAAATTACATGGAAGGGCAACTACTCAGCCGAGTAGTGTTTGGATGCATTTGAAGGCTAGGAATTAATGCATAACTGGATTTATTTTGTGTATATACTTTGTTCGAGATATAAAAATTTGAAAATTACTTGAAATTGAAATTTTGTGGAAAAGGATCACAAAAGTTATCTTGGAAATTATGGAAACCAATTTTGGTCAGTTAATTCTAACTCTTCTTAAAATTACCATAACTTCGTTCCCAAAAAAGCTATCGAAAACTTATCAACTACAAAGTTGTTCATCATAAAATTCTACACAGGAGACAAGAGAGTCAGACACCGAGACACCCTAGCTGTCTGCGTCTCCCCCTTTCTTCTGGAAAAGAAATGTTAACTTTTCTGAAAATCGAAAAATCAATTGTTCCCCTTAAAAACCAATCAACAATCTTTTTAACTTTTTCATTAATTTCCACTCTTCTGATATCACTTTCTCTTTCTCTTTCTTATCAATTGATGATGTGGATTCCTTAAAATGAAACACTTTTTCTCTTCAATTTTCTAATTTTCTCCGTTTTTCAACTGATAACTCCCGATAATTTGACCATTTGACTACCTCTATACACCCACATTTTTGAATCTAGTTTTGTTAGTTCTACTATTAATTTCGTTTTCAGATGAAGTATCTCATCCTTTCTTGCCTCACCATTTCAGCCATTTTGGCTCAGCAGACGTCTGCTCCAGGAGGAAATATTTGTTCTTATCCTCCAATTGGAGATGAATCCAATCAGAAGGCTGTTCCGATTATGGATTTTAGATCTTCCGGATTGGATTTTATTAGGTAAGACACCATTAGCAATGTTCCGAATCCCATATCTCGATAATAATGAGAGATAGGAAAAAATTATCAACTAGCAAATTGTTTATGGTAATATTCTGCATATTTCACTAGTTCACCACTTTTTGATAGCTTTTATTTTGACTGAGACATGGGACATCAAACACATCATGCAGTGCTAGCAGTTCATCACAGTATTTACGGTAGTTAGCGGTTGTCCGTTAGTGTTAACAGATAGACAAAAAACTAAGCTGCTGCAAAAATTAACAATCCGTTTTTTTTTTCGTTTTTCTAAGAATTCTAAAAAGTTCAGACCAAACTGGTGCATCACCCATTGTGCTGACCGTAAGTCAGTGAAGGTCGCCGCTCGTTTCAACTTCGCCAACCAATCGACAGCTGTTGGTAAGTTATTTGTATAAGAATTTAATATATATTTTGCTCCGAATGTGTAAAATTATGTTTTCAAAAGAACATTTTTGTAGAATGAAAAGAAATCTCGAGACAGAATAGTTCAAACCACAGACATTTAGACACTCTAGCCGTCTGCGACTCTCGCGACGCAGCCACTTTTCGAACGTTAATAACTCAATTCCCAGCAGAGATACAAAAAAGTTGTCAACTTATGAAATGTTCAGCTTCTCAAGAGCTATATTTCTTCAGTTGACACTTTTTCGATACCTCTAATAAGAACGGAGATACACTAGCTTAAAGAAACCGCAATTTCCAGCCACCTACAATGTCCGTCGCCACTACACCCGCCACTCTGGAATGAAGGTCGAGGCTGAGCTTATCAGTGGAGTTCCAACCAAACGTGACGATGATCCATTCGGTAAACTTTACATAAAAAAAAACAACTTTTTCAAAATAAAATAATTTTCAGACTTCTGCATGGACGACGCCGTCTCCGCTCAAATCGACACTATCGTCAGCACCTACAACGACATTGAGACCATGTCGGAGGCTCTCAACTACTATATTAACAAACCAGGATGGGCTTATCTTATCTATGATGTAAGTATGGATACAGTAATCCTTGAATAAAATTATTCAGATGGGACCACCACCGAGTATCATTGAGACAGACAACGTTAAACACGATATGAACTATTGCTCGAAGTTCTCTAGCAAGCAATTCCCCGATGGAACCTCCGGTCTTTATCAAGTTTTCGCTGGACTCATCAAGACCGATAGCTCTTAATTCCAGTGTTTTTTTCGAAATGATAACAAAATAAATATTTGGACATATTTTATTTTTAGTTTAGATTTTTGAGTAAAAGCGATCTGGAAGTGGTTGTGGTTGTTGGAGAAGATCAGCAATTAAATGGAAACGATCCGATCCGAAGAATGAGTGTTCTTCTCCATCAGAAGTGACCACGTTGATCCATGGGGCACCGTAGGCCTGGAAGATGAGAAATTGGGTTGGGCTAGGTTACTGAGATGATCTTGCATGGTCTGGGACAAATCAGGGGTGTTGCCTAGGACAAGATTAGGGAGGTACCCATGTCTAGGTCCAACTTTAACAGATCTGGGCCATACACAATCATTTAAAGATTTTTAATTTTTACCTACTTGGGACCTGCTCGAAAACCCCGTCAGGCCAGATCCCCCCAAGTAACTAGGAACTTACACTCATATCCATTCCCTTCTGAGTATTCTCCTTGAGCAACTTCGCATATTTCTCCCCCTTACTCTTCTCAATAATCTCATCCACATTGTTCACTCCAACCGCTTTCAAAACCTCCATGAAATCCGAATCCTCAAAAATCTTCTCACTTCTCGACCATAATCTCAACCAGAATTCTCTGGCTGCTCTAATCATCAACTCCTTATCCTCTTCTTTTAAAACCAACAGAATCTTCATGGCTCCTGTAGTTGTATACTTCATTGCCCATTCCATAAATCTTCGTGGTGGATTTAATGGAAGATCCCAGTATTTTCCAGCTCTTTTGATATCCGAAACCAACATTTTCGATCTGGCAGGGAGAAGTCCTGGTGGACTATTTCCAGATTCCACCATAATTTCTCTAAGATGAAATGGGATGTATCGAATTGTTACTCCCTTCCATTGCTTTTCCATTTTTTGGAGGATCTGTCAAGAAAAAAAAAGAGAATTGGTGTGCCTTTCTATAAGGGGTACCTCAAATCCAATCCAACTGTACGGTGAGATAAGATCAAAATAATAGTCGATACGTGGTAGGTCAGACATAATGAAGAAGCTGTTCAAGTTATCGAAATGAAGAATTGGAGAGAAAAAGTAGTTTTAAATTGAAATGATTTTTGACCAAAGGCGGATATGGAGAGAAAATTGAGAGGATTAGAGAAAGAGAGTGATAAGAAAGAGAGCAGGCTAGAGTGTGGTCAACTTCAGATTGAAGACTGAAGAGAAATATAGGAAATGATGTTGTTGACAGACTTCGAAAAGTATCGGTAGACTACCGTACTCTAATTATCCGGCACCCTCTTATCCTAGTATTGAATAACACGATCTACTATAATAGTCAATACGAAAAAATAATCATTTACCTTGATTCATAACATGTAACTCGTTACATAAAATAAAAACCGGAACATCAAAACGGTTTTACAATTTAGATTTTTGGCCGAAAAGAAGGCGATCTGGAAGTGGTTGTGGTTGTTGAAGAAGGTCAGCAATTAAGTGGAAACGATCGGAACCGAAGAATGAGTGCTCTTCTCCATCAGAAGTGACCACGTTGATCCATGGGGCACCGTAGGCCTGGAAGATGAGAAATTGGGTTGGGCTAGGTTACAGGGATGACAAGTCTGGGAGAAGAGACAGGAATTTCAAACGGCGAGGGCAGAATAAATTTGCACTTTTCAGAAATATATTTTTCATAATTTTTGACTAAAGCTTCCAGGACACGCGCAACCAGCTAAACCACGCTGGTAACCAAATGCTGCCTAGTGCGGTTAGTGCCAAAAGTTCTCAGCGGCCCAGAAAAGTTTCGGCCAAGCTTTATCGACTCATATATTTTCTTAGACTTACACTCATATCCACTCCTTTCTGTGTATTCTCCGTCAGCTTCTTCGCATATTTCTCCTCCTTACTCTTCTCAATAATCTCATCCACATTCTTCACTCCAACCGCTTTCAAAACCTCCACAAAATCCAAATCCTCAAAAATCTTCTCACTTCTCGACCATAATCTCAACCAGAATTCCCTAGCTGCTCGAATCATCAACTCCTTATCCTGTTCCTCTAAAACCAAAAGAATCTTCATTGCTCCAGTAGTACGGTATTTCCTAATCCAATCCATGAATTGTGGTGGAGGAGTCAATGGAATATTCCAGAATTTCGCAGTTCTTTGAAGATCCGTCATCATCATAACAGATCTTGCCGGAAGCATTGCCGGTGGACGATTTCCAGATTCTTTCATGACGGCTCCAAGGAAAAATGGAATGTAACGGACGGAGACTCCCTTCCATTGATTCTCCATTTTTTGAAGGATCTAGAATATTAGACTAGAAAAGGGTGCTCTTAAATTAGGGGTTCACCTCAAATCCAATGTAACTAAACGGGGAGATCACATCGAAATAGTAGTCGATACGTGGCAATTTCGAAGGGATTTTAGACATTTTTTGGTGCTGGGAAGTTTCTGAAAAAGAAAAATTCATTTAAAATTTTCAAAAATATGTCAAAAAATAGAACAAAAACCAAAAGAAAAGAAAGTAAATCAAATAGTTTCGGCACCACGTGGCGTCTACTTTTCGAGACTCTGATAACGGATAGAAAGTGAAAGAGTAGGGGAAATCGAGAGTATTAGAGAGACAACAAAAAGAAAAGGCTATATTGTGGTCTGTTCAACATGTGAAAACAATGTGGAACGTGGAGATGAGAGAGAAAATAAGGGGGAAGGATGACAATTTTTGCAAGAATGATCACAAATCCAAGCGATGTTTGAATTTAGGTGGAAGTTCGAATTGTTATGGGGCTAAACTAGACCGGCTGATAAAATACAAAAAGTTTGAAAAGAATCTGATTAGCACATACTTTTCGTTAGAAAATGCAAAAACTCGGTTTTCAAGACACTGGACTTTCAGAAGTACTGTAATAAGCTGCGCATTTTATTATTGGGGTTTTAATAGAGTAGTAACAATTTAAGTACCAAGATCTTGTTGATAAATTCATGTTTGATACTCAGCCAACGGAATAAGGTACGCAGTGAAATGTCGTAGTTCAATAGAGCGCAATTACAGGCAAAGTTCCAAGAATCCAAGTATACATAGTGTTGGGCGCTGTGCATTGACCTCTGTAGGACTGTTCTGTAGAATTTCGCGGTAGTACAGATCAAATTTCTTATTTGGACAAAAGGGTAGAACTACAGTTTTTTTTTAATTTTTCATCCGTAATTTCTCTGTATATTTTTTGCCTTTTTTCTGACTAAAATCTGAAATACACTCTTGAAAGAATAGTCTTCCCAAAACCATCTCTTTCTCGATTCCCCCGATGAGTACATTCTGCACCTAAAACCAATAAAACAGACAAAATCTCCTGCAATCCATTGTAAATCAACATCTTCTTTCTTTTTCTCTTCTTCTTATCAACCAAATAGAAATAGAGATTGGTACGTCATAAGGCCATCAAGATTTATAAGGCAAAGACGATGGGGTAGGCGGAGAAAGAATAACAATCTGATATGGTTTTGGATGACCACTTCCTTGGTCGTTTTTTAGATTTGTTTGAGTGATTGGTTTTACTTTTTGTTTTGCAAGTTTCTAGAAAATAGAAAATCAAAAAATCAATAATCAGTTTTGTTAGCTAAATAAAGAACTGATAAGATAATGATTAGTGTTTCATTGAATTGTCGATAATAATTTTAGTTGGCACTTGCTTTTTGCAACCTTTACTGTTATTTGAATTTTGAAAAAATAACGTTGAAAATGACTGAAGAAGTAAGTTCTTACATTCTTTTGTTAGTCTAGATTTCAAAAATAGTGTTGAAATTCTGAAAAAAATTTTTAAAAATTCCCCGTGACATTCCACGTCATCCTTTTTCAAACCCTCCCTTTCCTTCCTTTCATTCCATCTTCCATTCCAGAATCCCACCATGTCCGCTTCGAAGTCAGCCGCCCATCTTCTCAAGCGAGTGTTGATGGTCACACCGAAACATTTCACTGTGGAATACGCGATCAATCCATGGATGGGAGGAGTCGTCGATAAACGAAAAGCTCATCAACAATGGGATTCTCTGAAATCAGCCATCGAAAAAGCTGGAGTTCAAGTGTTGACAATGGAACAGACCAAAGGGCTTCCGGATCAAGTTTTCGTTTGTAACAGTGGTCTTGTCTATGATAATAAGGTCTATTTGTCGAGATTCAGACATAAGGAACGGTAAGTGACAATCTTAAAGGGACACCTCTCAATTCAATATTTCAGATCCGGAGAACAACCTCTCTACCTGGAATGGTTCAAGAAAAACAAGATTTCCACAATTGGAGAAGGATACGAAGAGATCTTCGAAGGAGGTGGAGACGCCGTTTTCTCTGATCGTAACACTCTCTGGGCAGGTTATGGAGAACGAAGTTCCAAGTCGGTTTACGAGAGAATCAAGGCTCTTGGAAAGTTCGATATCGTTCTTTGTGATATGGTTCTCCCGAATTTTTATCATTTGGATACTTGTTTTGCGCCGGTTGATGAGACAACTTCATTGTATTATCCACCAGCTTTTTCGGAGGCTACTAATAAGGAAGTGAGTTTTGAAGGGGCTATAACTCGATTTAGGGTGGAGATATGAAAAAATTGTTAACTGATGAAATGTTGAGAATGTTAAGGGCAATATTTCATTAGTTGACAACTTTTTGATAGCTTTATTGTGAGCAGAGATATAAGAGCTTGAAGTTAAGCGCCGCCAAGATAAGAGCGTACATAGACAGTCAGTTTCACTGCGTCTCTCTTGGGCATCGCAACTTTAATTCCAAATAGAGATACAAAAAAGTAATCAACTAACAAAATGTAGCCCGCGTTATGCTCAATTTTTATTAGTTGACACTTTTTTGATATCTCTAACGGCAAGCGAGATATAAAAGTTCAAAGTTGCACACCACCAAAAGAGAGCGCAGACAAATAGAACTTGTCTGCGTCTCTACAAGTAAAAATTACCATAATCTTAATACAGTAACCCTCTTCATTCAGATCCTCCGTCGCCTCCCCAACTCAATCGCCGTCTCGGAAGCCGAAGCCAACGCCTTCGTCTGCAACGCCATCACAATCCGTGATACCGTAATCTCCCCGATCGGAGTCTCTCAAAACACGAGAAAAGCTTTATCGGCACGTGGAAAACAAGTGGAAGAAGTGGATATGAGTGAATTCATGAAAAGTGGAGGAGCATGTCAATGTCTCGTTCTTAGATTGTTGTAGACTTAAATATTTTGGGTGAACTTTGTGGTAGAAGTGTATGCTTGGTTTGAAGGGTTATATCTTGATTCAGAGAGTAGATGCAAAAAAGTTGTCAACTAAAGAAATGTTTAGCTTGTTATGAGCTATATTTTATTAGTTGTCAACTTTTTTGTATCTTTTCTGGGAATCGAGTTATACTAATTCGAATTTGAGCTATATTTCTACCCATGACATAAGAATTTCGGCTATGTTTTTTTAAAACAAAAATAAAGTTTTGTATTTCAAATTTTTTCAAAAGGATCACTATGTTACTATTAATATCACCTTCTAATATCATGCGCAACACAAAAAAAAGAGAAAAGAAACCTAGAAAAGAGAAGAAACCGGCTTGAACAACTGTAATGTTACATCGAAAGAAAAAAGAAAAATATATTTTTTCTTATTTTCTTTCTACATCATTTTCTTTTCGTTCTACCTATTTTTGGGTTAGAAATGAAGAAATTGACGATTTTGGCTGGTTTTTTGTTTTTCGTTGATTATTCCGATGCGGAGCTTTTTGGGAGGTGAGGTTCTTGTTGTCTGTGGTCTATATTTCACTTTGAAGGTGCATATCTCATTTCAGGGTAGAAATTGTGAAAACATGTTAACTGATAAAATGTAGCTCTCAACAAGCTGATTATTTTGTTAGTTAAGACATTTTTTCTATCTTTAACGGAAACTGAGTTATAAGCGTTTGAAAGTCTTTATGTGCCCCTATCTTTAAGGGCTTATATCTCAGCTCAGAGTAGAGATATAGAAAAAGTGTCTACTAATGAAATGTAGCTCTTAACAAGCTGATTATTTTGCTAGTTGACAACTTTTTTGTATCTCTAACGGGATCCGAGTTATAAGCGTTTGAAGAGTTAGGTGCCCAAAGAGACGCAGAGAAGGCCAGAGTGTCTAACTGTCTTCGCTCTCTCAAGGTGTAGTAAACTATACGTACCTTAAAATCTTTATTTTTGTCCAAAAGGAGTACACGAATCCGATATTTCAGCCACCGCGTAAAACGAAACGATTTCACCAACAACTACGGTTACGGTCCATTCGGCGTCGGCCCAACCAACGGCGGTTTCGACAGTTTCGGTTTCTATCGAGACAAATTCTATAATTCCGGTCTTCCACCACTCTATTCATTTGCCTCCTACCGTAACTATTATCACGAAATTTCATTCCATAAAAATAAGTATGGACAACCGGCGCCCACTGATTTCGAGGTGTTGCAACAGGAGAGATTTGGTAAGCTTTTTTCAGAAATTTCGGGAAAATATTTTATTTTCAGGACCATACTACGATGGTGTTTGGGGATATGCGGATCATTCGAAAAATTGGTTCGGAAAGAAACGTTAATTTTTTTTTCTTGTTATTTTTTCTGTTTTAATAAACGACACAAAAAAAGTGCTTCAAATTTTCCAAAAGGGGCGTGGCCTATTAAAAATGATCACGCGGGAATTCAAATTCCGTGACCTCCTATTATCTCGTCCCCCATCTAAATCCACGTGTCTCTCCTCTCCGCCCCCTCAATCAATAAAATCAATAAAATCAAAAATCAGTTCCAAGTTTTGAACGAACAGAAGGCAATGGGAGTCGAAATCTCTTTGGATCCGCCGGTTTGCCCGATTCAGGCAAACGGTGGCACGTCGAAGCATAAGATGATCAATCACACTGATCGTCATTTGGCTTATAAGGTAAACGCGCTCTATTGGACAACGATTTGAAACTGGGCAGGAAACCGCGACGCGACCGCAACGCATCTCAATAGAGCGTAATTCCCGATTCCAGGTCAAATCGTCGAACAACTCCAACTACAGCGTCAATTTAATCTACGGAATCCTGAAAGTCTGTGATGTCAAGGAATTGGTCATCACCAGAAAAGTAATCGCGCTCCACTGAAATGGCCGGATTCAAAAATAATTTAAACTATTTTCAGCCCGGAAAACCACAAGCCGACAAATTGATTATTCAATATTGTCAGGTCAACGACGAGAATGCGGATCCGAAGCCGTTGTTCGCCAACGGAGTTCCACCAGGGGAACTTTCCGGTGAGACGATCATCAAATTGTCGGCCGCCGAATAAGAGGAGGAAGATTGAAATACAAACTAAGAAAAAAATGAGATACTAATGACTGAATAAATGATTTTTTTGTAACTTTGCTCTATTGTACAGCATTACAGGGATTCATATTAGAAGGCACATGAAAAACGAGTTACAAGAAAATAAAATTATTCTGAATCATCTGAAGAGTCTCCGTATTCTTGAGCAATTAGGGAAATCGAATTCGAAGGGGGCGGGGCTTCTTTCACTCCAGGAGCCGATTTAGGATCGAGATCTTCTGAAGTCACCGGTTTCTTCTTCTGAATTCCCAATGACGTCGTGGATTTCCTCTTGATCCCTGAAAACGCTCCAGAAGATGAAAACGTGGCATTTATCCGTTTTGCTCGTTCCGCTTTCAACGTGGCTTTCAGACGTTCCGACGATGACAAGGGTGCTCCAGATGATCCAGATGACGTGGAAGGGGTATCCGTGTCTTCTGGTCTTCCGAATATCCTTCGAGATTCTATCCGATCACGAGATGTCTCCAGATGATCATCATGAGATTTTGAATCTTTGTATCTTGTCATCATGGATGCCATCCGTCGATCTTCTTCTGATTCTGGGAGGAGGCTCGTCGTTCCAATTGATAACTTTTCACGGAGATTCGCGTCTTTGGCTCGTGTCTCGTTCAGAGATTTTTTCTCGTTCTGAAAATAACGGAATTCCATTGATCCATGATCCTCCAGACTCACCCTAAACTGTGCTCTTAAATACGAATTCGCCGCAAAATCGTCTCTCATTCTCTCCTGAATCCATTCCAATTTATCCACTCTTCCCTCTTCTCCAACTGCTTTTTCTTTATCCTCTGCTTCATGCTCCTTCTTAAACATTGCATCTGCAGCCAGTTTCTGAGTGAATCCTCGATCCACTGCTCCAATTTGGGCAATATCGGTTGGATCGAATCGGAGTTCCTGGCGAGAGCATCCTTCAACGAGTTCATAGTCGAAATTCTGGAATGAGCTTATGAAATGGGTACTGTCGGTAGGGATTACTGTAGTTATGGTAGTCACATCGTGGCCGAGGAATTAAAAATAATTCAAGTGTGGACGAGTCGGATTCTCGGCCACCACTTTCAAAAAAAGGGGCGTGACCTAATCTACCGTACCTTTGGATCCGTTCGAATCACATAATAATTATCACAAAGATGGCATTTCATTCGAAATTCATAAAGAGGCGTCGTATAATACATTCCACATTTCTTCTTTTCCGCATTATACCGTACTCCCATTCCAACATGATTATGACATCCCAAACACCAAATATTAAACGGCATTTCAAATCTGAAATTTCAAATTCATTTTCCTGTGTACTCCTCTCGGACAATCTCTTACCTGATAACCAGAATTCCCTGATCAATCTTTTTCGCCCTTTCTCGTAACGCATGGGTTCCATGATATCCATTCAGAGATTTGTGAGTTTTATAGTTGAAATCCGGAGGATAATAGAAGTTTTGTCCTTTTCGCTCTCCCATCTGGAATTTCCTTATTATGCAAATGTGCTCCAAGGCTAAAAATTGAAAAAGTATTTTAAAAATCAGTTGAAAAACTGTAAAATTACATAGAAAATTCAGAAAAAATTAATAAATTATGTATTTAGCACCATAAAAATCTGGAAAATGCAATAAAAATTTGAACATGAAAAGGAAAAAAACCCGCGTAAAAATGTGTAGAAACAGGAGACAAAATTGGCAAAATTGAGCAAAAATATATAAATTATTAGTCCGGCACAAGGCATCAATATGCGCTCTAATCGCAAAACGTGCTAAATTCGACGGAGAGTACTTGAAAGTTTGAAATTCTTGGTTCGGATAGACTCCTAAGCGTTTCTAGTCGACAAATAATTTTTATTTTTCATATTTTGGCCCTGCCGGCTTCGTTTTGTGTCGTCGGAATTTGAATTTTAGCCTAATTGCGATTAGAGCGCATGTTGATGCCTCGTGCCGCGCTAATATTATAAAAAATATTCTAATAGAAGGGCATAAAAAGAGAAAATAAGAGGTTTTGGGTCAAAAATCATCGAAAAACAGAATTTTAAACTCTAAAAACTCTGTTTCTCAGTATTTTTCCATTAAAAATCCTCGTAAATCTTCTAAATCTCGACTCCAAGAGCATCAGCTTCTAATTCATTAAATCCAGTTTTCTTCGTCAACCTCTGAACCATTTCCTTTGTTAATTTCGATTTTTCTGTTCTTGTATGCCATACGTAGACTTTTGAACACTTCTCAGCCAATGGTTCCATATTGTATCGATGAATTCCGACTTTTTCAAGGAACGTTGATTCCTGGTATCCACGTGGGACGTCGAATGAGAAGAGAGCATCTGGATTCGAGAGGATTAGAGTGATATTCACGGCGAATGCAGCCATGTCAATTGGGAATGGTCGTTCACGTTTCCAGATCGAGTTGAAGTCAACAATAGAGCCTGGAATTAGAAAAAATACTTTAAAGTTTCATTGTTGGTGCCGAAAACGTGCCGGGCTATAACTTCTCTCAAAATCGTTATTTTTCAAAAAAAAAAGGAAATGGTAGCTATCGACGAGTTCTACACGATGAACGAGTCT
Organism: Caenorhabditis wallacei; assembly: GCA_963932035.1. NCBI lineage: Eukaryota > Metazoa > Nematoda > Chromadorea > Rhabditida > Rhabditidae > Caenorhabditis > Caenorhabditis wallacei. The sequence continues at coordinate 3,713,876 of OZ009934.1, forward strand.
AGGAAATGCCAGACCCAGGTTGAACCGAGTTATAGAGCCAAAAGATGGAAAATGCTTCGTAACAACCGGAATCAATACGTTTCCAAACTAGTCTATTGTGTAGAACTCCTCGAGATTTATCATTTTCATTTTTTTTATTGCCTAGAAATTGCAAATTCAAAGCATTTTATAGCCCGGCACGTTTTTGGCTCGAAAATGGCATAATTTTCGCATTTTTCTATAAATTTCATTAAAAACGCACCATTCCCAGCCAAAATCGGTGTCTCCACGAACATTCCTCCAACTATCCCCACTGGCCAAACTCCCGCTTTTTCCACTTTTCTCATCTCTTCAAAAATCTTCAAATCATATGTATTATCATCATCTCCGAAATAAACAACGCCATTTTTGACTCCAGATAACTGATTTTGAATCCATAAAAGCGCCGAATTCCTCTGCTCAACTCCACGTGGCAATGTCCAATTCGGATCAGTGTACTTCATTTTCTGGTCGGAAGGAGTTCGAGCTTTCAGATGGGTGTATGGAAGACGAGATCTTTTAAGAATCTCTGCTACAGATGATGTCAACTCATCTGAATCTTCAACAACGATCCAATGAAGATTCGGAACATGAGAGAGAGTATAAGAGAGACGAGTGAGATCTGCTTTTTGAGCCGCCCGGAAATGAGTGGGCGTGATGAAATAGATGAATGGAGTGGAACGATTGACACGTGGAAGAAGGGAGATGTGGTCACGGATTCTGGAATTTAGCAATGGAGCGCATTCCCAAATAAGCGGGAATTTGAAGGACTTACTGAGTATCAATTTCTTCAATTCGACCATCCAACCTTGTCAAAGTCCGCTCTTTTTCGTGGATTTCTGTTCGTAACACGTCACTTTTCCGTTTTAAGACTTCAATCTAGAATGAATTTTGATTTTTAGATGAACATTTTTCTTATTTTCAGCTTACCGTTGCCTGTAACACGGCTTTCTCCTCCTCCAACCCTTGAACCCGATTAATTGCATAACAAATTTGCCAAACGAAAAAGACGACGAGAGCGATGAACGCGCGAAGCCACCATTTTTCGAATAGTCTCGATGGAATCATGACGATGATTTGAACAGTTCAAACAGTCGCATTTGGTCTATTTATCCCTGAAAAAATTTTTAGTTAATAATAGAAAATAGTTCAAAAAGTAATCGGTTAAGATGGATTAATGGGTGACGCAGTGTATTTTAGGTACGGAAAATTTGATTTTTTGGTTTTACGCAAAAGAAAGGAAGGAAATCAAGAAAAATCGATGAAAAATTGAAGAAAAAAAATTAAAAGAAAATTGTGGGTACTGTAGTTTGAAGGCGCAAGCCGATATTTTGTAAATTGGGTCTCGCACGGAATGAGTTTCAAAACATTTTATTTCGACAATTTAGAAATTTTGTTCTTGTTTTTTTTTTGCTTTATTGGTTTTTTCTCTCTTTTTTTGTCAGAGTAAAATTGTTTTTCAATTTTAAAAAATCGAAAAATCGAAATTTTTCCTTTCAAAACACCTATTTTAAGCAATAATATTTTCGAAATTATTCGATAAAAAACAAAAAATTCCAAAACTATTTTTAAAATCAAAAATATGAAAATAACTTAATTTGAATAATTAAAAATCAATTTTCACCCGATTTTCATCATTTTTTGTCTAAAGAACCAATTTTCGCTCCTATTTTTATCAGGAAAACAAAATTCTCAACAAAAACCGCTTCCAAGGACCCAAAACCCCAAAAAACAATTTTTTTCGAAATTCCCTCTCATAAAAAATCGATAATCCTGGGGGAAAAAGAGAAAGAGGGAGAGAGGGATAGTCACGTGAAGTATGTGTGGCCAATTCTCTTTCTCGGGCGCTATTCCGCCTGCGTCTCCGAAACTCTCTTTCGTATTTAGTTAGACTGTTCCACGTTTCGACCCGCTTTTTAAAAAAAAGTTATTTCGTTGTTATTTTTTCTTCTAGAATTCTCATATCAAAAATAGCGGTAATTATTGGACTGTGGGGAAGGGGTTTTGACAGTTTTGACAGGTTTTATCTTCGAATCGAAGAATTTCGATAAGGACAAAAAGAAAAAGAGAATATGTAAAAGTTGGTTTTTAATAATAATGCATTGTCGCTCCATTGAGAATTTTTGTTTTTTTCCAAAATTTCATATTTACTGTTTTATTCTGTGATTGCTGTAGAATTCTTGAAAAACCTTCGATTTCGGTGTTAGCTTGCACATCAAAGCCAGTTCCCATGGTTAATTATTTCAAGTTTTTTCCCTTAACCAAACCATTCTCAAAGATAGATCAAAGGATTTCAGTCTCTTCTGAGAAAACCATCTCAAAGGTCGCTTCCAACCCATTCACCTTTGAAATTCACCTCCACCCATCAAAAAGGTGTTATTATTGAAAAAGGGGAGGAGGAATGGGAGGTGGTTGGACCCAATTGACCTGGTACCGACGGACACTGCGTGTACACACACACAGACGGTCTTCCCTCTTTTAGTGTAATCAAGGCTCTTGTGAGAGGAAGAAAGAGAGGGAGAGATGACCTCACATTGGACCTTCTTCCGTATATTGTTTAATAATTATTCTTTGTATGAGTAATGAAGCGTCATTGACAATGTTGTTAATTTCGATTAAGCTAGTCGAGCTACAGTAATCTTCTCTGAAATCGGAATGTCTTGCTAGGATTCTCAGAAGTCCTTTCATCTCTATCATTCCTCGATTCTTAAGCTCCAAAAGCTCATCTAGATCTTCAGAATCTAAGCTAGCTTTGGGATAAGCTCCCCTTCGAAACCGTCTAACCGAATGACCCCTTTTCTCGACGACTTTAGGTTCAATTTGCTTCCCCCCTCTCCAAGAGAAAGGCGGTGCTGACTGACACACCCACACCCTTTTGGTGAAATGGTTTGGATGATTGAAGAGAGGGTGTCTCTCTCTCTCTTTCCCTCTCTTTCCGAAGCTCCCCCCTTCTTCTTCCTCCCTCCTTCCACCATCACCATCCTTCAATCAATACACAAAGAGAGACCCCCCTTCTCCCTCCACACTACTGACGGGGGTCTCTCTTTTCCGCCTCTTTCCTCCACATGTTCACTCATCTTGTATGAAAGAGAGATTGAATCGAAGAGAGAGTTCGTCTCTTTTTCTCTTTTTCTGCAGCTGCCAGGAGAAGGGTCTCTCACGTCTGCGTCTCTGGATCCTTCAGACCTTGGCTACTGTTTTATAGCGAGAGACACCTCGAAAAGTGTTCGCTTTTACTCGGTTTTTTCTTGAAAAGTTTTTGTGAACTTTTTTTTGAAGCTTAGCTTTTGCTTGGTCTTTTTGTCATTTGAAAGAGAATTTCCGCTTTTTAATCGTAAAAATCCTTTCGAAATTTGGATTTTTTCGCTTTTTAGAAAATTTCAAAAACCAGGGTAATTAATCTCTATTTTTTCAAAGATTTTCTGTCAATTTTTAAAGATTTTTCTGCTCTTTGTTCATCTTATTAGCATCAACTTAAGTAAAATTTTCCCCTTGGCTTCCCATGACACCTCCGCATGACTTCATTACTACAAATCTTTGTCGGAAAGAAAAAACAATGCTTGAGAATCTTCCTTTCGTCTTCTATCGGCTTCTCTATGGATACCCCGATTTTTCCCATAAATTTTCTAGAAAAAACGGCTCAATGTTGCTCTCGAGAAGTCCACGTGACCTCTCTTGTTTTCTGGTTTTGCTGCTTTGTTCGCTTAGACCTTTTCTAGAGAATTCTATTCCCCAGTGGAGGGTTATAGCTGAAATGAAGAAGCTTTGACTCATATGTTGACTCAAGTGACTCATATAGAGTGAGCCAAGGGTAATCCGACTGAATTAGTTTGGAATTTTGGTATTTTGAGAGACCGGTTTCGCTGAAATTCCATTTACCCATTTATGATGAGATGGTTAAATTCCTGACGACAGACATTCTACAGTACTTTGTGAAACTTTTTTTGGTTGAAATTCTCCATCGCTAACCGGTTTTACCTATACACAACGAACTTTTGTTCAGGAATTCTCATTGATTTTTCTCTCCTTTTTGACGATATCATTGTTTTCTTCGCTTTCTATTCGACAAACAAATCGATTCAATTTGAAATTTTGAAGTATAGTCTCTCCAGAAAGGGGCACCGTGCCCCCCGGACACGAGAACAAAGGATTGTACTATTCTCTTATCATTCCCTCCTCCAACTTTTCAGTATTACTTCGTTTCTGTTTCTGTTTGAAATTGATTCCAGGTCGTTTGTGTCTTCTTATCAGCACTTTCTCTCCCTCCCTCCCTATCATTGTTCTCCATTATTGAGACAGCTTGGTCATCAGTTTTCGAACGTGTTTCGATTTGAATTTTTTTTTCTGCAGTAATAATAATAATAGCTTTCGACTAAAATTCGAAATTTCCGGTTTTGCAAATCGCATCTTCTTCACCTAACTAACCTAATCAATATTCGCCTTTTCACGACTTGATTTGCGGTGACCGCCTCCTCACTGAAGAGATGAAGATATCGATCTTCTTCTCGTTCTATCTATCAGCAATTAGCAATCTTCATTCGGGACGACGGCTTCAATGACGGTTTTTGAACAGGGTTGGTGGGCCAGCGTGTTCAACACGCTGAAGGTGTGGGCGTGGCCTTGCTAGGTGTTATTGTTTTTACAACGTTGTTGTTGTTGTTTACGTTGTTTTTTTGTAAACACCTACCTATTAGGTGTTGACAAACTCGACACGGTAAACACGCTGGCTCGCCAACCCTGTTTTTGAATAAGGAAAGGGAGGGTTTGAAGGTCGTTCGAAGATTGTAAATTTTGCTGAAAGTAGGAAGTACGATCTCACTGGGAATTACGTCTGTAATCGCGCTCTACTGCACTACCAATTTTCGCTGCTTTCGGTGGCTGAGTATTAAACGTTTCAGTTTAATAAGTTTGATACTCAGCCAACAAAATTAAAGCAGCGAAACGTGACCGTACAATGGAGCGCGCATACAGACATAACGTGATCTATAGGCATCCAATAAGTTCCCTTCAAATAGGAAAATAGTCATTCTGAAAGTGATGACTAACACCGTTTAAAGGCGCATGGGTCTCATTAGCTTGTACAGTAATCTACTTGTTTCTCGAGACAACCAATAAATCTAAAATATTTGGTGACTGGGGGTCATCAACTTTTATTGATGACCACTCGTCTCGTTGATTGATAATAACTTTCGTTTGGTCATACAAGGCCCCCCATTTTGTAATGACCTCTCCTCCTTCTCCTTCTTCTCCTAATCGCTAGTCTATCTTTATGCTATCTGTGTCCTCACTAATAGGTAGAGACACCACAAAAAGGAGGTGGTTGACCTGCGATTGACCTGCCATTTCTATTTGTCTCCCCCGTTTTTTTTGTGTTGCGTCGTTTTTGGAGGTCCCTTGTGACCCGGTCAATCCGGGGTGAGATAAGAATTTTCTTTTTTTGTGGAAAGACCGACTTTTGATAGAACCTATAGTTATCCGTATTCTTTTTCTTTCTTGTTTTATTCGAATCGTGCCGGAATCGTGCTAGGACCATAACTCTTTTTAAGTTCGATGTTTTTAAACGATAAAAAAAGAAATGATAGATCTGCACGAGCTCTTCTTGACAGACTTATCTAGAAATAACTTGGTTCAGGTTTAACTGGACTATTGAAAAGTTTCCAGCTCTATAGCTCTTTTCAGACTGATTCAAGCTATTTCTAGGCTAGCCCATCGTAAAGAGCTCGTCGAGATCTATCATTTCCTTTTTTGATCTTTAAAAAACATCAAATTTGAAAAGAGTTATGGTCCTCGGCACGTTTTCAGCACGCTCTGCTTCCCATCTTAAAATTTCTCATTTCAGGCTTCTACGTGTGTCCTCCTCAACACTAGAATATATATAAGGAACACACTTTTTTTTATAATATAAATAAAAAATAAAATAAAATAATCAAAAAATGGACGAACAACAGCCACCGCCAAACTTTCCCATGTTTCAAGCCCCTCAGGCGATGCCAAATCGGCGGACCCTTGGACCACACAATTCGCCTGTCAAGTCATTGTCCACGAATTCATCGGTAAGACTACAGTAATCCAATCATCTTGAATTCCCACGATTCCAGGCACATACCTCTCCTCGAGTGACTCCGACAAAAGGAGCCAACCCATATGGCGATCGATTCATGCCCCTTCGACAATCGAATTTCGATTGGAACGCCCGTTTTCATTCGATTAACGCTGAAGAAGATACTGGATTCAAAAAACCGATTTCGAATCCTTGTGGTCGACATCTTGGACAGGTTCAGAATACTCATTTATTGACGTCATCTGCTTCCACACATGCATCGAGTGCTTCACTTGGATCCCTCGGTGGGAATTCCACATCTTCACAATCATCGATTTCGTCAGCAATTCATCAACATTTACATACAACGACGGCTTCTGCTTCTTATAATGAATATTATCAGGGACCGTCATCAGGGAATACGTCTCCGACAGCCATGAATTCTTGTTTAGACGATTCTAGAAGTGGTGAAGCAGTTTTAAGAGCTCTTCTTCGAAATGAAATGCTCAAAGATCGAATCGATGATGTGAAAACACAAGTTCAGACGTCAGAAGACACGATAGCCTCGTTTTCGATGAGTTCTGTCGTGGCCGCGTATCCTCAGCCGGTGCCGGAAGGGACGAATCCACTGCCACGTGGAATTAATCCGCAATTGGAACGGAATGCATATGGAGGAAGTATTGATAGTGTGATACCGGTGATGGCTCATAATGCACCAGAAGGAATTATGGAGGTGACAAGGTAAGAGATACGGTTGTTTTTAGAACTGATAACTACAGTAATCCTCCAGGAGATTTTTGAAATTTTCAATTTTTAAATGCTCCTACAGTAATCCCAATCCCTACCGTGGAGCGGCCGAGAATCCAATAATCGATAAAATTTAGATTTTTTAAAATAAAAACAAGCAAAAAACTCGAAAAACTACCAAAAGAAGCCTTTTGAGGAAAAATGTCCCTCTAAAAGTGCATGGTTACTGTAGATAGCCGATTTAAAGCGTGGCTGAGTTTGTCGGATCCTCGGCCACCAAGTTCACTAGCTCAAGCTGCCGCAATACGGTAAAGGTATTACTGTAGTCCTGATGGAGTATTTAAGGACTGCATATTTCAAAAAATCCAAATTCCAAAGCTCTCAATCTAACATACCTACAGTAATCTTAACCTACCGTACCCAATCTCTAAACCCTTTTTCCATTTCCAGAATCACCACGACATCCCCCACAATGGCTCAAATGATGGAACCGCGTCTTCGAGCTGGCGCAGAACTCGCCACAGAAATTCCTCTCTCCCCAGTCGCCAGTATTTGTGGAGGAGCAGGAACCGAAACTCCAACCAAATCGATCTCTCTTCCATTGTCTCCAGTCGTCCCAAAACAATCTCCTGCTCGGGCTCTCTTTGCCTACAGTGCCAAAACAACCCCCGTGAAGTTTGGAGTTCAAGCACCGGCCGCCGTGACGTCACCATTCGGTGGACCATTTGGAGTTGATTCTCAACGATTGCTAAGGACACCGAGGAAACCGACGAGGAAGGTGCCAAAGAATCCGTATAAAGTGTTGGATGCACCCGAATTACAAGATGATTTCTATTTGAATTTGGTCGATTGGTCATCACAGAATCAGTTATCCGTTGGATTGTCGAGTTGTGTTTATTTGTGGAGTGCAACGACTAGTCAGGTGAGAGATTATTGTAGCTTTAGAGAGGTTACTGTAATCGGTAGATTCGGCTACAGTATCCTTTTTTGAAACAAAAACTACGGTAGACAACTGTATTGGAATACGGTACTTTAGGTTCACGGTATTGTTAAAGGGAGCGAAGATTACGGTAGACAAGCCACGCCTCTTTTTGTTAAAAATATCCTTTTTCACGTTTTAAAAGAGGCGTGGCTTGCCTACAGTAATCCCTGATCCTTTTGTCAGTACCGTAATCCTTACCTGCCGTATTTGGATACTTTTCCACATAAAATTCTACAGGATTACTGTAATTCTTAAATGGCCAATTAAGAAAACATACTTCTCGTTTCTCAGGATTCTGCCTTCAAAACCTATTTTAAGATTACTGTATCTCTAGGATTACTGTAGCATGCATTACTCAATCCAAACAATTTCAGGTAATAAAACTATGTGATTTGGGATCATCAAACGAACAAGATCAAGTGACTTCTGTCCAATGGTGTGATAAAGGAGACCTTCTGGCAGTTGGAACGAATCGTGGAATCACCCAAATTTGGGATGTGACGACACAGAAAAAAGTGAGAGACCTCTCAGGACACACGTCAAGAATCGGTTGTCTGGCATGGAATGCGGATACGATTTGTTCCGGATCCCGTGACAGAACAATAATGCATCGAGATATTCGATGTGATGATAATGATCAAGGAAGGAAATTGACTCATCATCGACAAGAAGTTTGTGGATTGAAATGGTCACCGGATAAGCAGCTGTTGGCTTCCGGCGGAAACGATAATCAATTGTTGGTGTGGAATTTGAGAAGGAACGATCCCATTCAGACGTACGGACAACATACGGCGGCCGTGAAGGCGTTGGCGTGGTCCCCACATCATCATGGATTGTTGGTGTCGGGTGGAGGAACGGCGGATCGGAATTTGAGATTTTGGAATACGTTGACGGCACAGCCAATGCAATCCGTGGATACTGGATCACAGGTGAGGATTTTAAAAAGGGAATAGACCGTTTAGACAGGGTGGCACGGCAATTGTGGACATTCTACAATAGCCTAGTTTTAAAATTAAAAAAAAAAAACAAAAAAGTCTGCGGATCTTCATCTACCGTATCCTTTTAAACTAATCCCTTTTGCAATTCTATCCTTCCAGGTTTGCAACGTGGCGTGGTCGAAACACAGCAGTGAACTCGTCTCGACTCATGGATACTCTTATAATCACGTGAGTTTTTCTTTCAATTTTGCCCCCATTTTTGTTTCAATTTTGCCCCCAGCATTCAATGACGTATGCAATCGTGCTCTACTGTACAGTGAAGCTTGCCTGCTTATCCTGGCAAACCTTCAATGTCGTTGACTGAGTATCAAACGTATCTTAACTGCTTTTGAGTGTAATTTTTTGACGTTTGATACTGAGCCAGTTAAACGTAAGATGGCGAATTTCGTAGTGGTTGCATACGTAATTAGGTTGCAAGTTATCTCCCCGTCCTCCCCCCAAATCCACCTTCTCAAAACCGGATAGCTTCAGGTGATAATCTGGAAATATCCAAGCCTCCAACCAGTCACCAAACTCGTCGGACATCAATATCGTGTCCTCTACCTGGCGATGTCTCCAGACGGTGAATCGATAGTGACAGGAGCCGGTGATGAGACTCTCCGATTCTGGCATGTCTTCAATAAAGGAAATCCACCGACGATAACCCGGTCGAAATTGAATTTGCATTCTACGATACGGTAGAATTTGATCTACAACGACACTCCGTCTATTCCGCTTCGCCCGATAACCAACAGAAAATCTTGCTCTTGAAATACGAAAAAATCTCTTCCACACCTCTTTCTCTCATTTTATATCTGGTCAAACAAAAAAAAAATGCCAAAACTGGGTTCTTTATTTCCAAAACTTTTCTAGGATATTCGAATTGTATCTGTTTTCTTTTTTTCAAATTTCACTTTTTCCCCTCAAATTTCACGCTGTCTAGTCTTGATTCAAATGATTTTTGTGATCGTTTTTTTGAATTTTTCTTTTGTCAAATTGTCCTGTAAATTGCATCTAATTTGTCTCCGCATCGCCTAGAATTTTTCTTCATCTCTCTTTTAGAATGGCATCTTGTGAATTTCTTATCATGTACTCTGTTATTCCCTCCTTCATCCCCCGGATTGTCTTTCTTTCTTCAAAAAATGGATACATGTGTAGCCCCTTTAAGCCCCCCCCCTTCCCTTTTCACCAGTGCTCCTGTTGCTCGATGGGCATTCATTGAAAATATTATTCTTCGACTTTTCTTTTTGACAGCTTCAATTTTGTGTCTGCGACATAATATATATAATTTTATTGATTTTGAGATATTAGAAATGAATTTTTTTTTAATAATTAACCTCATTTGCACATTAATATTTTAAGTTTTTTTTTCAGGAGAGAAAAATGTTCTTAAAAATATAAAGATGCTCCCAACAGAAAATAAAACAATTAGGTCGATCGGAGATTTTGACTGTTTCCCGGAGAGGCTTCACTTTTTTACTGTAGCTAGAGGAAGAAAAAGTGAATCCTCTCCGGGAAACAGTCAAAATGTCATCAAAATGGATGTGATGCCACCACACCTAAGACTCCGACTTTCGAATGTATCAAGGATTCCGATTGTACTCCGCTCGAACGCTGCATCGAAAATAGATGTGTTCTCGTATTCCCTGGTTTTTATTAATTTTTGATAAATAAATATTATGAGCATTGAAATGAGTTTTCTGTTTTTGATTTGTAAAAAGAAGTGTTGGATTATAAATAATTACATAACCGGGAGAGTTCAGTGAAAATGGAAATTTTGGGAAGAGATCGTGTGTCAAATTCATGAACTAAATACATGCTTTGGCATAGAAATTGCCTCATTGTCCGTCTATTCGTGTTTCACAAAAAGATAAAAGAGCAATGAAAATGTTACTATATTAGAACGACTTGGGTGGAAGAGATACTCTGAGAAAGAGAATAAAACTGTCTAGATTCTGTCTAATTCATTCTATTCTTTGCACAGATCTGACTAACTACTCAATTAACAAAGAACAAACAATTGAATGTTCACAATCTTTATTTCAAATCAAAACAAGAATTAGAGGCCAACACACTTTCCGAGAACACACAATTCAAAAGTTCCACATTGACTGCTTCTGCTGCATGATTTCACGAAGGATCTTCTATTTGGAGTTGGAATACATTGAGCATCGAGACAATAATGAGATGATGGACATTCTGGATGACATGGGGATCCATTGGAAGAGAGGCGACGAGGGAATCTGCGACACTTCTTCTCGTAACACATTTGAGCTGGGAAGTCACAATCCGTGTTTACGGTACACGGAGCTTGAGCTTCAGTTGGAAGAGTAATGAAGGAGAGAGTGATGAACAAGAGAACCTGAAAGTAGAATAGATATATAAAGTCAGAATAGAAAGAGAGCTTACCAAAAGGAACTTCATTTCCAGAGATGAAACTGAAAACAGTATGAAGATTCAGTTGAGAATTTCCTTCCTTTATACGGAACATATAATCGAATTAGGTTGTACCCAATGGATTTTGATACACCCACGTTTCCCATAACCCTCTTCCCAAAACTTCCATTTTCACTGAACTCTTCTGGTTATGTAATTATTTATAATCCAACACTTCTTTTTACAAATCAAAAACAGAAAACTCATTTCAATGCTCATAATATTTATTTATCAAAAATTAATAAAAACCAGGGAATACGAGAACACATCTATTTTCGATGCAGCGTTCGAGCGGAGTACAATCGGAATCCTTGATACATTCGAAAGCCGGAGTCTTAGGTGTGGTGGCCTCACATCCATTTTGATGAGAATAGAAACGACGAGGGAATCTGCGACACTTCTTCTCGTAACACATTTGAGCTGGGAAGTCACAATCCGTGTTTACAGTACACGGAGCTTGAGCTTCAGTTGGAAGAGTGATGAAGGAGAGAGTGATGAACAAGAGAATCTGAAAATGTATTCAGATGAGAAGAGTAAAAGAGAATGAAGAAATCTTACCAGAAGAAACTTCATTTCCAGAGATGAGACTGAAAACAGTATGAGGATTCTATCGAAAAAATTCCTTCTTTTATGCAGGAATGTTTTTTCCCACGCTTCGGACATTTTGACTGTTTCCCGGAGAGGATTCACTTTTTCTTCCTCTAGCTACAGTAAAAAAGTGAACCCTCTCCGGGAAACAGTCAAAATCTCCGAACGACCTGATTCGATTATATATTCCGTATAAAAGAAGGATATTCTCAATTGAATCTTCATACTGTTTTCAGTCTTATCTCTGGAAATGAAGTTTCTTCTGGTAAGATCTCTTATTATTCCTGCTCTACCTATCTGATTAATTTCAGATTTTCCTTCTCGTCGCTCTCTCCTTCATCACTCTTCCAACCGAGGCTTGCCGCAATTTCCCATGCCACATGAATCGCAATAGATGTGAGGCTGACAAAGACTGTTACCCCGGCCATATATGTATCAATACACGTTGTGAACGGAAGGGTTCCCCTCGAGACTGTTCCAGATGCCTCCCAGAAGAAAGCTGCATCAACGACGAATGTGTTCTCGAGAACCCTCCAATTCCTTCATTCTAAATGAATAAATATTGTGAACATTTTCAAACAATAATTACAAAATTTATACAAACAAGACTACATTACAATATTATTATTATTATTATTATTAGAATTCTGATTAACCGACGCCGAATTAAAGCTAAAAGTTGAGATATCAATCGAGATATTTCCTTCGGATTCCTCTTGAAATCCATGGAAACATTTACAGTTATATTGATGTAAATGATTATTCAATAAGTTGTCAAGATGTCGAATATATCGAATAGCCAGTCGGAGAGTGTCCACTTTCGATATTCGTTTTTCACTGGAAATGGGGGAAAAGTGGGCGGAGTTTAAGGAAGTGAAACTTACTCTAAATGAACCGGGAGGTGTTTCCGGAGCCTTTCGTATCCATCGTTCACATTTCTGACTCGGCATCGTTCCCTTTCGTTTCGTTTCCAGACCGAAGAGCTGGAATAGAGAAGTTAAGCTAGTGAGGGGAAGTGTCATTAGGGTTAGGAATTTAGTACCTACAGTAATCTTTAGTACTCCAGTATCTACAGTAAACCAGTGTCTACGGTAATCCAGTAATTTATAGTGCTTCAGTCTCTATATCCATTTACAGTAATCCAGAAGCTACAGTAATCTGCAATGATCCAGCTTCTGATATTTTGAACAGTGTTTTCGATTGACATTGTTTTTTAGATATACTAACACAGACTCAGTGGATAATAGCTGATTCTTCGGCTAACTTTGGGTCAAAATTTGGGTTAATAATTTCAAAAAACTATTAAAAAATTAGATTCTCTAAGAACACTTTCATAATTACCTATACGGCCCAAACTGATCCTCCAACTCGATCGGCAATGGTACTGTAGCTTCTGGTGCAAACGGATTCACATATTTTTTGGATACTGTAGAAGTCGTCGCTGTCTTGATGTTTGGCAGAGGTAGAGAGGAAGAAGTTGATGAACAAGGAGGTTGGAACGGGATTTGAGGTTGAACTATTGTTTGAATCGGTTGAATTTGTAATTGAGGTTCGACCAGAGGGACTGGAATTTTAGAACTTAGGAATTATCGGAAAAAGGAAAACTGACCCATTAACTTTTGCATATCATTCTCAATATTAGCCTGCCCGACAACCGGATTCTGATTAATAATCGTGGAATAAACACCATTCTCAAACGTGTAGGTAACCGGAAACATGGTCAAAAAATTCGAGGTCGACATTATAATTCTAACTAACCGAATCAATGCGACATAAACAGTAAGTCACCGATAAAGTGGGCGGAGTCAAAGCTGAGCAAATAATCCGAGAATGGAAAGGGAAGAGAAAAAGGGATCCCGCACCAAAATGCATGATATTTATTTGCGCGCTACAAAATCATTTATTTTGCACATGCACATCTCTCTTTTGATCAAAGGCCGACTAAATTGAGTATTCGAGAATTTATGGTCTATCATCGAAATCAAGGAAACTGTTCATGGGAAGAAGAAGGGAGAAGAAGTAATTGACACCTGGTTCCCTGTTTGTTTAGGTAAATAAAGAATGATGAGCAGGTGTTAGGTATGTAAACGATATGCTAATTAATCATTTTTTGGAAGCTTATGGAGAATTATGAAGAGATAGAGGATGACTTGCTCAGATTATTCTAAAGGAGGAAGGTTGTAATTTAAAGAAATTGGAAAAACAAATTAAACTTCGTATATACGGTATACTGTGTTTGCCATGATTTTATTAATTGCTAAGCAGTTTTTTGGATCCTCTAAATTTCTAATTTCGAAATTTTCGAAAATTATTGTGTTCCAGATTTCTGAAAGTTGCTTAAAAACGACTGGCAGTGCCAACTAATCAAGGAATGGTGAACTATTGAGCACTGGCTGAGCGAGTACAGTAACCCTACTCATGCACTGAAATTTTTTTTATTTTTTCTTCCTTTTAATAATAGTATTACTAAGAAGCTAGGAACAAACTGATAAAAAGTATCACCAACAACATAATTTATCAGTATAAATGTACTTATATGTACTTACACTGGTAACCAAAATACGGGTGTCTGTTCGAAGAGAGAGCAAAAATAAACAAAGATAACCTTGTATACAGTATACCGCACTACTTTAAAAATTATCCTTAGTATAAAGACATCTCTTGCACCAACTCAATAACTGTTTTCAATATAAAACTCGTGATTGTGAAAAAATTGTCAGCCAACGGTAAAAACATATCATCTAACCCATTTACGAAAAGGAGCTCGTCTTTCTGCGTGACTAAAGTGAGTTTGCAACTGACTATTCAATAAGAATTGAAAATAACTTAACTTATTTTCAAAATAACTTATTTTCAATTCTTATTGAATAGTCAGTTGCAAACTCACTTTAGTCACGCAGAAAGACGAGCTCCTTTTCGTAAATGGGTTAGATGATATGTTTTTACCGTTGGCTGACAATTTTTTCACAATCACGAGTTTTATATTGAAAACAGTTATTGAGTTGGTGCAAGAGATGTCTTTATACTAAGGATAATTTTTAAAGTAGTGCGGTATACTGTATACAAGGCATAGTTGTCGGTGGCCGGGCCGGGCCGGGCCGGGCCGGGCCCAGATGAAAAATATTACGGCCCGGCCCGGCCCGGCCCGGTCACAAGGGCCCGGATTCACAAAGTTGCAATTTTTGACTTGAAAAATTGCAACTTTTATCTTGAAATTATTGCTTTAGATAGTGAACTTTGGTGAACAAATGATTAATTTTTCCGAAATGAAACCTTTTGGACAGTTTCCAAAAAATTTTGAGAAAAAACCTATATTTATTTTTTAAAAAATCGAGTACCCGGGCCGGTGGCCGGGCCGGTGGCCGGGCCGGTGGCCCAACATTTTTCGGCCCGGGCCGGGCCTTGAGCGTGTTTCGACAACTATGAAAATAACTAATCATAGACTGATTCATAGTACAATTATAATATTTAAACTATGATCACTATGACTCCACTGACTCATCTACAAGCTCCGTTTTCTTCGTAGTAAAACATTCGTGATTCATTATTTTTACTCAATTCCTTATCAGCAACCTATTTAGCGGTCAACCATCCACTTATCACTTACCTCTTTTTCAAATTTCCTTCTTTTCGTCAATTCTCAACAGAAATGTTTCATTCTTCTCGTTTGAGTCAACTTGGTGAAGACAACTTATTTAATCAGAAAGAACAAAAAGTTGATATTCCGTGTTTCGAAAATCCGTTTCATGAAGCAACGTTTCATTGTGCAGAGTGTGAAGCGGATTTTTGTGAGAGGTATGTTGAATATAATTTCAGAATCAATAATTATTCTTATTTTCAGATGTTTCACCGAGGTTCATAAACCAAAAGTTTTCACAAAACACGAAGGAATTCCGATTTCGGAAAAGCCCATAAAACTTCCGAAATGTGCTCAACACTCGTATAATACTGCTGAGTTTTTGTGCAAGGTAAGCTTTAAATTGTTTTTCAATCGATGTGTTATCATTATATTTTACGTGTGGTAAACATTTATTGGTAAACAAATTTGAAAATTTGTAAAAAAAAAAATTAGGAAAAAACTGCTAAAAGGGCTTTTCACAAAACCTTAGCTGGCCCCGCCCCTTTTGTTGAAAGTACGGTGGGCTGAAAACCTAAATCAATTTTAAAAAGCCTGAAATGTGTTCTAGCCAAAAACTGTAACTAGAGTAATTTATTCCAGCATCCAAATTGCACCGCTTCTGTCAAAATAATGTGTCACACATGTCTATTAGCCGGAGAACACCGACTTCATTCTTACTCACTTCTAATGGATCATCTCCGAAAGAATAGCAATGAATTAGAAGTATTCCTCAAAAAATTCAACGTTTACATTGAAAATCAGAAAAAGTATCAAGAGAAAATAAAATTGGAAATTGAAAGTTATGATGTGAATGGACAGATTTATAAGAGTATCTCTGACACGGTTTCAAAAGAATTTGATGAGAAAAAGAAGGAAGCGTTGGATAAATTAGAGAAATTTGCGAAAGATTCATTCGAAACAAGAACAGAATTAGGAGAATTTTTGAAAGAAGATTTGAAGAATAATGAGGATTTGAAAAAGGAATTGGAAAGTCGATTGAAATTGAAAAATGATTTGTTGGATATCACTGAAATTAAAACTAAAGGAGAACAATGTTGTGATATGATCAAGTTTTCTGAAGGTTTGTTTCTACTTATTTTGATGAAAATTCAATATCCATATTTTCAGAGCCAGATCTCGGAATGAACAACTATAATTTTGCGTTGACGGCTAGAATGAAATTGAAGATTTCGATGAATGAGTTGTATTCAATGGAAGATCCTGATAACTAATGTTTTTTTCTAAAACAATTTTTTATTAGTAATAAAGTCTCAGGTTTAATTTTGAATATGAAATGAAACAGAGATTTGACTCCCCATAACTTAAATTAAAGTTTTAACCCGCTTTCAAAAAGTTCATAGAATTCAATGAAAGAAAATTAGCCTACCTACATATACTAACAGTAGGTCATGTCATTTTCGAGTGCTTAGCTTTAACTGAACATTTATTGAACACAAAAACAAAACCGAAAACGGCGGTAAACTGGAATTTACTATCTTTACAGTCAGAACTCATTTTTCTTCCTCATTTCCACCCCACTTATAACGCAAACATTTTTATGAACAACTAAAAAAAGGCAATAATCATTCTGTTATCAACTTCTTTTCTGAAACACTTTCCGTAAAATTATTTTCGCGAAAACTGAATTTTCTATTTCTTTCCAATTTTTTTTTAATGTTCAGAATGCTTGTCAGTGTAACTCCTCCAAAATTGAAATTTGATTCCACTGGTGAACAACAAACCTTAACACTTTCTGTCAAAGGATCTATGCCTGGCCTTATCTACAATGCTTCGCATAATTTGCCAAATTGTTTTAGCCTAAAAGGATTCAGTGGTTAATGATTTGTCTCTTTTTGATATTGAAATTTTAAAAAAGTATTTAGAACGGATAACAGTGCCTGTAAAAGTTATTACAACTCATACACCATGTTCCAATGATTGCTTCAGTAAATCTTTGTTTCTTCAGATTAGAAATGTGAAAGTTCCGGTTGAGTTTAAATCGTGAGTTTGAATATTATTAGTACAATTTAATTTTTTCTCGGAATTGTTACCTAACTGTCACAATGTGATATCCCCTTCTTCTGATTTAGAATTCCGTCTCTTGAATGCAAAATCTGCCTTGGTCAATTTCAAGAAGACGTTAAAGGATTGACTCCGAGAATTCTGACGAGTTGTGGTCATACTGT
Source organism: Caenorhabditis wallacei (assembly GCA_963932035.1). Classification (NCBI taxonomy): domain Eukaryota; kingdom Metazoa; phylum Nematoda; class Chromadorea; order Rhabditida; family Rhabditidae; genus Caenorhabditis; species Caenorhabditis wallacei. Next base: position 3,731,469 of record OZ009934.1, read on the forward strand.
ATGTGAGGATTGTGCGAAAAAATTACTCAAAGATTCCAAAATCACTTGCCCGTTTGATCGGAAGATTACGACTATTACTAATGGTGAGTTTTAATTTTTTGGAGGTAGAGTATATAAATGTTACAGATGGAATCGGTGACCTTCAGAAGAATTTCACTCTTCTCGAAGTTATTCAAGAAAAACAAAAAATTGAAATGAAAGACACTATCCAGCAGAAAGAAGATAATGTCATAATACAGATTAAAAAGCAAAATGATGGAAGTACCAACAAAACAATTGTACAGAAGAATGAAAGTAGAGATGGAAGCATTGAACATCCTTGTTTTGAGAATCAAAGTCATGAGGCAATATATTATTGTGAGCAATGTGATGCAGACCTTTGTGAAAAGTAAGTACCCATAAGAAAGGTTGACAGAAACAAAAGAAACTTTTCCAGATGCTTCATACAAGTCCATACACCTAAAATTCTCTCTCAACATAAAAAACTGCCAGTATCCGAAAAGCCGATAAAACTTCCAAAATGTGAGAAGCACCCGTACAATAATGCAGAGTTCATTTGCAAGGTAACTCTAATATAAGGACACTAATCATATTAAAATATCTCAGGAACCAAATTGTGAGAATAAAGGAGATCTAATGTGTCATACATGTATTCTGAGCAAAGAACACAAAAGTCATCAATATGAAATGTTAATGGAGGAGCTTAAAGAAAATGAGATTTCACTTAAAGAACTATCAAAGAAACTGGAGAAATCGACAGAGAAACTGAAATTGAAAGTTGAAGAAATTCAAGAATGCGTTCAAAGTTTTGATACAAACGGGCAAGCTTTCCGAGACGTTGTTCAACAAATTACAAAAGAATTCGATGCAAAAAAAGATAAAGCTATAGAAGATCTTACTAAATTCACAAGTGATTTGAAGAAAATAACAGAAAAAAAACGAGATGACCTGGAGGAAGAAATACAGAACGTTCAAGTTTTAAAACTGGAAATTCAGTCAAAATTAGAGAGGAAAACGGATTTTCGAAATGTGAAAGAAATATTGAATGATGGAAATGTTATATGTGAAATATTGGATAGAAATGGTATTTTTATTGACTGAGAATTTGCTAATCTTCCAGTTTTTTAGATGAAGAATCACTCAGTTTGGATCAGTACACTTTTCAATTGTCTGATAAGATGACTCTTAAAATTAATTTGGATCAATAAAATGTTTAACTTTTTGTTTAATTTCACAGATTTCAGCAATGAATTTCAAAAGACTTTAAAAAAGTGATACAATTGTTTAGATAGTCGTATCTCAGTTATCAGTGAAGGTCAATTCTTGGTCAGATCTTCGTCTGCTTTAGATTTTGTTGGAACGTATCAAAGATCCGACCAGAAGTTGCCGGCAAAATAAACGATAATTTATATCATCATAAATATTTTAAATAGCTCAAATTAACTGTTATAAAACTGATATAACTGATATCATCATTTTCTACCATCAGAAATATTCCATCATTTCTTCCTCATTTCCAACACCATCCATTTATAAAACATAAACACTTTTATAGCCAAATAAAGTCGACAACAATACTCCTCCAAAATTGAGATTCGATATCACTCGCGAACAGCAAACCTTAACTTTCTGTCAAAGCATATACACCCGGTCTTGTCTGTAATGCTTCTCATAATTTGTCGAGTTGTTTCGGCCTACAAGGGTTCAGATGTTAACGATTTTATTTCTTTATTTATTGAAATGTTAAAGAAAAATTTAGATTATGGAACTTCCCGGAGAAGTGATTGTCACTCATAAACCATGTTCCAATGATTGCTTCAGTAAATGCTTGCTTATAGAGTTCAGAACTGTTAAAGTTCTGGTCGACTTTATATCGTAAGTCGCCCTCTCATTTTTCGAATTTTTCAAAACATTGTGATATAGCACATACTAACTTAGAATGCCTTCACTTGAATGCAAAACCTGTGCTCGTCAATTTCAAGAAGACGTTAAAGGATTGACTCCGAGAATTCTGACGAGTTGTGGTCATACTGTATGTGAGGATTGTGCGAAACGATTATTGAAGGGATCTAGTATCACTTGTCCATTTGATCGGAAGATTACGGATCCTTTGAACAATTACTTCCAGATTTCCAAAACACCGTTCAAAACACCAAAAAACAAAAACTCTTACTACCAACTCAAAAGTCAATAAACAATTTCTTATCAGCTCTTTTTCTATCAAACTTTCAGTCAGATTTTTTAAAGGAGCCAAGGTTTTATTTTTTTTTCTAATCAAAAAAACACTTTAAAATGTTTGCTTTTCCTCCACTAGTGGTTTTCAATCTCAATAGTACAACTCAAGGAATTAAAATTTCAATCAGAGATGAATGTTCATACAATAATGTGATAGTGACCTACCATAATTTGCCAAGTTGTTTCAGTCTAGAAGGGTTCAAGAGTTAGTGATGTTGCTTCTCAATATTGAAATTCTAGAAATAAAGTATTCAGATTTTATGGAACTCCCCGGAGAAGTGAATGTCACTCATAATCAATGTTCTAATGATTGCTTCAATAAATTCCTGTACATGAATTTTGGAAATATTATATTATAGTCCCGGTAAAGTTTAAATCGTGAGTTTGACTGTTTTGTACAATGTTTATATCTTAGTCGTCTGCACTCTCTCATTTTTCAAAATTGTTATCTGACAACCACAATGTGATAAAACAGCTGATTCTTATTTAGAATGTCATCATTTGAATGCAAAGTCTGTGCTCGTCAATTTCAAGACGTTAAAGGATTGACTCCGCGAATTCTGACAAGCTGTGGTTATACTGTATGTGAGGATTGTGCGAAACGATTATTGAAGGGATCTGGTATCACTTGTCCATTTGATCGGAAGATTACGACTGTTATTAATTGTGAGTACAGACTTTTTATATTTTTTCAAAGTTACTCGAAATCACTGTTACAGCTGGAATCGAGAATCTGCCGAAGAATTTTTATCTTTTTGACGTTATTCAAGAAAAACAAAAAATCGAAATGAAAGAAACTATCCAGCAAAATGAAGGAAATGATGGAAACATTGGAATTCCTTGTTTTGAGAACCGAAGTCATGAGGCAATATTTTATTGCGAACAGTGTGAAGCAGAGTTTTGTAAAAGGTAAGAGCACATCAGGGATAGGCGGAGTCGCGAATTTTCGGGATTTTGGAATGGTCGGAATATCCACAGTTTTCAAATTTGGGCCAACGAAGATCCTTTGCGCAGGCGTCTTTCAATTTATCATATACTAACTCGGTATATCCCGCCTGCCTTTAGGCGAAGGTTGGCCAGACTCTCGGCGAAGGTTGGTCAGAGTCCGCTTAAGACACGGGCGAAGTCCGACCAATCTTCGCCGAGAGTCTGACCAACCTTCGCCCAAAGTCTGCGCAAGGTTCGCCCATAGTTCGCCCAAACTTCGCCCCATTTTTCTCGTTTTTTTCAATAGTAATCGGTTTGAAATAACAAAATTTATTAATTTGAAAAAAATTAAAACATTACAACAAAAAGAAAAAAAACAATCTAGAAACAATAGAAGTACAGTAAAACAGGATATTATAGAGTTTTCTCTTGAGTTAGCTTCACTTCCAATCCATTAATTTGTGTTGAGTGTTTTGATAGTTGGAAGCTCTGAAAAAACTGTTTTGAAACCGCTTTATTTATCTTTGAATAATCAAACTTACTACTGAATAAGGTCCGATTCCACGAAAAGTTCTGGAATTCCTGCATTCTCTAGCGACTACAAATAGAGAAATTGTCGACATAAACGAGCTGTAAATTAATATAGTTTAACACCGTGTTATATGAAAATGAATAAACCTGTAAATGTGTCTCCGTCGCTTCAAAAATTTGTTAATTTTCGTCTGGATCCAACTCAGCCGCAATCGGTCGTGGAGTTCGTTCACTGTTCGTTGATAATTCTGAGAAACCATCAATATTTGGATTTTTCAAAAGTTTTCACTTACCAAGTCTTCTTCTCGGTTTCGATTTTCTTGATTTCGAGTTCCGTTCGTTGAGAACCATCAACACTGAAAAAAACATTTCTTGAAATGACTTAAAACAGCTAAATAAATCAAAAAATGAGTTCGAATTGCACGAAAATAAAAAATAATTCAGCACGCTACGCGGCACGCAACGCACCTAAAGTTCGCTTAAAGTTCGCCCAAGGTTCGCCCATAGTCCGCCCAAAGTTCGCCAAAAGTTCGCGCTCTGAAATGGGGGGTATGTGAAACCAAAATCCGCAGAAAGTTCGCGCAACCTTCGCCCAGAGTCTGTCTAATCTCCGCTCAAAGTCTGACAGAGCATGACTTTCGCCTTGAGTCTGTCCAACCTTCGCCCAAAGTCTGTATGCGCTATATCTTCGCCCAAAGTCTGGCTAACCTTCGCGTAAAGTCTGTATGAGCTAGATCTTCGCCCAAAGTCTGACCACTCTTCGCCCAATGACAGGCGGAATATACCGAGAAACTTTTCAAATTTCAATTTCGCTTCGGAATATTTCGATCCGAACTTCATTCCGAAAATTCTCGTATTTTCAGAATTTTTCGGAATTCTGAATTCCGTTCTGCACCTGGGTGCACATAAAGGTTGTCCGCAGTGGGAGTCGTGAATAATATATTGTGCCCGATACTTGTGCACCAGAATATATTTTTTAAAGTTTTCTAGGTGTTTCAAAGAAGTGCACACGCATCGAATCTTCTCTCAACACAAAAAACTGCCAGTTTCCAAAAAGCCGATAAAACTTCCAAAATGTGAGAAACACCCGTACAATAATGCAGAGTTCATTTGCAAGGTAACTCTAATATAAGGACACTAATCATATAAAAATAACTCAGGAACCAAATTGTGAATACAAAGGGGATCTAATGTGTCATACATGTATTCTGAGCAAAGAACACAAAAGTCATCAATATGAAATGTTAATGGAAGAGCTTAAAGAAAACGAGATTTCACTTAAAGAACTATCAAAGAAACTGGAGAAATCGACAGAAAAACTGAAATCGAAACTTGAAGAAATTCAAGAATGCGTCCAAAGTTTTGATACAAACGGGCAAGCTTTCCGAGACGTTGTTCAACAAATTACAAAAGAATTCGATACAAAAAAAGATAAAGCTATAGAAGATCTTACTAAATTCACAAGTCATTTGAAGAAAAGAAGAGTAGAAATACGAGATGACCTGGGGGAAGAACTACAGAACGCTCAAATTCTGAAAATGGAAATTCAGTCAAAATTAAAGACGAAAACTGATTTTCGAAATGTGAAAGAAATATTGAAAAATGGTAATGATATATGTGAAATGGTGGATCGAAATGGTATGTTTGTTGATTTGACATTTATAGACTTTAATTTTCAGAGAAGAAATTACTCAGGTTGGACCGATATTCATTTAAATTGTCTAATGAAATGACTCTCGTGTGTGGTTATAAGTAATAAACTTTTGAACCTTTGTTGCTTTTGGACTTCGATAAACTGATATTAAAATATCTAGAAACACTATACACATTTTCTTTTACTACGGGAATTCAGGAAATATCATACAACTTTGGAATACGGGCGCTTTTACTTAGTCATTTGACGTACGGTCAACTTAGAAAAGTCGTCTGAAACTAACATCGTTCGTTTATAAAACTATTTCGAAAATTGATTTTAATCAACTGTTAGTCATTTTTTCTGATGCTATTCTGTTCAATAATATTGTTAGATTTTTAGAAACATCACTTCTTTAAAGAAATCGTTACCCCATTTCAATACATACACTATCATAAAAAATGAGCTCAGTGAAACTTAATAATAAAATATACCCTTATAAAAGGACACCCATCATCTTCAAGCCGTCGAAAAAGATCAAAAAACTATAACAGCCTTCAATCCAACACGTACCATTCTCTTCATCCGGCTGCTCAACACCCGTCGTTTCGTCCTTTCGAGTGCTAACCTCCCAATTCCAATAGACAATAAAAAAACTAAAGAAGGCCATCTGGCGATGCTATCCGAATTCTCCGCCCACATATTTTCCACTATCCTCACTCGTTGGCTCAAACCGTCTTGAGTCGTCTCTCTGAGGTCGTTGAATCATTCCCGAATAAATTTATTTTTGTAAGACTCCTATCCGCCTACATAAAAGTGCACTCATATTTATTCTCTTTCACATCACATTATTATTTACGGTCACATTTTGTCAGGAGTCCAACAGACATTTCTTAACAATTCAAAAAAGGCGCATAGAATATCATCCCCTATCTTCTATTCTATTTTCATCTGATTTGCCGTATCTTCATGGGACAGACGTTAACTCGACCCGAGAATAGGGACAGGGCAATTAATTGTGAGTGTTTGAGGGTTACTGTAGCTTAGTTTTGACATAAATTCCTTCTTTTAACTTTATGCTTGAATATTTCTGAGTTCTTACAGTTATTTTTGTTTCAGGCATGGCTATCGCTCCATTCCGAGTCTCCAAACGAAATCTTACATTCCATCAAGGAGAAACTTCTTCTCAGAAGATCAATGTGGATTTTGCGCTTTTCCATAACTTCGGAATCGAAATGGTTCATAATATGCCCAGTTCGTTCACTGTTGAACCAAATACAGGTTAGTCTCTTGCTTTTCGGGGAGCGAACGTGCCAGTGCGTGCCGTGGCTTGCCCAGGCAGATTATCAAAACAACAAAACCAAAACAATATTTTCTCAGGATATATCACAACTCCATGCGAAGTGAAAATCTATTACAACCCGCTGCTTGGACCAGAGCCATCGCAAGAAATGTGGATCAAGTTTACGGATAAACTGACAGAGAAGAACATCTACAATCCGGTTGTGGTTAAAGTGAATCTGTTAGCAAAGAATGGGCAAACAGCGATTAAACAAAAAGAAGAACTCGTTGCTGTTGTTCCCGAGCAGCAACAAGCGGTTCAAGTTCAGGTGGCAAGGTGAGTAGAGAAACCCCTCATTTATGATAACAAGTCACTTGGGTCTTCGTTGGGTTCAGCCACCTTTCTTAAAACAATAAAAGTTCCAGATCCGAAGTGCAAGAATGCAGAATCTGCCTTCAACCTTTTTCCTCATCTGTCACTGCCCGCATCCCAAAAGTTTTAATCGGATGCGGTCACACTCTCTGCCACTTTTGTATCAAAACAATGGTCAGATTGTCAGCCAACAAATCGGTTATCATTTGTCCATTCGACAGAAAACCCACTACAGGTAAGTTATTGTAATAGCTTTGAGGATGGGAAGTTTGAAATGTCATAACTCATCTCTCGTCAAAGATATCCGAAAACGGTCAACTAATAATTTGTTCAGCTTAGTATCCTCCACATTTCAATAGTAGGTCATTTTTGGATATCTGTAAAGACAACCGAGAAATAGGTATTTGAAAATCCTATTATATATTTCAGTGTCTATGAACTCTTAGCCACGCTTAGTTTCGACTGTCGTCTCTAGACTACTGTAATTACTTCCAGAAAGCCTCTTCAATCTCCCAACGAACTTCTCCGTTATTCAAATGCTCCGTGAGAATAACTCAATGGCTAAGAAAATGGCTCAAAAAGCCCCGGTGCTAGTCGAGGATCCGGATATTCCATGTTACGAAAACTCGAAACACGAGGCAACTCAATATTGTAAAACCTGTAAAGTCGAGTTTTGTGATGAGTAAGTGGTCAGGGTTACTGTAGTTTCTCATTCAATTTTCAGATGCTTTCAATCAGTCCATTCTCCGAAAATCTTCTCTGGTCATTGCTCAGTTCCAGTTGGAGAGAAGCCAGTTGAGCTCCCCAAATGCCCGGACCACGAAGGGAATGTCGCTCAGTTTATTTGCAAGGTACGATTTTCTTGAATTCAAGGTAAACTTAAACATCTTCAGCACGAGTCATGCGCGTCTCAACCACTCTGTTGCCACGATTGCTTAAGCGGAGCACACAAAGACCATCAAATCGAGGCGATCGCCCAAAAAGTTAGTCTAAACGAAGAGATTTTGGAGAGAATCGTCCAAAAACTTTCAATTGCTTCAATTGAAATCACTTCGAGAATCGAAGAAGCCGGAGAATGTATTCGACGAATCGACAAGCTGAATAAGGAATACAAAGATACAGTTCACACTGTCCATATCTATTTCGCGAAGAAAAAAGAGGAGGCTCTCAAGAATCTGGCGGTTATGGTCGACTCAAAAATGGAATTCGTCACGAAGGAAAAACAACAAATCGAGAATGATTTGGGGTTGATTCAGGAGACGAAACGGGAAATTGAGAAGATGTTAAAGAGAAAAAATACGTTGTTCGTTCAGGAAATGATTGAGAAAGGGGAGGCGATGTGCTCTTTGGATGTGGGAAGGGGAGGTAAGGGTTACTGTAGTTTTCTGATTATATTCTTGTCTTCTTACAGTCAGCTTCTCCTCGATCAAGTTCCCAATGCTCAGTGAGATCATCGGAAATGAGTTTGGTCCTGCAAAAGTCGATGTCCCAGCTATTCAATCGTGCTCGAAGACCACAGCTAAACGTCCTACACGCGTTGCTCCACAACCGCCATCAAGAGTTTCTTCAATCCGCTTCTAGTTCTTCAATTTCAAATTTCTTTTTTTTTTTTCAAATTGCTTTTTTTTCTTAATTTTGCTTTTTGGTCTATTTTGCTCAATGTTTTTTTTTTTAATTTTCTGTAATGTTTCCATTTTTCTATGACTTTTCTTGGTTGCTCAATCTTACCTTCTCTTTTCTTGTTTATTCCGCTTTTTTTCAAATAAAAGGTTTCGCTAATTTTCCGCTGACAGATCGTAAAACCTCTATTAGAGTTGCCCCCAAGAAAAAACATTGGACAATAGTATTACATGCGATTCTAATAGGGGTTATTCAAAGTGTTATGACTTGAAGAAGTACTTTTTTTCCTTCAGTTTTTTCTCTGCGTTTCCATGTCTTCTCCACGGAAAAATTACGAAATGCCCAAGGTTAGAGAAAACGAGTGTACTCTCTCGCTCCTCTTCTTTTCCTCTCTCACTGTCTGCGTCTCCATTTCTATGTTGTCATGAGGAGAAGGAATTAGAGAGAAAGTCGTTGTTCGCATTTTATTCCAGTCGTTTTTAATCAGTTTTTCAGTTAAAATTAGGGAATAGAGACAGTTATTGTTTTTATTTGCTGTTGAACTCCTCTCGGGAAAGTAGAAAACTGATTTTTTAAAAAAGAAAAGTATGCAATCTCAAAATTATTTTCGTTTACGAACTCTTCTCCTTAAAGTACATCCAATGAGTTGTCCGTGAGAAGTACACGATCGTTAAGCACTCCGTTCGAAAAATGACACTTAAAAGAACAATAGCATTAACCTAATGGCTCATTAAACTAATCAAACGACATATTTTTATGTTTCTTTTTTTTGAACATTTTATAGAGGTCACGACTCTCTCTCTCTCTCTCTTTTCGATATATCCCATTTTCAGATGAGTGGAGACGAAGGTTGTCCAAATGGTCCGGAATTTTCAGTGTCCCCGTTAGTCTTGAATTTCAACAGAAGCAGCAGTGAAGCTAAGAAAATAGAGATTAAATCAGATGAATTCGAAAATGGTTTTATGATTCGAACTTTTCATAATTTATCGGATTATTTTTTCACGGATATTCCAACGAGTAGGTTATCAATGAATCAAATTGAAATTTAAATTCTGAAATTTCAGATTTGCTAACAACCAATAGTTCTATTCATATTGCATTGAAGAATAATATAAATGGAAAAGTCCCAGATGACTTATTCATCAAATTCCGGAATCATTTGGATAAAACAGATGAGAATGCGATTACTGTGAAAGTGGAATATGTGGATAAAGAAGACGAAGAGTAAGAATTTATATCTGAAAGAATTTAGATCCTTTGTTCAGAGTTTCCCCTCTCGAATGTCAAATCTGTTACATGAAGTACACCATCGAAGAAGAGCATGAACCAATTCTTTTGAACGGTTGTGGACATACTTTCTGTAATTCTTGTTTTAAGAATCTCAAGGGGGTGAGGAAAACTATCAATTGTCCGTTCGATAGGAAACGATGTATTGGTAAGTGATATAAGACCTCAAAAATCAGAAAAAGGACAACATAAATATTCCAGGGACATTTTCCAAAAACTACATTGTAAGTGAAATAATTCAATGGGATCAACGAAAACAACGTAAACGAAAACTGAAAGAGACTGAGAGAGACACTGTCGAGACTTGCCCAAAACCAATTAATGCCTGTTACGAATGCGAGAATTATGAAGCCACGTGTCATTGTATAACATGTCGGATTGATTTTTGTATGAAGTGAGTAATTTTATTTTATAAAGGTGGCAGAGATGAAAGGCAAAAAAGTTGTTTTGCGAGATTCGGAATCCAGAATACAGAATTCCGTATGTCTGTGTTCATGGGCACGTTCATGGGCCTTCTGTTCATGGGCCTTCTTGCTAATTTTAGAAGTCACAAGTATACTTAAAAATAATTTCAGCTGCTTCAAAAATTCTCACACAGCTAAATCGTTTTCCCATCATGAAATGGTTCGAATCTCGGAGAAACCACTGATCAAACCTAAATGCAGCTACCATCCCAAAGATGACAGTGCGTTGATTTGCAAGGTTAGTGTTAACTCTAGTAGTTTGGGCACATGTGACCCAAAAAGTTTCTTTTAGACCTCTGGTTGTTCTATGTACAATGAAACGTATTGTTGGCAGTGTGCTTACTCTCGTCATCGCCACGACGAAATTCATCCAATCCTAGATGAAATGGATAAAAGCAAGAAAGTTTTGGAAAAATTATTGGCAGATGTGGAATCAAGTTCGAAAAAGTTCAAGGCGAAGTTTGTTTTTCTTGCGAATTGTATGGAACGATTGGAGAAAGAGGGAGAATTTCATGACTTTTTTGTGAATACAATTGACGGAGCACAAAGAATGCAGGATTTTATGAAAGTAGAGAAAGAGAAAATCAATAAACCACAAAGAGAAAATGATAAAATATTGGTGGAGTTTATTAATGTGTCAAAGTGGATTAATGAGCTTTTGGTGCAGCGAGGAAGACTTTATGATCTGGATGATGTTATGAAAGAAGGAGAAAGATTGTGTCAATTGGATATTGATAGTTATGGTATGTTGATCTCATAGATTTTTCAAAACCAAACAATTTCAGAACACCTTATGCCGCCAAATCCTATTCCATTTCCAATGGATGCACAGGATAGTTATCCGGATAGAAAGCATCCAGAACAAGAAAGCGAAGATCTTTACCGCCATGATTTCATGTTGCGACGCTGGTTAAGAGATCATTTTTGATTTTTTATATCTTATGTCAAGTCATATTCTATCTCACACCCATACATGTGCTCCTTGATCATCACGATAGCTATTTATGATTATCTCTTATAATTTTTCTTTCTCTTTCTTCTCACAATTTGTCGTGTATACCATAATAAAACTGTAAATAAAGTTGTTTTGCTGATAAACTTTTTTCTTATCTTAACAATGTCAAAAGTAAAATCATTAAAAAATTGTCGGCACACCATTTTATTAGACTGCATGAAAAAGTCAGGAATATGGGAACATTTTAACTACCCCTATCTCAATTGCCAAGAGAGATATCAAATAACTTCCAACTAGCAAAATATTAATTTTAAAACATATTTTCTTATTGACCACTTTTTTGAAAATCTTTCGAGAAATGAGATACAAAAGCTTCATTAAACCGAACTCTCAGCCATTTCAGTTGTTCCAACTGCTGCTGACCTTGTCGCGGGCTCGACTATCACTTTCTAAAAATCCCTATTAATTTAAATTTTTTGAAACTAGTTACCTCTATCTTCCTATCCAAATGTAATATCCTCTTGACGACTTCACGATATTGAGATGATAAGAAAAAGCAAATGAAACAATGAAAAATTGAATTGAATGTGAGAATTGTTTTAGAGATAAATTCACTCATATCAGCAAGCTGTCTAAAATTGAAATGTTATTGAGAATTCGGATTTTCTAGATTTACAGAATAGTTAAGTCATGGTCATTATCCCGATCAGTTAACACAACACAGAAACAATAGATAACTTCAGAAACGAAAAAAGAAACTGCCATCATCACAACCAACATTGATATGTTGTCAGATCTGGGAATTTTGTTGATTTTTTTGGATTAAATTATCTTGGTGGTCAAATGTGGTCCTAAAAGTAAAAAATGGTCCCAAGGACTTTTCATTTTCTGTTGGCACAACTTTAATGCTTGGGAATCAAAAGTTGGGATCACTTAACCTCGATAACACCGTCTTTAAAAAAAAAAAAAATAAAAAATCACTTGTCTTTTCCCAAATGTCTTCTTCTCTTCCTTGCCATCCTTAGAGCAATCAAAAGAATTATTGTGGTAATTCCATAGAGAACAACCAACACAAAGACACTGTATCCCTCAATAATGAAATGAATGTTACCGTAGTCTATGATCCGTTCAGCTGTGTAGCAAGCTCTAAAACTAATTGAGATAAGGACTCCCGAAGCAAAGGGAACTCACTCTTTGAATTTCTTTGGTTTCTGAATTCCATATTCCCAATAATATTCTAGATACCATCCTCCACAAGCCATCATTGTCAATACCAAAATAATGATTCCTGTTTTCACTTTCATCAATGTATTTACCATTAAACTCATTGGAAAAATAACAGAAAATGATCGAATTGCAGCCATAAAGAACACTAAAACAGCTGAAGAAAGCCTTCCATATTTCTGAATTCCTTGGGAACACATCTCAATAAATATCCACCAGAACTGCTTTTCCGTGCCACACCATCCTTCCTTATATCCGATTTCATAACTTTTTCCGAAATATTTTTCGGAAATAGTTGTAAAGAAAACTAATGAATCACAGATACAGATTCCAATCATTATAATAAAAACCACGTTTGACCTTAATTCTTTTCTTGTCAGAATAGAAAAGTGGATGATATTTAGTAAGAGTCCAATGTAAGATGCATAATAATAAATATCTTCAGTGATATCAATAACTGCAATTTCTGTTTCATCTTCAAAAAAAATAGTCGTCTCTGGTATCCCAATACTCATCGGGGCCTCCATGGAAGAAATAATAGTCAGTGGGGTCTCGACTATTCCATCGTTTAGTTGTTGACAGAGGTTTTAGGGTGGTGGTAGAGAATATGTACATTTTAGGGAAGAGACTGGAAAGAAGAGAGAATAGAAAATCAGAAGATTGAAATGAGGGAGGAGAAGGTGATTATAGGGTGTAAGTTGAGAATTGGAAATTGAAAGTTTTGGCAATAACTACCGTAATCTTCAATGCATAGAAATTGAAAACTTTGAATTTTTACTACAAAAGTCTGAAACTTTTCCTACAAATTATAATAAGCGGCTAAACTGTAAGCAACTTGGCTTTGTGTCATCTGATAAATGCTTCGAGACCGTGCTAGTCCTAGTTTAGTTAGAGCACATTTGTTTCTTAGTAAAACATTCAACTTATTTTGTTCAAGAGGACCACGAGTTTCCTAGCCCTCAAATTGAAAACCCCCCTTGTCCAGGTGACTTATAACTATAGAAAAATTCAAGTGTCATTTTCAAATCAATTTTTTCTTTCCATCTCATGTGTCACAAACCCTCAATTTTCCTAGTCACGAATTCCAACTTTTATTGAACTTTTCCTCACATCCAATTAGTCTTTGAAAGTTCAAATTTATTTCATCAACAATTATAACATCAAACATCATTTTGATATTTTGTTTCGAAATGCATCACTTTGCTTTTAAAAATAGATGGAAACAGCTGAAGGGAATCGGATGAGTTTAGAAGGGGATTGTTTTCCAATAGGGTATTTTTCTTGTTTTTTGAGATAATGTTCTGGAAATTTATATTTAGAATTAAGGGGAATTTGAAAGAGATACCAATAATGAAGTTAATGAAGCAGATGATAAATTGGGATTCGATATGATTTGAATAGGGGTAACGGACTCTAAAATTAATTGTAAATCATCAGGCTACAGTAATCTCTTACCATCCAGTGTTCCAATAAACCTTAGCTCTGATAAAAAATCCAAATTCTTCAATTTCGTATTTCTTATCGTAATTGACCCGAATAAATACATCATTCTATTCAGCTTCTTAACATATTCCTCATCTCCATTTTCCACCAAAACATCCCCAAAAATATATTCACAATTCCGTTTCAAATTGCTCATTTTATCAAATCGACATAATTCCTGTCCTTGTAAATTGCCAACGTCATCACAATACTTGGAATGGATATTTGCGAAAAATAGATTGAGCTCAATGAAATTGATCATTTCTTCTACAGTAAGACAAAAATCTGGATGGAGATTTTCCAGATTGGCAATTCGATTGTAATCGAAATCGAATTGGAGTGACTAAATTGGTGAAATTAGAATGAGTGAGAAAAAAAAGAGTTCACCTTAAATGCAGAAATTCCAAGTCGAGTCATCTTTGGATTATTTTTGATATTAATACTAATTTTATCACTCAGTCCAATATTCTTCATTTGAATATATTCTAGATTTTTCAGAAACGATAAATCCTTTAGATCAGTATTCTGAATATCGATAAACCCATTTACCTTTATAATTTTCGACAAAGAAGATAAATCTCCATTTAAGTTGAGAAGTTTCAAACCACCAAATGAATCCTCACAATTCTGGTAATCTTTTATGTTTGAAACGGATATTTGGTCACCTCGACAACCTAAATTCAACAATTTTTTTCCCAACAATCTTCAAAAAAAGATACCACCACAATCGACTAGATTCCCAGAAGTCTTGATATCCATGTATGTGTAGGTTGGGAAGCTGCTACAGAGAGTAGTGGTATCCAGTTTTGGGTTATTTTCGATTTGGACTACGCATTCGTTGAAGTCGTCGTCGGTCCACGTGTAGAATCCATTGAGAGTACTGATATCGGTTAGGAAGGAGTTGTTTTTGATGAAGAAGCCATCTGAAATTAATTTGATGTGATAATCCTTTATACTTTAGTACTGTACTGTAGATTAACAGAACTTCGGTGGTCACACTACCTAAATTATGTCTCTAGATGACCAGAAAGTCTAATAAATACAGTCTATAAGCTAAATCTATTGCAATGAGATTTCACCTGACCCTCTAATAAAAGAGCATAAACTTACAATCTTCACAAAAGAAGTTGAACTCTCCGTACAAATTATCCAATGAGAAAAAGGATAAAGTGGTCAGCTGAGAATTCTCAAGAACAATTCCACCAAATAACGATTGCATTGACTTGAAAACATCTCTCAAGTCATCTTCCGTTAAATCAGTATTTGAATTGAACACTAGAATTCCACAAACTTCAGAACAACTTGGAAATTGCTTAATCGTGGTTGGTGTAATTTCAGAATAATTAAAGACGCATTTGGGTTCTGAAACAAATTTATAGAACATTCTGAAGAATTCCCTTACCGCAATCATTATGATCGGTGACCTTTTTCAGATCATCCACAAAATCAGTTGATCCTAAATTGAATAGAAAAGCCAACCAATAAATCATTTTTCCGTTATAATCGTTGAGTCTAGAATAACAACGCTCGCTCTTTCTAACATATAATTTTCTCGACAAATCTAGTCAACACAATTTCTGATATTTTAACTTTGATCATTCGAATATGAACTTTTTCTTTATTATTATTTCTTTATTATTTTTCCTACAGTACTCCCAAGCAGGTTTCCATTCCAATCTTAAAAGACTCGTCAAATATCATCAATGTGATCCACGATGCACTTTTATGTATTCTGAAGTCACTTCAAAAACTATTGAATATTTTCCCCAATGTGATGAAGTTTGTGGAATTCTGGAATTCAACGAGAATACAGATTTGACGGAGATTCAATTGAAAGAGAATTTTAAGAACATTAAAAAGTTTATCGGAGGGATAAGAGTCGAGAATTCCGAGTTGAAAAATCTTTCATTTATAACCCTATCGGAAGATGTGAAGTATTTCGATTTTGATTGTGTTACAGGTGAGTTTCTGAGTTCTTAGAGACGCAGAGAAGCTAGAGTGTCTGCCTGTCTGCGTCTTCCAGAAAAGAATAAAAGTTACAGATGGTCTTGTTATTCGAAACAATTCAAAATTAACTGATGTCACTATTTTATGGAAACTGAATTATTGGATTGACCCGAAACATATCGAATGTGATATTCGGATTGAGGACAACTTGATTTTGAATGTTGAGAATTTGTGTTATTACGGTTATTTGTATATATTTATCGAGATAAGGACAGCTGGGAATTTGAAAAATTGTGGTAAGATTACAATCATGCTTTGATTACCTTATCATAAATAATTATCTGCTTACTTGTCGTGTCCTTTATTTAAAGAAAATATTACAGGATGTCGAGGAAACGATTTAATCTCACTGGACAGTTACCAAAACTGCAGCTTGATATTGAATGGATTCCGCCTTGAAAACACCACAGAATCCCCTTTCTCGTTGTCTAATATCACTGAAATCAGAGGACCCATCTTCATTCAAAACACGAATTTTATAAACTTATCATTTTTCAAAAATCTCGAAACTATCAAAGTCAGTAATATTGGACTCAAAGAGAAGATAATGATCAATATCCGGAATAATTCTGAAATGACAAGATTTGGCATTTCGAATTTGAAGGAATTCCCGAATATATGGAACGGATATTTATTCATTAATTTCGAAAATCTTCATTCTGATTTCTGTTTGACAAAAGAAGAAATGATGATTTTCATGAAGTCGAAAGTGATTTTTGTGAATCTTCATGCTAAATATTGTGAGGAATCTGATGATCCGTGTCGATTTTCAAATATGAGAAAGCTACCCAAAAACTGTGATTATGTCCTCGGAGATGTAAAAATCGAATCTGGTGATGAGAAATACACACAGAAATTGAGTCAAGTTCAATATATATTTGGAACATTGTCTATAAAAAATACGACTCTGAAGGACTTGAGTTTCTTATCCGGATTGACCTACATGGCTTCGTTAGACGGTATTTTGAGTCTCCATCGGAAATATTGACCGAAACTTATTTCAGACTCGCTGCCTGTTATAACCATAGCTTTCAATAAGAATTTGAAAGAAGCTAGTCTTCCGTCAATGATAGTAAGTTGGATTCCAGTAGGATTACGGTATCCATTTGATTCCAGAACATCATTACGAGAGGAGAAAACTATATAATTATCCATGACAATCATCCGACTCTTCTCTATCCGAATTTTGAGCTTTTCTACCAAATTTGGACCTCGAAACCAGTTTATTTTGGAGGAGAACTGGGTAGGTTCTTCCTATAATCTGTGTGTGCCTTTAGCCTGTGACTAAAGGTTATCGTAAGTTCCATCAATTAAATGCGAAATACATAAAAACAACAGTGAAAATTCACATTTTATTTGAAAGTTGGCAACAAAACATTTATCTTGATTCAAATCATTCCAAATCCGATGCATCTTCCAGAGATACAGATTCTGAACGGAGAGCAGTGAGCACTGCTAGTGCATTCTTCAGAGAGAGTCTTGAACGTTGGTTGTGGTTGACAGTGTCCAGAAACACAGCGATAGTTCGACGAGCAGTCGGAGCTATCATGGCATCCGAAGGCCTCGACAAGAGTAGTTGTCATGAGTGCGATGAAGAAGAAAATAATCTGAAAATGTATTCAGATGAGAAGAGTGAGAAGAATGAAGAGAGCTTACCAAAAGAAACTTCATTTCCAGAGAGATGAGACTGAGAACAGTATGAAGATTCAGTGGAAAAGTTCCTCCTTTTATACGGAACATATAATCGAATTAGGTCGTTCGGAGTTTTTGACTGTTTCCCGGAGAGGGTTCATCCACCCACGCATTTTATTTACTTTTTATCGTTTTTGATTCCCCATTTGATCTTTGAATTCTTGGTTGATCTCTGGTTCATAGTCTATGAATCATAGAAATTTAGAAATTCCGTGTTCAATACATATATAACAGAGAAAAATGTAGTAGTGGCTACTGTGAGGCTCCAATATGCGCTCTTATTCCGAAAAAAAAAACTATAAATGAAAAGTTGTAATTCTCAGTCAGAATAATCTTCTATCTGTACTTAACGGACACAATTGATTTTTGAAAAAACTTTTGTTTTACAGATTTAGATTTCAAGTCTAAAAAAAATTTCAGGTTGCCCTAGCGACAAATTCGACATCCTTGGACCGGAATTTTATAAATCTTGCACAATTTTAAGCGGAGGACTTCATTTATCCAATTCCACAGTACTACCTGACTTATCCAACATTAAAATTATCAATGGAGAAATCGAGATCTCAAATACCGATCTACAAAACTTATCGTTTTTGGAGAATGTGAAAATAATCGAAACTGAGAAGATAATGAATTATGGAGATATCGTTATCAACATTCATCATAATCCGAATATGAAGAAACTTGGATTGAAGTCAATCAAAAAATTCTTCTCTTCAATGGCCACTTTCACTATTAATTTGGAGTCTTTACATCCAGATTTCTGTCTGACAACTCAAGAAATGACAGTATTCCTTGATTTTTCTGCTGAGTTTTTACATTTGGAAGCCAAATTTTGTGACCTAGAAGACAATGATATTTGTGTTTTTGAATCTTTGGAAAAATTGAATCCAGGATGTAAATCGATTTTTGGAGATGTCAAAATCAAAAATGGAGATGAGGAATTTATCAATAAATTGGAAAATGTTTCTATCATTTTTGGGTCTTTGTTAATCCAAAACACTAATTTAAAAGATATAAAGTTTCTGGGAAAGCTACGAAAAATCGTTAATTTGAATGGTATTCCTCAAAAAATATTGGTTCAAGTCAAGAAGTTTTTTTCAGCATCCATTCCAATTATTCAAATTATCGATAACAAGAACCTGAAAAACATTGAATTATCTAAAATTGAGGTTAATTGAAAAATTACTTTTTAGAAAAAAAGAAAACTTGCAGGGAACAATATCCAGAGGATTCCCAACGTCAATAATAATCGGAGATGATGCCTTTGATTCTACTAAATCTTGTATGCTGTTTCAATATAATACCAGGACAAATGTCTCTTATAATGGAGGAAATTGCAGTGAGTTGTCATATGGAATAGAATAGCTCAGGTTTCTAACGGCATCACTTCGGCACATGTGCCAGGTTCAGCTGTAGCCGACTTTTCACAAGCAGTTTTCTGAACAATTGAGCATCTGAATAGATTACCGTAATGAGAAAATATTTCAGGAGCAATGAACGAGGTGTCAAGCAGTCATCACGCAGGGATAACTAATTGGATTAAGACTATTTTTATGATCACCGTATTTTTTATAAATTGACTTTTTATTCAATCTACAACTTCTGTAAAACAAAATAACTTTTTTCTTCCAAAAAACCTTCATTCTATAAAAAAATTGTTCAAGAGTCTATCTTCTTCTTCCCATCTCATATTCTAAGTATTAGCAGTGACAGTGGGAAACTTCCAAAGAGGAAACACTTCAGAACGACCAGTTGTCGGATTGATATAACGATACGAGTGATAGCAACGAACCAAATCCGAGAGATGACGGAACTGAAACTTTCTTTCTTTTTATCTGTATGTCCAGATGTCTTACCAATTGAGTCTGTTGTTTGTTGATCATCACAGTCCACCATGAACTATTATTCTCCAAAAGAACTTGCTCGATACGGAAATTATAGACCTAAAATAGAGTAAGGTGATCTTTTCATGCAACAGAATCTCTACCTGATCAATACTATCACGATAGCAGATGAACAATGGAACAGTCATTGGAACCTGTGATCCCGTAGCTTCTTTCGAAATACGGTAATATAAAATGAAATCATCTTTGGTTGTTACTCTCGCAGCCTCTTTCTTATTCAGAACTCCTCTATAATGTTCTTCAATCTTTGGCTCCAGAAAAGTCCCGGTAACATTCCGACGACTGGAAGCAGGACGAGAATCGAGAGTCAAAAGATGACTACTTGAATACGTAGCCATATCTATTTTCGGTGATGATTGATTCGAAACTGATGACGTGGCAACGGAAAAGACATCTGAGCGAGTCGAATTCTGGCGGGAACTTAGATTATCGTAGGAGGACGATGGTGAGCTTCTGAAGATAAGTTGTCAATGGAGCGCAGTTGCTATGTGACTCACTTGTTGCCTCCAGAATTTATCATTCTACGTTCACTCGGTCTCATTTTGTTTCTTGTCTCCAAGGCAACTGCTATCGAGAATTTCAAATAAATATTTAATTTTTTTCTGACGGAAGATCACAATCAGTTTTTGGGAACACGTAGAAATGATTTTTTGAACTCCCCAATAATTTAGCCTGTTTACGTCATTAGCCATGCTAACGATGAGTAAGTAACAGCCTAATGACGTCAGGTGTCCTCACTAACCACCTAGTACCCTTTTATTGCTCATTTAGTACTCTATTCAACAGGTGTATTACACTTTTTTACTTGTTCTATCCTATTTTAAATGGTTCCATATTACATATTGGGATGCGTAACTACCAAATGGGTAGTATCTCCGAAAATGTAACTATGGATAGGTTTAACATGACGTCATAACCAAATTGAGAGCAGTTGTTTATAGTGACTCCTTTTTTAAACAAAACATTATAGATTAAGAGTTTAAGACGAAAAAAACCAACTTTTGGCAATAGCCTACTATATTTTGAAATGGGTGTATTTAACTATGTGCTATGACGTCCTAACTAAAATCAGAGTTACAAAATTAACGAGGTATTCTCGTTTTTATTCACTGTGTTTTTAACTAAAAGTCTAAAATTGCGCTCTATTGTAAACTCTCTATTGTAAGCTCTATTGTAAAGTGACCCTTAACTTTAAGATACTATTATAGTAAAAAAATTTCAGTACGCTTTCCATAAATTAATTCATCATTTCATAAAGCTCTCCGTATTTTGATTAATCATACTTCCTTCTATTATCCTCTTATTTCAAAAAAGTACATATACTGAGATAACCCAATTAACCTAATATAATGTACTGGTTTTCCCAAGAGAATATAATAAAAGTGCAGTCCTAACAAGAAGACAATACTCACTTTCAGTTACAGATGTCATTTTTTTAATGATGTGTAAGAGTACTAAGGAGTAATAAAATGAAGTGCGAGTACCTAGATTTTATATTTTCCTCTGAATTCCCAGTGAACAATTCTGACTTTAAAATATTTATTTTGAAAAAGAAAACTGTAACAAAGAATCGCTCATTTAAAACATTAATACCATCATCTACTTATTGACAGGAGCTCCGAAGTTTCTGGCTGGTGGTGGTGGCGGTGGTGGAATTTCCTGTGGGGAATCCTAAAATTTAATTTATTATTTAAAGAACTAAATGAAAAGTTCCTCACCGGTCGAATCTTATCCCACAGATCCCGGAGATAATTAACTTCGTCGTTGACCCGTGCTAACTCCTGAATCATATCATCTTTCATATTCTCACTCTCGAGATATTCAATCTGAAAAATGTTTTTTCGTTATTTTTAAGGTTGATAATTTAGGAAAACTTACGAGAAGACTGATCTTCTTTTCTTGTTCCTTAACTGAATCGGCGATCATTTTTAGAGATTTTAGCAAACGGAATACTGAAAATAAAGATATTAGGTTAGGAAGAAGTCCAAACGAAATTTAGGAAAAAATAGAAAGAAGAAAAATCATATATCGATGGTCAACTCATCTCTATGCATGTATGTCGAAATGGGACAGGCAGGAAGAGAGTGAGGAAGAGAGAGACAGGGGGCGTGGCCTAACGTTCGGGTCTCTTTTGGTTCTCTCATTCTCTAAAACCTCCTGATCGGCAATGATCTATCTTAACTTTTGTCTGAGTAAGGAAGCTGGTAGAAATCGATTAGGATGAGAGAAAGAGACCTTATGAGTCAAAAATTAATTTAGAGAAGAAAGGGGGTCATGTGATGCCAAAAAGGATAGATGAAAGTTGTAAATAGGCAAAATAATATATTTCTAGAATACAGTCTAAATGATACGGGAACAGACATGGAATCTGAAATATACATTGAGATTGTCTTCAACCAGCATAGCCTTAGCCTTTTTTTTTTACTTTTTAGAGATACCAAAAAGTTGTCAACTAATAAAATGTAGCCCTAGTTTTTCTGCATTTTTCATTAGTTGACATCTTTTTGATATCTCTAACGCTAATTGAGATATGCTCGTTCAAAGAACCAACTATAGTACCCTCTAGCTCTGACATCTCTCATCACCTACGTGATGCACCTTCTCTCTTAGCAGAAAAAGATTACGTCACCCTGTCGATACGGACACTCCTAGCCACACCTTGTAAACCATTCTCTTCTCTTTCTTGTCCGCACCTTTTCTACCTCTCTTCATGAGCAACAAAAAAAGAAATAAAAAAGTAAAAGAGTGTTGATTAATCGGAGACGAATGTAGACCATCATCGACAAATGAAGGTTTTAAAACGTGGGAACTTTCTCGACTACCGACCCGTCGGTGTTGGTTAGAGGAGGTTTGCTTTAGGCGAGGAATATTTTTGGTTGGCTTTCCGCCGCACCCTCGCTTGTTCAAATTGGTCCTTTCTAGCCATCTTTAATTTTTTGTCACTAAAAATGAAACTTCACCGGATAACAAATTATATTTTTCAAAACTTTTCAAGAAATTTGAAAAAAAAAACGACATCAGCCGGGCTGTGCCGATCAAATGTAATTTTTTTCACCTCATAACCTCCCTTTAATTTCGATTTATGGCACCTTAATCCTATATTTTGACTTTCTTTCAAATATGTTTTTTTTCTAACCTATCAAGGTCACAGCTTGTTTTCTCTGGGGGGACACTTTTCCAAAACATTTGCTTGTTTCTGTTTCCTTTTTCTGAGGGAAAGACTGACTCACAAAAATTACTTTTTAAATTGTTCGAAAATATCATAATTAGTTATTTAGAGATGGACCTGCAAAACGTAAATTCTGAAGATAGCTTAGCTCTACCCTGCATTAAAGATACCACATCAGGTAACTAAATCTCCTAAATCTTTAATCAGAATTCAAACGATTTTCCAGATGAGCAATCTCCAGAATCCACTTCCGCATCCGACAATTCAAGTTATGATGACGTAAGCTACAGTAGTCCTAACCATAGAAAACTAACCTTTCTTCAGCTATTCGACTGGCTCCCCTCATTCGCAAACCGCACTTATAACCCTGTATTAATAGAGAAATCCAAAATGAGATGCTGCTATTGTGGAAGGAGATTCGATTCAAATGTGAGAACTTTAATTCAGCTCATCTCAATGAAAATTGACATTTCAGAGGAATAGACACTTGTTGGAACACGTTAAAAAACGATCTCATTTCGAGTGTCCAATATTATGGTGTCCAAAGAGATTTAAATCATTTCGAGATATCTCGTTTCATTTGAATTATGAACATCGATTAAAAGAGGTCAATAATAAGGAGAAATGCAAGGAATGTTTGAATGAATACGGTAGTTCGACCGTTATTCTAATTCATTATTTTCTTGGGCATCTTCGTCCCAGAGAAGATGCCCTAAGGATGAGGAAAGTGGAAGAAATCGCAAATGAGATTGTTCCAAGAATTCAGTTAGTGGAGTGCGCATCATCTTCAAATATCTGGGCACAGCTATCTCAATCGGTAAGCTAAGAGATATTGACACAAAGAGAGAGAGCGCAGACAGTCAGATGCTCTAGCCTTCTCTGCGTCTCTCAGAGTATATTTACAGGTTTCTCCAACCCCCAGCTCAACACCAAATACAGTAAGCAATGCGTCAACACCAGGGTTAAGCAGAGGAAGTTTGGAGTCACCAATGAAACCAGACGGTTTCCATAATCTCTTCGGAATAGGACGGAATTCTCTGTAAACGTTTTTGGCCATTGTACATATACCTCTGACTTTGGGTTACTTTCCCTCTTTTATTTCGAATTTTCAAAACGTTTTCTGTTTTCCGTCTTCCAGTTTCCTCATTCCCTTTCCTTTTCCCCGATTTTCCTGAAAAGTTCAAAAAACCATTCCCGCCAACTCCTATCATAATCGAATCAACCACCCTCTTCCCCTTTTTCTCCCACTATAAAATCCCCTCAATCCTTTCAAATTTTCTCATTCTCTGAAAATGAAAATTCATTTTCTCCTACTTTTCTTTTTCTTTTCAACAAATGCATTCGTCCCTGAAAGAACTGCAAAATATATTATGGATTATCATTTGGTCAGCATTCGTGACTACGCTAGATACGAGGATTACACTAGTCTGAAGACGTTGTTCGTAGATTATCCCAAGGAATGTGAGTTGCTTTTTTCTTTCGTGAACACTTAGCAATGACATATGAAATTGCGCTCTACTGTCCAAAAATTTCATTTCTTATTTTTAATTCTGTGTTTACAAAAATAGAGAAATGCATAGTAATCGAAGTGCAACTGTAGACAAATCGCGTTTGATACTCAGCCAACGGAGTTGATGATTTTCCTAGTGTAAGCAGCCAAATATCGGGATACAGCAGGGCGCGATTGCATCAATCGTCAATTACAAACCATTCAATTCCAGTCGACACCGACTACAAATGGCCTCAAATCATGAAAATTCTGAAAGACTACGAATTCAAGACCCTCAATGCCAAGTATATTTCATTTGATTCATTTGGAAAACCAACAGGAATCAGTGGAAAAGTTACATTGACAATTGGAAATAAGACAATGACAGATGAGATTCGCTTGAAGAAGGTACCGTTTTCACTCTAATAGTAGGGCAGAGAAAACAAGTATTGTAGTGGATACTGTACCATTACCGTAGTAGCGAATCGAAAATAAATTTGAATTCAGGCCCCAAACAGTGTAACCGAATGGAAAATGGAGAATCAAATCCTTGGTCGGATCGTCAGAAAAATTCCCTTCTACTGCATTTTCTCTCTAATTCTCTGCTATTTTTTCTTGTAATCTTTCAGAAAAATCTGAATTAATTTTGAATCTAAATGTTAATAATTAATTTATTAAAATCAAAAACAACCAATTAGCTATTAATTGTGAATAATTATTCGACAAAAACAAATCCTTAAAACGGAACATAATCAATTCCAATACTATTCATCGCGTAATCCCATGGAAAATCAGATTCTACACGAATTGTTGGAGTGATCAAATCGAGATCATCGAATTCAGGGGTCGATTCTTCAGAAGACGTGGAACAAGGAGTGGATCCAGCCGTTGATGAGGAGTCCACGGGAAGAGCCTTCTTTGATTTTCTAATCGATTGATATCTATAGTTTGGGTATTTCTGAAAATATATTTTTAGCTGAGGTAACCAATCAGAGTACTTACCAAATTATGTTCTCTCTTTGCCTCAGCAGCCAAATCATGATACGGTTTTTTCTCTTCAAGACTCAATTGCTTCCATAACTTCCCTAGATATGCCGTCTTCTCCACAGTTTTCATATTTTTCATATAATCAGCTAGCTCGTCACGCTTTGCTTTGGAAAACATTAGAAATGAGTTGGTTGGTCGTTTGATACGTTTCCCATGTTCATCTATCATTTGTGGAATTACTTGTGGAATTATTATTTCTGGAACTATATCTGGCGCTGGCTCGTGCTTCTTTTTGAGATTTTGTGAGTTGGTTAGTGTTGGTTTAGTCTTGACAGTCGTCACTCTCTTAGCGTCTGGATATTTCTGAAATACTAATAAATTATTTTAGAATCCTAGATAATCTCTTACCAAATGAAATGCATCTTTCAACGCATTTGCCTCTTTCCTATACAAATTCTTCTCTTCCTGGGACAATCCTTTCCACATGGCTCCGAGTATTTGACTAATCTGATTTGGATTCAAATGGCGATTCTCTTCAACGATTCTTGTTCGATTCTTTTGGAAGAAGAGGATGTACGCGTTCACTGGCCTCTTGATTCTCTCTTGTTTTATCGGTAGTTCGGGGATTTGTTGGATGTATTCGACCATCTGAAAAAAGTATTATTTGATTATGGTGTTGTGATTGGAGCGCGTTTGAATGTTAGCTTTCAATAAGCAGAAGGACCCTATTTAGACTACTTGACTTGATTTAAACTTCTAAGTCCGTTATAGGCAACGGTATATTATTCATGAATCAGGAGTTATTTCAGCCTACCCGGCCTAAATTAGCCTATGCTATGGTATTTTTTTCTACTTAAAAAAAATATTTTCAAATAAGAAATTTTTATCAATAGAGCACACTTTCCCACAAACAAAAAAACCTACCTCACACTCCGCATCTCCATTCAAACCTTCTCCTTCCGAACTCTGTATCGCGTTTCCAAACTCATCCACAAAGATCAACTCATCGTACACTTCATATCCACCATTCGAGAGATCCATTTTCTAGAGTGAGACTGTCTAAGGAAACAGAAATATAAACAAATGAGCAGATATACAAAAGTAGAGCAAGAGAAGGGGCGGAGCCTGTCACCCTCGTAAATCTTCTGCTCGCACCAGTTGACCGCGGTTTGACACACGGATAAAGGAGGCGATGTGAAGAGACAAATTGTTTATAAGGTCAATTACGATTATGATGTGGTGCTTTTTTTTAGGGTGGTGGTGTATAAAAAGATTATAATCTAGGTAGTTGGGGGGTAACCGGAAATTTGAAAAAAAAAAGTTGAAAAAAAAAATTAAGAAGGAAAAAACTGGACGCATACAAAACTTAATTCGCCCGCGAAAACAAACATGTTCAAACTTGGAATACTGACTACCCAGTGGCACTAATTACCGGCAAAATTTAAATGGTACGTCTAGAATGAGACGAAGGAAGGATTGGGGCAGGCGGTGTGCCTTTTATTATGAATTTGATCTACTCTGCGCGCGAAATCACTTTGGTCTTTTCAATCTCCTCCCATTTCGGGCGTTTCATTATCGAGGAGCTATTCTTTTAAGAAATCAATAATCTGCAATTTAAAAAATTAATCAAACGCTTCTTCTTAACCTCTCATTAACTATTCTCACCTTTATCCTCCTCCTAAAACTCCTTATTTTCAGTTATGACAAGACAATGAATCCTGAAGATCGGCAAGGAAATTATCAATGGCCAGGACATCCCCACCCTCTTTACAGTAATCCTCAAGGATATTATCATAATTATGGTGGGCATCAGTTTTATGAAATGGTGAGTAATATCCTGAAAAATACTCAAATTCAAGTTTTTCTTCTACAGGCCGCCCCTCAGCATGCTCCACCAGAACCAAACGGTGTGGCTGATAATTTGGACGAGTGGTTTTACAAGGAAAATCCCGTACCGCCACAGGGAAATGTTCCTAAAGTATCCGACGAACCAAATTTTTGTGGAGCTTGTGGAGTGGGACCAGTTGATTACGAGGATGGAGTTTGTGATGAATGTCAGGTAAGATACCGTAATCTTTGACTGGTTTTATCTCGGTTTGCACTGAGAATTTTGAAAAGTTGTCAACTAATGAAATGTTGTTTATGATGGGGGCTACATTTTATTAGTTGGCTGCTTTTTGAATAAGCAAACCCCAACCGAGATAAACATCGTTAAAGTTAGGCGATTTTCTATCAGAGGATTACGGTAGTTATTAGCCTAGATACCATAGAAAAATGTTAGCCTTATCGTTGCTAGAAGCTCTTCTATTTCAATTTCCAGAACTATAAGAACCCCGAAATGGATTATGATGAGCCAGGTCACAGTGAACCTACAGTAACCCAAGTATGCGCGGGATGTGGACGAGCCGCAATTGGAGTTAGGCATGGATTAGCTCATTGTGAGAATTGTCGGGTAGGAAATCACTTCATGTTTTCGACCAAGACATTAATTTTTTCAGGTCGTCCCTCGCCCTTTAGAATACCACGTCGTCCCTCACCAGATGTCCCCGGGACAGCATCGAATCCCCGGTGGATTCTCTCGAATTCAACATATTTCTGATAAGCGAATTCCGATTGAGCAAGGACCATCGTCCTCAGATTCTGGTTATTTTACTTCAGAAGTACAAGAAATGCCGATCAGACCTGAAGGAATATCATATCCAATAAAAGAACGACGTCGAGTTGTACCGGAATCGTCTATATCCGAATCCAATTATTCTTTTATCCCGGTACGATCCAGTGATACACGAGCGCATGAAGTTGTTCAAAGAGATTATGATTCCGAGGAAGCGAGATGTGTGGAGGAACGAGAACGTGCTGATCATATAATAAAGGAGGTGTTGGATGAGCTATCATGGAAATCTGCATTGGAATCGACGACGATTGAGGATCATCCGGTAAGTTTTTAGAGTTTGAAGGTTGGGAGAGTGTATCTCGGTTCAAGTGAAAGCAGTCAAAAAAGGGTCAACTGATGAAATGTTTCTCAGGTTAAGCTGATCATTTTCTTAGTTTACAACTTTTTTGTATCTCTATCAGGAACAGAGATATGAAAGAGAGACGCAGAGGCACCTAAAACATCTGCTTGTCTGCGCTCTTTTCAGAGTTCCCAACGTTGAACCCTTTTTATCTCGGTTGCCATTAGAGATATACAAAAACTGTCAACTGATGAAATCTTGGGCATGATAAGCTGATCATTTCCTTAGTTGACCACTTTTTCATATCTCTATGTAGAACAGAGATATGACAGAGAAATGCAGAGATAGTTATGTTTTCAGGTCGCCCCTTGCTCGCGAGGATATCTGGAGCCAGATCAAATGCCGATAGAGCAAGATCCATCATCCCCAGATTCCAGTTATTTGAATTCAGATGTACAAGAAACATGGATCACACCAGAAGAAATATCGGATATAGTTGAAGAACCCCGCCCAGTCGTACCTAAAACTGCAATTGAAAAACAACTTCCGAAACCCAATTATCCATTCAATCCGGGTTTCTCTCTTTGTACAATTTGTGGAGTAACTGCTATCGGATTCAAGTTTGGATTACTATCCTGCGGCATCTGTGAGGTAAGAAACTCCCTCCCTCTCTCTCTCTCTCTCCCTCTCTCTCTCTCTCCCTCTCTCTCTCTCTCTCTCTCTCTCTCTCTCTCTCTCTCTCAATTACTCACACTCTAATCGTTTTCAGCAATTCTTCCGACGTTTCCACTCTCAAAATCTTGAAACATTGCCATGTAAATTCGAAAAAAACTGTGAAATTTCGAAAAAAATCAGATCGAAATGTGCGCATTGCCATCTGAAAAAGTGTCGATTATTCGGAATGAAACCAAATGGATACACTGATGAACGAAAGCGTGTGAATGTCTGGAAAAATGATAAGCTTGCGGGAGCGAGATGTGCGGAGGAGCGAGCCCGTACCGATGATAATATGAAACAGCTATTGAAAAAGTTATCGTTGAATTTTGTGTTGGAATTGATGCCGATCAACAATCATCCGGTAAGTTTCCTTCAATTCTTATTTTTGAGAGATCATATCTCTGTTCCCGTTAGAGATATCAAAAAGTTTCAACTAATGAAATATAGAATTTTATAAGCTAAACATTTCATTAGTTGTCAACTTTTTCATAGCTCCATCGAGAACAGAGATATGGCAGAGAGACGCAAAGATTGCTAAATTTCTGCTTTTCTGTACCTTCTTCGGCGCGCGCAACTTCAAGCCGCTTTATCTAGCTTGCCAATAGAGATATCAAGAAAGTGTCAAATAATGAAATGTTTATCATGTCAAGCTGAACATTTTCCCAGTTGACAACTTTTTTGTATTTCTTCTCGCAACGGAGATATAGTATGAAGACGCAGAGATAGTTAGTGTCTGCTTTCTTTTCGGTACGCACAACTTTAAATCTCTATATCTCGGCTCCCGTTGAAGTTATCAAAAAAGTGTCAACCAATGAAATGTAGCCTTTGATAAACTGAACAATTCATCTGTTGACAATTTTTTGAAATCTCTTCTGGAAACTGAGATACACATGTTTTAAAAAATCATACCATCCTAATTAGTAGTTTCCACTATTCCTACTGTAATCTTCCCTATTTCAGATGATCGAAAAGCTTTCGAAAGCATTCCAAAAATCGTGTCTCTATACTGAATTCAAAATGAAAACTCTTCAACTTCAAGAAAAACAGAAATCCCGCCAGCCGGCAAGTCGTGTCATCTCATGGCAAATCTATATGGAAAACATGGAAAAGGATCTTCTGGCGACGGTTCCATTAATCGGAGTGATCGATGAGAAGCTGGAATCGAATGAGAAATCAATTCTTTGGAAGAGGAACGCGTTTTCCGTTTATATTCTAAGATGTGCAAGAGGATTTCATGGGAAAGGATTCATTCTTTCCGATGGACGTCGATTTCATCCGGATACTCTTCAATGGATTTATTGTGAATTAACAGAAGAGATTCAGACGATTTGTAAAGAGATTCTGGAGATGAAATTGGATGATGGTGAGACTGCCATTCTCATCGCTTTGATCATTTTTCAACCAACGTTCCGAGACAACGAAGAATTGATTAAAATTATCCACGAAGACTATAGGAAATTGTTGTTCCAGAAGTTGTTAAGTCGAAGAAAAGGAATCGCTACGATTCTGAAAGTGGTCTCATTGATTCCACAATTGAATTCTATGAGTGAGCCGTCTTTTTTTTAATTCTGTGAAAATTCCATAATTCCAGATGAACGGCATTACAAACTCCTCGATTATTTGCGTCTCGAATATCTTATTTTTGAGATTCCTCCAGTTTTTGCCGAGATTTATGATATTTGTAAGAAATAATTAATTTTTTTTTGTTTTGGTTAATAAAAGCGCTTTAATACATTGAAAAAACAAAATAAATTCATGAGAAGAAACAATAGTAAAAGGTGTGATTAGCAGCAAAATAAATCAACTATTCATATGTTATCTTCATAATTTTCATTCACGACTTGCTTAGCTTCCCTCGGCAATCCAAACTTCTCTACATTTCCATCAAAATAATACTCCCATGGCCCCTTCTTACTCCAATTGGGAATGAACATTATGAACAGTTGGGTCACCACTAATAAGCTCCCCTTGGCCCACACTAAAACTTTCCTTCTCAGACTAGGCTCCCTGAATACTCTTCCCCCATTCCCTCTGATTATAACATCCGTGATCTTGCATCAATTACTGACTCCAAACTTAGATTCTCCCACCACATCAACAAAACGGTTACAGACTCTTCTTTGCAGTAAACAGCTTTTAAATCATTCAAATCAACCTATCCTGAATTATATCATTTATTCAGATTCTTTGTTCATCTCTAGAATATTGTTTTTACTCCCCTTCCCCGCAGCCCAAACTCTCTCTTAAACGCTTCTTCACCACGTAAAGTATTCCAGAAATGAAATATGCCCTACTCCTCCTACCAAGATCGTCTCACCAAACGCCTATTTTGTTCATCACCTCCCTTTTTTCTATTCGTTTTTCGAATTGCCCTAGTAGGAATATGACCCTTATCTTTTCGAATTTTGCTTTTGACGACTTCTTATCCACCACTACGCCCTTATTGGAATGCTATTGTGTACCGTGTTCCCGAGTTTTCGACACCTGATCAAATTGATGTCCTGGTTCAACACTCCATAACCTGGTTCTAGCCCTCACCGCCACCATTATCCATTATCTCTAGAACTTAAATGGTTTATCTCTCTCATCTCTTCTATTACATATAGGAACTCTTTTTTTTTTTCTTCTCTTTCTTTCTTTCTTATACTCTAGGTTCATCTCCTACGGGATTTTTTCTAGAACTTATGTTTTACTCTACTCTGTCTCCTAGTAAGTACATGAATACAATACAATACGTTGATTTATTACCGAATGAAGAATTTCACACATTCGTATTAGTCCATCACCCCCCCCCCCCCCTTATTACTGGTACTGTATGCAACCTCGCTCGGTTGAGACATTGCTGACGTGGCTGTAGACCTCATCCAGTATTATCGACTCACACCGTCATTCTATCGACTTACGCGGTCGTCGGTGGCAGTTACTCAAACCAAAAAATGAACACCAATTTCTCGATTCTCCGTCTTCCACGACCTCGTCCAGTATTATCGACTCACACCGTCATACCATCGACTTACGCGGTCGTCGGTGGCAGTTACTCGAACCAAAAAATGGCCACCAATTTCCCGATTCTCCGTCTTCCACGAGTGGCCTTATCTAGAATATTCAACATAGCTGATCCACCGGAATTGTGAGTTTTCCAATACATTGTTTAAAAAAATAACGCTTTATTATTACAGAGTGACTCTAGCACTATGCTCAAAACGTGCCTTCTACCTTGTGAAATCGTATCGGAAGAATTTTAAATTTACGGGAATCTATCTAGAATGTAAAACTCTTACCGCCTTGATCTCTGATGGCACACATCTATATCACTTGATACATGTCCCCTATGAATTCAGTAAAGTATCAGAACTCTTTAACTTTCACTCTGCTACACAACCGACAAAAATCAATTTTAAAGGGAATGAAGCAAAAATGTATAAGATTAGAAATATGTGGTATATAGAGTATAAATGGGTGTGGCCACAAGATGGATTCAAACTGGTTATTGATTGGCTGACGGAACTATTCAAAACTGACAACGTCACAGTGATGGTCAACAAATCGAGAATCGATTTAATCGGATATGTTCAAAATCGGCAAGAAACACTGAAATCTGTAGAGTTTATCGATCAAAACTCGATTATTATCGAGGAGGATTATCGAAGAATTCTTGAATCAAAAGCTCAGCAAGTGACTATAAAGGTGAGTTTAAACAAAGGCTAGACCACAATTTTTTGCCTTCCTAGGAAAATATAATTGTTTTTTTGTTTCCTAAATATTGTTATTTTAATTCAAAAAACTAATTTGAGGACGGTGTTGAGTTAATTAGTTTACCATTCCTAAACCACCGAATTAATTAACAGCGTTGTTAATTGGTTTTGAAAGACTCTCTGTAAGAAAGAGTAAATTGTGTTGACGAGCCTTCCTTCGTTCGAATTAATTGATTCTCTTACGCTATTCACATTTCAGGCTCGATTGAATACTTGCACATTCGAATATCCACCAGAGATGCTCCCAAAACGAGAAGCTCTCATCTTAACCGATGCTTACTGGTTTACTTTCAGTCATTTAATGCAATCTGATTACAAACATTTATCGATTGAAGGATCACCAGTGACACAATGGGGTTTAAATCAATTCATAAAACAATGGTTAATGGGTAGAAAAGAACGATTGAAAGTATTGGTAATCGACATGAAAGAATTGAATTTTAATGTTGTTTTTGATGGGTTTCGTGAAAAACACCATCGATTTCCAGAAAAACGATTTTTTGAATATTACAGGTTCGCTTTATTCGTTGTTCAAACTAATACAGTAATCTTTTTTCAGTCCAACCGGATTCGTGTTCAAACTGAAGGATCTGATGTTCTATATTGAACGTGATGATGGAACAATTGCTACAGTATACGAGTCAACATCGACAATGAGGAGAAAGTTCTTTATGTTTGTTCTTCCTGATTATCTTAATAATACAATAAAGTTATAATTGAACCTTTATTGAAAGACTTTATTGTATTCACAGCCAGCTGCATTCAAGAGTTGTATGGAATAGATATTTTTCTAGATGGAATCTGGAATGTTGGTTAAAAGTGATATGGAGAGAATTGAATGTGTATAGATGATTGGAGAGATAGAAAAATGTGCATTTAAAAAGGTGTGATAAGCAGTAAAAAGAATCAAATATTTGGGCTGACAACATACATATTTTGTCGAGTTCCAGAATCCCGGGTGTTCAGCAACTGACACCCTTTGTCATAGTTAGTGTGAAGTATCTATTAGTGAACCACACCAACCAATTTGAGAAGCTAGGCTGTTTTCAACACTCATTCTCTAATAAAACGCTGTGGACGGATAAAGATGTGGTAGGATGTATGGCATTTTCCAGGAGAACTCGAAGTCGGAGATACAATAAATTAATGTAGTTTGAGAGTGTTTATGTGAGTCTACAAGACGCCCATTATATTGGCTGAGATCATCTTCAGCCAGTCAGAGAAGATGTGATTTAGTAACAACGTTAACTCAATACTGCTTGGTTAATAAATTCGTTCTATTAGGTTGAGTAATAAATAACTTCCGATTTTTGTAGTGTCTTTTTGGGTACTAATTTCTCAGGCTTAGAGATATTTAGGAGAGCTGTATTTTCTGCGTTGGGTAGCCTAATTCAGTGTCTATCATACCCCTTTTTATTGGATTTTTACATCAATCCGTTTTGGAGAACAGTGCTCTCGTTTGTTCACTGTCAAGTGCGTAAGCATAACACACTTTTGTTTTTATTTCTGTCTGACCTCAGGATTCCCGACATTCAAAAGAATATGATGTAAACTAATAAAGGAAGGGTCTCTACTTCACACACAAATAAAATTTTGTTCAAAATATTCGAAGCTGAGATCTTCAGTGTAGAAGAAAAAACTCGCTCTGAGCGATTGAGTGAGTTGAAACTTGATTTATTACAAACCGTGGAGAAAGAGGACCCATTCCAAACTACTTGTGAAATGTTTAAGGCACTGTCCGGTAGCCAGACACGTATTGTAGATAGATTGAAGTCAATTGGCAAAGTCAGAAAATTGGGACTTTCGGTATCTCATGTTTTGAATGAAAGCCATATGGATCCCTGAGGGGACATGACTATGTTTTTTTCCTCTCTCCACCGCACATTCAATTAATTGAATGATTTAATCATTGGAGGTGGGAAGTGGAGACATTTGCCTAAAAATATACAAAAGGTTCTGTAGATTGAATAGGAGGATCTAGTGCTAGATGTCCAAAAACCTGAACTTCAAGTGAAAAAGTGATACACTTTGTTTGGTGCTCTGTCGAAGGAACTGGATATTGCGAGCTCCCAGATGAATGCAGGTTTATGAAGTCCGTACCATATACTGCTCAGACAATGAAATTGAAGCGTGAAGTCAAGTAGAAAAGAGACAAAAAAGATGGACGTTTCTTTTCACGTTATATCTTTAGACGACATACTGAAGGAGTGATCAGCCCAAAAATTACTGTGTTCAGCTAGACTATTCTACCATACTCAATTTATTCTATAGGCCTTACCTTATCTGCACACTAACTATTCGGGACGCTCTCACTGCATTTTGGCAAAAAAAATATCAAATCAAAAATGATATCATAATAAAGTCAACATTGTTTCTCAATTCGCGTCCATCTTCATAGTAGACCGATATATTCAAGAAACTACCAGTTTGTTGTGGGCACATCAACAATGCTCCAGAACATCATTTTTATTAATCTAAACCACTAAGCTTCGAGAAAATTTTCGATACATCTTTCACAAAAATCGAAAGTTATTTATTACTCAACCTAATAGTTCCCCACTCTTTAACATTTTGAACTATCGGACTACTGATATATTATTAGCAGTGCTGAACATATTCTCTATAAGTGCGAGCTCTATAGTCGCCATCAAGTTGGGATTTTGTGTGTGGGTTGTCAACAAACTTCCCTTTACTGACCCCCAATATGATGAAAACAGTCTGACTCAACCTAATACATTGTAAAAACACGGCAATTCATGAGAAGAAACAACAGCAATAACGGGGGAAAAATAAAACTCAAACAAGGGAAAACAACAAAAAAAACAGGCGAGGAAATTGTACAGAATAGTGGAAGAGAGGCAATAAAATTACAATTGAGAGGGAGGTACAGATTGAATTGGGACAATGATAATTTCGAGGAGGTTATCCGATCCGTAGGTGATTGTGGCTTGCTTCTCGTCATTGAACGTGCTCATCAGCCATTGATTATCCTCTTTGTAGGCTCTGAAATGAAGAGATTCTTATCAAAAAAGAGCAAAATTCTTACAAAATCATAGCTTGGCAATATTCCAGCCACTCGTTTAACAGCTCATGATTCTTGCATTGAATTTTGATCATAGAACCTATTGGACCGTCTTTTTTGATAAAATGCTGAAAAAATCTTGGAATTTTTGTTGAAAAAAGTTAAAAAACCTCCATCAAAAACACAAATTGACGTTGATAATCGTCACAGAATATATGAAGACAGTTTGCAGAGTCGACCTGGAATTTCAAATATTGAAATCAAGAAATACTTTTCTGGCTGTTCTGA
This sequence comes from Caenorhabditis wallacei, assembly GCA_963932035.1. Taxonomy (NCBI): domain Eukaryota; kingdom Metazoa; phylum Nematoda; class Chromadorea; order Rhabditida; family Rhabditidae; genus Caenorhabditis; species Caenorhabditis wallacei. The sequence continues at coordinate 3,767,468 of OZ009934.1, forward strand.
AAAAGCATTTAAAAACGAACCGCTGGAATAGAAATGAGATTTTCCAACTGCATATCCCTGTCTTCAATCATAACACTATCCATTCGATTCCAACACTTTTTCAAAAAGAATTCTGTAGTCATTTGGAACTTCTGCGCATGGAAATTCTTGATTCGAATCGTGTGCTCCTCTATAATCTTGTCAATATCTCGAAGCAATGATTGATCTATACCGCTGAGTTCAGTGACACGGAACACTTTGATATTACACGTCTTCAGAATATAGACGATGAGGGAGATGAGGGAGGATATTCTCTCGATTTCTTGATTGGAATATATTGTATTTGGGCTGGATGAGAGCTTATAATTGGTGCATTCCGAATCTTTCCACGTGGTTATCAGGTTATGTTTGGAGAATAGATGAACTTCATCGAAGAGAAAGCGTTGAGAATCGACGAGAGTGCGCATGGAACGGGATGTTGAGCGGAGACTGATTCTGAAGATGATTCGTGAAATTGGATAGTAATTTAGGGAGTCACCTGCTTTTAAAATCCAAAATCGAGATACATTTCAGCTTCAGCTCATCTGTTAAATTATCCCAATTTGTATCAAAAACGATATCTTCATTGTTAAGCAACGGATCCTGGAATCTGACTCGTTTCTGTTTTTTGATTATTCTCGACGGTCCTTCTTCATCGCTACTACTCAAACTTATCGGCGACAAGGGTAATTCCAGAGTTCTTATTCTTTCAAACTCTTCTAATTTCTGAGTTAACTGAGAAATCTGTCTCTGATATGTTATAATCGCGTTATCTTGCTCCAATTGTTTAAAAACAAATTCGTCTATCTGCTTTTGATTCTCCTCATTTTGCTTCTCGAGAGATTCAATTTGACGATCGAGTTCTCCGTTTTGTTGCGTCAAAACTTCATTTTTCTCTCTCAAATCGCTAATAATCATCTGAGCAAATTGCTCTTTCTGATCCATGTGGGCGCGCATCTGGTTTATTTCTTCGTCTGGATCGAAAACGTCATTAACACACTCCTGAATTCATTTTATTTCAAAAAATCGCCAAAAAACGAGAATTCTCACCTCTGTCAACGTTCCATAAGTTTCGATTCGAAGTTCTCTCATTTTAGAAATAAAGTCCTTGATTCGAGTATCGGGCGGTGCTTTCTTTTTGCTCGCACTGTTTTTCAACACTTTTTGAAACCATTCTGAATTGATAACCGACGTCGTTTCATTCCATTTCTCGAGAGTTGTCACTAACAATGACCTTCTCTCGTTTTCCGCCATTTTTTGATGATTTTATGACGGAAAATGAGAATCGGGAGGTTCAGAGAGCTGAAAACTTCAAAATTTCTCTGAAATTTCCAATATTTTTAGAGTTTTCTAGTCAAAAATGAAGAAAAAAACAGTTTTTGAAAAATTTTAAGCTAAACATTTTTAAAAACAATTTTTTCGTGCATTCTGCCGTGATCGTGATTGCGGACAATACATCATTCCGGCCTGATTACCGTAATCTGTTGCAATTACTTTTTTCCAGCACTGAAAAAGTTAGAACTTTATTCAAAAAAAGCTATAAAAAAGAGACATTAAATGTCTTGACTAACCAACATATCTTATATAGGAGTGTGCAATAAGCTTGATGAGAATGGCTTAAAAGCAGTTAACATTGATTCTGGTTAATAAGAACAAAAGTGAGGGATAGATAAAAGAAATGTTACAGTCACCGGCTGGATATATGTGATAAAATGAATGGCGGTTAAAATTGAAATGGAGAAAACAAATTGAACAGATTGAATGTGTATAGATGATTGGAGAGATACAAAAATGTGCATTTAAAAAGGTGTGATAAGCAGTAAAAAGAATCAAATATTTGGGCTGACAAGATACATATTTTTGTCCTTTCTCGGGCGACGTTCCGGTTTTCCAGCTGGAAGAAGAGTGTGTTGATCGGGTCCCGAATGAAGTTTATTGGAACAAGATGGACAATAATACTGACGACACGGTTTCTCTTTACAATATGAGCTCTTATTACTATAGATATGAGTTCGTTTCATTCGAAGAAACGATTCGATTTTCTGTTCTTGATCCATTTGAACTGGCTCAGTTCCCACTTCAAAACTCGGCGGTGGAATGAATCGATACCAGAGATCCGGTCCAACGACGTATTCATCGCCTTTGACTTCAGCTATCTTTGGTCCGTGAAGACCGAGAGATTTGGTCAATTCGACGAATTTACGAGCACCGTTTTCAAGTTCTTTCTCATGAGAAAGCTCTTCTTGAGTTTCTTGTGATGGCGGTTCGTTCAATTTCTGATTTTTTTGATATTCAGCATCGATTTTCGATAGGAGATCTTGATCTTCAGATTCAGGTTTAGATATTTTATTGATGTTAAGAGAAGAGAAAATGTGATGAGCATTCCACATATCGTAGGCCGGAGTAATCTGAAAATAAAGAATTTAAAGAGATATCGTATTCACTCTAATAATGAGGCATGCCGTTTTATTGTTCAATTCATTTTTTTGGAGAATATTTATCTAGTTTTTATCGATAAAAAACACGAAAAATGAGCAAATTAATGCTTTTTTTTTATATGTTTTTGATATCAGACAACAAAACAGGTGCCGTTCTATTAGATTAAATATTCTTTTCCAAAAGTTACCTGTTTCTCCTTCTTCCTAATTTCAGCATCTTTCTGAGAAGCCTTCAATTGATCGTAGATATCGATAAACGGATTGAACCAGAGACCTCCACATTGATCACATCCGACATCTTCCATCACATATGGCTTGATTTCAATCAGCTGAAATTCTTCTTTTTTTTGTTTAAAAAGAATCGATATCTCTTACTGTTTTACTCGAATCAATATTCTCAAACTTTAAATATTTCTGTTCCAACGCCTTATTGAATGCTGAATCTCTTTCAAAAGTGACTCGTGCCGCTCCTTTCGGATATCCATAATCTTGATCAATGTCAATTGTGACAACAAGAACTCTTCCAAATTGTGAAAACATCTCAGCAATCTCTTCAGCAGTCACAATTCTTGGAAGACCTCCAACAAAAACTGTACGATGAACATCAACGATTCTGGCGTTTGCTGCCTTGTTAGCAATGTAAAATGCGTTTTTGATGAACCACGGACGAATCTGAATCGGATCACGACATCCTGGAACCAGAACGAAGAATCCATTTCCAGATTGAGTGCAAGCTTGCATTAGTTTGATGACGGATTGTTCTTCAGAGTAAACCAAGAAAAGATATGAGTAGGAAGAGACGGACGCTGGTTTTCCACGATCTGAATCTGAAATTATTATCTTTTTCTTAAAAGGGAGATTTAAAAACGAGTTATTACTTTTAGTTTTCATTGGCCAATCGACGAAAACGGTTCCGAATTTAGCGAAGAAAATATTAATGGTTTCACGGTCCATTGAATGAGAGATTCCACCGACGAATACTTTATTCGAAACGATTCTTTTTCTTTTCACATCTCGATTATTCTTAACAACAGTATGCACATCTTCAGCTGTGTAAACTGCACTTCTCTCTTGGGGAAATGGCATAGGAACTTTAAATTTTAATTGAATAACTGGAAAAATGAGCATCAACATACGAGTGTAGTAAAATCCATTCGCTGAGTTCTGTTGAAAATTGAAATTTGGAAGAGAATCATAAGATCCGTATTGACGATTAAAGTCATCTGAAGACGCCGGAGAGCTACATTGAGTGATGTATGGAGGAGCCGAATTGCCTGGAGGAAATCATAAAAATAAAGATAAAAATAAGAAAACTTACAACTGACAAGAGTAGTCAAAGAGCTCGAAACAGTAGCTGGAGGACTGAGAAAACTCTCATATCCACCTCCTTCCATCCGATTGTATAATTCTTGTTGTCTGAAAAATATACAGAAAATAATTGTAATTTCAGGAAAAATATTACCTGAGATATTGATAACGAAGTCTAGCCATATCCATCGAATTGGCTTCAGGCGGATAACCATCCGGATGGCGACTGCATACACAGCTTTTTGGGAAATTCGGCTTCCAAATATCGTTTTGCCCACCGTTATACATTTTTAATGCTGGAACCGATTCATTTCTCATTTGGAAAAAAAGTTTTTTAATTTTTCGAAACAAAAAACTAGGAAAAATCCGAAAATTTGAAGTTATAGTTTTGATTTTCGTCGTGTGAGGTCGAGGACCACCCAAGAAGAAAACAGTCAGGTTACGGTAGTACGCAACACTTGTGTTTGCGGACTTGGTTACAGTAATCTTCTATTTTTTTGTAATTTTTTGAGGAGATTTTTTCAGTAGAATTTTAGTGTTTTTCAATAGATTTTCAGAGGAATTTAATAATTTCCAAGCTGTAATTTTCAAAATTGAATCTGTTTTTCCTATTTTTGTGGAAATTCATCTTGATTTTCTCAGAAGAAACGAGGTTTCTAAATTTTTCCGCTTTTCAGGTTATGAAGAGTTGTTCACAAGAAGAATCACCATGGAACCCGAAAAATCCATCGCTTCTCGACGAGATAATAGTCACCAATCATCAGGTATCCTCATTTTTCTATTAATAATCTGCTTAGAAACACAAAAAAAAACATTTTTAGAGTCAACAGCCGTCGTCTTCCGCGACATTTCCCACTACATTTCGTGATTGGTTGGATTATTACAGACCGAAATATGATAAAAATGAAGAGAATTCAGTGAAACCTGAAGGGGAAGTGGAGAAAATAGAAGAGAAAGAAAAAGAGGAAGAAGTACCCGCTAAAATCATCAAATGCGAATATTGCAATGCTGAGTTTTCGAAAAGAGTAAGTCCAAGCACCGCCCGTTTTCGTTTTTCTCACAGTTCCATTCATTTTCAATCGTAGCTTCTTTTCAGAATAACTTCAGCCGCCATCTGAATCGTCACACGAATTCAAAACACTACAAGTGTAAATTATGCGAAAGAAAGTTTCTGAGAAGCGATCAGATGAAAAATCATTTGATGTGTCACGTTAGAAGAGGAACCGGATTCGATTGTCCCGTAAGCGGATGTGAGATGAGAGTTCTAGAGCATTCAGAACTCAGAGGGCATCTCGACAAGGATCACAAGATCTCCTCGGAAACTCCGGCGGACTGCAAGACTTGTTTGAAGACGTTTTTCAAAGCGGATAGTCTTCTGATTCATTTTCAGACCGGACACGGTTCACTTTATGAAGTAAGAGGGGGGAAATATTCAAAATATTAGAGATCTTTTTGACTTCAGACGTCTTCCACTACAGCTGTGAATATCAAAATAGAAGAGGATCCTCCATTGAATCCGATTCAATCATCACAAGGGAATACACTGGCTCCTGATGACGAAATTCAATTGTTGGAATCCTGGCCGAACAGATATCAATGTGATGTTTGTAATCTGGATTACAGTAGTATCGTGAGTCTTCTAATTCTGTTTCTACTAGATTATCAATGATTCCAGGGAAATTTGCATCGTCATCAGAGAAGTCACACATCCGAATCATTCGAATGTAGTTATTGTGATAAGAAGTTTCCCAGGAAGGATCAGGTATAGAGTAGTGAGAGATTCTGAATCAATTGAGTGATTTCAGATGAATAAGCACATAAATATTCACATGAAACAAGAGAATTCTCCAAATGAACAAAAACGAAAGATCAGATTCACTTGTCCCGTGGATACGTGTCAAATGCCATTCAATCGACATTCAGAACTCGAATCACACGTTGATGAGTTTCATGGAATAAGTTCAGATCTTCCAGTTGAATGTAAAGCATGTTTGAAGAGTTTTCCATCTGCTGGATGTCTTCTGAAGCATTTTCGAGCGGAACACGAGGATTCCAATGAGGTAAGATTATTTAGAAGACTTTTCTCTGAATTTAAAAGGTTTCAGATGCTTCCACAATTTGATCTTAAGAATATCAAGACAGAAATCGACGATTTGGATCTTCCAGAAGATAATCCAGAAGAGAAACCAGGAATTTGGTCATTGGTAAGAGCCATGGAAATGGGAGAGCAAGAAGAAGAGAATCAGAATCGATCAAATGGAAAAACGAATCAATGTGATGTCTGCCACAAGTTCTACAGTACTCTGGTGAGTTGGGCCACGCCCCTTTTTGTATTCAAATGAATTTTTATTATAGGGAAATCTACGACGTCATCGGAAAAGACATCTAGAAGGGAAGATTGGAGATTCCATGGAGCCCTCGACTTCTGATCCGAAACGGATCAAACCTGAATATCCGAATCCAGATGAAGTTAGCTCTCCAACATCTCCACCAGAACTATTCGTTTTGGATTCTGAAGCAATTTCTGAAGTGACATCTCCAGAAACACGGAAATCGATTCTTCCCAAAATAGATGCCACGATTCCACCTCCACCATCTCCAGATGCACCTCTCATGGAATGCGTACAGTGTGGAATCTTCTTCAACGACGTCACAATGTTCGTCGGTCATCGACTCCTCCATTCCCCGGATCATCCATTCAAATGTGGAATCTGTGGATGCCAACTCAAGGATAAATTTGAATTTACATTGCATTTTGTTTTTTATAATCACTCTTCATAGGTTTTGTTATTGTTGGTTCTTTTTTTTGTTGTTTTGTTGGACACAAATTTTGTTTTATAGAAGAAGTTGTTCTGTTTAACTGTTTAACGTAGGTTGTCATTTCAAGTTTATCATGTTTAACAAATTACGTGAGAATTTAAGCGAACTCCTCTCGTGCTTCTCCATCAGAAGATCCTTCCCAAGCTCTCAACGGTCTTTCTCCAACGGAATTGACCTGGATCCTTCCTCTGGTCATACGAATGACCAAAATCAAAAAAAGAGTAATAATCTAAAATCAGGTATCATAAAAAAAGAAGAAGTATGATTTCAAACAAACCTGAGAGATCACAAGAATATTGAGAAGAAGGAAGAAAGAAAGAGTGAATTGGACAAGAACATAGAGAAAATCGGTGGTGAGAAGAACCATTTTTCAGTGAGTTTTTGGAGGAATTTTTGGCTTTTATAGTGTGATTATATATGCAAATTTGATGCAATGGGGCGTATTAGAAAACCGTTTTTATTATATTTATTCAAAAATATAACTGATGAAAAAAATCAGAAAATATTCAAATAAATACACTGAAAAGAAAATTTAGAGATAAGAGCTTTAGAGAGACGCAGAGAAACCCTGTCGGCGTCTCTTCTATATGCTAACTTCAAACGCTTATAACTTTTTTCTCAGTGAAGATATCAAAAATATATCAACTGAAAAAATATAGCTCTTGATAAACTGAACATTTCATTAGTTGGTCACTTTTTTGTATCTTCCATGGTAACCAAGATAAACCGTCTTGAAGTTGCATGCTTATTCAGAAGGAAGCTTTCTCTGCGTCTCTTACTAAGCTTATATCTCAGCTCACAATAGAGATACAAAAAAGTTGTCAACTACTGAATTATTAAGCATAAAATTCTATATTTTTCATTAGTTGGCTGCTTTTCGATATCTGTAAAGATAACAGAGATATGGCTGATCAAAGTTGCGCGGTGGAGAGATAGCCGCTTCTCTGCGTCTTTCTTGATGTAGCTTCAATATGTCATTTTGAGATTTGTTGAAAATTGTTTTTAAATACTTCAAGAATTTCCCAGATTTTCTACTGTATCAATCAATATTTTCTCTTCGTCTGCGTCTCTCACTATCCTACACTCTCTACCCCTCCCTCCTAATTACAGACGCGCGCGTTATTCAAACGACTCATTCAAATAGGTCTACCCCACCCCAATAACTCTATCGATTTTCGCGATGGCGTACAATTTCGATTATTTCAACCAAGAGAATTTGAATCCGGATTTTCAATTGGATTATGGATGGATGCAGGATTCAGATGGACAAGGAGAGAATCAGGAGTTAAACTTGAATCAGGCTTATTATCAAGATCAATTTCAAGATCCGTTTGAATTTCAATTCGAAAATCCCCAACAACAAGGATATGAATCGATTGAAGGAGAGTTTGAAGGAGGATATCAATTGGATTATGAATTGGATAGTCAAATAGGAATTGATAATGTCTCGATGCAAGATGGATATCAAGAAGGAGAACAAATGGAATATCAAGAAGTATGTCTAGAAGAGCAACAAGCAGGAGAAGCAGAAGATCAAGCAAAAGATCAATCAGAAAATCAAAGTCCAACTCAGCATCGAACCGAAATCCATGCTCAAGACCATATTCACTACAGTATCCAACCATCTAAACTACTAACTCTCCTTGAAAAGAAACAATCAACTCCACCAAAACAACGAGAAGAACCTCGTCCAGAAGTCAAAAAGAGTGGTATAAAACGGGTGCCAATGCAGATACGTAGTCCCATCCAATACCAAGAGCATAGTCTCCCCGGTGATCCGTATGTCTATCCAATACGAAAGAGACGTTTTTGTGTTGTTTGTGGAGGAAGGGGATTCGGTGTCTACTACGGGAAAATGGTTTGTGAAGGGTGTAAGGTGAGACTAGTTGAGAAGAGTTTTTTTTTCTAATTTTATGATTTCAGAGTGTATTCCGACGAGGTCTTATGCGAGAATTCGAGTGTTACGAGAACAAAAATTGTGATGTTCATTTCGAAATTAAACACAGATGTCTATACTGTCGATTTCAAAAATGTCTGGAGGCGGGAATGGTCGGCGAACGGGATCCACAGACAGAAGAGAAACTAGAGAAGCATGAAGTGGCTCAGGTAGTAATTTGATCGAATTCTGATTTTGTAAATTCATAATTTCAGCTTGTGGCTTCGTTACGTTACTTTCATAGAATACGCTGCCTGCTTACCAAGGAGAAAATTGAGCAGTTGACACCGGTGGATTGTAATTTGGTAAGTTTGAAAAAAAATATTTTTTTGCAGTTTCCGGTGCAGTTTTTTATCCTGAATATTTTTTCAGTTGAAACTTTTTCACGAAAATGCCTATGCAGGCTTCAAAAATGGTGTCAAAGTTGAATGTTGATTTCGATTTCCGATAGCCCCGTGTACTCCTCACGTACAAGTCAAAGCTAATTGTAGAAATAAAGCAATTGACTTGTCCGTGAGGAGTACTCCCCACTTCGAGACTAGCTACCATAAAAATAAAAGCCCCACTTCGACACCATTTTAAAGCCTTCCGAGGAATTTTCGTGAAAAACTTTTAACTGAAAAAATGCTCAGCATAAAAAACTACATTAGAAAATACAGAATTCTATCCCCCTTTGAAACTTTTACTGTGCCCTTATAATATAGTTTTTCCAGAACCAAAATAATTCCCCGAACTTCACTCGCGCTGATGCCTGGCTAGAATACTCCCGTGATTTCTGTAAAGATATTGGAGAATTCACATTCTTCGTCAAAAAGATCCCACGTCTCGAAATGTTCCGACAATCGGAAAAGGCTTTTATGATCAAATCGAGCATGTTTTCGATCTATTTGCTTCGCAATTTTCGAGCAATTTCGATTGATGGACTTTTGCTTTCCGATGGTCGTCGAATTGATTTCGCCACGTTGAGATTACTGTATGGAAATGAAATCGCTGATGAGATGTTTGATATTTCTCATCAGATTCGTGAAATCGGAGTCGTTGATGATGACATTGGACTATTCATTATCGTAATACTCACTCAAGTTTGGAGAAGAAACTTCGCGAGACGAGATGCATTAAGAAAAGTTTTCAAGTTTCACGAGACTCTTGCTCGTCGAGAAATGGCTAAGAGACCATATGGAAACTATCTTGCTCAGCAAATGAAAGAGATCATCCCAAAATTGGACAAATTCAGTAAGTGCCCTTTTATTAAAGTATAATAATTTAATTTATTATTATTTTCAGATGAATCCTGTAAATACATGATTGAGGATTTGCAACCGGAGCTCGAGAATTTGGATCTTTGTCCTCTAACCAGAGAACTTTTTGGGTTGGATTGGAGCAAAACGATTGAGAAGCCAGCAGAAAACCAAGTTGAAGTTCAAGTGCAACCGGATCCTTATATCCACACACCATCTTCTCCAATTCCAGAAGATGAAGATTTAATGCAAGAATTCTTTTATCAAAGTTCATAATTTTTCATAATAAACTGTTTTAATCGACTACTGTAGTTTAAGTATTGTTGACCAAACCAACTTTCACTTCGGTGTACTCATTTTTTTAATGTAATCGCGCCCTTCTGTACCGCGAAATTTGTCTGCTTTACCTTTACTTTTCTTGACTGAGTATCAAACGTAAGTAAAAATCTAAGTTAACGCTTATTTTTTGGCTGGATGCTTACAGAAAGTTTACGTTTGTTACTCAGTGTTTGATACCCAGACGGAATGGGAAGTAAGCAATGGAATTTTGGTGTACAGTAGAGCGCGATTGTATGCATCATTGAGTGCACATTTTCAGAAATAGATCAATAAATGAATTGTCTAAACCGCCCATTCACTAGTCCACCTACTTATTGTTTGATCTCCCTTCACTCTTCCATCATCTGCTCGCCTCGAACAGTCAGTTCTCTTCCAATCGTCCAAACCCCAAGATGCGTTACTCACCGTACCCCAAACCAAATTCTACTCTACTCGATAAAAATGATTCTTTGACAAATGTCGTTGGTCCAGAAGAACTTGGTGAAGCTAAGGAGAATGCTCCGGAATTGGGATCTGTGGATTTTCTGAAATTGATCAATGAGTATTTGGAAGAATTGAATAAGGAGAATAAGGATAATTTAAATATTAAAGGAGAGGAATGTGAGCCAAAAGAAGATGAGAACATATTTCCACCACCCGTCAAATCATCCGAACCGGAGCCTGTCATGGATCATCTTGTAAGTTCCCCCTTACCAAATTCCATATTATTTCTCTTAATCTCTTCCAGAATACACACACCGCTTCAAGACTCTCCAGATCCCAAAACTGGAGCAAACTTGATCAGTCAACAATTCAAAACGTCGAAGTCGTTCACAATCGAGTATTGATGAGTGTTCCAGAAAAAGTCCAATGTCACTTGTGTCGTGAAGGGGTTATGTTCATCAAAATACGCAAGATTTTGTATCGTGGAACACCGAAAGAGTATCCGACTTATCGGTAAGTTTTCGAAGCAATTTCTGTTCAATAAATAGTATTTTTAGTTGTGCCAAAAAGAGTTGCCAGACATTTTGTTCCATTGGGAAAATCGTCGGGCCGAATCCTGGTTCAAAGTCGAAAAGTGTCAAGAGTCCACAACAAAAATCTGAATAATTTATGAATAATTTTTTTTTCGAATTTCAATAAATTTTCTTATAAACTATAATACTTTTGTTTTGTCAATTATTGGAGAAACTATTGCTCTTGGAGCTCTTAAATGCCCTTTTCATTAGATACAAAAAACAACTGTTCCTCTTTTTTACAACTAATAGAGAGGTCAGGGCATTCAACATTGTAATCTCCACACGATATTCTGTCTCTCTCCCTCCGTCCTGACCCCATCCAATTCTTCCTCAAAATGAAGTTTCTAAACTTCCCCTACCTAATCCAGCATCTTATTGGCAGTCAGATATGTTTTGTCTAGAATATAGAAATGAAGAATGTATTCAATTGGACAAAATACGTATAAATTGCGACGGTGAGGAAATCATGTCAGTTATTTCAACGGGTTTTTTTATTTTAATTTGTTATACTTTAGGATTTCTTGTCCTTTTTAAAAAGATGATAGGCAAAAATTTATATATACTCAAAGTGTTCCGTTACTCCATTGCATCATTATGTATGTGATTTGTTTAATGCTCCTCGAGAATGGTTTATTGGAACGTACAACGCTAAACTTGAATTTCAAAAAGTCAATAGAAGCTATTTATGGAGTACAGTAACTCCGGAAGAATTCGATAAGTTTTATGAATACTATCCAAATCAATATTTCACAGAAATTTCATGTCAAGTTAAAGAAAATAATAATATGTTTAATTGAGGTTGGATATCACGAATGTTTATTCCTCAGGTTAGTCATGATTTGAGATAGGAGAATAATAAAAAAAAGCTTTTTCAGTATGTACCACGCGATTTTTGTAATGTGCAAAACTTGATTTTGCGAAAATCTCATTATCGATTCAGCCGATGTCTTATGGAATTCCCCGGAGAAAATGGATATTTCGAGAACATGAATATTCATTTTCCTTTCCTGGAAATGTTTTTGAACAAGTGGATCCACCGAAAAGACGATAGGTTGAAGTCGTTAATGTTCAGAATTGATGGATCGAATGAAAATGAAAACTATGAATTAAAATTAAAGAATGTTCAAAAGTGGGACCCACTCAAAAGAAATCAATTCTATCCGTATGACTCACCGTAAGTGACTTCAAAAATAAAGCGCTGTGTTCGCATGAAAGATATCAAAAAGTTATGAGTCAATGAATTGTTGTAAATTGTAAGGTAAAAATTTCATCAGTTGACAACTTTTTTATAGCAAATTTGCTAACAAATTTACAACGGTTTTAATTTATCACACAGGCAATGACTCTTGTATTAACTGAACTTTTTTTTCTAATTTTAGCGGTTAATAAAAACTTTGATTTTCAGAATAAAAAACTATCAATCATTTCCCCCGGAAGTATTCGATTGTTCGGATGGTCTTGATGTGACGAGAGGCACTGATGGAAAATTGGCTACCATCAAAATTACTCCGGAGTATCTTGCATTCTTTGTTTGGCCGCAGACTAATTTTTAAAATAAAAAGTTAATATTTTACTAGTTCCTGGGAATAAATAAATTTGTTGTTCAATTTGGATAAAATCTGGATCAATCTGTCGTATTGAGAACTGTAAAAAGTTTTCAACTAATGAAATCTTGTTCATAATGAGGGCTAGTTACCGAGATGATTGTTCTTAAAGACATGCGACGTGGGTGGAGGCAATTCATTACACTTTTACTGCAATTATCAGAACGAAGTTTCATCGAGGATTATTATTTATCCCCATTTTTGAATTTTGGATGAATCTGTCATTTCCTATTTTCATCTCTGTCTCAACCAACAAGTTCAGTTTCAGTACATCAAAAACGATGGAGACCGAAAAGGAAAGTGTTTGAGGTCGTTGTGTAAAGTAGTCACATCTTCAAAGATCGTTTGATTTTTGATTGGAGAAGACAGAAAAGAAGAAGATTAATTAATAGTTGAAGTTACAAAAGAATGCATCGTTAGTCGAACGGTTATTGTGTATCAAAGTTTTCTTTTTTCGATGGAGGAAGTAAATTTCATTAGCAATCAAGTAAGAAATTAATTGATTTTTTGTCCAGTAAAACCTTCCCGAAACTTTCTCTTAATCATCAAACTTCAAGGTTCAACATCAAATCACAGAAACTTTTATTGAGGTCATCCCTCTTGTCAGTCAATTGAATTGAACTTTTCATAAAATGATCAAAGAACTATCTATATACATACAAAATTAGAGAAAAAAGGAAACTCTATTCAATTATCATCTTCTTATCTCCTTTCTCTTCCGGTATTTTCACGTACTTCCCCAACACATGAATTCCCATTTTCTCGATTATAAACGCTTCACCAGAAAGACGATCATCTGAACTTGATGACTCAATTGGTTCATTGTTCTGAAAATTAGACTGTAAACCGAGAATAGAATAGAGAAAATTACCTGATCAACCCAAATTCCGCAATTTTCCGTTCGGTTTTCTTTACAAAAATAGAAGAATTGAAGTGATGGTTTTCCAGCGTCTAGTTCTCTTTTCACTCCTTCCGCATTTGTCCAATTTTGTTTCCATTCACATTTCGCCTGGAATTTTTCATTAAAGTTTAGAATAAATGGCGCCATTTTGTCTAAGTTAGTATCAAAATTTCATTGAGAGATATCTCAGTTCCGAGAAGAGATAGATTGATATAAGTAAATGTTGCGATGAAAATAGTATCAGTCGAAATAAAAGTTGGGATATAAAAACCAAAATTAGAAAACACAATGACTCAATAATTTATAAGGAATCTGTTTCTGCTTGAACTGCTATTCAATCTTAATTAGTAACAGTACAGGGTGACTAATTATGGAAACAAAGTGCTAACTTCCATGGTTCATAACTCGGTTCCTATTAGATCTATCAAAATGTTTTCAACTAATGAAATGTTGCTTTTAATGAGGCTATATCTTACTAATAACAAACGTAGATTTTTGTGTGTGTGTTTGTCTGTGGTTAGCGGACTCCAGAGCCTTTCCCCTTTATCCAAATTTTTTGAAACAAAGACAGGCCGATTCAGAATTTGACCGTGATTATGCCCGCGTTTTCCGTTTTTGATTCTGATAAGGGAGAAGCTCTGAATACCTATAGCACTTCCCAGGAGCAAAGTTGGGATCACCCAAACAGGTGGCCTCTCAACTACCTCCTGGGAAGGTAGATCAAATGCGGGAGAAGGCGCGAAGCGTCTTCAGCAAGCTTGTATTTTATTAGTTGACACTTTTTCGATATCTCTAATCGTAACTGAGTTTGGACCCTAGAACTTTGAACTTGTATTTTACTAGCTGACACTGAAAAACCTATTGTATGCGTAAATCTAATTAAAAACTATAAATTTAAAAAATTCAATTTGTCAAAAAAAAAACTCACATTCTGCAAAATACTGCACATGACAGTATTCGTCGGAAGTCGAAAATCGGAAAACTCCACAGAAACATGGATACAAACGACCAAAATAAAAATGAATTTAGTCATGATGAAGTAACAGATAACTTCTTCTTTTCTTTTTCTTTTTTAACAAGACTGATTGAGAAACGAGAAGAGAGAGAAAGAGAGAAAGAGAGGGAGAGAAAAAGAATTCAGTGAAGAGGAGGAGGTGATAAAAAAAAGTGATGAAGAGAAGAAAAAGAAGGGTGTAATGCGTATAATACAGTCTAAAAATATATCTTCTTTTATGGTGAAAGCGAATGGAAAAAAGGACAGAAAGTGACGGGAGAGACATTTACTTTTACTTTCTTGTGGACAAATTATAACATTTTCACGTGTCAAAAAATTCAAAATTATTAAAAAATAATTATTTGACCATAAACTACTAACCCCAATGTCGAGGACAAAAATCGGTATTTAAGGAAATGAAATGTGGATTTGAATTCATTCCCGAGTTTGACCAGTACGCTTTTTTCAAAGATATGGTGGATCCCTCGTTGGTGGCAGGATCCCGTGGTTTATGGTGGTTGAAAATCCCTTGAGAACCGTAGTTATCCTAGTCACAGTGTACAGAAGATGCTTGGATTCTTCGGAATTCCGGTGGTCTGTAGTCAGACTGTTCTGGTGGCAGGATCCCGTCCCGTGGGTAGTTTATGGTGGTTAAAAATCCCTTGAGAACCGTAGTTATCCTAGTCACAGTGTACAGAAGATGCTTGGATTCTTCGGAATTCCGGTGGTCTGTAGTCAGACTGTTCTGGTGGCAGGATCCCGTCCCTTATGTTTTTTGGGTGGTTAAAAATCCCTTAAGAACCGTAGTTATCCTGGTCACAGTGTACAGAAGATGCTTGGATTCTTCGGAATTCCGGTGGTCTGTAGTCAGACTGTTCTGGTGGCAGGACCCCGTCCCGTGGGTTGTTTATGGTGGTTAAGAATCCCTTGAGAACCGTAGTTATCCTGGTCACAGTGTACAGAAGATGCTTGGATTCTTCGGAATTCCGGTGGTCTGTAGTCAGACTGTTCTGGTGGCAGGATCCCGTTCCAATTTTTTTTTCTAAGTTTAATTTTAAGAGAATTCTGAAATTTAGACATACAAAAAAACTTTGAAATCAAAATACTTTATTTCCCTTATCATCTATTCCAAGCTCTACTCAATTCCTGAAAATGAAACTCTGTCTGTGTCCGAATAGGAGCATTTGTCATCTCATATCCTGGTATTTCATTCAGATTCATTGGTCTCACTGCATAACTATTCCATCCAATAACACGACGAAGACGACGAAAAAGATTTGGATGGCACTTAAAGGCGCATATTGGAAAGCTGATTGTATAAATTGCTGTGATTATATCGAATAGTTGAGCTGCTTCTCCGCCTGTAAATTTAAGAATGACTGGATACTTTGGAGTACTGTAGCCCTCTTACCTCTACCAAACCACTTGACAACTTCCTCAAATCTAGCTGGCTCTTTTGTCATGACTCCAACCCAATATCCACCATAAACTAAAACAGAAACAGATAAAATAGAAAATATAAGCATAAGAGTGAGCAATGGAAATAGTAAATGAGTAGATCGAATATTCTCTGATATCTGATATCTCTCACTTAAATTCACATTTGTAAACCAAATATCTCTAGTGTTGTATCTGCTGATATTCTTTTTATAAACCAATGTCATTCCCTGAAAAAAAAATATATATTGTAGTCTGTAGTCAACTTACCACAACACTGGCAATAAATCCTATCAAAATGATAATAATCGTAATTAGAAACATAGTTGGTGTCAGGTATTCTATTTGACACGGTAAATGAGGATATTCTAGAAAATATTGAAGTCGGTTCGCGCTATCCAAGAAGTTTCCAAGGATCATTGACATTGGGATGAGCCACTGAAAAATTAATGTTGCCTAGCTTTGAGCTGATCTATCTCGATTGCCAATGGAAATTTCAGGAAAGTGTCAATTGATAAAATGTTGCTCACAACAAGCTTAACATTTCATTAGTTGACAACTTTTTCGCATCTTTGTTGGGAACTGAGATACGAGCTCTTGAAATATGGTGAGATGCAGAAACCGCTAGGAAGTGTGCTTCTCTGCACTCTCTCATGAGACACCTCACTTCGAACGCTCATACTTCGCTTCCCGCCCGTAAGAGCTACAAAAAAGTTGTCAACTGATAAAATGTAGAACATGAAATTCTCCACATTTTCTTAGTTGACAATTCTCCTGTATCTCTATTGAGAACCGAGATATCCGCCTGTGAAGTTTTTAAAGGCCCAAAAAAAGCTAGATAGGCTGCTTCTCTCTTCTAACATACCTGTAAAATTGCAAAAATACATGGAAAAACATGAATCTTTGTTTTCTCATAATCCTTAGACCAAATCGTCCCAGCTGTCCTTTCAAGCATAATAAATACGAATGAGAGACAAACCGAGTCGGCTGATGAATGATGCACCGCGTTTGCAACAAAACACCACGCGTGACCTGAACAAATTAATTAGGCTCAGTGTTAATGGTTCAATGATAATCAATTTTCGAGAACTTACTGGAAACATCTAGGTCACGTAAATGAGCAATGCATAGCGGGACGGCAATCATAGCTCTGCCAACAGCCATCAGAATAAAGCCTATACAACAATTACATATGAGAATTCTTAGGTTCTGGAAACAATATTTTTGGCATACCAAGTTCTTGACTAACAACTTACCAAATGCCATGCACTCGTCGAAATAATCGCTCCAATCATCAAAATATTCTCTAGAACCCCAATAAAAAGAAGACTCATTTCAATAGTGTAGATCAAAAAGTTCCCATCAGTTACCATTTCTGATGGTGTGAAATTCCCAAGTACATATCTCATGTACCTAGGTGTAGACGTCACTATTTCAGACATAAAGGAGTTGAAGAATTGGTGACATTTAGAGGATAGGAACTGAAAATTCAAGTTGAAAAATAGAAGAAAATTGAGGTTCGGGTTGAAAAAAGTACTTTTGAAGAAACCATTTCTGCTCTCTCATACACTTCTAGGATTCGGGTTTAAAAAATCAAATTTTCTAGCAAAAAGGAAAAACGGAAGTTGGCTCAGAACAACAAGAAAATTTCTTAAAATGTTGATCATTCGAAAAAAAAAAACGTTTTGCATCTCCCGAATCATTGAGCTATGTGCCATAGCCTGTGTGTTTTTAGGTTGATCATGATCAAAGAAGTAGAGAATAGTCTGGAGGCATCAAACAACTACGCATTAAGATTGGTGGAAGAATTGAACTCTATTAGAAGGGGACGAACTAACTGGCTCTTTCCTAGGCTAGCGGGTTGCTGAAAACAAAATACTAGCAGGACTAGTCCATTGATCATTTTCTAATTTGTCTAATTGCCAAGAGCAGCTGGTTTACAGAAGTGTAGGTGAATATCACCTGTGGCCTAGGTTTTGGGGGTTCTAGGCCATTTAGTTGGTTCAGCTGGCCGATAAAAATTGCTTCAAGCAGGTCAGCAGAAGCAGTTTTTAAAAGTATGTTCAAGCGATCCTATATGGGAGCTGTGGTAGATCAGATGGTTGCGAATTTAATTTTGTAAATTGCTAGAAATCTCCAAATATTAAAGAACAAGTCAGTGACCAAGGTTAAACTTTCCGAGACATTTAATTATAATTACTTTCCAAAGGAAAAGTTTGTCAAGACATCACTACAGTATCCCAACCTGCTCAATTAGATTTTCGATAAGAATGAAACACAAAACTCAAAAATTTATACTTAAAACCTCTCGTTTTCATTCATCAGTATCGTCACACAAGTTCACAAAAAACAAAAAGAAATTCAAGAACAGGAAGTAAAAACAAGAAACAGGAAAACACAAACTTTGTTATGACACACTTGAAATAAAGAAAACCAAAGGGTGGTCAATCCGGAGATATGAGGTCAGTGACACCTTGTTAGAAAAATAATGAAATTTGATATTTTCTTTATTCTGTGTCACCTTGGTTGACAACCAGAAAGAACATAAATGAAATTTCTTATAAAAGAAAATTGATATTTTTCAATGTTTTGGGGAGACACTTAATTTAAAATGTTTGGTCAGAAGTCAAGTGAAATGAAATCATTTCATTTAGAAAAAAAAAACTTGAGATGTACCTTCTATTCAAAAATAATTTTAGAATTCATTGAAAAAGAGGCAGATGAGAAAAAACAAAAACAAGAAAATGATTTTCGAAATTTCTGATGAGAAATGAAAAAGAGGAGAAGAGAGAAAAAGTTGTCAGTGATCCGGAAGGCTGATTATCTGTGAGTTAGATAGAGAGAAACCTGAAAGTGTGTCACACAGAAATCAGCATCATAGAACTCATTTTTAAGTTTAGAAGAGGTAATTTGGTGATTGGTGGATCTTCGAGTCATGGGGTCTAACTAATAAATGGGGACAATCGGTAAAAGCTAAGAATATCCGTTTATTCAAGCGGTTATCTACTGTCTGTTCTAGAGTGGCCGGACTTTGAATCATACATGTGGATGGCCGGGCCGGGCCGACTGTTTTGAAACCTCCGGCCCGGCCCGGCCCACTCGGCCCGCTTCCAAAATTTTCAATACAAATTTTTTTGAAATGCTTCTTATTTTTTCCGAAAAAAATTAAGAATTGTGATAAAACGATAGAATAAGAGCCACAAACAAATTAAAAGTCAAATTCTAAAGTATTTTGTTGAAATTTATGAAGTTTCGCAATTCCCACTTTCAAAAAGTCGCATAATTATCACGTAGTAAGATAGCGGGCCGGCCCGCGGGCCGGGCCAGAATTTTTTTTTCCCGGCCCGGTCCGGCCCGCTTTTTGAAAAACCCTGGCCCGGCCATGGCCCGGCCCGGCCCGGCCCGGTCCGGCCCGCGGGCCGGCCATCTTTTCCACAAGTATGCTTTGAATTGACTAATGATACTATGAAAACAAAGAAAAACAAACATTTGAGATTTAAAAAATTCCAATTAACTTTTAAAAAGTTTAACAATTTTTAAATTTAAGTCTGAAATCCAATGAAATAGGTCAAAGAACGCATCAGAGATCTTCTCAGTTTCAAGCATAGTTTTCGTACTGAGTAAATCACATATTGTTCTTTGCTTTTTTCAGATCACCAGAAACATTTTAAAGTTGCTAGAACCACAAAAAAATTGAAAATATTTTTAATACGATGTAATTCGGTTCGCATCGAATTAATCAAAAAAGGGTCAACTAACAGAATATAGAGATTATTATAAGAATCATTTTGATAATTAACACCTCTTCAATATTTTTCTTGCGAACCGAGATAATCGTCGTTAAAATCAGAACGCCTTCAAAAATTCCAAAACACAAAAGAAATCAAAAGAACTCTGTCATAAAACGTGAAGTGTCGTTATAAATTATGCCAAAAACATTTGACAATCCCTCTTAAAAACAGGTGATATTCTGATACCAACCTTCCTAAACTTCCGAATCCATACCTCACTGCCTACAACAAATGATTCTTCCTGAAAGAAAAAAAGGAAGTTTTTGAAATAAAGTGCTGACTCATTTTTCATTGAACTAGACAACAAAATATTTACAAACATGAACCCAAAAAAGTGATGTTATTTCAATTTCAGGTCAGAAAAAATAACGAAAATGTCGAGAATCTTGTGTTCTCAGAAAACAAAATGATTTCAGAATAATAGAGAATCCAAATGTCCAGATACCTCCTCCATTGAGTCAACTCCAATGATCAGCCAGGGATTGGAAATGATGTTCTGTTTCTTCCTGAAATTAGTTTGTTCATTTTTTTGTTCCGCCATCTTTAAATGATAATAACTTTGTTGGCAAAAGAGATATCAAAAAGTTGTCAATTGATAAAATGTTAAGCTCATTTTGATCTACATTTTATTAGTTGACAACTTTTTGATATCTCTTTTGCCAAGGAAGTTGGAACGGTTCAAAGTTTAGGTATCCCTGATCTTACAGTCTTGAGAGACGCAGAAAAGGCTAGAGCGTCTGCGTCTCTATCCTCGGCACCTCAAATCTTACTGTCTTGTGTTTTTAGCCAGAAACTCACAATAACAGTAAAAGTCAATTTCTTCCCATCCAACCCAACAACATCTCCTGAATTTTGCTCTTTCTTCGGATTCACTTTCGCTTTTCCAAATAAAGATCTCCATTTTTTATATAAGTCTGGATGAGATCTTATTGCCCAACAGAACGCTATCTTACAAAGAATAGCACAGATATCGTAGACTTGAGAGATTTCATTTCCTGTAAAAAAAAATATATGAAGTTATGCTGTGCGGGCTCATTGTTTTTGGAATTAAATTATCTTGGTTGTCCGTGAAGATTCAAAAAGGTAGTCAACTAACGAAATGTGTAAAATTTTATGGTGAGTAATTTATCGGTTGACAACTTTTTGCTATCTCCACTGCCAACTGAGATATTCTGATTCAAACCTATCCTTCTGTTAAAGGCTTACCTCTCCCCGTAACCAATGTCATTATAGATATTCTCTGATTCTCCGGTGTCTCTCTAACAGTAATATAAACAACAATACTGATAGAAATAGTGAGAGTAGAAACTATATTACTGACAATCATTACGACAAGAATTGGGATCAGAAGGCTTATTGATTTGACATTTTCAGATATCTGAATTGATCATAAATTAGGATTAGAAATTTTGTTCGGATTACCTGATAAATTTCTGTTATATTCTTCAGCTTAAAATTTCTTTGTCGAAAAAGTGTTCGATTGAATCTCACCATTTTTCGAAACGTCTGAAATTACCATTTTTCTTTCTCAATTTGACAAACCACTTTACCAAAACTGCAATAACATTATATATCATTCCAGCAATCACAAAAACCGCAATAGCTCTTCCAGTCGAATATTCTATCTGACATGGAAGTCTCGGATATATTCTTGGAGTTCCAATCAAATCAATTTGGTTAACTGCAACTACTAAGAAAGCGTAAGTCCATTGAAAACCAGTTAGTATGAATCCAGATTGATAGCAACTTTCAGATTCGTAGGTTCGATAGAGGAAAGAAGCGAGACTTCGTTCCATGACAACTACGAAAAAGGTGATACCCGAAACTCCGAGGACCCAATGATGTAGGGATTTTGCTAGCCAACAGTAGTTGACACCTGGAAAATAGTATTTTTATTACGTAATCAGATTGCTAAATTTATAAACCCAATTTTCTTTTGATCCATAATAAAAATAAACTCACTTGAAATCTCTGTATTGAATAAATAGGCGACTATTAATGGAATCAATATCATATATCGAGAAACGGCGTACATCGCATCCGCAACACATGTACTGATTAGTATAATTCGAAGATTCTTAAAAAGTTTAGATAAGGGACCTCTACAAGAGGAAAGGAGTTTACCCTATGAAGAGTTGCAGTGCTTGCAATGATAACAATGAACATGATATTGATAGGAAAGGCTATGAAACAAAATATGAGTTCGACGATGTAGATAACAAAATTGGCTGGAAATATATTTATTTAGAAGATACTGTAGCTATTGGCTTCTCAAAGCCCCATATCTTGATTGCGGTTAAAGATACAAAAAAAGTGTCAACTAAGAAATTGTTCAGCGTAATATTTTCCACATTTTTCTAGTTGACCACTTCTTCATATCTTTGAATACAACCGAGTTATGGGGATCGGAACTTTAAGTGCCTCTGTATCACGGTGTCTACAGTGTAACTTACGAGTAGTGACCATTTCATTCAATGAAAAGTTTCCAGTAGTGAACCTATTGTATTCTGCATGACTGGACATGTGGAGCTCTGAAAATGATTCATTTTGATCTTAAAATTCAAGCTTTCAATGAGCAATAGAACAATCTTCAAAAAAAAATATGATCAAAACACTAAAAATCGAAAATCTCAAAATCCAAAAGTCAGAAATGGAGAGGAAGAAAACAACATTTCCCCGAAAAGAAATTGGAGGGTTTCGAGAGAAATTTTGTTTTTTTTCTGTTGATTGGAATTGACATAAATAACATTTTTGTGGGTGAAAAGTGAAGTGAAATGAGGAGTCATTGGCTCAAAGAATTCGGTTTCGGTTTCATGAGCAAAGATCTGAAGAGTTCAAAACTTCAAGAAAATTTCCAAGAAATGCATATCAATTATGTTTTGATATTTCGATTTTTAATTTTCAAAAAAAATTTTGTCTACCAATTTTCGAAAATTTCTTAGATCTTTCGAATATTTTGCACGGAAACATACTCGGAATTGAATGATCAAATTGAATATTGAGACGTAGGCGATCAAAAAAAGAACAAAGTTCCTGGTCAGAAGTTTAAAGTGCTCAAAACTTTTTCTCGATTAGACTGAGCCGGAAGTTATGACAACGTGGGAAACAGGAAACTATGATCTATGAATATTTCCGGTGGTTCTACTTCGGTACATGCTTTGTATTTTTGTGATTCAGATTTGTTTCAGAAAAGAAAAAAATTAGTTGAGATGAAGACTTGATTTTAAATAGATTCTGTTTTGGATAGAGACACAGAAAGTGAGACGCTCTAGTTTTCTCTGCGTCTCTCAAGCCATATTGAGACTATAGAAGTGCAATCAACTTCAAATCGTCATAACTTTGTTAGAAAAGAAGATATCAAAAAGTTGTTAACTAAAGAAATATTTGAAATGTTTTGAAGTACATTTTGTTAGTTGCTAACTTTTTGCTAGCACTAATAAGAACCGAGATATAAGCTCTTGAAGTTGCGTATCCCTTGAAATAGATCGCAGACTGCGTCTCTCTGTAATCGTCTATTAAAGGTAATGTACATTGATATACAAAGAAATTATTAGTCTACATCAAATCAAAATAAAAGTAAAGTCAATACTTTTCTAAATACATGCGAAAAATCAGCTGCTCTCTTCCTCTCTCTCCCTTTCTGCCTAACCAAAAAAGTTTCAAATAAGTGTGAAACGTGACCTGTCAAAAGACTTATTATTTTTACCAGTTTCGTCTCAAAAAAATAAGAAAATGTGTCTTGAAAACACTGAAATGTATCTGGTTAGTAATATTTGTTAATTTGGAATTCTGTGTACTTTGTAGTTGAAGCGGAAGAGGTCAGAAGAGGCAAGTCAAAGATCGATTTTTTGTTTTCTCCTAGGACATCTGGACATTTGGAATCTAGGAAAAGTGTATCAAAAACAGCTGAAACAATTAGAAATCCAATTTCCAGAGCAATACACATTACTTTATTTTCTTTGTGTTGAACTGAATGATCTAATAAAATCCAATGAATAACATTTTGCAGTGAGCCAGAAAACGGAGAAATACGTATTTTTATGTAGTAAGAAAAGATTGAAAGATTAAAAAACGACAAATAATTTTCTGCTCTCACACCCATTTTTCGTTTTTCTCAGATTACGTTTAGTGGAAAAAAAATGAAAAAAAGAGCAGAAATCGGGTGAGAAGAGAATTCATTGAAGCTCGAAAAATGATGTTGATTCGGAATTTGAAGAGGATGAAAATGTCATTTAGAAAAGGTTTTTGAAGGGTGAATGGTGTAATTATTTAGAAACTTTTTGAGAAAAAAACATTTTGAAGTGATCAGAAGGGAAAGGATATCCATTTGTTTATTGAAATGTTGAAAAATTGAAAAACAAAACTATAGAGGTCTTTGGTGCAAGTAATTCTGCAATCGCGCCCTACTGTATCCCGAAATTTGGCTGCTTACATTCAGTTTCGTTGACTGAGTATCAATCGTGAATTTTCTGAATTTAGGATTCAATTATCGTGTTTCCTGAGAAGCCATAAATGCCTTTTACACTTGCATTAGATTTTTCGCGTTTGATACTCAGCCGACAGCTTTAAAAATAAGCAGCTCAATTCCGCAGTACACTAGAGCGAGATTGCATACAGTAGTCCGAGAGCTTCTCTAGAGAAAAACAAAAAAAAACTATTTTTGGCATTTTCAGTATTTTGAAAAAAAAAAGAAAATATTTTTCAAAGCACATTTCCATGTAATTCTAATTTTAACACGAGTATTTTTTGAGAACTTCTGAAAGAAAAAAAATTCAAAAATCTTTTTCAATAATTAATAGAAACAAAAAAGAACGTCATCTAGATAATGCTTGCTGTCTTCGAATTTGGAGATTTATTGGATAAAAACGAAGAAATCACCTGTTATATTTTTTTCAGGAAAAAAAAATGAATTCAACATTTTGATCTGGAAATTAATAAAAATGGAGACACTGAAATCGTAATCTTATATCAAGGTTGTCCAAGTTCCTGGTACCACCATGAATGGTGTTCATTCAAAATTGTGTCTGGATCGGCTTGAATGACTCTTAATCATTCATTGTCAAATCTACGTCATTGAATGACGAGACGAAAGTGAGTTCTTGAAGTCATGAGCAAGATGGTCAACTGTGGTACTTTTCGGATCATTTGCATATGGATAACATAGATACTTTCTTTCAATTGGTGCAATGTCGTTTTAGAACCGGACGAAATAGAACTGCCTCATAATAGAACTGTTTCGAAATAGAACTGCTTCGAATTCGAACTGTTTCGGTTTAGAACTGTCTCGTTTTAGAACTGTCTCGAAATAGAACTGTGTCGTTTTAGAACCGCTTCGGTTTAGAAGTGCTTATAAAGAAACTGTTTCCTTCTCCGACGCATCGAAGTGCAATAAAAACTGCAAAACAATCAGTTCTAAACCGAAGCAGTTCTAAAACGACACAGTTCTATTTCGAGACAGTTCTAAAACGAGACAGTTCTAAACCGAGGCAGTTCTAAAACGGCACAGTTCGAGTTCGAAGCAGTTCTATTTCGAAACAGTTCTATTCTGAAACAGTTTTAAATCGACACAGTGCTATTTCGAACGGTTCTATTTCGAAACAGTTCTAAAACGAGTCAGTTCTATTTCGTGCGGTTCTAAAACGACATTGCACCTTTCAATTGATTGTAAAAACTTTTCAATGATGGTCTTAATTTTATTTTGTTTTTGAAATTTTCAGTCAATTGAGAACTAAACTAGTCTGAAACATATCTATAGAGTTCAGCACAATCAAAAAAAAAAAAAAAGAAACGGAACATGCTAATCCTATTTCTTAAAAATGGGCCAAGCTAATAATTATTACTATGTATTGTTGTGTATATGCTATTTTGAGTGGACACTTTCACTTATTAGCTTTTTTTCTGAACACATTTTCATATGTTCCGTTCTTTTTTTCAGAAAAAAAAGCTTTCGCTATTTACCAATCTATGAATCATAGTCTTCTCTAGAAGAAATTCATAATTACCTAGCACTTTTCTCTATCTTTGTTCCGTAAGTGCCAACAATTGACATCACCAACCAGTTCCCTTATTCTCCGCGTTCTTATTTAATAGTGTCATGAAGAAGTGTGAAAAGTTCTCAGTTACGTAATTGAGAAAGGTACGGTAGTTTAAGAAAGAAATTTGAAAAAAAATTGTTGTTTTTTAAATGTTTAATGTTATCTTTCAATATTTTTGTATGGTTTTGGTAATAAGATATTTTGGTTACAGAATATTGTACGGAATAATTTATAGCTTCATCACTGAAATTTTAGGATTTCATAAGTAATTTGTTTTTAGATCCAGACTGAATTGACAATGAAACACTTCCGCCAAGTCTCTAACCTAAATTCCGATCTTCCGATCATCAAACATATTATATTACCTAACACTTCCCGTCTCCTGCCATTCCGTTATTCTCAAAGTGTCGGTAATTGACATCATCTTCTTCCCATCCCGTTGTTTTTGTCTCCCAACCACTAAAAACCGCCTCTCCTTTCATTTTTCATGTTTCCCCGTTTCCCCCCAAATGGTTCCGAATGCGGAAACCGGAATGAAAGTGGCAACCGTCCGGGGAGGGATTGATTTTGTGATTCATTGAGGGGAATGTTTCGTGTTGTTTTCTGGGGTGTTCGTTCCTTTTTCTTCTCCTCCTTCTGTTCAAGAAGGAGCACCTTGTGAGCACCAGATCAGTATCTCTGTCGTCTCTCACTTTCGAATACTCTCTCACCATCCTATGTACACGACTTTTCACCCCGTAAAACCGTAAAACGCGAAAACTGAAGAGGAGGGCAAAGTGATCTTGCTCTGAGGCGGTGGCTCGCGGACGGGACTCGTCGCAATCAAACAAAAGGGGGCTGGACAGTGTCTCGACTCTCCTCTATTCACTTTCTCTTCCGTTTTATTCCTCCTGGACCTGTCTTCGAAATTGTCGGACAGTTCTCTTTTGTGCTCTCTCTCTCTCTCTCTCTCTCTCTCTCTCTCTCTCTCTCTCTCTCTCTCTCTCTCTCTCTTATTCTGAGGAAGAGAGCCTAACCGCTTGAAGCATCCGGGGCGCTGGACAAAAGAAATTCGGTGTGTTGAGAGCTGTCAAAAGTGCACACTCGATTACTTTTGCGCATTTTTGACAGTTTATTTTTGGTCAGTTCGGATTCTTTTGTTTCTCTCTTTCCTTTTCTAATTATGGTTTACCAAGTTGATTACTGTAACTGACAAGGAAGCATGCTCTTGTATTTTTTTCCAGATTTTTCAAATTTTTAGGTCTTTTTAATTTTCCAGCTTCTTCGCCGAACATTCTATTTGTTGTTTAGCAACCTTAATAATAATCGTACCTCTCTAGCCATCATCTTGAACTCCGTTCTATATCTTATTTCTTATTCCCGAAACCCTCTAATTTTTCCAGAAAAATCCAAATGCGAAGGGTTCTCTTTCCGTTGTTAATTACAGTATCCCTGTGCTTGGCACAGGAAGCCTCCGAAGCTTGCACAAAAGCATTGACGGACTGTGAAAACGATTTGGAATGTCAGAATCGGTTAGCACCGTTGATGGCTGCGTGGTGAGTATTTTAATGGGTTTGGAGGATTGGTAGAAAGTATTTTGAAATAGGAAAACTCGAAAAAATTATTAGATCTACTGGTACCATAACCTGTACTCTATGATTTGCAACCGGCGTAATCAGTGTTCCCTATGAAAAAATTATGGCTAAATCAAAGAAGAAAATGTTTTTTTTTTCATGTTAAAGCATTTCGAAATTTTGTTGTGAAATGTCAATTTCGTAAGCACTTGAAATCCCTACTCGAATACAGGGACAGTTAATATGAGAACAAAGCTCTAAATTCTATGGTCCATATCTCTGTTCCCATGAGAGCTATCAAAAAGTTGTCAACTAATGAAATTTTTCTCATAATAAGGGCTACATTTTATTAGTTGACAACTTTTTGATAGCTCTAATGGGAACTGAGATATACAGATTTAAAGTTGTGACGTTCTAATAGAGTGTTATCTGAAATTCCCTGTCTTCCAAAAACTAAAAGTCATTTTCCCACACTGCGATTTCTCCCCGGTCAAATCTTTATTTATTCAAAAATGTAATCATTTCTACAAATACCCGAAAAACAATGTTTATTTATTTTTCCGGAGTCTTCCCATTGTCTAAATACTTAGCTTCAATAAAAAGTATTCTTCCAGCTCCACCGGCACCTGTCAACCACAATGCAGAAGTGCAGTTCTCAACGTCTACCAAAATAAACTCGGAAGAATTCTTCTCCGTTCCGATGCCACGTGTATCCCGGGACGAGATGAGCTTCGTACCTGTAACTTCCTTCCAGCCGAGTCCACTGTTCATTGTAGTCTCGGCAAATTGGCTTGTGAAGGAGATCTTCAATGCAATTCGAAGTTCGGAGTTTTCATGTCCGAATGTGAATCGGATGCTGCTCGTGGAGCATGTAACGATAAATGCAAGACACTTTTGAATCAAACCATTGAAACTTCTGTTGGAAGTGTATTCAATAATTGTACATGTACTGCCAGAGACGATCAATTGTGCACCAATTTGAAGGACAATTTGCTCGGCGTCTGTTTGAAGGTCTGGTTTTTTTCCTGTTGTTGTTGTTGAGAAAGATTTGTTTGATTAGTGAAATTAGATCTATGACGTAATAGAGGAAACATGGAAAATTGTTTGGAAGAAGAAAACATTTTTTCTTGCAACTCAAAAATAATTGATGACTTTACATTGACTTATCAACTTTGATATCAGAGAAAAGAGGCAGCGACTAGAATGTACCTGAAGTAGTTGTTTACCTAGAGAAATAATTAATCTATGAAAAACCTACAAAACTAGAAAGGAGAGACGCAGATGGCCAGACACTCTAACTGTCTGCGTTTCTAACTTCGATGAGTATCAAATAGCTGAACTTTAAACCGTCATAACTTTTTTCGCATAAGAGATATGAAAAAGTTATTAACAACGAATTGTTGCAAATTGTATGATGAACATTTTATTAGTTAAAAACTTTTTGATATCTCTTATGCGAACAAAGTTAGAAGGGTTGAAAGTTGACGCATCTCGAAGTGCTTTTATTGAGAGACGCAGAAAAAGCTAGAGCGGGTTACTGTCTGCGTCTCTCATCCCAGACCTTCCTCTCCCTCTTTTTCCTGAATCCATCATCCCTATCCTCATCACAAAATATTTTCAGAACACCCCCGGAGGCGTTACCCTCTCCCCATCGGACAACTCGATCACAGATGCTCCAGGAGGAAATGACCTTGCTGATTCCTCCGTCGCTCATCCATCAGCTATCCTTTCAGCCATTTCTGTCTACTTGCTCACTGTTCTTTTTCTCTGAAATTCTGAAATGATTTTCTAAAAATATCCAATTTCCCCCCAGTGATTCCTGAATTGCTCTGTGATATGATATCATCTAATTTATTGTTATTCGATGGCCTAGGATTTCTTGAAGATTTCTTAGGTCATATCCTAAAAACACGTGTTTTTCTTATGTATGTCTTTCCTTTTTCGCAAAATAATAAATGTGAATTTTCTTTAATTTTTATGAAACTTAGAGAAAAAGAAAAAATGATGACCGACTAGAAGAAATTTGATTTGTGAGTGCTGATAAAATTGACTGATAACGAGAAAATGAAGACGCAATTCGCCCATTTCAACTCTTTTTTCCTCTCCATCTGATTTATGGTTTCCCTTCTTTCTCGATGAGCACATTTTTTCTAAAATAGTATCTAGGTTGATGTTCCATTATCACCGCGTGGCTCTTTCCTCTCTTATTCCGGAATCATTGTGGAATTGAGAATCAAACTAAATCGACTGAGACTAATCATTCAATTTTCTAACCTATTTTCTTTCTTTTTTGCTAAATTTTCCAATATTTCAATTTTGAAAAAAAATTCAATTTTGTAATAACCAATTTTCAGGGTAATCATGAAACCAGTCGTTGTTTTTTCGACGCTTCTTGTTTTGGCTACGGTAGGTCCGGGGTTACTGTACTAGGGTAGTTTGAAACGAGTCGGGGCACAGTGCCGCTGCTAAACTGTTCGAGGAATGGTGCACCGTAAGCAAGCAAATATGCCCCAACCCGTCGAAATAGTTTTGTCCCAAAATTACTCGAGGTAGTATGTACAATTTAACAGGCCAGCTCGGCACCAGCTTGGCACCAAATATGCACATTAAGTTCAGCTCGGCAAGTATTGGCACTTTTAGTAAAATGCCCTTGTATTAGATAATATTTTCAAAACAGTCAAATTTTCGAACTTATTTTACGAAATTCGATTTTCACCAAATTTTGAAAAAAATGTCAATTTCACCCCAAAATCAATACCTATCAATTCCCAAATTATTCCAGTTACTTCCCGGTTCAATCCAAAGAAATGTGGAAAACCCTGATTTCAAGCCAAATTGTTTAGTCGGAGGACCAGATGTTTATGATCCAACTCAGGCTGAAAAGGTCCTTTGGTTCGACGTGAACCTCGATCTTCCACCTCGTCAACGCTTCCAACAAATCGCTCGTGCTTACAAGAACGAGATCCGTGCCGTTTTTGATGTCCTTGATGTAAGCTTAGCTTTTTGATTTCCGATATTCTATGCCATATTTTTCTAGTACTTCCTCACAATCATCCCCGGAGTCAATGCCTGGGAACTGATTGGAAACATTACCGCCAGTGCATTAGACAAGGGAATGATCATGAATCCATATAAAGATGAAGTCTTGGGTATTGCTGAGGTTCTCGATGTCCCAATTGGAAACTTGGTTTTCTTAAACATTTTCTATGAAATGTCCAGATTCTGTACATCGATTATTGCTCAAACTGAGGATAACAAGGATATGTATCACGCTAGAAACTTGGATTTCGGACAACTTTTCGTTTGGGATATTGCTGCTCAATCATGGGGATTGACTGATGCTTTGAAGAAAGTCAGTGTTAATATCAACTTCTTCAGAAATGGACAGCTGTTGTTCAAGGGATCCACTCTTGCTGGACACGTTGGTGTTTTGACTGGTAAGGAGTTAAAACACGATATATCTCGGTTGACATCAGAGGTATCAAAAAGGTGTTAACTGACAAAATGTAGCTTATGATAAGCTAAATATTTCATTAATTAACAATTTCTTTATAGCTCTTCTAGGTGATGTGATATTAGCTTTTGAAGAAAAGAATAAATAAAGAGAGACGCAGAGAAGTCTAGTGTCTTGTCATGCCCAACTTTGATATCTGAGCTCCCATTAAAGATATCAAAAAGTTGTTAACTAATGAAATGTTTAGTTTATTATGGACAATATTTCATCAGTTGACAACTTTTCGATTGGTTAGCTATAAACCGAGATAAAATAGCGCAAAATCAGACAACGGGATTACGGTAATCTGATACCGATGCCACGCAAATTTCACATCAAGAAAAAAAACCTTTGCAGCCATGAAACCGCACAAATTCTCTCTCTCCATGAACGCCAAAGTCCAACCCGATATCATCAACGTCGCCAGATGGTACATGGGCGCTTACGAGAACACTGATCTCAAATTCGTCATGTATTTCGATCGTTGGCTTTTCGAGAACTGTGACACCTTCCAGGTGAGTGAAAAAGCAAACAAACAAATTGTTTTTCAACTCTCTCTCTCTTCCTTTGCAGTGTGCTCGCGAACAGATCGCCAGTGTCAAATTGTTGACAGGCGCCTATTTCATTCTCGGTGGAGCGAACCCGGGTGAGGGAAGTGTGCTTGTGCGAAACACGACTTCCGTACAATTCGAGAGAAAGTTGTTCGATGGAGACAACGATTGGTTCTTGTTGCAGACGAATTATGATCCGGATAAGGTATGATTATAGGCTAGGAGAGCCTACTCTTTTCTCTACTGCAAATCTGGTAATCACAAAACACATACTTTTGGCGCAGCCGGGTGCGCGCTTGTCTCTTGTCCACACGGTCTTTGGTTCGTTCTCGGCGTGTGTCTTCTTAAAAATGTGTAGCAGAGACATCAAAACTAATTCCTTCCGTATGTTCTCTTCGTCTACAAAAATATGTGTCGCCCTCTAATTACGCAACCATTATTAATCCGTAACAATCTGTTTCCTTTTTTCAGAACCCCCTCTTCATTGACAACCGTCGTGATCCAGGAAACGCTTGCATGAGAAAATTGGGAAGATCACAAGTGAGCATGAAGGGAATCTACACTGTTCTTGCTTCGAAACCAAATTTGAACAAGACAACTGTCCATACCGTAATCATGTCTGTCACTAAAGGATATTTTGAGACTTTCATTCAGAAATGTCCGAATCCTTGTTGGGCGTTCTAACCAATTTCTCTTAAATTAATAAATATTCATTATCTTACTATTATACAAAAAAAGAAAACAAAAAAAAAGAGAAATTATTGGAAAGTGAATGCTCCATGCGGGAATTGTTCAATCGAAGCAGTTCTATATTGAGATGAATCAGTTTTAAGAATTGAACTGGAGACTATTGAACTCGTTTTTCCGGTTCCAGATCCTGCAGACTCGAAACGATTTGAGCCAGTTGAATCGAATAATCCAGATGAACGACGATTACTTCTGTAAAATTCTTTAATTTTAAATGAATATCAAGGTCAACTCACATAGACGATTTAGTAACACTACTAGAAGTCGTTGGAACTTTCTTCATATTATAATATTTCCATTCCGATCGTCCACCGGCTCCTTCTTTTCTCTTTTCTGCTCCCTTATCCGATTCTACTACAACTGGACTCACAATATCATCCATTCCAAATTGAAGATTCTGTTTAACATTATCTCCAGTATTCTTCGGTGGTGATGGTTTCGGAGGAACAGAAGACGTTGGATTAGTGTTAGATGTTCCCGTGATTGGAGTAGTACTTCCATCAGAAGTAGTCGATGCAACTGAAGGCGTTGTTGTGAATCCAGATGGTGTTGCCAATGAAGTAGCCGTAGTAGTTGATGGAGGAGCCAATGCATCCTTTTTCAGTGGTTTTTCTGGAGAAACATCATTTGGATCAAGTGGAATTATCGGGGAGGTACCGAAATCTACTTCCGCCGTTTTTTTCGGTGGTGACTTTTTGTGAGCTTGTTGAGGAGTTTCGAAATAGGTTCCAGCTGGAATATGTTGAGGATGTGGTGCGAATCCTGGTTGAAGACGTGCCGACGGGGGCTTCGGTGGAGGAGGAACACGAGACTTCGGAGCAACTGGAGCAATCGGAGCACCTTGTGGAATCGGTGATGTCAAAGGATACGGACTAGCCATTGTCGGTGAGATCTTCTTTTTCTCTTGAGTCTTCGGAAGATGAAGCCAACGATTCTCGTCTCTCATTTTGGCGTTGGCTGGAAAAAAAAGATGAGATAAGGTGTGCGGCACCGTGCCGCTAATTGGTGTCGGCTACTCAGGATGGATGACAAGTGACAGGTTATCTCGTTGGACTTGTTTTGGGTTTTAGATGCCGAGATAAGAAAAATTACTGTGTTACTGTATTAGATACAGTAATCCTACTGATCAAAATTTCAGAGTATCCCTTAATCGCGGCATTTTCTAATCATCCAGGAAGGCTACAGTAATACTGGCCCCACTTACTATTAGATTGACTGTGCAATGTACTCTGCGCTATCGGCGTCTCATCTCGATCGTAAATCGGCTATAACATTCATAAAATTGTATAACATGATCACCTTCGACACACTTACCCCAGTACCCGGACCAACGACCTTCTGCTGGCTACTGTAATAAAATTGAATACATAATAAATTATAAATAACTCGTATTTACCCTTTCTTCCCATTTCCAGAATTCTGATTTTTGGCCGGATCGACGATAATCGTGAATTTCTCTTTTTCATCTTCTCTCGAGTAGTCTTTTGTGCCTGAAAGATTATCAATAGAGCGAATTTGCTCTTTCTAGTTTACTTTTATTTTTCTGAGCCATAAAATTGAGTTTCGCTTCAAATTCCTGCGCCTTCACTTGATCCATGAGAAACTTCTTTTTTAGGTCGTGGAGTCGTTTTCGCATTCGCCGTTTGTACATCTGGAAATTAGTTTTTGCAGAGTCGTGCCGTTATCGTGCCGGAAATGTCTCATTTCAACTCGACACGACCCAGCACTAATAGGCACACTTACTTACCCATCGAATCGTCGCCGTGGCGAGCATACAAAAGAGCAGAACCAGGACAAACGTGATGAACAAAACGACGAGAATCCAGGCGTACGACTCGGTTGGAATACAGCAACCATAGTTGGCGAAGAAGAAACTTCCTTCTGAAAAAAAGTTACTCTAATAGAAGAGCACCCAGAATTTCCTTACCAGAATATTTTCCGCTCATCTTTCATTCACTCAATTGAAGTGGAGTTTTGAAATCTGAAACTGAGATTCGGATTGCCTAAATCGATTTTTTTTCGAATTACCGACGTGGAATGTGGGGTATCGTGGGAATTGGAGAGTCACGCGGGAAATCAAAATTTTGAAATTTTTTATTTTCCACGTGGAATAATCCCCCATCTCGATGCCACGTGTCCCCCTTTAATTACGTAACCCGATTTACAGTACACCATATTGTCCGGGATTACCTGTCGGCTACTTCTCTCTTCAGGGAACATCTCCTAATCCTTTGACACAATCTGTTGATCCTTTTTAGCGGAAGTGCCTCAAAAGGGTTCCCTTAAGCGTTATTTTGGATGACATGATGACATTATCTTGTCACTTCTTCTCCAATATTTTCTTCGACTTTCTTCTATTAACTGGCCATTTTCTATGTGTCAGTCGTTAATTTTCTAATTAAAGGGTGTTGATAAATTGTTCTATCATAAGATGATTTCGTCAAAAAAAGAAGAAGAGAAGAAGGAATGGATGAAGGAGATGTGGTGAGAAAACCCCATCAAATCTTATTTTTTCGTCTGTATTTTTATTGGACGACGAAGTGACCGGTCTTCATCGAGCTATGTTATCAATGCCGATATATGGGGATTACGGTATTTTTGTGGAAAGGTTTGAATAGTTTTCTTTTGGTGATGGTATTTAAAATAAGTTTATATTGTACTTTTGTTCATGGCATGGTGAGATTATGAAGTAGCGCTACTAGTAGCCACCTGGTTACCCACCTGGCGTATTACACTCAACATTATTAGGTCCTGGCTCAAATGGCCCCAAAAACTTAAAAATTGCAAGTGCCCTTGTAATAAAGGTCCCCTCAACCAGCTCATAACCGGACCTTACACATCCTAATCTGATGTCCTTTAGCGCATTTTCTCCGGTTAGATGATGAAGATATCAGTTATACAAAGGTGTGAATACCGCATTTCTCGACAAAAGTTGACGCGTGCGCGCACGGGTTCTTAATTATGATCAAAGGGTTTTATGCCGACGACATTTTTCTGATAACATGGTACTATTGGGGGGAGATTATCAGAAAACATCATTGCGCAATTCGGAAGATGAAGAAGGAAGAGAGGACACGTGCCGGTCTCAAAAGAGACGTGTTCCTTTAAAGGGTGTACTTGTTGGTGGTTGGGTAATGTGTACTTGGGTACTTGAAGTGGAGTTTGGTTTTTTTGGAACAAAAACCCAAAACATCATAGTGCTCTTTGTGCCGAAAGCGTGCCGATAGTAGTCAGGATAATTTCTTTCAAATTCGATGTTTTTAGAGGAAACCTAGGAGTTTCAAAACTAGTTCATGAAGAACTCGTCAAGGTCAATAATTTTCCCTTATGAATCGTCTAAAAATATCGAATTTGATAAAAGTTATAGCTAAAACCGTTTTCAGATAATAGTCCCTTCATGTTTTCTTAAACAATCAAAAATAAATAAATAACTTAATCTTGACACTAATTAGTATCCATCTCAAATCGGCATCTTCATTCCTAAAAAGTCATAACTCAAACCTATGCACAACACGATCTTGCTAATTATGGCGGCGAGTCAATAACTCGTGTACATGACAGATAATTGACAGTTCGAATGAACTTGTTTTGGATGTTTAGATGCCGAGATATAGACAAGATAAGAGGAGGGAAAAAGGGTGCCGACGAAGGATGGATTGGTCTGAAACTAGGGTTGAGATAAGATATTTTGAAAAGAGGATTCTGGAAAAAGGGGCCGACAGGTATCAAATTCAGCTTGAAAAGGTCCGTAAAGATAAGACAAAACTCAAAAAGGACACCGATAATTCTAAAGGATCCCGACATAATTTTGCAGCTAGATAAGATACTTTCCTGTTTTTAGATTGTTTTACAACCCCTTATTTCTTAAAGAGCACCTGCCCTTCCTCTTATACCCTAACCCATTTTCCAGTCATCCCTTGACACCTGCAAACGTGGAGTTTTTTTCCGGTCAAACGGAGTCAATTGACTTGCAGACAGATGACGATTCCCAGAAGAACGGAAGTTGACGACCAAGGTACCGATCATGACCTTTTACAGTAACACTTTGAGCAGTGTAAATTAGTCAGACCTGGAAAAAAAATTATTCATTCCTTAATAGTCATTCATTTTTCTTTTTATCCATTTTATCCCTTTTAATTATGGTTCCGCAATGAAATTTTGAGAATTTTTATCTCCTCACGAAACGGTTTCGTTGGGAGGCTATACTTTGAAGTACGGTATGCTCCTTTAATCAAAACTCAGTTAAGCTCAGCTAGTCCTAGGTCTATTACTAGATAGTCTGGTCACGGAACGGTTACGGTCGGAGGCTATGCTTAGGTAGCTCAGAGTACAACAAGGCTATGTCCACATTTATTCGAGTTCGGTTAGTCTAATCAATGTCTTTTCGCCAAACTAGTTCTCATCACACTCCTTGTAACATCCTGACTCATTCTCCAGATGCCAGTACATTCCGAGCACATAAATCTTCATCTCCTCCCTACTAAACCTACCTCCGCGAAAACCCTTTTCTGTGATAACCCCTTCCGCGCACGCGCCATCATTCAAATAACGTCTCTTTCAACCCCAAATACTAGTACATTTTCCTTTTCATGTCCCCTCCACACCGTCCTCCTCCTCCCCTTCTTTTCCTCAATTACCGTATTCGAGACCCGTGTACGCGCAGGCGTGAGGAGGAGGTGGAGGCGGAGACTCAACGGACGTTTCCCGCCCATTCACAGTTTTCGACAAGGCGTGTCGTATCATCATCCGAATACCGAAACACAACTGCTCTCGCTTCTTAACACCTTTTCCACGGATCTTTAACCACGGATCGGTGTTCCTAATCCTTTAATAATTATTCAACTAACATCCAGGTGTGCAATATGACCACTGCGGACTCTATCACTTTTAATCATATTCTTGGACAGGTAAGTGGAGGGATACGGTAGTTATCAGGGGGTTTAGGGTAATTAGCATAAATTAAGCTTAAGCCCCGTCTGAAATACCTACTATAAATCTGAGGTCATTGATTCCGAATTTCTAGTCATTGATAGTTCGTTTAGGGGTTCAGATCTTAGCTATGGATTGGCTCTCTGCTAGTCAGGACCATGTCCGGAACTCAATCTAGCATTCCGATAGGATACAAGCTTTGAAATTTTGAAAAATAGCAATCATGTCCAAAAAACTAACCTTCAAGGCTAAACTTACTAATTTCCAGGGTCGTGTAAATCAACTCGGTGGAGTCTTCATCAACGGTCGCCCTCTCCCAATTCAAGTCCGTCATGCTATCATTTCAATGGCTAAAAAAGGAATCAAGTAAGCCCCCTTATCCCCCTTTATCCCCTTAATAATCTTATTCCAGACCATGTCACATCAGTCGTCAACTAAAAGTATCTCACGGTGCCGTCTCAAAAATCTTGAATCGTTACGCCGAGACTGGCTCAATATCTCCGGGACAGGTAATGTTGATAAGATATCTTAATTGGGTCACAACCATAAAAATTACCCAAATGTTTGTTTAGTACACGTGCCGTCTTCTTCTCCTTTCTCAATAATTTTCAAACACGATACCGTACTCAGTTTTTTTGTTTTTGGCGGGTAATTTTCGAAGAAAAGGTCGCACAGGTGCGTCGACGGGCGCCACGGGGTGGCATTTTTTGATGATGCGTCTTTTTTTGAAAAATGAATCGAATTTTTATGGCGAGAAGAAGAAAGGAGTCGTTATTTATTAGTGGGGTCAATGACTAAAATACCCGTAGGGATTACTGTAGCTTAAAGAGGTCCCTATACAAATTAAGCATATCTCGGCTCCCAGAAGAGATATCGAAATATTGTCAACTAATGAAATATTGATCATGATATTTTAAACATTTTATTAGTTGATCACTTTTTGAAATATCTTATGAGAACTGAGGAAAATCATTTTTTTTTAACCGTAACCCACCTCATTACGAACTAAACCATTTCTATTCCAGATCGGCGGCAGCCCCCGTGCCCGTCTCACCGTTCAAGCCGTCGAAAAAGAAATCATAATCGCATTCGAAGAAAATCCCCAATTAAGTCCAGCTGAACTTCGAGATTGGCTCATCCAAAAAGACATTTGCACAAAAGGAAATGCACCTACAGTACCTGCAATCAAAAGGCTTATTGGATCAAAAGGTAATTCTGAATTCAATGGTTTCAATATGAAACAAAAAAGGCAGAAGAAGAAGAAGAGAAAAATTGAAAACAAATAGAAGAATTGTTTCGTATTAGTCATGTTCCGCTTCTGATAGCTGTGACGTTTGTTTGTTTTTCTCAGAGGAAGCCAAGAATTGTTTCAAATTGGATTCTGGGAAAGTCACGGGGCTACTGTAGATTAATTCTGAACCGTATGACCTAGAATATCCAAAAAAAAAAAACAAAAGATGAACCAAAAGTTCACCTTATCATTTCCGTAAAAAACTAGGTCTCATCATCATCTCGTAACCCCTAATCAATCATTTTTTCACGCCAATCACTCTTTTCCTTTTTGCTAATCACCGCTCCTTTTTTGCAGGTTTCGGCCCCCAAACCAAAAAAATGGAACGGAAACGATTAAGCTACAGTATCGACAGTATCCTGGGAATTTCAATTGGTATGTTCAGTTTCACTTACTACATTTCATATGTTACAAGTTTTCCCCCAATTTCACACATTTATAATTCGGTTCCGTTTTGTAAAACGTCCTCCAGCATTTTGATTTCCTGTCCAATTTGTCGGAGTGTCGCTTTTTTGAACACCCTTCTCTCTCTCTTCCGTTGGAAATTCTTCCATAATCGGTTTCGGTTCAATTCTTGAAAATCCTTCAGGATACGGTAGTTTTCTGTTTCTCTCTTTCTCTCTCTCTCTCTCTTTCTCTTTGACTTGATATAATAACGGTCATTAACACTTTGATTAGTGTAGGAATAGGGGAAAACGGGCGTTTCGACGTCTTCTCTCTTTCTCTGTATGTTAACGGTGTGATAAGAAGAAGAAGAAGACGTTGACAAGTGATTGAAGACACGAGTCCTTTTTGGCTGACGGGGTGAAATGTGTTGAAAACGCCGATGTGAAATTGAAGATGACATTTTGTTTGTTGAGACATTTTTTTGTTGGAGAGACCGCTCCGGTCACCGAAAAACTACCATGACTAATTCGAATCAACAAATAGACGGGGGTTACTGTAGGTGTGGGAGACACACGAGGTAATTGAACTTTGAAAATAAAACCATATTAGAGAAAGGTAATGAGTGGTAATGTTAACAAACCGCTATTGTCGTAAATACTGTATTGAAAGGGTATTATCTGTCAAAGCGCTATAACTCAGTTAGCAGAAGAAATACAAAAAAGTCGTTAACTAGTAAAATGTTTAGCTTATTCAGGGCAACATTTCATTAGTTGACACTTTTTTGGTATCTCCTCTAAAAACAGAGATATGAGCATTTGAAGTTAGGCACCTCCCGAAAGAGGCAGACAGTTAGACGCTCTGGCCTACTCTGCGTCCTCTAGCATATCTCAATTCTTAAAAGAGATACAAAAAAGTTGCCAACTAATAAAATGCTCAACTTGATTTGAGCAACATTTCATTAGTTGACACCTTTTTGATATCTTGAGTGGGAATCGAATAAGTGCAACTCTTAGCGATACAGTATCCGAGGGTTTAAGATTCCTTCCAGTTCACAAATTCAACTTTTTTCTTTAATCATGTAGTCTAACTCTGTAAAATTCGGTATGGTGCCAAAATCAGTAGAGTGTTGTGGAGCCCCTCGAAGGCTCATTTTCAGCTTGACCGCTTAATCTAACACCTTTTCCCTGAGTACCGTATCCTCTTCCTCCAAAAACTTTTATTATTGCAACATGAATGGGTCAACACCACCATCACCTGCTGTTTCAATTCCTTTCTTCTCTCCCCCCATCTCCTCCAGACCACCACCATCACTTTTTTGACTTGTCGTCAATCTTGTGTCAAGCCTTCCTTCCTCTCTTCAGAAATTGAACATTCTTCTTGTGTTAAAGAAGGTGTGAACATTCATTTAACTTTGTCTTTTTTTTCCTTCGTTTCGATGTCTTCTCACATAGCAATTAAGATAGGAAGAGGAAGGAAGGGGGAGGGAGAAGATTTGCGCACTTGATAGGTGCCTATTCAAATAGGTAGTAAGTGGAGGGGACAAGAAGAAAATAAAAAGTGAAAAACGATTCCATATTTTCGCGGCCAATTGATTCTGATGGAGGAGAGGAAGATGCGCGAAGCCAAAAAACTCTTAAGTTCAACAATAAGAAAGGGGGATTACGGTAGATAGGGGTCATTCAAGGAGGAAACTTTTTGTACTTCCTGGACCATTCATCGACAGCTGAAATGTCTATGTAAATGCTAAATATAGAATATTCTGAAGACGTTGACACTGACATTTTTTAGACTGGAATGTCAGAAACAGGTGAAAAAATATCTGGAAATTGCCAGCACACTTCATTGTTACCCACGTATAATCTTCCCAGAGTAAGATCAGAAAATA
The DNA here is from genome assembly GCA_963932035.1 of Caenorhabditis wallacei. Taxonomy (NCBI): domain Eukaryota; kingdom Metazoa; phylum Nematoda; class Chromadorea; order Rhabditida; family Rhabditidae; genus Caenorhabditis; species Caenorhabditis wallacei. The sequence continues at coordinate 3,808,161 of OZ009934.1, forward strand.
TTGTGATCACAAAACTTTTATGAACTTTGGGTTACTGTAGATAGTAAAACTTACCTTGATCATAAATAAACCGATTCATTTTGTCAAGTCACCTCCCTGTCTTCCCGTAACGATTAGCGCACAGCTCATAAAACTTGGTGGGATGAGAAATGATGGAATGGTGACGAAGGGAGGGTAATAAAAACAAATTAATCGGGTCCTTCTCGACAATAAAAAAGTGATGATGAAGTCAGGTGTCAAGTCTATAAATTAATTTGTCCCCCACACACTCTCCTCCGCAATAAGGACACACGATCTTATCGATTAGAAGATTGACTCGTTTTATACGGAGAATGAGAAAGAGAGAGAGAGAGAGAGAGAGAGAGAGAAAGAGAGAGAGAGAGAGAGAGAGAGAGAGAGACCACCCACAGTGTGGCGCAACTTGATATATTGTAATTAGGTGTCAATTCGGATATGTATTCCCTTCTAATCCTATTGACTCCGGAAACAAAAGAGGGGGCGAATAAAATTCATCTAAATCCCTATTTCTATTTTCAGATGACTGCAGCAAATCATCATCAGACGACGAGGAGAGCTCGTCACCAACAAACGACTCCTCATCCCGGCGTAATCGTACATCATTCTCCGCCGAACAGCTCGACATTCTCGAGAATTCGTTCCGTGCGACAACCTATCCAGATGCGGCGGCTCGCGAGAACATCTCCAAGGAGACCGGACTCAGCGAAGAGAAAATTATGACGTGGTTCTCGAATCGGAGGGCACGGTGCCGGAAGAATATGCCGATTTATCAACAATATAATGTCCAGGGATATCAGCCAACGGTAAATTGGATTCTTAAAGTTCCTCATAATAACCTGTAATATTTTAAGCCCTACTCCACACTGCTGCCTTCCCCGATGATGTTCCTTCCGGGATACGGTACAAGTCCTCCATTAAATCCAATGTTCCTTCAACACGTCTTCCAACAGACGACTCCACCGTCCAGTCAGACTTCCCCAACAATTGAAGTATAATTTAATGAATCCTGTACAAGGTCTTCATGAACCTAAGGTTTTTGAAAAAGTTTTTATAAATTTGCACACACTAGTCTCAGCTAACTTTTCTCACGTTTATCTCGGTTTGGGTTGAACCAATCAAAAAGTTGTCCACTAATGAAATACTGCTCATAATAAGCTAAACATTTCATTAATTGAAAGTTTTTTGATATCTTTTCTGGGAAGGGAGGCAGGAGCGTTTGAAGTTGGGTATCCCCAGACACTAGCCTTCTCTCTTGTTAGGTTGGCCTAACGCCTTACTTCAAACGCTTATATCTCAGTTACCAGAAGAGATAGCAAGAAGCTTTCAACTAATGAAATTTTTTTTCATAATAAGGGCTACGTTTTATTAATTGGCAGTTTTTCGATAGCTCTAATGGGAACCGAGATAAACTTCGTCAAAGTTAGTGTCAATTCTATTAGATGTTTTGTGTGCAAATTTATAGAAAATTTTGAAATCTTATGGGTTGACCTTGAAAGTCATAATTTCTCATTTCCCCTTTCTCATCACTTTGGTTTTAAAAATTACGGTCACAACACACACACACTAGTTCATCATGTTTTTCCCCTCTTCCCATTATCCACGTCATCAATCCTGACGTCTCCTCTTTGATTTCTGTACGAGTTCGTTTGTGTTTATCCATGTTCATCTCATCTCATCTCATTAAAAAAAAAATGAATATAAGAGAAAAATAATTTGTCGAGTCAAAGAACTTGAAACAACATAATAATATTTATAAGGGGCGAGATTAATTAATTCAAAAAATGAGAATCGAGAAATTAATTTTTTTTTGAAGATCGCTCGATATTTAAATGAGTCTTCGTATGAGGGTGTCTCTTCTCAGAAAAGCATTCGCTGGGAATGAAGGGTCTACATTTTAAACTTTGGACTCGGAAGGAATTCCTCTCACTTCCTCATCTATTCCAGGCCTCCCGGACCTCTCCGGCCTAAACTATTCTAATTTACGATTTGTTTTCCGGTTCTGGATGTTTGATGTTTGGACGAAAAAAGTTTCTAATAGGCAATGAAAGAAGCTAGAAAGAAAAACAATTTTTTTGAGAGATCACAAATAAGTGAGCAGATACTACTACGAAAGGAAGTGGAAATATTTGACCTACAATATGGGATGACATGTGGGAAAAGAAGGAAGAGAGGGTGGAGGAGAGGGAGGAGGAGGAATAAACAAGCTTCTTTATTTTTAGAAATTTCGAACATCAGCTTTTGAATTTTCAAGTAGGTTTTTCTTTCTCATTTTTGTTTAGAAACAGCATTTAGAGATGTTGACTTGCTAATTTGAGTTAGCAGCATTGAAAGCAGAGCGTTGGTTGAATAGAAGGAAAAGTATTTTCTAAGCAGTGTCTACTCAGTATGAGCAGCTATTCAGCGTTTAGACATCTACTATTAATCAGCGTTGAACTGAAGTCTCATATCGAGCAGAAGTATGAATTACCTCCTCTAAGAAGCCCAAATTGCTAAGCAGCGTTGAAACAGGAAGATCCAACATAGCGTTCAGAGTGGACTCCTTTGAAGTAGCGTTTAGAATAACGTCTATTACTAAGCAGCGTTGGAGCTGTAATATGTGAACTAGCTTGAAATATTCCCCTTTTGAGCAACATCTAAGAACAGGCCAACGTGCTAAGCAGCGTCGAAACATAGGTAGGTCAGGTGGCTTTCACTGAACGCTGTTCAGGGTGGTCTCTTTCCAAGCACCGTTCAATGGAGATCGTTGGTTTCAATTTTGCAGTCTTGTTACAAAAATCAAAAACCAAGAACTTTCAGATTAACCCAAATAATTATCTTCTCTTCAGAATGATCTCATTGATATTTATCTTCTCCGAATTCTATTCCACTTCATCTGAAACATTATCCTCTATCCTTTTAGAATTTCCGTTCGAAGATCATCATTATAATTAAAACATATCTTTTTCTCTCTCTTTATTTCATTTATTCCATATTTAGAATCATCTTAAAGTGCTCTCATTCCAACCGATTTGTCTTCTTCTTCTCTTGTCATCATAGCTTCTTCTTCTTCTTTTCCTCTTCCCCCCGACGACAACATAATGACGTTTCCTTGTCTCCTCCCCCTTTTTTCTCCCGTGTCTTCTCTCCCCTGTTTCAAATGAAGTTTGTTGCATCCATTAATTTTCGAGAATATAAGCTCCGCCCCTTTTTTCAACGCAGTTCAAAGCCAGGTGCTCCTATTCAATGTCTCTTCATACGTAGAGAGAGGGTGTATGCTTTTTGCTATTTACAGTTTCACCTGTTTTCATGTCGAAAAACATTTGGATATAAAATGGCGGAGTGGGAGCCTTGAATTCAGGTTTCCCTTCTCAATTCTTATATTTCATTCTGCACGCTTCATATACTTTTATGACTTCTTTTCCTAGATTTTAAAACAATGAATCCTGAAAGTCCTTCAATAGAAGAGCATGTTCCCTGAGCCACCGTAATCCACTATTTACCTCCTTGAATAAATCTCTTCCTAGTTTTTCCACCAATTTCATCAAATTATGTCCTTCGACATAATAGGTCTTCTTGTGAAATGAGCTTTTTGTAGTTTTATTGTTCTCCTTCTCTCCCTCATGTTATTATTTACTTTCGAAATCCCCCATTTTAGCCACGCCCCCTCTCATTCTTCCTTTTCCTATTTTTTCCTTTCCTCTCTCTCCCTCTCCGGATACTTGTAATGAGTCTGGAATTCAAAACTTTCTGTTTTTGTTGCAATTATTTTCTTCTTTTTTTTTCATTAGCTTACACGGAACATGATGTTATTTTCAGATGCAATCACCAATGTTCCTGAGTGTGCTGATCTGCTTGGCCCTTTTCGCCGTCTCGTCGGCCATGCCATTCTATGTAAGTTACAGTAACCCGTTGTCACAAAAACCACAAACTAACTAAAATGTCAAAAAAATTATTCGAAAAACCAGGTGTTTTAATTTGCAGGCATCGTCAATGACGGACGATGGAGACCGCCGATTCCCGCAACAAGGTGTACTTGAGAACATGGTGAACGAGATAATGCGTGTGCAGAGTGTCGAGCAATTGAATAATCATCATGTGCGACGTCAAATCTTCTCGAGAAAGTTCTGGTGATCCGAAATTCAAGACGTCTATTATTTTGACTCTTCTCTTTTTATTTTTTTGGTCTTCTTCTAAGACCATTTTTTTCTTCCAACGGGTTCCATTCGGTTTCCCCTAATAAACCGTTTATTTGTTTTCTCGCTTTTTCGCTTTACACGAAACATGAAGAAACGAACTTTTCTCGTGGAAAACAGTACGTCATTAATCCGGATTTGAGAAAACACATCTGAAAATGGGATATGAAAACAACAAGAAGAAAACAATTGACTCAGAAGACACGTGTTAATATGAGAAGAGGTAGAGGAGAGAGAGAGAGAGAGAGAGAGAGAGAGAGAGAGAGAGAGAGAGAGAGAGAGAGAGAGAGAGAGAGAGAGAGAGAGAGAGATAGAGAGAGAGAGAGATAGACAAGTCTGTAATAACATATAAAGCTCAAAATCAGAATAACTAAACCCAAATTTATTCAAATATTAAGAACAAAAACATTCTTTTCTGTCGAGTCGGTACATTATTAATTAAGAAGAATTATGTGATGTGCTGGTATGTTGTGAAAATATTTTTGAGTAATGTGACGAAATGTTTTGTCTACTGTTTTGTAAATTGAGTTTAGTTCGTCGGGAACATTGTTAATTATATACGAGATACTAATTCGTAAGGTACCAGATCACCTATAGCTCAAGTATAACACCAAAATACTAACCTTGTTGAAATTTCCCAATGTGTGCTTAGCGCTTGAGTCGACTCGTATCATACGGTATGTAGGGAACACCACTCAAATTTCAAAATAGTTTTCATCAAATATAATTGTTATAAGAAACTTTTTGAGGCCATACCGTATATGTTCAAACGTCTAACGCCTGATTAAGAGTTGATTGGTTTTCAAATTATGATCGAACTTTTATCAGCTGCTATTCAAAGGTTATTAACAAAAAATGTAGTGAGGTCAACTATTGGTCGATTCTTGATCGGTTTTAGTCTAATGGCTGACATGGCTGATTGAATTGTAGTGACTAAAGTTATAAAAAAGGTTAAATCAAACAACCGGAAAAATTTAAAATGATGTTAATTTCAAATTCTTCAAATTCTTCAAATTCTAAAATAGTTTTCCAAAATGTACATTCAAATTTCTATTCTTTTCTAATCTATCCAAAACACAAAAGGAACACAATAACCTAAAGTCATCTGCACTCTCCTCAAAACTTCCAAAAACATATTTTTGTTGTCTCCAATATTTCAGACACCCACTCCTCCCTCTCCTAGTCCACCCGAAAAAACTTAATTTTTAGCTCTCGTTTTTCTGAGAACTCTGTCCACTAATTTACTTATAATTTTCGAGAAAAAAGAAAACAAAACATGATTATTTAGACCAAGTCCAACTTTTTATGGGTTGATGGAAAACCGAAATATCAAATTTAAGGGAAATTTCGAAAAAGAAAATATGTGTTTAGGTCCTGTGATTGTATTTGAAGTCAGCGGATGAATAAACTGGGTGCAGTTCAATTAGGGCGGTTCTTCTGGAGAGACCTCGATGAGAGTGTAGAAGCCAATGTACGGTAGTTTGGATATCTGAAAATAAAAACAATGACCTTGTCAGGGTTAAGTGGTTCCAAGTATAAAAAAGTGGCCCTAAGGGTTCGTTTATTCTCTATTGTGAGCACTAAACCCAATGAAAAACTAACCTCAGCAATCTTCATCTCCACAAAAAATGTCATGAAATCATCAAAAAGTACACGAAGAATAGTGAATGGTCCATAAGTGTCCAGCCGTTTGATAGCCATTGTTCGGGTTATCAACGATGTATAAAAATTCCAATTCAACAATAATCTCTTTCCTGTGAATTCTGCTGACCGTGAATCCACATCATGGAATACAACATTGATAATTGCTTTTATCCATGAAATCCAATTATCACTTGATCCGCCTCTTCGAAGATTTGCAGAGAAACTAACAATGACTGATCGAATAAATCCCCATTGACATTTGGTTATCCATAAGTTTTCTTTATGAATTGATTGGATATCTAATCTTTCCCAATCTGCGGCCATATTTTGACATAATTCACGATTCTTTAGACTTTCCCAAGCAGTTTTTGCAACATGATTCAAGGATATATATTTTCGAATCGAAGGTGCTAAACCTTTTAGAAGTTTCGCCTTCTTATCAATAAATTCTTCTTGAATATTTGCTCTTCTCATTGCTCCTATCAATTGATCTTCTGCAGCTAATCCAAACAATTGCATTGCATTACTAGCTTCACGATTATAGGGGCACAAAAAGAAGTTCGGAATGAAACAATCCAGAATAGTCTGATACAAATTGATATCAATTTCAAGCATATGCTCACGAATCGGTTGAATTTCACACATTTCTTGAATCGTATCCAATGGGATCACCTCATTTTGAGACCAAAATCCAATCCATAGTTGTTCTATATCTTGTGGTCGATTGTTCTTAACACATTCCAAGATCTGAGTGGAGAGTCGATCGTACTCGGTTATGAATTCGTTGAGGAGTGGTGGATCCACGTTGTTCGATGATGCTTCAGAATCGAAACTTTCACCGGGAGGCATCTCTGGAAAAGGTTAATTCATGGCTTATGGGAGACACCACCCGAGAGCGCCGTGACATGGAGAGAGCGCAGACAGTGAGACACACTACGCTTTTTGCGTCATTCGTTTTGAATCGCTTATATCTCGATTAGGACTAAAGATATAAGAAAGTTGTCAACTAATGAAATGTTCACAAAATTATGGGCAATATTTCATTAGTTGATCATTTTTTGATAGCTTAATTACCAATCGAGATATAACCTCAAAAATAAATTATAACAAATCTCTTTGTCAATTTTGTTTTTGAATTTTTTAGTTAATTTACTTTTTAACAAAAAAAACCACTTACCATTCTCGTTAATAGTCATCGTTTTCCGATTCTCTTTTTAATTCATACAAATATCGGAAGCTTTAGAATAATGAATAAATGGAAGGTAGACAACGCGACTAAATGGTCTCGAATGGAGGGTTCAAAGACAGATACACCCCCAATTAGGTCGGGAGCTTATGTCCGAAAATGAGATGCTCGTTAATGGTTCCGCCCTTCAGGAGGCAGGTGGGAGGATATAAGCTTTTCGGGTTTGCTTCGTGAGAGTATATTATACTATTTCTAATAATTAAAGAGTGAAAATGGATACTTGTGGGTTGCGGGTTTTGATGAAATCGTGGGATTCGGGGAATGCATGTTGCTAGGTTACCTGAAATATACTTTAGTGTACTTGATAACGGATGCAATCGCGCTCTATCGAGATATTAGCTCCTTGCTTTCAGTTTCTTTTAACTGAGTGTTAAATATAAATTTCTGAATGTTTTAAGTATTTTCTGAAAAGACAACCTTTTTTTTAATTTGGCGCGCAAACTTAGATTTTCCACATTTGATACTCAGCTAACAAAATTGAAAATAAGCAGGTAAAACCTAAAGTACTGTAGAGCGGTTGTATACTTAGTTTCTTTTATATCCATTTATTTTCTCACTACTGAATTGTTTTCCCTGCCTAAAGGCTTTGTGGAAAAAAAAGGATTGCAATTTTCAGAAAAAAAAACATCAAAAATATATTTATGCCAAGTAAAAAAATCCGAACAGAATAAAAATGAAGACAGAAAAGAAAAATGCAAATCACAATTCGTTTCGAAAAAAATAAAAATTTGCGATACTGATAGAAATCTATGGAATATTTAAAAAATAGAAATTTGTGGAAAAAAAGGAAAAATATTTGTAGAAAAGACTGGAATACGTAAGGAAAAAATATCACTAGGGTTTTAAAAAAGAAGAGATCATTATTATATTTGGAAGACTATTTCAAGAAACTGACTCAATTATTATGTCACAGTTTTGTAGTTTGTAGTCCATGAACGCGGAGACAAAAAGGCAAGACATTGGGAAATTGAAGAGAGAGAGAGAGAGAGAAAGAGGGAGGAAAGAATAGGAATCGGTATGGGATGACTAGAGATGGATGAGAGATCTACAAGAAATTTATAAGATTCCATTTCGATTGACTCGATGATCGTCTTTCGATGGCACAATGTATTCCTGAGACATTGACATTCTTGGTAGTGGCCACTCTTTCTCTTGACGGATTACTGTAATCAGTTGTTGGTTGCCAGCCTGAAAAACACTATTTAAATTGGTTCAGACATCAAAGCAGCTTACCTTAGCAATCTTCGACTCGATCAAATAATACATGTAATCATCGGCTAGCAAACGAATCAAAGTAAACGATCCGAAGGACATAGCCGACCTCAAAGTGAGATCCCGAATGATCATTGACGTGTAGAAACTCCAATTGAGTAAAAATTGTTTTCCGACATTCTCCACTTCCTTAGCTGGCTTATCGTGATACTTGGCTAGTACTTGATCCACAATACTCTCCAACCATTCAGCCCATTTATCCATTGGACTTATATTATTCAAGTTCTGTTTGAATGCTGTGTTGATCGAGGTAACCACCAAACTATCACATCCACAAATCCATCCAGCTTGTTGATGAACTGCATCAATATCAACTTTCGTGTAGTCTTGAGACATCTGTTGACATTGTTCTTGTTTCATAAGAACTCCACGAGCCGCGTGAGCCAAGTGATTTAGAGAAGTGTATCTTTTGAGCCCTTGTTGCATATAAGTGATCGCTTGGATCTTTCTTTTGATGAAACTATCCGGCATCTTTCCATCGTTCAATGCTTTTCTTAAATTGATATCCGTGTTCTTAGAGAATGTCCGACACGATTGAGTCATTCCAGCTGACAATTCAGATAACAATACATGTGGAATCAAGCAGTCGACAATTGTTTGATACAAATTGATATCCATTTCGATTATCCAATCCTGCACTTTCTCAATGGAGCACAGAGCTTGAAGATCTTCCTGACTGATACTCTCAGTTCCAGTCCAGAAGTTATGCCAATAATTATCCACATCCCCAAATCTCACATTCTTCACACTTTGCAAGATTTCACGACAAAGGTGCTCGTAGTCAGAGATGAAAGTGTTGAAGATGTCCACAGTGACTCCGAATTTACGGAAGCTGAAAATATCTTTGTTATAATATATAAGTTGATGTTAAACTATACTTTTGATGAGCAGCGAATGCTTCCTTATCCTTGAATGGAATATTTGGCATCATAAGAGTTCCCAACGACGCTTTGTCTTTCTCCGTGAAGATATAAGGAGATGTGATGATTTGAGTTTGTTCTGGAATGACTCCTGGAGTGTTCTCGACGAAATAGACATGTTGGTTGGGAAGATCCATCACTGGGGAAGAGCTTCTGAAATAGAATTAGAGATTAAGAAATATTTATAATTTGATGACTTACTCTCTACAAGTCGATGAAGACAATGATCGTTCCTTTCGTGCTCTCTTCGATGGAATTTCCGAATTCATATATTTCTGAGCGGCCACCTGATTGACCGTATCCGCATATGCATCCCTTTGCGGCAATTGTTGCATCGGTGGAGTATAGACTTGTTGATGAAGTGTCGCTTGTGGTTGAATCGATCGAATCTCATGGAGAGTCGATGAATCCTTCATTCGGATACCGTAGTAATGGTACTTCGAGTTACCACGTGTACCCAGGCGACGTGTCTTCAAGTTTTGGAATACCGATCGGATTAGTTTTCCGAACGAAGCCGCGTTGACCGGATCCATTCTATGCTCTTCACAATGTCTGGAAATTGAAGGGTTACTGTAATCACTAAAGGGAGAGTGATCTTACTTTTTATAATGATCATAGAGTTGACAACGCGGAAGTGACGATCCTTCGGCAATTTCGTAATTGTCAAACAGCCAATTGACCTGAAATAGTTCATCAATTATTTCTAGATTCTAGATCAACTTAACAAATCTAGGTCCCTCACCTCAATAAAGTTCCCGAAAAAACTCACATGAAGTTTAGAATCAGAAACTAGGCCTTCAAGTGTGGAACACCCCAATAATGTCATTTTTGTATTATTCCGAAAATATTAAGAAGATAGAAAAATGTCTTTTTCAGCACATGAATATACACATATATGTATATCCACACTCTTTTTCTCAAGGCAAAAAAGAAGAAGAAGCTATCTTCTTTTTCTCATCCTCCTCCTCCTCTTTTCCCGGATGAAGAGAAGAAAATATATCAAAGGATGATGGAAAAGATGATGATGATGATGATGAAAAGAGGCAAGAAATGGTTGCTATTGGCAGCCAAGACGATGTCTTTGCATAAATAATATGGTAAAAATAGATGGAATTCCAGAGAAAAGGGGCTCAAGAAAACAGAAGTAGAGAGTATATAGAGTATATAAATAGTGGTCCCTTCTCTTTCTGCTTTCTCTACATCAAAATTGCTCGACACTTGACTTCCGGTCGTTATTTCTCAGCTGAATGCACCTTATTCTTACTCAAAACTTTCTTCTTCTTCTCCTTCTTCTTCAATTCACCCCCGCCACCACTAGTTCTTCCAGAATCCATAGAGACTCCCCCTTATTCATTTAGAATCAATTTATAAAATCTTATATGTACATGACTCAAAACATCCTAGAAATCTGCCTTTGAAGGTTGCCTTGGTTACAAGTACTTCCATCTTGAGAAGTGAGTGAAAAGAGAGTGGATACAACATGTTATCGACGGAAGAGAGTGAGAGTGAGTGTCTTGAGCGGATTATCATATCATCTTCCCGAAAACCTCCCCTCTCTACGCCTTCTAACTCCATTATTCTGATTAGTTTTCTATTCAACACCCCCTTAACATACCGTTGCCGGCGACGCTCGTTGACTATTCTGAAGCACTGCCGCCTCTTGATCCTCATTCGAAAGAGGGGATTGAGGGGCTTGGACGAGGTATTGTCCTCCGGCTTCCTGTGGACTTGCTTGCATCGTGTTCGTGGCATACTGTAATATGTATGGTTAGTTGATAGTTTAGCTAATAAGGCTACTTACCGGATAATACTGACTATAAGTCGAATCGGGACCATAGATGGTGTAGGTGCCATTGGGAGTAACGGCGCTGCAAATAATCATTGTATTAGGGAATAACTGGTCTCTACAGTAATCTCCTCCCTTTAGTCCTCTAGCCAGGTGTCTTTATAACCTCCATAATTATGTCTCGAATTCTAAGATGGTTCATTCACGCGTATATGCCACCTGCTCTTCCGATTAGTCTAAATGGACATCCCCTCTAAGAAAAGTGTTCACCTTGATGTTAAATTCATTGGCCAAACTAGAAACCGGCCAGTTTCCATAGTAGAATATTAGATGCAAATATTTGGAAGACTGAACAAAAAAGACGTCTTCTAGACTCTATCGCGCGCGGGGCGAAGACGTTACATGACAATAGAATCCTGGGGCAACAGTAACCAATGGAGTCACCGCCCGGTCCATTGCCATTCTTTTCATTTTCTTGGCACCGCGTACCCCATCGGAAGGTGTCTTTCCTTTTGTTTTCATTACCTGTACATAGTATTGCACTGTGGCAGATACATAATTCGGAGCGAAGACTTAGTCGAATCAGAAAATGTTGAAGTGAGAAGAGACTGGCCGCTTAGACTCCTCTTTGTATTATACGGACCCCAAAACGTCAAAAAAGGCCATTAACGATTCAAAAAGGGGCAGTTGATGCTCTTCGTTTTGTACACTATTCTTCAATTTTCGGAAAAGGTCTCTCATCCTTTTGTCGAAAGGACGGCCCCCTCTCTTGGCTTTGTTGTTGTTGAAACTATAGGACACCATGGTTACAGGCTCTCGGAGTCAGCTTTCTTAATGGCTTTCGAGATTTATATGTCTCCGATGCGCCGTGAAACCGCAGACAGAGGCAAGTTTCGTATTCTTTACGATTTATGTGAAGCATGACCACTTTACGGATGAGTTATGGGACTAGACACAGAAATAGAATCTGAAGAAGGGGGTCTAGATTTTATCAGCAATATCCTAGATCAAAACTCTCTTTCTCTCTTTATCCCCTCTCTTTCTAATACCTCCTCTCTCATTTTCCAACATCTTGTGTTGGGCACGTTACCAAGACGATCGGACGGTTACCAAGACAATTAAGACAGCTCTCATATGTGTGTGTGTGTGTGCGTATGTATATGTATAGATGTGGACGGGTAGAGCTCAAAGACACGGTTGCCCGGAGAGATAAGCGCTTTTCGTCGCCGTCTTCGAGGCGGCTGTTAGAGGTTCAGTGTGATCATCAATTTTCTGAGATATTCTGGATTTCGTCAGGTTAGTTTCGAAATTTTTGGGGTGGTTTGGTTTATGTAACTCTAGGGCGTATAATGTTATTGTGAAGGTAAAGGTACTAGACTAGTCTCGTCAATTTATTACTTGAAGAGATATGTATCTTAAGTATGAAGTAAGATCTTCTTTGTGTAGTCAGCGCGTCTGATTAATCTAGAAAATCTACAGTAGCCGTTGGGTACGTAGTAGCACTCGTAGATAGGTTGAGGCTAGTAGAAACCTGTACCTCGCCGACCTGTACCTGACCCTATCTGCTATAAAACCTGAACTCATCATCTCATCACTGGCTAACTAAGCTAGATCTAAGTCAATTCCAATTCAATTCTAGAAATTTCCTAAAACATTATCCTCTGTATTTTGTACCCTCCCCACAGTGGAAACCGATACACATGTCCAACATATGGTCTTACATAACCGAGGTCGTTCATTCCCATAGCCTATCCACCACATCCATTTTGGTTCTTCTATAGAGACACACACCTCTTTTCTCCTCATTTTATACTACTAATACTTCCAGAAAGAGTCTTTTTTGTGGCCCCAACAAGCACCTCGAGACACTTCCACCCGCGGTTTCCATCGCCACCGTTGCCAAGCGCGCCCTCGCCTTCCTCGCTTCAGCCCTCCCCTGTCGCCACCCAACAACACTTCACCTCTTTTTTTCTTCGCTCATATTTTTCTAGAGTCCTCACTTAAAATGATTGATAAGATGTGAGGAGGAGGAGAGAGGATGTCATCATCATCAATATTTTATATTTAATGCCGCTTCATCCGGTCTCTTTCTCGCTGACTCTCTTCAAACTCCCCTTGGAAACCGGTTGGAGCACACATATACATACACACATCTCATGCTTCTCGTGTCACCTTGGAGATGGTCGTTTCCTTCATTTCTCATTTTCCTACTTCATCCATTCCGCCAGTCACTTCATATCCTCTTGACTTTGGCTTATCATATTTTTTTCGTCTTTTGAACGGCTTGTATTTAGGCCAGAGAACTATAGAAGGAGACGACTACAATAGAAGTGAGTTCTAGATATTCTTTGTGCTAGAACATAATAATTTCATTGTTACCGTAGTTCTTCATACTGACTAATGTTTATAAAACGTCGGATTCACATAGGTATAGGTAATAACAAAGACACAAAGACACTAACTACAGTACTATAGTCTATAGCCTACAGCAATGACCAAGCTCCATTTCTAAGCTTCACAGTTACTGAATTTCATTCTCTGATCCATTGTTCATTTTCCCAACTTTTCTTATGCTCGTACTCCATTCCCAAACCCTTCCCAATCCCATCCCAACCCAAAAAAAACTCACTTTGCATACTCAATCTGTCCATACTCGTAGTCATCTCTTCCACCATTCGAATCCTCACCGCCGCGTTGAATCACCTCCATTTCTGAAAAAATAATTCAAAAATTTTTTGATTTCTAAGAGAGCCCTCATTGAATATTAATCGGTTGCTTCCCTTTGTAGTCTATTGTTTTCGGCCTACCCACCCATCTCAGGTAGCTCTTCGCCTATTAAAAGAGAGAGAGAGTCGAACCCAACAATTACCGTTTTCGGAGGATAATAGATAATTAGGCCTCCCCTCTGTGTGGTCCCCCCTCTCCGAAAAGCCTTTTGTGTTTCATAAGAGACAGCCGCTTGGCTCTTCGACCTCTAATTGATCTGAGCAACATTTACCGCCAATTTCAATACCACTTACCTATTTTTGGAAAGCCCAGAAAATTGCGCGGTGCGGAGAAAAGATTAGAGAAATTTTGGAGAAAGAGTGATAAGAGAGAGACAGCGCCTGAGCTGTGGAGTTGTGGCAAAAGAGATCGATTTTTGGGGGGGGGAGAGCAAGGTGAAAAAAATTGTGAATAAGAAAAGACGAAAGCAAGGAAAGGCGTTGAAAAACAAAGCGTGGTAAATAGCGAGAGTACTGTAGAAATTAGATTTAAGGATTCTAAACTCCCCACTCATCCTTTTAGAGATTCTTACCTTCTTGAGACTCATCTCCAAAAACCTGTAGATGATGACTATTCAAAGTGATCTTATGCGGATCCAGCATTGCCGTCGATGGGACTAAATGGAAGATGGTCATAGTTTTCTTGTGTGATGGTTTTGACGGAAGCCGTAGATTATGAATAAATGGAGAGTGAGAGGTATACGGGGCGAGAGACGGGTTTTGAAAAGAGGAAAGGGGGTCACACACACACACGCACACGCACCAATTAGACAGGAGCTTATGGCTGATTTAAGGTGAAGCTCGTTAGTAGCTCCGCCTTTCCGGTAAACCTGCAAAAGGGGAGGAGGGAGAAAGAGAGAGAGAGAGGGAGAATAAGAGAGAGAGGAAGAGAGAAAGGTACCGGAAAAACAATAAGAGACAGGCACATAGTATTCAGAAGAGCAGGTGGAACAAGACGTTGATCGTCATTCCTTCTATCTCAATTCTCCTTAAACTATTCCAAGCTTATCTTCGGTTTTCTTCGTCAATTCTGAACTTTGAAATTCTAAAATGACCGGAAAGACGAGTTCTTAACCTTTTTCTAACTCCTTCTCCTCCTCCCCTTCTTCTACTCCTATTCACCGGGAGCCAGGTGCGTGTCGCCCTTGTCGCCCCCCTTTTCCATCGAAAATGGGGTACTCAAGGCCATTTACGCGTCCGGAGCAATCATCATCATCATCCTCCACCGACCCATTTTTATTCAATTCAGAGACTTCTGAATCCATTCCACTGAATGAGAAGAGCAGGTGCAGGTGGTGGTGGTGGGAACTACTCTCTTCTTCTTATTCTTATATTAATCTTCTTCTCCGAGAAAACGACGTCTAATGATGTTCAACAAAAAGTACGTAAATTCGTTTTCGGATTCTTCTAGAAATACATTCAATTTCTTCTTAGTTCCGGTATCTTAGTTTTGACGGAAATTGGGTGTCTAGGCTTTTCGAGATAAGTTTGGTGTCGGGTAGAAGAAGAAAGGTAGCTAAGAAATTATTAGCGAGATACTACTTTGGTATGGTTTATCTCAGATGCCGTTGAAGCTATCAAAAAGTTTTCAACTGAAGAAATATGTAAAACTTCACGATGACCAACTTTCCAGTTGACAATTTTTTGGTAGCTATGATGGCAGTTGAGATATACTGATTTGAAGTAGCAGATAAGGGACGCCTTTTTATTGGATGGATTACGGTATACGGTACACTAAATTTTTCATCATCGAAGCTAACTTGAACTAAGGTACGGACCATATAAGGTTCGTTAATACTAATCTCTTTAAAATGCTCTTATCTAGACAACCTATATTTTTCAAATCTAGGGGAATCTAGTTTGAACCCTACTCGGGACTCATGAACTTTTGGTACCTACTGAAACCTATCCTACGAGCCAGAAAGGTCAAGAATTTCGAAATTCAAATTTGTTTGGAGCTGCCAAATGGCTCAGCGATATTCGGTAACCTTGTCATTTCGCAACTCTCAATAACAAAATGGTCATAGAAGCGCCCTAGTTCAAATTCTTAAGTTCTTTTCTAGATTCTTTAGAGGACCTATGGCACATGTGCGACTCACGGTCCTCTAGGCTGACTATCCTATTATTTTCAAACTTAGTCCCCGTCTCCTTCTCAAAAAAGGAGCCCACCTCTCCTCCAGTTTCTCTAAACCATCACACAACTAATTCCAAACCTACCCTCGATTTCATATTCATATGAATCATTATTTTGAATATCAATCAATTCTTGTTTGATCGAGATCACTGTCGAATTGTACGAATATAGTGGTGCATGATGATCTTCTTCCATTTTTTGAGAAGATGATGATAAGAGGATGAATATAAGCAACAACAATAGTAGTAGAGAAGGGAGGAAGAAAAGGAGGAGGAGGAGGGTGAGCAGTGATAGCAGAAGCGGCGGGAGGTATCACAAAATGTAGTCGTTGGGAATGAGAAGAAGAGAGTGTGTAGACGTCTCGATATCTCTACACAGATGGTTCCCTTTTTCTACGCTTCTATAGACGGAAAAGAAGAAGAGAGAAGAAGAAGAAGGAAGGTGTGAGGCTTGGGGCAGGAAAGCCGTCTCTGTGCACATATGCCTATTATCATCGGGCTCCCCTGGTCGCTGTAGGTTCTCTCTGTCTCTCTTCTTCTTCTTTCTTCTTTCTTCTGCTTCCCACCGCCCAACATATACCTTTTGATTATCTCTTTCCTCTTTTTCTCATATATTTCAATTTCATGCTACAGCTCGTTGAGCCAATTTCACATGGGTTTCTGCGCAAGCGGTAGCTTTTCGGTAGCAATTAGTCATCAGGTTCGTTTCTCGTGATCCACCTTTTATTATTTTGAATGCCCCCATTTTGAGAGTCACTTTTCACTAAAGAGGATTACGTATGGTAACAGGTGCCACATTAATGATATTTTGCGTCGCTTCGGTTAGGGCGTTGAAATAGGATCCGGGTCCGGATTAAGCCATATAGAGGCGTAGTCAACAACAAATATGGTCCCATACCATCTCCTGATAGTTGAGCATAGCAGCGAGCCACCGCATATCTATTCTATCACCAAATTTTATCAATTATCATACTATTTTAGATTTGGGTAGGATTACTGTAGTCAAGCCTGGTCTATTTCAGTTTAATTTAGATTCACAGGTATTTTATATTTGCACTTCTTAGTACAGCTTCCAATATATCAGACTTAAACTTTTCCCAGCACTTATGACTTTTTTTTCCCCCTTTCATGATCACATTTCTTCGATCACATACCTTTTCCATTGATTGTCTTCTTCAAAATCTTGATATTCGGTTTGACATCCTCCGAATCATTCATTCCTTTTCTGACTGCTTCCGTTTTCTTCCTTGCTGATCTCGTGGTACGTCCCACTGGAGATGGTGATTTTGGAGGCGGAGCTCTGGAATTATGTTGATTAGATATGAGTGATAAATATTGTCTAGTCATCTCTAGGAATGACGTGATTATTCGAAAGTTCATAATTCTAAACTTAACTTTGGTTTCTTGAATCTTAATCATAGTCATTTTGCACTTTTGTAACCTAAAATTTATAATGAACTTTTCATTAAAATTCTAATTACATCCCTTTGAATTCTTGTTTTGACAAAATTCAGAATTCAGTCTTACTGTAACTCTCTATATAATTATTTTTCTAACTTCAACACCTAATTTGACCATAACTCATCTAATATCAAATAACAAAAAAGAGGAGAATCTAAAACAACAGGAATTGGCTGATGTGTGTGACTCCCCCATGACTACGAAAAAGATTGCGGGTTTTCATTATTTCCTCCAGTTTCCATGGATACGTAGATTTTCGGTTGCCACCTCCGCCGCCACCCATGGCTTCTATTTATCAGATTCCCGTTATTTTCACTCTTTTCGTTTTGGCTTTACATTCAGTCAAAACATCAAGTTAGGCCCCGCTAGTCACGCTTTTCTAATTTAATTTTCGAAATTTATGGTCTGGCTTTGTTGATTTAGGAGTTTTCTTAGGAGTTTCTTAATTTTGAACTAGACTTTGCGTAATGTTAATTAGTCTCAGTGTTCAAATCAGGAAGGGAACATGTTTTTTTAAAGAGAAATTTCAGTTGACCCAATTTAACCCAAAAAATAGATATCAACTTATAGAATCGGTGTCGTTTTTAAGTAACTTTAACTATTTGATTGAAAAAAGTTCATCCCAACCATTTTTCATCAACCTTAACTCTTATTGTATATTAATAATACTAGAACAGCAGTATCTCTCAAGATTGCCCGAAATGAGTAGTCTTTGCAATATACGAAACAGGTAACATTTTAAGGTTATAGCTAGTAAACTGAGTTTGTCACTGTTTGATGAATATAATGGTAATCTAAATGTTTTTTCAACCTTTTCTGAAATCTTGATACCAGAACAAAAAAGTACCGTAAGCAATCTGATGAAACTGTTGCCTGGTTTTCAAGACATTTCTCTCGGTGAACGTTGAGTCAATCGAAAAGTTGTCAACTAACAAAATGTAGCTCTTATTATGATAAACATTTCATTAGTTGAAAAAATTTTGATAGGTTTACGGGGGAACCGAGATATAAGTTAACAAAGTCCGGTGATAGAGAACTTGAAGATTTTCAATCTACAGTAATCTACTGATGTTATAAACCTCGTTTTTTGAATGTTTCATTTCTAAAAATTTACTAACAATATCAATGTTTTTCTATTGTTTATCATCACTACTTCCTTATATTCATTTTTCAAATCTCCTCACATACTCTATCAGAACGACACCAACATAGATGAGCTACTTTAGACGGGTATTTCTCAGCAGTCGTTGACGTTATCAAAAAATGTTGAACTGAAGAAATGTAGGAAAATACATAATAAGCAATGCTTCAATTAACAATATTTTGATAACTAGAACGACTACTGAGATACACTGATTTGAAGTGGCTTATAGTGTTTTTTTTTTTGGTATTTATCTTTTCGATTCCTCTATTCCCCATTGTTCTTTTTTTTCATATCCATTTATTTTTCTTTTCTTACTTCAACAAAAAATAAATTAAACTAAAACTAAAAAATCTAAATTTCAGAATTCCCCCGTCAAATTCGTCAACTTCTACATTCCCTCTTCTCGACTAACACCTTCTTCTTTCCCATCACTTCCATAATTTCTTGTTGTGTGTCTTCATGTGTGTGTGCTACTTCTCTTCCATACACACTCACTCCTGTTCTTCTTCTCAATCTTCACAGCTTCTGTCTCTCTGTGCGTGTGCATTCTTCTTATTTTGGCTCTTGAAGAGAGAGGGCGAGAGGAAGCCCACTCTCCGCTAATTTATGCCCTCCCCAATTCTCCAGGGATAGAGGAATTTACGGAGAGAGAAAACGAAAAGGATGAGCAATGAAAAACAACGAAAATTGATGTGAACACGTTCGTTTTTATACTGATAAACTTTTAGATTCACTTACGGTTTGGCCACTTCCACTTGCTTTCGTGTTGTCTTTGTTGTTGGTGTTGTGGTGATTGGTCCCGATGGTTGTGCAGGTTCTTCAACCGGCTTCTCCTCCTTTTTTATCTCTTCTGGAGATGCTAACACTGAAGACGTCCCAGCTGAAAATGTACCCTCTTCTGAAGTTGCATCCGACGGTCCTGCTTCCTTGGAAGATGCCTTGTCTTCTGGAGACGATGCAGCCGGTTTTTCAGGAGATTTTTGATTTTCAACATCTTTGAATTTCTTCCTCCAAAGGGCATCGATATCGAGTCCTTTTCGTTTTTTCGATGATTGGGGAGGTTCACTGAAATGGAATTCATTTATGAAAGGAACCGATTAGAATCTCCGAAATATATTTTTTATTTTTTTTAGAGAATAAAAAAAAATTCTAGGGAAAATCGGAATAGTATTTTAGTTTTTTTTTAAATTTTCATGACCTAATTACCCCGATTCTTATTTGTTAACGAACCGGAACAATCTTTTTTCAATGCACATTTTCAGGGAAGCATAACCCAGTTCTCGTTGAAGATAGCAAAAAAGTATTAACTAATGGAACGTTGGTCGTAATAAGAGCTACAATTCATTAGTTGAAAGTTTTTTGATATCTCTTCTCTGGACTGAGATATGGGCTTTCAAAGAGACGCAGAGAAACGAGGTGGTTAGAGCGTCTAGCTGTCTGCGCTCTTCTAGAAACGTCAAACGTGTTTATCTCGGTTGCTAGCAGAGATATCAAAAAAGTGTAAACTAATGGAATGTAGCTCATATTGAGGTCTGCATTTCATTAGTTAACAACTTTTTTCTATCTCTGATAAGAATTGAGATATAAGCTGTTGAAAATGCGATACAATAGACTTGAAGTTCTAAGGCTAACAGTGTTAAGTCCGCCTAAAATAACGCTATTTAAAAATAATTTAAAATCTAAGATGTTTCAAAACCAGTATTTTCTTGCAAAATTTGACCAATTCAATAAGGAAAACACAATTTGAAAAGTAATGAGAATACGGTCTTCCCGTATTCTAGAATACGGTCTTCTTTTTACCGTGTCAAAAGTTATTTAGGATTTCTCTTAGTCCTCAGGTCCCTAGTCCCTAGTCCCCAACTAAAAACCTCAAAAATCAACGCATCGAATCGTCACATACAAGTTGACCTCCCTAGCAACAGGTATGTCTTCTTAGATTTCTTCTTTTTTTTCGTCACCAAATAAAGTTTTTTTTTCTGATCACTTCCTTTCCCCCCTTAAACAGTTTTTTCTTCTTTTTTTTGCCTTTTCATGTCTTCTACCCCCAGGTCTTCTCAATATCACACTTTTTTTTTCTTCTTTTTTTTTTTGTTTGACTGTTCCATCGGGCCACCCTGATGAAGGTCATCTTGTCATGTCTCTCTCGAAATTAGTTGGAAAAAAAGTGATTGGATAGGGGGGAAGAAAAAAGAAGAGAATGATGATAAGATAACGTATTTCTTCTTTAGGTGGTCTTTTACAGAATCTCTCTACTCACATCTTCACATTCTTTTCAGCCGTACTCAACACACAGCTCGTCGATGCCATGGGCTCCTCGTTCGTCATGTCTCTTTTTCTCTTGACTATTTATATATATTGAAGAGAGACTTTGACTCTAGGCGGTGTGTATGAAGAAGAAGAAGAGGGTGCCCTGGAAAAAAGAGACATTTCAGATGAAAGAGAGACACCAGACGGTGTGAAGTTGCTATGGAAACATGGAAAAAGAGTCAGTGGGAGTCAGGGGGATTTAGGCACGAGGGGGCACAAAGGTGGGGAGCTTAAGAGAGAGAGAGAAAGAGAGAGAGAGAGTAGTTGGGAGGGAGAGAGAGAACGAAACTAAGTTGCTGCGTCGATAAAATATGTGCGGCAGCGGGGTGTGTCTCTCTCTCTCTCCCCCCCTCCCTCTCTCTCTCTCTATACTCTCTCTCTATCTCTCTCATTTTCTTCTTCTTCCTCCCCGTTGCCGGGGGGAGTGTACGTGAGTGTCTGTGAGAGAGAGAGAGAGAGTATGTGTCTCCACCCTATGTGTCTTTCGGTCTCTGTCTCTATGTGTGTGTGTGTGTGTGTGTTGTTGAGGAGGGGTCCGTGACTGGAGGAGGGAGGGGAAAGGGAGGCAAAAGATGGGACGAAAAGGAGATGTGTCTCTATGTGCTGCTGTTGTGTTGGCTGACTAGGCTGGGAGCTCTGTTGCCCCTCACCACCCAGGGCCTATGAAGAAGAAGAAGAAGAAGGAGCCACTTCAACAATGGAACACACACACATGCCTTCTGCTCTTGAATCACTCATCATCCAAAGGATGACAGGTGTCAAGAATTTATATGTTGCTGGGTTACGGTGGATTACTGTAATCCCTATTGGAAACGCGGACAGCCTTAAAAACAGAATTTTCATCGTTACAGTACTGGAACCTACAGTATACCCTACACCTAAATTAACAATCTGAAAAATCTGTCTTGCAGTTCCCTAACCTATAGAAGTGGGTATACTGTAGAAAAGAGTATACTGTAGGATATTCGAAAGTTATTTATAGAACACATGGCAATAGATAACCATCACCAATTTTCAAAATAATTGAATTCTGCATTTTCCTCGTGATTTATCTCAATGAAAGTTCCAAAATCACTCATCTCAGTTTTTGATACGGCATATCTCGGTTCCTAGAAGAGATAGAAAAAAGTTGTCAACTAATAAAATGTAGCCCTTATTATGAGCAATATTTCATTAGTTGACACCTTTGTGCTATCTTCTATGAGAAACGAGTTATGACGTTTTGAATAGGTGGTTCTGCTACAGTATACCTGATTGTAAAGAACATATCAAATCACGTGATTTATAATCTGCTGATGACCTAATTGAAAACTGATTGAGAAATGCTGGTATCTCAACCCTTTAAAATTTTTTACAGAATTTCAGATCAATTACTGTTTCATTTCAGATCCTGCCAAAGTTTCATCCCAATAAACAACGAGAATTCATCATTTATACAAATCCTTTGTATTTTAATAACCTCTTCTTTTCTTTTTTCAAGGATATTTCCCAATTCTTCCAAATATCTCTCCCTTCTTGCTCATCAACAGCTCATTTTGCTCCGTTGCTATCCAAACCCGAGTAATGCAAGTGTGGACTATTGAGAGACGGCGCGACACTGGGAAACGCGACGCAGAGAAACGCATTCAGAATCGTTCTCAATTTATCATTTTTTCAATTTTCTTTGCGAAATGTGAGGGATTTTAATTAAAATTTCGGAAATGAATAATTCATCGTTTTTGACTTCGAAATAATGAAGTTTTCTCTTTGAATGATTAGGTTTTTGGGTTGAAATTGAGTTTTCTTTTTTTTGACTCGTTGAAAAATTGTTTTTTTAAAGCGAGGTGGAAACAATAAAAAAGGAAATTCTGGAAAGACAATTTTGAATAAAAAATGATTGAATTTTCAATATTTTTTCGCTCAATTCCTTAACTTCCGTGATTTCATCGTGATTTCGAATATTAGAGAAAACAATTTTATTTCCAGAGATGCCGTCCATAAGCAAAACGAAAAGCGGCGAACGCTATCGGGCTCCAACCGATCAGGCTCGAAAAATGGATCGGAAAAAAGAAAACAAGAGAAATAAGCGAGATAGGCAGCAAATACGACAAGCAATGGCAAAATACTGTAATTTGGATGAGACGACTGCGAAACTTTTAGTTTTAGAAAGACAAATTCTCGGATTGGATCCTCAACCATTCCATATTGATGTACTCAGAAAGAAACAAAAAGTATTACAAGATTCAATTAATAAACGGAGAATGACATTGCAACAAGGAAAAGAGGAAGCTGAATTGAAGAAATTCAATGATAAAATGAATGCGTATTCAGCAGATTGTAACAAACTCGCTGTTCTTGCTCGTAAGAATCAATTCATCGAAATCTATTCTTGAAAAATTCAGCTTCTTTCAGAACAAGCTCGTCTCGCCCGTGAAGCCGAACCCGAAATGATCCCACTTCCAATGGGAGAAGCTGGTCCAGAAAGACACAGTCAACTACTCGCTCCTGCAATGGTTAAACGAAAAGTCGAGTTTCAACTTCCACCGAGACCTCCACGTGCCGGACAGAAACCTCCCGGACCTCCTTGCGGACTTGCTCCGAATTTCAGTGATAGTGAAGAAGAGGAAGAGATGAATGATGATCAGTATGATGATGGAGATCTTGCGCCCGTTCCGAGTGAGTTCAAAAAGAGAATCATTGACCTAATTTTGCGTTTTCAGTTCCCGAATTCGACAATCACTATCCGCCGATGCACAGGAATTGTAAGTTTTTCTAAAAATGTTCTTTCCCTTAATAATACGTTTTCAGACGGTCCACCATCCTCCTATCACTCAATGCCACCTCGAATGCCAACCTATCATCCACATCCACACTCGCATTACAATCCAATGGGCTTCCAAAATCATCACGAAGAAGCCGTCATCTCATCCGCCCCACAAATCAACAGAAACAACGAACCAGCCGCCCCGGCAACTCTTTCCGCTGCTCCAGAACTCAGAAATTTACGCAGAGAAACGGTGAAACTGGTGCCAGCTCAATTGCTTCGTAGACCGGGAGACAATAAAACAGTGGTTCCACAACAGGCTCCACCAGTTGCAAGACGTCCAGAAGCACAGAAACAAGCGAAGAATACCGATGAGGCTTATAATGATTTCATGAAAGAATTAGATGGTCTCATTTAAATTTTTTGTTATTTAAATATGATGATTACGCGGTTTTTTCTGTTCTTATTTGGAAAATTAAATAAAAATTTTTTTTTTCTGTTTTTTTCTTCAGGGAAAATTAATGTAAAAAATGACAACTTATTCACCTATCTTTTCTTCTCATTATCCTGCATCCTGATGGTCTTCCGGCATTGTAAGAAAAAAACTCTTTGCAAATAAAAGAGACGCAGACAACAGAGAGCGACGAGAGAGTGCGTGACAAAGAGAGACACAGAGAAAGAGGCGTCACCCCCGTCATTTCGCAGCGGTCTCACCACGATCGATCGTGGTCTCGCAACGCTTTTCCTGTTACAGTTTTCTTTATCTTTTCTCGTACGAATTCAAATTTTTTGCAGGTTCCAGTGCAACTGAGAATTGAAAAATGACTGGAAGGGGTCAAATCGGACGAGGTTCGTAAATTTATCAGAAAGAAAAGAATAATTAAGAGAATTACGAAATAATTGTCGTTTTCAAAAGAATTTTTTTTATTCTCGGAAAAAAATTAAAAAACTAATTTCCCGTTGAAAATAGACAACATTTGGTCTCGAAGGGAAGAACATTTTCGCCCGAAAAAACAAATTCGTGTCGAGACCCATTGATAGCTAAATTTACAAAAAAAATCACATTTTCTTCAAAAAATCATTCAGGAGCCGCTCGTCCGACTTCAGAATTCGTCTTAGACACCTTCAATCGACGTGGCAGAGGAAGAGGCGGTGCTAGAAGATATCCGCAAGCTGCAATTCCATCGGAAAGCGATGAGCCCCAGGACAATGAAGAATTCGTAGCGATTGAAGAGGAACAAGAATATTTTCAAGAAGAAGAAAGTGATGATCTCGATAAAAAGTGAGTAATGACTCAACTAGAAGCCAAATAAGTATATAAATAAGCGTTTCAGAGAAATTCAACAACAAAAAATGATGTTAGTGTCGCCGATGGCTCAGAAGCGTATACGTGGAAGACCACGTCGGACGAGCGGTTCTAATCAAGCTTTGATGAATGAGGAATATGATGATTTGATGGATCAACAAGAACTTCTTGAATCGGGTCCATTGGAAGGACCAGGTCCATCGGATCCTCGTCCAGTTCTCGGAAGAGGTTCTCGTGTTCGTCAAACTCCAAAAAGACTCGATGATTTCATTCCGATTGACACCTCCAGACAGCAAAAGAAAGTTCCAGAGAATATTGTGCCTTCTGATAATAATGATAATGTAGAACATATTTCGCCTAACGAAGAGGATCATGTTGAGAATATAATTGAACATATTGGTCATGAAGAGGAAGTGATAGAAGAGCCATCAGAAGACATTATACTACAAATGAGGATGATTAGGGAGGATGCAGAAGAAGTTGATGAAATAGAGGAAGAAAAAGAGCCAGAAGGACCTCCACCAGCTCCACGACATCTTATAAACAAGGCCAATAGTCGTGGAAGACCTGCCAATCCAATTCCACCGCATCGTCGTCCAATTCCAAAGGATCTCGTTCCTCCTGGAGCTCAATTTTTGAAAAGATCAAGTTTAATGAGGGATCCGAATCCGGCGAAAAGAATTCGAGAGCGAGCACTTCACATGGATGATATGAACGAAGGACCTCCACCACTTCATCCACCAAGAGCACCTCCTGTTCCACCGGTTAATCATACTGATGAATCTCCTCCGTCTCCACTTCCACTTTCAGAAGTTCCTATTGCAGTTCAACAAGTGGAGATTAAGGAAGGAATAGATGATGATGGACCTCCACCAATTCCTCAAATGCTTCAACAAGCTTCTGTAGCTGGAACGTCTTCTTCATCTCAAGAGACTCCAGTCAAAAAGAAGGAAAGAGAAGCTGGAAAAGATCTTCCATCTGAACATTTTCCAAAAGAGAAGGCTCGTCATGTATCGACTCGTGGAATACATCCATTCGTTCCCGAGAAATCTCCATTGATGAGTTATGAAATGAGAGATGAAGTGATAATGGAAGAAATCGAAGAGCAAGATTCAGAATCTGTTGCTCAGCAAAGAGTTTTGACTCTTCAAGGAGGAAGTTTCATCGAGGATCGAATCGGAAGAGCTGATCTCATGGAAGATGAGGAAATGAAAATATTGAAAAATATACAAACTCAACAGTATATTGTTCAAGAAAATGGGATGAATGTTGTCTATGAAATGGATCCGAATGATATTATTGAAGGAGAAGAACAAGTTGAGATGCAAGTGGCAGAAGCTGTTGGACAAGAAGAACAATATGTTCTGGAAGATATGCAGAAGCAAGGACAAATGGAGGATGATGATGATGATGATGATCTTCCACCTCAACTGATTCCAGAAGGGGTTCCAGATGATGCAGTTGGAGATGAGGATCGAGATAGTCCAGATGATCGAAAAGGAATTCCAGGGGAAGAAGATGGAAATTTCGATTTCAATATGATGCACGAAGGAGAATCAATTCGTCTTCAGTCGCCAGGAGGTCGTTCTCATGAAGTCCGTGTTGCTAGAGATGAGCAAGGAAACTCTGTGTTCATTGATGAAAATGATCATATTGTGGAATTGATCACGGATACTGGAGCGCTAGTGGAACCGAATAATATGGTCGAACAAGTTCAAGGAATGGAGGAACAGGAGGAGGAAGCAGATGTGAAGAATAAGCAACAAATGAGACAAGAGGAAGAGGGTAAGAATCTGATGATCATTTTTCCGAAGATAATATCATTTTCTTTCAGTTCCTGGTCCAGGAGAACGTGCCAACATGGAATTCATGAACAGTTGTAGTTTCCTTGACACCAATAACATCTGCTGTGGATTGTGTGGAGAAATCGTCGCATATGATAAACTCGTCACAGAACATCTTCCAAATGCTCATCCAGAATACACTACTCCTGGAATCGAGTTGGAAGAAGTTCCATACAACAGTTGGCTCAAGACACGTCTGAAACAAGAGTCGAAAATGATGGAGAACGGATTCCGTCACTATGATGAGCATGATGGAGCAGGATTTGGAGGAGCTGTTCGTTTGTATCAACGAGGATTGAAACAATTGAGAAAAGTCAGTCAAATTAGAGTAAATGTGAATGAAATGTCAATGTCACAATTGGAAACTTGTCTGAAAAAGAAGTTAGTTGAGAAGATGGGAAGAAAAGTTCCAGTTTCACTGGTGGATCGTCTTCATGCTCGATGCGATATATGTCAGGCAGTGGTCTCATTAAACAAGAAATTTGAAGTGGTTCATCTAGTGAGACACTTCAACGCGTGGCATCCAGCGGAGCATCGTTGTACCCAAGAATGGAAGGATCCAACTCCGATTCCCTCAGCCACTCAACGAAGGCCTCTTTCTCTTCATGATTTCGCTGTGGTTAGTACTGACACTGATCAGAACAACCTCCAGTGTATATGGTGTGGAATGATGATGGATCGAGCCGCACTTGGAATGCATTTCACAGAAGTTCACTCTCAACAAGTAGCTGTTCCGAATTGCTCTTTATGTCTTCAGGAGATGGTTATGACCGCAAGATTAATGGAGAAATATGGAGAGGATTTTGGAATAAGTCTTCCCGATGAATTTCATTTATTGAGCTCCAAATTGAATGCGAAATACAGTTCGGAGAAGGCGATGGATAGAGCAATTGATAAATATTTGAAGAAACTTCATAAAATTGGGTTGGATCATGATGAGGAAGATGGCAATGATGATCAAGAAGCGGTAAGTGATCCTTAGACTTTTTAATTGAAAAGGGATCATTTTCAGATCTGCACCACCAACTCCCAACAATCATTCGGTCGTCGAAATCGCCTCAAACGAAAATTCGTGAAACCGTGTTTCCGTCAAATCTGTCCAACGAATTCTGTGTATTTCGAAGCAAAATCTGCATGTGAATGGAAATGTCGTCTCTGTGGTGGGAATGTCTATGGAGCCGTCATCTCTGCTGGAGCAATCAAACATTTCAAAGAATTCCATCCGGCTGAAATCGAAGGAATGCAATATGAGCTTGTGAAAGCACGACTCGAGAGAATCGGAGATGGATCCATGGAATTTGTTCATCCACAACTCGTTGAATGTCTCATTTGTAGTCTTACTTATGCTCTTCACAAACCGTTTAATATCTGTCGTGCAATTCGACATCTTCGATTGAAACATCCAGAAGTGATGCCAGAAACAGCTGGAAAACCGATTAGTGGAGCTGAAATCTCTGAAACGACTAATATTCAATCGAAGCCAGTTGTCAAGAAACCGTTGGTCCGAATCGCTGAACTGATCACGGATCCGATTGAATTGGAGAAATTCAGAAAAGAGAATTTCGATCAGCAATTCGATAAAGTTCAAGTTGTTTATGGAATCAAGAAAAACGGAGAGCCATCGTTCATTCTTCTCATGGAAAACGAGACGATGGATCAACGAACTGCTCAAGAAATGGCCGATAGAATGCGTTCCGAGCAAGAAGTTGTCGAGGAGAGTCGATTCGATCAATTAGTTGGAAGAGAAGAAGAGGTTCAATACGAAACGGCGCCATCTGGATCACAAATCGAAATTTATCATGAGGAGACGAAGCCAATTGTTATGGAATATCCAGAACAGATTGTGGAAGCGGAAGTGGAGGAGGAGATGGAGATGGTTGAGGCACAAGAAGAAGAATTCATTCAGACTTATGATGCCAATAATCCGGATCATGTTCTTATTGAAGAGAATGAAATTATGGTTTGTTCTTAATTTGAAACTACAGTAATCCATATTATTTCAGGCCGATGAAAACTACGAAATGATACCAGAAGGAGAATATCAAGAGATCGAGGAGGATAATAGAGTAAGCCTTATTCTGAATTTCCTTCTCTAATTCAATAATTTCCAGACTGTCCGCTATCTAACCGAAGAAGAAATACGTGAAGCGCAGGCTCGTGGCGAGATTCTCGAATTCGAAGAGGAGGAATACGTGGAAGGAGATTATGCTGTTGAGCAGCAATAAAACAATTTATCATTTGTGAATTTTCTCAATTTTTCATTTTTTGTTCCTTTTCCCCTTTCCCATCCCTGATATCTCAGTTTTATTCGAAACCCAATTTCTCTTCGTTCAAAAATCACTTTTTGTTATGATTCTTTCCATCCAAAATTTGGTCAAAGAAGAATGAATCTGATTCGTTAAAAAAGTCAGTTTATTCATTCATTCATCGAAAAAAGATTCGGAAAAAAGAGAGACCGAATATTGAAAAGAAGACGAAAATTTTCATGAAAAGTTATTTTTTTGTTGTGGATGACGTGGCTAAGCTCTCATGTCGTTACGGCCAATGGAGCGGATGGTTGATTGGGTTGTTGCTTGTGTTGGCTGAATTTCTGAATAGATAAGAAGAAAATCAAAGAGATAGAGAACTGAGGAATAGAGAGGAAAATTGAAAGAAAATAAAGAGAAAAGAATTACCTCGACAGTGCTGGAAACGCGATTTTCAGTCGGCTTTCTGTAGATTCCAGCTTTGGAAATGATGCGGAGGAGGCCGTCTCTGTAAGTTTTATCATTTTCATGACACGCTTTGAAATTGGCACTGTTTAGTTTATTGGTTAACCCTTTTGCCCTTCGTCAGAAAAGGGGTTGGTTCGACCCCGCTGGTGGCAATTTGTTGTTTTTTCCTTTTACTTTTCTAAACCTTACCTGTACGGAGCAATGAAGATAAAAGCGACCAATGGACTCGATGAGGGAATGCAATCCATCAAACGAAATGTGATATTCTCAGGAATTGGTCCAGAGATGATACCGAATTCCGCGAGGGTGAAAATTCCCGAAGCGAGTAGCCAGAACAATGGAATTGTTGCTTGGATTGAAAGAGCCTGAAATTCAAAAATACCGTAGTCTTTTTGTCTAGTCGAGGCTTACCACAATGAGTTTCTTATGAGAAGCTTTGGTGACTTCTGACATGCTACAAGCGGTGCTTGCGAGGATACTGAGAGTTTTGTTACGACAGAAATGGATGAAAAAGTAGATTGGGACACAAGTCATTGTCATGTAGATGATAGCAGTTAGGGATGGGATGGTGAAGATTGTAGTGTTTCCACTTACTGTTAGATCTGAAGATGTTAGCTTTAGGCTGGGTACAGTAATCCGGTTAACGTACTTCCCCAGATGGTTGTATCCTCGTAATGGTATTGTGGATGAAGGTTGTACATAATCTGTTTCAATGCATCAGAATCCCCCATATCCAAATAGTAGAACAACTAAAAGACACCAAGTTAACCTTGAATCAAGGGCTAAGCAACTTACAAAGACAACAAAAGACATTGAGTAGAATCCAGTGACAATCATGATCATTGACTTGACACCAGGGACCTGATCGACGAGGATACGATAACGGTAGATGAAGGAAATCAAGAGGATCCATTGAGAATGAGCCATTGCATGACAGACGAAGCAATGACAGAAGTAACAGAGCCAAGGAGCCACGTATTTGCATGGTCCATGGAAGATATAGGTCAATGAGAATCCGGAGAAGATGGTTTTTTGGCAAGCGAGGAGAGAAGCGACGCAGGTGAGAAGATCAAAGATGGCGAAGTTGAAAAGAAGGACGGCGTAAGCTTTCATGTGAACAGGAGTACGATGACAGATGACATAGATGAGAAGAAGGTTTAGAACAATTCCTAGAAGAAGATACAGTAATCCAAATAGAAAAAGACACTCACCAAATCCACAAATCGCCTCGGAAAGATGTTTTCCAACTTCATCCATGAAGAAAGTGAATTGAAGACTCTCGATGAGGGCAGCTCGATTGTAAGCAATCTCAGTCGGAGTCGCCATTTTTCAACTCAATCAAGATGAAGAATGATATCTGAGAATCGGTTTTTCTAATGAGAAGGAGAGAGAGAAAGAGACGATAGAGAAGCCAAACGAAAACTGGGAGGTGCTAGAGTTGCTCCGCCCTTTGTATAGTAAGCGAAATGAATACAAAAATTTGGATATGAGTCCGGCGAGACTTTTAATGTAGTTTTAGACTGGATTTTTGTGATTATTGATCAATGGGAGGGAGAATAATGATGATGTGGAGTTGGAATTAAAGAGAAATCCTATAAGAAGTGAAAGGAGCTAGGAGTACAGACTTCGATTAACTAGGTCTCACGGATGAATAATGGAAGAAAGTGCAACTATTAGAAGGAGTTTTCTCACGGTAGACCACCCAGCTAGCAGACACAGCGGAGCATGCTTAGCATAGCTGTCTTGAAATTCAAAATAAAATGCAATTCTAATAGAGGTTTCACAGTAGAATTATCTTGAGCAATTTGCATTTCAAAACAATTTACAAACTAGAAAAAAGTTTTCTTTTTGAAAATTTCCGTTATTACTTCCGTATCACTTTCTGCATTTGGATTACATTTTTAAGTCAAAAGTGTTTTCAGCTATCAACTTTTTATCATGATTTCACTTTATCACATGCTTTGATTTCCCGTGAGACTGTTAACCGGATATTTCTGAATGGAAGTTGCTCCAAACAACAATAATAAGTTCGTTAGATGTAAATGTTTGTAATTGGAAATGAGGGATTGTTATTATATTTAATGTCACAAGATTCTAACTCATGATAGATTATCTTATTCATTGAACTGAGTATGTTTTGATCAAAATTATTTGAAAATTTGTTTCAAAAGATGGTTCGTGGCACCCTCTATTTGTAAGGCACCTCTCAATTAGTCAGAAAGTAAACTAGGCTTTCGAAAAGTTAACATGCCGTACTATTAGAGAGAGAGAGAGAGAGAATACCGAAGAGATTGCCCATTCATTAGAAATTGTCGTTTGATTAGATTAGACTTTTTAGTCATCTCAAGTCTTCTCAGAATCCATTTTGAATCATTTTTGAATACAATTATATCGAGACCACCCGTATTTTTTATGTCTAGCCATTTCGCTCAACTAGAAAAAATTAGACAAGATGTTGTTCTTTAATTTAATAGTAAATAGTCGCAAGTATAAACTATCAGAAGTTCTAATCTATCAGGACTATCGTAAGCACTCAAAAGTTACCACGACCTCGAAATAAGAATTTACAGAAGTAAAACCTAGGTCACGATCATTATTATTGTGGTCTCCTCTTCCCAGTGACCACTCTGTATACGTGCTCTTTCGAAAACCTTGTCATATAAACCTCAATACCAACCATACCATTAATTACCTCATTTCCTGTAGACTCTCCATATCAGCCGCCCGTTTCTTCTGTCTAGGTGGTCAGAATACTAAGAATCTTCTCGAGGAGACCGACAGAGAACCCAAACAAAAAAAGAGAATACATTTACATAAAACCATAGACAGTGAACCGGATACAGACTGTCTGACTCGATGAGAGGTTTTGTATTTTGCAAGTAGTGAATCATAGATTAAGATGAGCAGCACTAATAGAGGTCAACGTAGAATATGCGGAAGTAAGTAAAACCATTCAAAAATATTAGTCTATGCTATAAAAAATATAAAAATTAGTCTGTAGGTGTCTAATTTGATAATAAAAACCCAAGAAGCAAGATCAAAAAGTCACAAGTTGTCCCTACAAAAATTCTAGTTGCTCTAGACTAGTGCTTTTTGTCACAACAAAGATTAGAAGATGATCAGAACTAGACAAAAATTTGAAATGAAAGTAAACAATAAAAACTGATTGAGTAATCTGGAATTGGGATTTTCGAGAAACTTGAGAAAAAAGGTTTTACAATTTTTGGATTCCACGCAGTCTAATAGAGCAATCAACTTTAATTGCGTATATCTCTGTTGTCGTAAGAGCTACCAAAACGTTGTCAACTGATGAAATGCGTAAAAATGTATGCTGAACAATTTTTTAGTTGACAACTTTTTGATAGCTATAACGGTAACGGAGATATATTGATTTAAAGTAGCATATCCGGAAGGGGTTGTTTTACGGTTCACTGTTTTAAAACCTCTTAGCTGAACACACCAAATTCAGGTCTACTTAAAACGGGTATTATCGAATCAAAATATTTGAAATAATTAGAAAATTCAAAAACTATATATTTTGACCAAATGCACAAAAAAGCACGACAAAAAAGGTTTTCTAGCCACCCAGTAGCCATCTCTCCTCAATGTCTGACCTCCCACGTCAGTCCCTAGACTGCCCTTCCCACCAGCCGTTTCACATCATTTCAGATGAACAGTTTCTTGAGCATGAACTATGTTCATTAGACACATTTTCTTACCCTATTTCATTTTCCGCAAGACTTGATTTTAGTTATTTCGGACTTTTTTTTAGTTTTTCAGGGTAACGTTTTGGAGGATCATAGATTTCATTAATGTTTTCTGATTTGAAAAGTTCATTTGTAGGAAAAACGGTCAGAAGGCAAAGAATACAAAAAGTACAATAAAATATTAGGTTGAGTAATAAATAACTTCCGATTTTTGTAGTGTCTTTTTGGGTACTAATTTCTCAGGCTTAGAGATATTTAGGAGAGCTGTATTTTCTGCGTTGGGTAGCCTAATTCAGTGTCTATCATACCCCTTTTTATTGGATTTTTACATCAATCCGTTTTGGAGAACAGTGCTCTCGTTTGTTCACTGTCAAGTGCGTAAGCATAACACACTTTTGTTTTTATTTCTGTCTGACCTCAGGATTCCCGACATTCAAAAGAATATGATGTAAACTAATAAAGGAAGGGTCTCTACTTCACACACAAATAAAATTTTGTTCAAAATATTCGAAGCTGAGATCTTCAGTGTAGAAGAAAAAACTCGCTCTGAGCGATTGAGTGAGTTGAAACTTGATTTATTACAAACCGTGGAGAAAGAGGACCCATTCCAAACTACTTGTGAAATGTTTAAGGCACTGTCCGGTAGCCAGACACGTATTGTAGATAGATTGAAGTCAATTGGCAAAGTCAGAAAATTGGGACTTTCGGTATCTCATGTTTTGAATGAAAGCCATATGGATCCCTGAGGGGACATGACTATGTTTTTTTCCTCTCTCCACCGCACATTCAATTAATTGAATGATTTAATCATTGGAGGTGGGAAGTGGAGACATTTGCCTAAAAATATACAAAAGGTTCTGTAGATTGAATAGGAGGATCTAGCGCTAGATGTCCAAAAACCTGAACTTCAAGTGAAAAAGTGATACACTTTGTTTGGTGCTCTGTCGAAGGAACTGGATATTGCGAGCTCCTAGATGAATGCAGGTTTATGAAGTCCGTACCATATACTGCTCAGACAATGAAATTGAAGCGTGAAGTCAAGTAGAAAAGAGACAAAAAAGATGGACGTTTCTTTTCACGTTATATCTTTAGACGACATACTGAAGGAGTGATCAGCCCAAAAATTACTGTGTTCAGCTAGACTATTCTACCATACTCAATTTATTCTATAGGCCTTACCTTATCTGCACACTAACTATTCGGGACGCTCCCACTGCATTTTGGCAAAAAAAATATCAAATCAAAAATGATATCATAATAAAGTCAACATTGTTTCTCAATTCGCGTCCATCTTCATAGTAGACCGATATATTCAAGAAACTACCAGTTTGTTGTGGGCACATCAACAATGCTCCAGAACATCATTTTTATTAATCTAAACCACTAAGCTTCGAGAAAATTTTCGATACATCTTTCACAAAAATCGAAAGTTATTTATTACTCAACCTAATATGATAATCTTTTATAGTTGAGTCATTATGTATGTTTGTTTGTTGGCTGTGGCGGCAGTTGAGGATGCCTGAAAGTTTCAAGATTTTTATGTAAACAGATACTACAGTACTTACATCAACAACACTACTTCCAATAGTATTCGGAACGAAAAGTCCGGATCCTTTTAGCACAATTTTAAGAAGACCATCTCTGAAAATCTTTTTTATTTTTGCTTTGGACTGAACATTTTTTAGTAACCTGTAAGGAGCAATGAACCAGATAGTGACTAGAGGAGTAACCATTGGGATGCAGTCCATCAGTCTGAACGTGATGTTTTCAGGGATTGGCCCACTGATAAATCCGAATTGGGCCATTGTATAAATTCCAGATGCTACTAGCCAGAAGATGGGGATAATGGCTTGGACTGTGAGAGCCTGGAAGGATTTTTTTATTTGTTTATTCCCGGCCGTTGCGCTCTAATCGCGACAAGTAAAAATTCATGGGGAGTTCGAATTTTGGCTTGGCTTGCGATTAGAGCGCGTAAGCTTCAAACGCGCTAATAGATCAAAATAGAACCCACGTATATAAGCCTCTGATGACTGGCCTTAGAAACTTCCGATAATTGAAGATTCGGATTGTTTAGTACTGCCAATGTCTAAAGCTAGATTTAAGCAGATGCTAAGAAAAATGGGCTTACATGATAGCGGTACCAAAGAATTGCACAGTAGATTGGAACACATGGAAATGTCATGTACATGATAGAAATGAAAGTTATTGGTGAGAACATTGAAATGTTGCCACTTAGAACAAGATCTAAAAATTGGAAATCATTTTTCATCCAAATGACACGAAACCTACTTCTCCAAATAGTCTTATCTCCATAATGATACTGGGGATAGAAACTTTCCATGATCTTCAATAACTCCACGGAATCCCCAATATCAAAAAGATAGAAAACAAGGAAACAAAAAGACATTGAATAAAACGCAAAGGAATTTCTAATCAAGTCCTTAACACTCGGGGTTCCACCTCTAATGACAGTGTATCGATAGAAGAATGATCCGAGAAGAATCCATTGAGAATGAGCAAGAGTATGACATTCAAAGCAATGACAGAAGTAGCAGAACCAAGAAGAGACGTATTTACACGGTCCATGGAAGACATAGATTAAGGAGAACCCGGAGAATATTACTCTGAAAGGAAACGAGTTAACAGAAAATACAAATCTTGTGTATTGGTCTAACGCTCTATTGTAGTTATAAAAATCATTGCACTTCTTTTGAAATTTGATCTCTAAACTAGAAAATTCTCTTCGTGATCTATCCTGTTCATCCTACAAAACAGGATCATCCCCAGACAATGAATACAACTCACTTCTGACAAGAGAAAAATGAAATAATGCACGTGGCGAAATCAAAGAAAGCAAAGTTCAAGAGGTAGACGGCGTAGGATTTCATTTGTGGAGGAGTTCGTTTCAAGATGAGAAAGATGAGCGTCGCGTTGAATAGAGCTCCTAAATTTAGTGTATAAGGAGCTCTAACTTAAGGGGTACGGGAAATGGGAAATGTATTAGTATTTTGTACAAGTACCTACATCTTGTGAGCCGATATTAGATAGTGACCCGAGTAGTACAGTAACCCCAGCTACCTCAGAGAAACCTCAAGCTAAAAATTACCTGGCAAGCAAATAACACTTGACAAATACTCTGTCATTCTATCCAACGCCATCACATAACTCAATTCTTCCGTCATATTAACCGAATTCATTTCGAATTCTTCAGAATCATTAGACAAAGCCATCTCTTGAATTCAATAACTTGACAGACTGATGCCTCCCACCCAAATTTACAGGGTTTTATATGCGAAAACAATGAACATTGCCATGGGAATCCAATTATTCTAAGTATTCAAGTTCAGAACGATTTCTTCAAATCTTAGAAACAAGAAATTACCCTTGGGACGCTGCTCGCTTCAAAGATCTCTTTTCATAAAAAATACAAAAATTGTAGATTTCTGCCGTGGTCTATATGTCTAGACACTTTATACATTTATCCTGTTTTTCTGCAGTTGAAATTACAAAAAGTTCAATTGTCGGTTGGTTATTCGAATTGTAGACGAGTCCTTGGAGTTCGTGCCCTTGGTTGCCGTTCTATTGGAATCTTCTCCGGGACATCATCTAAAAGATCTTCAGAACTGAACACTCGCATCGAGTTCTTTTTCGTTTTGTGCTCGTTAGCCGTGCTTTTTGATCGGTGTTGGGTGTATTGGCGGAGCGCGTGTTTGTATGGTCGAGCGTGCATTGAGATGTAGTAACGGGGTTCGCAAAGGTCCTGGAATTAAGAAAAAACAGTATCTTAATGTGCTGAAAAAAAATAATTACCCTTAACGTTGGATCCGACCAAAAATTGATATATCCTTTGTCCAACAAATAAATCTCTGGGAATTCCAACGCCATCTGATTCTTCCGATGAATTTCAATTTTCCGAAGACGTCGTGCCCTATAACCTATTCTTATTTCCAACTCTGTCCCAACTAGTTTAACTAACATCGCTGGCCCTCTAACTTGACTATATTCACAATAAAAAATGGGCGTGAGACCGGTCATTGTACTTCGAACACCGAATTCATCGAACAGATATTTTTCGAGGTCATCAAACGAATAAATATTGACAGCTCCCTACAAGAAAAACAATTTGTGACGTTGAATTCCTTTAGGGCCTTACCTACTTTAATATGTCCACCATAATATTCAAACGGATAGCGACAATCAAATATAATGAGTTGAAGGAAACGAGAATGATCACGGAGGAGGGAAGCCAAAACAGGAGCGGAGATACTTCGGAATGTTGAGGATTCTCTTTGTGGACTCTCTACTGTCGGAAGGGAATACATCTGAAACTACAGTAATATTTCAGAACCTATAAATCTTAATCCTTACTCTAACCGGCGTCTGAACCGGCCCCTCTTCTTCTCTTGATTCGAATCGTCTGTTTCCTTCGTGCAAATTGTCATTTTTCGATAAGCAATCGTTCACCAATTGTGTCATTTAATGGAGAGAGTATAAAGGAGAAATGGATTTTTTTTGGCGAGTAGGGAAGAAATGAAAAATTTGAAATTTTGTTTTTTTGATCAGGGATTTCACGTTGTAATAAATTGTTTTGAAATTTCGTTTGTTGCATACGGTGTATCTCGGTTCTCGATAGAGATAGAAAACAGTTGTCAACTAATGAAACGTAGCCCTTATCAAGAGCAATATTTCATTGGTTGACAACTTTTTGATATCTTTAACGGTATGCGAAATACAGGCGTTTAAAGTGACGGGAGAGAGCGCTTACAGACGCTATTTTCCGTGTGTTCTCTGGCTTAAAACTTGGATAGCTCATAACTCAGTTTCTAGTAGAGATAGAAAAAAGTTGTCAACAAAGAAAATGTAGCCCTTATTATGAGCAATATTTCATCAGTTGACAACTTTTTGATATCTTCACAACGAACCGAGATATACCAGTTTGAAGTTGGATGCCATCCGAGAGAGTCTAGACTGTTGGACACTCTGACCTTCTCTGCGTCTCTCAACCAATCACAACTGGCTTAAACTTTATTTTTCCTGTTTCAATAGAGCACTCTTTCTCACCATCTTTTGCATGAAAAATCCAAAACTATGTGAAAAAGTGACCACACACACACAAACCAAAAAGAACACCCGCTAGCTTCTCGTCAATCGGAGAGTGTTGTTGTTCTCACATTACTTCTCCTCTTCCTCCTCCTCTTCTCTATTCCTTTTTGCCTCCTACATAATATTTGAGCATTCAGTGTATGTTTACTCATTCTATTCATTTTCTTGACCACTCACTCCTCACGCATTCACTTTTGTTCGTACTTCCATGACTTCCATGGCTCTCCAACCAAAATTTTGTACTTCTAGTTTTTTGCTCTTAGTCTCTGTTTGAGTAGGCATGAGAGAGCCGATAGACAGTCTATCGTTTCTCACGTGACGTGGAATTCCGAACGAACACATATCCTCGTTTTTTTTCAACTTCTAAACATCTACCATATCAATTTCTTTCTCCTCATTTCATCTTTTTGTTTGAACTACCCGTCAGAAATGCCACTTCCTGGCCGGCCGGTGGCCATCCGACGAACAAAAAAAGGGCTCAAGTGTGAGATCATGAGCTCATCTCCACGGAAGCAAATAAGAAGGAGAATATGGTCAGAAAAGAAGGGAAGAACTGTTGTTTTCACACCTGATTAGGGCTCGGTTGAGAGAAAAAGAAGAGAGAGCATTCGCTTTTTTCTTGCTTGAGTGCCTAGATTTTTGAACATTGATAGAGAAAGCTAGGCTAGAGATTTTGTTCGAACATGTTTGATCTGCCGATCTTAATTATTTTATGCTTGATTTGATTTAATTTTTTGCTCAGTTGTATTTTTATCTACAGTAATCCACATTGACTTTTTGGTTTTTTTGGTTATTTTACCTGTTAGGTCATTTTGAATTTCAATTCATAATTATTCTTTTCTATTACTGTAATATATTATAGTCTAGCAAAATGGTATACGGTACTGTAGTATATTCTGTATAATATTCAATGACGGCTCTGAATCTAGAATTTCAAATCTATGTTCACAATCTTGTAAATTGAAGACCTGTTACTTTGATTTTCATTAATTTTTACTATTTTCAAAAATAGGTTACCTATTAATCCTTGCGCTTATCTACCAGACGGACCGTGAATTTCCATGAAACAATAGTACTATGCTCTCATTCGTATCTCTGGGTTCTGGTTCTAGATATCAAAAAGCTGTCAACTGAAAAGTTGTTCTGCTTACCTTTCTATACATTTCATTAGTTGACAACTTTTTTATATCTCTTACACCAACCGAGTTATATCGTCTTCAATCAAGATGAACCATTTCTATGATACCCAACTCTTCTAAAAGCTAGATCGAAGTTTTTCCGACAAACTTTTCGATCTATGTTGCCATTTTCCCTTCTCAAAAACTGAAACCAAAGTATCACTTTCCACCTGTTTTTTTCCTCCTCATCAGCTTATATTCCAAAATGCCACCAACGTCGTTACATGTTTGTTTTCATCTTTCTTTCCGATCTTCTTAACAGCTTAAAAACCGACAAGCCTTCCGGTATCACTCTTCTTTTGTCTTCTCCTCTTCTTCCTCCTTCTCTCATAACCATTCCACGTATCCCTTTGTTATACCTCCCCGTTCTGATCCAATTCCACGTGTAAACATATCAAGAACATCTGGGGAGGAGACTCGAAGAAAAAAGTTTTCGTTTCTCGTATAATATTTCATTTCGATCAAGACATATAAATATTCTCGAGCACAAGTGGTGCGAATAAATATGATATCCCCCACTTTTTTCTCTTCTCCAGACCATCAAATATATTTCTCCGGGAGCTCGATGAGAGAGAGAGAGAGAGAATGAAAAAAGAAACAATAACGGTCTTGTTTTCCTTTTCGTCTTCCTCGATTAGTGCAAATAAATAGTCTATAGTGAGAAAGAGAGAGAAAAAAGAGAGAGAGATGCCATTGAGTGAGAAATTATTATTTTTTCTTTTTCATTCTAATGTTCTTGATCTAAGTTTTGTTGGACTTATTTTGTTTTTTCTTCTTCTCCTAGAACAAATCTTAGAATTTCATTCATAAAATCTTCCAGCACAATGAGAACTGTCTACATCCTTGCCATCACATTCATCGACATTATCCTATGCCTTGCACCAACTCCACATATAGATTGGTGTCTTTATTGGAGATTTTTGAATAAAGATCAGTATAGGCCGGAATGTAACGGAGTTTATCGCTTGAGGTTTGCCAAACATAAAGGTAAATGTTTTCTTGTCCGTCTCATGCATCGAGAAGCATCTAAGATTTAAGCCGTTGTAAATTTGTTAGGAGAAGAGACACCAAAAAGTTGTCAACTAATAAAATTTTTATCTTGTTAAGGACAACATTTTATTAGTTGACAACTTTTTGATAGCTTTTATAGCAAGTTAGATATGAGCGTTCAAAGATGTAGACCATTTCTAAGAGAACGGTCCTTTCCTGAGGGCCACTTCCCACTGTGAACGCAAATAACTCCGTTCTCATTAGAGATACAAAAAAGTTGTCAACTAATAAAATATTAAACTAAACATGAACTACATTTTATCCGTTGATAACTTTTTGATATCTCTCCAAATAAACGAGATATGCTAATCAACCCCAACAATTACAGCCCACGACCATCGACCGCAACAAATAACATCTCAAAGTGTCCCATGGACACCAGCAAGACCAGTTCCCAGATTCAATTCATTCCTTAACACAAATTCAATTATTGCCACAACAAATGAAAATGGATTCGGTGAGTCTTGCAAGACGAGATGATCAGAAATCTGACAAAACAAGGGCATGATTTTTCTCATTATTTTTCATGAAGTCATATGCCAAGATTAAAAATAGAATTAAAAACAAGCTTTTGCTTGTTATGACGTTAAAGCAAATGCGCTCTACTGGAAATTTATCAGACATCACAGAAAAAAGTTTCAGGAGAATGCCGAACTCATCACACAAGTTGTCAACAATCAGGACAATGCTCATCCGGTCAGCTTTGCATTGATAGTAATGGTTATTGTTGTGGAATGAAAAGGTCAGAATGATATCATCAGCCTCTGGTTTTCATATTTGTTTCATTTCCAGAATAATAACCGAATGCCCTACTCCATCATCCCTCGTCGCCCACTGCGCCTTCCGTCGCCGACACGTCAATTGGTGTGCATCGGATTCCGAGTGTGCTCCTCATTTGGCACCTCGTCATAACGTCTTCTTCTCTAACGACGTCCCACTTTTTGATAGCTCACCGTTGTGTTGTCCGACGCAATGTGGTTATAATGTGTGTGTCCGATAGGGATATATTTCTACTTGAAAGAGCATAAAGACACCTGTGATCCCCCCCCCCCTGCGACTCATGACGAACATTTTGTATGTATATTATTTGGAAAAAAGATATCATAAGACTTTTAGAAATGACCTAAGCTTAGTTGTGAGCCTAGATTTTGATCTACCGTAAACT
Source organism: Caenorhabditis wallacei (assembly GCA_963932035.1). Classification (NCBI taxonomy): domain Eukaryota; kingdom Metazoa; phylum Nematoda; class Chromadorea; order Rhabditida; family Rhabditidae; genus Caenorhabditis; species Caenorhabditis wallacei. The sequence continues at coordinate 3,849,839 of OZ009934.1, forward strand.
CTCTGACACCTAACTTTGACCAAAAATATTTCGGTTAGCATTGAAAATTTAAAAAGTTGTCGACTAACAAAATGTTGTTAATAACAAGGGCTACATTTTGTTAGTTAACAATTTTTTGAATAAATCAATGCGAACCGAGATAAACTTCGTCAAATTTAGACGAGCTCTAAACCTTAGAAACTCATTTCCTCTATCTTTATGTCAAAAATCTATATATTCATTAACTTATTTGTGACTTGAACCCCCCCATTCGAACTACGTGTGTACCTATTTTTATAATATAATTCTCTCTTTTTTTTCTCCTTCTCCCCCAAAATTTCATTTGAATGTTGCTTATTCTTACGAGTGTTTCACCCCCCCAAAAAATATGTGCAGGTGAACATTTTTCTCTCTCTTTGATTGTTTGATTTCTTTTTTTCCTTGAATGAATCTTTCCGACGACATGTTCCGCTTGGTTACTGTAGGGATGAGTAATCTTATACTTCATCGAACATCTCAAAATCATTAAACCATGGAGTCCAAGAAATCAACACTCATTCTTTTCTTTTTCTCTGCAAATCTTTTCTTTGACCGATTTTCACACGCTTGATTGATATCTCTTTGACTTTTTTCTGATTTTAGGCAGTGCGAGAACAACTACTGAACCCGCCTTTTTTCTGTGAGAGTAGTCTTTGTGACTGACTCTTATTGGAGCGAGATTAGAAAAAGTAATCTGATCTGGCAGTATGGAGAGTTGCGATTTGGTGAGTTTTTTATAGATAGCGCTGCTGATTTAACCCGTTATCTCTATTCTGTAAAAACGGGCAATCAAAAATACCACCCGAAGCTAAGCAGCACTATATATAATAGAAACCCATCGACCACAGAATCTAAATCACTTCTTCCAGGTCTACCAAATCTCGTTCGATCCTCTCTATCGTTACAGTCAATTCTACACTCTTATCTCTTCATGTTTCTCTATATTTCCATTGGTTTATCTGGTCTATTTCAAACTTCGAAATAGTACTTTCAATGAGAACATAAAGTTTCTTTACATGTTATATTTCTCACAGATTCTGGTTTCCGTCTTAAATAATGTTGTTGTTTTTGTAAGTTTTCTTTTTTAAGTAAAAAGTGAAGTGAGTATAGGAAAACGAGAGAGGGAGAGAGATTGTGACTTGAATTTAATATTGCTACAAAGCTCAATGATCGGGTAGGCGAGATATTTAGAGACATAGATATTTTCTAAAACAAATTGAACTCGGATAGAAAAGAACATTTCTAAAAGAGTTACGGTAGTTGAGCGCTTTCTGAAGGTATTTTAAAACTTGGCTTCATGCCAATTAATTATCGCTGTGAGACCGGAGTACAATAATTGGTCACATTCTTTTTAAGCATAAATCGAAATTCCCCCTCGAAGTACAGTGATTCAATTTCCAGTCTCACCACGTCCTCATCCCCTTTATCGCCGTCTCAAAATGTGATCTGCTAGTGGACCCATTAAAAAATCGTATCCTCCAAAGCATCGGTGTCTTTGGAATCTCTTGTCCAATGCTAACAATCCTCGGAATCTCTGTCGAACGTCTTCTCGCTCTTATCTTCGCCCGTTGCTATGAACATGTCAAATTGCATGTTGGCGTTTTGATTGGATTAATTGCGGTAGGAGGGAGCGAATATTTATTTCTGATTCGATTTCTCCAGATTATTCAGATTGTAATTGACATGACGATTATCTATTTGTTTTTTCGAAATGAGCGATTTGATCAACCATCAATTTCATATTTTATGGTTCCAGATACATCCGGATTTAAAGTGAGAATAGAGAATTCGACATCTAAAATCAGGAATTGCAGATGAATATTCTCTGTTGGACACTGCTCTCTGCAAATGCTTTGAACCTGATCTTTAACTATTTCCTGATCAAAATTAACACTGTTTTGAAGGAGAAGTCAGTCATTTTCTTCTATTTTAACCCCAAATCTCTATTTTCAGATGGCGTAACAATTCATTATCAACTCGTTTTCAAATGGAAGAGAACATCACCACAACTAAATTCTCCACTTTCATTTCGTTCCTCCACGTATTCTTCTTCTCTCTTTACCTAGCTTTCACTCTTTTCATTCGACTCGTTGGCCCCAATTTTCTCACGACTCAAGCCGATTTGATGTCGATTAGGGGAATATACATCGTACGTTTTCTTGCAAAAAAACATCTTACGCATTCCTTATTTTTAGACAATTCCCACGTACAATTTGATTATTGGAATCGCTTCGTGTGTCATGCTTCGACATTTGCAAGCACTTAAAATAGCAAAAGTTCATGCAGAAGTCACAATAAAATATTCTGGATTGGAAGGAGGAAAGATTCATGATGAAGCGATTTTTAATGTTTGGAGAACACAGTCATCATTTTAATTGTAGTGTGAGATAAGAGAATCTTATCGCTTCGTTTTTTTTGTCATTCTCACAAGCATTTTGTTTCACATTTGTAGCATAAGAATAATGGTTTTGTCATCTCTCTAACATTCCTCAAACTTTTATTGACTCCTAAAATCTATCTCATAATATACCCTCTTCCTCATGCTTTACCGCTTTTTTTCGGGGCTGATTTGATTAAGCAATAAATTACATTATATTCCTTTTTTTCAGAATAAGTTTTCCTGTTTAGAAATCAAGATTTACAAGGAAAATTGCAGATCCAAATTTGGGAAAATCCGAATAAAATTAATTAATGCAATTGCGCTCCATTGCTAATTTTTGTAATAAGGCGCGAATTCTTTCCTTTCAAAACTGGATTTCCTAGTTTTCCATTCGTCTTGTCTTTGGTTGATTTTCGCATTTTTCTTGTTATTTTTTGCTTGAAGCAGTAATGTTTTAGTAAAAATTTTTTAAAAGTAAGCGTTAGAGAATCTTTTCTCGACATAAAATGCAGTATAATCTTGTCATTTGGGGAAACATTTGCTTTTTCAAATTTTACAACAGTTACTGAGAAATTAGGTCGTTTTGCTCGCGATTTGAGCTATAAATTGCCCTCTAGGTCTCCCTGCAGAATATTCTCTAGGTCTCCCTGCAGAATATTTTCCGTTTTCCTCTCCGATTTCTCGAATTTTATTGCAGAATTCACTGTGAGAATGGTTATGCGCGTTGCAAAACTTCCCTTTTCTCTAGTAACTTCAATATTCTATTTTTTTTTAAAGTTGTTCAAAACCTATTCAATTAATTTTTTTGATTTTTCAGGAATGTCCGAATTGCTTGCTGGAGTCAAATTATTCAACCAAAACGGCGATGTGGTCGATGCCGCTGAGCATCTGAACGGAAAGGTGAGCTCTTTTCACTTCTTTCTTTTCTATTTCTCATCTTTTTTCAGGTCGTTGGACTCTACTTTTCTGCCAGCTGGTGCCCACCATGCCGTGCATTCACCCCAAAACTCAAGCGATTCTTCGACGAAATCAAGAAGACCCATCCAGAATTCGAGGTGATCTTCGTGTCTCGTGATCGTGAGGATGCGGATCTCCGCGAGTATTTCAACGAGCACATGGGAGAATGGGTCGCCATTGAATTCGGAAATCCAAAGATTCAAGAGCTTCTGGCGAAATATGAAGTGAAGACAATTCCATCGATGCGCATTATCAAGCCAAACGGAGACGTCGTCGTTCAGGACGCCCGTACCGAGATTTCAGAGAAAGGAAGCGATCCAGAGGCTCTTTGGGAGGAGTGGCTCGCCTTCTACGAATAACTCTAATTTTCAAAAATCTTGTAAAATTGCTAATTTATTATTCTCTGCTCATTTTGCACTAAAATCGATCCCCTTTTTTCATGTTTTTTTTTCTATTTTCTGGAAAAATTCCAATTCGTTTTACGGATTCCCTATCAGAATTCAAAAGTATTTATCCATTTTTTCAGCTTGGTTTCTTGATTTTACTCTTCGTATTTGGAGAAACCGTCTTCGATTTATTGACAACAACTGGCTCAGTCGTCGATGGCGCAATGCTGGCACTCGAAGCAGTATCCGGCATTTTCTTGTTCACTTCTTCCAGCATTTCCTTCAATTTTTCTGCATTTGGACGTTTTTCAGCGTCTGGTTGACAACATTCTTTCATGATTTCAGCCATGTCTTTTGGCATAATGGCCGGTGGCGGAAGACGATATCCCTGTCGAGTTTTACGCTGAAATTATAATTTCAGAGAGGTTTTTCGATTCTTTTTTACTTTGACTTGACCCGCTTTCATATCATTATAAGGAGTTGTATATGGAATTTCAAAGAATTCCCACATCATAATTCCGAATGCGTAGACATCAGTATTGAATCGAGTCTCAGCGGTATCCCATACTTCTGGAGCCAACCAACGGAGGTTACACGGCTTCGACATATCCATTTTATAAACCGATTGAGCTCGACACATTCCGAAATCTGCCATTTTAACGATTCCCTTGTGAATTAAACAGTTTCTCGAGGCAATATCCCGATGAATACAATTCTTTTTATGAAGATAATCCATTCCACACGAAGCCATATAAGTGTAACTGATTCGTGTTGGAACTGATAATTTCTCTGCTTTCTCTATCAATCGATCCTCCACGGCTCCTCCGTTACAAAATTCTAGAACAAGGAGATATGGAAGATCATCAAGAATGAATCCATGGAATTTGACAATATTCGGATGATCGTATAGTTGCATTACTCTTGCCTCCTTCATCATTTCTGCAAGACCATCTTGATCTGCTCCTTCTGGATCCAACTTCTTCACAGCAATCACTTCATTCGTTTTTACGAGTCTTCCACGATAAACTGTTCCATATGCTCCAGCGCCAATCTAAAAGAAGTCTTAATACTAGAAATTCTGCTGAAAAATAAATACCTTTTTCTTAAAAATCACATCTTTATGCATCAATTGAAACTTTCCTTTGGCAATGGCTCTCTTCAGAATCACCTTCTCCCCTTTCACTTCCATCGGCTCTGCTTTCAAAGAATTAATCAATTTTTCAATGTTTCCAGCTGATCGATTTCCGACTTTTGCAGAACTTGAATTCCTTTTTATTTCGTATCGACGAATCCCTTTTCGAAGACGAACAGCCAGATAAAATTGCTGAAATTTGATCAGAACTTCTTTAATTTTGAGTCAGAATCTCCCTTACAAGCTTATTAATATCGACTTGCAATTTCATTGTCACCATAAAATCGCCGTCATTAACGAGAAGCTGATCCGCATCGATATTCATCAATGCTCCATGAAAATAGGGAAGATTCAGATCCTCTTCTGGTACTTTTTCCTTGTTTGCCATCTCTGTTTTTCTTGTTTTTGTTTCGTTTCGATTCTACCAAATTCTTTGAGGAAATGAATTCGAATCACGTTTTATTATTATTAGGAAATGATAAATAAAAAAGATACGTGAAAATACATAAATAAATTAATCAAAAAATAAATAAATTACCCGTACAAATGAAAAGCATAAGTGATACAGAATCCCGTAAGATATGCGAAGAATAAACCGGCGAGAACCAGAGTTAAATTATCTGATAATGACATCGTTGGGAATAGAACTCGTTGAACTTGAAGATGTGAAACCAGTAGGAAAAGGTGCATCACAATTTGATAAGGGGATTGATGAGCGAGATTGAAGACGAATGAAATCACAACTGCCACGTTTCCATAGTAGCCGAGAAGTGTCGCCGCGATGATTTGTCGACGGGAATGAATCGTTTTGTCGGGTTTGAAATGGGCGAAAAGCAGGATAATGAAGATATAAGAGAAGATTTCTACTCCGGAACGAAGAAGGCATTGATAAAACCTGAAATAAAAGAATGTTTTGGAATTCAGAATTAAAAAAATCTCTCACATCCATTCGTCATCAGCCACTTCCTCAGTCCCTTTCAATTTTTCTGCATTCTTATCACACATCCAACCTTCCGCCGCATGGCTCAACCAGAATATCACAAAAAGTCTCTCTGGTCTTTGAATTCTGATATTTAGAATAAGATGTCGATAGGCTTGAATATATTGAAGCATCAAGTCAAGAACGACGAGCACTGTGCCATATTCGATGTATTTGTCGACCACGTCGCCACATTTTTCCTGAAAAATGGACACTTAAACAAAAGAAATGATAAAGGGTAGCCACTTACACATTCTGTTAATCGAATCACTCCTTCTGAATACTTTTTGAACATCGTCGATGCCGGCGCTTGGCAATTAACACAAGCGAATTCATCTTTCTCACCGCTCGATGATGCTGCTTTTTGTGTTTTGTCCCGCATTTCTAAATATAAAAATTAATCAGGAAACAATTAATCGAGAAAAAACGATAGATATGATTCAAAAATAGGTTTTTGGCTTCATTTGTTGAAAAAATTTCAAGAATAAAATTCTTCGTAAATCGACACACGGCGGCCGCGGACTAAAAAATTTCTAGGCATCGAGATGTATTTGCGCTCTACTGAGAATCCACGTTTTTTCCTGGAATTAAAAAGAAAAAAAACGAGAGGCTTAAAATTCTATGAAATATCTATCTAAAATGCTGATTTCGTTTAATGCAGAAAAAATTAATGTATTTGAATTTCGCAGAAAACTTGCATAAAAAAGCGCTTTGACTTGCGCCTGAAAGTTCTTTTTAAAAATTTAGTTTCCTGAGAGGTTTTCGAAATTTATCTGAAAAGTCTGAAGAATAAAACAATTTTTGTACAAAGCATTTTATTTAATTTACGAAAAAGAAAGTTGAATTTGAAGTTCTCAAAAAAAGTGAAAAGAGTGGCTTTTAAAAATTTAGAAATTTTGCAGATTTTGAAAAAAAACTAACTATTAAAATCTGAAAGACTGATTGGGGGACGGGGGCGCTATTGTACAAAAATAGAAGGTCAACAAAACTACAATTCGGGGCGGTAAAACATTTTCTCGATACTGAAAAAATCATGAAAAATTCAAACAGAAAAAACTAGAAAAATGAATTCTTGGAAACTCAGAAATTTCTGGGAATAATTTAGAAGAAAACAGGGAAAAAAATCATCTGAATGAGAATGACACTGGGCAGAAACAGTTGGGGGAGGCTCAGAGAGCTGAGGTGAATGGGGAGGGAGGAGAAGTGTGCTGGAACCGAAGAACCGCACTGAAAGACTTCTTGGGTGAGGGGGTACATATCGGTTGGGACATGCTGAGACAAGAATTGACCGGGGGGTACTGGAATTTAAAAAATTGTAAAAGAGAGAGAGAGAGAGAGAAAGGGAGAGGATTGGGGACATACAAAAGAGGGGAAAAGGGGGCGGGGCGGAAGGGGTCTGTACATCTGTCACCGGGGGCACTCGCAGTGAATGACGACGGTGATCACCTGAAATGTTTTGATTTTTTTGAGAAATTCATATTTCTTTTAGCTCACCTCAATATCGCCAAAACAATTTTTTGTTGTTTTTTTTTGTAATTAGTTGATTAAAATAGGATTAATATTGCTCATCAGATAATTTTTTCGTTTTCTTCAATTTTTTTCCAAAATTCCTTGTCTTCCTTGAATCCACGTCATCCATGATTCTTCCTGAATTCTTAATGGATCAGTGGAGGGGTCCGAACTGTTAAGTGGTGTTGTCCAAAGTGAATCACCGCAAGTTGAAGGCACTACATCTGAAACTAACAAAATACAGTAATCCTTTCTACAGTAATCCAAAAAAACAAGAAGACAGAAAATAAATAAACAAGCATAGTGAGGCATCTTTCTCTCAACTATACTAAATAGAAGTTTGTTGTGAATAGCGGCGAGAGGGGCGTGTGTCTGGAGCCACGGCGGACAAGAGAGAAATAGTATAGGAGACGGAGAGGAATAGAGAAATGGTCAAAGTGAGTCTTTTTGTGCTGTAGTAGTGTCTGGGGAGAGAGAGAGAGACGTTGCGCAATTCGTGTGTGCATGTGTAAAATTGGTTGACGAGATAGTTGGAGAGTGGTTAGAGAAAGCTTCCTCATTATACACTTCTTCTTCTTCTTTTTCCTGTCCCAATCCCATTCAAAATGAAACAAATTGTCTTCGGGATTTGAAGAAGAAGAAGAAGCGGTTGAATATCCTTGGAAGAAGCTTCGGAAGAGAAACGGGTCGTGAATTTATGACTTTTGTGTTTGTTGGTGGTGAGGAGAAGATTGGAATGCAACAAAGAATTAATGGAAAAGAATCTGTGAATCAATCGGGAAGATTAGTTTAGATGAGAACGGGATAGTTACGGATAGCAGGGAGGTTTCTGATTTTTGATCCCGATAATCTAAGTTCGCTGAGCTTAGAGCCTAATCTGTTAAGCTTTTTGATTAGTTTCTAGATTTGTAGCAAGCTAGAAGGAAGAATTAGGTAGGTCTAAAGATATCTTTCAGGCCCCTAACTCGAAGATTTTTGAAGTCGTGTATAAATCGGTGGCGAAAGGGGGTGACGTCAAGTGGTCCCTTTTCATAAAAGCGTATCTCGGTTCCCAGTAGAGCTATCAAAAAGGTGTCAACTAGCAAAATGTAGCTGTTAATAAGATAAACATTTTTTTAGTTAACAACTTTTCCAGATCTCTACTGCGAACCGAGATATAGCGGTTTGAACAATGTTGACCAAAAGAACGAGCTGCTATATGTTAGCCTGTTTGAAACGGTATATCTCGCTTTGCAGTAGAGATACAAAAAAGGTGTCAACTGATGAAATGTTGTCCTTATCATGCTGAACAATTTATTAGTTGACAACTTTCTTGCATCTCTTTTGCGAACTGAGATATACCACTTTAAAAATAGCATGTTACTCTAACTGGCTCTTTAGGCAATTCCTACAGCCAATTTTTAAGTCTCCTCGTTTTTCTAGGTTATTCTAAGAAAAAAACTATATTTTATTTACTAAAACTATTTCAGAAAAAGTTATAATAAAACTCAAAAATAATATAGCGATTTCGTACAAATCTAGAATATATTTTCGATAGAAAATCTCTAGGCAACGCGAAAAAGAAACATATTGGAGATGACATAAAACGAGAAAAAATGTCGACCAGCACTCGACGCGCAACACCCACACAAATGCATAATACTCGTTCATTCATGAACAATGCATTTGAAGCCTCCCCCCTTCGCTTTTCCGACGCCGAAACCCTCTCCTCCCCCTTTTTTCTTTCTCTTTTCCGAAAAATTTGCATCGAAATCGAGAGTTTGCACGATGAATCTGTGTCTCTTCTGAATTCAGAGTATCTCATTCTTTCGATTCCATTCCTCCTCCCCTCAATCGACTGGCTTTGTTTGATCAGGCAAATGCGATTGCGAATTGAAGCAGCAGCAGCGACACTACAGGCAGAAAGAGGAGGAAAAAGGGGGAGGAGAATTGGAAACAGTCATTTCTGAATAAATGAAAAGACCAATTGTATTGTTGTCTGATGGTGGGAAAAGTGGAAGAAGAAGAAGAAGGAGGAGGAGAAGAGAAGAGGTGGCAGCGATTTTATGGATACACAAGATTCTTCAAGAACTGGGTTCGTTCAGTTCATAATGAACTGAGATACATTTTCTCCTAGACAGGAGACGGGGGGACAATTCGATTAGAGATTTTACCGTAATCCAATTATAGGTTATAACTTCTCTAATTAGCATTCAACAGTAATCAACCAATTCAATAAGAATTCAAGCATTTTATACAAAATTCCCTCCTCAAAAGTAGTTTGAAAGTTGTACATGTAAACCAGAAAATGTAAAAACGCATAAACATAATGTGTTGTGGTTGTCGTAACTTTCGAAGGAACATAACATAATTATAGGTACGTTATGTGTTGGTGGAACTCAGTTTTAGAGATCTTGGCATTTGTACGAAAGTAGGAAGAGGAGATTTGCAAACTAGAAATGTTTATAAATGTTAATAATATGTTGTAAATGATGGGCATACTGAACAGGAAAGTCGATATAAACCCTGTATTAGAAGGGCACCTAAACTTGACAGAGGAAACTTATTCAAGTGTGATTTTACAGATTAAGATAAAATGACTATAACTATATTTTCAAGCCTCTGAAAATAATTTTCAACTATCAGTAACGAAAAGAGTCTGCAGTGCTTGTCTTGTTTCCTGTAATGAGTCCGCATTCGGAACCACAACTTTGAGTTGTCATAACTTTGTTGGAAAAAGAATTATCAAAAAGTCGTCAACTAATGAATTGTTGCAAATTTTATGTTGAACATTTTATCAGTTGACAACTTTTTCATATCTCTCCAATCAGCAAAGTTATGAAGGTTTAAACAAATGAGTGCCTCCTCTATTACGAAAATTGTGGTACTTTTCTGAAAAACATTGGTGAGTATTCAAAAATAATTTCTAGAGCTTCTTTTCATTATTAAATATAAATCTGATAAATTTCAGCTGAAATGTGTCATTCGCTCATCTCTGAAAATCCCTTATCTCTCAGTTTTTATCACATGCGACCCCCTTACCAGAGTCCACTTCTCATAGTTTAAAAACTCAAGTTCAAACTCTCAAGTTCAACATAAAAACAACATCTGGCTAGAATCAAACACATGTGATTCTATTCTTTTTCAGATTCCAGTTTCGACTTTTGAACTATTTACGATTTGCACGAAAAAGAGCAAAGAATGAAAGGAATGGTGTGACCAAAATTGAAGGATAACGGTAAATGAACAACAAAAAGTAGAGAAAAGGGGAGGAGAAGAAAAAACGTAATTGGAAAAATAAATGGAGTTCAGAAAGGAGGGAAAGAGGAAAACAAAAACAAAATATATATATTTTTGGAGTTGTTTTGCTATTGGAATTGGATCCAGTTTACTAAGAATATTCGAAAATAGAAAAAAGTCAAGGATCAGGAAAACAGAAAACATGAAAATTGGATCGGGAATTGAAAAATTAAAATTCATTTTTGTAATTCTACAGTTCCATCAGCGATAAAGAAACATACATTCAATTTAGTACCATTGGAACTTTGTCATCCATCGATACGTTAACCTGATCCATTACATTCAGAGCATTATCTGAAATAGTCCGTTGACTGATTAATTGATAAGCAACTTTATCGAAATTGACTTTCAATCCCATGACTTCCGCTTCCGGATTTCTCTTGCAGAATGTTGTTCATTCTCGGATGATAATTGATAAAAAGTCTATTTCGCCCACACACCATGAGAATCAATTGGAGAAAAATTTCAGTATATAAACTCACCGAAAGTCGGATCGAATGTCGGTTTCTAATGCCTGAAAATCAATATAAAAAGGGTTAGTTTCTGCGGAAAGTCTTATGCAGTCTTATTTGACTAGTGATGAAATTTCAGTCATTTTTAGAGTCAGCCTGGAAAGTTCTGTTTTTCCAATTTCAGAATTCTGGTCTACAAATGCTCAAATTGGTTCCAGACTTGTTCGTTTATCAGTTTCAGGACCAGGAATCTCTCATCTGAACGTCTGGATTCCAGTTCCCGTCTGACCTTCTCTCAGCTCCTCCCATCACTGATTCATCTCATATTCCCATCAAATATCATCTTCTTCGTCTTCTTCATTTTCCTATATCTCCGAGTCTCCCAACCTTTGCTCTATTCATCCTTCCCATTGAAAACTTGCGTCGAATAACCTCTCTTTCTCTTTTCTCCTCTCCCCGACAGATACTTCAAAACATCGTCATGTCTTTTCTCTTTTTCTTTATTTTTCAAAATCTCTCTCTTCTTTTCATTTCTCTGCTCGGGATCCCGTGTGCAGAGCATCTGAGAGAATGAGCTCTCGGGATAAGATGTAATATTTCTTCATCTCTTTTTCTTTCTCTCTTTTCCCCTATCTCTATTCATCCCGCCCAATTCTCAACTTTTTTGTGGCCTCAAAGTTTGTTTTCTTTTCTCATTTATCATTATTTTTAACGCTTTTTTTTCTAGAAATTCTTGATTTTTAAAATTTTCAGATAGAGAAAAAAGTCGTATTGAAAAATGTGCTAGCAGATAACTCAGTCATTTAAAATGGTGAAATCACTTTTAAATTTGTGCCTTTCGGCAGTTTGCCAACACGAATTGAATCAGGAGCTCAGTTTTATTCCAGTTGAATGTCGGCAGAAATTATTGGAATTTTTCTGTAGTCATGATCAGGTAGGCACCGTTTTATTGGTTTCACATAGTGCCGCAACTAATAGCTCAACTTTGAGTCGTCATAACTTTGTTCGCAAAGAAGCTAGAAAAAAGTCGTCAACTGATAAATTGTTGCAAATTTTATGTTGAACATTTTGTTAGTTGACAACGTTTTTGTATCTTTTTTTCCAATAAAGTTATGGCGGCTTAGAGGTAAGGTGTTAGGTGAGCCTCGTTTAAAGGCACCCCGCCAGTGAAAAATCGTTTCCTTGAACTTTTGGCCAGACATCGGGAACACACCAACATTTCGTCATCTAATATTTGTTCTCCAATGTCTGGCTCAAAGATAATCTCAGCCCCACATCACCCCATCTACCAATTCCCTTCTTCCAGCTCTCGGCCTCCGACTGCTCCAATCTAGTCTGCTCCAAATACTTTGGTTGCAATATCCCATCACTAACATTCTACTTGTCAGCTGATCTCACTGACGAGATGCTCAATCAACTGACCACCAACAACAAATATGTGGAAAAAATCACGCTGGTCGATTGTCCGAACGTGACTGACGGCGGGGCGCAGGCCGTGACCACCGGACAGATTCTTTTGAGACAATTGGAATTAAGGGCAATGCATCAGTTGACGGACGAGTGTTTAGAGAATGTGTACAGTCCGTTTTTGTATTCAGTCGACTTATCCGGTTGTGGAAAGGTATTGAGAATCAGGGATTACGGTTTCTTAGTGATTTGTTTTCAGATCACGAGCCGGGGCATCAAAACACTTCTGACAAAGAATCCAACCATCGGTTGTTTGTATCTTAACCACTGCAGGTCACTAGACGATCAAGTTCTCTATGATATTGCTCATTTCGTTGGTGAGAGACTTCATGTAAGTTCTCGTCAGATGGGACCATCCATTTCCCCAGACTTCCTTATTATGATCTCATATTTCTTTTAAGATTCTCGAACTCGACTTCCCAACTTCATTGGCTGACCCAGCTGCTGCTCTTCACTACTTGTCCTCTCTTTGTCCCAATCTTTCACAGCTGTCCCTTGCACGATTCTTTCACGAGGTATCACTGACTTTTACTCTTTGTTACACACAGCATAAAACAATTTCATATAGAATCTCGAGGATGTCGAAAACAATGTTCAGTTTGTGATTGATGGCGGGAACTTGAAAACGTTGGATTTGTATGGAAATTATTTTTCGTTGATGCCACAGTTGCCTCCGACAGTTCAATCGATTCGATTGTCTGTTTCAGGAGAAGAGGATTCACAACAATTGTTATCTACTCTAATGGAGCAACCATTTTTGAGTAGCATCAATTTGATTGTATCAGTTAGAGAAGCCAATATCGTGAGTTCCGATTATCTTAACAAGGATTACGGTTCCTTTTTACAGCAAGCAGTTGACAATGCAAATTCGCTCCTCTGCAAACTCATTCCTCTACTCGGAAACAAGATTACAAAACTACAAATCTCAGTCCCTCGTCTTTTCGATGAACCTCTTCATCTCGTCACAGAATGTCTCCCAAACCTTACCCATCTCGCTCTTGAAATCAATCATCTCAACACAAATATTCTCCAAAAATATTTTGCGGGAGGCTCAAAATCGAATGCATCGCGGCTGAAATGTTTGAAGATTTGTCGGATGAGAATGACTTATCGGGTTCTGTTTGCGATAGCTCGAGGAGCCAGAAACTTAACAGATTTGGAGACATCGCATATGCCTTCTGTGGATGATCGCTTTTTGTGTCTTTTGGGTGGAAATTGTCGGCAATTGAGATGTTTGAATATTAATGGGTGTAAGCTGGTGACCGATAAGGGATTGGCTGTTTTAGCGAGGTAAGATAAATGAAGTTGTTTTCTAGGTACTGTAAAATGGTAAAAAGATATGGTGTTTTCGTCGGGTACTGTAGTTACCTGGAAAAGTACTGTAGTTTGAAAAAAGTTAGCAAAGTTTGCTGAGGCCCTATTTGACCTACTATCTTCTACAGTTACCTACAGTACCCCCTCATTCCAGACGCTGCCCCCTCCGTGAAGTCCGTATCCGTGGCACCGCTTGCACCGACAAATCCATCTACACATTGGCTCAATTCTGTCCAGAACTTGAATGGATCTCCTACGCCGACTATTCCGGTCGCCCCAAATTTTCCGATGCTGCACTTCAATGTCTTCGTGATTCGTGTATTCAAAAAGTCATTTGTTAAATGATTTCTTTCTTCTGTCTCAGGTCGTTTTCTATTTGTATGTAGATACCTCTATAATTTCATTGAAAAATAAAGACATTCCCTTTTTTCTGAATTTTTAGATTTCTAGAATCCCTATTCATTTTTTTGGCAACATAATCGAGGTCATTAGTCAGTTCGTTAGTCGCATCGAAGAGGAAAGGTGTCTTCTGTCTATAAAAACGTTGGGTGAATCGGTTAAATTTATGAGCGCGGCGGCGCGCGCGAGTCGGCGTGTTTCAAAGGGACACACGTTCAAATTTATGGCGTGTTCATGTGTACGAATAAGGAGAATCCCTTCCGCACTATTCAAGATTTGATCACCAATTTGTTGCCAAAATTTAGTGGAGAGATTGGGGGATTCGAGGAGACGCAGAGTACGGAGGACACGCTTTACGAGGAGGCGTACGGTCGTTTGACAATGATTTCTTTTTGATATTGATGGCCTAGATGTGTTTTATGTTTCTTTTCGGACGACAATTTGTGAATCCAAAAGATAACATCACCTATTTAAGTACCAAAGGATACGGTAGCTTTCAGGGTCTCCCAGAATACCCTATCCAACCTAACCAAACACTTTCCCACGGTCTACCCCTTTATAATCACCTACACTCCGGAAGAAAACAAGAAATGTGTCTGGAAACACTAGAGTGCGAACTGAAAGGGATACCGTCACTGCGGGAGGTCGTGAGAATTAGAGTCACCTGTTGGATGGCGGTGTTGATGTTTTTGAAGGTGAATTGGGTGTGAAAATATGATATTGAGAATGCGTTCGGATTAGTGAATAGACTACTGTTTTGGTGATGCCGTTAATCTTTGCAGACTAAAAAATGGGTTTCGAGGTGCCTTTACATTGATTTGGTCTGGAAAGACTCGGATTTCGCTAGTTCCAAATCTCAAAATTTATCGGTTAAATAATGAGTTACTGTAAAAAAACGCAGAAGATCCCAGAGCGCTTGCTGTATTCAGCAACAAAAACCTATAGGGACAGTTTGAAAGCCCATATCCCCTCCCTCGTGAAAGATACCAAACAATTGTCAACTAGTGAATTAATTGTTGTTTCATTCTTCACATTTTACTTGTTGATCATTTTTTGATATCTCTGAATACAAATGAGATACGTGCATTTGAAAAAAATCGTACTGGGGTCGCGCTTACAGTATCCACATGTTATAATTAGGGGAATCAATTGCTACCATTCAAATTCTCTACATCCTCGTTTCCAAAAATACCAATCCTTGTCCCTCCTAACTTCCCTACACCCTCCTTCAGCTGCCTCCTACCCACCTCAACTCAGATCATCCAGCTATTTGCACTTTCCCACGACATCTGCTATTTCATCTACAGATCCTCACTCCGGAAGTCCTTGTCGGAACGAATATCACACTTTGGTGAGATGAAACATCAACTGAGTGGAAGGATGGCACTGAAAATATGGCGTGGGAATCATTTGGAAACTGATTTAGTCAACTATTATCTGAAATTAATAACTGGAACGTTTGAAATCTCATGAAATCTGGATAAAAATGAATAAGAAAAGATCATCCAGATTTTTGGCGGGGGATTAGATCAAATTTAAAATTTCATTTGTTTTTGGGAAGCTTACTTCATTTCAAGAATTTATTTATGACATCTGTATTGTTTCAAAAAATAACTTTATTTATTTATTTTTGGCATTCAATCATTCCTTTAATTTATGGAGCATTTTTCCATTATAAATCATCAGTTACGCATAGAAACCAGAATCTAAACTTTTCATTTTCGTCGAGAATTTTTAGATTTTCGTTTTTGTTTTTTCAGATAATGCTGATTTTTAAAAAAGAAAAAGTACTTTGAAATCCTATAATTATCATAATTCTTGTTTACTTTTTATTGAAAACATAGAATTTGAAAAATGAAGTAAGACATCAATCTAAACAACTTGGCGAAAATGATGTTTCAAAAAACTTATATTCAAGTTTTCCTTTCTTTTTTTCTAGGAATCACCTAAACTGATACAGTAATCCAAACTAGTCTTCCCCTTCTTCCTGTTATCTCAAATCAATTCTGCACAAAATTCAGAATCGACGCCGGGGTGGCCGACTGGAGGAAAGGCATGAGTGTGCACACTCAACGGGCTAGACCCATATGCAGGTTCGAATCCTGTCCCCGGCGGATTAACTTTTTGACTTTTTTTGAATTTGTTTTTTGGTCTTATTCAAATTTGAAAACATAGTGACAGATAAGGTAATCATAAACCAGTACACAAGGGGAATAGGGTCTAGATTTACGATAGTTATAAGGATGCAAATTGATTCAAGTATACCGTTAGGGTAGTTTATGATTATGACTCAGTTTATGATGATGTTTTTCTTGTAATGCACATATTTGAATTCAAAATTCAAAATTTGAATTTTATATAAGAAATCATAACCAAAGCCCTACCGTACCCCTCTTACCCACTAATCTAAAATATCCGATCTTTATGAGAGTTAACCCCTTGGCGAAGGTGTTCTCCTATTCTTCTCCAAATGTTGCCATCTTACCGCCGATGTGTTGTATCTCAACAGAAGAGATAAGTATCTGAGAACCATCTAAAATAATTACTATTTCCTCTCTCTTCTCCCCGTACAGATTGGTGCGACTAAATGGCGTAACATGTAATGGAGAATCGGGACGGATGATGAAAAAAGAGGATGAGGGGAGAAGCGATCTGATTGTGGAAAGAGAGAGAAAGAAAGAGGTGTCTGATATGATCTAACGGAATTTTATGATAGTTTTTATATGTTTCTGCATGTTGTCTCGAGACAAAAAAAAACGAGAAAAAATGAAGGATACAAATTGGTGGGCCTAGAGGCCGGAGCTATCTAGCTGTTTGAGTTGGTATAACTCGGTTGGAAGAAGATGCATCGAAAAGTTGTTAATTGATGAAATATAGCTCTTAATAAGCTGAATATTTTGTTAGTTGACAACTTTTTTACATCTCTACTGGAAACTGAGTTATAGCAGATTTAACGACAAATATCTTTCTAGTAGCACCAATTTGGCAAAGTGGGTGGATATTTTTGAATTTTTCGTTATTCTGTTTATGTAAAACTTGCTGTTTTTGCAAAACAAAATCTTAGAAAAACCCATATCACTACCATAGTTCCCTCTCGCCGCCCTCCTTCATTCTAACTCCCTACTTGCATCCGCTAGCCTGTTTGAGCTGGCATATCTCGGTTGGCAGAAGAGGTATCAAAAATATTCCAACTGATGAAATGTAACCCTTTATAAGCTGAACAATTTGTTAGTTAACAACTTTTTTGTATCTCTACTAGAAACTAAGTTATAGCATTTTGAAAAAATGTATGCTTTAATCACGAAGGCTGCTGCCTATTTCGAACCACGGTCGACAGTTCTATGGATTATATTGCTCTTCCATTAAGAAACATCTCAGAAACACCTCACTATTATACTTTCTTCTTTCCCTCAACTCTCAATTAGTTTCCGGATCGGAAGTCCTCCTCTTCCTCTCATCGTTACGCTTATTACCTAAGTAACCCGCCTTTTGTCGGGTGGCGGTATATATCTCCAAGTACGCGATCGACCTTCTCTCTGATAAAAAAAGACACAAGTCTGTCATTAACCGTGTCATTTTATTATTAGAGACTCCCTCCGAAAAATTTCTATGACAAGAGAGAATATGAATATTCAAAATGATACACGTGGTTTTCCCATCGAGCGAATTTGCATGAATACGTATCACATTTGGTTTGATTTCCTAACAATATTTTTTATTTCAAGACGTTTCTCACTTCTGTTTACCAAACGATTCTTCTTATAAGAAATCATTTTTATGATGTACAATCATTCCTTCCTTTTCTTGGCGTCTACGCCACGTCATCTAGTTTCTCATCTTTTAGTAATCTCAATTCTCTTGATTGCTTAAAAATTGGGCTCTGCTCCCGTAGGCTCCCTCCATCATCTGGTCCCCCTTGGCATCCAATTAGTCCCTAAACCTGACCAATATGTCATCCAATAAGCTTGTTCAGTGTCATCACCGCCACGTGTGTTGCCGACAAAGAGCTCTCCTCCTGAGAGTAGCCGTTTTTTTAATGGAATGGCCCCATGGGTGCCCCCTATTGCGACCCACATTCTCTCATTACTTTGAAGTGGCGCCCGCTCCCCTTCTCTCTCTCAACCACCTTCGACAAATGATGTGTGCATAATTAATGAGTCTCCCACCTGGTGGCCCCGACTGTCGGATTGTTCCTTTGAAAGTGAAAATGATTGCGGAAAAGCGAGTGAAAAAACGACTAGGTTGTTAATGGGAAAGTGAAAAAACATACATATGGTTGTTGTGTAGATACAACAATAAGTACGGGTTGTTGAACTTTCATCATGACCTTCTTTAGCGGAACTTAATGGGTCAACTACCGTAATCTAAAGTTTACAAGTTTTTTTTTGAAATAAGTGATTCAACATATTTGGTACATATCGTTTCTCATGGACCGTCATGTGAGAACTCGCGCTCTAGCCTAGAAGGTGCCTCTTTGGTATGTAGATGGATGTTCCGTAAGAAATGTCCATTTTCAGATTTGAATATCCCATTCAAATCTTAAAACAGTGCTAGAGAGCTAATGACAGATGGGGTGTCATAAAGGGGTATACATCTGGATTTACGATGGCTGTAAGGATGCGTATTTGTTCAAGTATACCGCAGAATGTAAGGATTTTATGATTAGGTTGTTTACGCGTAGATTGCTCAGATAACAAAATATTTGAATTTTTGAACCAAAAATTTTTTGAATGTCGACCCCATCTACAGTACCCCCCGTGATAACAAATGACGTGTGGGGCTCGATTGTTCTCTTTGTTCCCTCTCCACAACAATTCCCATCCCATAATCCAATGTCTCGTGTCAAAAAAGAGAGGATCAAAGGGGGCACCGGCGCCCTCCGTTACCATTCACTGATGAGGGTGTATCCGGCTGTCAGCAATGATGAATTAAGAGAGAAGAGAAATGGGAATGAGTTGATAAGGTTATGAAAGGGGCTGGATGGGTTACGGTAGGTTTATTTAGCTCTGGGAGCTACTTTCTTTTGAATTAGAAAATTGTAAGAGATTAGTTAGTCTGGCCAAGGTTGAAGGGATGGAAGTACTACGGTACCCTTAGTCCTGACCCGAAAAAGTTTCATTCCCGTCTTATTAAAATATCACTGTTTTCCACGAAAATCCGCCACGCGACATCATAAAACGATGTCAATTTGCTCGCTTGTCGCAATTCGGTCGGTGTCTCTTCCTCTTACTTGTCATCATCAAATGTTGTTTCCCATACCGATTTATCATTGTTCTTCGGAAGACGTGCCCCCGGGAGGAGAGGTGCAGACATGAAAGCCGCGGGGAGAGCAGGTGATAAGAGGAGACGCAGCACGCGGAGTGGGGCGCAGAGATCTCGCGCACTATTGGCTCTGATCTCGCCGACAAAACACGGGAATTACTATTTTACTGGATTATTGATGTGGTGGTGACAATGGATGTCAATTTGTTAAATTGTGTCTATTTTCAAGATTTTGGAATTGGAGAGGAAAAGATATACGATTCCACGTGGATCCAAAACCAACTATGACGATTACCAAACAATTACAATACGGAGGAATTATCTAGTCGGCATCTTGTGATCATCACCCACTTCAAGAATACATGGAGAGGGAACGTTAAGTGGAAATGAACATGATGAGCTCCCTGGGAATGTCTTCCGGATATTCTTTATCTTGATCATGTCTTGACTAAATAATTATTTTTTTGATCTCGTATCTATAATTGGTGTGAAACTTGAAGAGGATGATGGGATGATGAGGTTGACTCAAAAGTCTGAAGGGGAATAATGGCTCATAGAAAGTATACGGTATCCAAAAGTATACTGAATACCTGGATGCATAAAATGTACTGGGTTTATGGCTAGCTTCAGAATGATAGTAGTATACTGTATCTACCAAACTACATTACATTGTCTTTCTGTACAAATATTACTAAAAGGGCTCTTCTAACAAAATACAGTATTCCGAGTGCCCTTATAATAAAACCTCTCAGTTTCCCACACCATATTTTCACTCTTCCTTTCCTCCTCCGCCTATTATATTTTGACACTTGACTATGAAACATCGCAACACTTTTTCATCCGAAAAACCAAAACCTTAATCCTATTGATATTCTGATATTCTAACATAGTTTCCCACGGAGTTCAGGCTCCCACGGGTTTTCCTTCTCCACCTTCCCTTTTTGTTTTCGGCCGTGGGAATATACACGTGCATTTTTCAGCCAAGGTGGTGCTGGGAGACTGCCACACCGTGGGAGACAACCACTTTCAGATGGTTGGAAATAGCGAGTGGGGGATGGTTAGGGTTATGTTTACTTTAGAAATAAAAATATTTGTATTGATAAGCAGATACATGGTTAGGTGATATTCTAGGAGAAAAAGTGAAATTTGGAAGAAACAATTTTTTGATTATTTTTTTCCTTTTTGTCATCACTGGCTCAGAGTGGTAAAATTTTCAATTGTCAGAGTTTTCTTGAATTTTATATTCTTTCTAAATTTCAGTTTTTTAAAAGATTCATATGCCCTTATAATAGATAGTTCCTTCGCAAATTACCATTGCTTCATCAAAATTTTTCTCTTTCTCAATTTCTCTCTTATTTTTTCAAACCTTCCAAAATTCAAATTTATCTTCCAATATACCGTATACTTGCCATAAACTTTTATTATCATGACCCAGTTCTCCCATCATCATAATCATAAAACATTCCCACGGTCTGAAACTGTCTCCACATATACCCCCTGTCCTCCATTTTCCCATGGTGCACCCACCCCAGCCAGAGGGGGTGTGGTCTCCCACCATCCCACCTAAGCTCCGCCCCCTCGCGTACCGCATCCGTTTGCAATTAGTCATCAAATGCAAATTAGCATTCATTCTAGATTTTGTTTTCGTTTGTTTGTTTTTTGAGACATCTTATTTTGCTTTGGCATGCTAGCCCAGTTAGGGTTGGAGGTCATTGTCTTAGATAGCCATTACCTATTGGGTATGGCGTAGGAATCCAATATTTTCTTTCTTTCTAGCTCTTTAGTTTCCATATACTCATTCTTTTCTTGGTTACTATATCCAACGCGCTGTTCCTAGGTTACTGTAGCTTAGCTATCCTATCCTTTACACCTTCTATCCTACCGTATCCTTCTATCCTAGACATTTTCTCATTTTCTATTCAGTCTTCTTAACATACCGTACTCCAAACCTTGACACCTACTATTTTGACTTTTTCCCATTTCCTTCTTCTATCATCCCGCCATTATTTACCAACTCCTTTCATGTTCTTTCCGGTTCATCTCGCCTCTTTTCGCACCTCAAGCCTCTGTGTCCATTAGAGAGGGATTAGTCCATCCCGCCACAGGTTATCAAACCAATATTGTGGTCAAGAGTTGTGGGAACATCTTAAGAGTTCTTCTTCCCCCCTTTTTTCTCATTGATGACACACTTTCCCATGCACACTTATACCACTTATCAAACCGTTCCCAGACTGATAAAACTCTATTGCGGCTCTTCTCCTTTTTTGATAACTCATAAATCTATATTGGAAAAGAAATAAGGTCTAGTTTAAAACAATTAAATAAGAGAAATTCATTCTTCAGATTAGAATCTCCAAGGATACTGTAAATCGGCCACGCTCCCCTTCCCCCACTATTTTCCGAATGGTTTATGACTTTTTCTCTCCTCCCTTCTCTCCTTTTCGCAACATTTTTCTTCTCTTGGTCGCCACGCCACAACCCATATAAAATCAATGAAATTTTCAGAATGGTTCTTTTAAAGACTCCACCACCAATGTTCAACACACCACCAATGATGAATCGTAAAACGACCCAAGAGAAGAAACGGAGAGATGAGATTAATGCTAAGATCAAAGAACTTCAAGAATTGATTCAGAATGAGCAGGATCAGGAGAAGATGACGTAAGTTAATTTTGGTCTAAGACTTTACAGTAATCTTCTTATTTTAGACAAAGCGAAGTCCTTAACCGAGCTGTCGAACTCGTCACCCGAATGGAAAGTGAATCCCCGGGACCATCAGCCAATCCAAACCGAAAAGGATTCTTCGATGGATACGCTACTATTGAAAACCTCACTTACTCATTCATCAAATCACTCGGAGTCAGTGCAGACGTCTGTCAAGACTTTACTCTCCGTGCCAGACATTCTTTCGATCGGGAACGTTCCGCTCTCTTGGTCCCAACTCCTGGAAGACCATCTTTGAAGAGAAAATCAGAAGAACCACTTCATATTCCATCAACATATTCTCAATCATCATCTCCATCAACTTCTGAACCAGGAACTTCCATGGATCGAAAAGAAGTGAAGAAGAATCGAGAGCAGGATAGAAGAGATCGACAAGGAGAGGCTTTCGACGCGTTGAAGAATTTTATCATCGAGAATAAGCTTATGAGCTCTCATCAAGTGTAAGTCTAAAACTTCTTGTTTCAAAATAATATTTTTTATTTCTTTCAGTGAAAAAATGCAAAGATTGAATACCTTGGATATCATTATCGGCTATATTCGTAACAAGAAAAACAATTTTGTGAGCAGAAACGGTCAGGAGCAATCATTGTATGTTCATGCGAGTGCTGAGGGACAAAAGACTGCAAGAGGAGTTGCTTTCGCTTTTTTCAAGGTAAGAGACCTTCATTTTTAAATTGAAAGATCATTTTCTAACTCATTCCTAATTTCAGAGTGATCGACATCTCGTTGTTCGTTGCGGTGATCTCGAGAAGTTCTTTGACTATTCAATCAACCCAAAACCACTTCTTGGCTTCCCAGGACTTCCACTACCAATGCCAATGCCATTCCCTCCATCAATCCTTCCACCTCGTCCACTTCTGAATCCATTCCTTCCATTCCCATTCCTTCCAATGGTTCCAACAACTCCTACGACTCCAAAATCTCAACAATCTCCAACATATTCTTTGGATTCTCCACCTGCATCTTCTGATACTTCATCGTCTTCTATTGAAGGAGCGACTCCAAATGAGAATTCGTCTTCTGCTAAAGCGACGACTAAACCAGCCACTTCTTCAGCTAGAAACCCAAAAAGTGTCTTCCGTCCATGGGAGTAACTTTTCTCTTTTTTTCATAAATTTATGTCTTAATTGTATAGCTATCTTTCTCTATTTCTCTCCCAAATCTAGTTTTAATATTTTCCACGGGCTCGATGAAACGTTCACTTTCTCTCTCTCCCTCTTCCCTTGTAATTCACCGGTAGCTCTCCCAATTTTCCCATTTCATAATTGTATTTTCTTCCCCTTTCTCATCTTTTTTCCATGTTTTGTTTTGTTTTTAATAATTCAAATTTTATTGAAATTTTTAATAATAATTTTTTTTTTTTTGAACAATAAAAAAAATTCGGTTAAACATTTTTTCTTTTCTACTGGAAATCCAGAATACGGTTTCACATGGTACCTGTAGTTTCCCAGGCAGTCTGCCTGTGGGAAACTATACGTCTGCGGGGTCTTCTTTCAAATTGGGACATTGTTTTGGTGGGAAACTCGCAGGGAGTTTAGAATGAGATGGGTGCAAATAGCAGGTGTTCGGGTTTAGCATGGGGAAATGGTTTTCTCTAAATGATAAATACAGATAATTGATAACGTTGTTTTATCGGAAAACCTTGAATTTATTGACAGTGGCGGCCAAGAAATTTATGTAAAACGGCGATTTTCACTTAGTTTTGCTGTTTTTTTTTGTGATTGGGTTGCTGAACAAAAGGTGGAAAGGCGGAATTCCCAAAAATTTTCATATTGCTTTGAGTTGTTAGTATGTGTATTAAAACGAACGAATCCGTTCTGTTCATCACTTTGTTATTCTCGGTCAGTTTCTGTTACCGTCAGCGAATTTTTCAATGTTTTCGAAAAATAATGGAACCTCTAGATCTTGAGCAAACTACCAATATGATTTCGAAAAGAAATTTCAGAGAATTCAATAGACAACAACCGATTTCGGCATTTTTTCCAATTTAAGGAAAGGACTGCAGTCTGGCTGGCGGAAGATCCAGCGAACAGGCCTGTCGAAATTCGAGACGATTGAAAACTTAGGCTAATCTAAATTACTAACTTTAACATAATATTCCTGAAAAAAGTCATTTTATCATCTTTTCCCGACAACTCAGAGAAAAAATCTCATGTTTCTGCCGTTTTCCCACTGCTTATGTGGGAAATCGAAGTTTTACAAATGCGTATTATTAAATAGGTGCTTATTTTCGAATTAACCTAACAGTAAACTTCAAAAAACATCATGTGAATCAAAGACTTCCTCAAAAAAAAGATGCAAAAAATTCGTTGCGACCCAGCTGCCGCCCTCTCCATCTGCTCCTGTTTTTTTTTGTGTTGCGTTGGTGTTTACTGCAGTTTTTGATGAAAATTTTCCCAAGGTTAAAAAAGGATTGCACAATTTAGGAATGGGATAGAATTGGAGAGAATAGTGCGATGAGAAAAATTCGAGTTGGAAAGTAAGGGTAGGAAATTAGCAACGAGGGACGATACTGTCAGCCAATGCCCATCAAAACGAGGACTAACTGAGTACTTTTTGAATACATTTTAAAACCTTCCTTGTAAAAACACAATGATTATCTTTCCTGGTTCAAAAATACTTCCTCTTGTTATCACTTATTTATCTACTGATCAAAATATGACCCTGATCCCTTTCTCCATATAAAAACCCACCCAAAACCGTTCAACCCTATCAAAATGAAGACTCTTATCATTGTCTTCATCACTTTTTCATTTATTCTCTGTTTTTCTGAACTAGAAAGTAGTGTTTTCGAAGGAGAAGACTATGAATATCCTCTTGAAGGAACTGAAATTGGAGTGAAAAGACGTTTGTATGATGAGGGAGGAGAATGGCAATTCTATTATTTTTGTGAGAAATCGAAAGGAGAAAATAAGAAGAAATGTGGAAATTGGGTTGATAAGGTGAGTGAATAGGAAATTGAGAAGAAAAAGTTTAGAAAAAAAAATTGAAAAGCTTTTTTTTAAACTTTCATTCGGAATTCGTCCGCTTGCAAGTTTGAAACAGCGTTAAGATCGATGGTTTTTCGTAAAACTTCTTGAGATTTTTCGGAAAAAAACTCAATAATTTAAAGAATATTCATTTTTTGTAACAAAACAAAAGCGAACGGACAGTGGGCGGCAGACAAATTTTGTTTTCTTTTTAAATTTATTTTTTTCAGAAAGGAGCGAAAATAAAAGGAGCAACCAATAAAGTAACCCTTGAAAAAGACAAAGCGATCATTTTGAAAATCACTGTAAAAGATCGTGGAGGCTACACTTCAATCTTCGAAGACCCGAAAAAAGAATCAGGATTATTCAGACTCAGTGTCGGAACTCGTCCACCACCACCACCACTCTACGCATAACTTTTTCGATCTACTTTTGTTTTTATTTGTGATGAAACAAACTAATGAACACTTATGTTTAGTTGAACTATAAACAAAACTATAAAATTTTAGAATTTCATTCGTGCCAGGATATATGAATTGTAGCAGCTAAATTCTGCGTACTAAGGCAAGTATAACTAGAATTTCAGACAAGACACCCATTCCAAAACTGAAATTTTATAGTACAAAATTCATTTTCCCAAAAATTGTTTTGAGACCATTTCATTCCATCCAATTACGTGGCCATTTCCAACTTTTCCAGAGTTCTGACGTTTCAAGTTTCAAAAGGTAAAGTGTACTTTTTAAAAGAATACCAAGGAGAGTAATTTTAATCCGCACAAGCTGATTTAGTCTTCCTTTGTCATATAATAAGAGCATTTTGAACTCATTCTTTACACACTCATTGAACACTCATCATTTTTTGAAATTCGTAATTTGAAATATGCCTTTTTTAATCAAGCCAATTTGAAATCCTTTCCTTTTAGTGCTCACAACAAATATCAAAATCAAAATGACTTATTTCAAGAGTATCTGATAATCTCTCCTCTAAAGGTTCAGTTGAAAACTTGAATTAAGCGTGACAAGATAATCAGGGCTGGAAAGTCCCCATTAGACCCTCTAACTCTGTTCAAACTCAACTTATTCATTCTGGAATTGTTTCACTGTGTAGAACTCGTCGAGATCTGTGATTCTCTTTTTTATTCGTCTAAAGATGTCGAGTTTCAAGAAATTTATGCTCTGACCCGTTGACAATTATTCAAAATGCCCATCTGCCCTTTCTCCTCTTCTTGATGACCTTGCTCAATAACTCCTGTGAAATCATAATAGCACAAAAGAAATTCAAACACCATCACTCATAAAAAACCACGTCACCCATTTTAATGTTTCTATCTGTCCCCTTTCTCTCACTTTTCTTATTAAAAGTGCACATCGTCCATTCCTCTTCCTCAACAGTCATTCAAACGACAACTCGATCAGTGTCCTTTTTGACTCTATTCAAATAGAAAAAGATTTGTCTGTGTCTCTCATTTTTCATGTTAATAACTTTTTGAATATTCGCGCGTTCTTTTTCATCTATTTTTGTTTCCAGAGGAAGAAAGTATTGTTAGTTTTTTATCGTTGTTACGAATAGTTTATTTTTTTGGAATAAAGGGTATGCGGAAAAATGTTTTACGGACAGAAGATATACGGTTTAGGCCGAAGAAAGAATTCTATTTAGGGATTAGCGTCATTTGTCTAGCACAATACTATTTTGTTTTGGTGCTTGACTTACCTGAAAATTTGAAATAACGTTACCTGTTAGTCGATGTGAAGTCGAAATAAGTTCTGACTCATCTTGAAACAATTGTTAATGAAATCTATTGTTGAAATTTTTTCGTCTGCAGTCAAAAATGCAAGTCATCCATGCTCTAAACGTCTTTCCAATGCCAACTCATTGCAATTCTTTTTAAAGGATTTTTATTGGTTACATCACTCTCTTCCATTCTATCTTATCTCACCTAGTTCCTACTCAATTCCTTTCATTTCAGTCTTGGGTCACCCTCAATATGGCTAAACGCAAGAAGAACAAGTGGACAAAGCCAAAGAAATGTGGTCAAACTCCAAAGGGACCTCGATCATTCGATCCCTTCGATCGTGATCGGAAATCGGATGAATACATTGAAGCGATGAAAATGTAAGGGGGATTTTCTTCAATAAATTGAAATTAATTCTGATTTTTGATTGGGTTTTTCTTTAAATTACATTATTACTTTCAGCGATGTACCGGATATTTCGGAAGTAAAAGTTGGACCATCATTGGAGGCGGATCAAGATGTTCTAGTCTTCTCGGATCGCTATGAAGGACAGAATGAGGATCCGAATCACTTGCAAGTTCAGGATACAATGAATCCAGTTAGTCTCGAAACCCGAAGAATCAATGAAGAAGATATTGCTCAGTTCAAGATCTCGTGCCCCGGTCTTTCCGAGAGTCATGCCTTCGCTTTGCTCTCGGCAATGTCTCTCGACGAAGCAATCGAAGAAGGAAATCAAATGAAACGTATCAAAAAAGGTTACGTTCCAAAATGGATTTTTGAAGAAGTGGAAGATCCACGGGATGACAGATTGAAGAGAAAGAAGAGAAAGGAGAGAAGAGTTGTATGCGATTTGAAAATGGACAGACCTCGGGATATGAGAATGGTGAAAATCAATTGGAACTTGAAGAAGAAGAAAGCAAAGTAATACATTTCTATTCGTTTCGGATGATTTCAAAATTTCTTATTTTTCAGAAAACAATCGAAGAAATCGTTCATGAAGACAACCAAGATGTTCAAGAAAAATGGAACAAGACAAGGACAAGCTAAAGATTGAAATCTTGGAAAAAAGAAGCCCAGTGTTCAAAGATTTGAAAAAAATAAATTGGGATCTCCTGAAATTACGGTATTGATACTAATAATAATAATTGTTTCTCCTATTATTTTACTTCTGTTCCTTCTTTTTCCCCCATTTGTCTTTGCCCCGTTTTGTCTTCGTTGTTTATTAAGTTAAAAACATATTTGATTCTTAATAAAATCAATATTTCTTCCGGATCCAGACCATTTTCCCACACCAAATTCAATTTCCTCTCCACATTACAAACGCGCTCTATTGCACAGTTATAAACAGATATGGCATTTTCCGACGGTCTGCACAGATTCAAACTCACTCCCATACAGTCTTCCTGTTATGTTCCAAGTATACCCATACTGTATCTGTTCTCATTTCATTATTTCTCGAATATTTGTTCTAACTCTCTTGACAAAACCCATGACCTCTTCATTTTTCAACAATAATCTAGATTTCTTCCGGATCTAGATCATTCTCAAATACAAAATTCCAAACCTACTCCACATTTCAAATGTGCATTACTGTTCTACACTATTTTTCATTTTAAAAAGTTCTAAACATTGCAAATGCGCTCTATCGCACAACAGATATTGTAGTTTCCCACGGTCCGCCCAGTTTCAAACTCGCTCCCATACAGTCTTCCTGTTATGTTCCAAGTATACCAATTCTGTATTTCCTCATTTCTTTGGATAATTGCATAATTTCTCTCATTTCATGAATTCATTATTTCTTGGGATTTTATTCTAGTACGTAATACAAAAAGTTTCATTTCTAACTCTTTTTAATTCCGATAAATTCCGGTATGATTCTTTTTTTTTATCTTTAGAAGGTGTCCAACGTCAATAGAATCAAAAATAAATTCAAATTCCTAAATTTGGGAAGATGATAGTAACTGTTCTTTCTCCTATCTTTTTTGTATTCTCTTCATTTTCTAGTTTATTGTCAATCATTTCTCAATAGAGCTTAGAAATACTTCATTCCCTAGCAAAATCAATATTTCTTCCGGTTCTAGACTATTCATTCATCAATTCATATAGACACATTTTCCCAAGGTCCGCCCAGATTCAGATTCTCTCTCATACAATCTTCCTGTTATGTTCCAGATATACCAATTCTGTAACTATTCTCATCACATTATTTTCTTGGAGTTATGTTTTAGCACGTAACATAATAGTTTTCATTTCTAACTCTTTTCGACTCCGATATACTCTGGTATGATTCTTCTTTTGTTTTGCTTTAATATCTTTTCTCAATTGAATCTTCTAACGAATTCTTCTTCCAGATATCTTCAACGTCAATAACAATGAGCAAAATCTATTCATCAGCGTAAGTTATCTTTGAAAAAAACATGAACAAATAGAAAATATTTCAGTGAACTCCCAGAATTCATGGCTGGACCATGTGAAAAGCCAGAGAAGGAAGAGAAAGTCTTCGAGGATTCAACTGTATTCTCGGATGCCGATGTCTTCATGAAATCGTTCAAACGTTTCGATCGAGCAAGGGCATTCGAACTTCTCTCCGAATATCCACTGGAGGAGGCCATCAAGAGAGGAAAAAAGATGGAAATTGTGGAAGGACGCATCCCAGACTGGATGATCAAAATGCTTGGAAATCCATTTGAAATCGAAGTCAGTGGAAAAAGAAAGAAGAAAATGACCGAGAAAATGACTGAGTTTGTCATGTCTAAAAGGATAGTGGAAGCGAAGAGAAGAAAGTTTTCGATTATGGGATACGTCGTGGAAGATGTTCAGCAGAATGATGCGAAGAGAATGAAGATGTCTAAGCCATTGAAAGCTAGAAACAATGGAAATCAGTGAAGAATATCGATAATTCGATTGTAATTTTGTCTGTGATTTTAACCTAACACTGTGATTATTACCCTATTTTCAATGAAATTGTGATAATTCTAATTTGATTTTTCCTGTGATTTTTCGTGTTTATTTTCGTGTTTATTTCGTGAATTATTGGGATTTTTATTTGATTTTTTGTTTTAAGTCTGCAAAAAATGTTATTCTTTTTTTATTTTTAATAAAATTTGAATTGTTATTTAAATTTTCTTTTTCTGAAACCCATCCAATTCAAAATTATAGCTCTTTTTTTATTTTGCACTCATTAAAAATAATCAAAATTGTGTAAAAAAAAGACAATTAAAGGGAGGAAAGGGGACTAACAAAATATCAGTTTTTCAATGGGAGAGAAGAAAAAAAAATTGAGGTGAAATTGAGGAAACAAGAAAAAGGAAATTAAAATTTTTGGCGAGATCCAAGAAAAAATATGGCTAGTTTAAATGTGTCTTACACCTATTTCCAGACAAAAAAATAAATAAAAATGAGGAAGAAACGAAGAAAAAAAAACCAGTGGATTACCAAAACTAAACCCGTTTTTTCATATCGAGAAATGGATTTTCTCTGTGAAAACACTTGACCTAACTTGAACTAAAAATGAGAAAAAAAATATGAGGATTACTGTAATCGATATTCGTATGGATGCCTTATCAGCGGTCGAAAATCGAATAATCCATTTCGAATGAATCTATCATATTTCTCTGTAGTCGGTTTCACATACATTTTTTGGTATATTCGGTTCTGAAATAATTTCCTTAGTTAGTTGGTGAGGGGGGAAATGCGCTCCATTGCAAATTCTTACCTCTACACTTGGAAGTGCTGCAATCGAAGGGTCATTATGATAGTTGTCTGAAGTGGCAATTCGAAGAAATTGGCTCAGTGGCAATGAAAATGCTAAAAATGTTATTTGATTTCTGATTTTCGGATGTTCTTTTCTTGGAAAAATGAGGGATTTGGGTGTTTCCAAAAAGGGATTAACATATTTTCGGGTTGGGTGGCTATTTTTAGATGAGTTAGACGAAAAAATCTAGAGTGTTTAATTAAAAATTGTCTCTTGGAATATGGATGATGTCAAGAAAAAACACGGAGAAAGTTAGGCCATAAAGTGGGAAACTAGGCCACAAGGGTAGAGAACAGGCTGAGCAGATTGTCTTAGAAGATAGGGCCGAGTTTTTTAGCTTTGGTATTCTATGCCAGCTAATTTTTAGGCTTTGTGGACGCTAGGACCGAGACTCTATAACCTTGGCCTAGCTTTCCGAATCCATATTTCTAGGCCACGCATGAAGTGATAAGCTAGACCAGAAAATCTACTTTCTCAAAGTTACGGCGGAATTTTCGAAAAACTTTTTAGAAAACTAGGAGTTCTTAGATATCAGAATGGTGGCCTAACTTTTCCCAGCACCTTTTTCTAGGCCACCCCGAAAATCGACTCACCTTGTGTAATAATGTAAAACAAGCAAAATAATATTCTATGCAATCGCATCTCGTTCCTTTTGAAATCTGCAACACAAAACTCAGTTAGAAGGTCCTTAAAAACGGAACGAGAGTCCTTTAAGCCACGCCCACATTCTGGAAGGGCCAGTGACGAAAGACAAAAGGACCAGGGAAAAAGAAGAAGTGCGGGGGTGGAATAGAGAAGAAGGAAATGTTCCATTTGGTTAAGGGAGGTCTTGATTCGATTATCAGGTTGTAGCAGAAAAAGAGAGAAAGGAGAGAAGGGATTGCAAAAAGGAATTGAAACTGGAGAATAGGGAGTAGACAGATTGTGGGAAAGCGAGTGGTACTTTGGAAGTGAATTTGACAAAAAGAGAGGCTATGATGTAGGTATGTTGCAGAATTTAGCGAGGGGAAAAGTTTGAGAGTTCAGAAATTGAAAAAAGGTCGGAAGGCGGAAGTCGGAAACCACCCGTTCGAATTCCGTCTATTTGAAATGGTAACTCGGCACCGTGCCAATTCCTACTCTCTCCCAAATAAACAAAATTCAAAAATCTCGAGAAAAATCGAGAAACCAACAACAAATTGCGGCCAGAAAGTTCGATGAATTCGTGTATTCCGATAGAATCCATCATCACTTTTCTAGTCGTCTTCCATAAAAATGTACCCATTTTTCCTCTCCCGCCTTCGCTATTTGACGTCAGCGAGAGGGTCAGAACCCCACCAATAGGGGACATAATATTTTTGAAGTTTTGTTCTTAGATGAACGGAAAATAAATAATAATCTCAAAATACAGCTGAAAACCTCTGAAAAAACTGAATAATTGAAAACAAGAAAGAATCGCAAAGAAAGTCTAGAACATAATTACGTAATTTGAGTGCACAGGTGCTTTGGTGGATCCGAAATGTTAACTTTATTGCTCAGGGAAAATGTATCAGAAATCAGTTGATTACGTAGATCTGACACAAATGAGGAAATGGAATTTTTGTGTTTAAGGAGAAAGCAGAAGAGATCAGAATTCGGGGCGTTTCTCATTTGAATAATTAGTTTAAGGGTAAGGTCAACAAAAGGAATTTGACATTTTTTGTAAGGTCAGACAGAAAAAGAGATAGAGAAGGTTGCAGTTTGGAACGGCTAAAAGAAAAAGCTTATTTCCTGCAGAATTATATAGCCTAACTCTAATGGCCTAGTTTCCCAAGTAAAAAAGTTAGGACAAGCTCTAGAACTACATTAAAAACTAACTGACATGATCTGGCCTTCCTAGGTTTTGCTTCTCTGACCTGGAAATCCTACTTGTTGAAACTTAATCATGAAAAAAGTAGTTTCAAATGTCACACCTGTCCCTGGAACGTCTGAATTGGATTCAAGTTGACATTAAAAAAGAAACATGTGGGAGGAGTTGGTTATTTTTGACAGGTGAAATGGAATTGTCAGACAACAGTTTTTGATCTGTCATAGACTGAATTTAGAAGTATTATATATAAAATCTAAGTTTTTTTCCAAATTGAATAGTGTTAAATTTTTACAAAAACGTGCATTTGCGACATTTGCGATTCGGTGCTAGGTACTGTTTTAATACATTTTGTTGTTTGACTTTGTTACTGCAAAGTAAAAATCGGACCTTACCTTTATCGGAATCTGATTTTGGCTTTGGTTCAGCCCACACTTTCCCAAAAATGCAGAAAAATCAGTTCTAGGTTGCCACTAGGTCCAATGAACCCTCCCATCATTTATAAATATCTAGACACCTCCATTCCCACGAAGGTTTCCCCCTCTCCACCCCTCCTTGCCACGTCAAAATCCAAAAAAAAAAGAAGAGAAATCTGGAGCAAAAGTCTATAATTAAACCGAGATCACACTCTTTTACGTATTCTACTTGCAAAAAATTGTATTTTCTGATTATAATTATAGGTCATGAGAAAGAAGGAGGAAATCGGAGTAAGCTGATAATTGAGATACATTTCTGGAAACACGAAAAGAGAAATTGAAGTGGAAGAGGGTGATTCAAGATACATACAGAAAAAGAAATAAGGAAAAAGTGAAGAGTACAAAAATTGTATTCGAAATTCACGTCACGATAATTTCATTTATGTCGGAAGGGTGGTTAGATGAGAGGAGGGAAAAAGACTTGAAAAGTTTTGGAATTTTGAAGGGGAGGTCCACTTCAAAAGTGAGTCACGAACTTTTTTTGGAGTTTTCAAAGTTCAAAATATGATGCACCAATCTGGTTCGGTAAAGGATTACTGTAATTTAGGGAACGGAAGGCAGCCTAGGAGCTCTAATGTTCTATCGCGTGATTCAAGACGATATAACTCGGTTCCGAAAAAAAACACTGAAACGTTTTCAACTGCAAAAATCTTATTTTTAATAAGGGCTACATTTTATTAGTTGGCACCTTTTTGATATCTTCACTGGCAGCCGAGATCTCACCGTTTGAAATTGGTTAACTTCCGAGAGTATAGACAGGTAGAAACTTTAACCTTTTCTACCGTGTCTTTTAAATTTAAATTTTTTTTCGGTCTTCAGATTTAAAGGATAATGATCCCATTAATAAAAAGCAAACCACAGTATTCCCCGACTGAAACAAACAGAAAATGACACATTCCACTTTAGCTGACTAACCTGACATTCAAAATCACTACCTGACATATAAAAACAATAATAATCAAAGTAAGCCCAATGGGGCTATCAGAGAAATGTTTCAAAGCTTAAAAACCATCACCTTCTTCTCAAGAAAAATCACTCTTTTATATACCATTTTCTGATGTCTAGACACTGTCACCATCAATCAATGTCAAGATTTCAGATGAGTCTAGACGAGAAATTAACATATAAATTTGAATTATGTCTTTAAAAAAATCAGAATCCTTAATTTTTCTTGACATCTTCAATTCCAGTTATCCGTCAAATTAAGAGTAGAAAAAAGCAGGAAATCAAAAATTCCAGATCCGAGAAAAAATTCAAATTCAAAAAGTGTTGGAATTTGCACCCTCTCTTTAAAAAAGAGAAAGAGAGGCGAGGGCGGATATAAATATTCCATGCGGTGGAAAAAAGCAAAAAAAAATATTCTGATTCCAGACATTTTTAGACTTCGAAGGTGTGAAAATTGGTCTTTTCTACTTGATCTTACAATTGAATTATGATTTGAAGGTGGGGAATTCAGTTAAAAAGTGTCTGATCTAGAAAAATAACATACTAACAAAATCAAGGTCGTGTAGTCCTCTCGGACAAGCCAAGAGCACAAAATGTAAATTTTTTGATAGTCGGACCAAATATGACTTTTGACTCCCGTTTCAATTGGTCCTTTAATTAAATGAAAGCCGGAAGATAGACTCATAAAAAAGAAATTGAGTAGGTCAAATTAAAATGCAAACTTTGTAAAAATTTGAATTGAAAGGACACCACATGATACTTTTCTTTTTCTTTTCTTCTTGATGATGATGACGTGTCGATTCCATTCAAAAAAGTTATTCTTAGCAGTCAAAGTAGGACAACCCGGTCATAATTCATCAAGTATTTTTGCCTCCCATTTACTAGTAATACTACTAATACTCACTCACAGACATCTGCTCCTCTCCTCCCTTCTACTACTCATTAGAGCGTGGGTGGTTTTAAAAGAAGAAACATCAGAATATTGAGGTCAGTTAATGATGATTGAGAAGACAAAAAGTGTTCAAAACTATTCGGACTCTCTTTAGATAGTTGATGAAGATCTTTGAACGGGTAAACATGTTTGGGTGCTCATCTATTTTTGAAACCAATTCATTAGTCAAGACTATATAGTTGGAATGAATGAGGAAGGGAATGTACTGAAGAAGACTGATTGTAAGATGTAGTTCGTGGAGAGAATAATTGGGGGATTAAGATATTTTTGTAGTTTTAGGAATTCTGGAGATAGAAATTGTCGTGTTTAGAAATTGAGGCTGCCATTTATAGCACGAACTATTGTGAAATAGGATTAATGGGTCTTACCGCCAAAACTAACTAATCAGGTGAAGGGGGCCTCCATTAGGAGACCTAATTTTGTATTTATCCGAAGCAGTCAGATTCAATAATATTTTCTATAAAAAACACGACTTCGCATTTACAGTGTTTCGTCCAGCACCATGTACCTAACCCTGGGACCCCCGATGCCGCGCTACAGCTTGCTGAGCCTTGATGTTCAGTCCTACCTCATCAGAAGCCGCTACCATCCAATTTACAAAAATATTTTTTGATGTGTGGCCTTTTTCAACTCATCGGGTCTATCTAACCCAAAACTCAATGACCAATTTCTATAAAAACATAAATTTCCAAATATAAATAAAGAATTAATGAATTCAGGTTAAAAACGGATGAAGATCTGTTTTCGGATATTTCAGATTATCTCAATTATTCATTCTAAGAGAGAAAGTTTTATAAATATTTCGAAATTTGAAATAAGAAACTGTTACCATGAAGACAAGGGGACGCAAAGAGAACATAAGTTAGCTACGCGTTCGAAATAGGGGATGTCCTTCTCGAAATGAAACCGGATGTATTTAAAAACGACGTCATTTCCGGATTCTTAGAAAAATTCAAGTTTTTATGATGGAACCACGATTTGAGAGATCCTCCAAAAAAATAAAAGAGATTACTCTGAATAGACCAAAAAAATTATTCTTTTTGAAACCGCCGCCTACACTTTTATATTACTCGGATTTTTGATGAATAAAGAAAAAAAAGAATAGAAAATTCATCATTATTATTTCAAAGTGATGTTCTAATATAGATCAAAAATGCATTTTTTTTATTCCGGGATTTGAAAGATTTGTGATCAGCCTATAGACAAAGCCAGAGCTACCGTAACCCAGAAGTTCAAATTTTTCAAAAATGTAAAAAATTGAAGTCAAAATGGACTGAAATTTACAAAGAATTCTCTCTGTCGTCATCCTATTATTCTCATTTCAAAAAAAAAAGAGGAATTAAGAATCAGTGCACCAGCATCCAATTCTCATTGTGTTCATCGTCGTTTCTGAAAATAGAATCCTATTTCCGTATTTTGCAACCTCTTTTCTTCTAAATGTGTTGATCTCTCTCGGGACCTTCTTAGGTAAGAAAAAATGAAGTGAGAGATTAGAAGAGAATAAGAGGTTTAGACGGAGAAACAGAAAAAAGATTGGGGTGACGACACTTTTCACTTAAAACACAATCTGGGTTTTGTTGCAGAAAAACGAATGAGACAACGTCATTTTTGAGTTGGAAAAAGAGAAGCAAAACAACGAAGAAAAGAGCAAAGAATTATCTGATGGAATGATCTGGAAATTAATTGATGACAAGTTTCTCGGAAAATGGTTCTTAACGACATGATTTTCTGGGAACAGGTCATTCTAGCAAAATGAGTTTCGACCACGGCAGGATTCGAACCTACAATCTTCTGCTCCGTAGGCAGACGCGTTATCCATTGCGCCACGCGGCCACATTTTTGCACTGATTATAGGTGACAAGATAAGAAGATAGGTTATAAGGTGCTCAATGAGCACCCAATAATCATCATGGGAGGTCGAACTGTCACTTCACAATCCTTTTCAGTTTTTCAAGTTAAAAAAGCAAAACTCAAAACTTCAAACGTCGAAAAGCAGACACAAAAGTGTTTCTCTTATTTTCCGTTCTCCACTTAAAACCGTTTTTCGAGCTTTTTTGAATTTCAAAGCGTGAGAATTGCGGCACTTGAAGTCAAGCTTGGCTAAAGATCGAAAATCAAAATTTTAAATATTCCGGTTTCGAAAAAAAGTTGAAATTAATATTGGACTGGGATCAAATTGTTATTAGCGGTGTGATATAAAGTGGCATATTACGAGGGGAGTGATTCCTCTGGGGATATAAGGAGTCAGGGAGTACCATTTCAAAATAAAAATTATTAATTAGAGAGATCATGAAGATTG
Organism: Caenorhabditis wallacei; assembly: GCA_963932035.1. Classification (NCBI taxonomy): domain Eukaryota; kingdom Metazoa; phylum Nematoda; class Chromadorea; order Rhabditida; family Rhabditidae; genus Caenorhabditis; species Caenorhabditis wallacei. The sequence goes on from OZ009934.1 coordinate 3,887,049, forward strand.
TTTTCAAAATATTTTTTTAACATGCAAGTATTATTTATTTTTTTAATGTAATTCAAATTGCTACGGTGGGTATAGTGAGTAAGTGTTCCCGTCTAAATTAGTTATACCAAAAATATTTGAAATCAATCACTAAATAAAGAGAACAATCATAAATCTGAATAAAATATATAAATCTAACGATCATGTATGGCTATATAACCTCTAACCTAATTCCAACTAAGCCCCTCCCCTTAATCCCCTGCAGTAAGGATCCTGTCAAAAAACTCTTTTTGCAAAAAAAATATTCGTCTAAATCAAAAAAAGAACAGAATATGATGCAGAAAATCATAGAAAGTATTGAAAAATGAAATCATTTGCAACAAAACAACGTCTCTCTTCTCATTTCGTCTTCTGAATGACGATGCCAATTAAGAAGAGTTTACATGTGTCACTCATCACATCATCATCTCATTCCACATCATAGTCAGTCAGTCAGTTAGTTGTATTTTTAACTTTTCCAAAGCAAGACACAGAAAATATATGATTCGTCATGAAAATCAGAATATTTTGGAAAATCCGGAAATTGAAGGTGGCAGTTCATTTCGGTGGGGAAGTGGGGGTGGAGGTGAATCTTGTGATGAATACACCCCAATCAGTAGATATATTTCAATTGTGTTCTTTGACAAAATGAATTCGGATGAGTTTATTTTTGAATCAACACGGGCAATTGTAAAGAAGAAGAAGAAAACGAGTTCACCATTTATTGGAAATCACCATGTAGGCGGGAAGACGTTCCGAGTAGGGGACCACTTGGATCACTCCGTATGCGTTTTCGTTCGCCGCGATTTCTGAAAAAGTTTTTATGTGAATTTTCGGGTAAATTCGGGGTTAAGTTTCGATAAATCGTGCAGGAAAACCGAGGAACAGATTTGAGAAATTTTGAACCGGTTAGCCCCAGCGCTCTGGATTGTGGGAATCAATTTTGAATTTTCGTGATAATTTCGTTCAAAAATGTTTAAATATGTACAAAATAAGATAAGTAGTTGCGAGGTGTCCGTCCTAAACCACGCTTGATAAACGGAACTAATTCCAAGGTGAATTTTTTTTTCGATTTTTTACTATCTCGTTCTGGAGCCAAAATCTATTTTATCTGAGCTTTGCCCATACATTTTCAATAAAAATCATCAAACTTGAAAATAATTATCCTGTAAGGCCAATGGAGTCGTAGTTTCCCCTTAGTCACAGCTAGGCTTAGTCACTTACCCTCATGGACCCCTTTACGTAACAAATCAGAATGAACTGTTACGCTTCCCTGTCTAAGACAAACCTCGAAATATTCTCTTGAGATCCGTTTGACTGGGAGACGGCGCTGCTAAAGACATTCCGATGAGTAGAATCACAAACATCACAATCACTTTTCTGAAATCATTGACATAGGATTCTTCTACTCCAGGATAAAACTCACAAAGCGTTCATCGTGTATTGGCCCAAAAGTTTGGTGTCGCCGTCACAGAGTCACTGAGTCGAAGGGCCCTAAGAAAGGGGAGCGCTTCGAAAAGAGGAGGGGAGAGGCTAATCTGTAAATTGAATTCAGTTGGAAAAAGGAAATTTTGAAGGGAGGCCAAAAAAACGGGCGGATGAAATGATGATGTTTGGATATGTGGTCTGATTCATAGGATATGACACAAATCAGAGAACTTATGATATGTGTGGGGTGCTCTTGCTAGACTTAAAAAACTAAAAAATGCTGGTCAAACTTGAACCTAATAAACTGGAACTGGTCAAGAGCCGAATACATATATTTATGTACATAAAATAATTAAAAATGTATCAAATTCTGTTTCGAAGAGTCAACTTTCTCTCTCTCAAAAAGGATAAGATGAGCATGAATTGAGTGAAAAGACACGTGATCACAGAAGAAACGTGCCGCAGATGGCGGGACCCGAAAAAAAAAAGTTTAGAGTTTTTTATTGAGATGCGTTTAATTGCACTTTTATATGTACTTTCACCTAGAGTTTAGTCATTCGAAAAAGTTTTTGGTTTTTAAACTGACCGGTAAAAATTGAACCCAACAGCTTAAGAGAATATTGAAAAATTAGCCAAAAGGTACGGAAAAGTGAAGAAATCAGGGTGTCAAAAAATAAGGCGAGCTATCGGAAGGAGTCATCGAAACAAATTTTTAGTACTAATATTGCAGGTTGCGCTGGTCATGTGTGGTCAAGAGATCTTAGATTTTCTAAAAAGATTATTGAAATTAAATTCGTACTTATCGGTAAGCACTGGCTCTATTTTTTTCCCAAATTGCAGTTTTTAGCTCTTTTATAGCCAAACTCAGAATGAAGGTCATTCTTATTTGTTTGCGACTATTTACCATAAGCTTTCATAACCTTTCCAAAAAATAATCTAGTTAAAGGAAAAACGAACTTATATCCCAACAAAAAATGAATACCAGCAATTAGGGTATCCCTTTTATAAGCCCACCCACATTGGAACATAGAGAAAAATATGTTTATGTATAATATTTCCTTGTCTGGTAGAACAAAAGAGCTCCCAACGGACCGATTGAACCCAGCAATAAACGGTTTTTAGGAAAAAAATAATGAAAGAAATCTCCGGAAACTCATTAAACATTTTGGAAGCGAGGGTGGAGGAAATGGAAACGACGAAATGACAAAAATCAAGGAAGAAGAGGGTGTCAGAATTGTTCAAGTGTTGCATTGTTGGTTTAGTGGTCCTTCTGGAAGAGAGGGAGGACTTTTTAATAAAGGGAACTAACTGTTTGAATGACGAATCATTTTATGAGGAAGTATATTGATGGGGGGCATTTAAAATTGATGAGCACCCACCAAAAATATCAAGTTGTATTTTTGAGTGAGGGGAAGATGAGTTCCGCTGTTAAGACTACCTTAGGGGTCAATTAGACGGAGAAATTTTCTAGGTACCCACGGGTCACTTCGGCCCTCCATCTTGACCGTGTGATCCGGAAACCAAAACGTGAAAATTCTTAAATTATTTCAAAAATTAGTGGTCTCCCAAAATTCCAGATTAGCAAAAATGGGTGAAGTGAACATTTTCTCCAAGTAAAAATCCTATCCTACCCCTTTGCTCATCTCAAATTCCTTTGAACCCACAAAAAAAATCAAGCTCAAAAAACCAGAATGTCTAAAAGTGTGTCTGGTTATTGGTTGGTCCATGTCAAAAAGACAAAAGGTGCAAACGAAATGAGCACGAAGAAATGACGAACGGAAACAATTTTCTGCTATTTTTAGACGTCACCTGTCTCTTTTTAAGATTTCTTGGAAGTGGTTTCAGAAATTCTGAAAAAAAAGGAAATTCAGAAATCAAAAATAAGGATTCTAGTTCGAAGACCATACGAAAAATTATTTTGTTTTTATTTTCTTTTCAAAAAAAAAAGTAATTGGGGTCAGTTTAAAAATACGAGAAAGTACTAGTACACAAACCGGTTATTCTGGTAATGTTCAGAAAACAATTTCTAATTCTCCCCACGAGGGGGTCTTCGTTCTTATCAACGAAATTATAGGTAAGCTGATAAAAATGGTATGTCACGAGAAACATTTTTGTGACAAAGTTCTATTCTTTGACAGTACCCATTACGTATGTAGCGGCGCCCTACTGCACTACGAAATGTGCCTGCTTGGCTGAGTATTAAACTTGAATTGTTTGCATAATCAACGGAAGAAATAGTAGCAAGTAGATTTCACAATACAGTGGGGCGAAATTACATACTGAATTGTGTGCATGGTACCAGTGGACTAAATATCTTCCTTCAGATCCTAGGCCATCACTCCAAAAGGGGTTTTCCTAGAATTCGAAAGTTTTTTGCTCTAAAAAAATTAGTCGAAAAAGTCTAGAGTCGAAATTCTTCTGACATTTGACATTTCAAATGAGATCGAAAGAAAAAAGGGGGAGTTTGAAAAATTAAGATGAACACACAAACGTCAAGACTAATTTCTTCGAAAAGGTTTCCAATGTTCTAGAGTACAAGGGGCCAATCGGCACGCAATCAGAATATTTGACGACGTCATTTTTTTTTTTCGTTAACCGTTATTTGATTCTTTTAGTAGGAAGAAAAGGGAAGAGGAATCTTCCCTGGGGGTCCCGAAAGTGGGCGAGAATTGGTTTCGCGGGGGAATGATAAATGGTTTCTTGGTGACGTTCAAGTAAACGAATTTAGCATTTCTCTAGATTGTCGGTTTAAAAATCCCATTTTCAGAATTCAAAGAATTTCTGATTTTTTAAAGTTTACTTTTTCCAGGTTAGGATACAAAACATACCTTGAACCCTCTAGAAGAAATAGTCAACAATAAAACCAACTCCCTTTTTATACTCCTTTTCTCCAAATTTTTTCCAGAATAGAGTGGGTGCTGTAATTGAATTCTACCTTTGGAGAGAAAATGAACACGCCGAACGAAACTACTAAATCGAGTTCTAGATTTCTTTTCGTAGAAACCTAGTTTGAATTGCAGAAGGTAGAAGATTTGTAAAACTAAAAAAGCCAGAAGAAACATCCGGAGACCACTTTTTTTTTCAAAGAATCAGATGTCCAAATTGCGTGTCATCTCCATAAAAAAGAGCCGACATTAAAAGTCACATGTTTTGATTTTTTTGAAAAAAAAGGAGTCAGATTCGATTAAAGAAAGGATTAGTAGGAGTGAATTAAACGGGAGAAAAGAAGTCGGTTGAAAAAATATATGTGTTGAAAAGAAGATGAAAAGAGGTCAAAAGTTGCATTTTTTGAAAGAGATCAAATGGTTGAAAGGGGGATGATAAGCGAAGAAATCAAGAATTCAAGGTTTGTTCGGTTCTTTGCTATCTAGAATTGGTTGAAATTTGTCGAAGAAAGGGAATTTATTATCTGTTTAAAAATGTAGAATTCAAATTCAGTCCGATTTTCTACTGGCGGAGGCTTGTAGAAAATTCAATTTGAATTTAGCGGATTTCAGTTTGTTTTGACATACAAAAACAGAGTTTGTCGACAATTAGTTTAGTAATTTTGTTGGTTCGACCGTAGATTGTAAACTAGTGCTTCCAGGTCGACGGACGCCAAAGGACCTAAACCTGGCAGACGGGTTGACATAGACCAGGAACATAGGAACCAACAGGACCAAGAAAACTTCTTCACATCTAAATAGGTTAATCACATTGGTTTTATTGGGCTTCAAAATATTCTAGTTTTGAATTTGCATTATACGGCGCTGTGCCGGATCTGTGCCTTATCTAACCTCATGAACCATAGCTCAAATAAACCCTCCGAATAAAATCCACTACATTTGATCTTCCATTTTTTAGGATTTATTTTTACCTTTTCCAAATAACATTACCAACTCAAAATGTCAGTCTAGACGGTTACTCTGACTCTTTTTCTCCTGAAAACTCTTCCAACGTTCCCTGGATTAACTTTATTTCATTAACTGATTTCATTTGAATCAACCAAAAGAACACAATATCAAAATGGGGGGTCACAAAGAGATCGTATCATGTTGTTTTCTGCTCGGAGACATTAATCTCTCGTTTACAAAAAATAATAAAATAAAAAATGAGAATGTCAAGAAGAAGGGGAATGACTAGAAAAAGAAGATAATTAATTTGCTTTTTAAGGTCCAATTTCAGATGTTAATGTTGTTTTTTTCTCAGATTCAAAGATTAGAAGGAGTTGAGAAAAAACAGAAAAACATAATCTGAAGAAAATATAAAAATTTGGTCATTTGGGAATTCTGAAGAAGAGAAAGAAGGAGGGAATAAAGCTGAGGTAAAATTAAAGGGGGGTCTCTCTTTTATAGAAAGAATTGGAATGAATTATGAACAGGTGAATTTAATAAGAGAACACAACCAAAGATGAAGAAGAAAAAGAGAGAGAAAGAAGTCACAAATAATAAAATGAAGAGATCATTGAGTAAAGAATGTGTTAATGAGAGTTTAATGGATATTATTATTATAATGGTAGTGTCTACCAAATGGAGCATTTGTCTGGTGGATTCATGAAACTGTCTGATGAGCATTTCCAAGCGGAAGCGAATTCTGGAGAGTTTTGAAGGGAGCCAAGCATTCTGAACACTTATCATAGAATTAATTACTTAGAATCTATTCCTACCGTATTCTCTCCTCCATATGTGGTTGTAACTTGTAGCTTTTCGACCGTAATGCGCACCATCCTTGGGTATACGCCAAAAAGAACAGTTGATCTTGTGAATATTTCTCCAATCCTGGCATCCTAGCCGAATTCTGATTCCCATTCGCCTTCCATGCCTAAACCAATGATCGTTAAATTAATTTTCGAGAACTAATCCCCTCACCTCATAAGCCACTTTAAGTCCCACATGATCGGCAATGTTTTCGTAGAGACCCTCTTTGGCGGCATTCATCTGTAAACATGCAATTAGAAGAAGAAGAAGAAGAGGGAGCAAGGAAATGAAGTCCTACGTCATGTGAATCCATTAATCCGGCGTATTGTTTAATGAAACATTGTTCGCGAGCTTTGAATCGTCTCGATGATTCTTGACTCCACCAAACTCCGAGATTTCCTGTTGGTCCATGGAGTTTACCTGGAATATAATGGAAATTGGATTAGAGTCCCTCTTCCAGAATTCTGGAGCTAATTAATAATTGTTATTTAAAATCCGAAATTTCCGATACCAGAATTCTGAGAACTTGTTTTTCTCCTCATGTCTCAAAAGACACGTCATCATATCTTGTGACTATCTCAGACATCTCACCTAGTCATCCCGTCAATTAACTCAATTTCATCACTTCCGTTCACACGTCATCTTTCTTCTCCTCCTATTTTCAGTTTCATTTTTTCAGAAAACGGAGAGGGGAAAAACAAAAAAAACTATAGTTTTTGCGTGGGTTGTGTATATATGTATCCGTTTCGTTAGTCTTCCTAAAAATAGAAAGAGGAGCCGCGGGAGGGTGTCTAATTAGACGCCTCGCGCTCGCGGACTCTAATTACCCTCATTTTCCGAGAAGAAAGAGGGAGAATTCAGATGACCAGTATGTGTGTAGTCGTGACATAAACATGAGAAGAAGCACAAACACAAACGGTCATTAGAGACCCTCTTTTCTGCTTTTAACTCATTTAGGAAAGTGACTAGTAGTCTTCGAGAAAAAGAAGAAAAGACAAGGGAAAAGGGACTAACCTTGTCCATCAAATGCATGTGTGAACTCGTGTCCAATGATTGTTCCGATGCCGGCATAGTTAGCGAAACTGAAATATCTTTTATAAATAACCTTATCTACAGGTAATACTTACTCTAATTGATGTTCATCTGAATAGGGTAATCTCAATGAATCAAACGGAATTTGAATGAGATTTCTCTCGTAATTATGAGCAGGAACTGAAATTGCAGGTCGCGTATCCACCCAATCCCTTGGATTAACCGGGAAACGAAGCCGTTGAAGACGTTCCTTGTAAACAGATGAACTTCCAAGAACCATCGACCAGAATAGACTATCATGAAGACGGACTGCCTCTTTCTCCATCTCAAAATCACTTCTCATCGCATCCGGGAATCCAATGAATCTTGTCATGTTATTCACTTTATCCACCACGTTTTGACGAGTTTCAGAATCCGAGAAAAGATTACTTCCCTTCACCATTTCCTCGTATTTCTCTTGTATCCGATCAGCGATATTTTGAACTGCTTTCACATTCTTCTCAGTATGATCAATTCCATCAATTTTTCTCAAAATCGACGGCAAAGACAACGGGAAAATTCCAGACAATCTCAAGACACAAAACTCTTTTCTTTGACTGGCAGCCCCCGAGTATAAGGAAACAGCCATCCACAGTAATCCATCTCTACATTTCGGTGAAGCGTATGCCAAATGGAACATAATAGTCTTCCATTTCACATAATTCTTTAACACAGCCACACCGCTTCTCGATTGTTTCAACTTTTCAACGATCGCTGACAGAATCGGAATCCATTGAGTACCCGTTTTGAGAGCAATTGGCTCAGAGTGTGAGAGGTTTTCTCCGACGAGTCGAGACAGGAAATAGTGCCAGTTGATCTGAAATTAGGAAGGGGTTTTCAGAAATATCAGGAAAGAAGGGGTTACCGCTGGCGCAATTTCCTGCAATTCTCTAAGGGTCACCACCGTGTATCGCTCCTTTTTCTCTTTGTAGAACTGAAAATGATTCTTCTAAACTTCTCAAGATAAGATAACAGTCACTTACAGTAGACCCAGCAATAGTAACCTGGTATTCGAGGTAGATCATATTGGCAATCATCATTCGAACTTTCTCATCAGCCGAATCGAATCCCAACACCGCCGCCAACTCCTCACCGACTTGTTGAAGTGCCCGTGTCACTGGTGGTCCCTCCATCTTTCCATAAATCATTTCAGGTGTCAACTCCTTGTCATAATGATATTTTTCCGGAGCTAACAATATTGGAAGTTGCTCATAAATCTACAAATCATTGGAGATAGTCAGATCCAGAAAATCTAAGCCTACCGTAATCAAATGCTGCTTTGAATCAAGATAATTGACTTCAACACCAGCCCAAAATAACGGAAAAACAGAGTAATTGAATGCGCTCAAAATGATATCTTCGATTTCGAATCTCCTCCGTTTCTTCTCATCTTCATCCAACTCAATTTCAAAACTCTCTTCTTGTTCCAGAATTCCACTTTTCAATTCAGGCATCCATCCTCCCAATTCATCAACGAATCGTTCCCATAAATGCAATCCAGTCTGCTCTAAAGTATCCGTATCCATACATTGCTCATACATTTTAGCAGCGGCTCTTTCTCCGGCATTCGTTGGAAGTGGGTAGGATCCATCGTTGACTGGAAAATCGTAGTTTATAGTCTATCAAAAAAGAGAAGTGACTCACTTTTATGCATAGCTTGGACTATTTGATCATGGGCGGTTCGTTGGGTTTCATAAAGTGTATTCCAGGAATCATATTTCAGATTTACAGATTGATTGATCCATCCACCACAAGCAAACTGGTAAAAGTTATCGCACGGTTCAACGGAAGAGTCGACTCGTTTCAAAAGTCTTGCAGCTGTCATGACGCAATCTTCTGTTGTGCACGCTGAAATGACCCCTCTATTATAAGGGCATTGATCTAGAAAGAAATCTTACGTAATGTCTGATAGTAAAGAAAAGTGGCGATGGCGAAGACGAGGGTTACGAATAGAAAAATGACAAGTGTGGTGAGCAACACGCAGCCTTTCGAACTGCCAGTCGTCTCTTTTGACCGGTTTGACGGGGGTTGACCTGTATCACGCAACAATGAAGACGATGCTTGTTTTCCCTCTTCGAGAGATACGCCATTCTGAAATTATGTGAGCGTTGGATGAAGTGAGCAGCTCTTATCAATTCCAACTTTTCAAAAACTTACCTCCCCGGATCGAATAGAAAAAGCTAGGGAATTTTGATTTTTTAGAATTTTATAGACACATTTTCGTGGATTTTGAGCCATTGAGAGATCACAACTAAAAACACCAAAAAGTCCAAATCATAATGAACCAAGAGACTACTAGTCTATCTCGAAAATTGTATTTCCTCGTGCTTAATAGTCAAAAAAGAAATATATTAAAGAATTGTCGTTCTGGTGGATGGGATACGATTGGCTTATCAAAGGATTAGGATTAGGAAGAACACGTTTGTGGAAGGAACGACCTCTAATAGAAGGGCTCTTTTTAGGGAAGTTCTTACCGAAAACGATTGAATTGGGGTATCTTCTGATGGTAATAATGGGTTCAGTGAGCTGTAGGAACGCATTTCGTGCGATAAACTTCGTTGTAATTTTTCCAGTAACCTGGTCATACTGTATTTCTGGAAGAGCAGGGTTACGGTAGTCTTATCAAAGAAAGAAAGAGAAAACAGATTTCATAAGGAAGAAAGTGATGATGGATCATCGATGACGACACAGGATCTTGCAGAGAGGAAAAATGATATTGGAAAATACGTGAGAGATAAGAGAAGGATAAGAGAGAGGAAAAGGATTGTTGCAAATTGTGTAATACGGAAAAATGTGTGGATTTTCTTGTTCAAGAGAGGGAGAAGAAGAGAGATTGATGGCAAATGAATTTCAAAAGAGACACGTGGTGATTCAGCTGATCGTGTGGAGGTCACTATCTTTTTTTGGGTCACACCCCAATCGGTATAAATAATGGGGGTTGTTAAGAAATATAATCGAATGATTTATGCTTTGATTCTGTTTTTCAGAGAGAGAGAGAGAGAGACAATAGATTTTTGAAAAAAGCCAATAATTGAATGATTTATGAGAAAACCACTATTTTATAGAGATCTTTTTCCTGATAAGCGCGTGGGTTAACACAAAATAATTAGGTTATTCTGAGGAATAAATGATTTTGTTTATAGGTGAGTAAGCTTCAGACTAGAGAAATAAAAACTCATGGTTTTTTATTAGATTTTGTTACGTTTTGATTAGAAATTATTGCAAATTGGGTAGTCTGAATAGCATAAATAGCCTTGAATTAGATTATTTGTGATCGGTCAATATTCTTATAGAGAAAACGGATCTCTAGTTTTGACAAGATATAATTTTAGGAAAAAAAAATAATTTTTAAATTTTCTCACTATGGTATTGTTTTGAAGAATGCTGTCTACGATTTTCGAATTGTTCCTTGTTGGATAAACAAATAGAATTTCAGACTAACTCTTCGAAATTTATATTTTTATGCGATCAAGGAGTGAAAATTATAGATCTCGATAAGTTATATACGATGGACTGGTTTAGGAATGAATCGGTCAAGTATGAACAGTGCTACACCGGCTAAGGTAACCAAGCCGTAATTTTAGGCTCGAATATCTCGGTCAAGCTATTTTTAACCGCCTTACTATTTTCATACCGGATCAATTCATTGCTAAACCAGTTCATAAAGTAAAACTTGTCGAGATCTACTATTTTCAACAATTAATTATCTAAAAATAACAATACAATTAAAAATATCAAGAACGCCCCGTTTTTGACCCGGACTAAACTATTGAACAGATCTATGTGTTCAAAACCGTACTAGACTACAATTCAAAATGATCAGGTTCTTTTTCTCTCTCTCTCGTGAGTCATTCGCCAAATTGATCAATTTATGTGATATCATTTGTAAAGCTTCACCTTCCACAAAAAATGATATCATTTGGGTAACCTTTTGTAGTGTTTATTTAAGAAACATTAACTATTCTTAAATGTTGTAAACTCAAAATTACAACTTCACGAAATCAGATTACTTGGGAACGTGAGAAAACGAAAAAAAGATCGAAATAAAAAAGAAAAGATGTTGATCTATGTATGTTTTTTGGGGAGATGATGAACTAAAAAAAGAATAAGAAAAGATGATGTACCTGAGATGAAGAGCATGGGTACTGACCGTGATAAATACGGAGAAATGAAGCGGGTTTGTGACGTTTTTAGGTTTCTGGTTATGGAGCTTTGATTTTTAGGTTAATGAGGTTTTTGGTTCGGAGAATAGGGTACGGTAGATCATAAGGAAGCTTCTAGGAAGAGTGATGACATAGCTTTCGTTGAAATGGGTTGGTTCCGGTTTCCTTCTTTTAGCCGTTCTATTTCACTTATACGTTGAGCTATCGAAAAGTTGTCAACTAACAAAACATAATATTTAAAAAGCTGAACATTTTATCAATTGACAACTTTTTTGTATCTCCTCAAGGAACTGAGATATGCGCGTTCGGAGAAACGCAGAGAAAGAAATTGTCTAGAGTGTCTCAATGTCTGCGCTCTCTCTATCTCTCTGGTCGGTGGAGCTAAAAATTCAAAAGGATTTATATCAGACCCAGTTTAAAAATAAAAAACGTGCAGTATTCCAAAAAAAATTCCAAGAAACGAGATAATCGTGAATTTATATGCACCAATTTTAGAAGAAAAAAAGTGGAAATTTGAAACAAATGGTGTTTCCGTTCTAGTAAAAGATGCACGAGGATGAGAGGAAAAGAGCAGAACACAAGAGTTTTTATTTTCGAAAAAGGATTCAAAAATAAGAAAATGATTCATTAGATCGAAGGAAAAATTGGTATTTAAAGGACTGATCCAATTCGAAAATACATGATTTTTGACATTCTACATTTCGTTTTCTGACATCATTATTCGGATTTCCGAATTGAATATTTTAAAAATGGCAAAGAGGGAAAAGTTTCGATTTCACCTTCCTGGTTTTCTATTTTATAAATGGAAAACAAAATCTCATGAATTCACAATTTACTAAAACAAGGAGAAAAGGAAGAGGAAGAGCGTGGGCGGGAATATAATGACAATCGAAGGAGCTGGAATTGACAGGTTTTTTTGCAGGAAGAGATTTTTAAAAGTTTTATTAAGTGATGGGATGAGTAATGGACGAGAATCATTAGAAAGGAAAGCTGGGCCTCGAGTGCCGTACCTACCGTAATCCTACATGAGCTACTTTAAACCGGTATATCTCAGTTATCTTCACAGCTATCAAAAAGTTATTAACTAACAAATTTAGCATTTTATATGAGCAAGATTTTATCAGTTGATTTGTTTTTGATAGCTCTAATATCAACCGAGTTATACTCCTTTAAAGTTACAGTACTCCATATGGCCTACCGTAACCCCAATAACCACAGGTCAACAAAAACCCCAAATCCTAAAAGCACAAAAAAAAGAAAGAATGACATAAAAGCTATCCATTAGGTAAATGATTAAATTCAATAACCTAATTTTTCAATTTTTCACGAAACGAAATTGACCACAAATGACGAATTCTCTGGAATAGGAACGTGGTCATTAAGCTTTTCCAAAAAAAGAAGATTCCAGAGAAAGTAGTTAAAATGAGAACATGACACTCTTTATTTCAGAAAGAAGGAGAGTGTATCCAATAAATTTGGAGAAAAAAGGACCTTTTATTTTATTTTCTACGTAAGCGTCTACCACTACAATTGCTCATCTATTCGACAACAAATTGCTTTTCCCTCTCTCTCTCTTCTTTCTTTCTACTCACATTCATTTATGGGTGGTCTGAAAGAGGAAGGATTGCTTCTTCTTCTTCTTCTACTCCAATTAGATATCCCATGACATACCGGTAGACTGACGTCAAAACAAAGGAATAATGAAAGATCGGTTTCAGAGAGCACATTTTTGAGATGAGGAAGGAAATAAGAGGACGATGAAGTTATGTTGTCAATTGGAGAGTACGGTAGCCAGTTAATTTGAAATAATTAATGCTGGATTCTCTTGCAAAAATCATGTTCCTATGGGTTACGGTAAGTCACAATACTCAATAAATCATAATATTTTCTACCTATTCTAACCTCATCTGACCCTATTCAATTCTGTTTACCGAACATTGGAGGATCTAATTTTGACTAACACAAAACGTCACCTTTCTTTCTTTCCCGAAATAAAAAAAAATTAAAACACCAATGACCGTATAAAGTTCTCAAGGAAGACTCGGTAAAGTAAAAGAAAAAGTGAAAGAATTCCGGGTGGAAATAAAATTTTGCAGTTTTTTATTTGGGTATCACATAGGGAATTGAGGGTGGTTGGAACATTTTTTCATGAGTTTTGACATTTTTGATTGATAGAATTGACAAGAAGAGGAGAAGAAGGAGGAGGGAGTGACCTCATTGTCAGCTGAGTTTTGGAACGGGTGAATGGATTTAAGATTGGTAGCATGCTTGGGGAATCTAAGCCCGCGGGTCCAGTTCAGTTAGCGCGTCATGTCCTTAAATATAGTCCGTAAGTCCACTGAGCCTAGGGTTCCGCCCTGTGGCACGGAACCCGTCCAACCACTGTTCCTGACCCTTTCGACAAGGTCTCGGATCCCCTGAATTCGTGGCTGGGGTCTTAAAACTTGAATTGGACCGTGCAAAGGATTTCTGATTTGTGCCCTCCCGTAGCAAGTATGATTTGCAGGATTTTCCAATAGGTGCTACAGACTACGATAGGAACTGCACAACACATAAAAAATTGATATGATTGATTTCATAAGGCAGAAAAAGTGATCACCAGACAAGAAAAGTGAATTGACAGATCAAGAAAAATATGTCTTCGGGTAAGCCTAAGCCTACTAAAAAGTCCTATCTCAAATCATGAAACTGTACTATAATGTGACACCAAAGAAATGTGTGCCCAAAGTACGGTACCGAACACAAATTCGCAACACTTGCCCGAATAAATGAATCAGGAACCGAATGCCGCCGGATTATCACAGATTAAGTATGACGAGTTCGAAAAAACGTATTCGTCGAAAAATCACGTTTCGAAACGAAATTTCAAAAAAAAAACAAAAAGTTCTGAAATTGGTGTTTTTTGGGTCTGAAAACCTTTTGTTTTTCACTTTTTTCAGCGGAAATTAGACTTGAAACAGTTGGAAACAGAAGGAGAAGAAGAAGCAGGAACTGGTTTTTAGAAGGAGAGAAAAGAGGGAGAAGAAGCTGTTGGACAGTGATACTAGGTGTGGTCATATATTTATTTCGAGAAAAAAAGGTTTGAAAGTGGAACCGACGATGATGAGGTGATATGATGATAATAAGAAGACACAATTCATTCAAATATCAACACCAAAAAAGTTATATTATATAAAGTACAGTATGTCAATTTTGCATCACTACTACTCAATTTAAAAAGTACAATTCAATGTGAACTATGTCACGTGGTCTTGTGAACTGCCTCGAATTCTAAATTCAGAAGAGAAAAAAGTGATGACGTCATCATCAAAAAAGAAGACGTTACGGCGGCCGGCGCAGATTGATAATGATTGATTGGACCTTTTTGAGAATTACTTTTTTATCAACATGATAGAAATTGTGAAAATGATAGAGGGATAGAAAATTGGCATCATTCCAAGTGGGCGGGGCTAAGCGAACAGAGATACAGTCTATATATTTTCCGCCTCCTCATTTTGACCCTAACTATGGCCAATTTATTTGTAGTTTTATTCCGAATAAACACAAACCACTTATTGCTCCACGCCCACTTTTTTCTCGAGACACGCACTCAATCTATTATTGTGATGATGACGTGGCAAAGGGGGATGATGTTTTTCTTATGAGGGAAACTTGAGGTTTTTGCAAATTGGGGGGAGGAGGTTATTTGAATAGTTTGCAAAAAGTCAAGAGGTTTGTAGGCTACCAAACCACATGTTTATGAAGAGTTTTTTTTTGTGAAGACTCCCTTGGTACGGTTTTTTATTTTGACAATTTCCAAAGAAAAAAGACCCACCATAATCCTTGTAATATCCGCATCCGTAACAGAATTCCGTCGACTGATCGCATCTGCTTCGCCACCGCCACTGCAACGACGCCTTTTCTTGCAACGGCTCGTCTGAAAATATCGCATTTTTTAGTTGGTAAATGAATGATGATTTCTTATTTTTGATTATTATTAAAATTCTAAGAATCTTACACGAAAAAGTTCAAAGAGCATCTGATAAGAAGGGGGGATGATCAGGTGGGATTACTGTCTTATGATGAGAACTCGAGATTTCTAAGAGGGGAGAATGTGGTATTTTAAAGATGAATGTTCTAGAACTTTCTAGAAGGGAGAGTCTAATTTGAGATGGCGTCGATAAATGTTGATGAATGCGTTAGGCATTTTGAGATGGAAAGGTTAATTGGATGAGTTTAGATACAGTAGCCAGAGCCGCTAGTAAAAATATTTATAGCGAGATAGTTTGAGTCCAAGACCGCTAGGAAACCGGTCCGAACAGGCTAATTGAGCCGGGTCAGACCAGGCCGAGAAATTCGAATACCTGGACAGTCTGTTTATAGAATTTTTGTGAAAAGCTACTTGGTTTCTTGTCCGAGGACATGGTCGGACTTTGGTAAAAAATAATGCGAGGTACCTAGGGCCCTGCCAGGTTTAACAGGCCGGGCGAGCTGGACAGGCCGGGTCAAGCTGAGAAAAGCTAGGTCACAGACCCGACCATGGGGTTTTTTTTCAAACCCTTAGCCCGTGTGGCCAAACCTAAAAACTTAGATCTAGGAACATCGCAATAACCATGTACCTATTATCAAAAAAAACACTTCTCGAAAAAAAAACTATCCCAAAAAAAAAAAACGACTAGAGAAAAAGAGACATTAAGAGGGTGCGAGTGTGTCGAAGAAGATGCCTCTCAAATGTTGTTGAGCTTTCAGTGACACCCATGGGACAGTTCCATCATGATGTCGATCGCGGTGGCACTCATCCTCCTCCTTCCCTCTTCTATTGAGAGAGAGAGAGAGGACATCCCACTTTTTTCTTGGAGATTTTACTTGAAAATTTAAGAAGAGCAGAAGAGAAAAAATTGGGGTGAAATTGAGAGGAAAATGAGAAAGGAGAAGATGGAGGGAAGGAGGGGGAGAATATGCAGTTCCGGGTGCATCCTCTTTTTTTTCTTTTTGATTGACGTGGTCTTCCGATGGGCAAAGGGTGAGGGTGGATTCGAAGATATGAGAAGATTTGAATTAACGACAGAATGATGCATTTTTAGGTCAATCGGAAGGGGAAATGGGAATGTTTTCATTTTGGATGATGTGAAATTCAGATTTTTTTTTGAAGAGTACAAAGATCTGATAGCTAACGAAAGAGCCAAGATCGAAAAGAATGGATAACAAAGGATTACGGTAGGTTGTCCGGGTCAACTCTACTCAAATAAAGAGTAGCTCAGATAAGCCTGGTTACTTTGACTGTTAGGTTACAATCTAGGATCGTACAGGTATGGGGCTGGACTCAAATTTCTAACAATGACAAAAAAAGGCAAACCTAGATTTGGTATTGCCACAAATTTAAAAAAAGAGTACGGTAGAAAACTTGTAGGATTACGGTAGCTACTTTCAAGTTAGATCTAGGGTACAGTTCTAAAAAATTGAAACAGCTCAATGAGGCCAATATCGCACCGGAAATGGTTTTGGAATTTCGCTTTCTCAGCTGAGCACATACAGTTTCGATTTCCTATTTTTTTTAAAGAACCAGAAATTTCTAATCCTAATACTACAGTAACCCAACTACAGTAATCCTTCACAGCTCTTAGACTATGATCTACGACCTAAACTATAGTTATTTTCTCAAAATGACGTTTCAAAAATAAACAAAAAATGACTACTCTTAAGAGTATCCCAAATAGTTTCTCTTTGAAGAGATCTCATGATGACGTGGCATTGAGTAAATATTGAAGAAAAAAATAATGAAAAAAGTATAAATTTTTACGGGATCGAAGGTCAAAATCAGTTATGTCTCGGACCTTAAAAATGGCTTTTTTATTCCGTGGCGACCAAAAATGATTAGTCTAGACATTCGAAACGGCTCATAAAAGACAGAGGAGACGGAATTCCGACAGCGTTTTTTTTTTATATTTCTTGAGATTGAAACGAAAAGAGCAAAAAATGTAATGAGTCTGCTCTTGACAGGAAAAACGATTTCTTTTTTTTTTCATTTTGTTTCATTTCGGATTGTTTGTACACCTGCGTCTAACGAACTGATTCATCCACTTTGATTTAAACTACAAGATACAAAAAGAGAAAAAAACTACTGAAAAAAAAGCACACGAGAGGAGAAAAAGTTGCGAAAATTAAATGGAAAGGATGGATAAAGGTCCGCACAGGAAAAGAATTAGAAGGCGTGGCTACGAGTAGTGGACAACAATTAAGAGAAGGGGCCTGCTCCCAGCGAGCCATGATCACTTTCAAAGAGAAGAGCAATTAGAATGAAAGATTGTGTATTTGTGAGGGGGCGGTGTCGCGGAAAAAGTTGCTATTCTAGTACAAAAAATGTTCTTGTTGTTTTCTAAACAAAAAAGAATGGGCCGAACCGGGGATTGAACCCGGGACCTCTCGCACCCAAAGCGAGAGGTCCCGGGTTCAATCCCCGGTTCGGCCCATTCCTTTTTGCCACTATTAGCGCGGCATAAGGCATCAACATGCGCTCTAATCGCAATTAGGCTTAAATTCAAATTCCGACGACACAAAACGAACCCGGCAGGGCCAAAATTTGAAAAATAAAAATTATTTGTCGACTAGAAACACTTAGGAGTCTATCCGAACCAAGAATTTCGAACTTTCAAGTACTCTCCCTCGAATTTAGCACGTTTTGCGATTAGAGCGCATGTTGATGCCTTGTGCCGGACTAATACCTCACCCAAAAATAAGTAAATCGAACCTCCCCCCAGAAAATCTCAATTCATGCAAACACAAATTTGAGTAGGCGGCTCCTTTAGGCGTTCTTTCTTCCTTTGTCTCTATTTTTTCTTCACCAACTTTTTACTTCACGTCATCCGATTGAATGAACGAAGAAAAAATAGAAAAAAAATAGAAATAGATACACCTAAATAGGCGGGAAGTTTAAAAATAAAAGAACAATGGAACAAAGGCTCGAAACAAAAGTATTTAGTTGTTGCAAAGAATAAAAAAAAGAAGAGAGAGTTTGATGAAAATGAAGTGGAATGATGAAGTAGTAACACTTTTTTAATATGCAATTTCTCTTTTTTTTGGAGTCCCTCATCAAAAACACTTCTTTTAAAATGGAGAAAGAAAACGTTGAAGATGAAGAAAAAAGAAGGAGTGAGAGGGTGGAATTGAACTGAAAAACTCTTCGTTTTTTGACATGGAGGACACGTGAGCTACTTTGATCTTCTTCGTCTTCCACGTCATTTGATGTCAAGCATTTCTTGAAAAACCATTCGAGGAAGCACAAATTAATCAGTGATGGGGAAGAATTGGGTTGGTGCAGAACGGTGATATCATTCAATGGTATTGCATCATTAATTTATAACTAGAGGTATTTAGACTGGTCTTTATGTACACTTCGGTTTAAGAGCGCGTATCTCAGTTCTCGTTTCAGATATCAAAAACTTGTCAACTAATGAATTGTAGCTAAGATCATGCTGAACATTTTTTTTAGTTGACCAGTTTTCTCTATCTTTACCAGAAATGAAGATACAACGGCTAGAAGGTGGGATACAGATTTATCATGTGGAAACCCTTAATTAAACCGTTATTTCTCCGTTCCCAGAAAAGCTATCAAAAAGGCGTCAACTAATGAATTGTAGCTAAGATCATGCTGAACATTTTTGTAGTTGACCAGTTTTCTCTATCTTTACCAGGAACGAAGATATACCGGCTAGAAAATGGGAGACAGATATTTTGAATTGGTCGCTCCTCTTTGAATCGTTATATCTCCGTTGCCAACGAAGCTACCAAAATAGTGTCAACTAACAAAATATTGCCCTTTATAAGAGGAACATTTCATTAGTTAACCACTTTTTTGTATCTATCCTCTGAACCGAGTTATAGCGATTTCTGTCTGAAGTTTCAGAAAAAATTGTTTAAAGAATTGTCAAAAAAAAATTTTTTCCAAAAATGAAAGTTCCTACGAATGCAATCACGCTCTAATGAACTCTAATGAACTTACTCCTCCTTCAAATTAACAATAGAGCGCACTTTCCGCCCAAAAAAACAAAACAGAAGTAAAAAAAACAAACAACGTCTTCTTACCTGCACCCTTTCTTTCAGAATACTCAACCTAGAAACAATATTTTCAATAGTCAACCACATTATGATTCTATATTCTTCCGGTTCATGATTTTCAGCTCAACCCCCTCTCAGACTCCGCCCACTTTTTTTCAGATCTGACTACGAATTTAAAGAATAAAAAGAAGAAAAACAAGTGAAGGATTACCATGTTTCTAAGGACGAAATAACGTCATAATGAAATGATATTCATGGATTAGAGGATCCACTTATCATTATTATCACAAATCAGAAAAAGAAAACAATAGATTAATGAGAAAACATTGAGGATTAGGAAACTTATCCCCGAGAGAAAAAAAGGGATTGTACTCGAATGATTTCAATCGACTCCTCCCATTACTCTTCTTTTTTTCTTCACCTCTTCCAATTAGCAACATGACAAATTACATCAGTGACGTCAGTCACATTCTTTCTTCGGGAGCCCGTGGCGTGCTATCCGGGAGCCAGTGTGACGTAACGGATCATGACGAGAGAGTAGGTGAAAGTGAGAGAGTTGGTAGAGACAAGTTGCAAAATATCACGTAGAGAACACCGTGGTCTTTTAAATTGCCTGATGTTCTTTTTCTTTAAAAAACAAGGAAATCGTGGAAGAGAAAATGATATTTTTACATAATAATAAACCCAAATATTAAAACTGATCTTCTAAAAAAAATCCAAATTATGCACTAAGAAAAAGATTAATCCGATGGCATCGATCCAGCATGTGTTTCAATTTTATCGACCAATCCGAATTTCAGAGCTTCTTTTGCACTCATAAAACGATCGCGGTCTAAGGTTCTTTCGATTTCCTGAAAATTTTCGAAATTAAATTTGAATTTGTCAGCGAATTTCAAAAATTCAATCAAAAGTGCATTGAGCTTACATCATAACTAATTCCTGTGTGGTGGACATAAATTTCATTTAGTCGCTTCTTGAGACGAGTAATTTCTTCCGCTCGAATGACAATGTCGGAGCATGTTCCCTGAAAATTAAAAATACGCTTTTTAGAGAAAAATAAAATTTGAATTGCCGCGATGAGATAAGTGCACTTGCGCGTCACGGTGTATGACACCAACACCACGACGCACACTTGCAGACTGCGATAAAGGAGGGACAGATTCGCTTTCTATTGCCTTTCGCTTTAATTTATTTATTCAAAAGTAGTCAAAAAGTAGTTCATCATGTCGGGAGCAGCTGGAGCAACGTCTAAAAAGAGCAGCAGCCGGACAATGGCCACCAAAAAATTAATTATCGACGTAAGTTCTTCTTTTTATTGAAACACCTCGTTTTAATTAAAACGAGGTGTTTCAATAATTAAAATTTTAAAGTCGATATTTTGCAGGAATTCAAACGGCGGCTGCGAGACAACATCAAATCTCTGAACGACAATTTTTTCCACATTATTCAAGCAGCAAAAGTAAGATTTTTAAATAAAAAAACACTTCAAAAATATCCATTTTTAGGTCAATCAAGATGACAATTCATACAAAAATCAGACGGGAAAAATGACCGAATTCTATACGACAAAGAACGAAATGGCTGTTCGTGCTCAGCTCATGGTATCGATTTTTTCAGAAAAAAAGCTTTTAAAACTCGATAAATTTCAGGTCCGCGCATCAGACGAGCTTCTCAAACTGACAACAGATCTCAAAGAATTCCTGATTCTTCACGATTTCCATTTCTTGACACATAATATCAAACAGTTAGTTTCCTTTTTTATGTTTGGAAAATGGGAAATGATTTCAGAGCCGAAGCGCAATGCGAAGAAACTCTCCGTCAACAATCCCAACAACACGTTGCCATCGACGTGGATATCAGCAATATGCTCTACGATTTGGAACGAGAAATCGGAGAGAACTTCTATCTTCGTCATACTTAATAATTCTGTGATCTCATCTCTTCTTCCTCACTTTTTCATTTCATAATTTATAAATATTTTACCTGAGCTCCTCCACTCGGCTGATGAACCATAATCCGAGCATTTGGAAGAGCACTTCTCATTCCTTTTTCCCCAGCAGCCAACAACAATGAACCCATTGAGGATGCTTGTCCGATGACCCAAGTGGAAACTGGAGCACTGATCATTTGCATTGTATCGTAGATTGCGAGTCCTGCGGTTACACTTCCTCCTGAAAAATAATGAAATTAGAAATTAGAAAAAGAATGGGCCGAACCGGGGATTGAACCCGGGACCTCTCGCACCCAAAGCGAGAATCATACCACTAGACCATTCGGCCACGGTATTTCATTAGAAACATGGCTTTTCACACTCCGCGCGGAAGAAAGAACAAAACAAGCTTCAATAGGTGAGAAGTTGCGCGGCGGAATGCAACACGATCCAGAGAGAAGTTGGACAAATAGGGAGAAGCGCGCGCAACTATACCCACCCCGAATGACTGTTTCATCGCGGCCGAATGGTCTAGTGGTATGATTCTCGCTTTGGGTGCGAGAGGTCCCGGGTTCAATCCCCGGTTCGGCCCATTCTTTTTTCAATTTTACCTGGACTATTAATATACATGTGAATCGGTTTCTTTCCACTCTCGCTTTGAAGGAACAAGAGTTGGGCGATGAGAGCAGAAGCGATGAAGTCATCCACCTGTAAAATAGCACTGAAAACACTGAAAAAAATTAGAAAAGAGGGATACCGGTGTCATGAGACAAACGATTCGATCGCGAAGAAGTCTCGAATAAATATCATAAGTTCGTTCTCCTTTTCCCTCATTATCGATTACAAACGGAATTCCTACACGTGATTGAATGGACGAAGAGAAGCTTCTGGAGGCAGTGAGTGATGACGTCACCAGCCGACGAAACATTTCTTGAAAAAAAGATTTTTGTTGGATGAATAACGAAAAAGAAGGAATTGCGATCTGAAGAAGCAAAAAAGAGACACACGTGGCAAGGTATTAAAAGTCGGAAACGGCAAAGTTCACGATTCTATTCATTTTGAAATTTGCGCTAAACAATCCTTCATTAGTGACATTTGGGTGGGGTTTTCGAGTCGAGATGTATATATAAAAAATACTATAGCTATTAGGGGAAAATATCAGTTCGCAATATAAATCATGTACATTTCACAGTTGACAAAGCAAAAGATGGTAAAACTTTGTGGATTGATTAGAAATTGTTAAGAGAAAAATCTGATCACAGAACAGAAGAAAAAAGTGGGGCAAAAATCGAGTATTGGGAAGGGAATGTAGTCGAGAAGAAGGGCGGGGGTGCAAGTAGAGATAATGATGATGAATTTATCGGAAGTCTTCTGGATTGAACAATCCGCGGGCTCTGTTGAGGATTGAGTCCTGGAAATGGGGAAAATTTGTATTTCAAAATGATCATTTCAGATTTTTTGAGATTTTCCTGGCTTACCTTGGATGGATCGTATGGAGCCTCCTTGGATGGAATTTCAAGAACAGCTGGGATGGATTGAGTGTGTTGGTCGACCTGAACAAAGAAATATAAGGAAGATACGCAGAAAATAAACTTTTTTGACAAAAAAAAACTCTCGAAATTATTGGCTTCTATTTCGATTTTTACATTTTTCTCTATTTTCATCAAATTTCTTCCAAAAAATTCCAACTTACAGCATAACGGATCATTTCAGCAATATGTTGATTGATGAGAATGATGGCAATGTCATCACGAGCACAGAATCCTTTGAAAGCCTCCTCGATCTCTTGAACAGTCGTTTGCTTGTCGACGATCAAGTAGTTTGGTTTACGAGCCTGAATTCTCGAAAATTTATTCATTTTTTCTATTTTTTTTCGTACCTTGTTGAGCTCTCCAACTCCTCCGAGCAAGAATCCGACGACGGTGTCCTCGTCTCCGATGACGGCCAAAATCTTGCCTTTTGCAGCGGAGGCCATCTGAAAAAATTGAAATTTTGAGATGAAAACAACCATTTCTACGAGAAACAACGAGAAAATCAATAAAAATTCAATGATAAACAGAGAAAAAACGAAAAAATGATAAAAACACGAATTTCACTCAAATCGATGCGTGGAGGTTGAAAACCAACGGCGAAAACGAGAGACGAAAAATCAACCGGAGTGGGCGGAGTCGCCTTTCGCAACCTCGCCGCACGCTTTTTGCAAGTTTACGGCGCAGACTTGCTTTTTTCCAGGATTTTCTTCTTTTGCAGAATTTACTTTTCAGAACGAATTTACCCGGGAAAATGAAACATTTATTGATATAAAATAAACAAATAATAATTAAACAACTCTCATCATTTCTCTTCTCATAATTCTTCTCAATTCTTCATCTTCATTATCACTCGAATTTTCAATATAAGGACTGACAGATCGAATCGTTATTTCATCAAGATTATCAGTGAAGCTTGGAATTTTCCGTGGAATTTGTTTCATTTGAGAGACGGGCGGTGTCGAATGATTACTGATTGTCTGTTTTCCATGCAACCAAAATGTTTCCATGACTCCTTTCCCTTTTATTATAACTTCTCCTCGAGAACTTGTCTCATATTGATATGGAAAATGATTAGTGAGTAGAGAATGAGCTGCTTCTGTCATATGGATTAAAGATGGTTTTCCATTTGATTCCATTCGGGATGCAGTGTTGACTGTATCTCCAAATAGACAATAACGAGGCATTGAGAGACCAACGACTCCGGCGACGCATGGTCCTGGAATAAGTGTATTTAGAAGATTACTGTAGTTGTTTTCTTACCACTATTAATTCCAACTCTTAACTCCACTCGTTCTCTTGGAAGATGAGGTATTTTGAATTGGTGGCAAAATTCCATAAATCTCAGAGACATGTCCACAATTTGTCTAAAATAAAAAATTTCGTCCTAAACAGTTTATTGGGCTAAAACAATGATTTTCTGACCAATTCGTATAGAAAAATTGGAAAAAGGATGGGCCGAACCGGGGATTGAACCCGGGACCTCTCGCACCCAAAGCGAGAATCATACCACTAGACCACACAGGTAGAGCGCCACATGCGAACGGCAGGCTACCGGTGGGCCGCTAGTAGCCGAAACGGGAACAAACTGTAGGTCTGCGAGCGGCCCACCGTTAGGCTATCTTCGGCCGATAATTCGTCTGCCGGATACCTATTCGCGCTTTTTTCCCATTTGCATTCCCATACAAAAAAAAACACTTTTTATATAAAAAGAACCAAATTTATTGAAAAAAAATAATGAAAAAAGTAAAAACAACAAAAAAAATGGAAAAATTCGAAAATTTCGAAATCGACATTTTCGAGCAAAACTCTCAACAATATGACTAAATTTCGAAAAAATTAAAAAAAATTCACTCCGTAGGAGCTCGTTGCCGGCGTCAGCATGTCGATCTGGAGGTAGTCGCTTGTCTTGTATTTGTAGCTTCGATTCGTGTAATGTTAGGCGCACAAGTCGGCTGGCCTAAAATTAGAAAATTGAATACATTGAGTGATTGATGAATGTAACTCACATTTCCTGTATCCTTTGCGTATTTTTAGCGCCCATTGAGAAGATCAGCTCGGCGTTTTGTCGTCCTTTCCTTGGCACAGCGCTCTGAAACATCACGTTTAGATGAATAAGCTTCACTTTTCTCATACCTGATGTTGGTTGTTTGCTTCTCGAATGGGATGGTGTCGGCTTTGTATTCATCCTGATTTGCGCTTGATTGCCTGAAAATCATATTTTTGTCTGTTTGTTCATTTCATTCGAAGCAATACAAAAAAAAGGAAAAGAAAAAAGAGTCCTGCAGTTTTTCGAAGTGTTTTTCACATGTTTCTTCGATGAATCTATATGGAACTAAAAATATATGAAAATGTTTAGGGAATACATTCTATTTTACAAAGAGAATATTTCAAACTTCAACTTCTTCAATTTTTCGGAGAAATTGTGTCCGGCGCACGTTCGAAACAGCTTTATGTTTGAAGGTGCCGTTTGGCGATGCGACAGATATAAATTTCGGGAAATTAGCACTAGTTATGAGTGAAAAGCAAAGAATAAACTAGTTCACAACTAAAAAACTAATGTTTTCTTAGAAAACCGAAAAGATTATCATGAAAAATGGCTTATCGTTGAAAAAATCCCAAAAATGATGATTTTTCATAGATTTATCGAAAAAACACGTGAAAAATACATGAAATATCTGTCAAGACGAGTTAAGCAATATATTTTTACAAAAAATGTATGCAAAATAAGCAAAAAACGCGAAAAAACAAGGAAAATTGGTGAAAATTGCAGAAAAAAATATTTTCGAAATGCCGCACGCCGGCGGAATTTCGGAGTGTCGTTGTCGCTGTCGCGCTGAACTGTGGGAATGGAAGCGCTGTAGGCGAAAAATAGACGAAGAATAGGTTAATGAATTTATTCATTTAAAATAGAAGAATTATCGTCAAAGTAACTTGGAAAGTATATAGAGATACACTATGGATAAAAATAGTGCATTCCCATTTTCAAAACCTGTCAGACTACCATAGATTTAAGGGGGACAACTAACGTGAACAATGTGCTAAATACTATGGTGCATAACTCAATTCCCGCTAGAGCTATCAAAAAAGTGTCAACTAATGAAATGCAGCCCAGATCATGAGGAGCATTTCATTAGTTGACACTTTTTTGATGACTCCAATGGGAACTGAGTTATACACCATGGGAAGTAAGAACTCTATTCTCATAATTACAGACTATAGGTGAAGAATAGGTGAAACACATACGAATGAAAATTGGTTTCCTGATTGAAAAAAATCATCAGAAGGGAGTTTTTAACCTTCAGAAGAGGTTTCAGCGTAAATCTATTTCTATTTCTGGAAATAGTGAAAACAAGCGCTAACATGCGTAGGATAGGCTACCGGTAGGCGAACGGTTGGTGAAGTAGGGGGACTGGGAGCATCAGTCAAGAATCCAACTAATACCTTTATTATTATTCATAAATTAACACATTATAATAACATAACTTAATTTTAATCTGTTAAGTAGGATTCTTGACTTGACTGATGCTCCCAGTCCCCCTACTTCACCAACCGTTCGCCTACCGGTAGCCTATCCTACGCATGTTAGCGCTTGTTTTCACTATTTCCAGAAATAGAAATAGATTTCGGCTGAAACCTTTTCTGAAGGATAAAAACTCCCTTCTGATGATTTTTTTCAATCAGGAAACCAATTTTCATTCGTATTTCCTTCACCTATTCTTCACCTATCCTTCACCTATCCTTCACCTATTTTTCACCTATTTTCAAAATTTCAAATTCGGCTCGCCTATTCTTCACCTATAGCGTTTTTTCGCCTATTTCTAACATATTCTTAATAAATCAACCATTTTTGACAAATTTCGTTCCCCTACCATTCGCCTATTTTTCGCATTTTGCGCTTTTTCACATGTAGTTCGCCTATTTTTCGCCTGTTGGCGGTCGTTCGCCTGCCCTTCACCTATCCTTCGCATGTGGCGCTCTACCTGTGCATTCGGCCGCGATGAAACAGTCATTCCGATTGGGTATAGTGGCGCGCGCTTCTCCCTATTTGTCGAACTTCTCTCTGGATCATGTTGCATTCCGCAGCGCAGCATCTCACCTATTGAAACTTGTTTTGTTCTTTCTTCCGCGCGGAGTGTGAAAAGCCATGTTTCGAATGAAATTCCGTGGCCGAATGGTCTAGTGGTATGATTCTCGCTTTGGGTGCGAGAGGTCCCGGGTTCAATCCCCGGTTCGGCCCATCCTTTTTTCGTCAAAATACCTAATATGTTCAACTCCATTCCTATTCGGTAACCCGGACACGCAAAGAAATCCATCACCAATTGATTCAACCTAAAAACATAAAAACAAAGATCACGTGAAGTATTATCTTTTTCTTTTCTACCTTGTAAACATCATGTTTTTCAATAATGGCGTCAAAATTACTGAAAACTTCGTTCAAGAGATTGACAACTTGAAATGGGGAACACTTTGAAGCGAGATCAGTGAACTTGACCAAATCCGAAAAGAATACGGTAACCAAATCGAAGCTTTCCGGTTCAACAGCTTGACCTGCTTTCAGTCGTTCTGCTACTTGTCTGAAATCATGAGAGTTCCAAAAATATAATCCAGATGGCTCACCTAGGCAACATTCTTCCCAATAAAATATCCGATTTCTTCTTCTCAACAACAAGTTCTTTAGTTCTCTCTTCCACTTCCACTTCTAAACTCGTCGTGTACTCTTCTAACATTGAGAATACATGATCCATCAGGTTATCTTTAGTTCTCGGTGTCATTTCGAACAACACTTTACAGATATTTTCAGACAAAGGACGATCTTCTGGGTTTTCAGACCAACAGTCTTTCACAAGTGATACCAGAGTCTGTTTCACTTCAACTTCAGTATGAAGATCAGGACGGAGGACCTGGGATCCACCTTTTTTTACAGCATACACTATTTCTGAAATTATCTATTTTTTTTAGCCTGAACAGAAAAGAAAAACCTTCGTATCCTTCCTTCCTCTTATGCAAATCATAAGCTTCCTTCTTCGTTAAAATCTCCGATGCAATAATAGCAAATGAATAAATATCTGCTGATGGAGCCATTTGATCCACGGGTATATTTGCTCGAAGAACTTCCGGAGCAACCCATAAAAGCCGTGTTTTAACTGGACGTTCTTCTTCGTCTTGTAAGAAGTCTAGACCGAAATCTGCTAGCTTTACTTGCCAACTATCATTGACTAGACAAGTGGCCGATCGGAGATTTCCATGGACACGAAGAAAACTTTTATGGAGATAGTTAATGCCCTAAAAAATGAGTTTTTTAATCGAGAAGACCGGGAAAAAATACCTCCGCAATATCCCGAATCATACAAAACATGAAAAAATAATCCATCGAGAAGTTCCCTTTCGAAATAATATCCTGAAGTGATCCTCTCGTACACATTTTCCAAACAGCCACAAATCGAGATCCATCAATTGACAAACCAATAAAAGTGTTCAAATTCTCATGATCCAGTTTCCTTAGCTTCACTAATTTCATCATTTCCTCATTTGTTAGTTCTTGTACTTGATGAGCAGTTGTCAATACCAATTCGTTCTCGTGAACTTGAATCACGTAATTTTCATTGAACTCGCTCATCATAGATCCTTTTGAACTTTTTGAAATTGAATCTTCTGAAGGATTGCCTGATTCAATGGATAGAACTGATCTCCGACGGCTTCCTCTTCTTTCAGGGATTCTTAATTTTATCGCGTGAATTTGCCATAAAGAATTTAGACGGTGTTGCTCGGCGCGTCGATTTTTAATCATGGAAGAGATACAGGTAATGAAGGCTAGGATAATCAGAACTGCAACACCAATAGCGACAAGAACCAGGATACGGTATTGCTCGAAAAATGGAATCGGACAGGATTTCCCGAGAAATCCACAAATAGGAGTGTCCAAGGGTCGAGATCCACCCCAGAAGTGCCAAACATCTACATTCTCGTCGTGGTAACTCAGGGAGACTCTCTTAAAATTTAATGGTTGATGAGTACAGAACCTCGAAGTCTTACCGCTGTTCCATTGACCAAACTAATATTCATTAAGGATATTTGATCGTAATCTGTATTCAAAGAATAAACTTGGTAGAGTGGAGTTCGAGTTAAGTCGTCACTTAGTGCCACTTCTCCCGTCATTCCTGGAATATTATTATTTCGAAAATGTGTGATTTAAAAAAAGGAATACCTTCAAACGGGACTTCAAATCTCGGAACCAGCATTGACAAATTGCGATAAACATTGGGATCAGTTGAATTCAAACTGTCAACTGCCATTCCATACATGTAGAAGACGTCGAAAAGATGCCGAGCATAGACTCCCATACCCTAGAACCACACTTTCATATCCCATTTAAAACTACTACTTACTGTAGCATTCAGGTTCAAACACTCGGGAGCCATGCAACTCAATGGGGGTGCTCGAACTGCATAAACTATATTTTTTGACATAAACTGTAGGAATTCCTTGTCGTGAACTTCACTGCTTGTGTCAATCTGAGAGCAATCAGTTAAATATTTACATCTAATTTTCCTACCACAAGCATTTTAGCAGCCACACTCTTTGCTAATTCTTCATTTCTCTCAGCGTTTGGATCAGCACTAAATGACTCCCAAACAGGAGGCAGACCAGATTGGGTTACTGTAATCAATAAGGAGTCTTTAGAGAGAAAATAAGATTTTATTTAAACTCACAAATCTTTTTTCCAGTTGAAGATTGAACTCCGAATCCGACACTTCTCATGGCTAACATAATATGAACGTATTCGCTTGTATTCATTTCTTGTAACGCCGCTTGAATCATATAGAACCGTTTTTCAGGCCCCGCGATAGCACAGAATAGAATCACTGAAATTATTTGAATAATTACATATTACTGTAAAACCTCTTATAGAATTGTGTCCGTTTGATCATGAATATCTCGGTTCTCATTGAGAATTTGAAAAAGTTGTCAACTAATGAAATGTTTTTCATAATAAGAGCTACATTTTATTAGTTGACAGTATTTTAGTTATCCAATGCAAACCAAGGTAAAAGTCAAAGTTAGGATTACAGTAATTCCACATTACCTCTTGCTCTTGCTTTAACTGCTTGAAGAATTGATACAAAACTAGCAGTATTATTCATATCCAACTCTTCTTTCATTACAACTTGCACTGCATTCATATCACTTTCGCTGTACAAAGACCGTTCAACATCGTCTATAACAGAACTACAGTAATTCAGTTCCCCTTTAAAATACAAAAGTGCAACTCGATCCCAGCCATACAACTTTAGTAATTCTGACGTAGCAGCTCCAAGACTGAAAGTATATTGATTTTTAAAGCACAAGAAAGCTAACACACGTTAATGAACTCGGCAAAACAGATGCAACATATGGGAATCTTGATACATCGGATAACTCGGATTCCGTGACAAAACCCCATCCGAGTACTGGTTTCTTATAGATTGTGGAGAGAGTTCCCATCATTTTTAGAGCGGAAGCACACGGAGGACCAATTATCACATCGTAGTCAGAGGTTTTCATAAAGTCTAATCCTGCTCGGACTGTGTTAGCTAAATCGCATTCTGTGTATTCCACGTGGAATCTGGAAACGATTAAAAATTAAAAAATCGAAAAACTAGAGAAGATAGAACATACTCAAAATCAAAATTCTTAAGATAACCATGTGCCTTTAAATATTGAAGTGCTAATGGAACAGCTCCTCCATTATATCCCCAACCGATCGATCCATTTTGTGTCTTTAAAACTGCGGCTATCCCAACTTTAATTAAAGGACGACTGGTAGCATTTTGGCAATAAATACATTCGAATTTGTTTAGTAAAATATAAAGAAGAAGGAAAATTTTGATATAAGAGAACATTCGAATGATGATAAAAATAAAACAAAAATGGAGTGTGCGGGGGGATGGACACAAAATGATGATTGGCTTCTTATGGAAAGACCAAGCTGACGTATGGCTGCTTCTGTTTAAATGGATTCGGGATTTAAGTTTGTTGGATTACAAATGAAATCATAATACCAGGAACCAGGATTCCAATTATTTTATTTATCAACGCTTTAAAAATACATAAGAATGACTAAAGGAGGTCAAATAACTTTCAATGTATCCATTTTTCGATGTCCACTTTTTTGTCTCTCTGGATACGGTGTCACTGCTCGTTTTCTGTGTTCTTCGTGTATATGTGGAGGCCAATTCTCATCAGTCACTGGAGGTGTTGTACGATTACTCATTGAAGTCGTCTCCCCGGCTCCATCGGTTTTTCCAAACACCCAAAAAGTCTCCATAACTCCTTTTCCCTTAATTATAACTTCTCCTCGGGAAGCAGTCTCGTATTGATGTGGATAATGACTTGTTAGAAGAGTATGAGCTGCTTCTGACATATGAATCATGGATGGTTTTCCATTTGATTCCATTCGGGATGCAGTGTTGACTGTATCTCCAAATAGACAATAACGTGGCATTGAGAGACCAACGACTCCGGCTACACATGGTCCTGAAATAATGTTTTTTTGATCTGTTAGAATTCCAGGAATAGAAAGTTCAGTTTCAAGGCTTCCTCTTCTGATATGTACCATTTCCAAAGATACCAGACATATAATATGTATTTATTCAATTCAAGGAAAAAAAAATGAATAAATGGTGAACAAGTGAACGTCCAGACATCGCTAGACAACTTCTCTTACCACTGTTAATTCCAATTCTCAACTCGACTTGTTCTCTTGGTAAATGAGGGATTTTGAATTTTCTACAGTACTCCATGAACTGTAGAGACATGTCAACGATTTGTCTGAAACACTCAAAATTACATCAAGTCTAATTTCAATGCACCGACTTAATATGCGCAAATCCGTTCCTCGTAGGTAAACCAGAAACACAAAGATAACCATCACCAATTGATTCCACTTTATAAACTCCATGCTCTTCAATAATTGTATCGAAATTACTGTATAAATCATTTAATAGATTGACAACTTGAAATGGTGAACACTTTGAAGCGAGAATTGTGAATTTGACAACATCCGAAAAGAATACGGTAACTGAATCGAATCCTTCTGGTTCGACTGTTTGACCCGCTTTTAGTCGTTCCGCTACTTGTCTGGAATACTGACCTTGGGTTTGGGGACTCTTAACTCGGGACCTACTTTGGTAACATTCTACTCAATAAAATATCGGCTTTCTTCTTTTCCAAAGTCAATTCTTTTGTTCTCTCCTCGATATCCACTTCAAGAGTTGTTGTATACTCCTCCAGCATATTGAATACATGATCCATGAGATTTGTGTTAGCCCTAAACTCAATCTCGATAAAACCAGAGAAAAACAAAGCTTACTTAGGTGTCATCTCAAATAATAACTTGCAAATCTGTTCAGCCTTCGGTCTATCTTCCGGTGCCTCTGCCCAACAATCCTTCACCAATGTGGTCAACGCTGGACTCACTTCCGCATCCAAAATCAACTCGGGACGAATAGCACGGCTTCCTCCTTTCTTGACCATATACAATATTTCTGAAAATAATCACAATGAAACTGAGAGTAAGTTCACAAGGATACCATCAGCTCCTTCTTTTCTATTCGAGAGATCCCATGCTTCTCTTTTAGTTAGGATTTCCGAGGCAACAATTGCAAATGAGTAAACATCAGCAGATGGATCCATTTGATGAACATTCAAAGATCCTCGAAGAACTTCTGGAGCAGCCCATAACATTCTTCTTTTCGTTGGAGTGTGCTCTTCTTGCAAATTGTCTAACCCGAATTCTGCTAGCTTGACTTGCCAACTATCATTGACTAAACAAGTAGCTGATCGAAGATTTCCATGAAGTCTCAGAAAACTTTTATGAAGAAAGTTTATTCCCTGAATTTAACAAAATATTTTCATATCATATATCATAACCAACCTCCGCAATATCTCTAATAATACAAAACATGAAGAAGCCATCCATCGAGAAGTTTCCTCTCGAAATGATATCTTGAAGTGATCCTCTTGAACACATTTTCCAAACAGCCACATACATGGGACCATCGATAGATAACCCGATAAACTTATTCAAATTATCATGATCTAGTTTTCTTAGCTTCGCATATTTCTCTCTATCCTCGCTGTACAGTGGTTTCACATGATGTTTCGTTGTCAACACCAAATCTTTCTCGTACATTTGAATTGTGTAGTTCTCGTGGAATCCTCCATCAATTGCCATCTTACTGTCTCCAGTGACTGTTGAAGGACCGGAATTAATAGATCTTTTACTATTTTCTTTCTTCCTTTTCTCTGGCATTATCAATTTCACCGCGGGGATTTGCCATTCCGAGTTCTGTCTTTCTTGTTCAAGTCTCCGATTTCTGATGATACAACCGACACAGAGGATCATAGTACAAAGGAGAAAAAGGATAACGACTCCAGCAACGAATATCAAAACTCCATATTGATCCCAGAATTGAACAGGACAATACCTCCCGGAGAATCCACAAATAGGAGTGTCCAACGGGCGAGCTCCACCCCAGAAATGCCAAACAGTTCTTCCTTCGTCCAGATACCCTTTTGACATTTGCTGAAACTAACTGGTTATAGAAAATGAAGATTGAAAATTGAGAATTGGATATTACAATTACCGAAGAGGAGTTGTAAAATGTCATGTTGATGAGTGGAATCTGTTCGTAGTTATCGTCTAATCCGTAGAGTTGATAAAAGGGGATACGGTAGAGATTGTTGCTGATTTGCACTTTTCCAGTCATACCTGAAAAATGGCACGTTGGAAAGTAAATTAGCCTAAAGAGAAAAAAAAACTAACCATCAAAACTAGAAATCAATTGTGGAATCAGGTTAGCCAGGTTATTGTAAACCAATGGATCTGTTGAATTCAGTTTATCAACTGCTAGACCATAAGCGTAAAAAACATCGAACAAATGACGAGCATAGGATCCCATTGACTAAAAATATTGATTTTCTAGGAACCATACTAACAATCCTACCGTAGACGATGCGTTGATACACGCTGACGAGTTACAATTCATCGGAGGATCTCTTACTGCATTCGCAATATTTTTAGTAAAGTACTGAAGGAAATCTGCGTCTTGCACGTCACTATTTACATCAATCTAGAAAAAAATGTTTCTGGTGATTAGTCTAGAACAGGCTACGGTACCACCAGCATTTTCTCCGCCGCCTTCCTCGCCATTGTCTCATTACCATCTGTATTGACACTGAATGACTCCCAAAGAGGTGTTAGACCGTTGGCAACTGCAATACTCGGGAAATATATATACAATTGGAAGACTAAGACTTACAGGTCTTCTTGCCAAGACTAGTTTGGACACCGTATCCGATACTCCGCATTGTTAAGAGTATATGAACGTAATCATTGGTTATCATGTTCTCCTGACCAATTTTAATAAGGTAGTCTCGCTTTTCAGGGCCACTTATAGCGCAAAATAAGATTACTGTAAATAGGAAAAGTTGTTGAAGCTATGAAATTCCCCTCTTTCCCTAAATTAAGCTAAATCCTGAATTTATTTCTCTTACTTCTTGCCCTCGTCTTCACTGTATTCAAAGTTGCCCTTGTTGCTCCCGAATTAGCGTACTCCAGTGACCCCTTCCATACTATATTCACTGCATACGAATCCGGATCATTCAACGTGGCCTCCACATCATCCATCACAGATTGACAGTAATTGTGTTCATCTGTATAATACAACAGTGCGACCCTATCAAATTTGAATGTCTCCAAAACTTTTGCCGTCGCCAATCCGAGTCTGAATAATTTTTGTTTTTTGCACGAATAAGACTTCAGAATTCTTAGTTTTCGAAAGCTTAGAAAAACTAGAAAATGTCAAATTTACTATAGAAAATACTATGAAAAGCAAAAAAACACAGTGACTAAAAGCAAATGACGGTGGTAAATATTGAGATTAAGAATTTTTCGGTCTAACGATCAAGGATGATATTTTTCCTTTTGGGGGGAAACTCACGTCGTGGCTGTTGGTTGAACTGACGTCACATATGGGAATCTTGTAGTGTCAGCCAACTGAGATTCACTCACAAAACCCCATCCGAGTACTAATTTCTTATAAATAGCAGAAAGAGTTCCCATAACTTCCAGAGCTTTGGCACATGGTGGTCCCACAACAACATCGACATTCAGATCTTTCATGAACCGAAGTCCTGCTTTCACTGTACTTGCTTTGTCGCATTCCGTGTACTCCATGATATATCTGAAAGGACAATGAGCAAAGTTTGGGGAGGAGATGAATGGCTTCTAGAAATTTCTGAACTTGATGACGTTTTGTTCTACGTGATTTGCGTTAGTTTTATTTGGGATTTTGATCTGGGAAGGGGGAGTTTTAGAATTTTGAGTGCATTGAGGTGCAAAAATTAAAACGAGGGAACCATCCAATTTCATTTGGATAGGCTTTGGTTAACAAAGCTTAACTCAGTAACGATAGTAAGCGTTGTGACACAAATTTAAGCTTGTGATTATCCTATACATATACACAATAGAAGCTCATACGATTACTTAATTTCAGACAGTAGTAACCCTTTTGGCTGAAAAGATATCAAAAAGAGGACAATTGATGAAATGTTGGAAATTGTATTATGAACATTTCATCAGAAGACAACTTTTTGATACCTCACTTGCGAATAATGCTATGTCGGTTTAAAGTAAGATTATTCAAACTTGACCGTTGTAAAAAAAATCACAAAAAACTGTATCTACAGTAATTATAATCGAAAGAAACATGGTATAAAAATGTACGGCCAAACAAAGCAAACTGATACTGTCACTTACTCAAAATCAAACTCTGTTAGATGCCCTTTCAACTGCAGATACTGTACTGCAATTGGCAGAGCTCCACCACATGATGACCAACCAATGGATCCCGATTGGGTTGCTTGAGCAGCGGCTATCCCTACTCGGATCTACAAAATTCAATAATAGGTTACTGTGCCCAAAGTAACAAAAACACCAAGACTACATAAGGAAAAACCCGCTTCTCACAATAAGAATAGTAAGACAGACCATCCTAGATTCAGACGTACCGTTCTTCTAGTCGGAGCGACTGTAGGCACCACTTGACAATCGGACCATCCCAAAACCAACACCAAAATCCAACAGAACAACATTGTCGCATCAGATTCTCAGAAATTCTAGATTAAAAAATTATGCGGATTGAGGAGTAGAAAATAGAAACTCTTTGAGGGGGCTGTCTCTCTCTCTCTCTTATCAGATTTCCAAATAAATTTCCACCACCATTTCAAGGATTATCTTCTCCAATTTTGAACCTTTCCTTTTTGAAACCATAGGCATTTCTTGGGGCTTCACGAGAGATGTGTGTGTATTTGGATTGTGTAGCATGCAATAAATAGTGTATCAAAGTTTGATTTTAATCTGTTGCCGCGAGTTGTTATTTTTGAATTACTGGGAAAGAGTGAGAGAGTTTTGAATTCCTGGTGGTCTAAAATGTTTTGAAAAGAAAATATAATACTGAAAATATTTATTTACACAAAGAGAAAAAAACATGCAAAAATATATACAAAATGAGCAAAAATCATTTACAATCTATATTGGAGCGAATTTGCATTATCAAAGAAATTTATATAACTTTCAAAGAATCCATTTTATACTGACGGTACAGAGGATCATTATTATTGTTATTATTCATTGCTTGACTTGAAGGTCTCGATCCTTGAGAGCTCACGGATCTTGGCTCCGGACTAGATGTCTTTGGAGGTGTTGGTGGTTTAGTTGGCCATCTTTCCTGGGTTATTGGAGGAGTTGATCGACTACTAATACTCTCTTCCACTTCTCCAGCTCTTCCCAAAACCCAAAACGTTTCCATGACCCCTTTTCCCTTAATTATAACTTCTCCTCGAGAATTCGTTTCGTATTGATGAGGATAATGACTTGTTAAAAGACTATGAGCAGCATTTGACATATGGATCAAAGATGGTTTTCCATTTGATTCCATTCTGGATGCAGTGTTGACTGTATCTCCAAATAGACAATAACGAGGCATTGAGAGACCAACGACTCCGGCCACACATGGTCCTGAAATAATGTTTGTAGTTACGACATCATTCTAGCAATTTCATTATGATGAGAATTTCGTGAAACGTATTATGTTGCACCCCGGAAAAAGACATTTTCTTAGAATTGAAGCCTTGTAAAGTTGAGTCTATCGTGATGTTTGACGACCAGGAAGTCTGATCAAAAATTTAAATTTGAAAAAAGCCTACCACTGTTAACTCCAATCCTCAGCTCGACACGTTCTCGGGGTAGATGGGGGATTTTGAAGTTTCTACAGTAATCCATGAATCGAAGTGACATGTCCACGATTTGTCTGAAACGCTCAAAATTACATCAAGTTTAATTTCAACGCACTCACTTAATATGTGCAAACCCATTTCTCGTTGGTAGACCGGAAACACAAAGATAACCATCACCAATTGATTCCACTTTATAAACTCCATGCTCTTCAATAATTGTATCGAAATTACTGTATAAATCATTTAATAGATTGACAACTTGAAATGGTGAACATTTTGAAGCGAGAATTGTGAATTTGACAACATCCGAAAAGAATACGGTAACTGAATCGAATCCTTCTGGTTCGACTGTTTGACCCGCTTTTAGTCGTTCCGCTACTTGTCTGGAATACTGTCATTGAACTAGGGGATCTGTAATCCTGGACTTACTTTGGTAACATTCTACTCAATAAAATATCCGCTTTCTTTTTTTCCAAAGTTAATTCTTTCGTTCTCTCTTCCACTTCCACTTCTAAAGTTGCTGTATATTCCTCTAACATATTGAATACATGATCCATCAAATTAGATTTCGTTCTAAAAAAATCACCAAGTATACTCTATTTAACAGTCAGAATTCTCACTTTGGCATCATATCTCTCAATTGATTACATATATTTTCAGAACAAGGTCTATCCTCCGGAGCCTCTGACCAGCAGTCTTTAACCAAAGCGATTAGAGCGGGATTGACGTCAGGAACATCTGTGATGATATCAGGACGCGTTGGAAACGAGCCGCCCTTCTTCACCATGTAGATTATTTCTGCAACAAAATAATTGAAACATAATCTTACTTTTTTAGGTCTTCTCACCGTCATACGTTTCTTTTCGTTCTTGTAGGTCCCACGCCTCTTTCTTTGTTAGAATTTCGGAAGCAATGATTGCAAAAGAGAAGACGTCAGCTGATGGTTCCATTTGACTAACGGTAAGAGATCCACGGAGGACTTCTGGAGCAGCCCATAGCAGACGTTTTTTGGTTGGGGTGATTTCTTCGAGTAGATTGTCTAGCCCAAATTCTGCTAGTTTGACTTGCCAACTATCATTAACTAGACAGGTGGCTGATCGAAGGTTTCCGTGTAGTCGAAGGAAACTTTTGTGTAAATATTCCATTCCCTAAATTAGTTTTTTTAGAAATTACTAAATTTAAGATCAGCTAACCTCAGCAATATCTCGTATAATACAAAACATGAAAAAATAATCCATTGAGAAGTTTCCTCTCGATAGAATATCTTGTAGAGATCCTCGTGAACACAGTTTAGTTACACATATAAATAATGAACTGTCAATTGATAATCCAATAAACTTATTCAAATTCTCATGTTCCAACTTCCTCAATTTAACGTATTTCTCCATATTCGCTTTCGTCAAGTTCATATACTGGTACTTCATTGTCAATACCATTTCTTTCTCGTACATCATAATTGTATAATTCTCACAGAATTCACTTCCAGTCGACATTCGACTATCATCTGTCACATTTGATGGTCCTGATTGCAGAGATCTTTTACTATTTCCTTGTCGTTTCTTCTCTATTTCTCTTAACTTTACAAACGGGACCTGCCACTCAGAATTGATTCTTGCTTGCTCTTCTTTCCGATTTCTTATCATACATCCAACGCAGATAATATTCATCGTGATCATTAAAATGATCAATCCAGCGGCCACAAATATCAAAACACGATATTGTTCCCAGAAAGGAATCGGGCAAGATTTTCCAAGAAATCCACAAAGAGGAGTTGCCAATGGACGAATTCCATTCCAAAAGTGCCAAACTGTAGAGCTCTCGTTTTGATAAGCCAGGGAGACTGTCTGGAATTCAGATGATGAAAACCAAGGATTCATCATTTTCACGGTATTTTGAAAAGTATTTCACAATTTTTAGTCTGATTTAATTTTGGAAGAGGCTTTCGGAAAGGAAAAACTTGTCCGACTTGGAAAATTTCTTTTTTCCTTGTCTATCGTTTTGGTAAAGTAAGATCTAGAATTTTCAAAGCCTTGTTTAAGCCTTCTTTAACACCCACTGCTTGTCTCAGACCCCTCAGCCGAAATAGTTACATCACAAACACCACAACAATGAAAAAATAGAACTAAATCCTACAGCTACCGTAGTCCCATTTGAGAATGACAGATTCATCAGTGACACTTGTTCGTAAAAGTCATCCAATCCGTAGACTTGATATAAAGGCATCCGAGACAAATTTTGATTGATTGCAACTTGTCCAGTCATTCCTAAAATAAAATTTTCAGATTACTGAATTTCAGGGATCCTACCATCGAAGGAAGTGACCATTTGAGGAATCAGAATACTCATGTCATCAAAAACTCCCGAGCTTGTTGAATTAGTTTTGGTCAGAGCAACTCCATAAAGATAAAATACATCGAACAAATGTCGGGCGTAGGCTCCCATTCCAGAAGCAGTTACATTTGTACACTCAATTGATTGACAGTTCATTGGAGGGGCACGAACATAATTGATGATGTTTTTCTGCATGTATTGAAGGTAATTTTTGTCTTTTACCTCACTGTTCAAGTCAATCTAAAAGTACTTTTTTAATAGTGAAAAAAAGAAATATTTTACCACAAGCATGTTAGTAGCTCCTTGTTTAGCCAAAGATTCCAAGCCATCTGATACATTTGAAAATGATTCCCAAACAGGAGTCAATCCGGACTGTTTAACTGAAACCTTCTACTTGAATTTTATTATTCAAAATTCTAATTTACATGTAGTTTTTCCAACAAAAGTCTGGACACCAAATCCGATACTTCTCATTGACAACATCACATGAACATATTCCGAATCATCCAATCCAAGTTGAGAAATTCTAATCATGTAGTCCCGTTTCTCGCTTCCCAGTTGTGCACACCAAAGGACTACTGTAAGTTGTAATTGGGTTACTGTAACTAAATGAGTAAAACCTACTTCTAGCTCTGCTTTTGATTGCAGTCAACACTCCATTCGTAGTGACATTATCATTAGAATCAATTTCTGATTTCATCACAATTTGAACTGGATACAATGTCGGATCATTTAGTGTTGCCTCCACATCATTCATCACACCGGCACAGTAATTTATATCACTTTTATAATAAAGCAATGCAACTTTATTCCATTTATAAATCTCTAATAATCTAGATGCAGCGTATCCGAGTCTGTAAATATTAGTATTATAAATCCAAAGATCTCCTTTATTTCACAATTAGTACCAGACAAATAAAAAAAGAAAACTTACGTTTGTGAAGTTGGAAGAACGGTGGCCAAATAAGGAAACCTCGTGGTATCGGATAGGTCAGACTGACTGACAAATCCCCATCCGAGAACCGGCTTCTGATAGAGAGTACCTAATGTGGACATGGTTCGTAGAGCTTCAGCACATGGGGGCCCGATAATGACATCAACGCTGATATTTTTTATGAAGTGAAGGCCCGCTTTGATGGTAGCTGCACGGTCACATTCCGTGTATTCTACGTAGTATCTGGAATATTCTTACGGTACTTTAGAGACAAATGGTAACTGAAAGAGAACTTTGAATGATCATTTGATGTTTCGAACGCCTTCCTACGTGCCTTTTAGAAATCAGGAAGCCCTAATCGTTTTCTTCTGTTCAATTTCGATATTTCTTCTGACTTTAAAAGAATTTTTTTATGAAAAATAATATTATATCAGAATCCTTTCAACGATTCTAAATAGATCTATTTTAAAGCATCGGAACATGTGGATACAGTTAAAAACAATTCATTGCCGACTGACATGAACATTTTAGTCATGGAAAATTTAGCCATTTCGGAAGTGGATTCCCGAGATAATCCAATTTTGTTTTGAAGAATTTGAAATATGAGTCAGGTGTCTATCATCTGATCTATGACAAATCTGTTAGTGATCTTTAAACTAGTGTTATTCAATTGAAACTTGAAGAATTTTCTATGATGAATGAAGCTAAACGCTCTGTCTGAGTCCATGGTCCAACAACGGTCGCTAAAAGCCTAAACTGTAGGCAACCATAGAATACGGGTGCCTTTTAATAGTTGAAGTCTATCGTACACTTCTGCATGCTCCCTGTCGGGCAATTGAGGATGCACTGTGTGACATTTCAACAAGGAGTCACATTTCTTCATCAATAAACTTTAAAACTTACTCAAAATCAAAATTCTGTACGAATCCCTTCGATCTCAAATACTCAACTGCCAACGGAACAGCACCACCACAAACATTCCAACCGATTGATGAACTCTGTTTTTGTTGAGCAGCAGCTATCCCAATTTTTATCTAGAAACACAACTTTTTTCCTTGAAATCCTGGAAAAAAAATAAACTAACCTTAGTTCTGCCTGAAACTGTCAAATTTTGTGAGCAAACGAATGGAAAAAATAAAAGGAAAAGCCAAGCTTTTCCCATGATCCGAATTAAGAAATAGAATCAGAAAATCAAGTGAAATAAAAGAATATAAAAGGAAGTCTTTTCGGTCAAAAGTGGGCGAATTTTTTTCCGAATTCGTTCAAAATATGAAGAACCGAAACCTTAAAATTTCGAAAAGAAGACAGGGCTTCCGATGAGGTGACGCGGAATTATATTGTTTTTCTCCGTTGGTTTTGGGAAAAGTGCGTTATTGAAATAGTCTTGTTAACGTCTTCAGATGATCAATGAATCATTTATTCAAACAAAAAAAAAACAAGTAAGAATGCGTCATTGTCTAAAAGGAATCACACGACTTTGAGTGTATCCATTCTATATTTCCGATGATCCTCCAACGGATTGAATACACTTGATGGTCGAGATCCATGAGAACTAACTGATCTAATTTCCTTTTCTGCTTTTTCTTTTGGAGGCATTTTGAGAATAAGTTCCAATTTGAGTTCCTTTACTTCATGAATTGGAGGAGTCTCTCTGTCATGAATACTCTCCATATAGTCTTCTAACAATGAATGTACCCAATAAGTAGTCATCACTCCTTTCCCTTTTATTATAACTTCTCCTCTTGAGCTTGTCTCGTATCGATTTGGATAATGAGTTGATAAAAGAGAGTACGCGTCTGAAGTCATATGAATCATTGATGGTTTTCCATTTGATTCCATCCTGGATGCAGTGTTGACTGTATCTCCAAATAGACAATAGCGTGGCATTGAGAGACCAACGACTCCGGCGACACATGGTCCTGAAATAGCAGTATTTAGAAGATTACTCTAGCTTTTTCCTTACCACTATTAATCCCAATTCTTAGCTCAACTCGCTCTTTTGGTAGATGAGGAATTCTGAAGTTTTGGCAATATTCCATAAATCGAAGTGACATGTCAACGATTTGTCTGAAAGCTTGTTTTCTTTTTTTCAGCTTATCAAGATCTCAGAAAGTACCTAATATGTGCAAACCCATTTCTCGTTGGTAGACCAGAAACACAAAGATAACCATCACCAATTGATTCCACTTTATAAACTCCATGCTCTTCAATAATTGTATCGAAATTACTGTATAAATCATTTAATAAATTGACAACTTGAAATGGTGAACACTTTGAAGCGAGAATTGTGAATTTGACAACATCCGAAAAGAATACGGTAACTGAATCGAATCCTTCTGGTTCGACTGTTTGACCCGCTTTTAGTCGTTCCGCTACTTGTCTGGAATACTGACCTTGGGTTTGGGGACTCTTAACTTGGGACCTACTTCGGTAGCATTCTACTCAGTAGAAGATCCGCTTTCTTTTTCTCCAAAGTCAATTCTTTTGTTCTATCCTCCACTTCCACTTCCAGTGTAGCTGTATATTCCTCTAACATATTGAATACATGATCCATCAAATTTGACTTAGACTTCGGCATCATCCCTTTCAGCCTTGCACACACACTTTCCGCAGATGGCCTATCTTCTGGTACCTCTGCCCAACAATCCTTCACAAGAGAAATTAAGGCAGGATTAACATCAGGAATATCTGTCACTAGTTCGGGACGTATTGGAAACACCCCTCCTTTCTTAACCATGTACACTATTTCTTCACAATCCTCTTTTCTATCCAGGAAATCCCATGCTTCTTTTTTTGTTAGAATTTCTGATGCAATAATTGCAAATGAGTAGACATCTGCAGATGGATCCATTTGGTGAACACTCAATGATCCTCGAAGCACTTCTGGAGCAACCCACAGAAGCCTTTTCTTGGGAGGAGTTTGTTCTTCGATAAGGTTATCCATCCCGTATTCTGCTAGCTTCACTTGCCAACTATCATTGACCAAGCATGTAGCTGATCGAAGATTTCCATGAATTCCCAGGAAACTTTTGTGGAGATATTCCATTCCCTATAATATGATTTTGTTATGAGCAAAGAAATTTGGTCTATTACCTTTGCCACATCTCGAATGATACAAAACATGAAAAAATAATCCATCGAGAAGTTTCCTCTTGAAAGAATATCTTGTAGAGATCCTCTTGAACACAGTTTAGTTACAGATATAAATAATGAACTGTCAATTGATAATCCAATAAACTTATTCAGATTCGCATGTTCCAAAGTTCTCAATTTAACGAATCTCTCCATATCAGCTTTTGTCAAATTCTTGTATTGATATTTCGCAGTTAAAACCAAATCCTTCTCGTAAGTCATAAATGTATAGTTCTCACAAAAATCACTCATCGCAGTTAGACCCGTATCTCCTGTAGCCGCTGATTTCGAAGACTGAAGTGACCGTTTACTTGCTCCGGTAGCTCTCATTTGCTTCTCTGGCTCCAATAACTTTCCAAAAGGGATTTGCCATTCCGAATTGATCCTTGCTTGTTCCGCACGTTTACTACTAATGATGAAACAGCATCCAATAAGTATGAGAATAATCATCAATATGATGACGATTACCGCGACAATTACAAGGATATGATACTGTTCCCAAGAAGAAATTGGGCAAGATTTCCCAAGGAATCCACAAATCGGAGTGTCCAATGGTCGAGAGTTTCCATAGAAATGCCAAATAGTTGGTCCCTCGTCTTTATAAAACAGAGTCACATTCTGAAAGAATGCTTATTTTATGAAGGAACACAATTACTAAGCTTACTGGTATCATCGTCGAGTTAACCAGCGTGAAATTGATATAAGAGACTTGATCGAATTGGGCGTTGAGTCCATATAATTGGAAGATAGCCATTCTTGTGAGATTAGGCGAGATGATCACTTCTCCAGTCATCCCTGGAAGCTTAAAGTCAGTGACTGTTACAGTAACCAAGTATACCTTCAAATGAAGTAATAAACTGTGGAACCAGTGCATCAACATTATTATAAACCGCCGGGTCCGTTGAATTTGTCATTGTCAAAGCTTTTCCATAAAGATAGACAACATCGAATAGATGACGTGCATAAGCTCCCATTATCTAAAACTCTGCTAGTGAGAATTTCAGAATTTTC
The DNA here is from genome assembly GCA_963932035.1 of Caenorhabditis wallacei. NCBI lineage: Eukaryota > Metazoa > Nematoda > Chromadorea > Rhabditida > Rhabditidae > Caenorhabditis > Caenorhabditis wallacei. The sequence goes on from OZ009934.1 coordinate 3,931,586, forward strand.
TGGAATTACCGTATTATTTGCTGTCATACACTCAACAGTTGTACAATTAATCGGAGGCGATTGGACAGCTTTTATTATATTTTCTTGCATGTATTGTAGATACGCTTTATCTGTGACACCACTATTCACGTCTAGCTGGAAATTAAAAGATTGTCGTTTCACTATAAAGGAACTTACCACAAGCATTCTTTTTGCTGCCTCTTTGACTATCTCCTCCATTCCATCACTGCCTTCACTAAATGATTCCCAAATAGGTGTTAATCCCGATTGAGCGACTGCAATTTCTTTTGCTTTGCTATCCAATCAGAGACAACTTACAAACAGTTTTCCCAACTGACGACTGGACTCCGAACGCAATATTTCTCATTGATATCATTATATGAACATATTCTTCACTTATCATGTCATGTTCGGACATTTTGATCAAGTAGTCCCGTCTCTCTTGGGGGGTTTGAGAGCACCAGAGGATTACTGTAGTTTCAAACTAAAATTTCATTAATTTAAAAGATAACTCACTTCTTGCTCTACTCTTCACTGATTGCAAAACTATATCCGTCGTTTCATTATCATACAAATACATTTCCGCTTTAATCACAATATTGACAGTTGGTGTTCCTGGATCATTGAACGCAGTTTCCACATCATTCATCACATTAGCACAGTAGTTTTGGTCACTTTGATAGTATAACATTGCAACTCTTCCCCAATTATAGATTGTGAGCAATTTTGAGGCAGCATATCCAAGCCTAAAGTCTCATTTATATGATACATAAATCATATAAGAGCTTCCTGTGAAAACTTACGTTTGAGAAGGAGGTATTACTGTAGTCAGATAAGGGAATCTAGCAACATCTGATAGATCCGATTCACTAACAAATCCCCATCCGAGTACTGGTTTCTGGTAAATCGAAGCAAGAAAAGACATTGTTCGGAGAGCTTGAGCACACGGGGGACCAATTATCACATCGACATCAAGATTTTTGATGAAGTTTAATCCGGCACGGACAGTACTTCCAAGATCGCATTCTGTGTAGTCAACGATGTATCTAGAATGAAGAAGTCAAGTTGATTACTGTATCTAGGTCAAGGCTTACTCAAAATCAAAGTCCTTCACAAATCCATGTTGTCTTAATCTTTCTATGGCCAGAGGAACGGCACCGCCGCACACAGACCAACCGATAGAGCCGGTTTGAGTTTGTTGAGCGGCAGCGATCCCAATTTTTATCTGAAATTTATTTTTTAGTCTGTATTAGAATTTCATGCAATACTATTAGAGGGGCTATTCTAATAGATGTTTTACTGCGATGAAAAATTACTTACCACTCTTCTGGTTGTACTGGTATTCACTGGATACTGACCATTAACAAACAATAAAAAATTGAATAGAATAGTTAGGACCGTCACCCAGGAAGTTCTCATTTGCAAAAAAACGGAATAAAGAATAGCAAGACCACCTATCTGACAGAAATCATAAAATTGTGTTTTGTTTTGAGATTTATAAAAAAAAGTGACGATAGTGAAATGGGACAGTTCCGCATTCAAGGAAAACCCGTCATCGTCTTCTCGTTTATTTTCAGTTAGGAAATCGGGTGAAAAGTGGCTTCATTCCTAGTTAAAGTCCCGTTTTTTCGTGTTGTTTTTATAAAAGGGGGATACAAAAAAATATAAGATCTTCTAATGATCCGGATTTTTTTGTTTTTTTTTTCTAAAGTGAGACGTCTGAAAAGCGGGAACTCTAATATGAGGAAAAATCATTTATACACTTAACATAGAATAATCTCATTCTCCTTCAAATCTAATTCCTTTGGTTAGCTGTATTCATCACCCATCACAATCCCTTGTTATAGAAAACGACTTCTGGGGCATCGGCTCGAGAGAAGATCTCCCTTTGAACAGGTGCTTCCAGTTTCGTCACCTAAAATTACTCATGCATTTTCCCTTCTCGATAGCTTGATTCTACCTCAACTGCAGTCTTCTGAGGGAACAGAGCACAACACATTGGAGTTGTGAAGAAGAGAGCCATTCCGGCGAGCATCGTCTGAATCGGGTACTCGGAATACTTTTGCATCCATGGACGGGTACGGTAGTACATTGTCCGCGTGATTCGATTCATTATGATTGGGGTCATTACTGTAAAGAGAAATTTCTTTTTCTGAAAAGATAACATTGTACTTTGAGAAGCCCTAGTTTTGACCTGGATGAAAAACAATATTGAAAAAACCAAAGAAGCCAAAAAGTTCAAAAGATTAAATCGAGGTCAAACTCTCAACAAAAAATTTATTTTAAATCACAAACCCATATCCGGCATAGCCATTCCAATCCGACTCAAAGTGACCTGAGCAATCGAAAGTATTGCCATTTTTTGGGATCTTCCCACAAGCTCCCCGTTTTCATCGCGGAGTTCAAGACCTTCGGTTACTTCACTGCAAATTTTTTTTAGAGATGGAGAGAGCGCAGAGAAGCTAGACTCACTTGCTTCTTATCATCGGAATATTTATACAATTAGCCATTGCCACTGCTGCAAATGGAACCAAACGAGCTGCAACACTGTTCTTGTTCTTAACCATTGCATTCAATGCCAACGCAGCCGACATCGCTCCCCCAGTTGCACACAAATAAGAAAGAATCAATCTCTCATTACTCGCTTTACTATTCCCACTTCTATTCGTGTAATTAACAACTGCATTGAAAGATTGATTGATCCAATGAGAGAAAACAACTCCAGGGAATGTACGATAAAGACTTAGAAGCATTCCATTGATTAACATATTTCCAGGCATTTGTGCACTCATTCTCCCCAAAAAGAACATTTTCTCGCCGGAATCCGGATGATACGTGGAATCATATAGATTCTTTGCCTTCCATAATTCTGTCACTGTCAATGTTGAACTGACTTTCCCATTTTTATAATCCACAACAATCTGACGACATTGCTCTTGACGGGCTTCCGATGAGAATAGGGTGAGAGGGTTAGTAAGAGTGAAAAAGTGACGGACACGACCTGAAATCTGTACTCTTTAGAAGATAGTTTCTTGGCAAATCTACCATAATATGTCCTCTGATCCCATTGTGGTTTAGAAATATCCGGTCGCGTTTTTTGATTTATGACCAGATCGCTCATGCTTATGAAAAAAGAAAACTAATAATCAAAATGAAATAATTTATTTTTCAAGAAATCATAATTTATAATTCCACGTGGAGTTCCTTCAGAGACCTTTGTTATAGTAAACGATTTTCGGGGGATTCGGGCGTGAGAGAATCTCTTTTTGGACATGCTCTTCCAATTTTTCAACCTACAAAATACAATTTTTTTATACCTCAGTACTGAGGATCCTACCTCAATAGAACTTTTCTGAGGGAACAGGGCACAACACAATGGAGTAGTAAAATACAAGCCAAGGCCAGCAAGGAAGGTTTGAATAGGGATCTCCGAGTATTTCTGCATCCATGGACGGGTACGGTAGTAAGCGGTTCGAGTGATACGATTCATGATAATCGGAGTCATTACCATATAAGGCATTGCCATTGCAATACGACTCAGAGTGACCTGAGCAATAGAAAGAGCTGCCATCTTCCGGGATTTTCCAACGAGTTGATCATTTTCGTCTTTTAATTCCATTCCTTCGGTTACTTCGCTGCAATTAACTTTTAGGAATGGTCTAGTATTATTAACGCTTACTTGCTTCTCATCATGGGGATGTTGATAGCGTTAGCCAAAGCAATGGCAGCAAACGGAACTAGACGAGCAGCCAATCCATGACTATTCTAAAAATCAATATTAGATTAGCTCGAGCACCCTCTCTTACCTTAACCATCCTATTCAACCCGAGAGCTGCAGTCATCGCTCCACCTGTTGCACAACAATAAGACGCAAAGAGTCTCTCATTACTCGCTTTACTATTCCCACTTCGATTCGTATAATTAACAACTGCATTGAATGATTGATTGATCCAATGAGAGAAAACAACTCCAGGAAAAGTACGATAAAGGCTTAGAAGCATTCCAGTTATCACCATATTCCCTGGCATCTGAGCACTCATTCTTCCCAAAAAGAACATTTTCTCTCCTGTATCCGGATGATACGTCGAATCATATAATGTTTTTGCTTTCCATAGTTCTTTCATAGTCATCTTAGGGTTAATGACTCCTTTTTTATAGTTGGTGATTATTTCTCGGCACTTTTCTTGTTGAGAATTGGAAGAAAATAGAGTCAAAGGGTTGGTAGAAGAAAAAAAGTGTTTAGCACGACCTAAAAATGTGCCTTTCTATTAGAGGTATCCTTTGAACTCACCAGTATAAGTTCCTTGATCCCATTTCGGTTTTGATATATCCGGAAGAACTTTTTGATTTACAACGAGATCACTCATTTTCTTTCGGCCACGGTAGTTTTGGAAATGAAAAATTTTTCACGAAACGTTTTCTTTTCTGCCTTGTTTCTGGTTACATTTTTGTGTTTGAATTTCTTAGACTTCTACTGAACCAACAATTTTTTCCGTTTTTGGACGGAAAGATCAGAAATTTTGACCCGATGATGCAAAATTTTAAAGCCAGTTTTTAATGAAAAAGACCTATTTTAGTGATTTTCATTCCTAAAACTCGGGAAATAAATACACGTTTTATTGCGCGGTTAAGTATTCCGAATCAATTTTTTTCAGATTCGAAAAAAAAAGTTTACGTGGAACAATTCAAAAATGTCCGACCTTTAACACTTGTTACCGTACCCTAATTTGCCTGACTCCGCCCCCTTTTTCCTTCCTTCCGAAGAATCGATTTTTTTCCTTCATTACTATTTCCTACTCGTCTGAAGTGACCATCTCCTTGTGAGGCTGTAAACCGCGGATGTAAGTTTGAAACGCTGGAAAACAAGTTTTTCATGGTTCTGAAGTGTAATGCTCCAAGAAACTTCATTGTGTTTTTGGTGGTTTCAAATTTAATTGAAGCAGTAAATTTTTTTCAGTTTGAATGAGTAATATTTCGGATCGCAAGGAAATATGCTGAACTCTATCATCATACTGCTCTCCTTGGTCTATTTCATGTCAATATGCGGGTCAAAGAAGAATAATGAAAAAATGGCATCCCAAAGAAAAACAGAAAATCCAACAGTAATAATTTTCATTTTTGAAACAGTTTATAAAAATACTTGTTTAAGTTTGAACGTCATCTTGATAAGCAAGAAGGTACATGTAGCGAAACAATAACGGATAAGCCAATTCAGCCGTCAATATCAGAGAATCCAGAGGAAAATAAAATTAGCGTATCAATGGAGAATAATGAAAAAAAGGTAAACCCAAGACGAAAGCGCAGAGTAAGAATTTTCATTTTTTAAACAGTAAATATAATATATAAGCAGACTGAAAATGGAATATGTGACCAATCAATTGAGGAGCCGAATCAACCGTCAAAACCAGATAATCCAGAGGAAAATAAAACTTGCGTAACAAAGAAGAATAATGAAAAACTGAGAACCCGAAGAAAACCACCGAAACCTAAGGCACCGAAACGGAAGCCAGTAAGAATTGCGATTTTTGAAACAGTTCATGAAAATACTTGTTTCAGGGTAACGGTAGAATGACTGAAAGGCTAGAACAAACCGTATGGATAGAAAAAAGGCAGAAGCCAATTCAGCCGTTAAAACCACGGATCCAGAAAATCAAACTGGAGGAAAATGAGATATAGAAATAAAATTGTTTGGATTATTTATTTTTATGTTTTGAATAACACTTTTGGGACATTAAAATGAGTTGAAACGGTGGAAAAATTTTGAAACAGTTGTAATGATTTTATTGCCCACACGGTATCTGCTAGTCGGATTAACAAAAGTAATTAATACGTTTTTGGTGGCTTTGGACCTTCGATAACAAAGACTCCAACTCTCTCGAGGATAGCTTGAACCGGATCGGAATTCTCTGGAAAACGACTATAACGAGCAGAATCAGCGACTTGCATTCCGGAAATTGTGGCTCCTTCGTCTGTGATTTTTACATTGTTATTCGCGTTTTTCACTTTTTGGCCTTTCTGGAATTTCAGATTAAATTCGATTTTTAAATTAGAATAAAAACCTTATCAATCCATACTCCACAGTTTTTCTTATGATCTCCCTTTGCCTTTTCACAAAAATAGAAGAATTGTTCTTCAGGTTTTCCAGTAATCAACTCTCTTCTGATACCTTCGGATTCCTTTTCATCAAAATAAACCGAATAAGAATGACCAACGAGAAGAGGAACTGATTGTTCTTGAGTTGATTGAATAAATGGAATGATTGAGAAAAATACGAAAATAAAAACAGAATTCATGGCGGAAAATGACAAGAATAGAGGAAGATGTCAGGGTTATTTATAAGAAAACAAAATGGGATCAGGAAATCGGATGATAAGACGAGGAAGTTTATGAGAATGATAACAACAAGGAACTGAGATCGGGTGGTTTAGGTAGATATGGAAGTATTTATTATTTAAAAAACACAGTAAATAAATTGCTCGAAGTTAAAAAATAAGGAAAACAAAGAAAAAAAGAAACAGGAACGGAAGCTAGTGGTATGAGCATCAGGAATTTGTAAACTTCTCTACGGCGAGCCCAACTTTTTGTCTAAGCATTTTATCTGGAAAGCTACTTAACCTTCGATGTAAGCCTGTTCAGACCCAATAGAAGCGAGCATCAATTTCCACAAATAGCTAGTTTTTCAGGTATAATTTTTTTCCTCATATAAATCAAAAAATACAAAAAAAAATTGAAATTCCGTGAAAACTCTAACCTTTGACCCCTACCTTTAAACCTTCAACTCCTTATTCCCATTAAAAAACTCATAGGCCCAACTCAGTACAAAAATTTTGAAACGAGAGTTCATTTGCTCACTATCAATCTCTGGAAATCGCTTCATCAGTTTTGTTCGATTTCGAAAATGCGCTGGATAACGCTCATTGGTTTCTGCCTCATTCTGGTGTCAGCCAATGCACAATCCGTGTCCGGTGATCCGAGTTTCGCTGAAATGTGCAATTTCTATAAAGGATTATATCAGCCGAGATACAACGGAGCTAACGTAAATTTTTGAATTTTTTAAAAAGGAAAATTAATTTTTAAGTCGATAGCCGGAGACATTTGTTCATTGGAGTTCGCAGTTTCCCACGATACACAGGTAAGCATATTCGCTCTACCGTACTAAAACGAAATATTCATTTTCAGGAATCGGCTCAATTGTTCTGTGAAGAAAACGTGCCGTTTCATATCAAAGAAACCATTTTCAAAGATGGTATTACTGTATGTGTGGCTGAAGCAACATTGATTTGTGAGGCTGGATGGATTCAATTCTTTGGAAGATGCTATAAAATAGAGAAGACAATGATGACTCGTGAGAAGGCTGAGGAGTTTTGTTCCCAACAAAAACCGAAAAGCCACATTGCTTTTATGCATCGAGAAGCTTTGGCCTATAGAATTAAGGGTAAGAGGAAGGTCATGACTTCTTTCAATTTTGACATTTTTGGACAATCAAAGAGTTAAAATAATAGGCACACTTTCGGCACGACGACCCAATGGCTATGGCTGAAAATAACTTAAAGTTTTTTAGATTACTTCACAAGTGTGACCCGAGTCTGGTGGGACGCTAGTATTGCCATAACAAAAGATTTGGTTCATGACGTGGAAGGAGGACATCTCCTTTTGGCTCTCGACGGATACCCATTCGGCCTCCCAAATGTCGCTGTCGTCCGTGTTGCAACAACTGAAAAAGCAATGGTTTTATGTGAATACACTCCTCCGATGAATCAAGCAGAGGGTAATTATTTGTTGAGAAGATATGGAGAAATCTATTATCCAACGATATTCACAAGCACTTCGGCCTATGTTAGATCGGCTAGTTCATTAAGACGATCAGATATAAAAATGAATGACAATGAGTATTGCAAGAAAGTTTTGAGACCATTCCTTCAAACCGACGATGCTCAATCCGGTGTTCCGACTTTCGAGTTTCTTCAGGAATTGACAAAACAACAGAAACCAGAAATCATTCGGACTTCAGTTCATTCTGCTGATTCTAAATATCACAATCGTGTCAATGGAGTGTGCAGTTTATCGAATTCCACCAACTATGGAATGGATTTCGCTTCAACTGTATGTCACCATATTAATATCATAATTTTCCAATAGAAAAATCAATATTCAGAACAAAAAAACCATCTTCAAATCAATGAAATACGACAATATTTGGAGACCGAACGAGCCGAAAGAGATTTGTGATGGCGCTAGCTGGAGTACATCGGTTGTTTTGAGTCGTGATTCTAATAAAGGTCTCGAAGCGATGTCTGATGCTATGTATGCTCCGATTTACTGTCAAACAACTTTTGAAGTCTATGAATATGGGGATTGTGAACAAGGTTATTACTTTTTCAACAGAAAAAGCACCGGTCAGAAGTTGTGCTACTTATTTTTTGGTCAATTAATGACTTTTGATGAAGCCGAAGCAACGTGCCAAAATTATGGTTCTCGTGTCAGTGGTTTTGCGGATCAAGAAGAATTGGACTTTTTGGATAGTAAGTTGTAACTGGATGACTTTGAAAATACGTTGATGCTTTTCAGGCATACTGAACCAATACAGCTCTAATACTCAATTTGGAACTAAATCAGAGTATAACGTATGGCTTGGAACCAAAAGACGTCCAAACTGTAATAGAAAGCAATTATTGAATGGCGAAACAGGCTTCAGCCGTAACCCGGATCACCCTTGTTCCCGTGAACGAGTCTTCGAATGGGTCAATGGTGTGGCCGAAAACCCACCAGACTTTAAGGATCGATGGGCGGATCCCAATGAGCCAAATTTCCAAGGAGACGACGAGCAATGTGTTGAACTTTTGAAAGGACCACAGTTTAGATGGAATAATGGATATCATGACAAGGAGCTCAATGATATTCCTTGTTTATTGAGAAGATACTTCTTCTGCAGCAAAGAAGCACCGGTAATTGCAGTCCGTGAAAATTAGAATCCAGTTTCTTTTCGGGTTCGATTGGTATTTATTGTAAATTATTGGGTTCTCAAAAATGAAAATTTTATTCAAACTCTGTGTCTTTTATTCATATAATCGAACAAAAACTTATCATAAATGCCCATTTGTTTATTTGGAATTTTCTCGAAAAGTTCTTCATGTTCCTTCATAAATTTTTCCTCTTCTGATTTGACAATTCCCTTTTTTTCCAGTTCCTTCTTCCTCGTTTTTTGCATTTTCCAATGATTTTTCATAATTAGAGAAAAGAAAATCGATTTTATCTATCCATTCTTGCTTCAATCCGGCTTTTAAAAGTTCCGAATTTGATGGATAAGCGACTGAAAACAGGCATGTCCGAGGCATGCGTGTTGCCGCATTCAGAACAGCAAAAGTTACTGTAGTGTGGCACGTCGCGGTCGCGTCGCGGCTTCCGTTTTCAGCCTTTTTCTGAAAAATCAAGCGAAAAATAATTCTTCAAACTAAGATAATTGTCTTCGCTGAAAAATAAGCTTTATTTTGATATAAAGTTCGATATATTTATTTGCAAAAAAAAATTAAACGCTCGATTTACGAAAATCGCTCGAATTTTTTTAAAAAAGATAATCAGGAAAAACTTTTTAGTAAAATGAAGAAAATAATTTTCTAAAGACGATTCTGTCAGTTTGAAGCGATATTTTTCGATAAATTTCTCAAAAAAAAAACTGTAATTTGGATCGAAAAATGCGACCGCGACGTACCACGCTACCATAAGCCTTGCAGTTGTGGCACGTTTCTCGAGCAGCAGCGGACATCACTGACTGAAAAACAGTTACTGATTAGGGATTACTGTAGTACGTTTACCAGGTCTACCGTACTCTTTTAACGATATTTTTGTAGTTGAACAAAGTTGAAAAAGTATTAGGAATAGGAAAACTTGTCGGATCATTTTTGGGGTTTAGATTCCAAACTTTCGAAAAAGTGAACGGGTGATAAAAAGTTTTAAATTCAACGGAGAAGGTTGGCTATAAAACTGCTCGAAAAAATATATTTTGCAAGCTTTGAAACAAAAGAAGACACTGTTTATAATCAATTTCTAGTTCAACTACTCTTCGTCTCTTCCACGGATCCTTTAGACTCTTCTGATGTAAATTCTCCTGATTCCACTTTTGAACTTCCTCCCAATATCTTCTGACTATCATCATCAATTTCCACAGAAGAAACGTCTTCTTGACCGACATTTTGGAGATTGGCATTTCGAGATTCTTCGAGATAAAAGTAAACTACAGTAATCCCAACACTGCACACAACCAAATTGATCAAAAATAGTCCTGGCTCGAAAGAGAATTTCAGAGGTTTCTAAAAAAATATTGTAAGAAAGAGAGTTGTTGGGAGATAGTTACCGTCAAAGAAGCTAAAATAGTTCCCAATCTTAAACATATATTTGTGATGGCTGCTACCGTAACCCGGACATCAGTGGGGATGAGTTCGGCTACAGATAAATAACAAGTTTCCGTGGATAGAGCTTGGAAAGAATAGGCACAAAGATAGACTATTAGGTACCAGGTGGTCTCCTGGAAATTAAGATTTCAATTATTTTTTCGAATAAGGTTACCTTATTATCCGTGAAGAGAGCAATCAATATCAGAATGTAAGCAATTATAGCGACGCCTTGCGAGAAAAGGAATACGGTACGACGTCCCAACCACTCAAATCGGGGCTCCGCAAATCCAAAAATCTAGAAAATATGGTAAAGTTTTAAAAAATAAATTCCGCTTACAATTTTGGAAATTGTCAATAACAGCCCTGATAAGAACTGTCCCACATACAAATTCCTCGACATATCCGCTCCATTCAAATCAGTTATGTAGGTCGCCATTCCCACATAAAACCACCTAAAAATTACTTATTTCTGAATCCCATTGAAAATAGTCTTACATGAAACACAAAACCAAAAAGTTGGTTCTCAATCTCTGATTTTTCCACATATCCAAAAATGAGATTTTCTTTAAATTGTTAATCGCCGCCGCTTCCTTCTCTTCATACTCCAGACCACACAGGTCTGCTAACTGCTCCCTTGCTATATTCGCTTTCTCAACCCGATGTTTTTGGTCCAGAAAAACTGGAGATTCTGGAAGTTTCCAGAGAATTGGGAAGATTAAGGCGGAGATGGCTGCACAGACGTAGGAGGCGGTATGCCATTCACGAGTGACGAAGGCAACGAAGACGACTAGGATTCGAGCGTTGGCCTGAAATTCTAGGGTGAAAATTGTTACTCAAAGAGAGAGGCTTACCCAATTAGAAAACGTTCTCAATTGAAATCTTCTCTTCGCCGAAATCATTTCAGATCCATACGACCATCCGACAATTTGTGCTCCAGCTACTCCGACTCCCGTGGTGAATCGGAAGATGTAAAAAGCGGTGAGTGAAGGGATCGCTGCAGATAGGATCAATGAAACAACTCCAATTCCAATGGAAGCAAAATAAATCGGACGTCTTCCAAGTTTATCAGCTAAAATTCCAAGGACAAGATTAGCGAAGAGGACTCCCAGATACATGTTGGTAGAGGCAGAATAGCTGAAGAAGAGAGAAATTGTTCTATAGTCTGTTCCTTATGATTAGCTCACTGAGTCAAAGTTGTGCAATCCTGTTGATAATCATATTGAGCTGATCTAAAGTACAGATATTTTTTGTCTTCTACACACTCATCAAATTGTGATTTAGTTCCATTTGGGATCAGGCAGATATTCTTTTGATTACGGTCATAATGTTCCAGGCACTTGCTCTCCAATTTATAACAATGACGATCTAAAATTCTTTGTTGATCCTGTAACTCCAATTCTATCCGATACCTGTATTACAAAAAGTTTTCGGCATGTACTCGAGAAAAATGACAAAGACTAATTGAGCCGAAAAGAAGAGAGCCATCTGGTAAAGAGCCATTATCATCAGATCGAGACGCCATTGTCCAGGTGGAATTCTCATTTTTCGTTGGGTATTTTCAGGGATTTAGATTTTGGTAAACTTGATTTCTAGAAGTTTCCGAGCAAGGAAAACTGGTTTGATTGTTTTTCAGAAATGGATAAGATTAGAATTACAAATAAAAATATAGTCACGTTTTTTTGGCATTTTTAAAAAGTAGCAAATAGTTCAGATTTAAAAATTAGGATTACTGTAGTTTACCAAATTATTTTTCTGGCTATTTTTAAGAACCATTATTGAAACGATGGTCTTCCTTTAATACAAGGGCACTTATTCTGAAAAATACACCCGTAAACTGAATTGGCAGTGAAACAATGAGCACTGTGTAGTCTTCAGTATTCCCCAATTTAGTGAAAACAATGTCCATGACCTACTATCAAACAAATTGAAACTGTCTCCCTCTCCTCTCTCTCTCTCTCTCTCTCTCTCTCTCTCTCTCTCTCTCTCTCTCTCTCTCTCTCTCTCTCTCTCTCTCTCTCTCTCTCTCTCTCTCTCTCTTTCTCTATTCTATCTATGATAATGTGTGATAAGAAGCAAAAAAGAGTTATAGTTTTTCATTGCCTCAGTGTAGTCTTCTCCCTTTCTTGTGTGTATAAAAATTCTGCGGCGACCGCTAATTTCACTTGACTGTTTTAGGCGGATTCTTTCATCGTCTGCGTCTCTTCTCTTAATTTTATCTATGTTATCAACTAGATCCGTGTCTCTTATCATTAGAAGAATTGATTTTCCGTTTTGGAGGTTTTCATTTTTCCGTTTCTCGCTATAAATCATTATTTTCTTTAACACGACTGAAATTAATTTTTCTTTCCTGTTCAGAATCAAAAATGGCTTTCAAATCGGACGTCGTCTTCGAGGAGATCAAGGAGAGAATCAAGACTGTAAGTGATAGTTTTGAATGTTAAGCACAAATTTATTTTCAGGATAAGGAAATGGTCAAGAAGGTTGGAACCTCATTCCGTATGACCATTGCCGGAGCCGATGGTGCCACCAAGGTCTGGACAATCGATGCTAAATCAGACACTCCATATGTTGGTGATGATGCTTCTCGTCCAGTTGAGATTGAAATTAATATCAAGGATTCCGATTTCATCGCTATCGCCGCCGGAAAACTGAAGCCAGATCAGGTAACCATCTAAGCCAACTATTAAAACTACAGTAATATTTCAGGCTTTCATGCAAGGAAAGATGAAGTTGAAGGGAAACATCGCCAAGGCCATGAAGCTCCGCACTATCCTCGATCCAAAGATGCTCAAGGCCAAGCTCTAAATTTATTCCTTCTAGTAATTACGAACCGAATAAAATTCTTGTGGCCATATAACTTTATTGTGAATTCACTTTGTTATAATTCCAGAAAAAACAACACCAAAAGGTGTTCGTGTAGGGGACAGGCGGGGGAAATATGGAGAAAGAGAAAAGGTATTTTGCTGAATACTTTTTTGGTCTTTTTCAGAAAAAGGGGGATCCGGGGGAAAAATTGGGGGTTCAGTTTTTTGATGATGGGGGGCAGTGGTATGGTAAAAAGCCAAGATAAACGAGAAGAATTCAGGGGAATAAATGAATTTAAAAAAGAAATTGAATTGGATTCAAAATTCCCAAAAAATAAGAAAAACCATTTAAAAAAATTGGAAGTGACAGATATTTGGAAGGGGGTGTGTGTGTGTGTGTGAAGGCGTTGCGGAAAGAAACTAGGGGGAGTTAAAACGAGAGAGAAGCTAGTCGATATTTATTCCTGAACTGGAGCGGTGTTGTTGACCACCTGGATACCGGTGAGCTCAAGGTCTCCCTGAATTTGGAGTCCGGCGATGTCGTGTGGATCGACGCGATGAGCGTACGAAGCGAATCGCTCGCCGTTGACGAAGATCTAAAAATTAGAGTCTTGGCTTTTTCTAGATTACTTTGTTAGCCCAGACCGATAGAAAAAGGCTGGCCCGCGTAGCAATTATTCTTCTACTCGGGGTGGGGCCCATGACAAGTTTTCTAAATCCCATATCACGATTTTGGTTAGCTATAGTAAAAAGTTGTCAACTAATAAAATCTTCATCATAGTATTTTGCATATCTCACTAGTTGATCACTTTTCAAAATCTGTGCCCTCAACTGAGATATGAGCCTTCAAACACCAAGAATGCTTATTAACAGGGTTATGGTATGTAAAGGTAGAGCTAGATCAGTTACCTCTATTCCAAGTGCATTGTGACCTATTTCCCACCTACACCTACGCCCGGATTAAGCCGCTTAAAGAATTCTAACGTGTCTATTAAGTTTCCATTAAAATTTCTTATCATCGACCATCACATGGTGCGTGTTTTAACTCTCTCTCTATAAACTTTTTCCCTTTTCACTGATAATAATAGACTAGACATCAAAGTTACCTGGAAGGCAAAGTCCTCGTTTCTAATCTCCAAATCAAAAGCGGTGAGACGTTCGAATGGATTCTTTCCCTCGCGTTCCTCATTTCCCCACTCTCCATTGACAAGAGAGTTACGGACGACACTCTGAAATGATTGAAATTCATGCGATGATATTCTGAATTTCTCATGAGAAACATAGGAACATTCAAAACAACATAAAACTTAAAAGTCCCAAGATTCAGGCCATCTTGATGTGTTTTTAAATAAACGAGGCCTGAATCTCAAGACTTGATTTCTTATTTGGCAAACATTATATTTCAAACAGACCTCGTTGGATTCAATAAAAGGATCGTAATCCTTCTGTAATGGTTTTAGATGTGGAAAGTTAATAATGAACATAGGACCCCTTTTCTAACCCCCCTCTCTCATTGAAAAAACGAAATGAATACGTCACAAACACAATAAACCAAAAGGAGATAGAACCAATTATGACTACATAGAATAGAACCTACTCCTGGGACCGGCTTAGTGCACATAAATCCATTGCCCTGAAATTGGCCCACCGTTTTTATCACTATCTAATTGAAAATGAATGAAAATCTAGAATCTTACCTTCTCATCGAAACGTGGATTGAAGTGAAGAGCAATATCTCCGTTCTTCTTCAACAAATTGATGTTGAATCTGAAAATCTATGATTTAAAAAAGGAACTAAAAACACTAATTTTTACTTCTTGGCCTTCTTCTCTGGAGTTCCGTAGACGACAAGAGTCTTTCCTGGAACCAATCCATCGGCGGCGATTCCGCTCTCGTATGGGACTGGCTGAAAGAACTTGGATTACTGTAAGCCCCTAGCTATAGTAACTTACATAGTACTTTCCTCCCCATTGAACATGATTGAGGACAACGTCTCCATCGATCGACAAATGGGAGACCGAGTTCAATGGAATACGATGTTCGAAGTTCTTGACCTCCTTCTGAAAATCCGAATCTTAAAATACTTCCGGGTCCTTCTTTTTCTCTCTTAAATAAGTTGTTTTGAGTCACTTCAAAAGTGTTTATAATATTCTTGACCCCTCTCGTCACAAAAAGATTTTCTCTTTTCTCTCCCTCTGAAGGACGAGAACCAGAGAAAAAACAAATTTTTTCCAGCTGAAAGTTTGTTTTTTCTTCGTCTTCTTCTTTCAGAATGAAGAGCCAGGAGACGGACAAACGACAAAAATATGAGGATTTGAGCGACAATTACGATAGTTTTTCTTCATTTTTTGTCTGTTTGTGTCTCATAATTGTGGAAAGAAGAAGAAGCAGAAAATGGGAAACGGAGATCAGAAATCGTAAACAATTTTTTGTTGACAGGAAAAACGGAATTTTATGAGTGGGAGGTCAGATTAAGGAATCGACGTCATTAAAGTTCATACTTTGAACTTGTACTAACTCTGAGGAAAGATAGGTCGGAGGGTTAGGTGGCTAGGTTTAGGTTTACTAACGACTATGCTATGTACCGTATTCCTACTAAATGCGGCGGGCAGGGTACCTCAACTTTGAACGGTTGTAACTTTGTTTGGAGAAGAGATATAAAAAAGTTGCCAACTGATGGATAATTGTTCTTAACAAGATCTACATTTTCTTACTTGACCACTTTTTGATATCTCTTCTGCTAACAAATTTACGGCAGTTCAAAGTTTAGATACCTGACTAGCCCACTCTTTTGTAAGTCGATACCCAAACATGTTGATTCGAATACTCTAAAATAGCGACTTCTGAGCTGCTTCAGGTTGTCAACAGTGTACTTTCGCTAAACTTCATTTTCTAGACCTACCTTAACCCCCTGTTTATCTCTTCTTAATAGTTCCCTATCTAAAACTCCAATTTCCTCGTTTTCTCCCCAAAAACAACAAGCATCTCAATCTATCAAACAAATGTCAAACTAGAAAAGTCCTTATCAAGATGTGCACTTTTCTTCCTTCCCGTTTATCGTCATTCCATTGTTTTTGTTATTTATGCATCCCTTTATTCCAACTTTTCCTTCCACAAAACACTGTTCCTTCTTCTTTATTTTCCATCGGTCCATCCAAATAAGGAAGAAGCGAAAAAAGACGAATGAAGAGAGAAGAAAAGCACCGCGCAAAAACCAAAAAACATAAATGATGCTTTCTTATTCTTCCACACAGAAAATCCGTGTGACTCCATTTTTTGCCCCCATATCTCTTCCTCTCTTCTCTTCAGTTCTTCTTCTTTTTTCTGTTCCAAAAACTGTTCCCAAAGGTCTCATAAATGTTCAACGAGAGATTCGTTTTTCTCTATTTATTTCACAAAACACTGATGAGTTTGGAAACGGCGGCTAATGGGGTCTTGGTCATGAAATTGGTCGAAGAGAAAGAAGAATTGAAATGGAAAGTTATGAATATTTCATTTCAAAGTACACTTAAAAATGTTTTTGTGTGTGAAATTTTGGGTTTCCTTCCGACGAGAAGAGAATTTGTGAGGCGGAAGGGATCGGAGATCGAGAATCACCACTTCCGTGGTCAGCGGGAGAAAAAGAAGATTTTGGACTTTAGGAGGAGGACCACCAAAAATAGAGAAAAGTTGAGGGGAAGGATATTTTGAGATTCTCCCAGGGTTGCAGATTTTTGGGCGAGTATGAGGAAGAAGGCGTGGATAAATCTAGATTTGGGAAACAGAATTGCAAGTATGGATAGCTACAGTAATCCTAATTCAAGGCAGGCTAATGCGGTTTAAGCTAATGAAAGTCTACTTTGGCCTCAGCGCATACATAGAATGATCCAAAGTAAATTTAATCAAACCTGGGAGCTAAGCCTAGACAGACCTAAGTCCTGAGGCTGTCTGGATTTTGGTAATGGCCCAAATTGGTCTAAGCTACCATAAACCCTGGCTGACTGATACTTCCAGGCCGCCAGCGGGCCCATTCTTGCCCTGCCTGTCCATATCCATTGCACACTTCGGATGGTGTAATACGATTTTTTCAAAGCCCCATATCTCAGCTGTTCTTAGAGGTAACAAAAAATGTTCAACTAGTAAAATGTTCAGAATATCACAATGAAGAATTTATCAATTGAGCACTTTTTGATATCTCTAACCGCAATCAAGTTATACTACTTCAAACTACCCTTACCGTAATCCTAAACTAAACTAGAGCTTCACGATCCCTGACTCTTCAGATCACTCCACCTATTCTGTTTTCTCATTTTGTTTTCTAGCCTGCAGTTTGAACCTAAAGCTCAAAGTTCTCATTTTTGAAATCGCTATCCCCTCTTTTGCTTGATTTTTGAGAAGATGATGGACGGCGCCCCATTTCAATTGATGTCTTCTCTTTCCCCTCCTCCTCCTTCTCCCTTCGTTCCACACCTGTCAAACCTCATCCCATCATTTCCGATTTCTTTCAAAAAAAATTCTTTTGGAATCGAAAAGAGAGAAAAGTCCTAGACGAAAGATTCTTTTGTTTCGATCGAACTCTATTCAGTACAATTATCCTATTGTTTCTTTCATGATTTTTGGAATAGAGAGAAAGAATTTCTTTTGCCATCTTCAAAAGTTTTGTTTAGAAGGGAGGGAGTGAGGAATGAGTTCTCAATGTCTCTAGGGGCGACACACAACTATGAATTTTCACTGACGTTTGATACTCTGTCAGTGTAGAAACTTTTCAACCCCCAGATGCACTTGACGGGTCAGATGGTCAAACTCACATGGTTGATCGAGACCTGGAACTTGCTGTCATGGGCACGGATACGGATGTCGAAGTTGTCTCCCTTCTTGATTGGATTCTTCGCACGCTCTTCTTTTCCCCATGCTCCCTTGGTGTACGCGTTGTAGACGATCTGAAAGTTATTCAAGGGTAAAGGGAATTGTCGATCATTCCTCAATGTTTTGTATTATGGACAGTCTACCTGGAACTATCGATGGCCTAGAAAATTGAATTTCTAGGCCATCAAATACAGATAAAAACTCCAAACTGAGAAAGTTCTATACATAGAAAAACAATTCAAAAAAGAGAAAAGGGATCTGGTGTTTCTCAAAGCATGCACATATATATATTCTGTGATTCATTTTCTTTCAGGGGGGGAGTAACATATATAAACCTACACTTGATCTCAGCGTTTTTTCTCGCTGCCACTTTTCGAATATGATCTGGAAACGGTGATTTATCACCTGATTTCTCTTTTTCTCTTTTTATCCATTTGTCAATTTGAGAACCCTAACCAATCAATCATTTTCTCGGCTCAACAGGAGAAATAGAGAAAGGGGTAGAAAAGCAGAAAAAAAGGGTAAACATCATCATGAAAAAAAGAGAAATTAAGAGGGGAACAAAGGGTAACCAATTTCCTGATTCTCTAAAAGTCCCCCTTTAAACCCATTATTGAAAAAGGGGTCTAGAGAGAAAGAGCTTCGCTTGATTGAGCATTTGATCAGGCGGAAACACTTTCTTTTTTAGGGCTTACATATATATGCTCTTGTTTTAGTTCCTTTCAACTCAAAAAGTTCAATAAACACACACCTTTCCCTCATCGAAACGAATCGAGAGGTGAAGTGGAACGTCGTTGCCGGAGAAGTCCGGTGAGTCTTTGTGGAGATTGATGTTGAAGCTGTAATCCTTTGCTTAGATAGATTCCACCCGAATTGTTCAAAAAACTAACCGTTTCGACTCCTCGATGGTCTTTCCACGAATGATCAGAGTTTGTCCGGGCTCGATGCGCTCGGTGAGCTTGGAACGGTACGGGATGTTCTGAAAAAGGAATAATTTTAGTTTGATAGAAGGTCGGATCACATTTTGAACTTTTCCCCGTCAAAGGGATCCGCTCAAAATGTTCACAAAAAGGACTGCACAAAAAACTGCAAAAAATGGACAAACTCGACACAGACGGACGAACTAATTCACTGCAAACAAATCTCTGGTTTTCATTTTCCTCGTAAAGAAAATGAAAGTTCAGAAAGACGTGAGACAACTAAGGAAAGAAAAGAAAAATCAGGAATTGCAAAGGAGGCATACGATATATTTGGCACAATGCCAAACCGACGGCATGTCATCTCCGATCGTTTCGTAGACAGTGCCTAACGGATATCCAGACGATGTGCTCGTCGAGCAGGAGTCCGATGTTGAGCAACTCGGCAGACACGGTGGCTCCTTTTGACACTTTTTTTGATATTGCTGAAGCCACTGTTTGGGACTTAATTGACCATGATCACCAAGACCCAAATTGAGATTCTTGATAGACAACATATTTCGAATAAGTTTCTTTTTTTATTGAAGAAGGACGACAAAGTGAGAGAGAAAAGATTCTCGGGGCGGGTGGGCTCTCACAGAGCAAGAGAGGAAAAAACGAAGGGAAAAGCCTCCACCCAAAAAGTGGGCGTGGCCTCGGGTTTCTCAAGGGGAAGACAGAAGGGGCTACTATTGTTTTGACACTTGGCCACTTGCCAGCTGGATTGAAGAAGTTAAACGGGGGGAGGAGGCACCGAAAAAAAAATACACGAGAAAGAAACGAAAAATACACATAAAGTGTGATGTGACTTTTCGGTTGAAAAAAAAAGAGTTGGAAAAGTTGGTGGATCCCCGGAAAGCTTAAGTACGAAGTGTCAAGGACGGAACTCAAAAATCTGGTAGTGTTTTTTTTTTTGGTTGGGTTTGGGTGCGAAAACAAAAATTCGGGTGACTTTTCGAACCCCCGGAACTATCACTGACCCTAGAGGATGGAAATTCGCTAGGAAAACTTGTGAGTGCAAGCCTGGAGGAAAGGGACCATCAGCAAGATTACTGTAACGGATGGGGCACGGTGCCGCTAAGCGAAACTTCAACGACCCTTAGTTTATCAATAGAGCGCACTTACTATCAAAAAGAAAAAACTGAAATAGGAGAACAAAGGGGAAATCCTCTTTCACCTCTTCCCTCCCTGATCCTATTGGATTACACCCGGAATTTCCGTTTCGCATCTGATTTTACTTTCATGTTGCAAAGTTGCAATCTTCTGACGTACTAGATTTTTTGAAGATTCTTTTGGAGAAAAAAAAAATGAAACCGAGATATCTCGAAAAATGAGGAATGAGTACAAATCAAAACGAGTGGGTTGGTGTCGGAGAGAAAAGAGCAAAAGGACATAAAATGTTTATGGAAATCGGGGAGGAAGAGGAAAGTCGTCTCCCTTTCTTCTTAGACAACTTTTTTCCCCGACCACCAATTCTTTTTTTTTCTTGAGTTAGAGGGAGGATAAAAAATTAATTCTAATGACTTTTTGTCTAGGATTCAGAATTCTAAAACCTCGGTGCCTCAGAAAAAAATCGATGAGAAGATTTATGACGTGGGTCACATAACCTACAGGCTTAAGGCGGCCCTATGGGAGCTCAAACCGAAAGAGAAAATCTCTAAAAATAGACAATTGAACGGATGGGAAGGAAGTAGATATTTTAGGGAGGGGAAAGAAGAAAAAAGAGTTGGTTATGTGAGAATGGGAAGAAGTTGAAATATATGTATGTCAGGCGAGTGCATTGGGAGAAATGAGGTCAAGGGTTGGAAAGGGTTTGGCATGAATATAGCTTATCCCAGAACCACTTCCAGGCTTTTTGGACAGGGAGGTACTAGAGCCTGTGTCATGAGTGAATCAGGAGGACCCAGATTAAGTTGATCAACAATGAAGGGCTTAGTGAACCAGTATCATGATGGACAAGCCTCGTCATAGAACTCTCAGTGACCATGAATCTACAGTAGGACCTCTGCGTTCAAAAGACTTTTGATTACTCTAGTTTCACATATCAAAGTATCGATTCCGGACAACTATGCATGAACCGGAGCTTGGAAGATATAATGAAGTTATGGGAAATTGTGTAGAACCGTACCAAGTGTCTTCCGAATCACTGTATGATTCTTCCACTGCCTGCTTTGTCACTGCTAATCTCGAACAAAGTTCAACATGCACCGAACTCCTTTCCAATCATTATAAGAAAAACATAGAATCTGAAGTTTCCGAACTCTCTCATTCTCCAGAATCCTTCACAAAAACTCAATCTCTGATGCCACTCCTTCCATCCACCCCCACAAAATTGCCTATTGTCTCCAGAAGAGGCTTGCCAAAGTGCTCCGTGTTTAGCTCGAGACCTCCAATTTTATGGTTGAGCTGTTCTATCGTCTATTTTAAGACTTGTTTAAGACACATGTTTTCAGCCAGATAGACGGTAATGGGCGAAAAGCACGCGATAACTCAGAAATTAGAAACAAAAACATGATGACACATGAAAAAAAAAACAGAAAAAAAACAATGGCCGGAAGGATGGCATGCTTGAAGAATTACAGAAGAAAAAATACTTACGTAGTTCTTCGAATCGGCCATGATGGTGTTGCGAAGATAGACGGGAAGTTTGACAGTTGTCCTGAAAGAAAGGATTTTAGTTTGTAAGGAAAGATAACATGAGCAATAGAATAAGACCATACCCATGACCTCTTCCACCCTTTTTCGATTTTACAGTATTCTCATTCGAAATCGAAACACTTTTTGATCGATTTCGAAACATTTTCTTTGATAAACTAGAGAATTGAATTCGAATAGAATTGTAAAATTGAAAAGTGTACTGTTTGTTTGAAAAGAGTTTAAAGAAGAGAGTCGATGGTTATGATCCATTCTTCTTATTTGAATATCGTAAAGAAGAGTAAGAAGAGTAAGAAGAAGAAGTTTCGAAATAAATATAAAAAATGGTATATTTGATTGATTTGTGACAGAGTTCGTCTTCATCGAGAGGCAAAAAAAAATGATTGAGGGAATGGATGGAAGAAAGTGGGCGGATAGTTTTTTTCGTTCCCGGCGGGAAGAGAGAACAGTGAGTCATGCTGGAAATTCTAGAAGAATTGATTATAAATGCGAGAAAAAGAGGAGGGGAGGGTAATAAAAATAATGGGATTTTTTGGAAACGTGGAACTCTGGGAGGGGGGTACGGTAGATAGGGAGGAGCAGAGATAGTAGATAGAAAGGAGGAGAGGAGCGAGAATGTAGAGAATTCTTAAAAGTGAGGGACTGTAAAGAT
The DNA here is from genome assembly GCA_963932035.1 of Caenorhabditis wallacei. NCBI lineage: Eukaryota > Metazoa > Nematoda > Chromadorea > Rhabditida > Rhabditidae > Caenorhabditis > Caenorhabditis wallacei. The sequence continues at coordinate 3,953,889 of OZ009934.1, forward strand.
GGGTGAAATATCAGAAGGATACAGGGAGAAGTGAGAACTTTAGTGAATGCCCTGACTGGTTCGGAACCAAAAAGATTCAGGAGAGCGTCATTGATGTTAAACGATCAATTGATATAAAAATACTCTGAAAACTAGGAAACGGAAATGGCGATAAGGAAATCGTTAACCCAGATACCTAATAGACGGACCACTACTGCCTAAGTTGACGTATCTTGGGTTCCTCGAGACAGTCTAACAATCTTACAATTTTAAGTATTCATAATGGAATAGTCAGTTGATGGCTCAATGGTGAGTAACCAAGATAAAAGAAATCATAGGTACCCCACAGTTAGACTAAACGCTATCCCCCCAATCAGAACGAATCCATAACGATGACCTAATGGATCTAAAGCTCCTTTAAATACTAAAATCATCGAAATTCACCGAAAAATGAATGGATTGTTTTGATAAAAGATTTGCTGAGTCATATTCAAATCTTTTTAGAAAAGAATCAAAAAAAAATCATTGAGAAAAAGAAACATGTGATAAGTGGATGGTTTTTGTTTGTTCAGTGAGTCAAATGGTTCAACGGTCAATCTGAGAACAATTGAAAAAACAATCATAATGCATTATATTTTACAAGAAATATAAAAACAAGAATTTCGAAACTATGACACATACTTTGAGAAAATCGAAAATATTCGAGAAGAGGAAAGGGGGACATTAAAATGACGATCGTTATAATTTTAACCGGTTGAATTCTATTCTAATCCAAATATGAAGAACATTCTGAAGCCTAGGTATGTATTTTATCGATTCCTGCCTAGCCAGAGTTCCAATTCTGTGGAATGTTATATATGAGAACCTAGTCCATGTTAGCCATAAAAGTTAGTATCCAATCATGCCACCCAATTTTCAATCAATCAAACTCACATTTTTTCCGTCTAATCAGAATACTAATAAATATTAAAGAATACTGAAATCAATCAAGACTCAATATTTTCTCAGTTGATAACTTCTACCTCTCAAGTTAACTAGTTAACAGGTGGCTACCCCCTTGGTGCCGATCTTTTTTGTTTACCTCACGTTTTAGCTTCTGTTGTTAGAGAGTATGGGATCTAGAGAGACGCAGAGTGGGAAAGGGTTTACAGTACAAATAGTTAGAGGAAAGAGAAAAGAGATTGAAATTGAAATTGAAATTGTATGAAACAATGGGTAAGGGAAATGATGATTGTAAAGTTTTAAAGACAGATGGGAGAGAGCAAATACATTTTATATGAATTGAGAAAAAAAAGTGTGAGGCTTGGATGTTCTGAAATTGAATAGAATTCTGAAGAGATCATGGAAAGTGGGCGGAGCCTAATAGAGCAAAAAAGCTAGAATTTAGTCAGAAGTTAAAAAAAGAAAGATCTGAAAACTTCACTCTGCTTTTATACTATCAACCAAAAACAGTACGAAAAAAAAGTAAAAATGTTTCATTTCTTCGTGATGAATTTTCCAGGAGAAAAAAGAAGAGAAGTGTATATACATCTATCTTCTTCTCGTCTTATGCTCTCCGATCACTCTTCATCGGGTTTTTCTTGTTTCTGTTTCTTTTTCCGCCATCACTCAAAAATTGCAAGAACAAAAAATTGGAAAATGAAACGTTAACGAAGAACATATGAGTCAAAAGATATTCGATATGTTTTCTCTTTTTCTTCTTTTTTTCGTTTTATGAAAAAAAGAAAAAGTTTCGGTTTCGAGTTCACACCTACGATAGAGAAAAGAAACCCCCCACAAGGAAAACAAAAAAAATAGAGAACAAGAAAATGAGAAAAAAGAAGAAATTGTAAAGGTGTACTAATTAGAAAAAGAAAAAATATCTAGAAAAAAGATTTTCCGGGGTGCACAAATTATAGGAAAAAGTACCCGGGAGTGCACGATAATGCTTTTTTAATAGGGCTCCACCTGTCTACTGTTATCCTAATCACCCCGGTACCCCTTCCTATTCCGGCTCTTCGAAAAGGAATACCTCAGTCCATATTAGAGATAGCATTAAGTTGTCAACAGGTAAATTGTTCTTCATACAATTATGCATATTTTATCAGTTGATAATTTTTTGATATCTCATTTGAGAGCTGAGATATGACCGTTCAAAGAGTGGGAGCAAGATTAGGGAGCGTCACTTAATGTTGAACGCGGTATTATTTATGTGTGCAAAAAATGGCTTGTTGAATAATCTGAGACTGAAAAGAAGCTAAAATTCTACAAACACAATTCCGAAATTCGTATTTTTAGGTTATGAAATAGAAGTTGTTTTCTAGACTCATAGTCGTTTATAGGAAGATAAATGTTCAGTAGTCAACCACCTAGATGAACACTAAAAACTTGAAATTGGATCAAAATACATATTTGTGGTCTAGACCGAGCGGATTATAATTGCTAGGTTGAAAAATGGTTTAGTTTTTTTTTTTTCAAATAAACTTTGGAAAATGTTTCTTCTTGGAAAATTTTGAAATATTGATATACAGCTGTGTTGAATGCTTGGTTAACCAGATTTAGATTTCTAAACTTTTAGTTTTTGATATTTTGATTTCAAATGAAAAAAACCTTTATCACTATTTCCTCCCTACGAAATCTTCTTCCTTTTCCCAAAATCCCATAAAACTTGGTGACTAAACGGAACTGAAAAAAGTCGAAAGAGGAACATGTTTCGTCGTTTAAGTGTCACTTTTCTCGACTATTTCGACCAATTTCAACGCGTCAAAAAAACAGAAAAAAAGCTCATAAAACAAGAGAACAACAACAATGTCCCCCCCCCCCCTCATTCTCTCCATCCACTCATCCCACCAACAAAGAACCCCAAATAAATATTTTCAGGGCGTTTCATGCCTGAAAACCGGTTCTTTTTGACATTTTTGGCCAGTGTGGCCGTCGATCCCCTCCTCCTTGTGTCGTAACTATTTTATCAGTTTTTGTTGTAGTAGGTTGATGGCAAAGAGGAGGAGGAAGGTACTTATCGTTGATGGCCGAAGTATTAAATTGAATGTGGCATTTTTCAGAAAAGATTTGAAAATATTGTTGAAGGGAATAGGACCAAAAGCAATAAACGACCAACATATATTTGATGGGAAATGCAAATTCATACAAGTACATACACGTCAGCCATCGACACAGTTGGCACTCAATTGATGAAAAAACGGATGAAAAAGGAGAGAAATATGAAAATAGCAACAATAATACATATGGGTGGAGGATTAGGGAAATTGAAAAGAGGAGAAAAAAGGGGGGAGGAGAAGGTGGAAACTATGGAGATGGCAAGTTATGAAGACACGTGAGGTCTATGGTCCTAGAATAGGAAATGAGGAAAGAAGAGAGGGGAAGGTCGAAGATCTAGGAGCGTCATCTAGGGTTACGTGGAACTAAAGTTCAGGAGAAATAGCTTGTAAGTCCAAAGATCAGCAGTATGCCCAGGGAAAAATATCTGGGTGCCTATTTGTAAATGGGCTGGAAGGGCCCGAATCGAGGATTCTCTTATCCTTTGTCCGGCTAGGCAATTGAACGTTAGAATCCCAAACCTTCTTAGAAAGGAAGCCAAAAATTTCAGTTTTCTTGGCCCTTGAGGCCTAGACGGAACCGACGCTGGACAGGGCCATAGTACTGTCCTCACCCGCCCAGCGGGCCAGGCAGGCATAGACGCGTCAAGGTAAGCCTAAGTGGGCCGAGCCAAGACTTCGTTCAAGCTAAAGCCGTGTTCAAGCTAGTGTTCAAGTGTTCAAGCAAAGCCATGGCCGGATACGGGGCTCCGCTACCCAACTTAAGAAAAAACTGAAACTTCAAACTTCCTGGTATGACCAAGTTCCCATCAATCCAAAAAAATCTATAAAAAAAGAGACAGTCCTTGTTCACTCTCTCCTAACAACTTGGCACAATGCCGCGCAAACACAACTCTCTCTCTCTTTCTCTCTCGCATCAAATAATAAAAAATTCGAGAAACAGCCCCACGGGCAAACATGAAAAAAAGTATACAAATACACATGTATATGTTGGTTAGTAGCAAAAAAAATGAGAGAGAGAGAGAGAGAATTCATCGAGATATATTGAGAGAGGGTGGGAGAGGAAAAAATTGGTGAGTAGATGAGTGAGAAGTAGTAGATATTAAAAATTATTACTGGAGAGAGTGCAGAGAAGCTAGGCACTCTCATTTCCCTGCGCTCTCCCCTATCTCGACCTCTCCGAATAGAAATACAAAAGTCTTGACTAACAAAAAGAAAAGAAACCTAGGTATTTCAAGAAGAAAAAAAAAGGAGAACCGGTCTCTTTTTCACTGTCTCGGAGAAGAAGGACGCCACTAATTGAACCTAATTGCACTTTGATCATGAATTCTGATTGTGGCTAATTGGATCTTCTTTTTTTTTCTCTCTCGATGTGTAACAAGTCTCCCTTTTTTAAATACTTCTTACAGATTTCATAAGATATTCTCAGATGATCAGATAGGCTTAAACCATTTCAAAATACACTTACGAAATCTGTTTCCCATTTATTCCCTGAGATTCGAGTTGTCTGGCACGATGCCAAATGGGAAACAGATGGAGGGAAAGAAGCAATTGAACGGCGGTTTTGAACAAAAAAAAATGAAATGAGGGAGGAGGAAGAGGAATTACAAAGATGCGGAAAAAAGTGGGAGGAGAGAGATAGAAATTGGAGGGCAGGTTGACCTCTTGACAAACTTCTGGCGACAGGTGTTTTTATTTTTTGAGGGAGGGAGGGGGCGGAGTCTAGACGAGAGAGTATAGAGAAACGAGAGTGTCTAGCTTCTCTGCACTCTCTCCTCTAAAGCCATCTCTAAAAGATTTCGAAAACCATCGAAAAAACCTATTGGCAGCAAGTAAAAAAGTGAAAGTCTATGAGAATCAACCACTATTTTTTGCCGCATCAGTGCACACACTTGGCAACAAAAAAATGAGTAGGCAATTGGAATAGAAAAAAGTGAAAAATATAGAGAGAGGAGAAGATTGAATTAGGAGAAGAAAATGCGAGGTCGTGACAGTTGAAGTGTAGAATAATAATAGGGTAAACTCTAATAGAAGGGCACCTTAATTCTAGGGTCCTCTTTTTAGCAGGGACATCAACCTAGAATTCAAAGAAAATGGAATTCCTAGAGAAGAGATAATCATGTTATGTGCTCAAAGTTCACTGAAAAAAGAAGAGCAAAGAACTTGTCAGATGTCAATCTTTTCTCAATCTTCTGATACGAAACTGGTGGTTGGAGAGATTCTCAACACATTTTTTTTCCCGAAAAAAAAAGAAGAGAAACAGAATAACATAGTAGAGTAGTAGTAGTAGCTGACCGCCGTGGACGTTGCGAATTCTGAATAGTCAAAAGAAAAGAGAAAAGAGGAAAAGGGGGGACAGCTTCACGGGCGGTCCCCTCGTATTTCTTTTCACTCACTAGTTTTGCAACAACATGCACACACAACAAAATGAATCGAAATAGTGGAGAATAACACGAGAGATTAGAGAAAAGTGGGACGCGAAATTGAGATGGCCAGTGAGTCTCTCTCTCTCAGTGAGTGTTGTTGTGTGGTCGGATGAGAGAGAAAATGGGGGAGGAGATGCACTAGTGCAAGAATTCGTTGGCACCGTGCCAACGGAATAGTGTTTGTCATTAGGAGAGATTTAGAGATTGAGAGAACGAGAACAGAAGTGTGACATTTTTCATGAAGGATGAAAAGAGAGAGAGAGGGAGAGGGAGAGATTGAAATGAGGGAAAGCGAATTGAATGATGGGATTTAGGTGTTTCCGGTACGAGATCTTGATCATCGATAAGGAAATGAAGATGTGAGATTGGTGAAGAAGATACAGAAAAAGAGACGTTGCAAGAGTGCAATAAGGCTAATTGTGAGTCTTGAAGGGAGCCAATTATATGTAATTCTAGAGTTTGTGTCTAAAATCTTTATTCTAGAAAAATGTCTTGTTTTCTTGCATACAATAAAGTTCAGACAGATTTTAGTTGATAGTCAGGAAAACATGAATCCCGTGTAGTCCTCTCGGATAATTCCTAGAAATAGAGTTTGCCATTGATGTCGAACTATGGCGTCGGTTATCTTGGTTCGCATGGAAGTTATGAAAAAGTTGTTGACTGAAGAAATGTTTCTCATGATAAGGTCTATGTTTTGTTAGTTGACAACTTTTTGATATCTTATATATAAATCGAGATGAACGGCGTCAAAGTAAGACAAGTATGGCGTTCCAGTTCATGGACATACGGTAGTTTATTTTTAAACATCAGACAAAAATCATAGACTTCTTATCCCAAGAGAAATAGAAAGACCTACAAATAGCTTCTTTTCTAAAATAATCTCCAGAGCTTAGATTTCTATAAAAAGATCATTGGTTTCATATCTCCCTCACTAATCCTCCATAATCTATTTTTAGCATAAAAGTACAAATCTTTCCTAGTATTCCTTCGAACTATTTCCATGAAAATATAAAAATGAGTTCCGAGAAACTACAAAGGTTTGTAAACGACTGACAAAAACAGAATTTATGTAAAATGAGAACGCGTTAAACTCGAAAAAAACTGAAAAACGAGTGGTGTATTTACGACTGAAAAAAGACGACGAGTAATTTTTTTTCTGCTCTGAAAAAAAGAGAGGAGAAAATGAAATGAGACGGTGTTGAATAGAAACAGAAAGGCAGAAAAAAATAGAGATGAAATGAAAAAAGAGAAGAAGAAGAAAGAACAGGATTAGCCAAACAAAAATAAAAACAAAAAAAATAGAGGAAGAGGATATAAAGTTTAGTAGTTTTCATGATGAGCGTTTGGATAGAGTTACCAGATAAAAAAGAAGAGAGATTGCGTGTTCCGGTTGGAAAAAGGGGGTGGAGGGATAAAAAGAGTCTGAGGGATTTTTAGAGTTAGATGTACTGATGCGTTAATGCGTGATCTTATAATTCTGATTTACACTTTGAGAAGAGAGTTATGCTTTCTGCCGAAGAATGTGCTGAATAGATGAAGCACAGATCTGTTAAATTTATATTTTCCTTTTTGGTCGTCTATATCTCGGTTAGAATTGAAAAAATCAAAATGTTGTAAACCAATAAAGGGTAGTATTTAACAAGACCTACAATTTGTTAGTTGACAACATTCGGATATCTGTAACGAGAACTTAGATAAACGTCGTCAAAGTTAGATAACTAAAAGTTTATTTGTCCTTCATAAGTTACCTCACTTTGATTGCTAATATCTCGGTTGGCAATGGAGATGTAAAAAAGTTGTCAATTAATAAAATTTTGGACAAAACAAAGCCAACATTTTGTTAGTTAACATTTTTTCAATCGAACCACTGTAGATCTAGATATAAGCCGTCAAAGCCAGATAGGTATAACGGTAGTTCTAGTTAATACTTACCTGACTTTGGACGCTTATATCTCGGTTCATATTGGAAATATCAAATAGTTGCCGACTAATAATATGTTATTTATAACAAAGGCAACATTTTATCAGTTGACATTTTTCCATTTAAAATGTGTACTGAGATAAATGTCGTCAAAGTCAGGAGATCTGAGAAGGTTTGCTTAGAGTTCCCTAAAAGAGAGATTAGGTTAAGCGTAATGATTCAGATTAAAAATTCAAAACATAAACTAAAAATCCAAAACTTGAATCTAGACTATAAACCAATATACCCTCCTAAACCACTTATCTCTTCTCTCCTATTTTCTCTCTTCTCTTTTCAAAATGACTCTCGAAAAAAGTCATGAAACCCCAAAAATAGGTATACTGGTACACTTTTCTCTTCTCCTCTAATCTCACCAATAAAATCTTCTCTCCATTTTTCCGTCTTTTACGATTTTGTTTGTCTCTCTGTCTCCACCCCCTTTTTCTTCTTTCTTTTCTCTATTCATTTTGGTAGTAGATACTTGAACAAGCACTCTACACAAATTAGATCCGCTTCTTCTTTTGGTGTGAAGAAGAAAAAGAAAAAGAAGAAGAAGAACATGATTTTAATTTCGAATTGAAGAAGAAGAAGTGGAAAATGTTGCCGTTTTCCGAAACGACGAAGTAATTAAATTTTTTATTCAAATTCAATGTCGATTTACATAAACAAGAATAAGCTTAGATTGGCAGAGTGTAGTTGGCGAGTTTCTCAGGCTTAGCTGACAAAAAATTATTGATCATTTGATAGGATGGTCCCGGACGGTCAAGGGGGACAAAGTGACCAGCTCCCTGAAAATGCATATTCTTTTACAGAATGCTCGGTAATTTTTCACGTGTGCCCTAAGTCAGAATCTTAGAATAACATTCCTACCTTAACAGTGACCACATCAATCGACAACTTTGATCCCGAATCATTTTCTCCTTCGTATCTCATATAGTATCCAGACAACACTTTATTATCAGAATAGAACCACGGCTGGTATTTCACTGTCTGAAAAATCTCTGGTACAGTAATCCAGCATCCTAGTTTTACCTTTTTGAAATCATTTTCCTTAGCTAGGTCTCTCACGAAATATCCATCTGCCAAGTAGTTACAAGCTGTGTCAAGATCGCCATTGTAGATCAAAACACGGAAGGAGGGGCCCTAAATCTGACTTATTCGCGTCTCAAGCAATTTGGGAGGTACCGTATAATTATTGAAAATCTTGGTGAAGAACGGTGTCATGTCTTGGTGTGTCATCACATACTGATCGTAAATTGCCATGCTGGAAATGAGATGTGCAGATTGTCAAACTACCGTAACCCACTTGCAAGTCTTCCATTTCTCCTTCCTCTCCATCCATTCACTATCCAAATTGAACGCTTTCTTAACCTCATCTAAGTTCAAATATTTCAAAAGTGCTACATCATCCCAACAACTATAAGATGCTTTATCATCAGTTGAGTACTTGTTTAGAAGAGCCTGTCAAGAAATGTCACTAAAAATGATGAATTGAGGTCGAGAGGCTTACTGAAATTCCATGACGAGGTGCCATTTTCAAAGTCTCTTTGACTGGGTCAGTGGAATTTGGAAGAGAGAAATTGGTGTAACAGTCGTGGTAATAGTTGAAGAAATCGTATCTAAAGATATTCAAATTCTACAGTAACCCGAAAACTCCTACCCCGTCCAATCCTCTGTAAATTGACCAAGAAGAGGCTCGATTAGTCGTCCACATTCAGTTTTATTGTCAACTTGATAATCCATTTTGTTGATCGTTGTCATAAATTGCTAAAAGAATCAAAATTAGAGGACTTCGATCTTTAAGTTATACCATAAAATCATAATCATCGACATCCTTGGCTCCAGGTGTTTTACAATGTTCTTTGATCGAATCCCATTCACTAAAAGTATATTTTGGTTGACTTACCGTAAACATCTTTTAGAATTGTCCCCCAGAAGAAGGAATTGAAAACTTTTATTACAGTTCTAATAGGGGCTTTACAGTAATTGGAAAACTTACTCTGGAGAAGTCCTTGCATGATAAGCACTCCATAAAATCATTGTATTCGTTGACAACTTCACATTCATAAACCCATTTCCTATTATCAAACCTTGAAAGTTTTCATTCGGAAATTCCGATTTCCCAATGGATTCCGCGACAAGTGCAGATAACATTGGACCATAAACACCACCATAAGACTCGGCGGCAATGAAGAATTTATGATTGTTGTAGGTAGGATGCTTGCTGGAAACAGTCAGTAGACCCCTTCTGAGACTAGTCTAACCTCTCAAAAAAGTCAAGAAGAGCGTTGAAGTTCTGCTGAGCAATTCCATCATCATCCGCTTTCGACACATTTTTGATTTCCTTATCGTATGAGAATCCTACTCCGATAGGGGATTCCAAAAACAGAATGTTAGCTTTCTGTGAAAAAGGATACTGTAATCATTGTAACTACCAAAGACTTACATGGTGCCAAGAATGAATATTTTCAAAAAGAGATTTTCCATCAAAATTGACATAAAGAGGTCCGAATTCTTCGAAAAATGCTCCGAGAGAAGAGCATCCGGGTCCTCCGTTGAACCAGATTATCAAGGGAGCTTCATCGACTTGAACGTCTCGAGCTTCCAGGAGGCTGAAATTAAGGTTCACTGAGATTTAAAAAAAAAAGGAGAACTTACAAATAAAACATTCTCTGTGTCCCATTTTCATTAACATCTAGATATCCAGTTTGTAATTTTAAATCGTTAATAGCAGAATTTCCAGGTAACTGTACATAATCTCCAGTAACAAAATATATAAAGAAACCTAACAAGTAAAAATGCATTTCAAAAGTGAATTCCCACTAATTTCAGTTTCTTTAAAAAGGAAAACTGATGAAAGGCCGGAAAAAGGGTTTGAATATGAAATGAAAAAAGATGGAAATATTCTTTTCATCTCATTTCAACCTTCTCTTTTGATACTGTTCAATTTTCACTTCTTTTGTTACCTTCTGTCTCTTTTATAATACACAATACCTTCCATCAGATACACACACCTTTTTTCTATCAGACCGCGCGGATTTATTTTGATACTTTTATTGCATTTGACAGGGTCAAACAACTGGAATTTTTTCCGACGTTTTTTGGATGTGAGGCAATGAAATGGAGAACTTTATAATTGGATAACAATAACAAGTTGTTGGAAAGATTTTTGATTCGAATTGGAACAGGAGGTTCGAAGAATCTGAAGTTGTTAGGTAAAGCGATGATAAGGATATTCTTTCTAAAATATGAAGACCTAAATTATCCGGGTCTCTAAAAAAAGATTTAAAAAATCGATGCAAAAAATCCAATGTCATGAAGAACGGTGATTGATCACTTTTGATAGGCGAGAATCTAGTTTCAACTGTTAGATCAATTCATCCTTTTTTCCATGTTACTCTTGTGTTTTGACCCCTTCCAGCAAAGTAATCATGAAACTGACATTCCGAAAGTAAGTGGGACCATTCAAAAGGGGGTAAGCATTAAAACGAAATACATCTGAAAATTGAGCAATCGAATTCTGTGATAGGTTAAAAAAATGAGTCCCATGTTGAAAAGCTTCCCAGATGCGCCACGAGGTGGGCGCAAACCCAGGTACATAGACCACCGTAGGCGACCGAAGGGCAAGGGGCGGTTGAACGGGTAGGGATAGGCGGAAGATGGACCGCCCGCAGCTGAAATGGGTTTCATTAACTGCTACCAAGCCCCTCTGTTCCGAATTTCCCCATTACTCACCGATTTTCTGCTCAGCAGGCCTTCTGTCAAGCTATGATGGTAACACGAAGTTGATATATTTTCATTCCAAAATTCAATTTCAGTTCAAGATGAGATTTCTGGATGAGATTGTCTGTATTTTTCTTTAAAATTTCATGATTAGAACATCAAAATACCATATTTTCAATGTTAATTGATTCCTATTCTTCATAGCAATATTCCTCATACTAAAACAAATCTTAACCGGTTTATCTGATGAATCATATCATTTAATTGATAAATTTTTCTCATTTCATTCCGTATATAAAAGATTTTGAGTCTTGACTTGGTCTATCTTCCTTTAACATGGTCACTAAAATTGAATATAACAAGTTGGTTGTTAGACCGTAAGTTTTTAACTTTTTTAATTTTTGTTAGGCTTAAAATAAGCAAGTTTACAGAACGAATGATCAACATAACCGCCGCCGAGATATTTTCAATTCAATTCTGATATTCCTTTTGATTATTGTGGCATGTGCTCCAATTGCATTTGCATTAACTACATTGATAGTGTATATAAATGAGGATACTGTTGAGACAACTACGGTACCCAAAAAAGATGGTAAGTTCCATAATTATTAAGAATAAGTTTCAAAAATAATTATCTAGAGTCCTCTCTTCCACCTGCAGCTTCTTGTGGAAAACGAATCATTGGATACTATTCGGAATGGGAGATCCCCGAAGTAACTGAAGAACAACTCGAAAAACTAACTCATGTTATTTACCTGTTTGCTGCTGTACAAGAGAATGGGACAATTCTGCTGGATAGTCAAAGAAGTGAAAGCAGATTCTACGGTTTAAAGGACATGGTCCTCAAAGCAAATCCAAATCTGAAAATGATGGTTGGAGTTGGAGGACACGCAAACTCCCCAAGGTTCTCACCATTGGTTTCTGATTCTAGGAAGAGAAAGTAAGTTTCTTTATTTCTTTTCATCTATAATTCCTTTTATTTCAGAACGCTCATTAACTCCATCGTCTCATTCGTGGATGAGAATGATCTTGATGGTGTCGAAATTTTCTGGGTTTGGTCTTATGAAGCTGATAGAATACATCATTCAAGATTTATTCAAGATCTTCGAAAGAAATTGAATGATCTGAGAATTCAAAGAAAACGATCTGAAGATTATTTGATAAGTGTGATTGCTCCAACATCAATTTCTCATTTGACAAGTGGATACTATTTGAATGAGATTATGAAAAACGTGGATTTCTTGAATGTGTTATCCTACGACTACTATTTTAATGGAAATCGAGTTGGACCACATTCCCCAATTTACGGAGGAGAACATGGAAATGTGGATGGAACTATGAAATATTTGGCATGTCGAACAGGAAAACCAAGTAAAATAAATATGGCTGTCCCATTTTATGGAACATTTTGGACTAATGCATCTCTACCTCTTCTCAATGATTCTGATGATATTTGGAAGGAAAAAGGATCAGCGAAAGGACCATTTGCTGTTCGATGGAATGAATTGATTAAGAATGGATGGGATAAAGAATCGGCACAATTCCATGAAAAATCAAAGACGTCTTATATCTGGATTCCCGAAACAAAAACTTTTTTGACTTTTGAAAACGAGAAAAGTCTTCAGAAAAAAGCGAATTATGTCAAGAATCATAATCTCGGAGGAATCACTATTTGGGCAATTGATCAGGACGATGAGGAGAATACATTGCTTAGTGTGGTGTCTTCAGCTGATATTTGTTCTTTGAAGGATAAGGATATTGTGGAGTATTTATGTTGAAAACAAGGAGTCATCCATGAATGTTAACACTGTTCGATTGTTTCATATTTTATAAGCAATGCATAAAGATGTTTTTCTTAAATATTAAATCAAATTATTATTTTATGATCGGTTTTTTCCAGATATCTTTGAACAACTTTTTTAAATATTCATGACCCATAATAACAGATCACATCACCGATTAGACTTCTTGATATACAAGATGAGACCAAAGAACGAAAGAAGGTCTGATCCGCTACTAGCTGATTCAAACTTGTGTGTTTTTAATATTATTTTCTTTCATAAAATTATAATTTACAGGTCACTGATGACCATGAAATGCTCCCAATTCACTTTTAAATCTCTTTGCACAGCGATCACGGTATTTTTTGGTTGTGCTTTCATTTCATACGGATTGATGACATTGTTATTTCATTCAATTATACTAGAAACAGTGTTACCCAAACCAATTGCAAGAGGTTTGGTATTTTTTACTCAATTTGTTTTATGTTTAGTATTCAGAAGTTTTTCCGGCAGGCTGTGGAAATACCAAAACTCCAAAAGACCGTGGAAAACGAGTTATTGGATATTACACGGAATGGGAAGATCCAGAAGTCACTGAACGGCAATTGCAAAAATTGACTCATGTCATTTTTCTTTTTATGTTAATAAAAGAAAATGGAACAATCGGATTGAACCATAAAAGAGCTGAACGAAGATTCCATGACCTTAAAAGTAAAGCAACCGCTTCGAATTCCAATTTGAAAGTGATGGTCGCAGCTGGAGGCCACTCGACGTCTTGGAGATTTTCACAATTGGTTTCTAATAACAAAAAGAGAAAGTGAGCCGGTGTTCATTAATTAATTTATTAAAATAATTTCAGAATTCTCATTGATTCAATAGTTTCATTCGTGGATAAGCATGATCTCGATGGTGTCGAATTATTCTGGTATTGGACAACTAAAAATGACAAACGGACTTATCCAATTCTTATTCGAGAGCTTAGGAAAGCATTGACAGACAAGAAAATTGAAAAAAAGAGAACAGAAGAATATCTGATAAGCATTGTGGTTCCGCCTTCCATTTCTCATTTGACTAGTGGATATGACTTCAAGGAAATCATCCATCACATAGATTTTATTAATGTTTTCACTTTCGACTACTTCGTCTTGATTGAAAAAATTGGACCACAATCTCCAATCTACGGTGGAAAACGCGAAAACGTTGACAAGACCATGAAATATATGACTTGCCAAACAAAGGAACCAAGTAAACTAAACATGGTAGTCGCATTTTATGGAACGTTTTGGAATAATGTATCATGCCCTTTCTTCGGAGACAATGACGACTTTTGGGTAGATAAAGGTACAGAGGAACACTATTTCGTTCGTTGGCGCGAGTTAATCCGGAATGGATGGGATAGGGAATCGGCGAATTTCCATGGAAAATCAAAAACATCCTACATTTGGAATTCGAAAACAAAAACATTTCTAACTTTTGAAAATGAGCAAAGTCTACAAGAAAAGTTCAAGTATTTTAAGAATCATAATTTTGGTGGAATAACTGCTTGGGCAATTGATCAGGACGATGATAAGATTACACTGCTGAATTTAGTTTCCTCTGCTGATATTTGTTCATTGAAGGATAAGGACTCTGTGGAATATACTTGCTGAAACTTCACCATTTTCTGGTTTTTGAACGGTTAATTCTTTTATTCAGCTAGAATGGTTTCAGTTTTCTTTCACAATTTTTTTTGATTTATTCCATTTTTATTCAATTAAAAGAGACTCAATGAACACTTATTCATCTTTTCCTGTCTTAACCTTATCGAAAACTTCAGCCAACATCTTGTTACACATTGCAGCGTATGGATTCAAAGCGATCAGTTGCATTTTGGCGAACGATGATCCTAGTTCAGCGGCGGATGAGAAATCAGCCTGAAAACTTATTATTGTTGCTTATACTAAAGAAGGCAAAACCAAAAAAAAAACTCACTCTAGCCTTCTCATCATCCCCTTGTAATCTGTAGATACTTGCTCTCTGAACGTATGCTTGACAGGTTGTCTTTGTCTTTGGACCTGCTAGACGAAGAGCCTCGTTGAGATCTTCTAGAGCTTCTGAAAACAATTTCCCATTCATTTTTCTGTTTAAAATATGAAAAACTTACTTTCCGGACTATTCTGAAGACGATAGGCCTGAGCTCTGTTATTAAATGCTGATGGGTTTAGAGGACACACTTGGATTGCTCTGAAAACAATAAAATAATTTTTTTCTTCTGTAAAAAAAGGAAGAACTTACTCTGAAAACTTCTCGATAGCTCCTGAGACGTTCATTCCTTCAGCCAACAAAACTGCTTCTTTTTCTAGTTGTGAACTTAGAACGTATCCTGGATGATCGACTTTATCTGCTTCCAAATGAACTTCTCCAACGCCGGAATCGGTTGTTGGCATCAATGGGTTAAGGATTTGGTTAAGGACGGCACGATCATGGGATGTGGTCATTTTGAGGGGATTTTGGGGATTCTAAATAGATATTGATTATAGAAAAAGTTTTTATGAACGCAAGACTGTCTGTTCAAACAAAATGGAACCATTGAAATATACGAAGAAAAAAAAATCAAAATTTCCTATATGTATATATATATATATATCTATCTTTTCTACTTTCAGAAAAAATGAGAAGGCAAAATATCAAAGTAGAATCGAAAGTGTGAAGTGACAATTATT
Source organism: Caenorhabditis wallacei (assembly GCA_963932035.1). Taxonomy (NCBI): domain Eukaryota; kingdom Metazoa; phylum Nematoda; class Chromadorea; order Rhabditida; family Rhabditidae; genus Caenorhabditis; species Caenorhabditis wallacei. Next base: position 3,969,495 of record OZ009934.1, read on the forward strand.
TGCAAAATCGTAACTGGTGACATGCAAAAACAAAGTTGACCTAAACTGTTATCGCACCACGAGAAAGTAAAAAACAGGGTGAAAGGTCGAATTCCTTTCAAAAAACACCACTCTTAAAGTAAAAATAAACATTCTAAACCATCTTAGGTACACAAAACCTTCAAAAGTCGAAAACGAAAAACTATAAGATCGAAAGAGAGACAAAAGAGACAGAAAAAGTCAATCAAGTCTCACGTGTCTCCTTCTTTTATCTACCATTTTCTCTTATCAATATCAATGCGACGAAATGACCGTTTATGTCTGCGTTGAAAGAGAAAGAAAGGAAGGGACAAATGAGACAAAAAGAATCTGGGTATTTATGCAGAAAGAATGATGTCATCTTATCTATTCCAGCTGTATATCATCATGTGCCCGTCTAAAAAGAGGAGATCTTAATCTGGGTCAGGCCTATGGTCATGTGTTGGAACTGGAAAGGGGGAAATGGGTCAATATGATATGGCAAACATTGGGAGCGAAAGTTTTGATGGAAAAGTACTTGGAACTCTGAGCAAAATACATTTAAATTTTATTTTGCTTCAAAACTTGCTACATTCAAGTTAGGAAGGAATCAGTTCCCTCTAATTCTCAGTGCTTGACTTTAACTGCATATATCTCAGTTCCCAATAGAGTTATAAAAAAGTTGTCAACTAACAAAACAAAGCTCCTGTTACGTACAACATTTTATTAGTTGACAACTTTTTGGAATTCTCAATTCGAACCGAGATACAAGCGATCCAAGTCAAGGAATCCATTAAAAGACACAGAACATTTGGTTACCTAACTTTGACAACGTTTATCTCGGTTCACATAAGTCAGATCAAAAAGTTGTCAACTAATGAAATGTAGCATATAATAAGGGCTGCATTTTGTCAGTTGATCACTTTTTGGTATCGTCCACGGGGACCGAGATACAAACGCTTAAAGTTAAGTAGCTTTCTCAAATTTTTATCGTGATACCACCAAGGTCCCGACTATCTTACGGTCTTCATTCACTTAAAGGCTACTGCAGATACAAATTTCAAAAAAAAAAGTATCAAAAGTAAAAAGTGAATGTCGGTTCACTGACTATTTATAAAAACCGTAATCCTCTTTTCTGTCTCCTCCTGTCTCTTCCTGTTTATTTACACAGTTTGACAATCTCGTCATAATTGTTATTGTTTGGTGCTCTTTTTCTCTTTCAGGTCACATTGTATTGTCTCTCGTCCCATTGTTGCTAATATTAAAAAGAAAATGGGGAGGGACTGTTCTGGAATGAAGTGGAATAACAAATGCTATTTCGGGAGAGAATCGGAGAACTTTGTTTCTTGTTTTTTCATAGATCAGTCTGGAGTGGAGAAAGTTTCTGTGTCGGTATAAACATTTTTTGCGAATTCTGTTTTTTGAATAGATCAAAAAGTGATGTGTCTTCTGATGAAACCTTTAATAGAAGGGCATCTTATATTTCAGATTTTCAGCCTTGGTCCCTCTGAAATAATATGTACAAGGAGTTCCATCCGTAAACAAAATCTGATTCATCCAAAAAAAAAATTGTGTCTTCAAATCCCTTCACATATCTCAATTTCCCTTCATTTCTTAATCTCCCTTGCATACATATTTTTCTTCTCAAATCTCCGGTTGCCACGGTGTTTCTTCGTGTCTGCCGGCGCATTCGGATGAAAAGTGCAATGAAGAAGAAGTTGAAGAGGTGTGAGAAGGAGAAAGAGCAAAGAATATATTTTAGAGAAACATATACAAATTAGGAGAGAAAAAGAGAGAGGAATTGAAATGGGATTAGAGAGTACACCTGCTGATTCTGACTATACGAATTATAATGAGCAAGACATTTTGTTAGATCAAAAACTGATTTTTTGAAATTTGGAATTGAGGAAGTGAAATTTGGAATTGGTTAGCCATCTGTTCTTTGTAGCCTATCATTGTAATAGAGTAGATAATTAAAAGTCTGTATTGTAGTTTGTAGACTACTGTAGTCTGCACACAACACCTATTGTAATTTTCTTGGCTCAGAATTTCCCAATCTGCTCTCCAAAAACATCATCATTGCAATAATCTGAGCTTATATGCCTCTAGGCTAAAATGCTAAAACGCACAAAAAAGCAAAAGTGTATTGACCGGAATTGAGTGTGTAATACGTCGGGTGGCGAGAAATAAAAACTCTTGCGGAATTGGACACCAATGATTCCAAGGACTCATCTCGAATTTCGGAATCTTCATTTTCTTCTTCTTCTTTTCCCTCAAAACCAAGAACACCCATCATCATTATCTTGTCCTCACTTCTTTCTATCTCATTCAAATATCATCAATCTTTTGGAATGTCCTTCTCGACAAGAGAAGAGGTCCAAGAAGACGAACATTGAAAACGAAACACGACAACTGATTGCCCAATCAATCGAAACATGTCGAATCGTTTTGCCGCCCAAACAAATCCGCACTCACCGAATGCCACACTATTTCTCTCAGGGGGGCTCTCTTTTGCAGTAATGGAGGAGCACATAGAAGAAACGAAACATCACAACATGGCAGCCAGATTGAGAAGAAGAAGAAGAAGAGTAGGAGGAGAAGTATTCTTCTATGAGAAGAGGCCTATCTGATCAACTTTTTGATTTCTTCTTTACTCATGAGATTCCGTTTTATTTTTAAGTTTTCCTAGTTTACTTTTTCTTGTTATATCCACCTCTAGCCATAGCGGCTTTCAGGATTTCGATTGAGTTACGGTGGAAGCTAATCAATCTGACTTCATCAAAAAGTTTGAAAATGGGTACAGTTTTCAATTTGCTATCTGATTCTGTGATACCCCAGTTCTATACGGTTGTTCAAAAGCCCATTAGACTTGGAGATATCAAAAAGTTGTCAACTAGTAAATTGTTCATAATGATGTTTTGCACATTTCACTAGTTGGCCACTTTTTAATACCTTTTAGTCAAACTGAGATACGGGGTTTCAAAGGCGGCGTGTGAGCATAATATAGGAGTGAGATAAATAACTTCTGTTCTAATCCTCAAATCTCGGTGCCAAGTAGAGATACAAAAAAGTTGTCAACTAATAAAATGTTCAATATGGTTTAATCTGTATTTCATCAGTCGACAACTTTTTGATATCTCTTTTAGTAACCGAGATATACTGCTTCAAGAGTAGTGCTGACCTCACCCTTTCGAGAATTTGAAAATCCGAAAATTAAATTTTTTAGTTTTTTCTTTTTAGGAATTTCAAAGTAGTCCAAAATACATAGAATCATGAAAACTTCTCAGAAACTTCTCCGATCCTTTTTTCTATTTTTTGCACCTGTCAAAGTCTCCCATTTTTTTTCTCAAATTTCCAAATCGTTATGAATTTCATTTTTGAGTTTTTTCAACAACTCAAAAATGCATAGGCACGACAATTCGGAAATCGAATTTCCCACTTTTTTTTCTTTCTGTTGTTTCAATTTCCCTCCTAGTCAGCCTTTAAAAAAACCTCGTTAGTTGAGTTCTCATCTCCTTTTCTCGATCATCACAACAACGACAAAACTCTTCTCTTTTTCTTTGAAATTTCTAAATTTCATTGCCTTCTTCTTCTCCTTCTTCTTCTTCTTCTTATTCTTTCTTTATCGTTTTTTTTTTCTTCTGCCAGTTCAATGCTTCTTGCTCACTGAGAAGCCCAGAATTTCCGCAAATTGCGTGCCAACTTGTGAGAAATTTTGGGGTCGGGGTCTCGTCATTCTGCCTTTTTTCTTCCTCCCGGATACATTTTTGTTGTGCTTGTTTGTGTTTTTATTTTCTTCTTATTTTTGTTATTTTTGTACGATTTTGAACTTTTTTTTAGTGATTCCTAGAGTAGAATTATTTATGAAATCTTCTAGACTAAGTTAGGAACACTAAACTCTTTGATCTATAAATTCCCCGGGAATACTTTTCTTCAGTCAACTCTCGAAACTTTACAAGATTACAAATTAAAAGAGTCAATATTAAATTTGTCTTATATCAAACTCTCTCTCCTTCATTCTCTCTCTCTCTCTCATGTTCTTCTTCACGTAATACAATGAATCGGGTGTAGACTACTACTAAGATTGCGGGGGATAAGAGACAGTTCGTGTGTGTTCTCAGAGGAACGCAAAGACGAAATGATAAAAAATAGAACAAATTTGATAGGATTGATAGGTTTTGAGGTGTTTGCAAAGTGATAGAAAGAGAAGAAAAGAGCAAGAATTGGTGAAAAGGAGCGGAAAACCACTTTTTGTTAGAAAATGATGTAACTCGGTTTCTGATAGAGATACGAAAAATATGTTAATCGATGAAATGTTGAGGATGTTATGGGTTATATTTCATCACTGGATCACTTTTTGATATCTTCAACGGGAACCGAGTTATGAGCGTTCAAAGTTGCACACAATCTGAGAAGGCGCAGACTGGGACACCGGCGCCTTTTTTGCATCGTCTTCCTTAAAACGCTCATATAATGGTTCCCAGTAGAGGTAGAAAAAAGTTGTCAACTGACGAAAAATTGAGCGCAATATGAGTAACATTTAGTTAGTTGACAACTTTTCTCTGCCTCTACCACAAACCTAGATATAATTGCCTAAACTTGTTAATAAATAATTTCGTCTCAAAGAACCGGATCATTTGCTTTCTAAGATCATCGGGTTAAAAAATCAAGGGGTTCAGCAATACAAAAAATTTCCTTCAACAAAAACTAACATTCTCTATGACTATCAAACGGTATGATCTTCAGAAACCCTTAATAGAACAGCTCTCTCATTTTCGAAAAAAAAACTTCAATCCCCATTGTCCCCCAAACCCTCCAATCCCATTAAACCATCATTTTTTATACATTTCGCAACACTTTTTCAAACTTTCCATTGTCTCATTTTGTAGCAAGTCGTTCTGAAAGTTCTTCCTTTCATTCTCTTCATCATTATTCTCCAAAAGCTGTTCAAACGGATGTGTGTACGTAACCTATAACAATGAAATCCATGAGCAAATAGCAATGATTCAACATGAATCCGTTCGGAAAAGGAGAGTCTGATCCCTAAAAATCTCTGACAACTTCTAAAGACAAGACAGTATCAATAACAAAATTTCGAAACTATATAGACACCATAAATCAAATTATCTCCCCCTTCTCTCCCCTTTTTCAAACAAAGATTAATCACGAAAAATTCGAAAATCTAGCGAAGTTCCCCCCTTCAGAATTCCAACCTATCACTCCGAATTATATCAAAAAATGCAATGTTGTGTCACGTTCCGACCCGTGGTCTTATCTCTCTTCAGTTGTTTCGACCAATATAGTTCAGATTGGCAAGTGTAAACTTTCTCTCTTTTTTTTTCGAATTTTTTTTATTTCGGTTGTATCACACGTTTAATCGTTCTGCCTGTGGTTGGAATGTCAAAGAAAAGTACGCCTTCCGACCATATGACCCGTGAGATGATAAATAACCATCACCTCTGGTCTTCATTTGGATGATGTTGTGATGGTCATATGACTCATGACTCAATTCTTTTATCATCTGAAAGGAACTCCTGATAGATAGGTAGCAGTTACCAGCTATACAAACATTCCAATAGAAGAAGAAGTTGAAATGACGACATAAAAGACAGATCATGACAGTTTCCATTGAAATCTATTGCAAATTGGAACAAACCTAAACGGATTACTTTCACCCCCCGTATGACTGACAAACAAATATAGACATACTTGTTTGAAATTGACAAAAAAAAAGTACATTTGATTTATGATCAAGTTTTTTTTTGTTTCGACCCTATTAAAAATCATTTGGAGAAAGTGTTTTAGGTGTGGACTTGGATAGAGTAAATAGAGCAAGAGAGGGAGGGAGAGGTCATGAGTTTTGAACCTGTACACGTAAGCTTCTCATAACTTTTTGTAGCTTACAAGACACAACGGATATGGAATTATAAATACAAAATATCTGGCTAGTAGTGGTTCTTTGATTCTTGAATTTTGGACATTTGATGATGGAGTTCCGGTGCGCAGGTGTTGGTGTGGAAAGAAAACTATTAGAAGGGCAAATAAGAGAAAGATTTGGGAGAAGTAACACCTGGTGGAGAAAAGGATGACAATTTCAGATGAAACGTCATATAAAGAGATTTAGAGTCATAGAACACATTGGGGAGTCTAGAGCTTTTAGGGCTAAAAAACAGGGGAGATTTGTATTTTAGTTTACTTTTTGTTCTGGTCGTCCTAACCTAGCTTTGTGGCGCAGTAGGGGCACTGTACCGCATCGACGGCCTATAGGCCCGGTACTTAGCGTGGTATCCATTATGCAAGTTGGTACCTTCTGGTTTTCTCGGTCAAGCACGGGCCTAACAGGAGTCCCCAAAAGTTACAGGCCCGGTTGACCTAGACCGTTCTGCGGGCCAGCCTAGATTTTAGTCGCTCTGTCCTGAGCAGTATTTATTACACATTTCAAGGCAAGACCCTCCAATTCTAGAAGTCAACCCCTACTGCCTTCCTGACTTGATCCCTTCAGTCTAGTATGTGCTTGAACGTTCCCTCTTCGTATAGTTTTTACCTGATCATCATGATATCTAATTTCGTACTAAGACCCTCATGAAAAAGTTTCAAAAACGCATGAACCCTCCGTCCTCCTCCTCCTCATCTTTTCCATTTTTTTTTCTGTTGTATTACTTTGTGAAACTCTTCACTTTTTTCTTCTCATTACTTGCCACATGTTCACATCCTCTTTTCACATCCTCATCCTCATCATCATCATCATCACCCACTCCTTCTTCATCTCATCTTTGGTTCTTCTTCCTCTTTTTGAGCACATCTTGAAATCCGAGGCGTCAACGATGTAAACTAAACTATTTCATGAGTCGTTTCGAATGTTTCCCCCCTCTCCCATCCGCACTTTGCAAAAGAGAGAAACATGTGGTGTGTTCTGTTCTCTCATATAGGTAACCTTTTCCGAAATCTCCCCCCTCGTCATTTCTGGGGCGAAAAGGAAGGGATAGGAAGTGTTCAAGAAGAGGTTTTTTTTGAGGAATGCATACAAAGGGCAAATTTAAAAATAAACAGTCGGGGGGATAAGTCACATGGGTAAATAATCAAATAGTTACCTCCCTAACTGATGATCAAATGACATTTAGTTTAACTTGAAAAAGAAGAAGAAGCTATCATGAATCAACTCTTCCGAAAATCCTATCGTATTCGATCATATTTTGATCAGAAAAAAAGGAAGCCAATATGGACAAATGAGGTAAGGAGGATGTCTAAAAACCCTTTCAATATTTGTCTTCCTTCACTAAACTCTTCCTACCATCTTACAAGAACTTTTATCAAGTTTTAATTACATTTCTTTCCTCATTATTTGTATTAGTGTTCAGTGTTTGTAGGAGGGAGGGGGAGAGCTCCTGACGAAAGGTCAATATTGGAGTGGCGCCCGATGGGTGGGCGCCTTCCCATATGATTTCGGGAAGAAAGAGACATATTGATAATGTTTGTACGGACCCGTGATCATACGACACACCTGATGTGACTCTGCAAATTTCAATGTAAAAATAAAGAAAAAAAAACGGTGATGGCATGTGGTTTGATTCGACATAACAAACAAAGAATCCGAAGTTCTTATCAATTCGACCCGGAAGAATCCAATCAGCTGATTGTTTATTTGAAGCACCCAAAGGGGTATTCCGAACTTAGAGAAGAAGAAGAAGAAAAGTGTTTCAAAAAAAGATATACATAATCCTTTCCGCTCAGCCAACGTTCTACATGCGAAACACCGGATATATAAGATTTGCTGAGAGTTTTGGAAAAGGGGATTAGATGTAATCGAGAAGAATTTGAATGTCTTAGAGAAGACACGTCACCAAGGGGTCTAGATCATTTTGATCAGAAAGAAAAATTCGAACAATACCTACAGCCATATATGTTACTGACACAAAAAAGGCTATTGTATGAATAAAAAAAGATCACCAAACCATTATGCAAATCAGATGTGAGAAATTTCATATACTTTTTCATTCCATCCCCAAATCGAACGATTCGAAATGTTCCGAAACCTATTGGAACGTATTTTCCCTTCAAGAGTTTCAACGGTGAGTCCACATTCCAAATCCAGAGAGAGAGTGCATCGGGTTTCCCCCAAAAACTTTTTCTCTACATCTCTAAATCTCTCTTCTTTCTTCTTGCTTCCATCTTCTGAAATCTCTCTGCTTACCCGTATCAGTTTCGTCTCGTTCCTCCATCGTCTCCAATTCTATTTCACCACGTTCAACAGTTTTTTTTTTGGCGTGTGCGCGTCCCCCTTCCGTCTCTCTGTTTCTTTTTTTGCTACTGCCCATTCCACGCAGTTTGGAAATGAGAGAGAAAACGAGAGAGAAGGGAGGGAGTAGATCAGTCAATACTCGTACACCTGTATGCGTCTCTTTGGCGCGGCGCCTTCAAACCTTTGGCCACGCCCCTCGGAAGGCCACGCCCATCGAGAATGTGGAAATAGTGTTGGCTCTGGGGAGATCAGTCAGAGAAACGGGGGTGAGTGCCTCCCTTCGGTGGCTGCTGTGCACTTTCAGACTCATTCCGACACACTCAAAGCCCTGCAAAGAGGTGTCTTTTCTCTTTTCCTTCCACTTTCTTTCCTCACTTCTTCTTTTGACTTCATCTGCTAACTATGGCCGATTCGTCATCATTCTTCTCATCGGCCTTCAGCTCGGCAAAGAATCTTATCCCGTTCGCCAAGAACACCGAAGACAAGCCAGTTGATTCGGAAGCCACTGCTGACGCAAAGGATGCAAAAGATTCTGCAATCCAAGAAGCCGTTCAAAACGCCTCAGCCGTCATTCACGACGTCTTCTCTGACGCTGTTGACAAGTTGGAAGAGGTCAAAGACGCTGTTGTTGAGAAGGTGAATGGGGATGTAAAGCATGATGAGGTGAAAGATTCTGTCGAAGAGAAATTCGATTCTGTACATGTTGGAGCTGATACTGCTGCTCATGAAGCCATTGATTCTGTTCAAGAAGCAAAGGAGGAGGTTAAGGAAGACGTGAAGGAGGCTCAAGTCGTCGTCAAGGGGGTTTTGGCTGATGGAACTCAAATTGTCGAAGGAGTTTCTGATGGTGAGTCATTCTTTAAATCCTATTCAATATCTCATCATCTTGTTTTAGCTCATTCCAATGAGCAAGCCGCCCCAGCTGACGTAGCTGCTCCAGTTGAAGAAGCCGTTCATGTTGAATCGGTTGAAGCTGCTGAGCACAAGGAGGAGTCTGCTCCAGAAGTCCCAGAAGGTGCCAAGATTGTCTTCAAGGGAGTTTTGGCTGATGGAACTGAAGTAATTGAAGCCGTCTCTGAGCATCCACCAGTTCATCAAGAAGAATCTGCTCCAGCAGTTGCTGTTCATGAGGAGGTTGGTGAAGCTGTTCATGTTGAGGAGCAAGCTCCAGCTGAGCATGAGGAGGCTAAGCCAGAAGAGCACGTTGAAGCAGTTCATGTAGTCGCAGTTGAGGCTGCTCCAGTTGCTGATTCTCAAGCTCACGAAGCTGAACACAAGGAAGAAGTTGCTCATGTTGAGGAGCACAAGGACGCTGCTCCAGCTGCCGATGAGGCTCCAGAAGCTGTTCATGTTCCATCATCTGAGGAGCATAAGGAGGAGGCTGCTGAGCCAGCTCACCAAGAACCAGCTGCTCATTCTGATGCTCCAGCTGATCAAAGCGTTGCTCAAGCCGTGGAGGAAGTCATCGAAGCTATTCATGTTGCTGAAAATGAGGGAGCTCCAGCTCCAGCTCCAGCCGAGGAAGCTGCTCCAGTTCAAGAACACAAAGATGAAGCTGCTCCGTCAGAAGCTGCTCCAGAAGCTCACGAGCACAAGGATGCTGCTCCATCAGATGCTGCTCCAGAAGATCACGAGCACAAGGATGCTGCTCCATCAGAGGCTGCTCCAGAAGCTCACGAGCACAAGGATGCTGCTCCATCAGAAGCTGCTCCAGAAGCTCACGAGCACAAGGATGCTGCTCCATCAGATGCTGCTCCAGAAGATCACGAGCACAAGGATGCTGCTCCATCAGAGGAACACAAAGAGGAAGCTGGTCCAGTAGAAGCCCCATCAGTCAAGGATGCCATCCAGGAGGCTTTCCCATCAGTAGGCGGAGTTGAATCATCTTCTCTCTTTGGATCAGCTGCTCCAGCTCATGCTGATGCTCCAGCTGAGGAGGTCCATGATGTCCCAGTTGAGGTTGCTCCAGAAACCCATGAAACAGCTCACGAGGAAGCTACTGCTCCATCAGATGTTCCACTTGAGGAAGTCTTCGAAGCTGTTCATCTTGCACCAACTGAAGCTGCTCCAGCTCACGAGGAGCACAAAGAGGAGGCTGTATCTGAAGCTCCAGCTGAGGAACACAAAGAGGAAGCTGCTGCTCCATCAGAAGTTCACGTTGAATCTCATGAGCATCACGAGGAGTCTGCTCCAGTTGTCTCATCTGAAGTTCACTCCGAGGAACATCACGAAGCTGCTGCTCCAGAAGAGCACAAGGAAACCGAGCCAGTTCGTGAAGCTGCTCCAGAAGCTCAAGCATCAGAGGAACATAAGGAAGAAGCTGCTCCAGAAGCTCATGAGCACAAGGAGGAGGTTACTGCTGCTTCAGCTGATGCACCAGTCGAAGAAGTCGTTGAGGTCGTAAATGTAGCGGTCACTGAGGCTGCTCCAGAAGCTCATGCCTCGGAGGAACACAAGGAAGAAGCTGCTCCAGAAGCTCAACAATCAGAACAGCACAAGGACGCTGCTCCAGCTGAAGAGCATAAGGAGGAAACTTCACCAGTCGATGCTGTTCCAGAAGTTCATGAACACAAGGAGGAGGTTGCTGCTGCTCCAGTAGAAGCTGCCCCAGTTGAGGAAGTCATTGAGGCTGTACATGTAGCTGCTACAGAAGCTGCTCCAGAAGCTCAAGCATCAGAGGAACACAAGGATGCCGCTCCAGTTGAAGCTGCTCCAGAAGAGCACAAAGAAGAAACCGCTGCTCCATCAGATGTTCATGTTGAAGCCCATGACGCTGCTCCAGTTGCCGAGTCATCTCACGAAGAACCAAAGGAAGCCGCTCCAGCTGAATCAGTTGAAGAGCACATCGAAGCTGTTCATGTTGCTCCAACCGAGTCTGCTCCAGAAGCCCCAGCTCATGCTGACGCTGCTCCAGAAGCACATCATGAGGAAGCCTCTCCGGTGACTGAGGTTCATGTTGAGGAACACAATGAGGAGGCTGAAGCTAAAGCTAAACGCGATGCATCAATTGAGGAGGTCATCAGAGCTATTCACGCCGCTGCCAATGAGCCAGTTCCAGAAGCATCAGAAGAGCACAAGGAGAAAGCTCCAGTGTCATCTGAAGCTCCAGAACACAAAGAAGAAGTTGCAGCTCCATCTGAGCAAGCTCCAGTTGAAGAAGTCATTGAAGCCGTCCATGTAGCCCCAACAGAATCAGCTCCAGAAGCCCCAGCTCCAGTATCAGAAGAAGCAGCTCCAGAAGCAGCTCCAGTAGAAGAAGTAGCAGTTGCCTATCACGTTGAATCAGTCGAAACCGCCCCAGAATCCCAGACAGCTCCAGAAGCTGCACCAGAAGCTCAAGAAACCTCGCCAGTAGAAGAGGAGTCATTTGATGTTGTGCATGTTCACAGCGACGCCGCCCATCCCGAACCACCTACTCCAGAATCCGGAAGCGAGGAGACATTCGAAAAAGTCGAGCATTCACAAGTCCAAGAGGCACCATCTTCCGAAGAGCAAGCCAACTCTTCGGAGCCTGAAATTGTGGAAGACGTTGTTGAAAAACAAATCGTCGCCGCAGTCGCTTCAGCTCCAGTAAGTTATCTAGATAAAAGAACTTTTTGAACTTCTTCTATCTCTCTTGTTCTCTTTTTCTGTTTTGCTTCCATCCATCCATCATTAGTTTTGAAGTGTTGTATGTTTGCTGCTAAAAAACTTAAAAACACCTGACTTTTTCGAAATTTCAAACTCTTTTTTTTTCTTCTTTTCTCTTGACATCACATAGTTATGAGTGGGAGGAAATTTCTCTTGCATCATCTTCTCCAAAAAGTTCAGGGGTCACCCCTTCTCTAAAAATCTAAACTGATCAAACATCGTAAAGAAAATATGAGTCAGTCAAACCCCAATTCGGTTCTTTTTTTTGTTTCAAACCGCCAATTTGTCGCTTTTTTCAATTTCAACAAAATGTAGGTAATTGTAGAGAAATTTGGATGGGTTAGGGGGAGGAGGGGAGGGGAAGAAACCGGTCCCAATTCGTATACATATAGTGCGAAAAGGTTTCCTCGCGCATGCATCAGAAACGTCAAATTGTTTACTTTTTTTTAAAATGAATTGAGGATTTAGGAAACAAAAAAGAGTGATTTAATATTTTATTTTGTAGTTAGTTCATTTACTCTCACTATATAGAACAATTTGAGTGGGTATATCTGGGTTGGCAGAAGAGATATGAAGATGATGTCAACTGATGAAATGTTTATCAAAATAAGATCATCATTTTATCAATTGATTACTTTTTAGTATCTCTTCTAGCTACGTAGATATGAGCGTTTGAAGAAAGAAGATGTAGAGAAGGCTAGAGTGTCTGACTGTCTGCGTCTGTAGTGTGCAACTTTAAAAGCTCATATCTCGGCTCTCAGTAGAGCTATCAAAAGGGTGTCAACTAATGAAATATTGTTCATAACAATCTAAACATTTCATTAGTTGATGACTTGTTTGTATCTCTTTTAGAAACTGAGATATTTCCATTCTAAAAAGGCAATTCTTAAACATCAAGTTTCATCAACCCCTTTCCCAATTGTTGTTGTTGTTATTGTTGTTCACTTCCACTTCTGTCCCTAACCAACACACATACACATAAAAATATGTGGTGTGAAAAAAAAAAGAGAAAAGAAATGACACGCCCCAAGCCGATATCATTCTTTTGTGTGTGTGTGTGTATGTGTTGTTGGGTATCTCACCTCCTCCCCTTTGTATATTTCGTTTCGATGCCAACAAAAAGGGCGAAAAAGATTGAAAGATACTGTTTATTGTCTCATGTGTAATGTTGTATCCAATTTTCTGCCAATTTTGAAAATTTTTTGGTCGGGTGAGAGGGGAAGAGACTACTGTAGATGGTCTTCATGAAGGACGTATCTTTGTTCATGACATGTACCTGGGCGTATTGATAGGAAGCTGACAACCGAAAGCTAAGAACTTAGTTATAGATGAATATAGCTACTCTTAGATGCACTCATTCATCTCAATCTTTCACATTTCAAATCTTTTTCGTCCATCATCCATGTCCATCATTCCAACATAAACAACCACAAAATGAGTCACCCTGTTTTTTCTCACATCTAATATCTCTCATTCTCTCTCGATTTCTCTCGATTTCTCTCAAGTGATAAAATAAAAAAGATACACGCAAATCTCTGATTCTTTTCCATCTCTTCAATGGAATTTCTCTCCTCTCTCTCTCTTTCTCTCTCTCTCTTCTTCATTTTTTCTTCAACTGTTAAAAGGCGGAAAACGACACGGACCCCCATTTCCATTCTTCCATTTCCTTTTCAATTTCGTTCTTTTTTTTTTGGAGAACCATTCCATTTCAATCTTCTTCTTCTTCGAAGAACCTTCTTCCATTTTTTGTGAAAGAATTGAATTCGAAGTAGAAGAAAAAAGATAATTGAATTTTGTTCGGCGGGTGTTTCATCATTCTACCGTAACCCACATTCATTTCCTTTCAATCTAAACTTTTTCTTTTCTATTCCAGGAAACTCAACCAGAAGAATCATCGAAAAAGCCGAGAACACTCGCTGAAATGTCGCACGAGACCCCATTCGTAAGTTTTGTGAAACCTGATCTTATCTGTCAACATCTTCTTCAATTTTTTTTTAATTGGCTTCCTTTTTTCAAGTCATAAAAATGAAAGAAGAGAAGAGATTTGATAACAAACAAATTCTTGTTTGTTAGTTGGGTCGGCATCTACGCCTCAAGGTCAATATCATAAAGAAGATGTTTGATAAGAAACAGATATTTTATTCGTTGAATTGAAAGGAATTTCAATAAAGAATCATTTCAGCCAGTTCCATACCGTAGCAAGCTCGTCGAGCCATTCGAGCCGGGACAGACTCTCATTGTGAAGGGAAAGACTGGAGAGGATTCCATCCGGTATTCAGAGATCAAGGAGGTCCCCTCTCCTTCATAGAATCAATTTCAGCTTCACTGTGAACCTTCACACCAACACGGCCGACTTCTCCGGAAACGATGTACCACTTCACATCTCCGTCCGCTTCGACGAGGGAAAACTCGTCTTCAACACGTTCGCCAAGGGAGAATGGGGAAAAGAAGAGCGCAAATCGAACCCATACAAGAAGGGAGACGATATCGATATCCGTATTCGTGCCCATGACTCCAAATTCCAAATCTTTGTTGATCAGAAGGAGGTGAAGGAGTACGAGCACCGTGTGCCACTCTCCTCCATCACTCACTTCACCATTGACGGTGACGTTCTTGTCAACTACATTCATTGGGGAGGAAAGTACTACGTAAGGAGAATTAGAAGGGGTTTCAGATGATAATCAGATAATTTCAGCCAGTCCCATACGAGAGTGGATTGGCCGGAGAGGGACTTGCCCCAGGCAAGACCCTTACCGTCTTCGGAATTCCGGAGAAGAAGGCCAAGCGCTTCCACATCAATCTTCTTAAGAAGAACGGAGATATCGCTCTCCATCTCAACGCTCGCTTCGATGAGAAGGTATCCAGGATCTCTTGACGATGTCTTTTAAAAGAGAATTTTTCAGCATGTCGTCCGTAACTCTTTGATCAACTCTGCATGGGGAAATGAGGAGCGTGAGGGCAAGATGCCATTTGAGAAGGCCGTCGGATTCGATTTGGAGATCCATAACGAGCCATACGCGTTCTCGGTAAGCTCATAGCTCCCTTGGATCCGGAACATCTTCAATAAATCCCTTTTTCTTTCAGATCAGCGTCAACGGCGAACGTTTCGCCTCGTACGCTCATCGTCTCAGCCCCGATGAGGTCAACGGACTCCAAATCGGAGGAGACGTCGAGATCACCGGAATTCAAATCGCCTAAATTTTGCCCTTTTCTTTTTCTTCTTCTTCATCTTATTCCATCAACAAAACCCATTCTGCTCCAAGCCCTTCGCCCCCTGAATCCCTTTTTCCCCAACCGCTCTTTCTCTGCAGATTTTAAAGAAAAACCACCAAAAATTTGATTTTGTAATTTTGAAAAAAAAACACATTTTGCTGAAAAGTTTCAAAAAACTTAATCGCTTGCTTTCCGCAACTCTTTTATAAAAAAAACTGTAAATCCGAAAAACTAGTCCCCCTTTTTTCGTGAAATTCTAAATTTCGCTTGATTGTAAATCGTAACCTTATATTTTACACTGCAGAATAAAACTCTCCGAAAAAACGCAAAACGTGTTCTTTTTTCTTTTTAAATTCCACGTATCCCGTAATCCTCGAAAACAAAAATCGAGTGTATTTCTTTTTTTTTTCGTTTTCAAAGGACTGGTTTTCGAAACGAAATGAGGTATTTTAATGGTACCTCTTATAGAAGGGCACTTCCCTCTCTTTCAGAATAATAAGGGAATATCCACAAGAGGCGGCTGAAATCCGCGAGCTCGTTGAAAACCGTCGTCACTTTTTAAGCCTGATCTACGTCGCGGCGACTCTCGCGGTCAGTCCACTGGAGCGCATTTCATTATTCCGGATTTTTCAGACTTTTCAAGTGTGTACTGGATATGGATGGTTCGCCTATCTCAGCGAGGCTTATAGTCATTTAGTCAGCGGTTTAGAGGGATTGGTTTACGGAGGAGAACTTATGTTAAAATTACTGGAATTGGGTCTTCTTTATTTGGCTATTTATAATAAAAGAAGTGGTATTTTTTAATTCTAGAAGCTTCCAGAGACCTTCTCAAAATTTCCAGCTCTTCTGGTCGTTCTCGTCATTTTTTATTTCCTTTATGCTTGCGGCAAACTCGTCCAAATCTCCTACATGTACCCAACGCCATTCCGACAGAAATTCAATGCGTTCACGAAATATTCTGAATACGATGCGATGCGGCTTACCTATGATTCTGTCATGTGTGCCACCGCTTTGATCAGTTGTACAATTTGTTTCGCTGCCACGTGGCACTTCACTCCTTTGGTAGTTGTCAAAATGAATTATAAGGAGACACAAGAGGACGCGGTGGCACAGGCGATGAAAAAGTTGAAGAAGACCAAGTTGTGAGTTTTATGAGTGGCGTGGGGGACGCTGGGAAATGCCGCTTCCGTAGCGCAGTAGGCAGCGCGTCAGTCTCATAATCTGAAGGTCGTGAGTTCGAGCCTCACCGGGAGCAAGCTTTTTTTGAATTTTTCTTTGTTTCAGAACCACTTATGATGTTAACAGTTCTGACGAAGAATCGGCACATAGAATCAGTCGTGGACCAGATGGAAAACAATTTGTTTCGGTATTTATTTTCAATTTTGTCTATCAACTCCGTTGAAATTTCAGAAAAACCATCACAAAAAGACGTTCAGCACTCAAATCACGGATAAGGCTGATGTGACTCTGACCACTTCGGGAGCCAGAAGCACTAGAGTAAGTTTCAAAAAAAAAAAAAGAGAAATTTAAGTAAGAAGGATTTTCAGAGTGAAGTGAGAGTGACGTGATTCTTGGAAGGGAATCCACAAATCAACAGTGAAAAGTCAAAAGTTTGGAATTTTTTGGATAATTTTTCAATTATCTAGTAAATGTATTGATTCGTTTTTTTTTTCTTTAATTTGACCACACCTTTTTTCCAGATTTTAACGATGAGTCTGAGTTTTTGATGACAAAAAATATAGGATTTTAATTTGAAAAACCAACAAAATAACAAGAAATCTAACAACTATTGACCTAAAAACAACAAAAAATATATTATGCTTCAACTATCACAGGATTCTTTAAATATCTCATCAAAACGACAATAGCTTCAGGTGTAATTCCAGAAATTCTAGTAGCTGCAGCGAGGTTTCGTGGACGAGCTCTCTCCAATTTTTCGATACATTCCAGACTCATTCCACGCATTATCGAGAAATCAATGTTATCCGGAATGATTGTGGCTGACTCGCGATCGATTTCTTGTTTCTGAAAAAAAGAAATTAAAGGGAGGACACTTCGGGAATGGATACCTTCGCCTTCATTCTCTCATGTTCCATTCGATATCTTCCCTCGATCTTCAACCTCTCCAGAATCTTCTCATCAATATTCTCATCTTTAAAACACTCTTCCAGATCCTCTTTTCCCAAATCATATCGATGAATCAATTCGAATGCTGACAGAACTTTTCCTTCGTTTCTCGTCGTCGCTGATAGTTTCGGAATGATTCTCTTCCATTTCACTACACTCATTTTCATTTCCTCCGTTTTCTCCGTCAATTCTTTCAGATCATCTCGAGTTTTTGAGAATTTCTTCCACCGCTCCTCCCCGATCGCATTATGACGTCTTCCGAGTTCTGTCAATCGGATATCGGCGTTGTCGGGTCGAAGATGGAGTCGGAATTCAGCTCGAGAAGTCAGCATTCGATAGGGTTCGTTGGTGCCAAGACTAGTGAGGTCATCGATTAGGACACCTGGAAAAATATCTGAATTCAAAATAATCTAAGAGGATTACCAATATAAGCATCAGTCCTCGACACCTCCATCGGTTCTTCTTTCTGTGCTCTCGCTGATGCATTAATTCCAGCAATGATTCCTTGAGCAGCTGCCTCTTCGTATCCAGTTGTCCCGTTAATCTGCCCAGCTAAAAACATCCCCTCGACTTTCTCAGTTTCCAATGTTTTCTTTAATTGCTTCGGATTCACAAAATCATACTGAACTCCGTATCCAGGTTGGAATATTTCAACATTCTCGAGTCCTGGAATGGCACGGAAAATCTGTAGTTGAACTTCTGGTTTAAAAGTCATCGACATTCCTTGCGGATAAATATGGGGAGAATCGAGGCCTTCGTGTTCGAGAAATAATCGATGTTTCAGATTTGGAAATCGGTTCACTTTTGATTCGAATGATGGGCAATATCTGAAGGAAATTGATTTTTTTTATTACAAAAAAATAAGCACCTTACCTCGGAGAAGTGGTTTCTGAAGCGACTTGATAATTCTCATGCATGTTTTCTTGTCCAATCCGACAAACTTCTTCATTTGTATGACCCAGATAAGTTGGCAGCTGATCCTCGTATTTTATCCATATATTTTCAGTTAAAAACGAGAATGGAATCGGTTTTTCATCGGGTTTCACTAATTCAAATTTCGAAAAATCAATAGAATCTTTCATTAATCGTGGCGGAGTTCCTGTTCGAAGTCTTCCCAATTCGAATCCATGTTTTAGGAAACTTTCTGATAATTTATCGGAACTTTTCTCTCCGATTCTTCCAGCTGGCCACACTTTCATTCCCTGATAAATCTGAGCTCGGAGGAAGGTTCCAGTGGTAATCACAATGCATTTTGTGCTGATGACAGTGTCATTTCCCAATCGAACACCAACAACTTTCTGATTTTTCACAAGAAATTCTGTCACTTCTCCTTCAACAACTTCTAATCGTTTCGTTGAATTTATCTCATTTTGCATATGCATTTTATATAATTTCCGATCAATTTGAGCTCGAAGACCGAGAACTGCTGGTCCTTGTGCTCGATTTAATGCTTGATACGTAATCGCAGATTTATCACAAATTCTACCGCAAATCCCGTCGAGAGCATCGACTTCTCGAATTAAATGTCCTAAAATTCTGATATTTGTACAAAATTTTCATTTTTCTTCTAAAAACCTTTGCCAATTCCACCGAAACTCGGATTACAACTCATTTCTCCGATTGTATTTTTGTTTTGTGTGACTAGAATTGTTTTCGATCCGCATCGAGCCGAAGCGGCGGCACTTTCACAACCGGCGTGTCCTCCACCGATTACTATCACATCTACATCTGTCTGAAAACATCTTCGGAAGATTCTGGAGCTTTTGCTCAACATTTATCTGTAAAATTCCCTTTACTTCATCATTTTGGTTGATTTCCGATACTTTTCTGGGATTTTTATCAACATTATTGAAAGGATTGAGTAAAAAGCCTCTAGTTAACAAAGTTTATTGAAAAGAAACTTTTAAAAAATCAAAGTTAATAAATTAAATACATAATTAAAGGCAAAACAACAGAGAGTCCCGTGAAAAAGGCAAAAGATGATAAAGCACACGAAGAAACAAGTATAAAGCGGGGGAAAATAGAATTAGGGGTTGATAAATGAGACCATAATGTATCTGGTTCCTTTTGTGGTGGCAAGACCTTCATGAAGATGTGTCAATCTTCCGGGAAACATCATTGCATAACCTGGAAAATAAAAAAAATAAAAAAGAAAAATGTTCGACTTGTCCGAGAGTACTACACACGGACAATCACGACAGAGCGCACTTGCTCGTTTTTGAAAATGATTAATTTTTTATTTTCATAACTTCCAGATTTCTCAAAAATTTCACAAATTTCTTTGATAAAATTAAATCTAAAATACTCACCAACTTCATCAGCTTCAACAGTACAATTATAACGAACATATCTGACTCCTCCTCCCTCAAAATCTCTTCCTTTCTTGTTCAAAGCGATATCAATACTGAAAGTGCTGGCATCGTGATGAGGACGAAGAGAAGCTTGTTCTTCTGGTTTATAGCGAACAACGAACATCATATTGGATTCGACTGGCTGAAAATTTTAAATTTTTTAAAAGGAAATTTTTGAAACAGGCGCTATTTTTCGCAGAAAAGGCAATTTCGAAAAAAGTGACAAATAATTAAATTTCAAATTGAAAATATAAAAGAACCTGATGATAATAGCCGATGAAAGTCTTCTCTTGAACTGGTCTAACATAAGTATCCAAAAAGTACAACCATTGTCTCTCGAATCCGACCTGATTCATATGGATATCTCTAGTTGGCACGTTCTCGTATCCACCCGCCAATCTCTTATCCTGAATTCAAAAAATTCAGAATTTCCATATTGGAAATTAAAAGAAAACTCACATTATTACTTCCATCACTCCATCTACCGTATCCTTCCATTTCCTCAATTAATTCCTCACAGAATCTCTCTGACATCAATGGATAATCATAGACATCTGGACATGCTTGATCAATAATATGATCTGGTTCCATGATTTTATGATATCCTTCATGGATGTAACGAGCCTCCCAAAGATCTCGATTCTCGAAGATTTGCCACATCTCGGGATGCCATTTTCCTTCGGTCACTGTTTCCGAAAATTCATCGCTTACAATCAGAAATCCGAATTGTTTCTCATTGTCGATATACATAAAATGACCATTATCCCGAGCGAATTGACACATTGACATATCTGGATCGAGGTTTTTATTGTAGCTGTAAGCGTCTTTCATGGAAGAGAGTTTTTCTTTGTTAAGGAGAAGAGCCGAGGTGATGAATGGAACCTAAAGATATTCATAAGAATCAGAATCAGAATTTAAATCTTTACATTCCAATATCCAATTCGATTCCCTTTTACAATCGCCATATAATCTTCACTTCTCGCGTAGTATCCATTGGTGGCAATCGATCCCCAGAAATTAGTGAACAGCTTTCCAATTTGTCCTACCATCGGAGCAATTATTCCTCTAAAGGATTAGAAATTTCAGATAACCCCTATTATAAGGGCATACTTACACATCATAAGTTTTCGAGTAATGAATCAAGTCTTTAATGACTTTTGGTTCGGTGAAATAGGCGTCTCCGTCCATCAGGAAAGCGAATTCCACGTTTCGTTGCTTGTTCCATTCACTGAAAATTTAGAAGAATGAGAGAGAAGGTAAATTGGGGCACATGTGCCCCTTGGTCCATGGTTCCAAAAACTAACATAGCCTCATTCCTCGCTTCCCTCTCTCCAATTTCAGTGACACCATTGATAATCCTTTTCGTATAATACGATTTTCCATGTTCTTTCAAAAAATCTTGAATATTTTTGATGGAAAATGGTTGATTATTGTAGATATACAAGGCGATTTTATCTTTTGGATAATCGAATTCAGAGACTTTTTGAAGGACTTCTTCGATGAATGGAATCGGTTTTGCGATGAAAATATTCAATGCGATCAATGGGAAATCATTGGATTCTTTGGATTCTTGACCACAAGTTCTACATCCCAATTGGGAATTCCATCGATTTCCCAAATAGTTTCCGAGGTAATTCAGATGAGATTTACTCGGTCCATTTCCATGAATAATCAATGGTTTTGTATTGTATGCAGCATTATATGCTTCTGGAGTACCATCTTCTCTGAATTGCAGTTCCACGTCTTCAATGACTCCATTCAAATTTTGGAAGATCTTTGACATTGAATCCAATCCCATTTTCAATTCTTTTCTTAATTTATCATCCAAGTAGATCATCGTATAATACAATTGATCATCATCTTTATCCTCGACAGTCTTCAATTTCAAAATCTTATAGACTTCTGGACCGTATCCCATGAATAGTCCTGAATTCAAAAATCGTTTTCCAAATTCAACGATCGGATAATCTGGAGCAAGAGATTGATCTGGCCAACAGAATGGTTCAGCTCCGAATAAGAGACGTTGGTCGGAATAGTGCTCGAAGAATTTTCTCAGGATTGTTGTGGAATCCGCGTTGAAGACGACGTCATAGGCATCCACAAACATGATAATTGTATCAGATGAATCCTTATATTTCTCAATCCATTCCGCGAGAATTCGAATTTTTTGACCGCCACCCTAGTAACAGCATTATAAATCAAGAATCGTCATAGCAACTTACCTGTTCCACTCGAGTATCACCTCCATTCCATTTCTCTCCAAGTGCCAACACCTCAATATCGATGTCATAAGCCTTAGCAGATTCTAAAAGTCGTTTCAGCCCATCAGTGTTCTCTGTGGCAACAGTAACCACTTTCAGATCGGGAAGATCTGTGATAGTGGTAGCAAGGATTAAAGGGAGAAGTGATAGAAGAGGGAGGACCCTCATCTTTTCTGAAAATGATCACATTAGCATAGGTCAAAAAGACGAAGAGTATTAGAATAAGAAAGGAAAAACACATTTCGAAAAGAAGAAGAAGGTGACATGTCAAAATAAATCGTCTTCTTTTTTCCCTCTTCTTCGTACTTTTATTCTTCTTCTTCTTCTTCGTATACTTGTCCTTCTTTTCTACTTATTCGAGACGTCGTAGAAAATGAATGCGAGAATCAAATTAGATGAGAATTGAGCGGACGAGGGTATAATTATGAGAAGTACGAAGCTGAATAAATATGTTTTCTTGGAACAGTAAAAGATAAATGACGTCTAGATTTCTCAAAACTTCTCGAGGAGAGTTTCTTCTCATTGTTTGGGTCGTGATGAATAAGTCAGTGTAAGTCAGGAGCTGAAAAGAATGGAGGGGCTCCCGATGAATAAGTAACACATCTCAATAAACATTATAAAGGAGATTGACTAGGGGCCAGATGAATAAAAGAATTAAAATTCAAAGGTGTAATTCTGGTTGGGTGCTCTTCAAATAGAGGTATTCTGACTAGGGTAACATCCATTTAGAGATTATGCCAATCACCGAACCTCGCAAAAAAAGTCTGTGTAAATTATGTAGCTAAGCCAAGCAATACTTTAAAAAATCATTTTTTTGAACCACCGATTTCAAGTGCCATAAATCAAAAAAATCACAGAAAAATAAATTCTACGCTCCTCCACGCGAACACCAACATTACAATTACACCAAGAAAAACGAACGTCAGAATCAGGATTCTACGTGCAAATCGAATAAAATCGGGACAGTTCTGGTGAGCTGGCAATCTTCTGGTAGTAAGAGGTGACCGACGGAAAAAGAAAAGAGTTTACACTTTTTGAAGAAGCCACTGGGTCACTGAGACGGCTGTCCAACAGATGTCGACCCGATGCCTTCGTCTCTTCCTCTCTAATGCTATTTCGATGAGAGGGATGTCTTCGCAACTTTTTTTGCTTCTTTAGTTGAGAGGAACAGTGAAGAAGAGGATGATGATGCACTATTGATATTATTATGGAAGATGGAAAAGAGAAGAAGAAGGTCATGTTGATCAAATAAACATTATCGTAAAAGCATTGTGTCTAGGGAAGACCATGTTCGTTTCTAAATAACAAATAGATATATAAAAGTTATCAAACCAGATATATCTTTATAATATGTTTTGTTTTATCAATAAAGAAGGCGTTGTCAGCTTTCTTATCAGTTTTGATCTACCAGTTTTTTGATTGTGGATTTTCATGTTGTCTTCTTTCTTTAATTACCTTGGCTTAAGCCGTCGTGTCATGACTGGCAAGGGAGATGCGAAAAAATATTGAATTAATAAATTTTTCAATTTGCTGTTATTCATATTTGTTTATTCTACACTTTTTTGATAGCTTTAAGAAGAACCGAATTATTAGCGTTCAAAGTTCTGCGAATGAGCAATCCTTCTTCGCGTCGCCTTTCTTGGAAGGATCAGATCTCCATAGCTAGAGAAGATTCCAAAGTTGTCAACTAACCAAATGTTTATAATGTCATTATCAACATTTCATTAGTTGACGTCTTTTTGAAACCTCTACTAAGAACCAAGTTATGAACGTTCAAAGTGAAAACTCCCTAATATTGTCTGACTCTCCAGCCTTATTTACGGCCCCTTTCTTCATGCGATCATATCTCAGTTCTCTTTAGAGTCACCAAAAATTGGTCAATTAATAAAACGTTGCTCAAATCAAGGGCTACAACTTTTTAGTTAACCACTTTTTTCTAACTCTGTCCCAAACAAAGTTATGGAACTTTAAAAAGAGGCGCTTTTCTACCAAACAAAATAAGGTGCCCTGATTTTTGATTCAAAAATACAGACAAGAAAGAAAAGCATTTTATTGAAATGTATTTAACATTGAGATTTAAAAGCAAGAAAGCATCAAAATTGAAAATCAATTAACAATTTTTAAAATCTTATTCAAAAGTGCAGCTTTTGTAGTGTCACTGATATTTTTGAACTCTTCCGTCTCCTTAATCGCCCTTACTTCTGCTACACTTTTGATATTTCGAAGGCAGCTGTCCTATAAAAGTTATCGAATTAAAAGATAGAAAAATCTAACTTTTTACCTGCAGCTTAGCCAACAAATACTGATCAGCCCACATTAGCTTAGTAATCGGAACGATATCCTCACTTCCCATTAAAAACCGCTCACATTCATCCATCACATATTGTATTTCATACTTGTCACCTAATTCCAAAAGATATTCCACGTTATCAGCTGTAACTGGTTTATGACATGGATAGATGACGTTTAGAAGCTCTCGAAATTCTTCCGGAACAACGTCTTCAAGCTCGATTTGTGTTTTATCTCGTTCTTGGAAGTTTGAAAAGAACATTGCATAGAATACAGGGGAGTACAGGGCGAGGTACTGAAATGTTGGTTTTTCTTATCAAATTCTAGTAAAAGTTGACTCACTGCCTTGTTGACAAACAATTTCTGCTTATTGATAACCAATGTGATATCACAAATGTTCGTCTGCATTTGACCAAAATCATATTTCGGTGCATTCCTAACACCCAGCACTTTTTGAACAACAACTCGGGCAGTGACTGTCACCGAATCGTTCCTCACAAAATTTGAATTGTTAACTTCATCCCAAGCCATGAAAGACGGAAAACCCCAATTATTTGAATTGAAATTGAATTTATTTGTGAATTGCCGAGAGAATGCAGGGATCGTTCGATTTCTGGAGACTATACGGAATTCGACAACGGCGTCACAAGACCAGAGAGTGGATTCGGATTCTGGATTACAGTCGATGTAAACCGAGAAGAATTTTACTTCAGATGTTCTTTTTGATTTTTCCGTTTTAGCGGCGAGTCTCCTGAAATTAAGAATATTGAAGGACCTCTAATAGAAGGGCATGTTTTTATTAGTAAGGATTCCCACTGTATTTTCTGGAAATTTTCAAATATTCAGTTAATTTTGTTTCAATTCACTATCAAAACTTTTTTCCAGTTTTTTTTAGAGAGCAGAAAAAAAGAGAGCGCAGACAGTTAGAAGCTCTAGCCTTCTTTGCGTCTCTTTGATCCATCTACATACTTTAAAGGCGCATATCTCGGCTCCCGTTAGAGCAATCAACAATTTGTCAACTAAAGAAATTTACAAAAATGTAAGGTGAGCAACTCTTCAGTTGACAACTTTTTTATAGCTGTAACGACAGCTGAGATATACCGCTTCTAAAATAGATGTGCCCTTCTATTAGATTATTTTTACAATAAACAAAATACTCACCATGGCAAACTTCCAATATATTGAAACGGCGTACTAATCTTCGACTTCAAACTTGGAAAATTCGGAATCTCTAATCTCAACATTCCTTCTGTCCTCGCCGTCCTCGGCTGAGTGTAAGCTTGAAAATCAAACGTTGAAACGTCGGCTGCACCATTATCGATTTCTCGGGAAGCCGTTTGTTTGGGAGGACCTGCATGAGAGGAATATAAGGATTAGTAAATCCATGGAGAAACTAACTGGCAAAAAGACGATTCGGAGCGGCGGATTGGGTGTCACATGAGCATGATATTGATAGGGCTTCCAGTTCTCTCTGAATCTTTTTTTTTTTTTTGAAAAATAATTTTTTTTCAATAGAAAAATAATAACTTACATCAAATTCGACCATTTCTTCCGGGTTTTCTGGCTCCGCAAAATCGTTATCACATCGATCAGTCATTTTTTTTTGGTGTATTATTTGTCAAGTAATGGAGTATTTGTTGTTCTTTTTTATTGAGAAAGAATGTGTGACTCCCTGCAAACAACCACCATTCGTACTAGACAGAGAGAGAGAGAGAGAAGGGACGGAGATGAAGCGATTGGTAACAAGTGAGGGAGGAAGTAGTTAAAGGAGAGTAGTCCGCAAACACTTTGACGCGCATGTGAACTAAACGGGGAAGAGTTTGGGGGAAAAGAGAGAAAGGATCAGTGTAAGTATTACGGTAGCTACTACAGTATCCCGAAAGAAAAGGAACACATCTTGGTCCATAAATATTGAAATACGAAACCAAAAACTGAAAAAAAAACTAATAAACATGAATTGCTATTATACCAAACCTATCCGGTTTCCTCAATCTAACTAGATAATTGAATTAACAAGAGGGTTTTTAGAAACAATTCAATTTTAATAGGAAGAAATGAATCGTATTGCTGACTGATTGGAGGCTACTTTTTGTTTTGGCGGCTTTTAAAATTGAGAGATAGAGATGAAATTTCATCCGAATTGTGTTCTCTGCTTTTTGAAAAAAAGTGAACAGGTATGTATGTCAAAGCGTGTTGTTATTGGATTTACAGGTTAGTCTGGTTAGTTATAGTAATTGTATATAGGTAGATTAGTGTAATCTCATTTTGGACATGAACTAAAGAAGGCTTGAGTGAAGATGGAGCAGTTTTGAAGTTGGCTCTATCAGAGTGAAGTGGTCCCAATTGCGGATAGACTAGTTACAACAGAAAATAAAAAAGTGCTAAGGTCCACACTGACCCTACCAGAAAAATAATAGTCTCAAGCTTATGATTCAAGCAAAAAGAGTGGCTCCTAGTGAACCAAAACTACACTTAGGCACCTTAGATCGGTCCGACTAGGTTTCAGGCCTGACCCAATAATCCCACTAGAAGAAAGTTTTCAAAAGTTCTATGTCATAAAGGTTAATAATGGATAAAAACTTATAAGAGGAAGAAGCCACTTTTTATAACCCAATCCAACGCTTATAAGGAGTGTTCCCCAGAAATCCGACATACCTATTCCCCTTTTAAAATGAAAGATGAAGATGTTTGAATGAAGAGAAACGAAATGAAAATGCGATTATGATAAAGATAAGAAAAGGTAATTAGTGAAGAGAGAGGAGGGGGGTTGTGATGAATGTTTCCTTCTTTACAATCCACAATCATTTGTCGGCTTCCCTTTTAAATCTTTTCTCCTTTTCATCATTTCCCACATCATCATCTTCATTTCTTTCTCTTTTAGGAATTCATAAGACATTGGATTACAATAAATTAATCAAAGAAAAGAAGAAGAAGAAGAACTACAATCTGGAAAAAGGGAAAACAAATAGCAGAATATTTTCTGGGAGAAACAAAGAAAACGAAAAATTCAGATTTTACATGGAAACTTGTGTTTTGAATATATGAGATGATCATTGAATACAATTGGACATCATAAATGATTCTGGAAAATTCTGGATTTTTCCAGTATTTCGTGAGAAACTGGTGCAAAATTGAAACCAAAATAACAAAGATCATGGAATTTTCGTTTCATTTTCCTTCAATTTTAAATTAGTGTCAGTCAGTTAAAGGAGTAGTTTTATGATCGGAAAGTACTCAACCACATGGTTAGGTCACGTGGAAATTGTATGATGGGTTTGGCTAGAATGTCTTATGATATTCTTTTTCAGATTCTTTCATGAAATGATATCATGTTGGAATAAAAAGGCCAAGCAGTACTTAGGTTACCACCAGAGATAATATCGGACACCTGTACCAAAATCTGAATCATTACGAATCCAAATTGATTATTTCCAAATCTGAGAACTTTCTGTAATTCTCAAACGACGCCTTTTCCTCCTTTGCCCTTTTCCTCCTTCAAAAAAGAATCATTTGTTTCCGACATCATTCATCAAGAATTCATGAGACATTGAATTATTAATGAATCAAAAAAAAAGAAGAACTACAATCTGAACAAGTGACAAAACAAACTAGAAAAGTTATTTATTTGGGAAAAAATGCAACAAAGGAAAGAAATGAAAAGTGCGAAGAAATAGATTATCTTGTTATTCTTAGGGAGTTTTTTAAAGAAGAGAAGTGCAGAGTTGAACAATGAAAAAGTTGGTTGAGATTGAATGGGAAGAAGGAAAGAAGTAATTTTTGGAATTCAAAAATGAGATTTGCTAAAAAACAGAGTTGTGGTCCATAGCTTAGTCGGCGGCTGTGCATCACAGTTTTCTAGTGGGCTCACCGGCAAATATGAGGTATCCTGTACAGCCTGTTTCTTTTTATTCTTCACAGTACGCTCCTCTGTTTCAATAGGATAATATATTTCAGATACAGTCCTCTTATCTAGAACCTAAAACAATGTCGGCTACTCTACATGAACCCTAAAATCATGCAGGGAAAGAAACCTACCCGATGATGTATTCTAAAAGCTCGCCCCTCTCAAACAACTACTAATCGCTTCCGTCTCGATCCAATTTTAGAAATCCTGAACCATTGATCCCAATAGATTGAAACAAATTTCGTTCTCCGAGAAACCCATTTCATAATTTTGTTCCGTCTCTCCGAATTGCACGTTAACCAATACCTCTGAAACACATTTTCTTGCTTCGGATTACGTAGGCAATATAAATGTGTGACCCCGAAAGAAGGAAATGTGCACATTAACACGATTAAATTTGAATTTTCTTTTGCAGAATACCTAGAATTGAATAAATAACACATACATTTTCTCCTTTCTAGTACAGTAGGAGGGAGAGGGGAAGAACATAAATAAGTTTCCTTTTCTGCGGAAGATATATTCATCTGGGAGCATATTCACATAAATTCGAAAAACATGACCACTTTTTGGACCTTGTCTATTGAACATTTCCTCATTTTTCTTTCATCGTCTAGAAATTATGATGATGAGTTGAATGGAGGCAACTTGTTCCGCGAATAGAATGAGAAAATAACATTTCGAGTATGAGGTTAGGTACTTGTTTTCCTTGTTTCTTTTGAATCGAAATTTATTGTTCTGTTTCGGTGGTTCCTTTCTTTCTTTTAAAGCTTCTACCCTGATTTTATTGAAGTCAATACCTACGAAAGGTCCTTTTTTCTGGAAGCATCTAGTCCATAACTCCAAGTTACCTGACTTTTTGTATCTTCATTTTTGTTTACCTAGACTCTGTTTGCCCCCGGATATTTCTTATTTTTAAGGTAATCCTCTTATCTAAATCCTTAATTTCCAATTTCCGGGTTTTCAATGCCATGAATAGAACCTAAATTTGTATTTTGTGACTAGTCGTCTCCCCTATCACTTTGGTCCAAATAGAAAATGCGAGCTTATTTCTCGGTTGACCTCACCTGGTCTAGGCAAACTCAGAGTGGTTTGTAAGCCTAGGGTAAGGCTCGGGCAAGTGAGAGATAAAATTAAAGGTGTCCCCAAGTCTTTACCTGGTCCCCGACTTGGCTTGGTTTAGCCAAGCGAGCCCGTACCTCCATGTTCAAAACTTTCATTTTTCTCTTCCTTTTCCAAATATTTATAACAAGCAAAACAAAATTGCGATGTTCGATCCCGGATTCAATTAATCGGATTCTGTATGTTTTTTGAAAATTTGATATTAAAAACATATAGGAAAAATCGGATCATCCAAGGAAGCATTTTTTGACAAGAAAAACATGGTGACAAAAAAAACTGAAAAATAAAAAAAAAAGGTGGCGTTTTAGAATTAGAGAATTAGATATTTGGTTTTGGAGAGCCTTTTCAGCGTTAGTCTTGTGTCCTACAAACCAATTAGAACTTTAATTAATAATATCCCCCAAAACTATTATAAGATTCAAAAGTTTATGTTTCTTGAAACTTTCCCAAAAATGAGTCACAATTTCCAGAATTCTCTTCCCTCAACTTCTTCTTGTTCTTGTTCTATTCCGAATGATTCCATCATCATTCCCATCTCATCTACTTATTCTTTCCTTTTCAAGCTCGTAAAGAACTCAATAAAACTGTCCCACTTCTTCTTCTTCTTTTTTCCCCTTTTCTCTTCATATACATTCTTCAACTTTCACTCATTTTCCACTAACCCATCGCTTCCTCACTTTTTGATTGTGCACACTCTTCCAAGACTCCGCCCACTTTCTCATTTTTCTTCCAGTTTTCATCCTAGGTTCTTGTCATCAATAGATCTCGTTGAAGCAAGAAAAAAAGCGAAATGTTCTTTGAAATTCATGAATTTTGACAATGAAAGTTTTGGTCTAACAGCATCTTGAGACCATTTTTTCTGGGGAGAGAAAAGAAGCAAAACCACATGTTAATACTTCAAATTCCCTCCTTTTTTCTTTTCTTATGATATCTGCTTTTTTTTATTGGAGTCATAAAATATTCGTCATTTTCTGTCTTCCGTCGGGAGCCATTCTGATGATACAATAATGACAGCTATTACCTTATTTTTTATTCCGAAGAATCGGAACAGATAATAGTGGTCATTATCCATGATCATTTCCTTATTCAAGGATTACGGTATCTCCGATCCCCTCTTTGAAATAGGCTACCCTTTCAAACTTCAATCATTCTGTTATTATTTATTTTTCGAAATTCTTGTCCACCTCATTCTTTTTGACGTCTATTGTTGGTCCTTGATTTCCGCCGAACAATTGGGGTATTGGTCAAACTCTGTTTTTAGCCATTCCGGAGGAAATTGCGTCGGTAATTGAAAAGTAAAAATTTTTGGCAAAGTGGGCGTAATAACTAAACACCTATACCTTGGCTATACACCTCGTGATTGGAATTTTTTTGACGTTGTAGCTAACGTCACTTCAGTATAATTTCTTGTTTATAAGCAGGTTAAGGTTATACATTTTCAGATATTAGAGCTATTAATTTGAAACTATAATTCTGATCGGCTTCAGATTTCTAATTTCTCTAATTCCTTAAACTGAAACCTGGTAGCTTGATAAACGTCAGCTCTAAAACTACAGTAGTCCTTACTCCTCCCTCTTTATAATCAAATTATCTCCCCTTCCCCTAATTTATGCTTCCAAGTATTCATTATCCAAATATCCGGTATCAGAAACATGCTGAATCTATGACCTAGCTAATCCCAGTCTAATCCGGTTGCTATTTAAGAAGCAGAGTTTGCAATTGATAGATCTTAAACTAAGCCAAACTAGACTCCATCCGAAAGAATACAATTTGAGGATTACCACTCAAATATTGTTATGAGTGTCAAAGTAAACCAAAATTTGTATTCTCTATAATCTAAGATCACACCAAGATATTCCCTCCCCATATTGAGATATTCTAGTTTGTATCATTTCTCTTTTTCCAGTTGAACTCTGACCCTCAAAGGTTAAAATCCAAACATTTTTTGATTGATTTGTCCGTAGAGAGGTGTCAACAAAACACGAATTTTGAGCAATTGCGTCTTTTCCTCTCCTCGGGCAAATGTTCATTCTTTTTTTTCTTTTCGGGGGCCCTCCAAACTGAATTTTTTGTCCTCGAAGGGTTTAAAGATTTCTCGAGGCTGACTAAGGAAAAGAAGTTTCTAAATTGGGCCCATCGAAATTCTATAAAAAGAAACTTGATGTTTTTTAATTTGACTTCTTCTTCTTCTGCAGTCAAATTAAAAACAAGAAGCTCTCAGACGACTTCCTTCGAATGGAATCATTTGAAATTTGATCCAAGAACATTTGTTCCATTTCTAGAATTACTATATCAGATATCAGTTTTTTTATTTTCCATTTTTTGATCTTTATAACTTATTCTGACCATCTTTTGTTATCCTCTGGACACAATAAAAAAAGTGATGGGTATTCTATTCGAGGTCAGACTACAAAAGAATTCTTTTGGATCAGTTTCTTGTAATGAACTTGGAGATGTTTTGATCTAAAATCTTGTATCTTCCAGAGATCATCGTACCTTCCAAGTGTATTTTTAACTTGGTTCCAGAACCCATTACACGAGAACCTTGTCAAAGTGATTTATGTGGGCGCACATTTTGCGTGACCAAAGTTTTTACTTTTTATGTGGGTAAGAGGTTCATCTTGATACTAAGAA
Source organism: Caenorhabditis wallacei (assembly GCA_963932035.1). Taxonomy (NCBI): domain Eukaryota; kingdom Metazoa; phylum Nematoda; class Chromadorea; order Rhabditida; family Rhabditidae; genus Caenorhabditis; species Caenorhabditis wallacei. Next base: position 4,001,259 of record OZ009934.1, read on the forward strand.
AGAAAAGGAATTTGGGGAAAACACTTCAGTCGTCGTCTAGAGGGTGTTTTTTTATTGACTCACTTTGACGGGGTTTATCTCGGTTCAAATTAGAGATATTGATAAGTAGTCAACTAACAAAATCTAGCTCTTATCAAGAACAATATTTTATTAGTTGATGACTTTTTGATATCTCTGCTGGTTCCCGAGTTATAGTCTATTGAAGCCTTCAAGCAGTAAATTGATGACAACCGAGAGTGCGCAGACAGCTAGAGTACTCTAGCCTATGAATTTCTCTGCTTCTCTCTCTCTCCCTCTAACATAGTTCCTTGATTAAACAGGAAGTCTAACCTGTTCTTTTGGTCCAACAATATTCGCTTTGTCACCATTTAATCAAATTCCGACCAAATACTAAAAAAAATTCTTTAATATCTATTAAATCTAGATTACTTTTTCTTTTATCACACTCACTTTCCCTTAATCACCATTTTCTCCCCTTGCAACTAACATACATAATCCGAGATTTCCAGTAATCCATTTTCTCCATAAATCTACCCAAAAAAATTTGGATATCTTTGGATATTCGATACGGAATTGGTTAGTATTTTGCATGCATTTCTGAACACTTTCGTCTTTTCCAACAATTGTTCGATTTCGGCTCTCCCCGTATTTCACATTTCTCTTCCTTCTTAGTTTTTCTTTTTGTGTGTTCGGTTTTTCATTTTTTTTTGTTGTGTGATCATTCTGTGACACGTCATACTCGATGTTTTTGACCATGAGAAGGTCATGAGAAAAAATAGTTTTGAGTTGAGTTTACGATTCTGGGAAACGAGTCTACGCATAATTTTGTAGAGACAGGTAGACGAAGTTAAATTGTGACGCTTATGGTTATTTTTGGAGAGTAAAAGAACAAAAATCTTGTATATGAGTTACGTATCGTCTCTTTCTAACATTCTCTAACAAATCTGTTCCCAATCAGTGTTCATTGGAGGCTAACACGGAAGTTATTTCGTGTCGAATCCTGCAAAAATAAGAGGGAAATAACAAACTTTGCCCTGTCGGAGTCGTTGGACTCAGAAGGAGATCTGGAGTTGACAGGCTAAGAACAATAGACTAGAATGAAGATGAGTGTTGGCTTATAGATCAATGCGGGTGGATTTTCGGCTTTTTTTATGGCGGAGGGGACCCTAGTTGTACGTAAAGACTTTGTACCTGTAGATCAAAGGATCAATGGTGGCCCAGAGGGTTATTGTCTTGATCAAGAATTGAGACCTCATTACCAAGCACACAATTACGTATGTAATCGTGCCCTACTGCACCGTAAAACATGCCTGCATTTATTTAATTCCGTTGACAGAGTATCGAACGCGATGAAAATTTATAAAAGCAGACAATTTACGTTTGATACTCAGTCAACTGAACTGAAGGTAAGAAGGCACACTTTTTGGTACAGTAGGACTGAAATTAAGATTTGAATTCCCTTTATACTATTCGGAAACCCCTCTTCTTCTTCTACGTCACAACTGCAAAAAGTTGCATTCTAGATCTCTCGGTCTTTAAAGTACCACCATCCCATAAACACTTTTTGTGATGTATTCCATCCCATCATCATCTAAATTTCCATCTGATTCCCAACTGACGTCAAAAGACCTCCCACCCACAAGAGATCTTGAAATTTTCAAAGTTCAAGAGACCCTTCCCCAAAAGCCTCCACTTGGCTCCCCGAGTATCGGGTATCCAATCAGTATAATATATGTTCACTTCATCTCATGTTTCACAACTTATTATAAAAAGACTTGAGAAGAAGAAGAAATGGTCTTTTCTTTTCTTGGTGTCTTATGAATTTTGCATCTTCAAAGACGTCAGTAATCCGAAGATCTCAAGGGGGATTCAGATGCACTTATCCCCTATTCTGAGCTCATAAATGTGGAAAATTGTTGTTTTCCTGCTAGTTTTTTGGTTTATTTGGTGAGGTTCCTCCATTTATGGAAACATAGATTCGGTCGAGGAAAGGACAACGTTCTTGGAAATAGGTTTGCATTATTGATAAAGGTTCTGTCTCACACTATTTCTTATTTCATAACGAGTACTAGATAGAGTTGAAGATCTTTTTTTCGGACGATCATCCTGTTTTAATCTGAAATTATGGTCCAAAGTTCTCATGATCTACTAAGCCTCCTTTACAAACTTCCAATCCGCCTTAACTCTGCAAACTAATACTTAGTCGAAATCTGAAAACGTAGGCGACTCTGGACAGCTGACTTTTTCCGATCGACATTTGAATTCCTCAAAGTTCTTAATCATATTTATCTTGTTTTGATCTTCCCATCATCACCAAAACACGTCAGAATTCCCATCACCTTCCTAGAATTACATTTGGCTCCGCCCCTCAAAATTTCAAGCTTTCTGACCAGAACAAAATGGAGAGTATTTATACGAGAGAAAGAGATCACATTCTTCTATTGAATCATTCATTTCTCTTATGTTTTGTTTTTTCCTTCCCTTGAATGTAAAAAAAAAAGAATTTGGATGTCTGGGAACACATTGCAGGGGAAAAAAAAGAACGAAAGGTAATTGAATTTGGTGAGGCGAGACTCAAGAAAAGTTGTATAGTGAAGTTGATAAAGGATTACTGTAGCTATCACTTTTAAAAATAGACATTTTTGAATTATTTATTTAATCTCAGTTTTCTCTCTCTCTCTCTCTTGATTCATTTTCTTCCCCTTTCTGCGTCACCCTTTCCCAAGCTCCGCCCACATTCGCATTGTTCTTCGTCTCTTTGGAGAGCACCTGTCTAACCTTTTCCCTCCTCCTCCTTCATCTCCTCATTCTTCAAGTTTTCCGATTCCAGACGACTACCGACATGAACGCCTTCTCCTCATCCCTCAAAACCCTTCTCTTCTCGATTCTTTTCGCCATCTTACTCGTTCTCACATCTGGAGAATCGACGTCGTCTGAAGACGTTGTGGATCAGAAGAATCTGATGACTCCAGATGAATATGTTCAACCAGAAGTCGTCGAGCAAACCAATAACTTCTGGCCTCCAATGCATCTTCGTGGATTACGGTAGGTCCTTTCTTTCCATTTCTAAATTCTAGAACTAATTCCAATTCTATTTCTATTTCAGATCATCAAACGGCAAACCAACATTCATCAGATTCGGCAAACGAGCCTCTCCATCGTTCATCCGTTTTGGAAGAAAATAAACTCAAAATTTGATCCTCTTTCCAATCACCATTGTCTGTAGTTTCATCCTTTTTCTTCCCTCGCCCATCCACAAAAACACGTCTCGTCTTGGTCTCAAAAACTTGCACCCCGAATTGGAATTATTCCATGAAAACACTCTCTCTCTCTCTCATGTCGATTTACTTTCTACTTCTTCTTCTTCTTCCTTTAATTTGATAAATGGACTGATTGTTATCCGATTGATCCCGTGTTATTTTTCTTTGCTTTTTGATTAAGTTAGAATCAAAATATGATTAGGAACAGACGACGGAATTTTAAAGAAGAGAATTCACGTAGAACAAAATTGGATCTACGTAATAACATAATTCATGCTCAGAGTTCACAATTTCTTTTTTATTGCAGCTGGGCGATTTTTCAGGCGAGGAAATTAGAGCTTTATGACACAGATCTTGTCACCTGCAAGTTGAACAATTTCAGATTTTTGCGTAGAAAAATGAATGTACGATCTACTTTACTTGGGAGCATCTCGTCTAGGGATCGGTGTTGGAAAATAAAATAAGATAATATTTGTTTTTTATTTGCTAGAATTAGATGCCGCTTTATTATTTTCTCCCTTAATTAAGCTTTCAGAGAATTCAGAGTAAGCGACGAAAGCAGATCCCAATCGCTAGGACGCAAAGTATGATGAAATAGGCGCTTTGGTGTTTGCCGCAGCTAAGCGATGTCTGTGAGCTGTTGAAACTGTTCTAGTCGCTGTGATGTGTTTGAAAACAAATAAAAATTCTACAAAAAGTATACTTTCATTTGACTTGGAAAACATAATCTCGTTGGCGTCTGTTCGGGGAGACGAAAGAAGTTTCGGGAACATTCCTCTAGAAGAGGTCCTCGTTGGCGGCGGCGTCGATGGAGAGTCCAATCCAGGCCTGAAAATGGAAACTTTTGTTGATCTCGACAGCTTGCAAGAGAGAATCTCAAAGTCCTTGTATCCGTTTTCTTCTGATACAGGGACTCCAAGACTATCCAAGGATCCAACTGACCACAGCAGAGTAGGCGAGGGTGGAGGCAACAAGGATGGCAGTGTAGATGGCGTTCATCTCTGGAGACGTGTGGAGACGCTTGCTTGCAGACTGTTCGAACCTATCGGAACTTGCTCAAACTGACGATTTTCCCTCCTTTTATACCCCTCTTGTTTGTCAACATTTGCCCCCAATTTGACCTTCCACGTGGCAAATAGATCTTATCAGTAAAAATGATGACAAATAAGAGGGGTATAAAAGGAGAGGAAATCGTCAGTCTGAGCAAGATCATTCCCGATCCCGAACAAGGACTTCAAACGAACGTCTCCAGTGATGAACGCCGTCTACACTGCCCTCCTCGTTTCCTCCACTCTCGCCTACTCTGCTGTGGTACGTAGCTGCTGCTGTTCCTGCTCCAAGATCCCGGCATCTGGAACATAGAAAACTCCTGGAAAAATGAAAATGTTTCTTTTATAGGCCTGGATTGGACTCTCAATCGAAGCTGCCAATGAGGATCTTCTCTAAACCCAACATCAAAAGGCGTCGTTCCCCAGATCGTCCCAATCGCCCCGGTATAAGCGTGAACCAAACAATAAAATAAATAATTTTCGACGTGCTTTATTCGTTTTTTTTTCGAAACATCATCCACTAAAAGACGGATAAGCTCCTTGTGATACAGGTATTGCAAATCGTCTCAATGGTTGAGATTTCGATGGTTGAGGTGGTTTCCGAATGGTCGATCTTCTTCCGTTATAGGATATTTCACTTCCGGATCTAGATTGTTCTGGAAGATGATTAAAGGACTCCGCTAGAAGAGAGAATGATCCTTGAATTCCAGTTTTATACTTCTGAAGAGCTCTGTCGGATCCTGTCGTCTTAATCATCGAGTCAAGTTCCGGTGGAGGAGAGTCGCCAGTCGTGTGCGATCTGGAATTCAAAGCTTGTTTTTTTTCCAAATGACGATCTAAACAAGTTCCTCTTCTATTTTCCCCACTATTAAACTCAGTAGAAAATTCAAAATGTGTCTGGACTTACCCAGTTCTTCTATTGAATCGAGTATGTGAGGACTCTGTTAAGATGCTCAATTGACGATCATCTCCGTCGGGTTTCTGAAAAGAAAAGGGACTTTAGAACTTGAATTTCAGTTCAAAAATGGAACATTAGCATAATTTCTGTAGTAATTTACTTTGGGGAAAACACTGTGACAGAAACGACTAGGTTTCTATTTAAAAAAAAAAAGAGATCAGGCAAGGAATGAAGAACAATGGTGGTATCCCTGTCATTAACCCCTCTCACTCATGCGGCGCCTTCTCGTCTTCATAGCGCAGTCGGTAAGCGGCTCGCCTTCGAATCCGCTGAGAGTTCAACACCATGAGTGGTCTCTTAACACTCTTTTTCGAAAAAAAAAACATGAACCGGTTTTTAAAAATTAACTGCAACATTTTGATCTTACGACATTCCAAGTATAAACATGTTATTTTTATAGTAACTCGAAAAAATTTTGATTCTTAATTTTGTAAACCCATCTTCCATTTACCCATACCTTTGCCCTAAATGTGATTGAATCAAAGAGACCACTGAAACATCATTGAATTTATGACCAGCATCTATCTCTTTCTGTATTCTCTATCGACTACACTACATTCTGACTTTTGATCCCCTCTCTCATTTTCCCCAGACCGCCTACTCGTCAATAAAAGTTTTCTATTTGTACTCAATGATTCTATCATGAATTCAAATCAATCGAAATCATTTCAAAATTCGAAGTTGCGACATCGAACTCGATTCTTTATTCTATTTCTATGTCTTCTGTGTCTCGCAATATCTCAATCGAATACGTTAACATTAAACTTCACTATCATTTGTATGTCAACAAAATACAATGTGACTTCTGATGATTCATTATGGGATTTGGTTTTGAATCGAATTCTTCAAAAATCTTATGTTTATACGGCATCCGAGTCAAATTCCCTGTTTTCTGCTGTAGCAATCGGAGCAATGACTGCAGTCTATCCGTTTATGTATATTATCCAGGTTAGTTCGACCAAACTAGAAATAACATCAAGACTATAAAAAGTTCTTTTTTTTTGGAAATGAACTATATCTCTCAGCTGGTCATAATCCCTTTTGTAATAGTTCTTTGAAGTAGGGGATTAATAAATGTTAAATACCTCCAGATAGGATTATGCCCTTGTGCAGGAACTGAAATAGACTAGTCATAGTTTTTGAACGAATTTCCAAAAGTTAAGCACAATTTTCAGAAAAATGGCTCCCGGTCTGTGGTCACTTTCGTCGGTTTTTTCTCCGCATTCACAACTGCATTGATTCCATGGATGGCTTATCTCGGATACTATCCTCTATTAGGAATGAGATTTCTTCAAGGAATGGGTCTCTCAACTGGATTTACTTTAATCGGAATAGTAACAAGACAATGGTCAATGCAAGCACAGGGAGCGTTTTTCTTTGCCTGCTTGTCGTGTTTCTTTCAACTCGGACCCATATTCACAATGCCTGTTGCTGGTGCTCTTTGTACTTCTTCGATCGGTTGGCCAGCGGTTTATTATGTACATTCGATAGTCACAATTATGATATTTTCATCGTTTTTTGTTTTTTATAGGTAAATTATTTTAAGGGTTCCAATTCCGAATTCAAAATTTCAGAGAAAACCCCATCTCTCACAAATACGTAAGCCAATTGGAGTTATCGAAAATCCAGCGTGGCAAAGGAGAGACTAAACGACAACCTGTACCCCTTCGACAGATTCTGAAAGATCCTGTCGTTTTGAGTATATGGACAACTGCCTTGGCAAACTTTATGGGAATCCAGTTAACAATGCAATTCTCACCCACTTATCTTCATAAAATCCTGGGATTCTCTGTGAAAGACACCGGTCCTTTTAGTGCTCTTCCTCAAGTGATCACTGCCTTTGTCAAGGTTTCTGCTGGATATTCTGCTGATAAATTAGGGTGTTGCACCCCGAAGACCTCAGTTCGAATATTCAATAGTATCGCGTTGGGCGGGATGAGTCTCACTTTCTTGGGTCTGGCTTACATTCCGACAAGTGAACCGTATCTTGGATTATGGATGTTAGTGGTCTCATGTGCCATCATAGGATTCAATTGTGGAGGATTCTTCAGGTGTTCAGCTATCTACGCGGCGTAAGTTGACCTATTTCGTACTTTATATAACCCTCTTTTCTTAGTCAACACAATCATTTCGTAATGGGAATGAACTCATTTCTCAACTGCCTTGCTGCTCTTTTGGCTCCAGTCATCGTTAATTTCTTTGTAAGCAACGATACGTGGGATGAGTGGTATTGGGTTTGGATGACACATTTTGTAATCCTTTTTGCATCAAATCTAGTTTTTCAATATTATGCAAAAGGAGTTCCAGCAGAATGGACGAAAACGAAAATTTTAGAGTTTAACGATAACAATGATGTAATTATAATAAAATTTTGACGAAAAATTTGGGAAAAAAACTCACTTTCTGAGCATTGAAAGTTGCTCGAATCTTGTATCGATTGAAAGTTCGTTCGTCTCTTTTAGCCATATAAACTATAATTGAGAACAGCGCGGCTAATTCGGTGAACAGAAAACTCGCCTGAAAATAAGATTCCTAAAATCAATGGGATTTTTTTAATCCTCACTTTCAAGCACCAAAAAGAGAAACCGTAGGACATATAGAATAGAGGATCATCCATTTCACTAGCAGCGTGGATTTTGTTGCCGACTTCTTTGGATACAGCTGACATGTAGACGATTATACAGGAGAAGTTGGCAATGCCTGATAAAATGATTTAAGGATCAAAGCTAACTAGAGTGATACCTGAATTAATGTGTAATAAGGAAGAGACCAAAAGAGCTGCGTATGGATTTTTGAGACAATAACAGATCACTGAAGTTATCAATCCAAATCCATCCAATATCATTCCGACTAGCATGAAGAGAAATGCGCGACGGACAGCTTCTTAAATTTTTAATTGATTACAGATTCAAAATTTAGACAGACGTTGAACTGAAGTCGTTGTATCACTCGGCTCCTCATCAGTCAAATAATAAACCGTCGAGCAATGAAATGGGGTTATCGCTGAAACATTCGGGGTTTCAGATCATCAAAAAAAGCATCACTTACGATCAGCCCAACAAAAAAGCCACGGTCCAATTGTTGCATTTTTATAATAGGTCGGAGCTGTTGCAGTGGAAGTATCATCAAAATTGAGGGTCTGATTTGGAAAAACAAAATACTTGAGAACTTCTGAAGTATAAAGCCAATGGTTTGTCGATGAGCCTAGAATGATATCATTTCCTCTAAGTTTTAGGTTCAGAATGTCAACGTGACACTTCAAATATCAGTTTTTGTCAGATGTTCAAATCTAATAAACTTTCGAGGTCATGGATCAATTTTTCTGTTCAGGGAGCACAGTTCAATTAACGATTCTTGAAAAAATACCCGAGAGACTCAGAGAAAACTAAAGCTAGAGCGTTTGACTGTCTGCACTCTCCATAATCGGGAACCCAACTTTAAACGTTTCTATCTCGCATACCGTCAGCGCTATCAAAAAGTTTCCAACTAATAAAGTGTAACCCTTATCAAGAGGAACATTTCATTAGTTGACATCTTTTTGCTAGCTCTTATAGGAACCGAGATATTCGCGCTTGAACTGGTGAAACGAAACCGGCTACGTCTCAATGCCTTTCGCTTCCTTTGGTCAAAAAACCCTTACGTCATAACAAAATTTGCAAAATTGAACTTCAAAATTCAATCCATTTGATTTCTAAAAAAATTCAAAATTATTTTCTCTTCCGTGTGAAAGAAAATCAACTCTCAAAATAAATAATGTTCTTCAGAAATCAAAAAAACCTACAAAGTGTATTGCAACCACAAGCGATCGTCGAACAAATCAACGCAAATTTCGTGAGCCGATCACGATTAACTCTTCGAATTTTGATGAGTTTATGCTGACTGACAGGTATGACCATCATTTTGTGAATAGGTGATTTAGGAAAAAGAGATGTAGTACTAAAAGAGAAGAGAAGTGACTTTTTCTTCTTCAGAAGAAGACGCTTTCAATGTGCAAACTCAATTTCTTCGGTCTGTGCTCTCTCTCTCTTCCCCTGTGAAGATAAAGAAGAAAAAGTTCCATAAATATCCCTCTTTTATTCAGAAGGGGCCACTCAAAAACATACACGATAGAGAAATGCATATTCATCATAATTCCTTCTAGTAAGGAAACAAAAAAAAGAGAAGTAGAAGCGAAAAATTGATAAGATTTGAGGATTAAGACAATTGAAAAAAGAGAGGTGGACTCATTTCTGTGATGATCAAATAAATTATTTGGTACAGTAGGACACACAAAAAAGTAGATCAAACTGAGGCAAATGTGCTCCATTGGACAACAATGATAAGCAATTTGGATCACTCAAGATATAATAATAAAATCCTAGAAAAGAGGGAGAAAATCAAACAAAAAAAGTTATGGCAGGAATAAATTTTTGGTTGAAAAAGTTGGGGAAAAGTTAGAAAAAGAAAAATGAGGAAGATGATTTGAATGTGAAAGATTAGGGATAAATTGAGATCAATTGATTCAATTGACTTCTCATTTTTTTGGCTTCTTTGTGAGAGAATTCGAGTGATATAGGAAAAAAACAAACAAATAGTGATCGATGGTGAAAATTTTGGCATTGAAAAGAACAATGAATAAGAAAGAAAGAAATGGGCCCGTTGATAACTGGGAGAAAATGAGAATATAAGGGAAGAGGGAATATTAGATTGATATTAGAGATGATTATAAAAAAAAGAAATGAGAGGAGAATGGGGTTAGAATTTACATTCGGATTTACCATCGAGATCAAAAACGGGGCGAATGAGGGGAGGAGTAAACCGAGCCACGGCTAGGCGAGTTCACCACGCCGAGTCAAGGGGATAGTAAAACGAGAGGTTTAGTGATAGTTTTTCGAGGGAGACAATGGTACCCATACAATAAATTGAGAGAAAGATTCAAGACTTAGATTTATGTTCAGTTAGATGGGAAGATTGGAAAGGGAATCTATGGGTTGGTTGGTGCCGGCAGAAGATCAAAAACAATCTTTCGTGGTCCTTCAATGACCGATCGAACTGGGAGTTGAGCAATGAATTCAGTGAGGAATTCACCTGAAAAATAGAAAATATTAGTATAAAGTCCATCAGATAGATAAACTAACCACAATCGTCGTTGCATCGAACTAAAAAGTTCTGAGTCGAGAATTCCTTCTCTCCCAACACTTTTGATCCAAAGACCTCGGAAAGCGAGCCAGATGGTGAGATACTTCCACTCTGAAACTTCAAATATTAACATTTGAAAATATCTATTTTCCAATTCTTTCGTACCGTATGAGAGTTTCTCTCGTGATTCTGATTTCTGATTGCTCCCTCTTCGTTTTCTTTCTTGACACAGTCATTCTTGAAAGTGAGATTCAGAGCCGCCGCCGTATCACCATCGAATTGATTCTGATTCTGGTTAACCATGTGGAGAGCAGCTTCTGTCGTCAACTTCAATGCAACGTCTTCCTCTTCATCACGACTCTTAGCATCAGTCATTTTGTAATGTCTTTCCAAATGAAGATCAAGATTCTTTGAGTCAGTTGTCTTGTAATCACATTCAGCACACTTGAAAAGAGATCCAAGATCCTTTTCTTCACTTCTTGATGTAGCACGAGCTGCTTGATTGAGCATCGAAAGAACATGAGTCAAATCGGCAGTTCCATTTGAAACTCCACCGGTAACTGATCCAATATGATCTTGGACCATGTGAAGTGGCATCATTGCCGCCGAAAATCTCTTATCACACATTTGACATTTCTCATCAGCCAGCGAAGCAGAGTTTGGTCCCGATGATGAGTTGTTCGAGTTACCGTTTGGTGTCGATGGTACCGATGGCTTATTTGCATTGTTACGTGGAGTCGAGAGTGGAAGAACACCATGAACGTCTTGACGATGTTGACGAAGTTGATTTCGTGTGTTGAACATTGTTCGACACGTGTCACATCTGAATGTGAGTTCACCTTCACGCTCTTTGATACTCGTGTCAATGTTGGCAATGACTGTCTTATTCTCATCAATCACGATTCCGTGCATTTTGAGCATGTGAGTACGGAGGAAATATTTATTGCACACTTCTTTGTTACAGATATCACAATAGTTTTTGCCATTTGATGAGTATTGTCGTTTCACTCCTTGTCCCTTGTTTGGCTGAAAATAAGAAAACATTTAGTTGAATGTCAAGTCAAGAACTATCTCTTACCGTAGAGAGTGCAGACAATGTCTCGAAATCTTGCATTCCGGGAAACTGTTGATGAAGCGACGAAGGGAACATCAGTGGGATACCCAGTGATTGAGGGAAGAATTGACCCAACATCATCTCCGGACTCTCCTTCATTTGTTTCTGATTCGGTGGTGGAATCGTTCCGGAAAGACTGCCCATTTGTGCGAGTAGTTGCATGAATTGATGATTCGCGTTAGTCGGTGACACCGGGGTCTCTTCATCAGTCTTCACTCTTTTCGCTGTCGGCTCCTCTCCTTCTTCTCCTGCTCCAGTCGAGGTTTGTGGTGCCACGTGTCCATTCACAATCACTGATGAGGCTGCCGAGTCGACAGAAGAAGTCGTACTGGCTGCACTGCATCCTGTCGATGTGGAAGTGGTCGGGAGAATCATGGCGGCCAAGGTTGAGTTAAGCGAAACGGCTGGTGGTGGACTGGCCGAAGGGTCACGAAGATCTTCAGCGTCGTTGTCGTTCTAGAAATGAAAAATTATATAGCCTATAGATGAAGATGAAAAATTTTTAGTTTTGCTCCTCCTCTCTGAACTCTAATCAGATATTGCTAAGCCTTTTTTCAGTCAGTTGTAATCCTAAAACCAAAATAGAACGAATACTCAAAATTTGATATTGGGAAATAATAAGCCACTTCTGTCGGTATCCATTTTACTCACAGTCTTCCAACATTTTCTACACCCACTGCCAATCGGTAAAAAGCTATGAGGTGATAATCGGTGGAACTGGATAAAGAGAGGTTTTCAATTCTAAGTAATTGATTCGTTTTTTTTTAAGTTAGGAGAGTAAGTCGACTTGATTCTTCAATAAACGTATTTTTACGAAATCATATGTTTTTTTGATCTACTAGTCACAAAAGGGATCGGAGGATTTATGTCTACGACACACTAAATCTGATTCTTATCTGGATCAATTAGTTCTCAAAACAAAGAATAAACTAACCGATTTGTTCTGTTGAGCCAACTGGGCAGCCAGTTTAGCAATATCTCCATTTCCATTTGAGAGCATATCCATAATTGACGACAAGTCCCCAGTCCCATTTCCACCCGTCTTCTGTTGTTGTTGTTGCTGTTGGAAAATCATTTGCATTAATTGATTTCCACCGAGACCGTTTTGAAGGAATTGACTTTGAAGGAATTGCTCCTTCTCATCACCTTCAGCAATAACTGATGAAGACGATGGAGCTCCGGATGAAGAAGAAGTGGGACTCGATGATCCTCCTGAACCAGTAGTCGACATCACACAAGCTCCACCCTTATTCATCACGAATTGATTGGCGCTTGACTGAAAATGGAATGAATGAAAAATTGGAAGAAAGAGAATTCAGATAAAAATATATTTAAAAAAATGTAAATTTTTTGCACTTTAAATATTTGAAAAAAGGTAAAAGATTGGACGGCTTAGAAGGTGTCTCTTCATTCAAAATCTAAAGTGGTTTTCATCACGGATTATGCCGAAAAATGAGAAAAAACTTTTTTTTTTCTTGATTCCTTCACATGACTTCTTCTTCGTCTTCTTTTTTGAAGAAATATATTCCCACACCCTTTTTTCAATTCCGAAATGTGCGCCAAAATTAGCAGGAAATTGTTGCCGATTTCTAAGATGATCAAACATTTTGAGGAGAGACTAGAAAAGTGCTGAGCAAGGGATGAGCAAGGAGAATTAGGCCTAAGATTCTGAAGTGAGGGTGGAAGATGATCCCGTGATAAAATTTCAAATAGGATTTCTTAAGGTTTATTGTAGTGTTGATCTAAGAAAAGAGCTCTCTTTTTGGAATTGAAAATGGCAATCTTTTTCTATGTTTGCTCTCTTTTTGGTAGAAATTGGAGATTCATTAAAAAGGAGAGGATGGATGGTAATTTGGAATTTGATTGGTGGATTTGATTGAATGTACGGTCTCTCTCTCTCCGAAAAATGGACAATGAGGATTAGAGATTTGACGAGAGAGAGAGAGAGAGAGAGAAATGGTCCGTCGACCATTGTTTAATGAGGTGAGATTTCGATGCAGATTACAAGGGACTACTTGAATGGAAGGAACAGACCAAGAAATAAGGGGGGAAAGACGAGAACAGAAATGAAAATGAATGACAGAAAAAAGAGGGGCTAATTTAGATCAAGATGGTCCTTGGGAAGAACTGTGAGGGGTTTCGAAAATTTTTAGGCGGGAAAATTTGAAATTGTGGGTTGATTGGTATACGGTAGGTCTAGGATTCGAAAAAAGGATGTTCTAACTGGTAGATCAAACCGGAAAAAGGCTAAATATAGATTCAAAAAGACCCTGGACCTCGAATTCCTAACTACAGTATACTCAACTTCGGTAACCTAGGGGGTACTGTATTCATTGAAATTGTGCATGCTAGACCTACATTCCCTATTATCAAAACTCAAACAAAGGACCACCTTGACCCCCTTATCTTATCACCTCTTGTGGGGTATTTCAACGACTTACAACAAACTTATCAATAGGAAAATATGACCCAACTCCGGGCAAATGAATATAATTAAATGGGGGAAAATGGTGAAACAATTGGCGTATTGAAGGAAGGGTCATCCTCATCTCAAATGAAACCTTCTGCCCGTCAACTGGTCAACTCGAGAGAAAAAAGAGAAAAAAGAGGTCTCCCCTCGCGTTCGGAATTCCAAAGTGGACAGATCGGTGTAGAGAGTATGAAAGAAGTGGAGGGTGCAGAGAAAAGAGGGTCCCGTTGCGGGAGGTCCGTTCGCTCTCTCTCGAGAAAGAGATGTGTGTATTGAAAGAAAAACGAAAAAACGAACGGAGGAAGGCGGTTTGTGTGTGTGCAGAGTGGCCCCTTATTTAGAAAACTGAGATATGAGATATAATGGGTTTCGAGGAGAGAAGAGACATGAAATGGGCGGAGATTCCCGTATGGGAGGCCAAATGGTCCGTTGGACTAACTAAACAAAAAGGTTCAAATATGAAATGAGTGGGTCAAAGAGGCAACGAAACGGGTTACTACAGAACAAAAAATCTGGGCGTGGCCTATTTTGCTATCCGCCCGTCCACGGGCTTCTTTTCCATTCTTCTAATGTCTCACTTTAATCGAGTAATCGTTTCCTGCGATTTTCGTTTCAAATTGGCAATGCCCCCCGCTTCTCTTGTCACACGGTTTCCGCGTTTTATTTTTACTAAAACTTCACTCAATTTCAAAAGTATTCGAAGAAATAAAAATGAAGACTACGTCGTTGGAAAAAGGGACTTCTTGAATCTCCTGTCCTTTTCTCCTCCGTCTTAAGATTATTCAAGAATATTCAACTTTTATGAAACGAAATGAATAATTCCATTGGAGTGTGTGAACTAAAAGTGAAGAGAGAGAAAATGAGAGAGGGGGAGCAAAATGAATTAAATGAATGGAAGTAATCCTTGAAGTGAAATATTATGGAATCTATATTTGAAAAGTCAAGTCTAACGGAACCATTTCTTTTTTGGTGAGGGGAGACACCTTATCTTTTTGGAATCTAATTGCCCTTGACCATCGTGGTCCGTTTGAAACTTTTTCCCATAAGAAGAACAAATGGTTTATGATCAATTAACCTGACAGATATGACGACAGAGCGGTCTGTTTTTAGAGATTCAAGATTTGATTTAGATTCGAAATTTCTGTGTTTTTCGAATGATTGATAGGGTAATAGGTCGGTCTATCTATTAGAACGACCTTTTTAAAAATGAGTTTATCTCGATTTTGATTGAAGATATCAAAAATTTGTCAACTGAGAAATTGTTTACAATTGTAAAATAAGTTACTCTTCAGTTGATCACTTTTCGATACAGTCAACCACAAACTAGATAAAATGCCTTAAACCATGCCTAGACTAGGACCCCAATTGTCTAAAACTAAAGGTGAAAATCCAATCTATTCATTCAAATCTAAACTAATCCAGTCTGTTCTATCTTCATCCCAAAAACTCTCTCGAAGAACATCTAATTATACATTCGAATACAGATGTTCATATCTCTTTTTTCCCTTAATAAGGATTTAGAATTTCTGTGTTCGAGAGACCCCTTTTTCTCTCTATTGGCTCTCTGCCAACAAAAGAAAATGAAGTGGATTAGATTAGCGGTATAGTGTCAAAAGGAAATGAACAAACAGTTTCGAGAGATACTTTATATTCTTTTGAAATCGATTTCTGGAACATGATGACGTGGATTAGAGGTGGAGATTTTCAAAAGAAAATACCGACTCCAAAAAAAAACAGCAGCCTTCTCTATAATTATCTGTCATATAAGACAAAAAGACAGGTGCTGGAAATAAAAATAAAGATTAGATAATCATTGGTTTCGAGATTTGTCTTTAGTTTTGAATCCCAACATTTCAGAAAATTCAAATGACCTACAGTAACCCAAGCTGTGCAAATTAACAGAAAGGTGTCATTTTGACACTCTACTGGAGACGGATTACTGTAGTTAAACCCTCAAGTCATCTCTGATTTATTATAATCAAATTCCACCAAAAAATGTTTGTAGATTCCTGTTTGGATAAACGATCAGAAGCATAATCTGATAATATGAGTGCTTAACCGGAACTGAATTAAATCAGAAAAAATAAAACATCGCCAGATTTATTAGATCCGAAAAATGAGAGAAGAATTTACAGATATTGTCTGGGGATTTTTAGATTTTTTGATCCTAGAGGTTTAGATAGATTTTAGGATTCGAGAATCCGATTATTTTGCAGATTAAGTATTGAAAAGTGGGGATATTGAATGATCGAAATTCTCGAGAAATTAGTCAAAAAACGGGGATTTGAAGAAGAAGGTGGCAGAGATCTTTTGAAAAGTTCAACAATTTTTAAGTTCCGAATTTCGTATTAGGGGTATCTCCCTAGATATCTCATGTGCATTTTAACCATCGGTAGGAAGACAGCTGTCACCTACAGTAATCCCCTACACTTACCGGATCCATTGACATTAACAACTGTTGCATTTCGACCGCGTTCGGTATCATATCCTTGAGTTAATCTCACACAACCCTTGACTTTTTGTAGGTTTTTTGGTAGATTCTGAAAAATTTTATATGAGAAAATAGTAAAATGAAATGAGCAAAAATGGGGAGAATAAACGACCAAAAGACAAAGAATTCAAGAATCCCCTTGATGCTAAATTGTAGTTTCTTTTTTTTTCAGAAATTTTCAGTTATAATAATATTCTCGAAAAAAAAACACAGCCAAAACACACAATTTTTTGAGAGAAATCAATTTTAATGGCGACCACTTGTTTTTCCAGATAAATTCTTCTGAAAATAATTCTGAAAAACGACGAGAAATGAAAAAGTTGGTGCTTTAACTCTTTTTCTGATTTTCGAATTCTAGAAAAACAGAGTCAGAGGGCTGCCTGCACACATGAAAATATAATATATATTAATTTCTATTCCCTCCCTCCTTCTCTCTTTTTTATGCCCACCACCACAACCACAACCTCTTTTTTTTCGACTAGCAGCAATACCTTGATAATCGTGTTTGGCATACGGCCAAACACTTTTTCATTCTAAAATCAAATAACTTCTCGGATTTAATATCGAATTTCCGATTTCCTGATTATTTCGAAATTTTCAGAATTTTTCGGAATTTCGTAATGTGGAAAATTTCGGAGGGGGGAGGGAGGCGTGGCCAGGCTTAGATATCGTAAACCCTCAGTGCTCTTCTATTAGAGGATTACCCCATATCAGAGTGTGACGAAACGAAAAAGATTAAGAGGGGTGCCCTTCTAAAAGAGTTAGGAAAACTGTTCCATAGAAAAAACTTCATTTAAAAATATATTTCCCCTCGTTTCTGTCTCATTCCATTCCTCCTCCTTTTCCAACCACTTTTTCCACTTTTTTCCCATTTCAATTTCAATTTTTTTCAATTTCAGCACCACCACCACCAACACAAATTGTGGAAGGGAAGAGGAGAGAAAGAGTGAAATTGGCAGGTGTATGTATAACAATTCAGAGATTTTTTCTCTCCTTCTATTTTTTTTCCTGATAGAATGAAAGTGTCTAGGGGGAATATTTTTATAGAAATTTTATATATAAAGTGAGCGATTCGGTTTAAAATCTCCTATACACCAGGAGTCAAAAACAATAATCAGAAAATTCAAGTTTTTGAATGAGATGGAAAGTTTATTATTATAATAGTATTTTGATATTTCAGATAAGAAGGAAGTTAAATTAGTCTAGGAGTTTCACCTGTTTTCAAAAAAAGAAAAGTTGAATTTCAAGTTCAAAAATGGTTGAATCAAAGGAAGTGCGTGGTTAGTAATGAGTCCAAAGGTTTGAAGGAATTAAAACAATTTTTAAAATTTCTAGGAGTCTTGAGAATAGAAAAAGGTGATTTTGAGGTCATATCTAGGTCACCTACTTCAGGGATCCATTCATGAAAATCTAAAGTTAAGGGCACGGTTTGAGTCAGCCTGCTAACCAAGAAGATCTGGAAATGGCTAGGCCATAGAAGCTTAGGAAGACTTCTTGACTCCAAGGCCTAGTGGGAGAGATTTTTGGTGCCATTATAATACAAATCTTACTTTACTGTAGCACAACCTCCAACCTCAGAAGACTTTAAATTTTAAAATCTCGAAATTTTCCCAGAACAGTACGAAAATGAAAAGCGGAAGCAGCTAAAAGGAAGTACGAATTCAAATCTTCCTCCTCGAGCATTTTATCACATCCGGTGAGGAAAAAGAGGAAAAGAGCCTTGAATGAATTGAAAAAAGGTGTTGGTTTGAAAATTCATGTCATGTGTGGATATATGGAAAAAAGGAGGCTAACGAATTCAATCTCTAATTCGAAAAAGTAATTCAAATCAAGTGACACTGACTGGTCAGAGGAGAGTTTTTCAACTGGAGCTTTTCGCTGCTCATAAAAAATATTTCGAGGAAAAGTGGGCGGAGAATGAAAATTGGAGAAAGAGTGACAGGAAAATAATATTTTCCAATACTACACACTCAAGAATTTCTATATAAATATCAATTTAACTTTGACTTTACTCTCTCAAGAGACTAATTTCATTTCGGGCGGGTTGCGATTTCAAAAATTCAATTTTCCCTTTTCTAGGATCTATGGAAGCCACGCCCCCTTTTTTCGGAAATATACGGTAGCGACGCTAATTTTTTGAAAGCTTTCGCACCGCCCGGGGGCATTGAAATGTGAGTTCTGAAAAGAGAAGAGTCATTCTAATGAGTGTGAGGAATGAAATTTATGAAAAATGACAAGTTTCGTCTTCTTCTTCTTCTTCTTCTTGCTCTTCTTTTTATATTTATAGAATCTATTCATTTCTTAGCCTTACTTTAACTAAGATTCTAAAACCTTTTCCGAAAAAAGAAATATTTGAAAACAAGAGAAAAAAAACAAAGTGATACGTAACCAAGTCAATCGGATTCCACGAGGATTTGCTATGGATATGATCCAGAATTGAGTCGAATTAAATGGCCATTTGACTTGAAAAGAATTTTCAGATTTTCCAGATAAACGAGAAAAAGAGGATCAAACTTTACTCCCCTTTCATAATATATTTGCTTAACTCTGAAGCTTGTTTTTATATTTTCTAGGAATGAAGAGAGAGAAAAAACGACTCAGGGGAGGGGTTTATATGGAATTTCTGAATCAAATCAAATTTTTTATATTTTTTTATGAGGGGGGAAAAGGAGAGCAAACAGCTAGTCGTACAATTTAGTGAATGAAAAACGGATTAAAAAGTTCCTAGACAGAATGAAAGTACAGTAGGAATATGAATTTGATAAGAGGATAAGGATACGAAAATTATTGGAATTTGAAGGAAGAGGATATAAACAAAAAAGTTGTTGTTGTTGAAATTTCGAAAATCGGACAGAACGGCGGGGAAATGAAGAAAAATTATAGTCGACTTAGGTGAGCTAGACTGAGCTAGAGGAAGGTAAGGTCTATGCCATATAAACATAAGCAAGGGACTAGAAACCTAGGCTATATCCTAGGCCAAACTTTATCAGAGAGAGTTTAGCCGATGGGTTTCTAGGCCACGGGGGATCACCTCGCTAGTTACAGTACCCTAGAAACATAGATCAAATGACTACGAACAGAAAAAACCGAAACTCTTATTTTCCTCTAAAAATCAATGAGATCAATTTCACTTCAATCCAAATAATTTCTATTGTTATTGCAAAGATGTCAAAAAAAAAGATGAGAAAAAAACGGAAACCTAAACGAATTCAGTTCATCAATTATCAATCATCAGTTCAATCACTTGTTTGGGGGGTTTTTTCGATAGACAAAATGTGAAATCGCGACACGAAAAAAGGAGATATAAAAGAGAAAATGATTCGGCGATCAGTGACGTCGTCAAGTTTCTTTTTTTGCCTCGAAACGAAGAAAAAATTTTCGAAAAGTGAAACTGTGTGACTGTACACAGAAAAACATTTTTAGTCGTTTGTATCCACCAAAAATTTGTCCTCCCTCCCCCCTTGCCTACCATATTATCTTTTTTGCCCGTGGAGGAATATGGCTTGCCAATAGCGGCTTGTTTATCCGCTTCGGTGCGTTTATTTTGTCAACGAGATTAAAACAGCCGCAGTCCATTGAAAAGACTCTCTCTCTCTCTCTCTACCTCTACCTCTATGGAGGGCTACTCACTGATTTTACGGTTTTGCAAAAGTTTTGATCCGCGTCCAAGTATTGTGAACAGACGAGAAAAAAAAACAAAAAGTAATTTGTATTATATGAAAATCAGCTGGTCGAACGGGTGGACTAGCCGTTCGAAAATTGATGTGTAGACAGTAAAGCATCGAGATACCAACCATAGCCAACAAGTTTTTTTTCGCCTATTTCATGTCTATTCGTTCCGCAATCATTCGGGAAAAAAGGAGAGAGAGAGGAACGGGTAATTTGCGTTTCGGATACTCGAGGTGGTTTTGGAACATTATCCAGTTGGGAATATAACGACTAATTTTTTCGGCGGCCATCGTGGAAAATGAGAGGAGAAGAAGAGGACTAAAACCAATCAGCTGATCATCAGAGAGTGTTTTTGGGTTTGTGTTGTTAGCAATCGACTTCCGATGAACGGAAGAAACAAGTTGAAGAATTTGGAAGATTTGTGAAAAAAGAGGAAATGAAGGATGATGTGAGGGATTGTTTAAAGGGACATGCTACTTTTCGAAGAGAATACGGTAGGTGCGCGAGGACTCTAACCTCGTAAGGTTTGTTTAACCGTCTATATCTCGATTCATGTTACAGCTAGGAAAAAGTTGTCAATTAAAAAAATGTTCCTCATATTAAGGGCTACATTTTGTTAATTGACTACTTTTTCGCAATTCCTATGGTAACTGAGATAAACCTTTTTGAATTTGAAAAATGACGAAGTCAACTCAAAAGTCAGAAACCTAAGAACCTTGGCTTAAAATGGCGAATCCGGTAAGTCTAAGCTTTTAGGACTGAAAATAAACAAAAATTTGGTTTTAGACAGTCTAAGCCTATATTTTTAGATTTCAACTAGTCTTAGAACTTTTGATTTATTTATTCCTAAACCATCAGAAAATACTACAAACAAGATGACTCAAACAAAGAAATCTTACGAAATCAAAAGAAGGAAAAATCACAAAATCGAAACATTTGGAATAAGATAATAGAATCAAATTGGAAGATGAAAAAGAAGAAGCAAGCAAGCAAGCAGGTTACGTCATATCCTCCCCCCTTCTCCCAATCAAAATGGCCCTCGCCACTTCTCAAAACCATTTTCGCCTCCTTCCTATATGTGTTCAAGTTTTAGCCGATGGGCTTTAGGACAGAGAGAGAAAGAGATGATGTTGTCAATTTGACATCACCCAAAACCTAGAGATATAGAAGAAGCACTTCCAAAAACTGTCGGCTTCTTCTTCTTCTTATTTAGCCTTATTGCCTCGTCGCCCTTCAAACAAATCATCTGTTTCAATGGCTAATCACCGAAAATCGCTCTTCTTCTTCATTTTTCCAAATTACAATCATCTATCTTTTTCTAAATATGTGAGTGTGAAATAAATGAAAAAACCGGGTACTCTAGAAGATAAATCGAAAAAAAAATGTGGGAATGGTAAATAGGCGATTCGTGAATATATGGAAGCTCCGCCCACAAAATCTTGAAACTTGAAACGATTTGATTATCTCTCTGTCATGAAAAACAATGTGGTTTAGATGTATATATAACTGGTCCTCCTGAATCGTAATTAGAGAATGGATCCGAATCAAAAAAAAAATGTGTTCGATATGTCAAAATATTCCAGTTGGTTAGTTAACAAGAAGAAAAGAAGTGGGTGGTCTGGTCATATACGCAATGAAATGATGTTCGACAAGTTTATATTATTGTTATTATATATCCCAGAGACACTCTACACACTAAAGCCACTCAAAACTATACAGTAATCCGTTCTAAAGTTTTTTTCTGGCTTCTCCTCCCCTAGTCCCCCTTCTTTTTCTTCAATCATACAAATTCTTATTTTTCGTTCATTCGCCTCCCTTCCTCATCATCACAAGGCTTGTCAATTAAGCGAGAATCAATCTGGTTTCGGTGTGTTTCGTGGTGGTCGTTGTTTCTCTCTCACTCTTAATACACTCTTCCACAAATTTTTCTATTGGTGTTTCGGACATTCCTAGATACTTTTTCGCGTCTCTTGGATGACTCAAAATAGTTGAAAAGGCTCTTAGAGGAGACAATGACCGGCTCCGAAAAGTCTACTTGAGAAGAGTTTCAGGATGAGAGGGATTGTGATCTCTGCTAGTGAGGATACAAAAAACAGAGGTTCAATGATCTAGAGATCAAGAAAAGATGGTCTAGATCTACCCTATTCTAAAGCTGTGCGCACAGTGCCGTACTGAGCCTCAACCTTAACTCTACTAAATTAAAACTATACCGTGCCGAGACGTGCCGGACGCTATAATAAAAAGTCTAAATCTGGGACAATGGTTGATCCGAAGTCTACAAAATCAAAATCAAAACCGTGCAAAAACCGAAATTCCTCAAAAATCACAAATTTCAACGAAACGTCTTTCTTCGAAGTAAGATGAGAAAAATCGGTTCTACTTTTTTTTCGGAAATAAATAAATAGTGATATAAACCGGAGGCGCATGCATTTTCAATGATAAACCTTTTTTGTATTCTTTCTAAACCGTCACACCGCCTTCTTTTTTTTTCGAAATCTCTTTTTTTTTCTTATTCGCAACACCCCCCGGTTTTAACAATATCTTGCCGCCCCGCCGCCGTACGGCGCCACGAAAAATTATTTTTCGATTCAACACCTTCCTAATTGATATGGGGAGAGAAAGGGAAAATTGAAATTTGGAATTTGGAATTAAAAAGAGAAAAATGATGAGAAGAAGTAATAAATCAACATGAAATCTGTGTCTTCTAAATGATCGGATGAGGAGACCGGGGTGGATTGAATGAGAAAAAGGGGATCACTCACTTTATCTCACTCTCCGGAAAGATGTAGAAGAACTAGTTCCGCACAATGTATCAAATCGGTTTGGGAACTGAAGACGTCCGAAAAATGAAGGCGTGTCTTGTCTGAATCCGAAGATCCGGGGCCTGGAAATACTGTTTTTTTTTTCATTTGAATTGGGAAAAGAGAGGAAAAAGTTTTCGAGAAAAATAGAAATTGAGAAGTGGTGAACACCGGAATTGGAGCTAATAAAAATGAAATTTCGGAAAAAACAATTCTAAAAAATATTTTTTATTTTGCAGCCAGCCCTATCTAGGTCTCTAGAAGAATGTCTAGATAACGAACTTTTATAAAAGTTCAAAACTGATAACGACGTCACATACCCCAAAAACTGGATTTAGGACCGCCACCCAGATAAGAAAATTTTCATATCGAAAACCAATAACTTGAGTCACCACCCTCCTGCACACACATACGGCGGGACCTTGGTGACTAACTCTCTCTCTCTCCCTCTCTCTCCCACCAGAAGTAAAGGTAACTCAAAAAAAAGTGAGAGAAGAGCCAATATACAAATTTCGAAGGAAGGCCTCCTCTCCAAATGACTGCGCGGAGGGAACACATAAAGATTGGTCCACTCTGCCAATCTCTCCCGCGCAGGAATAAGGACCCTCCCACTTTTTTTCTTATTCTTTCGTTCGATTAGAAAAACGAACGGAGTAAAAAAGAGATAGAAAGATGAATACACATAGATACATACAAATAGAAGAAACCCCCTTTTCTACCTACACATATAAAAGTTGCGTAATCATTAAACGAAGGACGTTGTGATTCTCGGGACCATTCAAAGAGACAACTATTTGAAACCACTTCGAGAAAAAGACTAAAAGAACAATCATTAAGCCCCCCAATAGTCAAAAATAGGGGTAATTGAACCCTTTTGTAACGCCCCCTTGTGTTCTCTAAACAGAAATTGAATTGGTGGCAGGTGGGGAAATTGGTGGCTTCTGACAATTGTGACAAAAACCGGAAAGGAACGAGTCGAAATTGAGAATGAGAGCTCGGAACAAAATGAGCAGTTTGACACAAAACCTATTATGGCCGTTGATTTTGGGTGGGTGGCTAGTTTGAGTTGAAATCGAGAGAAGGGGGGAATTGAATTTGGAGAATTCCAGGGAGGAAATGAAATTTAGTGGGGGTAAAGGTGAGAAGTTGAAACTAGAAGAAGTTCGAGGAAATCAAGGCAATAGGTACTACCAAGTGATTCCAATATGAGCTCTGTGCTACCGTAACCTAGATCTGAGCCATGCTATCTGGAAAGCCCTTCTCTGTAACTTCCAACACTTCCAGGGTTACTGTATCCCTATTTGACCTATATCTAGATTTCCATTCATCTACTCTCTCATACCTCTTCCTAACCTTGTATAATAATTAACTTTCACAAAAACCCTCCCTTCTTGTCATCTCAACATTATTATCATCCAAGTTCATCTTTCTCTTTTTTCCTCTGCCTTCTTCTATGTTTCGTTCGACCATTTGACCTTCATCAAATTTCCCGAAAACCGTTAGCCTCCTCCTTGTCTTGTCTCGAGAGAGAAAGAAAGGACCACCCTCATTACAAAATGTGTACCATTGTGAATAAGAGGGGGAGGGATGACATCATTCCATCCGAACAGTGAGAGAGAGAGGTCAATTTCTCTGAGTCTCCTCTCAATTCAGTGTGGTCCGTTCTTCGGAAAATAACCCGTTCCGAAAAATGCAAACACATGCGGCGGGGTTCGTCTGCCTTCACAACTGTTCTTCACAATGGCCCTGGTCAGCGGGTCAAAAAACTTTGCGCACTTCTCCTCCTCATCCCGGCGAGCTCAGCTTCGCCTCTCTCTCTCTCTCTCCTAGATACACACAAAGGTGACCCAGAAAAATCGGAACGGCAGTAGCCAAGAGAGAGAGAGAGAAAGAGAGAGACAGTTTTTTTGTCATTGCTCCCTCCACAAGTTCAAAAGTGCTCTTAGAGATGGTGGGAGAGAGAGAAAGAGAGAGAGAGATAGAGACTTGGTGTGTCCCGTGAGCCCCCGAGAGCAAAAGTAAACAGGTAAGAAAATATGAATGGTGTTTTGTGGTTAAGAAGGTGAATGGCGTGGCAATGTGTACATAAAAAGAGAGAGAGAACGTACTTTCATATAAAATTTTTGATTAGAATATTGGACCGTCGAGAGGGAAAATGAGTCATTTGGTCAGTCAGATTGAAATTGAGGATACTGTATCCTTTACTCAAGAAGAAGTTTTCGAGATGAAAGGAGTCAGAACACAAATGAAAACAGAGAAATTTTTGTTATCGTGAATTCGGGTGGAGGGCCTAATCACATGAAAATACAATTTCCGAAATCGAGCATTTTTGATTGTTTTTTTTTCGGTGTCTCAAGCCACAGGTGAAGTCGTTTGGAATTCAATATAATGACAGAAAGAGACAGAAAGTTATATTGAGAAGGCTCTTGTTCCTAATTTCCGGTCTACATATGAAAAAAAAGGGAAATAAGTAACAAACTATATAGTTGTGAAATTTCGAAGAAGAAGAGAAATGTTTTCTAATCAGGGGAGGTATTCAGAAGACACGGGGCGGTTTATATAAATAGCATGCGATTTTCGAAATCTTGAAAACTTTTTTTCCATGAATACCACCCCAAATTTTCAATGGAAATTTTTCAACCGGGGGCAGGTGTTCGTGACCTGATCTCAGAAATTTATACAAGTTAAAAAAAGTTTTTCCAAAAAAAAAATTGCAAAAGTGTTTGATGACCTAAATTATCTGTTGATTGTCGCGACGACGAAAAAAAGTTGAAACGGTTTTGGAAAATTGTGTGTATCGTCTTCGCCTTCCGTATCATCTTCATGATGACCTACTCCATTCGTGTTATCAATTGAAAAAGAGATTTCGAAAAAACCGGAGAAATCGAAAAAGGCGAAGATGAAGATGAAGAAGAGAGGGGATTAGTGTAAAGAAACGGTGTCATTTTTAAAAGTGCATTGATATCGTTGATAGAAGCGAAAAGGAGTGACCTCTTTTCTCTCAATTCTATTGTATCGAAAATTGAATATTTTACCATTCCTCCCCTATTCTCTTTCAACACAAACATACACCAAAAAAAGAGCTCTTTTCTCAATATAAATATATTCAAATTGAATCGATTGCTGCGCAGTTTTTTTGATTTCTAACCCCCTTTTGAATGGAAATGAGCTGGTCAAAAAAAGAGAGCAAATATGGTTTTTTGAATATGGTGTTGGAGAAAAAAGGATAGAAAAGAAACAAGAATTTGAAAAGAAAATGAGCGGAGATCAATCAATTAAGGAATGGAAACTGGATTTTGGAATTTAGGCTTTAGACCGAAAATCGTTAGTCCGGACATCAAAATCAGTCATTTTTTGTCGATTTACTGGCCATTTTTCACACGAATAGGTCAAATAATAAAGTATTTTTTTGACAAAAAATCGGAAAAATCCCTTGGAGCAGGTCAAATTTGGCTGAACAGGCCGCGCGGGCTTGTCATGGACGGACCACGCTTAAAGACTTCTGAAACTTGTCAGAACAGATAGCTTTTCCAAAATTATGGCTTAAAGATGAATCAATCAGATGCCCAACTGATTTCAATTTTTCAAAAAAAAAATTAAAAATTCCATTTTTTCTCTCATTAACATTTAATTTCATCAAAAAATTTTAGACTCAAAAACAAAAAATCTCTCTAGAGACCCTTGTCGCACGTGTTACACCCCTAGATTTCTAAAATTCAAAGCCCCCTTCTGCATAATTTGTTTATACCTCCTGAGTAGGGAGTATGACCGCTCTATTTTCAATCACATGTATAAATTAAGAGTCGAAACTAGAAATTTGAGCAATTTCTTGCTCATCCTTTCCTCCCCTTCGCCTTCTTCAAATCTTCAAATTAGTTAATGTGGAATAATAATAATATGATGAGGAGGAGGAGAATTTGTGAAAACTTGAATTTGGAATAGAATTTACATGAATTTAGTCATCGACCCCCATAGATATTTCTATACCTCCATTTTTAAAAAGAAATTGAATAGGGTTGGGATGAGGTGAATAAAATGGAAAAATGAAGAAAAAGAAGAAAAAGAGATTAGAATTCTTTTAAATATTTAAAGTAAAGAGATTACCCGACATGACGTCATGTTTTCCTAAGTTCCCAGATTTCAGAATAATATTATTCTTCCTAGACATGAAAAAATTAAAAAATTTCAAACTTTTTTCCAAAAAAAAAGATGATGATGCACCGAAAAATACGGCAAAAAGAGAGGGTGAACAATGCGTACAAAGACTGTACAATTCGTGTTCTTTTCAAAAAAAAAGAACGGAAAAATTGAATTTTTTTGAAATTAAATTTGTTTGAATTTTTGGTTATTTATTGGGAAATAGTGGTCTATTGAAATATGGTTTTGAGGGAATTTTTAAAAAAGGAAGTTTTTAGTAGACTTATGGCAAGCGTAGCTTAGGCTCCTACCTAATTAAGGCGTCGGAACTATGCTAAGCCTCGTACAGGCTTGTGTGAAGCCGACGCTACGCTAGTACCTTACTGTAGATCTAGCTTGAAGCTCAGCTTATGCTAAGGCTTACTCAATACAACCTAGCTTTAACCTACACCTTAGTTACAGACCTCGCCTGACTCCCTGTATAAACTGAACCTAGCCCTAGACGCAGCCTGAGCCTGGTTATAGAATATGGACTCTTGAATACGAAATGGCCCAGTCAAGACTAATAAAATCACGTTTTCTCATTTATTAACATACATTCTATATTTACCTCTTATACCTTAATAAACTCTTCGATAAAACAAGGAAAAACAAACAGAAATGACCCATTGTCTTACCCAAGTGATTGCATAATTTTATGGTGCTAAAAATCTAAACAAACATTGAAAAATGTTACAGTAACCCTCTTAGAAAGAAACCTCCAAAAAGAAAATATTTTTGTCAAAACTTTCCGTAACAAGTGATCATCAAAATATGAATTCCAAGGCTGGTCAGGCTGCCATCGAAAACTCTAAAGCTTCATAATAATATTAAAATGAATGGAATTATTTGTTATAAGTTTTCCTTTCCCCCATCATTTGCCATCAAACTTAATCGTCATCAAAATGAAAACCTATTATTATTATTATTATTAGTATTCCACATAAAATTGAGGAAGAGGAACGGATTAGAAAGGGGGTCCCAGAGAAGAGAGACAAGGTCCAAAAGATGAGGATGTCTATTTGTAAAAGATGATGAGATGTTTCGGTTTTTCTCACCTAATTATCTCTTTTGCCTAGTCGAAATTTCACAAAGAACCAGACACCTCGGAATACTAAACCACTTGAATACATGTACCCCCCTTTCTCTCTATTCTACAACACAAATTATCTTCATGAGGTTCTCACAGAGACAGATTCTACTGGATTTTGCGAACCGTAAAAAAAGAACCTTACGGCTTCATGTATATATACATTATTAGTCACTTTTATTACAGTTTTTTTCGGATACAACGTCTCAAAACTATCGTTTTTGATGAGTTTTATGAGATTGGAAGGAAAATGAGGAGTGGTAAGGGAGGGGGAGAGGAAATTAAAGAAAATGGTTGCATAACTTTTGGGAAGAGGGCAAAATCGCTATAAAGTTGGGACTATTCTATGCCAGAGTTATAAGTCCAGTACAAGCTAGGTTCAAGTCAGGGCACATGTGCGAAGGGCTCTTGGTCTAGGCCAAGGCTCAATCTGTAGCAGGGCCATTACTAGGGCTTAAGGATAAGCTAGTCTAGGTTAGGATCTAGGCGAGCCTAGGCCTGGAGCAACTTCTGAGGGTCTAAATCTAGGTACCGGTCTAAATCTAGGTAC
The DNA here is from genome assembly GCA_963932035.1 of Caenorhabditis wallacei. Taxonomy (NCBI): domain Eukaryota; kingdom Metazoa; phylum Nematoda; class Chromadorea; order Rhabditida; family Rhabditidae; genus Caenorhabditis; species Caenorhabditis wallacei. Next base: position 4,030,005 of record OZ009934.1, read on the forward strand.
AATGACAGCCCAATGACGAAGGCTCATGGCCCAATGACGAAGGTGGTTAAGCCTAGTTGTACCCAGAAGCTTAGCCTCCATGGCTTATGTCAAGCCCAGTCGGACTTCAGTTAGAACATGATGCCTAGATTTGCTCTAGATCAGGGTCCAGGTTAAGCCTAGCTTTCTTTGGGTCTAGCTCGAGAATCTATACCCAACCCTTACTTCTAAAATGGCTACAGTAATCCTCGCTAAACGTAATAACTGTTCCCGTGATTCCATGAAAGTTCCGGTGGTCACTCTATATATTTGCCAAACTTTATTCTTCCCCCCTTCCCTTCTCCTCTATTGAATTCCGAATGCCGACTGAATGGCCTAGACGGTTTCGGTCACTCTCAGTCGTCTCATCAAAAAATGAAGAAAACGCGCATCGGACAGTCAGTGCACAACACCCCCCACCAAATAATGTTATGTCCGTGTTGTAACGAGCTGCTTTTGCTCTGCCCGTTTGTGTTTGTATATTGTTTGTATTTCTCATTTCATTCCACATTTTCACAACCATTTTTCCTTCTGTCTCTCACTCAGTCTATTCATGAAAATGAATGTATGTGGAATGGCGGAATGAAGGAAAAGGGGAGTCTAACATAGAGAAGGCGTCATCATCAATATATACAAGAAGGAGAAGAAAACCAGCTGAGAAGGCAGAGCTATTAAGACGAAAGGACTAGATGCTCATTGATCAAATTCCAGGAGTTTTTTGAAAAGGTTTAAAGAAGCCATGTGAAGTATTACGGTAGTTGGCGGGGTCTAGGAGTTCAAGGAAGTTCTGATTGACGTAAGGAACATGATTTCTTGATGGATTTGGAACAAGGAAGATATGAATGAGGTCAGAAAAGAGGGCTCTTCAGGGAGTTGAAAGAGGGGACCACGTGGAAAAACCTACTGTCTGTTGTAGAGTCTAAGCTTTAAAACAAAATCGCTAGCCTGGCTTCCAGTTCGGAAACTTTCTAAGCTAACCCGTGACTTTTCAGCTAGACTAGTTCAAAGTAGCAGTGAAATTAGCATGCAATAACACTTGGATGACTCTAGCAAAAATAAAAATAAGAATCGATATATTCCAAAAAGGTTCAAAATGTTCAAAGACCTCCCCTATTCCTTCTTTTCCGTTTTTGGAATCAGACACCTCCCCTAATGATGTTTATTTCTATTTTTGTACAGTCTCTCTCTCACTAGAAACTTGGAAGAAACACTTTTTTTTGGCTTCTCCTTCATTTTTTGCCTTCTTGTCGGTTCTCTATGTCTCTCGTGTTTGCTGAAACACAAACACAAACACAATGTACATACCTATCCAAATAAGGAGGTCAGCGGTCAGTCTCTCGCTTTTTTCTCCAAGAAAAATGACATTACTCTCGGCATTTTTAAATGCGCTACAGATTATGGGAGAGCGGTTTTTAAGGAAAAAATATTTTAGAGGAATTTTGGAATTTTCTTTTCAAAAAAAAAAAATAATAAAAGGCGTTCAACAGTAGCCACTGGAAACGAGAGAGGACACTGAAGAAAACCAGAAAAAAAGTGTTTGTCAATTCTCTATAATTGGAGCAAATATTTGAGAGTGGCGACTTGCCGTGTTAATACGAAATTTCAAGGTGTACAACTTTTCGAGACTTTTTTGGTGGCCTAGGAAAAGCTAGGCCATGACTTAGGTAAAGCTAGGCCGTGGCCTAACTTTGATTAATTGGAAAGTTAGGTCACGGCTCAGAAGTAACGGTTTTCTACTCAGATCAGCAAGAATAATACGGTTTCTTCAGTGCTAATCATTAAATTTTTGAAATTTTAAAAATTCGAAATTTCCGAAATTTGGTTAAAACTCAAACATCATAATAAAGGAACTTTCCTCAAATTTCCCGCTTCTTTTGAAAACTGTGAAATGAAGCATAGCAAAAAGAGAAAACAAGAGGCGTAATGAGGCATGAAAAGAAAATGAAAACTACGGTAGAGCTCCTCTTTTCAGAGGATTAATCCTTCTTCATTCAAGACAAGAAAAGAAAAGAAAAAGAGGGGAAAAAATTCCGAAATGGGGCATGGCGATTTTCCAAAAAGTAGGGCGGAGCCAAGTCCAAATTAGGCATTGGCCAAGTGAAGCATTGAAAGAGAGTGGAGAGAAATGAGAGATAGACTCACTCACTCTCTCTCTTGCCAAATACTCTCCTTTTCTTGCTCAACCAATTTCCGAAAAAATTTCTGGCTTCTTCACCACCGAAGGAAAAAGAGAAAAAGGCGAATTCAAAAATAAAAGTGGGCGGAGCCATTTATGGTGTGACGGCCAATGGTGGGACGCGGCGCGGTACTCTTTACTAGTCATTTTCCGAAAAAGCGGTATTACTTTATTACAAAACCCACCTTTCTCTTTATTTGAGCAAATGACTAAATGTAGGGCAGTAGGAGGTTTTTGGAAATTGAAAGGGAGTGCCGACTTCACACCAAACGCGGGTCGAGACTGTATGAGTCAGGTGAGGAAAAGGGTGAAGAAGAGGACAAAGGGTGGTGGTGCCAGGGGGTGAAAGTTCATGGAAAACTATACGGATTTTTGAACGTTTCCTTTTTTTTGGAGGGGAAAAGGGAAAGTGAGAGGGTGCTTGGGAATAGGGACTATAGAGCCACGCGGTTTGGATGATAGCGCGCCTCACTGGGACTAGCTAAGTTGGGTACACCTGTACCCATTGGCTCATTTTACAGAGCTTAGCGAATGGTACGGGAATTATAAAAAACATAATACGGCTCAACCGATTTGATCACCAATGTTACCTCGACATCAGATTATACAGGAAGGGTCCTTAGACTAAGTTTTTAGGTACCCTGTCACCATTAAAAGAATGGACTAACTTGCCAAAACAGGTTCCCCAGGCTCCCAATTTCATCATATTCTATCTGGAATTTCTGATTCTTCTAACGAAAAATATCACTATTTTTCTAAAAACGACTCCTTAATCTATTATTCCAAGCAATAGTTTTTAATAATCCTATTCTTCTTCTTCTTCTTTTTCATCATCAATTCCAATAGAATCCATATGAAACTCAGTTTAGAGCTTAAGGAAAAGAGCTTAACTTTTCTCATATTCAATTCTCTATTCATCAATGACGTCAATAAAAGTTCCGATTTCTTCAATCTACCGTAATCCTTCTCTTTTCTTTTTCGAAAAAAAGAGAAAAAACATGTGAAACCTGCCAAAAAGACATCCTCGAAAGTCATCAAAAACCGTTGGATGACTCCACCCAAGACCAGCTCAGAGTACTCGAAAAATGAAACGCGCGAAATATTTCTCTTTTTCAACGAAAAAAAAATGTTTCTTATCATTTATTTCGGTGGATTCTTCCTCCTCTTTCGACCGAAAAAATCCGAAAGAAAACAGAAAAAAAAGGATATTTGTGTATCTTTTAATAAATGAACCTCAATTTATCATTCCACAAAAAGACGGATGTACTTCACGCGGATCAAAATGATCGAGAAAGAGAGAGAGAGAAAGAGAGAGAGAGAAAGAGAGAGAGAGAGAGATGGTCTGTTGGCTTTGGACTCGATTTCAAGTGCTTTTCGGTTTCGATCGAAATGATTTTTGGGATTTGGAACGGCTCTACGGAATGTAAGGAATCTAAGGGACGATGATGGACTAACTTTCTTTTGGGGGAAATTTTAAGTCAAAAAAGCTAGTCCATCAAGAACAGGGAATATGAACCTTTAAAATGAAAAAAAAAAATCAAAAAATTCTTCAATTGTTTATTTTTCCATCAACAACCACTTCCACGAAATTCATTTATTTTCGAACAAAAAAAATCAAATCTGTTCTTTTTCATTTCAGAAAGACCCTCTCTCTCTCTTTCTCTTTCTCTCTCTCTCTTTTACCAACGATCGAATGTCAATTTAATGAATTCAAATATACATTTTACATATTATCGTATCCTTGTTCTCTTGTTTTGCTTGAAATTCAACACCTCCCTCCTCTTCCCCCTTTTCTTCTCCTACTTACACCTCGTTTTCTCTCAAATTTTGCTAAAATCGAAGGAGGCAAGTATTTCGCTTTGCTTCTCTAATTGGCACTAGTAAAATATTCATGATTTAACACGAATAAGAAGACGATGAAGACGATGAAGGAGAAGAAGAAGAAGAGGTCCCCTCTCGCTTCTTCCGCCGCTTCTCTCTCTCTCTCTCTCTCTCTCTCTCTCTCAAATTTCGTCTTTTTCCTATTTACAAATGATTTACTTTTAGGTTTACCTCTTGAAAAGCAATGAGGAGGAAACCGACGAAAATATATGAAAAAGAAAAGGGATTTGTTATGTTTTATGATGGCTAGATATGGGTATTTTACAGTCATATGAAAAGGGGCGGAGTCTTGGAAAGTGGCCTATTTAATAATGGGCCTAGAGGAATTTTCAAAATTGGATGCAGCCTAGTTGCTGATAATGAGGATATGTCCGCATTAGAAAATCGGTCCTATTAAAGTTTTTAACTTAAGAAGGGGCGGAGCCTCACAGAATTTCAGGTCCAAAACGTTTAGGATTGTTCAAGATTATAGTCTATCTGATTAGGGTACAGACCACCTCAAAAAGGGGGCGGAGTCTATTTCCTATTTTTGTCTATTTCAGACATTTTCAAAAAACACACTTCGTACTCGACTTTTCCCCTAATCCAATATCCAAATTTATCTTATGGATCATCTTTTTTTGAAGTATTCTACCTACAGCCGATTCAACAAGCACAATTATAAATGTTATTAGATATCCAGTCAGATAAACCTAACTTTTTTTCTACTTTAAAAAAAGATTACCGAGGCTTACAAAAACAGGAAAGAAACGTGTCTGCGTCTCTTCGTCCTACACACTATCTCGGGATAAAACTAACGGAGGAGAGAAAAGTGTCAATCAAAAATCAAAGTGGACCACAGAAGATATTTTGTGGAAACAAAAAACAAGTAGGTCTGATGGATTCGAACCGAAACATCAACTTCTCGAAAAAGGAAAAAAATCTAATTCTGAAACCAGTAAAGCCGAATGAATTCTTTTCTCCAATTCACTCATCCATATACATACATCCTCGAAATTCCTAAATTCTTCTCTTCTTCTTTGTTCTTCTTGAAAATTTCGGGATTCTTTTCAATAAATCTAAAATTGAGTATTGAAAGGGACACATCTGCCCCCCCCCTTTCTCTAACCACCAGTTTTCGAAAAACACAAAATTATTATTATTCGTGTTAAAAAGAGATAGACGGGGGGAGATGGTTGAAGAGAAATGAAGAGACGTTTGGAAAAGGAATAAGGAGGAGAGTGGAATATAAATATGAATAAGATAGAAATTGTCAGAAATTTAACAAATTAGTGTTGAACACGATTCGAGAAAAGTTTGACGAATTAGAATTTTCGGAAGAAGGGATACCGTATGACCTTCTAATACAAGGGTATGTCTAGACACTGATCTGAATGGTACGACCTTCGGACCTAAAAACTAAAGAAAAGAAGGTGCCCTTCAATTGAAGCTTCTTTTGAAAATGACACAACCGGACCTACTAGTTGAAAAAAGTATTCGGCTATCAGACACATGTTCCCTTCCTTCCTCCTCCCGACCAACTGGTCACTCACTTTCGAAAAAAGAAATTTTTGCACCTGATTGATTGGTTTATTTACGAAATGTGCTTCTTCTCTGGACATTCTATTTTTCACTTCTGAAGAAGAAGAAGAAGAGGAAAAGATGAAAAAAACGGAACGAAATGCATGGATTCTGGGGGTCCAGTGTTTTGTTACACTACTTATCAGCCAAATGATGATGATGATTTCGGGTTTGAAAAGATACGAGGTGGAAACTAGTACTAGTTGGCACCGAATGTTTTTGATCAAAACGTTTGATTCGTAGAGAGAAGAAGGAAGACTAATTAGTATCATGAAATGATTTCGAATAAACAAAAACTATTTAGAAAAGGGGGCGGAGTCTAAGTAACTTTGCAACTCTATATGAGAAACATGAGACTTTTGAACTTGACCTCCCCCAGAAAACTTTTTGTTTACAACTACTGATAGTGAACCAGAAGTTTCCGAGTGAATCTGTTGAAAAAAAATGCCCGGAGGATGGATCTTCGGGAAGAAGAAGTGCTTCAAAAATTTTGATAAATGAAGGTGATTTTGTTGGGATGAAAGACAACAAACGAGTTGGATAGAAGCAGGAAAAGATGTATGAAAGTGGAAGGAATAAAGAATGTGTGTGTTCGACGTTTCATTAGTAGGAGTGTTAAAGGGATTACGGTGGCGAAGGAGGAATAGTGATAGATTGTTGTTCAATTATTGGCATCAAACAACACGTGGTTTATATCAAATTTTCAGAGAAATATGGAATTTTTGGAAATCTTTGTTGGACGTTCAAATGCAAATTCGGGAGTGGCGAGCTAGGGGGAGCCGGCTTCAAATGCTTATAACTCCGTTGGCAACAGAGATATCAAAAAGTGGTCAACTAATAAAATGTTTAGCTTATCATGGGCAACAATTCATCAGCTATTCGTTTTTGAAAACATTTCCATCCAACAAAGTTATAACGGTTTGAAGATGAAGTATAGATGAATATCGTATTGAAGTCGAAACAATTAAAAAAAACAAGAGTTAAAATCTAAGCTCTCTATAGAAAAGTTTTAGAAACTTCATGATAAGAAACCACTTTTGATATCTCAATCTTTTTTAATTTCATCTTCCTCTCTTCCTCTCTCTCTCTCTCTCTCTCTCCCTCTCTCTATTTCTCGAAAAATCGAAGAACCCAAAAGCTAACAAATGAAGATTATCGGAAGGCGCGATCACAAAATGTTCAATTTTTCAATTTTTCTATCTCTCTTATCACTTATCCGTTTCCGATTTGAACGAGTCAAAAGACATGAAAAAACCACCGGATCAGTTTCGAGAGATCTCTCTCTCTCTCTCTCTCTCTTAAGTGTTTCAAAATTAATGACTGCCACTTGGATGTCTTCGAACAAACCGATTCCAAGAGTTTTTTTTTCTAAAAGATAGAGGTCATAAACCATTGTGATATATTATCTATAGCCATCCGCCACGTGACAAAATAAAGTAATTTCGAAAAAAAAACCTCGAATTTTTTTTTCCTCTGACTTTTTTTTCCACAAAATTTCAAGAGCTTTTCGGAAATCACTCTTAACAATTTGAAGCACTTTTTGCAAATAGATAGTGTTAAAGCAAAAAAGAAAGAAAAGAAACAAAAAGAGAAAATGAGAAACGAGAGTAAAAAGCTGTGAAACAGAAGAAAAAAAAAAGAAATAAATGAAGGAGGTGGAGCAATTTACCGAGAAGTTTTCAAGAGTTTCGAGAAGTGGATGGTTGTTGGAAGGGAAGGTAAAAGTGGGAAGAGTGCCAACAGGAAGAGCAACGTGTTTTCCGATCAGATGGTCATTGTGACGTATGCGAGTACTGTCAGTGATATAGGGGTCGATGAGACTAAAGGTATACGGTAGTAATCTTTCTGTATAGCCTCGGCTACCTAAAAACAAGCTTTCAGCTGTATTATCCTACCTAAACCTATGTTTTTATTCTAAACCTTTTTCTTCAAATCACCTATTTGCACTGACGAATCAAAACCCGGATATTCCGAAAAGTCACAATCTCTATCTAATTTTGAGTTTTTTATATCTCGACAGAATCTCATATTGAAGGAAAATCGGATTTCGACAACTTATCGCTTTCAGCTCAGGTCACAATAATCTGGGATAAGGGGGTTGAACCCGGCTCACATCATCGTGGCTTTCTCTTTTGAAAGTTGTTTTTTGAATTCGGGTATCCTTGACTTTTGAATTTAGAGTGAGAGAGAAATGTTTCGAGAGAGAAACTTTCCCTTTTCATAATTTCTTTGAAAGCTGATCGGTGAATTCAAATCAAACAGATTCAAGGGAATAACCTTCAATATCTCTTGTTGAAAGAGAAATGGCTAATTGAAAATAAAAATGATTCATGGCTTTCAAGGACTAACTTTTGAATTCAAATTTAGGATACGTTGAGACAAAGGAAAAGTATTAAGGGATAGAGAGACTACAGTCACCAGGAATCTTTAAAAAAAAATTGTTTTTACAGTATCAATAGATCTACCGTAAGACTACAGTAACTTAGCTACTCCATTCCTAAAGAATTTTAGTTATCAAGTAATCTACAGTATCCCCGTCGTTTGATTTGTAGTCAATTGCTCAGAAGACATCTATCCGCTTTTTGACTTGATCTTGATTTGCAACCAATGATTTCATCCTTCATCTTCTTTTATACTCTCACCATTTTACTCGTCAATCTTCGTCGCCATCTCAAAAGAAAATAAAAAATTGGAGTTTTTTATGGATTCGTGTCGAAAACACTGACTTTTTCATAATCGTCGGATGTTCGGAATGACCCTCGTCGTTGGATTCCGGTGCATTTCCTGTATATTGAAATAAGCGATCCCGCCCCCTTTTTATATTTTACATCGTCAAAAACTTTTCAACTTTTGACAAGAAAATTGGTTCAAAGGTATGTCGGAACCCGAAATTCTCCAAACGATAAACAAAAGAGAAATTCGGAGCGAGAGAGCCCATTAGGGCCCCCTTCTCTTTCTCTCTCTCGACTCCTTTTTGGTTTACCAATTTGAAGACAAATTTTTCTTGACAAGGAAAAAGAAAAGAAATTCAATTCATTCACGCATCAATGAGTGATGTGAAGTCTTGTGAAGTTTGCTTCTACCAAACAATTCACTAAAGGATGGAAAAGTAAATGGGTTTTACAAAATTGAGTCAGTCAATTGGTGGAATGCTTCAAAATATACTTGATGGAGAAGCAGTGGTTGGAAAAATAGAGGAATCGAGGGAACGAAAAATTATAGATCACTACATAGATCCCCCTAATAGATTTAAAATGATTTAGAGAGATAAGTCCAAAACCCCGGACTACAAACCACACCGCTTCATAAAAGTTCATCAACATGAGACCTGAAAATCGATTGTATCAGCTGTACACAGAAAAAATTGAGTCACTCAATCAATGGAATGCAAAAAAATATGAGAGGCTTGAAAGAAATCGATGGAATGAAAAACTAAACATCGCTATAATAACCCATATTTTTCACGGGTCAATGAGAGATTAGGGAGCCCATCAATTAAAAAATCAGGCTTTTAGTGGCCATTTTACTTTTGAGTATCGTTTTAATTTCTCTAATGCCGCATTTCCTCTAATAGTATGGCGTATTCAGATATTATTGAGACACTCGTCCCCGCCAGTTAATTAGAGAGCGTTCAATTGCAGGCTTCCAGGAGGATTTCCAGCAATTAGAGGTGCATTGTTATTGGAGTAAATACGATATGTTGTCTAATTGTCATTTTAGGGATGCATAATCATTGTTGATCAATTTCATTCCATGTTAACTTAAACTACTCGTAACTACAGTATGGTATAATGTGAGGCTCTTCACTAATTTGTGTTTTTTGGATATCTCCCATTTGTGGAAATGATCAAACAGATTTGGGACTCAGACATCGGCGTGTTTTCAAATTGAATGAAGAAATACAGGATTCGCTGAAAGAATTGTATCATAAAAGATATTTGAATTTGCATTTGGATGATCAATGAAAAAAGGAAAAACTCTAAAAATGTCATGTTCTTCTGTTGGCCAGCAGGGTCCTACTTCTTCTTATAAATCGTCTGAACCTAGTTGAAGATTACAGAATAATAACACCCATTTGGAGTTATTGAAAAATCGATTTCAGTGGCAGAATGGGAAGTTATATGTAAAGTGTACCCCTGTTCCAAAGGTAATTTATGAAATAGAATAACTTTTATAAATTTTTATAGTTTTGTACAATAAAAAGTTGCAAAAAGTCTCATATCAAACTCTAACTGCAACAACAGATTATCTAGAATGGAAAATACCACGCTTAACAACCATATGATCGTCTATCATAAGAAAAGGACAATTATGGAATTTATACTTATTTTTCAAGTTGGGGAAATTTTCATCTGATTTTTATCAAAAATTGTCAAACACTGAATGAACAATGAACAAATGTGAACGTTTTTCGACATTTTTAAAATAAAACTAATCGAATTCCCAAAATTTACGATTTCACTCTGTTTTTCGTTAAAAAAGTCTGGGAATAACTTGAAATTGCTTAATATACTGCTGATAGGGAAAGGGGGTGCCGTACAGTTAGAGTTGATTGGCCTCCGAAGTTCTCAATTGTCACTATTATTCCCGAACTGGAGTCGTGTAGAGGCCAAAGAACTTCCAATAAACTGAAAATCACTTAGGGAGATAAAACCTCCTTACAAACCACACCCTCTAAAAATTTATGAAAAAATCCGAAAGATTTATATAAACTGTCCCTTTCAATCCAGATTTAACCGGGATGCAAAGAAATGAATTTATCATTTCTATATCTGTGGCGTGGGCGACAACACAACAAACTCTGATTTTTGAATTGCTATTACATCTAGGCGCCAAATTATCCGGATAATTTTTTGAGGCGAAATCCTGTAGACCCTTCTCTTTTTTATTTTTTTTTGCGGGAGTTTGCTCCCGCAAAAAAATCCTCTTGACTAAAAACTGAAATAAAGGATTTCTAAAAGTATAATTCCACGTGCTGGTTGAGGGAAAGAAGTAAATCTGACAAGCCGATGCGATCTAGATGGTGATCGAAGAAACCGAAGAACCCTCTGAGAGTGTTTTGGTTGGCTTATAGTATTTACCTAGGAAGACATCACTTTTTTAAAAAGTTACCGATATAGCCAAGGAATGATGGGGGCGGCTTGAGAGTATGAAAATAATCCAAAAGAGGTGAGACTGAAAGAATTGAAAATTTGGGTATTTGGGTTACAGCCTCACTGAGTGACTGCCAAAGTAAGGAGCTAGATTAAATTATGGCTTAACGAAACTGTTCGTCCTCTGATTCATTTACTATGTAGCTTCCTAGTGGTCTCATCAGTCTAAACAGTCCAAAGAAAACTTTTTGAAAGTTACTGTAGCTACAGTAACCGAAAAAACCAATTAAAGAAAATCAAACCAGCTACACTGCCGCGAGCTACGGCCCAACCCATATTTATAGGAAAAAAATTTTCAACCGACGCTTTTTTCAGATAATCTTCTTGAAATATGTTACGTATACTTGTCTATCTCATAATCTTCTCAGTCGAAGTCGAAAATTTTGAAAGCGTAAAAAACGTCACAGAAAGCCTCGAAAAAAATTTGATACCAAATCCGAAATCATATTTTTTTTTAGGTATCTTTAAAAGCAGAGTAGACATTAAGTATAAGATGAAGCATCTACGTATACAAGTAATCGCATAAATGGGGGGGGGGGGGGGGGGGGTTTATCCAGGATAGACCTGATAATAGGGTTACATGATAAAGAGAAAAAACTACTTAAGTTAAGAGGTATTTTTAGTTGGAATTTCTAGAACTTGGATTATGGTTTTTGGTTCTATGAAAACATAAAAACATATTGGATGGATGACTAGAATATGGGGAATTTCAGGGGGTACATTCAAAATACTGTAACAAGAGGAGTACAAATAATTAACCATCTTTCATGGGAATCTATAGAAAGAGTTTGAATATAAATTCAACTATGTATCAGAGGAGATGTTACAGTAACCAACATCAAAGAATATACAGTACCTAATGGTCGTTTTTTGCTGGTGTTTAAATCTTGTTGGAATAACGTAACAAAATATTTTCGAGGAAATCAACCCGGAGGTCTACTAAAACGAATGATGTTAAACCACAGTGAACGGAAACATTCTAGCTCATCAGTTTATCCTTGGCCTACTCTCATTGCTCAATAACCACGTTTGTTTTTTTTTCAATTTTTCTCCTAGTAAAGAGTGGGAGAATATGGGATGATCCAGGTTGCCAGATGAAAGGCTTACAGTTGGATACGATGGCGTTCCATAGACTGACTGTAGAGAAGGCAAGTAAGAAATGATGTATGAGAGATCAGGATAGTAGGAAGCACTGTTCAGTCGGTAAATTCTTCTGGATTCCAATTGTCTATAGGTGCGTATATTTGGATGATTGAACAACTGAATCGCCGTTTATTTTTCCTGTTCCAATGATTTTATATTTGATCGATTTTGTTTTTTTTCGAGGAGTTCTGCTAATCGATTATTTGTGGCCACTGATTGGCAGTATGTACAGTTTTTGGCTGGTGGTTCTTGATTCTCTCTTTGTAGTTGACGATGGGGGCTCCGGGGTTGTTATCGCCTTATATTTTTTCTTGTTTAACTTCTGCTTTCACCTAACATAAGTAACGGTTGTTTTGAGATGATAGTGTATCTCATGGTACTCCATTATGGTCTACTAAGTCAGTATTGGAAACTCTCGACCAGAGAGCGTATTCTATGCTATCTCCTATTTTCTTGATACGATTCTCGATGGCTTAGATAACTACAGTAACCTCAAAATCGTAAAAGAGAAAATTAAACGAACTGCTCTACAACTAGCTCCGATCAAAAACATTTTCTTAGATCGCCTGGAATATTTTTTGACCGATCTATTTATAAGATAAGCTTTTCAAATAAGATGCGTTGAATACGTATACTTTTTTCCCCATCTAATCTCCCCAACCGACATCAAAAATTGCTCAAATCATGTCTAAAAATACAGATTTGGGCTTGAGTTGCGTCAAAATATCTTTCAACAAGTATGATGTGATGGGTTTTTGATATTTGGAACATTAAATATTTTTTCAGGAATTTCTCTGGAAATCAGGGAAATATTCCAAAAAAGTTGAAAATTTCTAGATCAAAACCGAGGGTATGTTTTTCATGGGTAACTTTGAAAACAAAGTAGACATTAAGTCTAAGATAAAGCATCTACGTGTACAAGTAATCGCATAAATGTGGGTTTATCCGGGATAGACCTGCTGAGAGGTTTACCTGTTAAAGAGAAAATCCTGAGAAAAGAGAAAATCCAAAGGCACTAAACTCAGCTATGGTTAAAGTTATCAAAAAGTCGACAATTAAAGAAATGTTTAGCATGTTTTAATGAACAATTTATTAGCTCATCACTTTTTTTCTCCAATTACAGCCAAGGTGGTTTGAAAATTCCTCATGTTTAATAACGGGGGTTACGGTATACACGGAATAATGAAGACGCTTTTTAATTGTCATCTAAGCTGAAATATCAAATTATACTGTTTGCAAGGATACAACTGATGATAAATGCATTCTATTTCATACCGAATATCTCCCTATGCCAGAAGTTCTGAGAACAGATATCAAAGAAGCTCCCCGACTAAACAAAAATCAAAAAGACGACGAAAAGTAATGATTCAACAAAAATTAAACATGAAAAATGTGTGAGCATGATGATGAAAGGAAGGAATAAAAGTGGGCGACAAATTGAAATGAAATGAACGAAGGAAAAAAAAGAAAGAACTTGAAAAAGAAGAGAGAGAGAGCATAAAGAATAAAGAAGACATCATCACTACTCAGAATCTTTTATTCCTTCTCCTTCACACAAAATTTCGACTTTTTCCAAACAAAAAGAGTTCGAATTGAATATAGAATCGAGAAGAAGAAAAAGGGAGGAGGAGGAGGAGATTCAAATTTCGAGTGGCGCCACGTTGACGGTGGTGGGTCTAAATGAGGGGAACAGCTTTTTAAAGGGGGTGAACAAAAACGGAAACGCATTGGAGGGGAACAGTGAAAAATATCGCCCCACCGAATTCATTTTGTTAATTAAATCGACCGGACGGATTTGGGTGGTGTCAACGGGTGGTCAAAAAATGGGTGGTTTTTTGGGTTTTTTGGGTGAGGTCAGAATGACCAAACAGCGGGAAGGGAACCTTTTGGAAATGACCACAGCCTCTAATAAAAGGGCATCTCAATCAGAACTTCAGATCATCGTTCCGAAGTCTGGAACGTTTTGAATAAAGGACCTAGGCTCAACTGATCTAGTTAGGCCAATCGACCTAAGATACTTTTTTCTCTTACAAAAGTTTGCAAACTCTGAATAATTATTTTACACTTCTATCACCTCCTCTTCCTCTCTCTTCTCCTTCCCCTTTTTCCTTCAAATTTTCGTTCAAGACCGCACACAAAGAGAATGAATCGAGGACTAAACGAAGACAAAAGAGAGCCGAGAAGACGGCTGGAATTTTCCCACTCGAGAATGAAGAATGCTCAAGATTTAGATTTCCGAAATATTTTTCGAAATTTTCCGTTTACTCCTCGTTTTGCTTTTTTGAAGAAGAAGAAGGAGGAGGAGGAGGAGACGAAGAAGAAGACGTCCTTATTCTCTTTGAATTCAACTTTATATTTTCTGATGAAGTTTTGAGAAATCGGGAATCGGGGAAGACAAAGAGAGAATCGGAATGTACTTCTGAAATTTGGACTGAAATATTTCATTGAATTCATTGATCTGGTTGAATATTGAGAAATAAGAATAACATATTCCAAAAGTTATTTCCAAACTAGACTGGAATTAAAATTCCCACAGATTGAAAACATTTCGAAACCCAAAAAAAGGAAAAGTCCGTGCAAACTCTTAAACTTTGTCGTCTCGTCCATTTCAAATGTCATAAAGCGTTTTTCAATTTCAATTTGGAAATGAAACACACACACACACACACACATTTTTAATTTCGAAAATGAAGAAGAAGATAATGAAAAAAAAAAGAAAAGTTTCTTTTTATGAAAAGAGTGAGGAGACGGCAAAAAGTTATCCGAAAAAAGAGTACGAACTAATAAAAAATGCGAAGGGATGAGAGTGCGAAGAAATAATTTTATAATATAAAATTGAAAAAAAAGAGTTTCTGGATGTCTTTTCAACTTTTTTTCGAAATAGGTTTCAGAGAGCTATAGCTCTAGAGCTTCGATCAGTTCATCCGGCCCGTCCATTTTTTCGTTTTCTCCTATTTCAAAAAAAAATTTTGTCACAAAAAGAGGAACTTAATTGAATTCTTAAGCTTGAATTAAGAATCTTAACCTGCTTTTCAAAAATTTCGAATTTATTTGTCATAAAACGACTGGTTTTTACGTTATTGGAAATATTCCAGCCGACCGGAAAGAGTGCAATCATTGAGTTGAAATCGGCCGTTTTTTGTTAAATTTCTTGAATTTTTTCGGAAAAGACTAATTATTCAATAAAGTTCTTGTTTTTCTGAAAAAAAAAGTTTAAAAAATTTCGGATGGAGGAAGTCTAATTTGACTGAATACCAATTCCGTCCGCTTCTTTTTTCAACGGAACGTTTCCCTTTCGAACCTCAAAAAATTCTAAATTTCAGAATCGTTGGATTTAATGAAAATTACGAAAAGTTGTTTTTCACCGATTCAATGTTTTTCCTTTTCTTTTTCTCATTTCGACGCGATTTCTCTATTATTTTTTTTTCGAAAAACAGTTTGTATCAAATGAATTGTTTGCGTCGTATCGAATTTCGGTGAAATGAGTGAAGGATGGAAGATGAGGAGGCTGTTATTAGGATTTTTAGGAGAAGACGAAATTTCAGAATTTTTATTTTTGGAAAAACAATTTTTGTGGGAATATTATTCTAGTTTTCTACAGTAATCTCTCGAAAAAACATGGATGAAACCTAAAAACAACAAATGGTGTCTTCCATTTTCCATCTCATCAAAAATGTATAATAAAAAACTTTCAAAAAAAAAGTCAAGTTTTTGCAACGATCAACACATTTCTGCTCGGAGACAACCCGAAATTTTGACACATCCTCGCCTTTTTTTAATCGTCATGAATACTCTTCGATGGTTGATGGTGTTGAAATAAGAAGAAGAAGACATCGAAAAAATAGAACCCTTTATATGCATTTTTGAGTGTCGTATCATCGAAGAAGACGAAACCATAAATGTTTTTTTTCGAAGATTTTAGATCTGTTGGGTTTCGGTTTACCCGAGCAATTATACGGTAGTCGAAATCTGCACCTGGTCGTCTAACTCTTCAAACGGAGGGTTTGAAGACAAAATGTCGGAAGAAAGCCATATGTCAGTGAGTTATATGTATGAGCACTTGCCCTTATTTTAGACGTTGGCGCCAGTGAGAGAGTATATGAATAGAGGAGACGCAGACACCGGATCAAGCAAATCATTATTTGGAATAAAATGGGACTAAAGTGGAATGAACAAAAAAGGAGAAATTGAAAGAAGAAGGGCAAAAGAGATTTTTGCAAATGCTACAGTATTCCATTTAATGAAAAAGAGAATTCAATTTCCGGTTTTCTTTTTTGGTGAGAAAACAGGAAAAGCGAGGCAATAAATTCCAAAGGTCCAGATTCGATTTCGGTCCTTTTTTTTCTCATTCTAATGAGCTTAACACATGTAAATGAGCTACGAAATTTATGGTTTTTGAGAAGGGAGGAAATGAACGAGGAGTCTTCAAATGAAATTGGATTGAGAAGAAATGAAGTCGGAAGAGTTTTGTCAGGAGAATTGAAGAGAAAGGATAATATTTGAAGATGGAAGGGGACTTTTTTTCGTTTTAAAAACTGTATTTGCTAGAATTCTGAATTGGAAAATTGACTTCAATTGTAATTTTTGTAGTGGATTACTGTAGAAAAGAAACTGTGTTAACACTTTACGTATTTGGCACTTCAAAAGACGACATTTTTTTCAAAGTTTTTGGCGCGAAGTTCAATCTTCCGCTTTTTTTTTTGGTTTTTCAGCACAATTTTCAGCTTTCAGATCACATTTTCTCGGTAATAATAACTATTTTATTACTTTTCGTCAATTCCGATCGAATAAGATCATTTTTCAGGTAATATGGAGAAAAACGAGAAGAACGGAGTGTTCTCGCGAGTAAGATCGCGTTGGAGGAGCATATTCTCAAAGGTTTTTCTATTTTCATCTTGAATATCATTTTAAATATTAAATTACAGAAAGCGAATCCAGTGAAACTCCGTGATTGTAATCGTCTCACATTCGAACGCATTCTATCCGATCCCGATGAACAAATCGGCACAATTATTGCTCAGGCGACAGTCGAACCGATCACTTTGCCGAACGGTGGTGGTATCGCTTATATTCAAGAAACCACTGTTTACGATGAAGATTTAGCACCTGTATGTCGAGAATTCGTTCTGAAAATTTAAATTTTTTTAATTTTAGGAAAGGAAGACAACGGCACCAACTAGCACTTCAACCACCTTGAGTTTGAGTCGCCGCTTCAGAAGATTGTCTTCTGGAGACATAAATGTGATTCGGAGGATGACTGAGGAGATAGTCTTTGATTTGAAGGTAAATATTGTTTTCCAAATATTTCTGAGGTTATTTAATCTTTTCAGAAGTTACAGAACGTTATCTACGACGGAAATGAGATCACCGGTGAGCCCGATGCTGAAAATGGGGTTGACCGAGCATGCTTCAAGCCTGGACCAGATTATCCCGTTGGTCAGTTGAATGTTTTGGGTATTTCCCTTAATTTTAGAATTTCAGAACAACAAATGATGTTCTTGAGACAATGTATCAAAAAGATAGAAACCAGGCCTCCGAATATGTACTATTTGACGAATGGATGGAACATGGATAACTTTGAAGCTCTCTTCAAATATATTGTTCGTTCTGGCGAAGACAGTATCAGAGACACTCTTTTAAGCATCGAATTCCGTGATTGTATCGAATCGTTGCAGTCTTTGTATCGATTCGTCGAAAGTTATTCATTATTCAAGGGAGTCGTTTTCAACACTGATTATGTCTACGCTACGGTTCATTCCAAGAAATCATCGTTCCCGAAGAAGTTCCGCGGTGGCATCGAACAGTTTGTTGAGGTCGAATCGAAAGTGAAACAAGCTCCTATCTCCTACAAATCCATGATCACAATCACCTCTCCATTCACTCCAAATGTGGCGATTATCGTGAAATTCAGTTGTCGGCCACCAAATTGGCCGGGTGATAGTAAGGAAGAGAGGGAGAAGAGACACGTGGTAAGCTGAGTCGAGGGATTTATATAAAAGAAATGGATGGTTTTCAGTCAGTTAAAGTGGATCATATCACGGGACGTCATGCTTTGGAATTAGCTCCAGATCGTGAGAAAATTCTAGTGAACGATGAAACATTCGCTTCTCGGAAGTCTGTTCCAGCTATCATGGATCGTTCGAGTGAAAAGAATGAATGTTCTTCGAATCAAGACAAAATCACGGGAGAAACGTCTGTCGACTGTAGCAAAGTCACCGATATTTCAGTGAGTATCAGCCAAAAAAGCTATTCATGAATTCATTTTTAGACCGGATCCACACAAAACGAGGAAATCGATGAATACGTGGAAATGTTTCCGACCCTTTTGGAGCTTCTCGAAAAAGCGGAATTCGATGAGAAGGAAGAAGCTGAGAAAGTGGAAGTTCCCATGTCGCTTTTCGGAAGGAAAGTTTCGATGATTGGAGGAGTGACAATGTCTTCAGATGGATGCGAGGACACTCAATCGGTGACGTCTTCTGGTGATTCTTCAACCTCGTTCTATGGAACAACGGATTCATCTGATCTTGAATCCAAGTCATCGGATTCTCCGATTACAGAACAGAATCCATCGGATTCTTGTAATAAAGAAAATGAAAAAGAAAATCCGAAGGATAATTAAAGATCTTCCCGCCTCCCTCATTGATTAAATAATCCATTATTCTTGATTAATTGTTTTCAAAGTCTCTCTTTATTCTCGTTTCTTTTTGTACTATGCTCAAAAGTTGCCAATTTATATGTCATTTCTAACCCTTGTACCACGGGTACACTGAGATTTCCTTCCCCATACCGATGATGATCTCTCTATTCCTTCCGTTACCGAAAAATCGTTGATAATTAACTAATGATCGCCTCCTCGTTTTCTCTTCTTTCTAAAGTAATGAATAAAACTTCTGTGAATTTTATTCCAAGAGCATATTATATTTGCTCTTGTTGTGTGATCTGTGACCGCGTTCTCATGGTTGACTGAAATAATGTCTGATGAGTGCACATTTCACAGAATTTTCGAGCTTTTTTGTTTTATTTTAAACAGAAATGACTTCTCAAGTTTGTGCATCAAAAAATGATATAATTCGATTGGGAACATTCAGTTTCAAACTTTCACAAATTATTTATGTCTCTGCAATTCTCTCTACTTTCATTACTTCTTTTTTCGCTATTCGAATTATCCATCGAAAGTCGATCTTTCAATTTTCCACCAAATTACTTCTTTATCAAAACATATTTTCTGCTAATTTACATCAAATTGCTTATGGATTGATTGCTGTTGAAAGATTGCACATGGCTTTCTTCCGATTAAAAGATCCATGTATTCCATTGAAAATTGAATCGGATTGTGAACTTCATTTAGAGATTTTGATAGCTGGAATCAGTGGAACGATTTATGCACAAACTGGATTATTAATCGAAAGAGCTTTTGCCACTTTTATGAAGAATTATACAAAGAAAATGAGTATTTCAATTGGATGTTTGATCTCTTTTATTGTATTCTTAACCAGTTCTTCAACCTGTAGAATAATTATTTGGGATGATACTCAATTGGATTATCAGATAACTTGTAACACATTCCCTAAAGGAAGTATCGAAAGATCTGGAATATTCTTCAGTATTGGCACTTTTCTATCACTTTTCAATTTGTTGATGGCTTTTCTGATTAGGAAGTACAATCAGAAGTTCGAGTACTCGTAAGTTTATTCTACCTGAAAAACCTAGATAATTATTCATTTCGATGACGTTTTTTTTTGAAATACATGAGAAAAAAAAAAGAAAATGTAGTTCCGGTTCAAAAAATTGGACTTTAGTCTGATTAACTTTTCTTATTTTCCCAAACTTGCACGAACAGACTAGACACTGAAAGCACTAAAGTCACATTTTCTCAGAACACAATTCGTCGTTGGACCTCGTTTTCGAAAAAGGGAAATGATTGACTCAACAAGTACAATCTGTTTCTTAGCTTGCTCCCAATTCATTTTTATTTTCATCTACTCATTTGGATTGTATATTTTGAAAGTATTAAAGAACGATTTGAGTTTCGAGCAATATTACTTTTGGGTTGTTTGGATAAATGTGAGTAATAACTCTGAATTCAGAAATGACTAATTGGAAGTTTCAGACTATTCCAATTGGGTCGGCCCTACTTCCAGTCCTTTTGATCTACCGTATCCGATATTCACATTTGGCTAGGATTATGATTATCAAAAAGTTTACAAACACGGTGCAGACACAAGATGATCATATCAAGCAGATGAAAAATATTTGGAATTAATTTTTATACCGCAAGCTAATAGAATTACCCGCCTGGCTTTGACGGGGTTTATCTCGGTTCATGTTGAATTTTTCAAGAAATTATCAACTAATAAAATGAAGCTCTTATTATGAAAAACATTTCATTAGTTAAGAACTTTTTAAAATTCTCAATGGGAACCGAGATATTCTTGCTTAAAGTTAGACGACAGTGAGCAACTCTGCTAGAGCACTTACGGTAGTTAGTTTTTTTGTTATCGTACTTACTTATTTTATGAACAGTTGAAATAATAAAGTTGAAAATTTTATTGCTTCTGAATTGAAAAAGAAATATTGTAGTCTTTTTGTGGATTTTTTAAAAGATATCAACATTAAATCTAATTCTAACACGATTACCGAACAGTTGCAATTTCTAGTACGCATCAATTGGAATTATTCTCAAGCAAGAAATGATTGTTATAAAAAAAAAGAAACTGAATGTGGAAAATGCTAAACTTTTATCAGAAGAAATATCTTCAAAAACTATTACAACATTGTTCACTATCTAGTGACTCATAGAATCAAAAGATCAAAACTCTCTTCTCTGAAAATCTGAAAAACATGAATATATTTTGAACCAATGCATACGGATATGCCTTATGATCATTAACTTTTTTTTCTTTTCGGTTCATTTTCTTCTTTCTGAAAGTCTCACCCTTTCCATTTCATTTTATATAGACTTCCTCCCGTCTCATTCTATATTAGAATTCTCAAGAATGCTCTCATTATATTATAATTTATGAAAAAGACTTTCTCATGGTTCACTGAAACCGTGTCTGGTTTCTCGAAAGAAACGATTTCTTGAACTTCATTCTCGAAATGGCTGTGTCCGTCTGTGCTTCACAAAATGAAATCGTTCGATTGGGAACTTTTAATTTCCGAATCTCACAAATTATTTTTATTATTGCTATTCTTTCTACTTTCATCTCATCTTATTTTGCTATCAGAATAATTATGAAGAAATCGATTTTTCATTTTTCAACGAAACTTCTTCTTTATCAAAGTATCATTTATGCAAATATCCATCAGATTTTTTATGGAAAAATGGCTGTTGAGAGATTATATATGGCATTTTTCCAATTGAAGAATCCTTGTATTCCGATGAAAACTGAATTGGAATGTTTCATTCCAGTACAATTTTTAATTGGTGGAGTCAGTGGATTCATCATGGGACAAACTGGATTGTTAATCGAAAGAGCTTGTGCAACTTTTATGAAAGATTATGAGAAGAAGAAGAGTTTAATGATTGGATGCTTGATATCTTTTATTGTTTTTGTGTTGAGTTACTTAACAGGAAGGATAGTTATTTGGGATGATCCTTTAACAAGTTATCAATTAGCATGCAATACATTTCCAAAAGAAAGTCAAGATCGATCTGGATTATTCTTTATTGCTTGCACTATTGTCTCACTTTTCAATTTGTTAATGTCATTTTTGATCAGGAAGTATAACAAGAAGTTTGAATATTCGTGAGTTTACTGTATATATTACTGTATATATATTAGTTTACTGCTATATCATAGTAAAAAAATGACTTGGATTTGTGATGACTAATCTTCTGACGTGTTCTTATTGTTGATGTATTTCTAAACTGAAAATAGAATAATGAGATTTCGTTTCGATTCAGAAAAATAAGAACTCAGAAACTTACAACTTTTGGAACTTTTTTTGGAATTCGGAAACTGAAAATTTAAAAAAATAGAGACAAAAATAAAGAAATCTAAGTTTTTATGTATGTTTCAGAACCCAATTCGTCGTTGGTCCACGTTTCCGCAAACGAGAAGTGATCGACTCAACGAGCACAATCTGTTTCATAGCTTTCGTTCAATTCATATTCATGTTCATTTACTCATTTGGACTTTCTATGATGAGAATAATTAAAGATGATTTGACAACTGAGCAATATTATTTTTGGGTTGTTTGGTTGAATGTGAGTTTTTGAATCAGAAGAGAAAAATATATGATATGATATTTCAGACACTTCCCTTTACTGCTGCTATTCTTCCAGCTCTTTTGATCTACCGTATCAGATATTCACGAATAATAAGAGTGTCGATAATCAAGAAGTTTACAAATACGAAACAGACACAAGAAGAACATATAAATCAGATGAAGAATATTTGGAATTAGATGATTTATTATTTTGAGAGTATCTATTTTGTTGACTTAATATTGCTAAATTCAAATTAATTTAATTTAAAACTGAAGCTATAAATTCATATTTGCAAAATTTTTGCCTGAAATAGATTCAAAAACCTAGAACTAACAATACTTCTATGTCTCAAATGTTCAAATTTCATATATTTCTAATATCCGGTATTTAAATACTCTCTCCGTGGACAAATACAAAACTAGATGTCGTTATTCTTCAATCATTCCGTTCCAAATGTAGTTTCTTTCACAAAGTACAGGATTCCCCTTGAATTATTACTATTGTCCTCAATCCTTTTTTGAAAATTATTTTCAAAAGTTTTCGATATTTTCTAAAATTTCCAATTTCCTAATAATTTCAATGCATATGCAAAACTCTCTCTCTGGTTATTTCTCCAAATTGTCACCTTTGTACTCTACTGCATGATTCAGCTGATAACTCAACTCTACCCGTTGACTATGTGTCTCTCTTATCAGCAGCTTTTTCTCTCTTTCTCTATGCTCCACCTCCTTCCCATTCATATAAAATATTGGCGCCTTTCCTTCTTATTTATCAATACGAATTGAGTTTTTCGAATTTTTAAATGATTTTCAACCAAATAGTTAACCATCCGTACACTTTTTCTCCCTGTCAGAGGCTAACTGGTTTTTCGGATATAATATAATTGGAATGGACTGTTGTTTCCTCCCTCCCTCATCCCTCATCTCTCTGTTCATTCTTTTCATATATATATATATATATATATATATATTCGTGCAAAAAGGATTATAGGTGTTTCTTTTTTCTCTCTGTCTAATATTGTTATTTTCATGTGGTGGTGATGGGTGAAAAAGAGGTGAAAACGGTGGAAGAGGAGGAAGCGGTAAGGGGCGGAGGACGACTGGAAACGGGTTCATCTCAACGACGACTGTTGATCTACGGAATCGTTAGGTGAGAAGAGAAGGTTTTTATCTGTCTATATCTCATTTTCACCCTTTTTTTTGAAGAAAGAAGAACTTCATTTGCTTTGTAAATTTGAAACATTGGTGTCACTTTCGATCTTATTTTATAAAATACACCCTTGATTTTGTGTTAGTGACATATAGTTAGAGGAGTGTAGTCTTTTCCTTATCAGTTTTTGAAACAGCTGATTAGAAGGGAAAAAGGAACTGTCAATCATACCATTCGGCTCCTTACACCACTTTTAAACGTCATAAAAATTGAATCGTACCATTTTTTTTTTTTGGAAAATTAAGAAAAAATGAAAATGAGGGAAGGTTCTCGATGTTTACAATTTTCAATTCAGTTAACATATGTACTAAAATTGAAGATATGATTAGTGAATAGACGAATTGACTAATTGGTCAAAGAAAAGACAACTATGTAATTCTTAATCATTTTCTCTTTTTCTTGTTTCTTCTCAGCTGACCTTCGCTTTTACAATGCATTGTTCTTCTTTCTTTTTCTTTTTTCTTTCTTTTTTCTCTGAAAATGTGAAAATGACATGAGAATAGAATAATAGTAAAAAGAAGCCAACAATAGCCCCTTCCCATCATTAAGCATCATTTTGGAAAAGCGTGACCTCGAGAACTAGTAGGCTCCGCCCCCATTTCCCCCTATTCCGAATACAAATACAATCCCATCAAATTTACAGTATTCTCGCAGTTTCGGGGGCGTGGCTTCTCGTCGCCACTGCAATCGACACAGTTTCCATTCTTGTTGAAGGTGGTGACATGCATCTGGATAATCTCGTTGGACACGTGGCTCCTGGTTATGAGAAGGTTGAGAAGGTTTTTAAGTGAGTTTTGAATTTTTTATTAAATGTGGGGATTGGTAACAATGAAATATCTCAGTTTCCATGAGAGATAGAACAATGTTGTCAACTAATAAAATATAGATTTTGTTAAAAGCAACATTTCATTTGTTGATAACTTTTTGATGTTTTCATTGGGAACTGAGATATAGACGTTTCAAGTTACGCACTCCCGAAGAGATGCGCAGAGTTAGGTAGCGTCTGTTTGTCTGCGTCTATATATCAGTTTCTAGGATAGATACAGAAAAGTTGTCAACTAATAAAATGTAGCTCTTGTCATAGGTAGCATTTTCTTAGTTGACACCTTTTTGATACCTTCTTTGGGAACTGAGATATAAGCGTTCCAAGTTGAGCACCCCAAAGGTGGGTGTTGTTTAACTGTCTGCAACTCGCGTCTATAACTCAGTTCACATTAGAAATACAGAAAAGTTATCAACTAATAAAACGTTCAGCGTGTCTTGAGCAACATTTTCTTAGTTGACGCTTTTTCTCTATCCTGACTGACAACCGAGATATACCGTTTCAAAAAATGCATACATCTTGACCACTTTTTTCCCTTTCAAAGAATTCTGAAACACTTGTGAACTTTTCCTTACAATCTGTCTCTAGAATCTAATAAGTTTTCTTCCAACATTTACATACACTTCTTCTTTCTCCACCAAGGTCGTGCTTTTTCTCCATACTATCTATTTCATTTCCCCCAATTATACTTGAACTGTCTGCGTCTCTCCCTCTTTCACTCTCTCGTTTGCTTGTTCATTTGAAAGTGAGAAGAAAAGAAATGAAAGCAAAAAGAGAGAAAATGTGAATAAAGTAGTGTAAACAACTTGTATGTTCATCCTTTCAGACGAAACTTCGCCGACGGATGGGAACGAGAGGGTGCGTCGATTACGGTATACCATAAGGACAGGGTAATTGTTGACCTTCAAGGAGGATATGCGGATAAGGCATCTGGAAGAAAATGGACTCAGGATACGAGAACTGTCGTGTTTAGTACTACGAAAGCTGTTGGAGCAGTTTGTGTAGCTATTCTTGTTGATAGAGGATATATCAGTTATGATGATAAAATGAGCAAGATTTGGCCAGAATTTGCACAAAATGGAAAGGAGAATATCACGATTGATTGGTTGATGTCTCATCGGGTTAGTTTTTTGAATGATAACTCCGTTCTCAAAATAGATAGAAAAAAGTTGTGAAGTAACGAAATATAGAGCATGTTAAGAGCTATATTTCGTTAGTTGACACTTTTTTTATATCTTCACTGGGAGCTGAGATATGAGCGTTTAAATTTGGGTACCACGCTTAAGACGCAGAGAAGGTTGCATACGCACTCCCCGGACGCTATCCTTACTTCAAACGCTGTTATCTCGGTTCTCAGAAGAGATACAAAAAAGTTGTCAACTAATAAAATGTAGCCCTTATTATAAACAATATTTCGTTAGTTGACACCTTTTTTATATCTGAAACAGGAAGCGATAACCTCCCGAAGTGAATCACTTCTAAAGAACATCATTTTCCAGGCCGGACTTGCTGCTCTCGATATGCCAATCTCTATCGAAGACGCAAATGATTTCGACAAGATGAGTGAAGTGATTGCATCACAAAAACCGAATTGGGAGCCAGGAACCAAATCTGGTTATCATGCAATCACTTATGGATGGATTGTTGATCAAATTGTGAGAAGAGCAGATCCAAAAGGAAGATCAGTTGGTCGATTCTTCAAAGAAGAAGTCGCTGATATTCATGGAATTGATTTCCATATTGGTCTTCCACCAAGTGAAGAACATACCGTATCCCGTTTATCAATGCCTTCAACTCTTCATCTTTTCCGAGAAATTGTTCATGATCCACGTGTTTTGATCGTTTTGGCCGTTTTCAATCTTCGTCCTCCAAACTCGATTGCTCGAAAGATCGCTGCGAATCCGACTTGGTTCAAATTGGAACAAGATGTGAACACTTTCAATAATCCAACTCTTCATGCAATGGAACAAGTCGCTGCATTGGGAATCACTAAATCCAGAGATTTGGCTCGTCTATTTTCATTGGTTCAACAAGGAAAACTCTTCTCGAAGGATCTTTTAGAGAAGTTCCGTGCTCCACAAGTCCAAGGAATTGATGAAGTTGTGATGACTCCATTACCAAAAGGACATGGATTCTTGTATGAGAGACATCCGATGGGAGGGGTAACGGAACCTTCTTATTTCTTTTTCTTACTCCATGTTTTCAGAAAAAGTGGCTTGTTGGTCATCCGGGATACGGTGGAAGCACAATAATGATGGATTTGGATGATGAGATCACTATTGCTTATGTTTCAAATGGATTGAAAACTGGAATGGGGGAGCTGACGAGAACCTATCGACATCTTCGAGACGCTGTTTTTGATTGTCTTGAAAAACAGAAGAATGGACAACCTGTGATGATTGAAGATGCGATTCAAGCCGTCGCTGCTTGAAATTAATTGTTGTTTTTTTTTTAACTTTTTGTACATACGCCATAATTTGGGACGGGTTCTCTTGCCCCCAGCGAACAATTTTTCTTGCATAAAACATTCCTTTTGTTCATCTGAAACTGTATTGAAAAAAATGGGTTGAATAATACCGGGAAACCGAAAAAATAATGAACAGATAAAGTTAAAACACATCCGGGTGCAAAAAGGACTTCTTGAATTCGATGAGACTGATAGAATATCTATAGTTTGTCTCGTCGAGCGCAAGAAGTTTACCAAGAGAGAAACTGGAGAAATGATAATAAATTAGAATGGTAAATAAATACACGAAAATGATTCAATCTTCCATGTCGTCCTCATCAAGCTTGGCGGAAGCCCATTCTTCAGCTGCGGTTACGACCTCTGATGGCACTTCTTCGTATTTTCCGTTCGTGTGCTCTCCAACCCATCCCATCTCAATTTGAACGTTCTTGTCCTTATTCTCGTCACGAACTGCCATGATGATACGGGCGGCCTCTTTCACAAGTTGTTGCACATCGAGCTCATCGATTTTCAGCTTCTCGATTTCTGCCTTGGCAGCTTGACGATGCTTTCCAACAGCCCAGGCTTTGTATTCGTAATTCAGACCAGATGGCTCAACAAGGAAGAGACGTCCACCGGCTTGCTTGTTCCATGCGACGAAGAAAGCTCCGGCACCGAATGGACGACTGATACCAAGAGTGTGAATGTGAATGTATTCGGCGACAGAGTTAGCAATGTTCTGAATTGGCATTGGCTCACGGTAGTCCTTGAGCCACTTCATTGCCTCTCCGTAGGCGTAGTTCTTCAAGGAGAATCCATCTGGATAGTTTCCGGCGACAGCGACTCCAACGTTGTCATTTACATTGAACATTCTTGGGTTGGCATTCTAGAAAATTACATTTTAATTGAATAAAATACAAAAAAAAACATACATCAGTGTAAAGCTTGGAAGTGATCAATTTGTCAGCAACCACCACAATTCCATTCTTTCCGCGAATTGCGATCATCGTACCCGCATTGTCAACGGCTTTTTGAGCGTACTCGACTGAAAATAAAAACGAATAACTTTAAATTCATTGAAAAGATCGGTATACCTTGGAAAATTCTTCCATCTGGAGAGAAAGTCGAGGCGGCGAGATCGTAGCCAGTACCGATGGAACTCATCCTAAAAAGAATGAAAGTTTTTGTCTTATAAAACGGAAAATACGGAATATTTAAAAAGTGAACAATTTCAAGAGTGAAACTCTAAAAATAAACGGAGAAGCATGAGAATCCAAGAGTTAAAATTCAAATGATGATTTTCCTGTGTCGATTTACGGGGAGAGTCAGTGCCTTGCGGGTCTCGCAACGACGCTAGAAAAACACTGTGTGAAAAACGAGAGACGCCAGACATCTATATGCGCCTTTAATTATTTCGTTATTTTTTCTGATTTTTCAGTTTTTCTTCGTTTTAAAAGTTTTTCCTAGTAAGAGAATTGTCAATCTTCAGTTAATATATTTTATTCAAATAGGTTTTATAATTTCAGGATCCAATTCTCGGGTAAAAATGGGAAAAATCGACGATAAGAAGAAGAAATTCAAGGGGAAGAAGAAGGTGAAGAATGTGTTGGAGAAGAAGGCAAAAGGTTTGAAGCTCAATAAAGTCGACAGAAAGAGAATTGTTAAGGTTCGTGAAATGTTTAATTTTTTCTCGTTTCAACGTCATATTTCACTTCAGATTGAAGAAAAAGCTGCATTGAAGAGCAAAGTAGATAAAGCGGTGAAAGAAGAGATGGAAAGGCTAAAAAAGTCTTCCACTTCAGTCTTCGATAATGACGGAACTCGTGACTCATTGTGCTCAGAATCTTCATTCGGAAGCCAGCCAGCACCAAAGAAAAAGACCAAGAAGGTGTTATTCTCCGGAGAGCTCGAGCATGTCAAATTATTCGATAAACGAATTCACGACCTTGAAATCAAGCCATCAGAAGCTTCTCCAGGAAGAGGAATTCTCAGATCTCCACTCGACAAAAAGGCAAAGGTTTGTTGAGAAGATTTATATCCCCATAAACAAAATCAATTCTTTCAGAAGCTTCCGAAAGTCAAGGCATCAGTAAAAGTCGTTGAGGAAGAAGAAGAAGAGGAGGAGGCTCCGGTTGCTCCACCAAAGAAGAAAGTAAAGATCAGTAAGAAGGAAGCAGCTGTTACTAAACCAGCTAATGAAGTTGAAGACTTGGAATCAGTTGATGAACAAACCGGTGGAGATGAATCTCTCGTCGATGTTCCAAAACTCAAAAGAAAGAGAGTTATTCAAGTTACGAAATCCGTTAAAGAACAACTTTTGAATATGCCAAGAAAAGAGAGAAAAGCATTCCTCAAGGAGCTGAAAATGAAGCGAAAGCCAGAAGGAGAACGTGCGCAAAAATGCAAAGTTCTCTGGGAGAAGATCAGAATGGGAAAGACACCGAAGGCAGAGAAAGATGAAGCAGTTCATGAGTTGTATGGTCTTGTCAAGGGACACGCTGCCAAGTTGATCTATGCTCACGATACCAGCAGAGTTATCGAATGTCTTGTTGCCACCGAGAGAGAAGGAATCATCAACAATTGTAAGTTTTTGAAGATATTGTTCTTCACAATGATTATTAAATTTCAGTGTTCAACGAATTAACGCCAGAGATTGTGAGAATGTCGAAGAACGTTTATTCAAAGTTCTTCGTCAAGAAAATGTTGAAAAACGGATCAAAAGAGCAACGTGATATCATCATCAACGCATTCCGTGGCCATGCTCCAACTCTTCTCAGAATCAAGCACGCTGCTGAAGTTCTAGAGTATGCATACAATGATTTCGCTAATGCCCACCAACGATACAACATTATTACCGAGTTCTACGGAAAGGAGTTTATTCTTTTCAGAGTAAGTAATGCATATTTAAACTCAATCATTCCATAATTATTTTCAGGAAGACAAAATCCGTCCATTATCTGAAATCCTTGCCGAAAAGCCAGAAAAGAAAGCAGTTATCTTGAAACATTTGGACGAGATTATTGGAGCAGTTAACGAGAAGGAAACTCTCCGATTATCCATCCTCCACAAGCTCATGCTCGACTTTTTCGATAATTGCGACGAGGAGAAGAAGAATAATCTTTTGGATTCACTTAAAGACAAGATCCCTGAATTCATTCATACCCCAGACGGAGCAAATCTCGCTATCAAGCTTATCTGGTTTGCTCCAGTCAAAGAGAGAAAGTTGATTGTCAAGAATTTCAAGGATCTTTCCGTTAAAGCCGCCATGGAACACTATGGACATCGTGTGCTTCTCGCTCTTTTCGATACCATCGACGATACTGTCCTCTTGAACAAAGTGATTGTTTCGGAGTTGGCTAATGAAATGAAGAAGTTGATTGAAGATGATTGGGGAGAGAAAGTCATCCATTATTTGGTGCATCCAAGAGATGGAAGAGGAATTGACAAGGGAGAAATCGCTATGCTTGCCGAAGGAGACAACAATCCACATTCAAAGAAAGAGAAGAAGGACAGATATGGACAATTGTATAGTGGAATCACTGAGAACTTGTATCCATATTTGGCCGCGAACTTCGAAGAGCTCGTTTTCGAGGCTAATAAATCCAAATTCGTCATCGCATGTCTCGAAACTACATGTAAGTAAACCAATTTCTCTTTTCCATTCTAAAAATGTCCTTTTTCAGCTCAATACGATTTATTCGACAGACAAGTTCCATCAGAAGGACGTAAAAGTTGCAACGCGGCTATTGTAGAGCTCGCAAAGAAGGATTTCGTACCAATGGATCAAGAAGGATTCCACATCATTGAACACAAATCTGGAAGTTTCGTTCTCTCTGCTGTGATGCGTTGCGATTCAGCACTCCCAGAAGATGAGCGATTGTCGGTTGCTATCGCGGAAGGACTCACCAAACAACAACTCGGATCATGGATTTCATGCAATAAAGGATGTCACACTCTTCTGAAAATGCTTCAAGTCGGTGGACCAAAAGTTGTTGAGAAGTTGAAAGCGTCGATCAGCAGAAAACATCTTGATAACTATAAATCGACGGGAGCCAATCTTCTGAAGGCTCAACTCGATGGAAAGACTGGCAAGTAATACATTTCTTATAATGCTAATGCACACACACATCCCCTCAGAATTACTGTTTTTCTTGTTTTCGTTGTTGATTTGTTGACTTTTTTATATTTTACTTTTTAATTGTTAATCTTTGAAAACTTTTCGTTGGTAATGAAAAGAAAAAGAAAAATCATTGTTTTAAATTATGAGATTAGTAAAAAAAACAGGAGAAAATCATTTTAATATTACAAATCTGGGCAAATTTTGACATAGAACATCGGCAATTTACACTAGTCAACTAACAGGTAAGATCAAAATAACATCCGTAAAGAAGGGAAAAAAACACATAGACGGGAAAGTATTCATGGAAAAATCACAGGAGACACATCTTTCGTTCCAACGATAAATCGACCATTTTCTCGATATCTTTTTCTTCATCATTCATATATACAATTTGAACTCTCGGATCACGTTGACTAATATCGACTAGTTTGGCGAGAAATGTTGAAACAGCTTGGAAATTGAATGGCATCAAACCGACGATGATCTTCTCATAGGCGGGCGCATTTTCCAGAAGTTCCAGAGTTTCACATTGTCTGTCATGATCACCATCGAATGGATCAGCCACACATATCAGACCTGAAATGGGAAATAGTCAGATGGAGAAGAAGAATCAGAAAATCTCACTTAATGCTTCCGAATAGAATTTGATATCTTCAAGTTCAGATGATTCAACGATTCGAAATAGCTGAGATTTGTGGCGAAATTGGGTTCTGAAAAAAATTAATTGAAAGTTGAAAATAATTCGAAAATCTTACTTTACAGCTCCAAAATTTGGGTTTCGTTTGTTTATGTAATTCATTATTTGATTAGATTTATCTGAAATAGTTTTTTTTTGAAATCGAAACATCCAAAAACCAAATAAACCTCGAATTTCAATTCGATTCATTGCCTTTATCTCGAATTTCAGAGGATTGAGAGATGAAACGTGGATGTTACACATTCCACAAGGGACGAGAGATTCTGAATTTTTAATTTTTATTCTGAAACCAAAGAAGGGCTTACTTGGATGTTTAACGACAGCCGTTTCAATTCTTCCAATTGTCATATCAACTTCAAATCGAACATTGACTAATCTCAGACTATCCATTAAATTCAGACGTTCAATCGCCGCTTTATTCTTTCGAATCCAATCAATATCCGCTTTTTGCTTAGCAATTAGTTGTTCTAAACGACAGACTCGATATTGAACGGCTTGTTTCATCTGTTTTCTTATTGGTTCTTCTTTTGAATTTATATGGAAGAATCTCTGCACTTCTGACATTTTATCGAGGAATGGCTGACCGTCGATTTCGTATGATTCGACAACTCTGAAACAAAATCATTAAAATTTGTTCAAAAAATGATCAATTACTCTTCAAGTTTCTCAATATTCTGCTTAATCGCCAATTCCTTCTGTTCAGCGATACTCAACGATTGCAACATTTTCGTTCGAATATCGGTAACTTCGGTTTGAAGAGGAACGTATCCATGATTGAAATGATGACTATATCTCTCTCGAAAACATACGTGGCACATCAGTCTTCTTTGAAGTTTCATACAATTTTTGTCTTTGCAGACGAATTCTGATTTTTCTGATTGATGAACTGAACACGTCGGAGCGTTGATTGGCTTGTTGGACAATGTCGTTTTTTCGTGATGAGCAAGAATTGCGAGAGAGTGAACCCAATCCCAGCATCTGGAAATTCAAATTTAAACTTTATCCGCCTGTTTCTCGAAGATTTTAACAAAAAAACGACTAATAAATTTGTATTTTTCACTTCATAAAACTCACTCATCACACAAATCGGCATCACAAGTTTTACAGAAATTCGCGGCTCGATGCAACGGGTTCTCATCGCACATTCCATCGTTTTTTCTCGCTTTTTTATCTTTTCTGGCCGTTTTAATTATTAAATCTCTTCGATATTTCTCATCTTCTTTAATTTGCAGAATCGCATAGTTCTTTTTGAGTGTCCGAACATCTCCTTCGGGTACATAAGTTGATATTCGATCAAATGGACAGACGATCGATTTTTGGGATCCGAGAATCTTTTTGGCGCAGTGTGTACAGAGAGTGTGACCGCACTCTGGAAAAATTAAATGATGTCACATGAAAGACACCTAAAAGTTTCGAAACCTTTTAAAATTCTAGGTATGAGGTCATCTTCTTCAGAAAATTCTCGTTGACAGATTTGACAGAGCGCCGCCCCACTCCTGCTGTCCATAGGGAAAACTGAAATTTAATAGTAATTACTATATTTAGAAAATGAACAGTAACGAGATAGAGATAAAATAGAGCTTCGAAGAAGAAAGGCGGTTCAGAGTATGAATTGAACCGAACAGAGTTTCCATTTATTCTCAAAGAGTTCCAAAAATTAATATAAATATTTATATTCAATGCGACTGAATCGATAGTCGGGTTTAGTTGAGTGTTGGATGGGCGGAAAGAAATAGAGACGCAGAAAACTGAGAGAATGCAAAAAAAACCTAAAAACGACACGAAAGTGTCATCAAAAGGGTAATTGCCTAGATTTATGTTCTTTTTCTTGATGATTATTGGTTTTTCGTATTGGTTTTTTGAACAGTGATACTGAATGAATGGGGTGACATGGTGATATCAATAACACGGATCAGAGTATCAAATTAAAGAAACGGTTTTTTAGGAGTAATCGTTGACAGATGATAACAATTTCGCTTTGCAAATTTTCGGCAAACAATCTATTTGTTATAAACTATAGTTTCAAGGAACAACTCATGGTTTTGCTAATCAGAACCAACTCATACCAAAATAAATAAAAATCAGCTAATTACTTTTCAATAACAAAAACGAATCGATGCGTTTGTGTTAGAGAGAACGAAAAGAAAAACGGAATGCAAAATGAGGAGGACACACATTCGGGGAGAAAAGAGAGCAAGACAGAAAAAGTGGGCTCAATTTGACGGACTGGGTGAAAAAAGAGAGAGAAATAGTGGAGAGAGAAAAAAAGAGAAGAAAGGAAGCGAATTGAAGGGGGAAACAAACGATTGAAAACGAAAATGAGTGAAAAGATAGGGAATGACGAACGAAACGAGAATTTGAAGCGATAGAGAATTGATAAAAAATGAATAAATTGTGTTTATTGCTATTTTTTATGTTAACATTTTCGAATTTATTGCGAAAAACTATTCGGTGCTTCAAAAAGGAATTGCAAAAGAAAGAGAAAGAAAAAAAACTCTAACGTAAATATCCGACATTAATTGGGAGGCTGCAAATGTGCTCCACCGAACACCCGAAAATACGCGCTTTTTCAAATTTTATTTTCTATTTATAATTTCGCGGGAGCACTCTAACGTAAATATCCGACATTAATTGGGAGGCTGCAAATGTGCTCCACCGAACACCCGAAAATACGCGCTTTTTCAAATTTTATTTTCTATTTATAATTTCGCGGGAGCTCAGAAATGAGCAAAAAGTCGAAAAAAAAAAGAAAATTTATCTTGGAATCGATAAAAAACAGATTTTGGAATTTTTTGAAAGAAATTTACTTGTCGCCGGCTGTTAAATATTGTGAAAATAGCAGAGTAGAGCGAAAATACTAAATTTTGTAGTAAAAATTAATTTTTTTCGGAGAAAAATGACAGAAAAAATCAATTAATTAATTTTTTCGGTTGAAATGTCAAATTTTCATATCTGATAGCTTAACATTGTGTTTTTCTTTACTCTTCCGCACCGGCTCCCGATTCTAAGTAATTAAATCATGTTTCTTTTTATCGTTCGAGCTTTTTCACTGAAATTCTAATATATTTTGTAATAAATTTCCTTAAGGTGTGTTACCCGAATCACTTCATATTTAGAACTCAATCCTGTCTACTCTCAGAAGAAATCTAGTTGATTCGGATCAAGAAATCTTCATTCGAATGTGGTTTGTCTATTAGTGTCTCTCACGTCGACTTGGAGTTACCATGACCAGAAGGCCTTTTTAAGAACAATAGTCTATACTTTGGTTTCTCATAGACCAATCTTTATGCTATCGTGTAATCTCTTCTCAGGAAGTTTCCCAAATCCAAGTGTTTGACAGCAATTGTTTAGTAGAAATAGACACCCTTTTAAAAATTTAGAAGAAATGTTAGTTCTTCCGGTTAAAACCGTACCACAATTTTCAGCTATATGATGAATTAAAATTAATGGATCTCATCTCAAAAAATAGGTGAATGGAAAGAACTATACCGTGTTTTTGTACTTTTGTAAAACCAATTTTTATAGTCTATATTCGCTTCAAGTTACAATAGAATTCAGTCAACTTTTTTTCAGCTAATTGATTCTATCTAAAGAAAATATTTAATTATTTTGAAACAACTTGTGGCATTATTGATAATTATCGCACTTAAAAATCAATTGAAAATCAATTTACAAAAATGTCGCTGATAATAAAAGTGGTTCTCACTTCAAAAAATGACATCCAAAAAATAATTCATATGATATAACGTAGTCTTGAATGATAAGGCTTTATATAACACTTGAACCATCTACAGAAGTTATTTCTCACTAAACCTCTCTTGACATTAACATACCGCAAAACCTATATTAGAATTTCGCCTCTTTTATAATTGCCCCTCTAATAGACTTGCTCCCAGAAGATGTCATTGAAAAATAAAAAAGCATGCAATTATAGTAGAGGTTTTAAGATATGTTGTTTTAGAATTTGAGAAACTTTTGAAATGAATGCAGGCGAATATGATATGCATGGTTTCAAAAATCCACAAATCAGCTTCAAGACCAAAAAGTGTATTCCCTAATTCAAGTTATATTAGTCTGGAATTCCACCTCCGAGCTCTAGGCGGGACACTCCCAAGTATGAATATACAGCAGAGTTGTGCGGAATGCGATTTTCGGTAGTCGGAATCTGGAATCCGGAATTCCGCACAACTCTGATATACAGTAGCGGCCAATGAAATAACCCCCTTTTGTTTTTCGGCAATAATTTTTTTTAAAGAACAGCTAGCAAGTTGAGGTAAATTGAAAGAATGTTGCTTATTAAATAAGAAATACGATGCTGTTCTGTTTAGTTTTTTTGTAAACATTTTATGTGAAAAAATTCTACAACAACAACAAAGATTACAAAGTCGATCCGTTCTACAAGCGCTAGAAGCACTGCGGATCCCGGTGTTCAGTATACACTTAAGTAATCCTGGATTGAAAATTGATTTCGAGAATTGAGAAGAAAAAGAGAAAAACTGCTGATTAGGTGGTCAAATCTACTCTTCTTTTAGTTCTGGTAACTTTCTAAATTGAAAAATACCGAAGTCCATAAAAAACGAAGAAGCTTAAACTTCCAAAAAGTTTTGAAAAAATGGTGAAAATTGAGAACATTGAAAAAAAATCGAAAAATTTTTTTCTCAGCACCACGACGAAACTTTGCAAAAAGGTTATTATGTCGGGAGCATGTATAAAAAATTTTGACCCGATTGCTTCACCCAGAACAAAGTTACGTATGAAAAACCAAAAGGGGATATTTCATTGGCCGCTACTGTAAGTTTTGGTAGGTGCCATATTGCCAACACATTGCAGAATTATCAGGTTTCTCTTTCGCACGAGCTGATGTCAGAATAATTTTGGAGTAACAATTTCTAATGGCCTTCGAAAACGAGAGTAAAATCAGTGGAATTTTATGTGTATTCTAAAACAACATATCTTAAAACCTCTACTATAATTGCATGCTTTTTTATTTTTCAATGACATCTTCTGGGAGCAAGTCTATTAGAGGGGCAATTATAAAAGAGGCGAAATTCTAATATAGGTTTTGCGGTATGTTAATGTCAAGAGAGGTTTAGTGAGAAATAACTTCTGTAGATGGTTCAAGTGTTATATAAAGCCTTATCATTCAAGACTACGTTATATCATATGAATTATTTTTTGGATGTCATTTTTTGAAGTGAGAACCACTTTTATTATCAGCGACATTTTTGTAAATTGATTTTCAATTGATTTTTAAGTGCGATAATTATCAATAATGCCACAAGTTGTTTCAAAATAATTAAATATTTTCTTTAGATAGAATCAATTAGCTGAAAAAAAGTTGACTGAATTCTATTGTAACTTGAAGCGAATATAGACTATAAAAATTGGTTTTACAAAAGTACAAAAACACGGTATAGTTCTTTCCATTCACCTATTTTTTGAGATGAGATCCATTAATTTTAATTCATCATATAGCTGAAAATTGTGGTACGGTTTTAACCGGAAGAACTAACATTTCTTCTAAATTTTTAAAAGGGTGTCTATTTCTACTAAACAATTGCTGTCAAACACTTGGATTTGGGAAACTTCCTGAGAAGAGATTACACGATAGCATAAAGATTGGTCTATGAGAAACCAAAGTATAGACTATTGTTCTTAAAAAGGCCTTCTGGTCATGGTAACTCCAAGTCGACGTGAGAGACACTAATAGACAAACCACATTCGAATGAAGATTTCTTGATCCGAATCAACTAGATTTCTTCTGAGAGTAGACAGGATTGAGTTCTAAATATGAAGTGATTCGGGTAACACACCTTAAGGAAATTTATTACAAAATATATTAGAATTTCAGTGAAAAAGCTCGAACGATAAAAAGAAACATGATTTAATTACTTAGAATCGGGAGCCGGTGCGGAAGAGTAAAGAAAAACACAATGTTAAGCTATCAGATATGAAAATTTGACATTTCAACCGAAAAAATTAATTAATTGATTTTTTCTGTCATTTTTCTCCGAAAAAAATTAATTTTTACTACAAAATTTAGTATTTTCGCTCTACTCTGCTATTTTCACAATATTTAACAGCCGGCGACAAGTAAATTTCTTTCAAAAAATTCCAAAATCTGTTTTTTATCGATTCCAAGATAAATTTTCTTTTTTTTTTCGACTTTTTGCTCATTTCTGAGCTCCCGCGAAATTATAAATAGAAAATAAAATTTGAAAAAGCGCGTATTTTCGGGTGTTCGGTGGAGCACATTTGCAGCCTCCCAATTAATGTCGGATATTTACGTTAGAGTAGAAAAAAAACTTTCGTGTTAAATTTTAAAAAATTGTTTCAAATTTCGAAAGTGTACTGCAGAAATCACTGCACAGAAAGTACGTCACAGTATACAGTAGTCAGGAGTTAGCTTGTCTAAAAAATGAAATAATGTCATTAATCAATCACAATCAAGAGAATTTAATAAATTTAATCATTAAAAAAAATACATTTCACTAGAAACGTGCCCCGTTTTCTTCCTCTTCTCCCAAAATAAATTTCCCCTAATCACCATTTCAAAATAAGTAGCACCACCATGGAATATTCTTCTCAGAATGACATCGTCAATGGTAACATCTTCTATTCAAACTCCTCTATTCTCTCCATTCACAGATCTCGTCGATATTATAAAAAGTGGTTCAGAATTGGATATTAATTTGGATGACGTGATCAATAACAATGGTGTTGGTGATACCAATAACGAAACTGATATTTTCAGTAATCGTTAGTTTTTTGAAGGCCTTGCTCTGATTTAGGCAGATCTGAAATTTCAGTGATAACGGCGATCGGCAAATCGTTAAGTGATTTATCAGTGAATACAGCAGTGACATATGAAAGTGGAGAACAGAGTCTGAAAGCCTATGCGGATCCTTCGTTGAATACAAAAATGTCATTTAGTACAGTTTCAGAATTGAATTGTAATATGGGACAATCTCTAGTCAATGGTATAAATGATATCTCGTTTCGTTGAATAATTCTGATTTTAGATCCGGTATGGACCGAATACCGTAACCCTAGTCCACTTCGAGTATGGAGAAACGAAAAAAGAATCACCGGATTCGAAATCATTTGTGATGATAACAAAGTTTCCGTTGTTGATTCATTGGAATGCTTATCACGTCTTCAATACGATCCACCACTGGAGAAAGTATATTTCAATCCGGGTGTCTATCTAGGGACACCGTATTCAGAACATTCTGTGGATTCCATGGAATCGGATTCTGATTCTGTGATGACTGCAGAATTAGGGCCGACGTCAGAGGAATTTGAGGATTGGGTTAGAATGATTGAAGAGAAAGGATAGCTGATTATAAACTTTTTCAAAATAAATGTTTATTTCATTAACATTTATATTGTACATTATTATTATTCTCAGTACACAAATCAGCAGAAGTCATAACATTTAGAAGAGTATTCTCATCATCATCTTGATCAATTGCCCAA
Source organism: Caenorhabditis wallacei (assembly GCA_963932035.1). Lineage (NCBI taxonomy): Eukaryota > Metazoa > Nematoda > Chromadorea > Rhabditida > Rhabditidae > Caenorhabditis > Caenorhabditis wallacei. The sequence continues at coordinate 4,068,923 of OZ009934.1, forward strand.
ATCACAATTCCTCCTAGATTCTTATTCCTCGCGTATTTGATCTTCTCCTCCAAACTTTTCTCATTCTCCAACCCCAAAAACGTCTTCGATTCGGGAATCCAAATATACGAACTTTTTGATTTTTCATGCCACAAAACTGCACTTTTATTCTATCCATTCATCTCTAATTCTCTCCATCGAACAGGCGAGTCATTGTTTCTTTGTTCTTCCAAATACCATCGGATCCTTCAATCAACGGATTCTCCACATTTGTCCAATAATTTCCATAAAACGAGACAGCCATATTGAATCGATTGGATTGTTTTGTTTTACATACAAGATATTTCATAGTCTCATCTATATTCTTTCCATTTCCACCGTATAATGGAGCACTTGGTCCATATCTTGATTTATCATGGGAATACATAGAATTGAAGTAGTCGTAAGTCAACACATCAATGAAATCTACATATTCTAAGATCTTATTCAGATTGTATCCATCCTCCACTTTAATCTTGAATTTCGGAGCAGCCACAGAGAGAATAAATGGCTCTTTTCGATTTTTGACTTGCTCCAGAATAGATAATTGATCTCGGAGTTCTTTCAAGAATTTTAGATAATAGCGTTTGTTTTCTGCATACGGATACATCTAAAAAACTTCTAATCCATCCAAATTATGCTCATCAATTATATTAATGATGTCATCAATCAGCTTTCTACAAAGAAATATATTTCCCTTATTACAGTAGTCTCAAACTCACTTTCTTTTTCCTGGGTCACTGACAATTGGACCAAATCGAGGGGAAACCATGTATCCTCCAACTCCAATCATCACTTTTAATCCCGAATTCGGCTTCATTGCCAATTCTTTCATTGTCAAAAACCGATCTTCTCCATTTTCATCCCAAAATCTTGCACTTCCATCTTCATAAATTGCAACGAAAAGATAGATGACATGGGTTAATTTTTGAAGTTGCTGCAGGCTGATTTCAGATGATTCCCATTCTGTATAGTATCCGACAATTCGTTTCCCACATGAGGCTGCAGGAGGCAGGTTTTTAGTTAGGGTTTCATCTTAAATTTAAAAAATATCGTCAATAATTGTCGGGCTACAACTTTTTTTGAATTTGTTATTTTTCCACGACCAAGAAGGAAAATTTATAGGTCTCGACAATTTCTACACCTTGTTTTGCAATGTATTGGTTTCGCCTGAACGAAGTTTAACGTAGGTCAGACTATATCGACCAAACTGACTAAACTTAACTTAGGTCAGCAGCTATTTTTATATGTCTAACTGTGTTCAGATCAAACCAATCAATTTCAAAACTAGTATATCCTGCAGAGCTCGCGACGATTTGAAAAATATCAAATTCAAAGTATGTTATAGCCGGCCCGCCGACATCATAAACCTAATCAAACCCACTTTTCATAAACTTCTTCCATTCCCATTTCACCGGCTTCAAATTTGAATTAGACTTCTCAGGCTCTCCGGATTCCTCAAAAAAGTAACAAAAAATTCCAGTTACCAAAAATGCTAGTAATCCACAAATTAGCAGAATAAAACAAACAATTCCAGCAGTTTTAAAATACTTTTCAATAATTAGTTGAGAAGTTGAAGTTAAAGGCGGCATTGAGAACTTGTTTTTTCGTGTGAGAGAACAGAAATCGAATTTCTTATCACAACTGTCACTATAAATTTGTCATGAAGTGGGAAACCAAGAGATCGAAAAGAAAAAAAAATAATTGGTGGGAGGAGTAGAAGGACAAGTTACACTAGTATTTATTATAGTTAGAGCATGAAAATAAGAAAAGAGCATGGTGAATCGAGAGGATTAGAGAGCAGAAGAGGCACGTGGAATCAACAACAGCACCAGAAGGTTTTCCAGAAAAATCTAACAGCTCGCCACCTTTCCTGTTGTTTAATAAACATTAAAATACAGGTAATATAACTTAGAACTTCATGAATAAGACATTTGAAGAGAATAGAGTTTTAGATCTGGTGATGGATAGAGCTTGCGGTAGTCGATTGAAGGAGATAGCTTTCAATGGATCTATCTGAAAATAAAACTACTTCATACATCGCCTGTCACTCATCATCCTTACCAGTCACTTGCATAGACTTGTTGCCTGGAATTGGCGGTGGAACCTGACTGAAATCCACTGGAATCGGTTGAAAGTTCTCCAATTGAAGAAGACATTCATTCGAGTCAATGATCTTTGCAATCGAAAGATTACTGCACTCGAGACCGATGATCTTGCTATCCGGAATTCCGAGTTCCGCTTGAATATGTTCAACGAGGAAATGTTCAGCGGATTTAGCAGTGTATTCAGATGACATGTTCAATCCATTCATCACAATACACGGACGGAATCCATCAGACATAGAGACATCTGTCTCCGAAAGGAGACCAGTGTATTGGGAAATGGTGGGAGCGTTCATGGTGACATTGGTTTCGGATGGTGGAACGGAGTAGACGGAATAGTCAAGAACATTGTTCACTGAAATTATCTGTAAGAGAAGAAGAGAGATATGGTCTCACAATCACTGCATCTTTCGAATTTATCCTTCATCGTCACATTGATCTCTGATTTCGGGATCGAATAGACCGAATGATTGAACTTGTTGACAGATTTGCAGGGGAAGAATCCATCGCTGAGAGTCACATTTGTCTCAGATTTTGGAATAGAGTAGATTGAGATTTCCGCTTCTGCAAAAACCAATGGCTTCTCTTAAACTCTCAAAATGTCACTCACGATCATCGGGCGTCTCATTGACGGCGACGATCTCCTTGGCAAGCACTTCGCTAATTGAGCAATTTGTCTCGGACGGTTGAGCCGAATACACCGAGCACATTCCATCGAGTTGGTTGTCGAGCGAGGAAGCCATGGCTAACCAATCCGAATGAGCAGATTGTTTAATTCCTCCGAGACGATTTGTTGTAGCAATGAATTGAATTTCGGTTGAGCGGGAAGTGACGTGAGGAGGAAATTCAGGGGGGAGAAAAAAAAATCTAGAGCAGAGAATGTCACGTGGAAAAGGAATCAGGGATAAGTGTTCTCCACGCCATTTATTTCTCCAAACTTCGAAAAATGCAATCAACGGTTGTTTTGACAACAAATGCTGTCGAAGTTCCGGAGCAACCAGAGCAACTCGTACTTCGTTTGAGAGCACCAGTTGAAAGGCCACGTGTCACTTGGGGTGCCGGGGTTATCGGTAAGATAAAAAGTTTCAGACGGAACTATAAATTCTGAAATTACAGACAATGAACACATGGGTCGCCTGAAATCCAATTGCTGTTGCATCTACACTCCACCACGCCGTTGGGATGATCCATCGACATGGGAACCGGAAGAACATGAAACCGAACATTGTCGTGGACACACTCTTCCAGAGAAAATAAAGAAATCAGAGGGAGATGATGATGATAAGGAGAATGAGGAACCGAAAGACAATGGATGTGGATGTGATCACTGTTGAAATTCAAAGTTCCCTAATTAGCTCAATAAAACCATTATTAACACACAAATTCATTTTTTTCAAATTAACAGGTTCAAAAATCCATTCCAATCAATATTTTTCCATATCATTCAAACGCCATTTCTGGAATCTCTTCGGTCCATTTTTCTCAATCGGTCCAACGGGGTCATATCTTAAAGTATAGTTGATAACAGCTTGGTTCTGATATTGTCCTTGAGTCTGGAGCATTCTCGTGGCACGATGATGAAGGAGATTGACCTTAGCGACGGCGCTGTGGAAGAGACGGAAATCTTTTTGGGTATCAGCAATCGAAACGGGGGAGAAGTCTTTTGGTTCGAGAAGGCCAAGACGGCGTTTCGTCTGGAAATAAAGTTAGACTCGAATTCTGGGTGTTAGTCACTTACCTTATACTTAATATGATCAATAATCTCATAATCATTTGTCTGTTTCTCACTGTCATTTCGAATCTCTTCGAACTCGAACATAATGATTGTCACGTAAAGTTGGAGAACCAATTTCGAACCGACGATCATATAAATCATACAGGCAACGAATGCTGAAAATGACTTGTTGAAAAATAAAAATTAAAGGATCATTACCGAATTTAGAAATGGGTTGAATCGAGACGACATCAAGTTTTCCGAGCATTCCAGCCAACGAAGTTTGGAATGAGGAGATCAGACTACGGTACCTGAAACAAAATGACTAATTTTCATTTCTAAAAGTAAAATAATCTAACTTACCCTCCCATCTTATTTCCCAAAACACAATAAAGAACGGAATTGAATGTCATACAGAAGAACAAGAAAGCAGCTCCAAATGAGACGATTGCTCCAAGAGCATTGTCCAAAGTAGCAGCCAATACACCAATTCTTCTATTGAATCTTAGAATTCGAATCATTTTACATGAAGTGAAGAATACTGCTCCAGCTAGACAATAGCTGAACGCCACTTCCCAATTTCTTTGAATCGTCAGATTGATATAAGAGTTTCCGTTGTTCGCATTGAAATCGTCCATTGCTTGATTCGTATACTTTTGACGAAGAGTATAAGCGACTACTGATGCAACAGCGAGAGCTCCGACGACCAGATCCATGAAGTTCCAAGGGGAGAAATTTCTAGAATATTAGATTTCATAAATCAAAATTCAGGTTAGAGAACTTACCCTAGGACCACATTATAAACAATTCTAAACGGATTCCGGGTTCTCTTCATAGTGGTTATCGTTTTGTATCTTCCATAAATATAGAATAAAATCTCTTTTAAAAATATCAGAACAGAGAAGAAGATATACAACATCTCATAATACTTGACAACAGTTCCATCGGATCCTTCTGACTTGATAAGTCTCACTGATTCAACCCAACTATTCGGAAGATAAATTCCTGATTTAGGTATCTCAATGAGCAATTGAACCACTGAGAAATAGTTGATTTGAGCGTTGTATGCAGAGAATTCAATGATAACAGCTCGAGTGCTATCATCAATCCATCTCTCCGAATCCAACTTATTGAATAGTTTAATGATATCAGCCTGAGTTCCAGACATGCTAACAGTGTATCCTCCTCCAGGATAACTTCCAGAAAGTCCTGATACAGTACTAGTCGACAATTGCTTAGCGGTCATATAAGTATACTCGGCAATTGGATCAGTCCCATTTTCAAGTGGAGTCCATCCTGGTTCCATGTTAAGCGTCGTTTCTTCATTGCTGAAAATTAAAGTATTCTACGAGTAAAGCCTCTAGGAATCTCACTCTTTAGTCAATTCCTCTCCACAATTATCAATATAATTCTGAAATTGTTTGACCACTTCACACTGAGCACTTTTCTTCGTTCTGACTTGTCGAATTGTTCCAATTCCCATACTTCTGGATACCTTATCATTCAGATAAGCTCTCATTCCATACGCAGGATTTCCATCGTACCATGAAGCCAGTAGAGCTGTGGCTAAGGATTCTCTTGCCCAATCCCAGAAATCATCCGCATTTTGAATTGACATGAAAGTGTTGTCTCCGTAATTGGTTTGAGGAATGTTCAGAATTGTGCTCATCTGAAAAGAGACTTCTGCAAGTGCGCTCTAATGACAACCTACTTCCAATTGATAATAATATCCATGTCGATCTTTGCAATAGAAAGAGAGCATGACCATAATATAAAGAGAAGCGAAGAAGCAGACCATATCTCGAATAGTGATGAACAATTGCTCATCTCTCATTTTCCTGTTTTCAGTATCTCGGAGTTTTGTGACGTCAGCAATTTCAGTTCCAAGTCCTTTCTCGATTTTTCCGTATGGATTTCCTAAAATACTTTTAAGTTGGCGTGGCTTCGGGGGGAACTTACTCTGGAAAGTTTCGGCTGGCTTAACTCTCAAAAACGCTTCTTCCAATTTGTTGACCAGTTTATGACTCTTGCTAGTTTTCAGGAGGATAAAAGCAAAAATCATTCCCTTCAATGGCTCAAATATAATCGCCCAAATAACAAGACTGATCAGGAATCTCATGTAGAAAGAATTCGCGAAATCATCCATCAAACTCATTCCATCTCCACCAACAAATAGAAGACCCATTAGAGTTGGGAATGTGATAAGAGCACGTATCAATCCAGCAACTGAAGCAGGCCATGATCCAGATGGATCCTTGAATCCAGGATCCTCTAGTTTTCTTTTCTTGACATAGAAATTTTCACTTGGAGATCGAGATTTCCAACAAATGAAAAGGAAGACATTATTCATAATTGTGATGAGAATTCCATAGACAATTCCGAAAATAATATCTTTCGCTGTGAATGTAAATTCGGAGATTTTCTTGGAGTCACTGATAACAGAATCATCGTTTCGTAGAATCAGAATACTGATGATACTAATCATAGTCAAAGTGAAAATAATACTCGTGACATAATCTTGTCTCGTTACTCGATCCCTCAACCGATTTCCTCCTCCAGTAAACATTGCAAACCAAGAAATTGTTTGTGCCAACATATGCATACTCATCGATTCATCCAACAACTTTCTCTTGTAGTCCACTCTAGCCAATCGTTCCGTTTCTCCATCTCCATTTTTCGTTCCAAGCCAATTATTGAATGGGAAGTAATAAATCTCTTGGGTTTGAACGTCTTTCACTATTATTCTATTACAATACCATGACTCTCGATGGTCTAATCCTGCATCGTCGATCCAAATTCTCATATATTCAAGTTCACCGAGAGGGCTGAAAGATAAGAAAATTCTTAGAAAATTAGGGGGCGGACGAGGAAGCTAGAGCGCAGGCCACAAAGCTCGCGATATAGCCTATAGACTATTGGTACCACGACGGCCTGAATTCATAGGTAGTTGCTCTTTCTCACTGGATTATAGGGAATAATTCAAAAAAAAGAAACTCACAAAGCAGTAGTCATCACAAATCGATCAGTGGTTCCCCATGAAAATGGATATTCCCAATCTCCATCTTCTTCTGATTTAAACGATCGGAATATTTGATCTCCTTCATTTCCAGATAAATTAAAGCAGATTGTGCTGTCAGTAGTTGCAAACATTCGATATCCAGTTTCCACAGAAATCACATACATGTATCCATCATGTGGTTCATTATCAGACAAGAATCTCAGTCGACCTCTTGATCCATCTTTTCTCTCAGATATTATAGAATTGATGGTCAGACATCCATAGACAATCAGAAGGAAAATAGCGGTGATCATCACTTTTACATTCTTCTCAATATCATTCACTGAGTAATTGTAATTGAAATCTGCATTGATTGTTGGATTAAATGCTCCAACAGAGAAGAGGGTCAAGTGATCCGTTGAACAATTTACGAATTGCATTCCCTTGGAATCAATTGGAGACATTCCACCAGAATTGAAGACGTCAGAACTATTCAAATAATAATAACATCCTTTACTAATAGCAGTTATCTGATAATCCATCGGAACTTCTCTTGCAAATGACCATTGTTTCGAATCAAACTCTCCATAATTAACAATATCCGTACTGTTTCCAGTATTAGTCGATGCGTTTCGCTTTCCAATTCCAATGTAGAACAATCCAGTGTTATTTATCAAATTGCCAGCACTCACAAAATAATTGCTAGTAGTATTCAGTGAGTTAAGGTCAAACAACCATTCATGATTCGATTGAAGTGGTCCTGGAAGACTTTGGAAAGAAGAGAACATATAAGTGTCATCGTTATTCGGGATATCATAATCTTGAGAAGCAATGATTTCCACTTGAAGAGAATTATTCCAATTTGTTGTTCGGAATGCGTGAAGATCCAGAATTTGATAGCTTGCGAAGTCTCCTTGTTGCATTAATGTCAACACAGCGTCATCGTCACTTCCTCTTCCACTCACAGAGATTGGTTTTGTGGTTCCCGATATCCTGTAAAGATTCTTTAGTATGGACCTTCATTTTTCGAACTTACGATATCAAATTCTGATATTCATCTTTAATATGAGCTTCCAAAGCTCCAGAAGTGATGAGCATATCAAAATTATCAACATAAGTCCTTGGATTAGTATTATAGCAGACAAGTCCAACTTGAATCAAAGTTGTATCAGTGATATCAGGGGTATTTAACGAGGAAGCAGGTGATGGAAGAATCATATCCCATTCATTACAAGATTGAGGTTTTCCAACAATATTAGAAGCATCATCTATCACAATAACCATTCCAGTGCCATCCACGTAATTCTGAAAATAGTTATAGAGCTACAGTACTCTGGTATTGCTCACCGAATAATCATAGGGTAAGTTGCCAGTTGCAATTGCTCTCGCAGCTAGAGTATTTTCCAAAGTATCCAAAGTAGAAGCCAATTGATTTGCCAAGTTCTTGGCAATATTCTTCTGGATCATTTTTGTCACATAGGCCGCCCATTCCTCTTGAGTCATTTCCTCCACATAGACGATATTATCAGGATCACTTGGAAGAACATTGTAGAGAGAATCATAGTTGTCTGTGGCATATTTCAGATTTGCAGCTAGATCAGATGAGAGGGGATTGTTGAGAGCAACTTTGAGAGCAGAAGTTAGAGAACTGGCGATTGAGAGAAGAGAATTCGAAGTGTCGTTAATCTGAGCGTCGGTCATTGTCATTCCATTATTCTGAAGGAATTCTTGAGTGTTGCTTAGGATAGTTTCTATTTGTTGTTGCGATTCTTGATTCATTAAACTTTGTGGGACAATGTCTGTAAGTAAATTTTCATAATCTTGAATACTCTCTAAAAATCTTACCAATCTTGGTTCCAGAAACATCACCTTCCGTACTAATCTCCCCATTTTGAATCACATATCCATTCGTTCCATTTCGAATCACTAAGCCTCCATCAATCCTCATTTTTTGAGTATCAGAGAATTCCATCATCGTTCTAAAATTGCTTATCTTAAATGCTCCTTCACTGAGAACTTACACAGTATGACTCTGTGATCCTGATGTGTAGGTTCCCGCTGTGATTTGGATACCGTAACCACCGAGAGCCAGGGCGACAACATTATAAGTTGGAGAGCTGATCACTAAAGTGGTTACAGAGTTTTGAAGGTAAATGGCCGTTGAGTCAGCATAGAAATTGTATCCATTGACATCAATTGAAGATGCTTTGGCAAAAAATAACTGGAATCCTGTTACTCTCATTTCAAAGACCCCTCTAAAACTTACCGTTCCAGAAATAGGAATTTGAGTTTGATCTGAAATTGCAGCCTGTAAATCTGCCTTCGCATACGATGTAGTTGGAGACAATGTCGATATCGATACAGTTTGAGAGAGAGCAGAAACAGCTGGCAGAGATATGTCTTGAGGAGAGAAAACCATTCTCAATGTGTAACTTCCAGAAGCAGTGAACACAAGGGGAGATGTCGACTTTCCGAATACTTCGAGGTTTACATCTGAGAAAATTTATGTGTTGTTAAATCGAAAATCAGTGTCTCACTCTCAATAACTATCGGTAACTGTATCATTTTTTGCATTGTACTAGTGGAGGATCCATCTGACGATACAATAGAAAAACTAGAGGAGTCAAAAGAAAAAATAGCGTCAGCAGTATCCACTTCAATGAATTTAGCAGTTCCATTTGTACAAGTGATGGTATAAGTGACTCCTCCGTAAGCAGTTGTCACAACAAGTCCTCTAGCTGGTACTGTTTGAGTTGATTGTAATTTGACCATTGTTCCCGATTCAATCTAAAGTGATTACCTATTAATACAGACTTTTCGCTTCTACTAACCAAAAGAGAAAGTTGAACATCTGAAACTGGCAGATAAAAAGACAGTGACGTATTCTTTTGATTAGTGGTTCCAACTGTTGTATTATCATAAGTGACATTCCAAGCAGTCACATACATATCATTATAACTATACTCTCCAGATTGAACATCTCCAATTCCAGTCATCGTAGCCATTATATTTCCAGAAACAAGAGATCTCTCATCTTCAATTTTATCTTGATCCACTGAAACGGATCTTCCATTCTTCGCATATAATCCTGTTACTCCGATTGCGGCGGCGAGCATTGTATCAGCCTGGGAAATCAATTGTGATACTAAAATGACTAGACTTACTGTAACAGTATCACCATCAAGTTGTTTGTAGGATGCTCGAGTGTCTCCAGTTAGATAAATTGTGGATCCATAAATACTCAACTGAAAATTTACGCCTTATGTAATACTTAGATTACTGTATGCTTACAGTGCATCTAGGTGACACCAAAGTGTACCCCGAAGCCAATACATATCCAAATATAACTGCATAAGTTCCATCAGTTGATTTAGTACTCGATACTCCCAACGTATAAACCGTACTTCCCTTCAAAGCCAAATCCAAAGAAGACAACACAGAATTCATTGATTGAGCAGATGTCATATTCACATTTGCCAGTTTCGTGATCACTTTCGTCATTTCAGCAGCCAATTCGGAGTTTGTAGTGGCAATATTCTCTTGAAGAGTCTTCAAAACATCAACACTTGACATGTTACCAACTCCAGGAATCTTTAAATTATTTGCCAGAAGACTTTGAGCAACTTCAACCAAATCAGCGGCGGGTAATGTGGAGATTTGATTGAGAAGTGAGCTACTTGAATTCAATGAATTGTTCGATGCAGATCCATCCATAATTCCAGCTAATTGAGACATAACATCCGCTTTTTGAGCATCGATTTCGGCTTGATCAGCTGCAGAAATTGGGGTTACTGTCGCGAGAACTCCTCTGGTTCTTGTTGTTTTTGTAGATCCTTGGGTGGTTGTTGTGGGGCCAGTGTAGGCAGTTGTGTCAGATTCTGAGCCAGATCCTGATCCAGATCCCCCTGTGGTAAACCCTTGAGATCCTTCGGAAGAAGGGGAATTTGTCGATTTGGATAAGTTCGAACCTTCTCCCCCTGATCCACTGGTTCCCGTGGTAGTTCCTGATCCAGATCCTCCAGCAGTGCCATCAGTAGATGTGGTTAACCCTGAGGTTGATACCGTTCCACCGGTAGATCCAGCTCCTCCAGAACCTCCAGTTCCACCCGATCCATCCGTTGTTGTGCCTGATCCACTTGTAGATGTAGTTGTCCCAGCTCCTCCTGATCCATCTCCAGTTACAGTAGTCTGTGAACCTGAAGTAGTTCCTGACCCAGAAGTTGTTGTAGAAGTTCCAGATGAGCTTCCAGAAAAATCTCCAGAAGGATCCTTAGTACTGGTAGAAGTTTCCGATCCAGACCCCAAAGTTGATTGAGATCCTCCAGAAGTTGTCTCTTTTCCTCCGTTATCATCATCAGATCCCGAATCAGTTGGCACGTATTCTGTAGTCGTCGTTGGCAGAATAACATTCATTGTGAAGATGTGACTAGCCGATTCAGAAGTTAATCGATTTGTGACATTGATCAAGAATTCATAAGTTCCAGAACTTGGAACAAAACTACTGAATGGATCAAATGTGATTGCAGACGAGTATGCTCCAAGCTTTCCCACTGAAATTAACATAAAAAGGTGGAATGAAAAAGAAGAAATCAACATACTTGATGTCAAGCAATCACTGTTTTTAAGGGCAACAAACTGCTTAGTAGAGTCGTTACGACATTCATAAGATATTTGAGTCTGAGAAATAATTAGAATTCCGACAATTTCAAAAACTTACATTGATGATTTCCGGATTCTTATTCGGAATTGGATTGATTGTCAATGACTCTGCAGAATAAAATATTGTCGCAGTCCATGATAAATTTTCGAGATAGAAGTCGTAAGGCGTCTCTGTTGTGGCATCCGGGTCGATTGTAGTTGTGAGGTCAGATCCGTCTGATGAAGATCCGCTATTTGGATCAGATGATGAAGAATAGGTAGATGTTGATTCAGTTTTAGTTACTGTTTCAGACTCTGTAGTTGATGATGCTCCAGATGCTTCAGTAGTAGTCGAATCTTCAGAGGACGTTGTTTCAGAATCAGGTGTGGTGGAAGATGAGTCAGTAGAAGTCTCAGAAGTAGAAACACTCTTAGAAGAAGTCGACATGGATTCAGAATCTGTGGAAGAAAATGGAGAAGTCGTGGTGACAGCTTCTGTTGATGAAGTCTCTCCAATCACATTCAACGTGAAGATGTGACTAGCCATTTCATTAGTTAGAGTGTTTGTCATATTGATTCGGAATTCATAAGTTCCAAGACTAATCAAGAAATCAGAAACCGGTTGGAGTTGAATATTTCTTAGAAATGTTGTCATTTTAACAACATTTTGTTCTGAAAATTGTCATTTTTAATTAAAAAAAAAGTAAATAATCATTACGGTAATTCAAGCACGGCGATTGTTTTATTGCCACAAACGGCTGAGAACTTTCGTTTTTACACTCGAATGACACCACTTGCTGAAATCAGAAATTTCAGAATTCGTTATTCTTTTTATCAATTCTCTAGTTAACTCACATTCATTATTTCCAAATCAATCGTTGGAGTTGGCACGATATTAATTGATTCTGTGAAAGTAACAGTCACATTCCACGCTAGATCATCCATCAAATAAAAATCGAATACGGTGCTTGGGTCCTGGGTAGACGTTGAACCAGAATTGGTGGATGACGTGGAACCAGAATCAGAGGTGGAGGTGGAATCAGAGTCAGATGATGATGTAGAAGTATCTTCAGTAATTGTTGTCGTGGAATCAGATGAGGTGCTTTCAGATGAAGAAGATGAGGAAGAAGATGAAGTGTTTTGCTCAGACCCATCTGAAGTGGTAGAATCACTTGTCGAGGAAGGAGAAGTTGAAGAAGGTGTAGAAGAAATTGAAGTAGTCCCTGTCGAAGTAGAAGAAGGATCCGTTGAAGTTCCAGTGCTAGCCGTAGAAGTCTCAGAAGACGTTGACCCAGTTGAAGTAAGTTTAGATGTTGTGCTCGCTTCAGCCGATGTCGTGGTGTCCACAATGTATACAGTAGCATAAGTAACATACTTGGTTCCATCATCTTTCGTCAAAGTTCCCTCGAAAGTATAGGTTCCAATTCCAACGAAGAAATTCGAAGAGTACGTACTTCCTTTTAGCGGAAGACTTTTTCCTTCTGAAACTTGAAATTAGTAAAGATATATATTTTTAAGTACTCACGTGTGAAACAAGCTCCATCAACACTCGTATCCTGATACTCTCCATCGTCGAGTTTGCATCGGTATGAAGTAGTGAACTGAAACTTCTCTTACTCATCTTAACTTCCAGATTCTTAACTCACTCCAGAATATCCTATATTATCACTGATGGTCAAATTAACAATTTCATCAGTTCCATAATAAACTGTAGTTTGATTCACGTTAAAGAAGAAATGGACTTTTAGTGGATCTTCGGTTGTAGATCCAGCTGTAGTTGTTGCACTGGATGTTGATGCTTTACTTGTGATTACTGTAGATGTTGGTGTCGATGTTGAGGAAGAAGATGAGCTTGTTCCCTTTGATGTTGAAGAAGATACTGTAGACGTTGGTGTAGATGTAGATAGAGTGCTAGTTGATCCAGTTGATGTTAATGTAGAAGTTGAAGCAGTTGAACTCGTAGCAGTAGATGTTGTAGTAGATGTAGAAGGAGATGTAGAAGAAGATGATGATGAGGATGCAGTAGATGTTGGAGTAGACGTCGGAGTACTTGTCGAAGCCGTCGATGTTGTTACAGTAGAAGTAGGAGTTGTAACAGTAGTCGTTGGAGTTGATGTAGAGGCAGTAGATGTTGTCACTGTAGTTGTTGGTACTGTAGTCGTCACAGTAGTAGATATGGGAGTAGAAGTTGTCTGAGTAGTCGTTACAGTACTAGTAGATGGTTCTGTGGTCGTGGAAGTCAAAGTGGTTGTGACAGTGGTAGAAGTAGTTGTTTCATCGAGATAAGAGCAAATGGCGTTAGCGGGGAGAGGGGTCACAGTGGCTGAAATAGGGAAATTAGGGACTGAGTAGTATAATTAAATTCTGAAAAAAAGGTGTATGATAGTGGTTGATTGCTGCCCTTCGAATCATAAAACTCACTGGTAATCTTAGTAGTCGTAGGCTTTGTTGTAGTACTCGTAACAGTGGAAGTGCTCGGCGTACTTGTGCTCTTGGAAGTGGTACTGGAACTCTGAGTGCTTGTGCTACTCGGAGTGCTAGTTGGTGTAGTGACTGTTGTGCTAGTTGTCGGTGTGGTTTGTGTAGTGGTGGAAGAAGAGACTGTAGTTGGTGTAGTGGTGACAGAAGTACTCGAAGACAACGTGGTGCTTGTCGGTGTAGTTTCCGTTGTTGATGTGGTGGCTGTGGATGTGCTCTCTGAAGTGGTTACCGTACTTGTTGGAGTAGTTGTTACAGTAGTCGAAGAAGTCAATGTAGTTGTCACTGTAGTTGTCTGAGTAGTCGTACTTGGTGTTGTAGTTGATGTTGAGGTTGATTCAATTGTATAATCACACACATTAGGATCCTGAATCTTCATCATATTATAAAAGAGGATACAAAGAGAATCTTACAGCTGTTCTCTTCCTTCTCCTCCTTGAAATCATTGAATTCGATCTTCTCAAACTAAATCTCTTCGCCTTGTATCCTTTCATAACCTGCCCATCATAAAACTCCCCGTCCTCATCACTAATAGCAACACTTTTCTCCGAATTGTCTATAAATGTGTTGTTAAATAAGATGAGCAAACGGAAAAAAGACATACACGGCCGCTTGCACATTCTCTTCCCATCCGCCACTTCAATTTCTCCACTCTGACAAGTCTCCGTGTCTCCGAGCAACGCGATTTCATTCCCGCCGACTTGAAGCCACCATAAAGAGCCGTCACACCGCTCGAGTCCTTCTTCTGGAAAAAATAAACTATTCAAAAAGAAGCTACAGTAATCCCCTTACGGTAACAAGGCTCATATCTAGTCTCGATTGCAATCGTAACCTCATCACTATCCTTGACAAGTGTCAATGGAGTCCACGTGGAATTCAGATAGAGACCGACTAATCTCGTCTCGGCTTGAACACAATTATGAATCTTAAAAACTCAAGATTTTCGAATTCAGAATATTATGTTCTTACCAATTCAATACTTTCAATCTGTGTCAACCTATTCTCAACAGGGAGTCTATTCAATCCACAACCCAATTTGATTTGAACAGTTCCACGATTACTACGTGGAACTCCATTGATATACGTATCGTCATCCTTCAATCGAAACGTGGCAAATCCATTGCGAAGTTGATATTGTAGACCATCAGTTAGAATCTAGAAATCATTAATTATTCGAAGTAAACAGGAATATACTTACAGCTGATATGGCTATTAGCCATAGAATCCTTTCGATCGTTCCCATTGAACGAATTCCAATAGATTTCTTCAAACTTTTCAGTAGAAACTCTGAAAAACAAGAGAAGTTTTGGTGAATCGAAAAAAGAAAGAATGAATGAAGTTGTCGAAAAGCGGGACGGCGAGCCGAATCCATGGGTGATCGCCTGGCGACGTGACATTCACGGGGGACCATTGGCATGGAGATTGTAGAATTCGAGCGGAGAGAAAAAAGTTGACGTGGATTTGAAACAAAAAGAAGAGACTAGAGAGAAATTTGGAATTTGAAGAGAGAACTTACAGAGTTTTTATGTGATTGATCCGACCGGGCAGAGTACAATTGATTGTAATGAAATGCATAGGAACATGTACCTGAAAATGAAGAATGTCTTAAAACGTTTTGGAAATTCGTATGTTAGAATTTAGTTTCAAAATGATTGTTAAAATTCAAATTGTTAAAATTCCGATTTTTCCTGGAAGAAAGTTTATTGTTTATATGATCCAATCTCATTCGGCTCGTCTCTTTGTACTCACTATAATATAGAGGGTTCTGTAGTTAACGATAAACAAAGTTGAGAATGTGAAGGCCATAAAACCCATCTGCTCATTTGAAAGGTCACCGCCTCGTTCGCACAGTCACGAGTTCAATACGAGTCGATGTCTCATTGCACTTTCCTATAGTGCACTTTAAGTTTTTTATAGATTTATGTATTCTAAAATCTTTCTGATGTTTTCAATTTACAATTTTTTTTCCACTTGAGTAAATACTTCAGAGAACGATAGAGTTTTTATGATGAACAGAGTTCGGTTAGTTTTGAAAAGTTCTAATTTTGTAGTCTTTATAAAACTACAATTATGAAGTCTAAGTTTTTTATAGTACCAGGCCAATCGTAGAGATTAATTATTGCATGACCTTCAGCGATTATAAAGCTTAGTTATATAGATCTCCAAAATGTCAATTTTCATGAATTTTCGAAAAAAAAAGAATAAAAAATAATTTTTTGTAGAATTTCAAAATCAAAACGGTTTCTGATACTGTTGAAAAATTTCATAAAAAGTTAACTTTCCAAGAAGTAATCGCCAAAAAACGAGTTTCGCATTCTTTATGACCAGTACCGTACGCCATAATGGGCCATAAACCATAAATAATTAAAACTGAAAGAAAAAAGAATGTCCTCATTCTCTATTCTCACTGTACCTATCTCTCTCTCTCGAACGAGTGATCGGAATACTAAAAGAGATAGTACACAATCACGAGAGACTCTTCTCTCTCTCCCGTTTCTCTTCTCTGTTTCCATTCATTCGAATGTGGTTGAAGCCACGTCTGTTTTTTTCGTCCCTTTTTTTTGACTTGACTTTATTTTTTCCCCTTTTATCATCTGATATTGCAATTCTGATGCAATTTCGTTGGGGACCTACTAGAGAATGCTTCTTGAAAATTTTAGGTCCATGACGTCATTGTCTCTTAATTTTTTAATCAAATAATAAAATCTATAAACCATTGATTGTTTATTTTTACAGATAATGGTCGAATTCTCTCCAAATGCTTTTTCTGAAACTGCTAAAGTGTGTCTGCCACGAGATGTAAGTTCTTTTTTGAGTTAGACTTTTGGCGCGGTATAATGATTCAACATGCGCTCTAATCGCAACACTTCTAAATTAACGGGGAGGTAAGAGTTTCTCGGTGTTTTCTATGGAACAAAGCTTGCGATCAGAGCGCATTTTAATTAGAAAAACTAAATTTCAATATTCAGTTCTATGAAAATCATGATTGGAACATACACACCGATACAATTGGGACATTTCTTTCAAGCCACAAGGACTTGAGTAAGTTGGAAAAAGTTGGGCCTTTCTCCGTTTAAGTGGTCCCGAGTGGGAAGAGTAGTCCATGGCTCATGAAGCACATGATTAGGCTAGAACAGTTGGGCTGAGAATAGTCTGGTCCCGAAAGCTTTCTATTTGGGACCACTCCCTCTCCCGTTGGGTCCATCTAATCAAGAAAGGAAAAAGCTTTGTATTCCTAAATATTTTTTTCAGGAATGTATGGATCTCCAGTGGATTTTTGTCGTGAAATTTTCAAATTTCGAGACATTCCATTGAACTATTTGATCTATCCAATAGCCGACTACGAACCTTGTTCTGTAAGAACTAACCGAAAACCATCTTCCATTAATCCCTTAACTTTTCAGGCCAGTCATAAAATCCATTTAAGTATTGGAAAGGTTGAGTACATGACTAAAACCGATATTCTACTTTACCTTGAGATCCAAGTGTTGAATTGTGGAGTTACAGCGGTAAGTTTTGCTTTGAAACAAAATAGATTAATGTGATTACAGCTGGCTGAATTGGCCAAAAAAATCCTCATTATGTTTCTTCGTAAACATCAAAAACAACTTCAAAGCAATCTTGAATTTGTGAGGTGGAATTTGGTTAATTTGAATGATTTCCAGCCGTTTGATCTTCTGCATAATGCTGTGAGTATTAGAAATTGATTAAACAAAGTTGAACGGCTTCAAAATCAAATGTTTTGAACGAGATAATGATTTTTCGATAAAGTCACACTTTTTGTTAGAATAAATCTGAAAAATGCAGAGGCCAAATTTGACTGAACAGCCCAATTGCCAACATGCGCTACTATTAGAGTGAATACGGTATTTTTTATTTCAGTTAACGGCTTTCTCAAAATCGAAAAAGATTTCTGAAAACTTAATGTTAGCTGTTGAAAGTCCCGAAAATGTTTCTTCGTATCTCCAATCAATATGCTCGTTTGCTGTGACTGAAGAAGAAAAAGAAACGGTAAAAATGATTGCTGCAGATCTAACTAAAAGAACGAAACTCAAAAAGGATCCGAAAGAAGTAGGATTCAAACTTCACCTCACTGAACTACTTTTTTCATATTTGAAATCGTATATGGAGAAGAAACCCGAATGGTTCCAACCGTACAGTCAATTGGTATTAATATTTCTAAAGTTTCAAAAAAAAAAAGATTTGTTTCAGAAAGACACAAAAGCCCCTATTGTCATCCGCCTTTTCCAAGACAGAGGTCGACAGTATGTCATGATTCCAGAATTGATTTCGGTGTTGAAGACAGCAGAAATAGAAAGTCATTCAAAGTTTTTCGAATACGATGCATCCCCGGAAATGATTCCAATCATTTGTATCCGTGAAGTCTACAAATTGATCAATCGAGATGATATGAAAAGAATCGAAGTGAGTTGATATTTACGGCAAGAGGAGGCTTATCTCGGCACCTTTTCTTAGTACTGAAACCGCTATTAGCAGTAGAACGCGGCTAGCAACTGCAGTTCTAAAATTCTCAAATTACTTTTACTTATCCTTCGATTCCAGTTCGTCCTAATAATTGTTGAAAGGACGAAACATGCTGCCATCCCGATTCAAAAATACAATGGGCATCATTGTATCCCATCAGTCGATGCCCTCTTCGAACTTCTCCGCTACGTCATCAAAGTAAAAAAAGTGTTCCAAAGATCGGAAAATTGGGATCGTGTAGATGATTTCATTAAAAAATTGACATCGTATTTCATGGAGAGACTAGTGAGTTTTTAAAAAATTTAAATTGGTATGATTAATTGTAAAAAATCAGGCTTTCACATTCTACATCGACAAGAGACAGGTATCCAAGATGATCGAAGATTGTGACATTGAATGTCAAAAGTGAGTTTCCATGGCAACTTGATTTTTTACTCACTATGAAAAATAATGGCTTGTTTGAGTTCCTCAAAACTCCAATTTTTTCCAGACTCAACCTACCGAAAGCATCGACGGAAATCGGTGACTACAACGACGGTTTCGAAATAGAAGATATTAATAATGAGTTCAAAAAACTGAAATTAGATAGAATGTTTCCCGATATCAGCAAACATAAACAGCTGTTATTTGAAACATTAATGCAGTCAAAATGCATGGATTCATTGAGGACATGCGATATGTTCCTGGCAATAGAAACAGCTCAACTGTTGTGTCTTTTTGAGCGTTTCCCAAGAGTGAGTTTAGTTTTTGATTGAAAATATTTAATTGTTTTTTGGTTCAGTTGATAGAGTTCTTACACTCTCAAAAGTCATGTAATCGTTTATTGAACATGATTTGTGTGGAATGTGCCGTCTTTGTTCCGGAAAATAGCCTACAGAAGACTGTTTGGAAAGAATATGAAATCACTGATGTCAGAAAGATTGCTTGTTATCATTCAAAGGACAAGGAAAAGGTATGAATGAGAAAATAGAAAATAATTGAGTTCAGTGATTAAGAATGGAAAATATGGCGCCGTTGAAATGAATGATGGTCAAAGGATTCATTCAAATTGTAGTACTCGTGAACCTTTCCGAAATAAAACGGAATCTCATTGGAGAGAAACACCAGAAAAACTGAAGATGTTGGAAGCTAACTTCGATAATGAAGACCAATTGTTTAGATTATGTGATAGACCAATATGGAAGACAACTCTCGGGCAAGAGTTCTTGAATTTAGCTGAAGTGAGTTTTTATTCAATATCAGTAGTACAGTAAGAACTCATTTTTAGCCGAAAAACTATGAGGAAAAATATATTCGAACAATGCTGCTGACAATGATGAACCACAAGCAGAACAAAAGAGTTTTGGTTGAAGAATTGATTACTTCATTACCGAAAATATTGAGGCAAGAATCAATATTCAATAAGAAATCATTCAATAAATTGCTGGCATTGGGGGCAAAATATGATAAGCAAGGACCAACTCGACTCTATGATACAATAAGTTTAGACGAATTGAAAAGTATTTTGGAAGATTTCAATATCAACAAAGCTATCGTGAATGTAAGACCAAACAAGTTTTTATTCTATTGTTCGATTAAAATTATTTTCAGTTGATACCAGATTTTAGAACCATTGAACTCGTCGTTCAGGAAAAAACACTCTTCCGATCTCCAATTTTTATCAATTCAAGTGGTGGAAAGATCATAAGTTCTTTAAACTTGTGTTACTCTCTTTTCGAAATCCATATTGCCATTTGCGACTGGAGTTATCTTCATCAATGCGGTAACAAGAAACAGATTCGCTTTTGTAACACCAAGGACAAAATCATTGAAATATTCCGAGAATTAATGGAGACTGAGGTATGTCTTCCAATTAACAGCCATTTACGGGGTTACTATACCGCATTAGTTCCTGAGCAATGCATCGATTCTTTGTGACGTCATATCACTGTTCTTAGTAGAGATATTAAAAAACTGTCAACTGAGAAAAGATGCAAAATTTAGAGAAAAACAATTTTCCAGTTGAACACTTTTTGCTATCTCGAACTAGAACTGAGATATGACTAAGCGAAAAGCCCCCTCTAATCTTTTTCTTCTTTTCAGAATTACTACAGACGAGAGGAAGATTTCTCCAAATACGAAATTCAAGTACGGAATATTCTTAAACAATATTCAAATGACAGAAAGAAATCTTCCCTTCCGTTATTGAAACATTTAAAAGTTCATGATAATGTCAACATTGGAATTCTATTGAATGACAAGATACTCGGCTCAAGGATCCATCGATTCCAATCGGATAAGGAATGGAATGAAATTTGTAAATTGGAAGTGGAAGCGTGGAGAGTAAAAGTTGCTCTTATGATTCTGTCGCTTCATGTTTTCTTTGGTTCCGATCATTCGGATATTTATGATTGTTTCTTGAAATTCATCGCATTTGAAGTCCCGTTTACCGAATTAAAGGATCAATCTGATCTTGAAGTGAGTTAATTTGAGAAGTGAAATCTAAATGAATCTTGCAGAACTTTGCTATTTATGGCAACAGCTTTCTAAAGATGGAAAAGAAAACAATTCAGGAAAATTTCGAAGAATTCAAGGAAAGAAAAACAAAAAATCAACTGAATCCTACTGTAGAAGACGTGTTTATGGATGTGTTTGATGAGATTCGAAATGGAAGTTTCCTCAAAAATACAATGGATAAAAAAGAAGGATTGAAATGTGAATCGACTCCTGAATTAAAAGAAGATAAGCCTGTTATCGTGAAAAAACCAAAGGAAAAGAGCAAAGGAAAACCCGTAGAACCAGAGCCAATCAAAGAAATCAAACCTTCTGAAGCAGAGAAAGTTGAATGGTGTTCTAAATGTTTCCGGACAAGTGAATACTGTGAGAATGTGAAAAAACAGTGTAGTACTTGGAAAGGAAAAGCAAAAGAAATGGAGAATGAATTGGAAATTGTGAAGAAAGAATTGGATAAATTTAAGGAAAAAGAGAATAAAATGGAGGAAATATTCAAGAAGAAATATGAAGAGAAATTGGAAGAAGTGAAAAAGAAAGTTGAAAAGGAGACACTGGATTCATCGAGAGTTCTGGTTGGCAACATGAAAAGCGAGAATATCAGGTAAAGAATTTCAGAAATTGTTTTTTCTTAAAGTCGAAGTAAGATACTTGAAATCCCTCTAACTCAGTTCTCGTTGTGGTTGTCAAAATTTCATCAACTAAAAAGTTGCTTATCATACATTTAAACGCATTTCTTCAGTTGACAACTTTTTGATAACTTCAACGACATCTGAGATATACCTTATTGTTTCATTTCAGATTGAAAGAAACCAATATTCAATTGGAGAGAAAAGACAAGAAAAACGAGTTGGAAATCAAAAATCTCAAAAAAGAAATTCAAGAAATGAATCGAAATTTTATGGAAAAGATTCAAAAAGTTGAAAGAGGAGCAGTTGAATCGTCGAAAGGGATTGAGGATATTTTGAGAGATAAAATTGATAAGTCAGTTACTGACTTGATATGGGTTTTTTAAATCATGTAATTTCTAGATTGGAAGATCAACTTTCTCGTCTGAAAGGATCATCCGATGATGAGAATCTTTCATCGACACCCTCCGCTTCTTCTCCTCCTCCACCACCATCTCATTCAAAATCTATCAAAATTCATTGGCTTCCGCCAAAGTATCCCTTCTTCAATGCGAAGAAAGAACTGATCAAGTTGAAAGAGATGAGAGGTGTTCTTAATGGAGAGAAGTCAATTGGTCGAGCAACTGATCGTGTCAGAAGGTATTTTGATAGATATTTGTATACAACCTGTTTGTTTATTTTCAGAATCAAAAACAGTTCTGATAGAACCACAAATGAAAGAGTCAGTAATGAACTGAGCAAATTCAAGATTGATCACGCCAATTGTCTCAACGCGATCAATTCCAATATTTCCTTGATTGAGGTAGACAATTTTTCAAAATATGTAATAATTTCAAATGAAATTTCAGACGAATCCAAAACAAATTAAACCGGATCAACTGCAACCAATCCCTTCATTCCCTTCATTATCGAAATGGTTCATGAATTTGAATAATGTCATTAAGAACACTTGGAGTCTTCCATCGAATCAGCCAGGAGCTTTGAGAAGACCACCTGAAGAATTAGAAGACACTAAATGTTGCATTTGTCTTCGAGAAATGACGACACCACGTGGAACCTATAAGTGCTCTTCTTGTCATCGAAGATGGCATAATGACTGCATTGGTGAATGGATTGAAAAGGGAAACAATTGTCCGATGTGTCGAGGGAAGATGTTGCATCCAAATGAATATCCGGATCTTCATTGATCTTTTCTTTTAATAGATGAACTTAATAATTGAACTGTTCATTGTTCTCAATTTCTTTTTTTTTTGAATTCAGATTTTTGGGTGACACTGAATTTCGGGATCCATTTTTTTAAAAGGGATCTTTATTTTTCTTAGTGTTTTTTATGTCTGTAACTCATAATATTCTTTTCTACTTCTTGTCTCAAAAATTATTTCAATAAAACTTTATTCCATCCGGATCAACATTTATAATTAACAGAGCCCCTATCATTATCTCTACAAAAGTCATATTTCGAAACCAGATTTAAAAGTGTATCTTCATCATCATCAGATCCAACAGTCCATATTAAAATCCCTCCTAAATTCTTAGCTTTTGCATAATTCATCTTCTCCATTAAACTTCTTTCCCCTTCAAAAGTGACAAATGTCTTCTGATCGGGCATCCAGATATATGAACTTTTCGATGCGTCATGCCATACTGCAGAAGTCTTATCAAATGCTCCCGATTCGAGAGTTTTCCATGAAAATGATTCTCCTTGAATTGTTCCATTTACAGGTTCAGCCATTCTCCACATTTCATCTGATTCATCAATTGGCTCTTTCACATTATTCCAATATCTTCCGACAAATTCCACTGCCATATTCAACTGACTAGGTCTCTTCGTTTGACAAGTCAAGTACTTCATTGTGTAGTCAACATTACATTTCTCGTTTCCCTTGGTTCCGGAGTACAATGGAGCAACTGGTCCCGTATCTGGATACCATGCAGGACCGAAATAATCATAAGTGAGTGCATTCAAGAAATCAGCATACTTGAGAACTTCATCTAATTTGGAAAGTGACTCCAGAAGAGAAGGTCTTCTAGGGATCACCATACTTATCAAATATGGATACTTTCTGTTTTCTGATTCAGCTTGAATCGTTAATTTCTCTCTAAGCTCTTTCATAAATATCACAATATTGTCAATATCCTTTCCTTCTGGCCAAATCCAGAAGATATCGACACCGTCAAGTTGATGGATTACAAGGAATGATGAGATAGAATCGATGAAATTTCTAAATATGAAAATATTCAAGATTTTATGAAGAGTAGGTCATACTTTCTCTTTCTCTCACTCACAATAACCTCCGAAAAATGGAGAGATCCACCTCCGGCTCCTCCAATCGCAACCATCATTTTCACTTCATTCTTCACTGATCTCGTCTTTGTTTTCATATCCGAAAGGGAAGTTCTCATCTGATTTGAAGCCAATGAAACATCCCCATTTGAATTCATACTAACAAAACAGAATATTAAATGAGTTAGTTTCTTCAATTGCCTTTCTTCTACATTCACTTCCCATCCTCTTTGATAACTCATTATTCTCTTCCCGCAAGCAGTTGCTGGAATGGGGTAGGTGCGATGGGGAGAAGATGATCTTGTTTCGATTTCTGAAACACTAGAAAATTAGATTTTATATCTTATTTTGAATTTATCTGTACCTGAGTTTCCATAAAAATAAAACAAAATAAATGTGCATCCAAGAGCAATTATTCCAGCCATCATTAATAAAGAGAAGACCAATCCGAGTAATTTACATCGTTTCCGAACTTCATCCATTCGATCCGCATGTCTTAATACATAATCATTTTTAGAAATGAATCATAAAGTAGTTACTGTAATAGTACGCTAGTGGTGCCGTACTATTAGAGTAAAAAAGACTCACCGAATCGGAAGAATAACCTTTTCCACTGGTTCTGGTTCAATAATCATTGATAATAATCAATTCTTTTTGTTTCTTTACCTGACCAAGAAGTTACATTAAAACCTGTTTTCTTTATTTGACCATTTTTGTTTACGTTCTTGATCTCTAATTACAATCCAATGTCAAATAAAAAATATTTACTTTCAAACCAGAGAATCAATATTCACACAAAAAGTTCATCGTATCACCTCTTCCTCCTTCACATAAATCCACAGATGATACTGTATTCAGAAGAGTATCTTCATCGTCATCGGCCCCCAGAGCCCAAATATAAATTCCTCCTAGATTATTATCAGTAACATAATCCATTTTCTCTTTTAAACTTCTCTCATTTTCAAAAACAAAAAAGATTCGATCATTTGGTTTCCAAACATAAGGAGTTTTTGTTTCTTCATGCCACGTGGTCTCAGAAATCCATTCATTTCTCTTCAAATCTCTCCATGTCACAAATGATCCTTCAGCTATTCCATCCACTAATTCTGCAGTCTTCCACATTTCATCTGTCTCATTTGTGTTCACTCTTTTCCAATATCTTCCATAAAATGAAATTGCCATGTTCAATTTACTTGGTTTCTTTGTTCTACACACTAAATAATGCATTGTTTCATCCACATTTCCACGATTCCCTCCGTATAAAGGGGCGTTTGGTCCAACGTATTTTCCTGTCCCTTCGAACCATGGAGCATAGTAATAGAATGCGACCACGTTGATAAAATCGACATGATCCAAAAACTTGTTCAAATCAAAGTATTGCTCATAATCACTGACAGTAGGAGGAGCACAAAAGCTGAGAAGATATGGCTTTACAGAAGTCGCAGATGTGGTTAGATTTCCTCGAAGTTCTCTGATGAACGTTACAAAATTATCCATATCATTTGAACCTGGCCAATTCCAGAATATGTCAACACCATCTAGCTGGTTTGTTTTCATGAAATAGATGATTGATTCGATGAATTTTCTGAAATTAGGCAAGATATTATAATAAACTAATGGACTATGCGAAACTCAAGGAACTCACTTTCTAAATTCCGAATCTGCAACAATCCCAGATAAATATTGAGAATTTAAATGTCCTCCAATCGAAAACATCACTTTCGCATCACTATTCTTTGACTTCGCCATCCTCCTCATTTCCAGAAATCTTCTTCGCTGTGAACTGTTCTCATAATTGATATATCCCGTAGCATTCATCGGAATATTTGTGAAAATTAAATGAGTCAGTTTCTTTAATTGACTCGCTTTCATTTTCCTCGGTTCCCATTCAGTATAATATCCGACAATTCGTTTTCCACATTTTCCAGCTTGGGGAGGAGAATAACGAGCTGAACTTTTTTATTAATTTTAAAAATTTTGAGTTGAACCTAGAGAAACTTACATTTAGTTGTGACTATTTCAGTAGCTGTTCGAATACTTGTTACAGTAGTCTCAGTTGAAGTTATTATTGTTGTATAGTTTTGAGTCGCATTATTAGGAGGATCTGTAGAATATTTAATTTTTTTAAATTTCCAATTAGAAATGACCTCCATAAAGATACCAAATTAACTCAGTTAACCCAAATGTGACTGGAATCAAGATCAGTAATACGAGTAAAAATATAAAGCATGGCTTCCAATTTTTCTCTTCAGAACCTTCATTTGAGCTGGAAAATGTTTTAGAAAAATTCAGAAAAAAATTTTGAAAAACATACATCGCGGAATCATTGAGAAGAGGGTGATTTGTGGCATTTGTTGTGGGTGTCATGATATAAAAATTGATGAAAGAAGAGAAATCAGATAGAGAAGGAAGTATCACAAATGTGTTTTAAAAGAGACATAAAGAAAATTGAGTTGATCTGTGTATTGCAATGATTTTTTTGATATGGGAAATTTGAAATATGAGATAAGGGCGTTGGGAACCCAAGTTTTCGTCCTCAGTTTTCCCGTGACCTTGTTATTCATTAGCTCTTTTACTTATCAGATGATCTATTATCAATAAGCCATAAATTCGAATTATCACCATCAACACAAAATGATATCACTATTTTCTTTGATAACTGAAACAAGATCAAACATTTCCTGGGTACTGTAGCTTGCAAGAATTTATTGAAGAAATCAGAAACAATAAAAATCAGTGTCACAAGTGGAAACTTCACAGAGGTACGGTAGTCGATATCCACAGCTTATGGGGGTCCACGCAATCTGGAATTAGAGATGAAGGGGCTTTTAATAGAAGGCCACTTACCGATCCATCAGAATATTTCATATCAGCAATGCATCCAGAATTGGTGGATACGGTTCCGGATGATGGGTCAAGCTGAAATATCAATAGAGAAGTTTCTATAATAATTCTCTAACCGGAAGAAGTGGTTGACCTTTTGGTTGATCCCAATACCAACTTCCATTCAAACTGTACAATCCATTATAATAGCTATCCACTTTCTTGGTTCCATGATTGGTTATGAAATCTGAAACTGGCTTTTATTCCAATTTTCCTTATTTTAGTTCTAACCGTAATTGAAAGCTCTCTTATTCTTATCGAATTCCGAAACCATATAAGCATCTTTTGCTGTTCCCTTACAATATTTTCTTGCATCTTGTTGATAATCATTTTGATTCAGACTTCCCACGCAAACACCGAATAAATTTCCTGAATTGATTGGCCATTCGTATTGATAAAAACCATTTTGACAGAAACAATTGGCTGAAATTATTTCAATATTCTTACCAAAAAATAAAAGATAAACCAACCCATGGCAGTAGCTCCTTGAAGTTCTTGAACAATTGGAATTGTATCTGCCATATGGAAATTCATATTATAATTTCCCACAAAAGTCAATTGAAATTGTGTATTTCCAGTTGTCCCTGGTCCAGTGTAAACCGTCGCGATATTGACTCCAGATTGTCGAATTGAAAGAGCAAGAACATCCGGTCGTTGGTCTTGATATCTGAAATTAGATTGATTGGCTCCGCGACGTTTCGAAACCCGACGTTTCGAAACCGTGACGTTTCGAAACTATGACATTTCGAAACCGTGACGTTTCGAAACACGACGTTTCGAAACTGTGACGTTTCGAAACTTTTTCTGCATTTTTTCGTCCCTGTGTTTCTATATTTTCGTTTTTTTTCCACAATAGATAATTGGAAAGAAAATAATTGTATTAATAAAGCAAGAACGAAAAAATAGAAACACAGGGACGAAAAAATGCAGAAAAAGTTTCGAAACGTCACAGTTTCGAAACGTCGGGTGGGCAGGTAGAGATTACGCGTAGTTAGATGTGAATAGAACAATAAGCTTTCTGTAAGCTCTTCTATCATTGATATTGTTCGAGTGTTTAATGAGATCATTGGCTGCTGACAGGCCTCTGAAACAGGAAAATTAGAAAAGCTAACGTGAATAATCTAGATCACAGATTCACTCACAAATCCATCAGCGCATCAAAAGAATCTGATTTCTTGGTTCCATTCAACTTCTCCAATTCTTCATTCAGTTTCTTCAAAGATTTGAACTTTTTGAAATCAGCTACCACAGTTGCTTCCTCATTATAAGTGACAATTGCAACTCGAGTACTTCTCGGATCTTTATAGTCTGTTCCAATCCGAACAGAAGGATCGAACATTGATTGAATTGTGTCATAAACCTGAGAATTCATGGGTTCGTGTATTTATGTATCCAGAATCATTGGCACAGGGATTCTCGTAATTATGTCAATAATCGCGCTCTACTTCACTGCTATCTTTAGCTGCTTATATTCAATTCAATTGGCTGAGAATCAAACGTTTAAAAATCCGCGTTTTTTTTGTCAATAATGTTTGATACTCAGCCAACATGATTAAAGCAGCGAAACTCGGCAGTGCAATAGAGCGTGATTACATATCTAACTACACAAAAACTAATCGAAAACCTACTCCATCAATTTGCATAATCTTTGAATTATCAATAACCAAAACGATATCCAACCACAAATTGCTTATATCATTTCCACATTTTCTATATTCTGTCGTGGATGTTGAAACAAAAGAAACTGGAAACTTTTTCAATTACCTCTAATATAAGGACATCACTTACCATTAATGAATAAAATCAAAAATAGGAATTTCATTCTCTGTTAATTTAATGTTTGCACCCATTTTTTTCTAATCAGAGACCTTTTTATATATTCCATTTCTTATCTTTAAACTCATCATTTAAAGATAAAAAAATGTGAAACTTGGTCACATAATTGTGCAATACATCACTTTGTGACCATGCCCTTCTAATACAGTGAATAAGTACAAATCAGTTCATATAGGTATATCACAAAGTCGGTTCGTATTCTAAAAAATGAGGTAAACAAAAAAGTGAATATAGTAAATTGGTAGTGTAAATAAGAAAAAGAATACCCTAGCAATTTTTGTAACCTGAGAAAATTTGATTTTGTTGACTATAACAAGAAAAAATAATGAATGTACAAACAAGATTATAAATGTGTGAATTGAATCATTTCGCTTCCTTCATCATTCTCTTCACTGTCTTTCGAACACAACTGTCTTCCCATGGAGTTGGAATATGCTCTGTTCCATAATTCGACATATTCTCCAGAAGACGTCGTCGTTGTTTTCCTTCGAATTCTTCAATGAATTCACGATCTTCGACTGGAGGCCAGAGTTCTCCATCCGGAATGTCGTCATCCATCAGAACTCGTAGCTTTATCGATGGAACAACTCGAGAGCATTGTCTTCCGGAAATTGTTGGGAATGAGCTGAGAAGTCCAGTTAACTCGATAATTGAAACTGGATGTTTCTGGAAATGATATGGTTCTTAAGGGAGCACGGTTTCTTTACTTACAGTATGATAAAGAGTACCCTCCGTGATCTTACAAATCGAATCCTGGATCGGTGTTCCAGCATATCGTTTCTCAGTTACTGGATCACTCTGAAAATGCAATTCTCTCTATTAGAAGAGCATCTCCATTATCTTACCTCCATCTTCACCAACATCATTCCACGATCCTCCTCCGCTTTCGCCAGAATCGAATTATTTGTCTCTTTTGTCATGTAGATATATTCTGAAAATCAGTTCTTTTTCCATGCCCTTCTATTAGAGACATACTTATCGCTACAAGATTTCTCGAAAGAATGAGATCATGTTGGTAGAAATCCAAGAGTCGTTCAATCAAATGGAATACGTTCATTGATGTGCCAAAGAGACATTTCTTTTTGTTAGCTTTCGCTTCGATATACGTGGCAACTGCTCGGAGATGATAGTCGAAATTGAATGTCATGAAGCAGACACTATCCTGTAACTAGCTCAATTCTTTAGTGTGAAATTCTTTTATTTTACAGGAAAAATGTTTTTTTTTCTATATATTCTGGAATTTCTTCCACAGTTTTAGGTATTTCCAGATTAGTTTTGCCACTAATTTCCTTTGTCCCTTAAGCTACTGAAAGGAAGCAGCCGACACCTCGCGGGTTTATCTCTCCTCCTCCCCTTTTCTAGATAATTGATCATCACTTCCACGTTTCCCATACGGTGATGGCCGAGTGGTTAAGGCGTGTGATTCCCGATCACATTGGGGTATCCCAACGTGGGTTCGAATCCCGCTCACCGTAAATACTTTTTCTTTTTTTTTAAATTCTAATTCAGATAATTTCTTTTATTCCCCTTCCAAAACAGATTACCTTCAATTGTCTTGCTGCCAAATGCAATTCCGCCGACTCTTTCCAATACAACGCCTCCATTCGATCCACCATATAATAGTCAGCAGACGATGTCTTCGCCCGTTCATACATATAAAAAGAGACGACAAATTCCGGAATTTCATATTTCAAATCCGCAAAAATGACGCCTCCATCATATGCTTTGTAGAAGACGAGATACGGTAGATCCATGAATATCGTACTATTCGTAGTGTATCGATTGAGAGCTTTGGATCGACGATTTCGATTCTCGACTTGGAATTGAATGAATCCATATTTTCTGGTGAAGTAACGAGCGAACTCTTCGGCGTGTTTATACATAATTGGGGATGACGGTGGTTCGATGATCAATTCCTCGATGTCAGTTGGCTCTGGAGACGGGGCGAGATCATGAAGAGCGTCTTCCCCTTTATCAATTGATGGTTCCCTGGAAAACAATGATGATTCTTCAGAAGGAATTCAGAAGACAAAACTCACTTGTCCAACGGTTTTCTACTCAGTCTTCTTGTCAATTTCGAGGCAGCGTTTATCGTGAAATTGAATACTTTTTCGATGGTTCCAGATTCTGAAGATTGTCTCGACACAGATGAGATCGAATTGTGACGGGAGGAATCTACTGGAGCCGGAGAGCTTTGTGGATTTGGTTTCCACGAGCGACGCACTTTTCCATACTGAAAAAAAAGTAAATTTCATATAAAATCTTTCTTTTTCCTCTTCTTACCGTTCTTCGAAAATCCTCTTCTCCTGTGAACGTGGATTTCTCTCCTCCTCGATTCGATTCAGAATTCGATCGAATTGATTCAGCTCCATCCATTAAACTACTTTGTGCATCTTCCTCCTCATCATCACTATCCTCATCTGATGTCCATTCCTCTTCCAATTCAATTTGAAATTCCTCTTCTCCTTTCTTTCTCTCCTCATACCATGTCTTGATTTCAGTGACTTTTGGTTCAATAGGAGGCGATTCTTTATCCGTTTTATCCGTCTTCTTTCGTTTCACAAACTGCTTTGCAATTTTCGCTTTTTGAACATCATCAATCTGCGCGAACTCCTTCATTGGCTCTTCCAGAAGTGATCGAATATCACTTTCTCGAACAACTTCATCAAATAGTTCTCCAGCTCTTCTCGGTGCTTCTTTATTCCAATCTGATCTCAAAAAGAATGGAGTTCGAATTTCATGAAATTTATTGGCAGCTAGACCCAATTTGATTTCCGTCTTCTTCAAGAATTCTCCTTTTCCTTTGAAAATTTCCGATTCAGCAATTGCTTGTGATTTAATGGATTCTCCATAGATGGACGCTCGTTTTGATGTTCTTTCAGTCATTGAATTATTGTCTTCCGTATGGTGATCATCATCGAAATGACGATGTCTAACTGATGAAGTGGATGATGTATGAGTAGGTGGTGGTCCCAGTTTCTTAGCAACTTTCGGTGGGCGGAGGAACATAAGCAAGTCAACCTCACTGATCACTGGCACTTTATTGATCATTTCTACATGGGCTCTAGTGACTTTTTGAATGAAATCCAACTTGGTTTTCAGACCAGATCTCCATCTAAGCAACTGTTCATAATGCATTGTTCGAACACAATCACTCTTGAAAAGAGTCTTCGATCTACCCATTGTATCCTGAAGATCCGGTTGTCGATACATTCGGAAGAAGATATTCGAGCATTGTGGTTCATTCATGAATGCCGGTGGAGGCTTATGATCCATCGGGAATTCCTTCGAGATCAATGTCATCGGATCTGTCCAAATCAACACTTCATAATCGTATTCATTGGTCGGTTCCGTGTGGAATGGCGAGAGATGGGTGATTCCCATTTTATGAAGACCGATTTCTCGAAGAAGACGTGACTTTGCATTGTGAAATCCGACGATTTTATTCATACAATCGACAGCGTCTTTGTGTATATTTGAATGATAATTGTAGAAGTAGATTGTCATAAAATCTCCTTTCAAAAAGGCCATCATAATTCTCTGACGTGGACTATACATGTGAGTTTGAACGAGAGGAGAGTATTTTCCATTTGAAATTCAAGAATGATTAAGGGGATCTTGATTCAATTCAACTTACGCAAGTGATTTCTGAACATCTGTTTCATTTCTTCCACCTGCGTCTTCGTTCGAATCATATTCTCTCCGAATCCATCAAAAACATTCCGAATACAGCTGACAAGAATATATTCTTCTTGATTCTTTGATTCATCAACTCCAATATCCTCAGTCATCGCGTGGAATGGATCAGTTGTCAAAACTTCGAATCTTCCATCATGAGGAGTTGTTCCAATGATTGAAAGACTCGATTCTCTCAATGAGATTCCAGATATTCCTGCATGACTATCTCGATCAGCAGAAGGTTGTCGAAGTCCACAAAGATAAACTCGTTCCCTGATTTCTGATTCATGAATTCCACCGAGACTCACTTCCAATCGATTTCGTATTTCAAAAAGAGCCGGAAGACTTGCGTGTTGAAATTCGAATCGTATTCTCTGTTTAATGACACTATTCGTTTCTCCTTGTTTCGATGCCACATGATCCAACCATTGAATGATACTGTACGCGTTTTTACGATTCATGAAGTCTTGACGTCGAAGGCTGGAACGGTGCGATCTGGTGAGGGTGCGGAGAAATCTGTTCGTTAGAGCTTACCTCATATCATTTTGAGTCAAAGTGTGTTCAATATCTTTAGCAAGTGATGACATTCGAGCAGCTGCCGGTCGATGAGGTGGAATTGGTGGAAGATTTGGTGGAGGAGGATTTGAAGGGATATCGAGACTTCCAGGTCCATGATTCAGCTGAAAGTCAGAATTATCCTTTTTCTACGAAATTTCTTAGATATTCTTGAATTTTCGAAGAATTTCTTCATGATTTAATACATTTTCAGATCGCTTTTGCAATCGAATCTCTGTTTCCCTTAAACTACTGAAAGGAAGCAGCCGACACCTCGCGGGTTTATCTCTCCTCCTCCCCTTTTCTAGATAATTGATCATCTCTTCCACGTTTCCCATACGGTGATGGCCGAGTGGTTAAGGCGTGTGATTCCCGATCACATTGGGGTATCCCAACGTGGGTTCGAATCCCGCTCACCGTAAATCGTTTTTGCTTTTTTTTGTTTTTATAAAGGATCTAATTTTCATCATTTTTGAATTTAAAATAGATTTTTGAAATATTCAGAAAGAAAAATAATTCTTCATAGTTATCCTAAATTCCCAATTTTTCCTAAAATCTCTCTAAAACTCACCACCAAACTCCTTCGTATTTCTCCAGAATGACTCGTCACCGCATGTGAATGTCTCGTATCAACAGAAGCCGTCACACTACTTGCCGATCCTTGTTTCGTCAAATGTTTTATCGGTGGATGTTGTTCGGTGGAATCCTGCCCCGGGAGGAATACATCTGAATTCCTGTTCGTGTAGGAGACGTGTGCCGTGAGAACGCCTTCTTCCACGACCGTTGTGTTTAGGTATCCGAATTCTGTGATCACATCAAACATGCTCATCTCAATCAATTCATACATCATCTTTTCGAATACAGTTTCATCGACGTCTCCTTTCACCCAAACAATCATTTCCAAGTATCCACAAATCGATTTCTCTTCTGGATTTGGGATTGGATAAGTGTGAGATTTTATGATATCTCGATAGACTAATGCCTTATCTCCTGGAACATTTGGAACCAGAAGATGATGACTTTGCTCATTCATACTTGGTTGATCGAATCGAGAAATGAGTTGTCCATCTGGTTTAGTCATTCTGAATTCGATAAGAGCAATTCCAGTATCCACAACTCCGCGTGCCGGGAGAATATGATAAACGAAGAATGAAGAAAGAAGATAATCCGGTGGAAGATCTCCATGGATCGGTGGAAATGCACGGAATACAGTAGTTGGATCAAGTGGTTCTGGTTGTTCCATTTCTTTCTCTGCCTCTCTTTGTCTCTCTCTTTCCTTCTCTTCCATTGAATATTGTCTTAGAATTGCTTCCTTCGCCTCAATTCCAATATCAATTCCATCTTCTGTCTCTTGTGGTTCAATTTTCAATCGGAAACTCCTCTTTCTCACTTCTCTTCCCCAATTTGTCACGACAGGAGCTCGATTAAATGCAGATCCATTATAGAAGATTCCTTGATCCTTCACTTTCGCCGGAGATATATTCGTCAATGCTTCAATGTGTTGATTCACAAAAAAGAGAAGAGAAGGAAGATATTCTTGGAATATGAATGGAATCGAAAAGAATTTTCTGATTTGTGGAGGAGGTTCATTCGGTTGGAGGAATCCAATTTCATTTATCATCAGTGGTTGTTCTTGATTCTGAGAGTATCCACGCATGATCTCCACCAGCAAAAGACCTTCCAATTTCTCATTCAACGAATCCCAAATCATTTGAATGATAGAGGAATGTGGCACGGATATGGCAAAGATCGTCATACAAATCTTCGTTTCCAACATTTTATCAATGGTTTCCATATGTTTTCGACGTAATTTCGATCTCGTTCCTTTTACTGATAACTCATAAGAATCACGATCCATATGGAGTTGGAAATAGAATATTTGATTTCGTTCAATGTCTCTGAAATGCTCTTTTATTAGAGGAATTAAATGATGAGACTTACTTGTAGACATAAGTGTTATTTCGATTATGAACTCCAAATTTGAGAAGTGGAGCTTTGATCTTTTCGAATGCCATGTGAAGGGGATTCTTATGGAGGAGCATACTTTGATTCCGGACTCTTTCTGGGATTGGAATCCTGGAACAACATCTTTTTTATTAAGAATTTCATCTGGATTTCAAGGTTTTTCAGTTTTTAAAAGGGAGGTTTAGTTGAAAAGATCTTTTTTTTCTATTTTTCTGCCACTTCCGTACAAAAAAACAAAAAGGAAGCAGCCGACACTTCACGGGTTTATCTCTCCTCCTCCCCTTTTCTAGATAATTGATCATCACTTCCACGTATCTCATACGGTGATGGCCGAGTGGTTAAGGCGTGTGATTCCCGATCACATTGGGGTATCCCAACGTGGGTTCAAATCCCGCTCACCGTAAATTCTATTTTCTTTTTTTGTTTTCATGAAGGGTCTAATTTTCATCATTTTTGAGTTTATAATTGATTTGAAATTCAATACATCTGATTTTTCAATTATTTTTTTAAAAATAAAACGAACCATAATTCCCGTTGAAGTGGACATGCGAAGTATCCTTCAGCAAAATAATAATACAAATCATGAGGGATATTTGCATTCTTCGCAGCCGCTTCCTGTCTTCCATTCATTCTCGGAGATTCTGAATTCCTTGCCGATCTGTTCTGTTCATTTTCATCAAATTGTGAGATTGATTTGTATTCGGGAACCAGCAATACGTCGACTTCTCTCGTAACAAACATTATTTCCAGAAGACTTTCCTGATTCAAAATTCTCAAATCTTGTCGAATTCCAGCCCACATTTCATCCAAAGCAGCCGTGTGTTGATTCTCGTATCTCTGACAGAAGTGACAACTGATATTATGACCAATAGTGTCTACAGTTATGATTATCCAAAAATCTGCTGAATTCTCTGGTCCAATTATCGGTTGTGGTGGATTTTCGGGTCCCAATTCGTATGCTTCTCGAGCTTTCATTGATTTATAGAGCTCTTCGTCTGTTATAGTCTTACAATAGAAAATATTGGAATTTTTCAACTTCAGAATTTTCAGATATCCACATTCTCGATTCTCCAGGGAATCCATGAATTTCCTTATCTTATCTGTTGAATTGTCAACCAAAACGAACGGTTTCGAACGGAATTCGGCGTGTCCAACTTTACCAGTCGTCGTGCACGCATTCGTAATGTATCGTTTCACTTTCTCCAGAAGCTGTCTATCCACATTTTCTTTTCTTGATTCGAGAAGAATCCTTTCCAATTCCAGAATCACTTCCACATTTCTCTCAAGATCTATCATCACTCTACGTTCTCGACTTGGCAATTGATAAAGAACATCTCCACTCTTCTTGCTCTTCTTCTTATTCTTATCATCTTCCTCATCATCCGTCGTTTTCACTTCTTCCTCTTTCTTGTAACTATCACGACGATCTCTCTCAAATTCAAATGGATTTCTGTCTCTGGATCTTGACATGTGGATCGTTCTCGATTGCATTTCATGGATATTCATTTTCGGTCGAAGACTTTGTGTAGTCAGAACAACCATTTCCAATACAATTTCCACGTTGCTGATATCTTCTGGATCCGTTGGTGGATCCTCGATGAATGGAAGCAATTCATGAACACATGTGGGTAGAAAACTGATAGGAAACGAGTTGACACGATTATCGAAATTGACAGAACAGTTGAATTGTATGAACATTGGTTGATTCTTTCCACGATATTCCACATAATTTTCTCCAAGTTTTGGAGGAGCCGGCTTCTCTTCCTCGTTATCTGAATTACTGGATGACGGTGCCTTCGGAGTGACATCTGAGTCTTCTCCTGAATCATCAGATTCATCTCCTCCATCAGAAGAGTCGTCATCTGAATCCGATTCATCTGATTCTGATTCTGATCCTTCACCGTTCTTGCCAGTTGCATCCTCTCCCCATTCCACGCCGTCTTCGGATCCCGCAACTTCTGATAGGGAAGTATTGGAATCACATCCATCCACATACATCATTCCACTATTTCCACGTGTTCGCCTTCTCTTTCTCTTCTTTTTCGCCTTCTGTTCGAACATTGTCGCCGGATTCAAGTAGAACATATTCTGAGTTCCGTTCACTTTCTTGAAATTCTTCGTGAGCATTTTATTGAACATGTAGGAGATATTGGATCCTTTACAACATATTTCTTCTGGTGGAGTGATATGATATGGATCCAAGTGTTTACAGACATCTCGAAGAGCTCCCGGAATCTCCGACATCTCGAATTCAAAACAATCCACATCGACCGACATATCCATAAGAATATCCTCATTCAGTGGAATTCCCTCTTGTGCCGCTTCATAAATAGCTCTCATTCGAATTCTTGGAAGAATCAGATCCTCGAAATGACTACAGAAGGTAGGGAACGTCATTACTTTCTCCGGAAAAACGTTTCTATTGTTGGGCATCCAACCGTATCTTGCTCTTGAATCCCATTTCTCCGGAATATCCGACATGGGGAGGTTGACAATTCCATACTCATCGAAACCGTCGTGACCGTAGCAATGAGCAATTTGAGTCTCGTGTGCAGTCACAATAAACATTGGAATGATTTCAGACATTGGATTGAATGCTTCAGTGACTGGCACGAAAATCAAGGATGCCATTCGGGTGGTGATTACTTTCACATAGACACGTAACTTTGTTTTCGGTGGTCTTTCCTCTTCTGGAACCGTTTTGACTAGATCAGCAAACACAATATCCTCCTCTGTTTCATGAACAACCCAAGTGAGATCAGAGACTTCACTGAGTTGACAATGAAGAGCATTTAATTGAAGAGCATTACAACGTGGCGTATCTTTTTCTCCAATTCCAAGACCAAAATGTGGAAGAGGACGATATTTCCGTTGTGCATGATAGAGAAGATTAGTCAAACTGAAGAGATTATCGTAGACTGTCACAAACTTCGAAACAGCATCTGCATGAATATCCGTGATTGTTGGAGGTGGATTCATCGAATCTTCATCTGAGACATATGGGAATGGTTCATCGAGTTCTCCGAGTAGCTCCTCTTCTCCTTCTGCTTTCTTTTTTAAATATCGAATCGGGAAGATTCCTGGAGTCGGTGGTTTCGGAATATCTCTTAATCCTTGCTGTTCTCGTTCCCATTCTTTCTCAAAGTCCATTTGAGTCTTCAGTGTCTCCGTTCTCTTCTTACTTTTCCTTCTCAAATTCTTCATTCTTGTTGCCTCTTCTGGAGTCAATGGAACTCTTTTGGGAATTCCAGTCAGTTCGTGGATAGTTGTACATTTACATCTATCTAAATACGGGTAGAGTTGACCAAGATTATTTGGATCCGTCAATCCTTTCTTCACATCTGGATTAACTAGAATATCATTGAGTTGTCCACTGTGTCGAATGATTCTATCGAGAGTGAAGAGAACGGAAATGAATCGAAGATCCTCGTTAAGACGTCTTTCAGCACTTTTATTCGCCAATTGATCATCCGGATTTCCTCCTTCTGGCTCATTCCACATTTCACAAACAATTGCTAAGGTTTCAAATGCGGTTCTCGATGGCATGATATTATTCATCGTTCCAAACTCATCACATTCCTTCGGATCATACTTTGGCTCTTGTCTCGTTTTCCGACGAAGAATCGGATTTCCTAGAATATCCTGTTGTACAGTGATCGCCGGAAACATGATAAATTGTTCCAGAGAAGGTCCAGATGAATCATAGACTTGTCGGAGAAGAGAGATCGCATTATTCTGTGTCCACGCAGGACGGAATCCTTCTTTAGTCAATCTTTTGTGCATCACCACATTTTGACAGAAATCGGCAAGAAGGCGAACGATATAGGCTCCTCCGGCTTGGAATATATTCAAAATGATTACACTTCGACGGCAAGCGAGACTTTTGGCAAGAGTATTGTGGAGAGTGAGGAGCATGATCTCATCTGGATCGTCAGTCTTTTCTTCGGCTCTGACGATTGTGGTGAGATCAGCGGGAACGTGATTGTAGCGGACGACCATTCTTTCGAGGGGGCGTCTGGAAATTGAGAAATTTTATTTGCTTTTTTTTTTAAATATTATTATTAAGAAAGTCATTTTTATTTTTTTTTTCTAGAATCTAAATAAAATATACAACTTCTCTATCTTTTTCAAACCATAGTTTTTAAAGAATATTCTCTCAACATTCAGACTGCCACTTCCGAATGAAATTCAAAAAGGAAGCAGCCGACACTTCACGGGTTTATCTCTCCTCCTCCCCTTTTCTAGATAATTGATCATCACTTCCAAGTTTCTTATACACAGGTAGAACGCCACGGACGAACGCCGGCCCGTCGCCGGCTGAACGCAGAACAATCGCCGGTCCGGCGTTCAGCCGTCGACGGGCCGTCTTTCGGCCGTAAACGGACCGGCGTTGGGGAATGAACTGACCGTCATTGCTTACTTTCTCTTCTTCCCCTTTACATTTCTATACAAAAAATAACACATTTTCATATAAAACCAAATTTATTAAGGAAAAAAAAACTAAATATTACAAGACAAGAGGGATACTCAAAAATGTCATATTCGACATTTTCAAGCAAAAATCTCAACAATTATACTAAAATTCGAGGGAATTAATTAAATGTTCACTCCCATGGAGCTCGATTCCGGCGTCAAGATGCTGATCTGCTTGCTGTTGCTTCTCCCGCTACTGTAGGTTCCATCGGTTGAGTACCCGGCGTAGAAGTTGGCTCATCTGAAAATAGATAGTTGAATTAATTTCGAGTTTAAGAAATGAAACTCACTGCTTACGTGTCTTCTGGGTATTCCTTCAGCTGCCCAGTCATGAGATGAACTTGCTCTTTTGTTGCCTACATTGTTGCCTCGATCTTTTTGTTGCCCTCGACGATAAGATCTGAAACTCTAAGTTTAGATGAATAGGGATCACTTTTCTCATACCTGTATTTCACAATTTCTCCTTGAATGGGAGTTTCGATGGCGGAGGTTTTCTCTTCATCTTGAACTGTGCTTCAGACCCTGAAAATCAACAATTTTTTGTAATTTTTCAAATTTCATCAGAAGCTATTCGGAAAAAAACAAGTCGAACAGTTTTCACAAACTAACTAAGTAAGGCATCCATTATCACGAATTTCAAAGCGAGTGAAATCGTTCCGCTCGGTCCGTTCAGTCAAATTTGACGTTTTTCCAAAAATTTTAACGATTTTTGTCCGAAAAAAAATTATTCTTGACAGAAAAGTCGTGTGGTTTTTCAAAAAAATTCAAGAAATTTTATAAAAATACTAATTTTGAAGTGGTTCAAAACTTTTGAGCGGGCGAACGGATATTTAGACTGATGGTGAACGGGGCGGACGAATTTCGTTGCGAATAAATGACTTATTCCAACCATTTTTCACATGTTTCTTCGACAAATTGGTGAAATTAACATTGATTAACAGTTTTAAACATAATTTTTGCTCTGTAAAGCATGGTTCTTAAGAAAATTAGTTTTTTTCGGGTAAAATTCCAATTAGGCGATAAGGCAAATGTAAAGTTCAGAAATTTCGAAACATTTACGAGTGAAAAAGCAGTAAAAGCATGAATTTTGACTGAAAAACTAGGTTTTCGCAAAGAAATTCAAGTAAATCCCGTGAAAAAATTAATTTTGACTGAAAAAATCACGAAAAATATGATTTTTCATCGATTTCTCGAAGAAACATGTGAAAAATGGCTGAAATACTTTTAAAACCGCGTTAAACAATGTATTTTTTCGAAAAATTACCAAAAAAATAAACAAAAAACGATAAAAAAGGGAAAAAAGCAGAAAATTGCAAAGAAAAATTATTTTCGAAGTGCCGCACGACAGCGGAATTTCGGAGTGTCGTTGTCACTCTCGCGCTGACCTGTAGCCTGTAGGAAGCGAGCAGGCTGTAGGAAGCGAAGCGTGCGGAATGACAGACGAATAAGCTACTGATATTAACAAAAGAGATATATTTTCTTTTTGATAAAAGTATTAGAGAAATATGTGGAGATTCTCCACTGATGAAACAGTATGAGTAAAATTATGCATACCGAATTAGGTGAGTAGCCCGAAATAGGCAATCATGATTTTCACATACAAAGAATAAATTATAATTTTTCCTTATTTACTTCATTTACTGTGTAGAACGAGCAAAAAGGTAATTTTGAACAACATTACACCATTTCAATAACATACCGTAAACCACTAAAAGAATTGCTCCCCATTGACGAACTCTGATGAGTTTATCACGGTTCACAATGGCTTATGCGAAAAAGTGTCAACAGATAAAATGTAGCCCTTATTATGAGCAAGATTTCATTAGTTGACACTTTTTTGAGATTTCTAACGAGAAGCGAATTATTATAGGTCAAAGCTAGGCGACCGGGGCAATTCTATTAAAGTTTTTTCGGAAATTCAAATATCACAGTATCATTCCCAAAAGGCCGAAATTTTTCACTGATGAACACATCGGCAGTATTTAACCAACTGTAGAATATTTTTCATCTAATTTCACATTTTTATTTTTCGCCTTTCATCTATCTGTAGGGTATTATACTTATGTTAGCGGCTGTACTCTTCAATCTAAGAAATATCATAAATTTGTGCTGAAATCTCATCTGAAGAATGAAAAAGTTCACAAAACGTTATTTTCTAATCAGAAGACTATTTTTCATTCGACCTATTATATCTAACCATACAGCCGTCATCGAGCCGGAGACGGGTCGGCGTTAGGCCGTCAGCGTTTCTTCATCCGCCTTTCAGCCGTCGTTCAGCCAGAAACGGGCCGTCTAGACGTTTCAGTTTAAAATCATTCCAAAAGCTGAATTTCTCCAATATTTACGAATATTCAGATAAAATAAGCCTCAATTTCAACTTTTCAACTTATTTCAAATCGCCTGGCCAATTTTTGTTCGGCCGTCTTTTGGCCAGTTTTGACCCGTTTGCGTTTTTCGGCCGTCATTGGGCCGTTATTCAGCCGTTTGCGTTTCTTCAGCCGGCGTTGGGCCGGAGTTTGTACTTTGCGTTCTACCTGTGTACGGTGATGGCCGAGTGGTTAAGGCGTGTGATTCCCGATCACATTGGGGTATCCCAACGTGGGTTCGAATCCCGCTCACCGTAAATCTTTTTTTGTTTTTTTTAGTTTCGTATGGAATCTAGTTCAGAACACTCTAATTTTATAAACTTGCAATTTTTAAGGGGGAAAAAATGGAAAAATTGAAATATTTTTTTGGATAAAAACTGATATTTCTGCCATATTTATATCGATTTCAGAATTAAATTTTAAAAAAAGAAAAGAAAAAACTAACCTAAAAACCTTACAAGCGGGATGATTCCTCTTCGCAATAATCTTCTTCGGATCCATATACAATTTCGCCGCATTCGCTTCATATCTGAATCTCAATGCCTCTCTTTGCAGATTCTCTTCATTAAACGTCGCTCCAAATGTCACATTAATCATTCTTTGTCTTTGTGCTTCTACAGCTTTTCTCCTGGCTATCGATGTGACTCCACCCAAGAATGCAGTCTTCACAATTGCCACAGGTCCATTTGTGATTACTTTTCGAATGAAAAAATACGATGGTTTCTGGGCATTTTGTGAAGTGTAGATGAGAGTGACATAGGTTTGATTCTCGACGAGACAGAACGTGGCACGAACTTTGACAGTATACAGAATCGCATTAAGTGGATATCGGGTATCAACTGTAAATGTTCGTCTAAAAGAGAACATCTCAAATGGAACATGCATCAGATTCAAAACACATCTTTCCGTCTGCGTATGAACCCATTTCTGCCAATTTCCATCATCTACTTCCAGCATTCTATTCCAGAAATTCACGAATCCACGTGTTTTATCCACATCTGCTCTTCTAAAAAAAGAGAATATAGTAAGTACAGTATCCCTCTTAACTTACACAATACACAATTGTGGGAGAATTTGTCTAGAAGTGTCTCCTTGTTGAAACAACGCGTATTCTGTCGTGACACCCGGTGGAATCGTGAAATAGGCTCGTTTCGTATCAAAAGAATGGATATGAAGGAGGAGACGATCCGCGTCAATAATTCCATCGACAACTGATTTTATAAGATTCATTCGTATCGGATTCAGATAATTACTCTCCGTGAGAAGATCTTTTAATTCGTTGTATGGTCCTTCGAGTACCAGCTCCACGTTGACTTCCTGATGGACATTCTTGTTAACTGGCCACGCAGAAGTGATGATATAGTCGATGAAGACGAGAGGACGGAATGCGAGACGAAGAGTTAGAATGACTTGAGTATTGTTGTTCACAAAAACAGCTGAAAAAATAGTTTCAGAAAAAAGATAGTGTTGTGGCGTGAACTGTCCTAATGAACGTCAACCCTCAGATCTACGTGGCGATAAGAACTGCCTATATAAGCCAATTGAACTTAGTGTTAATCGGTTACTCTTATGTAAATAAACTACTTATTGTACATCGCTCTCGTTGCCAGGGTTGGTGGGCCAGCGTGCTCAACACGCTGAAGGTGTGGGCGTGGCCTTGCTAGGTGTTATTGTTTTTACAACGTTGTTGTTGTTGTTTACGTTGTTTTTTGTAAACACCTACCTATTAGGTGTTGACAAACTCGACACGGTAAACACGCTGGCTCGCCAACCCTGCTCGTTGCCACCTAAGGACATAAAAGATAGAAGAAAACTAACTTGATTTAAGAGTGAATCCTTCTCTCAATCTCACATACATCATTCGATTCAACGTTGCATTGTAATTCGCTACAAACCTCCTGTGTCTATCAACATGACTCTGTTGCAACGCCAAGAAATCACTGTTAATGTGTCGAAAAGTGTCCAAGAGATAGTCATTTTCACTCAATCCATTTTGGAAAGACCAACAAATCAAGGCTCGATGAAATTGATTGATATTCTCATCGCTTTCATCAATTATATCATCCAAATCCACACTTCTCTTAATCACCAATTGACCATCCGCTGTTCGACTCAAAATAAGAGGTTTCTGTGGTGGTCGTTGTTTTTGTTTTGGGAGATAAGTTCCGAAAGTGGCCATTGTCATGAAATAGAAGAGAGATGATGATCCGACATGTCCGAAGACAGGCTCTGTACATGCTTTCTTTTGAAGCTGGATGAATGAGAGAGCGACTGTGTAGCTTCGAAGTTGAGTTAGGACATTTTGAAGAGCTCCTTCGTCAGGCATTCCACAGACAGAATCGGAGATGATTACGAGATCTGGAATCAGAATTGAGGATGAGGAAAAAATAACTTTATTCTGACTGATAATTCCTCCTACTTCTTATCTAAATCCTCTATATCCACAACTTTGGTTATTTTTCTATTGATTTGTAATCAAATGTTCTACAAAACTGATAACGCATAAAAAACAAAAAGGAAGCAGCCGACACTTCACGGGTTTATCTCTCCTCCTCCCCTTTTCTAGATAATTGATCATCACTTCCACGTTTCTTATACGGTGATGGCCGAGTGGTTAAGGCGTGTGATTCCCGATCACATTGGGGTATC
Source organism: Caenorhabditis wallacei (assembly GCA_963932035.1). Taxonomy (NCBI): domain Eukaryota; kingdom Metazoa; phylum Nematoda; class Chromadorea; order Rhabditida; family Rhabditidae; genus Caenorhabditis; species Caenorhabditis wallacei. The sequence goes on from OZ009934.1 coordinate 4,113,167, forward strand.
CCAACGTGGGTTCGAATCCCGCTCACCGTAAACTCTTTTTTTTTCTTTTTTTTTTGGTTTTTTAGGCATTTTTTGAGAATTACTTATCTTCTGAAGAGGTAAATTATCATCATTTTTCTAGAGAAACTATTTTTTAAACGAAGCAAAATAACTCACTAGATTGTGTATTTTCAGGTAACATTTGAATATGCAACAGTCCCATTCTCAGCATAAATATCATCGACCAATCGGGTGCCACATAACTTTTATCACTCGGGAATGATAATTGTTTCGTATCTTCATGTTTCTCAGTTGCCGCCCATACTCCTCTCTGAATCGTCATTATATTCCCTCCGTCAATCTTCTCCTTTCCTTCTCTTCGTCTTTGTTCGTATGTTGGAGCAGGTGATTCTGCTAATCGGATATCCTCTGTGGAAGGATTCCTTCGAAAGTTATCATCACTCTGGGAATCACTTTCACAAAGAGAATCGAATTTATTGTGTTTATGGCGTCGTTTCAGTTTTCCCCATAACTCCAGAATTGGTCGGGAGAATGTGAAGAGTCGTTTGTAAATATCCACGAATTTCACTTCGACTGATTGAATGACCATATCTACATTGGATTCTGTTACAAAAACTCCTTGGCAGAGAGTCTGAAATGACGTCAATCTACAGGGGAATTTGGAATTTAAAGACTCACAAAGCTCTCTTCAAACTTCATAAAAGGACTGAATACACAGATAGTTGTGAATACTTGCGGTCGAAATAACTCGTTTGTTCCAGGAATGATAAACGATTTAACAGATGAACGAAGAGTATTTCGAAGACTTGGAATCACTCTATCCACTAGACAACAATTCGATTCATCGTCCTAAAAGATTTTAGTTTCAAATGGCTTCCAGGAGGAAAATCTTACCGCAACTACAACAGAAGGACTGAGATCAAGAACAAAAACCATTCGATAATATCTAGATATATATGTACACTTTGTGTTAACCGTGATAATGAACTCCTCGTCGCCTACAATTTCGGTGCCATCTCCTCCAACGGGAACGATTCCGATGACTGTCATTTCTTGACTATATTCATCTGTCGGATCCGGTGGAGGACTTGTTGATGCTTGTGGCACTTTTCGAATGCATACTGGTTTTCCGAGATGATCAATGTACCAATGTGCACGCAGATTTCGAGAGGCCCGGAAGATTCTGAATGATTCGAAGAAATTAAAATGCAGCTTGTTGATCTTTTAAAAAATCTGGAATATTTAATATAAAATTGTATTTTTCCCGAAAAAAGAACAACAAAACCGAAAAATCGTTTTATTTTTATTGCAATCGGTGGAAAATTCAGAGCTGAAAGACATTTTTATATGAATTTCCCTTTTTTCCTTGTTTTTTATATGAAAATTAGCACAATTCTTCAATTTAATCGTATTTTTCGAGCATTTCTCTTCAATTTTCATTTAAAAATCTCGATAATCGCTCTTTCTCACCTGTGCATAAACAGAAAGACCTCGCCGGCCTCTCTGAGGTTTCTCGTCGGTTGCTCTCCTTCTTCTCTCATTTTCTAAACATAATCTACTCTGCAAATGTCTTAATTGATACGATGATCACCGGTTAGAATATAAAAATATTAAATTTGTAAAACGCAACAAAAAGCGAGGGATTAGAAATTAGAGCGGGAGAAAGTTTGGAGTGTGACTCGGTAGCATAAAACTGCTTTATGGTGAAACGAGCAAAAAACAATGAAATAATAATAATGACTCTATCAGAACTAAAAAAACAATCATTTTTAAAATACCTAAAAACAAAAAAAAACGAACCTACATAAAAAAAAAGAATTAGATTACCGGAAAAAAAAAAACAAGAAACAAAGAAAAAAACGTCTTCAGAAAATCAGAGTATCATGAAAGTGAATTAGGAATGCGATTTAAACAGCGGTCTCTCTTTTCAAAGTGGTTCCGAATTTGACTTCTTGATTACGAGCCTTCAATTGTTCCTTCTCAAGCCATTCCATCTTATGATCGTGTTGAACCATTGCATCAGCAGTATTCCGATCGAGGATAGCCTCGTTAAGGACTCCCGATTCAGAAGCGTATGCAGATGCTTGCCATCCAATAACCAATTTACTCAATTCTCTTCCACTCATTCCATGCGTCTTTTTCGCGATTTCATTACATTTGGCGATCCAGTCAAAGTTATCGAGTTTCAGACGTTGAGAACGGGAACCACTGGTGGCTGGGATGACGATATGCTCATTAAAGTATTGAAGAAGGATACGTTCACGTTCTTCCATCCCTGGTAGAGTGAATTCAACAAGTTGATCAAGACTGAAAGATATGAATTAGATTATGAAGATGCACTTTGACTTACCGATCATTGACAGCCCAATCGAATTGTTCTGGTTGATTAGAAGCTACAACCAACATGAATTTTCTCGATTGTTCTCCAGTTCTGAACAAGAAGGCGTTGAGAGCAGCACGAGTGTCTTCAGACATTCCATCTTTTGATCTTTTTTGAAGGAAAGCGTCAGCTTCATCAATGAAAACAATCAATCCTTTACGACTCTTCGATGCCCAATCAAACACTTTATGGATTGCAGATACTCCGTCACGACCCAATGGAGCGATGTCTCCTCCGGTAAGAACAGCGTAATCGAGACCAGAATGTTGGGCTAAACTCTTGGCGAAAAGAGTTTTTCCGGTTCCTGGTGGTCCGTAGAACATCACATTTCTAAACAATCCATTGTTTCTCTTTGTGTTAGAAGTGGTAATGGCAATATCACGAAGACGTCTCTCGAGAGCTGGAGACAAAACGACTCCATCAAGTGGATCCTTTTTCTGACGAGTCATCATTTGGATAGTCTTGATCGGATGTTTAGCCACTTCCAATGGAGTGATTCTAGACGTTTCTCTAACAAGACTTGGCTTTCCGAGACGAGATTCAATGTAACGGGCGGTGAGTCCTGTTCCTCTCTTGGCAGTGTACCATCCGACAGCCAATGCGGTCAATCCTCCAACAGCAGCAGCAATTTTAGTTTTATCACTGAGGAATTGGTTCAATCCGGATCCAATGAGTTCTCCACTTGTCTTGATCTTTTCGATGACAGTTTTTCTGTTCTCCTCCTCGTGCAATTTCATTTGTTCCAAATTAACATCTCTGTTGTCTCGAGCAGCCTTTGCTCTGGCTCTCGTCTCTGCGTCGATCTTCTCGAGTTCATATTTATGTTTCAATGCCAACTCGTGCTCAATTGTCTGTTTTCTGAGACCTTCTTGTCTTTTGACAGATTCTTCCTGCTTACGGAGACTCTCCTCTTGCATACGAGCTTTCATGGCAAGCTCCTCTTCAGCTCTCTTTCTCGCGAGTTGATCTTGGTATTCAGCACGCTGAAAATCATATTTTTACTGGAAATTTCATAAAATGAGTTATTACTGAATGAGCATGCTTAGTCTCTTCACCCAACGTCTTTCTCCGCTCTTCTTCTGCTACACGAATATGATCAGACTTCATACTTGCTAACTGAGCTTCAATTTTCTTTGTCTCATTCTCAACTTCCTTCTGGCGAGTGACTTCTTGCATTCTCGAAAGCTCCAAAGCTTCTTTAGCATTTGGGAATCGTTCTAAATCGCGAGCTGCTTTGGCTGCTCGCTCGAGAGCTGTTGAGTCGAAAGAATAGGCCATTTTGCTGTTTCCCTCTTGTTTCTGTTGTTGGCCAGGTTGTTGTGGTGCTCCCGGTGGACCTCCAGCTTGGAAGTCATCTGGAATTTGTGGGGCAGCGTTCTTCTGCACACCGAACAACCACGACATCTGAAATACTCAATGATGAAAAGTATGATGCAAAAAATGGGAAGACTAATGCAAAAAAATGGCCAAAAAGGTGTGAGAACTGTAAATCTGAGATCATCTCTTTCAAAATGATCAGAGGCATTAATATAAAGAATAAAATATTGCGGAAGTAAAGAAAGATCGTTTTTAAAAAATATTGAAAAATTTTATATTTTAAAGAAGCTATTTCTGTTATCTGGAAGATAAATTGAGTTCGAAAATAGATGGAATAGATGAAACAAGCAACGGAGAATTTTATTTTTGCACTTTTTCAGCTTTAAAATTTCTATAACCCCTTGAAAATTCCAGTTTTTCAGATGGAAAAATCGCGCAAAAAATTATTATTGCGTCAGGGGATCGAAGACGCGTTTCCGGATATCGCGAAACGCGCAAGCGAAAACATTTTTGAGTATCCACGTTTTTGCTTTATCGCTGGAGCGTGTTTGCACTTGTTAAAAAAAAATCACATTTTTTCACTTTCGCTTTCTCTTCCAAGCTTTTTCCACATTGTTTCCCTGGAATTCTGTCACATTTAACAGGAAAACTGATGAAAAATGTTTCCTGCGTATGCCGGAAATGGCAATAAACCTTCCAACAGTGAGTTTTATTAGTTTTCCAAAAGATATTCGGAAAAATTGTAATTGAGCTACATTGAAATAAAAATTGAAAACTTGTTCAGGTAAAGCTCCGCCACCAATGACAGAAGATGAAAGAACAACATTAGCAGTTCAGACAGTTGCCGTTAGTTTAAAATTCATAGAAATTTTGAAAAACCTTCTTCATTTTTAGAGGAAAACATTTGATACCGACATCGTTGGAGGTTCTCAAATAAGAGACGATTCCGTTTTTCAGCAAGGCGGATACGGAGCATCGGATAGTGAAGAAGATAATGGAGGTTGTCGAGTGAGTAAAATGAATGTGAAGAATAATCGATTTAACGGAAATTTCAGATTGTTGGAGATTCTGAGCCTGTGGAAGATGACGTCTTCATACTTCCAGAGACACTTAGAATTGAGGCGATAAAACAATCTAAGAAAGTTCAGGAAACGTAATTGATGTTTTTAAACACATTTCCTTGATTTTCTTTGTTTTTCAGATACAGAAGATACGGAAAAAATTCACAAATAATGGATTCTCATGGAAATATGAGATTAAATACTTATCCACCTGGGCCTCACGGAACATCACGAAGTTATGATGATCAGCAATCAACTTCCGGTGGCAATAAGAGGAGAAGATCGAGAAGTCGTGATTCAAGCCGATACTCTCGACACTCAAGAAGTCGTTCTCATCGTCGTGATGATAGTCGAGATAGGAGTAGAAAGAAGAAAAAGAAGAGTAGAAAACGATCTAGTTCTGAATCATCTGAAGATTCGGGTAGAAAGTCTAGAAGTTCGAATCCATCTTCAAGCAGATCGATTGCAAAACAACCGAAATATGTTTTACTCAAAGAAAAGGAAGAAATCACTGAATATGGAGATTATATCAGTGTGTTAATTTGTATTTTCGTTCCTGCTAAAAATATTATTTTTCCAGTTTCATCCAGAAAGTTCGACAGTGAAAACTATATTCTAGGATGCCCACGAAGCGAAGTGGCGAAGATGAAATTGAAAATGTTTTGCATTGTTGGATTGGAATATCAAAAGGAGCTTTTCAGAGTGAGTATTCAGAATTCCTTCTAGAAAATGCTTTTTGTTTTCAGCTTCTCTACGGAGAAGAAATGAAACGTCAAAAGGAAGAGCAAAGAACATTCTATGAAAAATTGGCATCGATTGATAGAAGATCGAAAGAAGAGAACGCCAAAAAGGAGACATATTTCCGAAAGAGACCGCCAGTTGATGGATATTGGAAACTCATCCACAAGGCTGATATTATCAATGGATTGCCAGGATCGGTATTTTAAAAATCTGATTTTTCCCCATAAAAATGTTATTTTTCCAGGGAGGCGATAAAACAACAGAAGACAGTTTAACGAACGAATCGGAAATTGGAAATGAGCTGACGGCAATAAGAAGAAAAGTGAGAGAGTGTCCGACAGATGTTCAAAGTGTTCTAAAACTTCTTGATATGGAAGAAGAGGCCGCCCGTTTAAATATTGGAAGTTTCGTGGCAATTGACGCGCGAGCTGTTGCCGAGCGACATGAAGAAATTTTACGAAAAGCGATTCAGTTCAACCCGAGAAATGCTGCTCTTCAAATTAGACTTTGTGAAGTTATCTATGTAAGAGCAGAAGATAAACAGCAGACGATGACCGATTTCCGTGCAGTTTGCTCGAAATTCCCGCAAGAGCCAATGACATGGATCAAGCAGCAGAATTTCATTCAATTCGATTCGAATGTTTATACAAGTGAAGTAATGAAGAGTGCATTCGATAACTGTCTCGAAAAAGCACATAATATGCTAGCTAGAATCATGGTCTCTCATATGATCACTGATTTACCCGCATTCAAAAGTTTCTATTTGTCGACATATATTCGTTTTTTGAAATGGAATCTTTCAAAAGGAATAACTCCAGTAGCATTAGCCTGTATTCAAGCAACGATGGAATTGAATTTTGGTCTTCCCGAAGCTCGATTCAGGGTTCTTCGTGATCGTTATGAAGCTCTGAATACCTTCTGGGATACCGGAGCGCCACGTATCGGAGATGAACTGGCGACTGGAGCCAGTGCGTGGATGGAGTTGAATTGGTCTGACGACTACGAGCATAAATGCGAGAATAAAGATTTTGCAAAATTGATTACTGGAACGAAAGAAGCGATTAGTAATTTACTGGAAAGAAAGGAAGTATTAGGAAATAATTGGGTCGATTTTGAGCGATATCTGTGTGATGTGGATGCACGTGTCAAACGATCCGATTTTGAGCAATCAAAGTTATATGAAAGCGTTCGAGACGATTTCGCCGGAATTAGTTTTCATGATCCAGTCGAGTTTGCGGAAGTGGAAAACGCACGAAAGGAACGGGTCGTAATCCCGTTTTACCCCAGCGAATCGCAGGCGAACTTTAATTTCGTGCAGCCTCTTTTAGAATTGTTGGGAATCAAGTTTATGAATACGGTAAGTTTTTTTTTAATATAAAAAAATTATCATTTTCAGACTGATATCTACACGACAAGCGAACAAGTTATCTCCGAATGGATTCCACACAATATCTTTGTGAATTATCGTCCAAACTTCGAGAAAATTCCAACATATTGCGAGAAAACATGCTCTGACGTTGGAATGAGAATTCTGAAATTCCTCATCAAACAACGTCATCAAATATGTCAAAAGGAAGTGAATGTTTTGGATGAGCAGCTGATGAAACTCACTTTTGCACAAATCGAAACAGATGTCGCTAATATTGAGAAAGACTTGGTTTTCTATCGACTGAAGAAGAAAGATATTGTGAATCTTCTCAACGAGACACTCAGAAAAGATCTGAAGCCATTGATCGATAGATATCCAGCATTCCAGAAAATGGTTGGATTTGTGATAGCCGAAAGAATTGTTCAATGGATTAAAAATGGAATAGAAGAGAGATGGGAGCTCGAGAAGCTTGATAGAATGAGAGAGAATTTGGAGGAGAAGGAATGTGATGTTCTGAATGATCATGTTGTCACACAAAGGGATAGAGAGAATTCAGAAGAAGTGATGAAGTTTTTCGCGAATTATATGGGCAAACTGGACAAAACTGTTGAAGGAGACAAGGAATCTCATCAATTCCTCTATGAAATATCGATACCTTTCAATAATCTTCAACTCAGAATATATTCTTTGATAATCAAATCAGGATTGTATTTCTATGATGAAAAGAGCCAATTGGAAGTTCGTTCCATGTTCCTGAAAGCGTTGGTTGATGAGTCGGAAGATTTGTTGGAAGGATTAACGGCCAATAAGTCACTTTGGGATCCAGTTGATGCTGCATTGAAGCATCTTATAGACGTTGTTAAAGGAAGAGAAGTTCATGAAGGAGTCTCTCGATATACTGAAATGCCAAGGGCCACTGCTCTCTGTGAAGCTCTTCAAATTGCAGCCTCATTCGTTTTCCTGGATCAAAATGCGAGACCTTTGCTCACAATGAACGAGATGACGAAGGATATCCTTCACAAAATCGATGTATTCAATGAGAAACAAATGAATTTCACTCGAACAACAGAGGACAAAGCTCATGATCGAATTGACCTTAAATACATCTTGAATGTTACTCTTGAATTCTTCGCTCACAAGAATCTAACAATAGATTACTGTCTAAACTATGAAAAAATTGTTCGTGCAGCAGCCGACACTTTCCCTTGTAACTCGAAATTCACCAAAAAGATGGCTGAACTCTACTCGAATAACCGACTTCAATGGATGAAACTTTGCGGAATTCTCAAGGAACGAAACAAAATCATTCGTGAGAAACAGGATGTTCAATTCGACGAGCAACACGAGCGATGTCTCCTTCAGAATTCACTAGCAATGATGTACGCTACGAAAAGAATCTGCCATAAAATGGGCGGAGATTCTAAACGAATGTTGTATCGACACTTCTTAAACGAGGCGAAACAAATAAGGGATCCGGCAGTATGGAGAATGGTTTTCAAGCCGGCAGTGGCTCTTTCAGTGAGAGTTTTGTCGGAAGAAGTGAGTTGAAGACACTCCCAGATTCAGAATACAATAAAATAATTTTAGGCTTACATCGCTGCGTACGCTCAGTGTCCATGGGCAATTCATATTCATATCGACTATCTTGAACGACGAGCCGATGATTTGGAATATGAAAAGTGGAAAGAAATTTGGGGAAAAACGCTGTAAGTTTCGACAAATGAATAGAAAAAAAATTTTAATTTTGAAAAAATTCAGACTGGCCATGAGCAGTCAATATCACAAGGGTTATGGTCGAACTATGTTCATAGATGATCCCGATGTTTTGGATGCTCATGTTTCGATTCGAGAGGGACGAGGCGAGCCATCTTAAATTTTTGTATATTGAATGTTCGATTTTTCTCTGTTTTCCCGGTTCCAAAATTATTTGTTACGGTTTATCAATAATTCCTCTAGTTTATGTCATAACAATGGTCTTTCTCTATTCACAGTGTAAATTTAGAACTATGTTTCTTTTTCTTTTTTTCAAATTTTAACGGGTTTACCAGCCTGAACATATCTCGATGCTTCCCTCATGCGTGAATAATTTAATTGAATGTGTGTACAGATGTTGAGAGCACTGCGCGGAGCAGCGGATCTGCTCACGACGGCTCTTTACAAGAATGAAATTTCCGTTGGTAGAAGGTGAGGATTTTATTGATTTTTTGCCTGAATTTTCAATTTCATATTCAGATTCCTCTCCACTCCGGCTCCAGAAACAGCGAAAGCTGAACCAGAAGCCGAAAACGCTGAAGTCTTGGCTCCAGAAGACAGTGGAGAGCCGACAAAAACACAACGTCTAACTCAACCATATTCTCGAGAAGTCATTCAAAAACTGAAACTTGATCAGTATCCATTGTATGTCTTTTCGTATTCCATTCATTTTTAAGTAGCACCCTTCCCCCTCGTTTTCTTCTTCTTCAATGCATTATTTCTGTTTCTATAGATACGTGGAGAGAGAATGGTGGAAAACCGGAAAACGAATGACATTCTGGGCAACTTGGCGTCAGTTGAGAGACGTCAAACGACGTGAGCAGGTTCAGGTGAGTGTTTTGGAAAAAGATATGTATACTTTTTTAGCTTCTATGAGCCGCCCGTATTAAGGCAACTTTCGAGTCTAAGGCTTTCATTTTCAGACAATTTTAAGTCATTTAAAAATAAATGTTTAATTTTCAGGAAGTCGGCGCCGATCGAATGCGTCTAAAAGCCATCAAATTCAACACAATCCTTCCGCAAGCGATTCGAGACGAAGCGGCAGATAAACTGTTCAAAGCGAGGAAATACGATCATCCTCGTCTCATTCTGAATATGTGTCAATTCACGGGAAGACAACGTGGAAAGATCAAGCCGTATCGTTTGAGCAGACATTTGTTCCGTCGTTTCGCCGATCGTTCTTCTCTTTCCGGTGTTCAGAGGGCGATGTGGTGATTTGAGATGGGGTTGAGTAGTATAGATTTCTTTTTTTTAGTAGAAGATTTGTTTTCTTTGAATTTTTTGTTGAATTATTCTATTAATGAAGTTTTGAAAATTATTATTTTTTTAAATTTATGTTTTTGTGAGGTTCTGAATGCCTTTTCTATTTATTTTTTTTACTTGTTTCAATTAATTTATAAGATTTTCACCTCAATTTCAGTTCACATGACAACAGAAGTGAAGCCGGAGTTAGCTAGCCTCCCGACAGAAGTTCTATGTCATCTATTCACATATATCTCACCTCATCAACTCATCACAGAAGTATCATTGGTCTGTCAGAGGTTTAATGGAATTATCAAGGACAAGGTGTATTGGAATACTCGGATTGTAAGATCCCAATTAGAAAAAGAGATCACAAAATCAAAATTTTATAGAGAAAAGAGCATCAAGTCCGTCTTCCACCATGTGAACTCAAACATTCGGAATTCGAGCCAACTAAATCATTTTATGAGATGCATCAACAAAGAAATCGATGGCAAAATTGGGAATCACAACGAATTATCACTGCTCCGGGACATTGTGCCACAGTAGACAGTGTCCTCCTCTTTGAAAAAGATGAAAAGAAATTCTGTCTTTCTGGAAGTCGTGATCGAGCGATTCGTCTTTGGAATATTGATAATGTTGGACGTGGAGTGAATTCAGATGAGAATCCATGGACAGTAGCACAAGATGATACGGCACATATGGGATGGATTTGGAATATGGCACGTGATCCGAATACCGAGAAATTCTATTCAACGTCTTGGGATTCAACTGTGAAGAGTTGGGCAATCACGGATAATGGAGCTATTCAGAATCTGAATACAGTAAATGTCGGATCAGCAGTTCAAGCGGTTTCTTGTTCAGGGAATGAGAATGAGATTGTTTGTACTACTTTCGCAAAGAGAACGGCTGTTATTGATTCAAGATCATTCGGAATCGTTGCTGAGCATACTCTTCATAAACGGGCGGTCATTGGATTGGCTGTGAAGGATAATCATATATTCACGAGTGGAGAAGATCGGCTGATGATGATGGTTGATCGAAGAAATATGAGTCGGCCTGTTCTTTTTGTAAGTTTCTTTGTATAGAGATTACTGTAGCTAATGTAATCTCCCAGGAATATTGCCAAGATGCCTATAAATCATCCCTTTCTCTTCAACGTGATCAATTGCTAACATCTACCTCAGATGGAAAAGTGAAACTGTACGATGCCACGAATTTCCATGCTCTTCAGACTTATTCAGTAAGAATGATTTATAAACAGACTACGGTAGCTACAGTAATCCTTTTCCAGGTCGGCGCATTCACTCGTCAATCACTTCTTCAATTGGGAGCTCATTTCGTGATGGCTCGAAGCCGAAGAGGATATTATAAGTTTATTGTGAGTGAAACCTCTAATAGAAGGGCATAGAATTTCCAAAAATTCCCCCCAAGAGAACATTTTTGAGATGTTCTCTTCTTCTTCTTTTCTTCTTTTTCTTCCAATTTTTTTCCTCCGTTCAAAACGGATGTATACATATGTGAATTCGATTTGTCACATTTTTTGTTGTTTGACATTTTTTGGTCCCAATCTTTTTTTGGAACATTTCCGAAAAAGAGAGATTTTGCAGAAAAGAGAAATAGAGAAATGCTAATTTTTCTTCTTTTTTTCAGATGTACAGCCCCGGAATTCGAAGTCAAGAACGTTGCTCATCACATCAATTAGCAGCAGAACCGGCTAAATTTGATTACTCGTAAGTGGATTACTGTAGGATTACGATAGAAAATCATATTTTTTCAGATCAAAAATGAAAACGTTGGCTATTGGAAATGGTGATAGCTCAATCCTTTTCTGTCTTCCAACTGCACAAATTGAAATTGAACCTGCCGTATAATAACATGCCCTTGTATTAAAAACTTCCATTTTTTGATCTCTTCTCATGCTTTTTTCCCCATTTTTTCAAGATCATCGAAATATCAATTTCCTTTTTTTCTCTTCATGTGGCATAATATCTTTGTTTGTATGAACCTTGACTATATCCCCCTTTCATGATTTTGGCGCGAAAAACAATGATGAGGAGGGGGGAGAGCACAATTTTCGTGTTATTTGTCTTTTGGCATAAATACAGTCTCGCGTGCTCTCTCTCCCTCTCACCTCAAGGCTCATTTGCGTATTACGAGATGAAGAAAGAGAGAGTTATGCATGGAACGTTTGGAACGTTTCCCCCGTAGAAATCGAAGATATTTCTTTCTCTCTTCAGAGAGAGAGAGAGAGAAACAAAAGAAATTCCATAGAGTTTGAAGATGTCGTTTCGGAGAGAAAGAGTCTGATTATATGACAAGTATTCCATTTGTTTAGTTACCAGATAATACTCAACCCCGGTGGAGGGATTATCATTTTCATTTATGTATGTATTTACCGCCTTTTCGTCGGGAGAAAATTGTCGAAATTTTGAAAGTGACGTGTAAATTCGCTCTATTGGATTTGGAGTGATAATGATGCAAATGCGCGCTATTGAGATTTTAGTGTTTTTTGAATTTAGCGCTAAATATGCAATTGCGCTCCGTTGGGACTGATAATGATGCTCGGACTTCTAGATGTTGTTTGGCGGGAAAACAAGTCGAAGTAAGCAGTTGCGCTCTATCGACAATCTTTGAATTATCACTGATTAGCAATGGAGCACACTTTCCCATCCCTTTCTCACCTTCATTTCTCTTTCCCACGGAACCAGAAAATCCCCTCAAAAATATAATTGCCTCGCACTTTTTTGCATCTTTTCCCCACTTTTTCTCCTATTGTCAACTTTGGAGAAAACCTTTATTTATTTTTATTCGGTGCAGTTTTAAAAAAAGAAAAACACATCAGAGAGAGAGAGAGAAAGAGACGCAGAGACGCAGAGACAACATGCTCGTTTTGGCAGTTTTATGAGAAAAAATGAAGAATTTACAGAGAGAAAAAAGGCAAGTGAAAATGACAAAAAAATAGAAAAAAAGGAAAGGGACATGGGGAAGAATGAGTTTTTTTTTCTGGAATACAAAAATTGAATTAAAAACCGGGAAAAAGAAAAGGGAAAAATGGTAGAAAATGATGCCTAAATGAGACATTGTACCGGACGAAAACCAAGAATTTTGAGGGAATGCAAGGGCGCTCTATTGAGTTCAGTAGAGCACATTTGCATCATTAGAAACTAGACAAGATAAGATTGAGAGATTCTATTCAGAGAAACTAAAAAAAAGACAATTATGTTCAAACAGAGATTAAAGGGAGGGAGGGGGCGTACACTATTTGACAGTGTATATTTTAATTCAATCGATGATATTTTCCTTTGTGGAAAGTACCATCCGACCATGATCCCAACTTGGTTTCCTCGATATTTCCATTACAAACTTGATCACAATCAACAATTCCATAGAGTGTTAAATATCCGATTCCCTTCGTGCTCATTTCTTTTTTCGATGATGATACGTAACGCTTTCGTTTCCCTTCACGGACTCGTTGCTCATAGAATCTACCGTACTTTCTTGCACGACGTTCGATGTTGAAGTAGAAGTGCCATCTGAATAAAAAAAAAGAATTTATTGTCGGGAGAAAACTTGATCACGTGTCCTCATCATAATTATATCAATTAAACTTTCACTACTCACTCGGCGGTCGGATGACTCCATGGACGAAGATATGTACATCCTTCTCGATCTTCCGGGAATGTGAACATATCCATTGAGCAGAATCCGCCTTCTCCCATCAGACATGTGTATGCTTGAAGTCTGGAAATAGATATTTTATAGACTGGGATGGAAGTACGCCCCATTGATAACACAGAAATTCTCAAATTTTTTTAAAAACTAGAATTTCACGTTAAATTCAAAGAAATGTTTTTCTCAGTTCTCTAAAAATTCATTCCCCAACTCGACTAACAAAGAACAACTCAAAAATGACTAACAATGCGCCAAAGGTTGCAGAAGATCGAGCACTTTTGAGTCAACAGGTATGCAAATGTGCTCTATTGGACTAAATGAAATAATTCAGAATAAGGAATATGCGGATAGCTTAGCAAAGGATTTAGCGAAGAAAGAGGAGAAAGAGAAGATTCGATTGGAAGCGGAGAGGAAATTGCAGAGGATCAAGACGATTCAGGAGTATAGAGAGAAGGTTAAAGGTGAGCTTTAGAAGGGGAGACGCAGAGAAGCTAGAGTGTCTGCTTGTCTGCGTCTTTTCTCGTAGAACAATATAGGACTAACCGGATTACTGTAGCTACAGTAATCTAGACCTTGACCTTTTCCAGGTACCAAATCCACTGGTCCCAATCGCATCCTAATCCGTTTCCCAAATGGTTCCCGATCAATTCTCAACTATTCTCCATCGGATCCAATCACTTCACTCTTCGATTCCATCATCTCAAATCCCGCTTGCCCTGATTATTTCTCGGTTCGAACAATCCTCCCAAAAGCCGAAATTCGATGCTTCCCCGATTGGTACAAAACCATTTTGCAAGCCGAATTCAACGAAGACGTCATCAGAAGTGATGATGATGTGAAGTCGTTGGAGACAATTCCGAATAACTCGATTCTTTTCATAAATATGATACACTAATATTTGCATATTTGTTGGGGGGAAGAGACAAATAGCAAAAGAAGAAGAAGAAGCATGAAATTTGAATCGGGAGGGGATGTTTGAATTGTTTGTTCTTGTCTCCTGTGGCACTGAGAAAATGGAAGAGGGGAGGAGGGAAGTTGCGCAACACCTCTACGTTTGGCACCTTTTTCGTACTATTGTTATTACTTTTTGGTTTATATGGATGGAAAAATATGATGACTAGTTGACAAATATTGAGTTTCTTTATATGATCTAGGCTAGAGAAGACTGGCTAAGGGTACTGTAGGTCTAAGTACACTGAATTTGGATACAAGTCTTTACCATTGGTTCAGTTATCAAGGCACATCCGTTTCAATCTTCTGACGACATTCCAATACCAAATAAAAAATATCGCTGACCCATCATAATTTTGAAAATGAGTTGTGTTCAATTAAAAACGAGGGGAGCATAAATAAATTGTTTGTCTTTCCAATCAACCACTGACTGACACACTGATAAGGGAAACTCATTAAGAGAGAGAGAAATGGGGGTCATGTTTTATCATGATAATGATATATTTCAGGATCCGAATAGCTGGAAATAGGTAAATAAGATAGGGGAAGCTAGAGGAAAATTAAGTGAGAGCTAGACGGATGATGCTTTGGCTAATGGTAGCTCAGCGTAGTGGTTAGGTTAGTTGGCTGGCTTAGATGGTATAGGGAGACTGGATCGAAAGCTTCTCATCTAGGTTACACTGAATCTGAACCAAGCTCTACCATAACCCCAAAATTAAATTAACCTCAATGGGTCTCATTCCTGTCTTCCCAACCAACTCTAGATCTACAGTACCCCCTACCTCCAGACATATTCCCACGTAACTCTTTGTCTTTCCCGCATCCCTCGCTTCATTGATAATGACTTTTGGCAACAATTCACTCTCTCTCTCTCTTTCCCTCTCCCTTCCAATACTTTCATGCGGGGCGCTTATGATGATAAAAGAGGTGTAAATGTGTGATAAGTACGTTAAGGAGAATTGAAGGCGGTGTTTAGAGTAAACAATGTGTACAGTTTTCCAAAGAAACCTTCTTGGGAAGAATGTTTTTGTGAGATGACTCGACCGAAGATTTTATGAAGTGACATCTTTCAGAATTTAGACCTCAAGGCACTTTCGTCCTTGGGTTAGAGTTCCTTGGTCTACATGGACCCATCTCATGTCTGTCTATTGCTATTGCTATCCTAGGCCACCCCCCTCATATGATTAGAATTCTTGTTGTTCTAGAAAAAAGTGCTGACTCATTCGAAAATTCAAGCGGTGATCTAACAAGAAATGATAAGAAACAAGGGTTCTGATTTCGAAATTTCCCTCAACATTCTCTAATCGACGGATTCCCAAAAAAACTGAAAAACTCACTTGACACGCCTCTCCAACAACTTGAACGAATAGTGAAGACATTTAGTAGAATTGATGATAAAGTTCGAGGTTCTGACGAAGAATTTCGGGGTGAAATGACTGATGACATAGGAAGTTCCATTCAATTCTGTCTGCTCTGGGATCTCCACATAGACTGGTTTCGGTTTCTCGAAAGAAGATACCAATGGGATACAGAATATGATGAGAATCACAGGGATTCTCATTCTGAAATACATTGATGATGGCGGCGGCGGAGCAACCATCGACGGGACAACACTGAAGAGAAGGAAGGGGGCGGGCACGCGACTTGTTGGCGACGAAGGGAGGAAAACGAAACGAACACTTGACTCCGCCCACTTTTTTTTGGAGGGGAAGAGAGAATTAGACAGACATACAGAAACAGATTTTCGAAATTTTTTGGGGAGGATGGCATGGAATTTGGGAGGAATTGTTTGTTTTGATGTTATGTTTATTATAAAGATAGAGGTGCAAAAAATAGGAGACAAACGGATTGATTAATATGATTAGGGATACCAAAATTCGAATTCAGATCAATTTTTAAGATGGGATCTTTGAGTCACTCATAATTGAACTTTCAGAGAATGATCTTTTGGTGATAAGAAGAGTACTTTGAAAAAGGTCATTAGAGACTTGCTGGATAAAATTTTGATTCTCGGAATACGGAATTCCGCATACCTATACTGAGCAAAACTCGAGAACTGACGACGTGACAAAAAGCTGAAACAATCTAACAGAATCGGGAAGCGAAAAGGAGGAGCACAATTTTTGACATTTATGTTCTTTTCTGCAGAACTGTATGCAAGATTGGCAGTTTAGTGACTACCTTACACCTATCAAGAATGGAAAATAAACCATTTTTGGATCCTTCAGCCTTGTGTCAAGCGATTGATTTTCAACGCAGTATGACTATTCTGAAACAGAAATTTGAGACTTTCTCTGATAACTAGTAAATAAACAACTTTTCAATTTTGACCTTTTTATATAATTCTTCTCATTTTTTATAGCAGTAGGTAAACTCAAACATATGTATATATTTTGGTATCTGACATTGACTCACTGTCCTCCTGAGATGCTTTTCTAAAACGAAAAATTCTCTTCTTTAGCCTCAAAATCTCCCGATGCCCTCATCAAAGTCATAACAGTCAGAAGAGAATGCCAGATGTTAAAATTCTTTTATGAATTCTTACAGTGGATTTTTTGTGTAAGCATCTAGCCAACAACTTGGGAGATTATCTATAATTCATTTAAAAACAGTAGATCTAAGGTCATGTATGTTGCATTTCAGATACTCCAATTCTAGATATCCAACTTGGTTCACTTTCAAACTCCCTCATAACTTTTTTTTATCTCATCTGTAAACACATTCCAAAACTGAATGTCACAATCCCATTAAATCTCTCTTTTTCTCTTCCCCTTTTTTTGTTTGGCACCGACTGGTACGCCGACAAAAATCTCATTGAAAAAGGGGCTAACGACCATGAGAGACGGTTGCACTTTTCAATAAAAAAAGAGCAATTCTCATTAATTTTCAAATTTCGATAATATGTTTTATGAGATAGAAAAAGACTACTGTATCTAGAATAATAGAGGGTGCTCTTATATTACAAGTAGAATTTCTTGTGAAATCTTGACCAGCGACCATTTTATGTTTACAATTCGGCCTAAAAAATCATGTCCGATTTATAATTGAATTTCAGCCCACTCACACTATTAAGTTTTCAGATTTTCTTTTCATTGCAATCTTCCTCATCTTAAATCTGAAAGAAAATAAATTGTTTTCTATGGAATGTGTACTTTGACTGGCTTTTTTCAATGAAAGATATTTTTAGGGAGTTGTCAAAAATGATTTTTAGATGATTATGTTTCAATCGAAGTTGTCACTAACTACCTAACTACAGTGACCCTGAATTCTACCGTAGTCTTCATTAGAATAGCTCAATTCAAAACTCAAAATCCAAAAAAGATACGGTTTCAAAACTCAAGAAAAAATTGTTTATCAATTTTCTTGCTTGTTTTGTTTTCATTGCCGTTCTCCTCATTGTTTCTGATTCATCGTATACTGTTTTTGGAAACTATATAAAAACAAAAAAGCGGGAAATTGAAACAAATATATACACCCAAAAATAACAAATTTTCAGAGACGGGTGGACTAGGATGAAGAGGTCGTAATAAGAAATTTGAGTCAGAGCAGGAGTATTAAAAAACGGAATTTATTAAACCAGTAAACTTTGATGACAGTGAAGCATTTAAAAAATCAGGAAAGAAAAATCCGTCAGGAATTATTATACCAGAAGAAATATCTTATTTCAATTAATAAGGAGCGAATCGACCGCGTCCTCCACGAGATGATCCACGTGGTGCTGAACCATTTACATAGACAACCTTGACGATGACTGGAGCTCCTCTACCACCGCGCCCGGCTCCACGACCTCGACCTCTAACTATTCCACTATGAACTCCCATGCCCGGTCTATTGGTCCGCTTCGCAATGACCGAAATCCTTCGTTGTCTGAGGATCGATCCATTCATCATCAGAGCGTTTTCCAGTGATTCTGTTGACTCAAATTCAATGAAAGCTATGCTGAAAACAACAATTAAGAATTGAATACAATCGAAACAACTTACTTCTTCTGCCTTCCAGTGAACTTATCTTTCGGGATTGTTGTCCGAACAATTTGTCCACAACCTTTGAAGTGAGCTTCGAGCTCTTCCACTGTCGAATTGAAGTCGACATTGCCGACGAAAATGGATCGAGAGTCGATCTCCTTCTGTTCCTCGGCACTGGGGAGAGCTGGCTGCTTGGAGAGTGGCATTGAATGAACCAACTTATTCTGAATCTCTTTCAGAATCTGGGATTCTGCTTCGAGTTCTGATGCAAGTGACATATTGAAGATAGACGAAATTGGAGAGCCGAAAATGGAAAACTGGAAATAAAATAATATTGAGACCAGGGATACGGTAGAAGAAGAGTAATGACAAGGATAGGATAGGAAAAGGAAGAAAAGAGCAGACAACCTAATCCGAGGGCGTTAGATATTAAGAATGAAAATTCCAGATCTTCTCATACCAAGCAATATCCAACCGCGTCGCAATACGCAACGTCTCCATAAAAGGGCGGAGCCTGCTAAGACCAATTCCAGCAATATGCATCCGTTTATAGATCTTATCTAAAAGACTGGAACACTAAGATTGTATAATGCTCGTTTACAACCAAGGGACGAAAATGTAACATGTTAAATGTAACACAAAAAGGAGCTATTCGTGAGAAATAAAAGACAAGAAACCGTAAGAACTTATTCAATATTTAGCATTCTCAAAACTGTAAAATTAGATTTTTCAAGAAGATTTTATAAAAAGGGTTATCAGAAAAATAGCGCAAAGTTTTGGAAACTAGGAGATATGATTTCATGAAAATAGATACGGTAGGCAAAGAGAGATTTATTAAGAAGAAAAAAGTCAGAAGAGAAACAGTTTAAAATAGAATAAAAGATGAGATTGAGTGTTACAGACCCTCTCCCATCTAAAGAAGGGTCAACCAAAGTGCAATGTGCAGACTTTTATTGCCCCTATCTAAAAAAAAAGAGTGCAGACGACTGATACAATCTGGAAGACACTGAAACATTGCATAGTCCTTCTGGATAAACGAAGATAGGATAACACAAATGAAATGCATCAAAATTGTAGTTACGCACCAATATATTTATTTCACAATTTTAATCAGAAACAGCAAAGTTTGAGTATTTTTTTAAAATTCTGCAAGAAAAGAGGAATCCATAAAGGAAAACCATAAAAAAGAGCAAATGACCAGTTATTTTATTGCCTTTATCTGAAACAGACTGTAACGTTGTGTACCTGGATAAATGATAAGATCTGAAAATGAAACATGGTACATACACAATACCAATATGGTACATAGAGATTTTCCGGATGAAGGTAATTCTTTGTTCTTGTTTATTTAGGTTTCTGGTAGGAATTCTATTTTCTATCAAGGAACTAGAAAACAATTTTTGAACTTTTTGAAATTTTATATCATAATTCATAAAACAAAGAAAATCATATTACAGAACAACATCCGACAGTGACGGGAAAAAAGAAAACAATATATAAAAAATACAGAAATGATAGAATTTAATATGGAGTGAACCGGCCACGACCTCCACGGAATGCTCCACGAGGTGCTTGTCCATTGACATAGACATATTTAATCACGACTGGAGATCCTCTTCCTCCTCTTCCAGTTCCACGTCCTCCTCTAGACATTCCACGATGAGATCCCATTCCTGGTTTATTGGTTCTCTTCGCAGTGACAATGATCTTCCTTTCTCGAAAGAATGATCCATTCATAGCGAGAGCATTTTCTAATGAATCCACTGACTCGAATTCAATGAACGCAATGCTGAAAATGAATTGAATTATTGAATGGAGAACAATTAAAATAACTTACTTTTTCTGTTTTCCAGTGAATTTATCCTTTGGAATTGTTGTCCTCACTATTAATCCACATCCATTGAAATGTTTTTCCAATTCTTCCGAAGTCGAATTGAAATCCACATTTCCAATGAAAACGGATCTCGAATCTTTTTCTTTTTGTTCCTCAGCAGTCGGAAGAGCAGATTTAATTGGGAAATCCAAAGATTCCGACATTTTATTCTGAATCTCTTTGAGAATTTGGCTCTCGGCCTCAATCTCAGATTCCATGGTTTTGTGGGAAGACATTTTGAATGTTTTTGTTGAAGAAATGAGTTCTAAAAAAAGAAATATAAGAAAAAAGGGAATACGATAGGAAGAAGAAGAAACTGAAAGAAGAGAGAGAGAGTAATTCGACGTCTTCTGAAGAGAATAGAAGTTGATTTAATGAGTATTCTGAACCCTCTTCCACTCCATGATATCCTTGACCGCGACGCAAAACGCATCGCCTATCTGAAAAGGGGCGGAGCTTGTGTGTGCAGAAAATATTCAAAAAATGTCTAGAAAGATCTGTGTAGTCCTCTCGGACAACCGCAGATTCAGAAAAGGAATCAATAAATCCCTGAAAACTTGCTCATTGCTACTGAGCAACCTGAAAATTAGAAAAACAAAACAAAACAAGGATTCGTTGGTTAATCAACGTTTATTACATTCTTATTCTAGCACATTGACATCGAATGGCAATCTCTTAACAAAAAGGCAATGTTTCTGAACAAAGTAAGGCAGGCTAAAATATGAAAATAGTAACATTTGTTGAATCTTCAACTATGAGCAAAATTTCTCACAGTTGAATAATTCGTGGCAATAAGGGGAGGGAGGCAATATGGCAGCATTAAATTCAACAGGAATTATTTTCCAAAGGTGAGTTTCAAGGAAACGATTGGTAAGAATGGATGGGGGAGTGGCAATTTAGAAGCAATAATAACTTCGTTATAAAAAAAAGCAAGATGGGGAACATACAGCTTTAGGAAGCAGGAAAGGAATGGAGAAATAAAACTTAGGCGGTGACTCGCCGATCTGTCATATTAACAGATTTGTAGTTGAGGTCTTTTGTTAACTGTTGCAGTTGGCTCCGCTCGCGTTCTTCGCTTCGTTGTGTCGGATTTCCTTGGCTGAAAATAACTTGCTTAACAGTTAAATATTTCTAAAATAGATTACCTCATTTCAGTCCACAAATTTCGTCCTCTTTTGGCGTACTCGTTGGCTACATACAGTGGCGTAGGAAGTGAAGTTGGGAGTCCAACGATTTGATGGAGATGACACATATTGTAAGTGAGCTCCTCTAATGCAGTCATTGGAGCGTTCGTGTCATCATACAGAACGGTGTAGAGAGGTGTTTTGGCCGATCCTTGCAAAGTGATGTGCGAGTTCAAGAAAAACTGCTTGCATGCCGGATTTGTCACTCCGGTGTCTATCATGAGTCCCGGTCCGACGTTGAGATCCCAAGCCTTTGGTCCGGGCGGCTGAAATTTAATTTTTCAAAAAATTAATTACTAAAAGTAACCAACCATGGAAGGACGAGTTCCTGGACGAGAGCCTTGATTTCCTCCGACACGACTTGCAGGAGCGGCTAATGCATTCAGATTGGGTCTGAAGAAGCGGTATGTGTGATCCTTCGACACGGCGATATAAACAAGTTTGATGTCGTTGGAGACTTTATGAGCAGCAGATAGAGCTAATGGAACTTCATAAGCCATAATGTTTCCATGATTTCCGTCGCTGGCTCCGCTTCTGTAGACAACAACTCGTTTCGGATGCTGACCATTGTGCCACTTTTTATATTCGTTGATTGATTCAGATATTATATCCTCAACTGGAGCAAGTGTCTGAAACCATTGAATCAATTAGTTTTGGAAAGCCTGTTGATAACTTACTTCTTGTGCAGATGGACTCAGAATAAAGTCTCCAGAAAACTCCTGACTATTCTTGCCGTTACAGGTAAAACCAATGATCGACGGATTCAACACTCCTTTATTTTCGAGAAGGAACTTGGTTCCAGCCGGTGGATTAGAAACACCGATTCCAATGATGAGCATATCCGAAAGCTGATTTTTGACATCATTATAGACATAGTTGGTTCCTCCAAGCTTCACATTTGACTTGTTGACGATGTTGTCTAAAGTGATCCTCTTTTGTTGGACAACAACACTTTGAGCTCTTGAAACCTTCATGTCCTGGATGATCATGCCTTTCGATTTCTCAATTAACTTATACTTTTCTGAAAAAAAAACAGATTTAATAAAACAATTTAATTTTTAACTTACGATGAAGTGAAGTGATCGAGTCATCCGTTATGAGAAGTACAAACTTGCAGCCGCTCTTGGCTGCCTGTTCGAGTTTCTGCTCGATGTCTGACATCACGATCAGATCGATTTCTGCTGCAGGCGGCATTTTTACTCCTTTTGACTTGAACATTGTAACATATTCTTCACAGAACTGCTTCAACATGAGGTCTGTAAAAGGAGTGTTGCGGGTTCCCACACAGTATAATGCCCAAACGTCTGGAGGTGTCGCTGGACGAGTATACTGGTTGATTCGCCATTTGGCATCTCTCTGGGGAATCGGGGCTCCAGTTGGATGAGTTGCTAGTTTCACAGGCGGAAGTTGTCTTCCTTTGACTACCAACGGCTCTTCCATAACCATAATTCCTAATCCATTCAAAATTGGATTCTCTGGAGTGATACCAGCAGCCCTTTTTCCAGTCATGATGAGACGTTGACGAACATCGGGTAGAACAGCGCTTTCCTTCGTCGTCCGCTGACTTTGATTACTCGTCTGTTGAGTAATTTTAACCCTCTGATTCGGTGTGATAGTCAAGAGCTCCATTGGATAGACATTTTGTTGTCCTCTTACTTTGCAAATAATCAAATTTGCATTCGGATATTGGAGAACAATATTGTACTTGTCTCTGAAATAATTAAAGACAGTTATCGCTTTTCCATCTTTCAATTGGAAACGTGATGTTGTTGCTCTTTCGTGATGAATTCCTTCGATCTTCAGATGAACGACACGACCCAGGTAATTGGAATAACAATCGAGTCCTTTGATAACTGCCATGCAACGCTCACGTTCGATGTCATTGATTCCATTGTCGATATTGTTGGAACTAATCTCTCTCAACTTATCGATGATGAGTTGTTCCTTGTGAAAAGCAACCTTCATTCCTGCAAAAACAATTATTAATGAGTCACAAATGATAATTATTTACCATCAATGACAACTGATGGATTGTTCTGTCCACGTCCGAATGGTCCTTCGACAAAATGAACTGTCTTTTTAATTCCAGGCAGCATTTGCTTTCCGTCACCAACTTCAACGCAGTCTTCTTGCCAATAGCCTTCCTGGAGTGGGTTGAAAAAAAAAACCTTTCCGTTCTCGAAAACAGCGCATCTAGACGATTCCTTAATGCAATTCTGATTAAGAGCCAACTCGATAATCTGATGGTATCCACGGTTGACGGAATCAATTCTTGAGTCGCTTGTTCGTCTTCCTATATCCTCTTGTGTGAACTTGATACTTGGATTTTTGGTTGCATAGACTTCCACTTTGATGCAGGTGAGGTTTTTGAGATCCTCGTTATCTATCTCAGAACCATTTATCTCAAAACACTGTGTTTTTGCAGTTCCTTCACCAGCAAAAAGATCTGTGGTGGAGAAGAGCATGCTTTGAGCATCATAAACAAATGTGCTTGAGGCGGTCTGGAAGAAGTCTTCGTGTTTTTTCAATACGTGATAGAAAATTGCACAACACTTCTCGTGACGATCCATTACAATGTAACTGCAAAATGAAACATTCAAACAGAAAACAAACTGAAAACGCACTCTTCTTTCCCTTTTTTCGTGAAAACGACTTCTTTGGTGGGAGCTAAATCCGCTTTAATATTGACTGTGTACTGGAAAATGTCGTGTTGTCTGTGCACTTCTATTCCGAACAAATTAGTTTGAATGTCGATTTCCACTCCTCCGGTTCCAGGTGGCTTTGGGGACGGGTAGACCTTCTCTCCGGGGCGAAGATTAAGTTCTCTCATCCGTTTGATGCAAGCATCATTCCCAGATATCTGTTCTGAAGTGATCGAGAGATCCGACATGAGGTCTATTGGAACAGCAGGCGGTGGAACAGTACCAGGTGGAGCTGAAAGAGGTGGGAACTTGCCTGGAGGACCTCGTGGCGCTGACATGGCTTGAAGCTGCAAAAAAACGGAAATAGATGATTATTACGTGGTGGAGAGTGGAAAAAATACAGTTTCGACAGAAAAAAATTCTAAAAATCAACTCTATTGTAAAAAAAATTTTTTTTTGCCAATGGGCGCCGCATAAACATGACAATGACGAAACCGTAACCTGAAAAAAGCGTGGCGAGACCATTCCGCGAAATGGGCTGTCCCTTTGAATTGCATGAGCGAAAATTATCTTTTTCCACCGGAATTTAATCAAATTTCACAAAATTTGTGTGGAAATTAGTTTCTAATTTGAAAAATTCTCTATTTCTGAATAATTCAAAACCAAAAATTGAAAAATTACTGAAAAACCAAAAGAATTCATTAAAAAATCATGTAAAAATCAGAATTCATTAAAAGATCATGTAAAGCCAAAAATTTACGAAAATTATCACAGGATCTCACTGGTAAGAATGTGTCAGTGGGCAATTAAAATTAATTTCTATTCGCAAAAAATAATTAAAGCAGAATCCGGGGGGAGTGATGGGCGGTTTGAACTTGAACTCAGAATAAATTTAGTTTAAGAGGAATGATGAAGGAAAAATGGAAAAGGGAATGCGGAAATGGAATTTTCAAGGGGTGAGAAACAGGGATAACTGAAATTCTTTCAAAAAAAAATATAATTAAGATTTGCTACTTTTGCCAAACGAGAATTTTTTGAGCCAATTTTGTTTCTTCTTTCCGTCTCGTGAACTGATCGTTCCAGAAGCAATTGAGGAAGTTCTGGAAAAAGTTTTTTCTGAATGTAATCGCGCTCTACTGAGAATTGAGTTAACTTACTCAGCAGCACTATCAATTGAATCTTGACTTCCTCGTTGACTCGTCAAAAGTGTCGCTCTCGATTCAGAATTCGTTGGTGAATCCAGTGAACGATCAGTGGCAGACGTCCGTAATCGAGGAGCCATTTCTCTCGGAATACTATCTCCATTCGTAATTTTACGATGAGCAAATACAGGGGCGAGTCGGCTTGCCTGAAAAAAATAATTCTAGAAGGTTTCACGGCCTCCTGAATACCTGTAAGAAGTGAGAAGAAGATCGAATCAACTGGGATCCTTCTCTTGAACACATTTGAACATCAACAAGAAGAGAAGACAATTCCAGCTCTTCACTATATTGATTTTTCAATGGAACCGATCGAAATCCACATCGAATTGAATCAACTGGGAATACGGCTTGTCCAATAAATGGATCAGTTTTCGGGCCGACGAAATCTCCGTCTTCCACGTGGAATCGGATAAGAGCCACTTCTGGACATTGAATTTCGAAGGTGAATGTTTGGTTCCAAATTGGATTCAGGCCGTTGGATGCTGTAATTCATCATTGTTGTTTATAGGAAGAGACGCAGAGAAAGCTAGAGTATCTGACTGTCTGCGTCCTTAAGAATTTGATCACGTATATCTCGACTACCATACGAGATATCAAAAAGTTGTCAACTAGTGAAATGTTCAGAACACTAAACGCTACATTTTCTTAGTTGACAACTTTTTGATATCTTTTCTGGAAACTGAGTTATACACAACTTAAGAGACTATCTCCCTTTTTAAGGTCTCAAAACTTTAACGACTCATATCTCAATTTCCGTGAGTTGTTGCAAAAAGTGTTCAATTAATAAAATGTTCAGTTTTTTATGCTCAACATTTCATCAGTTGACACTTTTTTAATATCTCTTCAGAGAACTGAGATATCTTAATTCGAAAAAAAACCACTCACCAATAGTCTTCGTTTGATAAACCTTTGTGTCACATGGCATTCCGATGATCTCAATTTCTACAAACGGAGAACATATTCCTTTATTTTTATCTCTTCTCGATAAATGTCTTCCAGCGATCACTTGAACATTCAATCGAATCGGATAAGCTGTTGCACACTTATCTCCATTCAATGGATCGAAATCATCAGTCAACATGTAATCCGGTTTCAGAAGATATCCACATCTTCCATTCGCTAGAAACTTTCCTTGATTCAATTGCATCGGTTTGTCTCCTGTTTGATAATTAAGTGCAACCATATGACATCCTGCATTCCACATTGGCACTGGACTATAATTATTTGATGTTATCCTGGATCCATTCGGATAAACTCTTGATAGTTTTCGAGAATTGAATGGAAGAAGTCCTTTCTCAACTAATTTATCCAATTTCCCTTCCACAAATGAACACATTTCATAGAAAGCGTCATTATAAATATGGGCGGGATCGAATGGAACTGCTTGACAATAAACTACGAGATTTGATAGTTCAGCTGCAATTCTTTTCTCTTTTTCTTTTGTTCGAAGAATACTCATTTTAGTATTCACAGAACGAGTTAATTCGTAGAGATTATTTTGCCATCCTTCCAATTCTTCCGATGCTGAAAACAGCTTATTCAAGGGAATGCCCTTCTAATAGAGGACTTACACGAAGCAGCCAATACATAATACTGTTTATTCATCCAATGTTGATTTGATTGTGAAATTCGGATTGTGTATGGCTTTTCCGGATCAATAACTCTTTCTATCAAGGTGCCGGCTAGTTCGATAGTATTGTAGTTGCTGGTTTCTGAAAACATTCTCTTTGAGTGAATATATCTCAGCTGCCAGTGAAGATACAAAATAGTTCTCAACTAATGAAGTGTTCAGTTTATCATGACCAATATTTTATTAGTTGATAACTTTTTGATATCTCTTATAGGAATCGAGATATACTTCGTCAAAGTTAAGAGCGAGAGAAAGAGACGCAGACATCTAGACACCCTGCGTCTCACAAGATCTCTGTTCAATGCTTACCTGATGTATTCGATTTCTCTGGAAGAATCTCCTGAACGTGTGCAGAAGGAAACCATCCTGTCAATGATCCATATCTTCCCCTCCATAATCCCTCTTCTTTCCGAAGTACTGTAATTATCACATTCGCTGGGAACGAGAGTTCATCATCAGCAGTTCCACGATACGGACGAAGAGTTCTTGCTTGAACCTCCTTATCCAAATCCTTCAAATCCATATAACATCCTGGAGTCCTTGCCTCTGCCAACTCTGCAGTCAAATGAGAAATATCCCTCTCATTAACAGGAAACCGTAGACTGATTCCTCTAACAAATTCTCGATTCGCATAAAATTCTACAATCTGATTGAGATTCTCAAACACTTTTTGATTCACAACAAATATTCTTCCGTCTCGTTTCAACCGATAATGCCAGAATTCTCCGTCGACTTTCAAAGAGAGAACGTAGACAGATGAGTCAGTAGAAGAGGTTCGGATTAAGAATGCACCATCTTCTGGAACTAAACTGAGCAATTCTTCAGCTTTTTCCTTGTCTGCAGTGGCTGAGAACCAAGGTTGATTTAGATGAGGCTGTGGTTGAGGACAGGGAATAGTCAAGGCCATTTTGAAATGAGCGGTGGTAAGATAATGGCGGGTGTAGTAGGAGACCAATTCATAGAGAGTGTCACACACTTTATTATCCATAAAATAGTATTTCTTTTCTTCTGAAAAATACTCTTATAATAGAGTAAAATAAAATAAAAAACTCACTATCAATAATCTTAGATCTTATTCTAACATGATGAACTTTTCCATCGTGTAATATCGACAATGAAAAATCTCCAATAAACAAATTCGAATCTCGAATCATAAATAACCCGTTTCCTTTTTCCTTATGCTCCAGAATTCTCTTCTTCGCTTCCTCTCTTTCACATCTTCCATGAAACCATTCCTCTGTCACATGCATTTCCTCTGGTTTCACTCCAAATCCAGACGGTGTCTCCTCTTCTCTCTCCTCATCTCCACTAACCGATACCGTATCATCACTTGAGTTGTCTGGATCTGCAGTCTCCGTAAGATAACAGAGACGATCAGGGAAGAGGATGAAGACGTGAGATGTCCATTCTTGGTTATTGTTTCCTTTCATCCAAAGGATTCCTTTTTTCACACATTCTCGAGCAATTATTTCTGTGTCTTGGACTGGAAAGAAACATATTTTAAGAAACAAGAAAAAAATTTAAAAACTTACATTCATCAGTCTTCACAACAGCCGCCAAATCCTCACTTTCCACCGGCAATTTCTTATGCTTCACTATAATTTTCTTCTTCAACGCAGCCGGCGATGGCAGTTGTTTCTCTTCTCGATTCGCCGGTTGAGTCAGAAGATAATCTCCGAGAATATCTTTCAACTCTTGTGCCAAAAGACGTTGTGCAGGCACCGAACAATTGTCTTCAATCGAGAGAATAACCGGGTATTCACTGGTGACAAATGCATAGTGTCGGATGACGTGGAGGACGTCGCGAAGGAGAATCTTTGAGGTCATTGTGTAACCGTGGTAGATGACAATGTCGATGAAGTCAGCAGAGCCCGCTTTCTTTTGACCATCCCAGCAGTCCACTGAAACAATGAACCTTAATATGGATAACCGAATGCCCACTTACACTCTATACATCTGCAACCCATCAACAGTGCTTGAGCATAACAATCCAATGAGGATTCAGAACGTAGTTGGTCACCCGTAAGATATCTAAAAATGAGAAAATGTGCATCTGAATGTCCAGATGTCCACTACTCACGTATTATGTGAACTAGCAATCCAATAATGAGACAGAGGTCTACTCATATCATGTGTCACTTTCTCATTCGTTGGATCCCATAATGAGTTCTCCCTTGAAAATAGAAAATCACAAAACTCCAATACAGTCATCGATGGCTCATTTCGATCCCCAAAATAAGCCTGATCCTCGTGGAAGTATCTATTTAAGAACTTCAAAGCTCTCGTTCTATTCGATGCCATATCATCAAACTGTTTCCCATCGAGAAATCTCAAAAAGTTTTGGAATGTTACAACGAGTCCTTTCCGTTCATGTTTCTCAGCGAGATCCATGAATCGAGATGAAAAGAGTTCTGGAACATGGATAAGTTGTCGACTGGCATAACTGAATTGATCGAAATCCATTTGATCTTCAGTGACTTGTTGAAGTTGATTGGATTGAACTTTGAATTGAAGAGAGGTTTGAACAAATGGTTTCATGTGTTTTCGAGCAACTCTGAAACATTTTTTGGCTTTTACTACTCTAATAGTACGGCACTTTAAATTTTTTTAAAGGCTCAGATAAGGGAGAAGGCACTTCAAAAAAAATTATATAGGAAAAAAAATATCCCTTTGATTGCATGGTACCTTTTCAGACCAGTAGTCTCTGGAACTTCAATTTGCGGGCGCTCCAAACAATAAAAGGACATGCCCTACTATTAGAGTAATTAATTTTCCAAGTTCCCAACTCACGCATCATTAGCCGGTGACATCAAACTCAAAAAGTGTTTATGAAGGAATCGTTCAATTCTCAACGGATGAGAGGAAGAGTCTCGATCTCGAGTATCCATCATTAGATTATGTAATCCATTTGACCACAATTTACACGCATCCTCAGTTTCGACTGCAATTCGCCTTGAAACAATATTATAAAGAACCACAGACATCAATACTTACACAAAAGAATCCAATTTGAAAGTGCAAATGCCATTCCATAGGAAATGACTAATATTGCTTTCGATTCAAATCCAGCTATTTCTCTATCTTTCTTCCATTTATCATCTATTTTTATTGTATTTAATTTGTAATGAAGAGTTTGAACTTCGCGGATTTGTCGAATATCCAGTATTGTTGGCTTGTTTCTAACAGCTGATAACTCTAACTTCGTCAAAAAAATCTGTCGAGAATTCCGATCCAAAGTCAGTTGTTTATATGCGGGATCCCATTTTTTAAGAACTGCAATCTTGCAAACTTTGTGTCCCTTCTCCATCGCCGCAAACATTTTTCCAATATCCATTTCCATGTGTCGACTCAATAAAGGAGTTCTGGATGCTGTGAAACCATTGGAGGAACGGTGATGGAGATGAATTGATCCTCCTCCCGCAGTACTTGTTACTGTAGTTTTACGGGAAGAGGAGGAGGGACCCACTGAGTTGTGTTGCATTCTGGAGAGAAATAAAAGAGATTGAGGGTGGAGAGAAGGGATACGATGAGGGGAATGGAATGAGGAAGATATATATTTTTAGAAAAATTGAAACTCGAGTTTTAGCGCTATGAGTCATGGTTACAATGAGGGTCAATGATCATCAGAAAAGAAAAGATGAATCAGAATATAAGATCAGATAGATCATATCGCGGCATCTCGGATTGTAATAGAGGTTCTTAAAAATCACGTATGCCGTACTATTAGAGTAAATACGGTATCTTGTTAAAATATCTGAAATTGTTTCAGTCAATCAAAATAATTAATGTGCAAAGAGTAAACTATTTCCGTGAAGTGTGCTCGGTGAAAAGTGTGTCATGTAAGAAATCATAACACCGGGGAGGAAATAAGGCAATTTTGAAATTGTTTCGTAATTATTCCGAAATGGCTATTCAGAAAAAATGCCAATTTACAAGATTTTTTTTGTAATGGGAATAGAACGCCAATAAGGGATCTGAATTATAAATAGAATTGTAGAGCGGTTTACTAATTCAGAGTCTATAAATTGTAGGTTATAAATTATGGTATCAAAAAGTAAATTGGTCCACCTATCTGGTCTAGAATCAATTTTAAGCAAAGCCATTTTCAATTTCAGCAAAATATCAATTTCAAACAACTATAACATCATTTCCTGCTTCTTTTCTCCCCCAAATCCAGGTTTAGATGACAAAAAACTTATCAGTATTCGTATTTTTTTTTGTTCTTCAAAAAAGTAAAAGTGTTTTCCCCTAAAATGACGTTTACAAAAAGAGGAGCACAATAAAGTAAAAAGTGTGAAATATTATTATACGTATGACCTAATCAGAGAATTGAAATAACGTCACAACTCGTTTTCCACGGCGGAGGGGAAAAAAGAAGAAGATAAGGAATTGGAAAACTGTGAAATGCTCTTTTTCTGTGCTCTTTGAGGGAAAAGAGAAAGAGAAAGAAGAAGAGAAAAAATATATTGTTTCATGAGAAAAATGGATGAGATGAACAACAAAATCGCTTTGGTTGATTGGAAAAAGAGATGGGAATCTTCTCTCTTCCTTTTTCATTTCTTTATTGAATTCTTTATTTGCCAATACATATTATTATGAAGAAAAAAAAAGACGGGTTTTCAATATAAAAAAGTGTATTCAAATGCAAAACCCAAAAAAAAAAGTTGGGTGAAAAATTGTGAATAGATTGAAGAAACAGAGGTTAAATTCAGGGAGAAAATAGTGTGTAAATTGAGGAGAGTGTGTCGGGTTGAAGAGACAAACAAAGCGGACCGGTTCGACCAACTTCGAGACAATCGGACAGTCGAACACGCTTTTTCTCTATGACTCTCACCGCCTATTATATGTAGATAAATGAAACATTTTTACGCACTTTTGATTTGTAAATGCCCTTCTTTTTAAAACTTTTTTGCCTCGCTAAACTTAAATACAAACATATGATGAAAAAGAAGGAGAGAAGGAGGAGTTGCAAAGTGAAGAAAAAAGGTTAGCAGAAAAATTATTGATGATTTAATTTGAATTGGTGGCCTAGAATTTTTATACTAAAATTAGTTATTTTGTTATGGTACTGTAATTTTTTTATGACATTTCGTTAAAGCCATTTTTTCAGAAGTTACTTGAAAAAACTCAAGCTTGTAAATCAGTATTCTAGAAATTTTCGAAATTACAAAATTAATTTTTTTAAATTTAGAAAACTAAAATTTCACTTTTCTTATGAACATTTTTAAAATCATCATTTTCCAGACACATTTTGACCCAACTTCATTTCTCTCTACCTATCTTATCTAATTTCCTCTGAAACATAATTTCTGAATAGTTAGATTGCATGAGAAAAGATGACAAAAGACTAAGTTTCTTTGCGAGGGAGAGAAATGGCTAAACTGTACTGACTACCACCCGAACGGTCAACTAATCTGGATGACAATTCAAAAGGGAGGAAGCACTTTTGAAGATTGAAATCTTTCTGTCGAGGCAAAAAATCTAGGAATTCCGAAAACTTTCGCACTTTTTTCACAAACTTATTATCGAAGATATAAACAACTTTATTAATATTTACCACATATCTGATCAACAAAACAGAAGTGAACACCTTACAGCCGTTGATAAAATGATCAACCGTCTGAACGTCTGGAACTGGAACCAGGAACAAACAGATGGAAAAATATGTATTCGATTATTTCAGCTGCGAAATATTTTAATATTTCAAAATGACGAAAGTTTTTATTTTTTTTAACTCCCAGTAAAGGAAAAGATATTCTCGAATCAACGAAGCGAACTTGTTTTTAGAAATAAAAATTGAATTATTTTCTAACTGTCAGATTTTATTGAAAGAGATGTTGGTTTAGATTAACGTATTACTTTTTCTTTTGCAGTTAAATTACACAATTGAATGTTCACAGTCTTTATTTCAAAACAGAGCAGGTAATTAGATATTGACTCCAACACACTTTCCAAGAACACACCATTCAAGCATTCCACAATCCCTGCTGTCACTGCATGATTTCACGAAGGATCTTCTATTTGGAGTTGGAATACATTGAGCATCGAGACAGTAATGAGATGATGGACATTCTGGATGACATGGGGATCCATTTCCATTGGCAGAGACAAGACGGGGGATTCTGGATGGATCAAGACATCTTCCATTCATACACAATTCAGATGGGAAATCACATTCAGAATCAACAGAGCAATGGGAAGGAACCCCTGAGAATGCAAACGCTTCAGTTGGAAGGACAGAGACAGCCAAAAATGCTACAACTTTATGCTCAAATTTTACCTCCATATTCCGGAAGAAGTTTATTCACCCACACATGTTTTCCCGGAGAAAGTTATGGGAAATGTGGGCGTATCGATATCCATTGGGTACAACCTGATTCGATTTTAACTTCCGTATAAAAGAAGGAAATTCTCAATTGAATCTTCATACTATTTTCAGTCTCATCTCTGAAAATGAAGTTCCTTTTGGTAAGAATTCTTTTTATTCTAATTTTATTTATCTATTTCATTTTCAGATTCTCTTGTTTTTGGCTGTCTCTGTCCTTCCAACTGAAGCGTTTGCATTCTCAGGGGTTTCTTCCCAATGCTCTGTTGATTCTGAATGTGACTTCCCATTCGAAATCTGTGTGCATGGAAGATGTCGTGATCCATCCAACACCCCTCGCCACGAATCCTCATGCCATTCGAAATGTTCACCATTTCATATCTGTATGAGTGGTCGATGTGTTCCAACTGAAGAAAGAAGATCCTTCGTGAAATCATGTAGCGACAGCAGTGATTGTGGAATGCTTGAACG
This sequence comes from Caenorhabditis wallacei, assembly GCA_963932035.1. Taxonomy (NCBI): domain Eukaryota; kingdom Metazoa; phylum Nematoda; class Chromadorea; order Rhabditida; family Rhabditidae; genus Caenorhabditis; species Caenorhabditis wallacei. The sequence goes on from OZ009934.1 coordinate 4,146,947, forward strand.
GTGTGTTCTTGGAAAGTGTGTTGGAGTTAATATCTAATTCCTGCTTTGAATTGAAATAAAGATTGTGAACATTCAAATAGTTTTTCAATAATTCGAAACCTCACCTTTTCATATTCCCTGATTGAAAATGAAATCAATAAGTTCTATTATACAAAACAAAAAAATGACAACAAACTATAAAGTTCATTCATTAGTGAGATCATTCTCAAGACGTTTCTCCTGGGATTTCTTATTTTCAATTACATATGATCAGAATGATATTATTATGTTCTCAGAGAATCAAATTGTTTTCAATTCTTCTACTTCTTTCTTAAGTTGAATTCATTCAATGAATCAGTCCTTTTTAATCACGAATCCGATGAATATACTCTAAATATAAGCGTCTAGAAAAATTTAATTTCGAATTAAAGAACACTTGTCTTCTTTGTGAGACATTCGTCATTTGATCATGTTTGCTCACTGATCTTACTGATCATAATCCATTTTTCTCTCCTTCGAAATCTCTGTTCAGACGGCTGACTATTTCTTAAAGGTTGTAATTTCTGTTCTTTCCTTTTTCGTTATTAGCTTAACCAGTGTGTCATAAATCTCTCTGTTCGTTTTTTCTGTTGTTTTCGGTTTAGCGTGCTGCTCTTTCCAGATTTATTCAATCTGAATTTTTTTTCGAAAAATAGAAACAAGAAGGAAAATGAATAAGACGAAAATTGAAAAATGTAGACATTGAAAAGTTTTGTAGAAGTAATTCTTGGAAAATTCTGCGTTATTTTAAGTTTCCAGAGAACTTTAGGTGATTCATTATTTCTGGAATCTTTTGATTCTGGTTAAGCTTTGTAGACTCTTTTTTTATTTTGTCTGGGATTAGTTATATGTATACACTTTCTGAAAAAAAAACTCACATAAACCCAAAACGATGGATGATTCCATAAAACTGTTTTATTTTGAATTCAATCTTCTAGGAAATAACTAGAGTTCTCAAAAATGAAAAACTCCCGAAGGACGACTATCGTCAGAAAATGAGACTAGACTCCTAGTTTTCTCATAAACTCAAAAAGCAACAACCAGTCTCGACACTATTTATGTTCCTCCCATTCCAAAAAAAAATCTCTTCCCATTTCTGCCCTTTTCATTCAGTTCTCCCACCTCAAATTATCTTTTTTCTGCCCTCCCCGTTCATTCTAACAAATAATAAATCTAATATAATCGGTTCCTTGTTGATTTCTTAGCATTTCTTGTTTTTTTTCTTGAACTTGTGATCTGATAGTTAGAATATCTTTTTTTCATCTTTTCAGATGACGTCAAATCAGTCTAACTGTGCATCCGAAGCTCAAGTCAATCATTTAACCAGTTGGAATTATCGAATATCCTCTACTTGTTCAATGTGTTCAATTTTGGCCACTTTTATTATTTCTGTGATTGCTATCAGGTGGATTCGTAAAATGTCGACATTTCAATCTTCAACTAGAATCATTTTATTCTTCAATCTGTTGTATTCAAATTTACATCAATTGATGTACGCTATTATATCGGTGAGATATCTTTTTTTTTCAATTAAAAACCTTAATTTTTAATCTCTAATACATAATTTTTTCAGGCGGAGATGGTCTACAAAGGATTATTTTTGACCGAACAACCATGTCGATGGCTAATGACTGAATATGACTGTGTACCGTACACTTCGCTATTGTATACTGGAATCTGTGGAATGATTTTCTCTCAATCCGGTGTATTAATGGAGAGGTAATATTAACTACAGTAACCAGAATTATATATAATTTCAGAGCATTCGCCACATTCTACCCGGATTACACTAAGAATTTGAGTCGAACCGTTGGAATCCTCATATCTGCATTAGTCTTTCTTATCAGTGCTTCAATTTATCGTATCATTTTATGGGATGATCCACTGGATGGTATCATTCTGACATGTTTCGTTCCTGCTGTTCATAGTGCACATCGAGCTAATACGTTCTTGTTTATTGCTGTTCTACTGACTCTATTGAATTTGATTGCTTCGATGGCTGTTATGTACTATAATAAGAGATTGGAATATAGGTCAGCTTATCATGATCAATGATCTCTAAACTATTTCTTTTTTTCAGTATTCGTTACAAAGTTCGAGAACGATTCAAAAAACGAGAAGCAATCGACTCAACTCATACCATTTGTATCGTCTCAATGTCTCAATTCGTGACATTATTAATCTATTCTTTGGGTGTTCTTTTATTGAGAACTTATCAACAAGAAGTGCCGTTTTCCTTGTTTTTAGGATTGATTACTTGGATTTATGTGAATTATTTTCGTGGAATTCAAAGATCTAATTGTACTTTTGCAGACTCTTCCTTACAGTGCCCTTCTATTTCCATTGATTCTCATCTATCGAATTCGAGCTACAAAACAGTCTCGAACCAGAAAAATTCAAGATATTACGAGTACAAAGCAGACACAAATTGATCATATTAATCAGATTACAAATATGTGGAATAAGAAATGAATAAAGTTTTGTTCTCCTGAACTAGTCTGTTTGATTTCTTGAGAATATATTCTGATCATCATGATCATATACACTTGAAAATAAGAAATCCCAGGAGAAACGTCTGGCGAATGATATCACTAATAAATGAACTTTATAGTTTGTTGTCTGTTTCTGTGTTTCTGAGAACATGTTGTTTTTATTTTCAATCACAGATCATGAAAACTGAGATTTCAAATATTTGAAAAACTATTTGAATGTTCACAATCTTTATTTCAAGTCGAAGCAAGAATTAGAGTCCAACACACTTTCCGAGAACACACAATTCAAAAGTTCCACATTGACTGCTTCTGCTGCATGAATTCACGAAGGATCTTCTATTTGGAGTTGGAATACATTGAGCATCGAGACAGTAATGAGATGATGGACATTCTGGATGACATGGGGATCCATTGGAAGAGAGACGACGAGGGAATCTGCGACACTTCTTCTCGTAACACATTTGAGCTGGGAAGTCACAATCTGTGTTTACAGTACACGGAGCTTGAGCTTCAGTTGGAAGAACGAAGGCAGAGATAGCCAAGAACAAGAGAATCTGAAAATGAAATAGATAAATAAAATTAGAATAAAAAGAATTCTTACCAAAAGGAACTTCATTTCCAGAGATGAGACTGAAAACAGTATGAAGATTCAATAGAGAATTTCCTTCTTTTATACGGAATTTAAAATCGAATCAGGTTGTTCCCAATGGATTTCGATACGCCCACATTTCCCATAACCCTCTCCGGGAATAAGGAGAGAAAATTTCCATGGGCACGCGGGCGTACAAACTTATGCTAGGAGTTTTTCTCCTTCCCGGAGAGGGTTAGCCACCCACACACGAGAGCCGTGGGCGTATCGAAATCTATTGGGTATAACCTAATTCGATCATAAATTCCGCATAAAAGAAGGAAATTCTCTATTGAATCTTCATACTGTTTTCAGTCTCATCTCTGGAAATGAAGTTCATTTTGGTAAGACTTCTTTTTATTCTGATTTCATTTATTTAGTCCACTTGCGTTTTATATATAAGAATGATTTCATTTTTAGGTTCTCTTATTCTTGCCAATGGAAATGGATCCCCATGTCATCCAGAATGTCCATCATCTCATTACTGTCTCGATGCTCAATGTATTCCAACTCCAAATAAAAGATCCTTCGTGAAATCATGTAGCGACAGCAGTGATTGTGGAATGCTTGAATGGTGTGTTCTTGGAAAATGTGTTGGAGTCAGTATCTAATTTCTGCTCTGTTTTGAAATAAAGATTGTGAACATTCAAATGGCTTTTTCAATCATTTGAAATTTAGATTATTACTCGAGTCACACTGAAAACAACAAGTCAAAAAAGGTTATACCAGAGGACTGAATCGTGTGGGAATGATAATTATTTAGTAAATCTGAAATAAGCAAAATGAGCTGCAAAAGTGCATGAAAATTGATTTGATGACTCATCGACCTCTCTTCCGATTTTAATTTACGAAATGATTGATCGTAAATTTGAACACTTCTTTCTTTTGTGAACATTTTTCAACCGAAGAGTATTGGATAACACATTCATTCCACTTTTCTGGTTCCTCCTCTTCATTTCCTCTCAGACGCCTGATCATTTCGTCTCCCAAAGGATATAATTTTCATTCTCTTATCTTGATCTTGGTCTTGTCTGCGTACGTCAGAATTATTTTCTTCGAAGTCACTCTGATTTTAACTTTGAGCCGGACATAAAACTAGGAAACGGCTTTTTAGATTTTTGTTGTCACTTCTCAAAAAATTTTATTCTCTCTTCCTTTCTAAATTCAAAGAACAAGTTGTTTGAATTCTTCAGATGGCATCTATCAAATCGACGTGTGCATCTGAAGCTCAAATCAATTCTGTAACCAGTTTGAATTTTCGAATCGCTTTTTTACTCGGAATATGTACCGTATTGGGAACTTTTGTTCTTTCTGCGTTTGCTGTGAAATTGATTCATAAAATGTCGACATTTCAATCTTCAACTAAGATTATCTTGTTCTTCCATTTATTTTATGCCAATGCACATCAACTACTTTATGCATTTGTATCGGTAAGAGTCTTCGATAGGTCTTAACAAGAATATCAGTTCTGACCTTTTATTTTCAGTCTTATCCCACATTTCTTAAGAATATCCATAGTTGACACATAGAGCATTATTTAGAAATCATCAACCCATCATTAGTTTTTTAACCATTTCGCATTTTTTTGTGTTTTATGCTTGATCCGAAATATCTAACTTCAGATTGACTTAATTCTGAAACCTTTCTTACTAAATGATCCATGTGAATGGCTTCCGACTGACAAAGAATGTGTACCGTATACTTCAACAATGTATTTTGGAATTTGTGGAATGATTTATTCCCAAACAGGAGCTCTTATAGAAAGGTGAGATTTAAAACAGAAGAAAAATATTTATTTTTATTCCAGAGCCTTTGCCACATTTCACCCAAATTACAATACTAATCTGAGCCGAGCCGTAGGTGTTATCATCTCTTCTCTGGTGTTCTTACTGAGTATTTTCTACTACCGTATCATTTTATGGGATGATCCATTGGATGGTGTTGTCTATAATTGCTTTCATCCTGCTTCAAATAGTCTTAGTAGAGCGAGCATTGCCTTGTCTGTTGCTTGTTTATTCACTTTCTTCAATTTATTTTCATCAATGGCACTTATTCGATATAATAAGAGGTTGGAGTATAAGTGAGTCATGATTTCAATGAAATTCTGATAAGAACTTTGATTCAGTTCCAATGTCCGATTCAAAGTTCAAGAAAGATTCAAAAAACGAGAAGCAATTGACTCAACTCATACCATTTGTATCATCTCAATGTCCCAATTTGTGACAATGTCAATTTATTCGATAGGCTTATTAATTTTAAAATATAATTCGAGTGTCTTAGATGCGTCCGTATTTCTTGGGTTAATTGTTTGGATTTATGTGAGTTATTCAATCGATTTTATCAACTGAATCTTATTTTTTTCAGACAATACCCTACAGTGCTCTTCTCTTCCCACTCATCTTAGTTTACCGAATTCGTGCCACAAAAGCGTCTCGAACTAGAAAGATTCTTGCTATTACTAGCAAAAAGCAGACTCAAATGGAACACATTAACCAGATTACTAGCATGTGGGAATAGTTAATTAATAAAGTTTTTGTCCTCTATAGTAAATTGTGAAAAAAATACAATTGAATGTTCACAATCTTTATTTCAAATCGAAGCAAGAATTAGAGTCCAACACACTTTCCGAGAACACATAATTCAAAAGTTCCACATTGACTGCTTCTGCTGCATGATTTCACGAAGGATCTTCTATTTGGAGTTGGAATACATTGAGCATCGAGACAGTAATGAGATGATGGACATTCTGGATGACATGGGGATCCATTGGAAGAGAGACGACGAGGGAATCTGCGACACTTCTTCTCGTAACACATTTGAGCTGGGAAGTCACAATCCGTGTTTACAGTACACGGAGCTTGAGCTTCAGTTGGAAGAACGAAAACAGAGATAGCCAAGAACAAGAGAACCTGAGGATAGATGAGATATGTAAAGTCAGAATAAAAAGAGAGCTTACCAAAAGGAACTTCATTTTCAGAGATGAGACTGAAAACAGTATGAAGATTCAATTGAGAATTTCCTTCTTTTATACGGAAGTTAAAATTGAATTAGGTTGTTCCCAATGAATTTCGATACGCCCACATTTCCCATAACCCTCTCCGGGAATAAGGAGAGAAAATTTCCATGGGCACGCGGGCGTACAAGAGTTTTTCTCCTTCCCGGAGAGGGTTAACCACCCACACACGAAAACCGTGGGCGTATCGAAATCCATTGGGAACAACCTAATTCGATTTTAACTTCCGTATAAAAGAAGGAAATTCTCTATTGAATCTTCATACTGTTTTCAGTCTCATCTCTGGAAATGAAGTTCCTTTTGGTAAGATCTCTAATTCTTCCAACCTTACTTACTCGATCATTTTCAGATTCTCTTGTTCTTGGCTGTCTCAGCCTTCGTTCTTCCAACTGAAGCGTTTGCATTCTCAGGGGTTTCTTCCCAATGCTCTGTTGATTCTGAATGTGACTTCCCATTCGAAATCTGTGTGCATGGAAGATGTCGTGATCCATCCAACACCCCTCCCCACGAATCATCATGCCATTCGAAATGTTCACCATTTCATATCTGTATGAGTGGTCGATGTGTTCCAACTGAAGAAAGAAGATCCTTCGTGAAATCATGTAGCGACAGCAGTGATTGTGGAATGCTTGAATGGTGTGTTCTCGGAAAGTGTGTTGGAGTTAATATCTAATTCCTGTTTTGAATTGAAATAAAGATTGTGAACATTCAATGTTTTGTTTTTTCCATGAAACGACTGATTTTGTGAAATGTTTGTAACAGCAGGTTTGTAGCACTGGAATTATCCAGTACAGTACAGTACAGTGTAGTTAAAAAATTAACAACTTGGTTTCTCAGCAGAGAACAATATAACTCGTTCCTGCTCTGTTTTGAAAATGAAGTTTGTGAACATTCATTTGTGTTTTTTATTAGCGACTCGAGAGATTAAAGACTTTATTCATTAATTTATTCACTACCTCGAGAAGCACGAATTCGGTAATCAAAATGAGTGGCTGTAAAAGGACGCTGTAAGGTATTGCCTGTAAAATAAACTTTGGTTGAAAATAAAATTAACAAATCAACTCACAATCTTCAGAATATTATTTCAATCAAAAAGACAGACTTATTGAATGAACCGATTCTCATAAAAAGTTCAAAAAGTCAAAAATTTTCCCATATCCTTTGCAAACTGAAAACCTTGAGTCACTCTTTCATATTGTTTATTCTCACACAAGACTACGTGCATCTAGTACAAAGTCTAGTCTCTTCCTTGTCAGCATCTTTTCCACGCCACAATGCATTCAACATATCACTTCATTTATTTCCATTCTGGGTTAGTCTCTTCTCAAAATGATCAGTAATCTAACGTGTGCTGGAGAGATTGATTTGAAGCGATTAGCCAGTTTCAACTTCATTCTCTTCCAGTTCATTGATCTAACCGCTGCTCTTTTTACTTTTGTATTCTCATTTTTTGCTGTGAAGGTCATCTTGAATCGATCTATTTTTCAAAATTCCACAAAAATATTACTGTTTCTAAATCTTTTGTATACAATTTTATATCAGATTACTTATGGAATTGAAGCAGTTCTCGTCGTTTATAAACACTTTTACAAGGTAAGATCCTCCATTATAGAAAATGAACTCTTTTTTTGTCTTTTTTTAGTCTTTTTTTTCTAGCAAAACCGCCCATGTGAACTCCTTCAACTGGAAACTGATTGCTCTCCCTATATGAAAATGCTTTTGTGTTGTACAAGTGGAATGATCTACTGTCAAACTGGTCTTATCATTGAACGAACCTTTGCCACGTTTACTCAGGATTATAGAGGAAATAAAAGTCTTCTTTTCGGAGTCGCAATTTCCGTTATTGTACTGGTTTGTAGTGCGTTAACAGGACCGTTTATATATTGGGATGATCCATTATCTGGAGCTTCGTTAGCATGTTTCATATTTCCGAAACAAAGTGCAGCTAGGTCTACTGTATACTTCTATTTTGTTACTGGGATCACCTTAATCAATTTAGCTACTTCGATTCCTTTGAATAAGTACAATGCGAATATGGAGTATAGGTAAGAAAACGAGACACAGACAGCTAGACCCTCTCACCGTCTGCACCTCTCTCTATCGTATGTCTTTCAGAGTCCGTTTCAAACTCTGCGCTAGATTCCATAAAAGAGAAATGATCGAATCGACTGGAACAATTTGTTTTTTGGCATTCACTCAATTTATTTTTATGTTTATTTACTCATTAGGATTCTCTATTCTGAAGTCGATTCGAGATATAATTTCACCTGAAGAATACCATACATGGGTTACTCGATTTTATGTAAGACTTAGTTCACTCAGACCAAGTGAGACAGAGACTCAAAGAATCGATTCAGACTGTCCCATTCATCGCGATGCTCTTCCCAATTCTTCTGACCTATCGAATCACTAAAATTAGAAGCTATCGAACACAAGTACTCGTTGGAATGTCGAACACAAAACAGACTCAAGAGGAACATATAAATCAGATGAAATCGATGTGGAAATGACTGATTCTTGATTTGTTTGGCTTTTCAAGGAATTCGTTATAAATTCATTTAATATATCGAAAGTCATTGTTGATGTGGTTCTAAAAGTGTACGTTCATGGAATGAAATAGCATATGATTTATGAGTTTTGATCTATAGGGTATTAAAGCAGCCAATGAGAAGATATAGGTTACGTGGAACTACAGTAGGCAAATCTTCAATTTCTCATTACCTGTGAGATGTTTTTTAAGTTCCCACTTCAATTTTCTTCCTTCTAACATTGTTTCAAGCTTTCCCCATCCAAGTATTACGGTAGTCTGGCTTTTCACATAAACCTGCAAACCATTTGATCACTCTGAGTAATCAACTATAAGCTAATGTTTTCAACAAGCGAAAAGTTTCCTCATTAGTCTCCTCCACCGCAAAAAAAAATGAAATGATCAAAAAACAGAGCTCATCTTTCTCGCTTTCTCGCTCTTTTACGTTCCGCGTATTTCACGGTTAGTGAAATCGACGAAGAAAGGCTCACGAGATCTATGATATTCGAATAAATATTCTATATCCTGATTACATTTCCAGAGTCAATTGCTTCCTGTCTCTATTTATTTATTTTCCTCTGTTCCTTATTCTTATTAAATCCAGATGATAAATCATACAACTTGTGCAGATCATGATGATCTTCGTTATCTCGGAAATGCGAATTTCCTCATTTCTCAATTCGTTGATCTCATTGCTATTTTCTCAACTTTCATCACTTCCTGTTTTGCTGTTTCCGCCATTTTCAAAAAATCTATTTTTACTTTATCTACTAAAATTCTACTGACACAGAATCTTATTTATGCAAATATTCATCAGATTTCATATGCAATTGACTCGATCGAACTAGTTTATAAAAGTATTTTCAAGCTTAATGAACCATGTAAAATTTTAAAACCGGAAGTCCAATGTGCTCCGTATTTTGAATTGTTAATGACTGGTACAAGTGGAATGATCTATGGACAAACTGCATTAATGGTTGAGAGAGCATTTGCTACATTTTCAAAAAATTATGAGAAACCGAAAAGTTATATAATTGGTGGAATATTATCTATTCTTCTTATGGTATCTAGTGGTATAACAGGAAGATTAGTGATCTGGGATGATCCTTTAACTCGATTTGTTATTGCTTGTTTCGTTAGTCCATCTGAAAGTTTCGGAAGAACCAATTGGTTTTTTAATGCTTGTTCCATTCTGGCTCTATTCAATTTAGTCATGTGTGTTACTATTATGAGGTATAATAAACGACATGAGTATGAGTGAGTTTTTTGGGATTAGTTTATGTTTCAATAACTTTTTAAGAATCCTTTCTCAGTTACAGTACCCGTTTCAAAGTTCCCGAGAGATTCAAGAAACGAGAAGTAATCGATTCAACGGAAACCATTTGTTTTTTGGCTTTCATCGAATTAATTCTAATATTTATTTACTCTTTGGGTGTCATGATATTGGTTAACCTTTGGCTAAACGACCAAATCCCAATTGACCGATTCAATTTTTGGATTGTTTGGTGCTATGTGAGTTCCTGGTTTTCAAGAGACACAGACAACAAGAATGTCTAACTGTCTGCGTCTCATCTTCACTCGTTATCTCTTTCCAGACGATTCCCCTCGCTGCTGGCATCTTCCCACCACTTCTCATCTACCGTATCAACAGTAATCGTGCGTCTCGAACGAAGAAAATAACTGATATAACACATACAAAACAGACTCAAGAAGGACATATAACACAAATGAAAGATTTATGGAGATAATCTCAATGAACCCATTTTTCTTTTGGGAATTTCTGATGGTAGACAATAAATCATCAGTTCCTTGTCCTTTGAAGAGTGATCAGACAATGAGCATTTAGGTTAGTTGTTCGATCTTATATAAGTAGTTCAGAGCAGGTGTGTAATGCCATCTTGAATTTCTGTTATTCGAAATATTTTAGAAGATTTAAAAGAAATCAAAACATAATTATATCCTTACTTCTTCTTGAAAAACCTCAAAATTCAAGAAGTTATCATTTAGTTATATTTAGTTATAATTCTCTCTCAAAACGGTTCCTTCAAAAGATTTGTTGTTTTCGTTGTTTTTCGAGACAGGTGGTTTCACTGATCTAAGGAGTTCAGAAGTTTTCCAATAGCTTTATTTTCAGTCGTTTCTCAGAGGCGGTGAAATTAAGAATTCAGAATAACTGGTTTCGAGAATAAACTTTTTTAAAACTAAATACTTTAGAGAATTTTTGATACAATAATTTGAATTCATTTTTGTTGATCATGAGATTCTTTGACGAACAAGTAGGCAAATGATATTTCTCGATGTGTTCTGTACGATGAGCTCGTTTGAAAAGTAATTGGCCCAGTCTGAACAAAGTTAGATCGCTTAACGTAGGCAGGCCAATAAACCCAGATCGATCTAATTACCTTAAGCTGTGTAACTCCGTTTAGACTGAACAAAGAGCTTCCAAAATGAGTCCATCGTGTAGAGGTCGTCGAAATCTATACTTTTCGCTCTTTAATCTTCGAAAAATATCAAATTCAAGAGAATTAATAGCTAAGTCCGAGTCGACACGTTCCCGGTCCGTCTCAGATAATTTTTGAAATAAGTAATAAATATTATATATTTAAAGAGCCGGTTGGAAGTCTAGACATTTCCAAAAGAACTTTTCCAGAACTTTTTGAACTTATCGTTCTCGAATCACGATTCCAGTTCTCTAGACACCAAACTCAATGTGATTTCTTATTGTCTTCAGTTTCAGCTGCAAACTCAATTTCTCTTTCTTTTCCTTTTGTTATGTCACTTTTAATCATGTTTTTACTGCCACAGAATACTTTTCAGACATTCTTTCTGACTTCTCATAACGATGTCTACTAACTTGACGTGTGCTTCTCCTGATGAGTTGCAAAGATTAGCGAGTTTGAATTTTGTGATTTCTCAAATTGTCGATTTAATCTCTGGAGTGATTACTTTAAGTCTCACTTATTCAGCTGTTCAATTCACTCTCAAAAAGTCGATATTTCAATGGTCAACTAAAGTTTTGATTCTTCAAAACATATTTTTTGCATTTTTATTCCAAATTTCCTATGGTTTGGAAGCATCAATTCTTCTCTATAAACACTTTTTTATGAGTGATCAAATCTGTGGAATACTTCAAACCGAACTGGGTTGTGCTCCTTATTTAGAAGTGATGTTAGGTGCTACTAGTGGAATGATTTATGGACAGACCGGGTTGATGGTGGAGAGAGCTTGTGCCACGTTCATGAGGTAGGTGAATGCATTTCTAGGAACAGCTGTGACCAGGTGTCATAATCTTTGAAGTTAGATGATCAGAGTTGAGTGTATTTTGATATTTTAGTTGATAACTTTTCTGTACTTGTAGACCAAGTCATAGCCATTCAAAAATCGGGGAAACCAAGAGACGCAGACAGTCAGACACTCTAGCTGTCTGCGTCTCTTAATCCTTTCACAACTTTGGTTCCGTTTATTGAAGCTTCGCTTTTTCAGAAACTACAAAGGGAAGAAATCTCTCCGAATTGGATATTCAATCACATTTCTCGTCTTCTTTTTTAGTTGTATCACAGGAAGACTATTACTGTGGGATGACCCATTAGATGGAGCACTACTTGGATGTTTCATGCTTCCAAAGGCAAGTGCCTTCCGATCAACTATTTATTTCGGTGTTTGCACTTTTTTGACACTTTTCAATTTAACAATTTCTTTATCATTGAAGGCCTATAACAAGAAATTGGAGTACTCGTAAGTTGTTTTGAGAGTTAATTATTTGGAGAGATCTTTAAAGGCTAAAAAAAAATGATGAGTCATCACATTCCGAAATTCCAAGGCCCAAAATCTGAGATCCATTTCGTAGACATGTTTTGGAAACCTGTCAGAAGAGAAAAAATTAGTTTCAGTCTAGCGTGCAACGGTCAGAAGCATGTGATACTAAAAAGATGTGACCTGTCTGTAGACATTCTGTAGACATTGTTCTGCAGACATTATCAATAGAGCGCACTTTTATCAAGAGAAAGTTTTTGAAACTAGACGCAGAGAGCTAGAATGTCTGCGTTTCTTTATTTACAATGTTCTTTTTTCAGAACTCGCTTCAAAGTTGGTGCGAGATTTCGTAAACGCGAAGCGATCGACTCAACTGGAACTATCTGTTTTCTGGCACTTTCTCAATTCATTTTCATGTTTATTTACTCTCTTGGACTTTGTATTCTGAGAAATCTTCGAGGACAGATAACAATAGCTGATTTCTATTTTTGGGTCGTTTGGTTTTATGTGAGTTTTCCATTTCTGAAACTATTTTGAGTCACTCAGTCATGCGTTCCCACGAGAGAAATACTTCCGTCTTCTGCTCCAAAGAACATATTTTTTTCAGACTGTCCCATTCTTTGCCATGCTTCTCCCAATTCTTCTCATCTATCGTATCAAACGGACGCGGTCTCATCGAGTTCAACTGATAATTGGAATAACACACGAGAAACAATCTCAAGAGAGTCATATCAAAAATATGAAAGATATGTGGAGTTGAGTGGAATAGACGTTTGAATGAACTTGCTATGGACCTTATCAGGCCATTTTTATATATTTACATCGTATAGCTTGTTATGCAATAAAATTTTGAACTTTAGGTCTATAAATCTGAAAATAACTGATGACTGCTCTTTATATAAAATAACCAAAATATTTGTAAAATCGAAAAAAAATTCTTTACCAGTCAAAAATTTTTTGATTGAAACAAGAAAAAAAACAAGATTGAAAATGTGAATTTCTACAAAAACATTTAGTCTGAACAAACTACAAAATTCGAAAATTCATTTTGGTCCCTTTTCACAAAAACCCAAAATTGTTGAAACTGGTGATAAATCTTCATTTTCTCCACCTGAATGAATAAAAGTTGATTCCATTGCTTTTGACAAAAAATGTCATGACTTCCTTTAAGGGCTTAGTCCTTCGTCATGAATAACGAGATAATCAGAATAAACTCATTTTTCTGATGAAAAGAGGAAGACGACGCAACTTCATCTAATAACATAATAATATGTATCTATTTTATAAGAATACACTGATATTAGATATTCTATTCATAAAAATATATATGTGAACTTTTGATATTTTCTGCAGTTGTTGAAACTATAGACATAATATTTATTTGGAAAAAATAGAGGTTCCTCCCTTCTAATTCCTCATCAGTCCTTAATGTTTTTGAGGTTTTCATCGAAGAAAGTAAAAGAAAATAGATGTGAGAACATTTTTCCTTTGTTCGGGAAAATCAAATTCTTTGTCATTTTTTCCTGATTCAAGAAAACGAACATGAACAATTATTTAATTTTAATGTTTACAAACTAGAATTTAATTTTTCTTAACGAAAGTCTTACATTTTGTATAGCGTTTTACTCTTATATTAGAATTTCCTTTTAATACGAATAGTAATGCGATTCTAATATAGGCTTCACTTTATCTAACCAACAAGCAACTCCTGTGTCAGTCTTTCGAAAAACAAGTGAATTTTCTACTCCAATCATTCCAGAAACAATCCTCGTATTCTCTTAATTTTCTAAAATTACATGTCTAGCACATAAGTTGTTGGCAGTACTCAGTATACTTCTCAAAGAATTCTTTACCTGTCTAGAATTTTCTCCGTCAAAACAATATTCTCATTCAGAATCTCTAGATCTTCTAATCCAAGATGTCTAATATAACATGTGCTTCGATAATTGAAATGAATCGTCTTGCCAGTTTGAACTTTGTTATTTCTCAATTCGTGGATTTGACAGCTGCATTTATCACTTTTATCGCATCAATATTCGCTATTAAAATAGTGATGACCAAGTCAATATTCCAAAACTCGACTATAATTCTACTACTTCTCAATTTATTTTATGCAATTTTATATCAAATTATATATGGAATCGAAGCAGTTACAGTAATCTACAAACACTTTTTCATGCAAGATCATCCTTGTGACTTATTACAATTAGAATCAACTTGTGCTCCTTTTCTAAAAACTCTATTGACTTCTGCAAGTGGAATGATTTTATGCCAGACTGGACTTATTCTGGAAAGGACTTTTGCTACTTTTCTACATAACTATAAAACTAAAAAGAGCTTGGTTATCGGCTCATCAATTGCTATTGTTATAATAGGATTGAGTTCTCAAACTGGTCAAATCATCTACTGGGATGACCCGTTATCCGGTGCAGTTCTAGCGTGTTTCGTGTTTCCGAGGCAGTCAAGTCCGAGATCCCAGAAATATTTTTTCGTGTGTACTGCGATTACTGTATTCAATTTGGTCATGTCAATAATGCTAAAGAGATACAACAAGAAGCTGGAGTATCAGTAAGTGTCCCCTCTATTTTGGGTCAAATGGAAATAAAACAGCTATCTAAAGAGACACAAAAAAGTAGTCAACTAAGAATTGATCAGCATAATAAAAGCATTATTTCATTAGTTATTATTGTTTCGATATCACCCCTGTGAACCAAGTTACGCTCATTTCAACAATCCTTAGCTATTGACAGTTAGACACTCTCGTTCTCTGCGTCTCTATGTATTACTTTTCCAGAATCCGTTTCAAAATCCTTGCTAGGTTTCATAAACGAGAAGTTATCGAATCGACTGGAACCATTTGTTTCCTGACATTCACTCAATTCATCTTCATGTTCATTTACTCATTTGGAGTGTCTTTCATGAAAACAATTCGAAGTTCAATTGAACCCGAGACGTATTTTTTCTGGGTCGTATGGTTTTATGTAAGCTACCGTAATCCATCTCGAACTTCTCGCTATTCTATTCTTTCCAGACAGTTCCAATCATTGCCATGTTATATCCACTTCTCTTGATCTACCGAATCAAAAGTACACGTGCCAAACGATCTCAGAAGATAATAGGAATATCCCAACGGAAACAGACTCAAGAAGACCATATTAATGATATGAAATCAATGTGGAAATAAAATTTTGAATTAGAATACTATCTTGAGAGAGACGCAGACAACGAGAGTGTCTAACTATCTGAGTCTCTTTCTTCCATTGAACCGCACTTGCAGACTCATTTAGGACAATTCTGCTCAGTAATTTAACTCAATTACAGCATGATTCAGAGAATGTGTTCACTTTCTTTCCTTTATTTTCTCCCCTCAATACATAATAGAATCAGAACGAAGTGTGAGAAAAATTTAGATTTTTGTTATTATTCCGACTCTTTTTTCGTCATCAATTTTCTTCTTTTTTTCTCTTTTTTTAATAACTTAATCTTTTGAAAATTTTGACTTATTTCTGGATTTTTCTGAAATTGAGAAAATAAGAATTCGGTGATTCGGAGAATTCAACTCTTATTTCAACTAGCAATGCTATTCGAATCCCTCGAAGATTACTGTAGGTTCACAGATGTTTTAGTTGTTGAAAATTAGAAAAGATTAGGGAATTCTGAGAATAATCTGGAGTAATTTTGTAAATATTATTGCTGCTAATCTAGAAACGTATATACAAGGTGAGTTAAACTTAAGCCTACCTCAGTTTTTGACGGCAATTTTTGGTTCGAAGTTGGGAATTTAGTAACTTTTGTTTAAATTCTTTTATGCTTCCTATCAAAAATGTCATGCGGAAATGTACTGAGGTTAGACCAGTTCATTCGGTTATATCCTGGTCGGCTTCCTACTGTGTCTTGGGCTGAATCTGACAAAGGTCCGATCAGAAGGAAACCTAGGTTGAGTCATTGTTGAGAACTCATGCATAAGGAACTAATACTGTCTAGTCGTCAGGAAACAAAATGTTGACTTTTTTCAAATTTCTCAAAATTTCTTCTGCTTGCTTGGCTGACACATCTATTAATTCAGACAAAAAATACTTCAATAGTTTTGTCCTCGAGTACTACACGGTTCTAGTTTCGAAAAAGCAAATTTTTCTGACCTAAAGTCCATTTCGAGGTCTTTAACTCACGTCTAGTTTCATGAACCGTTACAAAGAAACTATTCTCTGATTTCTACTCCCTGAGCTCATTAAAATAACTGTTCCTGCTATACGAACATATTTTTGTACCAAGTATAGTTTTTCTAAATACCACTCAACATTCGTGGAAATGATTACTTCCTTAATGGTTTTTGGTTGCTTGTGTCTGATCATAATTCCATTTATTCCCATTTTCATTGTGTTCTCTATCAGTGAAATGTTCCTTTTTGTGCACAGTTTAGTTCTTTTAAAAGAAAAAATCGTTAAAAAATGTTTATAATCTCCAATTCCAGATTCCGATTCAATGAACAATACGAGTTGTGCCACTCCCTACGACCTGGATCGTCTCTCCAGTTGGCATCTTGTCACAAGTCAATCCACTCATCTTCTAGCCATAATCATCACTTTCATCGCCTCATTCTTCGCTATTGAAATAGTCTGGAGGAGATCAATATTCCAAAGATCAACTCAATTCATCATATTTCTGAATCTATTCTATGCAAACCTTCATCAAATTTCCTATGGAATAGAGGCTTGTCAACTCCTTTACAAACACTTTTTCATGTTAGATGAGCCTTGTAAAGTGCTACAGTATGACGCTCATTGTGCTCCTTATTTCTCATTTTTGTTCGCCGAAGTCAGCGGGATGTTCCTTTGTCAGACTGGATTAGTAGTGGAGAGGGCTTGTGCCACTTTCTTGAAGTACGTTCGTTTTAAGAAGGAAATACTCTATTTGTTTTCAGAACCTTCGAGAAGAGAAAGAGTTTCATAATAACTGCACTGATCTCTTTGGTTGTATTAGTCATAAGTGCCTGCACAGGTCCATTCTTACTCTGGAATGACCCTCTAACCGGGTACTCATTCAGCTGTGTATCCTTCCCTAAAACAAGTTTCAATCGAACCTATCCATTCTTTATTACGTGCACCATAGTGACAACTTTCAATTTGATTACCACTGTCTCCATTATGAGATACAACAAGAAGGAAGAATACGCGTGAGTTAGACACAGATAGCTAGAGTTTCTGCGTCTCTTCACCTCTAACTATCTCTCATTTCAGAACTCGATTCAAGGTAGGAGCGCGATTTCGAAAGCGAGAAGCAATTGAGTCAACTGAAACTGTTTGTTTTTTGGCACTTTCTCAATTCATTCTCATGTTTTTCTATTGTGGAGGAGTCATTATTCTTATATGTATCAAGTCAATGACACTAGTAAATTTTAGTTCATGGGTTGTCTGGGTTTATGTAAGTTTTGCCTGAAAGTCCAATCTCAAAAAGTTCTTTTCAGTCCGTCCCGTTCATCGCCATGACGTTCCCTTTACTTTTGATCTACCGTATCCGATCTGCACGTGCTAATCGAGTGATGATTATCAAAAGTTTTTCAGAATCGAAGCATACTCAAGATGATCATATTAGACAAATGAAACATACTTGGGGTGAATAAAGTATTCTTTATAATATTTACTGCGTACTTCAAAGCATATTGAATGGAAAATCAGGGTTAATCGAGCCTTGATATTTCTGAGAACACACAGAAGTTTGATCTAACTATTGAGGATGTAGAAGAGATTACCGTAGAAAGAGCACACCGAAAACCCTGTGTTCTGAATACAACGTACTGCAACTTGCCCTTTTGAGACTATAATAGAAGAACAGGGAGCATTAATCTCAACTAAAACTTTCCTCAAACAAACTCATGATTAATCATAATCTCCGATGTCTTATTCCCACAAATGGTCATCAGTTCTGCACATCCACCTCTTGTTTTTGTTCCCCATTGCTCTTGCTACAAACTTTTGCAATGATCACTTCAGTTTCCAGTACAATTGTTTCAGTTTCCATAAACACGACTTTTTTTCTAGAATACTCTTTCATGATTTATGATTTCTGATGTGGTACGGTTGAATGAAGATATGTCTGGTCACACCCCCTGAAAGAGAAGACATTTTCTTCCAGTTTTCAAGCGAAAATGGCTTCCCAGATGTGTGCTCGTAAATATGAAATTGCACGATTGGGAACAATCAACTTTCAAATTTCTCAAACAGTTTACGTTCTCGTTATCATCATCACTCTCATAACCACATACTTTGCTATTAAAATCGTTCAAAAGAAATCAATTTTTCAATTCTCCACTAAAATTCTTCTTTACCAAAGCATCCTCTCTGCAAATCTTCACCAAATATTCTATGGATTTGCTGCTACTGATCGATTGTATATGGCTTTCTTTCGACTAGGAGACCCTTGTATTCTCCTTCACGCAGAATCTGATTGTGTCGTTTTTCTGCAATTCTTAGTTGCTGGAATCAGTGGAATGATCTATGGACAAACTGGATTATTAATCGAAAGAGCCTGTGCAACGTTTATGAAAGATTATGAGAAGAAGAAGAGTACAATGATTGGATCATTGATTTGTTTGATTGTTCTAGTGATGAGTGCAGTGACAGGAAGAATTATTCTTTGGGATGATCCTCTGTCAAATTATCTGTTATCGTGTAATGCTTTTCCAACAAAAAGTCAGGAACGATCTGTCACATTCTTCAGTATTTGTACTTTCATTTCACTTTTGAATTTGTTAATGTCGATTATGATAAGGAAATATAACCTGAAATTTGAGTATTCGTAAGTTTTTAATATTCTTTTCATACTTGATTCAATATCGTAGTACTGTAGTATTACTTGTAGTATCAGACTAAAAGTGACTTATTTTTAAATATGTATATCTCAAGTCATCTAAATTCTTTGATGACGTCAAAAAGTTTTGGTAAAGATGTATGTGCTATCAGAAAAAGAAGTCATCATTTGACCGGAAGTGAGCCTAAACTTTTGGGAGACTACACGAGCCTAGACTAGAAACCAGGGAGATCAAATGAGAATATATATTTCAGAACTCCATTTGTGGTTGGACCAAGATTTAGGAAACGAGAAATGATTGACTCAACAAGCACGATCTGTTTTCTGGCGTTCACCCAATTCATATTCATGTTCATCTACTCATTTGGTATTTTCTTGCTCAAAACGTTTCGAGACAATTTAACTTATGAACAATACTATTTCATGGTTGTCTGGCTTTACGTAAGTGTTGTCAGTCGAGCGTGTTTGCATTTAAATTATTCCAGACTCCTCCATTCACTGCTGCCTTATTCCCAATTCTTTTGGTATATCGTATCCGATCTTCTCATTTTGTGAGAGTGATGATTATTAAAAGATTCACGAATACTAAACAAACTCAAGATGATCATATCAAACAGATGAAGGATGTTTGGAATTGATCCTTTTATTGTTTATATGTCTGCAAATAATAATGATTTTTTGACTTCTCATTACTTCTTATTTCTCATTTTTGTAGTTTGGTCGAATATAATAAGACTACGTGCCTGAACGGCGGAGAAAAGAAAATGTACTCAATTGTTATTCAGTAAAAACAGAAGCTCAAAAGAACAAAAATTTCGACTTTGAAGCTCAATAACTCAGCTGGAAAGAAAAATATCAAGAAAACTTTCAATAGATAAAAGGTAGTTTCTCGAGATCGGAGAATATGATTCAATAAAAACCGAGATATGTGTATAATCAATTACCCAATCGACAGTAGAGCGTCAAAAAAGTTTGCTCAAGCGAACTAAGAATTAAATAAAATCTCAAGGATAATTCGACGAATCGCCACAAATAAAGATAAAAACAATTACTACTGTGCTCCGTCTCCCGTAGAGTGTTCAAATGACACCTTTCTGTTAATTTGCACAGCTTGTGTTACTGTAGGTCATTAGAAATGTTTTGAAATGTCGAGATTCAAAACAAATCTCGAAATCAACGATTGTCTAATCTTTATTTTAGTTTCCAGCACCTGTCTTTTTGTCTTTATGTGACAGATAACTACAGAGAGGTCTGCGGTTTTTTTGGAGTCGGTATTCTCTTTTGAAAAAGGTGGAGAACATTCGAAAAAACTACACCTCTAATCCACGTCATCATGTTCCAGAATTCAATTTCAAAATAATATACAGTATCTCTCAGAACTGTTTGTTCATTTCCTTTTGACACTATGCCGCTAATCTAATCCATTTCATTTTCTTTTGTTGGCAGAGAGCCAATAGAGAGAAAAAGGGGGTCTCTCGAACACAGAAATTCTAAATCCTTATTAAGGGAAAAAAAGAATTAGATGTTCTTGGAGAGAGTTTTTGGGAGGAAGATGGAACAGACTGGATTCGTGTAGATTTGAATGAATAGATTGGATTTTCACCTTTAGTTCTAGACAATTAGGGTCCTAGTCTAGGCATGGTTTAAGGCAGTTTATCTAGATTGTTATTGACTGTAGCAAAAAGTGTTTAACTAAAAATTGCTCATCATACAATTTTAAACAACGCTCTAGTTGAAAACTTTTGTTTATCTTCAACCAGAATCGAGATATACTCATTTAAAACCCCTTTTGAAATACGGATCTTTATTTTAATTTTAAAGTTATCTACCTTTATCCCAACCTATCAATCATTCAAACAACAAAGAAATTTCGAATCTAAATCAAATCTTGAATCTCTAAAAACAGACCGCCCTGTCATATCTGTCAGGTTAATTGATCATAAACCATTTGTTCTTCTTATGGGAAAAAGTTTCAAACGGACCACAATGGTCAAGGGCAATTAGATTCCAAAAAGATAAGGTGCCCTAAAAATGTTTCATAAAAGTTGAATATTTTTGGATAATCTTAAGACTGAGGATCTCCGTTGATAGTAAAATAGGCCACGCCCAGATTTTTTGTTCTGTAGTAACCCGTTTCTTTGCCTCTTTGACCCACTCATTTCATATTTGAACCTTTTTGTTTAGTTAGTCCAACGGACCATTTGGCCTCCCATACGGGAAGCTCCGCCCATTTCATGTCTCTTCTCTCCTCGAAACCCATTATATCTCATATCTCAGTTTTCTAAATAAGGGGCCACTCTGCACACACACAAACCGCCTTCCTCCGTTCGTTTTTTTCGTTTTTCTTTCAATACACACATCTCTTTCTCGAGAGAGAGCGAACGGACCTCCCGCAACGGGACCCTCTTTTCTCTGCACTCTCCACTTCTTTCATACTCTCTACACCTATCTGTCCACTTTGGAATTCCGAACGCGGGGGGAGACCTCTTTTTTCTCTTTTTTTCTCTCGAGTTGACCAGTTGACGGGCAGAAGGTTTCATTCGAGATGAGGATGACCCTTTCTTCAATACATCAATTGTTTCACCATTTTCCCCCATTTTATTATATTCATTTACCCACAGTGGGGTCATCTTTTCCTATTGATAAGTTTGTTGTAAGTCGTTGAAATACCCTACAAGAGGTGATAAGATAAGGGGGTCAAGGTGGTACTTTTGTTTGAGTTTTGATAATAGGGAATATAGGTCTAGGATGCGTCATTTCGAAATTTCATTGATACCGTAACCTTCGGGTAACTTAAGTTAGGAATACTGTAACTAATTAGTCTGGTAGTAGGGAATTTATGACGCAAGAGACATCAGACAATCTCCACACTTTTTGAATTTAAAACCTATCCGTATACCAATAAACACAAAATTTCAAATTTTCCCGCCCAAAAATTTTCAAACACTCACAGTTCTTCCCAGGGACCATCTTGATCTAAATTACCCCCCTCCCCCTTTTTTCTACAACTCATCTCATCATAACTGTCATTCATTTTCATTTCTCTCCCCGTCTTTCCTCCTTTTTTTCTTGGTCTGTTCCTTCCATTCAAGTAGTCCCTTGTAATCTTCATCGAAATCTCACCTCATTAAACAATGGTCGACGGACCATTTCTCTCTCACTCATCAAATCTCTAATCCTCATTGTCCATTTTTCGGAGAGAGAGAGAGAGACCGTACATTCAATCAAATCCACCAATCAAATTCCAAATTACCATCCACCTCTCCTTTTTAATGAATCTCCAATTTCTACCAAAAAGAGAGCACAAAAAAAAGATTGCCATTTTCGATTCCAAAATGAGAGCTCTTTTCTTGGATCAACACTATTATCTTGATTTAAATTTTTTTTTTAATCCTACTCGGCATTTTATCAAATGATTCTTGATTTCAGATTTATAACAACAATGATTCTCCCGACCACTTCCACATCGACAGAATGCAGTAAAACCATCACGACGTCTTCTGTCAACCCAGCAACTTCATCAGTGATTGTGGCACCACAAACCTCTTCTTTAGCTGATTCGGGAAAGGAGCCAACATCGAAAAGAGTGAAGACTGATGAAGAGACTCCAGAGTCACCGATTATCCCAAATAATCAGTTCTTACAAATTCTCGCACAAATGGGCGGTCTCTCCGGAATTCCACCACCGAATCAGAAACAAGTGAACGAGAATCAGGAGATGATGTTGGGACAACTGTTCCCACAATCACTCGACCTCTCATTATTATTCTCATCGCCAATTGCTCAAGAGTTCCCTGGAATGCAAGATTTTGAGACATTGTCTGCACTCTCTACGGTAAGCGTTATATCTTGACTTGAATATTTATCTTATTTTTCAATTTTCAGCCAAACAAGGGACAAGGAGTGAAACGACAATACTCATCAAATGGCAAAAACTACTGTGATATCTGTAACAAAGAAGTGTGCAATAAATATTTCCTCCGTACTCACATGCTCAAAATGCACGGAATCGTGATTGATGAGAACAAGACAGTCATTGCCAACATTGACACGAGTATCAAGGAGCGTGAAGGTGAACTCACATTCAGATGTGACACTTGTCGAACAATGTTCAACACACGAAATCAACTTCGTCAACATCGTCAAGACGTTCATGGTGTTGTTCCACCATCGACTCCGCGTGTAAACAGGCCATCGGTTCCATTGACACCAAACGGTAACTCTAACAATTCGAGACCAAACTCTGCTTCTTTGGCTGATGAGATTGGATCAGTAGGAGTTTCAAATGGAACTACTGACTTGACTCATGTTCTTTCAATGATTAATCAAACAGCTACACCAAAGAGGGAAGAAAAGGATCTTGGATCTCTTTTCAAGTGTGCTGAATGTAGCTATAAGACGACTGACTCAAAGAATCTTGATCTTCATTTGGAGAGACATTATAAAATGACTGATGCCAAAAGTCGTGATGAAAATGAAGACGTTGCATTAAAATTGACGACAGAAGCTGCTCTCCGTATGTTTAACCAGAAGGAAGGAGCGATCAGAAATCAGTATCTCGATAGAAACTCTTTTACAGTAAGAAAAATTTGGAAAATATGAAAATGTTTATATTTGAAGTTTCAGAGTGGAAGCATCTCGCCGGCTAGCTCAAATTCAGAGGTTTTCGAACCGAAAGTGTCAAAAGAAAAGGAAGTTTCGAATCAAAACTTTTTAATTCGATGCAAAGATGATAGCGGTAGGTTTTAAAATTTAAGAAGTTTTTCTTCATACTTATTTTTATTTTTCAGGTGAATTCCTCACTGAATTCATTGCTCAGCTTCCAGTTCGCTCGGTCATTGACGGACCACGAAAGATTGTTTTTGATCTTCTGCCGGCACCAACCAACCCATAGATTCCTTTTCCAATCTTCCCATCTAACTGAACATAAATCTAAGTCTTGAATTTTTCTCTTAATTTATTGTATGGGTATTTTTTTTTCCTCAAAAACTGTCACCACTCGTTTTACTATCCCTTCTAAATCTTTATATATAAATAAAAATATTTCACCTTATTTTATTGTTTTTTCTTCTTATTAAATCAGTAAAATTTGGTAGAATATCCTTCATTCTGCCTGACTTTCAAGCTCTCTTAATTCGTGCAGATAAGAAGTAATCAAAACAACTTCCAACTGATGAAATGTGTAGAACCAGCGAAGAGGAGGACGCGGTCGTTTCACTCTTTACTTAACTTTGATTGATGCATTTTTTTTCTATAATTTATTTGAATTCTCAAATTTCTCTTTCGAATTCTTACATTCACAATAGAGAAATCTCTCGAGGAATTTTGTGATAATTTTCGTAAATTTTTGGCTTTACATGATTTTTTAATGAATTCCTTTGGTTTTTCAGTAATTTTTCAAGTTTTGGGGTTGAATTATTCAGAAATAGGGAATTTTTCAAATTAGAAACTAATTTATGCCGTTTTTACACACAACTTTTGTGAAATTTGATTGATTTCCGGTGGAAAAAGATAATTTTCGCTCATGCAATTTAAAGGGACAGTCTATTTCGCGGAATGGTCTCGCCACGCTTTTTTCAGGTTACGGTTTCGTCATTGCATGTTTATGCGGCGCCCGTTGGCAAAAAAAATTTTTTAAACAATTTTTTGGGAGAAGAATTGATTTTTATAATTTTTTCTGTCGAAACTGTATTTTTTCCACTCTCCACCACGTAAAAATCATCTATTTCCGTTTTTTTCAGCTTCAAGCCATGTCAGCGCCACGAGGTCCTCCGGGCAAGTTCCCACCTCTGTCAGCTCCACCTGGTACTGTTCCACCGCCTGCTGTTCCAATAGACCTCATGTCGGATTTCTCGATCACTTCAGAGCAGATATCTGGGAATGATGCTTGCATCAAACGGATGAGAGAACTTAATCTTCGCCCCGGAGAGAAGGTCTACCCGTCCCCAAAACCACCTGGAACCGGAGGAGTGGAAATCGACATTCAAACTAATTTGTTCGGAATAGAAGTGCACAGACAACACGACATTTTCCAGTACACAGTCAATATTAAAGCGGATTTAGCTCCCACCAAAGAAGTCGTGTTCACGAAAAAAGGGAAAGAAGAGTGCGTTTTCAGTTTGTTTTCTGTTTGAATGTTTCATTTTGCAGTTACATTGTAATGGATCGTCACGAGAAGTGTTGTGCAATTTTCTATCACGCATTGAAAAAACACGAAGATTTCTTCCGGACCGCCTCAAGCACATATGTTTATGATGCTCAAAGCATGCTCTTCTCCACCACAGATCTTTTTGCTGGTGAAGGAACTGCAAAAACACAGTGTTTTGAGATAAATGGTTCTGAGATAGATAACGAGGATCTCAAAAACCTCACCTGCATCAAAGTGGAAGTCTATGCAACCAAAAATCCAAGTATCAAGTTCACACAAGAGGATATAGGAAGACGAACAAGCGACTCAAGAATTGATTCCGTCAACCGTGGATACCATCAGATTATCGAGTTGGCTCTTAATCAGAATTGCATTAAGGAGTCGTCTAGATGCGCTGTTTTCGAGAACGGAAAGGTTTTCTTTTTCAACCCACTCGAGGAAGGCTATTGGCAAGAAGACTGCGTTGAAGTTGGTGACGGAAAGCAAATGCTGCCTGGAATTAAAAAGACCGTTCATTTTGTCGAAGGACCATTCGGACGTGGACAGAACAATCCATCAGTTGTCATCGATGGTAAATTATTATTAATTGTGACTCATTAATAATTGTTTTTGCAGGAATGAAGGTTGCTTTTCACAAGGAACAACTCATCATCGATAAGTTGAGAGAGATTAGTTCCAACGATATCGACAATGGAATCAATGACATCGAACGTGAGCGTTGCATGGCAGTTATCAAAGGACTCGATTGTTATTCCAATTACCTGGGTCGTGTCGTTCATCTGAAGATCGAAGGAATTCATCACGAGGGAGCAACAACATCTCGTTTCCAATTGAAAGATGGAAAAGCGATAACTGTTTTCAATTATTTCAGAGAAAAGTACAATATTGTTCTCCAATATCCAAATGCAAATCTGATTATTTGCAAAGTAAGAGGACAACAAAATGTCTATCCAATGGAGCTCTTGACTATCACACCGAATCAGAGGGTTAAAATTACTCAACAGACGAGTAATCAAAGTCAGCGGACGACGAAGGAAAGCGCTGTTCTACCCGATGTTCGTCAACGTCTCATCATGACTGGAAAAAGGGCTGCTGGTATCACTCCAGAGAATCCAATTTTGAATGGATTAGGAATTATGGTTATGGAAGAGCCGTTGGTAGTCAAAGGAAGACAACTTCCGCCTGTGAAACTAGCAACTCATCCAACTGGAGCCCCGATTTTTCCGAAAGATTCCAAATGGCGAATCAACCAGTATACTCGTCCAGCGACACCTCCAGACGTTTGGGCATTATACTGTGTGGGAACCCGCAACACTCCTTTTACAGACCTCATGTTGAAGCAGTTCTGTGAAGAATATGTTACAATGTTCAAGTCAAAAGGAGTAAAAATGCCGCCTGCAGCAGAAATCGATCTGATCGTGATGTCAGACATCGAGCAGAAACTCGAACAGGCAGCCAAGAGCGGCTGCAAGTTTGTACTTCTCATAACGGATGACTCGATCACTTCACTTCATCGTAAGTTAAAAATTAAATTGTTTTATTAAATCTGTTTTTTTTTTCAGAAAAGTATAAGTTAATTGAGAAATCGAAAGGCATGATCATCCAGGACATGAAGGTTTCAAGAGCTCAAAGTGTTATCGTCCAACAAAAGAGGATCACTTTAGAAAACATCGTCAACAAGTCAAACGTGAAGCTTGGAGGGAACAACTATGTCTATAATGATGTCAAAAATCAGCTTTCGGATATGCTCATCATTGGAATCGGTGTTTCTAATCCACCGGCTGGAACCAAGTTCCTTCTCGAAAATAAGGGAGTGTTGAATCCGTCGATCATTGGTTTTACCTGTAACGGCAAGAATAGTCAGGAGTTTTCTGGAGACTTTATTCTGAGTCCATCTGCACAAGAAGTGAGTTATCAACAGGATTTCCAAAACTAAATGATTCAATGATTTCAGACACTTGCTCCAGTTGAGGATATAATATCTGAATCAATCAACGAATATAAAAAGTGGCACAATGGTCAGCATCCGAAACGAGTTGTTGTCTACAGAAGCGGAGCCAGCGACGGAAATCATGGAAACATTATGGCTTATGAAGTTCCACTGGCTCTATCTGCTGCTCATAAAGTCTCCAACGACATCAAACTTGTTTATATCGCCGTGTCGAAGGATCACACATACCGCTTCTTCAGACCCAATCTGAATGCATTAGCCGCTCCTGCAAGTCGTGTCGGAGGAAATCAAGGCTCTCGTCCAGGAACTCGTCCTTCCATGGTTGGTTACTTTTAGCAATTAATTTTTTGAAAAATTAAATTTCAGCCGACCGGACCAAAGGCTTGGGATCTCAACGTCGGACCGGGACTCATGATAGACACCGGAGTGACAAATCCGGCATGCAAGCAGTTTTTCTTGAACTCGCACATCACTTTGCAAGGATCCGCCAAAACACCTCTCTACACCGTTCTGTATGATGACACGAACGCTCCAATGACTGCGTTAGAGGAGCTCACTTATAATATGTGTCATCTCCATCAAATCGTTGGACTCCCAACTTCACTTCCTACGCCACTGTATGTAGCCAACGAGTACGCCAAAAGAGGACGAAATTTGTGGACTGAAATGAGGTAATCTATTTCAGAAATAATTAAGTTTTAAGAAAGTTTTTTTCAGCCAAGGAAATCCGACACAACGAAGCGAAGAACGCGAGCAGAGCCAGCTGCAACAGTTAACAAAAGACCTCAACTACAAATCTGTTAATATGACAGATCGGCGAGTCACCGCCTAAGTTTTATTTCTCCATTCCTTTCCTGCTTCCTAAAGCTGTATGTTCCCCATCTTGCTTTTTTTTATAACGAAGTTATTATTGCTTCTAAATTGCCACTCCCACATCCATTCTTACCAATCGTTTCCTTGAAACTCACCTTTGGAAAATAATTCCTGTTGAATATATGCTGCCATATTGCCTCCCTCCCCTTATTGCCACGAATCATTCAACTATAAGCAATTTTGCTCATAGTTGAAGATTCAACAAATGTTACTATTTTCATATTTTAGCCTGCTTTACTTTGTTCAGAAACATTGCCTTTTTGTTAAGAGATTGCCATTCGATGTCAATGTGCTAGAATAAGTATGTAATAAACGTTGATTAACCAACGAATACTTGTTTTGTTTTGTTTTTCTAATTTTCAGGTTGCTCAGTAGCAATGAGCAAGTTTTCAGGGATTTATTGATTCCTTTTCTGAATCTGCGGTTGTCCGAGAGGACTACACGGATCTTTCTAGACATTTTTTGAATATTTTCTGCACACACAAGCTCCGCCCCTTTTCAGATAGGCGATGCGTTCTCCGTCGCGGTCAAGAGAAATAAATATATCATGGAGTGGAAGAGGATTCAGAATACTCATTAGATCAACTTCTATTCTCTTCAGAAGACGTCGAATTACTCTCTCTCTCTCTCTCTCTCTCTTATTTCAGTTTCTTCTTCTTACCGTATCCCTTTTTTCTTATATTTCCTTTTTTAGATCTCATTTCTTCAAAAACAATAATAAAAATGTCTTCCCAAAACACTATGGAATCTGAGATTGAGGCCGAGAGCCAAATTCTCAAAGAGATTCAGAATAAAATGTCGGAATCTTTGGATTTCCCAATTAAATCTGCTCTTCCGACTGCTGAGGAACAAAAAGAAAAAGATTCGAGATCCATTTTCATTGGAAATGTGGATTTCAATTCGACTTCGGAAGAATTGGAAAAACATTTCAATGGATGTGGATTAATAGTGAGGACAACAATTCCAAAGGATAAATTCACTGGAAAACAGAAAAAGTAAGTTATTTTAATTGTTCTCCATTCAATAATTCAATTCATTTTCAGCATTGCGTTCATTGAATTCGAGTCAGTGGATTCATTAGAAAATGCTCTCGCTATGAATGGATCATTCTTTCGAGAAAGGAAGATCATTGTCACTGCGAAGAGAACCAATAAACCAGGAATGGGATCTCATCGTGGAATGTCTAGAGGAGGACGTGGAACTGGAAGAGGAGGAAAAGGATCTCCAGTCGTGATCAAATATGTCTATGTCAATGGACAAGCACCTCGTGGAGCATTCCGTGGAGGACGTGGCCGGTTTACTCCATATTAAATTCTATTATCACTTTATTTGTTATATGTATTGATTCCAGTTGATTCCTTTTTTCTTTCACTTACTGTGCGACTGTCGAATTTTTTCTGTAATATGATTTTCTTTGTTTTATAAATTATGATATATGATTTCAAAAATCGTTTTCAAATGTTCAATGTTAATTATGAAACGTTCTCCAATTCAAATGCTTTGATATAATTTCCGAAAACTCAAAAAACAGTTTTTTAAATGATTTATCTGATTCATCAAATTCATTTCACTGAATGGGTTAAAAAATGAGGCTCTTACTTTTCATTTCAGGTGTTTTCATGAATGAATTAGAGTAAAAGGGATACAGATGATAAGATAATTTTATTCAAAATAACAAAAAAATAATCATGTCCACATATTTCTCATTTCAGTAATATGATCCTCTTGTGTCTGCTTCTTTTTCGTGATTCCAATTATCTTAAGTGCCCGTTTAACACGACTTCTTCTTATCAAATAGATCAAAAGAAGGGGAAACATCAACGCAATGAATGGCATTGTCTGAAATTATTTCATTTTTTATGGAAATGAAAAAAAAAAGAAATTTCCTTACATAACACCATACAATCCAAAAGTAAAAGGTTCGTGGAGCAATCATTTCTCGAATTGTTTTAAGGAAGAAAATTCCGAATGAATAGAAGAACATGAGAATGAATTGAGATAAAGTTAAGAAACAAATAGCACCAGTCGACTCGATCACTTCTCGTTTTTGGAATCGAGCACGCACTTTGAAACGGGTTCTACAAGTTAAAAAAATATTTTAGCCATTTGAAATTGCTAAACTTACTCATATTCACACCGCTTGTTGTATCGCATTATCAAAATTGAAATCACCAAATTCAAAAATGTCAGTAAAGTGCAAATAATAAAATACCAATTCGATCGAGATGCACTATTCTTTGGGAATGCGAAACAGCCAGTAACATAACCATTTAAAGGATCATCCCATAAAAGAAGTCTTCCTGTTGATAGACTACACATAAGAACTGCAAAAGAGATAGAACATCCAATGATCATACTCTTCTTAGTTTCATAATGATTCGAGAAAGTGGCACAGGCTCTTTCGATTAGAAGACCGGTTTGTCCATAGATCATTCCACTGATTCCTATCATAAGAACCTGTAATAATATTTACTTGGATTACTGTAGCAAAGAGAGTGAACCCACCTCCAAATAAGGTGCACAATGAGAATCGGACTGTAATATATTGCATGGCTGATCCATCATTTAAAAACTTCGATACAGTAACCCAATTGCCTCAATTCCATAAAAAACTTGATGCAGATTCGCATAGAATAAGTTTTGAAATAATAAAATTTTAGTTGATAATTTGAAAATCGATTTTTGCAAAACCACTTTAATCGCGAAGAATGTGGCGAAGAAAGTGATAAAAGAGGCGAGAAGATCCAGAGATTGAGAGAAAACATGATGGAAACTTTCGAATCTTTCAAGGATGTCTTGAGTGGCACAACTGGCGTTGGATGTCATTTGATAGAGTATCTGAAAATGGAAAAATAGGGTAAAGGGGGAAATCTGGAGAGAGGTGGGAGAGCAAAGTGAATAACAAAAGGGTAAGAGGACTATTAGATTTTTGAGATTAGTAAGTTGATTTAAAAAACAAGACACTCTGAAAATGAATAGATTTCTTTATTCAATAAATCAAAACTCAAATGAGCAAGAAATGAAACAGAATCTATCCTTTATATTCATTTTCTTAAAATTGAACTCTTTGAATCAAAGCTTAAACATCGAGACAAATCTTCTCATTAAATCTCAAATTGACGCACGTGGATTCTCTAGGGAATCATCTAAACTCATTAAAACCAAAAAGGTTATCTGATCTTCTTTGAACTAGACTATGAAATAAAATCGTGACTAAATATTAAGAGGAATTGAGAATGATTTTACAAATGACGTTAAGAAAATCCACCAATGATTACCTGATATCATTAAATTTCGCAGAGATTTTTGCTGCATATTTCACTTCTTCACTCCTTCAAAAACAAAAAAAAAACAAGTTAATATTTTCCGTCAAATTGAATTGTCTCGAGGAAATGTGACGATTCAAGAGAGGGATTTTTGAATAATGGCTTCTTGAGGTTTTGGTTTTCAACACTTTGATGAACTTATTGAACCAGATACTTTAAGCCATAGGTGAGAAAAGTGCCGAAACAGTGCCGACTTTTAGACTTTTAGATAGGCAAGGAAGTGGTCGGTCCGCCTAGTTTAAGTTAAATAACTCGGGTCTAGCGGGACTAATATCAGTTTAATATTTTTAATCTAAATGAAGTTATAGCCGACTCAAGCCGGCACGTTTTCGGCACGTGTTTCATGTTTGCTCTGAACTTGACAAAATTTCTATCCCCATTACTATACTTACTCTAATAGTCTGTCAGTCATTGTGGGTGCCAGACAGTTTTCAAAAATTCTTATTTGCCTGTCTGCCGATTGCCTTGAGCTGCCGTACTATTAGAGTAACAACAGTTCATTTTCCCATGAATTTCCGGAAAACGTGAAACATTTCGAAAAGATGAACTCTGGTAATCCCAAATACAAAAAAAAGAACAATTATTTATTTTGAATTCAGTTTGAAAGTTTTCTCCGGATACAAAAAGGTAATTCTAAAATCCGTTTCCTTCATCGCTAGACTTTTCCAGTAACTCATTTAGAAATGGGAGACTTGATCCAATTGAATGTCGGTCAAAAAGTGAAAAAATGGAAAATCGACAAAAAGTTGGGAGAAGGCGCATTCGGTGCAGTCTACAAATGTTCAAATCCAAAAGGAGAGCTCTTCGCATTGAAAGTTGAGGGAAAAGATGAGAAAATTCAGTTGTTGAAAATGGAAGTTTACGTTTTGAATGAGTTGAAAAAAGCCGGTGGACGCCATTTTTGTAATATTGAGGATAAGGGTCAAGTCGATAATTTCAATTATGTTGTGATGACTTTTGTCGGAATGTCGTTAGCCGATTTAAGAGCAAATGCTCCAACGAAGAAGTTTTCGTGAGTAAAAAATATCCTAGAAATCTTGACTTTTTTATTTTTCAGAATGGGAACAGCTATTTCCGTTGGTCGTCAATCCCTTGAAGCCCTTGAAGACATGCACAATATCGGATACCTTCATCGTGACGTCAAACCGGGTAACTATACAATCGGTCGTGCTGAGGTTGGAGAACTTCGTAAAGTTTATGTTCTGGATTTCGGAATGGCTAGAAAGTTTGCACACGAAGACGGGACGATTAAGAAACCAAGAAATGTTGCTGGATTCCGTGGTACTGTCAAGTACGCTCCAGTCAGTTGTCATGCGGGAAGAGAGTTGTGTAGACAAGATGATTGTGAGACGTGGCTTTATATGTTGGTTAGTTAATAGTACGCGAGGCACTACTGTACCACGAAATTTGCTTACCTTCAATTCCGTTGACTGAATATCAAACGTAAACTAAGTTTACGCGCCAAATTTGAAAAATAGATAGCTGTGGCTGTGTGCAAATAAAATCAATTTACATTTGATACTCAGTTATCGAAATTGAATGTAAGCGGCTAAATGTGGAAGTGCAGTAGGGCGCGATTACAGAAGTAATTACAAAAAAATGTTTCCAGGTTGAAATCACAAAAGGATCTCTTCCATGGCGTAATATGACTGATATTCAAGAAGTTGGAAAAGAGAAACGATCGATTCGAATTGATCCGATTGTCAAAAAAAAGATGTTTGGAGGGTTAGTTTTCGAAATATACTTCCTCATGAAAATATCATTTCCAGATGCCCTCGTGAATATCTTGAAGTCCTCGAAACCATTGACAAGGGGAAATTCTTCGATGAGCCCAACTACGAAAGAATGTATTATCTTTTGAGAGAGGCGATGAAGAATACTGGATCTACAGAATATCCGTATGATTGGGAGAATGAATTGAATAAGAAATTAAAAGAGGAACAAGAGAAAAAGAAGAATGGAGTTCAAGAGAATTCTCAGAAAATGGTTAAGAAGAAGGAAGTTGAGTTGGAAGCTGGAAAATCAATGAAAGATCATAAGGAGAAGCCGAAAGAAGAGGAGAAACCAAAGGAAGAGAAACCAAAAGAGGAGAAGAAAATGGTAATGGAAGAGGAAAAGAATGAGGAATTGTACTGAAAGAAATGAGAAAATAAAGAATTATTTCAAATTATGTTTCAAATAATTACTAAAAGTTTACTATGATATCATCGAGACGTACATATAGTGTTTTAAAAAATGGGTGCAATAATAATTTGGGGAAAGTAGAAATCTATGGCAAAATGGGAAAACATGAAAAAATGTGAACGGGGGAATTATATAAATAAAACAATCTAGGTATTCATCATTAGAAAATTCTGAAAAAAAATGAGAAAGAATCGGGGAAACGAATGGAATAACCGGTGAGGGAATTTTAGAGAAAAAAGAAGAAGACACCGGAGAATACATGGGTGCAATAAATTCAAAAAAAAAGAGGAAAATTGAGGAAATGGCAAGAGGGGAATTCAGAAGAATTAATGAAAAAGTCATCTACTCCTCATCTTCACCATCGCTTGAATGAATCGACGGACGACGTGACGTGGCAGCTGATGGCACTTTTCCTTCATTTTCACGCATGATTTTGTCGACGTCGGGATGGAGACTCTCGAGGGCGAGGCGGCGGCAATCACTGAAAATTGAGAATGAGGATTACTGTAGTTTAAGAAGGCTTACCGATAGAAAACTCCCAAATTCTGCCAATCAAGAAGAGCGGAGAGACCCTCGTTGGAATTACGAAGAATGATACGTTGACGACGAGATTGTCCACAGAAGTCGTACATGACATTGGCGAGCTCTTGAACAGATTCTTCGGCTCCCTTGTGTCTTCTATCAATCACATAGATTCCCTTCTGCTCATGATCCTCGACGTGCTCCTGCATGAAGCATCCGAATCCGGAGAGATTTGTGGATACTGATGGAATTCCCATTACAGTACACTCGGCAGGCGTGTATCCCCATGGTTCGTAGTAGGATGGGAACACTCCCAAATGGCATCCACGAACAAAGTCTTCGTAGTCGAGACCGATGAGCGGGGAGACGGAGGAGAGGAATTCTGGATGGAAGACCACTTTCACACGATCTTCGGGTTTATTGAAAAGAGAGGTTCGTCGAAGAGCCTCAAGAACTGGATCATCGGCACGGATCATGTTATGGGTGCAGATTGGAGGAAGACTTGAATTGTGGAGTGCCATGATACATCTTTTCAGCTGAAATTTCAGAATTTAAAGATTTTTATGAATTATGATACTCACAAGGATGTTATCAGCAGGAGACATGAGCTCTTCTGGTTCAGGAAGATGTCCTTGAAGACAAATATCGAATATTCTCTGTCCAACTTTCTCCTTAATTCTGTCAACAGCCTCCTTCAACTGCTTCGTCACCGCTTGTCCCTTCAAAGATTCCACGTTGAATGAGTTGGCTGGAGCCGGATAAATCAAGAATGCGACGACAGTTACACCCATATGACGTGGATCATTTGTAGTTTGTAGGTAGTGATTGAGACGAGCCAAGGATTCAATGAACATATCACCTCCCTTATTCGAGAATTCGTAACGTCCGGCAGTGAAGAAGTAGAGTGTCTTATCCAAATCGAAATCCAAATGACCGTGGAAGTGTCCACGAATGAACTGGTTAATCTTTTCCTTATTCTGAGCATGGAGATTCTGGAATTCGTGAAGAGCGGCGAACTTGATGACGTTCAATCCGTTTGGAGTCAGAATATCCGGTTTCCGGCGGAGGAAATGTTCCGCTTCGAGGCCAGTGATCTCTGAAACTGTTGTGAAGATGTGAGCAGTTTGACACGCGGCACGTTCCAGACAATATTGATGATAGATTTTTCTTTTTCCAGCCTCCGCGTCCAGATCGAAACTATCCAAATTGTTGTACAAATCAGCTCCTCCAGCACATAAATGACGTCCGAGAAGAGTAGCGTGAGTTGTGTAGACTGTTGCAATGTCTAATTTCCACAAACGAGTCATCAGAAGACCCACTCCGGCTTGCCATTCATGGAAGTGAGCGACGACGAGTGGGGTGTAACTGGTGACGGATTCACGGAAGTGTTTCAAGAAGATTGCCACCATGAATCCCAGAATAACAGCATCATTCGATTCGATATCCTCGTGTGGAATTCCGATTTTACACTTCTCAAACAACTCATGCTTCCATTCGTTCATCTTGGGAGCTCCTGATCCCAAATCGAAAAGAATCACTTTGGGATATCCTTCGATCAGCCATCTTCCGTACATACACCGGAATCCGTCAGCCTGGAATCGTTTCATCGCCGCACGGATCGTTCGGTTCTCTGGTTCAATTGGATCAACTTCAAGCCGCCATTTTCCGTCTTTCATCGGTCCGAACATGCAGTATTGATCACCGAGTTCTTCCGTACTGATCTGGGCTTTGCTTCGGAGGACAGTGTAGATTCCACCGACCTGCAAACAGATATTTCAATGAAATCCATGTAAAAAGCTCTATTTTCTCACCTTATTGGCAACTTCCCAAGCACATTCGAACACGAAACGTCCCTCTTCACGGGCGCTTCGTCCGGCATCCATTTCCAGAACTTCCTCCTCATCGAGATCTTCTCCAGCAATCGTTTTTGCTATCTGAACACAAAATTTTCTTTTTTTTTTTAGATGAATAGGAAAAAAAACCTTATTCGACGACAAATTCCTTGGCATACGTCCATGGTCCGGCATTTTGTCTGTTGTGTGTTGCTTGTTGGAGATATCCCTGCAAACAAAAAATTGAAGAAACTGATTGAAAAGAAGAAAGAGAGAGAAAGAGTAAGAGAAAGTCTGTTGTGTTGACGTCACTTGGGTCCCGCCAAAGCAGCAAAGAACGTCAGGTGGCAGGGAAGGGGTTTTCAACAGTTTAAGAATAATAAAAATATTTATTTATATATTTTCAAATCAAATAAATAGTCGATTTCAGATCAGGTGCTTCCGAAAAATCTAGAGAAATCTAAAAGTTTCTACGACTTCACAGTTTGTGTTCAAACACGTGCACTATCTCTCTTATCAGTAATAAAACTTGACCGAAATGTTGCGTATTGTAAACAAAATGATAAACTAATTGTTTCTTCAAGGGAATTGAAAAGAAACTGAGAACTTTTTTCAAAACTGAGCTTCTTCATTTTTCTCTGTTGTGTTCTCTTGGCGCCAAAAGAGAGAGAGAGGAACAGACTTAGATATCCAAAGAAAACATATAGTTTGTACTATTGAGAGGGACCAGAGACATCGAGGACGACGAAAAAACGAGCAACAAACGTGACAAGCAAGAGGATTTAGGGAGCAGTGCACGCTTTTCAAAGAGAAAAACACAGAGCGAATGACTTTGAAGAGTTTCTCGAATGTTTTTGAAAAGTTCGAGAAACAATTCTTTAAATCAGAGATGAACTTTGTCTGCCAGAAGAGAAGAATCTGCTATGAATTACCAGAGAAAACTGACTAATGATTTCTGAAGATTTTCCAGAAAGAACGTGCAAGAGCCAATCAAAAAAAAAGAGTTCTAATAAGCTTTTCACAGAAAGTAAGAAAATAA
Organism: Caenorhabditis wallacei; assembly: GCA_963932035.1. NCBI lineage: Eukaryota > Metazoa > Nematoda > Chromadorea > Rhabditida > Rhabditidae > Caenorhabditis > Caenorhabditis wallacei. The sequence continues at coordinate 4,184,060 of OZ009934.1, forward strand.
CCCAGGGATGAACCTCGACTCTCTGATTAAAATGAAAACACTTCTATCAAAAAGAATACACCAAAAATCTACACAGAGAAAAAACAAAACAGACAATAAGACACTTCTCTTTCTCTATTTGCAAAAGAAAACAAACTGGCTGTTTGTGTGACCACTGATCGGAACTGATACCCTTTTCAAACTGATAACAGAATCTTGATGGCGCCGGGCGCGTTTCGAGAAACAGAAAGAGAGAGAGAGAGAGAGAGAGAGAGAGAGAGAGAGAGAGAGAGAGAGAGAGAGAGAGAGAGAGAGAGAGAGAGAGAGAGAGAGAGAAACGCGCATTCCGATTTCAGTTTATTACTGTTTCGGCGAAACAAAAACGACGGCTGATTCGCAGATTTTCTTTCATCTTTTTTTCGTAATCTGATAATCAATCTTGTTGATTTTGAAATTGATTTCGGTTAGATTCTTAATGAGATTGGGAAGGACAAATGATAGAACTTTTGCGAAAATAAATGTTTGTGATGTATGAAATAGTGAGAATTTTCAGATAGAATTTTAAACGAAGCTATAAAACACGAATTAAAGATTTTTTAGTCTGGATATCATTTCCTTTTGGAGTATCAGAAAAGTTAATAATTGCGAAGTTATGGAAAAAATTTCCTGATTAAGAAACAGTGCTCGAATCCTTATCATTACTTGAGAATACCGCGTGAATCCCTTTTTTCAGAAGATCGCTTCATCTACCAACATGCTCTACTACCCTAACATCCTCCTACTCCATAAATTTCCTTTTCTCCCGTTTCCATTCTTCTAGAGTTAGTTATATTCAAAAATTACAAATCTCAATGATTGTTCATCTTTGTCTGCTACTCAACCTAGTCGTCTTCCTCATTGTCAACTGTTTGGTGAGTCTTATCCCAAACGAGTCTGCTAACTTCCCCTAATAAAGGATGATCCACCGCCACCAAGACCACGTCCAAGACCACAACCGATCATCGTTCAGCAGCCGGGTCGAGGACCTCGAAGACAAGAGAAATCGGAGAGATCTCTTAAACCAGTCAAAGAGAAGAAAATTAATATACCCGTTCCAAAGCCAAGTAATTTTTTTAAAAAAGAATATTCTATTAGGTTGGCGACTAATTTTCCGAAAATTTCGGAGGCTCATGATTTACTGATTTTTTCTGGACGCCGAACTTATTTTTTGAAGCGCACTTTCTACTATCAGAGGGCCCTTCACTACAGCTCATTGGTCATTCAAACTTGTATCCCCTCCTTTTTTGTTGGAGAGATAGATCTGTCGATTTAGTCCTTATTTTCCCAGATATTCTATATGATCTTTTGTTTTATCATTTTCCAGTGGAAGAACTTCTGATACCCAAATCAAAATGATGGATATAAACATGAGACTTGTCCCTTGTGCATCCACAACCAATATTTCGGTTGGAAATTTCATACTCCGTGGCATCAGTTTGATCAATCAACATTGCGGACAGAAAAAATGAGATTTGGACGGGGGTTAGCTGCATCTCTCTAAGATGCTTGACTTACTATTCATCCCGGGCAAAATATAGATATAGGGAGGGGTTACAAATGTAACAATCGGAGATAATTTTTGATCAGTTGGAAAGGTAGAAAAATTAGGTGTTTTGCACCTCATATTTTTAGATGATATTGATTGTGTCTCCGAGAAGGCATGAAACTGCTGTCTCTAATTTTTTCCGAAATCAAAGCGTTTATGGGTAATACAATTATTTTTGATAGGAAGTGAGTACACTACCCCAACTATGTCCAAAGGTTCCAGTTAATTGGTTAGCGTTTATAAGCGGAGGATCCAGCAAAACCCAAAATCCATGTTATGAATGTTATGGTCTATGTGTAGTGAAATTGAACAATGGAAATTGTTCATTGAAAGCATAACAATGACAACTAATACCTAGCCTACTCATACCCACAAACTTATCTGAAAATTCATTTTCAGTTATCCACTAGACGCAAAAGTATTTCATACACAACATTGTGACAGGTTAATGTCACGAGAGTAACTAATTTCTGATTGTTGCGAGTTGAGCCAATTGTTTTCCTGTTCAAAGTGAACAAAGTGGGTCTAGTACTTCCTAATTATAAACATTTTGGACCGCCTCAACAACTCTTTGTTAATGGGAAATTCGAATCAAAAGTTGATACCGAAATGGAGTTCATGAAGTTTTTGCTCTGTTACTTGGAGGCACGTAGAGCAATGGTGCCATCATTTTGTCAAAGTGATGGCAAGGGGCGATGGGTACTAAGAGACACTACTTTCATGAGTTTATCTCCTTCCACTTCAAGTAAAATTATATCAAAGAACGCCCAAAAATTTTCGGAAAATTAGTCGCCAGCCTAATAAAAATAAAAAAAATATTTCAGCGGAACCAAAAATGAGACCGAGAGAATGCAATGATAATGAAACTGTTGAAGAGACTCAATCACAATGGGGAAGTGTTGATGCGACTTTTGTGGTGAGTTTTTTAGGGAAAAATTATGGGAAATTTTTACAGAATTCTGTCGGAATTAGATCAAGCTTTAAAAAAACTAAAACTTCGAGAAAATTTGAAAAAAGAATTATCTAAAACGTGACGCAAAAAAGTTTATTCAATTCCAAACAAATAAATTCAAAAGCGGGCTACCGTATATTAAAGGCGCATATTACAATTTTGTTGTTCGAGTCTCGAAGCGATCGCATTTTTCCATAAAATTTTTCCAGATTTGTTTTTTTTCCAGAGATCTCCAGCAAGAGGGCACAAAAAGAAGAAGTCACGTCCATCTTACTAAAAAAAATTGGATTTTTGTTGTGTTAATTTTAATAAATAGCGAAATTCAAAGATCAAAATCTCTAATGATATTGGGTCAGAGAACTTCTGCAATATCAAAATCTAATTATGAATAACGTAGTATTTCGATTTCTAATCCAGTTTTCTTTGATTAAAGTGGCAAAAAAGGTTTCCGGCAAGTGTCAAAAATATAAAAGGATTGATTGGATTTAAGTTGCCGGGAGACCTGGTGTGTTTTACTTTCATCTACTTTCTGGTCTTGTTGATATTTTACGAGCTCCCAGAAGTCTTCATTTCAAAATCAAAGAATCTACAGTCCGATTTCCTTCTAAAAGTGCAAGGTGTTTTTTTTTCTTCATTTTATCCATTCCTATTTTTTCCACCTCCGTCATCATTCTTTGCACCTGCCCTTTTCCTCATTTCTTATCAATTTCCTCCCCTTCAATACACCGGATATCTCCAATTGAAATGCCTTTCTTTTCGAAAGTACATTTTTCCAGGAGTTTCAAACCTGTAATTTTTTTTTCTTTTTGAAATTGAAATCTGAGTGACACATCATTGGCTCCGCCTCGGCAACACCCTCTCATTTTTTATGTTTCAATAGTTTATCGAAAGTTTATTTTTCACAAGGTTCTCTAGATGATGTCGGTTTATTGAGGACTCTGGACTTTCTCAGTAGCTTAAGGCATCCATTTGGATAAAACTGCTCCACTAACTCAGTTAAATGTATCCTATTCTATATGTTGTCTCGGAAAAAGTGAAAATGTATTAAATAATTAGACTTGGACTGCTGAAAATTTGGTTTAATCTCTAAAGTAGCCTAATGTAGATTTATGCTATCTGATCTAACGGGTCTCTTACCCTCTAAGCCAAAATTCATCTAAAATTGTTCTTCAATGAACTTCTTCATCTCTGAACTAACTGAGTCATTTCCTACCCTAACCCCATTGGTTTTATGCCAATTTCCCCTCTTCCCACCAAAGAATTGCACCAATTAATTGGTCCTTTCTTCCCCATTTCTTGTGTCCACATAAAAAAAGTTGATTAAACTTTCTTCCTCTGTCTGCTCTTTTTTCTTGAAATGTTTTCTTTTTTCATTGGCTTTTGAACGTCACTTTTCTTGCCATTTTGATGAAGAATTTGAAAGTGCATCTGTTTCTTGAAAAAAGTGTTTTCTTGAGAATTCGGTCTTATTTTGTGGTATCTGTGACCTAAAACTTGAGTTTTGATTTCTTGTTGTTCTTTTATTAGTCCGCTTTAGGAAATAATCTCTGTCAAATGCCAATTAATCCCTAGAACTTTGTGTTTTCATTTTTAAACTTTAGATCTGCTAACCTACGTCAATCACCTACCGTAATCCACATGATTAGTGGCAACCTACCACAAAACCACTTTTCCGGGTTTTGTAGTGACAAGTATCACGCGAAGTGACGGGAGGGTTATGGAGTTTTAGTTCCGGAATCTGAGTATACGGTGGTTGATCTGAAACCATTATGAAAAGTTGTAAAGACCTTTGATTGTGCAGGCGCAATTACTGAACAAGAACAGTAGCCGTACAAACAGTAATCCGCTTCGAAGGCTGATACCTCGGTTAGGCTTAGAGATATCGAAAAATGATTAACTAGGGAAACGTGGAGTTTGAAATATTGCACATTTTACTAGTTGATTGTTTTTTATGAGCTCTGTGTATAACCGAGATATGAGACTTTGAAAACCCGACTCAGTAATTACTGTTTTGCGGCTGGTAGGGATGGTACATGGACTTTTATAGACAACTTAAAATCTATTTTTTTAACGCAAATAAGATATTATAGTCATCTTGGTTACGCTTCTATTACAGACGCATTTAAATGCTAGATTTTGAAATTAGTCTACAATCATCTCTGTACAGAATCACGGAATCTCGATGAATTTGTAGAGGCAGATAGATTATGAAAGCCAGCGGAAGATCCAACAAGTCTGAACATGATTTAACAAAACTATTCTTAGCAGGAAAATCTTAGTCCCAAAACCCCTTATCCGAATGCCTGAACACAGATGTTCATTTGATCTTCCCAACTCTTTCTCCCATTTCCGATATTTCTCATTCCTCGAGATCTCAAATTAAGCCCAGACACTTGTTCACCTTTTCAGACATCATTTTCTTCCTTTCTTTTCTCAATTTCTCTAATTGATGTTGAAATAAATCTAGAAAAACAACTTTGAAAAAGAATATGATTCATTTCTTCCTGGAATTCCATTCAATTTCAAAAAAATCACTGTTTTTCTTGTAGACTAATAAAAATCAAGTTTATTAGTCTAGGATGCTTTTTTCTTTTCTTTTTTTTTGAGTTTCTGATTTTTAGTATTTCCGGGAATTTTGTTGACAAGCTCCGCCCATTTAAGAACATGCCAGAGGGGTGGAGCTTATCCGAGGGGCGGAGCTTAACAAGTGGTTGTTGAATAAGTCTCCTATTCTTTCACTGGCTTTTCAAACTGTCCCTTCTAGTCTCTAGATCTGACACATTTTCAAAAGTCGTCACGTATTTTTTTTCCGAATTTTTCAGGCCACCCTCCTCCGTTTTTTCTCCAAATTTTCATTAAACTGATCTCCTTGAAACCGTTAATTTTCATTCCAAATTCCACCTGGATATTTACATGTTTGTTTTCTTCTCTCTCAACACGTTATTTCCTTCTCAAAATGTCAGAATTCGTTTAGAAAATTCGTGTGTTTTGCTAGAAGAATTTGGCAATTTTCACGCATGTTCCGCTGAGAAATTAGATTGAAATCGGAGTTGGAAAGATTGAAAGATTGACTTTTTTTTTTTGATTTTGACCTTGTTGATTTTTCTTGAAATTTTTTCTGAAACTTAATTTATTTACGACCTTTTGAACTATTCTATAAAGAAGTTCGCTCGATACGAATTTGCAGGATCAAAAAATTTCTAAATTTTCAAAGGTTGACTCTCACGAAAAGTCACTAGTCACCAGGAGTTATTTTTGAAAAGTCGTGTGAGTTCTAGGTGTAGTTTTTTGGAGATTTTTTGATTGTTTCATGGGAATTTTAGTTATTTTTGGTTCAGATAATTTTTGAGAGATCTTGATTCTACGTAGTTTCTCTGTGTCTATAAATTTCAGTTGTCTGCAAATTCAAGTGTCGGTCCCTATACCTGGCTAAGCGCTTTGCTTGCTGAAAACTTTTTTGAAAAACCTTGAACCTACGTCAATCAACTACCGTAATCCACCTCATTAGTGGCAACCTGACACTAACCATTTTTTTTCCTGTTTTTTGTAATGACGTCTTTGACACGCAAAAGTTGAGAATTCGAGTTCCTGATTGAGTTTTAGTTTCGAAAAGGATTATTTTGCAAGGTACTAACATTTAATGCAAGTTTATCAGAGTGAAAATATTTAGTCTAACTTTATTTTTCTTTAAATATCTCTTCGAATATTTCTCCCTAGCTTCCAAATCCACTTTCAAAAACATACTTTATTTCAGAATGAGCACAACACTAATCACAGGAATAACCAACGATTCGTCTTGTCCATTTCGAGCATCTTCTGATCAAATCATTCTTCAAACATCATGGATCCTCCGAATTAATATCATCTACTGCACTTTTCTCTCAATTGGATGTTTCATTGGAGTTGGTTACTGTATCAGTTACATGAGAAAGCATCCGATATTCAATGAATCCACCACAATCCTTCTCTATTTATCACTCATCTTCGCTGTTATTCATGACGTTGCTCATGTTTGCAGTCAGGTGAGTAAATCTTTTAGTATTATCAAAACAAGTCATAATGGTTCAGTGGACTGCAATGTATCGAAGCGTCTTCTATGCCGATGATCCATGCAATCTCTTCTTCGATTCAGATGATTGTTATGTTTTTGGAAGATTTTTGATATTCGGAATCAGTGGAATGATTTATATTCATTCAGCACTCTCTTTAGACGGGTAAAATCTTTCTCTTCAAAGAAAATAATTTATTGTTTAAATTCTTAAGACTTCTGGCTACATTCCTCCCAAATTTCTATTACAAACATCAACATGCACCAGGAGTCGTTCTAGCTGGAATTACGGTAACAAAAACTTTAATTTAAAAATCAAAATTTTCTCTCAGATTGTCTTCAATATCATAATCCAATTTATCGTTCTACCTGGAACAGAAACGGGAAAAGATTATCTTCCAAGTTGTCAATTTTTCAAAAAACAAGATGCTGCAAGAGCGAATATATTTTTGATAAGCAGTTTAGTCGTGACTCTTGTCAATTTGATTGTTAATTTGGTATTGTTGTATGTCAACAAAATGCATTCGGTGAGGTGAGTCTTGATGGTTTTTTTTTTGCTTGCTTGCTTTCTACAATAGGTACTGCAACTGTCTCTTTTCAATCGGGTATATCTCGGTCAACAATAGAGATGCAAGAAAGTTGTCAACTAATGAAATGTTCAGAATGTTTAGGCGTACAATTTATTAGTTGATGGCATTTTGGTATCCCTCTTGGTAGCCGAGATATAGCCTTGAGAACTGCAAAGGGGTCTGCTCCCTTCTAACGTTCACTAACTAAACCAATAACACTAACTAACTCTTTCTCTCTTTTTGCTTTGCTTTCTATCATTTTCCGAGATCTTTTCCATACCTAAAACAGCTTTCTGCCAAGAAAAAAAACCTAAAATCTCGTATAGGGCAAACTATATGGCTGATGACTCAACCGCTTTTCTCGATCAGTATCTAACTGATTACAATGCTCCATCGTACAGGACCAGGTACGACGTCCAGTTCCAATATCAGAGAAGCGAGGCAATGATGACGTCAAAATCGATATCTGTTCTTGTGATCGCTCAGATCAGTGCTCTCGGTATCTACGCAGGAGGAAGTTGGCTATTTCGACAGGCTAGAGAACAGATTCCAGTCTCCATGTACAACAATCTCATTATTTGGGTTTACGTGAGTTAATCATTTGGAATAAAGGAATCATATTTTGAGCTTCCAGGCTATCTCGTATGCAACCGTAACCCTCCCACTGCTCATCATATTTTGCATCCGATATGTCAGACGCCGTCGTCAACGAACCATTCATCACATCACAAATCATAAAGAAAGTCAAGAATATCGAATGGGTGAACTTAAAATGCTTTGGGCTTGATTTGTGACTGTATATATTGTAACAAATATTTGACTTATGAACTCTGTTCAAGTGATCCACATTTATCCAGTTTCCCTTTTGTGAAAATATAATTTCCAGTCGATCCGTCCTAAAAATGAAGTTATTGAGACTATCAAAACTAGACTTACATTTTTGGCTTCAAATAGCAAATCGGAGTAATGTCCGTACTTCTTATCATTGTTATGTATTTTGAAGTAAAGAACGGAATTGTTGAAGTGAGCGTCGAGCACTGACCACTGAAAATTAGAAATGACAGTTGATGGATTACTGTAGTACAACTTACATCAGTAGACATTGCTGGCATGTCACCTTTATGTTCCGACATCATTCGCAACATCCTTACATAATCATCTGAACACTTGTTACACAGATTTGAACAAAGATTCTCACTTACTAAAATCCAAAACTTTTCTACAAGTATCCCAGGTGAAAGAGCGTGTCATAAAAGCAGGAAGAGCTTCCAGTTGTTGTAAATCAATTGAATCTTTCAAAAGAGTCATCAGGTGATTTGCCACGTTATCAGCATTCGGTGCACCTGATGACACGTGGAATATGAGAAGAGAGAAGAAAATGAGAAGATGCATTGGAAGAAGTGAATACGGTATTTTTGAAAAAATCACTTTTTATATTCCATCTCTCCGAAACGATTAAGAAAGAGTTCATAAACGAAAATCATAAAATAGTTACTACCTAAAGGACTATAAAAAAGAGAAAATGAACACATGAAAGTCAGTTATTCGAAATGAGAGCTACTTTCATTCTTCTTTTCCTCGCAATTTCTCTCATCGGAGCTGTTTCCGATGCCGAGAAACAGATCGAGTATCAATTTGAGGCAATTCGTAATGGTCTTGCTAGTCATTCTGATATGAAGTTTTTGATTCACGGTTCCTCGGGTACAGTAATCTACTAGCTTCTCTTCACTATCTCTTCACTTTTAGGTATCCCTGCTGACAAACTATCCGAAGTGTTCAAAGTTGGAAACTACGTCATCAAATCTGCAAAACAACAGAAAGGCGACATCTCCGGTGTAGTTGAATTCGTCTTGTTTGGTAAGAAGAGAACGACTAAGGTCACACTTCTCCCTGAACCACAGAGTAAATCAGGATGGACTGCTGTTATTAAAGGTCAGATAATGTAGTTTTGAAGAGTTTAATCTATTTTTCTTCAGTCAAAAAAGACAAAGAGCAGCGCAATGGTCTCAATGGTGACGACGATTGTGAATGGTGGGGATGTATTGATGGATGAAGATTTCCATCGAAAAGTTAATATTTATTATATCCGAAATGAATAATTATTATTGCACAATGACTCATAATATACATTTGTAGTCTACAAAAAATGAGATGACTAGAAGATTGGCACGAGGGTTTTAAAGAAGGGACTATCAACCAATTACAAATACTTAAACTCAGTTGTTCTCTTATAAATTTTCGTAAATTTATGAGTTCTTCCCTTGAATTCTCGAACCATATACTGCATTAATCTCTTGTTTTTCAATGTGAACCATCGTTTTGATCGTTCTGGAGTCTTCGTGGAATTTTTGAATTTAAAAAATTGATAAGTTGGTGTGAGCATTAGAGTTGGAGCGCCTTCAGAAGACGACTTTTCATCAAGTATTTCTCCTTCTTCGATCATAATCAATCCAGTGTTACTAACTGTGGTAAGAGCTCCTTTATCCGGAGTTTCTTCGTTTTCTTTGTATTGTTGAATTGTCAAGAAACCATTGTATTGATGAACATTCGATGGATCATCAAGACTAGTCATGGTTGCTCTGAAAACCAGATGATCTAGTAGATGATTCATGATGAAACACTTACGTATAATTGATAAATGGAGTACCAAAACTAAGAGATGGAGAGACCGAAAATGTGACAGTCTCATTATAAATCATTCCATCCATATCCGTTGGATAGTCTGTCGTATGGTTATTCCATCCTTTGATTTGAGATTTCCATTCTCCCAATAAAAATGCGAATGGCATGAGAATTGGTTGAAGTGGAAGGTAGGATTGTTCTGAAATCAAACGGGATATCGGAGCATCGTAGTGGAGGATACCTGTTCCATTATCAACTTTGTTACAAACTCCACAAGACGCCGCACAATTCAAATCGAAGAAATCAGTAGCATTTCTCATCTGATCACATTGACCTTCTCGTTTCCAGACTCTACATGTACCGTAAATATCTTGGCAAGGTCCTGAAGTACTTAAGGTTACTGTAGATTACTGTAACCTACTCACTTTCACAATTCCTTCCCATCCATCCATCTGCACAATCGCATCTGTAGTCATTGAATAAGTCGACACATTTGGCCCCGTTTTGGCACTTGTTCCAACCGCATTCATTTATTTCTGGAAACAATGAGTATACTTATCTACAGTAATCCCCCAAATCTCTTACCTCTTTCACATTTCCTTCCTGTGGTCCCTGGTAGACATTTGCAAGCCAGTTTTCCAAATGTATTCAAATAACATCTGCCACCGTTCTGACACTGGTCCAACGGACATTCAACTGAAATCAATCGTGCTCTATTCATTGAAACTTTAATGAGACTTACTTTCACAAAGCTTTCCGACAGTTCCATTTTGACATTTACAAGAGTATCCGACTGGAGACCGTTTATCATTATGACACGTGGAATTGTTGGCACAATCATTCTCGACGCATTTATCGATCTCTGTGCAGTTGACTCCAGTGTATCCTGGAGTGCATTGACACGAGGATTTTCCTTTGTTCAAGCTACAACTTCCACCATTCTGACATGGATTGTCTTGACATTTTTCTGAAAAACTATTATAGATGAATTTGTTTTGAAATCCAATCTTACCTTCCATCTCCAAATCATTATTATCCACAAAATCATGCTGGAGTCTTCTGTGATGTGCATGAGCATTAAGGAACTTTAAATCATCTTCTTGGAGTACGGTATCGTTCAGTGGAGCGAACTTTTTGAACATTCTACCCATCATGAAAGCGGATTCCGATGGTTTTTCGATCAAGAATTTTGAAGAGTGCTGTAAACGGAATATTTCAGTTCATGTTAGAGATAGAGCAAAAGGTTCAACTAATGGAATGAGCAGTGAGTTATGATCAACATTTCATTAATTGACACTACCTTGATATCTCTCTTGTGAACCGATATATCAAAGATTTAAAAAAATGCTTACCGAAACCTCCGGTGTTCTAGTGACATCAGTCTTCTCTCCCATCATCATACTCGCAGCCGTCACTTGTATTTTCTCCGCCTTCGTTACTCCAGTATTTCCAAAAGCTGCTCCATCAAAATCAAAAACATCATCTGAATTCTCGGAAGTCTCTATCAACGTTGGTGCCGTACTCGCTGCCATTTTTGCCTTCAAAAACTCTCTTTGCTCTTCGAAAAGTGGATGTTGAGATGGAAGAATTGGTTCTGACGTCACAACTTTCTCTGAAGTCTTTTGTTCCATATCTTTTTCTAGATTGTAAACGAAAATATTGGGATTTTGAACAGAATACTTTTGATATGGTCCCTTCAAAAACGCGTGTCTCGGACGCCATCTCTCCCAGTACAACACATTTTCAGTAGCAATTGTGGCTCTGTAAATATATTTTTTTTTGCTCAAGAAAAAAAGAACTGAAGATATGTCATTGATGAAAATGAAAAGATACCTACAGAAATTGAACATTTCCAACATCATGTGTCGTTTGCCATTTCGCCTCTGCCAAAAATTTCTTATCATTTCCGGCATGTGTTAATGAATCGTTTGTGACTAATCGTCCGCATTGATGGAACATTATTTCTGCAAATGCGCTCTATTGATAAAGAGTTATAAATGAGAAAAAGATTACCATGAGTTTCAAATTGATCGTCTTCAATGAATTTTCCTCCTCTCAATGATCCAATAATTGCTCCAGAAGGTGTACACAGTCTTGGTTGAAGCATTAGTCCACGGAAATGAACATAGGCTTCTAGTTTTACTGGAATGACAGATTTTAGGAGGTGATACATTAAGAAATAACTTTTCATACCTGTATAAATCTTTCCAACTTCATAACTCTCCACTCTTTTCCCTGAAGAATCAAAAACTGATAGGTCAAATGGAGGATCCGTTGTCTGCGGCTTCCCATGCAAATGACGTGGTAATCTCATCGAATCTCTTCAAAGTCAAAATTATCAATAGAGCGCAATTGCATTTCAAATAGTCTTACCTACTATAACAATGAAAACCCGAAGTTTCATAGAGTCCTTTAAAAATGTGAGCTGGGTCTATATCACTACATTGTATTAGGTGACTGAATATTCCGATAAGTAATATTGAAAGGAATATCATTTATCTGAAAAGAACAAATGAATTGGAATGTCAGAAAAGCCTACAATTGAAAACTGGTAAAGAGAGAGAGAAAGAGAGGAAGTGGCTTCAAATAGGCGTGATAAATGGATATATAGTTTTGGTGAAACAAGTGGAACATTATTGAGAGATGGGAGAAGAATGTTGGGAGAGGACCTCTAATAGAAGGGCATTTTTAGTATTTCTGATATTGAAGTTTTTTGAATTCTCAACTCAATACCAACAATTCAAAAAAAAACAAGTTAGAAAAAAGAGCAAGTTCTTCTTAATGATAGTTTGTGTAGTTTGAGTCAGTATATCTCGATTCGCAGTAGAAATTTTTAAAAATTATAAAGAACTTCCAAAAAGTACGAGGAACTATTTCTTCCTTGTCTCGCCAATCATCAGAAAACAACTATCTTAATTCAAATTCAAAATGGCTATTAAGAGAGAAACGGAAGAGAAATAAAGAAGGCATCGTTATCCAACAAGCACCTTCATTGCGGTCGTTCCTCTCCCTTATGCTTCTTCTTCTCCTTTTTCGGCAATGTCCGAATGATGAACACATTAAGACCAGTTCTTCCCCATATCCTCCCCCTTCTATCCTATCCTGAAGATGGCTAACACTTTTCTCCTTTTCTTCTTTTTTTTTTTGATTCGAGACCACGCAATTATAGGTAGAGAGAGAAAGGAAGTGACAGAGATAGACTTTGGGTGATAAGAAGGTTTTTCGGATTTAAGGAGGGAGAAAAGGACAACCTGTTTCATTTAGCGAGATCTGACCATGTTAGCCTTTAGGGTATTAGATGATTAGGAAGATGAAAGGGTGGAAGAGGTTGGAAACGCGCTCCGTTGATAAAAAACTGATCTGAGGTTAAATCGAGATTTTGATAATAGAGCTAGAGTTTTGACAAGTGTAATTTTAAAAAAACTGCTCCATCTTCATCATCCTGGATATAGCATCTACAGTGAAACAGTTAATCCAGACTCTCCACCTACTGTCTACAAAAATTGAGATATCTCGGTTCCCTGAATATATTCAAAAAAGTTGTCAACTAATAAAGTATTCAACATACCAAACGCAACATTTCATTAGTTGAAACTTTATTTGTATATCGCTCAGGAACTGAGATAATTTGGATCCAAGAAGCGGATGGAAAGAATATCGGATAAATTAATTTAGCAGAATTAAACGGTTTCAAAATTATTCAATTAAAATGTCAAATTAAGAAATTTAAAATATCGGGGAACTTCAAAAAAATCTCTAAGGAAGTGATTTAAAAGCGATACATATAAAAATGTTAGATAATCCATTTGAAATGTTCCGAAAAAAGGAAATCGCAACGATTCGGGAGGCGGTTTCTCGATAAAATTCCTTTTTTTTTGTTAGTTTTTTTAAAGTTCTTCGTTATCGATATCCGATTTTTTGGTTTCTGATGATGATATGATAAAGAGGAATGGGAGGATAGAAGTGGAACATGACTAATGATGAACGAAGAAGAATCATTCAAAGGTGTTAGAAATGAAAGTAAAGTAGCCAGTAGTAGTCAAATTAATAGTCGAGAATCGAAAAAAAAACATGACAATTATAATATGAGAACCACTTTTCATTACGTAACAAGACACTAAACAGCCGTTGCTAATTGAACGGAGAAAGGCATTTCGAACCGGTTCGATGATTACTGTACTAGTGAAATAGTCATGAAAGTGAGATGTGTTTTCCGTTACTTTGTGGTTCTGGAAGAATGATGGGAAAGTTTCAGGTAGACAGTCTGGCGTTTTTCAGAGGGATGGTTGGAAGGAGCGAGGTGTGTTCGTAGAATGGGGAGCCCCGAAATGGCTGTCCATTAATGATTGACGATACTTTCTAAGTTTTCATATGTTCCTTATGTCATATCTGTGATTTCGAAGAGTCGGAATGCCAATGACACAGAAAAGAAAGAGCTCATCCTGAGCTGAAAGGTATTGTGTTTAATTTTTGTCCTCCGTCATTCTGTTTGCAGTTCGACTCTTTTCTTTCGAGTTCCGGGGTGTGAGATTTGTGATTAGTGTCTAAATCAAAATATAATATTTTATTTATGATTAAAAAAAGCTATTCTATAAAATCTTTCAATAAGCAACTGAAGAATGAAATGAAATGATAAGGAACAGAGAATGACTACTCACCAGTGTAAGTTGCAACAAAAAAAAAATGAATGAAATTTAAGGTGATTGAAAAGAAAAACAATAAAAAAAAAGAAATCATTGGATGACCTAAAAAAAGCATGAGTAAAAATTATTTTTTATAGATTATATTCGCATAAAAGATTTTCGCATTAGTTGTACCATCAATAATCTTTTGAAGATTTTCACCGATTTTGAGATAGTCATAAATAGTGATTGGATGACCTCCGTCTTCTAGAACTTTCAAAAAAGATAAGTTTTGAAATTGATCCAAATTCTCTCCTGTGATAACCCACGAGTCAAATAATTTCATTGCATCAGCGTCAAGGAAACCATTGGCCCATCTACGAACCTCATCAGCCTGAAATATTATTATTTAAGTATTGTTTTTGTTTGTTCATAGAATTTACCGTCCAATTCTTGTAATCCATTGACATGTTTTGAGGGAGAATCTTCTTAAATTTGAGGAATTTTTCGGTTAATTGTTTTAACGTCAACTTCTTTTTCTTTGGTGGAGGCTTTTCATTCAAGGAAGACGCTGGAGGATTGACATTGATGACTTCCGTTTCAAGTGGTGCGGCTGTTTTATGCTTTTCTCTATTATCATCACCACTGTATTGCTCTTCTCGATAAGCTTCATGGTTCGATGAAGACTCCGGAGGATCAACTTCGATGAGTTCTGCATCTTCCGGTGATCTGGATCTTTCATATTCTCCTTGATCCTCATCATAAAAATCATTAGAAGAAGAACCATCCAGTTGATCTTCTCTCCGTGGAGATCGAATGCTCATAACCATTCGATTATTAAAATATTCTTTCACCTGAAATTTCAGAATTGACTAAATATATTCTAATATCCACTTACTCGATCGACGCTACTTCCTTGCTCTTTTGCTACTCGTTCACAAAACCTATCGCCGTCGTCTTTAATTTTCCTCTCGAACTCTTTCATATGTCTTTTCAAATCTGCGATATTTGCATCAGTCAATTCGACATCAGGAGAATCTTGCGGAATATCGATGTATTCTACTTGTGGATCCATATTTATTTCATTAATTCTTTCATTATCATCAATAACCTCCTCTTGCCCTTTATCGGCGCCATCGTCATCGTAATTATCACTGGCGTGCCCCTCTTGATCCTTGTCCCGATTTGATGAAGATGCTTGAGGAAAATGTTCATGAAATTTGTCAATGATCTCTTTCAATTGTTTACTTAGAGGGTATTGAATTCTCCCAGTTATCCGCATATTCATATATTCACGAACCTTAAATTTCAAAGTTTACCAAGCGTATTCTAATAAGAAACCACTTACTTTTTCAACAGGAGAGCTCTCTGAAAACAAGCATACTTTGATTTCTTCATTGAGCTTCAATGTTCGGGTTTTTTTCAGACATGACTTGATTGGACCTGTTGATGAAAATGAATCCTCGAAAATATATGTAATTGAATCTGTATCATTGAATTCTTGATCATCATCTCGAAACTCCTCTTCCTCTTGATAGGCATCATGATAATCACTATTATCATCATCTTCCTCTTCATCTACTTGAATATTCGGTGCTGGAATGTCAACCTCGATCCGTTTTTCATTTTCAATTGGTCTAGGATTGATCTCATTGAATTGGTCAACCAAATACTTCTTGACCTAAAATACTAAATTTGGAAAAAAAATTCTAACAAAAACTACTCACTCTATCCAGATCGGTTCGATTTATGGTTTTCGCCATATTATCACAAAACGTATCATCCAAAGGCTCACCATCTTCCTTAAGTTTTTCAAGACACTCTTTTATATACTGAATTTGTTTTTTCGTGAATGATTGTCTCAATCGATCCGTTCTTGCTTGAGTAATAAAAGCAATAAACTTTATCATTTCACTTCCGATGCAATTATATTTTCTAGCAATTTTAAGGCATTCTCTTTTGTTTTTTGAATATACTTTATTATTAGTAACAGATCTCCTAATCTCTTCTTTCTCTGTTTCAGACAAGTCTTTGATGCGACGATTCTGAAATGATTGCTTTTGAGAAAAGAAAACAAGTGAATAAATCTTACCGGTGGTATATATGTTGCCATTTTATAATAATCAGAATAAAAATTTCTTCTGGAAAAAACCAACGTGAAATCACAGAAAGGATAGTTGCCAACAAAGAAATGATTCAAAGTGGTGAATAAAAATGAACTGGGAGAAATGGGAACGAGAAGGGGAAGAATAGTGTCAATTGAGGAGACTTAGAGAAGAAAGGAAGAATAAGAACGACGAATAGAGATGAAAGAGAGACTTGTGGGGTCAGTGGAAGGGAGACGACCCGCACAACAGAAAGTGAGAAACGGGGTAGGATGATGACAAAAAAGCTCGTCTGGTGGAGGAGAAGGGTACATAACGGGGGAGATTACTGTTGGCTACTGGAAGAAATGTGTATGTTCAATGTGTCATTGTTTAAAAGTATAATAGTAATAAGTTTGTTTAATAAAAAGGCAAAACCGAGCTGTCGCGGCGCTAACCTCTGGTTATCACCACGACCTTCTTTGGTTACTATCTGTTGGGATTCCCTCCTAGTACACCAATGTGTCTACACACAATCATCACGCCTGCAACTATGCGAGGGACGAGATGTGCAAGTGCGCGCCACGGACAACCGCCAAGGAGATTCAAATAATGTTATCACCCGCCAAGTTATCTCCCGCCTTTACGCGTGCTCTCTCACGTTTACACACTATTTCTCTCCTATTGCTAGAACTTTCCTTAACCTTTTCCCTCAGCGTTCACTTGTGATTCATTCAGTCTTTACTTGTGACTATTCACTCGTAACACTCGTGACACTTGTCGAGCGTCACCGAGAAGACACCTTCGTGTGTTGCTCGTCAAGTCCAACTTCACTCCACCTTATTGTTCCCCAAGCTGTTATTCCTAGCTACCCACTCATGAACCACCACCACAGCTACTATTCTCTCTTTATTGTATTCCAAAGAGTCAATAAATATATGCGAGCTCAACATCATCTCATCATCGTCGAATAACTCTCCAACTCAACTGGGCTTCATTCATTATCTCGCTTCGGGTTCAGGACCTCACCAATCCTTATGCCCGACGAGACATGGTGCATCAACCGGGAAAAGAAAAAAATCGAAGGAAAGTCATGAAGCCTGAAATTTTTTCGGAAAGAATCTATTGGTGGAATGTTGCCCAACGAAATATCGTCGATGATGCAATCGCAGAATAAATAGGAATATGACAATTGGTCGATTTTTGTCGCTCTTCATCTGTTATGAGGAGAGACAAGATCTTCCAAGCGTCACCCACAGCGAAAGGAGCAATTCGGGAGGAAACATTGCAACACGCTCAACAAAACAAGCAATACGTTCTCCCAGGAGTGTTCACAATTGATCAACTTCTCAGTTCCCTTCTTCGTGACTGCAGTACTCCAAAGCAAAACAACTCAGTATTCTGTCTTCGAATTCAGAAGGAATTACCAGCTAATAATTCATGATGAGGAAGACAACTCGTCGTGAAGACAGGACACCAACGCTTAGGAGAAAACAAACGCAGAAGCTCTTCCCACAGGAACCTCACGTATCAACAACCCTCACCGAAGCCGATTGCGAGGAGCAAACAAGGAAATGCTCAAGGCATCGACGCGACACCAAGCAGCTGAAGTGAGGATACAAGGAATTGTGCAAGAAAGAGGGGGAAGAGCCCAAGCATCGGACACAATGTCAGAAGAAGTTGGGAAGATGATCGGGGTCGTCGTCGAGGCTCAGGGACAGAGCGAGTGGCACTCACGACGGCCTCTTTTGGCCGAAGCAAGCAGTTCAACTACTACTTAGGGGAGAAGAAGACCAAGAACTACGGGATATCGGAGATGAAGTGGAACTCAAACACTCATTCAGCAATCAAGACCCCGGTATTAGCAGTTCCACCCCTAACGTAGGCTTCAAAAACACGTGTAATCCGTTAGTACCACTAGCGCTTTTACGAAAGGGTCAGGCCATAGCATTTGTCAACACAGGTTCTCTAAAAACATGGTTAGTTCTCGAAGGATGTCATCATCAAGAAGATGTCTTTGGACTCGCCGTGTCGCTCTTCACTCAACGCACTCTCACTCTCTCTCGCCTCTCGCATTCACACACTCTCTCATCGATCTCCAAACAAGTTTCTCCGCAAACACACACCGTCTTCAATTCTCGTGGTCAATTCCAAACACGACTACAAGAGCAATGGAAAATTCGTCATCATCATCGTCATTTCCAAAGCTCCTCTTCAAGTCCAATGCTGATTTCGAAAATCGGTGATTTCCTCTACGCCAGGACCTGTTGTCATGGGGTAGAAGGACATTGATCTCGAATCCAGCTCTTCAACAATACCAAAGAAGAGATTTTTGTGTGCTTCTCAAACCACAGCAGCGGAGGACACCAATTCAAGCTCAAACTATGCCAGACGGTCTCGATGGGACAATCTACATGTCATCAGTGCACCACAGCTATTCGGGATCGGAAGGAACGACGGAGCTTCGAAGAACAAAGGAGCAGATGAGGAGATCGACGGAGAAAGAGAGGAGAGGAAGTGATGGATCATCACAAGAGAGACAAGGAACCGGAGAAGAAGAGACCAAGTCAAGGAACCAAAGCAAGATTATTCTAACCAGAGCCACGTTGACAAATGAGTCCTTTCCCTGAGTATCGAGCCCTAGCTACTTTTACTTCCTAATCCCTTTCAGAATTCCTGTAATCCCTTTTAGATCTACAGATGAGTATGGAAGGTGGAAGACGAGGAGCACCGGACCCAAAGCCGTGCGAAGGATTGGCGAAGGCCTAACAGTGTGAAGCAGATGCCTAGCCAGCTCTGTTAGTAGCGTCAGTAAGAAGGCTTAAATAGGTTTAAGACGCCCGTACAGCAGTCCCTATGAGTCTTCCCTGACATTCTAAATTCCTAGTGTCACTATAGGTTACTTAAGTTAACTAAGTTTTATAATTAGCTACTATATCACTTTAGTTATACTCTAGTCAACTTATTTTAGGAATATAGGTCTGTTAGATAACTGGGTCTAATTCTTAGCACACCGACGGAGAGACATAGTTTCTCTCTGGTATGCAGCGTGGGGCGCGTTAGGCGTACGTAAACTATCCCTGTCCCATGCGAGCTGCCAGTTAGCTCAACCCCAATGGTTAGTTAACAAAACCACAAAAAAAAATAATCGCCGCTCAAGGTTTACAACCGCTCAAGGTTACCGCCGCTCAAGGCTTTATCTAAGTAGTTTCTTTCTCTAGTTTCTTTTAGTTTTATCTTTTTAGTTCTCCCAGTAGGTCTAAGTAAACCTTTCTATCAAAAATTACTTACTCTTTAGTTTACCTAAACACTTAAGGTGATCCTTCACCTATTTCTAGTCAAACCTTAGTTACCCTTAGCTTTTTATCTTCAAACCCCTTTTCGATGGATGGATCGAATCAACTGGTCTGCAAGCAGTTCCTGGAAACCTCCACAGCCTTCATCGTGATGTCACAATCGGGATGAAGTCGTCAACTCAGAGGAGATTCCGGAGGATTCGTGTCAACCTCAGCAACTCAAACACTTGGAATCTTGTTGAACCAACACCTGACGTCAACAAGAATCGCCAAAGACGGATGTCAACGACGCCCAAGTCATCTATCAGGACAAGAAGCACCTAACCTCGAGTCCACTTGTTGCTAGGACGACATGAAATCTTCGACGTCGTGATCCTGTTGATCACGAGGTCCAAGAGCTCTTGTCTGTTCCAAAGCAGAAAACAACAGCACGGAGTCACACTCGTTGAGGAAGCATTCGTTAATCACCAAGAGCTTCAATTGATTCCAATGCTGTATCCATTCCATCAATCTATGAAAGGAGCCCGTAGCCGAAAGAAGTAATTCAGAAGCAACGAGACAACAAATCCAGATGAATTCGGAAGAAGACGTCTGGAACCAAGATATGAAGCCAGTTTCCCGAAGCCGCCGGTACCAGTTCTTGTGTCAACGGAGGTGAAAGGAAACAAAGGGAACGATATGCAAGGACTTCAAGAAAGTCAACACCATCATCCACGGAAGTCCCCAGCATCAAAGAAAGAAGTATCGTCAAGTCATGCAACATCAGGAAACGATACAAATGGCCGAAGCGACATCAACGAAAGGCAATTCACAACAAAAACGTCTATGTCAAGATGAGAAGATGTCAACTTCGCCAAAACTAAATCAGCAAAAGTCAAAAATGTTCAGAAGGGTCTAGTAATTTGTGAGGAGCTCACCTGTTGTTGCGTTTCTCATGCTTACTGATCTGACTGATTCTTCATGACCATGGATATCATCGGATAATTCTACCAAGGATATCGTCCCCAGCAAATGGTCCATCTACATCGTGGAGAACGAAAACCAAAGTTCCGCGAGGAAAGAAGTCAAAACGCTTCACCACAGATGACCGAGTACAAATTCTTCTCGAAAAGAAATCTTGAAGTCATCATTCAACGAGGAAGACGTTCGAGAAGCTATTTCTTCAACACAATCGAAGAGAAAAATGGAGACACATGGTCAAGAAGATCGACATTCGTAAATCGACTAAAAGGGACATCAAGATCGTCCACAAACCAAAGCTCGTCATCGAAGAGAATTCATGAGAATACATAGTCATTCCACAAGGAACAGATGACGAAGGATAAGTATTGGAGGACCCCGAGCAGCATTTCAACAACTTCGTGGAAGATCAATCAAATCCACAAATGTTGCACAAGAAGTCAAGTCCGCCGATACATCCAGAGGAAGAATCCAGGAGCCAAGGAATCTTCAGCAACTCCAAAATTGCAGTCAACAAGCTATTGGAGTATCCCGCAATCAATCAATTCGTCAGAAGTTATCTTCGGATGATTTATTGACTTGAAGAACAAAAGGATCTCCAGGAGGAAGCAAAGAAGTTATCATATCTTCGAAATCGACTCCAAGCAAACCAAGATGACACTCGTCAAAAGAGTGATGGAAGGTCTAACCATTCGCATGAATCTGTTATTCGTGTGAGTACAGACCGCCCATCATTCAAATCGTTTTCACCAAAGACATCTGGATCCAGCCTCAACTCATCTCAAAACCAGTCATAGTCAAGAAGGAGTAATTGGATCGAATGCAATTTCGATATCATCTCAGGAGTCTTCAAGAACATCCCAAAAAAAGGAGCACTCCAGAGAGTCAATCGGTTCAAGGAAATCTGGACAAATGACTGGTCAGAAGTCAGGTCAGCGACGAGTCAACGACTGCAACCAGCAAAGAAGTCGTCATCAACGTCTGTCGTATCCAAGCTGTTGGCAACAGAGCAAACAAATCAAAGCAACAGCGGACGGTTATCAAGCTCCAGCACAAGCGATCCGAGTACAAGAAGTAGTCGTCATCCAAGCTGTTCAACAACAACTCTGCCACCAGCTACAATGGACAAGTCTCTCTTCTCTTCTTCAGCCGCCACAGCCATCTTCAGGCACCGGCACATCAACGAAGAAAGATAAGAAACAGACAAAGCAACAACAACTGGAGAATTGTCGTCATCTTCACTTAACACATCCCAAGTCGCAAACACCAAACTCGAGAAGTTATACGAAGAAGACTACAATGATCATTCCAACGATTTGACGACACAACTTCATTGTCACCAAGGCCAAATCAGCAAGTCAACAAGGAGTCAGCATCAAGAAGAAAAGTTGTTAGGATATGAGCAACTTCGAGAAGATCGTCAAAAGCAAGGACATCAACAAGAAGCCCATCACGCCGAAGGAGATCTTCCACAGCTTTCTCACGCACACGGAGTCCCGGAGGAGATGTCGATGCATGGATTTCGCTAATGATCTGTTAGTTTCCATCGCATCAATTGTCTTTGCGGATGAGTCAACTCCAAAGAAACTTCCGGATCATCAACACTCCAGATGGCAGCTTAACGTTCAAGGAGTCAGCAACAAGAAGAAAAGTTGTTAGGATATGAGCAACTTCAAGAAGATCACCAGAAGCAAGGAAATCCGCAAGAATTACCTTCTGCACACGAACATTCTCCACAGCTTCTCGTGCAATGGATTCCCGAAGAGATGTTGAGGCATGGATTATCGCTCGTGATCTGTTATCACAGGGATTTTACATTGCTGCAACTGTCTCTTCCCATGAATCATCCCGAAAGAAGTCTCTGGATCACCAATACTCCAGATGACAACTTGAGGAGACAAGATGCCAGTCGTGACAACTACAACAGTCATGATGATCAATCAAGAAAGGAAAGAACAAGACAGGAAGGATAACAACATCTTCAGCCGCCTCTCTGTCTGTCCAAGATGAAAAACCATCGGATTCCATTCCAAAAGAATCCATAGCCAAGTCTAGAACTCGTTCAACGCTTGCAATCGTCATCAAGGACATTCTTTCCCGAGCAAGACATGGAATGCCGTCACCAGAAGTCAGCCAGCCACCATTGGAAGGATTCTCCATACTCTTCAACAAGATCGTCAACATCTTCGACAAAATGGAGTCCGGCATCTTCTGGAACTATTCATCAAGTATTCCAAGGATATGTGAGAAGAGAGATTCGTCTCTTAACTCATCTTCCAAAGCGTTCATCAACACTGGACGTGATCAATCCATTAAAGGAATCAAGGAATTAAAGGCAAAGAAGAACATCGTCAACTACAAGAGGACAATGTGACGTCATCAATTCCAGAAGACTTTCGTCAAAGGAGATGTCACACCATCATCTATGGAAGACAGCCAATCTTCAGTCAGTTGACAACGAATGTTTGAGCAGATGTTGGTATGAAGGCATTCGCTTAGGGATCTGTTATCCCGGAGAATGTTCTCTTATCAATTGTTTGTTCAAGCAACAGCTAGTCGACAAGAAGTCAACATAAACCTCAAGCAGCAATGACTTAAGTCAAGAATATACTCCACGGTACATCATGAGATATGCGAGAAGAGGACATGAAGACTATCATCAACATGTCGTCGGATCGTCACGCCGAGATGCTAAAATCAAGGATCATCCCACAGTGGTTCCCTTGGATCGCTATTCAAGGAGCTACCCAGCATCATGGACAATCTCGTCTTGTCATCAAGTCAAAGGATGTCAGGCCAAGCTGCAACAACAAGAAGACTTCAGCGTTGTCAACCACTATCCAAGACAACTTTCCATCGACTGGACCCAAGCGGGAAAAGTCGGAACAACTTCGTCGTCGAAAGCAGAAGTTTTTGGTTTCACCAAGGATCTGGAGCGAGAAGTCAACACACACTTTCGCAAAGGATTCTACATCTTCCAATTGTCAGAATCGTGGAACCAAAGCACTTATGATCGTATCTCATCAAGAAGACAAACAACGTCAAAGAAAGAAGATTTAACAACAACCTGAAGACTTAGTCAAGAGAAAATTCAAGTTCACTTGGACAG
Organism: Caenorhabditis wallacei; assembly: GCA_963932035.1. NCBI lineage: Eukaryota > Metazoa > Nematoda > Chromadorea > Rhabditida > Rhabditidae > Caenorhabditis > Caenorhabditis wallacei. The sequence continues at coordinate 4,207,886 of OZ009934.1, forward strand.
GAATTCAGAATCAACCATCAGAATCTCCACTGAAACGTAAACAACGTCAAAACTTCTTCACGGATCCAATCGTCAGTGATTTGTATCCTTCAGTTTGGGAGTTGTCAGAGGATGTAATCTGTTATTGCCATTCTCTGCTCACACTCAGACAAGAAGGAAAGAGATCTTCTCCACATTGGAACAGTTACCCAAGCTCTACTCGTTGGTCAGCACACGAAACTCAATCATCGTGATTCAAGGAACAAGATATTCGTCATGAAGATCAAGTTCAAGCCATACACATCAATGAGTCGATAAACTGTCCAATCTAATCCAGATGTCAACGAATTATAGTCAACATCAGGATGTCGTCAAGATCAGAAGCTTCTCAAAAACCGAAAGGAGACTTGAGAGCTTCCACAGCATCATTCAAGACGTCATCATCCAGAACATTCCAAAGCTTAGCAGGATCTGATTCCCGAAAGAATCTCGATTCAAAAAGGATCAGAAAATGCCACCAACGGAGAATATTCGTCGAAACGTCAATTGCGTTTACACGGATTTTTAAAGTTGTCAACTTCAAGTCGAAGCAATGGAAAGTTAAGGATCAAAGTATGTTCAACTACATCAAGGATTCAACACGAAGAACCAATGTCAAGGATACACTCCAAGTCAAGGATCAACAACAAGGATCAACGTCAAGGATTTAACGCCAAGGAATCATTCACAAGGATTCAACCTCAAGGAAAGAACAATCCAAGAGATCAATGATAGCATTAACTACCATGAGACTTCGCAGCAAGTACCTGTTGTGCATGCAGCGCTTGTGAAGGGTAGCCAAATGTTATTAGATCTCTCGAACAGACACAAAGACAAGATCATCCCTGATCTTCGAGTCGAAAGAAGAGATGCAAACGTAGCAAGTTGGAAACCAATTCAGTTGCAAGAACCAAATCAAGTCAGCCAAAAACTGGACAACGATGAACTCAAGTCAAGCCAGTTGCCTATTGAACTTACAATTCGCTAGACAAACTTAATCATGTGGAAGAAGAGAAGACCCAAGCAGTAATATCAGTGAAGGATCTAATTCAAGTCAATTGTACTTCGGTTGCTTCAGTCTTCGGATTGGAGTAGCAGTCGTCAACGGATCCGGATCAATGACCATCTTCATTGTCACAATCTTCTCATCATCTACAAGTTCCTACACAGTCAACCAAGCCACCGCAAGGACTCAAGGAGAAAGTCAATGTCTTCTACGAGTGCTCCAAAGTCACCATCAAGGAGCTGGTTCAGGAACATTCCATGGTCTAGTCTAGTGTGACTTCCGAAGCATGCGACGTCGGTTTACCACTGTTTGGCGAATCGGCTTAGATGTCTTAGGAGGGTTGCATGAATGCTAGATCATAGAGTTCATCATCATCATCTTAGTCCACAGCAAGGATATCCAAGGATACCCGAGCTTCATTTGCAACACCAACAGGCTACAACCGTATCTCCCACGTCGACGAAGGATCCACGGATGGGATCATATGGAGGACACACCGACTCTATCCAAATCTACTCTTCTATGTTCTACGCTGGAGAGCAGATTCATTCCTTCCCTGGGAGCGTCGCGGCTCAACCTTCGGTCATCACCGCGACCTTTCTTTTGCTAAAGAAGAGCCCAGTCGAAAATCTGTTCAACACAAGGAAGAAGGAAGGAGTCGGGAATCAATCAGTCATCTACCTTTCTACGGATCACTCCGAAAGGCAGATCCCCCCTCCCCCGGAGTGTCGCGGCGCTAACCTCTGGTTATCACCACGACCTTCTTTGGTTACTATCTGTTGGGATTCCCTCCTAGTACACCAATGTGTCTACACACAATCATCACGCCTGCAACTATGCGAGGGACGAGATGTGCAAGTGCGCGCCACGGACAACCGCCAAGGAGATTCAAATAATGTTATCACCCGCCAAGTTATCTCCCGCCTTTACGCGTGCTCTCTCACGTTTACACACTATTTCTCTCCTATTGCTAGAACTTTCCTTAACCTTTTCCCTCAGCGTTCACTTGTGATTCATTCAGTCTTTACTTGTGACTATTCACTCGTAACACTCGTGACACTTGTCGAGCGTCACCGAGAAGACACCTTCGTGTGTTGCTCGTCAAGTCCAACTTCACTCCACCTTATTGTTCCCCAAGCTGTTATTCCTAGCTACCCACTCATGAACCACCACCACAGCTACTATTCTCTCTTTATTGTATTCCAAAGAGTCAATAAATATATGCGAGCTCAACATCATCTCATCATCGTCGAATAACTCTCCAACTCAACTGGGCTTCATTCATTATCTCGCTTCGGGTTCAGGACCTCACCAATCCTTATGCCCGACGAGACACGAGCAATTTTTCATCGGTTGACATATTTTTGAAATCCAGTTGAAAATCATCGAATTACCAAGCTAATTAAGGATATCCAGAATGGTTCTGAAAAGAATTGTCGACGCAATACAGAATCTATTCCGTTTCACATTCACATAATTTATTATCTTATCGGAAATGTTTCACCTCTAAAAAATGATCTCATTTTAAATTTCATAACAATGTTTTTCTTTCAGAAGTGTTCTCAGAGATTTCACCTTCCTATTTTCTATTGTATCATGTGAATTTCCAGTGACCTTCTTCTAATGGTCATATGTTCAGTATCATCTTTTTTTCTTATTTAAATAAAAATGACTTTATTTGATCTTCCTCATCATAATCTTTCTTCTCAATGCCATCAAATCGAAATAGACTGACGAGTAACGAGCCATTGCTAGCTACTTTTAGAATGTAAGTCTCTAATTTTTCTTTTTTCAATGCATTTAATTTTCAGTTTAGATCATGAACACCAAATAATTCTTATTTTTAAAAAACATCGAAACTCTGTTATAATTATCATCATAATGATTACATGTGCTCCAATTGCATTATATTTATCTTCATTGTATATTCATTATTTTGAAACTCCCGATTCAGGTGAGGCAATAATTTGGAGCTCGGCTTACAAATTTTATAATTTTTCAGCAAGAAATATTGACAGAGATTTATTGTTTCCCACATTTGGTCAGCAAACTACAACTAAAACTTTACCTCCCAAACGCCCCGTTTGTAACCATCGAATTGTTGGTTATCTCACAAAAACTGACGATTACAAAATGACAGAAAAACAATTGCGAAAACTTACTCATCTTATTTTTCGGCTAGTGAAAATTGATTCAAATGGAACAATCATTATTCAAAACAATGACTTCGAGATAATGAAAAAAGCGAGAATAATAAATCCGGATCTGAAATTGATGATAGGAATTGGCGATTCTACATTTCGGCTCGAAAGTCCGATCACTCCTATCGTCTCGGATCCTTTTAAGAGAGAGTGAGTGAAATCTATACGGAAACTCTGAGAAAAACTCTGAGAAAATCTGAAATTTTCAGAAAACTGATTGACACAATAATTGAATTCTTGGTATATTACAATTTCGATGGAGTCGATTTATTCTGGAAACTCTCGTGGAGATTAAATACTTCTAATTATATCAGATTCCTTCAAGAACTTCGAACAAAGCTCACAAATCTCAAAAATGGAAAAGAATACCTCATTAGTATGATTGTTTCACCATCAATCACTTACAATGAGTATAGACATCCTTTACGAGCAGTTATCAATCATCTCGATTTCATAAGTGTACTCTCCTACAACATTCTTGACAGAGTTGGCTCTAAATTTCTGAAATTCATTGGACCAACTTCACCGTTATACGGTGGAAGAAGAGGGAATATGGATGAGAGAATCAGATATTTTATATGTGCGACAAGGCAACCTGAGAAACTAAATATGGTTGTTTTATTCTATGGAACATTCTGGAATAATGCAACATTTCCATTTTCATCTGATGATATTTGGTCTTTAACTGATGTTAATAATATTGGTTATCAAGTTTCATGGAAGGAATTTAAGAAGGGAGGATGGAATGAAGATGTGTCTTGGCATGAGCCATCAAAAAGTTCGTATATTTGGAATTCAAAGACAAAGACATTTTTGGGATTGGAAACTGAAAGAAGTATTCGAGAAAAGATGATTTATGCAAATCAGAAAGGAATTGGAGGAGTTGCAATATGGTCGATCGAAAACGATGATGACGAGAATTCACTTTTGAATGTGGTGTCGAGAGAGAAGAAATGTTTGAAGGAGGAGGAACAAAATGGAGATAATGATGATTATATTTGTTATGATACTAGTATAAGGACTCCAATTAGGATATTATAATACTTTGGACGTGTATTAAATTGATCTTCATCTGACAGAATAATAAATTAGAATACTGTCACACCATTCTTCAAAGAGCAACCTTGTGCAAGGCAGATATTCTCTTCAATCAAATTTTATTTGTACAATTTCTTTAAGAAAATTATAAAAAGCAATGATAATTCAAGTATAATTAGGAGCAATCATAGTTAACCTGATCCTTATCTTGATCAGAACACAATTGAAAACTGGAGACCACATTCATAAGAGTACCATGACTATCATCATCTGAACTTGCTCCATACATAAAAACGCCTCCAAAATTATATTCCTTCACATATTCCATCTTCGCCATCACACTTTTCTCATTTTCAAACGAGTAAAATATTTCATTTTGCGGATTCCAATGATATGAACTTTTCGATTGATTATGCCATTTGGCTTCATTTTTATCAAATAGTTCATCTGCTTGCCACCACCAATAAACTCCTCTTTCAACTTGTCCATCAATTATTTCGGCTCTTCTCCACATTTCATCAGATGGATCAATTGCTTCTTTAACATTTTTCCATTGTAATATATTAAACTGTAATCCCAGATTCACTTTGCTAGGTTTCTTCGTATGACACGCCAAATATTTCATTGTGCTATCAACATTCCCGAAATCTTTTCCTTTTGGTCCAGAGTATAATGGAGCCGACGGACCAGTTTCAGGCCACCAATTCGGACCGAAATAGTCGTATGTGATGACATTTATGAAATCAACATACTCTAAAATATCATTCAGACAAGTCAAACTTTCCATATGAGATATCATTCGGGGCCATACGAGACTTATTATATAAGGTTCCGTTCTTTTCTCATATCTTTCTACATCAGCAAGATGATTTCTCAATTCTCTCAGAAATATGACAAGATTTTCACAATGATGTTGTAGTGGCCAAATCCAAAAAAAATCGACACCATCAATTTTATGATTGAATAGGAAAAACGCAATGGAATCGATGAAATGTCTGAAACAACGAGAGAAAATATACTAAAAAGTAGCTAGAGGCTCACTTTCTTTTTGTAGAATCTTCGAAAATTCTTTCAAAATATCGTGATCTCCCAGCTCCACCAATAGAAATCATCACTTTAATTTTACTACTAACAATTCTCGCTGTTGACTTCATATCCAAAAACTTCCATTCATATTCATCATCGTAAAATCCAATATCTCCATTTCCATTCATACCAGCAAATGCAAAAATTAAATGTGTCACTTCTCGAACTTTCGATATTGTGATGTTGGGGAAGAGATCTTTGTGATAATTTATAATTCTCTTTCCACATTTTTCAGATGGAATTCTAAAATATTCTGCGGATTTGGTCCTTTCTGTTATAAAATTAATAGGTATTGACTCATTCTGAGTAAGCAAAACATCTGAAAATTGAATTTAAAAAATTGATTTTATGTTCAATATTACCTCCATAATAACTCATGATTACTCCAGATAATAAAAAAGCAGGTGGAATCCATACTAGAATTATAATGAGCAATACAACTAAATTCCAATAAGGTTTGATAAAATCCAAACATTTTCTTTCTTTTCGACTGAAAATAAATGGAGTTAGAAGTTGAAAAAAGACGAAAAATATCTAACATTGTATTACCAAGTGGAATTCTTTCATCGCGTCTAGATGACATTTTGAAGGGAATATAGGAAATATTTGAAGAGAAACAAGAAAAAAGTGACACTAATCACTAAAATTCAAAGTGACAGTAGTTTCGTCTATAACTTTTTTTTTGCTATTGCTTAATATCTTAAAGGAAACTGATACTAAGAAATAATAAAACGGAAGAGAAAAGTTAAAGTTGGAACTCATTTTTATTCTTTGACTTTATTCTAGAATGATAAAATCCGTCAATTTGAGTTGTCAATACCTGATCTTTTGGCTTCATCTCGTATGGCGATCTTCAGTTGCCAGTCGTCTTTTCCTACGTATACCGTACTTACTTCAACAGTCTCTGATAAGTTTTTTTCAGAGATTGCTTTCGGAAACTAGTTGATACTGAAATTTTTTCTTATTAAAAAACAATAAAACTTTAAAAAAACGCCAAAACTTTTCATGGGTAGATCAGTTCAACAAAAGGGAAAAAGAGATAGAATTCGATCAACATTTGTATTTGACTGCATCTTTTTCTTCTCCAGTACACAATTTAGAACTTGAAACAATATTCAGAAGAGTGTTTTCATTATCATCATCTGATCCAATTGCCCATAGAAAAACTCCTCCGAAATTATTCTTTCTCACATAATTCATCTTCTCCATTAAACTTCTCTCACTTTCAAATGACACGAAGATTCCATTCTCTGGCATCCAAATGTATGAACTTTTTGATTCATTGTGCCATGCAGCTGCAGTTTTATCAATTCCACCGTCTTCTGATATTTTCCAAGTGATTGTTCCTCCTTGAATTGATCCATTCACAGGTTCAGCAGTTCTCCACATTTCATCTGACTCATCAATTGGCTCTTTTACGTTCTTCCAGAATCTCGCTACAATTTGAATTCCCATATTTAATTGGCTTGGTTTTCCAGAATGACATGTCAAATATTTCATGGTGCTGTCAACATTTCCAAAATCTTTTCCTTTTGGTCCAGAGTATAATGGAGCCGACGGACCAGTTTCAGGCCACCAATTCGGACCGAAATAATCGTATGTGATGACATTTATGAAATCAGCATATTTCAACATTTCATTTAAGCACTTCAGCCTTTCCAGATGAGCTACTAGTCTTGGATAGGCAAAACTGATGATATAGGGCTCTTCTCGATTTTCAGATTTTGCAGTTCCAGTCAACTTGGATCTAAGCTCTCTTGCAAACACAACAATGTTGTCGCTATCTTTTCCGTCGGGCCAAACCCAAAAAGTATCGACGCCGTCAGCTTGATGGAGAATAAGGAATGAAGAAATTGACTCGATAAAACTTCTGAAATCAAAAAAGATTTGTCTTGAGCATGCGTTATGCTACGCACCTTCTCTTCTTGGAATCCGAAAGAACTGACGAAAAATGTTGTGTATTTCCAGCTCCACCAATCGCAATCATCACTTTAATATCATCACTTACTCTTCTGGCTTTCGTCCTCATGTCCACAAAATTTTTTCTATCTTGCTGTGAGGAAAATGCAATCTCTCCGTTGGAATTTATACTGATGAATGCAAAAATAAGGTGTGTCAGCTTACGGACTTTCGATTCATCTATATAGATTTCCCAAGATTTATGATAGTTTATAATTCGTTTTCCACATTTTGCTGCCGGAATTCTTCTTGCAAGATCTGTTTGTTTTCCCGATGTGATTGAACTTGAATCTTGTATTATAAGAGTTGAATTGTCCGGTTCATTTTCGGTCATCAAGTAATCTGGAATAAAACTTTTCATCTTACTTTTCGAACAATAAAATACCTTTGCAACAAGTCATAATCCCTTCAGCCAGTAATAAAGAAATAGGAATGAAAGCAACTAGAATCACACAAAAAACGATACAAGAACGATCGTTTTCACTTCGTTCATTATTATTTGAACTGAAAAACTTACGGTCAGTAAAACGTTAGGAGGACAAACAAACTTGGAGAGATTTCCTGATAAATTTCCACTTTGGTATCTTTTAGAAGACATTGGTGAAATAGAATATGATAAAAAGAGAGATAGAATTGAATCGAGTTGTTTATAACTACATTCTTGCAAAAGAGAGAAAGAAAAGAAATAAATAACAATGGTAGGTTTATAGATGTGTGTCATGTGGCTTTCGCAGGGAGTTATTTAAAATTATTAGGAACATCAACTCATTTCAATTCACTGTAGAATAATCTTCAAGAAAAAAATTGTCAACTTGAAACCAGTTGAGACCAATTGAAACTGGCACGCATCCAGGAACCTACATCAAAAGATTGATAGAAATTATTGTGATTTTCCCTGGAACCAAGAAAAGATCCACATGTTTTGTCCTTTCCAAACAGCACATCATTTAATTAACAGTACTCATAATATCTGTTCTCAATCTAACATGCCTCTTATCACACAAAAAACCATGAGTCACCGAGACATTAATAACAAATAACAGAAAAAGAAGATCTAAGGAAGAACCAGTTTATTCCTCATTGTTACCTGATTGTTTTGCAAACATCTCTCCTTCATTTTCGAAATCATTTCTTACTAACTGTTCGAGTGATGCCAGGTGAACGATCAAGCGATGAATTACTGTTACCCAGGTATTTTCGTTTTCTTCGAAAGTGAGTAGAGTACTGATAGGAATATAGTTGTCCGGATCCTTGCATAAAGTAAAAAGGATTTTTAGATCCAATCAATCTGAAGATGATCCCCTGGAAAATGTTGGATGTGTCAAAGGAACTACATTAATCATTATCGTCCTATTCGTCTGTGGAGTCCTTGCACTTGGTTTATCCGCAATTGGATTATATTTTTATGATGAGTATCATCATGGTAAAGGGTTTCTATCCAAAAAAAAGAAAGACAATCCTATTTATAGATTCTACCACAACGACACCTCCTCCTACTTGTCAAAAACGAATCGTCGGGTATTGTACTGAACATGAATCAAAAGATATTACCAGAAGTCAATTAGAGAAGTTAACTCATGTCGCATTCGATTGTGTTCAAATGAATTCCAATGGAACTTTTCAATTCAAGAATGATAGGGCAAAACAGAAATTTTCAAGTTTGAAAACAAAAGCGAAAGGACTACAATCGACTACGAAAATCATAGTTTCAATTGGAGGACAGGAGAATTCAGAATACTTTTCGGAGGTGATCAGTGACTCCAAAAAACAAAGGTTTTTCAAAAACTTTTTTCATGAAAATACATATAATATTCCATTTTTCAGCACATTCATTGATTCAATCCTATCATTTCTCAAAGAAAACCAAATTGATGGTATCGATATCTTCTGGAAATGGCCGAATGAAAATGACAAATTCAAATATTCTGAATTCCTCAAAAATCTTTCTTCCAATTTGAAAAGTCAGTATATTCTATCAATTGTGGCACCACCGGCTGGAGTAAATCACTGGGAAGCAGGATTTGATTTAGATGAAATGGTTGAATACGTAGATTTCATTAACATTTATTCAATGGATTATTATGGTCCATGGGATAATGAACATGGAAATCCTGCTGGTCCAACTGCTCCTTTGTATTCTGGAATTGGAAAACGGAAGAATTTCAATGTGGATTTCACTATGAATTATTATGTCTGTAAAACAAGTCAACCTGCCAAATTCAATATTGTGATTCCATTTTTTGCGAGACTTTGGAAGAATGTGAAAGGAGCTGTGGAATCGGGAAAAGAGGTTTATAGGAACGTGGAATTGAAGAATAACATAGCGGAGGGGAGTCCGTACATGTCGAGATGGACTGTTGAACATGAAGGATGGAAAATAACACCTGCTACATGGGATGATGAATCGAAAAGTTCATATATTTATAATCAACAAAACGGAACTTATTTAACATTTGAAAATGAAAGAAGTCTAAATGCAAAGAAGAATTATATCAAAGAAAACAATCTGGGAGGAGTATGGATTTGGACGGTGGATATGGATGATGACAGTAATAATCTCTTGAATAACATCACAATTGATGGATTTTGTTCTGTCGATAATGGGAATGAAGTTAAATATCACTGTTAATTCGGTCAGTTCTCTCTTATTTTATTGTATAGAATGAATCTTTTTCATATGATTTCTCTTCTTCTAAACCATAAGAAATCGTTAGATCAAAGACTGCCACCGAGAATCCCATCAATCACCGTTTTCACACTTTTCTAATATCAATAACAAAAACTGGTTATTTCTAATGAATACTTCCTTGCTTATTCCATAACATTTTTTTTTTCAATTTTCCCAATATGTCCAAACCCTTTGAACAACTTCTCTCCAGGTAAATACAAACGACATTTCCTAAAGTCAACAATCCATTCTCAGATCATACTCTTCTACTGGAAATTTCCAAATTCTGAAAGGTATTGACTGTCGGAATGCTATTTTTGGAATAGTTGTTACTCTGATCGTTTGTGGAATCATGGCATTCGCAGTAATGACCGCCATCTGGCCTTTTATCGAAACCGGTTAGTTCCCGAACAGTTTCAAAAAATGTGACACAATTCAGCGATTGGCATCGAACGAATCGATTCAACACGACCTTCAAGTTAGTTTCACTTTTAAAAATTCTTCCATTTTTCATTTCATTATTTTCTAAACTTAAAGAATCGCCTTCATGTCAAAAACGAATCGTCGGGTATTATTCGGAGAAAGAGTCCATTGATATCACATTGAATCAACTCGAAAAAATAACTCATGCCGTTTTTGCATTCGTTGAAATGGAATGGAATGGGCAACTTCGATTTAAAAGTGAAATTGGTGAGGAGAAATTTTTGAGTTTGAAGAGGAAAGCGGACACTGTAAAAAATGAAGTGAAAGTGATGTTCTCGATCGGCGGTTCGAATAATTCACAGTTTTTCTCTTCTGTTACAGCGGAACCAAGGAAAACAAAGTGAGTCTTTTTATCTTTAAATAAAAATTCATTATTTTTATTCTATAGAACATTCATCGAGTCGATCTTATCGTTTCTTCAAAAATATGAAGTTGACGGAGTGGATATTCATTGGAAATACGCAGAGGAAAAAGACAAATTCCATTATCTTCATTTCCTGAGAGATTTGAAACAACGCTTTCAAGAATCCCATTCCAACGAGTACATAATATCAGTGACATTACCCGCTCCTCTAATAGAAACATGGGAAAATGCTTATGATTTGGATCAGACACTGGAATACGTGGATTTTATAAATGTGCATTCAATGGATTATCATGGACCATGGAATAATCAATGGGGAGATACTGCTGGACCATCAGCTCCATTATATTCTGGTCACAAGAGTACAGGTGGAAGACGAAACTTTAATGTGGATCATACGATGCAATACTATGTATGTAAGACCAAGAGACCAGACAGGTTCAACATGGCGATCCCCTTCTATGCAATGTTATGGAGAAATGTAAAAGGACCATTTGTAGAGGGAGTTAATGTCGTAAGATGGGTTGAATTGAAGAATGGAGGAGCTGAAGGTCAGTTATTCATGTCAAGGTATGACGTGGATCGTGGAAGATGGAAATTGGATAATGCCACGTGGGATGAAACAACTCGATCTGCATACATCTGGAATCCAGAAACAAGAGTTTATTTGGCATTTGAAAATGAGAAAAGTATATCTGAAAAGATTAAATATGTGAATGAGAAGAATCTTGGAGGAATATGGATTTGGTCTATTGAAATGGATGATGATAAGAATAGTCTTTTGAATGAATCTTCGTCAGATGAACTTTGTTCCAGAAGCGATGATCGTTCATTGAAATATAACTGTTAATATCAATCAAGTGTTTCTGTGTCTCTGATTTTGTTCACGGTTTATTTTTTGAAACCTCTCTTTCATACAGTCATCTCTTAATTTCATTCGTTCAATTAGTCTCTTTCTCGGAGGCGCTCCTCTTCAAAAAATAAATGGTTTTCTTTATTTTTTATTGTTTTCTTGATTTATTTCTCCAACTGGTTTTCTCCTAACTCACTATCTTTCTTTTTCGTTTCCGATTTCTTTGAATCTAATTTCATTTTTCAGGAGAATGTATGCTCTTCCACGTGCACCTATCTTACGGGCTTCGCATCATATGAAGTAATGTTTGAGGATTTGATAAATTACATAAATAAAATAATTTAGAGCTTCGGACAAGGAATATGCTGAGTCTACAAGAGGCGCAGCAGCATTGGTTCTTGCTGTCAGTGCTCTCGTAATGATCGGACTGTTTTGGTTTATTATTCCTGGGCTTGTCGGTTTGATTGTGACTTTGTTTTTTCAAGGTATGTCTGAATCCTTCTATAGATATCGTCTTAACCAAAATGAATTCGGAAAAAATTTCAGTAAATCCTAACATCCCAATTCAACCACTTCACCATCCTCGTCTCTCCTCGATGAACCATGGTATAACCCTGAAATTCATTACAAATTCTAATATGTATCCTTCCAGACTTACCAAATTGTCCCAAGCGTGTCATTGGCTACTACACAGAATTCGAGTCAACTGACATCACGCGTAGCCAACTTGGTCAAGTCACTCATGCCGTTTTTGCTTATGTCGAAATGAATTATGATGGTTCCATTCGATTCAAGTCAGAGAGAGCGGAGGAGAGATTTTTAAGTTTGACAAGGAAATCGAAGGCAACGGGATCAAAGCCGAAAGTAATGATTTCGATTGGAGGAGAGGAGAATTCACAATATTTTGCTAAAGTTGCAAATGATTCTAGGAAGAGAGGGTGAGAACTTTGATTTTTGAAATTTTCGAATTATTATATATTCAGAAGATTCGTTAACTCAATTGCGAATTTCATCAAAGAATATGAAATCAACGGTGTCGATCTTTATTGGAAGAGAGCAACAGAAAACGATAAAAGAAGTTATGAATTATTGTTGAAGGAGATCAGAGAGAAACTAGAGACTATGGGAACACACACTATCTCCATCACCATTCCGGCGGCATTAGTTGACAATTGGGAGGTCGCTTATAACTTGACTCAAACTTTGGAATACGTCGATTTCATTAATGTCTTCTCAATGGATTACTATGGTCCATGGCCAAATCAATGGGGATCACCTGCTGGACCAACTGCTCCACTGTATTCTGGAGTTGGAGAAAAGAAGAATTTCAATGTGGATGCAACTATGAAATTTTATGTATGTAGTAGCAAACAACCAGAAAGATTCAACATCGTGATTCCGTTTTTTGCAAGACTTTGGAAGAATGTCAGAGGACCCGTGGCACCGGGAAAAGAAGTTTATAGAAAAGTGGAATTGAAAGACAACAAAGCCGAGGGAAGTCCGTATATGTCGAGATGGACTGTGGATCATGAGAAATGGGATTTATCGAATTCCACTTGGGATGAAGCATCGAAATCCTCCTATATCTACGATCAAGACAAAGATATTTATCTCTCTTTTGAAACCCAAAAAAGTATCGAAGCGAAGATGGCCTACGTAAAAGAAAAGAATTTGGGAGGAGTTTGGATCTGGTCAGTGGATATGGACAATGAAGAGAATAGTCTTCTGAATGGAATTTCCTCATATGATTCATGCTCCAGGGAAAGCAAGAAAAATCTTCAGTATAAATGCTAATTTTTTCTCTATGCATTATGTATACCGCTTTATATTTTCAATTCAATGAAACTCAGTTTGCTTCATCAGTCAAAGTAACAAAAGTTAGACAGATTCAAAAAAACTACAGTCTTCTTCAAAATGTTCTCAATGATAAGAAGTAAAACTTGTTTTTCTTAGTCTCATCACATCCATTCCCACCTATTTTTCTTCTTTCGAGAACGCAGATCGATCTTTTTTCTCTCTATCTTTTCGAAATGTTTCTGATTGAATTCAAATGACAACTGTCCTAGACGAATTCTTATTCTATCAATTAAGGTTAGTTGTCTCAGATAATTTTGGGCACATAAGTTCCCGCCTGTAAGGTACGAACCGTGCCCGACTCGCTGCACATGTGCCTAAATTTAAAAGAGTGAACGGCAATAAAATCTTTTTAATTTTCATTCAATTTCAGTAAGCAGAGTGAATATGAGAAAAGTTCTCCGCCAAACCCGAAGAAAGCCTTGAAGTATGCTATTGTAACTTTAATTGTAATGATCTCATGCGGAGTTCTTGCTTATGGATTATCAGAACTCTTCTTCTATTTCTATGATGATCCTGATATCTCGCGTAAGTTCCAAACTTATTTTAAAATTTTAAAATCTCTGAAAATCCTAGGTTATCCATCACCGCTCCCTTCAGCTGCGAGTTGCGGGAAACGAATCGTCGGATACTATACAGGATGGGAGCCCAGAATGATCTCTGAAAAACAAATCAGTAAATTGACTCATGTCATTTTTGTAGCAGTCAAAATGTTTGGAAACGGGCAACTTCAATTTCATAATTCTGAATATAAAAGTAGATTTTTTGATGTGAAAAAGAAAGCGAGAAGGGTAAATGAGAAGATAAAAGTGATGATTGGAGTGGGTGGAAGAAGCAATTCGCAATATTTCTCAACAGTTTTTGCGGAAAAAGGGAAACGAAAGTTAGTTTTTTCTTACTGAAAGTGAATTCTATTCGAGAGATCTTAAATAATCCGTTTCCAGAGCCTTCATCAACTCTTTGACCACTTTTCTCGCATCAAATCAAATCGACGGACTCGAAATCATTTGGACATTCCCATTTGCTGAACTATCTGATCGAGCAAATATTGTCATATTTTTCAAAGAACTTCGAGAAGAATTAATAAAACTAGAACATCGAATTGGACGTTCTGACCCATTTGTTATCAGTATGTTGACTCCTCAAATAATATGGAAGCAACTGGAAGGATATGATTTGGCGGGAATTTTGAAATACGCTGATTTCCTGAATGTGGTCTCTTATGAGTTCTATGGTCCGTGGGGAATTAAAGAAGGAGCTTATACTGGTCCAGTTGGTCCGTTATACGGTGGAAAACGTGGAAATATCGATGACACAATGAAATTTCATACTTGCGAGACAATGAAACCAAATCAATTGACACTCGGAATTCCATTATTCGGGAAATTTTGGAAAAATGTGAAAGAAGAAAGAATAAATCAAACAGAGACAATGTGTGAAGAAGAAGTCTGTCGAATAGAAGATTCAGAAGATATTTCTGATTTATGGAGAGTTTCAGAATTAATAAATGGGAAACCAGAAGGAGGAATTATCAGTTGGAATGACAGAGAGAATGATGAAGTTGGAATATTCTGGGATAAAAGTGAAGCAAGATGGCATAATATTTCAAAAAGTGCATTCATCTGGAAACCAGAAGAACGAGTGTTTATTACGTTCGAAACGAAGAAAAGTATAGAAGAGAAGGTGAAATATGCGATAGAGAAGAATATGGGAGGGATAAACATCTGGTCTTTGAATATGGACGATGAAATGGATACTGTATTGGATTTGGTGTCTTCCAAGGATATGTGCAATGGAAAAAAGAGAGATGAGATTATGTATAAATGTTAGATCTCTATTAAATGTCTGTTGTTATTTCTAAAACAATTATATCATTTTCATCTGTGATTCTTGATGTTCTTTCACTACAGAACCCGTTTTTTACTTCATTGAAAACACTTTCTCATCTGTTATTTTTTTGAAATGTAAACAGAAGATATTGATTCTTATTTTTCTTTTTCGTTATGAAATACTTCTTTAAAACTGAATTCAAATGACAACCGTTTTAGACCAATTCTTGTTTTATCAATTGAGGTGAGTCGCAGACAACGAGAGTGTCTTTGTGTCTGCGTCTCTATTCTTTTTTGTTTCAGTAAACAGAGTGAACAAGAAGAATATGTCACAACTCCGAAGAAAATCTTGAAATATGCGTTGATTGGATTCACTATTCTGTCGATCTGTGGATTGATTGCATTTGGATTGTCATCAATTTTCTTTTATTTTTATGATGTTCCAGAATTTTCAGAAAGACGAAGTAAGCTATCTTTAAATATCTCATCAAAAGAAAATATTATTCAGATTACCCCTTGCCACTTGTATCTGCTGCAAGTTGCGGAAAACGAATCGTGGGATACTATACAGGATGGGAACCCAGAAGAATATCCGAGAATCAATTGAGTAAATTGACTCATGTCATATTCATAGCAATAAGAATGTATGGAAACGGTCAAGTTCAGTTTCATAATTCAGAATACAGTGGAAGATTTTTTGAAATGAAAAAGAAGGCGAGAAGAGTGAATGAGAAGATAAAAGTGATGATTGGAGTGGGTGGAAAAGGGAATACACAACATTATTCTTCAGTTATTGCAGATGAAGACAAAAGAAAGTGAGACTTTTTAAAAATCAAATTTTAATTTGAATCCAATTTTTCAGAACATTCATTCGATCGCTGCTCAAATTCGTTTCATCAAATCAAATCGATGGTCTCGAGATCACTTGGACTTATCCTTTTGCTCAAATCGATGACCGAAAGAATCTCGTTACATTTTTGAAAGAACTCCGAGCAGAATTCAATAAACTGGAACATGAACAGGGAAGAACTGAAAAATATATAATTGATATGCTAACTCCTCAAATAATCTGGAACCAATCGGAAGGTTATGATTTCAAAGGAATTATGAATTATGCAGATTTTATGAATGTCATTTCCTATGAATATTATGGACCATGGGGTCAGAAACATGGAGTTTATACTGGTCCAGTTGGTCCGTTATACGGTGGAAAACGTGGAAATATAGATGATACGATGAGAATTCATGCATGTGGATCCATGAAACCAACACAAGTGACACTCGGAATTCCATTGTATGGAAAGTTTTGGAGAAATGTAAAAGAAGAAGTGATCAATCAGACGGAGACAATGTGTGAGGAGGAAATCTGTCGGATAGAAGAATCGCAGGGAACTTCTAAATTATGGAAAATGGCAGAAATGAAGGATGGAAGACCGAGAGGAGGATTCATTAGTTGGAATGACAGGGAAAACGATGATGTTGGAATATTTTGGGATAAGACAAAAGCTAAATGGGATAATGCTACAAGAAGTTCATATATTTGGAATCCAGATGAGAGAATGTTGATAACGTTTGAATCCGAGAAAAGTATAGAAGAGAAAATAAAATATGCAATTGAGAATAATCTGGGAGGGATCAATATCTTCTCAACGAATATGGATGATGAAGTGGACACTGCGTTGAGTTTAGTCTCGTCGATGAAGATGTGCAATGGTGTGACAAAGAATAAAATGATTTATAAATGTTGATTTTTTTTTATTTTGTAGAAGAGGAATTTATGAAAACCTTTATTTTCTAGATGACACATTACAAAAGAAAAATACCAAAAAAGAGAAGAATACGTTTCAGACATAAGGAGAAAAGGAATCATTTTTTACGAGAACGTTCATTGATCTGAAAAAATAAGCATTCATATCTTGAGAACCAGAAGAATTCTTACTCTATCCACGAGAATATCTCTCTGACGCTCAAGAACATCAATACGTTGAGTGAGGATACTATGCTCCATAACTGGACATTCATTCAGAATCACCACTCCACGACTACTCTTAAAAATGAAATTTTAGTGTACAGTTTCTAAAAAAAGGTCATCCTTCAATTCATAATTTCTAAATCCAGTTTCACTCACCATCTCATTTACCTTCTCTTTCAATGCCATATTCTCAGTTTTATCTTTTAAACACTCTTGCTCAGCCACTTTTCTCGATACTTTCTCTTCAATCAACGCATTTTGGATCACTTTATTCGCACTCATCACCTCATTCTCAATCTTTTTTCTCTTTTCTTTTTCCAATTTTGCAATAAGTTCAGTTGCTGTCAGTTTCTCGTTTTGCTCTCTCATTTCCTCTTTTATCTTCGCAATTTCCATATCTTTCTGTTCCAACATCTGAAGTCCTCGTTTCTTTAATTCGTAATACTTCTTGGTAATTGTATTAATTTTTTCGTCTTTTGACTGTAATTCAGTCGTCAATGAATCAATTTTTTCGTCTTTTGACTGCGATTCTTTCGTCAAACAATCAATTTTTTCCATAGTTTCTCTGTTATTCCTCTTCATCCTTTCCACCAACACTTCATTATCGACCGTCATTTTTGTATTAACCAATTCCAATTCGAATATCATAAATTCATTCATTTTTTCCTCCTCTTCCTTTTTCTTAATTATCCCTTCCAAATCATTAAGTTGAGCTTTCAAAGCATCACACGTGGCAACGAGTTCTTCATAAGAATTTCTTTGAATTGCTATCGTGTTTCCATTCTGTGTTAACTCAATTTCACTTTGATTTTTTCCAATTTCGGTTTCAATGAACGATTCTTCAAGATTGAACGACCTGAAATTTTAATTTCAGAAATCCGATTTCAAATAATCATTACATACCATTCGGCGTGCAGATCATCATTATTGTCGTCGAATAAACTTGCTTTCGCTTTTTCCATTTTTTTGCACCTCGAAAGTGAAGAATACGGTGTGTCCACGATTATTTTTGGTTTTTTTTTTCCGTTGAATAAAAAATAAAATTTGAACCGGTCCACGTTGACATCTTTTTTTTTTAAATCTTAACTTTTGTTCTTTGGCAGGAATAGATTCAACGTTTCTTCTTTTTCTTTTTTTTGTCCGAATCTATATTTTTTCAGAACTATCAATCGACTTTCAAACTTGACTTTAGAATTACTATATTTACCGTAATCATTTTTCAATTTTCCTATATTTTTCCGGATAACATTAGAAGTACTGAATGAACTTAAATTCTGTAATTCAAAATCTAATTTTTACACAATAAATTTGCCTTGAACATGACAATTTTTGATAGTGAACAAAATTGTCTCTAAGGAAGAACCTGTCTAAGAAGAATTTGTTCCTCACACTAAATTTAGTGACTAAAATAAACATTTTTTCGATCCCAATAAATCATTCGATTTCTTTAAAAGATTGATAACACGGTTGACATTTCAGATATATTTTTTTAAAATATAAACGAAAAACACCGAGAAAAAAAACAGGTCAACATTCATATTGAACAGCAGCTCCTTGGCGTTCAGATGAGCAGAATCCATCAGAAGACAATGTATTCAGAAGAGTGTTTTGCTCATCATCCATATCCACCGTCCAGATCCATACTCCTCCCAAATTCTTTTCCTTCATATAATTTCGTTTTGCATTCAGACTTTTTTCGTTTTCAAATGTCAAATAAGTTCCTTTTTCTTTGTTATAAATGTATGAACTTTTCGATTTTTCATCCCATGTTGCAGGTGTCAATTTCCATCCTTCGTTTTCAACAGTCCATCTCGACATATACTGACTTCCCTCGGCTTTGTTATTTTTCAATTCCACTTTTCTGAATACTTCTTTTCCCTTTTCAAGCGATCCTCTCACATTTTTCCAGAGTCTTGCAGAAAATGGAATTGCAATATTGAACTTTTCAGGTTGATTTGTTTTGCAGACGTAATATTGCATTGTCGAATCAACATTGAACTTTCTTTTCTTTCCAACTCCAGAATACAATGGTGCGGACGGTCCAGCCGGTGTTCCCCATTGATTTTCCCATGGACCATAGTAATCCATAGAGTAAACATTAACAAAATCCACGTAATCAATTATTTGATCCAAATCGAATCCGAATTCCCAGTTGCTAACGCCTGCCGGTGGTGCAGCAATTGATAGAATATAACGTTTCTGGAAGCTATCATTGAGTTTCTTCAGAAAAGAAGCGTATTCCTGTTTATCAGACTGAGCTGGCCATCTCCAGAATATATCAAGACCATCTACTTGATTTTCTTTAAGAAATGATTTAATTGAACTGATGAAAGTGCTGAAATTTGGAATGCTTTTGAAATAATTTTTAGTTTTTAAACACACCTTTGCTTATTCGAATCACCTATCACTTCGGAAAAGAATTCTGAATTCTCGTATCCTCCTATCGAAATCATGAGATTCGGAGGAGTACTTAAACTTTTCAATTTCGTTTTCAAACTCTCAAATCTCTCTTTCGCCTCATCATCGTTAAAATCAAGATTTCCATTGGAATTCATCCGAACGTATGCAAAAACAACATGAGTTAATTTCTCCAATTGATTTTTTGTTATATCAGTTGACTCATATTCAGTACAATATCCGATTATTCTTTTGTTGCAAGCTGGTGGAAGCGAATGGACTGTAAAGTAAGAACTGAATGCTATATCCCTAAAGAAATCATTACCTGTATCAGTTCCACGTGATCCAATTGCAGATAATGCAATTGCTGATGTTCCACAGACAAATAGAGCAGCAAGGATTACTGTACTTCCTTTGACTCGCTTCTTTCCCGGATTCGAATCGATTTTGTAAATCTCATCCGATCTAAACATTTATCAGTTTCTTCCTAATCAAATTTCTTACCGGAATATAAGAGGAGAATGATGTATGATACTCTTAGTCTTCAAAGTAGTCATCATTCGAAATGGTTAATGAAAACGATTCTGCTGATCTTTTATAAACGAGAAATAATTGCTCATGGTAAGATAAGGGAAATTATTAGGAATAAACTGGTTTTTTAAAATCTTAAATAAGATGTTTATTGTCACACGATTAGAACAGGTCAACATCAATTGAATCTGTATTTTTGATCTTGCAAATTCATTTATTCATGTTTTGGAAAATATTTTACTGTAGATTTAATGAAAAAAAAAACAAAAATGCAATGTATAAATATATACAGATGGAGTTAATAGATTGATAGGTGGCCGCATATTGGAATGACTATAACTACGCATTTTGGGATAACTAGAAATTACTTGTGGAGTTTTTGTTTCACAATGCAGATTTGGCAACATTTCCTTCTCTTGAAGAAGCAATCAATACGAGAAGGGGAAGAGGTGACAGCTAGTATGAACAGCAGATGGTGATGAGAAGAAACAGTAGAAGGAGGAATAAGAGGATAAGGAGAGGGCAAACGAGGGCTCGTTACAAGCAAGGTTTGATATGGAATAACGCTAATGCGTGAATGGAGATTTCTTGAAACCAGCAGAAGGCTCGGACATTTCGAAAAACAAACTCAAAAGGTGTAACTGTTTCTTCTCGATACTTCTCCATAGACTCTCTGATGGACTTACCTTTCCGATTACTAGAAAATGGAAGTCATAGCCAAGCTGCCCCACTCGCATTTGAGGATTTCACGGTCTCTTCAGAAGAAAAAGAAGAAGCAAAACAAAGAAATGGTTGAACCAGGTCAAAATCAATTGAATTCGAATATATTATATTGGTATATTTGGGAGTATTTTTATTGGTGTATTCATGAAAAATAAGACAATTTACAGTTGAAAAAAGGATTTACTCGACATATTTATGTTCCAACAACCCGGCCATTTCACTTTCTCCGTCTTCTTGATTTTCTTCTTCTCCTTCCTTGGGTTCAATAAAAAGTTCGCATTGATCAGTGCAAATGATATATAAATCGAAAAGAAGAATCCACATTTCGACATAGGACATGTAATAAAGAATGTGAATTTGTAACTGGAATTTTTTTCTTTTTTCAATAAATTTAAGAATAAATAACTTACAAACTCTCTTGGAAGAAAAACAAAAGTTAAGAGTGTTGGTAGAAGCGGAACTGTTACCAGTTTCAACGGTGCATACTTTGGAAGATATGTATACGTAATATTGAATCCAGTTCCTGGTTTTACCACAAATATCGCTATATAAGCAACATGAATGTACGACATTATTGTATGAATTTTAGAAATTTCCTGAAATTAAAAAAATTATTGAAATTATTTAAAATATGAGGAAAAAACAAACTTTTAAATATGCATTAATCCAAATTGTTGTGATAAGATACGCTGTGATGAAGAATAATCCTCCGATTATACCAAACAAGGTGCAAATTTTCAAAACTTTCAGAGACCTCATTCTTTCTGGTAGAAATAGAATTGACAATTGTACTTTAATGCCGCAACTTAATGCGAAAAAAAGGAATAAAAAGAATACATCCGGACAATCTTCAGGATGTTTACTCCCTGGAGGTGATGCATACGGAACTAAGTACAATGGCAACAAAATGGCATTAAAAAAAACATATGGAGTTAATAAGTTGAAATATCTAGGTGACCGTATATTGGAGCCACTTTTTGGAGTTTTTGGTTTACAATGAATTGGTAACATTTTTTCTCTTGAAGAAGCAATCAATACGAGCCGGGGGAAGAGGGGACAGCTGGTATAATGGTGAAGAGACAATGATGGACGGTAGAAGGAGGTAGAAGAGTAGAAGGAGGAGGAGACAAACGAGGCTCGTTACAAGGAATGTGTGGATTTCTAGTAGCGATAATTAACGAATTAGAATGGAGACTTGAAGGCTAAAGAGCTTTCAAAAATTTGATAAGACTGAACGGTGTAAACACTCATATCATAATAGCCTTAGCCACTTGCGAAATGTTCATTTACAGTATTTTAGATCTCGAAACACTCATGGTCGAATCATTCTCATCTTACGCAATTATCACAAAATCATTGCTTCATTCTATTGTTTCAAAAAATCTCTCGCACAATTTGATCTATTCTGTGATCTAATGGAACTTTTTCTTTCAGATGTTCCCACTTTTCCCTTGATAATGCTTTCCTTCATTAGCTGTCGTCTGCTCTGATTCCGTGATGAGTTGGTTCCCCTATATTTCACCGGTTTTCACTGGCATGATATTTTGTAAGTTTGATTTCTTGAATTAAATTCTATTCAAACCCCCGAACTATCAAGATTTCATTCATATTAAGATGCCATCGGGAAGAGGATCAATGAATGTTTCGATGAGGAAATGACGAAACGGTTCCTCCGATTCCAAACCGTCTTCTACGTCATCGGTCTCTTGGTTTCCCCGGCTCTCCCCAGGTCTCTCCTGCAAGTTCACAGTATCTTCTTCTCGTTTTCCTCATTGGGGAATTATGGTAGATATTTTAACTTGAGCCTAATCTTCACAGAAATGAAAAATTTTTATTTCAGCTTGTCGATTACCTGAAAATGGAAAGAAGATACAGTCCGATTTCGTAGGAGGATAATCAGGATCACTAAACGGCACCACTGGCCTTTGAGGATTTTCGTTTATCTACATCACCATCATCAGAAGAAGTTTTCATTGATTTTGAAAGGAATTTGTCGAATTTTTGTGAAATGCAGCAGATAATCCAAAATGAATAAATTATTATTTATATTTTAAAAAAATTCTCAATCATCTAAAGAACGGTACATATGGGCGTTTATCACAGATTTCTTATCATTATTGACTAAATAAAACGATTTCTAGATGAATTCATAGAGGAATGGAGTATCCACGACGGCGTGTCCGGCGGCGACTCCTCCCTGAAAAAGAAACAAAATAAAATCTCTTTCAAACAAGAAAAAAAACTTACCATAGCAGTTGATTCAGGTTTTGTGCGGAGTAAATGCCCGGCAGTCTTCAATTCTGGAGCGTCTTTAACTCCAAAAGCGTATCCGTAGACTCCAAGTTCACTAACTGCTTTCGCAAATGTGATCGGCTTCTTAGCAAGAACGAGATAGTTTTCAATGATCATTGGCCTCAATTTCTCCATAAGAATATAGGCTCCACGTTCTTCTTCTGGAAGTTCTTTCAACATTTGAACCATTTCATCTCCAGTATGCAAAGCGGCTCCTCCTTCTGTCTGTGGTTTCAGTACAAATGCGTCCGGATGTTTCTGAGCTCCTTGAACAACTTTCAGTGTCACTTCATCCGTATTCTCCAATGCCCACATTCCGGCGAAAGATGCTCGAACGTCGCGTGCTTCACGTGGCTTCCCAATGAATCGTTCCAAAACTCCGTCTTCCGAAAGAACTTGTTGAGTCTTTTTCGTGTTAGCCACTTGTAATCCGATCCATGGAGTTTTGATTGCAGTCGAAAGTTCCATTCGTTCACGGGCTTCCCATTCTATAATATATTGAATTGTTTTGTAAAATTTGACAATTTCAGACAGAAAATGAAGAGAAAGGATTCGACAAACCTTTATTAGTTGGATAATGATCCGGTGAATATCCAGCTCTGAAGTAGACAATTGCCACTGGCCGTCCATCAATCATCAAATCGCTGGTGTCATTCAATGATAATCTGAATTCTGATAACTAGAATTCACATGTCCCATTCAACCTACTGATCATAGCATTGTGTCAATGTTCTCCGAATGATATTCACCATTGGAACTCCCAACTTCTCAAGTTCATATTCCACGTGACGTTGATCAATTTGATTTTGATTAACATTCTCAACAACGACAAGAACCCAAGCAGATGGATTATTGAAATGAGACCATGCTTTGAAAAGTGCTTCAGCAATCATTGGAATTGGTTTGTTCTCTGGAATAGCTCTTTTGATGATGTCATCAGGCACTTCTAATGCTTTGAGGATTCTGATATGCCACTCAGTTAGCCGTTGAGCATGTGCACCCATCGATGAAGCAATATTATTGATTTCTATTTGTTTCAATCCATATTCAGACGAATGTTGATCCTTATGACACATGTAATCAGATCGTTGAATAGCAAGTGTAACTGGTTGCTTCAGTCCTTGCTCCTTCACTTTTTTCATAATATCGATCATATTCCGAATGAAATCATCAGTTTTCACCACATTTTTATGAATATCGATGAGGAAATCGAATTCATAGGCCATGTAATGGTAGAGTGATGCGTAGAGATTTTGAAGATGCACTGCTTCATCAAACACATTTTTAGGGAATGGAGATGGAAGAAGAGTTAATGGAGTTGTTTGACAAACTTCACTTGATAACTTATCCGTTGCAAGACGCATTACAAGACCATGAGCCTAAAAACCATAATTTTTTGTATTTCTTGAATTAAAAGAGAATCAAAACGAAAGAAAAACTCACGTGAGCGAAATCATGAAGATCTCCAGTCAGCTCCTCTAACTTAGCATCTTCCAATGGCAGTCTTGGAGCATTCAACAACAAAACTCGATCATCTTTTTGAGCCATTCTTGAAAAAAATCTAATGATTTTATGATATTTATAAAGAGGAGAACGAGAAAACATGACAAAAAGGAATGAATTAAATACGTCGGAGGGGTTATGATGACAAAACTGAAAGCGTGTGCTTTTTTGTGTTTTGTCATCATTTCTTGTTGAGGAAAGTGGAAGGAAGTGTTGAGAAGAGGAAGATCGAACGTATTTGAATCTGAGAAGTGAGAATAACTGGTTGCTTGATAAAATCTCGGATTAGGAACTAGTGTTCCGTCATTTTTCATGAAAATCCTCTATTTTAGTGATGTTTCATGTTGATTTAAACTGGATTTGGACCAGGAAACACGAGTTTCGAGAGCAAAAACCATTTTTTCGCGAAAATTTCAAAAGCGTCAGCCGGCTGATTGACACGATTTGAGTGGCACGAGAAATGCGCAAGCTGTTTATTTTACGTCTATTTTTTGTTTGTCGGCCAAGTTTTTGCCAGCAAAAATGACAAAATAACAAAATATCTTTTGAAAAATAATTTTTCAGAGTAGTCTTTTCCCCTATTATCAACTCAAATCTCTTTAATTTTCAGATGGGTGCCGCACAAAGCGCCGAACAAGAAGCACGTCCCGAAGTGGTGCGTATTGAACGAAGCGAAATCCCGGAAGAATACAAGTAAGATTTTGAAATTTCCTTTTTAATTCAACTTATCTCAATGTTCAGGACCGTCGGAGTCTCATCAGATGTCGTGAAACGTGTCAACGCCACTAAAGTTGCTGGAAATGATGGTGAAAGCGATCGTCTTCGACAGGAATTGGCTCGAGAACGTGAAGAGAAGACAAGATTAAGAGAGGATATGGCTAAATTGAGCCAATTGCAACAGAGAAAGGTTTGCGTTTTTTGTTTGAACAACATAAAATTGTCTTTGAAAAATGGAATTTTGAATTGTCGTTCTTATGAAAACAAGAAAATGTTTTTTTTAAAAACTAACAGTTTTTATAAAATCAGTTTTTCAGGCCGCCGGCGTCGTCGCCGCTCCACAATCCACAACCTCCGGAAATGATTTGGAAGAGAGAAAGAAGATTTTCGACGATACCGTTGAACGCGTTCAAAAACAATTCTTCGCTTATCACCGCGAAAATGTGTGTCAGGACAATGAAACAGTTAGTTTAACTCATTTTGGTTCATTTTTAAATAATAAATATTCTCAGGAAATAGTCAGATGTCTCCAGGAGAATCCAGGACGAGTTCTGAAGTGTGCGCCACTTACTGAGGTGGGTTAAAAGGAGATTTTTCAAAAAGTTGCAAATAGACGCAGATTTCGTTTCAAATACTTCCAGACCAATTTTAAAAATTGAACAATCAAAATTCTATAATTTTCAGGCATTTGAAAAATGTGTCGGCGACTTCAGGCAACAAGTGCTCAAGGGAAATTGAACCTTTTCTCTCTCCATATCGTCGGATTTTTATAAAATTTTCCATTTATCTCGTCCGTAGTATGTTTTGTATAGGAGTGTGTTTCCCTTTTCCCAGTTCTCTCAAAAACTTGTATTTTTTCGCCCCCAAAAAACTTCCTCATTTATTTTTTTTCTTCACCTTTTTTGTCTTACCACCTTTCAGAAATATCGGTTTAATTACAAGTTCTGCGAACGAAATGATCGATAAACGTTTAGGAAAATTTAAAAATTTAGGAAACCTTTTTCAAAAAACAGGCATTTTGTTCCTGTGATCATCTCTTTCTTTCTCCCTTCTCTAATCATTTTCAGTTCTGTTTCTTAATTCAGCAACACAATGTAGCTGATTTTTGGTACATCGACCAAACACAGCTGATAACCGGACACAATGATGATGGGCGGTTCCGTATTATCGCCAGAAAAATGAGGTAAAACGAGTTATTTTTATTTAGTCTTTCTCGATTCTTTGCCGATTACATCATGACACCTACACTTTCCGAGAAACCTTTTTTTGTAAGAAAAAACTTTTGGTGGTTAATTAGATCAGCCTGTTGAGATTTTAGATTTGTGATAAATTACAAAATTTTAAATTACTCAGAAAGCGAAAGTTCATTCAAGAGAAAACCACCGGAACTGAATGAAAAACAAGAAAAATCTGGAAATAATTTCCATGTTTTCAAAGAATTTTCTCTCTCGTTTAAAAATGATCTATATCCGGTTGGGGGCTTGAAGAAGAAAAAAAAGCTCTAGTTGTCTCGCCTTCTGCTCTTTTTTTCGCCTACGTCTTCAATGTTTTCGAACACAACACACACATTCTTCGCGCATTTTCCGTTCGAGCCGTGCCGCCCATCTTTTCATTTTTTTCCTTTTTTTTGAGCATGACAGCATGCTTTACTCGTCAAGAGTGAAAAAAGTTTCAATTGTAGAGAAATAGAAAGAGTTTTTATGTGTGTTTGAAGTGCATCAAATAAGGAACTACTTCTATTTAATTCAGTATTTCTCTATTCTTTCAGTTTCAGAAAAATTCTGAAACGGAAACATCGCGAGTATGACACAAAACATGACTTTTTGTTGTTGAAAAAGCAAACGAAAAATGCTTTTCTTGCTGAAAATTTCGAATTCTATTCAACTGATAACTATTTATTTTCGAACGAAATGTAGTTTTATAGCCTTAGGAACCTGTAATTGAAGAGCACCCAAGTTGAAAAAATAGAGAATTTTAAGATTTGAAACTTATTATAAATTCTCATTTACAGTCATAGGATTAGGGAATTCCCCACCCCAATTAAGAGCAAAAATCATAGAAAAAAGTATGACCAAGGAAGTAGAAAAAAAAATGCGTAAGAGTTCAAACAAACACATGTTCACTGTGCCTCTTCATTCCTCTTTTATTGTCACGTGTGCCCCAATTCGAAGAGAGAGAATGGCCACCCATGAAAAGTGCTTTTTCAGTTCCAATCTGTCTACGTCATAACTATTGAATTTCATCTCTAACCTATTTCAACTTTCTTTTTTTTCAAAAACTTAGTTTTCTAGTTGACTTCTTCACTTTCCATCTTCTTATATTCTTAGAAAAATGAATATTGACAGGAAGGGCATCTTTATTTACATGTTACACCTTCTCTTTTTCTTCAAATTTCCCGCTTTATCCTCTTGTCGCAAGAGGTCGTTCGAAACTGGTTTCTCATCGAGAAAAAAAAAGAAGGGAGGTTTCTGTAAATAAATAACACATATTTTTTTGCAAAGGTTGCAAATCATTAGGTCACTTATTTCTTCTCGAATCTGTTGACTTCTTTTCTCTAATCCTATGAATTCAAATTTGCTCTATAGATAACTAAGCATCTAACCTTGTAAGCAGGCTCCTGCTCTTTGATATTACTAAATTCAAGTTTCTTTTTGCAAATTCCTAAACTAGACAATAGCCTATATTGAAAATGATCATTTCGATTCTCGTTATCATTGTTTCGATGACAGAAATCGGTTTGATAAGAAAAGAACTGAAAAATCATGGAAATTTATTCGGAAAATCAGTTTTAGAGCAACCCGGACCTTTGACTTTGAATTTTTTGCCTTCTGTGCAATCTTAAACTAGATTTTCAGAAAAGTAAAAATTTGTTTTCGATCTAAGCTTCCTCTCTTCAACCACTCGAGAATGTAATTAACTTGAAACTAGTGCACTTATAGTTTAGAACACTTCAAAACCATCTCTATTTAAAACCAACGAGTCAAAATCATTTACCACGTTCAGCCTGACCTCTCCAATTTTCCCCCCAAACACATTTTTGTTCTTTTTGAGAACGTTTTTTTTGGTTTTCAGATGCGTTCGCAGTTCTCGTCAATCGGATTAGCCTACTTCCTTTTGGTCGCCAATTTCTATTACCAATCGAATGGATTTAATGATCATTACACGTTGAGCTACTCTTTCTGGTTTGTTTTTATTAGAAAGGGCTAGAATGTCAATTAAAGAAAGTATTTCAGGAAAGTAACACCAATAATTTTATTAACTGCATTCGCTTATCTGAATGGAGGTGGATTGGGAAAAGAGCATCGGAAGACGATGGCGGCTGGACTATTCTTTGGAGGAGTCGGTGATTGGATCATTGGAATGCGTCACGATGGAATCATTCTTGGAGCTGTCGCTTTTGGAATTGGTCATCTTTTTTATTTGGTAAGACATTCTCTCGATTCTTTCCAATCCAATTAATCCCACTTTCAGAGTCTTTATCGTCACCATGAAACCAAAATCCACAGTAAATTCCTTCTTGGAATGCTGGCATGGGCACTTGTCATCGGACAACTCTGTTTCATTCCGATGCTTGCAAATCATAGAGGACCTCTCGTTGTCTTTGCTTCATACTCACTTCTTCTTTCAACATGTACACTTACTGCAGTCTCACAATACCTTAATGGATCAAAATCTCAGAACAGCGAGGTATTTGAAACCTTATCTTGATAGTTTATAAGCTTTTTGAAATTCAGGGTCTTCTGTACCGTGCCATTGGCTTCTTCCTCTTCTACATTTCCGACTCAGTTCTTATGCTCTCTCACACTGGATACTGGAAATTGGCTCCATCATTCTGTGTTCTCTCCACCTACTACACTGCTCAATATTTCATTCTCTATGGAAACACGATGGCAGTTCAAACGATGAAGAAATCTGTCAAAATTAACTGACACTAAACTTTTTTTTTCTTATTAATGTACATATGTTAATTGCGCTATCTTTGCTTTGAGAATATTTAAAAAATATAGTCGATTGACAGAAGCTTTAACTATTGAATAAACTCTTTTATTATTAATCTTAAAGAAGAAGTTCTGGGTATTGGTACGAGACGATCCTCAATCACATATCTGCTTAATTCGTCACTTTTGTGTATTGTTTTCCATGATGCAAAATATTGTAATCTCTGATCTCTAATTTCTTCCAAAAATAAGCAAAACACATCTGACCTCCAATATAAAAAGAAGCCATTAAAAAACTCATTTATTTTCTAATCATGCTCCATTTTCTTCAGATGTTATCACCTGCTCAATGTCTCGCCATTTATGGTGGGTCAGCACTTTTGGCCTACATTGAAACGTCGAAATTCGAGAAGAATCATCATGTTCTTTTGAGTGCTCCGTTGGTGATTCTGGCTGTATTGTCATTGGCGACCACTATGAATCCAAAGTGAGTTTTTCTCTTAGATACCGTAAAACCCCTAATGGAATTGCTCTCATCTATCTAGAATTAATAAAAGTTGGTAACTGATGAAATGTTGTTCATAATAAGGGCTTAACACTTTTCTGAATTATTCAATGCGAACCAAAAAAAATGTAGTCTTAGTCAGGTGGGGCAATTGTATTAGAGGATTACTGTAGCTTGACTACAAAAAGAAAGAAACCTGTTCCAATTTCTAAAACACTATAATTTATTTGAAGCTTCATATAGTCAAGTAACATGAAAAACATCACGTTCTCTAATTATCTGATCTAATTTGAATATTTTCAGAACCCGTTTCGCCACGGCAATGTCATTCTTGATGTCAGCAATTGCCACGTACTTCCAATCGGTTAACCGAACGGGACCAACTGCTGCAATCTTCTATACAATTGCTAATGTCTTCTACTATTTCTCTTACAGGTAAGTTGCATAGAAGATCTATCTCTATATAATTTTCTATCTTCCAGAGATATCGTAACCAAGGTCTCCGCCCCGATCATCTTCCTTGCCGCTTGCATTTCCTTCGGTCAATTCCTTCATCTCATTCAGGATCTCTTGGTCGCCATCCCCTTCCTAGCTACAATTCTTACAATCCTTTTGGCTTCCCATGTCCTCATCTTGGCCACTTCTGCTAGCTTGTGCCAGAATGGTCAACACGGTGACTATGACGCCCACCAGGCTTCCACCGTCCGTTTAATCGGAGCAATTCTCTCATGGCTCAGCGCTTTCCTATTGCTTATCAATTCGTTCCAAACCCATACAAAAACCCTTCATTCTGTTTCTCGTATCATTTTTTATCTTGGTAACGCAATGCTTTTCATTGCTAATGAACGGGCATTCTAGATCATTCTTCCCACCAAAAAGAGCTTTTTTTCACTTTCCTTGCCATATCTTTTTTTTTCTTTTCTAATAATTTTTGAACAAGTAATAATTGTAGATATAGCTTGAGTCATAATTATTATTTTTCTTAATCTGTAAATAACTTTTTTCATAATTTGTAAAGAACCCGAGTAATAATGTAATAATGTTGTGAGCTTTCCAAAATAAAATCATGATTTATTATTAAATTTAAGATTAACAAAAACTTATAAATTTAAACCTTGATATGTTTCTCCACGAAGCTGGTGATACGGGATCCGATATCAATGAATAATCCTCTGAAATCTTAGATTAGTGGAACTCTCTGTTCAGAGCTTACCCGACAGAATTAGTGACAGTTCCGAATAAAAGTTTGAATGAGTTGAAAAGAGTTGCAAAGAATCCTTTCTTGTCGGCGACTGGGGCTACTGTAGAGGTGCTTGTCACGTTGTTTCCAACGATGACCTCAACGTCAGCATGAATTGGAATGATGTCATTGGATCTGAAATCTATCATGATAGAAAAAGAGACTGATGACTGGTATACTTTGGAGTATCATGTGCTTTGATTGGGGCAAATGGACGTGGAACGGCTTCGTTTGATCTGAAATAAATACTTTCTTCTGAAGGATTACCTGTAGAAAACTTACACTGGAACACGTTTTCCTCCTGCTTGTTGTGGCACATCTTGAACTCTGAAATTTCAAAACTTTAAAATTCAACCTCCTCTATAAAAAATCTAACACTGAAGCAACGCCATAATCAATAATTCGACCTTGATCCGAATCGAGATCCGCTTGCACTTTCTTCGCGTCATTCTCCGCTTTCACAACACTCTCTTCCACGTTTTTCATCAAATTCGAAACGACACTACTGACTGCGGCGCCGACAACTGTAGCAGCGATGCTAGAAATGATTCTAGATTAACGCATAGAATTCGAACTGTTTCTGACTCACTCTCGCTTTTGGCGTGGAATTCCGGGATCAGATCTAGAATATTGGGGGATTCGATGGGTCCTAATTTTTAGATTTGAGGGGAGGAGTCTTACCTGAGAAGGGTGTCACGTTGAGCTACATTCTTCTGGGATTGTCTGTTCTTAAGAAACTTGATGAAAGCTTCACGACGACGAGCAGCAAGATCGGATCTAGAATTCGAAGATTTACATTGAATTATTCAGAAAAACTACCTATCAGTTCCTTTTTGGTTCTTCTTATCAGCAACTGGAAGCGATCTGGAATTATCGAACCTTGGAATAGTCCCTATATTTTAAAATATTACTTGAGAAGAGTATCCCGCTTGGCAACCTTCTTCAAATGACCGTAACGTTCACGAAGAGCACTAAATCTTAATTTAAAATAGGTCAAAACGTGATGAACTCACTTGAGCAAAGCATCATGTTGAGGAGCACGCTTATCTCCGGTTGGAAGCGACTTCAGAAGAGTATCCCGTTTGGCGATGTGTTTTCCAGTTGGTTGTCTGGAAATGATTTAGATGGAAATGCTCTTCACCCAAAACAATCTCGTACCCATTTTTCAAAGCAAAAGCAACATAAGGAATACGTCTGTCCTGTCTTTGTACTGGAAGTGATCTGAAAAGAGAAATCATCGATATTTAGAATAAGAAATCAGTAACTTACTTCAAAAGGGTATCTCTCTTAGCAATTTGCTTTTGTCTGAAAAACTTTCATGTCCGAATAGATCGATTCAAAGTAAAAGCATACCCATTTTCTCCATTTTTAAAAACTATCAGCTTACGTCTATCCTCTCTTTGTACTGGATGAGCTCTGAAACAATCAAAGAAAGTTTACGAAGCTGTTCTTGAGACCTTTGCCAATATAAAGTCATACCTTTTTTCATTAGCTTCTCCGTTTTTAAAACCAATAATAAGTTGGGTACGTCTATCCTCCCTTTGAACTGGAAGTGATCTGAAACAAAAAAGGTGCAACTCAGAGAATCAATTCAGATACTCACTTCAGAAGGGTATCTCTCTTAGCAAGATGCCGTTTTCTGAAAATTTAAATCAATAAATTAGTATACCCCAGATCAATATTAAGTCATACCCATTCTCAATAGCATTTTTAAAAACGATAATAGCACGTCTATCCTCTCTTTGTGGGGCAGAGGCCTCTCCATTTTTAACAGGAAGATTTCTGAATAAAAAACTATGATCGAGATTCCTTTTTCACGACTAACTTCAAAAGTGTATCTCTCTTGGCAAGACGCTTCGGTCCATTGAGTGTTTTGAGAAGAGTATCTCTCTTTGCAAGATTCTTTTCATCTGTTGCCTCATCAAAAAATATGGTCATCTTTCTTGGATCAACATTCTTTTTTCCTTTTCGATGAGCCTCGATAACCTTTCTCAAATGATCAAATCTCTTATTGTCTTCTGGATTTTGAGCATCATTCTTAACAGATTGAGATCTGAAAACTAGAAAACTCATCTGAAAATCTGAAACCATCACGTCACCTCAGAAGAGTGTCAGCCACTGAAACAGCAAAAAGTGCGGCAAAAATAAATAGATAAATCTGAAATTTCATCTCTTTACAATGTAAAAATGAGCTCCTCTCTCGCCTTTTATTCTATTTTTTGCAGTGTTGGCCGTTTGATTAATGATCACATAGCTTCATTATGAAAATTGAATTCAATGAATTAGGACACAGTTTATATGATAATGAGTGCTGAGTGGAATTATTTGGAAGATTTTTGCAAGAGAACAAAGCACAAAAAAGTGAAATTTTATGGGGAGAATTGGCACCAGAAAAACGGGAAAAACCTAGCGAAGGAGCAAGCGAAGAGAGGATGAGAAGAGAAAGTTGGAAGGGGGAATGAAGATGAGATGATTTTTAGATACAGTTATTGACGTGCATATCATGAAGTTTATGGCGACCCTCATAGATTTGATCCATTATTTCAGTTGTTGCTTGTTTACAGCTGAAATTAAGATTGAGTTTTTGGAATTCAAGATTAAAGAACTCGGTTTTTGATCATTGATTTTATAAATGTTCAAAAAATCAAATTCATTTAATTACTGTTCATTAATCAATTTGGATTTCGCAAATGAAATGTATTCAATCTCTATTAAAAGAGCCTTTACCGTAAACACTCTACTAAAGCGGCATCCTTAAAAGCAACTTCAAATCAGTATAACTCAGCTCTTGTTAGAGCTATCAAAAAGTTGTCAACTGAAAAAATGCATAAAAATGTATGATAAACATTTCTTCAGTTGATAATTTTTCGTTAGCTTTCACGGTAACCGAGATATACCGGTTAAAAGTACCTTATCGCTTTTTAGAGTTACAGTAGGGGCTTACGGTAAGTTTGATTCTGTTTTTTCTGTTTTTTTTTTCCAAACTTCAATTAACAATTTTTTCTTCGAATTTCAGTTTTGCAATCATTTTTTCTACTTTAAAACTTTTCAAAGTTTCAAAAAAAAAAACTAACTCCTCAGCCAACGGACAACACTTTGCCAACGCGGAACATTGTTTATGCCACAGTTTGGCAGTTGTCCTGCATTCTGTCGCTTTCGAATTCGAATTCTTTCGAGCATCTCTCTTATTTCTTTTCACTGATCTTTTCTTTCGACTTCCAGATGACATTGGAGTCACTTCTTCTGACGAAAAGTTTTTGGCAAATTTGAACTTGTCGTGGATCGATGTGCATTGTTTGCGCTGAAAGTTTAGAATATTCAAGAGAATTTCTTGAAAATGATTACCGTTTCTTCATCCAACGTGGATTCTGCAATCTGAGCATCTTTATGATTCCTCTGAACACAATCTTTTGCTACTTCAGCTCGTCTGAAAATAGCAATCAGCTTAGAGATCTATTTCTAGAACCTACCGCATATGAAGAGCATTCAATTCCAATTTCTTATCCCATTTCTCACGACTACATGAATCAGAGCTTCTCAATCTGAAAATCAATTAGAAATTCGTAGAGATGAAAATGCGCTCTACCGAATATTCTTATCCAATGCTAGACATTCATGCTGTTTAATTTCCAGCTGTTCCATACATCTGATATAATCGTCACAGAATGGAGAGTATTCTGATTTGACCATCTGAAAATAATTCAAATTTGAAAAATGCTGAAAATTCTAGAAATCAATGAGATTGTAGAAATTCTCTTTAGAAGTCAATCACCTGTGCTCCAAACCCAATCGTAACTACCACCGCCGTCGCTATCCATCCTATCGTACTACCACCCATTTTGTTCTGTAAAACGGACCAAAAAACTTTTTGATGCTCTTTATTTTTCTAGATTCCAAAAAAAAAAAACGAAGAGAAGCAAAAAAAAAAGAAGAGGAAGGACATGTTGGAGAAATGCAAATAAATGTCGCGGGACGGCTGTCGACAGCCTACTCCCAAAAACGGGAAGAAGAAGAAGTAGAAGGGGGAAACGGGAAAGGAAGAGACGAAAAAGA
The DNA here is from genome assembly GCA_963932035.1 of Caenorhabditis wallacei. Taxonomy (NCBI): domain Eukaryota; kingdom Metazoa; phylum Nematoda; class Chromadorea; order Rhabditida; family Rhabditidae; genus Caenorhabditis; species Caenorhabditis wallacei. Next base: position 4,243,116 of record OZ009934.1, read on the forward strand.
GTGTTGAATTATGTGTAAATAGGCGGGAAAAGGGAGGGAGATGAAAGAGGAAACTCTTTCTGCCGAGACTTGTATGTTTACTAGATCGTATTCATGTTGTACAGTTGGAAATACAGGCTCAAATAGAGACTCCATGAGCACTCTTTCTAATTGATCTAACGATTGTTGCCGGCAAAAAAGGTTATTAAGAGAACTACGGTAGAAACTTCGAATTATTTTGTTCCTTTAGAGATTGAAATTTTCTAAAAAATATGTGACAGCAAAGTCCAGTCGCGGACCGGCAGACTAGACCGGATGAATGAATTTCAGTCCAATTGTAAACCTTAGTCTTCGTTGTATTGCATTCCACAATGGGCATTTAAATGACTCAGGCCTAATTTTCTATGAGTCACTACAATAAATATTACCAGGCGACCTATAGCGTTGGAAAATAAACTTAAAGTTTCAGAATTTTTATGCCCAAATCAATTTCTAAATTTCAGAATTATTATAGAAAGTATGTAACTATTTAGTTAACACCAATAACCAAAAAACTACAGCTTTCCAACAAAGAAATTCCACAAAATAAAATCCAAAATTCCATCTCGTAAAGTCATCATCTCCCTATTCTCTCACTCCTCTTGTTCCCAACAAAACAAAAAACTTGGCATTGTCCCAAAATAATATCTACTTTCCAAGAACACCAAAAACGAAAATAAAAAACGGATTCGAACCGGAAAATGCATCAAAATTGTCTAGTTCGGAAAGCTAAATTGTCATTTTGCTTGTCGTCGAAAATGACAAATTGGCTACAATTTGCAGTTTTCTTTCGGCGAGATATTCAAGAAAACTGAAAATGTATTGTAAGAAAAAGAATCTTATAAGGGAGAAAGAGACGGAGAAATTCAGTTATAAAATGACAACCTTCACAAACAATTTCAAAAGAAAGGTGTGAAACATTGCAATTATACGGTCATCTGAATCCGAAATTCTGAATCCATCCAATTATATCCATCCCTTTATAAATAACCGTAACACGGAGATCAAGAGGAACGTGCAATTATTATTTTATGGTTATTGAACTTTTCGGATTTGACTAACAAAAAGTACGACAGCTTTGAGAGAAAAATATAAAAAATATTGGGGTGAAAGTAAATTTTGGGATTTCGATGGATATTTCAAAATTGAGTACACACATCGATGTCTGTTTGTGTTCACGTTTTTTGCGCGATTCGTCGTTGAAATAATAAAAAAAAAGAAAAAGTTTTGTTTGTTTTTTGATGAAAAACAAGGAGATCTTATGATGTTTTGATGAATAAAAAAGGGGAGGTTTTGAAGTTTTTTGAAGGGTTTACACCTTGGAGTTGAGAGGTGACAGGTACCATAGGGTTACTGTAGAATTAGAGATACTTGGGAGTAGTAGACAGAAATGGACGGTCTTAGGAGTCCGAAGACTTTTGTAATCAAATCAAGACTCAGAATTTGAAGACAAATCCAAATGGCAGTTCCCAAAACGTTGTCTAAAAATTGTTCATTTTCAGAACAACTGCTCAACTAAAAAACTCGCAAATCTTTCCGAAAAACTTGCAACTCTTCACCATACACAAAAAAAGAACATAAATAAGGCGAAGGTCGGTGAAAATGGTGTGTTGGGGTCGTTGGTGGCTCATGTTGTTTTTGGTGTCCCGACGCCTCTATTCTCTTCTTTCTTTTTTCGGTGGGTGCTCCCTTCCCGCTATTATTCATGTGTCCAGAAACGGCAAGAGCTCCGTTGTCCACAAAAAAAATGCACCGATTGACATTTACGCTAACACTTGATAGATGAATAACGAGGGGCAAATAGTAGGTTCATATGAATGAGGGTTACGGTAGGAGACAAAAAGAGCTAGCCTAACCTAACCCCCGTTAACCTATTAGGAAAAATAGAAAACGTTACTCTAAAAATACATTGAAATGGATAGAAAAGTGAAAAGTGGTTCTAGATTGGGTGTCGGAGCGGCAAACGGGGGGTATTGTTGAAGAGTACACTAATCCGCTTTCGCGCCTCCTCTGCCTCTCTCTCTCTTCTCTTTTCTCTCAATTTCACAAAGTACCAATTCGTCTTCCTTTCCGTCTTCTGGCCGCTTCTTTTAACTCGGAAAACCCCCCATTTCAGAAGTCGTCGCATGTCTCGAATTTGCACTACACTAACAATTAGAGAGCTCGTTGAACAAGATAATGGGGAGTACTTAAGCATGTGTTCTTTTTTAATGGGAGAGCGTGTCCGGCTCAAAAAAGGGGGCGTGGCCTAGAGAAGGGAGGCTCTTATTCTAGCTTCGAGGATATTCAGCAAAATCAACTTAAAAATAAAAAAAACCAACCGGAAAACTAATTTCGATCACAAAATGAATGAAGAATCCTCCCTTTTCTCCTCCCCTTCCATCAGAAAATATGCAAATGAAGGAGGATGAAACGAGAAACGAAATGGAAACAATGTTTAATGGCTCATCCTTCATTTGGATGAAATGAAAGGACCTTCGTATTCAATTCTCAAGAGACAAAATGTGTAGAAGAAGAAGAAGAAACTAAGAAACCACGTATTCCATATCAAGATATCCTCCCAATATCTAGTAGTTCAAACTCCTTGAAAACTGAAATAAAAGCGTCTTTCATCGGCTTTTTTGGGTTTTGTATATATTTCAAAAAAGAATGAAAAAAGTGTTGAATTCCCCAAAAGGGAGTTGTCGATAATCTGGAAAAAAGGAAAAAATAACGAAGAGAGTGAGAAGAAAAAAAACTTCTTTTCGTCTTGTAAATTCAATTTGTTTCTTCTTTTTATTCTTTCTTTTCAAGTTTTGGAAGTTACTTTAGGGAGGTTTTAGTGGAAGAGGAGAGAAAAAGAGGATAAGAAATGCTAAAGTAACAAAAAATATCATCAAATCATTGGAAACGAATTTCAGAAATTGAATTCCGGAAGCCATGAAACAAATCAATTTCACCCTAGGTGTCGGCGTGAGATTTTCAGAATAGACAGATCTTAGTTGTGATAAAAATTGGTAGCTTAAAAACAACAGTATCCAGAAAATTAGGAAATGTTCTGAAGTTCCAGATCTCTGACAATGGCTAATAGTAGCGACTAGAGCCATATTTGAAGTCATTTTAGACTGGATAACCAACGATGGATCTATGTGGGCGGAAACATTTGAAAATAAAAAAATTAAAGCAACATAGACTTTAAAAACATCTTTATTCAAATAATAACTTTTTCATGCTTGGAATATTGATTCATGGCAGTCATGCTGCCACTTTCTTCTCTTTATCTTCAACTGGCTCCTTCTTCTTATCCTCTTCTTTCTGATTCTCCTTGATTTTCTTCAAGTTTGGACGCATCACAGTGAATGAGCACACCTGAAAAAGGTAAATAATCTTCTGGAATCATCTCATTTTTCTAAGTACCAATTCCTCATCAACAGTCATCACCGCCGCCGCGTTATCCATGGTTCCACAGTAAAAAGGTGCAGAGAAGATGGTGACGAGTTGACGATCAGCAAAGAATTGATATCCGTCATAGACGACTTGATGAGCACGAACGACCAGTTCAAGACCATGCATTGCCAAGAATTTCTTGACAGCTTCTGGCCCGAAGATACGACCGGCTCCTCTCAAGGATTCTCCATACATCTGAAATTAATAAAATAATATCTCATTTAAGAGTTCATCTCAGTCACCTGGACACTTGCATCTGGATCAGCCCAAGTCAAGTCAGCAATAACTCCAATATCAGGAATATCACATGGTCTTTCAACCTTGTCCAATTGCCTGAAAAACGATATTTTTGATTATCTGTTTCTATAAATCCACTAACTTCATATCAACCAAATCCTCCGAAATTCCTCCATGCATACAAATGATTTTGTCACTGATAACTGCACACAACGGCATACAATAGAAAGCCATTTGGAATGCGTCATAAAGAGTATTCGAGAATCTCTTACGACACTCCAAAAAGAATCCATATTGCATGTTAACAGGACGGCTCTCATGATTTCCACGAAGCAAGAAAACCTTATCCGGATAGAGAAGTTGATAAGCAAAAAGAAGAGAGATGACTTCAATTGAGAATGGTCCACGATCGACATAATCTCCAAGGAACAAGTATTTCGTCTCTGGAGGCCATCCATTCAATTCAAGTAATGCAAGTAAATCTTCATATTGGCCATGGATATCTCCACAAATCTTAACGGGGGCTTTGATCTGAAAATTATTTTATTTTATTTTCAAAAATTGAAATTGAATAAACAAACCTCCAGTTTGACACTATTCTTCCAGAAGCTCTCTCTTGCACGATAGCACAATTCGAGGAGTTCCTTCTCGGAGAACAGCTTTTGACAGTATTTTGGTGTCCAGGTTTTGAAACGTTCTATTACATTATTCAACCAGATGCCAACTTTCAACTGAAATTACAGATACCAGATGAGAAAGTGAATTTGATTGGGAAACTCACTTTTTGACGATCTGCCCCCGCTTTGGAATCGCCTGTTGTTGCCATTTCAGTCTTCTTTTTCTCAGAAACTGATTTTTATTTTCTTTTGAGATTGTCTTGTTGGGAACACGTGGCTTTTTTTTGGAATTATTAAAAAGTTCACGGGAAAATCAGGAACTATAAGACACCTTTCGGATAAAAAAGGGTTCACGTGGAAATTATTATTAGGCTCCGCCCACTTCAAATGTTAATTTCACACTGGAATCCATGTAGTTAAGTCTGTAATCGCGCCCTACTGCACTGCCACATTTCGCTGCTTACACTTAATTATGTTGGTTGAATATCAAACGTAAAAAAAAATTCTGGAAGGCTAACAGATTTTGGCGTATTCTTATATGAAGCCAAGGAATAGTGAGCTAGATTGGAATTTTTTGAACCGATTTAATACAAATACACGTGGAAAATATTGAAGAAATTCAAATTTGAACTTGTTAGTTTTCTTGTTGTTCATCGTTTCCTCTTCTTGTCCAATTATCCAATTCTCTCTGAATTCTTGCTTCCTCGTGTAGTTTAGTTTCAATGTTTCTCAAAAGCTGTAATTGTTTGATAGTTAGAAATAACATAAAATGAAGGTACCTGATTTGTCGATTCTCGTAAATGAGTTCCAAAGAAGCTCAAACATTTTGAGAATTGTGGGCGAGCATTTGGATCTAGACACCAACACAATTCCATGAAACGATATCTGAAAGCAAACATCTTTTTGAGTTATTCTAAATCTGAGTACCCATAAAATGGAGCATTTATATGTTATTCCATTAGAAAAATACTTACATATCATTATGACAATATCTTGGTTTTCCCAATCGCTTTCCATCATTTAAATATTTCCATAAGTTCTCAACGCCTACGTATAATTCGCCACCCAATGAAAATATTTCATAAAGACAAACACCATACGACCAAATATCCGATTTTTCGGTGAATTTAAGTGAATTGAAACTCTCTGGTGCCATATAATATATTGGAAGTTTAGTTGACTCTGTTTTTAATCTGAAACAAAATTATATTCCGGTTTTCGATATAAATTTCATACAAGTAATAACTTTTCCCTTTATATTGTCTTGCCAATCCGAAATCTGCGATTCGAATGATTTTTTTACTGTTTATCAATATATTTCGAAGAGCCAAATCTCGATGAACTAACTGAAATTATGAATGTTCATTAAGGTGAGATTTCTTTAAATAATTACATTAATTCTTGTGAGATATTCCATTCCGTTTGCAATTTGATATGCGAATGAAAGTAGATCAAATGTGGAAAGTGATTCCAAACTATCCTCAATCATTGGTAACTCTTCTTTTTTACCAAACAATTTTGAATTTTTTGGTATTTCATATCCGGCTTTTGTGTTCTTCAATTTATCTAAGAAAATATTTTCTCGGTCCTGGAGGAATTTCAAAAGATCTCCACAATCTACGAATTCAGTGATGATAATTGACTGCTTTCTTCAATTTTAATTTTGGCGTATTTTTAAAACTCAAGAAAAAATACTTACACATTTCCAAGTTTTGGAGTGATTGCTCCAACAAGTGCCAATACATTCGGATGTTTTCCGATTTCACTCATCAACTTTATTTCATCATAAACTATTTTTTCCTGAGCCTTATCGTATTGATGAAGAGCAACTGAAAATGGAATTGAGTTTTGGATGCGAGTCTCAAGCTATCGTAAAGTTTTAAAACAGGCATTTTTACTGTACTCACATTTCAAAGCAACAGTTAATGGTTCTTCCTCATCCCAATTCTTATTCGGTTTCTTCAAAAAACCAACATGAACCGATCCAAAAAAACCAGATCCCAAATGTTTTCCTCTTTTTAGATTTTTTGTTTCAATTTCATAACTTTGATCGTAGCGGATATAATCAATTCTTTCATGAATCGGAAGTGAAAGTAATTCTTGTGGTAATTCTGTTATTTGTTTTTGTTCTGCTGATACTTCATTATTGAGACTTCTTGATTCATCTTCAATTTCTGGAATTGATGTCACACTTCCTCCGATAAAAGGCGACTCTTCTCGAATGTCTCCTTGAGTAGGTTCTTCTCTGGAACTTTAACATTAAAAAAAAACTAATTTTGAAACTTACCTAGTTTTTCTTCTCGTGTTATAATATCTGTAGAGAAGGAAGACAACTGCCGATAGAATCACAAAAAAGGCATAAAGAAGTAAGAAAATCGAGAGCCTCCATTGGATACTACCACTCGTAAACAGGTCACTAAAAGCGGATCTTTTTGTTCTAGAGATTACTTCAATTGATGAATTGAGATCACTGGAAAATGTTAATATTGTTCTTTTTTCGTTTGTCTTAGTTATAAAACGTATAATTTTATTTAGAAATCAGCTAGTTTTCAAAACTCTCCAAGGAATTTGGCAAGGAAAGACAGGCAGTACTGCAGACGGGCGATGTTACTTCGAACTCACCTGTTTATTGGTATTGAGTAAACAATCGGAATAGAAATGAAGAAAGAGGCAAAAAGAATCCTCATCTTGTAATTTTAAAACCAGAATACTGTGGGTCCATGAAAGGTTTCAGGTGAAAATGATTGTTTTCTATAAAAGGCAATTAATGAAAAAAACGAAAAACGAGATCAAAGAGGGAACAAACTAAAATGAAATCAGAAAAGAAAAAGGAAAAAGACAAATATTGGAGAAACCTTTTTGTTTCTTTCTCTTTTTCTCTTCTTTGACAAATCGTCAATTACTCGAATGAAACTGACGCTAATCAGCAATGGCAATCGACGTAATTATAGGAATCAAGACCGCAGTATTAGAAAATGAAGATCAAAACACTCGGGTATCATTTCGTAACTTTTTTTTATTAATTAGGAATAGGTGATAAGCGCAGAATAATTGGGCGGGGCGTTCTGATTAGTAGCGGAGGTATCAACATAGAATTCACCTATATCAAATCTATTCCGAAAAAAGACGCCTAATAAAAAACAACATTTTCTCGTTAAAAAAATAAGTTGAGAACAAATCATTCATGTCCAACACAACAAAAAAAGAGCAAATAATCAGAGCGATTACGGGATACTCAAGTGGAAGAAAACCATTGAAAAAGAAGATAGAGAGCGTAGAACGGCAAGTTTCCGAAACTATCAAAATGATTAGTTTATGGAAAAAGTTTATTTTTTTTTAAATTTAGATTTTAAAAAGATTCTATCGATCTATCCGAATCCATTCATCCAATTGTCTCTGATTCTCAGCTTCCACTCGAAGCATTTTTTCGACATATTCAAGGAGCTGAAATAATAAACTATTCGATAAATCAATTGATCTACGATTACCTGTGGAGCAGATTTTTTCATATGCTCTATAAAGTATTCAACAATTAGTGAGAATGTAGGCCGCAGTTCTGGTTTCTGATTCCAACATAATTTCATGAGATTGTATCTGAAATTTGGATTATTTTAGAGATTATTAGAGACCTCCAACTTCAGAACATCATAACTTTGTTAGCAAAAGAGGTATCTAAAAGTGCTGAACTAATAAACTGTTGTAAATTCTATGCTAAACATTTTATCAATTAACAACCTTTTGATATCTTTCATGCTAACAAAGTTATGATCGTTCAAAGAATTCTTTCTGACTTACAACTCAACATGACAATGATCAGGTTGTAAACATCGTCTTCCACTATGCATATAAGTATAAACGTCTTCTGATTTAATATCTGGATACGGGAGACCACCCAATGTGAATAATTCATAAAGACATATTCCGAAAGACCAAACATCAGATTGTTGAGTGAATCTCATACAATCATATGCTTCTGGAGACATCCATCTGACTGGAACTGGAGCATCTTTTGTTTTTTTAGTTCTAAAAATTATATATATAAATTAAAAGGAGCTTATTTTAAATACCTGTAATAAGTACTATTATCGTGTCTTCTTGCCATTCCAAAATCAGCGATTCGAACTGTTTTATTGTTTTTGAGAAGAATATTTCGAAGTGCCAAATCTCGATGAACAAGCTGAAATTATTAATCTTTAAATTCAACGTTGAATGAGAGAAATTACTGGAATAGATGCTAAATATTGCATTCCATTAGCAATTTGTAATCCGAATGAAAGAAGATCAGATGTTGTCAAAGATTCTAAGCTATCATGGATTTCTTGTTCTCCACCTTCTTGTGAATATAAATATGTCTTTCTTTTTGTACTTAATGGAGTCAGATAACTATCTGGTTCACTTTTCTCTTCACTTTTATCAACGACTAAATGATCTACAAATATATCCTTGTGTTCTTTTAAATAAGTATGAAGATCTCCACAATCAACGAATTCAGTGACAATTGATAATAGTCCTCTGAAACAAAGTAACAATAAAATAAGGAATCAAATCAATTAACTCACTTTCTCAGATCTACAGTAACCGCTCCAACGAGTGCAAGAACATTCGGGAATTTTCCAATTGCACACATTAGTCTCAATTCATCAGCTAGCATAGTTGTTTGTGTGATATCATATGGATTGGCGGCAGCTGGAACACACTACATTCTATAAATGTTTTCAAATTTCAAACAAACTTTTTATAGCCACTGGTAATTTCTTTTTTTCTTCTTCTTCGGTCTTTGGTTGAGCCATTCGTAGCATTCCTTTTCTAACGATTCCAAAGTTTCCTTTTCCTAATAATTTCTTTTTCTCCAAGTTTTCATTTGCAATTTCATACTGTTTTTTATAAGGAAGATACTCGAGTTTCTCGTCTAACGGACAGTTTTTGAGACTTTCCGGCATTGGTTCACTAGTGTCTTTCATTCCATTATAAATATTTTGAAGAGCTCTGAATTGATAAATTGATGAAAAAAAGAGAGAATTGTCTTACGAAGTATTTCGTTTCGTTTTATTTTTCGATAGACGAAGTCTCCAAACAAGGAATCCAATGAAAGCTAGAAGAACCAGAAATCCATAAATAAAGAAGAAAACGAGAGCTCTTTTTGTGAATGTTGATCCATCTTGTCCATCTTTTTTTGATGAATCTTCATTCGAAATAGCAGATGATTTGGTAATCAAAAATGCGAAAAGAAACAGGAGTAGCCTCATTGGTAAAATTTACAGAAGTTTAATTCATGGATGACTGATTATGCTGAAAATAAATATAGTTTAATCTTTCAAAAAAATCAATAGAACAATTGAAAAATCGAGAAAAACATCAGGTGAATCGTGGGAGAGATTCTTGACAAAAACAATCACAAAATGATTCTTTTCTCTCAACACAAACAGATCAGATACCCATGAGAAGAACGTGATTGATAAGGGGAAAAAATAGACAGTTTTAGTAAATGGCATTGTAATTTTTGACCTCGAAAAGATACAATTTGATATTGAAACTTTAGAAATCAGTTAATTAGGCTTCTACTTTCATTACTTTTCGTAATTTTTTGAAAAAAAAACATTTGTTTTTTTTTTTTAATAAAAGAAAAAAGAGTTAGCAAGGTGAGGAACAAACACTATGACTCATCCTAATATCAATAGGAATTTGATGAAAGTGGAATTTTCTAGTTTAGAGGAGGACTCCTAACAATTTTCTCTGAAATCTTGCCGCTGCTCCAGCGTGTGAGGGAGGTGGTCCCAACTCATAGAGTTAATTCTAGTATGGGTGGTTCACATTATTATTGGTTAAGTAGAGTTGAATGCAAGGTAGATGTCAAGGTTGCTAAATTAGAATTGAGGAAGAGAAAGAGAAGTGAGCATGGTTGAAAATGGATAATTTGTTTTCAACCTCTCTGGTTTTAGAAAAACCAATTTTTCGAGAGGTCCTGGTTCCTGAATTGTATTCCTCATTTATTTTCAGAAAGATAAAAGTTGCGAAACGATACCCAAGTGTCTTGATCTTCATTTTCTGATGCTGCAGGCTTGATTCCTATAATTACGTCGATTGCCATTGCTGATTAGCGTCAGTTTCATTCGAGTAATTGATGATTTGTCAAAGAAGAGAAAAAGAGAAAGAAACAAAAAGGTTTCTCCAGTATTTGTCTTTTTTCCTTTTTCTTTTCTGATTTCATTTTAGTTTGTTCCCTCTTTGATCTTGTTTTTCGTTTTTTTCATTAATTGCCTTTTATAGAAAACAATCATTTTCACCTGAAACCTTTCATGGACCAACAGCATTCTGGCTTTAAAATTACAAGATGAGGATTCTTTTTGCCTCTTTCTTCATTTCTATTCCGATTGTTTACTCGATACCAATAAACAGGTGAGTTTGAAGTAATGTCGGCCGTCTGCAGCCCGTTCTGTGGTTTCTTGTCTGAATAATAATATAACTTAAGCGAACAAAAAGAACAATATTAACATTTTCCAGTGATCTCAATTCATCAAATGAAGTAATCACCAGAACAAAAAGATCCGTTTTTAGTGACTTGTTTACGAGTGGTAGTATTCAATGGAGACTCTCAATGTTCTTACTTCTTTATGCATTTTTTGTAATTCTATCGGCAGTTGTCTTCCTTTTCTACAGATATTATAACGCGAGAAGAAAAACTAGGTAAGTTTCAAAATTAGTTGTTTTTTAAATGTTAAAGTTCCAGAGAAGAACCTCCTCCAGTTAAAACTCCGGAGCTCTCATCACTTATTGGTGAAAGTATGGAATCGATTGCAGAAATTGAAGATGAATCAAGAAGTCTAAACAATGAATTGGCCACAGATCAGGAGCCAAAAATAGAGATACCTCAAGAAGAACTTTCACTTCCGATCCGTGAAAGAATTCAATATATCCGCTACGATCAAAGTTATGAAATTGAGAGAAAAAATCTGAAGAGAGAAGGAAAACAGTTGGGTTCTGGTCATTTCGGATTAGTTTTTCCTGGTGTTTTGAAGAAATCACATCTCAGTTGGAAAGATGAAACACCATTGAAAGTTGCTTTGAAAAGTGGGTACAGTCAATACCGTAGTAATACTCAACCCCCATGAGGAGTCTTCAAATGTTAGTATATTTTTTGTGTTCACAGTTATCAAAAAGTAGTCGATTAGTAATAATTTACAAGCTTTCTGACAACGCTTTGCGGCTTCTCACGCAATTTGATCTACTTTCCCAGGAGGTAATTGAGACGACCACCTGTTTGGGAGATTTCAACTTTGCTCCTGGGAAGTTCTATAGGTATACAGAGTATAGAGAGAGATCCCTTATCAGAATCGAAAACGAAAAAGACGGGCATCATCAAATTCCAAATTTATCTGTCCCATTTTCAGTGGCTCAAAATAAATACAACGAAGCTCTGGAAAAAATGGTTTACGATGAAATAAAGTTGATGTCTGAAATTGGAAAACATCCGAATGTTTTAGCAATTGTAGGAGCAATCACTCCAAAAATTGGAAAAACGTAAGTCTATTTTGTTCTTTTGGTTGGAGTATGTGCCCGCTTACGGGGCACATGTGCCTGCAGCATGCCCCAAATGGTTATATCAAAAAAATTCAGACAGCTGTCAGTTATCATCACTGAATTCGTAGATTGTGGAGATCTTTTGAAATTCCTCCAGGACCGAGAAAATATTTTCTTAGATAAATTGAAGAACACAAAAGCCGGATATGAAATACCAAAAAATTCAAAATTGTTTGGTAAAAAAGAAGAGTTACCAATGATTGAGGATAGTTTGGAATCACTTTCCACATTTGATCTACTTTCATTCGCATATCAAATTGCAAACGGAATGGAATATCTCACAAGAATTAATGTAATTATTTAAAGAGATCTAATCCTAATAAACATTCATGATTTCAGTTAGTTCATCGAGATTTGGCTCTTCGAAATATATTGATAAACAGTAAAAAAATCATTCGAATCGCAGATTTCGGATTGGCAAGACAATATAACGGAAGAGAATATTACAAGTAATGCTAGATATTTAAAGCAGAAAATACTTGTTTATTTTAGAATAACAACGGAGTCAACTCAACTTCCAGCATATTATATGGCACCAGAGAGTTTCAATTCACATAAGTTCTCTGAAAAATCCGATGTTTGGTCGTACGGTGTTTGTCTTTATGAAATTTTTTCATTGGGTGGAAAATTGTATGAAGGTGTTGGGGATCTACAGAAATATTTGGCTGATGGAAATCGATTGGAAAAACCAAGATATTGTCATAATGATATGTAAGTTTTTGAATCGAATTCTGAAATTGAGTGGGGCAATTCTAACAGAGTTTTTGTGATTAACATTAATTTCAGATATCGTTTTATGCGGTTGTGTTGGTGTCTAGATCCAAATGCTCGCCCACAATTCTCAAAATGTTTGAGCTTTTTTGGAACTCATTTACGAGAGTCGACAAATCAGGTACCTTCATTTTATGTTATTTCTAACTATCAAACAATTACAGCTTTTGAGAAACATTGAAACTAAACTACACGAGGAAGCAAGAATTCAAAGAGAATTGGATAATTGGACAAGAAGAGGAAACGATGAAGAACAAGAAAACTAACAAGTTCAAATTCGAATTTCTTCAATATTCTCCACGTGTATTTTTCTTTTGATTCCGTTCAAAATTTTCTTTTCTAGCTCACAGTTTTTTTCTTAATTTATAAAATTACAAATATGTAAAGTCTTGAATACGTTTTCAGATAGCTTACTAAAAACTGAAGAGACTATGGCAGCTCTTTAGATAAAAAAAAATCAAAGCCCCTACCGGCTGCGCCATGTGATGCAAATTGTTGAGCAAGAAGAGAGCGTATTTGAAACTGCGGATTTTACAGACTCTACTGCGATTATTTTCGGTATGATCAGGATGGAAACAAAATCAGCTTTATTCGGAATCACAAATAGAAAAAAAAAATGGAAATGAGAAAGAAATGGAGTTCAAAGAATAGTACAGCATCCAGAGCTCTTCTTCTTTTTTGGAGTTTCTTTTCCTTTCTTCTGAGCGGCTGAAAGTTCTTTTTTAATTTCTGAAAAAAACTCTAAAGCAACTAGCCTTTTTTAATCTCCTCAGCTTGTTTTCTATCTCTGATCATTTTCGAATCAGTCTTCGTCGATGTTTGAGTCACAATCTTACTATCAGCTCCTCCAGTCTTCACTTTTTTCTCAACATGATGTTCAGATTTAGTGTGAGGTTTGCTCTTTTCTTGAACCGGCGTCTGTTTCTCATCCTCATCTTTCGACTTTGTCTTACTTTTCTCTTTCTTCTCCTCCTCTTGGACTTTCTCTTTTGGAGCCTGAAAACAGTAAAATGCAAATGCGCTCTACTGAACTAAAGTTCGGTAGAGCGAATTTACTGAACAATTACCTCTTCAACTTTCTCTTCCTTCGTCTTCTCCTTTTCCTCAACAGTTTTTTTCATCGGTTCATCAGCTGTCTTCTCTTTAGTCTTCTCCTTTTTCTCTTTCTCTTCTACAGTTTTCTTCCCATGATCCTCCGTTTTCTCTTTATGTTTCTCATCATCTTCCTTCTCCACAGATTGCTTCACCGATTTGATTAATCCCGAATCCTCCTCATGCTTATCAATCTCATCAGCCATCGGAGCAGCTCCATGAGTATCTCTCACTCTCTTCTCCTTTGGCTGCTTTTCGATTGCCTCTCCGAAATTGTTCAAGTCGATTCCGAAACCATCAACAACATCATACCCCGGCTTTAAAATCTTCTTCCCTGATTTTGTTTCCTTTTTGTAATCCATTAATTTGATACTTTGGTTCTGAAATCAAGGAATTGGTGGTAGGAATTTTTTCTTAAACGAACCTGTTGGACAATTCAGACTTGCAAGTTTTTGTTATGGCGCTTCTCTGGATTTGAGAAAAGGATTACTGAATTTGAAGACCTTTTTGCTCTTCCATCAACTTGTTTTGATTTTGACCTTTCTACGAGGAAATTAGGAGTTCACGTAGTAATTCAAAATTAGTTTCACCCGTAAACATCAAATTTATAAAATTTTAACGTGAACACTCTTTTTAAAATTAGAATATCTCAGCAGTCGTTAAAGCTTTCGAAAAGTTGTCAACTAAAAAAGTGTACTAAAATGTATGATAAGCAATTCTCCAGTAGACAACTTTTTGATAGCTCTAACGACAGTCTAGATATATCAATTTTTAAAAATCTTATTAAGGTGACATTGAATTGAGAAAGCAAAAAAAAAAAAACGATTTTGAACAAATAAATAATTTATTTAAAGCTTTGTTATACCGGCGAATCAGTGTATTTATTTGAACGAACATATTGAAATTGATTCTTGAATACCATTGAATTCAAAAGTCTTTTATCATCTTCACTTGATTGAATTGATTTTATCCAGACTCCTCCCAAACGCATTTCATTAATATAATCCATTTTTGCATTAAGACTTCTTTCGCCTTCAAATGTCAATAAAGTCCTAGCAACTGGATCGAAAATAAAAGAAGTTTTTGTTTCTTCATCCCAAGAAGCCGGCGTTAATTTCCATCCATCTTGATCTACTTTCCATCTTGACAAATTCGATTCTCCTTCTGATTTTTCATTTTTCAATTCCACATTTCGAAAAACTTCAGAATCAGTTTTCAATTTCTCTTTTACATTTCTCCATAAATTTACATTGAATGAAACGGCAATATTCAATTTATCAGGTCTTTTTGTCTCACCAATATAATATTGTATCGTATTGTCTACATTACATTGAGATTTCAAGCCAAAACCGGAGAACAATGGAGCAGATGGGCCAACCGGGGAACCATTCGGTCCATAATAATCCAAAGACAGTATATTTATGAAGTCCACGCTGTCAATAATTCCATCCAAATCGAATCCAGATTCCAAATTATCAATGCCAACTTTTGGAGCAACTACGGATATTATATACTTCTCATCCGCCTGCTCATCCAACTTTTTTCTCAATTTTTTCAAGATATTGGAGTATTTGAATTTCTGTGATTCTGGAGGATTTTCCCAGTAGATATTTACACCATTTATCTCATATTGTTTGATAAACGACACAATTGAATTCGAGAATTTTCTGAAATAAGGTTATGAATAACCCAAGAAATTACGAGTCACCTTCTCTTTCTGGTACTCGTCATAACTTTCGAAAACTGATCCGAGTTTCCTTCTCCACCAATTGAAACCATCACTTTCAAATTTGATTCCACATTCTTCGATTTTGATTTCAAGCTCAAAAGTTTGGCTCTCTGAATATAGAGGTCCCATGGGATTATAGAGGTCCCATGAGAATATAGAGGTCCCATAGGATTATAGAGGTCCCAAGTGAATATAGAGGTCCCATAGGAATATAGAGGTCCCATAACAGATTTTGTAATTTTTTGAAATTCTGATACTTAGTCAAGTGATTTAAGTTATTTACGAGTCTCAAACTTAAGTTAACGTCATGCCTTTAGGGTCATTGTTTATTTCCAATCTTTGACACTGAAGCATACATGATGTTGAGTTCGACATATAAAGGGTAAAAATTAGAATACAAGTGTGCATTTTTATATTCAGTATTCATACTTTTTTACATTAAACAATGTTCTAATTTTTTACATTGTTTTAAAAATCTATATTCTTGGTTGATATCATTGGCTGCTCAAATGTCATTTTCATCATTTTTGGAATCATAATCTTCTACGGCTACTAGGCGGTCTTCTGAAAGGCCATTTTCCGATTCTCAGTAATTCGGCTCTGCAACTTGAATGAATAAAATACAATCGGTCAACTTCTATACCGTCTCCTGGAATGGTAGCTGGAGTTGTGTATGTGGTTTCAGCGCCCCTTGCAGCACCATCCACACCAAGAAAACTGGTACCGACATAAGCAACTCGAGAACCAAAATTACCAGCAGGTTCATCAGCTCTTCAAAACCGACCACCACTTCACCAGCCAATTCTTCGAAACGGAAATTCCCGATCAGGAGTACATCAGCTAATAAAGGCAAATCCTCCCGTCGAAGCTAAGCATCCTCGGGTAATTTCGCCAAGTCGGGGATTAACTTTGGGCGTTTTACAAGTCCTGTTCAAGTCCCTGACAGATGGTGCTGCAACGAAGTGGTTCCTGATAATGTTTCGCTGAAGCCACATACACAACGCCAGCTGCCATTTCAGGAGATAGTATAGAGGTTGCAGAGCCGAATTACTGCGAATCGTAAAAATGGCCTTTCAGAAGACCGTGTGGAAGACTACGAAGAAGATTCAGTTGAAGCAAACGAGGATTATTCAGAAGACCGCCTAGTAGCCGTAGAAGATTATGATTCCAAAAATGATGAAAATGACATTTGAGCAGCCAATGATATCAACCAAGAATATAGATTTTTAAAACAATGTGAAAAATTAGAACATTGTTTAATGTAAAAAAGTATGAATACTGAATATAAAAATGCACACTTGTATTCTAATTTTTACCCTTTATATGTCGAACTCAACATCATGTATGCTTCAGTGTCAAAGATTGGAAATAAACAATGACCCTAAAGGCATGACGTTAACTTAAGTTTGAGACTCGTAAATAACTTAAATCACTTGACTAAGTATCAGAATTTCAAAAAATTACAAAATCTGTTATGGGACCTCTATATTCCTATGGGACCTCTATATTCACTTGGGACCTCTATATTCACTTGGGACCTCTATATTCTCATGGGACCTCTATAATCCCATGGGACCTCTATATTCAGATAGAGCCAAAAGTTTTTGCTCGACACTTTGATCCTTGAATTCAAGTTTTCCATTTCCATTCAATTTCAAACATGCTATTATAATATGAGAAAGTTTTTCAAGTTCTTTTTCCAAAATTTCCTTTTTATCGAACTCATCATAATATCCAATCATCATTTTCTCATTTACTGATAATGATGAGTTGATGATTCGAACTATTTCTGGACGAATATACGCAACGTTTGGCACCGTAAAAGATTCAGAATCTGTAAAAAGTCTAAACAGTGAAAAAGTATAAACCAACGTACCATCATCAAGTTTCCCAAAAAACTTCCATACAGCAGTTGGTAATCCAAGTGCCAATATTCCACAGAGAACAAGGATAATAACAATCCAAGTATTACTGATTGGAGGGATTCCAGGTATTGGAACGCTGTTTTCTATAACAGAAAACTTATATTTTGAAATGAAAATTGTTATTCTCACCATCAGTAAAATAGAAAATAACCACTGAAAGTCCAAATGCCAAAACACCGGAAACAAATAAAACAACGAAGATTAAGGTGACAGTCTTACACCATTTTCCGCGAGGCTCAGATGAAATTGGACTGAAATTTCTTTAGTTGTATCTTTTAATTGGAAAGTTATTACCTGCTATCAGCTGCTGACAATAAAGGTGAAATGACAGTATTCATTTAGAAAGACGAATAAGCATCCAAAATAAAAAATAAGTGTTTTAAAGCTGAGTAAGAAGAAAAAGGTATCGAGTGAGAGGTAAATACTGTTGACTGCGGCGTCTTTTTGTTCCACAAACACTTGTTAATTCCTCATGATTAGTCATCATCACTAATTCAATTAGTTTCTTCATTGTAGAGGATTCGGAAATTTGTAAAATTCATTAAATTTCCAAAAATGATGGGTTTTTCTTTCTTTCGAGTATGAATTGATCTGTTTGTTGAGTGAAAAGAAGCATCATTCAACATTGTTTATCTATATCTCAAGGGCATACTTTATCTGTTTCTTGTTAACTTTCTAACTATCGCTTTCCTCTGAATGAAACAAAATGCAGTTAATGAACGATTATTGCTGCCATTGGTCAGGTGAGATCTTTTTTTGGGAAATTGTTTTTTGAGAAAAAAATAAATTTCAGTCAAAACAGTTCACCTGATCCTTCTATAAATTATGTGAAGTACTGTAAAACTGCAACTTTAATCTTCGTTATTTTCTTTGTTTCTGGTGTTTTGGCATTTGGATTGACAGTGGTTTTTTTGAATTTTACAGATGGTAAGAGCACCTATTTTTATGAAAACATTATATATTTCTAGAAAACAACGTTTCGTTACCTGGCAGTGCTTCAATTCGTAACGTCTGGATTATTGCTATTCTCGGAATATGTGGAATTCTGGCACTTGGATTACCAACTGTTATTTGGAGATTTTGTGAAAAACTTGAAGAGGGTAGATGCGGAATTTAAGTAAAATTTTTAACTGAATACTTCTTCTAATTTCCTTAGACTAAAACTCATAAATACTGTCATATTAATCATTGAAATTTCCTATTTTTATTTTGTATTTCAAGGTCATGTGGTGTTCTGACAGGCAAAATCCTTTCAGGCATAATTGACAAGAATAGTGGAGATGGGGCGGGGGTCTTTCCTGATTTTTAACCCTTTCAGATGAGATTCCCTCTAATAATGCAGCTCCTACATCTCCCATTTCAATTGGCAGTATTCCAAGTTCTATTGTTAGTCCAATTGATTCAATTGAAGCATTTCGATTTCCTTATAAACCTCCAACGAGAGGAGTTTACATTAAAAGTGAGTATTTTCAATTTTTTTGCAATTTTGCATCCAATTAAATGTTTCAGGAAATTATAGATGTGGAAAACGAATAATCGGATACTATACTGAAA
Source organism: Caenorhabditis wallacei (assembly GCA_963932035.1). Classification (NCBI taxonomy): domain Eukaryota; kingdom Metazoa; phylum Nematoda; class Chromadorea; order Rhabditida; family Rhabditidae; genus Caenorhabditis; species Caenorhabditis wallacei. Next base: position 4,262,063 of record OZ009934.1, read on the forward strand.
ATGAGTCATTTGAAATCACGAAAAATCAACTTGGAAAACTAACTCATGCCGTATTTGCATTTATCAAAATGAATTATGATGGAGGAATTGAATTCAAGAATGAAATGACGAAAAAGAGATTTTTGACTATGAAGAATAAGTCAATGGAGGTTGATAAGAAGTTAGAAGTGATGATTTCAATTGGAGGAGAAGAGAATTCACGCTATTACTTTTCTGTGATCAGCGATTCCGCAAAGAAAAAGTGAGCTCTGCTTTTGATTTCATTTTTTGAAATTTTAAAATTCAGAACTTTCTTCAAATCAGTATGTTCTTTTCTCAAAGAACATCAAATTGATGGGATCGATCTGTTTTGGAAATGGCCAGAGGATCTCGAAAAATCAGATTATGTTAAATTCATGAAAGAGTTCAGAGATAGTTTGAACAAGCAGTGTATCCATTATATTATATCAATAGCTGCTCCACCAACAGGAATTAGTATTTGGGAACGTGGATTTGATATGAATGGATTACTAGAATACGTTGACTTTGTCAATGTTTTCTCAATGGATTATTATGGACCATGGCTCAATTCATGGGGTAATCCTGCTGGACCCATCTCTCCCTTATATGGCGGAGTTGGTGCAAGAAAGAATTTCAACGTGGATTATACTGTACAGTATTATTTATGTCAAACGAAACAACCGGAAAAGTTCAATATTCTGGTTCCATTTTACGTGAGAATATGGGAAAACGTAGAAAGTCCATTGGATATTCAAAGTGAAGTATTTAGACACGTCACATTGAAACATGGAAAAGCAGAAGGAGAACCATATATGTCGAGATGGACTGTGAAAAAAGAAGGAGTGAAGTTGACACCTGCTACATGGGATGATGAATCGAAGATCTCTTATATTTACGATAGATATTCCAAAAACTATTTGGTTTTTGAAACAGATCAAAGTTTAGAAGCAAAGATCGATTATGTGAAAGAGAAGAATTTGGGAGGAGTTTGGATTTGGTCAGTGGATATGGATGATGATAGAAATAGTCTTCTGAATTCGGTTTGGTCAAAAGAATTCTGCATGGATGAGAGCGAGGAATAGGGCTAATTTTAATTGTTAAACTTCTTTGAATAAATAATGATTTATAAAGTTTCAGGATCATTTAAAAAAAAAGCTATCGAGACAATAAAGGTGTCACGACACGAAAAACGTTTAAATCTTATAACCGTAAAAAAAGATTCATACTGACTGTTCAAAGGTTCATAATGTTGATCCACTCTGCTGTGGTGAAAAATGATAAAAAACAGTTAAGTGTATCTCTGCCATCATTTAGTTCTACAATCGCTCCGTAAATTCCTCATGATTAGTCATCAATTTTATTATAATTAATGTTTAACGACAAATGAAAATAAGTTTAGCTGAAAAAAGACTCACAAAATGTTTCTCCATGTTTTCTCATTTAGCGGGTCTAAATGAGAGTTCGTAGAACACAAAAAGACGCTTCAAACAGCATTATTTACCTATCTCAAGAACTTTTTTTCCACGTTCTCCCTCACTTTAGTTTTTTTCTTTTTGAACCGCATAGAATGAAAAATAATTCGGTCAATGCACCTTTATTGCCCTTGTTCAGGTACGACGTTTTTTGAAGAGTAAGAATAGGAAAAATAATTTCAGACAAAATTCGCCACCCGATTCTGTTTATAATGAGAAATTGTATAAAACAGCAACATTAGTTTTCGTGGTTTTATTTGTTTCCGGTATTTTGGCATTCGGATTTTTTATCGTTTTTCTGAATTTCACAGATGGTAAGAATATCAGATTTTATTTTATAAAGAACGCAATTTTATCTCTAGAAAACAATGATTCGATGCCTGGCGGTCCTTCAAATCGTAAAGCCTGGATTATTGTTATTCTCGGGATATGTGGAATATTGGCACTTGGATTACCAGCTGTTGTTTGGAGATTTTATGGAAAACTTGAAAATGGTAATTCTTCAAATATTTCTAGAGAAAAATTAAATTGTTTATTTCTGCATCAAGAAAATTATAGAAATAAGATGAGACTAGTAATAAATATGAGGAATACTTCAAGGCCAAGAAATGTGTTTGACTCATCAATCATTACAATTCTTCTTCCTAATAGATAAAAATTAATATGAGAAATACGAATTAGGTTAAAAACACTAAATATAATGGTATCTTAACCCTGACTCAATCGTCTTTTTCAATTTTTGATTCAAAATGCCCCCTAGACCAAATATCCGTCAACCATTACTTCGACACAATATTAGGTATGGTTTTCGAATTATGATTCCAAAAAAGAAATTCCTCAGATCGAATTCTCAAGAGAATACGGAATGTTGCAAGTCAACAACAATAATTGTTTCAGTTTTATTTTCCAGCGGAATTTTGGCTCTCGTCTTCGCTCTCATTCTGTTATCTTTTGGTGTTGAAAAAGTTGAATGTATAAAACGTTGACCTATATTTCTCTTGATTCAAAATTTTTTCAGCTGCCACAACGACAACAACTTCTGAAATTCCAATGTCATCTATTGTCCAGACTACTGTCAAAAGAACTTCTTATTCTCCCAAAACTACTACAAAAGAGGCTGATGTTAAAAGTAAGTTTTTAACCATACTACCGTACATCTCTCTACCATTTCGACTAAATTCGAATACTTCAGGAAATGATAGTTGTGGAAAACGAATAATCGGATATTACACTGAAAATGAGTCATCTGAAATAACAAAACTTCAACTTGGAAAACTAACTCATGCCGTATTTGCTTTCATTAAAATGAATTATGATGGAGGAATCAAATTTGAAGATGATGAGATCAGAGAACGATTTTTGACTTTAAAGAGTCAATCAAGTGGGATGAAATTAAAAGTGATGATTTCAATTGGTGGACCAGATAATTCACAGTATTTCTCTTCTGTTATCAGTGACCCAAAAAAGAAAAAGTTAGCATCTTTCTAAAAACTTCAAGTAATTTCGTAATTTCAGATCCTTCTTCACTGCAGTTTTATCTTTTCTCAAAGAACATCAAATCGATGGGATCGATTTGTTTTGGAAATGGCCCCAAGAATTCGAGAAATCCGAATACATCAAATTTATCAAAGAGCTCAGAGATAGTTTGAATGAACATAACAAAGACTATATTCTGTCAATAACAGCTCCTGCAGCTGGAATAAATCAGTGGGAAAAAGGATTTGATATGAATGGATTACTGGAATATGTTGATTTTGTTAATGTCTTTTCAATGGATTATTATGGACCATGGCCAAATAAATGGGGTAATCCTGCTGGTCCAACTTCTCCATTGTATGGCGGAATTGGTGTCAAGAAGAATTTCAATGTGGAACACACTATGGAGCATTATGTATGTGAAACGAGACAACCGAATAAATTCAATATTGTGATTCCATTTTATGTGAGATCATGGAAAAATGTAGAGAATCCATTGGATTCTGGCAACGAAGTGTTTCGAAAGGTTACTTTGAAACATGGAAAAGCAGAAGGAGAACCATATATGTCGAGATGGACTGTACGAGAAGAAGGAATCAAATTGACACCTGCTTCATGGGATGATGAATCGAAAAGTTCTTATATTTATGACCAAAAGTCCAAGAACTATTTGGTTTTTGAAACAGATCAAAGTTTAGAAGCAAAGATTGATTATGTAAAAGAGAAGAATTTGGGAGGAGTTTGGATTTGGTCAGTGGATATGGATGATGACAGGAATAGTCTTCTGAATACAGTTCGGTCAAAAGAATTCTGCATGGATGAGAGTGAGGACAAAGTTAATTATAATTGTTAATTTTTGTTTAACTCTGTAATGAAAATCCTCAGTATTAAAGAGCATGGTTTATATAAAAAAGATATTCATTGAAAAAAATGGAATCGTCTCGAAATAAATCAATTACATCTTTGAAATACAACGACATCTTGATCTAACAATCAGATACCAATCGCAAAATCCTGATTGGTAATTCTTTCCAACACAATAATCATCGCATCCAGTATCTGAACACCATCCCCAACCTACAACAACCTTCCAAAAATTTAGAGAAAAGTCACTGGGCTCACCATCCTCATAAATATCAATTTTAGCCATAGCAATTGGAATCATAATGATTGAACATAGAAGAATTAAAATATGAATTCGATTCATATTGTTTCTGTGTTTCAGGTTCTGAAAATTGTCTCTTTTTATATCTATTTGTTTCAGGAAATGATTCATTTTGTTTCCTTTTTGGGAAAAAAAAGGTTTTGATCTAAAAGAAACATGACGTGATGGATGTTTTTAATTGAAAAATATTATGAATCATTGGAACGATCTTGAGTTCTATTCTTCCTTATTCTTGTTTTTGATGGGTACTTCCAAGCCATTCTCTCCGGAAATATCTGAAAAAAGAAATCTGAAAAAGCCCATCTGAATCCCTCTGTTGCTCATCACAAAAATTTTAACAGTTTGCTAGTAAGTCGTCCCACGGAGCACTGACCCTCGCGGAGCCAAAAATCGGAGATACTATCTAAATTGGAGAGAATTAAAGAAAGACAAACGGTAGCTTCACTGAGAAAGGGTGCGGTCGAGCCAAGAGAAATAGTATGGGAAATGAAGAGATTCAGAGAAATATAGACATGAAAAACAGTTATTTTGAGAGAGAGAAAGAGAACAAATAGTTTCTCATGGGATACAGAAGTAGACTCGAAGTTATGAAGGGAATGTGGTTTGGGTTTTGAATGAGATGAAATAGTATGTAAAATAGAAGAGATTTAGAGATAAAATGGTGAGAAAACAGAAACACAGTTGGAAGAAAAGAAATGACTGGAGATATGAAATGATGACGATTTGAGATGAGAGAGTGGAAGAGGCTGGAAAAAAGTGAGTTTGAAGGGCCTTCGAGACAAAGATCTGAATTTGTAGTCGCACACATTTTCTGTGACATGGCCCATCACATGAGGTATTTTGGTCACGTGATTAACCTTGATGAGCAATTGGTACAGTATCCAAACCTTTAAATCACCTGAAAAGAACCACGATTTCAGCATGGAACTTCTATTTCCGGCGGATATAGGCTGAATAAACTTTGTATGGTTTGAACACATGGAACACCGAGGGTTTGGAAACGATCCGGGCTACAAATTCCTTTGAATTTCATGTTTTTAGACAATCAGAAAGTGAAAATGAAAGATCTCGATGAGTTCTACACAATGGATGGGTTTTAGAATAGACTTGTTTAGTCTGAACAGATCTAGAAGACTTAAAATAGGCATGCCATGAAACACGGCACGGAAAATGCTGTCTAACTTTCTTTAGACTAAACCGACAGCTTTTACAGTTAGTCTATTGTGTAGATCTCACTGAGCTCTATCATTTTCACTCCTGGAACCTCTAAAAACATTGAACTCAAAGGAATTTATAGTCCCATCCCTGACGGCTTATTTCTGATCCAGCGACCATCATGAATCGACTTATTTTGCCATTATAAAACTCCTCACAGCTCATACCGTAATCCAAAATTCAAAATTTCAGATCCATCCACCCCCATAATCTGAAAATTCCAATCGAATAAAAGAAACGATGATAGCCTCTTCATGTTTATTTTGGCGCCGCCGACATTCTGTCCAAAATCGCCGCCAAAATCAACATTCGATTGGCGCCATGAAGGTTTTTTATTCCGCATTTTTCTCTTTCTCTCTCTTTCAAATCTCTTTCTGTCTCGGCGCAAAAAACCATTGGAGCCGAGATAGATTTGGTTTCGTGTCTGCGTCTCCTCTCCGAGCAAACCGTTCAGAACATCGAGAGAGAACGGAAAAATACGATACGCAGCGGAACCGTTTTGGCGCCATATGATTAGAGAGAAGGAGGAAATGATAGAAAAAGAGCACGTCATGTGTTGATTTCTCTTTTGCACGGGAGACCTCTTCAATTGGCTCTCTCTCGATCTATTAGAGTTTTGGTCAGATCTGTGATGCGTTTGGATAGGTGCCAAGTGTCATGATCAGAACACATAAGCAATATTCTCACGTGGATTTGATTAGGAGATAAGAGATCAAGTATTGACCGAAAAAAGTTATTGTAAATAAATAGAATTGCACTAAATGTCAAAAATAGTTTATTTGCCAATATTGAGAAGCTGTTTTGTTGTGTGCAAGATTTGAAACAGAAAAAAAACAGGGTGAATTGGATTGGTTAAGGTGTGTCTGTCAACATTCAAGCAATCAGAGTTCACTGTTCGAAGATAATCTTTTTCGAATTGATCAGTAATGAGATCATTGGACTTATTTTTGGAGAGGAGCCTTCAATATAAGTGCATCTTTTTGAATTGCGGATTGAGCTCGGTACCGAAAACATTTCTAATTTAAGGTTCCCAATGTTCAATTCCAATTCCATCTCAATTCTTCCAACATCATCTTCTAAACCTAGAAGAATACACTCTCCAACGTCACTCACCTCAAAAACTATCCTCCCGAAATAATCTGAAAATAAGGTTCTTCTGCAGACTGTTAAACTTGAAAACCAACATACAATTACGTGAGATTTCCTTTTGCAACATTGTACCTGTCATGAGGAAGTGTCAATAAAAAGAAGAAGACGGTTGTTTAGTGAATTTGTATTTTCTGCACTTTCAGGTAGATGTGTGAATTGTGGAGGTTGGAACTTTGGTGTATAGATCTATGTTTCTAGGTACCATCTGGATACAGAATCTGTTTTATAGTCTTTGGAAGTATGATCCACTGGTATCCCTTATTCATTTCTTTTTTTCAAAATCTATTCTCTCCTGAACTTGACTCCCTTTTCATCCCAAACAAATCCTTCAAACCGAGCAAAAATCTCAGAAAAGAGAACAAAAGAGAAAGAACGTTTCAAAAATCTCGGATCTGCAACATTCTCCCTTCATCCCTTTGCAACCTGAAACCGCATTCTTAAAACATTGAAACTGAGACGTCATATTGTTTATCTGTTTGGAACAAAGATAACCTGAGAGAGGGGAAGAAAGAGTAAAAAAAAGGAAAGTTCAAAAAGTCACGTTGTTCTGGAAGGGTCCCATGAGTCTACGGTGGTTTTTTTGGGGAAGAGGGAGAGATCAAAAGTTGGAAGGACTTAGGGAACAGCTGATTGCGTTGGAGACATCCTGGTTTTTATTAATGACAGAGGTATGGGTCATCAGTTGGGAGAGCACTCAAGTTAACTGGGGAAGGAAAGAGTGAATTCAAATTTTAAAGATTTATTTTTGAATAAACTGACAGCTGAAGTATACAATTTTAGGGTTCTACGGTACACCGTAATATTCCTTTAGATGGCCACAGTATGCGATATTCAAAGGACAATTAATCGATTGTGCTAAGAGATATCGAATAATAGTTAACTAATAAATTGTTTGTCGTAATGTTCTACACATTTTCTCAGTTGCACACATTTTGTTATCTCCTCGCATAATTGAGATATGAGCCTTTGAACACAACATATACGGCTTTCTTTCTATAAGAGTCTGTTATTCCATAGAACTACTAGTTCTTCCATAGAAACTAACTTATCTAGGATGCCGACAGTGTTCTTAAACCTATTATGACTGATTTGAAAACGCTAAAACCATAGTTTAGATCACACTGAAACCCCTTTTTCCTGTCTTGATAGAGCAATTTCCCTTCCACCACTATTCCGTAAATCACAACTTTTCCCCCAATCTTTACTCTTTTTAATTCTTCCTGAAACTCTTTTGTCCACTCTCCCTCTCTCTTCTGTCACGCTTCTCCTTTCTTCCTCCTACACAATTTTTATGAACTCATTTTTCTTTCTCTCTTTTTTTTGAAAGTGATAATGAAGATTATCGTTATCAGAGACAAATAAAGAACTGTTAACTTTTGAAATTATATTAACAGGGGAAACCCCCGTCCGGAAATGATGAATAGTTAAAAAACATGTTATCTGAAAAGAGAGAGAACTAAAAGATCAAGTGTATTGGCTCGGCGCCAGGGTCACCGGATCTAAAAATAGAGATTTTTGTGGCGATCAAATGTTTTTTATTTTTCCAGAGAGAACTGTCTTTTTTGTTGTGATTGTTGTTTTTGACTTCATCTCTTCTCTTCCCCAAAAAAAAAACAATTTTCTCGGGACCAAAGTTTACGATTCTTTTGTTTAAATACTCAAGACACACCGAGACACTATCAGTACTTGCACTGACCACGGAGCGACAGAAAAAGAAAAAAGAAAAAAGACAGACAAAAAACCAAGTTGCAAATTTTTAGGAGAAAAAAGACAAAAGGCAAAAGAGAAAAAAAGAAAAAATAAAGAACAAAAGGAATGGTTTTGTAATCAAAACGATGATGGTTTCGCAACTTTATACAATATGTCAATATTGGAATTTCGTTTGTTTTATGTAATTTTTCAAAGTTTTTTATTGCTTATGTGAATTTTATGGCCTAGAAATAGGGGAAATTGGGAAATTAGTCTTGAAAAATGCTTGGAAAATAATTTTTAGTGAATGAACTCTAGTCGACCCGGCCTGCAAGCCTGCCGCCACTCGCAAGGTCTGATACCGTCGCGGTCACTTTTTGCGAGTTGCACCTTTTCTGAAGAAAAAAAACTGACAAAAATATTACTTCCAACTGAAATAATCGTCTTCAGTGAAAAATCAGCTTCATTTTGGTAAAAATTTCGCCATGATTATCTCAAAAATATCATCCCAAGCAACTTCTGAAAACTGCGCGTTTTCAGTTTTGCAAGATAAATTTATCAAGCTTCACTTCAATTCAAAATGAAGCTATCTTTTCAATAAAGATAATTATTTCGGTAAAAAGTTATTTGTTACTCGGTTTTTCAGAGAAAGCTCTTGCAGTTCGAATCGCAGCAAAACGATTTCCCTGGCCATGCCTCGCGGTCTGGGCCCGTTTTAGACGGGCCGTTTCCCAGAAAAGTCGACTGAACTTCAAAAAAAAGGTGTCATATTTGTGTTTTGTTTTCTCTCAAATTATTCATTCCCTCCCTCTTTCCTTTTTCAAAAACTTTGGATCTTTGATTTCTCATCTAAAATGAATACGCTTGTGTGGGTTAGATCATTCATGAAACAACCCATAAAAAAGATAAACCTGTCAAAAAAATGTGTAAAACTTTCTCGCATTTTTATGGATTTTCTCGAATAATTTTGCATGTCTTCGTGAGTTTTTCGAGTCGAATGACATGACGTTTTAATGTCATCTATCTCCCCGAAATTTCAATATTTGACCTCATAATTGTTTTATCAGTTACCCGAGAGTGCAATGATGAATGACATTGTACTTTGTCATTAGAAAAGACCTTGAATTTGAAATCCTTCTTGTTCTTGTTCTGTTGCTCATCTTTTTGTTTCACAACAATATTATTCATACATTCCCTGTTTCTTCCTCTTTCTCAAAAAAATACTTTCAACCTGATTCAGCAACAAACATATCGTTTTCTGGTGACTAACTGACAGAAAAAACGGATAGTTTTGATGCCTCCGGGAGCAGAATAGAAGGTCAAAAAACCAAAAATAATTGCATTTCCGAGTCTGTCGTCCTCCTTTTTCGTCTATGCGGGGGTAGTAGAACAAACGGTAGTTGTGTGGAAAAACATGTGAACCAATGTTTGGAAACAAGGTGTTCTTTTTCTTATATTCTCGCAATATTTGTCGTGTTGTGTTGAATGATGTCATTGTTGAGAATGAGAAGATGCCTGGGAGGAGGATTGCTCTTTGTATTACTAGCCGAAGTATTTGTATACAAACGAAGAAAACTTGGGTCAGATTCACGTGGTCTACATATATAGGTTCGGTTATAAATATATCCATTTGGAGAAGAAAAAAAAAACAGGAGATCTCATAAATCCACCCACGAAATGAATTCAGAAGAAGAAGAAGAAGAAGAAAACGAATAAAAAAAAGAAGTACGTCTTCTTCTTCTTCTTCTTCTCAATCTTCTTCTGCAGAAGGCGTTGATGACAAGAAGAGGCGCACGCTGCTTTCACACGAACGATTATTAATCATTTGTCGGCCCCCCGTAGTATGTGCGTACAAGGAGAGATAGAAGACGTCCTATTCTGATAAAACAATGTATGTAAGGCCTTGTGTGTTCGATAGATTCAATGGCCTCAATGATTTTTTCTTCTTTTTTTTTGCTGTTGATAGTTGATTCTGCTAAAGAAGACAAGCTAACAAAAGGGTACGGTTGCACTTTGATTAGAGAAGGAAAGACAATGGGGTATTATGTTTCAAAATGAGGAACACACGGGGAAAAGAATTAAAAGGGCCTTCGCCCTACTGTAATGACCTAATTTTTTTTAAATGGACTGGCTGCAAAAGTTAGGCCGTGAGAATTCTAGAGCCCAGATCTAGGCCATGAATCCCAAAACATTGTCTCTTATCCTGAACTCTCCCCGAAATATCCTCCCAGACCCAACTGAACAAACTATTCGTTTCCCACGAGGAGTTTGATGCTGAACACGAAACACGTGAAAATCTTGAAACTCCTGACAATTTGAACACTGGTTGTTCCCTTCCAAATGGATAATGGCCACCTCTTCCTATTCTTCAAGCTTCTCCTGTTTTTCCCTATTTTTTGCAGAGAGGTGTGTGAAAGCAAACGATTCTTTCCAATATTTGAATAATCGTTTTCTTTCCGTGTTTTTTCCCTGTCATGAACAACAACAATAACAAGAAGTATGATGGGAAATTTTGAATTTTTATTCCGATTCTTCTATATATTACAGGCAACGTTTGTTTTTGTACAAGTAACAGTCGTAAGCGAGAGAGAGTGAGGAGAGACAGAAAAAAGCAAAACCGAAAATGGATTGTTTTTTGTTTGTTTTCCAGGTTCAAAAGAGAAAAATGATAAAGCACTTGGTTTGTGTGATGGGAAGGAAAATGCAGAAATGAAGAAAATTGTGTGTGGGGGAATTGTTTCAAAAAAGGAAAGGGAGAAAACCCGAAGCGAAAGAGAGAAGAGAAGAGAAAAGGCAAAAAATGAATAGGGCAAATGATTGGTTTCCATAGAAATCTTAGATCGATGTTGTCCATCTACGCTCACCACCCTCAATAACAGAGGTCAATGAGATGACAGATACAGTACGTCCGTCTTCCAGATCATCATCATTATCCTCATTGTCAGTTGCATCAAAACTTTCCCAATTCTTTTCGATTGAAATGATTTTGAACATGGATGAGACTTGATTCAATGGTTCTGTCACTGCCTTCTCTTTTTTGGCCGATAAACGACGGGCTGAGGCTGGTTCAGATGCGGTACGAGTGGCGATAGCTGAAAAAGATGAAGGATGAGAAAATGATCGGATCATCTAAGATTCTATTTATCATAATCGTTCTCTCTAAGTATCAATAAGAAATGACTACTCACCATCTTGATCCTGTTTCCTTTTCGATTGACGAATAACACTACGTCTCAATGCTCCATATCCATTATTCTGTGGTTGTGAGACTTTCTTATTGTCATTCTCATCAACATCTTCTGAGCTTCCACGATTACGGCTTGGCCACACAAACCATTTCGGTCCGTTCTGCACTTCGATCACTTTGAAACGGAAATCTCGTTTTGGACGGACTGGCTTCACATCGTTATTATTGTTGTTAACAAGATTGGCCTCGAATTGGCAGGCCGATGAGGATGAGGCAACTTCCATCATTTTTTTGAAAAAGTTTTGAATGGGTAGATGAGGAGATACTGTAATATTGATAAGATGAGGAATATAATATTTATGTATGAGGAAGACATAAGAAGAAAAAACAAGATGCAAATAAAAATAAGAAACTAGAAAAGATGTTGAATGGATCAACTTCTCTCTCTCTCTCTCTTATATATACTGTCAAGTAAAAGGAAGAACGCACAGAGAGAGAAAGTGCTTTGGGGTTGGCTCCTTTCCTCTTCTCTTTTGGAGGAGAGAGAAGTGGGGAGAAAAGTGGGCGGAGTCACAAAGTGAGAGAGAGAAGAGGAACGAGGAGTAGAATGAGAGAGGATTAGACACATTGACGAAATTTCAAAGTGAGACGGGGCGGGCGCTTCTGGCGCCGGGACGCCGATGCCGCATGTGACCTCCGGTTTGTTTGTCGCCATATCACACAGGTGGGAAGAAGAAGATGATGAGAAGAAGAAGAAGAAGAAAAAGTTGGAATGAAGAAGACGGTTTCAGTTGGAGAAGTGGAGAAGGCATGGAGTTCACATGGTCTCAAATCTAGATACATATTGTTGTTGATTGTGATGACCGTGGTGGATAGAACGATCACGTTGGGATTTGAACCCAAAACTACACAGAACAGGTAGAAATTCTTATTCTCTTGGTGAAACTATCAAAGGCTTTGCAACTCTCAAGAGGCAGCTTTCTACACTCCACTACAGTACTCCTTTCACAAAGCAACTTTCTCATGTACCTCCTATAGTAATATTTTTTCTTCTGATACCTTGTTTTGCAGATTGTTCCTCTACGTCACGTGTTATCAGTGTACTCAAGTAGTTTATACCGTCTAGAGCAACAACTTGTGTACCATACATAATTAATCGTTCAAAAACCCCCCATATGACCGGAAGACGAAGACGAATTCAAGGGAAATCAACAGATTCTAGAAATCGGTTCTAGAAATAATTGGGTACTATTCCTAGGACAGAAGGCATGCTGAGATAATAGTGCTTAGTATGAAGGACTTCACCCAATACGTGTTAATCACCACCTGTGAAGCCATTTTCTCATTTCGAGAGTCGAGATCAAACAAGATTCTTTTCTAGTTGAATTTCTTTATGAAAAGCACAGTCTACTGTACTTTGTCCATCAGAAGAAAAGAATTTTCCAATTTCTTTTTTCCTCACTTGACTTTTAACTTCTTCTTCTTTATCCTCTTTTTCACGTGAAGAATTGCCGATTCTTTTTAAGTGGCGGGAGCACAAGAAAAAAGAGCATTTTTTGCAAGAAAGCGCGGGGGTGAATTGAATAGATGAGAAGAATATGGAGTGTGAAGAAAATGGATTAATGGGAGTCTTGGAAGAAGAAGAATGAATAGGAAAAGAAGGAAGAAGGAGGAGGAGGGGGTTCCTCTAATTAAAGAAAACATAGATGAGATCATGTTCTGAAGGGAAGAAAACAAAAGTGTCGAATGGCGACGTGAGTCAAGAGTATCAAAGAAAATGAGTACGTAGATCAAAAGTTAGATCACTAGTAGGTCTAAAAAACTCTGAAATCAAAAATTCAAAAGGAGTACTGTAGAAACCGGAAGCTGATAAAATGAAAGGCTTTTCATTTTTTTCTGACGAAAAAAGATTAGCAAGATTAGATTTATAAGGCAAGAAAAAAGAGAAAAAAGAAGAAGAAGCAAGCGGGTGTGATATGAGAAAAAAACACATGAATGAATAAAAAAACAGGAATTCCCTTCCTCTCTCGACTTATGCGAATTTTAAATAAAGAGAAAAACTCTAGTTGAACATTTGGTTTTGATTCGATTGATTTTTGAATTCTGTTTGTACCATTTTGTGTTCTCCTCCAACAATTGGTGTCCGAAAATGGGGATGATATGGGAGAGAAGATTAGAAATCAAACATTCTTGTCTTCTCATATCATTCTCTTCTACAATTAATGAGAGAAAAGAGACGCAGATATATCTAGAAATAGAATTCAGAAGAAGAAAATAAGAATTTCCAGAAGAGAACGTCTAATGCGGGGTACAAAAAATGAGAGGCTTAGGTAGAAGTGAAGCTTTTTGTTTTTGAAATGAGTCTAGAGAAACAAAGTGATCTTTGTTCAAAATTAGGAAGGAATTCGAGTATACGGTGATGCTTCAGAAACCATTTCCTCCTTTTCTCAAAAAGACCTTTTCCCAACCATCTTCATCTCAAAAAAGTCAATTCCATTTCCTTTTAGAATTGCTAACGACTCCAATACACACTCTTCTCTCTTATTTTCTCTCTCAATTCCATCAAAAAGTGCGTGTGCTCAAAATGGAAATGAGAATTCTCACCCTTCGATTAAGATGACGTGGGAGGGAGGGGGACACCCTGAGAATAGATATCACAATAGGAAATAGGTATTCAAACCGGTGTTAGATGTTGCTATTTTTAACTTTCTATCATCTTTAAAAGAAAAGAATCTTTGAAAAACAAAATGATCGAAGAGAAGGGGAGAATACAGGTACACGAGGGACGATAATGATGTGGGGTGACTTTTTTCTATTTGGGTGGTAGAAGATCAATTATCACAGTACTCGAAGAAGAGATCTATTGTGAATGGGATTGAGAAAACCTGGACTGGGACTAGAACAGATCATATCTAGATGGATGGACAGATGGCCCAATACAGTAGACTACAACAGGCTCAGGTCATGCTAGACTGTCTGCCAGAGTCTCACCACAAAACAGAGACGACGACCAATGTCCCACATTTAATGAAAATTACGAATAACAAGAAATATGAAAAGGGGGGAGTTTCCTGAAATTATGAAGAAACCGAACAACAATAAAATGATATACGAAACGCTTGCGGCCTTTTCCTCAAAACCCAAGAAGAGACTGAGACTGACAGAGACGCGGATTGTTTTGCGGAAAGGACGATGCGGAACGCTTGGGGTGAAGGAAATAGTGTGGGAAGAGGTGGAGACGCAGAAGTCGTTCGAAAAGGACCAACAGAAGAGTAGGAAAGGGGAGAATATAATAAGAATAAATGAGATGAGGAAAAAGGTTACGAGACGCAGAGAATATACCACCTGTCAGGGAGAGAAAGAACGAGAGAGTGTTCTTTAAAGAGCAATATGTGTATTGGAAAGGACAATGAGAAAAGGGGGAATACCCATGTAGATAACATCGTAATCTTTATTGGCCAATATGATTTTCGGCCATTAGAGGGAGAGAGAGAGAAAGAGAGAGAGAGGGGATCAACGAAGAGATTCAAATGAGCTGAAAACTCGAAGATCTCTACTCTCTCTATGATTCAGAATTCGGGAGGAGGATGACGTGAGATTCCAGAAGGTGTTCATCTGAAGAGAGTTATTGATGTGGAAATTGTTTCCATTTTCTTTTGCAAAAAAAGGTTTTTACCTTTTCCGAGAATGACTCATTTAGTCTAGAAACTCTTGTTGACAAGGGAAGGGACTAGAATTCTCTGGATCATGATCAACACAAATATGGTCTCTCACCTGTCTTGAAAAAAAAGAATGACGTGGAACAGACAAACATACAACTACCGTATTATTACTGTCTTACCAAAGACTCGATCAACATTTTTATTCCTTTTAACGCGCGCGCACCGGGGACATGATACTGAAAGGAAATATTGTGAGTGAGTAAATAACAATTTAGTACCCAAAGTACCTTTTTTGAAGGAAATGAGATATTTAGGTTAGGGGGACTAGGTTTCCAGGTCAAGGGAATCCTAGGCCACAGGTTCTGTTGAGCTATTTTCGGTTCCAAGTACAAAAATCTAGTTTATCTTTCTATTTCCGTGTTTTGTATCACATTTTTTGACCGTTCTGTCCAATTTTTGTAACCGAATTTTCATAAACTCCACAACAAAAATCGTCTCAAATTTACATATTCACAACTATTTCCGAATTGATTTCGATTATAAAAATAATCACATTACATTTATCTTTTTTTTTCAATGAAATTCTCTTCTCGTATTGACGTTAAAACTGTCACATGCATGCACATTCACGTATTCATTCGGGAGAAAACACCACAAAACATATATGAAACGAACAATTTTTTTCTGGGTGTGGAATGGAATTCTCATATTAAAAAAGAAGACGTCACAATGAGATCTACGTCAAAATAGAAAGAAAAGAAGAAGAGAGAGAAGAGTGTGTATTTGACAGATTAAGCAAGAAAACGAACACGTCAGAAGAGAGAAAATGAGAATAATCAACGGTTTTTCAGATGAATAAAAAGGGCAGCTGAAAATGACTTTTTGGTTTTCAGAGCCAAAAAATCAGAAATAGAATAGGACCTATCAAGGTCATCGTATCGAATTTCAAGGGAAGGGAAATTGGGGGTGGTTGTGCACTTTTCTTGTTATATTTGACCTTTGAAAGGAGGAATGGAATTCAAATATTCTTTCTTAGTCATTGGTGACGTGGCAGAGGATAAAAAAAGTTTAAAAGAAGCTTTAGTTTTGGATTGCAGACTCTGGAACGGACTAAATTTTATTTTGTTGGTTTCTAAGTCATTTTGTTAATGTCACTTTCTAATCAGTCTCATAGAATGGCCTAGAAACTCATACGATTTCTAGGCCATCTACAAACAATTCAAAGGTCAAATTCGACTAACTCGAGATTTATTTTTAGACAGTTACGTAACTGCAAGAAAAATATGTTTATCCTCGAGAAAAAAAACACTTTCAGATCATCCTCAGGAAGGAAATACGTAATTTTTTTGGTTACTTGTTTTTTTTCGAAGATTTGATGATGAATAACGCCTACATATTCAAACAAAAAACTACAATTTCAGATAATACTAGTTATCTTACTTTGTAGTTTTCTAAAAAATTGCGGATTGATATTTAATCCTTTCGAGGATTTTTTGGAAAAACATTTTAAAGTTTTTTGAAATTAGGAGCTTGGAAGCTTAGATTTTTTGTAGGTGTTCCTTTAATCCGTTCGGACAAAATCGTCCAATGTGGACCGTCCGTCTGGACCAGTAAAAGTTGATGATCGATTTAAAGGTGATTTGCACTGTTCAAGCTAACGGAAGTTCTTGGCCTAACTTATATTCTAGGCCATCAAGCCTTATTTCTCTGAAGATTAAAATCGAAATTCCAAACATTCTTCTCTCCTTTTTTCGACAGTGACAAAGTTCAAAAACTGTTTCGATTAACTTTACACACACCACTGCCTAGCACCTATCCAATATATATTTCTCTTCTCCTTCTTCCTTTTCAATAGATGAAAGAAGAAGAAGAAGAAGGCGAAAAACTGTATATTTCGACTTCCACGTGAACCACCACGACAGTCAGTATCGATAGAAGGAATTTCACTAAACCCTCTTTCAATCCAACCATCTTTTGTATCGGAAAAGTGTGAAAAAACGAGAAGAAGAGTCAGGGTGCGCGATGTACCCAAATAATTCTGTCTGTCTGATCAGTATGAGATAGAATTGATTTTGAAGAGACGACAGCGAAACATGGTTTTTGCAGCAAAAAAGGAAAATACCGTCATTTCTATCTCTCTCTCTCTCTCTCTATAAGGAATCCCGTATTTTGATCGGCCCTTGGAGGAAATTGAAGAAGGGGGAACGATAGAGTTTTTATGGAGAATTGACATCACTATTTTTGTTTGAAGAAGTTAAAAAAAAAGAGAAGATGAAAAGGATTGAGAATTATGAGATGATTTCAGGGGGAGAGAAATGATTTTGATTCTGATGACGTGACAAGATGACAGATCTCACAGGAAATCGTAGTTTCTATTCACTTTTCGAAATTTGAAATTTGAAATTTGGAATTCGAAGAAATAAGAAATAGATAAGACCTAGTAGGGATCTTACTGAAGACTAAATTCAGCCTCATCGCAGCCCACTGGCCTGTCGATTCAGCGGAATACCAGAGCGTCGTACTGACTATAGCCAAAACTAAAACTGTACTCCTATCCTTTCCCCTAATCCTTTTATATCCAACCTGTCACCAACTGGATATTCATAAACTTTCAACTCTTCGTCACCTGGTATTTCGTAAAAAATGACGCGGATACCAGTGATCATTTCCTGACGAATTCAATATTTTTTTGTTGAAATCGAAACAAAACAAGATCGTAAACAGATTTAGAGAAGAAAAGAAGAATTGTCGTTGACACAAGTTCAAATATTATTTTCCTTTTTTCTTCTGACTAATCGAAGATCATTGAACTTCGAAAAGGGGATTCCCCCGTCTGGAGAAATATTTACTTTTTTTCTGAATTAGAACTTGAAAAACAGGTAGTCATGTGGGATAGTTTGGGTACTAATGATCACTTGCACTCATGCCTTTCTAATAGGAGACTTTTAAAAATCACGTATTGTCTTTGAAAGATAACCTTTACTCTTTGTGCTTCTCATGCAAAGAGCAAACTGTTTTGTTGACAATCATGAAATAGTAAACAAGACTCGAAACAAGCAAATACGAGGCAAAATTTCGAAAAACTTGCAACAAAAATAGCTAAAACGGTAAGGATGAACTCGGAAAAGAAACCTGCACGTAGCATAACGAATTGTCAAACAATGCGGAAGAAAGAGAGAACAGAGTTCGAAGGTTGTTTGCAAATTATATGTACAATAGGAAACCTGAGACAAGAAACTGGATTTAAGACTGGAAACTCCCTCACTTTCTTAATCAAAAGAATCATGCTTACTTGACTTTTTTAATGGTTGATGGAATGGATGTATAGTCAAAGGAATCGAGAGTTCTGGGGACTGGACTATAAAAAAAGGAAACTCTATATTTATACTTGACCAATTATTCTACGCCTGACCACAATCTAAGCAAAAAAGTAGTAATAAAAAAGTAAGGCTGACCAAACATTCCCTTTTTTCTTCCAATTCGTATAGTTGTTCTTTCACCACAAAAAATATCTTCAGAATATATCTCTTTTTTATATGAAAACAAACCAAAAACAGATAGATAACGAATGGGTAAATTCATATTATAGTAATATAAGAAATGAAACATGTCTTTTCAAAATGACCATGAGTCACTTAGAAAAAAACGAGGAAAGGTACCAGAAAGTGAGTCAGGGATGAAAAATATTGGGAGAAAAAGAAGATTGATTGATAAGAGATATTTGAAGAGTATTGAATCATACAATTACTCATTTCGAGTTTTGAAAATGGGTTTTAAAGTTTCGGAGGGACTAAGAAACTTGACATCTAGATTAGTCTAGACCTCATCCACATTTCGCTTCCTAGATACAGTAGTCTTCACATTTCGGTTTCACTAATCTAGGTACAGCAGCCCTATGAACTAAAAGCCGACTAGGTCAAAACACTTCTCCCAACTAAATAACTTGACCTCTGAGTTCATTTTCATCCTCAACTAATTCCTATTTTCCTAGAGGAAAAACAGTAGTCCCATTTCCATTTCCAGTCGTAAATAAAGCATTCTGGAAGTGGGAAAAAAGATGAGAAAAAACACGGAGACTCGTCGCGTCCAGAAATTTATATAGTGTCCGTCCGTCTGATGGACGGCAAGAAAAAAGAAAGAGAAGAGAAAAATGGACGAGACAAAAACAAAAGGATGCAAGCTGTATAAATGGGAGAAAAATGGGGAAGGGGTCAGAAGAACTAGAAATTCTGGGGAAGGAAGAGAATTTTGGGAAGTTTCGGAAATTTTGGAGAAGATAAGGAGAGAACGGGTGACGCCCGAGTTGGGAATCTAGGAATCTAGGAGTCGGGTTGAAAGGAGGGAATTGGAATTTGAGAAATTGCTTCCTGGACATAAATACTTGAAGGTAGGCCTAAATTCCTAAAATCTATCCTCCCCCATTTCAGCTTGTCAAGGCATACAAAAGTTGCTTCTTCTTCTTATAAGTACCATTGTCATCCAAGTCTATGTTAGGTTCCAAGCCCCTCCAATCTCAGCTTTAAAACCATCAACAAAACATTATTTTCCTATGACTTTTTGTGAGAGCAGTTGTATTAGAGGGCAATTGTAATAGAGGTTTTAGAGTACAATATGCCACAATCCCTTCATTTCAATTCCCAAACCATAAACTTTTTGAACCCTCATCACCAATTCCTTTGATCAATTTACCGAACGTCTTCCCCTCTTATCACTATTCGACACCTTTGTCTTTTTTTCTAATTTTGACCGCAAACAGATGACCAAACTGGTTTCCCCTCTTCCCCATTTTTTTTTTCTTTTATCATTCCGTAATGGTCGACAAACTGAGACATTAAATTTTTGATATTTCGAACAGTTCAAACACAGAAAAAAAGAGACAACTTTTTATGACTTTTAAAAGAGTTTGTGTGCCCTTGGTGTGTTCTGTTTGTTATGAAAAAAGTATTTGGTTACGGAATGAATATCGAGTGTCGTTATGATGACGTAGAATCGTTTATACAAGGAAAATCATGGGATACTTTAAGGTTTTAAGGGGAGTGAAGACACCAACTTGGGAATCAAGACTACCGTAATCCTGATTTCTGAGCACCAACTAAGGAATCTCATTTCCTTTGAGAACTTTGACCGCTTGAAGAGGTCCGAAGGTAATTTTAGTGTTTTTTGGGAGACTATTCTATTTTGTTTTTCCTTCTTTCTTTCTTTTCATAGATCTTTCTTGCAGTGTTAAGTTGTCCTCCTACCCGGATTCTTCTTCTTCTTCACTTCCGTCAGTAGTAAAAACACAAACAAAAAAACTAAGAGAAATTTCTTTTGACTGGGAGCATTTTTCTCTCTCTTCTCAATACACAACAACACAAACTAATTTCGTTTTCCAGTTTCTCTTCTTCTTTTTTCATTACGAATTCATTCCGACGCCGTCATACCAAGAAGAAGGGAAAGAAGAAGGAAGGAGTGCCCCATAAATTGGTACTAGAATAATGATATTGCGAAATAGATTTAAAGAGAGAGAGAGAGAGAGAGAGAGAGAGAGAGAGAGAGAGAGAGAGAGAGAAAGAGAGAAAGAGAAAGAAGATCCCAAAAAAAGATGCAAAAAGAGCATGAGCGCGTAATCGAGAATTGAATTGACATTTCAATTGGTTTTGGTTAAATGGAAGAGAAGGACAAGTGGAGGAAATAGCCTCCATTCTTCTTTTGCCCCTTTTGCAGAAATTGATAGAAATGGTCAGGGGATCTTCAGATGACGTGACTTAAGGATTCTGATACTCTTGACCATAGATTTCATGGACTGGGTTCGGACCAAGCTTTGGGAATTAAACGGTCCAGCCCAGCTAGTGGGCATGTAGCCTGGAGAAATTACCTCCACTAAAAATGGTTGCTTCATTCATTTTTTTAAGTAAATATGAAAATTCAAATAGTCTTTGATGGGTTTGCACGGTTGGTCCCAGCCCTCTCGGTCCTACCCGGTCTGACCCCAATCTTTGCAACATTAATTGAATGACTAAGATGATCTTTCGATCACAGACAACTAAATGAACTTCTAATTCAAAGTGACAAGTTGTTCCTCTTCCTTCAAAAAAAAGAGAGAATAAACAAGAAACGGAAAAAACAAACCAACATTTTGAGTCATTGAATCAGAATCAGAATAAAGACGTCAGAACAGAATTGTGAAAAGGGATTCCCAAATTTTTATATAGTATCTAGACTTTGTCAATAAAAACGAAATTTCAAACATCATGGGGATGACAAAGCCGGATCAAAAATCCGCGAGATTAGTTCCTGAAAATGTTTACACGAATTCATGCATTTTGCACATCAAATCCTATAAACATGTTTGCAGAAGTTTAAAACATTGGATCCAGTTTCCCCCTTAAAATAGAACTTTATCCAGACATTTCTCCTAAAATTGGCACGTCATCAATAAAGAAAAGAAAACAATGACGTCATCGTCCGAATAATGACATTAAATTCGTGGTGCAAAGAGTAAGAGAGATTTTCCAAATTTTTGCTGCAAAAGTCAAATGAAAATCGACGTAACGCGACCAAAAACTCATGCGTTCTGTGACGAAACAGTCGACTTTTTGTGCCTTTTGAATGGGAAGTTTCACGGAAAACTGATAAAGGTTGCAGAGAGAACAATGATAATGAAACGAGGAGTTATCATCTTGAAACCGTTTTTTTTCCGGAAAAAGTGAAGAAATATGGTCATTTTTTCGCGGTAAATACGAAGAACAGTTTCCCGAATTAAGAAAAGAAAAAGAAGAATAGGGAGCAGTAATGAGCAATAGAAAAAGAAAAAGAAAAAGAAGGAAATTGGTTGAGGGGGAGGAAAAGAAGGAAATGAAACTAAAAGAAGAGAGACAATTACAACGAACTTTTCAGTTTTCTTAGAAAAATTAGGAGAAAAAACACGGAGAGAGGTCATTTCTTGTCTAGACATTATATGGTTTTAAAAGAGGGGTCAGAGAAATCTTGGAACTAATAAAAATTATTCAAAAAACAAACTATTGTACTATCTGTTTTTGGTATCCAAAGGGAAAAAGGTTACGTCCCAATTGACACCTGTTTACTACCTGGCTAGTCTGGTATAAGCTCTATATCCTACATAGTCTGAGCCGATAGTATAAAGTTACCATGGCTAGTAAATAGCAAGGTCTTAGAAGGTGTTCCAGAAAAAGTAGTCAACCGAACGGAAATTTCTCAGGACCATTTCAATACTTTGTTTATTGGTCAAGCTATATAAATCCAACTGGAAGACATCAATATTAAGAAAAGGCGTCAGTTTTTATGAAATGACGTGCATATTCTTTGAAAGATTCATAGGAATGGGGACCAGAATAGGGATAATTTTGAAAGTGTATTCGTTAAGCTTTTCCCGGCTAACCTGTGGTAGCGTCTTTGTAGCGCCCACAGTAAGCCTTATACGGTATACCACGTTTTCCTTAGACTCTACCTACATATGGGTTGAAACTACCAGAAATAGCTGGTTGCAATATTTGAACTGAACTATTTTTGATGTCTGTTCTAATTGACCAACTTTTCAGAAAAATATTTTCTACCCTTCCCGATGATCATCATTCTGACTTCAAAATATTTTTTTCATAAATCACAATTCTCATACCTTCATCAACTCCTATTCAACTCTAATTTTCTATTCATTCTAAACGAATCATCCTTTAATTCAAATATGTTCTCATGAAAGTTCGTTTCTTCTCTATTCAAACTGTCAACATGTTATTTTCCCAGAGAAAGAGAACGTTTAAAAGTACCATCTGCGCAAACAAAGAAGAACTGAAAATTGAGTGGGATGAAAATGAAACAAAAATAAAATGTTTACAAAAATACGGAGCAATGAACTATTTCAAACTTATCGGAACATGAATATTTGAAGATTTTTCTCTTTTTTTTAGAGGCACGAGAAGGGAATGAAATATTAATATGGGGGAGGAGGTGAATAATGGGAGCGAAGAATATGTGGGGGCTGAGGGAGATGTTACCATGGAAAAGAGGATGGAAGGGGATCAGGGTGGTAGAATGAATTATGTTGCTGATCTAACAGAAAAATGGTAAAGATATAAAAGACTGTGCACTGTCCGGTTTTGCATAGAGCCAAGCTAGACAAGGAACCCATTCTCCTTTTAAAAATGGACACCTCTAATACAAGGACAACACATAAACAATATTCATATTCGTCTCAATTTGTCTCCAATTGTTTCCGATTTTCTCTCTATCTCTTCCGACTATTTTTTATCCCTTTTTATGAAAAATGTGTCAATATTGACCGAAAAGACTTTTCTCTCACTCATTCAATTTCCGCCGGAAAAGGGAACACGTAGCCGTTTTTTTCTCTTCCCCTTCAATTTCGGTTGTTGCGTGTCTACGTGCGTCAGATATTGGCAACAGAAAGCTTTTTTCGGATTCTTTTGCATGTGTTTGTGTGTTTGGGAAAACTAGAAGAGTGAGAGAAGGGAAATGTGTGAGTCAAAGCGATATGAGACTTGGAATTTTTTATTTTTCTGGAGGAAGAAGGTAAATATGTATGTGTTTGGAAGTTTTCAAGCGATTGAGTTTTGAAGTTTGATACCAGGAAATGAAAATGAGAGAGAAACCCACGAAATTGTGAAGTAATACAGTAGACTTTTAAAAATTCTGAACTAGACGGGTTACTGTATCTAATATCTTTGTTCAGAGATCGAACTATTATAGATTACTGTAGTTTCACTAGAATTGTCTCAGCAAGGCATACTGACACTATAAAAACGAATTCACGGTACAAGGAAACTATATACGGAGTTTAGCTATGAAAACTCACTTTCAGGTCACATTGTCTACCGTAGATATTTATTCTTTTTGCTGAGATTACGGTAGATTTGATTTTTAAAAAATATGGGTTACGGTAGTTTTAATAAGAATCTCTTAAAATACAGTCAAGCCATTTTCAGACTATATAAATTAAATAAATCGATGAAATCTTCTGTAGCCTACATCGCCCCACCGTACATATTTATACCCGTAGACACCTCCTTATCTTGTTATTGTTGTTGTTTTTCAAAAATCTAAACTTCTACAGTTTTCCATAGAAGATCATTGACTCAGAGAAGCAACCAAAAATTACATTCATGAGTCATATAGGAAGAAAGAGTTTCAAAGTTCATGGTCTATGGTTAACCGGGGGAACTTGAAATTTGACCCCAGCCCCAAAAATACCTAAAGGGATCTCGAACTTGCAAAGCTTTGTTTGCATAATAGGTAGGTGGCTCTGCTATTTTAATGTTCACGAAGGATGGGATCTTCCAAACTTTTACCAAGTTTACATAATCTTCATTAATGAAATATTTAAGTAAGCCTCTCAATTTCATCATCTGATTCTCATAGAATCTCATGTTCCAGAACGATTACGTAACTCCCGTCACAAAATCATGATTCCGTTCTCCTATCATTGAACTCTTCCAGAATCATCTCCGTTTTTTTTTCTTCTAGCAAACAACTTCTTATCGAAAATTTCTCATGACCCCAATTCTCTCTGTGTTCTACTGATCATAGTGTTTCAGTAGTAAAAAAAAAGAAAAAAGTCACACAACCTCCAATGCAACATTTCCTAATACCTGGCGCCTATCGTCTTATCTTCATGGCATGGCGCCAAATGATTGAGCACAATCACATGTGATTCTCTAATAGTCTAGCGGTCAGAATAAGTTCAACTCCGGGTGATTCCCCGTGTTTTTAGTGGAGTTTATGAAACACCTTATGACATTAAATCATGAAAAAAATTGAAGCACAAAAGAAACCAATGAAAAAGTTTTGAGTCACGTTTTTCACAAACAATCTAACGAGTGAGAAAAAAAAGAAAAGAACAGGTGTTATGTGTGTATTTGTTTGCAGAAAGGGTTCGGCTAAAGTGCACAACGGAAGAAAATCGGAGAGAAAATGACGTGAATTCAGGAGATGAAATGTGGGATTACTGTAGAGAAGGGGGGAGAGAGAATCTAGAATTCTGAAATGACGAATTGAACAAGTGTTTTTCCATGATACATCGCTTAGGATCCAGTTTGTGAAGAAGCTTGGATTTCTCTATTCTTCGAAACAACATAAAAAATGATTCACAGAATACTGAATTGGGGAGCACAAAATAATTGTATGTCTCGATAAACTTCTACAACATTCGCCAATAAAGCCTATTACATAGAGTTCTCAAAACCATCTTAACCGAAGCAGTATATCTTGGCTCTTATAAGAGCTACAGAGAAGATGTCAAATTGTAAAATGTTCAGCTTGTCCTAAGCCAAATTTCTCTAGATAACCTTTTTTGGTATCTGTAATAGGAACTGAGCTATAGGGGGGCAAACAAAAAGGTAATTTTTACTTTCGTTACAGAGAAGTATGGCATATTCACAGGGGAACCAAGCACAAGAATCTTTTGGAAATAATTTTAACTAGAAGTCATTGGGTTGGACATGCATGTTAATTTTCAGATTGTCTTTTTCATTCATTTTTAGATCCCTCAATTTTTTTTAACCCTACCACTTTGTCACAGAAATTTGTTTAAGGTCTCAAATCTCGACAGTTTTTAGAGGTATCAAAAAAGTAACCAACTAATGAATTGTTTATCATAACATCCTGAGCATTTTCCTAATTGACCACTTTTTCATATCTCTGTCCTCAATCGAGATATAGTCTTTATCATAGGACTCTACTTTCCAACGCTGTATTTACAGTATCTCGAAAACTTCGAAGATCATCTTCAGAGAAATCTATTTCCGGTCTGATGTTTAAGATACAGGTGAAATTTATCAGAACTTGATGTATTTCTATTTAAGTTCTTGATGGTTTGATTTCTAATTCCTGTTTATTTCAGAAATTCTCCAGTTTTATTATCCGTTTGACGCAATTCCGTTTAACCTTGAAAATTGAAGAAAACACATGTAAAAACTGGAATTGTGTCAATCATAATTCTCATGAAATTCTTCAAATTTCTGTTCGTGATCTCTGTTTTTTCGTCAAAAAGTTCAAAAGGGTTTTTTTGATTGTCTCGAATGTCACTTATCTTTTTTTTCTTATTCAATTCTTATCAGCTGCTGTCGATTTGTTGTTTCCCCGCATGATCATATGTCATCAGGGGGATCTCCCCAAAGAGAGTTTTCAACGAGAGAAAAGAGTTCAGACGAGTTTTTTTACACTGATAAAGAGAGGTGAGAGAGCAACTTTTTTGTTTGCTTGCTTTTCTATTTCCTTCGGAAAAATGTTTATTACGTTTCATTCAATGGTGTGTAATCGTATGTAGAGGTCATGTGGTGATGGTTGTATTGATGATAGGTTGAAGAGGGCAACAACATTAAGATATGGGACAATTATTGAACTTTTTGAGGGAATTCCTTAGGGAGACCCTTGGTAAGGGAATGAAATACATGAAATGACAAAGGGTTTTCAATGAGAAGGGGTCATTGGAAAAGTTAAAGAAAGTTAGTCATTTTGGAACTTGTCGGCTAACAATGATGAAGTGGGGACCTGATACTCTTATATTCAGTTTTTGAGAGAAATATCTAGAACTTTAAGAAACACTTTAAACCTTTTATAGAATAGCATTTTAATCCGAACCGAGAAAAGGCATCGTCAAATAGGGGCCTCTATCAGAGGTCTTACTATATATCAATGTTCAAACCCAGATCTCTAGATTACAAAGTTCAAACATTTATTACCCTGTTATTTTCATAGATCCACAAAAAATAAAACTGAGCAGCAGGAAGTATTTATTTTGTTGACACTCATTATAACCCGTGAGCAATTCGCCAGGAGATCCTTCCGAGATGTTCGATCAATGAACACCTGGCTCTCATTTTATTTATAAATGAAACGTGGATCACTCCACTAGGCTGAAAATCAGGAGATTCGAGGTGAACTTTAATTAGAGCATCCTGGGTTTTTGACGGGGACCAGGAAAAATAGAAAGGAATTTCATTTCTCGTTTCAAACTCGATAATTTTAAAAAATGGAATCTTCTGGTCCTCCGTACGGAAAATGGGATTCTAAGGTATCTGGAAAAGAAGTAGAGGATCCAATTTAAAAGTTCAGCTCGGTGCAAACTCATCAAATCAAACAGATCAAAAAGCAAAGGAAATTGTTGACAATTTGTTGGGTGGTAATCAGAATACAGTATTCTCCAGTGGTACGTTGAGGATTAAAAGAACGAGCTGGAATTGTGTTTCAGGAAAGACGACAGCTACTTCACCACAACACACAGATTGCTCTAATTTCAATTGAAATAAATATTTTCAAGATTTTTGTGTGTGTTTTTTTCTGTGCAGGATTGTTACCATTAAATAAGCATACTTCATAGGACAGACACTTTGTTTATTACTAAACATTGAAATTGACCAGAGCAATTTCCATGAGCTAGTTCTTCCCAACCAACACTCTTTAAAAGTGCATTTTTTCCACTCTCACTCTTTGCAGGAAATGATCAAAAACCGAAAAAGTTTCAATTTATTTGAACACTTGAGACTCTTAGCTATTCAACGAATCAAACTACACCAACTAAACACATAATTCCTTCCTTATCCGGTCATGACGTTTTTCAAAAGTGTCAATTCACACCAAAATTTCAATTTCTTTTGCGCGGAAGCTCAATTTCCTGAACACCGTTTTTTTTTCTCGCTTGTTTATTTGTTTTCTCCAAGCACCTTTTCCAACCTTTTTCGCGCCAAGGCACACCAGAGAGGTGGAGTCATTCAGGAAATCCGGAAAATGAATTGGGTGAAGTGTTCGAAATGTATAAATTGGGAAACATTTTCAAGTGATCGCCTTTTTTGTGTGAATTGGATTGGAGTGGACATTTAGTTGGGTTGGAAAGGAAAATATGGCTCTTTTGATCTTGGTTTTCTTAGCGATTCCGATGGTTTCTGCAGAGGTGAGTTACTTTTTGTTTAGAAGTTTTAGTTCATAAAGTAACTTTATGTAGTTGAGAAATTCGAGCATTTTTTTAGAAACTTTAAAACTAAGCATTTTCTGATAAGTATGTATGAGACCTGATAAACTGCTAAAGCAAACCGATGATCCCACTTACATATTACTACTGTCGTCCTTACTTGGCTTTTATTCCAGCTCTTTCCACTAACCCCCGTAAGCAGAGTCCGTCGTCAATGTTGTGGAAGTCTTAGTAATTCATGTTGTTCCTCATCCTCTTCCTCGTCTTACTGTATCCCAGTTTGTATGGCACAATGCCAATCATCATGCACTACCCCCATTTGCCAACAACAATGTGGAAATCAGTAAGTTCATGAATTCTTAACCCTCTCTACGTTGCTGATTTGTTAGATGTAACCAACAATGTTCCACAATTTCCATTTCATCTGGCCCATCGTGCTCATCCTGTCAATCTGCTTGCTCTTCAGCTTGTACAACTCCTTCATGTATCCGAACTTGTCAAACCAATTCTTGCTCATCTCTCTGTGGATCCGTCACCAATTCTTGCTCTTCTCGATGCAATAATCAATGCCTTCAAATATGTACAACTCCATCTTGCACGAACACTTGTTCTAATTCATGCTCAAATGCCTGCTCAAACGGAGGGAATCAACCAATTGTAATTGTTGTTCCATCAAGTGGAAGAAATTGTCAGAATTCTTGTTCCAATGTAAGTTCTTGATTCTAGGACTAGAATCTTACAGCTGTTTTCAGCAATGTTCATCTGCATGCACCACAACAACATGCCGACAAACCTGTCAGAACACTTGCCTCGGATCGTGTAACTCTTGTTCAAGTGGATCCTGTAATAGTAATAATACAAATAACCTGGTTGTTGTGGTAGGTGTTCTGGTTCATACTGGAATCCAATTTTTGATTTTAGACTCCATGTGAGCGTTCATGTAACAGTGGTTGTCGTTCGACCTGTTCATCAACATCATCTCTAAGCGTCTGCATCCCAGCTTGCCAACAAACCTGTCGGAATACCTGTAACACTGCTCGAACTCTAGTCATTCCATGTCAATCTGGAACATCTGGAAGTTCTTGTTCATGTTCTTCTGGCTATTCGACTTGCGGTTCTCAATGCTGCCGTGTCTAATAACTCTAAATTAATACGCATTTATATATTTCTTTCAAAAAAAAGTGTTGCTTGTTCAAACGATAAACATTCCCGAATTTTCATACATTTTCATTGTCCATGAGCTCAACGACCGAAAAGTTTGTGTGCAGGCTCAGGAAGAATAGAAATATAAATCATACTACACATTTCTCAAGTGCTCTTTTTTTCTATTGTGCCCAGACAGGAATCGGGTGAACAAGGCGATTTGTGGCAGATTTGTAAGGCAAGGTCATTGTTCGATTTTTTGACGTAGAGAAGAAGAATGCGGTGGCGGATCGGTGAGACAAAAGAATCGATGGTCACAACTAGAGAATAGTGGTGACTTGTACGTTGCACAGGATAGTAAAGATATCTGGGAATAAAATTCAATGGAATTTTGTTAGATCCAACATTGAAATTTTACAGACCCAGCTGAGTTTTGAACTATTTTTTTTGAACTCAGATTTACTTGTAAATAAGCTTCTCATCATTGTGTCGACCTCTGCTTTAGTATTTTTGAATTAACAATTTATGGAAGAACATAACTCAATTCGTTAAGATTCAAAAATATTCACATTTGGCTCACAAAGCTTGTCGGTTTCACATAGATTGTCATTACCAAGTGTTGACTACGAGAGATGTCTTCGTGAAGTTTCTTTAAGCACTGCGGCAATGTTTGTCAAAGGTCCCAGACTTGACAAGATCATATGTGACACCGTATTTGCAATGTAATATACCGTACACACTCTAATAAAATCCGGGTAAGTTGCTTCTGATTTGTATATCTCAGTTGTCATTATGACTTTTAAAAAACTGTCTTCTGAAGGATTGCTTATCATGCATTTTTGTACATTTGTTCAGTTGACGATGTAAATGTAGCTGTAGAAAATGTAACTGTAGCTGTAGCTAAAGTAGCTCGCTCCATACGGAGAGTGCCCCAGGTGATATAAGAATTTGAAATATTAGAAAGTTTAGACACTCTTATATTGTTTGGATATTGCTAATTATAGAAGAGATGTTGACTTTGTGATACAAGCTGAGAATTCTAATATCAAAGTAATACTTTTTTAAACCAATTTTCAACCGTTTTTCTGCCTACGTGCTCTCCCCGCATTTTCTCGCATTTTTCGAAATGCTTATATAAGTGTCGTAGCGAATGTAGTTCGCGCCTTGGTCTAATTCCACGTACAAATACTCATTCGAATAATCCATGTTCTTCTTCTTCTTCTCTCTAATTTTTTCTTTTCCATGTTTCTTTTATTGTGTTCTGAGACTCTACCATCCAATTCTCGTCTCCAACAATTGTTTATCTCTCGCATTATCGTTCATTAACAAAGCGATAACAAGGTTCATTTCGGCAGAGGGTAAAAAGCGTCCGACCGGATGCACCCGCCAGGGCGACTGACCAAAAAGCTTAAAAGAAAAGGAAAATGGCACAGTTTGGCACATTTTGTTGTTCAGAAGACAATGAGGAGTTCTTGGATTTTGGTGGCTATTTTTATATTTTCTAGTGTTCAGGTAATTAATTATTCAAATTTTTGATAGTGATACTATACCGTATATTGTGATCGTTACATACTGTTTTTACAAAACTATTTTTCAAAAAAGTTTTTAAATTCACTTTTTTTTATTTTAATCTCCATTTTGTTTTAAACTGAAGCCTTTCATTAACTGAAAGCATGAGACAAAAGAAAGATCCAACTTTATTTGAATTCAAAATTTTCGAAACTTTTTTTATTAACAACAGTTTTATTTATAAGTATCTTTAAATTACAGTTGTTCAGTGTTAGGTTCCAATTTTACTGAAAATAGGCTCCAATGTTCCTGAAAAAACCTCAAATTTCTAATCTCCTAAAACAATCTTCCTGTCTAGGCTAACCCACAACGAACGAAACGACAAAACTGCGATTGCACCCCCGGAGAGGCACCAAAATGTGGGTGTCAAGTGATGCCAACTCCAGAAATTGGAGGAGGACAAATGATTTGTACATGCTCACCACCAGTTCCACCAAAATGTGTGTGCACTGAGGGAAATGTGGTAAGTCCTTGGAACGACGACAAAAAAATAATTCTTGAATTCAGAGAAATATAATCACTGGTCCATCCCTTCCAGCTCTATTCAAACCATATAACTGTGTATCCACTTGTGAGAGTTCATGTCTTGATTCCTGTAATCGTTTGAACTTTAACATGAAATGTGGAACAGTTTGTAATGAAGCATGTCAATTCACTTGTGCCAAACAAGAATCCACAACGACACCAACGACGACTCCAGCTCCTGCAACAACCGTAATGATCCCACTTCCACCACATATTCAGGAATATCGCTTTGTGATTCCTGCGGGATCATTGCAAACGAACCCAACGACCACTACCTCAGCACCAGTTATTTTAAGTCAGAAAATTCAGGTTGGATAGAAGAGAATAAAGGGTTTGACTCAGAAATTTACAGATCACTTGTCCGACAGAATGTCAACCAGCATGCAGTTTTGTGTGCACCAAGCTCCGTCCAACTTTGAAAGTGATCACTCAAATGTTTGATTCAAAAACTGATGAATCTACATGTAAAACAAGTTGTAGCAATGCTTGTATGTCTGTTTGCGCGTAAGTTGACCTTAGAAGTCCCCATCACCCTGATGACTTCATATTTCAGCTCATCAGGAGTTCCGGGCACCGAATGCCAATCGAATTGCGCGCCCGCCTGCGAGGACACTTGTACTATTGTGAAGCCGGTAAGCAGTCCCAAACAGGGAATAAACAAAAAAGAGAGCAAAGTTTGCAGGTCGCCGTCGCCACCACTCAAATTCAACCGACGTCATCGACTGGTGGTCAATGTGTTTCTGTTTGTATGCCATCGTGCACTCAACAATGCATGTTTACTGTACAGGTATGAGATGCTGGGTGTCTGGAAGCTGATGATGATGGTTACAGATGCAAATCGCTTTGGCACAAGCAACCGCTGCACCAACTACTACCGAGAGACCAGCACAAGCCGTGCTTATCCCAATTCCTCCAGTCAAGATTGTAGTGTCCGATCGTGAGTTTCGGATTCCAGATATTTTCGAAATTCTGGTTTTTAGCAACAACGACTACAACCGCTGCTCCAGCAATTATCACTTTGGGAACAATCTGTAGAAACGAGTGTCTGGTAAGTTGCTCGTAGCTTCTTCTAAATTCAAATCCCCCTCTCTCGAAAGTCAGCTGTTAATCCCAAAAACTCTCTATTGTTCATCTCCTGCCGACCAAGTGACCATCCACTTGAGAGCTCTGAAATCTTGCTCTTCATCCCAATCCCCCCGTGGCTTTTACATGTTCTCAGCTATTTTGGAACTCACTCTTTTCCTTGCGAAAACCGAAGAACATTATGTAAACAGAGAAATATCCAATGTACCTGTGTTCTTCTTCTTCTCACTCTCTTCACATAGCACTTCTCATAATTCTATTGTTTCTTCGTTGTTTTTCAATCGAGTCTTTTCGAAAACATTTGAAACAATGGTTCCTGAAGAGGTTTCGAATTGTGAGAATGTCTGGGTCGAGAGTGAGAAAAAACTGAACCAAGGTCAAAGACGATTTGAAGAAAAAGAGCACTAATCTAGATGACACAATTCCTTAATTCCAGGTTCAATGTGAGCATCAATGCCTTCCAAACAATCCAAACTGTATGGCTGCTTGCCAGACAACTTGCTATCCAGTATGCCAATCGAAAATGCGTCGCCGAATGAAAGAAACGAAATCCGAACGACTTGTTGGAGACTTCGCCCTCCATCATCGTCAATAACTTATCTCTTAGCCTTATTTATATGTAAATTTGGAGTAATTTAAGAATTTCAAAATTGTATTCAGTTGACCGATTAGTCAATGCTTTTCTTGTCGCGATTTCCT
The DNA here is from genome assembly GCA_963932035.1 of Caenorhabditis wallacei. Taxonomy (NCBI): domain Eukaryota; kingdom Metazoa; phylum Nematoda; class Chromadorea; order Rhabditida; family Rhabditidae; genus Caenorhabditis; species Caenorhabditis wallacei. The sequence continues at coordinate 4,295,016 of OZ009934.1, forward strand.
TTTTTTCAATGTTTCAATGTCCAAAAAAAAAACAATAAACCATCATTACAAAACTTCATTTAAAATACTATATTATCTCAATATTCTTGTCATAAACGATCTTTTCAAGTGCTTCCAAACGGAGATGAGAAGTCTAGAAGAGGTCCTCATTGGCAGCTTCGATCGAGAGTCCAATCCAAGCCTGAAAATTGCATCATTGAATTTGTTCATCTTGACTGCTTGAAAGAGAGAATCTCAAAATCTTTGTATCAGTTTTCCAATACAAAGACTCCAAGACTATCCAAGGATCCAACTGACCACGGCAGAGTAGGCAAGGGTGGAGGCAACGAGAAGGGCAGTGTAGATGGCGTTCATCTTTGACCTTGGATGGTTGGTTGCAGACTGTTTGGATCAAACTGTTCTTGCTCAAACTGACGATTTTCACTCCTTTTATACCCCTCTTGTTTGTCATCATTTTTACTGATAAGATCTATTTGCCACGTGGAAGGTCAAATTGGGGGGAAATGTTGACAAACAAGAGGGGTATAAAAGGAGTGGAAATCGTCAGTTTAAACAAGTTCCGATAGGTTCGAACAGTCTGCAACCAAGCGTCTCCACACGTCTCCAGCCATGAACGCCATCTACACTGCCATCCTTGTTGCCTCCACCCTCGCCTACTCTGCTGTGGTCAGTTGGATCCTTGGATAGTCTTGGAGTCTCCGTACCTGAAGAAATCGGATACAAGGACTTTGAGATTCCCTCTTGCAAGCTGTCGAGATCAACAAAAGTTTCAATTTTCAGGCCTGGATTGGACTCTCCATCGACGCTGCCAACGAAGACCTCTTCTGAAATGGTTCGCCGTCGTCAATCTGTCAACGGAGTATTCAAAAATGCGAAGTCAAAAGTGCAATGTAAAGCGAAAATGAATAAATTTGTTTTTGTATGAATTTCGTGTCTTTTTTTGTTTGTTAGTTTCAGACATGATTGCCGACTGAGCTGACTTGAATACGAGTAGCTTGAAACTGTTAGACTAACAAAATTATAAGCTGAAAGCCACTCAATTTACCTATTTGTAGCTAAACTCAAATCCACGGCTGTTGTTATCTGAGCCACGTCACAGTTCAGAATGGTCACGTATTCTATATTTCTACAGTATACTTTTTTGTAGACACCAGAAACATTTTGGTATGAATTTTTGGGTTTTTTCTGGGGTTTCAGCCATCCAGTCACGACCTTCTGAAACAGCTTTCAGAATCTCGGTACCTTCTGCTCGTTCATTAGATTAGGCTCGACGCATCTCGATTTGAGCTTACGTGGCTAAGCTTTTGTCGACTTGTTACCTGAGTTACGTCTTAATTTTAAAAAGTGATCTGGTTTCTACAGTATACTTTTTGCTCAGACATCCGGAACATTTTTGTTTCTTCTTCCAAATCCGTCTTCTCCTCTTTTATTTTTTTTTCTGCAAATCCTTCTCTTCTATTCTCCGTTCACTTTTTTCCAACCAGGGCACTCATCAATAATCAGCTAATCACCATGCTTAATCACACAATGCCCTTTCTTCTTCTCCCTCTCCCTCTCTCTCAAGAACAAAACATGCCTTTAACCCAATAAAAAAACAAACATCTCTCTTAACAGACAAGAGGATGCCCTCTGCGGAAAATCTCCAAATTAGTGCCGATTTCCTTTCTCTCTCTCTCCCTCTCCCTCTGTATTCAAAAAGTTGGCTCCGCCCACTCTCTCAAAAAGAGAGGCGAACATACATAGAAATTGAAAATTTGTACATGGCGAAATACAAACAAAACAGGAAAAATATTGCCCGGCTGTGGGGTTCGTCGATGGACAGTAGATTTGGTGGGAGAGGAAAAGAGAGAAAAAGCAACGCGTCAGGCTGTCCTTTTTGCCCGGTGGCGCGGAAATGCTCCGCCTCTTGCTCCGAGTTGAGCACATTCCGCAACCGCGAGGCTTTTACCGCCCCTGAGCTCTTCAAGCAGTAAAGAGAGAGAGAGAGAAAGAGAGAGAGATAGATAGATAGATAGAAGTGCGAAATAGATTTTGAAGAAGAAGAGATAGGCGCCACCACTTATTAGCCATCAACTCTTAATTTCATTATTATTATTATTATTCATTCCTTTTATTCCTTTTACTCTTCTTTCTCTCTTTTACACTTAATTTTGTCTCGTTGAAGTCTCCAATCAGAATATATTCAAAAACTGAAATTATTTGAAATTTTGCGAATCCCGATGGGACGTTCAACTTCTCTTCGGTTTCTATTTTTATTCTGTCTTCTTGTGGCACTCTCCACATCAGCGGTGAGTTTTTTTTTGTTTTTTTGAAATATTGTTCTAGACGAGGTTACGGTAATCTAGGTTTGTGGGGGTAGATTTTTCTAGTTTGGAAATCTATATCGTTTAAAGTTAAATTAATTAGCTGAATATCTGTAAAAACTATGTTGCTCATCCTAATAATTTAGATATCGTAATACATTAATAGAGTTTCGTCTCTTTCAAAATTACACCTCTGAATAACTTGACCCCAAAAGAAATTATAGAGTTTTTGAAGACTTTGTTGGTCTGACTACTCTCGAATATGAAATTTTCATTACCATACAAGACTTTTTTTTTCAAGTTGCAGTTCGTTTCGTCCATTCCGAAAAGATTTTATGGTCGTCACTTGCTGACTGTTTCATAAAATTTATAGCTCCAGCATTTACAGCTCCAGATAATCTGTCTAGAATTTTCTACGTATCGCTTTAGCAATCACAATCTCTTCCTGAAACTCCCCAATCCGAAAGCCTGTTGGTTAATTTTCTGTAATTTTGATTCCTTTGTGCCTTGCGGTCTAGACCTCAACACGCTCGGAACGTTCTCAGGCATTTTTTGGTTCTACGTGTTTTCTTTGATTATTTGACAAATTACGTTGTAGTTAAATTCCTTAATAATCAAACAGTTTCTAATCAATGATGACTAATTAAGTCTAAACTTTTCGATAATTTTTTAAAAATCAATCAAATTAGTCATAAACCTGAAAAATAGTCTTCAACTTAAAGTTACGAAATTCACCTAAAACTGGTCCCTCCCATGAAAATTGAAACATTTTGATATTCCATTCGTTCAAAGTTCAAATGACACCTTGCCTCAAAATTTCGAAACCTCTTTCTCAGCTCACCAGACTCCACCCATTTTCTTGACCTCTTGCCTTTCTCTTCTTTTTTCACCGGAATTCCAAATTGAGTCCTGACCGTCTAAAAGCCTGCTCAGCCCAAAGGTTTCTATTTCAATTCAGGTGTCCTCTATCTCTTTTTCTCTCTCACCCGATTCCATTGGAGAGCAGTTGATTTTGATTCTCTCTCACTCACTCCCTTCCAATTTCCATCCTTCTGTGTTCTTGCTTTGCGCGAGAGTTTGTTTCCATTGTAAGGAGTCAAACACAATGAAAACAGAATGTCAACAATTCGGTTTTTCTTCCATTTCTTTAACATCATGACCTTCTCATACACACAAAATCGTCTGGGGGGACAAAACTGGAAGAATGGTTTTGAAAATTGAGAATGTTTCTTCATGAGCAAGAAATTGAAAAGAACGGAAACCGGAAGATGTGGGTTTCAAATTGAAACACTACCGTAATCCTGAACGTATTAGGTTTCATTGATGACAGATGATGTTCATAGTTCAGACTACTGTAGATCTGAAGGGAAATGATATTAACCATGTTGAAATTTTGAAGCCTGACGTAGCTAAGCCAGTTCCAGACTTTTTTCTGAAACTTTTTTCCCTCAAAAACCGTCTCCCACCTGAAAAAAAATGCCTAAACTTGCCGAAACCACCTCGGATATCTCTTGTTTCTCTTCGATCTCTCATTGAATGTTTGATTATCGTAAAGAGTCAATAAATGACCACCAACTAACAGGAAATCGGATATCCGATATTGAAAATGATCTATCGGAAAGGAAATTTGAGGTGATAAAAAGGGGATTAGGAGGGAGGGGGGGGCCACTTGGGAAATCTCTTTCCAAGGAGTTTCATAGACACTTCATTTAAAGGGAGGAGAAGAGATTTCCGTATATGGAATTGATGATAGTTGATTTGGATGGTTTCAGTGGTCTGGAAGAAAAGATGGGAATAGATTACTGTATCTTCATGGTCGTGGCATAAAAAATAATTTCAAAATGTTAGACCAACAGCTTGGCTCTTTTTGGCATCATCTTGATCTTCCGATCTTGTGTTCCCTCAAAAATCGTCTCTCTTCCGCTTGATTTCTGATTCCCTTTCGACTCCCTAAATGATTCTCAGTTCCAGAAAGATTCTTTCCCAAAAATCAGGAGTGTTTTTCTCGTTTCTATTGAGTACTTTCCAAAACGTTCGAGTGGTTTTTCTCACGAAACAACATAAATCTATCGTTTTTGCTCATGTTGACACGGATTGCCTTCCGCGCGGTAGACAGCAAAAGACAATGGGAAGAAGGGGGAATAATTGTTAAATATATGTATGTAGAAAGATGAACATATGTACTTGAGAAAACGGGTGGGAAGAAGAAAAAGCATAAAAAAAGAGTGATTACATACTCAAGAGGGTGTTAAGAGATTACTGTAGATTTGGAGAGACAATGGATACTTTCAGAGTCGCCGTCTGAAACGTCAATGTGGTTGCTCGAACTTCTGTAATTGTCAGCAACAACCAGTCTTCTTCGCACAAATCTCCCTTCCGGCGTGTTCGTGTCAACAGGCACCAATCTGTCAACCACAATGTCCGAGAGCTGAAATTGTTAGTTTTTTTCAGATTGATTCTTACTTTAAAAATCTAATTTTAGAACTCTGATTGCTCAGCAACATGCGTCCGAGCCTGTATTCCATCTTGCTCCAAGAGCACCGGAAACACATTCGCTTGTTCCACAACTTGCGAGAGTACATGTGATAAAACTTGTGCGTCTGCTGCTCAGAATGCTATCGCCCATATTCAGGTGAGTCTGATTCTTTTTTTTTTGCTAAGATAACATTAGGCACATGTGCGGCTTCTACGCGGTAAGCGTCCCTAATTACTATGCACAGGTGCCCTAGCCTAGTTCCTTTTAGAAGTTCCCTAAATTACCTAAATTACCATTCCTTCAGGTCACTCCACCAAATCCCCAACCTCTTGTCCCAGTTGCTTCTGCTCCAACTATCGATGACTCTTGTCAGAATGTGTGTCAAAATGTGTGTCAAGGAGCGTGTGTCTCTCAGAATTCTCCACCTGCCGTTTGTCAGCAGACTTGCAGACAATCTTGTCAATTCGGATGTGCCACCAACGATCAATGTGAGTTTTCAGTTGTTCTCTGTGAACAACTTCTAGTTTCGATAATTTCAGTGCCATCAACTTCTTCCTCTCAACCAACGATCAAAATAACTCTCGATATAAACGACGCCTATTTCGATTCGAACTGTGCTCCAAAATGTACTCAATCTTGTCATTCTCAATGTATTTCTCAAGGAAACGCGGCCGCTTCGTGCTCCAATTCTTGCAACAATGAATGCTCTGATAAGTGTTCTCAACGTCCACAAGTTCAGGCTCAAGTGCAACAAATCCAACCCCAACAGGTGCAGATAACTGTTCCAGTGACTATTGCACCGGCCACGTGTCAATCCCGTTGCGAGAACCGTTGTCTTTCCACGTGTACAGCCACACAACCTTCAGTCTGTGCACCATCTTGCTCCACCGCCTGTCAACTTTCGTGTGATAGTCTTGGAGCAGCAGTAGTTGCCGCCGCACCACAAAGCACCAAATCACCGACCCCAATTGAGGTGAGGGCGTTGTGCACTCCAATGTGTATGCCCCAATGTCAACCGTCCTGTACCGCCACTGCCACTACCACAACAACAACAACAACCACCCCAGTTCCTTATATCCCAACTCTAGCCCCCGCCCCAGTTATTACCATTCAATGCGTCCCTAGCTGTATGCCAGCGTGCCTACCATCCTGTACCCAACCAGTGGTCCCAACCACCCAAGCCCCTGTCCCTGTAGTCAATCAGTGCATTCCCCCATGCCAACCACAATGTCTTCAAACTTGTCTGGAGCAATATATCCAACCCCAAGCGGTTCCCCAGTGTATTCCCCAATGTCAACCAGCTTGTGAACAACAGTGTATCCAACAGGCTACAACGACTACAACTACCACTACGACGACTCCATCTCCACAGGTACCCACCGATGAGCCACCTGTCTATGAATATGAAACCACCACTGAGTTTGAAATGCCAAGCACTAGCACCGAGCCAGAATATGAGGATGAAGAACTAACAACCACACCTTTTATAGAAAACACTTCGGTGCCCTATGAGCCCACATCTGAGCCTTATGAGCCTGAGCCAGAAACAGAGGAACCAGAAGAAGAGCCAGAGACTCCTCAGCCTTTAGAATATACTACTGTAGAGCCTTATGACTATCCACAGTATGATCAACCAACTACACCAACCACCAATCCAACCAGCACAAATCCCATCACTAGCACTTTAACTAATCCACCACCACCACAAACCTTACCTCCACCACCATCACAACCAACACCACCACCAACTCAACCCCAACGAGACCAATGTCTCCCTGCTTGTCAACCAGCTTGTAATCAAAATTGTATCGTGGCGATGCAAGTCCTTTTGTATATCTCTTGTCCAGAAGCTTGTAGACCAGCTTGTGACCCAAAATGCGCTTATCAATACTTGAGAAGCAACCCATCCACCCCACAACATTATAATCCACCAGCACTTCCAAATGGAGAACTCTCTTCGAGATGTGTTCCGGCTTGTATGCCAGCTTGTCTTCTGGATTGTGTTTTACCGTACTTCACTGATCGAGTCGTTCCAACATTACCACCTAGAGTAGTAGTTGAACAGATTCCAGAAGAAGATTGGGGAAGATATCGGGATCAAGGACAGAATGCTCAGAGAATCTATATTCCACCGAGTCCGAGACCTGGAACTTTGAGTCCGAGTCAGTCTGTTCAGCAGACTACTTACCTCGTTCCACCCCCAAGTCAGCAAGTCACTTCAAGACCTATAGCACAACCAGCACAGCCTGCTCAGCCACAACAACAGTACTACCAACAACCACCCACTCAAAATCCACGAGGCTATGCTCAACCCAATCAGCAAAACTATCTGAGACCTTCATCAGCACCAGCACCCCCTCAACCCCAACCACAAACAATTCATCTTCAATACCAAGCATCCGTCCCTCAGGGATCCTCACAGCCTTCTTCCGCTTTCCAATACGCACAAGTCTCTCAACCAACTCAATCTTTTACTCTGGCTCAACACCAGGCTCAAAATCAAGCCAAGGCTCTCCAAGCTTCTCAAGCCGCTTATAATTCCCCTAGTCAACCAGTTTCTGGGACTTATCAGCCATGGGTTGTTCCAAAGACCCCTTTGACTGTTCCGGGTAACTCGTATAACTCACCGGCTCAGGGACCAAGTTCCCCTAAATTTCAAGTACAAATGGTTCAAGTTGGTGGGGTTGCAAAAAACTTGAATCCATCGTCACCAGTAAACTATCTAACCGTTAATCTTAAAAATCCTCCGGCTCCATCACCAACACCAGCCTTCCAATTCTCACCACCCCCGCAATCAGCACCTCCTAAGTTCATTGTAAAACTTCGAGAGCCTGTACCATCTCCACCACCAGATTCTATTCCTGCTCCAGCACTGCACCGCCCGTTCTCTACTTATGGAACTGTTCCAAAATCAATATCTAATCATATTCAATCCTCTTCACTAGCCACACCACAACCATTAGATGATAACGAGATCATCGATGATAACACTCCTTTTGTTGATGTCCTTCCAAAAAACGATCCGATAGAAGAGGAATGTGTTCCTCAATGCATGCCACAATGTGATCCATATTGTATTTCACAGCATCGCTACAGCTTGCGTTCATCCACAGCTTCGTGTCCTGCAGCATGCATGCCCGAATGTTCCACTCAATGTATCTCCACATTGCAATGCCCACGTTCATGTCAACCCGCTTGTGAATCATCGTGCCTTCAGAAGCCACCAATCATCAAGATCACTGTGACCGGACAGCAAGTTGGATGTGTTGAGCAGTGTCAACCGGCGTGCGAGCCACAGTGTATCATCGCCACGAATAAGGTTCCTAAGTTTTGCTTTTTTCGGTTTTATGCTCTTGCTTTTTGCTTTTGTCCCTTTCATATTCAGTTGATCTTCTGTATCAAAATCCTAAGTTCCATTTGATAAGTTTAGACCCCGTCTCAACAACCGCAAATCGTCGTGGCGACGACGACACAAGCACCCCGACAACCCGCACCAACACAACAACAGCAACTTGCCAGTTGCCCACAGTTATGTCAACCACAATGCACTTCACAATGTGTTCAGGCAAGTGTTCTCAGAGCAACGGGTCAAGTTTTCTTAGAATATTTGGAAATGATAGCTAAAGGTTAGCACAATTTCCATTCATGGCAATTATTATTTCAGCAACAACAATGTCCATGTCAACAGACCTGTCAATCCGGATGTCAACAACATAATCCAGATGCCCGTGTCTGCCAAAATGTCTGTGTGGAAGTCTGTGCATCCGAATGTCCATCTTCTGCTTCCGCTCCAGTTCAACAAGTTCCGCAACAACCAGTTTACCAAACCGTTCAGACTCCACTCTCCTACGTTCCAGTTGTTCCAGTTGCCACCTCATCCTCTCTTCCACAAATCACAATCAACTTCGCTGTTCCAGAGTGTATTCCAGTCTGTGAACAGAGTTGTAATGCTCAATGTGTAGAGAAATTCCCTCAAGAACACTGCGGATCCGTTTGTAACTCTCAATGTCAAACTGCTTGCTCCACCCAAACAGCTCCAGTTCAAAGTGCCCCAACTCCATCGTGTCAACCACAATGTCAGCCAGCCTGCGAACCAGTTTGTATTGCTCAGCAAGCTCAACCAGTCAAAATTCAAATCAATTTGGCGACGAGCTCTCCAGCTCAACAAGCCTCCGTTCAATGCCAGCCAATGTGTGAACAGAGTTGTGTACAAGAGTGTCAATCGACCACTTTGAACGTCCAAGCGGCCACGTGTCAACCAGCGTGTCAAGCGATCTGTCAACAATCATGTTCTCCATTGAGTACATCTGCTCCAGTTCTTCAGACAATTCCAGTTGTTCCAGTCGCTTCTGTTCCAGTTCAAGCACCAACTGGAAGTACTCAATTGTGTGCTCCAAAATGTATCAGTGATTGTCAAGGATTGTGTAAGAGTAACTCCCCACAGTGTATTCAAGGTAAACTAAAACTCAAATGAAAAAAAAATCTGATTTCTTCAGGATGTGATGCTTCGTGTCAACAACTCTGTGGAACTGCTCCAGCTGCTGCTGTTCCATTGACAGTCAACTACAATTGTAATCTTCCATGTGATTCCCAATGTACTCAACAATGCTATCATCAAGGTACAGTAGTCATCCGACCTAGATCTCTAATCTCTCCCTTTCCAGCTCCATCGTGTGCTCCAGCATGTGCTCAAGCCTGTGAAGCCCAGTGTCCAGTAGTCTCTTGTGAGGATGCTTGTCAGACAGTTTGCAAAGGACAATGCGTATTCTCCGGACAGAATTCTCGTCAATGCGGTCCAGCGTGCGCTCAATCATGCAGCTCTTTGTGCCATAAAAAGAGAGTGAAACGTGGCGAAGCCTAATTTTCTTTTTGTAATCTTGATTTCCTTAGTAGATTCATGTGATAACCAAAAAACAATTCGGACCAAAAAAAAAAACAAAGAATCACTCTCTCCTTTCCCCATCTCTTCTGTTCAATTTGTCGTCTTTTCTGACCTATGTGGGTCTGTCACAATCGCCAACCCCCCGTTACTATTAACTTATTTATTTCTTTTCATTTGTTTTGTGTTGTAATTTATTTGAAATGTGATAAACGATAAACTATTCATGATTTATTCAGTTTTTCAATTAAAAAGAGTTCTCATCTTCCATTAGAATCTCATCCCATGGCTCTAAATCCGGAAGTTCATCTTGAAGAACCAACTTGTCATCGTTGTATTTACTGGAGATTCTTTTGTACGAAACGTGTTGTTTTTGAAGCATAAACACTGATCTGGCAGTCTACAATTAAAAAGTGTCAATAGAGCGAGGTTGATTCAATGAGAACTTACGTATCCTCGATTACGGAATCGAACAAAGTTGATCACCATGAACAACGGAACGAAGAGAGCTGGCAAAAAAGCGAGGAACCATCCAAAGATGTCAAAAAGAATTGGGTAGACATCAGGTTTACCCATATACGGGTATTCACGGATAAGGGAAAGGACCATGAGGAACTGAAATTGATTTTTGAGTTTAGCAACAAAGAATTGAGCTAACCGTTGCCAATAATGGAGAGACTATCATCCAATTGACTGTCCAGAACCAGGAACTTGGACCGATAATTTTTGTAAAACGATTTCTTGGTTCTCCGAGCATATCAAGAATATCTTCTCGAACATTCTTGAATCCATAGACATACATTACAACGAGAAGCTCAGCTACAACGGCACACACGGAAGAGAATCCTCCGGCGTATTCGTCGAACATTTCAAACCAGTAGAGACCGGCCTGAAATTTTCATTTATTTTAAATATCAAGTCTTCACTAGTCTTACTTTAGTACAAAAGATGAATCCAGCCACATAAAGCGAGAAACAATAACCCGAGACGACAACCCATTTCTTACTTCGACACCATCTGTTTTGATCATAAATACAAGAGCAAACTCCATCGACCAGAGCAATTTCAGTACTTGCTCCGAGCAAGAAAAGCATCAAGAAGAACAAGAAACTCCAGAGCCACGGGACAGGCATTTGGGTGATCGCCTCTGGGAAAACGACAAAAGCTAAGGAAAAACCACTGTTGATGACCTCCGGTACAGTAACCCCTCGTTGTTGAGCCAAGAATCCAAGAGTCGAGAAGACAGCAGCTCCTCCGATTAAAGACATTAAAGTATCTCCTGTTATGATGATCAATGCATCCCTGAACACATTGTTATGCTTTGGACTGTAGGAGGCCAGACTGATGAGTCCTCCGTTTCCAACTGAAAGTGAATAGCATAACTGGATCAGGGCTTCAATCCAGGTTCTAGTGACGAAAAGTTTAGAGTAATCGGGCTTTCCAAAATAATAGTAGAGACCCTCAGAAGCTCCTGAATAAAATGATATTGGAATAATCCCAAAACTGAGACTCCTTACCAGGCAAAGTAACTCCACGAATGAAAAGAACAATCACAATAAAATAAGGAAGAAGAACCGAAAAATATGAAATCTTTCCCATAACCTTTGCTCCTTTCAGAATTCCAAGTGCAGTCAAAAACCAGCAAATAGTCATTGCAATGAATACAGGCCAATTGATTCCATTGATATCATAGAGACCAGCGGAAGATTTGATGACGTGGCTTGTAAAGTATTGCTCAGTGGCTCCAATCATCACACTTCCCTCGAATAATTTTGCATCTTGACATGTTCCATTGATGAAATACATTGTTTTGGGAAGAGGATTAGACATATTCCATCCAGGTGGATTAGACCCTCGACAATCTTTCTGACTGTAACGAAATAAGTTTTTGTACCTTGATAGCTCTTACCGTAACATATCAATACAAGTGGAGGCAACATTCCATGGATTATTACATGTATTCCATACACTGTAATCTCCCTGAAGAATGTTATACATATAGATGGCAATCCATGAGACAATGACAATATAATAAAAGGAAATGAGGAAAGCAGCAGCGACTCCAATCCATCCGACTCCTTCCAAGAATGGCATGATCCGTCTGAAGACGACAGGAGGAGATTTTCCATTGTATTGTCCGAGCATGAATTCGAAATAAATAGCAGGGAAACCGAAGAGAAATGCACAAGTCAGATACGGAATCAAGAATGCGGATCCTCCATTTTCATAAGCCTTCGTCGGAAATCTCCAAACATTTCCGAGTCCAACGGCCAATCCGAGACAAGTCAAAACGAATTCAACTCCATTTCCGAATCCTTCTCTTCTCTCTTCTTGTTCATCATCAACGATTGTTGTATTGTCTTGTGAGGGAGTGACAGTTGTTGTGTTTGTTAAATTAGACACCTTAGTTGCTTGTTGGTCAACAACTTCCTTTGAATTGGATTCCGCTGGTGTCTGCTCTGAACGTGTTTCAGTCTGTTTGAATTATTTCTCAATTCCAACTCACTTACAATTCTATCGTCCTCATTCGATGCCATTGTGTCCGTTTATCCAATCGTATGCCGTTTTTTGACTTCTAAAGTTTATTGTTTCTTTATGATGAGGAAGCGAGGAATTCGAATTAAATATCAGTGCAGATATGGATATAATCTTTCATAAAAATCTATATTCAAGGGAAATCGAGGTTTCTAGAGTATTTCACGAAACTATTTTCAAATTTTTCTCGTTTTTTTCAAACTTAATCAGATCAAGAGTTTTCCGAATCCGACCTAAAATTTAGAACTTTTGAAATTCGATCAAATATAAATTATACAGTATAATCGTATTTTAATCAAGAGCATTATATCTAAGTAGGAAAAGCGCTTTTAAACCAATGTGTGTCTGAAAAAGAAAAAGAATTTAAAATAAAATATTTTATTTAGTCTCCATTTAATACTCAGTTTTGACGTATTTTTTAGAAACTTGGATCCGAAATTAACGATTAGAAAATCTGGTGAATCGATTGGCTGACTTCAATCTGAAAATGTATTCTGATTATCTTTTATCAATTTCTTCCACATACCGTAGCAATACCATCACCACTTGCCGCCTTGCGACTCTCCTCATCAGGATCCTCATCCCATGGCTCCTTTTCAGGGAGTTGTGCTTGCTCCGTCTGCTTATCGACATCAAAGTTTTGAGAAATTCTCGGATACGATACATGTTGTTTTTGAAGCATGAATAAGGATTTGATGGTATGACCACGATTACGACAACGAATATAGTTGATGACCATGAAGAGAGGGACCATTAGGACAGGTAAGAATGAGAGGAACCATCCAAGAATATCGAATAGAATTGGGTAGACATTTGAATTTCCATTGTATGGATAATCACGAAGGAATGAGAGGATTACGAGGAAAGCAGCAATGGTGGGAGCAATGATCATCCAATTGATTGTGAAATACCAAGAATGAGGACCAATTGCTTTAGTACACTTGTTTTTGGGTTCTCCGAGCATATCAGTAATGTCTTCTCGAACATTTCTGAATCCATAGACATACATCATGACGAGAAGTTCAGTGACAACTGCACAGACAGAAGAGAATCCAGCAGCATATTCATCGAACATCTCGAACCAGTAGAGACCAGCCTGAAGTGTTTTTGTTAAAGAATCCTAGACTATCTGATAGCTTACTCGAGTCGAGAAAACCAAACCAACACAATAAAGGAAGAAACACCAACAAATGACAACGAGCCATTTCCTGTTTCTATATTTTTTACTCTGATCATAGATACATGAACAGAAGACATCAACCAAAGCGATTTCAGTACTTGCTCCGAGCAAGAAGAGCATCAAAAAGAACAAGAAACTCCAAAGCCACGGGAGAGGCATCTGAGTCATTGCTTCTGGATAGACAACGAACGCAAGCGAGAGACCACTTTTGACAACTTCCGGTACAGTAACCCCACGTTGTTGAGCCAAGAATCCAAGAGTTGAAAAGACAGCAGCTCCTCCAACAAGAGACATTGCAGTGTCTCCCAGAATAACGATAAGAGCATCTTTGAACACATTATTGTGTTTTCTACTGTAAGAAGAGAGACTGATGAGTCCTCCATGGCCAACAGAAAGAGAGAAACACAATTGTTTGAGAGCTTCTGTCCAGGTTCTCGTAATGAATAATTTCGAGTAATCTGGTTTTCCAAAGTAATAGTAGAGACCATCAGATGCTCCTGAATTAGAGTCTCTGGATCTTGTTAATTCTGAATTCTTACCTGGAAGAGTGACTCCACGAACGAACAAAACCACAACGATGAAATAAGGAAGAAGAACAGAAACATAAGAAATCTTTCCCATAATCTTGGCTCCTTTCAAAATTCCAAGGGCAGTAAGTGACCAACAAATAGTCATTGAAATCAGAATTGCCCAATTGACACCCGAGAAATCATACATTCCAGTTGACGGATTTATGATATGCTTCATAAAATATTGTTCCGTTGCACTGACCATTTCCATTCCATGGAATAATTTTGCATCTTGACATGTTCCATTGATAAAATACATTTTTTCTGGAAGATGAGAGACATTTGCCCATCCGGGTGGATGAGCAGTCTGGCATTCTTTTTGGCTGAAAATAACCATAATACTTCCTTGATCAGAAAAGATGAACAAACCGAAGCATATCAATACATGTAGAAGGATCATTCCACAAATTATCACATCGATTCCAAATATTGAAATCACCTCGGATGATGTTGATAATGTAAATACTAATCCATGATACAATCACAATATAATAAATAGCAACAAGTGCAGCTACAAGTACACCCATCCATCCGACTCCTTCCAAGAATGGCATCACTCTTCTGAATATAACCGGAGGCGATTTTCCATTGTATTGCCCCGTCAAAAACTCGAAATATACAGCAGGAAAACCGAAGAGAAATGCACAAGTCAGATATGGAATCAGAAAAGCGGATCCTCCATTTTCGAAAGCTCTCGTCGGAAATCTCCAAATATTTCCCAATCCGACTGCCAATCCGAGACAAGTCAAAACGAATTCAACTCCATTTCCGAATCCTTCTCGTTGTTCTTCACCTGGAGGTCCTTCGACGGCACCGACAGATGAATTCGTTGTTGTGTTAGTTGTTGTATTCAGCTTTGTTGCTGTTAGATTTGTTTGTTTCGAGTTTTGGTCAGTATCTCCCGGTGACAATGGAGACGGTGCTTGGTCTGGAATGCGATCTATATCAAGGTTGCTTTTTCAGAAGGAGTGCGCGTGGGGGAATCGGTAACACTTTTTCCTTTCGTCCAGAAGGTGATTGGATCGGTTTTGTCAACGGTCACTATACGTTTTCCCCTTTTAATTTTTTTTGCTTACTGAGATCATCATCATCCTTAATCGATGCCATTTTGTTGGTTGTTTCACCTTCGATTTATTGATGATTTCCCCCTGGCCAGCACTCAATTCAGCTAGAATTGGCTTCCGATTATTTTATTATGGAAAGCTCAGTGATCGAAGTTGAAACTAAAATTTCTCTGAACAGACCGTCTTTCTTTTTGTAAACAAGGTTTACGAGAATATTTTTTGAAATTTTTCATTTTATCTTCAAAGCGTGAACAAACAATAAAAATTGAATAAAGAACGAATAACAAAAAATGGATAACATCAACAACAAATTAACCAAAACAAGAAAAATCCTAATCCTCATCACTCCAATTGGCAAGAGACATATCAGCGAATTGATCAGGAACAGTGGCATCCGCTTTCTTAGCAGCTGCTCCAATCTTGATTCTCTTTCTTTTTGCTTTTGGAATAACTGCTTTCACGTCATCATCATCATCATCATCTTCAATAGTTTCAGTTGCTTTTCGTTTCTTTGCAGCTGCTTCCTCTTCCTTTTTCTTCTTCTTATCTTCCTTCTTCGAATTTTCAAGAGCACTTCTTTCCTTCATCTTCCAAACTTTCTCCCATTGTCGATAGAATGTCTTGATTGGTGAATCGGGATTATTGAGTTCGAAACGAACGGCACGCTGAATTTGAATAGTTTCTCAGAATATTTCAGAATTCAAAAATAACTTACCACTTGCATTTCATCATTCAAATCGACGTTTTTACGAGCCAAAACGTCAAGAACAAATCGAGAATGTTCTTTGATTTTTGTCTGGAATCCACGGAAAAGATGAGCATGATCTCCATTTTTCATTGTCTCGAGGATTGATGAAATCTGAATCAGAGAAAATATAATTGAAGATTTCTCAATAGATTACCCGATGATTGATTGGCAAAACGACATCGGGAAAAGCAGCTTGACTAGCAAGAAGATGTGCCGCCTGCATCATAGTTCTGAATACATGCTCCGTGACGACTTTTCTCCATTGTGGAAGATCAACGAATTGAGATGAGCATTTGAGAGTGCATTCGATGTCAGGTAGTTTCACTTGCCCTTTCACTGGCTTCGGTTTTGATTTCAGCTCTCGAGCGAGCTCTTCGAGGCACTGAAATTGAAATTATAAGGTTTAGATTGAAAGGATAAGAACTTACATCACAAGAAAGTTGCATGATTGGAATATAATTGGTGCAAGAGGCTTGAAGTTGAATGAGCAATTGACAGCAATGAAGACGAAGTGGAAGGAATGTTGGAGCATTACATAATCTGAATTTCTCATTCTAAAAATGATTTTCTAAATCAGAATACCCTTACCTAAAGATTCCAACAATGACTTGAATAAGTGGATAAACGAGTTCTCCAATTTGTTCAGCTCCATTCACAGAGTGTGCTTTTGCAATGACACGTACCCACATGTACATACATTGCATCATTTGCCAATTGTAAATCGAAAAGATCAAATCCTTTCTACCCTTTGCAATCATCGCATTTCGAAGATGAACTGCAGTTTGACGAATATAAACAAATGCATATTTATATGCTTGTTCCGGATTGATCATTGTAATTTCCGCGAAAGTACGATGCATGAATTGAAGAAGAGGCCATGTTTCATTGGTCACAATCTTCGAATTGGCAACAAATGCCACGTAGGCGGTTTTGTAGAGTGGAACGAAATGTTGAGGATAGTTTTTAACAAGGAGATTCATGCAGACGAATGCTGGAAGACGGCATTCCAATGTCTTTCGACTCCAGATTTTGACAACAGCTTTGATGAGAAGTTTAGACATTCTTGTGAAATGAGCATAGAGATCGACGAGTCTGGTGATTGCTTTTAGAGTTGCAATGAGAACTTCAGTGGTTTGAACTTCGTTGAGGAACTGAAAATATCAAGGATTGAACTGAACACAATTAATAGAAAACGTACCACAATCATAGCATGAAGATAAGTTCTAACATATGTTTGATACTTTTTGATAGCTGACTTCGAGAAAAGGAATTTCTCTCCGTCTGGTTTAGCCTTCAGAAGTCTCTTGAGTACATCTGGCATAGCTTGGAAGCACATTCTAACAACAGCTTCGAAGATTGATTGCTCATTGATAACATATTTCGGTGCTTCGATATCAGCTCCAACGCGAGCGACACAAGCGACGAAGACGTCAATCGCCATACGAACATCAGATGGATTGATAGGAGTGGTAGTCTGGAATTTTGATTTAGATAGAAAGATTCATGTGAATCATGGATACCTCATCATCCAAAATAAGAACTTGTTGAAGATAAGAATAGACGTTCGAATCAACGATTAGCCTTCCTGAACTGTCACTTTTAATTTTCGGCTTTCGAATCTTTTTGATCTTTGTTTTGTCGTCATCGTCTTCATCGTCACTCTCCTCCTCCTCTTCCTCTTCTTCTTCGTCTTCTTCATCCTCATCATCCTCCTCTTCATCATCATCATCTCCATCATCATCCATATTCAAAAGATCAGCGTCTTCTTGTTGAAGGAATTTGAAGAACTCTGGATCACTTTGTTTCAATCTGGAAACTTATTTTGTTAAAGTTTTCCAAACAAAAGATTTTCTTACTTTTCCAAATCCAACTTATGCTTCTTCATTCCTCCTTTTTCTACTGTCACGGTTCCATCATCCTCCTCAGATTCATTTCCATCTAAACTTCCTTCTCCGTCTAGCTTTGCAACTTCTTCATCTGAACTTCCACCTTCATCTTCAGATTCTGCCTTTTTGACCAGTTTGGAACGTTTTGGAACAACTTTTCGTTTTTTAAGCCCGGCTGATCTTTTGAGAAGCTTCATTCTGAAAATAATGCAATTTTTAATCGATTTTTCTAAAACTCAAAACAAAAATTGAAGCTAATTAGAAGGATAATTAATTTTTGCACCCAAAGTAAATTTCACTGAACCCAATTCGATAAGATCAACTCAGTACATCTAAATCAAGTTCGAATCATAATAATAACCCATGATCTCTCATCTTAATCCACTCTTTTTCGATATATTCAGTTTCTTTTCTCCGCGTTAAGCGACCGGATCGGGGTCACTAGACACGCGATTAGAGACTATTGGTATTCGAGGAGAGACGAGAATATTTTGTTCAGGAAGAGATTTGAATAAGAGAGAAAAAGACGTTTAGAATGGAGAAGAATGGAACTGTAGTCTCATTTGCATATTTAGTAGTACTCAATTGGATTCTTTTTTCACTTTCCTCTTCTTCATGTTCCATTTTTTTTTCTTCTGTTCATCGTAGGTATATCTAGCTTAGTATGTCTCTTCAATGTTTTTTGGCTTTTGGAATGACGCAAATCACTTGAAGAAGCATTCATTAGAGAACCGGTTTACGATAGTTCTCCAAGTATTCCTCAGTAAACGATTCTGTGATGAGTAAAACTGATTTCCGAAATTTCGCTAAATCCGTAATCGAAGAGAAAAAAACAAATTGAAGTGGAGAAGTTTAAAGGATGTTGATCAGAAGATCAGATCAAAGATAACTTCTTTTGTAAGCATCTGTTCTCCAATTCGTTTCGCAATATCTCCCATCAAGAACACTTCGGCACGATTCATAGGTATTTACAAAAGCCATTCCGAATGAAATGGTCAGTTTGTTGGATAATAGAAGAAGGAGGAGACGCCGTTGACAACAAGAAGCTAGCAAAACGAGAAAATCTTTCCGCGCAGCAAGCATTTGTGGCCGATCTGCCGCGCTTGCGCTTATACGCTTCATTCTTCTAGGCTTCAAAGTCGAATAGTCGATGCTTTTTGTACGGTTTATGTTACAAGTTTCTATCTATTCTTGTTTCTTTTTTTGAGGATTTTTCGTACTATGAAAAAAGTATAATTTCAGAAGAATGTTCATCTCATTATCCTATACAACACACACGATAATATCAATATCTTTGCATGTGTTGGGAGTCGTTGTTGGATTATTTGTTTGGTATTTATTCCCGAAACATGTAAGTTGTTGAATTGATTGGAAAGTTAGATACGAAAGGGGAGCCTAAATCGAAACTTTACTTATCAAAATGCTTCTCATTCTACGTAGCGTCAAAATGTTTGCATACGAGGACATAAATATTCGATGTTCTTTTCATCAAGAACATAAAAATTCCATGAGATAAACAGAGAGAAACAAAATTCTGCACGTAATTATCTCCGCGATAAAAAGACAATTATCACTGATTCGAATGTAAAAACTCATTCAAATTAAGTCAGAAACAAACGAAATATCTATATCGAAAGAAATCTTCGCTTAAAAACTAAATTTAAAAAAACCGAAACCATTTCCAAAATCTCGAATCTAGATTTTCAGCCGACGCGTTCAATCGTCCAACTCCCATCGGAGAGAGTAGCCGTTTCAATCGACACTCCAATAACAACTAAATCTGAGAAACTCAACGCTTTCTCCCCTGTTTCTCCACACAATTTCACGAATAATAACGAAGAAAAAATCGGAAAACTCATCGATTTCGACGATCATCATATGCCACAAATCTCAGCTATACGCCAATTTGGATAACTTTAACACGCTAGTTCTTTTTTTTGTTTTTTGAATCGAATACGAGTAGTTTTTGTCATTTTTTGTTGACTAATAAAGTTTTTAGAGAATAAATTGAGAAGAAAATCAATTTTCACAAAAAAAATCAAACCGCTTTAGAACGGATAAAGATTGAAAAATAACTGGAAAGGGGATAAATAAATATGAAATACTTTATTTTAAAAAAATGTAAAAATAAATTAAGCAATTCATCCTTGTGCACCTTGAGCCATTTGAATAAGCTCGTTGATTCCTGTAAACCGCCAAACGAATTCCACCGGGTCCATGACATAAATCGTTTCTGCGTCCGTATAAATTGAAAGTGCACCGAACCAATAGACTTGTCGTCCATCTTTGTATCGATCTTTTTGTGGATGATAAGTGAATCCGTACTTTCCTGCCTTGATTTCGATGATATCTTTGAGTGATAGTTGTTGAGCATTGGGAGCGAATCTTGGCATTGGAGCTTGTGGTGGTGGTGGAGCCATTGGAGCAACCGGGGCCATTGGGAGTCCACTGACTTTCTGTCCTTGTGTAGAATTTGAAATTGCAATGAGACACCGACGAAGATTTTCTAAAAATTAATTATGAAGGTTGTTCTTTTTTTTTTTAATGGAGCCTTACCATTGACAGTTGGATAATTGAGAATCGCTTGTGGAATGCGTGATTTCCATGATGCATACCATCGTTTGACCTCATTGTAATCGACTCCTGGACTATCGAGCCATTGGCAGAGAGCTGCATAAAACTGAAAAAATAATTATGAGAAACTTTAAATTTCTGAAAAATACTCACTCTTGGGAAGAAATATTTGGTGACAGCATTGGCAATCGCATCCGGATGAGTCATCTCCAACCATTCCATTGTAGCAGTCCATTCCGGATATTCTGGATTTATTTGTGGATTCAATTCCATCGAATCCAGGAAAGTTCCCAATTTTGGAACGATATTCTGTCCAATGAATGCGGAGAATGTTCCTGCCGACCAGACGTCTTTCCATGGTCGAAGTGTTGCAATTGCACTTCTATCCAATGGATCCCATAGTTTCAGAGCCTTTGCTAACTTCTGACGGATTGGAGGCATCACAGTTTGAATTCGATCTCCAAGAAGAACGAGCCACGGGACAAGCCATAAATGTATCGGAATCTCATCTGTCATAGGATCCCATTGATTCACCCTTTCAGCGATTTTCGGAACAACAAGTTGTTCTAAAATGTTTTCTGTAATCCATGAAGAGATAAGAGGAATCCATTGTTCGACAAGTTCAATCATTTCGTGCATTTCTGTACGTGGATCCCATTGAAGACAAGCACGACGAATTGAAGGAAGAATTCCTTCCCAGATGATTCGATCGTATGCTGGAATAAATGAATTTAGTCTTGGATCTTCTCTATTATCAAATTAAAAAAACTGCGTAAAAACAAACTGCGCCGCACTTTGCGTCGACTCCGCCCCATTTGAAAAAAGTGCAATCTTGCGGCGCGGTTTTTCAAGGCTTTTTCTCTTAACTTCTTTTTGCTCGGTTTTTATCAGTTATTTCAGTGAATTTCGATTAAATTTGAACAAACTTCGATCAAAATATTCCTTTCTCAGTTCGGAACCTGCTCCCGTTGAAATTTTTGAGCAAAATATCGAAAAATCAAGTTTTCAAGCTCATTTTTGATTTTAGGTCATTAAACGACAGAATTTCACATTTTGTTGATAACAATCAGACTTTTAATATCAAAAATCATTTAGAACATCAAAATTAAACCTTTGAACAACGAATAATTGGAAAAACCTGAAAAATGATTGTTTTTTCAATTTTTTTGTTCCTTTTTCTTTGATTTTCGGCATTTTTTTCGTCGAATTCATGCAAATAATTACGAATTTTATTTCAGAATTTCGAAATAAAACATTATCCAATGAAAAATAACGAAAACAATCGAATTCGCCACGAAAATCGGAAAAATTCTTGTATTTACGAAATTTTCGATTTTTGATAAATTTTCACATGTAATTTCACTATTACGAAGCTTTTTATACTCGGAGTTCCATTATTTTTCTATTTTTTATTTTATTCAGCCGAAAACAGTGCAGTTTGAGCTGTTTCCAAAATCAGCGCTGAAAAAAATAAAAAGGGGCGGAGCCTAAAAAATCACGTACTTTCGAAAGTCCGCAAACACCGTACGCAGTTTTTTTAATTTGATAATATTTGTATACTTACCTCGGATTTCATCTCCTCGTGACTTATTATGTCCGAAAGTTGACTTCTTTCCATTTTTGCTATCATCCAGAATATCTCTCCATTCGGAAATCAAATCACATCCATATTCTTTCTCTTTCAGCGGATTCCAATTGGCAAAGTGCCGTTGAATAAGAGGGAGAACAATTGGAATAGCGACAGTTTCCAGTGAATACAGTTGATATTCATGAGGGAATTCAGATCGAAGACGTTTGAAAAGTGACTGACATTCTGGCATTGTTGGATTCCGATTCGTTGAGAATCCATTGATCAATTCGTAGACATCTTTGATATGTTGTGCTTCTTTTTCTTCCGTTACAAATGCCTTTTCCACTTGTTCCAGATCATATTGAAGAGCAGTCGTCTGATCTTTCAGACTCATCAATTGCTGATTACTTCTTCGAATTCCTTCTTCTGTCAAATCAACAAGCAAATTCAAATTATGAATCAATTCCGGAACATCAAAAACAGTTCTCTCTTCCTCATCAACCGTATCGTATTGAGATCGAGTTTTCATAGAAAACGAATCATATCCGGAATACACTTTTTGTTGTTTTCCAGTCATATCAATCACTTTAATATTGGAATAACGTTGAGATTGTTGATGAGTTGGACGAGAAGAAGACATTCCTTCCTCAATTACATCATCAATTGTTCTGTAGGTTGTCTTTGTTTTCTGAGATTTCTTCCATCCTCCTTTCGGTCTAACGGCAGCTTTCTCCGGTTCATCTCCTTCTTTCCATCCAGCTCCTCCACTTTGTGCCATTCTTTTCTGAGCATCAGCCGCCGATTCTCCGAACTTCGGTCCAGCGGAAGACGCTTCTTTACCGTATGCTCCAACAGCTCCTCTTCCTTTTCTCAATGCAGCCGTCACTGGTTCAATGATTCCTTGTCCTTGTGCTCCGAGACCTTCTCCTGGCTTATAACCCATCGACTGCATCATTTTCATGACCACATTTGAATTTCCGTGTTTCATCCATCCACCGAATTGACTCTCTGCTGTTCCTTTCGTATTCGATGAACGCATTCCGGCGAAAACTTGTGCTCCTTGCTCTTTTCCTTTCTTTTTCGTTCTTCTATCGAAATTCAATTCAATGACGTCATCTTCTTCTTCTTCTTTTGCTTTTGATGAGTATGTTCCAAGATTCAATGAAGCCGGGTCAGTTTTATCGACTTTTGTTCCAGATTGAACGCCGCCACTTACAAAACTCATCGGTGCCGTGTATTTTTGTCTTTTTCTGAAATAATAACTATTTTAAATTGTTTATATAATAAAAAGTGAAATCCTTACGTTGCAGGTCCTCGACTCGTTCCTTGCTCATCATCATCGCTGTCGTGGTCTGGCGCAAAGACACCTAAAACCCAAAATTAGTTCAGCTCAAAATGCTTAATTACTAAAATTATTGAAAAATAATTCAAAAGTTGAATATAAAAGTTTTTAATTAATTTTCATGCTCTCACCCCACCATAAGTCGCCTGTTCCTTATTCTGAAACCGTCGTCTGCCACCCGGATTCATTGCATACTCCAAATCCATATCGTTGATTTCGAAAGATTCACGGCCATCGTCGTCGTCCATCTGAAAAATGATAAGGATGAAAATGAGTCATCAAATTAAAAAGTATTGTTGTGGTTTGACCATTTCGTACTAAAGATCATATGAGGAAAATGCTATCTTTAAAGAAGACGCAGAGAATAGATAAATGAAGGAAATGAATCATTTTTTACACTTTATCTGTCTCGTGTTTTCCCCCATTCCTCTCGAGAGGCTTTCTGACGGCATTCGGGTCATTTGCCCACGTGTTTTGCTTCCTGACCGACAGGATTATCTTTTCATTTTGTAATATTTCGGAGATCTGAGCTTTCTTTTTATTATTTTTCTCAGATCTTTTGATCTTTTGGACTGCTTTTTCAGAAACTATCGATTCAAACGTTTTTTAAAACGGAGAAGTTTTAGATCTCGTTAATTTTAAATTAAAAATTCCAATTTAATTGATAACTTAAAAAATAAAAAACTAGTTTCCTTTTGAGAAAAAGTGATATTAACTTTTTAAGCGCTTTTGGATAGTTTAGCTTTTTGCCAGCAAATTCGCCTACTTTTTAAACGGGTCTTTTTGGTTAAAATTTAAGATAACATCACTGTTTCTTGGTTCCTATTAAATTATCCACATTTGCTACATTTTTTGTTAAAAAGAACTTTAAAAAAACTTACGTTTACTTGCTGCAAATCGTCGAAAATTGGACGAAAAAACGAAATTCGAATTAAACAGAAAACTACGACGATCCGTTATTCCGCGATCGCATGCTGTTTAGTGAAAGAACATTTTCGGAGCGAAGTTCAAATTGATTTCTTCTTTTTTCTCACGGCCCGGCGCCGTTTCTTTTTTCTTCAAATTTTTCTTCAGAATAAACTGATTTCTTTGAAATTTCGTTCTCAGATGGAACCACGGTTACTCCTCCTACTCGCCTTCTTAATCGCATCAGTTCAATCTGGAAATCCCCGACTTCGTGCGCTCTGGAATTTGGAAGAAGTTACCGAGTGTGAGCTGCATTACAACGCATTGGTATTTCATTATTTTTGTCTAAAAGTTAAAAAAAAAACTTAATTTCAGCACTACAACAACTACGGCTGCTGGTGTGGAATCGGTGGATCGCATGAGCCAGTGGATGGAATTGATGAGTGCTGTATGCATCATGACAAGTGTTACGATGCCGCTGTTGATAATAAAGTGAGTTGGATTTTCAATTCAAATCTCAGGGAAACTTTCTGAGGAAACACACTTGTCCCTTGGTTTTCTCAAATAATCCTCAGGGGTGTCCTCAAAAGTACCTCTTGGTTTCCTCAACCCGTTTTTGGCTCTTTTGAGAAAACAGTGAAGAACTTCAGTTTTCCTCATGGTTTTCTCAAAAAGTTTCCCTGAGATATTAAAAACTAGAAATATTGCTGCTGGAGACTAATGAAAATAACTTCCAGATTTGCATGGATGTAGAAATCGAGTACGTCGACGATTACGCTTGGAAATGTCTCAATTCAACCGCCATTTGTTCAGGTAATTTCTTTTTCTACTTCAAAATCAAAATAAAATTTTAACATTTCCAGAAAAGAACGCCGGATGCAAAGCAGCTCTCTGTGAATGTGATAAACTCGTTGTCGAGTGTTGGAAGAAGTTCCCGAAACCGGAGAAGAAAGCCAAATGCAACAGAACTCTCTGGTCTGAAATCACCAAACATTTCCAACATTAAATTACTATATTTTTTAAAATTATTTATTATACATATATTGCATGATTATCCATAAATTATTAGCGTCTTTTCACAATGGAAAATTATTGAAAGCAAAAGAACAGATTGAAAGAATTTAGTGAAGCTTGTCATAGAAACTGACAATTGGGCGGCGTGTCAATGAAAGCGTTGGCATGTAGGCATCATAGTGGAGGGTCTGAAAAAAATATTTTTTTTGGCTTTTGAATCAAAATTCTACCTCCTCAAAGCATCTTTTTCTATCTCCATCGTTCTCGTGGGCCAATTCCACGACATTTTCCATATCATTTTCGTCAACATAAATGGTCAAGCGGTTCTCCTAAAATAATAGAAAAATAGTTTCCAAAATTTAAATTTTTCAATCAATTACCTTCTCTTTACCCGCATCCTGACTGATTCTTCTTCTCGCAACAATCGGAGTCTCATCATTCACTTCCACGTGAGTACAATTCTCCACGTCACATTTTCTCGGTGGAATCACTTTATTCAAATCATCAGATGATTTTCTTGAATATTGAGTCTGCTTATTCTGAAGTCGTGGCTTCTTTTCATAGCTTGATTGACTCGGAATCACATAAACTGGATGTCTTCCGACTTCTGGATGACGATAGAGTGGCTCATCAGAATCATGAATCGGTGAGGTGGCAACTGTGACGTAGGTGATGTTTTCTGGTTTCTCCATATCGTCGAGTCCAACAATCATTCGTTTCTCGGCATGCAATTCGGCGAGATGAGCTGGTGGATCCTCGATTGGAGTACTGTAGATAGAGATTACGGTGGCGGATCTACTACGTGCTGGTCTAGGACGATACACAACTCTAGGGGTGTCAAGAACAGTTAAATGGACTGGAGGAGTGAGGAGTACGGTCGATGGATGGGTTTGGGTGGTTTTGTTAGGAGAATGGTAGATTATAGAGGAAGTGGTACTGGATGGTCTAGGAGTTCTTGAGTCTCTTGATCTCGAGCTCTCTTGACGAGGAGTCACAATTCTATCAGGCATTCTGGTATAGTTCTTTGGATAGTGATTCAAAGATCTAAAAGACTTCTCTTCTGGAAGAGAATCATTAAACGGAATGACTGGAGAACGAGACACGAATCGGTCAAGGGGATAGAATGGAACATCAGAATGACGACGAGTCAAATGCATTTTCGGAGGCATTCGAGGACTGGATCTAGAAGAAGAGGCTACAGTACGGGACACTGTAGGTTCATCTTCCAGTGGGGGACTACTGTAGATTGGAGATCTACGAACATAGTTATCCATCGGTGTCTTTCGAATATCTTTTTCAAGATGAGTCTGATATGGAGAATAGGCAGTTGGAATGGGGGTGGATCTATTAGAAACAGTTCTCTCAGATGGGGGAATACTGTAGACAGGATCCATTCTGATGTAGTGACCTAGAGGAGTCTCTCGAACTTCCCGTTCTCGATTGGATTGATAGTTGGGATGCATGTAGATGTACGGTGGAGGAGTACGCTTAGATGGGGTGTCTACACTTTGGATAGAGGGTGGACGTTCTTTGTTCACATAGTGGTTGAGAGGGGTTCTACGAAGATCTGATTCGAGAGAAGTTTGATGGATTCTAGGAGGAGACGGAGTGGAAGGAATGATTTCTGATGGAGAAGTACGTTCTTTTCTCACGTAATGACCGATCGGAGTTGATCGAAGATCGCTTTTTCTCGATATTTGATCCATCTCAGGAGAACTACGAATCGGAGCTGAAGGATATGTCTCATTTTCCAATGGAGGAGCACTTGGTCCATTATTCACATAATGTCCCAGAGGTGTCTTTCTGATATCAGATACTCGACGAGTCCGATGAACTTTTGATGGAGATGATGGAGGAGATGGAGTAGAAGACACTGGAACAATTGTTCTTCGAAGAACTGGAGATGGAGAGTTACTGTAGATTGGAGATCCTCGAATCGGTTTTGCAACATGATCGTCCAACGGGCATTTTGGAACTTCGGGATGACGACGAGTCAAATAAATTGTGTGAGGAGGAGAAGGAGTTCTAGGAACTACAGTCGGGGTTGGTGATGGAGTAGTACTGTAGACAGGGGATCTCGGATAGGCGACACAATCATCCAATGGAACTCTTGGAACTTCTGGATGAAGTCTCGTCAAATATATCTTCTCCGGAATTTGTTTGTCAACTGGAACCATTTTTTTGGTGATAGGAGGAGATGGGGGTGGGTTACTGTAGGTTCTCTTTCGACTGATATAACGTTCGAGTGGGACTCTAGGAACTTCTTTTTCAAGGCGAGTCAAATGCAGTTTTGGAGATGGAGTTCTCGGAGGAGAGGGTCTAACAGAAGATGGAACAATGATAGTTCGGGTAACAGGAGATGGTGGACTACTGTAGAGAGGTCTTCTGTTCAATGGTTCTCTCGGAACATCATTTTGACGTTGAAGAGGCGGAGTTCTAGATTTCACTGATCTTGGGGGAGAAGGTTGTTTGGAGAATGGAATGATCACAATATCATCTTCACTTTCTTCAGATGGCGGTGTATCATAAATCGGGCGAAGAATGTATTGATTCAACGGGACCCAAGGAACCTCTTTCTCTCTTTTGGTCACATAAACCTTCTCAATTTTTCTCGGTGAAGGAACGGGATCACTTGGAGGTTTCTTGACTACAGAAGTGGTACGGTAGATAGAAGTTATTGTGATTTTGTCCATTGACCGAGATCTATGACGATCAGAATCTTGAACCAGAGAAGGAGATGAAACAGACTTTTCCACTGAGCTAAGCGGAGTTTTGGATGGTCGGGGAGGTTTTGCAAGAGTACGGTAGATCGGAGTTTCTCTCGGAGAAGAAGTGGCAGAACTTGATGCAGAGAATGGGATTATGACAATTGCAGGACTCTCGGAACGGGATTCTACATTGACTGGAAGGACATGAGTACGTGGACGGATAGACTGATTCAATGGAATTGGAGAGACTTCTGGTTGTAATGGAGTTAAATGAATTGGATGTTTAGGAACAGGAGGAGAGGTTTGAACGGGGATGATACGGACACGACTACTAGGTTTCTGATTATAGACTGGGGTTACTGTACGAGGACTTCTCTGAATCGGAACTTCATCATAGGTTGGAACACGGAGACTATGAAGACTTGGACTTCTGGGGATTTCTTCATATTTCGAAGAATTCGAAGATCTAGAATACAATGTTGTTCTGGGAACTTCGTCGTATTTTGGAAGTTTTGAAGCACGAGAGTAAGTTACGTATCCAGATGGATTCAGATGAGTTTCAGTGTATTCTGTGTTTTTGGAGTATCTGATCGGGATATTATGGGTTTTGGAAGCTTTGGAATAAGTGGAAGAGGGACGAGGACTAGAAGGAACTTCATCGTATCTGGGATTTTCGGGAAGCTGGGAATACATGGAAACTGGACGGGGACTTCTCGGAACCTCTTCGTATTTCGAAAGTTTAGAGGCTCGAGAATAAGTTTTTGAGAGTTTTGGACTAGGAGGAGGAGGAGCATCGAATCGGGGAACACTAGCACTACGATAGATGTTATAAGTGGTTGTAGTTGTGGTTTTTGAGTAATGGGTTCCTTCGGGAATCCCTTCATACCTTGGACTCATTGGTGGAATGTATCGAGGCATTGGATGTGGATCAACTTCTTCTTGAAGTGGTAATGGAGAAACACGACCGTTGAATACAGGAGAACGAGTTGGATACTCGGAATGAGTTACAGGAACTTCTTGAACACGACGGATTGATGGTTGTGGAGATGGATCAATTGGGACTTGATCATAACGAGGAATCGGGGAAGAGAAATGAAGTCCTTCGTTGATCTCAGGATGTCTTTTCAGAACAAACTGATTTTTTGTGTCAACTGGAGAAGGATGTTTCAGGGAATCGTAATGATTGAATTCCTTGTAATGAATAGCTTGAGGTGATGTTTGACTCGGTCGATATGCGTCGATGATTGACTGAAATTCAAAAAAATGATTGAGTGAAAGTTGAAAGTTTGTTTCAAATGAAGTCTATCAGAGTGTATTCAGAACAGCTCAAATAGTCGTCAGAGTGCACACACACACACACATTTGATGATGTGTGTCATGATGCATCATAGTTTATGGAAGAATGTATACATCACAAAAATGTTTTTTCTTTGGATATAAACGTCACCTCTCGTTTCTCATGCTGCTTGATTCTCAACGTGTTTAATTCCTCTTCTCTCGTTTTCAGTTGCTCTCGACGGATTCTTTCTCGAAGTTCTTCTTCTCGAAAATCAGATGACTCCGTGTTCTCTGTCGACTAAAAATTAAAAATCAATTATTGTCTAGAAAGATCTAAAACTCACAAATGGCAAGTCGGCTTGATTTTCCTTACTGACTCTTCTCACTCCTCTTACCGTATTCTTCTCACCGGTCTCTGGATTTCGAAGGTCATATGATTGACTGTGTCCCATTATCTGAAACTGGGAAATTAAGGGCGTTGAAAATAGATAAGAAGTACAAGAATGACTCATGATCAATTGCTACTGAACACAATAAAAGATCAAAAACAGTTTGTTGATGTTCTTAAAAACTCCTTTCAAAAAGTCATCTGACTCGTTTCGTTTTCTTCTTTATATTATTTTTGCAATACAAGCAACAACCTAAAACAAATATAAATAGAAGAAGAAAAATGGTTGAAAAACATTTTCGAAAAGTGAAATTGAGTCACTCTTGAGAGTCTTCTTCTAACATTTTATGACAATATCTATAGAGTTTTGTGAGTGGGAAAATAAATATGAAAAATATGATTTTTTGAATGTGTATGTGTCAAGTTTATGATAGAAGACAGTTTGAAAAAGTATTTGGAGGAAATTTCCGAAAACGTTTTGAAAAACTGTACAAAAAATCTAAACCCAAAATCTCAAAAATCTAGAAATAACGGAAAATGAATAAAAATGTCATAAAAGTGACGAGCGGAACGGCGGATCGAGACAGAAAAAAGTAAATTATCTGATTGACATGTACATTTTCACACACAAATCTTTTCTGTGTTGCCTTCTGATCCACCGACTTGATTTCGAAAAAAGAAATCCTCGGACAGAGAGAGCGTTAAGGAACAAGAGACGCAGACAAGATAGTCAAGCGGAAACCGTTCAAAAAAGCGGTATGGGCGCCACGAAGCAAGATGTATATTTATATGTTTGTGTGGGAGGAGAGGTAGGAGGAATATGCTGAGATTAGAAAATATTAGCTTTTTTAAAAAAGAAAAGGAAATTGAGATTTTACATCTACCGTAATCTAACGAAAGTCTCATGACCTTCTTTATAAGAGTATAACTAAGTTGTCGTTGAAGTTATCAAAAAACGGTCAACAAGAAAGTTGTTGATAATACATTTTTCTACATTTCTTTACTTGACAACTTTTTGAAAGCTCTTACGTAAACCGAGATATACTGATTTAAAGTAAAATATATAGAATTTTCATTAATTTAGGAATACGGTACTAGAAAATTCAAAATTCAAAAACAGCCTTAAAAATCACGAATAAACAGTTCAAAAGTATTCATAAAAGTGAGCATGAGCATTCTCTCTTTTCGCGTTTGTCAACTTTTCGGCTTATTTCATATTAGTCATTTGGGAGGGGGGAACGACCCTCCATTGAAAATATTCTTCTAACGAAATCAAAATTTCTGTACTGTTTCAAAAACGGAACAAGTAGTTTTGAAAAGAGTCGAGATGAAATGCAAAAATGGGGTGTTCATGAGTCAGAAAGGGGGCCGAAATGATTGGGAATAAGAATGAAAAACGGAGGTGGGGTGGACGGAGAAAGAGAGGAGTGGCGGTTTTGTTGACTCAGAAGAGGAAGAGAGAGGCGGTGAAATATTGAAGTGATGAAAGAAGAAACATTTCAAATTATGGGTTCGGCTGTTCTTATCAGGATTTATATATTAATGAGAATGTATTGACAATCAAAACATGTTTGGTCATTTGGGTGGAAAAGTGCTCTGATAACAGAAATTGTTGATTGAAGTGCCGAGTTACTTTTACTTTCTTTTTGACAAGTGTTGCTTGAAACTTCTGGGGAAAGCAATTCTCATTTCTGAAAAGTTACCAACTTTGAAAGCTACAGTAATCCATTCACTTCAAAAATGTTTCGAAAGAAATTACCGTAACTTATTATGAGCCTCTTCCTACCGTACTTTTGTATTACTGTACAAAATCTTAAAACTCCCCCTCACATCATCATTTTTGCCCAAATACACATATTCACGATCGCTTCAAAAATCGAGACTAACAAAAGACGTATGCAA
Source organism: Caenorhabditis wallacei (assembly GCA_963932035.1). Taxonomy (NCBI): domain Eukaryota; kingdom Metazoa; phylum Nematoda; class Chromadorea; order Rhabditida; family Rhabditidae; genus Caenorhabditis; species Caenorhabditis wallacei. Next base: position 4,326,338 of record OZ009934.1, read on the forward strand.
ATAGATGAAAGAGAAACGTATTCATATTTATTCGGCAAAATAAAAAAGAAACGATTTTATATACTTTCTTTTGAATTTTGGGAACTGATAGGAGTCAAAATAGAAGCGTATTGGATCAATTGAGGTAAAATAGAAGTTCAGATAATGACATTATTCAGTAGACGGCGGGTGTGGTAAAAGTGATGACTCATGCAGGTTCTGTAAAGAAATATGAACAAGCCCATTCTAAAGAGGAAAGTGTCATTTTGATTAAAATTATCGATTGCAACTTTTGACATGAAGTTAACGTTTTGTCAGCCTCTAGGCAGCCTCGGGTAAAGTACTACTTACTTAGTTAATCATATTTCTGTAGACCCTCTGTTAAAATAGCCACTCTAATAGAGTATCTCCAAAAGAAGTCATTGAAAAAACACTAACAATTATTTGAAACTCTTTATTTACAGTGAAGAATAGCCATTATCACAATGTCAGAAAAATAAACGACTGAAAGTTACAAATTACGAAAAAAAAGTTAGTGAAATGGAACGTTAAAGTATGCGGTATACATGGGTATCACAGTTTAGACAATTTTATATTTGAATTTACAAAAAAAAACATGAAAAATATAATTGAGTATGTATAATAACAATCACGAAAGTAGCTTAGTCAAAATAAATTTTTTCTAGGAAAACGGGATAGTATTTGTCGACGAGCAATCACTGGGTTCTTAACTGACTTGCTATACGATTTCGTTTATTATTGAACCATGTGTGGACCTGTAAAGCAAAAAAATTAATTGATAATTCATGTCTCGATATGTTACTCTATCTGCAGCCACATTCATTCTGTTCGCAATCACCGTAATTTCGTCTGGTGTCGGATGCGGATTCACTTCATAAGCTCTCATCAATTCTTGCTGAAAATTTTTTGCTTTACGTCGATGAAATCTAGAAACCTTGACAAAAACAATTCTGATCTAATCTATCATCTCAATAACTATTCTTTTAGTACATATAAAATCTGCTCTAGTCTAAGTAATATCACTTTTTCTGAAAATAACGATGTTCAGCGATCCCCCTTCTGGCCATTAATAAAATAATAGATAAATAAATTCTGATCTTTCCCATTATTAAATAATCTGGAATCGAAACTAAAAAGTATAATCTGAATGTATTTGGACTCACCTGTTGATCCTTTTTCCAAGCGAAACGTTCTGTTGAAAATAAAATATTAGATAGAAATGATATCAAATGAAAAAAGAACTTACGAGGAATCATGTTCAGTTGTTGTTGATCTTCTTCACCAACTGGTTTTGGACCTTCGATTTTTACAGATCTGTATTCATGAACTCTTCATAACAACTAAATTAACTAACTTACTGTCTGGGATTCTTATTTCGTTGTGGCGAAAAACTCGAATTTGCGTGCAACATCTGATGCCTTTTCCAAAGGCAATATTGTTTGTTCATTCTAGATTGTTCATCTCTTTCTTCCTTGCTCTCCCTTTCTCCCTGTGAAGAATTGTCTTCCAACTCTCCTTCATTTTCAAAATAATCATCATATATCACTCGTTCTTGTTCTACTTCATCGGCTTCTTCTATCACTTCTTCCTCGTGATCCACCCGTAAATTATGAGCTGTGGTGTCTTCATCCTCGTCACCATCATTTAGGTAATAACCATCACCCCCTTCTTCAGGAGCAACTTGTCGATCATTATTATCTCTCTCCTCCTCTCGATTACCTTCTTCTTCTCCAACAGTCCTCCTTTTAGCACCTTCTTCTCCTGCCAACGGATTACTCTCTTCTTCTTCAGGGGTATCCTCATCGTCAGTTTCATCCAAAGTGATTACATCAAGTATAATTGGAGGTGGTTTTGGTTGTGGTCCGAATACTACCCTTTCAACGTTGTTAGAATCCTCGTCTTGTTCAACAGCGGCATCTGATTCTGCGTTCTCAGTACCATTGGCAACAGCGTCTTCTGGTTCTTCTGGTTCATTCACAACGAAGTTTGGCTTTTCTTCTCTAATACGCTCTTCAGGTTCAGGGCGAGTGGTTTCAGTTCTTTCAGCAAGTGAATCAACTTCTTGTCTGTTTTCATTTTCAATCTCCCTTTCATGTAAATCCTGTTGAACATCGTTCGTCCGTGAAGTAGGTCTACTGGATGATTCTGGATTCTGATTCATTTCTATTCCAGAAGAGGAACTTTGTGCGTTTTGGTCTTCTTGTTGATTTGTTACTGGATGACCATTTTCACTGCTCTGTTGAGAGTTCTCCATTCGATTTTGTTTTTCCATCTGATCTGATCTGATCCTGACATCACTAATCCTTTTAAAACGAGGAGTTTCTTCCTGATCATCAGTTCCGTTCGGTCGTTTTCTCAGGTATGGATGCAAATGCATGGAAAGTGGATAAAGATTCCTTTTTGCCATTCTCTCAGTGAGTGGATCTTTGAATGTAGATGGATCAAACACATTGATCATTGTTTTTGGAAGTGTTGATTCTGATGTGGCTGCTGAACTGGAACTCTGATCCGTTATTCCTTCGGTATTTGAAGGACCAGGTTGGAAAGTTGATTGAAAGGAATGAGAAGTACTCTGAAGTGGTGGATCAGTTATATTAAATTCTTTTCTAGTTAGAACTGGTGCCTCAGTATCACGTGGGACTGAAGCGGAGCTTTGAACATCTGAGAGCACGTCGTTGGCGTTTTGAGCTGGAGAAATGACTTCCTCTTGAACGTTGTTTTGATTTGAACTAGATCGGAGAGGAAGAATTCCTTGAATTTCTTTGTGACCAACTGGTCGATGAACTATCTGCTGAGGAGGGCGTCTCTGGTATTCACGAATCACATCTTCTCTCACATAATATTGAGGATCATTCAGGTCAAGTAATCTAGGCGGAGGCTCGTTGATAATTCTAGAAACATCTATCAAGTCGTCATCATCAGAAACTGCATGAAGAATCGGATTTTGAATCACAGCAGAGTTTCTTCTTGATGCCAAGGCAACTGTGTTGATTGGAACTTGTCCAGATGACTGAACTGATTGGACGATTTGAAGCCTTGGACCGTGCATTTCCTGATGTCTTTGCAGAAGTGAATGGTGATTAGTCATTCCAGGAAACCGAGCTGCATCGGGAATCTGTTGTGGAGGAACTCGGAATTGACCTGACATTGCAACAATGCGTTCTTGAAACTGTTGGGCGTGTCTCTCTGCTTCCCATCTCCGAAATTCCTGAGCATGGAACTCAGCTCGACGTTGTATGACAAGAGGATGATTGGCGTCGTACATTTTTCGTCGTTTCTGAAAACATATTTCGTTAGCTGAAATAAATATTAGATCACTAACTATTCTCCCTTCTGGCTGAACGGCCGGCTGTGATTCTCTTCTATCACCCTGTGCAGCGGTTGTTCTATTCGGCTCATCATTTCTCTGATACTCAACTTGCTGATCCGCTTGATGAGGAAGTGATTGAGGTACATTAGAAGTAGATGGAAGTTGAGATGGATGAGGATTCCCAAATGGAAATATTCCTGGATTCATCAGATGCATTGCTTGTAAATTCCCGGGAGGAAATGACATATATTGATGGAGTATATTATTCACAATTGGATTGGGAGGAGGAATTCTCAGTTGTTGCCACGGATGAGGAAAATGCATTTGTGGATCATGCATGATTGGACCAGGTACCTGTTGAACTCGAGAATTCTGAACATTCCGAGTATTCTTTTCTTCTTTTTTCTTTTTGTAGTAGCGCTTCCTTTTGATTGGAACTTCTGGGACAGTATTCTTAGAAGACGTTTGAATTTGAACTTCTTTAACAGTTTCAACAGCTTTTGGTAGAACACTCTTTTGATTTTTCAATTCTTGATGTATTACTTCTACGCCTCCCCAATCAATTGGTTTCGTGGCCACTCTCGCCCCATTCATTCCATTTTCTCTTGTCTCAACTTGCTCGTCTCTGATTGATGTCGGTTCTTCCGGGCCATTGGCTGAAAGATCATTTCCCTCAGTAATAACATTTTCATTTGGTCGTTGATCAATAACTTCGAGATCACGAGGAACAAATTTAGAAAATAAACCCATCACAGCAGCCTCACGCTCACTTCTAGTTTGTGCTGCCACCGCCATTCTCCATTCAATCGATCCTAGAATCTCCGTGAAATTAATTGGTTCAGAAGCAGGAGAAGCGTTTGGATTATCCATTTCTTCTCTTGGAACAACTGGAGCAGCTTGTTGATTGTTTTCAGTTGCTGAAAGAATAAAGTGAAATTACGAACTTCTTCTTTTTGTTCTCACCTCGTCCCTCCTCAATAGAAACTGATGCGTTGTGTCCAGTGTCTGCATTCGTTTCCATATGCTCCACTTGTTCAACTCTGGCATCTTCTGGATTCTCACAATCTGAAATCATCATAGAAACTTATATAGAATCTTTCTCTATACCTTTTCTAGTCATTCGCTCCTCCTCCGAAACCGTCAACATTCCTGGAGTAGTTGAGTTTTTACTCGAAGAATTAGGCACGGCAGATAGTGTTGAATCAGACTCAATTATCATTATTTCACCTTCTGAAGACGCCTCCCTTGGAATCAAAGCCCCTCTCTCCATGTCAATATTTGCCATTGATCCTTTTGGTGGAACAATCATAGAGTACTGTACTTTTGGTTTTGGTTTCACGTTAAGAACTTGGTTGAAGAATACTAGGTCAGGCTCTTGGATTGGTTCAACGACCATTTCGTCAGCTATTTTCTCAGGAAAAGATCGTTCCATGGATTCATCAATTTCATTGTTATCTAGGGAAATTGTTTGCTCAGGAACTATTTCAGAAACTGATTCCGCTTCTTTGTTATTTTGCTTTTCTGGTTGTTCAGTAGTTTCCATAACTGGATCAGCAGTAGAATTATCAACAGGATTTGAGCAGCTCGAACCAGAACGAGAGACATTCGTTTGGGACTCTTTATTGCTTGTAGTCACTTGCTCAGCGGATTTCATCTGATTGATAATCTTTGGAATTGTTTCCATAATCGTTTCAGACATGACATGTTTTAGAACTGCATGTGTAATGGGGTCGAGGAAATGTTTATACTTGTCAGGCTCCTTCTTCTCATTTCCAGACGTCGAGTCACCATCCTTGGATGTTGCTTGATCAGCAGGATCCGGTGAGGACAATCCTGATGCAGGTGCAGATGGGGAATCTCTTTGTGGAGAAGTCCTACGAGACACAGAGAAAACTCCGCACCACGTTTCAGTAGAACCATTCACTGTCATGAATTTCATTGACTTTGCGGCCTGGAACTTTCTGATATGATTCTATGATCTGATATTCTGAAACTTACCATGCGTTTATGAACTGAATCGACATGATCCTTGTTCTCAGGATCGGTGTGCTTGAAAAGCGTGTACATTTCAAGTTTTCTATAAAAAAAGAATAGTTGGTAAGACAAAAGAAACAAGAGATCATGAGATAATTCAACGGAGAATTCTAGAAACAATTCATAAGGGATACAATTCTCACGATGGTCAACGTCATACAAAGTGACATAAGTAATACAACTTCGAGAGAAAAAAAGAAAATTTGTCATTCCCAGAAAAACGAAATTGGATGTTTTGAAATAGACTCATGATACGAATTGAGGATCAAATTGCAAATTAAAATAGAAGAATCTAGTACTCACAGATGTTGCCATGGTTGCTAAGCACTATTCCGGAAGTGGTTCATTAGAAAGATCTGTTGCCCTTTTAAAAGGACAACACCTGTCAACAAAAGAGGTATATTTCAAAACGAGATAGGATCAAAGAGAAGGCGACGACTAATTGGAGATGAGCAACAAGCATATGGGAACAATTAACAGCTTCCGAGAGGAGGACAAAGCTGTTGGATATGCATAACAGAATTAATATATAAGGTCGGGCACTGGCCTAAAAGAGCTCGTTATAATGTTATTTTGTGTTTGTGATACGACTGAAAGATAATTCATCCGAAAGAAGTTTCTCGAATTCATGTCCTACGGTATGAAAATCATATTACATTTCTTCGCCTAAATGGGTTCTCTTAACGCTTCATTACTAACTTGTAGGATGTCTTAACTAAGAAATAGTTTACGATGATTCATTTACTATAATGAAGAGAATGATCTGATAATCATACACCACATCTAGGACTCACTAGGATTCAACTCAAAACACTTGAACTTTTATCTGATAAGTCGCGTAACGTTGCATCAGAAACCACAACTCTGATGAAGGAGAAAGAAAGAGAGACTGATCTAAAGAGGAGCTTTGGCGGGAAAATGAGAGTAGGTTGCTGTTAGCAACACATTCTCTCATGAATCTCTCTCCCTCTCTCTCTCTACACTCTGCCTGTCCTAATCATTACGTGTCTTTTAACGGATGTGGTAAACAAAGCTCACATGAACTAACAGAGACATCAGAGAAAAAAGTGCGTAGGTAGATGTAGTTGATGATTCTGATGAAGTGCGAGAGAGACAGGGGTTGGTTGAAAATCAGAAGGGAGAGGAATCGGTTTAGGATTCGACACGATACACTAACATTCATGATTCTATATCAATTCTGATTCCTAACAAAATAAACTAAAACTGAATTGAAGCAATTCCACGAAACATGACTCCAAACATAAACAAAAATGTAGAAATACAAAACGAAAACATAAACAATCAATTGAAATAAATAAATTGATCTAAATTAAATACCTGTGATACTCGATTCCTATCTCCTGCTATACGATTCTAGAATTTCGAAATGAAATGAAATGAGATGTGACTATGAGTAGTCACGAGCTGAAGCCGAAATTACTCACAATTAGTCGGCCACGCCCCTATTTCTATATACCTGCGCACATCGATAATCCTCTCGGGTATATCCTCGAGCTCGGCTTCTCCGAATCTCAAAATTAATGAGAAGGTGACAGGCCGAGTATATATCTTTCGAGAGTTTTAAAATTTATGTAGTTTCACCTTTACTCGTGATTCAAAGAAAAATAAACTAAGTTTATTGAAGAAGAAAAAACCAATACAATTATTAAAGGTGAAAAATTAAACCAAATTCTGAGAATGAGCAATAAGAGAACATCATAGACAAATGAGATTTGAAATCATTGAGATTCTTCTTTCGGGAGATTTTCAGACTTCTTCTAAACTTCTAGACCACATTCCATTCCATTTGTTATACTCAATGGATCTTCTTGTGACTTCACTTTATCCTTTCTTCGCCGGTTTTGGAACCACACTTTCAACTGAAAATAAGGAATTTTCTTTAGAATGAATCAGGTATCCTTTTAACTTACTCGATGGTAATCAATGGACAAAGTCTTGCACATTGCATCACGTTTCTTCGGATCCGCACACGCATTCGGATCTTGCTCATAATACTTCTCGAGAATATCCAACTCGCGTGCTGTGTACACAATTCTTCCACGCCTCGTTTTTCCATTCACTGTCACTAAAAAAAATCGTCAGTTTATCCGGTATTCAAAAAAAGAAGAAAAACTTACACATCGGAGGCACAAGTCGTTTTCCATTTGCTCCTACGGTCGGAGTTTTCGATGGGGTACGACTCTGAAAATAATTTGAAAGTAATTTAAATTTGATGTAATTTCTTACAGATTCTTGGGTGGTCGCTCCGAAAATCGCTGGTTGAGAAGTGATGAAATTTGTGAGTAAATCTGGATTCCATGATCCCTGCTGAAAATGAAAAACACTTTTTTTCCAACTTTTTAAAAGTCAAAGTTACAGTAGTTATTAGAAATTCATAAAATTTAAGAAAAAAAAATAAGACTTACATAATCCTCATCATCAACATCATAAGTATTACTGCTATTCGATGCAGCATCATCACTGCTTGGTGATCCATTAAACGCCAACTCACTTCCTCTGAAATTTTTTAAAATTAAATTTAACTATTTTTCTTTCGAAATTTAAATCACTAACCCATTTTGTAAGGCTTTCAAAACGTTTCCAAGAATATCATTATCGTCTTCATCTTCCAAATCCTCAAATACAAATTCCTCTTCTTTTATAGCTGGCGGCTCTTCAATCTTAATCTTTTTGACTTCTGGAACCACTTGTGGCACAGGAGATTCTCTTTTCTTCACAACCATCATTTGAGTTGATGAAGGTGTTGGAAGATGATTCCCATTTGATGGTTTCGAAGGAGTTGGTGCCAATCTTGGAGCAGTTGTTGATGGAGCAACTCGGAGAGTAATTGGCATATTCTTTGGTGGTAATGGAAGAACTTTTGTGAGGACTGGAGCAGTTTTTGTAATTGGAGACATCACTGTCTTCAGTTGAATTGGTTGAGTTTTCTGTGGTGCAGATGTCACTGGAATCAGCTTAGGAGCAGTTTGAGGGAATAGTTTTGGAGCAATTTGTGGAATAATCTTTGTGACACTTTTTGACTCTTCTGGATGATGATGATCAGAACTTTGGGTTACTGTAGTCGTTGAGACTGGTGAAGAATCTGATTTCGCATCTGGAGAAGCCAAACATTTTGGGCACACTTTTTGAATATCATCACAAATTGATACGGGCACTCCGTAATCGGTCACCTGAAAAAAATTAATTAGAAAATTTCAGAAATTCGTATAAAAACTAACCAAGCGATTACATATTTCACCCATTTGATCTCGATGTCGGTCGACGTGAACCAAAAGAAACATTTTACCTTGTATAACTGCCATTCCCGAAATGGCCTGAAATATTTTCGAAATTTCTATGATTGAATGAAATTTGATAAAAAGATAATTATAAGGTTTCAAGTAAATGGGGGGAGTTTGAAATTTAGTGTAAGAAAAGTGCATTTTTCTTTGAGAATAAAAGATCAAAGCCAAAAGAACCAATAATTGGGACTAATTAGAGGCGTTGTCAATAGAGCGCACATGCAATAATTCAAAAAATTCAAAAAATTACAAAAATTAGTTAATTGCAATTAAGGTAATTAAATTTTTTTTCGACTGAAACTAAGTTTTAATGTTTAAAAAGAACTTTCTAGAACTAAATGAATCACTGAATGCATTCTTGGAAATCAAGAATTCTAAATTCCTCTGTCTAACCGTTAATTACAACTTGATGAGAGAATGAGAGATCGCCTACACCAATAAGAGAGACACGAGGTATAAATCGATGATGTGGAGGACGTAGAGGAATACATAATTAGAGAATAATTGATCTAATTATCGCATCTATAGATTTCATATCGAGATACGAAAAGAGAGAGAGAGAGAAAGAGAGTGGAAGAGAATCGTGTTAGGATGAATGTAGAGGAATTCCAAAATCACAAATGCTCTTTGACAGGAGAGAGAGACACCAAATGGACCAATAAAACTGAGCACACACACAACTCTCTTCCCCCCTTTCGCCTCGTCTCCAATTTGCTGCTTTGTGGTAAACGAGGGGGGTCCCTTCGTTCTCTTTTTTCGCTTTTTTCTCTCGATTCTCCATCATTTATATATGGGAGAAGACGAATCTCTCGCCTCACTCCCTCACTATCCTTTTAGTTAATTGCCACGAAACGAGAGAGAGGGAGGAAAGAAAAACAGATAGAGGGGATTGGTTAAGTGGTCGAGAGAGAGAAAGACAGAGAGAGAGAGGTCTTTCTGTTTAATGTTTATAAGAGAAAAAGAAATCGGAATAGAGATTTTGGGGCCAATTCATTGAATGGTGAATGCCTCAAGATGAATATAAAAGAGCCTCTTTTCGGTGGGAAAATTTGTGAGAAAAGAAAGAGAAGAATGCGCTCAAAATTTCGAATAAATAATAATAATACGGATTTATAGTTAGCAGAGGGAGAAGAATGGAAAAACCATACAGTAAAAAGTGGGTGGAGTCTATAGATTCAAAACCTAAGAGATCTTTCTTCAAAATTCAATAATATTTAGATCTTATCATAGAATTTTTGTTTACATTTCTTTCCGTAGATTATCATTCAATCTCATCTACATTTCCAGTTTCTCAAAAATTTTTGCAATTTGTAATTAATGAAATTAAATTGGAATTAGGTCTCGTAATTAGTGGTTTTGTAACACTAATTGCATCACGTGATTATAATTAGAGAGATACAAAGTGTAATCAATTATGGTGACCTAGAAGGTATCTTCATGAAATTGATGCAATTAAGCTCTGATCTAATCACAAGATACACAACCAAACATCAATCAATCTAACATAGAATTAGGGAATCAATGAAATGACAATTTGGCGAGTGTCTCCTAAAATTAGCCTTCTCTCTCCCCAAATTGGTCAATAATTGTGTCGTTTCGAGGTAAATAAAAGAGAAGAGACGACACAAAAAACTCTGTGTTTTTTTCTCGTCTCTTCTTCTCTCTCGGTCATGCAAAATGTATGAATACATCTATATTTTTTTTGTTTTGGAAACCCGGGGAGAAACGGGCGCTGCGCTACAAAAAACGGAATTCTCGGAGAAATTTCTCATTCTTCTTCTGCCACTACTAAAGAAATTTGAGACGTTTGATGCTTCTTGCCTTACAATTTAGAGAAGAGAGTAATTGTTTATAAAAACTACAGGTCATTAGTCTCTAATTATTGAATGAGCAACAAAAAGAGGTTTTGTTGACAGGTGGTACCAGTCTTGACATTTACAGAAAAATAATAAATTTGAAAATTGGTGGTGGGATGACTTGTTGACTCTAGCGATAATATTATTAGAATGATAAGAATCAAAAGAGAAAATTTGAGTGTTGTTAGCTTAGTAATTATAGGGTTTTTCGCTGAGAAATAAAAGATAATTGACCGAAAATGTGACTGAATTTCTAATTTTTTCTATTTTTTCGAATTCCCAACAATTCTAGATTTCGGAAAAAACAAAGACAAACTAATTAAGTCTAACGGAGTCTTTACAGAATCCTTTTTCCAGTCAAAATGAAAAGAGGAATAACTGAAAGAAAGTGTCAACGTCAGGCAGAATGGGGCGATAATTGGGTGCGGTTTTGGGGGTGACGACTGCCAAATTATCGGAGGCTCATAATTAGTTTCACTCTTTGTTGCACACAAATGTGCAGAGAAGTTTTCAAAAAGAATTAGGAAGATAAGAAATGATTGATGGAGGAAAACGAAGATAAGATTGAATGTAATTAAAGGTTGAAAACCACAAGAGAGCATCTTTGACTTATATGACAAATGAGGCTTAATTGTCATGAGGAGGAATGAGAAGATAATCTCGAAGTTTCAGAAACAGACGGGGCTACACTTTGCACCAAAACTGTCCAGGATTAAGGTGACTATCCTATTGAGACAACAATTAAGATCTATCCTCTCTCTCTCTTTATCCTCAACTATACAAATATTTACCAAAGAGTAATAATTGATCGATAATTAGTCACTCTTTAGTAATCACAAGACGATGAATGCAGCCAAGGAGAAAAAATAAAACGACGGGGTTTCTAGAAGAAAAAGAGAAACTAGTCGCCTAATTAGTCTTGATAATGAGGACACCTTCTATGGTTGGTTGGCTCGAAAGAAGTTTCTCTCTTCTAGATTTACATTGACTCACTCACTAATCTCTTATTATAAATACATAATATGGTCCTGATCACCAAAAAGAGCCGAAATGGTTTGTTGGGGTCTCGTCTCGTCTCTGGGCAAATATATTAAATGAGTAAGCTTCTTCGGGGTAAAAAGAGACACCGTCGGGGAGAGGTGAGGCCAGGTGGATAGAGAGAGAGAGTGAAGACAAGCAAAACAACCAAACCGACGGGCGGCACCACCAACTGACTACTTACGTGGAATTTGGTATAAGTGTAATTAGACGAAAGTGGAGATGATGAAGAAGAAGAAGAAGAAGACCGGAGCGGAGGGGATTAGAGAATATAAGATGGGAGGGGCACACCTTGATGGCTGTGAGAGGTTTCTAATATTTTATATGTAGTATCTCTTTGGCATAATTAGTTTTATTCAAGAGAGAGGGGTTTGGTCATACATATAATAATGTGCTCATTTCAAGCCTCAATAAACTCGTGTATCACATGTGATATTAGCGAAAACAGTTGGTTGTCAAGGGTTTCTAGAAAATTCGTTTGGGTTGATTCGAGTTTATTGTTACCTTTATATGCGAGTATGAAGGGGGCGTATACAAAATGAATCTTCTCGAAGAAACAATTTGTGCAAATGAATCACTTGACGGGATTTTATTGCAACAACCATAAAAAATCACTCGAGAAATTGTTAATTTTCTCTCTCCGAAGTGATAAAAATGGAATACGGTATTCCAAAATTGAATGAGCGAATAGAAAAGTCAAACGTCAAACTAACACAAATTGATGTCAGATATTACTCATGAAATGACTAATCATCTTCGGATAAAGGTCAGAAGATCTTCAGTTCAAGTTACCATGAAATCTATCATTCTTAGTTCGTGGAATTGAGTAGAGGGGCCTAATCAGTATAAGTGATGAATACTGGTGTCAAGCAATAACATGCTTCTGCTCGTCTCAAGACTTCCGATTAATATTAGTATCCCTCATCTTCCCCTCCTCCTCCTCCATTTCTATCCAAGGAATTATCTTCTTTCACTGCCTTCTTTTGACGAGAGTGGCGAGTCGGCTGACCACTTTCAATAACGTGTTAATAACACTAATAATCATAATAATCATAAATATATCTCTTCTTCATGATGAAGATGAAAAATAAAAACGGACGAAGAGACCGGTGAGAATTGAGAGACAGATTTCTTTGATACACCGGATTATCGATGCCCGTCACCCGCCTCTGGATTTTGTACCGCTGCTGACTCCTGCTGCTGCTGTCACGGACGGAGCACAAGTAGTCGTGTTAGCTCCGAGGGATGGATGGAGCCCACAATAATTCGTATGCATTCAAGAATGAAGAGATTATAAGAGCAGAACGAAGATTGGCAGATAATAATGAAATGAGAAATAGAGAGAGAAACGAGGGGAATAAGACACCTTTCATAGTAAATTAGACAACAATTTCAACGAATATGAAATTGAATATAATGTATGGATAATAAGAAATGAGATTTGTATTCGCACTGAATTGGCAAAGTATGTAAATAGGAAGTAAATTAGTGGGTTTGAGAAATCGAAAGGCTTCGCTTTCTTGTTTTTTCGAGACAAGGTCTCTCTGCCTTAATTAGTAAGTGACTAAAGGGTTGATATCTCAGTACACCAATAAAACTTAATTGGTCTCAAAAAAAGGCCTTTCCAATTGTCTTACCAGGTTGTTTGGACCAATATCGTCAATTTAATTGAAGCTCACCTATCTCAAAATACTTTGCCCTTCTAAAAAAGGTAATTATACGGTATATAAGTCTCAACGACAAACATGCTCAACATAAAATTCTAGAATTGGCTAAAGAAGATCTAGAAAATCCTTCATTTGTACTGAAAGAAATAATATTTGTTCAATCAAGCGCTCTGGCACGCACGACTCCAAAAAAAAAGATAATCCGTCGTCTTTATTATTCACAATCCATTCCTAATTTTCAGTTATTTGTATCACTTTCATAATATGTTGAATGACTATAACTTAATTAGAGGCTTAGCCTTCATCTGATTTAATTAGTAATCTATTCAATAAAAGGAAAGAAAGAAAAGTCTTTTAGATCAGAATAAATTATGAGAAAAATGTTCTTAAATTCAAAAAATTTATTGAATTTCTATTACAAAAAAATATATTTTAGGTTTTTGGTTCGATTGGTCCTTTTTGATTTTGCTCTTCACTTGAGATCGCCACAATCGGCGATAACGCATGGAGCCGATGGAGTACCGTCTTCCGATCCTTTACTCTCAACTGACTTCACCACATCCATTCCTTCAATCACTTTTCCAAAGACAACGTGTCCTCCGTCAAGCCATTGAGTCTTTACAGTGCATAAAAAGAATTGAGATCCATTCGTGTCTTTTCCGCAATTGGCCTGGAAATTAGATGTTGATAGGTGTAAAAATCTAAAATTACCATAGACAAAACTCCAGGTCCAGTGTGTTTCTCCTTGAAATTCTCATCAGGGAATTTCTCTCCATAAATCGATTCTCCACCAGTTCCATCTCCATTCGTGAAATCACCTCCTTGAATCATGAATTGTGGAATCACACGATGGAATTTGGATCCCTTGAAATACAACTTCTTCCCAGATTTGCCTTTTCCCTTCTCTCCAGTACAGAGACAACGGAAGTTTTCGGCGGTTTTCGGAACGATATCATTGTAAAGCTGAACAAAAAGATTACTGTAGATATACGGATTACTGTACCTCCATTACGATCCTTCCAGACTTCTTCCCCCCGATTGTGATGTCGAAGAAAACTTTGGTTCGTGGCATTGTCCCAATTCGAATCACCGATTCGTTTTCACGAAGGGATGAGAATTGAATACAGATTTGGTTTGAATCAAGGCGGGCGGTCCTTTCATTCGCCACGTGGAAGACGTGGAATTCGAATTATTGGATTGAAAAGGGTCCACGTAAAAACAATGACGTGAGATCCATCCTAAGTTGTTTGGGGATCTCCATTAGGAGAGGACTGGTACTTTATCAAAAACGATAATAACGCTCTCTGGAATACTGTAAGTACGATGAGGGATCGGCTCTGATGCCTCTGATGCGCCGCAAGGAAATTCTCTGAAAATACAAAAAGAGAAAAACATCATTTGTTCTCTAGTTCTATTCACGGAATTTCTAGGGCTCAAGATCTTTTCCCAACCATCGGTCTTTTGGTGTTCATGAACACCAAACCTCAACGTTGAGCTCAACTCTCATTCTCAACACTCACCCCTTCTTTCCCGCCCACACCTCCAAACTCCTCTTGAAATAAGTGAGCGTGTGTAAGAATTGGCGCTGGGGCGCCACCGCCCCGAATCTCGCAAATTGATGGCATCAGGTAGAAGAAAAAAAGTGGAGAAAAAGTGTATAAGAATAAGAGGTTTAGACATGTCCGGGTGCCCTCACCACTCTTTTCTTCTTCTTTTTTCTTCATTTTTTCTTTCTTCTTCTTCTTTTTTTTTTGCAGCAAGTCCTTTTTGAATGGGATTGTGTTCTGATGGATGGTAAGATGACCTAGTTATAAGTGACGGTTAAATAAATTACTGATAGCAATGATGAGATGAACTTTTGAACCTTTGTAGCTCTTGTACTTGCTAATGGTTATACAGTGCACTGGGAGAATACATTAAGTTTGAAAGCGTATATCTCAGTTGTCTTTGAAGATATCAAAAAGGTATCAACTGATGAAATGTAACTCAAAGTAAAATGAATATTTTATTAGTTGACAACTTTTTCAGATTTCTACTGGGAACTGATATATTTCGGTTTCTACAATACTAACTACAGTATCTACCTATTCAGGACATTCTAAGCATCAAGCTTATAAAAAAAGCTTTTTTTCTGTAATCAGGTTACAAGAATCATGAAACTATTCTCCCGTTACCATCTTCAAGATCTTCCATTTCAATCAAAAGGCGTCCCCCAATCCCTTCACCCTTTCCCCCTCTCCCTTTGACAAATTAGTGTCACCGTCGTCTCCTTGAGATTTCCGACAAAAAGGTATGAAAAATAAAATATTTGTGCGAAATACTTTCGAAAAAGAGACATTTGGCGCAGTGTCGCCCCCCTGGTTAGTCTCAATGTTTGCCCCTTTTTAGTATTCTTCGCTGAGGGCGCCCACCTCTCGTTTTTTTTTCGTCCCTCTCAAAAAAAAAACTTTTTTTTCGCTCCCCCGTTTTTTCTCTCCTTGTGTCACCTAGACATACACACCAAAAGGGATAGAAAATAAAGAAAACGAGCATCATAATATAAAAGAAATGGGTTACTCCTTTTGTGATCTTGAATGGTGACTAACAATGGAATAGATTCTACTTTTTTTCAGGGCAGAAGGGGAAGAGAAGGTATCGCTTTATAAGAGGGACCTATATCCCTACAGTATACTTTTCAAGTGATCCCAATGTTTAGTTGTCACATGAAATCTGATCAATTGAACCCTTGTCTCTTACAATAATGTTCTCGGACCACCACAATCAACGATCAAACATCTAGATGAAGATCCCTTTTCTCTCAGACTTCTTTCCAAAATCTCACCTAAACTTTACCATTTCTTCCCACCAAAATTGATTTCTGACCTTTCACTGAAAATGAAAAACTCTTTATCCCTTCTTCCCACCACCAAAAAAAAAGAAAGAGACTTTCTCTCTCTCTTTCCATCCATCCAAAGGCTCAGGAGCTTTGGCGCCGAGAGCCGAGAGCACAGGAGGGAGTCTCTTCACTTCCTCTTCTTCTTCTTCTTGTTCTCTTTTTTCGCGTCCTGCTCCTCGGCGCCGTCCGGCTCTCACCACACACCAATGCACGACACGCGAGGAGACACACCCAACGCCAAAGGCAGACCTCCACCTCACCTCTTCTTCTTCTTTTTCTTCTTCTTTTTTTTCCGCTTCTACAACCACAACTCACTCCCACCACTAACACGTCTCTAGTTTTCATGGAGCTTCTAAAATTAGGCATTTGGGATCTAGATCTTCATTTTGGATAGGTTGGTGGTATGACGTGTTCAATTGTCTAAAAAATTAATAATTGAATCCAACGTCACTTGCCAATTATAGGGAATTGGTCGTGAGCGTCTTAAATTTTTCTTCTCTATTTCATATCGAAAAATTGAATCCGAATCCTATCCCTAAAGGATTTTCTTCATGGGATTCATAGAATCTAATCTCCAGATGATTCAAAATGATATTCTGGAGAGTTTGGGCTTAACGAACGCTCTTTTGGATTACTATACACTTTATTTGCAAACAAGTAATTACAGTATCCTAATTCCACTACTCCATCCATTTTTTGATGAAAAAATAGAAAAGGAATGGGCCGAACCGGGGATTGAACCCGGGACCTCTCGCACCCAAAGCGAGAATCATACCACTAGACCATTCGGCCACGAAATTCCATCGAAACAGAGGCATTCCACATTCTTATCTCTCCTCCTCCCGCGTCGGGTGTGAATAACATGTCCGCCTTGTGTCAATAGGTGTTTCATTTGGATAGGTGAGGTAGGAGAGGGAGCGTATTGTGGAAGGAAGTATTTCTAGATTTTTCTTTTTAAAAAGTCTTAGATCAATTGAAGAGATAAGAAAATGATATTTATCATGAGCAAGTTTCTTACTGATCCCTGACCGGATCTGTAGGATGTCTTAGATCCTCGATCTCTCGTTTTCTCCTGTTTTTAAGCTTTGAAGTTCTACAATTTATAAAATTTTGGAGACAAGCTCATTTCAAATTAGAAGGTCACCCACGCCGCTGCTCCAACTCCATTTCCAATTGTTACTTTTTTCTTCCAAATGAATGCATATTCATTTCAAGGACAAGACTCCCTTGCTCCTCCACCCACCCCTTTCCCTCATGGATCCTTCCCTCTTCCTTGATCATTCCTTCTAAACATTCCCTCTCTTTCAATCCGATTTTCCCTCCCTAACAAATATTTTTGTCCCGATTTTTCGTCCGACACTGTTTGTGAGAGAAAGGGGGGCTAAAGGAGTGTTTGGGAGAGACGAATGGAGAGACGGGGCGCCGGTGTCGCCAAAAGGTTTTTGCGGCGTCGGTGACGAGGTCTTCGTCCTAGTGTGAGTGTGTCTCCCTATGTGAAGGAAAGTGTGTGTGTGTGTGTGTGCGGGAGCCTTTCCCGCAGAATACTCCACACATTTCGATGAGATAGTATATGGATTGTGGAGGGTTACAGAGACTAAGGGAGACACCCGCGCCCTCTTTTCCCTCCCGTCGCCACTCTTCTCATATTCTCCTTTTCTTCGCTTCCCTTCCCATTCCATTGTCATTGTCTGGATGTCTATTATTTCTCCAATACTATTTCCGTTCTACCGCCCATTCGCCTCTACTTTTTCTCCCCCCTGTCTCCCTGTATTGTGTCAGTATGGATGGATTGAGAGGGAGAGAAGGGAAGGGACAGTGTTGTGTCATAACACAAACACACAGAGACAGTATGGTGTCGGGTCGGGCGCGCCCTTCGCCTACCTCTCGCTTTTCCATTTTTCCCCCACTTTTCGAAAACTATCCCTCTACATTTCTCATACTTTATGGTCAACGGTTTGGGAACCTATTCTCATGTTTGCAGGTGGTACTGTAACTTTGTTCCGTAGAAATGGTGTCAGTCCTAGGAAGTCCAAGGTGTAAGACAAGATCGGAAACCTACTTCCCTAATCTAGAAGATCTATGTGGATTCAGCCAGCTACAGTAATCCTTCGTCCAACCTAATCTTCCTTGTTTACACCAAAATCTTCACCCAAAAATCCTCGTCTCTTCCAGTTTCTTTTCTCAAATTTTTCCCACACTTCACCCACCCTTTCGGCATCTTCTTTTCTCATTTCTCCCATTTTTTTTTCTTCCTCAGTCGGTTTTCTTTTTCACCCGACGTACCACTAAATAGATTCATTGGTGAAGAAGAAGAAAAAAGGATAGGCTTATAGTCTTCGAGATACTCAAACATTAAATCTTCTTAAAAAGAAGAAGAAGACGAAGAGATGGGTGGAAAGGGGCGGAAAAAAATAATTGGATAGTAGTGTATATATATATATGAGATGAGCAAGCACATTTTGAGATTTTATTTTGAATTGAATCTAGATTTTCTGGTGTCTTGACATATTGCTAACGCAATTCCTCTACTAGAATTGCATGCAATACTATTAGAGGGGCAAGTCTTTTTAATACACAGAACCATTTTTAAAGGTATATTTCTTTGATTGAGGGAAGCAATTCCATTAGAGGGAGCATAGCTATTTATGTTCGAGGACGCAATTCTAATAGAGGTACATGTTGCACACCCCCTCCCTTTCAACCAATTTAACACCCTTTCATCTACCCAAACGTCCTTCAACCCTCATTCCCTCCCTAAAAACTTACAAATTCCCCTACTACTTTTTTAATCGAATCACACCTGCGTGGCGATTGCGCCAGTTTCCTCCTCTCTCTCTCTCTCTCTCTCTCTCTCTCTCTCTCTCTCTCTCTCTCTCTCTCTCTCTCTCTCTCTCTCTCTCTCTCTCTCTCTCTCTCTCTCTCTCTCTCTCTCTCTCTCTCTCTCTCTCTCTCTCTCTCTTTCCTAATGGCTCCCAAAAAACCATGTCCCCCATTCCCCTTTTTTTACCCACTATTCATTGTCTTTTTTCATCTCTCTTCCTCTCTCTCTATCTCGAGATAGAGACACCTGCGGCGGACGAGATTCGCCAAATTGATTCACCGTCGCCACGCATGTAAAGGCAACAGTACCCGCAATTTGTCATTTCTCTTTTTTGTTGTTGAGTGGGAGGTATTTAGGGGGGTGAACTTGAAAAAGAGAAAGAGATAGAAAGAGAGAAAGAGGTAATTGGGCTACAGTATACTCATGTTTCGAAAATCATAAAAACTGAGAGAAAGGGATAGGTAGACATGTTAAACCTAGTGGTTGGAAGATATGGATATGCCCTTTTATAAGGGGTTTAGATAGAGGACAAAAGAAAGACTTGATAGCCAAATATCTAGATTCTAGAATTAGGTGTGAACCACAAAATCGAAAATCGTATTCTAAGTCACCCCCTTCAATCCTTCGTCCAATCCTCAACATTTCCAAAATTTCAGAACGTATCATAAAAAGTATGTTTTTCCTACCATTTTGTCCTCTTCCTACCCGGGTGTCTTGTCCCTAAAACGATGTTTACTTCTTCTACCCCTCCCGATTCCACTATGGCCTTCTACCTACTCCCGACCCGCGGGGCGAAACGAATCTCTGTCTCTCTGATTCTCTTTCTCTCTACTCCAATTTCTCTGTACCCTCCACCGATTCGAATACTCTCTCGCCCTTCACAACGTGGCGCGATCATTTGGGTGTAGTACAGGAGGGGAACGAGAACAACAGATAGCACGACGAGAATCGGAGACACCAGAGACGATATTTGCAAAGTGATGATGAAGTCGCTGCCCGTGGTGTCTCTCTTTCTTTCTTTCTTTCTCTCTTTCTGTGTCTCAAAAGAGAAAGACACCAAGAGGTCACAGTTACGATTGCAAATATTTCAATCCATTTCACCCTATCTCTTTTGCTTTTCCCCTTCTTTCTTCTCATCATCATGATCATCATCATCTTCTTCTTCTTCTTTTCGCCCTCCCTGGGTGTGTGGGGGTGTCTTTTTATCTCTAAACTCTCTCATTCCTACACACTATCTCCTTATCATTCAGTCCCGCTCCCCAACCATTTCACTGGCCAACTAAAATTTTACCGCCATCCATCCGAAAGGTGTAATAGCCCTTTCTCGTTTTATATGATCTTGTACAAGTGTTTCGAAATGAATTGAGACTCTGAAAGTTGGATATCCAAATTGTCCTGAAAATATTTCTTACTGTACATCTTCTTTTTGTCTCTTGGCTTTCTATAACTAAATCTAAAAAAGTGAAATTTCAGTATAAAGGACACATAATGTATGTCCTACTCAACTTGAAAGATGATAAAATGCTTCAGAATGTGGTACAACTGTTGGTAAGTTCTTTTTTTCTAAGCAACCCGACATTCAAATTTCCAGTTTGCCCACGGACATCGCCAACTTTCAATCGGCGAGAGCATTGAAAATCTGTGTCCAACCTGTGAGAAGACGTGTTCAAATCCCATGGGTTCAGCTGTGACGTCATCTACAACATCACCAACGACTCCATCGACACCTCCAAGAGCATCATCATCATCTTCAATGGCAGCAGCATCTCCCAATTATAATACGACAACAACTGCAGCGATAGTCGTTCCATCATTATCCTCCCCGAAAAGAGAATTCGTGTGCTCGACTCCGATCAAGAATGGAATGTCGGATGCGAAGGTGAGTATTACTGTAGGTTACTGTACAGTAATCCTTATCTTTTTATAGTCTCATCTGAAGAGGCCGTTCGTTCCAATCTCCCCAATTCTTCCACATCGTGCACCACAAGAAGTTCATAAATACGAGGATATTAGTGTGAAAGAGGAACCGAGTGATGAAGGAAATGAGGATCCAGATATGTCTGTAGATGTAGAAGAAGATTTAGACGATATTACTCTAAGTCAAGCATTAGAGCTCTTTGATCGTGTAAGTCTATCATTTATTGTTAGATTCTATTCCAAATCTAGACTCATTTTCAGGAGCCACGAATGAAAAAACCAAAGACAGAGGAACCATTTGGAGAACTTTATCAGTGTCAATTATGCAAAAAGAGTATTTCAAGACACGGACAATATGCGAATCTTCTGAATCATTTGTCACGTCATGCACGTCTTCATGCTTCAAAGAAACAGTATTGTTGTCCGAAGTGTGGAGCAAGTTTCACGAGACGGTACCTTGCATCAACTCATATTAAGGAGGTTCATGGGGAACCGAAACTTCAGCCTCATGATTTTGCGTTAGTTTTTTTAATTTTTCAATTTCTCTCACCTTTTCTGAAGCTCTAGGAAAAACAAAATAAATTTTCCAGCGCTGAGCTCCGAGAAGAATATCGACGTCTTCTGGAGATGTGTTTCCCTGGAGCTGATAATCGTCGGAAGCAACAACAAGCTCAAACTCAAGCAAACAAAGATTCAATTCTGAACATTCTATCCGATGATAGCGGAGTTTCGATCAACGACTCCACCGATCTCAATATTTCCGTTGGAAATGAAAAAATCGAGGTTCATGTCGGCGCCGGTGATGATGAAGATTTGTCATGATTTAATCGATTCCTCTATATTTTTTCTCGGTGTCTCAGGGTCTTTTTTGGTGTTTTCTCTCCCATTTTCAAAAAAAAATTTCTCAATCAAAACTTCCCTCTCTCTCAAACCTGTGATGTTCTTTTCGCAATTTTAGTCATTTTCTTCCAGGTTATTCTGCATTTTTCTTTCATATTTATTCTCTCTTTAGATAGAAAAATTCAATGTTTTTCCGAGGACTTATTTTGGAAAACGGGTATATTTTGCCGAATTTTTCTCGTCTTTTTTAAAAAATGTTTAGTCATTTTTATCGTTCTTGAACTTTTTCTCGTAACAGCTGGTCTCTGAGCCGTGCCTTGCTTTTGGTGTGATATGTTTTTTGTTGTTTTGTTAAATAAAATATTATTTTTTAAAAAGAAAAAACAGAAAACTTCTTTACAGACACCAACAAGAAAATGAAGAAAAAAGTGCGCGGCGCCAATGCAATTCTCGTAAATCGACACGCTCCGCCCATTTCTCTGCGCCTCTTCTTAGTTTTGCCCGATTTTTCAAAAAAATAAACTTTTTCCTCTTTGTTTTTTGTTCATTTTTTTGTCTTTTCAATCGAGATTTGCATTCTTTTTTCTTGAATTCTTTTATTACATGTGACTATCTTATCGCCACCGTTTAATCGGCTTGCTTCACCCATCGAACAAAGTTCGCAAAGGAAGTATAGGAAGAAGCACATGTAAACCACGTGAATGGGAAGAAAAACGGCGAAACAAACGGATAGAAATCATCATTGTGACCGATTTTTTGTTGTCTTGTAAACTTTTAGCTATTTTGACACAGAATCGAGTTTTTCATAGATTTAATGTGTTTCTAAAATTAGATTATGCGAATTTTAGGTTTTTTCACTGTAAATTCCGTTCTCCGGGTTGTCGAAACTCAACAAATAGTTGATTTTCTTCATTCTCTATTTCAAAGATCACCTTTTTCGAGTACTTTGTACCCAGTGTACTGCGATTAACCCCTAATAAGTAGATATTCAGTACAAGTTTCAGAAAATCGAAGCTGATCGTCTTACAGGGAAATAAAAGATTTCGTCACTTTCCTAAACGCCGCCCATTTATAGATCACGTGTAGATTCTATGTTTAGAACAGCTGTAACTATCTGAGCCTGTTTTCGACGAAGATGATCTAACGTCATACACGTGTTAGACACTCCCTTATCATCTAGTTAAGATTTTAAAGCATGAAATAGGTGAAAGGATGAAAGAATCCTCTTTTTTCTTCTGGCTATCGAAAACTGACAAAAATCGAGTCGACAAAAAGTGTAAATTTCGTGTAAAATGAACATTTTCAATGATCTTTTAGACAGAAAAAGAGAATGATAAATTATTGCCATTGTGTCCTCCTTTCTTATCACTTGCAGTTCATTTTTGCCTGTATCTCTGCTCCTCTTTGACTCTATATTACCCACCGATCTCCGTCAACATTGTCGCCATTCTCTTCTTCAGTCAGTTAGTCAGTTCCACAGTCACATGTCCTCTCTCTCTCGTTTTTACCCTCCGCAGACGTTCTCTTATGTTTTTTCTCGCTTAAATTGCGGAGAAACACAAGAACACACCAGGGACACGTGCCGTAATGTTGACCTATTTGAGAATTAAAGATGGAGAGATATCCTCACTTTTATTTTTGTCCAGAGGTATTTCCCGAGAAATGTGCTTCTCGCAATTTGTAGAAAATATTGAATTTCGTTGAAGCTGAAATGCCTTCTTGATTAATGGTTCCTCCTGTCATGTCTGTCAGAAGAGCAGAACAATAGAAAGCGATTGATGTTTACCATCGTCTTTTTGCTTTTTGTCAGACTTATTTATTGGTGAACATGACCTCTCACTAGGGGAAAAAGTACAAATCCGAAGTATTCTTTTCTCAAAAATTCAATCAGAAACTGATTAGCTTCGGTTTGTTTTTGAAAATTATAGCTTTTCCTCATATTTGTGGTAATGTTTTGAGAAAACCTCGTGATTTCATGTTGTGCTGCTAGAATAGTCTTTTCTACAAAAAAAATCGCCAAAATCTTTGGTCAAATTGCAAATAAACAATGTTTTTGTCCGATTTGTTTCTGCTCCGCCCATAAATCACTCGTTTCACATTGTCAAAAACGGATATCTGAGATAGTTTCTTCATTGCAACCCTTGATCTATATATCATCTAACATTACATTTTATCCCCGTTATATATAGAATCCAAAGAACAAAGGTGATAGCTTTGGCAACTTTTTCGAAACGTTCTCTCATCTCATCCGTCAGAGCATTCCGGCCACTTGTCATCTTCATTTTTTTTTGCATCTCAGGTGCCATTTGCTCTCTGAAGCAGGCATCCGATCGTAGTCCATTTCTTCGCAGTGTTTAGTTTAGTAGAACTTGCTAACCCACGTTGCTTGCCTCCCATCGAAGGCACACTCAACGTGTTTCCTATTGAACGTTCTCTGATCCCCATCCCACCTCAAAGAAAGAAAAGCGCAATGCTTACGGGCGGTCATTTTTAATTTTATTACCTGTCAAACGTCTACCGTTATCATTTCCTGTTTCGAGAGCCACAGCTATAATTCCGAATGTCACGAGTTTGATTTCGAGAAGGAGTTGAACAATTTTCAAAAAAAAAAGTTTGAAACTGATTCCGATCACGTGAAATTACTCTTCAACTATCAAGAGAACACAGACAGTGAGAACAAGAATGTTTCTGTGTTGCCAGTGAACTTTTTCTCCTCTCCCCGATTCTGCCTACACAGTTCCCACGAGTCGTTTTGAGTTTCCGAGGTCATGATGCAAATGATATGCACTGCAAGCAACACAATTGATTCCTCCGATAAACAAACTTTTTATTCGTTTCGTTTTTTTTTTCAGTTTCGAAATGAAAGTTTGGTCTTCTCCTCCTCCTCCTCTCATTTCTTCCATGATTGTTTTTGTTCCATCACCACCTCACCACAATCACCATCTCGTTATCATCACATGAGTACAACACACTTCGTTTCCTCCTTCATTTCTCTGCAGAAAGGCCCCTTTTCTTCAGTTGCTTCTTCACACTGTGTTCATCTTTCTCTCTTTTTTATTTTAGTTGCCCCCTTTTCACCTTCCACGTGATTGTTGTGTGATTGGTGATAAAGAAACGACTTTTAGAAAGGTTGAAAAAAACTTTTAATCGTTGATATCGTCCCCAAATGGGCAAAGTTTCTCTCTTTTTTCTATAAAAAAAAACTCACTTATCATCAAAATCATTAATTTTTTAGAGTCGCCATTCGAACTGCTTTGCACACCCGCCCAATCATCACATTGCCACAATTCGGCGGCACAAATCGAATTGTCGAATCTTTTGATTCACCATCGACGTCATCTAGAAGCTCGTCGTCGTGGCTACGTTGTGGATTCATCCGGAAACGACTGAAAACTGGAGGGTAAACAGAGAAAAGAAAAATGTTTATGGATCGAGAGGCAGCAATTCACTTCATCGGCGGAGCTGTTGGAGGAACCGCTGGAACAGCAATCACTTGTCCATTGGAGGTTGTGAAGACACGAATGCAATCGTCACGTGGATTGGATGCACAATCTGGGCCAAGTACTTCATCTGGAAGTAGCTCTTCTACCAAATCATCGTCATCATCATCTTCAACAAAATCCAATGGATTCTTCAAGTCTGTTGTCTCGCAAAGAAATGGTTTCGGTTCGAATTTTCGTGGAGGACAGTTCGCGTTGGAAAGGATTTTGAATGGAGGAAGCTTCGCTGCCTTCTCCAAATCTAACGTCTTCAATCAATGTAAATCATTTTTCAATCGTTATTCTGCATTTTTATTATTGTATTATGCTTCCTAATCAGCTTCCATTCATAGAGTACAAGTACTGATCCCCAAATTTTCAGTTATTTGAGAAATAATTTCTGTTTTCAGTTTCGAGCCCATCGACTACTTCACTAGTTCAATATTGTGTCAGAAATCTCTCAACGAGTACAACACCATCTCCAGCGAGACGTGGAACAATTGTCTTCAGATATATAGGGTAGAATCTGAATATAAATGGAATTCCAATAATTTCTATTTTGCAGACAAGTCATCAAAACAGAAGGAATCGGAGCTCTCTACAAAGGACTCATACCGAATCTGATTGGAGTAGCGCCTTCCAAGTAGGCATCATTACCCAATTTAATATTCAAATACATTCTGATTTTTAGAGCCGTCTACTTCTACACATATTCAACATCGAAACGATTCTGGAATGATTCACAAGTCTTGATTCCGAACTCTGCGATTGTACACATGGTCTCGGCTGGTTCCGCTGGATTTGTGGCTGCTTCAGCTGTGAATCCTATATGGTTGGTGAAGACTCGTCTTCAACTTCATCAGGGACACATTGGAATTTGGCAAATGATCAAGAGAGTTTACAAGCGGGAAGGATTCAAAGGATTCTACAAGGTTTGAATTTACTAATGAGATGTTTCTGGAATTGTAGATTTCAGGGAGTAACCGCTTCTTACGCTGGTGTCTCCGAGACGATGATTCAATTCTGTATATATGAGTATTTCCGTGGAATGTTGCTCACCGAAGCAAACGAAATGGATAAGAGAAAGATGGACTTTCTCAATTTCATGGTTGCCGGTGGTTCTGCCAAGTTCATCGCCTGTGTTGTCGCCTATCCACATGAAGTTGTCCGTACTCGTCTTCGTGAAGAGACTGGGGCATCACGTGGATTCTTTAAAACTCTTTATCAATTGTATAAAGAAGGACATCGGGCAATGTATCGTGGTTTATCAGTACAGGTAAGCTATTCGATTTATGAATGAATTGAGAGTCGAATTTTGATTTTCCAGCTAATGCGGACAGTTCCCAACACAGCAATCACAATGGGAACATATGAATTTGTCGTCTACATGCTCCATCAATTCTAGACCCTTCATTCTTTCATCCTTCATTTCTCTTTCATTGCTGAAATCATTGAAATGATCTTTTTCCATGGATCATATCATCACAATTCTCAATTCTATCATTTTTCTTATTGCTATATAGTAGTTGATATTCTTCTTTATTTTCTTCCTGTTCCTTTCTCACTATATATATATTTATTCGCTTTTTGACAAAATGTAATTATTTCAATTCTCTCCCCCCTTTTCTAACGTTTTTAGATGTCTGTCGAGTCTATGTTTTTTTTTCTTCATCTGAAATTCTTTTTTTCAGTTTATTCTCATCTTTGTTTCTGTTGTTGAAAGCTCTCTGCAAGTTTCAGCTCTCCCAATTAATTTTCCCCAAACCCGGCGCTATCTTCCTCCAAACAATTTTCCGGTCGCTTCAAAAATGATTGTGCTCTCTTTTTCTCTCCGTCTGTCACTCTTCAAAAATCCCTCTTCCCGTTTAATTTTCTTCTTTCTTCTCCGGTTTCTCCGGCGGGTCGTCGTTCGTCGTTGCTGCTCTTTGACTATTCTTTGTGTTGTAAAAAGTATTCTTTTAATTAAAATTTTCTGAAATTGCAGATCGTTTTCTTTCTTTTTCCTAATTTATGACGATTTCATTTCAATCGTTACGACGTAAATATAGAGTTGTGTGGAGGAAACGGGGAAAACAGACAACAAAAATGAGTGGATGTGTGTAGGTCAAATGAAAATTTTACAATAAAACGAAATTAGAAAAATAAAGTTAACACATTTTACAAGATCAGAATGGTTGAAGTGTGGAATAGAGTTGACGTGGAGCTGCACATCCCGGATTCACATTGATATACGTTTGTTTCGCGTTCGATTTCACTTCTTTCGCCTCTTCCGCTTTTCTCAATTGATTCAGAACTTGATCGCCGGTGATGAATCCGATGAGAGCTTCATCTGAAATATCAAATAATTAAGAAAAAGAGAATCTAAATCTCAATCAAACCATTCAAAGAGATTTCATAAACGAGAGCCTTCGCCGTTTCAAGACATTCACATTGAACTTCAGCACGCATCAATTGTTGAAATACTTCTCCAAGACGTTGAACGAATGCAAGAACTTTCAGTGATTGTTTCTTCCATTTCGTTTTTGTACACATTTGCTGAGCAAAGTGAAGAGCCAAATCGAGAGCTTTCGCGTATGCATTAGCTGGCGTTCCTTTTCTGAAAACATCAAATATCATTATTATCGATACAAAATAAAACATACACTTTCACAGATTCCGGTTTCAAGAACAGCTCCTTTGGTGGTTCAATGAAAGCGGCCATCTCAGTGAAAATCTCGATGGCGGCGAGCTCTGTGAGCACTATCCATCCAGATTCAGATTGTCCGAATCGTGTGAAGAAAGTTAAAATTGAAATGAATAGTTTGTAATTGCAGATGTGTTCAGCTTGACTGACTCCGCCCACTCGTCCTTCTTTCCTTGCAGCCGTTACAACGTACCAATCGAAATTGATGGCGAGAAGCTCTTCGCAAAGGATTCGTGGAACTCCACTCTTCGCCATATGATTACAAACCTTCTTGTTACTTTTCAAATCTTCATGAATCAAATCGTTTGTCATCATCACAACAGCAGCTTTTCGATGTTTTGGAATATCGGCGATATTTGTCTCCAGATAACGTGCAATTTCATCTCCCATTTTATCCACAATATTCACAATTTCATCAGAAGACAGCAACTGGGGAGGTTTGATGAGGCCATCGAGGAGCCATCCTTCAGCTTCACTTATGATCTAGAAAATAGAAAATGGGGTTGAAATAAAGAAATAAACATGAATTCTTACATCAATACTGTTCTTCTCAAAAAGTGTGCGTAGAATGTATCTCATTGTTTTGTAGAGTTGAATCTAGAAAAATAAAAGATTTAATAGAATTAATGCTCCTTCAGAATTCTTACCTTTGCATCCACACATTTCTCTCCTGGTTGCAAGAACAATTCGATCATTGATTGGAACAATGGAGCGAAGAAAAGTCGGAGAGTCGAAAGCTGCAATAACTCATCATCATTATTACTTATCAACACTTTATCTTCTTGTTTTCTTCTCCTTTTTCGCATTATCTTTATTCTTTTTGTTGCCCATCACAACATCAATCTTCTCTCTTTCGGCTACAAGTAAATCCCCTAACAAGTTCTCTCCCGTGGCGCCTGTTTATCATATCAGCGTATTATCCGAGGCGTTCAAGTACTGGTTATGGATGTAAAAATTTAGTATAAAAGCTGAATGGATATGATCGTAAAACCAAGTTTTTCCTAGATTCTTCTTTCCAAATATAATTAGAGACATTTTCAGAACCAAGTATGCAAGTGCATACAGCCACATTCGTCGCTTCTTCATTGTCGGGCATTGCCCTTTTGTGCTCTCTTTTGGCTCTTGGCCAAATTTTCAACAATGTTCAAGATTATTGGACTGAGTTGGATACAGAGATCACTAACTTTAGAGTAAGCACCCAGGGATCTTTCATTTCATCATTAAAATGACATTTACAGCAAGAGACCGACAACATGTGGAAGGATTTGGTTCAAATCGGCACCAACGCAGCCACCAACCGACGTGGACGTCGTGAGGCTTACTCTGAGGGAGGATATGCTGCTTCTGGAAACACCGGAGGAAGCTACAACTCAGGAGCCGCTCCAGCTCACGATTTCGGAGCACAAGCCCCAGCAGGACCAGCTCTATCAGGAGGATCCTGCCAATGTCAATCGGCTGCTGAGAACAAGTGCCACGCTGGACCACCAGGACCAAAGGGATCTCCAGGATCTCCAGGACCAAACGGAGTTCCAGGAGTTGACGGAAAGCCTGGACACGATTCTTTGGATGTGACTCCAGAACCACAAGACACTGGACTCTGCTCATACTGTCCAGCTGGACCACCAGGAGCTCCAGGACCAAACGGACATCCAGGACTTCGTGGAATGAAGGGAGCCGATGGAGCCATTGGACGCACCGGACGTGACGGAAATCCAGGACATCCAGGAGAGATGGGAGCTCCAGGACCACAAGGAAAGCAAGGACCAGAAGGACGTCCAGGAGAGAAGGGAGCCGATGGCCGCAAACCAATTGGACGACCAGGACCAAAGGGACAACGTGGACCACAAGGAGAGGGAGGAGCAGTTGGAGAGAATGGAAGAAATGGACCAGTTGGAGCAGCAGGGCCAGCAGGACCACAAGGAGGAGCTGGAGGACCAGGAGAGAAGGGACTCGATGGAGGACCAGGATCCGAAGGAAAGGTCGGAAGACCAGGAAAGGATGCGTAAGTTCGAATGAATAGAATTCAGTTGAAAATATACAACTTTCAGCGAATACTGCCCATGCCCAGCTCGCGGATCCCACGGAGGAGCCGGAGGACGTGGAGGATCCGGTGGAAGCGGAGGATCTGGAGCTTATGCTGCCGATCACTACCAAAAGGCTTAAATTATCTTTTTTCTCAAATAAAACCTTTTCTGAAACTCGTTTCTCTTTACAACTCACCTTTGGATGTTCCACCTTCGCCAGTTTTGTAAGAGTTAAAACGAGACGATGGAATGTTTGAGTCGCCGAGAGCAACGAAGCTCCGCCCACTCCAGAACACATTTCGATGAGAACATAGCAAGCGTCGCGGAATATAAGGAGTCTGAAACAAAGAGAATTAGAGAAACTTAAAAAATATAAAATGAAGAAACATACTGCATTTTGTTCGAGAAGAAATGAACTGGAGAGAAGATTGAGAAGACGTCAAGAAGAGCAGTACATCCGGATACAATTCGTTCACTGGCACTTTCCGATAGAAGACTCGCATTGATTTCTGTACAGTATTCCAAAACATCTTCCAATTCCTTCTGAACATATCGAATTTCTGTCATATCAGTGTAAACTGCGTCAATCTCTCTTCGCATCAAACGATTCAAATAGAGAATGTCGTATTGAGCAACTCCGTAGATATTGACAGTGAGGCAGGCGTCGAAAATTTCGCGAAGTTTGGCTATATCGAAATGAACGAGATTCGGATAGACGAGCTCATTCTTTCGGGGAACTGTAGCTTTGCGAAGAAGAGTGAATAACAAATTCGGGTTATCTCCACTTCCAGATGGTCTTGTGTCAATCGCCACGTATTCATCGCTTTCCATATCCTCTTGTGTACAATCAGCAACCAGTTGAGATGATTCGAGAAGTGCTCGATAGAGTTTCTCAGGTCTTGAATAGTGGCCAGTTGTCAGATTAGCAGAGATTTCAACAGCAGAGAAATGGAGAATGTATCCAACAATCATTCTTCGAACTGCAAAAACTCCCTGAACGAAAGTGTTGTCCTCATCATTTTCTTGTTTTAGAGCTGAGCAGATGAATGGAGAAGTTGTAAGTTGTTCAATGATATTGGATGATCTCATGAAACAGAGAACTGGTTGAGAGAATGGACATGACGTGGCAATGAGACGTTGCATCAAACGGAATGCTGGTTCAATTAATGCAGAGAATGGTAGATCGAATGGAGTCTTCGATTGCACAAACTGTTCAATAATGTGGAGAACGTAATGAATTCCAGTAAATGGGTCATCTGCTTCGTAGAGTTCTTTGGAATTCGCTCTTGATGGGCGGAAAGCCAGAAGGTAGTAACAGATATTCTTGAAATCCACTACACGACCTCCACTTTTGAGAACTTGACTGTCGATTGAATCAGAAAGCGTTTCGAGAATCAACCGAGCCGTTTCTCCACGAGCATAATGAGGATTGTCCGTGTCTTCTTCTGAAAAATCAAGAAATTATTTTTATTGAACAGCAAACGAAATTCACCTTTCGTTAACGAATCATCAATAGTATACTGAATCGAAGTTGCACAAATCGCTGTTCGAATAGCTCTGACATGAGAAGGAGCAGAGTTTCTTGTTCTAAGAATCTCCAACATCTTCGCCTCAACAGCTCCATGTGTAGCCATCACGTCACGTAACATCCTGGCGGCATAAAGTGAGTGAAGTGGATAATCATCAGTCATGTGGATATAATGGAAAATGAGATCAAGAAGTGTGCAAGCTGAGGAAGAGATAATCGGAGAGAACACCAGGGAGGTAATTGATTGAACCATAATATCACCGGAAGACACCCGAGCACATGAACGAAGAGCCGGATGAAGAATAATTGCACCTGGAAGAGATGAAATGGTGCATTTGAAGAAGGAACTTACGAGATAGTATTCTCAATGCAATGA
Source organism: Caenorhabditis wallacei (assembly GCA_963932035.1). NCBI lineage: Eukaryota > Metazoa > Nematoda > Chromadorea > Rhabditida > Rhabditidae > Caenorhabditis > Caenorhabditis wallacei. Next base: position 4,358,088 of record OZ009934.1, read on the forward strand.
GAGCTGCATCAGAAGATGGTGCTTGTCGAGTCACATATGGATCATTGTGTGCTTGACAATCCTCCATGATTACTCTCGTGATCTGGAATCAATTGGCATAGATGAAATATTGAAAAAAAAAAACAATAAAATTACCGCTCTGAACATTGGAGAATCATTGAGACATTGTGTCAGAATACAAATATGAGCATCATTCTGAGCAACAGCTCTCGGTTCAATGATTCCAAACTCCAGAAGAGCATTGGTTGCACGAAGAGACCATTCGGCGAGTTCCCACATTTGGATGATACTATTGTAGCTTCTATGGATAAACAGAGCCAGGATACTTCTGGTGACGTATTGAATAAATGGTGTTGCATAATCTGGCATTGTTCTGAAATTAATTCCGAAATTACTAGATAATTCACTTAAAATGGATACCTGTGCATGAGAAGAGTCGTCATCAATTTGACAAAAGCCAATGAGACAGAATAATCTTTTTCAATGCATTCTCTTTGTTCCAATTCTTCTTGTATTCCCATCAGAGTTCCACCATCAGCATGATAACATAATTGATTAACATGAATCACATGCCAAATTCTTGGAGCTGTCCCTCTTAATCTTGCGACTGCAGTCAAAAATCCGATAAGAGCCGCTTTAAGGGAAAGTGGAACTGAAGAAGTGGCCAACGATGCGACTACAGAAGACATTGTCCATGTTGGATCATCAGAGAATCTCATCGTAGCGTTATCATTCAATTGGGCAACTTTTGTAGCCATTCGAAGCCACGCGACAAGTCCACTGAGCTCTTGAGCACGAATATTGATCTTATCTCCAGGACGAATCGTGAGATTAAGACTAGGTTGTTGATTCTGTTGATGGAAGCTCGTACTCATGTTCATTGATTGACTCTGATTGAACCGACTTCCGGACATTGCTTTTTGTTCTCTGAACAGACGATCATATCCTTTCATTGCTGATGATAGATAATCCCATCCATAAGAATCTGGTCCACCGTGATCTCTGGAGAAGACGTCGTAGAGAAGACCAGCGGTCAGAGTGTTTTTGCAGACGGCAGCACATAATTCCAAATATGCAACCGTATGAATCGCGTGATGATCCTTCATACGTGTTCGCTCAAGAAGACGACACAATTCGATCTGAAAATTCGAAAATTCTTTTCTGCAGTTGTCCAAAAAGCAACTCACCGATCTTTCCGTACTGAATGACATACTGCTCTCTTCAATCTGTTCTTGCAATTCTCTTTCACGAGAAGTCTTCGCAGTTCTCTGATGAACATAATCGTTTACTTGCATCTCATATAAATCTACAAAACATCGCAAAAAGTTCTCATAATTCGATAAAGCAGTTTCATAATTTCCAACAGAATCTGTCGTTGAGATTTTACAAGTGATTTTCTCGCCAACATTGACAGTTTGATTACGTGGATCCGGTTTTTTGGCTGCCGATTCAGCTGCTGCAACTTCTTGTTGTTGATCATCGAGTGCAAAGAGTTCATCTGTTGAATTTCTCTCCGTTTCCAATAGTTTTGCAGGGAAATTTGAAACCAATTGCTTCAAAAGTTCATCGATAATCATGAATTGATGAGCAAAACGGAAGTGTTCTGATCTGATGATACCATGTCTCAAATACTGGAAAGCCATATTCCGAATTGCACGGTCTATTACTCTCTCCACATCCACTTTTATATTCTCTATTCCTAGATGATCTGATGGTGAAATTGCAATTGATTTGAGAGAGATTGCACATGAAAGTTGTAGAGTTCCACACATTGATTGATCCGCCCAATCTGTCTCGTTTCGAATGTGCCCTATCATGTTCGTGAGCATCGCTTGGGCGTCTTGTACTAGAAAATCTCAAAAAGCGCATGAAAATATTTAAGGAAATCAAATTTACCTTGTGTCAGCACTTCACATGATGTAATTTTGACTAATGAAACCCAGGCGGTCAATTGAACACATGTCAACTTTTCAGCAGAAACAGATTTTACAATTCCAAATAAATAATTGGTGATTGGAACGGCTGAATTTCCTGGATAGTCGCAAATCAATGAAATACACGAGATGATTTCAGTTCGGATCTCCTCAATCGCATTTTTCATCTGAAAATTAGATTTCAAAAGTGAACGAATATTTTCTTTTCAATACCAATTTTTGATGTTTTGAACCGCCGAGTCCATTGATATCCGGATGTTGCAGACGGGCAAATTCAGATTGAACTGTGAGAGTTCCAAGTTTTTCTGCAAAAATTATCAGTGTTAAATCTACAGGAGATCCAGATTCTTACGGAATAGTTGTTTGATCATAGATTCGGTCAAGAATGTTGATTCGAGGAATTGAGTAATACGGTTTGGAACATCTTCTCGATCCCATTTCAACATGTGACGCATCGCAGAGATCAGAAGTCTGTGTGCATCATAATAACATATAACAGCGATAAGTCCTCTGTTCATTCCTTCAAAGTGAATTTTTTGTGCTTCACCGGAAAGAACCAAATCGACAGCTTCGAGTTCATTCAATTCGAAACAATCCGAAATGATAAGAGATTCCGAGCAAAGAAGCGGATCCATTGGCAATTCGATGTCTCCGATTTTGATTTTCTTATTTGGATTCACTTTTTCCCGATCGTTTGCCGACTTTTTCTTAAAATAACTCTTTTAAACGATTAGTAGCAGTTCTTAGCTCAAAAAATGTACCGGGTTTGTTAGAACATTCGTCAGTCGCCATTTGTATCTTTCGATTTCTATGAAGAAGTCATCCAGTCTTTCATCGTCGTCGAAATCAGTGAATGCGGTAATGAATTCGTAGAATTTACGAATCTCAATCCACATTTCGACTGCTCCTGCAAAGAAAATGTATGAATTGATTTTTTCGATTGGAATAGTGGAAAAAAGTACTTAAAATAGTGAAATTTTGATTTTTAGTGGAACAAAATGGGGAATTTATATATTTTCCAAGCTGAAATAATCATAAAAAAGCAAATTTTTGAACGATAAATTAAGATTTTGTTTCTTTTCCAGTTTTTTAAAGCATAGAGTACTTTTAAAAGTTGAATTATTCAAAAAAACAAGAAAATTTATATTAAAAAAATATTTTTTTGAAATTTTTCGCAAATTTATCTCTCGCCATGTTAAACGAGAGGAGACGCAGGCTGAAAACAAAAATTCGTATTTCGAGGCAACGAGTACGGTATCACTCGTTTCGGCTGTGTCGTCTCCTCCCTAACGAGACCCACAGCCGCGAAAAGACCGCCAGTTTTGAATGAACACTCTCGTTTCCCTCATTCTTGCTGTGTGTTTTTGAGCGCTCTGGCTGGCCGTCTTGCATCGATTCTATTTTGTTGTGTGTCTATGTCCTAGTTCTTTTTCTGTTCATCTCTCCTCGCAATGAGTCCTTGAACATTTCGAAAATGCGTGAATCCGTAAATAATTCTATCTTCAATTTTTCATCCAAATGTTTTGCAGATCTCAAAATGAGTGATTCCGATAGCGATTTCGCTATGAATGACTCGCCGAAAGCGAAGAAGGCTCCAGTCAAAAAAGCAACCACTCCGAAGAAGAAGAAGGATGACGGTAATTGATTTTGTTTTGTCTGTTAAGATTAAAAAATATGTTTTTTTCAGCCAATACATCGATGGCAATGACTGAGGAGGATCGGAACGTGTTCACTTCCATCGACAACAAGAAAGGTGGCTCGAAGAAGATGGCGATCGAGGATATCTACCAAAAGAAGTCTCAACTTGAGCACATTTTGCTCCGTCCAGATACCTACATTGGATCTGTTGAATACACCGAAAAGACACCGATGTGGGTCTTCAACACCGAAACAAAACAATTGGAGCAACGTGAAATTCGCTACGTTCCCGGACTCTACAAGATTTTTGACGAAATTCTTGTCAATGCCGCTGATAACAAACAAAGAGACCCGAAGATGAGTACAATCAAAGTTGTTATTGATAAGTAAGTTCTAAAAAAAAACAAATACACATTTTTAACATTGATTTTTCAGGAAGAAGAATCTTATTTCGGTGTACAACAATGGAAAAGGAATTCCAGTCACTCAGCACAAAGTTGAGAAGGTCTATGTTCCAGAACTGATTTTCGGAACACTTCTCACATCTTCCAACTACAATGATGACGAGAAGAAAGTTACTGGTGGACGTAACGGATACGGAGCCAAGCTCTGTAACATTTTCTCCACTCGGTTCACTTTGGAGACCTCTTCAAAAGAATATAAGCACAATTTCAAGCAAACCTGGATTAACAACATGACCCGTGACGACGAGCCAGAAATCGACAAGGTCGTCGGAGAAGATTTCACTAAGATTACATTCTCACCAGATTTGAAGAAATTCAAAATGGATGAATTGGATGATGATATTTGCCATTTAATGGCTCGTCGTGCTTATGACGTTGCTGGATCAACTAAAGGAGTGACTGTTTTCCTCAATGGAGAGAAAATCAATGTTAGAGGATTCGAAGAGTATGTCAAACTGTACACTTCTCAATTCTCGAACGACGGAGAACCACTCAAAGTCGCCTATGAACAAGTTGGAGATCGTTGGCAAGTCGCTTTGGCTCTCTCGGAGAAAGGCTTCCAGCAAGTCTCGTTCGTTAACAGTATTGCCACCACAAAAGGAGGACGTCACGTTGACTATGTTGCCGATCAGATGGTTACCAAATTCATCGACTCTATCAAGAGAAAATTGTCCAAGACATCGATGAACATCAAACCGTTCCAGGTAAGAATAGAGAAAAATTGTTTTCGACTCAAACTTTGAATATTGAAAAGCCGATGATGACACAACCTTGATAAATGAACTCTCTGGTATCTCAATTCATAGATAATTCTGTTAGTTTACAAGAATTAGCTAGAGAAATTCTGTTTCTACCATAGACTCGGAATCCAGAAGAGACATAAATCTGCGACGCTTTAGTGGTGCTGAAAGAAGTTTTAATTCAGTGTCTAAAGGCGCGACGCTACATTTTCTCCGGGTTTCAACACCTGAACTGCTCATGAGATTAGTTAAGTTTTTGCTTCGGCAGAGATGAAGCTTTTCGTAATGAGTCTAAATACTTTGATTACTAAAAGGCGAATCTGAGGCTTCGAATTAATTCAATGCAAAAATTTCAAATTAAAACTTTCAGTTCTGCTCTAAAATTACAACTTTTCAGATCAAAAATCACATGTGGGTGTTCGTCAACGCTCTCATCGAGAATCCAACTTTCGATTCGCAAACCAAAGAAACAATGACCCTCCAATCGAAACAATTCGGATCCACTTGCGTGTTGAGCGAGAAATTCTCCAAAGCTGCTTCCAACGTTGGAATCACCGATGCCGTCATGTCTTGGGTTCGATTCAAGCAAATGGATGACCTTAACAAGAAGTGTTCGAAGACTAAGACCTCGAAGCTGAAGGTAAATTGTAGAAAATAAGTTCAAAAATAAACTCATTGGTTTCCAGGGAATCCCAAAACTCGAGGACGCTAACGACGCCGGAACCAAGAACTCTCAACAATGCACATTAATTCTTACTGAGGGAGATTCTGCTAAAACATTAGCAGTCGCTGGTCTCGCTGTAGTCGGTCGTGACAAGTACGGAGTCTTCCCACTTCGAGGAAAGCTTCTCAATGTTCGTGACGGAAACATGAAGCAAGTCGCTGATAATGCCGAAATCAATGCGATGATCAAGATTCTTGGATTACAATACAAGAAAAAGTACGAAACAGAAGAAGACTTCAAGTCACTCCGGTACGGAAAAATGATGGTGATGGCTGATCAGGATCAGGACGGTTCTCACATCAAGGGACTTGTCATCAATTTCGTGCATCACTTCTGGCCATCTCTCATTCAACGGAACTTCGTCGAGGAATTCATCACTCCAATTGTGAAAGCCACCAAAGGAAAAGAGGAAGTCTCATTCTTCTCGATCCCAGAATATTCTGAATGGAGAATGAACACAGAAAACTGGAAGACTTATAAAATCAAATACTACAAGGGATTGGGTACTTCCACTTCGAAAGAAGCAAAAGAATACTTCTCCGATATGCTTCGTCATCGTATTCGCTTCAAGTATGGAGGAGCTGAAGATGATACCGCCGTCGAGATGGCTTTCTCAAAGAAGAAGATTGATGAGAGAAAGGATTGGTTGACCAAGTGGATGCAGGAGAAGAAGGCTAGAAAACAACAAGGACTTGCCGAGGAATACCTCTACAACAAGGATACTCGTGCCGTTTCCTTCAAAGACTTCGTCAACCGTGAATTGGTTCTCTTCTCCAATCTTGATAACGAACGTTCCATTCCTTGCCTTGTCGATGGATTCAAACCGGGACAACGGAAAGTCTTGTTCGCTTGTTTCAAGAGAGCTGATAAGCGTGAAGTCAAGGTTGCTCAACTTGCCGGAGCTGTCGCCGAGCTGTCCGCCTACCATCACGGAGAACAGTCGTTGATGGGAACTATTGTGAATCTCGCTCAGGATTTCGTCGGATCCAACAACATCAATCTTCTTCTTCCAATCGGACAGTTCGGTACTCGACTTCAGGGTGGAAAAGACAGCGCTTCGGCTCGTTATATTTTCACTCAATTGTCTCCAGTCACTCGTACCATATTCCCAGCTCACGACGACAATGTTCTTCGCTTCTTGTATGAAGAGAATCAACGAATTGAACCAGAATGGTATTGTCCAATCATTCCAATGGTTCTGGTCAATGGAGCTCAAGGAATTGGAACGGGATGGTCAACCAATATTCCGAATTACAATCCAAGAGAGGTTGTCAAGAACATCAAACGCCTCATCGCCGGAGAATCACAGAAAGCGCTGTCTCCATGGTACAAGAACTTCCGTGGAAATATAATCCAAATCGATTCTTCTCGTTTCGCTTGTTACGGAGAAGTCGCCGTTCTCGATGATAACACTATTGAGATCACTGAGTTGCCAGTCAAACAATGGACTCAGGATTACAAGGAGAAGGTTTTGGAGTCGCTTATGGAGAGTTCTGATAAGAAGACACCAATCATCACCGATTACAAGGAATATCATACTGATATCACTGTCAAATTCGTTGTCAAACTCTCGCCAGGAAAGCTTCGCGAGTTGGAACGTAGCCAAGATCTTCATCAAGTTTTCAAACTTCAATCTGTCATCAACACCACTTGCATGGTTCTCTTCGATTCGGCTGGATGTCTTCGCACGTTCACGTCCCCAGAAGAGATCACTCAAGAATTCTACGAGTGCCGTAAAGAGAAGTATATTCAGAGAAAGGATTATCTTGTCGGAGTTCTCCAAGCTCAAAGCAAACGACTCACCAATCAAGCTCGTTTCATTCTCGCCAAGATCAATAACGAGATTGTCATGGAGAACAAGAAGAAGGCGACTATCGTCGAGACTTTGATCAAGATGAAGTTCGATCCTGATCCAGTCAAAAAGTGGAAGGAGGAGCAGAAGCTCAAGGAGCTCCGCGAATCTGGAGAAATCGAGCTTGACGAGGAAGAGTTGGCTGCTGTTGAGGAAGAAAGTGATGGAGAGGGTACATCTGCATCATCATCAGCGAAACAAGTTGAAACCAAATTGTCTGACTACGATTATCTCGTTGGAATGGCACTCATCAAGTTGTCCGAAGAGGAAAAGAACAAGCTCATAAAGGAGTCTGAAGACAAGTTGGCTGAGGTCAGATCTTTGGAAAAGAAGACTTGGAAAGATCTCTGGCACGAGGATCTTGATACCTTCATGGAGGAGTTGGATAAGCAAGAGGCTCGCGAGAAGGCCGATCAAGATGCAAGTCTCAAGAATGCCGCCAAGAAATTGGCTGCCGATGCCAAGTCTGGACGTGGAGCCAAGAAAGCCGTCGCCACTGAAGTTCTTCCATCAAAGGATGGACAACGTATTGAGCCAAAATTGGACGCTGCCACGAAAGCCAAGTACGAGAAAATGTCTCAACCAAAGAAGGAGCGTGTCAAGAAGGAGACAGTCGAGAAGAAGGTGAAGAATGAGGGACAAGATATTAAGAAGTTCATGTCTCCATCGACCACCAAAAAGTCTCCAAAGAAGGCACCACCTGCGGATGGATGGAATTCAGATGAATTGTCCGATGGAGACGATATGGACTTTGATGTAAGGATTATCAATTTTTAAAATTAATACAATTTTTTTGTTTTTCAGGATGAAGTCACACTTGACGACGATGAAGATGCCCAGGAGCGCGAAGAGTTTGTCTCAAAGCCCAAGCCACGTTCCGAGAGAGGAGCTGCTAAAGCTGCCAAACCAATCATCGACGACGGATCTGACGATGAAGACGATGTCCCTGTTAAGAAGGCTGCTCCAAAGAAGCGTAAGATTGAATCCGATGATGATGAAATCATGATTGAATCGGATTCTGATGGTGAATCAAAGAAGAAGGCGTCGAAGCCATCGTCATCTGCTCCAGCCGCAAAGAAGGCTGCACCAAAGAAGACGAAGAGCGAGTTCAGTGATTTGTCTGATGGTGACAGCGATGAAGATGATCAGAAGCCATCGACAAGCAAGAAGGCAGCTCCAAAGAAGGCGGTACCAAAGAAGGCTGAGCCAAAAAAGAAGACAATGGATGAATTCTTCTCAAAGAAGAGCACAAAGAAGCGTGATGAGTCATTTGAGGACGATGATGAGGTCATTGCTCCACGAGAGAAGAGGTTTGTTTAAAATCTGAACTTAGGAATTTCTATAATTTTAATTTTTCAGTGGAAGAGCTCGTGCTGCTCCAGCTAAATCAGCCTACGTTGACTTGGATTCCGATTCCGAGGATGACTTCAAACCAAAGAGCAAGAAGAAGCGTGTCGTCGATTCGGATTCCGACTAAATTTGTTCCATCGCTCTCTCTTCTCTAATTTTTATCCCCCAGTTCAAAAAGTCCCAATTAATTAAATTATTTGAGCGATCTCAATTACTCTCTGTCCCCTCACTTTCCCTTACTCTCTTCCCTATCGCAATTCTATAAATTAAATTCATTTTGATCACGAGAAGAGAACTGTAATATGAAATGTTTAGCTCCCTCTTTCTCTAACTCACTTCATCTCTCTTTTTAATATTATTTCCTTTTTTAAAGTGAAATCCGCTCCTCATGGAGTTTTCCCCCTTTTTGAAAGTAACAAGTGTTTAATGAAACAATTTCAGCATTATTTTTGTTTTCTTATTATTATTTTCAATTTTCTCCAATTTCGTTTATGTATTTAGGTCGTCTAATGTCATTTTTTGGGAGAGAAGTCGTAAACGGTCGATGTCCTTCGTCGTTTTCTTTTCTCCCAATTCCTCTTTTCTTCTTCTTCTTCTTCCTATTCTCCTGTTTTCCCCCCTATCGATCACTTTTGTGTCCTTGGGGTCTCCAACCGTTTTGAGGTCGAACATTTTAGATATTGAGGTGAATGAGGAGGTTTTAGAGAAATACCTCGAAAAAGAAGATTTGGAAGGAAGATAACGGACCTTCTTTCATTCTTATTCACTTCTGAAAATTCTGGATTATTAGAAATGAAAGAAATACTGTATTTTTTGAATTGGGCGCCAAGCTGAATGTGTCTCTAGTCATAGACCTTTTATAAATTGGTTACTATGACTAACGAGCACATCCAGCGTGGCACTTTTTGAATACAGTTTATCATTCTTACCCATAGAAGAATATAGAAGAAAAGAAAGAACTTCTGAAAAGATCAGAAAGTTTATTCTGGAATACATCTTGAGAGAAGAAAGAACGAAGTGAAAGGGTCAGATGAAAAGGAAATGGCGGACGGAGAATGTCAAGAGAGAGAGAGAGAAAGAGAGAGGAAGAGATGGAGGAATGGGCGGAGTTTCGGTAACAAGAAAGGATTGTTGAAAAGTTGGAGAGACAGAAAGAGAGAGAGAGAGAGAGAGAGAGAGAGAGAGAGAGAGAGAGAGAGAGAGAGAAGGTTGAAAATATTTATACATGTTGAAAAGTTTAGAGTTGGAGTTGGAAAAATGGGCGGAGTCATGAGTCAAACGGGAGGTAAATGGGCGGAGTTTGAGAAGAATGAGAAATGAAACAAAGGAATGGATTGCTCTGGCAAGTTCAAGAATTCAAAAAAAGAAAGAGTTGAAGTTAGAAGAATTTGAATTGGAAAAGCCAAAAGTCTACAAAAGTAGAGGAAATATAGAATGGGTTCATTAAAAAAGGGTTTCTTGGAACAGCAGAGCAGATAGATGTCTTTAAAATTTGAAAATCATTCTAAAGGATCCAAAACGATTCATCTGGCTGCATAGAGCTCGTCACTAGTGAATCCATCGTGGAAACCAAGAAACAGGTTGATAGTTTTTAGGCGAACTCTGAAAATCTGAAGTTCTGAAACTGGAAACAATTTAGAAATGGGGGTCATGAAAAGTTATTGAGATTCTGGAACACTGACTGAAATAGATTGACAGTTCTTAACCCGAATTTAAAAAATTGTGCAGTCTATGAAGTTTGAAGTTGACTAGAAGTTAAGAAACATTTCATATCGATAATCTTATAAACTATATGAACCGAATTACATTAATTACATTACAGTTAGGCATCGGCGTTTCTGAAAAGCTCATTGTACCTAGAATTTGTAGAGGGAACATTTAAATGAACATTTGTTCTAAATTATACGTTTCTTCGTATTCGTCTCACTAAAAGAAGCATTAAAATTGAACGGACATCGTAACTCTTCTCTATGATTTTTCTTCCACAACTGAACCATTCCTCATTTATTTGTTCCTTATTCTGGATGCTTCAATAAATATGTTCTTGTTTTCTCATATTTCTACCGTATCCTTTATATTTTCAAATATCCAACATCATGACATCATCTCATCTGACCGTGAACAACGGCATTGAACATTGGAATACGCTAATTGAAATATCTCATATGACTCATTCGATAAGATCTGATCGCGTGTTCCCGTCATAAGCATGTCTCGTAACGGATATTTGAAAAAAGGAACAAAGAAAGACCTTGACTTTTTTGAGTAGAAGCTGTCTTGGACATCTTGAGTAAAGAAAAAAGAAGAAATCAGAAATTCAAGTGACCAAGTATACGGTAGCTGGACAGCAGCCGGGAATGATCTTAAGAATTTGCAGAACAGAAATGTTGTAGAGACCACTGAGATAATATGAAATTATGATTGCCTCTGGAATATTCTGTATGAGGGATCCTAGATTGTCTTCGGGGTCCTGGACTACAATCATGTAGATCACCCAATTCATCTTCCAAAAAGAATTCAAAAGTACATTTGAAAGTGACTTCACTGCAAGTTCTTATCCGAAATACGAATCATTGTTTTTCTTGTTTCAAATGTGCCCATTACCTAAAATTAACTATCTTTGTCTTGTCATGTCCTTTTCACCCGTGCCTCCTCCATCTCCCGCTTCCTCTTTTCTTCCATTCCCATCAATCCATTTTGCCCTCTTGTATCCATCTTTTTCTCTCTAAATATCATTTGATTCTGAGTCTTTCCTCCAACCGAGTCCGCACCATCACCAACCACCCCGCCAGGTTTTTTATTGCTTTTCTTTCTTTGTGCGCGTAAATTTCGAAACGATGTAAACGAGGGGAAATGAGGAAAAGAAGAAGAGAGAGGATAAAGAAAACGGAAGATTTGAATCTGATGAGTGTCATTCATGATACCTCCCGGTACGGCAAAAACGAGTTGCACTTTTTGAATTTTCTACTTTGTGTGAAGAAGAGGAAAGAAGAAAATGTAGAGGATTGGTAGAGCACGGGACGAACTACAGTAAGACACTCTGAGCAGAGGATATGGATCAAGGATCCCTGTGATTGCATTATGATTCATGAGGACTTTGGATAGAACGCCGTGGCATTAGTTGCAATTTGGAATCTGCAAGGATCTTGGAATTTCTTTTTCTTCATTCTAATAAGTTTTTATAGAACTCAGGAATTTTAAGAGGAAGCTTTCCTATTTTTTTTCTAGAAAAGCTATCATCTCGAAAATCTTTTTTCAGACGAAGCTAAAACTTTCTCGAGATTTTTTCAATCAATCATGAGCACTTTAGATAAGCTGACATTATTTCTCCATAAAAAATCTCTCAGAATCATTCCTTCTATTTCAAATTTCAAATACACCATCACCAATTCTCTCTTTGTGCACTTTCTGACCATTCTCTCACTGACATTTCCACTTTTTTGAATCTCTTTGTTTCTCAAATGCCAACGCAAATTCGGCCACTAAAAGGTAAATTGCACAATGATCACTCAACACAACATACTATTCAAATATTGCTAATGACGTGTAAATGGCAAAAGTGGACCATTTTTAGGGGTTTTGGAGGTGGGAAAAGTAAATAGTTGGAATGGTTCAATGGCGTGGAGATTAGAGGCAAAGAGAGAGTGAAATCACAGTTGGATACTGTGTATTTGAATTTGGAATTGGGCGGGAATGAAGGAATTGGGCGTGAGGGACCGAAGTACACATTGTGCTCTTGTATAAGAGGTCTTGCGATCGGCCATTCCATTGGATGTGAAACTTTGAAACTTCTGGATACCGGTTTCCTGTTCCTTCCTCTTTAAATTCAAAATTTCTCTTTGAATATTCAAACATTCTGATGACGTGGCATCTGATGGCATCATGATTAATTATGGATGCATGAATACATACAGGCATTTACCACCATCTGCCACCATTCCGACGCATCTTGATGTGACGTTGCGGAGGAGGTGAAGGGCTTAATTATAGTGTTGCCCCACACAATGCGGACAGTTTTATGTGACAAGATACTCTTTTTTTTTTGAAAATAGAGATTAGGTTGCATGGAGAAAACAGGTGGTTTCTGGGAGGAGGGAATTACAAGACAATGGGAGCAGATGTTTGAAGCTGTTGGGGTGGATGAAAGAGGGGAAAGAAAAATGATTGACAAGGGATTTACATGGATACTACATACTTAATTCATGTTAATACGTGTCCTTGGGTCTAACTGGGTTCAGAGAATTTAGGAACCATGTAAATAGAGTAAGAAAGGTCAAGCGAGCTCTGAAATATTCACTGACAGTGCAGATCATACGACGGATAGTTAAAAACTCTCGAAAAGTGGTTTTCAGATCAGGAATATGAAACTATTCGAACAAGTTGAGGACCCATAACAGCCGTCGCTAAGCTTGGATGGTTTTATACGGTACTGAACATCGAATCTCCTATTTACGCTAACAAGGTTCTAAGTCGAGTCATTGACATCTTAAAATCACCTTTTCTCCATCACGGTATGTTCGTGCTCTGGCCCAGTGCCAAGTTTTCAAGTGCAGGACCCCTTGCAACCGTCTAGATTCCCCAACATTCTTTCTCAAAACTTCCCAGAAACACAAACTCCACATTCACCTATTCCTGATTCCATTTCCCTTTTCAAAATTCTTCCAGAAATCTCGCCCTTTATCTTGCGTGCCAATCTTGATAATATATAACGCGCGCGCGAAGACGTTGAGGTACTAGGTACTAGATATCATGAACAGATAACAACTTTTTGACGATCTTGATCTGCACGAAGAGGGAGAGGAGACGGAACTTTTTCGGCGGCGTGATTCATTCAATTTTTGGAAGAAAGAGAAGAGAGAGAGAAAGTTGCAAATTTCTGCAAGGCAGAATTGGAGTGTGTGATGGGAAATTTGAGGTTATTTTCGAGGTGATGAGAAAATTGAATCGTCATGTGAAACGGTCGACAACATGACACCCAAAAAAAGTCTGAAATTGATGTTCTTATCTTCTCATGGAATCTGAAACCGTTGTTTGTCTTCTGGTTTTTCAACTTTCCTTTCTTCTTTAGAAGGTCACAGTTCCCCATCATGGTCTGATTCCTCCCAAGCCCAGTTCGATCCATCAGAAGACATTTGTAGTTTTCTCTCTGAAATATACAGTATCCATTCTTCTTAAAATTCAAATTCCACGTCATCTAAAATCCAGAAATCCAGAATAATTCCGGAATGTCAATTCGTCCTTGACTCAACATTCATCTATTCTTTTCCTCCACCTTCTCCTTCTTATTCTTCTTCATCTCAACCACTACCACCAACACACATACACACAACGGTCGTCGGAATCGAATCGAAAAAAGCGAGCGGTGCCGGCCATCTGCCCTCTATTCCGTTGATTTCTCTGCCAATCTCTTCAATCTTCATACTATTTCAACTCCAACCCATGAATCGGGTCACGCACACACACATGCATACACAGTACCCGGTGTGAGATGGTCACCCCTATGTCCTCGATGTAAATACTCCGCCCACTTTCTCTCCCTCTCTCTCTCTCTCTCTCCCCCTCATACCTCACTCCTTATTCAGCTCATTTGAGAAAAGAAAGAGGGGCTCAAGCTCTCCTCATTCTTACTGTATTCCTTCATCATGAATAGACGATTCCTTCTTCTGATATTCGATTCCATTTCCCCCTATTAAACCCTTGCCGGACCTTTGTGGATGTTCGCTTTGTCGGTGAAGTCAACGAGTATTCTTCACCGGGTTAACATCTACAGAGGTCCTAAAGGGTTTCTTTTTTCAATTTTCAAGTAGATCCAGATAGAGGTGTCACTGCCCGTGACAACAAGAAACTAGTGATTATGGTGATGAGAAGAAATAGACACATATCACAGTTTACTTGCTGTCGCAGGCGGAAATCATTTGAAATTGTAGGCAGTGGTAAGTGTTAGAAGGTCAGTCTGAAAAGAGAGAATGGCCGATCTGGATGTGCTCGTTAGTCATAGACGAATCACACTGAAAGGGTCATATGACTAGAGACACATTCAGCTTGGCCTGGATCTCAGTTTGAAGGCCGTTGAACATGGTTGTCTCGCTATAGTCATTTGTAATTGGGAAGAGGAGAGAATACAAGTTACGGTGAAGACAGTATAATTGCTCATATCTGATGGGGAAAGGTTACGGGGGAATTTGAATAAGAGAAACCTATAATTTCTAAATCTGAAGATATTTGTCAAAGAAACGGAGCATCGTAATCCTCTAATTGTAGTGTTACCTCTCACACGTCATTTTTCATAATTCCTATACGAGAACAGAAGATTAAGATTGCGTGATGAAATGAGTGCCTTTCTTTGTACAGTTCGGATCGACAGATGTCTCCTCCAGATGGAATACAAAGAAATTGACGTCATCTGCCTTATTTGACAGGCTTTGTTTGTACCTGTTGCATCGGAAAAAGGAAATAAGAGAGTGACTTGGCATGAAGCCAAGATTGCACGTTTATTAAGCCGAGAGAGAAAAGAGAGAGTTAGATACAGAAAGAAATCTCGAGAATTTGCACTTTAGGATACACTAGAAAGATAGATCTGGACCTCCAGGATATGGTTTTCTGCCCTTCTTCTTTGGATTCTTGCTACGAGTCTTCATTTTGCACACTGGACAAGTTGGAGCGTTTCGGTGGATGTTGGCTCCGCAGTTTTCGCAGACCTGAATAAAACTTTCATGAAATTACACTAGTTGAAGGATTACTGTAGCCTACATTACTTATAAATTGACCTTAATTCTAATTCTATTCTATTCAAAATGATATCCAAATAAAACTTATACCTTCATTTTGCTGGCTTCGACGAAACTCGGTGGCATTCGATGTCTATTGACCATATTCCGTGGCATATTTCCCATACTTCCAGATGGTTGTTGTTGAGAACAATTGAGAAGAGATTGAAGAAATACAGGAAGATCAGATGGGATTCGTGGTACTTCTGGCATCATCATCATTGGAGGAGGAGGATGATGAGGAGTTGGATGACAGGATTGTCTGGAAATGATTGAATTTTGAAATATTAAGTAGGAATCTACTGTAAACGCTCTAATAGAATGACACCCGATGATTTGTGTTAATTGAGTATATCTCGGTTGCCTTCATTGATATAAAAATAATTTAAACTGAAGAATTGCTCATCATACTCTTCTTTACACATTCCTTCAGTTGAACATTATTTGATTTCTTCAACCAACCGCAATCGAGATATTCAGCTTTAAACCAGACAATGAAGGTACCCTTTTATTGGAGTGTTTACGGTTGGATTTGTTAGATTTAACCCTCTTTGTGCAATCATAAATACCTCTGAAGAGGTGAGAGAGATAGGAAAAAAGTTTAAACAGATGGCTAATGGTATGAAGAAAATTTTGAAAAATTTTTTTGATAAGGATAAATGTCGTCTAAAATAATTTTAGATAATCCTCTTTTCATTATTTTCAGTCCGAAAACTCAGAGGTATGAATTCACCTACCCGGTGCAAATCACGTATTCTCCTCTCCCTTTTTGAAATATAATTTGAATACTTACCTCTCATAAGTCTCCTTAAACAATTCCTCTTCCTCCGACGATTCCAACTTGTGAATGATATTCATCGACTCCAAATTCGTATTCAGAAAACTCCTCATTCTATCGACAACTCCCATCGCAACAGTAACTGTTCTCTTCCTTTTCTCAACTTCTGATGTCGTACTTTTTGTGATATCTTCCAAAGTATTGATATCCTGATTGATCTGTCTCAACTCTTCCGCATGATTCCTTCTTTCCAAATCCAATTCCGTTTTTATCCCATTACAATTTGCAATGTGATTCTCGAGAGCTTTCACGGATTCCTCTTCTTTTCGGATTTCATTTGCCAATTTATGGAACTCATCGATGCCATGTCTAGAAGAGATTATGATATTAGCAGAGTATGAGGTACTGAAATGCGCTCTAATCGCAACAAGCTGAAGCTAACGGGGAGACACCTATAAAAGTCACCCAAAACGATAAATCAAAAAGTAAAGTTTTTATGTTCCTGCGGAGGAGGACGGAACGTCTATTTAGAGAACCCAGATAAACCATTTTAGGTTTATTCCCCATAGATTCTAACATGGTTCGTGACTAGTGCCTCGTACTGACCTAATATAATGAGCACCGAAAACTGCACGTACCTCAATTTTCCAATATTCTGTAGATTACTCGAGAAGACTTCCAGATTCATTTATAATCCAAGGAGCCAAGAATTCCTAGCTGAAAATGAAGAAGAAAGAGGAATGTAGAAAAGATGAAAAAGAAGTGATAAAATAAAGAGAATGGTTGCGGAGAGGGCAAGAAACGAAATAATCGAAAAAAATGATTGAGAAAAGAAGAGAAAACGATGGGAGGGAAAATATGAAGAAAAACAAAAATCCATTCGTAATGTGCCTTCCTCCAACAGAAGAAGACACACACTTTGAGTCATCGTACTGTAAAACAATCAGGGAAGATGTGGGGGAAACGGGCGGAGGAGGACCTCATCATTTTTTTTTTGCTATTTATTTTATAAGTTGACCTATTTGATAGATCATACAGTGTACATAGAAGAGCTACAAGTGTTCGTAATGGGTACATTTCGGGTGGAAAAGGACTGGAAATGGAGAATTTGCATTTGAAAGCGTTACAGAACCCTGGGAACTGAGAAACTGATTAAGAGTTAGAGAATCATAGAAACTATTTCTGTTTTTTTTTTTCAGAAACTACATTGTTCATTAACAGATTGAGTGTGACGTCATTGAGTCAACGCAAAAGAATGAAATATAGTATTTTGGTCCAAGTCTTAAGAATAGAAGTTCAGAAAGCTCATCTGAATAAAACTTCATTTCTTTGGGTCCGATCACTAGTCTAGACTCTCTCCTAGACACGTATCACTCCTCCCACTCTCCCCTAATAGCCACTCTCTCTCATAGCTTCCTCAAAGAAGTTCCCAAGAAGCCCTTCCAGGTGAATGCGTTAATGACAAAATGAGAAGTTTCAAGAAAAAAAGGTGGATATATGAGATGAACAACGACGTCTTCTGATTGAAGAAGAAAAGACGGAAAAAAGGAAGAGAAATAGATTGATGGGCCATGACGACGTGACGAAAAGGATTCATTTACATAGAAGAATGAGAGGAGATACCTTTTCAAAAGAACTTTTTTTCTTTGAAAGACAGACGTTTTTTTTGTGGGAGAACACCGGTATTTTAAAGTGTTCTTTCATTTACCGGGATCTGGAGTAAGGAGTACGGTAGTTCAGAGAATGCTCTTCTAATAGAGGAAGGCTTCGAATCTATACAACTAGAATCTCTTAAAGACTGGAGACTAACAAAAATATCCATTGCTCCTCTTCCCATTAAATCCAAAAAGAAAAGAGTCGCCACTTCTTAATTAAAAAAGTGTCTTCTTCTCTGGAAAAAACAAGTCTCATTCAACACAAAAATCAAAGTTTTTCTTCAGAAAAGTATGACTAAAGAAGAGAATAATGGCTATAAAAAATTTGCATATAACAATAAATCGGCGGTGCTCAGCGAGAAAAGAATGAGCATTTGCATAAAAAAAGGTGCGTTCAGTTGTGTTAGTTCATGATTTGAGAATAAAAAAGAGACGGGTGGAACAAAAAGGATGCGTGATAAAATAAAGATAATAAATAATTTTAAGGAGTGGCTATAGATTCATACCAATAAAACTCGAGATCTTGGTCTTTGATGACGGTATTATTCTAGATTAGATCAGATTTCAACATAATATTTGTTTTTCGTATCAAAGTTAATTTTCCAAAAAAAAAAAAAAGTGGTTGATGGTAGAAAAACGATGGGCTTCCGCTTCTTTTTTCTCTCTATTCTTCTCTGTTTTTTTTTTCCAATTGTTGATCATCGTCTGCTTCTTCTCTCTATCTTTTCGTGAGTCAGTTCTTTCAGAAAAAAAAATGGAAGAGAAAGAAGAAAAACTGTGAATCATTGTCGAAAATAGTTGCATTTTATTCTAAAGACAGAGACTTTGTCGGAATGTAGGGTTACGGTATCTCAAGAGCTTGCTAGTCAACTTTCAGAAACTGAGCTTATTAGGTAGTCAGAAAGTTTAGATAGAACAAATGAATCAGTTATATTCAGTGGGTCCCATGACATTATCATTACCTATGTATATGTTTATTCACTCATCCATCATGCAGGTAACCTTTCTTCTAATTCTCAAAACATTTTTAGCAGAACAGAATATGTTTATTTATCTATAAAAGGTGCACGGTCATTAATTAAAGCTTCCTAAAAATTAAGGCTGTACATAATGTACAGCCTTAATTTTTAGTAATTTTTATGTACTGTACATTTTCCATTTTTTGTACATCGAACTACTTGGAGAAGTTCTGTATAATGATCTTTGATAATCAGAATTTGTAGAGAAGTGACACTTCTTGTCGAGAGGTTGTGAATGTTGCACTAAACATTTTTGAAATATATCGAGCAGTTCCGATGAAAGTCTTATGGTAGGTCTGCCACAGTCGACTTAATTTCAGAAAAGCTTTTGTTCTCTTTTATCTCATAAGAATCTTCAATTCCGAAAAGAAACTAAATTCGATAATAAAAAAGTATTTTATCATCATTGAATTTCTTATTCCCATAGTTGTTCTCTCAAAGATCATCACTCTCACAGATCATCATACCCCTTTTCCTGTCTGTTTCCCACAACTCTTCCAACGAAATAATCCATTTTATTTCCAAAGAGATCACACAAAAATTGCAAAAAAAAAATTACAGAAATTAAATTATTGATTATCAAAAGACTTTTAAATTTCTTTTCTCTTCGGTTTCTTTGGATTCTTGCTTCGACTTTTCGATTTACACATTGGACAAATTGGAGCATTTCGATGAATTTGTTGGTAGCAAGATTGGCAAGTCTAGAAAGAATAGTGTTTAGTCGAAGTAAAATCAAAGAAGTTTTAGAAAAAAGCGTTTTCTTTCAAATAACTTATCACCAAAAAATCCTTACCTTCATTGGAGGCGACTGATGATCAGTAATTTTCATTTGATGTTGTTGCATAGCTGCGATATGTGGAGGCGGTCTAAATTGTGCAGTGGCTGGAGTCTGCCCGAATCCTCCGAGTTGTTCAAGGAACATTGGTTGGAATAGTTGCTTGAAATTGAAGTTTGTGAATGGAGATGGAAGTCCTCCCGTGATGACTGGAGTGGCTGGAGTCGTGGATTGTTCACTGTAAGGAAAGGAGTTAGAAATGGGAAGACTGTAATTATAAAAAACTACGAAAACTAAGTTTTTCTCAAAATTTTAATAATGTGACCCAGATAGAAAACTTACATTTTAAAATTAGTTTGTGGCAAATCATCATGAGTCAATGAAATATCCAATCCAGTTTCCTTCAATTTCTCATTTGTCATCTCCATTGACCGGATCAAAATCTCGTATCTTTTTGCAATTTTGCTCTCTTTCTCCTTTTTCTCCGATTCAGCTTCAGCAATTTCACGTTCCAGCACGCTCTTGTCCTGAAATAATATTCATTGATTAAGCTACGACTCAATTGAAACAAACCTGATTAATAGTCTGAATAATCTCCGAGTGCTCTTCTTTTTCTCTATTCAAATCCTCAATCGTCTTAGCCATTTCTTTAAGAGATCTAGAAAGGAAAATTGATCCAGAGCCAATTAGAATCGAATACTCACTTTTCATTGTTTTCAAGTTCTCTGATCTCATCACATAATTCGTCTCGTTTTGCAATGTATTCCTCGTATTTCAATCTGCAAAATCATCGAATCGTCATTCAGTCTTCCCTCGAATTCCCACAATTACCCGTTAACTTTTAAAAGATCCCCCCCCCCCCCGTGTTTAGAATAGAAATGGACGAATTCGAAATTGAAGGAAGAAGAAGATGGTCATAAAGTCACGCTTGGATAGGAATAGGACATGGAAAGATGGCTTTTAATCAGGCACACACACACACCCATACATACATGACAAACACCGGATGTGTCGATGTGGTTGTATGTGAGAAAGCAAATATTGTATACTGAAATGAAGGTGTTGGAAATTGAGAGGATTACGGTAGGACACCTCAAAATTGAGATTTTTCATTAGAGAGAAACACCTGTCCATCATAAACTCCCTTAAGATTAGTGTCAATCGAGCCGGATCCAAAAGGTCCCCCGACACTTGTAACCAATACATGATTAATCTCAAGTACCTCATATCATGGTTCCCCACAGGATTACGGTAGTCCGTGTTACGCAAGAAAGGTCGCAACAAATCCAATTAAGGACATTCGTGTTTTTTACTCAGAGAGAGAGAGAAAAAAATAACGGAGTGAAGAGGACATTTCCGTGTATCCAAAGGCGCCAAATTCTTTTTGAACTAACCGACACCTACTTAAAAGAGTTATGCAAGAGGGAAGTGGGAAAGTATGACCTCAAATGTGAAAATTGGATGAAAATGTAATCGAAAAATCCTAGTTGGGTTGAATCGGGTTTAGGGGTGAATGGGAGCTCTGGTGATGATTTCGGTAAAAGTTATTTTCAAGAGGGTATATCTCAGTTGGCAGAGGCGATACAGACAAGTTGTCAACTGATAAAATGTTCAAAATTACTCAAGCAATATTTCATCTGTTGATACTGTTTTGATATCTTCATCAGGAACCGAGTTAGGCTCACTTAAGTCAACATCATCTAATTTTGCTACACCTCCGCACACGTGCCAATTGTTTCTAGGCCCTAAACTTGTCCAGCTCATCATATTTTCGTTTCGGTAGTTGTTAATGCATCAAAACATGATTGGGAACATACAATAATGACGCCTGGTGATGACCATAAAGTTTATAGGCAACAGGTGACACGTGGCAGCAACTGAAGTCATTTTTCAAAATAGAGACCCCTCTGTCCCTGATACTTCATTTAAAATATAATAGAAACAAACCTGGCAGCTTGAATCCTATTCATATCAGCCATTGACAAGAAAGCGGCGCTCTCTGAACCCATAATCGGCGATGCAGTTGTCATATTTACGGAGGAAGGAGAAGCCTGAAAACGATAAAAATTTTGGATCGTAAAAAATAGAGAAAGTGATGAAAAACTGACAAAAATGGGAAGAAGCATCATATGGGAAAAGTGAGAAAAAGGAAGAGAAAGAAAAAGGAAGAGAAGGAGAAGAGAGAGAGCCAACAGCCAATCAGAATATGGGCGGAGTTGGGGATATGTGAGAAAAGTGAAGGAGAGGAAGCGGATGGATGGAGTGGGTGGATTTATAAAATTATGATAGAGTCAATTCAAACAGCAAAAAATACAGAATGAATGGTGGTTAACCAGGAACAGACCATTAGTAATTACTCAATATCTTTCTACCTCAATATTGCATATCTATTGACACTAACCTTATGGAAAAACTAATTAATGACATAAATATGTCATATCAAGATTGTCATTCGTCGTCTAGCTTCCCTTCGCAACATTATCAAGATAAATGGCGGTCTATCCTTTTTGTTATTTGTTTTTATTAGGTTATTACTCTTTTTAATGATGTTCCTAAACAAATTAGGAGCCCAAAGTGTCAGATGAAGAGAGTTTAGATCAGACTAGATGGTTATCGGTCTAGTTTCCGGAAGGAATTTTTCATAACCTTCAGAATGTTGCTATCTAGATGTTGTTTAGGTCCTTGAGAAGCTGCAAGACACATCATTGCGGGGTTGCAAGCATGCTTCCTGTCCTTGTTAGCAAGAACATAATTGAGGAGACCCGAATTTCCATTATTATCAAGATTAGAAGAAGCTAATCTACTCTAGCTACAGTATCCAATGGATCAAATTCAAAAACAAACAAAATGTTAACTGTTTCTCAAGGTTACTAAAACTATTCAATCTCCCGTTTCTCAAAAAGAACACGGAGAACACTTGAATGGGTGATGAAATGCAAATGTAAATGTGAATCTCTGTGTGTAAACTCTTTCTCTCTCTCCGATATACAATTAGAAGGCGTCTTTTACACGAGAGACCTTAAGTGCTCGTAAATCAATCTGACAAAAAGGACCAACAATATCAAAACACTTCTTGATCTGGTCTCTTCCTTCTCCTCCTCCTTCATTCTTTCTACTTTCAATCATCGATCAAATGTTGCGCATTTCTGAGAGAGAAATCGACACTTTTTGATGAGGTGTCGGTGTGATTCAAAGAGATTTCTTCTTCAACCTCTCTCCACTCATCGATCACATTCAGGTGTCGGTGTCATATCGAACACCTGCGTACTAATTGAGAATCATCAAGATTAGTCAGATTTGGAGGAAGGAAAAGAGTGCTTGTACTCCTCAAGATTTGTTAGTTTTGGGATCAGATTGAAGTAAGGAAAAATTAGGAGTTGTTGTGAAACAAATGGTTCGGATTGTGTTTCCCAACGTTAGAAAATAAATGATGTCTATTATTCCAACGTGACGGCCGAATGATCCTGGATCTTATCTACAATCACATCTACTACGTGGAAAGGTCAATGAAGCTTCCGTCAACCAAAGCAAAATCAGTTCTTGAAGTTCGGAGGAAGTTCCTGCTCGGTTGGATCAAAGAAGTCCAGTTCCCTTCAATGCCGGTTGGATCTCATCGAGACACATTCGGAAGTGCTGATGCAGAAGAAGACGATTGAGGATGGAGCCGAGAGGATAATGCTGAGGATACGATGACTGCTCCACCGGGGAGCCGAGAACCTTTATGCCTTTTTATGACGAATAAATTGGTGATAAAGTTATAGTTTCTATACTCTTTGGTTTCCCCTCCTATCACGACATGGTGCATCGACCGGGAAAACGGTTAAAGTGAGAAGAGTGCGGAACATTGAGTTAGAATCTATCTCGAGAGTCAGTACCGAAGTCCAGTGAACTAGAAAGAACTCAAGTTCTGTGTGGGGTCGTCGGAGTTTGGCGATGTGGCAACACATGGGATAGATCTAGTAGTCAGACCCGTGCAAGGATCGACGTAGCATCTGAACCACCATGAATGCCGAACTTGCATCTGATTGCTTTGATCTGAAGGAGATAAAAAGGCTGTCTGTTTGAGCTCAAGAAGTGCGTCGACAACAGAACAGCAGATTTTTTCGTGTGACGCTCCAATTAGTGGAGAAACGAATTTCCTATTTAGTAGGAATTGAGAGCTGTAGACAAAGAATAATGCTGTGATCGATCAGTGTATTAGTTATTGTTTGAACTAACAGAGTTCTGAAGAGTGTGAAAGGGATGGAACGCCATTTTCCTTCCACTTAATTTGCGATAGGCAGTTTTCTCAGTCTTTTATATTTTGTATTGTAATGACATCATTTATCGTCGGACAACTGGCTAACGGTTCTCTAGGAATTCCTACAGATACTCAGTAGGAATTCTCGTCGCCCCGGGGAGTGTTGTGAAACAAATGGTTCGGATTGTGTTTCCCAACGTTAGAAAATAAATGATGTCTATTATTCCAACGTGACGGCCGAATGATCCTGGATCTTATCTACAATCACATCTACTACGTGGAAAGGTCAATGAAGCTTCCGTCAACCAAAGCAAAATCAGTTCTTGAAGTTCGGAGGAAGTTCCTGCTCGGTTGGATCAAAGAAGTCCAGTTCCCTTCAATGCCGGTTGGATCTCATCGAGACACATTCGGAAGTGCTGATGCAGAAGAAGACGATTGAGGATGGAGCCGAGAGGATAATGCTGAGGATACGATGACTGCTCCACCGGGGAGCCGAGAACCTTTATGCCTTTTTATGACGAATAAATTGGTGATAAAGTTATAGTTCCTATACTCTTTGGTTTCCCCTCCTATCACGACAGGAGTTGACATGTGTCAGCTCATTAGGATACGGATGAGCTAAGAGGAAGTTCATACGACGTGAGAGGTAATTCAATTCGAGAGGATATCAGAAATCAACTGATATATTTTGAATAAACCACACTGATTTAACGGAAGACGAGTCAATTGAGGATGAGCTACGAAGGACATCAGAACATCAGGATATATGGTAATTCAAATGAACTGGACATCCGGACAAACTGAAAAAAACAGAAAAGAATTAGGGAAGTTTCTATAATACTGCCTCGCAAAATCTATACCAGAACAACCAAGTGGCTTACGTTATTGGGAAACCATGGACATCCGGACAAACAGAAGTACAAAGCCGACTCAACTAGTTTTCTTCAAG
Source organism: Caenorhabditis wallacei (assembly GCA_963932035.1). NCBI lineage: Eukaryota > Metazoa > Nematoda > Chromadorea > Rhabditida > Rhabditidae > Caenorhabditis > Caenorhabditis wallacei. Next base: position 4,382,973 of record OZ009934.1, read on the forward strand.
GAACTCTTTAATCTAGCTACCATCATACAGTACCTCAGAAAATCTCTACCAAAACAGACAAGTGTACCATGTGTCATCTGCTCACCCTCTGGAAAACTTTATGATTATTAGCAACAATATCCACACCAGACCGTCCCAAATGTTTACAGCCTGACATGATCCCCCGTTCGTAAAAAAACCAACAGATGGACTGACATTCAGTGTCATCTCACTAGAAAAAAGTTCTAGGTGCAGCTGGTCAAACAAAAACTGTTCATAGAATTCTACTCAAATCACGAGAACTAAAAAAAGTGTGTTATTATTTTCAAGTTGTTTTGGGGGGAAACACGAAACGAAATGAGAATCAATGTTTGTGTTAAACGAAGCAAGAGCGTGTCATGAAAAGACCAAAAAAAAATAGGGAGAAATTGAGAGATCATGAGTGAGAGACGGGGGTTCTAGATTACGGTGGAAAGGAGTAAAAATGGGGGCGGAGTCAACACATGTGTCTCACTCGAGAACTATGAGTAAAGGAAAGAAAGAGGAAGAGAGGGAGGGGGAGAGAGAGATATTGAATAACAAATTAGGCGGCTAATGATTATAACTTTGAATTGAATTGAATTCGAGTTAGATCGAGAACGGATATCTAGGTTTGATTAGAAAAAAACTGGTGTTCAATTGGGTTTGTTGTGGATGTTTCTGGGTTAGGATGATCTTTTTTTGTTGGTTGGCCTAGAAAACCGTCTGAAAAAGTTAGGCCTTATGAAATGACACTAGAAATACTCAACTTCTAGATACAGTTTCATTACCTAGACCCTGCATCAAAATCAACTATATTTTCAAAAAAGAGTGTCTATTGTTATCAACTCCTTATTCCTTTTTTATTGTCTTTCTATCCTAAATCTATACAAAAATTGGCAATAATAGAGAAATGATTCATAAAGGGAGGGTGTCTGTATGAGAGAATGCATGCTTCTCTTGTCCTTTCTCTTTTTCTCATTTGTTTTCATTTTCTCAAGAATGCTCTCTCTCTCTCCCCCCAAAGGTGTCATAAAATGCCAAAAAGGGACATTGTATTCAAACAGAACAGATGGATTAAAAGGTCCTTCTTTTAGGAAAAGGAGAGTCGTAAATTATTATATCTCTGTTGGATTGAGAATTCAATTAAATGAAGAGATGGAGAGGAGAGAAGACTAGATGATTACAAATGAGTTCATTTGAGTTTACTTTTTTCAAGAATGATCTAGAGACTTTCAGATGAATTAGATCAGGAAAAAAATTGGTTCCCATTTGAAGTCTTATTTCTTCAGATAGGTCCAGTCGGATATTTTTGAAGCCATGGCTTAAGCCACTTTTCTCGTGATCCTTTAATTTTTCGACAAGTTCTATCAGAAATATCTTACGAGTTTTGGGTCCGCGCATGTTTGAGACCTGTCGCCCGGATTCTGCTCAATCAAATTATCTAAAATGTTTACATTATGCCGCATAATGTAAAAATGCATAAAAAAGCTCAAATTATCTGTTTTTCAAACCGGGTTTCGTCAATTTTTACTGACAAAAGATTAAAGGAGAAGGAATTTTGGATTACTGTAAGGTATAACAATATTGAAAAAAAACTTTCCAAAATCGATTTCCAGTAACTTTTCAAAAGAGAAGAAACCCGATGATTTTCCCATGTTTACCTATTTCCTCATTTGCATCTAAATACCAATTGACCGCACCTTCTCCTTCATCTTCTCTCTCTCTCTCTCTCTCCCTCTTTTCAATATACTTTTTTTTACTATCCCGAATATTTTATTCTTTTTCAACTCACCGCCAACTAAGAAACCATGAAGCTCCTTTTCCACTTGAACCTTCCCTTTTTCCCCAAATTTGACACCTCCAAGCGGCCATAAAAGAGGCAGTGCAGATGGACGGTACCCTGGGGAGAGGAGGAGGTTACAACCATCCTCCCCAGAATAGAAATAAGATACCTTCTGAAGAAGAAGAAGAAGAAAAGCGGCTCCATTAATCAACGTCTTCTTCTTAAGAGAATCTTCTGTGAATTAGGAAAGAATCATCTATAAAAACTAATCGAGTACCTTCTGTTGAGAGAATTATGAACGAAGAAAATGAGGAAGAAGAGATTTTTGAATTTCATGAGAGCCTACAGTAATTCCCAAAGGAAATGGAGCCTTTCGTTCCGACAAATGTATCATTTGTCATAGAAGGGCACAATTGAATAATTTCTGGGCGCGAAAAGAAAAAGGGAAGAGCAAGAAAAAATTATGAAAACTTTACATAGAAAAGAAAGGAGGCGATAAAAGATTACAAAATTAAAAAAAAAAAGAAAAAACCCATAATTGACTAGGAACAAGTGTTTGTTTTGATATTTACAGAAAAATACGGACAAAATGAGTAAAATGTGAAAAAAAGTGTAAATACAAAAACGAAACGAATTATTTCCAGATCTTGATGACACCGTCGTAGCCAGAAGAGACCAATAGTTCATTATTGAGAAGCATCATGTCGGTGATTGGGGTACGATGATAAGTGGATGGCTGAATATATTTTTATGAATTTAATAATAAATTTGATTTCAAACAAACCTTGGAATCCAATGGAACCACTTTCTGATTCTCTTTTGCTTCCGTATCCAAAACACTTCTCTCGTAAATCACCAATGGATCCGTTGATGTTCCAGAAGAAGCATTCGAAATATCATTCTCTTCAAATATCGTTCGATATGCTGATCTCCCTTTCGGTGGAGAAGACAAGATTTTACATCCAATTGCTCTCGATGAATTCCATTTTCGAATAGCTCCACGTGAATCTCCAGTATAGATTATTCCAGTCTTCTCACAGACACAAAGAGCTCGAGTGACAAGTGGATCCTGTTTTCTTGGATCGTTCGATGAGTTACTGTAGCTTAGAATCGGCATTCCACCTGTCCAGAAAACTCGTTTCCGAAGTGGTTGTGCTCCCAATTCATATGCACTAACTTCACCGTGTAATAAGAATCCAACCAAAACTTCTGGAGAATCTTGTCTTGATACAGGATTCGCCCATACTCCGAGAGGATGAACATTCAGATGAGGTGATTCCCATCGAAGAACTTCTTCTCGGAATCGGAGATCATAAAGCATCAAATTTCGACTATTCGAATTGTTTCCAATGACCATCCAACTTTGTTGCCATGGATCAATTGTTGATGAAGTGACAAGTCCATGTGTCTCTTGGAACTTCTTCCTCCAGATATCATGTCTCTTCAATGGTCCTTCTGATGCTCCAACTCTCAAATCAATTCCATAAAGTACTCCATGATGAGTTCGAATGATTGTCATTGGTCCATTACAATGTAAATACACTGGAGGTCCTTCTGCTTCAGGAATCTTCACCTGAGTCACAACACGAGCAGCTCCTTGTCCAACATCAGCCCATCGAACTGATCCATCTCCAGTCGCCGAGCACGCATACTGATCATTCCATCCAACAGCGTAGACGTGTTGTCTTCCTGTATCCGTTGGAACCCACGTGTCTTCACTTCTCGCCGCACCGTATCCTTCTCCAAGAACCGAACGTGTTTTCCATACTTTGACAGTTCCATCGGCAGATCCACTGAGAAAGAAATCACCGTCACGATTCGCAGAAAGTCTGGAAATTGGATGGTTGTGAACAGATTCGAATAAAATGAAATCTTACTTTGTGACATTTTTAGAATGTTCATGTAAATGAGTAATAATAGTTCCTTCAACAGTACCAGCTGATCCACCCAAAGAATTCGCGGAAGCAGATGAAGCCAGAATAGGAAGACTACTACTTGGTGCCAATGGTTTCTTCGGTCGAGAATTCACATTCTTCATATGCAAATCATTGAGATGAGCAAGTGTTTCATTGACTTGATTATCAAACGTTGAACTTTTAACTGTAGAATCTGAAATATCGTTAGTCAAAGAGTCTTTCGATGGATTTCTCTTACAAGAAGTCGGACTTGTCATTGTTCTTTCCTCTTCATAAACGACTTCTCCTCCAAGTAAAAGAGTATCTCTTCGTTCTGTCGAATGATTTGGAATGTTGATAACAGTATGTGGTTTCGCATTTCCAGTGATTGCAGATTCTTCTCCATATGTGAATTCTTTTCGTCGAACACGACTATGAGCAATTGCAGAGAGATCAATGGTTCCTAGTTGACGAGTCAAGAAAGTCTCCATTCCAGCTCTTAAATCCATATTTGAATATTAAAAGGATCAACAAATCACTTACGTATTTCTCGTTTCCGCCATTCTCTCAAATAGTTTTCTGAATGCATGAACAGCGAGAGTCAGCCGTTTCCTTGTCTCCAAAGCTGCTTTCAAATCATTATGCTCAACAACTCCCGTCTTGTTTTCAGTTTTGATTTTTGGGAATATCGTATTGAACCAGGAAGCTTGGGCTTCGAATGGTTTTCCCACTTGGAAATGTATTTCTGAAACTGTCGATTGGTTAGAACTGATCTAGAATGTGATGGTTTACCTATGAGTGTTGTCAATTGTTTCGTATTATCCAAACTCAATTCTAGAATTTGATTGAAAGTGATTCTTGGAATCGGATCGACTAATTGATTCATGAGAACTGATTTGCTTCTCAATGTGACAATTCCTTGCTTCGATTCTTCTATATATGGTTTTATTAATGGAATCAGTTTGACATGAACTTCAGCTTTATTCCATTGAGCATTGATAGCAAGGAGGATATCACAAACCGCAGATCGAATCCAGTCATTCTAGAAAAAAGATTTAATAAGGATGACGCCATGAATTTTTAAATAATTACCGGATGAACTAAAAACGGGAGAATATCATCTAGAAGCTTCTTCACTGATAGCCGATCCAAGTTTTCATTTTTAATAAGAATATGAATACATCCAAGTGCTCGTGTCACAACGTGTTCTTCGCAGTCTTGGAGACCCTGAAAATCTTATTATAACAAAGGATGATTTGAGAATTCCACTGACCAATTGCAGAAGAGGAACCATTCCTTCACTTCGTTTCTGAACACAAACTGGAAGAGAATCAAAGAAAGCTGCTCTCAGTCTCCATTCCGTCTTTGCATTCAAAAATGTGCAAAGGAATCGGAGAAGTGTGTCATCGTCTGAAGATAAATTATAGTTTCAAAAAATAAAAACTTCCTAACTCACTTCCTATTTTTATGAAGAAATGGTAGAGCAGAATGAGTGATTTGCTCTCGACTAAACACCGTTTCACCATTGGATCTTTGCTACACAATGCTGAAAACATTGCAGAAACTCCATGAAGCAACGCCCCGGCATCATCATTCTGTTGGGATTCTCCAGTTGTCGACACTTCATCGTCAAACGGTGTGGCTTGTCGAATCTCTCGACCAACTGTGTAGAATCGGTAAGCAGTATCAGCGAATTGACCAAGTGACGTGGCGATTGCAAAGAGAACATGCTGGGGACAATCGACAGAATCATTCGACATTGCATTCTGGAAATTTATCAGTTATTTCTAAAAGAAAGAAGTTAAAACTAACCAATTGAGGGAATAGATAATCCACAAAAACAAGAGATTCTTCATACGTTTTCGGTTGAATTGGAGCCAATAACTCAGCGACTGCAGTGACAGCAGTTGCTCGAACTTGAGTCTCCGGATCAGTCCAAAGATGGACGAAATAAGTGAGAATTCTGTCAATGGCTACACTTGAATCTGAGATCGTTGAGAGCTCGACGAGCATTCTAATCGCATCCTGAAAGAACATTTCTTTTTGAGAATACGATAAATTGTGAAAAAAAAACTCACTGTTTTAGCTTGAATTGTTCTCAACGCTCTAATATTAGAGGTAATAAGAGAGACGAAAAGGAATGCAAATGCTTTCGACTCCTCGCTCTCCGATAGCCGTGCCCACCACAATTGTTTCTCTCTTTTCAATTTGCTAATGATATCATCTGGCTCCAAATATGAGAATTCCAATGCTTGACTGAAATCATCTGTGGATGGTTCTGTAGAAGTCGAAGCACCGTAGAGAGGACGGAAACGGTCGAGATATCGGAAGAGGAATGATTCCAGGATATGAGGGAACTTCAGTGCGGCACCAGTGAGAACTGCGTTCGCTGATATTCTCCGAGTCGGATCTCGATTGAGAAGAAGTCGGAGAAGATGACGATATGGTGCAGGAACATCTTGAATCAATCTGAAAAACTTTCAGTAAGTTAATTTAATTTTAAGCCTCAAACATACTTGATAAGCATATTATTAGCATCCGTATCACTCATTGACCGATATTCACAAAGTGAACTATAAGTGAACGGAGGTCGATCACAGAGAATTTCAAAAACGATGCATCCAGCTGAGAACATGTCCATTGCAGGTGTCAAAGAGCCAAAAAGCCATTCTTCTTGTCCATTTTTCAGCTTTTCATCATATTCTGTAGACGAAATGAATCGTTCGGGTGCAATATAACAAGTCTGTCGTCGACTTGTATCGAAGAAAAATGTGTATGAAGATGGATTGTCGTAAGTGAGAAAACATGGTTTGAATGGTGCAAAATCCGTGATTTGAAGCCAATTTGAAGAGGAGATCAGGACGTTTTGTGACTTCAAATCTCCGTGACAGACTCCAGCAGTCTCGCATTGGGATAGCGCTTTGAACAGAAGGAACATGTACCTGAAAATTGAAAAGTTCAGTTGAAAATCATCGTGAACTTCAGAATGAGCGTGATGATTCATATTAATTTCGATGATTATTTGCATTTGATTTTAATTTCAGTTTTAAAATTCATTTTTGAATATAAATCGAGCCTGGTGGTCACAATTCCGAAACAATGACTGAAACAAGCAAATCAAAGGTGATTTTTACAGGAATCATGACAACGAAAAGCTATTCTGACCCGCCACTAAATTTCAGACTGCCCATAGCTCAGCAAGTGATATCGTCAACACGTTCAACACCTTTTTTTCTTCCCTTCCAACTAACAAGAGCTTCGATATGACCTATAAAGTATATATTCGTGATTTGGCTGACGTTGAAGACCGTGGAAGTATTTCTGCGAGGAGTTCTTCTGTGAATCTCACTGGAACGACACCCGTCACAATTGCTTCTCACGGTGTCGTTCCGACGATCACAGCAAGTTCCACTCAAGTGAGTAATGGGAAAACACAAGACATGCTTTTCCGACTTTCAGTTAGACCAATCCTTACTATCAACTCTCTCTACAATATCATCATCAACTTCTCTAAGCAGCGGAAGATCTGGCTATTTCTCTGATCCTTCAACAGTCACCACATCTCAAATCGAAAGGATCTATCAAGATAACCAAGCTCGCAAGGAAAGATCACTGGTTGACTTGGCGGCTCTTCAAAATGAGTATGGAGTTCCCTATCAACCACCTCCACCAGAAACCGCAACACCGTTAACAGTATATGAGAATCTAGGGATTCTTGGGGACGAACAAATTCCACCATCGGCTCCATCTCTTCCTACATCTTCTATATCATCAAGTTCATCATCAATTGGCACATCTCTTACCGAAGTGAAAAGAGGATCGGATACAGATTGTACAGTCGAACTTTTTGTCAGAGTATCCGATTGCTTTGATTAATGAATTCTTCGCCCTATTTTCTATTTTTTTTTTTCAAAAAACTCACCACATCTTTTCTGCTTCCACTACAAACGGTCTTGTACTCATTCGATCGAACAATGTGTGTTTTTGAAAGGCTCTAACCATTACAGCATATTTCTGTTTTACAAGAACTTTTTTGATTGGACAGCAATTCGGACTCTTCATCAATGCCTTTCTGATATCGATGATTCTTCGTGGAAATGGATCCAGCGATGCTATATCTTGTCTGACGAAAACCTTATAAACGAAGACGCCTTCATGTGTTTTTCCTCGAGCCACTTTCATGAAACGAGTGCTTCCAAGGCTGAAATTTAAATTTTGAAATCCAATTTTCGATTTATCAAACTCACTTTTCCACGGCGTCACATGATAAATCATTGAGATACGCTTCAACGGGCAATATTTCTGATGGATTTGTAGTAAAGAGCGAGTTTACATTACCCATATTATGTCTGAAAACAGATAATCGTTAATGAGTGAATGGAGGAGACAATGAAGAATGTCTGAAAGTACGTCGAGGAATAGAGGTGACATGTGAGAGAGGAGAAAGAGCGTGTGCAATGAAGAGGCGCAGAGAAAAAAGTGCAGTAGGGCATACTTTGGTTTTCTACGGAAAATGTGTCCGACACAGCTGCACAGAAATTTTAAATTGAATATCTTATTGATTTGGATATTTATTGATTTGTTTTAAAGAAAATTTAGTGAAAATATTTGAAGTACGCAGTTCAATGCAGTTTTTCAACATTTAAAATTGCTTTTTAAAAAATTTGCGGAAAACGAAACACGAAAGCGTATATTTGTTTCATTTGAAAAAAAGAACTATCAATTTTTTATATTTAGATTTTATTCAGTTTTTTCGATTTGAGTGTAAACTGTAAACAATATATATTAGTATTGGAAAAAACAACCTGATTTCGCAATTTTGATTTAGACAATGAGGAATAATCTTATCACTTTCTTTAACACCATTACTCCTTTCGCTTTTCTCGTTTTACTTTTCGCTTTCGTAACATGAATTTGTACAAAATTATTTATATTTTTCAATCAATTAGTCGATAAATAAGACAAGAAAAGAAGAGAACGTTTCAGAATTCAAAGTTTTAGGAAATCGAGGAATTGGAGGAAAAGGGAAGAGAGAGAAAACAACCAAGTTGTAAAAAATCGGGGGTGGAACACAGAGACAAAAAATGGAGATTTTCAGATGTTTACAAACAAGTATTCAGAAATTAAAAGAAAATACACAAAAAGTCTCCGATGAGATTTCAACAAAATTCGATCTAATAAAAATGGGTGGCGAGTTCATAGGCGTTGTTATATTTCACCAAAGGTAGACATTCTGGTTGGAGGGGAAAAAGAAAATTGCTGAAAATGCTGAAAATAAAAATGGAAAGATGAGTTTGAAGGAACCGGGAGAATGGTGAGAGACGGCGTTTGAAACGCTTACAAAAAAAAGAAAAATTGGCAGGAAAGAGTTTCTAGAAAAAAAAATACGAAGGAGAGAATTGGTGTCACCGGAAAGTGGAAAACAACAACGGAAGGGAAGGGATACAAAACCGCTTAGCGGTCATTTTGAAATTTCAAAAAATATATACTTAAAACGAAGAATTGGCAATGTTTTTTGTGTGTGTTTGGGGGGAGAATTTTTGGGGAAAAAACAAGGAAAAATGGGAAAATTTGAGCTAGAATAAAGCCGATGAAAGCCAGAAAAAACATCAAAATGGAATTCTAGAAAACAAAAAGAAAATGCACATAGTTTTTTTGAAAGATTTGATCCTTTAAAGAACAAATCTTCCATTTTGAACGGAATTGTACTAGAGAGAAAAAGAGAACAATTGAAGAGAGTGACAATGAAATATGAAAAATAATGAAGAAAAAATAATAAGAAAAGAAAAAACACGAAGATCTTATTCCAATTGGAAAGTTGGGCTTGGCCCCAAAAATGAATAATTTTGGAATATATAGAGTTAGCAAAAAAAAAGAGTTAATAGGAATGATTTTTCATATTATTTATCAGTGATTGCGGATTGAAAGCCCCTCCTTGACTTGACGACGACGTTCCAGATGATGATGACGTCGATGAGTGCGTCGATGAGGCGACTGCTGATCCAGTTGCTGTGACGACAGCCGTCGCTGATGAGGAGCCGTTATAGCGTTGAATGTTCTCCAATGGGGTTATCATGTTGAATCTGAAAATGAACTCTAATACAAGGGCAGTTCTTATACAACTTACCCCGGAGCTCTTTCTCCATTCTTCGTACTCGATGGATATTCCGACAAGTATCGATTGTTTCGAATATTGAACAATTGACTGAAAGCACTGTTTTGGAAGGCTGGATTATATTGTGTGCTCTGTGAGCCGATCATTGTGTTTGCAGCGAATTGGTCTGTAAGAGAACCTAATTTCAGTTGATGAATTGATCCTTTTGAATATGGACTCACTGATATTGAAACTTGATGCATCATGTCCATTGTCTCCCATTCCTTGCATTGGATTCCATGATAAAAGTGATGGATCAAATGGATCAGCTGGTACTACTTCGTTTCTGAAAGATCTTATCATAAGGAATGAGATTTTTGGATTGAGACAAACCCAAAATTGGAAGATTTCGATCGATCGGCATGTTTCGTCATATGCTTTTGAAGATACGTTTGTTGAGTGTACGATTTTCCGCAAAATGGGCAAATGTGAATCTTAAGACGCTTAATACATGATTAGAATTACTTTTTTGGACACACACAAATTAAACATACCTTCAGATGCTTTGATTCTTTATGTTTTGGAATATGATCCAGAAGAGCTTGCTCATCAACGAAGCATTTATAACAACTGTTACATTTGAATGGTTTATCACTTTGATGGCATCTTGAATGAGATTGAAGATTGCTCAGTTGGGAGAATGCTTTGTCACATCCAGTGAACTTGCACTGAAAGTAGTTGGTTAATAGGAGACTTATATAGAATCAGGCTTACTTTATACGGTTTCTCTCCGGTATGCGTTCGAATATGTTGCTGAAGATGTGAGAGTTGGGTGAACTTTTTCCCACAATAATTGCATGGTCCGAACGGCTTGATTCCTAGATGAATTCGCATGTGTTGAGACAGATATGACGAGTTGGCGAAAGCCTGAAAATCAGAATTAAAGGATTTGGATCAAAAGAGATAACGAACCTTAACGCACTGTGTGCATTTGTAGGGTTTCGCTTCTCGCATCTGCATCTGTTGCTGAAGCACCCCCACGTCCGGTTTTTGTTCGAACTGTAAAGAAATTGAATTGAATCAGATCGAAGGATTTCCTGGACTATTTAAAACCTAGAGCTCAATGTAACAAATTGTTTTCAATTGGTTTGAGATCAGATAGATCCAGATCAATTCGATCAAAATTCAGTTCATGTTTTGGTGTCTCTTAGAGAGAGAGAGAGAAGGTATTTGATAGAAGAGAGAGAGAGAGGTTTAAGATCAAATTTCTGTAGAGAAGAAGATGGAGTCTCTCTCTTTTTGTGTGTGCGCAAAAAAGCAAATATATTGGAAAAATGGTGTACTTATAACAAGGAACACTTTTCTCTCTTCGTCAATCTCCATCAAAAAACATTTGAAGATGCAGATGATGAAAAGTTTTGGAAAATGGATTAATCCACGGCGGATCTCTTTTCATCAGAAAAAAAAGTTTCGGTGGCCTTTTGTTGGTGGATGATGAGTCGACAGACAAAACGGTAAATTGATTTATTTTTTGGAGAGTTTTTTGTTTCTGGGAGTAGAGGAATACGGAGGAAAATTATTTGATTTATTGAAGAAAAATGGAGGGAACTAGGGGAGAAAGGATGATATAGTGGTTTGGATTGGGGTATGGGATTACTGTAGATCATAGTCTATACAAGGAGAAGGCTAGGAAAAGTATAATAATCCTAGTTTTGACTGCCAATAATTACCGTAGTAGGACCCATAACCTAATTTTGACGACGTTTCTCGGCTCGCATCGAATTATTCAAAAAACTGTCAACTAATAAAGAGTAGTCCTTATTATGAACAACATTTAATTAGTTGATCACTTTTTGAAATTCTCAATACGAACCGAGATATTCATGGTCAAAGTTAGACGATTAGAGGGTTCACGTTTTTAGGACAACCTATAGACCCCAAGCTTTTCTTAAGCTATCCCCCAATGAGTTATGAAACAAAAATTGTTTTTTTTATAAGATGGAAAGTTTCAAATAGAACATGTTTCTGTTTTTCCCCCACAATAAACAATGATTCATAAGAAAATGTTGAAACAGATCAGGCAAACTGTCTACAGGTCTACAGGTTGCAGGTATCAAACTACAAACCTAAAATTTTCCTGATTAGGAAGTTTCAATAAAAAAAAAGGAAGAGAATAAAATATTGAACCCAATTGGCTCTCCTCCCACTCTTTATTTTCCCCTCCTCCGTCCATTTACTCCTGTCTGCACATCTCGATTTCCTTTTGACCAGCACTTTTCTCCGGTTGAGACTTTTTCTGTCCACAGTTCTTTTTGTTCTCCTTTTCCATCACAACTACCGGCGACTTTTGCCCAAACAACTTCGCAACATGTGTTTGGGTGTCTCGACTAACATACAAAAATTGACGGGACGATGGTCTCAATTTCAAACAAGTGTGTGTGTACTGCACAGCTCCGTACAATATCTCCGCGTGAATTGGACTAGGATGTAGTTAGGATCAAGAGGAGGAAAGTGCATTTGGTTCGGATCGAGAGCATGAGTAACTAGAAGATTTAGGGGCACTTTCTGATAAGAGATAAGGTGTGGAAAGTCTTGAGCCATCGGATAGGTAGTCATTTTTCAAATTGACATATCTCAGTTCTTAACCTAGCTAGAAAATAGTTGTCAACTGATAAAATGTTACTCTTGAATTGCTAAACATTTCATCAGTTGACATGTTTTTGATATCTCCATTGGCAACTGATATATATCGGTTCAATCATAAAGAAGAAAATGCTTATCTCACAGTCTTCGGTGAGATTTCGAGAAATTACAGAAAAAATGATAATTTTGATAATTAAAGAAAGTTATCTTAAAAGGAAAAGTACAGTAAGTAACAAAAAAGAGATCCCAGAGAAGCAGAGAGTCTAGCTTCTCTGCGCTCTCTCCACTCAAACCGTTAACCGTGCCAGCAATTGAGTTCTTAAAAACCATTCCTTTCAAACCCTCTGTTCATCTCATTTTTCTTATGAATGTACACACTCCCTCACTCAAATGCAAACTCTGTTTCTCTCATTTCATCTCTAACTGGCTCCAACTTAATATGCTGCCTGATCAATCGATCGATATTTCCATATACACACAACCGTTTTTTTAGTGTTTCTTTGCAATCCTTAACACGAGATAGTGTTTGATTGAGAGAGACGTAGAGTGTTCGAAAAGAGAGAAAGGGAGCGGAGGCTCGTTGTTAGTTTTGTTCGGTTTCTCCATTCACCCGAGTGCACCGTTCCTCTCTCTACACCTCTTGTTAGCACTTTTCGATTTTCAAAAATTTTCGAAATGAAATGGAGAATTTTTTACATATTTTTTTGGACAGGGCTGTATCAATTATGATCGGAAAGATTTTGAACTTCAGAAGTTTAGAAGGGAGACAATTTTGAGTTGGATTAAAATTTTGAAATCCGAGAGACTTCGTTCCAAATCCAGAATTGGAGTTGACCTTACTCACACTGACTTCCTTATCCTCAGATCCTAACCAACTTCCCTCCCTCAAAAAAAAAACCGTCGACCAACTTCTCATTTTCCCATAAAATTTCATCATAACCTTCTCCAAAATCTATAGATTTCAAACAAAAAAGTGTGTGGGCGGAGCCTATCGCAACAAACTCTCAGACAAAAAAAGATACCGATCAAATTACACATCGAGAAGAAGAAGAAGGGCGATCCGAAAATGAATTTCAAGGCGAACTCTTCTAAGAAAAGGACGTGTATGTAGATGGAGAAAGATGGAAGAAAGGTGGCGGTTACTGTAGTTTTTCGATATGTAGAAAAGATGATGGGAAATGAAAATGAATAAAGTATTTAGCAGTAGAGAGAAAGAGAGAGAGAGGGAGAGAGGAAGAGGAAGAGGTGACGAGGAACACTTTGAAACTACTCAAGAGATCCTAAACGGTAGATTGAGAAGGAAAGGATTACTGTAGAGTGACCTGAAGCCATAAGAGGTCAAATTTATAGTTTAGAAAGGATGGACTAGGTGCTGGAATAGCAGTTCACGAAATTGTTTTTTCTGGTGGATCATTATTGTTAGGTTAAGAATTATGAAACTTTGTTGCTGATTGATTTAGAGAAAAGTCAAGCTTATTAGAATAAAAACAAAAAAACTAAATAATTACTCCACTAATCGGATGACCAGAAACGTGGCGCATGCCCCTTTAAAACTTAACAACAACCCCTCGTAAAACCCCTCCAAAAAGTATCAAATCCAAAAAAGATGCTGAAAGCCTTTGGTTGAAATGAGGGAAAAAAAGAGTCGAAAAAGGCGAACGGACGAAGAATGGGGAATGAAAAAATGAAGAACGGTTGTTGACTTTTTGGGGTGTCATCTCGCCACTCTTCACTAAAAAAAAACGAAGAGTTTGTGTGCACTTTTTACGAAAAAGCTTTTTTTTGTGTTTTAGTTTTATTGATTGTTGATGATTTAGTCGGAGTTGACCATTCGGGAAAAAAAGAAAAGAGTTGTTGAATTTTTATTTTATCATTTTTTAAATGAATGATGATGGGGTGGTCCCAAAGAAAAAAATTTCCAAAGCAAGGATTTTTGGAAAAAGTTTCAGATTCGAATAGAGAGGCGTCATTAGATGCAATCAGTCTAAAGTGATAATTGATGGTGATTTGATTATAAAACCACCCATTAAGACTTGGAACAGATGTGAAAGATTTTGAACCGAAATGTACAGAATACGTGGAATGTAGTATGGTAAAGTTAACTTAATGACCTAGATTACGGTACTTTACAATAGAAAAGCTAACAAATGTTGCAAAGTGAAGTAGCTTTTTCAGGATTACTGTATCACTTAATACCATATAATTAAAAACCTATTATAAAATATAAAAATAACAAAAACCACTAAAAATGTCCATTTTAGTAAGAGAATGTCCTCTAAAAAGGGAGGAACCAAGTGTAATCTCAAAGGTAGGCATCTTTTAGGTAAGAAAAAGCCAAAAAAAAGTGTCTCTTTCTGTGTGTTCTTCACCTTGGAATACTCTTGACCAATCGAAACCTGCCCGGCTACAGTAATCTCCTAGACGGACCGCCCGTTTCCATTCTCTCCGCGCCCAGAAGTCTTCACTCTCCGGTCTATTGCACACACCGGTTTGGAAGAGGCAAAAGGAGAGGAGTGGAACATTTCAAGAAGAAGAAGAAGAAGACGATGGATTACTGTAGACGGCCAAAATGGAAACATTTTCGAAAGGGGGGAAAAGAAAATTGGGAATACAACAGAAAAAAACGATAGAGAGAAACTGGTTGGAATAATGGAAATCAAAGAAAAATGAGACAGGTAGGTATTTGAGTAGAGAGATATTTTATGGGTTATTCATGTTGTAGATGATGATGAATCTATATTGAAAATGTACAAAAAGAGATGAATAAAGAGGTGACAGCTGGAATTCAAGATGATCCTATATTAGGGGGTTACTGGATTACGGTCAAGGTCTGTTGTAATGGTAGAGAAGTCATAGATAAGCTTGACATAGAAGCTACAGTAACCTATACTTAGGAGAACAGCAGTTCAGAGTGATAGATAGTTACAGTTTAAGCACAGGATGTTCTACAGTATACAAGCTACAACACACATGTCCCCACTGTGTTTTTGTAAAGAAATATCTATCAGTCATATGATTTTTCATAAACAATCAACACCGGGTATGAGACAGTTTCAGAAAAAACTGTCTCATATTTTTCAGTTTCCCTACAGTCCATTTAATCCGCGATTTGTTTCCTATCTTACTGGAAGTACTTACCAAATCATGCTTCACAAATTCCGTTTCAGCTAACAAATGATCAAGCAGTCTATGATTTTCAGAATCTTCCATCACGGATTTTTCTCGAAACTATCATGAATAAAAAACAATATTCTAAAAACTAAAAACACGAAAAACAGTCGTTTTGAACTGTCTCCTCCTTTACTCCTCTTCTTCAGAATCGTCGTCGTTAAGACAGAAAAAAGAAGAAATTATGGGGCACACGGTTCGGGAATTCTGACTGGGGTCGATGAGGAGAAGAGGGCAGATGGTTTTTTTAAAGGAGAGTTCAAACGGACAGAAAAAAGAGAAAGAAACTGGTTTTGGGAAGATTTTTAGAGATGCTATTTCAGATATTGGAAACTTTTTACTAGTAGAGCTAAGGGTAGTAAACCAAAGTTCAAGATGGTCACACACATGATACAAATATTTTGGGAGGTAATGATCAGCTTGGAAAACCACGTGTTATTATAGTCAGGACTAACGAGACTTTTAACAGCAAGATCAGAATAAAGTTTAAGTTATCCGCAGTAAGACTTACTTGACCTACACTAAGTAAAGGTATACCTAGATCACTAGACTTTATGTACGTTATGTTTTAGTATTTCGAGGTGAGACTAAAAGTTTTCAGACGTCTCAGGCGTCTCACAGAAGCTAACGTTCTGGAACAACCTAACCTTACGGTAACTAACGTACTCTAACTACCATAATCTTATACTTAATCATCAAATAATATTAACACTCTTACCTTTTTTCTCCATGATTTTTTTCCTATTCAGCTGGCAGTCAGCACCCAAGACGTCGTCTCGACTGACCACTCTCACACAAAAAAAACTTCTTCTCTTTCCCCACTCCCAGCCCTTTTTTTCAATCGTTTTGGGTCATCACCCCCAGTTCATCCACTTTTTTTTTCTCTTCTTCATCCTCTTTTTTTGTGCCTCTCCAAATTAGGTCACTTTTTCTTGCAATCCGTATGTTCCGTATTAGATAGGGACGGTAGAAAAAACTTCTGTCCCTCTCTCTTTCCGCACTTTTCCCTTTTTTTTCGTCTAAAAGGACATGAAGATTGTAAAAGTGACAGTTTCTCCTCCTCCTGTCTCTTCCCTTTTTTCCCTTCCATTTTTACATGTTCTTCCTTCGAAACGCTCGTTCCCTTTCAAGGACGCCGTCACACACATTCACAAAAAATGGCTGCTTTAGGGGGGACACGTTGAAGGCGCGCGCCAAATTGCTGAATGACCTAAAAAGGAGCGAAAAGTGCGTGTTTCTTCTTAGTTTTCTCGAGGATGCGCCAAAAAATGTCTGAGATGTGAAGGAGAAAGAGGAGAGGACATCGGAAAAAAAAAGAGTGCAAAAGTACATTAGGGGTGAATGAACCTTGACCACTGCTCTAGGTCTTCTGAAGGGGTTAGTGTTTTAAGTACTATTCTAGATCTAGAAAATGGGCTAATTTCAGAAGAGCATTGATATGTCTAAAATTCTTAAGAATTAGTGATAATCCGGTAAATTAAGTTTACAGACTTTTCAGTTTTCCAACCTTACGAATAGCCGAGAGAGAGTGTGAAATTTTGCAGAACTTCTAAAAACTCTCGAAAATATTTTATGAAAAGCTCTTAGAGTTTCAAAAAAGGTTAATTACGATCTTGTAATTAATCACTTTAATTGACTTCATATTTATGTAGATGAAACCTAACTTTCCCTAACTGACTTTGTCATATTACTTTCTGATGCTCACACCAAAAATAAATTTCCTACCTAGTGATGTCTAGCTAACAACTTCTAGAATTTCCAGAATTTGTGGTCTACCCCATCTCTAGATCTTTCTCATCCGTTATCTTCAGTACAATGATGTTTCCCAACTTCACAGATACAGTATGCCTGACAACAGGTGCGATATGTTATGAAACGGGATCCCCGGAAAAAACATACTTTGCAACAAGACCACCTGGCTTCTTTTCTCTAGGTCACCAGATTTCAACTAATCTTTCTACCGTATCCAAATAGGATTGTTATGAGGTAGCTTTTTCATACTCGAGATGAATTAGCCTAAGCCAAAAAGTTTGAAAAAAAAAGGTAAAAAGTAGTGTTCAACAACCACCAGAAAGAAAAAAAAGTTGTGGTAGAAAGTGAAGTGATTGAAATGGTGACCTAGTGAATGTGCAAAAGAAACACCTTCGAACGTCCTAAACAAAGGGTGCCCGCTGTCCCAATCCGCCCTCAACTGTTTTTTATTGGAATAGGAAAGTGACAAATGAGATGGACGGAAGAGAAAGAGGTAAAGGACCGGATGGAACGGATGGAATCCTTTGGTCACTTGGGAAAATGATGATGGTGGTCTGATGGTGGTGGTAAAGGGACAATAGAGAGACAGAAACTTTTGAATGCAACATTGAAGAATGTGGGAGAGAGAGAAAGAGAGAGAGAGAGAGAGTAGTCGAAAGTTTTAAATCTGGAGATAACTTTTAATAAAACGGCACATTTCTCATTCTCAATGATCAAGAGCTTCATCGAGAACTTCAAAAACCTTTTCGTAAGACTAGGAACAACATTTTAGGAGAGACAAAATTCTTGAAAATGAAAAGCTATAATTATCACATCGATACTACAAGTCCAACCTGGCAATTATTGTCTACATAGTTTATGATGTGCCTTTCTAACAATCTGAGGAAACAGGAAGCTGAACAAAATTAAAAAGATTAAAACTTGAGTTTTACAGGAAAAATCAGTTCCGAAAGCCTCCAGGCTTGAATCAAAAGAACTAAAAATCATTTTAAGAATAGGAAAGTCTAAAGTTACTAAATTTAGTTCATGTTACCAAAAATGGGAAGATTAAGAGATTCGAAGTCCAAAAATTCTAAAAATTCCTAGACTGTCGTTGAAAAAAAAGGGGGCTAACAGGCGAAACCGAAACGTGGGGCGGGAGCACACAGAGAGAAAGACAATCTGCGTTTCTCACTCCATTTTTTCCTCCTTTCTCTATCCCACCTCAACCATTTCGTGTTCCTTTTTCACTAGGTCAACAAAAAATTTAATAGGAGACCGAGAAACTGAAAAGAGCATTTTTTAATACGGTTGAGATATTTTGCTCTAAACTTCTCCTGAAATTTTTGGAATTTTCGGATCTGAAACTCGTTTCCGCTGAAAGTTTGAAGATTAGTTTCAGATTGATCTATGTACCCTTTTTGTCTTCTCTCTGACGCGCAACGCAACAAAATGGGTGCTCTTGCAGGAGGGGAGAGAGCTCTCGAGAAAAAACAACAGTCTCTGTTTCTATTTGTTTCTCTCCCCATTTTTCTTCCCTTATACCATTTTTCCTGCAAAAAAAAACGCGAAGAAAAGAGACTCGGAACAGACGGACAAGAAAAGAGCACACATAGAACGGGACGAAGGGGGGCCGCCGATTTCAACTACGGGCGGTTCTGTTTCTTCTTCTTCTGCAAAAAAGGAAGAAAAAGGTGGCGGTGCGCGATCGAAAAGTGTATATGCAGAGAAGAAACATATTGAGACCATATGAGAGAGTGAAAGACCGGATAAAAAAAAATGAATTTTAGAATTGAGAGGAGGGGGAACACCTTGGTATCTTGAGCATGATCAAAGCACAAGAACATTTTGATCTGAATGAACTTTTTTTTTGTTTATTCTTTTATATGGACTAGAAATGTGTCCCTTCTGACCTGTGCTTAGATTCCGATCATTAGTGGACCAAGGACTAAGATCAAATACTTTCCGTGTAGCCAGTAGCTACAGTATATGATGACCTTCTATCAGCTTTAAAAAATTATCACCTAAAAAATTCTAATTCCAAAAAAAAGTAAAACGTTCGTAAAAAATGTTCCCTCCCTTTTCCTTCTAAAATTTCACTCGCGAGTTGAGTTTTCAATGCATTTCTAACTAGATTTCCATTGTTTCACTATCCCTTCCGTTTATGTAAACAAACCTGTGGATATCTTCCAAACTGCGAGAACATATGATGTGGAAGAAGCGAATTTTGATGGAAGTTTAGGAGATCCGCTGAAAATATTATAGGGTTTCAGAGGATTCAGATGAGGGGAAGAGAGAAACAAGGGTCTAGTATGGACACATGGAAGGAGAATCGAAGACAATAGAGGATGTTTTCTTGGGACAAGTATTACGGTCATTGAATCCATCAAGTGGAAATGGTAAGGATTCGTATGGAGGATCCCATCGAATTTCTGGTGGCCAGAACGAATCTACAGTTTTTTTCCTTTATGTTGATCTACTAATCCTGTTATTTCTTTGCTATCTCTAAATCTCTCCTTTTCCCTTATCTCTTACCTTGATTAAAATGTGGAAATGGATTAGCAGACGAAGCAGAGCTTCCAGAATCAACTGAATGTTGAGACAATGCCATATTGATATTTGTAACTGAATGATGAGCTGGAGTGGATCCAGTTGATCCTGTCACATTATCAGAATTGGCTCCATCTGTGGAGTCAGTTCCGTCCGTTGAACGGCTTGACGATCTCACTGAAAAGAATTACTTGATCTCTTGCTTCTTTTAGATATCTCTTACAATTAGATCCTACTCCAAAATGGGCTGTGGAACCGGTTCCGGAGCCATTGGTTCCACTGATTCCCGAATCAACGGGCGAGTTGAACGCCGAGTCAAGAACGCTTGTCTGGTCCATTATGGGAAGGACGTTGATGGCGTTGTAGTTGTAACCGGCTATCTGAATACAAAATATTAGAGATGATGGGTTGAGACTCTAGAGATTCTATCCTAAACCTACATACCTGAGCCCAAAATTCAGGGAACATTCTATCAGTGATCATATCGAAAAAAGTTCTACGAGGAGAAATAATAATGAATGAAACGACTGATGTAAAAAAGGGTGGAGTCAGTTTCTACAGTAACCCCACTCAAGAGATTAGAGAAAAAGGAAAAAAAACTAGGCAGGTGGTCTCTTGGATACTTTTTTATATTGTTGCGAATTATGTTATGAACAACATCCCACCACCTGCGTCAAGGAACTCAAGGACGAGAAGTTGCCGTAGTTAATGAGAATAGGGAGCTTATGGCTTATACTCGAGAGGGAAAGAAACGTATGGATAATGAAAGTATTCGAGACTCACTTAAAACTTTCAGAAAAACTATATCAACCCAAAAATGTTTAAAATGAGAAAAAGAGTAAGTTGTCCTTTTTCAACAAGTTCTTCAACTCATTTCGGTTCCTTTTTTCCCTTTCTGTAACACGTGTTCACCACCTGTTTCTTCTTCTTTTTTCTTCCTTTTTTGTGAACATTTCTCAAATAGAATACCGAAATTATGAGTGAAACTCATAAATATGGAAAAGTGCACGCAGCTGTGTACTCAAAAAGAGAGATTCTTTAAATTCAACGGGTCAGCGGTTTTGAGGAAAAGCTGATGGTTTTAATATGAAATAAGAGGAACCTGGAACTAGGGACCGTGAAAAGATGGAGGTTCTTGGATTGATGAGAGGATTACTGTAGTTGTTCAAAAGGGTATATCTCGGTTTGTGTAGGAGCTAGAAAAAAGTTGTCAAGTAATAAAATATAGATCTTGTTATGAGTAATAATTTATTAGTTAACAACTTTTTCACAGCTTTAAAGACTGGTGAGATATGAGCGCTTGAAATTGCAAAATGATTAGATACAGTTAGATCTTACAGTATTACCTCTCATTACTTCAAAAGCGTATCTTGATTTCTGTAAAAGCTACAAAAAAGCTGTCAACTAACAAAATGTAGCCCTTATTATGACCAACATTTCATTAATTGACAATATGTTTATATCTATAACGGGAATCGAGTCAAACAAGATCAAACAAAAAGAACTGCAGAATTCCCGGATCAATAGTTTTTCGGCGTCGCCAAGTCTTCGATCATTTTTTTTCCTCGATTCTTTTTCCTTCCAGGCTTACTATTCCATTTTTTCTCCGTTTTTTCTTGAAACTCGTATTTCGTCATCTCTTTTCTCTCATACAAATTCCCCATTTTTTCCTCCGTTATCTTTCCTTTTTTCCCATTTTCTCCCTTTCAAAAAATCCCCAGTTTCAGGGGTAGAAAATGGTCATAAAACTCCAGTGACTTTTCTTTTTTTTTTACGATTCAAAGAGAGTTGTTGAGTAAGGGAGGGAGAGGGAGGGAAAAGGGGAGAATGATGCTACCGTACTAGTAGTCGAGACGACGCACAAAATTGATAACAATTCAGACATTTGTGAACATAAAATTCATTTTTATGTGTTCATTGAAAATGATTTTGAAGGAGAGTTAGAGCGAGAGCAGAGACAGTTAGTTTGTGAATACGACTAAAAATTAATGATTGCTTACATAGAACAGAACCTTCAGTCTGGAACTTTGACCAGTTTTTTGGTGTTAAGATCAAGTAGATCAAAGGAGTATCATATCGGGGAATAGGTTTTTCCTAGGCCATGAATCCTTTTAAACTTACATTAATTATGCTCCAAACTGTTCCAGTTTCCAATTACCCAAGTTATGAGTGTTCTCCACGTGGAAAGATGATTAGAGATGAGTTGATTGTTTTTTCGATTTGATCGAAGTTTTGCAAATGGGAATATATTTGGTTCCAATAATCTGTGAACTCTTTTCAGAAAAGAGAAAAAAGAAGGTGTTGGAGTTGGACTCCGAAAGGAAGATTGGCTTCGCTAGGCGAAAGATGTGGTTTGGAACCTGAAAATACAAGAAATTGAAAAGAAGGAGAAAACAAGCAAAAAAACGGTCTGTGAAAGGGAAAGAAATGGAAAAAAACGGTGAAGAAAAGAAGAGAAAAATGAAGGAGAAAAAGAACAGATAATCTGAAGAAGAAGAAGAAAAAGGGAAGAAGAGAAGGAGAAAATGGGGGTCAATTATTCGTTGGGCATCCTAGTTTTTTAAACTGATTTCGTCTGTTAGCATTTGTATTAGGTGTATTTAGAGATGAGAGAGGGAGGACTGTACATGCTCTAATAGACTGGCACTGCCATCGTAGGCTCCACTCAATTGGCATCTAACTAGTTAACCAGATACGGTATGAACTTTTTTGAAACAAGCATACACTTCCAGATATTCTTTATTGCTGTAAACACGCTCTACTGAACCTATGACGTAATCTATGAATTCCTTAGACAGTTCCAGATCTAGAGGCTTAGTAAACATTTGATCAACATTAGTTCATCAATTCCTAATACTAAAAACAAAAAGTAACCACCGAGTGAGATGTCACATGACACTTTTACCACCATCTAAACCTACTACTAACCTCCTTCATTTTCACTTTCTCATTATCGGTAGGTCATTATTATTTTTTATCATTATATTAAACAATCTTTCCTATTTTTGAAAGAGGTGGAGACATAGGACACGAAAAACGGAAAGTTTCTGATAATCGTTTTTTTTGTTCGTCTTTGGTAGAAAAACCACTTTCACCTATCATGTTTTTTTTGTAGAAGAGATGATGACCTGATTAAAAGTATCAAAACTCCATATAAAAGAAATTGAATCGGGGGAAAGGGGGGTGGATAGAAAAAGAAAAAGAAGCGATCGCCGTGCGCGGACGGAAGGATAACGCCTAAAAAATGGGGGCGGAACATTCATTCGGACGGAGAGAATTGAATCGAGAAAAACTGCGTTTGGAAAGGAGAAAAATGAAACGAGAAAAAGGAGTTGTGGTCATTTTCCATTCGGTTTTTTTGTGGGGGTCTATCTCTCCTTATCATCATCGTCATTATCTTTTCTTCATTTTCCCCTTTCTCTCCTTCTGGAGACAATTTCCATCCCGAAACGAAAAATGGAAAATGAGAATCAATTGTTCGGAAAACGAAACTGTATGTTGATGATAAGAAGAGAAAAGTTTATAGAAACAGGGTTCATGAATCCTATTCTGTTTAATTAGATAAGCTTTCAAATTATATTCTAATTTCTCTTTCGAAACTCTTCGCACCTGCTCTCAACTTTATCAGATTAAGATCATCATCGAGATAAAACTTTTTCTTCTGAGGGAACCAACTCCTCTCTGAATCAAATGATATCAATAGATGATAAGCAGATATATATTTTTATCGGCACCTTTTTTCCTGGAAGAAATGACCACTGTAAAAAGTGGAATGAGCGTTAGGATCAAAGGATAAAAAACGAGGATGAGAGAAGAAGAAGAAGAAAATGGGAGGAGGGGGGAGAGGAATCGAAGAACGAAAAGTCGAGGGGAGAAGATAAAAAATCACCGATTTTTTGTGTTCAGGTATCCGTTGGTCCGCACCTGAGCATGGGAATTTTTCGAGAGGAGGTTGCAGGATGTTAAGATGAGTAATATTCATTCAGAATGCATTTGGGAAGAGAATCCTGATTATGTGAACTTTAGTATACAGATTTATGATCTCTAAACTAGTAGCAACAAAGCAACTCTAGGTACATCTAGATTCTTCAAAAGCGACTTTCTCTCATACCATATAGACCTATCCGGCCCATCTAGGCTTGTACTACAGTAATCAAAATGCCGTACTACGGTAGCCCGATCAAAATCCTACAACTCTCCTAGTGCGACCTAACTATGTGAGAATAAAAACTTACGAATTGTTGCTCTCCCAACTAAATACTCATTAATCAATTCGTCCCTTCTCTCCCTTACGTACCCACAATTTTCTCTTTTTCGCAACATTCGAAGGAAGGAGGATACCAAATGGAACATATGTCTTATCATCTTTTTGTGGTTAAACTCTTCCAAAAAACTTGGAAAAAGAAGATGGAAGAAGAAGAAGAAGAAGAAGAAGAAGGGAAATGGTAAGAAAAGAAGAAGAAGGCATGGCGTATATAGTTATGGATCACTAATAGCCTCTCCGAAAACCTCAATCGCTTTTCTTTCAAACACTATTATGTGTTCTTGTGGGGCGAGGAGCAGCATAATACATTGTGAAAAGGGAAGAAAGAAGAAGAAAAATCACCAGATGTTTTTGCAAAATGACGGCGAAAAAAACTGATTTTTTGAAAAAAGAAAAGGACGGACACTACGTTCTCTCCCTGAGGGTCTTTTTACTATTCAGATGAATTGAAGAGTCATTATGAGTTACTAGTCTTGTCTAATGGGGGTCTCTGAAAGTCTTGATCTACTGAAATTGATGATTCAGACTTTATTAGAAAGTTAAAGGTTTATTCTAATTTTTTAGAGGAAATCTTCATTCTCTTCCTTGATCTAGCTACCAATTTTTGATTTTATATTTTTCAAGTAAAAGCTACAAACACATTAGCCTCAAAAATTAATAATTTCAAATCTAACTTTGATAGTTTCTATCACAGACTAAATAACTTTCTAAAAACTAAAAAATCAAGAACATGTGTATTTTTTATAGACACCTCCATCTCCCACTCCTCCTCCAGAAAAATGACCACTGTAAAAACTGCGAAATCATAAGGAAGAAGGAGAGAGAATGAGAGATCTCGAGGAACGCGGAAAAAGAAGATAAAAAATCACGGATTTTTTGTGTTCAGGTACCCACTGGTCCCCACACACACACACCTCACATGTGTTTCAGGGGTGACTTCAAGAGAGATAAAAAAAATGAGATGAGAGAAGGGAGAGAAGGTTGAGGAAGATTTATAAATAGAGGAGAAGTGATTGGTGATTAGCTGGGAATTTGAAAGTCTGATTGGTTTAGGAAAAAAGTGGAATTCAATATTTAAGAAGTTGATTTAATGATTAACTAGTAAGTTAAATGAAACCTTCCTCTACCAAAATCTAATGATGTAAATATATTCAAAAAATCAGAAAATTAGAGATCCGGAGAGGCTTATTTTGACTCATTGTTACTTGTTCAAATATACTGAAAGTAATCCTAAACTAGTTTGAACTTTTCTATTTACTCTAAATATAAGAAAACCAACGGAACCCACTTTGATAAAGAACAGTATTCCAAGCACCTAACATATCTTTCTTAACTCTAAAAACCGAATCTTAAAAAAGCGCAGATCAAAAAATGCAACAATCCTAAAAATCCAAAAAAACCTAAGACGCAGACATGTAAAGAAAACAAAGAAAACAGTCGTTTTTTGGTTAGAGAGAAAATGAGCGAGTGCACTTTCTCTCTCTCTCTTTCCCAAAAACTGTGTCTATGTTCAGCTCTCTCCTTTTTCTGAAAAGAGAGAGCGTTCGGAGTTCTCTCAAAAACTAACGGTAAAAAAAAAAAAGAGAGAGAGAGAGAGAGAGAGAGAGAGAGAGAGAGAGAGAGAGAGAGAGAGAGAGAGAGAGAGAGAGAGAGAGAGAGAGAGAGAGAGAGAGAGAGAGAGAGAGAGAGAGAGAGAGAGAGAGAGAGAGAGAGAGAGAGAGAGAGAGAGAGAGAGAGAGAGAGAGAGAGAGAGAGAGAGAGTCAAAGAGGGGATCGACGAACGTTCGAAAAACAAATATAGACTGTATATAAAGAGTGGTGTGGTAGAAAAGTTGCAAAAAGTGGAAAGAGGAGTTCCGAAAAAAGACTCATATTCCACTGGTCAGTTTTCAATGTTCCGGATTTTCAAAATTGCCTTTTATTAAAGGGATTCAGAGATTCATAGACTCGAAGAATAGGCTACGGTATCATAAGCCGATGGCCTTGAGGCTAACATCCTACAGTAATCCCCACAGCCCCTCCTAGAATTCTAAACCCATCTAAAACCAATTATCCACCCTCATCTTCCTAATTTTCAACATCTCCCCCCCCTCACAATCATTTTCCTAGAAAAAATCGCGTCCGCTCATTCCTCAACTAAAAAAAAACGATTTGAAAAATCGGGGAGTGTATGTGTCTTTTCGTCCGAAAGAGCACATTGAGCAGCTGGGCTTCTTTTTCCGAAAGGCCGCAGCTTTACAACAAAAAAGTTCGAGAAAAAATGAAAGAAGACTCATCTTTTTTAAGAGTTAGCATAGTTAGGAACAAAGTTGAAATTAAAATTTCGAAATTTAAAATTCCAGAAAAAATGGAGGAAGAAGAAATTGTTTCAACACAAAAAGCCCTCAGGAAGAGGAAAAGAAAAATTGGAAAAGAAAAAGTGGGCGGAGCCTAAAAAAGGGTGGAGGCAGTGGAAGACCACCACCGAAGAAAAGGAAGAACTGGATTGTAGAAAACTGAAATATCTGGAAGAAGAAAAAAGAAAGTGTTCAAAAGTCCGAGATGAGAAAGAAAAGAACTAAAAGTTGAAAGAAGATATGAGCAAAAAAAGTTGGAAAAAAGAAAAGAAAAAGAACTCTTTTCCGCTTTGTTGCACCTTCTTTTTTTTGTTCAAAGAGGTTTTTCTTGAGTTCAGGTATTTCTTTTGTTTCTTGACTTTTTGCATGGAACACCAGACCACCTAGGAAGGTAGGAGATGACTGAGTTGCACGGCGTTGGACCAGGCTTATACGGACAGCTGATGGACTATCCGTGCAACTCTGGTTGGGATCACATAGTAAAGTTACGGCACGGATAGGGCACTTAATTCTTTAGGCAGTTAGAGAACTTCCTGGCTGGAAGAATCTTCTCATAGGAGGCCCGATTCGGATAGGAGCTTTGAGTAACCCTTTCTTTCATATTGTATTTGATTTCTATTAGAACCTTCAGACTTATTTCTACTAGATAATTCAATTAGAACCCTAGAAAATGATTGAAGCTCAGAACTGGAATCTAGTTTTTGGATTCACGGGACCAACTACTGTGATAAGGAAGCGTACCGTATCTAAACCAAGTCAGTTTCCTAATTCAAAACCGAAGAAAAATTCAACAACTATCATCTCACATATACACAGTTAGAAAAACAAATCGTAGTCTGAAAGCCGACACAAATCCAGGAAATCGAAAAACTCCATCGCAAAAAACTCGACAAAAACTAGGGAAACGCGTAAATAATTCGGTCATCCGCCATTTACGTAGAGACCCGGTTTTACGGGTGAAAAAAGAAATCAGCAGCAAAAAAGATTAGAATCAGTTGGAATAGACGGAGAACTGTTTCTCCCAACATACAGTGGTTTTTTATATAATAGTACACCTCAAATTGATGATTTTTAGAGAAGATAACAGCCAAAAAAAGATTCTCATTTATTAGAGAGATAGAAAAGAGAGCGATTGAAATGAGTATGGGTCAATGAATTTGATCTGAGTTAAGAAAAAAGGAGAGAAATGTTCTGGAGTTTCGGGAAGTCTCTGAATTTATGGATCCTGAAGCATTTGGTCGGGATCGAAGACTCTTATCTTCACTACGTCACGTCTTCAGAAGCTCTCTTCTTCTGAACTTTTTCTCAAGCCTACCTCTAAGTTTTCAGTCTTACCTTCCCCTTCAAAAAGAAAAAAGCTTGAGACTTTTTTTTTCTGAGAAAAAGAAACCGCGTTCAGCAACCTTTTTTCTCCGTGTGAACGTCCGCTCGTACCTTTCCGTGAGTGGGAAAAAGAGGTCTGACTTTTTGTGATTTTCTTTATAAAAGAATGGTTATTTGGGGATAGACATGCAATGGATTGCTAAGATCAGAATGTTATTCGCGTGTAGGTTTTGCAGAGGTTGATAAAAAAGAGCAAGCCAAAAAAAAAGAGAATGGAGTATGACATAATCATTGTCTGAAATCGAGAGTTCAAAGAATCTAGTCTAGATAATGTAGGGTTCAAAATAGAGAAAAGAATATTCAATTCTAGATCAAGAATACTGTAGCTTTATTGTTTTCGGATCAGTGACTAAATACTTAAAGAAAGTTACAGTATCCCTCACCCATACTAAGATCAACCTCACATAGGCTCTACCTGAAATCATATCTTAATTTACGACCCCCCAAAAAAACTCCCGTGATTGACATCTCTTGAAACTAATAAATCTTTCTTCATTCCTACGGTACTCTATAAAAAAACTTCTTATTCTTTTTCCCTTCCACCTACCTTTTTTCTTGATTCCACTATACGAAATTAAAAGGAAACATTCTTATGAACCAACTGACACCATGATTACTTTTTCATGCGGTCGGCCACCAAGAGAATAAGAAGTACCGAAAAAACACTGGCTCCCTCTCTCATTCCCCTTCCACTTCTTCTTCTTCCCACGACGTCAAAAATGGGCGGAGTCGTCACGAGTTTTCTCTAGGCTCCCTTTTCAGACATTCTGGCGCCAGGCACGCCTGGAGGGTCTTGGCCACCGAGCCAAGGACACACACACATACGAAAGTGACTTTTCTAATCAAGAAAATGGTGTTGAAGAAGAAGAAGAAGAAGAAAAGGGAGTTCATTGGAATGTAAGGGTGGCCTTCAGAGCAAAAAAAAAAGAGTTCCATTCTTCCAATTTCCGTTTTTTTGGATGAAACAAGAAGGCGGCAAAAGTGAGTGAGAGTCCTTAATGAAATAATAGTAAAGTATTCTCTGATGGATGAATTTGAATCGCCTTTTGACGGGTCTCTATTTCAGTTTTTCGGCGGGAGAAGAGTAGACATGAAAATTAGCTGAAATAAATAAAAATGGAAAGATGAAAAAGGGAATGTATACGAAACTAATTTCGTTTCCGTTCCTATGATTTCTCACGATTTTTTGACTGATTAGGCTGAAAAAGAGCGTCGTGCTCAGCGGGGTGGAAGATTTTGGGGAGGTGTAAACCGCACATGGAATAGTGATGGGGGCATGAAAATGAAGGGGAATTTGGGAAATATAGAGGATGGTCTAGATAGGAGCAGGCTGAAAACTATAGTCCGTCTAAGTTATGAAGTTCTGACCGGGTCATGCCAAAGAAAACTCGAGCCTAGTAATTTCTTCCGAGTACTCTAATTAAAGAGCACTGACGATAGAAAATGTTTCAGATGAGCATCTCTAAAAATTACAGTCTGACTGAGTCGTGGCTTTAACCACTGTCTTACTAACCTTAAATGAATTCTTAAAAGCCGGCCAACCCTAATAAAAGAGCATTCCAGATTATCTCAAAAGTTTACAAAATAAATCTTCCAAAGTCCCAAAAAACCTTTTGTTTTTCCGAAAAAAAAGTCCACCTAAACTATGGAAGTTTTGATTTGCACCCATCTAGATTGAATTAAACTATGCCTCCATGACTACAGTAATCCGGTCTAATCCGTCACTTTTTTCTCCATCCGCCGCGTTCATCAGAGTTTTTTGTTGTTTCAAATCAAATCGAAACTAATTCGAAAATTGACCTGCAATGAGATTAACTTTGACTTTACTTTTCAATCCTACAGTAATCCCTAATCCCCTGGCCACCCATTTTGTTTCGAGCCTTTAAAAAAATGGGCGAAAGTGGAAAAGAAATGTTTCTCGTCCCATTGGGTGTAGTGGACACAAAACCATTAAAATATAGATGAATCGCCGCTTCATGGGTGGAACGAACAAAAAGTGTGCCTTTTCTCTTTTGTGGCGGCAAATTCGAAACTGAATCCCCTCGAGAGACCGACTTGCGTGTGTTTTTTTTAAAAGAACGTTCTCTAATCCTCTTCTTCTTATATACTATTTCTTTGAGTTCAGGCCTCAGGCACAGATAAGGAATGGACCGCCCATTAAAAGGACGGAAAATAAAAGGAAAAGCAAAGGAAGGGGAAAAAACGGAAAAATGGGGAAAAAAGAAAATGGGAAAAAAAATTGGATGGCCCCCCAGGCAGGCAAGTACGGAGATGAAGTTGTAGAAACGAGGGGTTGCAGAGGGAACTTTTTTGTACAAATTGATGAACGAGTTTTTCGAAAAATGGGAATCTCAAAGAACTTGGGTTTGGATTGGAAAAATAGGAAGGAGTTTTCTAGGGTCAAGCTCTCTTTGAATTTCGGGGGAGGTAAATAAGAACACCTAATTTTTGAGCAATTATATATCGGCAACCAATAGAGATACGGAAAAGTTGTCAACTGATGAAATATTGTTCATTTTAAGCTGAATATTTCTTTAGTTGACAACTTTTTTCAATCTCTATTGGGAAAATAGTTACACCTATACTAAAAATGCGTTCATCTAGTGCACGATATACGGTACCAAAATCTACAGTAATCAGCTACACGACCTGTTTTTAAAAACTGAAAAGTCTATTTCTAGTTAACATCAGACGCTTCTCCTTCTTTCGCCCTTTTTCTATCTTTTTGACTCAAAAAGACCATAAAACTGCTGACACATTCACTCTCTCCTTCTCTATGTCTTTTTTTAACAATAGCGTTCAAAAATGGAAGCTTTGTGACTTTTTAGTGGGAAAAAAGAAGTGGGGAACGAAATGAGAGAGAGAGAGAGAGAGAGACCGCCCATAAAAAAAAAGAAAAAAATATTTGAATATTTGACTAAACCTCATAAAAAACGGACAACTGAACAGGGTGGGCCACTGGCACGACCACCCTGTTCAGTTTCATTTCTCGACAATAAATGGAGGGGGGGGGGGACAATAAATCAGAAGTTATTTTATATTTTGGAAATAAAAATATTTGTTGAGTGGGAGGTTTTGGAAAAGGAATAAAATCACTGTAGTTATGAAGGAAGAAGCTGGGAGAGTATTTCCTAATCTCTATTAAAAGAGTACTACCTAGACAGGGAGAGAGGGAATTTTTTTATGAAAATCTGAAAATCCAAACTGAAAATCTAAAAATCCAAATGAAATTTCAAATATCAACAAAACATTGTTTTTGACCTACCGTAACCCATACCCCTTTAATTAGCTAAAGACTCACCAGCTCTTGAAGGTCGTTTCACACTAATCCATCACCAAAACAAAAACTCTTTACCTAAATAAAAAAAACCAAAAAAATTTGGGATCGGAAAACTATTTCAAAAAGAAGTATCGCAAAAAGAAGAAGGAAAGAAGCATATAAGTGGGCGGAGCCTATTCCACATCTCATGAGTCTCCGCCTCCATTCATATGAAATCTGTTGAGATAGAGAAGAGAGGAGAGATGGATTACTGTAGATTATCTTGTGACTTTGTGAGTGTTAGATGACATGAAGTCAGTTGTATAGTTTGTGAGATACAAGTCTGTTTTGTTATTTCTAAAATTTAGTTATTTTGGAAATCTTAGGAGCAAGTTTAAGGAAGTTCGTACAGAGTATTTCGTGTTTAGGCTTATTTTAATTTTTGAATCTTTTAAGATGTTACTCAAGTTGGATCAAGCTATAAACATTTTCAGTATTTCCGAACCGAGCCAGTCTTACTTTTCGTAGCTCTAGATTTACGTTTCTTACAAAATAATTCATTCAAATTATTTTTTCAGTTCTTTTTCGAAACTTTGATATTGATATCACCGTAAATCTGTTGTCTTTATGAGCTCTATTAGCTCTATCTTTGCTCACAGAAAAGCTATTATTCATTCAAATGGCCTAATTTTGAATGTTTAAATCTTCTGCTGAAACCGCTAACAATTTTCCTATTGCAGACTTCCCGGAGTCTGTACCGTATCCGAAATACACTGAATCGCTCTAATAAAACATAATCCATCTGGCCAATACAAAATCCATCAAAACTGTTTACCCATCTTGACCAATCTTGTATTCAGATAACTGTGAAGATTAATCGTATTTGCTTATTTGATTTGAATAAATTTGATGAATGTTAGAAATTCAAACAGAACATTGTTTGTTTATCCGAAGTTTTTTCTGAAGAATCAATTTTTCAGCTAATCTGAAACTTCATTTTTAGTTTTTCATGATTTCTTCCTGAGAATAGATTCTCATCATCTGAATCCTCCTCTTCTTCTTCTCATCTTTACTTCCTAAAACCAAGTCGACCTTGTCATTGGAATTGTCGAAGAAAAAGAGTGACCATGTAAATTGTCGCAAAAAACTTTTTTTTTTGGCTTCTTCTCTCATCAATCTCATCATCTTTCTCTCCTCGATTTCCTTGATATTTCTCCATTGACTAGCTACTACAGTACTCTACGGAGAAGTACGCGCGCCTCCCTGCGCGATGTTCGCATTATGATCACTTGGATGAATTCCAAGAAAAAAGTAACGGTGAAAAGAAGCGAACGAGGCGAACAGAGTGGCGAAAAAAACTGCAGAAAGGAGGACGTTTATTCAACGCGACAGGAGGAATCGAAGAGTCAAGATATTATTCTAGGAAGTAACAAGAGAGGGGGAAAACCTAGTGAAAAACGATTGGGTAAATTGTGAAAAAAAAGTGAACAACTCTATTACTATAATAGTGGATGAAGGCATTAGAAATGAGGGATTTTTGGGGTTCTAGAGGGATATTTATTCTCCTTTGTACATGAGCCAAATACGTGGAGATTCGATGTACGAATGAGATGATTCTTCAGTGACGTAGCAGGAATGCTTCTTGAACATGTGATCCTTTATGTCATTCCAGTTTTGACATTTCGTTTGGCACACCGAGCACACGTAGCCGTGATGATCCTGAAAAATATAGCTTGAACAAATAGAAAAATCCAACTTCTGTTTTACAAAATCGCCGAATAATTGCTTTGACCTCCTAACAACACTGAACTTTAATTAGTTATCATAAAGATTTCTAAGAAATCCACCAAAAGTTAGAAAAAAAATGATGAGGAAAATGATTTCGTCCTTGTCGGTTCGTTCGTTTTCATCGATAATTGCATGTTAGTTTTTCATAGCAATGAGTTTAATGGGTCGATTCTAAAATGAAATATATCTATTCATTACCCTTGTATGTTCTTCCATCAGAAGATATCGGCTAGCTTTGAAATCACAGACAGTGCATTCAAATTTCAGAATTCCAGTGTGAATGCGTTCGTGTACAGTGACAGCGACGTCGGAAATGAAGAACTCTTCGCAGAAATGACATTGATATGTCTTCGAGAAAATGTGAGCCATTTTACGATGCTTTCTCAGTTTTCTTGGTGTCAAAAACTTCTGAGGACAATCCGGACAACGGAATCCAGAATTACTTCCACGATGGAATTTGGCGCGATGCTTGAAGAGACGATAAGCAGTACACATATTGCGAATTGGACGACAATCGAGACAGAGATATGTCAGATCACAATCATGAGATTTTAGTTCTTCCGCATTCGAAACACATTTAAAACATTGAAGGCATTGCACGAACTCTGCACTTTCCGGATGCTTTTTGTTGATGTGATTGGTGAATGAAATGTCGTTTCGGAATCTTTTGTCACAGAATGGACATTGTGGAGATCGCTGAAATAGAAAATATAGAACTTGTCGGAAATCTGATATAAATATACCTTTTTAAAATACGGAAATTTCTTTTTAAGAGCATCCATCGGATACAATAATCCTCCGTAATTATTAAGACGTGGAACATAACCACGACTATCCTCTCCTGGAAGTGGAATTGTGTCGACATCACAGTTCTGCTTCTCTGATTCAATTTCTGATTCGGGTGGAATATATCCGCCACTGACAATTTCTTCCATTCTCGAACGCTCTTTTTCAATTTCAGCCATGTATTCTGACATCTTTTTCTGTTCTTCTAAGAAGGCAATATAGGCTTTTGGATGAGAATCTCTCAAATGTTTCTCCAGAAGATACATTTCACCAAATCGATTTTTGCACACTTTGCATCGGAACATGCTTCTGCGGACAGCATTTCTAATTTCAGTCATACTCATGGAAGATGCAGTCAACATATTCTTATCCGGAGGTGGCATTTCTTGATTCACTGAAAAAAGAAAATTAATGACACAATATATTAAAAAATAGCTCACTGTAAGGAAATCTGGCACATTTATCAAACTCCTCGACCGGATCGATGTAGAAAAGCGAGGCTCGAAACTCGCGATCTTTTTTAATTGGTTTTCCATCACCTCCCAATACGATTCTTTCTTTGTATACTTTCGGAGGATTTTTGAGATTCGCAAGAAGCTCGCCGACTCCGCCCAGCTTCTTTTGATTGCAACATTCGTGTTTCTCGTGTTGATTATTCTCCGATCGCTCAGCATCGCATTGGCTCATAACGAACGATCGAAGAAAACGTTCTTGAATTCTCTGAAGATCTTGAGCATCGCGAGCATTGTACGAGACAGGATTCTCGGGAACTTTGAACTCTTTTTGAAATTTTTTATCGTTCTGCTCGTTGAACAGATCTGAAATTGTCATTAGAACAAGACTTGCAGAATAATAATGAGAAAATACATTTCTAGGTTTTGTCTAACCAGAAATCTGAATAAAAAATGTAAATTAATTTGAAATAGTGATTTTATTGTGTAAACAAAGAGAAAAGTTCTAAATTTACTTGATTCTGCTTCTTGAATATCACTGTTGTACTCTACATCATCGACGTCTTCCGGCATCGCCATATTCTGATAAAAACATGACATTTTAGTTAAAATTCTGTCGAAAAAGTATAAAAATAGCTCACAGACAACACAATTTTGTACAAAAGAGCATTGAAAAGGTTTCAGGGAAAAATTTACGAAACGTTTTTCGGGTTATTCACGCGAACTACACGAACATTATCAGTGGAGCGTGTTTGTGTATTTCAAACTCAAATTTCTCAAATTTCTGCAGCAAAAACAGCTGTTCTTAAAAAGGCGTTCGAAAAAAATACATCAAAAAACAAGAATTGCCAGAATCGACCAATTTTCTCAGCAATCATTTCTGAAATTCAATTTCATTCTTCGAAATTTGAAAATATTTCGAAATACTTTTACCTTTGTATACCAGCAATCCCATAAATTTGAACGAGCCTTCTTGATCTTTCGTCCTGTCTAGACAACTTTTCAACTTTTTTAGGAAATAAAATATGCTGTTAACTGTAACAATTAGAAAAAAGTCACAAAAGGGCGCTGAAAAGAAGCCGGATATCAAATTTGATATAAAAGACCGGCATTCAATTCGATAACCCCACCAAAGTCTGAATTTCTATTCTGCTGTAATTTCTATCGTTATGTTTCATATGTGGGCATCTCACGCCGAAGTCTATGCTGCCTCGATGAAAATCTATTTGGAGCAAATGGAGCTAGAAAAGAAGGAGGATGAAATGAAGAAGTGATTTTCGTGTTTTTTTTTAAATAAATATATTCAGCATAGCATTCTTTTACATAACTTCTGGTTTTTATATTGGGAAGATCAACTTTATTTTCACCAGAAGAATCTTTAAAAGATACAATCATTAGAAAAGGTAGAATCGGTTGGGACCAAATTCAGAGTTGAGACAGGAGAAATAGAATGCTATTCATTTAGAATTATGAAATTTGTCTTTTTAAGACATAGGATGAGAGATGAGAAACAATTTTTGAAAAGGAGTTTCGATATCTAAAATCGAAAATGGATATTTTTGAGATAGAGCGGGAGAGAGAGAGAAAGAGAGACGAAGAGAGATAGAGATAGAGAGGCAAAGAGAAAGAGAGAGAAACATTGATGAGAATTTAACTTCTTCTCTTTTTCGGTGGATTCTGTGGCTTGACGAGAATGAAATCCTCGTTGTTATATCTTTTCGAAGCGCGGCGATTACGCTTCTTTCCCTCTGGCTCCGCGTGGATCCCAGCTCCCAAGCCAGTCTTGAGTTGATCTGCTGAAAGTTAATGTTTAGGAAACTGAAATATAATTTTAAGGAATTTACCGGTGGATTCACGATGATCCCCAGCTTCTTGAGATCCTTCAAGATGAGTGGTGATGACAGCGGAGACGGCTTCCTTGGCTCCAGATGGCTCCTTGTTCTTGTCGAGATGGTCACTGATCTGGAGAGAATCCTTCTCCTTCTTCTCAGTTGGTTTGATCGCCACCTCAAGATTCTTGGCATCAGATGCATTCGAATCCTTCTCCTTCTCTTCAGAAGATGCCATCTCGGCCTGGAGAGTCTTCACCTCAGTTTCATCAGAGGTCTTCGATTCTGAAAATTAAAAATATGAATCATTTGGAGTTATCAGTTTTACGCACCAGGATCTCTCTTCTTTTCTCCAGTTGGTTCCGTTTCCATTTCGAGAGTCTTCTCTCCAGTTTCGGCCTGAAGAGTCTTCACCTCAATCTCATCAGAAACCTTTGGTTCTGAAAATTGCAAAAATGATGAATGACTCATTGATTCGTGATTAGCATTTTCACTCACCTGGTTGTCCATTCTTCTTCTCTCCAGTTTCCAGAATTCCTTCAGAAGTAGGCTTCTCCTCCTCTTTAGCCAAAAGCGGCTCCACTTTCGGAAGAGATTCCATGACAACGGTTTGAGTTCCTGAAATTTAGAGAAAATGAATGAACTTGATTTGGAAAAAGAACGAAAAAATTAAGAAAAAGAAGTCATTTTTTAAAGTCTCTATTAATAGAACGATAAAATCTAAACGGTTCATTTAGAACAATTTTCGAGAAACAGAGAGAAAAGCGCGCATACATTCTAACGAAGTGTTGCATTGAACTCGTGACAACGTTTCGAGGTGGTTCAGAAGAAATCGATAAGAGATTTTGAGAAGCCAGAGCAAGAAGAGAAACGAAATAGTATATACTGTCTGAGAAACTTAGTGAAAGGGAGGAGTGGGCGGAGTCTCGTTTCGTATGGAATGAGGGAGAGAGTCGAAGGAGAGGGAAAGGTCTGGTGATTGGCAAGTTGCCAAAGAAGTGCCCTTTTTGAAAAACAAACTTAGGAGGAGAGAGAGAGAGAGAGAGAGAGAGAGAGAGAGAGAGAGAGAGAGAGAGAGAGAGAGAGAGAGAGAGAGAGGCGGTAACTGAGCATGATGAAAGGATTTCGAATATGGAATGATAGGTGTGTTGAGTAACTCTAATGAGACTATGACTCATTATAATCTATGAGGACATAAAATGTTTTTGAAACAACTAGGATTGCGTTGCGGTCGCGGCGCGGTTTGGGAATATCATGTGAGTAAATTATGTTATGAAAATGTTTATGCTTTATCTATCTGAATAATCATCCAATGAGTAATATCTTCAGAGGAAAATAAACATGATACAAAAACATTTTTCGATGACTGAATGCATAAATCTAATCGAACTGATATAGAGTAAGTGACATAAACTTGGCATCTAGTATACTCGAATGATATATGATGTCGAAACAAATAAAAAGCAAAATCGTATTTGCTTTCCCATAAATTATTATATTCCTCTGTTCTTTTTTTCTACGATCGTAAACTTCTATTTTTTATGTCACCCAAAAAAGATTTGAAAATTTATGAGCATTGGAGAGAAATACATGTCCAATTATATATTACTTTCTCGAAAGTTCTCTGAAAAGCATGAAATAATCCGAAAATGTGAAAAGTTGTACCTATCTCATTAGTTTAGGATCAGAGAACACTCCATATTCTATCTAGACTCTCATTTGAAATTGAAAAAAACATATAATCAACACAAAATATAATTTATTCAAAATTCGAAAGAAAAGTCTCGATGAAAACATTTATTTTTGAAGTCTCGAATTGACCCAATCCTTGGTGTTTGATCCGCGACGTGAAATCTTTCCACCCAATTCTTCGGTTGCTTGAATCACTTCCATGTAGTTAACATTACAGAACATGATTGTTAGATGAATAAAGAGTTTAGGGAACAAGTGGTAGAAAAGAAGAAATTCTCGAAATGAGATATTTGAGGAGGCGGAGTTCATTTCTCTTGTAGACGGGATTATATTCATGAAGGAAACAAGACGTTCTGACGTTGAAGACGACAAAAAATTATAGGAGGAGTTTGGATGGATTTGCAGGAGAGTCTTCGTGAACACTTGACATTTAATATAATGTGTAGAAGAAGATGGTGACACTCTATTAGAGCTGCATGCAACCGGAATTAAGAAATTGAAAGAAAATGTTTTTGAACATCATTGAAACTCTTTTAGAACTGCATGTAACACAGAGACGATTTTAATGAAAACGAAATTAAAACAAGTTTATTTAGGTTTTTTATGGTCATTTGCATTTGTTAATGAAAAGCCATTTTTAATTAATTCATTTCGAACCGAGCTGAATGTACTAGAAGGTAGATAGCAATAATCTTAAAGGGTTGAAGGGCAATTAAATTACTATTTTTTAGAAACAGTTCTATCTGAAAACATTAAATGAAACAGAGAAAAGATGGTCACCATCACAACCTGAAAAAATAACAGATCGCTTCGTTCTATGAATTTTTCAAAATAGGAAAAGAGAGAAGAGAGACATAGTATACTAAAAGACAACAATGAGTGACAGATTAGTTTTTGTTGGTTGTTGAACATTGCAATCGACAGTTTTTTCAACAACTTTTCATTTGATTTTGAATTTAGAACTTTTGTTACTTTTAATGTATTTGTTTAATTCCTTTTAAAATTTAAAATTAAAGATGTGGCTTTTGAAGAGCAACATCTAATTTTGAATTGTTGATCTCTTCAACTCCAAACCTACTTCAAAACTTCAGACTGAAAAATTTTCTAACCTTTTAATTATCAGTTTAATTACAGAAAAAAAATTTAACCGAACAGCGAGCTTTCAAATAGTTACCTCCAATTCAAATTTCGGATCAAACCATCTTTGATAACGCTTAACACTTCAGAACACATTTATATTTTGTTTCCAAATCGTTTCTTTTTTCATCCTGACTCATACCATTTCTTCACACATTCAAATCAATTCGTGTCCAAAACTATAAACCTTAAAACTCTTAAATTGCAGTTCCCTTTCTCCATCCATCCACTTATTCATCAGGTAGCCACGTCGTCCTAGTACACGTCGCATACCGCCTCTATTGTATTTGCCAATACTCTTCTGAATATCTTCTCTTCACACACTATCTCTTCCCTTTTCCAATGCACTAATCAAATTTTGGAGCCAAACTCCGCAATTGACTTCTTATCAGGTCATTGATAAGAGAGGCTGAAACTTTTATTCACCCACTAATATACGTCGTATCAATTTACAATTCTTCATTCCATCCAATTTGTGTGTCCTCTTTCTCTCGATGTGCTCTTTTATTTGAACAGCTCTTCTCTATTTCATTCAGCTCCAGTTATTTCATTCCATTTTCAGCATGCTTTTCAAGTGGCTCCTTCTTGCTGTCTTCGTCACCTTGGCGTGGTCAAAGTGCGAAGATGGAGTGGATAATGTGATTAAGTTTACTGATACTACTAAAGGAAAAGGACAAATTATCTTCACTGACTTCGAAGTGACCACTTATGATGAGAACAAGGAACCAGCTTGTAAAAAGGGAAAGGCTCAATTCCGTCTTCCAGGACACTTTAAACTTCACAAAGGTAAGTTCATCTAGACTTCGTAAGATTGAACATCAGTCAGAAGATAGACTTCAAATTTTTATTTGTACGACTAGAAAATGGAAGCTTTTTGTGTTGTGATTGGGGGAAGAGACTGACAGAACAGACAAAAACAAAGTGCGTAATACAACGTCACAAATGTATGTGAGAATCCGGAAAACCAAATTAGAGTTGAAACATCATATTGTTTTAATAGAGATTGTCAAAGGAATACGGTAGCTGCAGTAGTCTGAAACACATTTTAAATTTTTGATTTCATTCCAGGATTCGTGACTGTTAATGAGCCAGTCACCGATGACACTTCTCTCGAACTCGCCCTGAACGTCGAAAAAGACAGCTGGATGATCGGAAAAGTTTGTGTGAATGGAAAGTCTGAGAACTCTTTCGTTCCGGATCAACTCTGGTAATCCTCCCTCCAATTTCATCTCTTTCTAAAAATCCATTTTCAGCAAATTCCAACTTTGCTCCTTGGCTCCAACAGTTTGCTCTCTCCTTAAAGTTAAATCCTCCGGACCAATTGACGTGACTCCATTCGTTCAAAAAGAACCAATCGACATTGGAGCTCTTCCAATTCCACAACTCGGAGGAGACTGGAAGATTGGAGGAAAGATTATGCAAAATGGAAAAACTTTGGCCGGAGTTCAAGTTGGAAATGGAAAGACGTGGTTGAACATTTATGTGAGTTCTTTTATAATTTAGAGACTAATCTCAATTCAATTATATTTTCAGTCGGAAGAAGGAACCGGTTCAGTCAACTACGATCCAGTGCCACCAGGTACACCAAATTTCGACCATAACGAGTTGTAGATTATTTAATATTTTGTTGATTGTTTTGTTGATTTTTGACATTTCGAAACATTTATTACACTTAACTTATAAAGAATTTTGAATTTCCACAGATCATTCGGCTTAAGAAATTAGGCACATAAAGTTTGAATTAAAGGGGAAGAATTAGATGACGACGTGATCACGAATCATACGAAGTTGAACATCATGAGTATCATCGAACACTTGATCATGATTCTTGTCAGTGTAGACACGTTGACCAGATTGGCCAGGGAGTGGGGATGTTAACTGAAAGAAATGGAATACTTTGATGATTTTAGACTACTTTTTCTACCTGTCCACAAACGGAATATCCAACCATTTGATCTTTTTGAGTATAGATTGAATAAGTGTATTGTCCTTCGTAATGAGCATATCGGTTGATATCCTGAAAACTTTTTTTTAGAAAAAAGCTTTCTGGAAGAATTAGTTACCTGAAGGAATTCACTCTGTGCTGGACAATTACCAGAATAGAGACCATTCACTGAATTACAAATCGGGGTGATTGAAAGAGCACACGCTGGAACAGATAGTGGTCCGAGTTGAGGAGAAGCTCCACGATTTGGTCCAGCGACGCCGACATAAGTGTCAACGACACGTGTCAATGGACCGCCCAAGTACTCTCCAGTATCGACACAACGTCCTGAAACACAGTTTCCGGTTACTTCCTCCCACGTTTTCTCATTTATATGCAAATTCGAAGATTCCAAATTAAAATTCAATTACCTCCAAGAATTGCTTTTCTTGATACCGGAACACCGAGAGAGAATCCGATCACATCAACATTTCGTCCAGTATACAGACGGACAGCCACAATCAGAGACCTTACCTGAAACATGATTTTCCTTTTTTTGAAAAAAGAATATGCAAATAGATCAAACCTGTTTTACGTATTCACACTTCATTGAATACTCAATCCATTTTAATGGATTTCCCTGGGCTCCATTGAAATATGTAGTCGAGTAGATCTCATTATCCTTGTATTTTCCTTCTTTTCTAAACCATTGAGCCGCCCATGTTGGCTTCTCTCCAGCTGTATCTGATACTCCATGAACAATAATCAATGGTTGATTTGTCAATGAATCATTTCGATGCTTCTTTCCACCAAAAGAACCATTTGGTCCTAAATCCATTCTCTCAATTTGATCTCGAACTTGCGGTCCGTAGTAATCAGCCAGCCATTGTGAGAAGTCAGCTGTGAATTTGGAGGAAACAATGGAAATTAGACATGAGGAGAGGGCTAGGTACAGTATCCGGGTCATTGTTTCTGCAAAATTAGATTATCTGAGATTGGGTTTAGAGATTCCAATGAGTTTTAGTAAACATAAATTCAAAATAAAAGTGATGAAACTGAAAGATTGCTTCCGATTTTTTGTAGAAAATGGTTCCAAAACCAAATCTTAATCAAAAAAGAGAGATCTCAGTCTAACGAAACAAAAAATATGGATTCAGAAAAGGAAATTCCTCTTGAAAAGAAATAAGAAACACCGTCTGGATCGTCGTCATCGTTAAATGTGTGTGGCATTCTCCTCCTTCATCTCCTTCGGCTTCTTCCCTTTTCTCTCCTTCTCTTTTTCTCTTGAATGGATTTGAAACCAGTCTTCATCTCAACTATCCTTTCAACTGATCCTCACACTCTCTTCTGTTCCCTTTTGGATTGTTTCTTTCCCTTCGAAGAGAGAGAGAGAAAGAGAGGGATATGCCGTCGGATGATTTGCCGTGTGGTCATCATTAGATTGGCTACATGCGTACAGAATATCTTGATGGATGAAATCGAGAAGTGTCAAAAACCGATTGTTGCGTCGTTGTCGCCGCAACATTGGCTAAACAAAAAATTGGGAAAAGATATTGGAGGGAACTATTGATGATAGTATAACTAATTGATTGAGAACGTACTAGCCAAGATGAACTGGAAGTACATGTATTTTGGGAACAAAAAAATACTGTTGTAAATAATGATTACTTTGAAGTATATTAATCGTATATTGTAATTATCGGATGCCATGAACGATGGAATTTTTGGTCACTTAGCTATCAGACAGTTTGATCTAGGCTTCTGATATTTTCCGTATTGACTATAGTTTCAATAAAGGTTCATCCATTATTTATGTTGCGATGTTAAAATTCTTGATTGAGATTATGACGTTCATATTGTTTAACACATTATAATTTATTTATGACACCTTAGCCAGGTGACGCCTTTTTGATACTTACACTGTCAATGAGAGTTACCAGCTGAATAGAAAGCTTTGATTTTTCTTGAAGTATTTATGATGTGATAATTATAATTATTACAGTATCACAATTAATTTGTTACAAATCTTCTCATGGGAGATGTCAGGTTATTCACAGCTTAAGTTACTGTAGATCCTGCATCATGGGTGTTCAGAAGCACATATCTTGATTGTGGTAAAAGATACCGAAATTGTGTCAACTAACAAATTGTTTAGCGTAATATTCTACACATTTTATTAGTTGACAACTTTTTGATATCTTTAAACACAACCGAGATATGTGAGCTTGAACATCCGGTGTGGGTGACGTTGCATAACAATGTCTACAGTACTAACTAAAGTACTTTTGGAACAAGTTACCCCACTATAAGCTTCAAATTACACAGTCTATAAAACCTTTTCTCCATTTTATTTCAAACAACCAAAAAAAAAAAGAAGTGCAATTAAAAAACCACTAACCTTGACCAACCACCTTTCCATATTTCATTTTCAAATACAAATTGTGCCTTTTCCTCGTTTCCCGGTTACCTCAAATTAAAACCGTATTTCAATAAGAAGGTTCATTCATTTCCACTGTCATTTATCACAGTGTCCTTGCCTATTCTGTCACCA
Source organism: Caenorhabditis wallacei (assembly GCA_963932035.1). NCBI lineage: Eukaryota > Metazoa > Nematoda > Chromadorea > Rhabditida > Rhabditidae > Caenorhabditis > Caenorhabditis wallacei. The sequence continues at coordinate 4,426,238 of OZ009934.1, forward strand.
CAAAACCACTCCCATTCCGTTTTCCTCCTCCTCCTTCTTCTTCCCAATTCATTTCCATTTTCTCCATTAGGCTCTCTTCCATTTTTCCGTCCAGTCATCATCAATCTGTATCTCTTGTCGTTCTCCAAATTGTCTTCCTCTTCCTCCTTTTTTATTCATTTTCCCAAGTATTTGAAGTAATGTACTATCCGTTTTTTTCTCATTTCAAGGTGTCAACCTAGTTAGCTTTTATCTTTTTCTCACATCTTTTTGTGTCGATTTGCCCTATGGAAGAATTCGAAATGACTCGCTGTTTGAAGGAAACAACACCTACTTTCTATCCTTTTTTACAGTCTAAGGCAATTCTTTTTCCTTTTTCCGTTAGGTCAAAAGAATGTTTTCGATTTCTGCATAATAACAGCTTACATTGAGAAGCACTCGTGTGAATACTTAAAGCATTCGATAATCTCAAGTTTTTAAAAACAAGACAAGCCGACTATAAAACAATTTGTTAGTTGGTAATTTATGATTCTTGAATTGTTCGATCTTCCTCGTAACTCGTTTTAATTTTGAGAAATACATATAAAAAAATACAAGGTTAGATATTATCGGTACGAAAATAAGTATTTTTATTTTGTTTTGATCTTCATTGGATCTAATTCAGAACTTCAGTAGGTAGACACTGTAGAATCATAGCTTTTGATATAGAATGTTGCTATAGATATTCTTCAGAGTACTGTAGGTAGTTCATGACTATTTTTATTGTACTTCTGACCTGAACTTCTCATGTTCCTTTTCCTCTCAAATAATTGTACTAGACTGTATCAAGAATCTGGTACTTAGATGACATATACATATTATGTCTAGAATTCAAAATATAAAGAACTGGAAATTCCTCTTTTCTACCTCTTTCTCTACATCTCTCCCCTTCCATGATCCCATTTCTCATCCACTTTTCCCCTAATGTTTATCAGTAATGTCCACATAATCATGACATGGCAATTATCTGTTTAGTATCCATTCACTACTCGAAGAGACATAGACTGACAAAGATCAGCAAAAAGATGACTAACTGGCTAAGGCGGTAGCGTCCGAAAAAAAAAGAAAAAGTGGGCGTGGCTTCAATTGACAATGAAAGCGGTGTATATACAGTACTAGAGAAAAAGAGAAACAGACGAAAATAAATTGGGTTGGGAGGTGACACTATTCTTCTTTTGAAGAAAACGACGCAATCATCTGACGTCTCTTCTCGCCTTTTCATTTTGGTTTTCTTTATAGTTTAAGCTAATACGACTACTACTCTTTCAATTCATTAACTTTCACTTTTTTTTTGAATTTTCTAGTTTTTGAAGTTTTTCAGAACATTTTTTGAGAATCCTAGAATGTCCTTTATACTACCGTATCCCGGGATACCGGGGGCTTTACTCTTTACTCGTGTTTTCCTTAACCCGCCTATCCATACATTTTCAGATGAAACACAAAAGAGCCATTCGCCTTCTGGTACCAGATCGCCCTTTAAGGGCAGGAAGTGTAAGAAATCTATTTCTATCTTTAAACACTTTTCACTTTCTCTTTTCTTTTTTCTTTCTCTTCGCCGTTCAAACCATATCAATAAGGAAATGAAAAACAGCAATCACACTTTTTTCCATCAATTTTCACTTCTCGAATTGAGAAAAATAGTGAAAAGCGGAAAGAAAATCAAGCGTGCCTAATCCGGCACAGTTTTTTGACTGATTTGAAGAGAGAGAGAGAGAGAGAGAGAGAGAGAGAGGGATTATCCAAATTGAGAGACTTATTTTTATAGAAAGAATTGGTGGAATTGTCTCTGCGGATTCCAAATGCTGTACAGATTTTGGAGTCGAATGCGGTTTTTGAGGTTTGTTTTGGAGGTTTTCGAGGAAGAAACGAGAGTGAAGATTAGCATGAAAGCGAAGATGATATTACCGTAATCCATGTACTCTAAGAACTTTAATCCCAGCTTTCTCGTATTACGGTACTTATTTTCACGAGAATAGTTATTCGACTTGTTTGCCTTCTCTATTTTCACCTTAGATAAGGATCTACTAATTGGTGAATTCAAAAGTCACATTTCTCTTAAAAATAGTGTCAACCCTCTATTAGAATAGCCCCTCTAATAGAACTGCACCCGGAGAAGACATTAAGAAGTTTTGCTTCCTCTAATAGTATTGCCCCTCTAATACAGTTGCCCCAGAAAGAGGGAATAGGTTTTACAGTACTTTATTTCCAGGGAGTATGCCGCGCCACGTTCTCCGGACAAGATTCTCAACATACATTGATAAAGGAAAAGTTGCACATTCCATTTTCAGCTATTCAATTGCCAACTACTAAAGTAAGAATTTCATGATAAAAACTTATTAAAAAAAATGAATTCCAGGGTGTTGATGTGATTCCAGAAGGACAACATAGACTTCCGATCTTTCTGAATGTTCCTCATCATATGCCAGGAACATTCAATGGGAAATTCGGAGCAATTGTTTATCGGTTTTTGATAAAGGTATCCTAACGATCAAGCATCATTTTCCACTCATAAAAACCTCCTCACTAATTCCCATCACCTCCTCCTTCCCCTTAAAACTGACCCTGAGTGTCGGCTAATAAAGCTAGCGGTCTTCAGTTTTTCCCTCCGCCAAAAACCGTCAAAAACGACCATGTCATTCACCAGAAACCCCATAATTAGTTTTTTTCTCCTCCGCTATATGCCCTTCATAAAAATAGAAGTCAATGAAAGTCCTTGAAAATGAACTTTCGACGATACACACATTTTGTTTTTTTTCTCTTGCAGCTGAAAGTGAAAAGATTCTCATCTGGTGACGAGGGAACAATTGAATGTGAAAAGGCGGTTGATGTGTTGGGAAAAGTTTCTTTGGATCAACAACCTTCGTTTGCTCAACCTGTGTCAATTGATAGACATGTTAAGAAGAAGGTATTTGATGTTTTAAAATTATATTTTTAATTTATATTGTTTAGGCCTTCTTCATGAACCGTCTCGAAGCTCATATCAAATTTGAAATCGAAAGAGCCGCTTTTACTGTTGGTAGGTGCTTTTTTTTTCAAGACCGGTTTCTAAAACCGCTACACCTCAGTTCCCATCAGAGATACAAAAAAGTTGTCAACTAACAAAATGTTTATCACAATATGAGCAACAATTCTTCAGTTGAATTTTTTTTGTTAACTCTTTCGGCGACCGAGATATTCCGTTTTCAAAAACATATAATAATAAACATGTAACTACCGTAATCCTTTAAAACAACAATGACACTTTCCCAAATTTCAAAACCCGTCTTTTTTTCCAAAAATTCAACATCATCTGAATATGTCCTATCATCATCGAAAAATGGATAAATGATAGACGAGATAAGATAAAAAAAAAGCTAGTCGTTACGCAATGGCTTATCAGAAGAAACAGGTTTCTATGGGTTTTGATAGCTTCATTTCATTGCATGTCATCAAGAAAACCATTTTTGTTTCAGGGGAACATATTCTGGTGACTGGAGAAATTAAGAATGAGCATTTGAGTAATCCAATCAAGCATGTCAGTTTGGAATTGAGACAACATATTCTGTATGCAAGTGGAGATGCTCAGAGGAGCGAGTGAGTATTCAGAATCAGGAGAATTTCAGATCATCTTCCATTTTCAGTATTCGTCTCATCACTCGCTTAATCCTTGGATCAGTTCCACCAAATGAGACATTTGCAGTTTTTCATTCTTTCCAAGTTCCATTCGACTGTTATCCATCACTTTGTTGGAATGGAAATCCTGTTCAGGTAACATTTTTATTTGTTACTTTTGCCTTCAATTTCAGTTTTAGGTCACCTATGAACTTCTGCTAACCAATTCTGGATGCTTCGAAATCGGAACTCCAGTTTTCCTCGGAAATTGTGGATCACCAAGTGCAAGTAGAAGAAGTCTTATGGTATCTCTCATCCTTTTTTCTCCTTCCTTATATTCTATTTTCAGTACCCTGATTCTCATTCCGGAGACTCTCCACCATCAACCACTTACTACTGTGTTCCACCGACCGAAATGAGCTTCTCTCCGGATCCACCACCATATTCCACATTCGGAAAGGCGGATCCAGTCTTTATTCCAATCCACATGATCAAAACTCCATATCGACCATTCGCTCCAGCATATCATATGCAAGGAATGTTCCATCATCAAGGACCACCGAAATATGATTATAATTTGAATCAACGAATGCCCGAATCACCACCGCCACCAAGATTTTTAAAGATTGAGGAGATTGAATAATTGTTGGCTTTTTTTTTGGAAAGTTTAAATTTATGTGCAAAATGACAATTTTTATGAGCAATTTGAGACTTTTTTTGAAAGACAAATAAAACTGATTTTGAAGAGCAAAAAGAGAAAACCCGAAATGAAATTGTGAAAACTGGAAAATGGGGGAAAAATCACAAGAGAAGGGAATGAAATTATTAACTGATCACCTAAAAGCATTGACATCTGGACTCGGTGTCGGATTGTTCTGTTGCTGAGCATAACGGAAATCATCCGTGTCAGCTGCCACAACGAATTGACGTTTCGAGAAACTAGATGGACTTCTGACAGATGTTGCCCATGTGAAGGCGATGAGATTCCAGTCGAGACCCATTTGATCTTGTCCTCCGGTTAGGAATGAAATAATGGTACACAGAATCACAAATAACTAAAAATAGGATATTTTTAGAAGTTTCTTTTGGCTGAACCTACCATCAAGCTAATAATCGGCTGGGATTGTGGAGGAAGATGTGAAACAAAGTATACCATTCGATCCACACTTATCGCCCTGTAACAATATTTTCTATCATCTGTTCTCCCAGAACCCAAGTTCCATACCTTGATGTAACATTCCCAACGGCATCTTCCAGAATACAAGAATTCTGGAATTTCTGTGGAGAATTGTTCAAAAGATAGATTGTCAAGTTTCCAGCTGTCAAAATGATTGTTATCATGAAACTGGAAATGGCTCCTGTTGCAGAACAGAATGGAAGATAGTATCCACATATTGTGACTCCAGAGAGGATGGCGAATAGGGAACTGAACAGATTTGAGTTTTTCTGAAGACATTTCCTTCGATGACTTACAAAAGAACATAGATAATAGTTGGTAACTGCATTCCAATTGGAATCCTTGCCAGATTAGTTGCTACTGTCAAAACGACAACTGCACTTGTTAAAATGAGCATTCCAAATTGCAATGAACACAATTGTTGAATCGGATTCCATGCTCTCAACTTCTTCGCCCAATATTCTTCCCAAGTCAATGTCATCAATGACATAATGGTCCATTGAAAACAGAAAGAGAGAATACAAAGTAGAGAGGCGCAGACACAAAACACTTGGATTCGATTTCCCAAAATTGCTTTTGAAAATTGGAAAAATGATCCGAAAGACATTGCGAATTTGCAATGTTCTCGAAGGAAATTCAAGAATATTGTGGCGGAAAGGAAGATGAAAATTGACATGAATAACTGGAAAACACCGTAAAAAGTAAGAGTAAGTCGGAGTTTATGCATTGTTGGCATTGGGGAATAGATCTAGAAATTAAGAATTTTAGAAAGAGAAAATAGAAAACAACTAACCTGATATTGAAAACTCGAGTTTAATAAATAGAAATTGACAGTGAATCCCACCATCAAACTCGATAAAATATCAGTAATTCTGAAGTTTTCCACTGGAACAAACGTCTCAAAAGACTGAATATCTTGAACTGCATAGTACAAGAAAATTCCGATTCCGGATATTGAGACCTATAATTATATTAAGTCAAAGTCAAAGTTAAACTGAGAATTACCGCAATATAAAGAAAGAAACTGGCATTCATCATACTCGAATGACCACTAAATATCACAGCGAACAATGAGAAATAGGCGACTAAAGGAAGAAGGATGTAAATTGAGAGATTAGTTATTGTAGAGAGAAATGAAGCGCTGAGGAATAGAAGAATGATAGATACTGTAGAGAGAAGAACACATTGAGTCATTGTGATTATCGAACGGACTGAAAAAGTATACTTTAAAAAAAGACAAGATGAAGATCAACTCACGTGGCTTCGATAAATACCTCAGTTGATAATACATTGAAATCGACGGCGATGGTAGATAATGAAGAATTGGAGATGATGTTAAAGTGGTTAATAATAGAGCTAATGATGCTCCAATTTGGAAGAATATAGCGGATGGATTAGGCACGCAGAGACACCAAACAAAGAATATTGGTGTTGAGAGAAATGTCATTACAGTGGCAGCACGCCATGGAGATGAGCCAAGGGTTCCCTAAAAATCATTCTGACATGAGATAAGCAACTAAGGTGTTACCTGTTGAAAGTGAATAACACTCTTTAAATTGACATATTTCAATCCAAAAATGGCACTGATCAAAGGTAGAAATGCTAGAGAAAGAAGGGGAAGCTGCTGTACATACTGTTCGATTCCAATCGGTCCTCCACCAGAATATCTCGAAGACATGTCTTCAGAAGACGTAAAGTCTTCTCGATGAACTGCTTCTAATTCTTGATTAATTCTGAATTATTCCAAGTTTAGACTAGAAGAAAAACATCTAAGAGGATGTGAAAACTGAGAGGAAGTATTCGACACGGGTAATGGAAGGTGTTCTCGAAGAAGAAAAAGAAGAAAATGTGTCAGTGACTGGGTTGACCTGATGAAGCGAATTGAATGAAACCATAGGAAATGAGGGGAGGTAAATGTGGCGAAACAAGAGATGCAAAACGAGAGGAATAATGGAAAAAGGAAGAAGGGGAAGTTGATAAAAAGTTAAATTGGAAATGGGGTGGAAGATTTTTAAAAAGTTATTTACAAACCAAAAATCATAGGAAACGAGGGATTTTTGAATAAAAATAAAACCGAGAACATATTCTAAAAAACTGTAACTGATTTTAATTTTTACCGTAAAATCTCTAATTCAACTGCCCCTGCCAATCAACTGAAACCGAAAGTATCTTGGGTGCAATTCTATTAGAGGTTTTACGAAATATAAGTTTTACGAAAATTAGGAGATTCTGACATCGAAACCACTGAAGCTTGCTTGAAGCTAAGAAACTATAAAAAAAACATCATAATATAACTTCAATGTGTCACTCATTTCCAATGTGTTCGATTATAAGTGGAGAATGAAACGGAAACGAAATGAGTCATAAAGGACGTTCGTCAAATAATCTTTCTTGTTTATTATTATTTTTATAGTTTTATTGACTTATTTTTTAGAAATATTTATCAGATCATCTGATTCTGATGTTAGAGAAACTGTAGAGTTTATGAGGAATTTCAAAACTTTTGCTTAGCAACCGATGATGAAAAGACCTAAATTTCCGTAGAACAAAGATTACGGTATCGTCATAATCGAGAGTTGATTTTTAAGATTAGAGACCAATTGATCAATCAATCTGTGACCCCAATCAAAAAAATTCCGTGAGAAAAAGACACGAATAAGGAAAAAGGGGGTGAAATTGGATAGCGGAAAGGGTCAAAAACAGTTTGTTTGTCATTTGTTTTGATCATTTTTCTTCTTTTCTCCGGAAGGGGTTCTCGTGTGCTCTCTCTCTCTCTCTCTCTCTCTCTCTCTCTCTCTCTCTCTCTCTCTCTCTCTCTCTCCATCATATCTCACTCATTCTACACATTAAGCCTTCCTCAATAGAAAAGGCGAATAAAGTGAAAAAGTAAATAAATTTCGGAAGGAGGGGGGAGACAATTGACCAGTGGATCGGTTTCGAGTGTTGTTATTCAATGTATTTGTGGACACGAACACAAATTGATAGAAACCACAAATATACACCTCTCTTTTTGGATAAAAGAAAACGGGCGGGACAGAGAAGGAAAGACGGTTTTTCGATTGATCTAGAAGAAACATATGTATGTGAATTGTTAGTACTAAACAAGATTTTAACAAGAGAAAGAGATTTTCTTGTGTATTAACATAAAAGTATACAAATATACGGAAATGGTCATCATGGGAAATTGATTTTGTTGGTGATTTAGGGAGATTGAGAGGATTGAAAGTCAGTTGCTGATTCCAAAGAAAACATAAATTTTTGAATAGAGGAATACGGTAACCAATTCTGAAATGATGGTTCCTATTCTAAAGACGTTTAGGCTAAAGTCACTCAAAAAGAACGACACCCAGAGAAGAAATTTCACATCAGTATATTTCAGTTATCGTGAGAGCTATCGAAATGTTTCCAACTGAAGACTGGCTCATCATACATTTTTGTATATTTCTTCAGTTGGAAGCTTTTTGATATTTTTAATGGCTGGCGTGACTTACTGCTTTAGAATAGGGGTGCCTTTTTATTAGAGTTTCTACGGTACTTGATTACATAGCACAGTAAGCCTCTAATCACTAATCCGTAATAATCTAAGCCACTATAAAAACAGAAGCATTTTAAAATGTAGATGCTCATTTTATCTCCTTTTCCTAAAAAAAACAAGAAATGAAGAACCGGCTGAACCTAAGACAGAACAACTCAAAATGGGATCATTCTGTGACTAATGACTCAAGTTTGCCATATTTAGCAAGAAAAGGCTCTTGAAATTTCGTCCTCCCTAGAAGACACATTGACAGACAAAAGAGAAAAAAATAGGAAAAAGTGCAATGAAAAGTGATGACCAGTGGATGTTTCGATGGGCAACAGCAGCAGAGAGAGAATGGAAGCGGGTCGAGAAGTGGACAACAGTAGAGGGAGGATGCACTTGACTTTTCTTCTCTTTCTTTTCAAAACTCTTCTTTGCAAGAGGAATAAGCATAAGCGGAAAATGAAAATTGAATAGAAAATAATAAAAAGTCTTGTTTCAAAAAAGAATTCAAAGATTATTCAAAAGAATATGTCTTAAGAGGCTCACGAATAGAGAAAACTATATATTCTTTGTCTTCAAATCCTAACTTTCTTTCTCTTCTTCTGTTTTTTTTTATGGGCGGTGTCTAATAAAAGCGTATCATTACGTATACAATGACATGAAACGATTGGCAAAACCGTATTTATGTATAATGGAAAGAAACGAAAATGCGGCAGTGGTCGGCACAACACAAAAAGAGATAAGGACGAAAAGAAATCGTATTCCTTTTGTTATTGTTTTCAATTTCCGAAACTAATAGAACTTGACCATGAGGAATCAGAAAAAAAAAGATTTGCATCATCTCTTTTAATCGAATAAAAACTAAAGAGAACTAAAGTTGAATTTCGTTTTTCTCTTCGAACAACAACAGAAAAGAATGAGATTTCCGTTTCATCCATCTGAGCTCCGCCACAGAATGTCAGCTGTTTCGACAAAAGATAAAATGCAAGATGAATTCACTGATAGATTAAACGAAGTGGCTAACGTGTGTTTTTTCAATGGTTTACACAATTCAGATCAATCATTTTTCAAAACGAGAACTATCTTTTATTCTTTTTCTTTTTGTTGAAAGGGTGATTCGGTTAATTGGTAGAACCAGGAGCAGCAGAATCAATTGGGATTTCGTTTCGATCCGCAATTTCTTGAACGTTGATTTCTCCGTTGCTGAGTGACGATAAGGTTGTCAATTCACTTCCAATTCCACGTCGATTTGGCTGAAATTGTTTCAGGAATTACTGTATGTTGTGTGGTGGTTGCACATAAATTACTGTCACGACATAACACAGATTTTGAAAACTTTTTTTTCTAAAATTTAATTTTCTCAAGTTTTCTATTTTTATTTAAAAAAAATGTTTCTGATTAAAATTTACCTCTAAACAGCCAGAAAGCACTAAACTGATTTTCTTCTCAAGTTCTCCAAACTTTTTCTGGTAATATTCAGAAATATCAGGAGTTCGTTCAAGAGTTAAAAGCAATTTTGAGATTAGGACGAGTTGATGAAGAGGAGAATCAGATGGAATTTCATTGAGAAGATTATTGATACGATTCAATTTCGCTTGTTCCTGAGTTGCTTTTTGAGCCTGAAAGAATTCAGAATTCTATTGGCAATCCTATTTTGAATCAGACCGTTTCCACCATTTTCTTGAGCTGATTGTGATTTTGGAGAATAATGGATGACATTTCTGAGTTCTTTTCAATTACCGATCGTATTCCTTTAATGGCTCCTCTCAATTCAATGCATTTGTTCATCATTGCTCTAGAGCTTTCATCTTTTTCCGTTGAACTCCCACTACTGCAATAGTCTTTGTTAAGGGTGAATGTATTCTTTCGTCAGCTTACTTGGTATATGGGTCAGCGAGTTCCACAAGCTCTTTCAGCTTCTCCTCACTCTCATTAACCATATTTTTTCCCGCTATTCCAATTTCACGTGTCAATTCCGAAAGTCTTTCTTTAGTCTAAAACAGAATCATTGTATTTAGTATTCTTTAAGAATGAATTTCTAGACAAACCGCTTCAGTTCTCGCAATATGTCCCCATTTATAGTGAGAAATCGACTTTTGTAGGGCTTTCATGTTTTTGACTTCATTCTCAAGTTGATCGGTTCCATCAGAAACCGCAGCAAACTGAAATCGTATAGCAATGCATTTGTACTGCTTGAGTTATAGGATTTTTCGGATTATAGGGTACATTTCGCCTGCGCTTCTTCTTCTTTTCCACTATTTTTTGTTCAACACGCTGCGTCTCGTTTCTCTAACGGGCGAAGAGAATAAAAATACACACTGGCGCCTTGTTTTCGTGCTTTTACACGTCACCAAAGATGAAAACTGATGAAATACCCTTTTATTTTACTCTAAATTAATCAATTTCTTGTTAAAATATCGATTATTCCCCTTGCTCATAGCTTTTCTAATTCGAATTTTGAAATTCGCTTTATTTATCGCGGAACTTGCTTTTTAAATCACCTTGCTAGTCGCGCAGCTGTTTTACTCTAAGAAATTCAGCAAATTGCTTTTTATTTCCTATTTTACCACAGAAGCCAAATGAAGTAGATCGGGTGGACCGTTTGTTGTTCCGTTTGATTGATAACTCTCCGACTTTGAAGACGACGACATCACAGACACAACTCTTCGTGTTTTTTAAAAAGTGCGCACTTTATTAATGCTTCTGATGATGAGAATGTTTTGAAATAACTCTGATTTCCCATCAATACTCCTTCTTCGTTACGTGGCAATTCCTTTTTCTTTTTTTTCTGGTTTTTACGCGAGGGCCTCACGTATTTTCTCTCTATTTCTTTATTTAATCACCATGGAAATCCTGAGCGGTAACTCAGAAGCGGTTTGCTCGTTGCTATGTGAAAATGCTTTCTTTTGATTCTCCTGAAATGTATATATATTTTCACATTTTGCAGGCAATTTTACTCGAGAATGGCGGATGGTCCTGTTGATGTCGCCACAAGCATGGAAGCTCCGTCGGTATCAGGTAAAATTTTAATTGAAATCTCAAATTAATACCACTACTTTCAGATGAAAACAATACGGTTTTTCAATCACTGGATCCAGAAGAAGGATGGTTGTTTCCAGCGGATTCCGATGTTAGGCTCGCAATTCAAATAACTGCCGCAATCACCGTTATTCTTATCTTCAAATTAATTTATGATTATTGGCTGTGAGTTTATTCAAAGAGCAATTTAATTTTAAATTGTTTTCTTTAGACACTATCGTAATCTAAGAAGACGAGGAATTGGAAACGATGAAGATGATGAGCGATACAGAGCCAACACTCAAAGAGTTGGTTTCATTTTTATGAAACTAGAAAAATAAATATTTTTCAGAGAATGGATGAAGCATTACAACAACATACTCACGAATGCCCGATTTGTCTTGGTGAAGCAAGTTTCGCAGTTTTGACAGACTGCGGACATATTTTCTGCTGTAAGTGCTAATTAATGTTTTCTGTCTTTTTATATAAATTTTTCAGGCCAATGCATCATTCAATACTGGCAACAGAGCAAGGCTATCGTGACTCCGTGTGATTGTGCAATGTGTAGAAGCACTGTAAGTTTTTACAAATGTATGTCAAAATGATTTCAAATAATTTCAGTTCTTTATGCTTCTCCCTGTCCGTTGGCCATCTCCTGGTGAATCGGATGATCTGGATGATCAAATTCATGAGAACAATATGAGATTGGATGACTATAACAGAAGATTCTCAGTTGAAAGACCGGTAAATAATGAAAAAGAAAATACTTGAAGTGAAATCAGATTTCAGATATATGATTTCATCCGAGACATTCCGATACTTATACCATATCTTGCTCGAAACTTCTTCAACAATGACATCTTCACAGTCATGCATCAGTCAGCTCATTTCAATCACATATTCTATTATTAATTTCTCGTTTCAGAGTTCGTATCATCTTCGTTCTCTCTTGCTTCCTTGCCTATTTCGTTGTTCCATTCGATATTGTCCCAGAAACTGCTTTTGGAATCGTTGGACTCATCGACGACTGTATTATAGGTTTCATTGTGATCGGTGGTTCTTTCCGTTGGCTCCGAATCTACATGGCTCAACGAGGACAAGCTCATCGTGACTAGTGTAATTTAATTATTTGTAATTTCTCAATTTTTGCACCGAATCTCAAAACCTTGCCACCCTGTTAATTCAAATGTATCTGGTTTATTGAACATCATCATTGTATCTAGTTTTTCCCCTTTTTCCTGTTCATTTCACCCTTTTTTCCCTACTGTGATCTGACCCTAACACATCGTTTTCTTTCAACCATGTCGCACCCAAAAACGATTTATTATACAAGTTTGACCCACAAGTTAAGATCATCTGAACCTTGAATTTATTCAGATAATTCAGATAAATGCGTGTTGGAAATGTCTCATTTCATTTCAAATTGCGCCATTTCCGAGACACAATCTCGTTTTTTCATTCACAAAGATGACGAGGACGATGGCAACTAATGAAGCGGAAGAAGCTGGATTAGCACACTCGGAAGAAGAGAAATGAGACAACATTTATAGATTCAGATGATGATTAAAATGAAAAAAAGGTCTGTAAGATTTGATTACCTTGAGGAGAAAAAGTGACATATTCATTTGGTTCCCATCAATTCAGAATTCTCACCTATTTATTATGTATGTAGTGGTCAATCTATTTCGACTGGTTCCACTTTCAATAAGCAATGTGAATGGCTATTACAAAAAAGAAAATGTATCATTTACTTTCAATAAGCCATTCATTTATAATTACTTTTGAATGAAGAGAGAGGATTCACATGGTTTAATAATAGTTTTCTGTGAAATAGGAAGAAGTGTCAAAAAAAGATTGATTTGAATGAAAGTGGAAAAGAAATGGAAAGTTTTTTATCCATTCTTGTTTTGATTTTTCGCAGTTTTTTCAAGAGAAAGAATTTTTGGAATTGAAATAATTAAATAGTGGCAAGAGCTACTTTAAGTCTGAATATCTCGACTATCGTTAGAGTTATCAAAAAGTTTTCAATTGAAGAAATGTACAACTATTCATGATGGACAACTTTTTAGTTTACAGTTTTTTGATAGCTTCAAGGGGAGCCGAGATGTACCGATTTTGAGGAAATTATCGGGGTTCGATTAGAGGTTATGATACTCAGTTTCTTCAAATGAGTATATCTCAGTTGACAGAAGAGATATCAAAAAGCTGTCAACTGATGAAATGTTGCCCATAACATGCTGAGAATTTCTTTAGTTTACAACTTTTTTGTATCTTCATCAGGAGCTGAGATATTTGCAGTTTTAAGATGAGGATGGCATTCTGGCTCTACTCCCGTTCCAAAACGAGTCACTGTAAACTTTTCCGTGTTAGAAGAACTCAATTTTGAAAAAGCAACTAACTTGGAAATAAGTTTACTTTAAAACTTGATGAAATCAAATATGAAAAATTATTTTTAAAATAAAATGTCTCATTCTTCCGAAAAAAAAATGGATTTTGAAACTTCCTAGTTTCAACCATCTTTTTTGAAAGTGAATACAGGATGATTCTTCAAATCCATAGTTTCATCCAAACTCCAGTCTAGTACCTTTTTTCAGGAAACCATCAATTAACCTCTCGTCAAAACCAATGCTAACCCCTTCTGTAATGAATGGATAAGACCTTTCCCTCTCTCCAGAATCGAAAACTCGATCATTTTCTCCTGCTGTCTGTATTCACCTCCCAACAAATCACACTATTTACATTTGTCTTCAAAATGCTAGTGTAAGCCTTCTTTTTCCGATAGCCGTTTGTCTGTCCGCGCGGCAACCGCTTCTCTCTTTTCCTCTCGATTCAGCTTCTTCTTCTTCTTTTTCTTTTGCTGGTCGAAGGACAGTCATACCATGTCTTTTGCCTCTTTTCTGTTTCTTTTTGAGTGAGAAAGTAGGTCGTGAAGGAGGAGAAGAAGAAAAATGAAGAAGCTAGTAAAGAATGAAACTGTTCTACTGTTTTAATGATGCTTCCGGATTATTTTAATCGTTTCAATTGTCATGTTCATTGTTGCTATCAGATTAGCTTTCATTTCTCAATTTTATGTTCGATTCCCGATTCTATCTTCTTCAATTTTTGTTTTCTTTTCATTATCCGATTTACAGTTATTAATAGCATTTTTTGTTGAGGATAAGTCTAATGGTAGAGCTGATTTTTTCCAAGTGTTTTTAGATTGGTTACTGAACCGTCGAATTTAGCTAGCATAGTTTCAGTAATTCTCATCCCAAGTATTGACATTTCTACAGTAAACTGCATGTTTTATTGAAAGTACGATCTTCGTTTATACTTAAATTTTTCAAAGCTTTGGTATTTTCAAAAGACGGTTTGAATTCCTTTAAATATACAGTAGATTAAAAAAAAACGAACTGTTCAATTCAATCCTTATCCATTGAACTTCTGAGAGTTCCAACCTTCCCATTTCGCTTCCAATTTCTTACGTCACATCTCAAAGTTGCAAACATTAAACATTTTCTCTGAAACTTCTTTCAAACTTTCTCTCATTCTTTCCTATTACTTATCCATCAATTCATCACTTGTATACACATACAAAAACAAGCATTAAAATACAAAAAAGAGAGAGAGAGAAGTGACCAATACATCTACGTCATCGATGACAAAAAGAACCTGAACCCTTGTATGCCTTCTTCTTTTTCTTCTTCTTCTTCTTCCAAAAAGTGGGATTAACGGTCTGGCAGATCGAAGAAGCCGTGCGTGGTGAACCTGTCTCTCTCCTCTATCTTCTTCTCTCTCATTTGATGACCATTTGGTTGGCCGTTTGGCAACATTCATAAAAAATATAATTCTGAAGATGATTGAGGTGTTGATAGAAAAAAAAGAGAGGGGAAATCTTTGAAGGTCTAATTTATTAGGTATACTAAGATTTTAGATAGATTAGTCGGCATTGATTAAGAAGTGAACAGGTGTTTAGCTGATAATAGACATCAGAGGAAACCGGAAAAGCGATCATAAAGTTATAAAGGTGTTCTTCGTTTTCTGAAGATGCCATTGTCTTGAAATTGTCTACTTTATCTTTTTGTTCCTAGATCTTATGGAGTACTGTATCCTAGGATCTCAGGTATTTCTCTTAATCCCTAATTTTATGTGCCTACAGTAATCTTGCCCAATCCAAACTCTAAACTTCAATCATTTCCGCTGAAGAGAAATCGTTAATTAGTCGATGATATCTCTTTGATCTTCTCCTTTCCCTCCTTTCCAATCAATCCTTTCCCTCCTCCTCCCCAATCCTTTTTCTCACTTTCACCATCCTTTTCTCCAGAACACACTGATCAGTTGTCGTCACTTTTTTTTTTTTGGAAAACCGATTCTCGGGTTCAAAGCCTATGGGTACTTTCACTATCACCATAAGCACGTCATGCCCTTTTCTCTTCGCAATCATACAAAAAACTGGTCAAGAGGCAACTAAAGGCAGAATCCGAATAGAAAAATATGGAGGAGAAGGAGAAGCCGAAGACTAATCAGAAAACTATTCTCTTATTTAATGTTCTGTACTGTTCATTGATAATGCAATCACGCTCTAATGCGAACCAGTTGATTATACGCCATAATGCAATTATTCGTGATTTGCTCTTCCTAAATCCTTTATCTAAAATTGCTAATCCCAAATTCTCGGTGAATCAAAAACAACAACAAGATACGGTCACTTAACTAGAAAAAAATGTCCATTTTTGGATTCAATGAAGCGTGACGGATACTCTGTGACAGACAATTGGTGTCGTGGTCAACGTCTTCTCCCTCCTTCAAATACTGTCGTTCATTGACACATAATCGGCTTTCCATTCTCTTTTTACCTTCTAGAGAGAGAGAGAGAGAGAGACA
Organism: Caenorhabditis wallacei; assembly: GCA_963932035.1. Lineage (NCBI taxonomy): Eukaryota > Metazoa > Nematoda > Chromadorea > Rhabditida > Rhabditidae > Caenorhabditis > Caenorhabditis wallacei. The sequence continues at coordinate 4,442,425 of OZ009934.1, forward strand.
GAGAGAGAGAGAGTGAAGGCTTCTTCTTCTTCCTTATTCCGTATTCTTCTTGTGACACATAAATCTCTTTTCTAACCGTTTTGAAACTTTCTTTGGACTGATCTCTGCAATCTTTGAAAATTCGATAATTTATTTGTTACTAAGCATCTGGATTATTTTGAGATTCTTTCTCACATCTTTTTCAAAAATATCAATAGCTATGCTGACTGTAAATTTTATTTTCCTAAACTGAATTTTCATTCCTTCAAATATAGCTGTTCTTAATAAGGTCCTCGAGATTTCATCAAGTTTAGTTATTTGATTTCTCAAAATTTGAATTACAGACATGAGTAATTTTTGAAATAGATCTAGACTACTTGAAACGGTCACTTGAATGTTTTTTTTTCTTCAAATTCTGCAATAGCCTCTTATTAGTTCTCTTAATATACCGTTAAGCATCGCTATATGAATAATGCTTAATTCAAAAATTTCGTTCACTCGTTTCTCTTAAACTGTCTTGATTTGTGGTCAAGTTAGTATTGCCTACTTTCAAGACGTTGTTTGGAACATTAGCTTTCAAAAAAAATCCCAAACCAAATTTCCGAAAATGGTAAGTAAACTCTGTGTGAACAATTCTTAGTCCCTTCGAACATCCTTGCTGAACTCTCTATAAAATCCAGGAGATCAACAATTGTTGCCCTTCCTGCATCATCGTTTTTTATCAAGCTATAGACACATGTCAGATCGTACCTCTCAAAACAAGATCTTAGCTATTCTTTAGCCGCCCCCATCAAAAAATTCCCGAGATTCTTCAACCTCTCCTCAATTTCTATAGATCCTATTTCCAAATCGAACCTATCTTTTTTGTTGCCATCCTCCTTTTTCTTTCTCTCCCTCTTCCTCTCTCTCTCTCTCTCTCTCTCATTGAATCCTCCTCAATCAAATACAGGCAACACCGAGAGAGAATATCCAGTTGCCATTTTCTTTTTTCTATTCCTCCTCCTTTTCCTCTTCCACATCTTCATATATATTCTTCTTCCCTCATATCTTATCCATCCGTCTGTTTGTGCCGCGGCGCCCTTCAACCCGGTCTTCTTGCATCCACAGAAACCGCGCCGTCGCCGCGAAGAAGACGACACGTTTCTCATAAAGTTTCCTCGTCATAAATCTTTTAATCTTGGCGGTGTGGTGGATGGTGATGAAATGGATAAAAAAACGAAGAAATGAAAGAGAGAATTAAAAAACTGATGAAGGGAAAGGGGGAAAGAGACAACTTTCGATTCATTAGCCTATCGTTATGGCATTGATGAAAGAGAAAGAAGAAGGCAAATTTGGTTGTGTAGGGTCATTCAAACTGAATGTTTCTTTCTCTTTATATAATTATTCTAGATGTAAACTATATCAAAACGCATCTAGAATTGCATATAAACCACAGTATCATCAGTTGCAGTTGCAGTTTTACTTGATATTCCTATCTCATCCACTGTTTCTTTTGTTTCTTTTATTTTTCCTTACTAGTGTTTTCTTTCAAATAATCTTCTGATAATTCTTTCTATTTTTGAAGATATTTTTCCTTGAACCTTGCCAGCCTGAACCGAGTTTCTCCATCTTTCCTCCTGTCATGTAAGCATACTGCCATTTAAGATTATATGGTTTGAGCAGCTATATCTCAATTACCATTAAAGTTATCAAAAAAATTGTTAACTAATAAAATGTAGCTTTTTGCAAGTTAACCATTTCATTAGTTGACAACTTTTAAATTTTTCTGCTGTGAGTTAAGATATATCGTTCTCAAAGTTATGATGTCTTGTAAATGTACTGAATACTTTTATTCAAAAATTTCTCGATTCCAGTTACATTATTCGCTCTTCAGCACCTTTTTCATTGATTCATCTTTCTTTGACCTCATTCCTCAAACTTTTTTTCTGAATTCTTTTTTCCAACTCTCCTGGAACCCTTCATCTTGTCCCTCCTAACTTTTTCTATTGTTTCAGGTATTTGGGCCTACCATGAAATCAATATTCCAATGTTTTGACCGAGTATCCCAATGGGTTGAACAACAAACACATGATTTCTTCTATTGGCTTGGCCTTAAAATTGCCGATTATCCCAAATGGACACTGTTTATCACGTTAGTTCTCTTCCCTTCTTATTCTTCCTAAAAACCGTCTAGACATGCCATTCGTCAATACATTTTTTCTCTCTGTCTTTCTGGAAGCCAAGAGAAGAAGAATAAAGATTGTATAAGCCAAGAGGCTAAGTGTATGGTCCTCGGAAAATGGCTAACGAAAACCGGTTTGAATGACGATGGCCGAGTGGTGGGGAAGAGAGAGAGAGAAAGAGAGAGAGAGAGGGAATAAAAACTTGAAATTTCTTGGATTTGGTATACAGAAAAGAAAAGAGAGGAGAAATGAATAATTGATGATTTAGGGAGGAATGTCGAGAATCCAAAATGATTGAAATTGAAAAAATGTTTTTTTTTTCATATCTCGCCAGTGAAAACATGGAAGAATGCTCCAGAGTTTTTTTTGAGATAAAAAGGGAAATCGAAATCTTAGACTCACAAAATTCATTTCCAATCAACTCTTTTTCAGAACAATATGGGCAGTGGTAATGTGTGCGGGAGTGGTCAGATTCAAAGAAGTCAATAATGTCAGAGACCATTTCAGGTGAGTTTTTCTTTAGATCTTCCTTTCAAAATCTAAATTTTAGTGCTTCAAATTCCCCTTCCCGATATGAATACCGAGTTGCTCGAGAGTTTTTCCAAGAGCTCGGAAGCCCATTTCACGTGGTTGTTGCCATGCAAGCAGTCGACGGTGGAAGCTTATTAAGACCAAAGTAAGTGTTTATTTTTGAAGAAATATATATAAAAAAGATTCAAAAATTAAAAACAAAGAGAAACATTAGACAGTGGAAACATCGAAATCATCATCCATATTATAGAAACTATTATTCTCATTTTCTCTTCTTCTCCTCCTCTGTTCCTTCTCATTTCTTCTTGCCTTAACCGCTTCTTCCCGTTCAATTTTCTGTCTTTCGGCTCTGGAACTCCCTTCTTTTTTTGGTTTTGGAGGAGGTTCTCTTGGCTGACAATAACAATAACAACAACATAGACCACTATAGAACATTTCTCTTTTTCTACTTTCTCCAATCATTATACAAAATGGGACTGCGATGCCTGAAAATTTCGAGAGCTGATAAGTTTTTAGACGGTAGAAGCTTACTAGAAGCAGAGGAAAAGCAAATATTGAGAAAAATTCGTTCTTCTGGATTAAATTTTGTAGTGAGAATTGGAAGCTCGAGGAAACATTCAGTGGTTATTGAAATCTAAATTTAGTTTTTTTTTTTTCATTTTACACTTTTTGAAATAATACCAATTGAAATCCAGCGATTGGCATTGCTTGATAAATGATTGAATCGTGGCTAGTGTTTGCCCAAATGTAGATTGCCACGTAGCCAAGGAATGTTGCTAAAGAGAAGAGTCCTTTCAGAATTGTATCAACCTGAATTAGTGATTAGGTATGAGTATTAGAAAATCACTTACCAGGAAACAAATCAACATGAAATCGTTTCTGCTATCGGGATAACTGATTTTATATCTCTGAGCAATAAATGAAACGTAGCCAATTGGTAAAGCTAATAATAAGAATACCAGTAAACCGATCCTGAAACCATAATCCTCTAGACATTATTTTAATAAGAACTAACCATTTAGACCACCTTATTCTTTTCTTACACTTATTATCAATACTCTTAAATTCATTTAAACAAACTCTTTGTGCACAGAGTATAATATCAGCTAAAGCAATTTCTGAAGGAGTAATCAGTGTGTAGGCGAATGAATAAGCAATTGTTCGAAATTCTGAAATGTTATTTATCTTCAAAAGTTTATGAACTTTCAAAAGATCAAAACCTTACCAAAACTTCTTTCTCCTTCTAAAGTTCTTGGCATAAATGGCAAAAGGAATCCGGAAACCATGATGAGAACATTGATTGTTGATAATGAAAATATTAATAGAAGCATAGGGAAATAGGTTTTATTCTTTTCATATGAATATCCTCGACATAAAATAACCAATAATCGAAAAGTCATGTAGAAGGAAACGATGAAACTTGATAGAAAAAGAAAGAAAATGTATAGGATGACTCGATGATCTTTCTCGTCTACATTAGTCTGTTCAGTGATACACATTGAGCTGAAATTAGGAAAGTCTGAAGTTTGAAAATTAAAGACTGTAAATCTCAAGTCTCAAAAAAGTCAAAAACTTAGAGAAACCAAAAAACAAGGAATTTAGACAAATCGAGTTAGAAACAAAACTAAAGAAATTCTGAAATTTCTCCCGAATGCTTAATCACTGATTTAGGGTCTTACTTGTTTATTAAGTCACCCCCATTTTCTCCATTTTTCTTTCTTTTTTCCCTCTGTCTCACCTGCTCTTTTTCTCTTCTTCACCTGCTGAGTTGAGTGACGTCACCAATGAATTCATAATAACTGCTAACCGAGTTTCGGTATAATAGCTGTGTTAAAAAATGAAGTTGAGAAGGGAAAAATGAGTTATTTCTCTTAAGAGATCATGATCAAAAAAGAAACAGAAAATGAGAGAAAGGAAGTTTGTTATTTCGGGGTTTGATTGAATTTCAAAGCGAACAAGTCAATCAACTTGAAATTGAATTCTGAGTTTTCAGATCAGAAAAGTCACTTTTCAAAATTGTTCTAGACAATTCCCAGGCAATTATAAATAAATAAAAATTATATGGTGCGAAATTGAAAGACCTACCTTATATCATTCCAAGTCACATTTTCAAAACATGAACATGTTGGACTTGATGAATAGGATTTCCAATTTGTTCTAAATTAAAAAAATAAAATTTTCAAATCAAATTCCGAACAATTCCTTGTTTCAGATACATAGACAAAGCTCTCGAAATTGAAGATTTCCTCCAATACAAACTAAAAGGAACATACGGAAATCAAAGTTACGCTTACTCGGATTTCTGTGGAACACAATGTGAAACATCTGATGCCGTCAACATCTTTTTGACAATGTTCCGTGATCAACAGAAGAAGAAAACGGCTCACGTGAAGCTGACTTATCCTAGTATGGATGTATTCGGGCACAGAATCTATTTGGCGAATAATATCTTCCAAGTACAAATAAATAATCGGTGAGTTTTTGGAATGAGAAATTGAGACGGAGAAGGGGAGAATGAATCTAGATTCATAATGAGTTTAAAAGGATTAAAACTCCTTTGGGATGTTTTGATTAGCGTCATCTTGATTTCAAATTTTTGAATTTTTGAACTCACACAATTGATTACAGATCGAGCATCATCGAAGAATCAAAACTTGTCGCTATCAATTTCCATGCAATTTATAATAATGAGACAATGTATGAGATTATGAAACAATGGGAAAAGGTATTTATAATCAGCAAGAGATAAATTACTCTTATTTCGATTTCAGAAGCTCTTCGATTACTCTCTTTCCACTGAAAATGATCCTTTGATCCGTGTCTATGTAACAAGTGAAGGTCTCGTTTCGGAAGAAGTTCGTCGTACTGGAATCCTTGCAATGCCACTTATGGGTATCACTTTCTTCATTATCCTCGCATTCACTGTGCTCACAACTCTCAAAAAGGATCCAGTTCGATCGAAACCATTTGAATCTTTCCTCGGAGTCATCTGCCCACTTCTCTCATTATGTGCCTCTTTTGGACATTTATTCTGGATGGGCTTTGAATATCTTCCAATTGTGACAGTTGTTCCATTCTTAATTCTTTCGATTGGAGTAGATGATGTTTTCATTTTCATTCACGCATGGCATCGTACTCCACACAAGTGATTCCTTCATTTCTCTTTCTCTTCTAATAACCAGTTTCAGACATTCTGTTCGTGACCGTATGGCTGAAACTCTCGCAGACGCTGGACCATCAATTTCCATCACTTCTCTCACTAATCTTCTCTCTTTCGGAATCGGAATTTTCACTCCAACACCTGCAATTTACACTTTCTGTGTGTTCATTTCAACTGCTGTTATCTATGATTACATTTATCAAATCTTCTTCTTCTCAGCTGTCCTTGTATTAGGGGGAGATCGAGAGGAACGTCGAATGAATGCGTATTTCTGGTGGAAATATGAGCCATTAAAAGAGGAATCAAAGAGCAAAAAGAAGAATGGAGGAGGAATTGGAGAGGCTGTCAACAAGATTCTCGGAAAGATTTTAGATGTTTGGGTTGATTTCATTATGGCGACGTGGAGTAAATTCCTTATCGGAGCTCTCATGCTGACCTATTGGTTCTTTATGGCACGTGGAGTCATGCAAATTGCAGTTGGACTCAGTTCTGAGAAACTATTTTTGGATGATTCACCACTTCTTCCACTCGTACGTCTTCAGACTAATGTCATTTTCAAGGAAGGAGGACAAGTTGCCGTATTCGTCAATAATCCAGGAAATATGAGTGAACCAGATGCAGTTCCAGAGATTATGAGAATTCTAAGAAGATTTGAGACAGCGAATAACAGTGTTGGAGCAGCTAGTACTCATATGTGGCTTCTACCGTATCTTCCGTATGTTGGAGAACAAGAACATGGATCCATTGAATTCAAATATCGATATTTACCAGAATTCTTCAAATTAATGGAATACAGAAGATGGTCTCATTTTGTGAATTTAGGAAATCATCAGTGAGTTTTCTTGATCTTTTTTCATCTCCTCATCCTTTTTTTTCCAGAGATTGCCTCTCCGAAAAGCCATCTTGCCTCCAGAAATTCGTCTTCTCAACTGGATTCCATGATGCTGTTTCTTGGTCGGATCGTCTTGCTCTTCTTGAAAATTGGAGACAAATGGCATCAGAATATCAACATCTGAATCTAACAATCTACGAAGACTTCAGTATGTATTCTGATCAACTTCTTACAATTGTTCCGGTCACTGAATCTACCGTAATCTGTGCTCTCGTCTGTATGATCATGATTTTGACACTTTTCACTCCGTCTCCAGTTACCATTGTGACGTCATCAGCTGCTGTTTTATCCATTAATTTGGGAGTTTTTGGATGCCTCGTTTATATGAACATCGATTTGGATCCAATTTCAGTGAGCCCTGAAAAATTTAATTTTGGATCAAAAATCAATATTTTCAGATGACAACACTTCTAATGGCAATTGGATTCTCTGTTGATTTCGTTGCTCATATCACATGGCATTACTACAAAGGAGAATTCCAATCGAAGAGAGCCAGAATTCGTCATGCTCTTGCTGGAATCGCTTGGCCAATGTTCCAAGCTGGTACATCTACCATGTTGGCTATCTCTGTACTTGCCTTAGTCCACGCATACATGGTTCAGGTCAGATTGTCTCTTTAATCTATCTCTACATACAAAAACTTCAGGTCTTCGTAAAAGTAGTCGTCCTCGTCATTTTCCTTGGAATGTTCCATGGATTAGTGGTTCTTCCAGTCGTATTTGCAGCTCTTCCATTCACAAAAACATCTGGTCCACAAAAGAAAAAAGTGGCTCCACTTCAGATGCACGAAGCAGGACCAATTCCAAGAAAAGAGGATCCACCAAAAGAAATTGAAGAAGAAAATGAAAAAACGAAAGAGGAGACAGTTGAGAAAACGGTTCGAAGTGCTGAGAGAGCATGATTTTCCCCCGCATTTTTTTGTTTTTTTTTCCCGAGTTTAAAACCGAAAAACCCGTTGAAAATTAATTTATTCTTTCTTTTTTTTTGTGTCTACTATTATGTCTTTCTTGTGCTCCAATCGATTTCAAAACGGGTTTTCTTTGATTCACTTTCGAAATATCTTTCTCTCCTCCCCAAAATGTTTTGCTTGTGTTTGATTCAAATGTGCTATAAATTGTCATCTTCAGCTAGCTCCGTCGTCGAGAATAAAACTATTTTTGAAAAAAAAAAGAATTTATTAAGTTTAAGTTTAAAAAAAAAACAGATGTGAAAACAAAACAAATGACAGGGAAATTACAATTATTACAGGATAAAAAATAATATTAAGAACTGGGAAATTATCAAAAAAAAAGAGAAGATTAGAGATTATTTGGCTCGTAGTAGTGCATTGAAATGGTTGGATTAAAGCAGACACGTTTCATTTTCTTCGTTGAATTTGTCGTTGAAGAAGAAGGCGATGCATCAGAAGACTTTTGAATGCAAAATGGATTTGGAACTAATTCGGATTTGGTGATCTTCGGCTCCTTCCACTCATCATCAGAATCGACAATATCACGGAGACGGCGGATCTTTCGAGAACGTTTCGTTTTGGCGACTTTGACATTGTTCTTCTTCGCGTGATCCTCCCAAGTACCCATTGTGGAAAAGGCATCGTCAGAAGATGAATTGGTCCAGGATCCCATTGAACTGAAGACGTCGTTGAATGTAGTTGGAGAAGAATTGATCATTGGAACAGGAGAAGAATCCTTGTTGGCAGTGAATTGATCCATAGAATATCCGTTTTGCACGAAGAAAGTAGTAGAAGGCATTGCTGAGGAGAGCAAGAGAGCAGACGACCGTTCAGTAGGAGAATGAATCGAATGAATGACTGAATTACAGACAAAACAGACTCTGAGGTCTTATCTATCTGGAACACACCTGCCTCTTCTTCCAAGTTTACAACCCCTATTGTCATCCAAGGAGCAGACTAATACATGAATACAGTACTGTCTTCTACATCTTAATTACTAATGTTTTCCCATGACAAGAGGTGGAGATTATTGGTGAAGGTGAAGAAAGTTGTTTTCTTTTGGGTAACTGAAGATTTCACCATCTGCTGAATTGAAACAAGAAAAGTTTTTATCTGGTAAAGTAGTATGGAATATGAAAGTTTCCAAACGGAATCTGAAATTACGAATGATTTTTTATTAATGGAATCTTAAAAATGGAATATGGAATAAAAATTGTCCGGAATATGAGGTATGAAATCTAAACGAACATGGCAAGGAAAGGGAACAGTTTTTGGATAAACGTATCACAATACGTTAATAACTGAACCAATTTATCGGATATTGATCAATTTTTCTTCGACTATTTCGAGATCATAATTAAACAAAATACAGTTCCAATTAAAATATGAAATCTGGAAACTGGATTCCATACAACTCTGGTATCGAGAACCCAAGGACTCAATCAACCAATCAACTTCTGAAGAATTTTCAGAGAAAGACACTTGAAGCAATTGAATTTTAAATAATTTGATTTTTTCTCCAATCGATTTCAAAAGGATGGAGGAATCATTTTTAATTCAAGAAAATTGATTCACTTTCTAAGCACATTTTCCCATTTTCAAACTTTTTGAAAACAAGTTTTATTTGAAAGAAAAGAATTTATTAAAAGTTATTAAAAGTTCAAAAAACAGGTGTGAAAACAAAAACAAATGACAGGGAAATTAGAATTAATACAGGACAAAAACATTATTAGAATTGGGAAATAATAGAAAAAAAAGAATTAGAGATTATGTGGCTCGTAGTAGTGCATTGAAATGGTTGGATTAAAGCAGACACGTTTCATTTTCTTCGTTGAATTTGTCGTTGAAGAAGAAGGCGATGAATCAGAAGACTTTTGAATGCAAAATGGGTTTGGAACTAATTCGGATTTGGTGATCTTCGGCTCCTTCCACTCATCATCAGAATCGACAATATCCCGGAGACGGCGGATCTTTCGAGAACGTTTCGTTTTGGCAACTTTGACATTGTTCTTCTTCGCGTGATCCTCCCAAGTACCCATTGTGGAAAAGGCATCGTCAGAAGATGAATTAGTCCAGGATCCCATTGAACTGAAGACGTCGTTGAATGTAGTTGGAGAAGAATTGATCATTGGAACAGGAGAAGAATCCTTGTTGGCAGTGAATTGATCCATAGAATATCCGTTTTGCACGAAGAAAGTAATAGATGACATTGCTGAGGAGAGCAAGAGAGCAGACGACCGTTCAGTAGGAGAATGAATCGAATGAATGACTGAATTACAGACAAAACAGATTCTGAGATCTTATCTATCTGGAACACACCTGCCATTTACAGTCACTCTTATTTATCCCTCTGGGCAGCTCCACCCCTTTCTTCCCATGGAAGTATGTGTGGATTATTGGTGAATGTGCAGACAGTTCTCTGTTCTCTTGAGTAACACTATAAGTTATTAATTTGTTCATCTATTCCGAATCGATTAGCCTCCATTCTCTCATTGTTCTTCCCCTTCCAACTACTTTTCTCTTATAAGGTGAGTATTTATTCTTAAATAGTAACCTTTTATTTTACTTCTAAAATTATTTTTGAAACTTTGATACTAGTTTTGATAAGTCCCAATTTCATTAAAATATCGAACGATCACTGACCTTTTTGTTAATAATTTCTTTTCAAAAATCAAATTACAGTAACTCTTTTTTGTTACAATTACTATTTTCATTCTTTTCCATATTCTGAGAACGTAAATGGATCGAGATATCGATTTATCTAGGTCTTCCTTCTAGTCATCCTTTGTTCCAGAAGGACAATCATTTACAACCTCCTCTAATAAAAATGTAGGATCAAGATAAGGATAGGTCCAATTCCTTTCTGCACATCTTAATGACAGAGTTATTCTGTCTGTAAGTAGTCTTCTATTCTCATTTCTACATTCTCTACTTCCTCTTAACCTACAACATCTTTTTCTATTTCTAAGGCCTCTTTAAATTTTCACTCATTTTCCGATTGTATTTTTTAGTTTTCTTTTCTCTTGTTAGGTCACTAAATATTACTTCAGACTATGAATTAAAAAACAAAAAATCCTTCCCTTTTGAAAGTTGATCCGATTAAATACTTCTTTAAATTTTCTAACTTCTTAATCCACACAAAGTTCTCCTCAAGTTCTAAAACTTTTATTTTTCCTTATCATTTCTAAAATGCTTTTTTTCAGAATACTAACCGTTTGCGAGACAGCTGAAATATATTGTACGATTTGGCTTTAGAGCATAGTACAGGTACTGGTTTAACATTTCCTTTTCTATCTTTGAAAGTTAATTTATTTTCAGAACACCCTCCAGTGTTAACAATGCCTCCATCTTCATCAATCCCAACCACAATCAGATCAATCGGAGTCTCCAAGTCAGTCTGCACTGCTCCACCAACTACAAACGACTTGAAACTCAACCAATCTTTGATGCAATCTCTCGATGAATTCAGAAGTTTTGAATCAAAAGAAGAAACAGAAAAGAGAGTGGAAGTGATGAAAACTCTGAACACGATCACGAAGAACTGGATTCAGAAGATCACCGATTCAAAATGTGGTGAAGGAATATCTGGAGGGGGAAAACTGATGACATTCGGCTCATATCGTCTCGGTGTTCATTCATCAGGAGGAGATATCGACACAGTTTTGATTGCTCCAAGACACGTGACCCGATCAGATTTCTTCTCTTCGCTCAAAGAGATTTTGATGAATGATCCACTTGTAAAGAATCTGAATTCAGTTGAAAAAGCATTTGTTCCTCTGATGACTTTCGAATATTCTGGAGTGGATATCGATCTTCTTTTCGCCCAAATGAATATGAGTTCTGTGCCAGATTATTTGGATCTAACCGATGATTCTCTTCTCAAAAATCTGGACCAAGAATCAGTGAGGAGCTTGAATGGAGTACGAGTAGCAGAACGATTTCTTCAATTGATCCCAAATCAAAATAACTTTCGTATCACTCTCCGAGCAATCAAATTATGGGCCAAGAATCATGGAGTCTACTCGAATTCGATGGGATTCTTCGGTGGAATCACATGGGCTATCTTGGTTGCAAGAACTTGCCAACTCTATCCAACTGCTCTTCCATCCAAATTGATTCAGAAGGTATTCTTCGTCTTCTCCTCATGGAACTGGCTATCTCCAGTTATTCTCGATTTCTTGAGTAATGAGAGACCAGAAATGGGAAGCTTGAACAATTTGGTTTGGGGAAAGAATCATGCCGATCGATTCCATCTGATGCCAATTCTGACTCCAGCCTTCCCGGAACAAAACTCGACTCATAATGTATCCAAATCAACGATGGAGATAATTGAGAACGAGATGAAAAGAGCTCTGGAGACATGCAAACAAATCAACAAAGGACATGCCACGTGGAAAGATCTTCTGGAAGAAGTTAACTTCTTCAGTCAGTACAAACACTTTGTCGCGATTAATACTGATTCAAAACCTGGGACCAATGGACATGGATTCGATGGATTCTTAGAATCAAGACTTCGTCATCTAACTCAAATCTTCGAGAGAAATGGTGGAATCAAGATTGCTCACATTAATTCAAATCAGATTCAATCAAAATGGTTCATTGGACTGGATTTTGTTGATAATATCAAGAACGTGGATCTGACAAAGGAAATTGAGTTTTTCAAGATGAATATCAAGAATCAAGCTGCTTCTTTGATGAATCTTGAGAATATTGAGCTGAATATTTTCTACGTGAAGCGATCGAATTTGATTAAGATTCTTCCAGTTGCCGAATTGAAGCGAGGGAAGTTTTATGTATCTGAAGGCAAAGAAAACGTCGAGAAAAGGAAGAGATCATGTGATAAATCGGATTCTGAAACACCTGTTATGAAGAGAAAATCACTTGGATCCATTCAAGTTAAATAGTACATCTGTTCATTCTTAAATGTATTTTATAGTTTAATTACGGTTTTTTGATATTATTGAGGTGATTTTATGTAATAATAAATCTTAAAATACAAAACATTTTTAGTTTTTTCTTTCGATACAGGAAATTCTAAAATTGTTTCAAAGAAATAAATGAATATAATTTTAACTTTTTGGATTCTCTCAAATTAAAAATCTTCTGCAATTTTCCAATTCAGATCCACTTGCACCATTTGTAGTCTGTTCCCTTTTTTCGTTCCCACATGAATAATCTGTCCTCAAGAACCCCCTTGAACAGTATCATTAGTAACATGGGCTTAGCGCATTTTTCGGTGTTTCTCAAAGGACACCTGTGACATATTATGATATCCGAATCCACGATCCATTATGTTCTTGTCATACACCCTCAAACCAGTCCGCATTACCAATTACTCTATACCTCCTTTCTTCTCCTCTTGTGGTCAACAATTCGATGACGCAACACAGTGAGCTAGTATACCGAGGGCCACGAGGTTAACGAGGTGCGGTCTCTTTTCACAGAGAAAAGGGCGTTTTTATTATGGTCACTCATCTCCCCGTTTTCGATTGTTGTTTCGTAATTTTATAGACTGACAATGATCGTTTTGAGGAGGATCAAAGCGTGTTGACCCGGTGGAAGATGTTATATATAAAGGAGAATAAATGCAGATGGCTATCAGAATATTAAACTGAAAATAGGTTTCAATTTTCGCATCGTTAACAAGTTGTGCAATGGAAACTAGAGATTAGATCTGCTCCATTTTCTGAAATTTGAATGAATTTTCCATTATTTTCGTCTCACCTACTTTTCTCCCTTTTCTAGCGAATGAGGTGTTTATTAACCTCTCTCAACATTGGAACACTCTTCTGATGATTTTATTATGATAATAAACATTGAAAGATCAAAGGATACTTAACCGGAGAATCACACCTTTCATTGTGTAATTGTCAAATAAGGAGGTGAATAAGATAGGCGAGTTATGATTGCGGGTTAGATACTGATAAGGAACAAAGAAGATATATCAACGAATATTGTGTTATGGAATTTCAGAGAACGTGAAGTCAGAATCAAAGTTTGAAATAGTCAAGAATTAGAAACAATGGATACTGTAATTGAGGCTGAACGGGATTTTTAACAGCTGTTTCAATAAGCCTCATAGCTCGGTTGTGCTCAGAGATATCAAAAAGCGATTAACTAATAAATTATTTATCATAATACTCTGGACATTTTACTAGTTGATTACTTTTAGATATCTCTGAGCTCAACCATGATATCGTACTTTGAACACACCTATTGGGGGACTCGACCACTTCCTCTTTTAAAAATTTCTTTCTAAGTTTCTCCGAATCTAATTTTCGAAACTCTTCGAAAATATTTTGCAGAATTCAAGTTGCAAATCAGGTTGCAGCTCTCCTCTTATCTCTAAAAAAGAAATGAAAACTGATAAGGAATTGAAAAAAGAATGAAGAGTTCCGAGTGACCGGTGTTCCTCTTATCAGTATCCGACGACTGATAAACTGAACAAATAAACAGAACACCTGATCCAATTTGCGGGAAAACAAGAACGGCTGAAACTGATTATTTAGAATTGAACAATAATTGAAGAGAGAGGAAGAAGTAGAGAGAATGAGAGAGAGAAAGAGAGAGAGAATGCGGTAAAATGGTGCGATTGCTTTCGAGGAGAAAAGAGACTGAAAAGGAGTGCGTCTCTGATAACTGGTGGACAGTAACAGTCAGTGCCGGCCAACAGTGCCACTGATATAGAATGGACTCTTTCATTTTCATTCTCAATTATTCTTGTTCTTCCCATTGCAACATATCGTCTGATTTAATCTCTTCAATTCGGATTCGACAACTAAAATTTACATGAAGACGTGATTGATGTGAGTCGAAAAAGGTAAGATTTATCTGCAGAATGAGGGAGATTCCCATGAATTTTTGTTCGCGAATTCTGTTCTCCAGAAGGTTGCTTTTGAATGAGGTCGTTAAGGTTAAGACACATTTCAGACTTCCGTTTTCAAGAAGGATTATTCATGGCTGAAAAAAGAACAATTTGTAACTTAGAAGTTTCAAAACATTTCGAAACGATATTTCTAACTTTTCACCAATCTTTTTGAACTATTCGTTTTATCAACTGTTGACGTTTTATACGGCTTATGAGAAAAATGTGTTCTGGGTCAATCGAAATTTAAGAAGTCATAGTTTTGATGATAGATTCTTTTTCTAGAAAGTACGAGTGGCAATCTGAGACCATTTACATGCAATAGTCTAGTGAATTGTAATTCTGAAATTAATTTGCTCATGCTTTATTCTCAAAGGTTGAGCCAATTATCAGAATAGAAAAATTACGATTCAAATAGATTGAAAGTCCTAAAATCTGCTAGGGCCTACCAGAAAATCCCTCATCTGACCCCATCCAATTCCCTTCGCAAATTTCAATTCCTTTTCAACAAGTAACTCGTCTTATGACCCAAAACAAACTATTTCTTTCTCTGTTGAAAATTTCCAAAATATATAATCACTGGCGCCGATCATTTCGTCCGGACGGAAAGCAATGCGTTACGTCGCGTCTCAACTGGCGCCATACTCCTCTCTCCCTCCGCATTTCTCACTCAATTACCTAAAAAGATAGATAAACATGTTCATTTTTCAGAGATAGCCATCACAATTGAGTGTTGTGTCCTCTCACTCTTCCTCACTCATCAACGTGCCTCACTTCTTCGAGAAAAGGGGCAACATCAGGAGATATTGAAGATTGGAATCTCGATTAAACGGTAAGTATCTAGTCTCGAGGTGTCAATCAAAACTTCCACTAATTGGCTTCCCTTTTTTGTTTTCTCTCAACCCTTTATCTCGATTATATTATTTTCTATCCTTTCTTTATTTTCTGTAAAACAATATTAGACATGAATGGGAATGTTTGTGAGAGAACCTAAAAGCATTCGAATGTCGTTTGTTTTAAAATGTCACATGGAAGAGAGAGAGAGAGAAAGGGGCGCCCAATGGCTCGCAATGCTTGACCTATCGGTCTGTAAACTGATAAGAGGTGTCTTTTGAGTTGATGACTGACCATCGTCGTGTACGTTTATTACGATTGTTTGAAGAGAGAGGGAAGAAAAAGGGCATCAGTGGTGAGAAGACGAAAATGAAACTATTTGAGAATACTCTTTTGAGTTTTGGAGTATAATGAAACGTGGAAATGAGTGAAGCAGTGCTAGGATCTCAAAGTTTTTTCTCTAATGATCATTTTGAAAATAAACATGAAACCTAGAAAATTGAGAAATGATCAGTTAAGAGAGTTCAAATGTGCACCATAAAACCTCTTGTATAATATCGTCTGACTTTAACGACGTTTATCTCGGTTCGCATTAAATTAATCAAAAAATTGTTAACTAGTAAAATGTAGCCCTCGTTACGAGCAACATTTCATTAGTTGACAACGTTTCAAAATTCTCAATACGAACCGAGATAATGTTGGTCAAAGCTAGGCAAAGAGGGGAATTTTCATTCAAGGTTTTACCGTAAGTTGATCCGAATAATTTTTGTAGAGAGTCTTCGAGGAGATGGTAGCTTCTTTAAAACATGTTAAAATATTTTCCCGAATTCTCAAAAAAAAAAGTTCTCAAAAACTAAAAACAATCTAAAATCTATCGTAAACATTGTCGTCTAGACTCATTCGTTTCCTGTTGATGACTCCTGAAATCCGAAAAATGACAGTTTCCAAATTTCCACGATCCTCCCTCCCTTATCAGCTTCACTAATTCCTTATCATTTCCTTTATTTTTCCCTCAATTCCATCTCATCATCATCATCATTATTCACCTCGTGTCATGTCACCACCGAGTCAAATTTTCTTTGAAACCACCGAAATATGACGTGTCTTTTTTCGGTGTCAAGATGTCACAAAAAGAAAAAAACTTGCCCTTTTTACCTTTTTAAACAAAAAAAAAAGAAATTTCAACTGACATCACCTCCATGAGAGGGAACGGGAGCAAACATGCACTTTTTCACCTCTTTTTTTTGTTCTTTTTCGGTAGACTCGACCACCTATTATTGGACTGTTTAAAAGTGCAATTCTTCTTTCTCTTTTACCTTTTTGTCTCATCAAAATGAGCCATCTCTAATCGTAGAATGGTTTTCTACCGCCCGGCACGAGACTTCGCTCCCCCCATGAAGAGGTGATGACCTTCCAAAATTGTTCCTAATATCTTTTCAACCGTTCATCATTTCAGTCATCGAGACGATTTGAGGGAAAAATGTGATTTGTTTTTGTTACGTTTTTCAACGATGGAGGTCGATTCGAACACCAAGATTCGGGTGACAAATGTTGCGTAATTTACATGGAAAAAGTGCACGAGGCCCGACCTCCCAATGCGCGAATCGAACGACTTCTCTTTGTTCCATTCTCCTTTTTTTTTCTTCATCTTCCTCTTCTTCAATTCGGAACCATCTTTTATCTAATCGTCTACCGATGGACCGTATCCTTTGTCGAAGAAGAGGGAAAAGCCATCTGTCAGCAGTTGGAGATGATTCGCGCACAAGTAGAATACGCGTGTCTGCCTTCCTTTTCTCTTGATCACAAGATAATATTAATGAGGATGTAGAGAAAGAAGGTCCGATTTGAATTCCGGCGGACCACGAAAGGGGAACAACAGATGGTATATTCATTTGACACACTGCTGAATTGCTGAGATAAAGGGGGAGAGAAAAAAGAGGCTTAAAGTGGGTGACACTTGATAATTAGTCTCAAGGAGTCTTTTTTTTTGACAAGTACAGATGTTGACTTTTCTGATGAATGAGTACATTAGCTGATAATCAAAATCAGCACACAATACCTTGATTCTGAATCTCTCGTCAAGTAGTGCTAATCCTGAATCAGATTCCATCGATCCCAATTACCCTCTTCCAGTCACCCATCATTCGATACACTAAACACATTAATATCCATAATCTTGATCCAAGACTCACTCTCAAAAATCTGTTCCATCTACCCTTATTACAACCCCACTTATATGCAAAAAACGCAACATGTTGCATCAATACATCCCCCTCTCTACATCATTGATATCCACGTCATCTGAGAGCACCTGTCTCGAAAAGAATTGACCCTCCACACCGTCTGTCGGCTCGCGCAACAGGTTATTGTTAGACCACCCTCAGCGAGATCCGCTAAATCCTCGGTTGTTGCCACGTTGCTCTCTGTTTGTTCGTCTACCTGGATATCGGGTCAATTCTTACGCAAGGTGTGCTCACCGACGTCATCTCACTATGGAGCAAATGGTTTTGGGTTGGATGGTTTTGCGTAACCGGTCTCTCTCTACCTCAACAATTATTCCTTGTCTCACCTAAAGATTCTACTTTTTTCACACTGTCTTGTTCAAACATTTGGAAGGTCACTTTTCACTTGTCATCAGATTAGTCCGATCAGTGTCGCATTAGCGAAAATGAGATAGTGAAGGATGGGAGGGATGCGCGAAATGTGATAGGGCCAAAAGATAATGAATGATGGTCCCCCATTATTGACAAAGTAGAGTAGAAGAAGTCAAATGAAATATAATAAGATGAAGAAAAGGAAGGTCAGCCAGAATTGGAAGTGATGGAGACAGCTGGTAGAACACCTGGTACAGGCGCATCTTTGATTCCATCTTATTCCCCTTTTTTCTTCCATAACCATAATTTTGACAACTTTCACTTGTGGATCTGTTCAATTTCTTTGACCGGAACAGAAGGTGGTCCTTTAGAGATTTGTTGGTTTCCCTTGGTTGTGTCACTTTCTTGTGACCTGTCCGTGTCGAAACACAATTTATTAGTTTGGGAACAGAGGTTCATTTGTGTTTTGTGGGTGGCTCCCAAAACAATGAAAAGGTGCAATCAGAGGAGGAGACGAAGAAGAAGACATTTTGGTGTTTTCGGTTTGATAGGTCAATTTATATGTTTTGATGGAGAGGAATGGAAAGAGCTGAAGACCCTGATCTTTAGACATGGGAAAGACATCTTTGAAATAATTCTTCAGAAGATGGTCCCTTGACATAGTCTTTCTTATAAAGTTAAGAATATTTTACTCAAAAAGAAATAAGCTTTTTCTACCTAAGTCATTTCCCATTTTAGTATTCAGATCAAAGAAACTTGTCACTCAAAGGGTCAAACCTCGTCAAATTCTCACTTCCAATATCTTCTTTTTTCTTCAATCAATCACAAAAGTCTAGACAGTTATGTTCTCCATTTTCACCTCAACCTTGACGCACTCATCCGTTAACTATCTGCACAGGAGAAAAACCGGAAGAAAGCTAACGGATCCAAGGACATTTTGATCCGTTATTCCAGAATCTTCAATCGATTCTGGATTAGAGTCGGTAGAGATTTAAGACTCTTTCATCACACCTTCTTTCCCAAATGAACCCCCATATTGTCACCCTTCCCTCTTTCGTCACCATCCATTTTTCACCATGACCCAGTACCCCGCTGACTTTGTTTCTGTTCCTGTCATCTGCTCGTCTTCTTCTCCTTCACTTCACCAACACCACCTGAAGAATCCTTTAACACCAACACCATCTCTTTCTCTTCTTCTTCTTTAGGCCTAGGGGACACGACGGGTGCCTGGGGGTGAGATAGAGAAGAGGTGGTAGAGAAAGGGCGAAGGAGGGAAAAAAGTGGGAGGAGCCATAGGAGGAGGGCAACAGGCACCCGCCTACTGCCACACACACACACACTTCAATCTCTTCTACCTCATTTCTGACACTTTAGGTTACTTTCCGGCTGATATTAACTTTTTGGAGCCAAGTGACTCTTCTTCATTGTCTCTTATCTTCTTTTGGATCCATGATCCTTCCAACATTTTGTTTCTTTCAGATGGATTTCGCCTCATCATCGGCTGGTCCGAGTAGTTCTGTCTCATTACCTGAAGAACAACAACCATGTACATCAGGATCCTACTTGGTAAGTTAATTCATATTTTATTATATCTGTTAAGTATCGTATGTACTGCAATCCATTTCTGTACTTTCTCAGCGGGTAACTTGTCCTTCTATGTGTTTTTTTTCGGCTTCCGTCAAAAATTGTTTCAACACCTTCTCTCATTTTCTCTCAATTTTCATTTCGTCTCGTTCCTCAGATATAGATCTCACATTTAGAAAAAGAAAAGAGAATCTTCTTCTTTTCTTGACCACTGAATTAGTTCTATTGATTTTAATTCTATTTTGACTATTCAAACTTTTCGAATTTCCAGGGCTCAACCAACAATGTAAATTGGCAACTTCCAACTCATTTGGCCAATATACTCAATGATAATGAATTACCCAACAAACGATTATTTATTTATAATAGAACTGATCCACATATTCAACTCGATATGCAAGCATTCTACAATTGTATGGAATACGAGGAGCATCTTCAACCCAATTATCACTATTTCACTGCTGTTCAAGAACAAATCACTCCATTTCATCGGGAGCAAGCCATCGAATGGATTTATGACGTGGCGAAGGAGGAGAAGTGTGATGGAGATGTCTTCTTGTTGGCAGTCTCTTTGGTTGATCGGTTTCTTTCGGTTCAGAGTATTCTGAAGCACGACGTTCAGGTTAGTTGCACCCATTCTTTTTCTATAAACACTAGCAACTTCTTACCTTCTCTCTACTAATCCAACCCAAACATTTATATGAAATCAGACTCCCAATCGTTTTCTCTATTCAGATGGTCGCCGGAGTTGCACTGTTTATTGCCAGTAAACTGAAGGCTCCACATCCATTGTCTGCCAGTAAGATCGCCTATTACTCGGATAACAGTTGCCCAGTTGATATGATCCTTCAATGGGAGCTTCTCGTTGTCACCACACTCAACTGGGAGACTGAATCGCCAACAGCGTTCTCGTTCTTCGACAAACTCGCCTCCAGAATTCCACAGATCCACAATCTCCGTGCCGAGTTTCAAACAGTTGTTCAGAAGTGTCAAAGAAGTGAGTTTCCTTTTCTTTTTCGTTATTCTCCTGTTCCATCAGCCATTTTTTTTTGTCTTCGGCGCGTGTCATTTTTCAATCGGGTGTTCTTCATTCTTTCAATCGTCTTCTAATCTCCAAAATCGTAGTCGTTTTTTCTTCTCTTCACTTGGATGGTGTCCCCCTTTCTTTTGTACTTTTTGCCGGTTGGCCCACCCAAGGAGCGGGGTTCCCGGGGAGAAAGAAAAAGAAGAGACAAGTTTTTTTGATGGGTGGTCGTTTATGTGCTTGTGTGTCCGATTTTTTCGACGTGTGCGGTAGAAGAAGGCGTCGGGAGGAGCGAGGGTCGTGGCGGATGACACCGTTGCAATTTGCATAAATTGGACAGAGACAAGAAAAATGAGATGGTGAATCAAGAATAAAAAAACGTTTTTTTTTCGGTCTGACTAGGGGGTCAAACAGTTAGTTAGGAAACAATGTACTTTTAAGAACTATTATATCTTCTTTCATCTAAATCATTGGAGGTCTAAACCAAACAAACAAGTTTCTATTTCACTCCAGGGGGTCTTCCTAATGAGCTTAGTTCTTCTTTTTCCTTCTTCTCCTTGTCTCTTTGTTAATCCAACCAAAAAAAAGTTGAAAACATTTAGTGTGAAAAGAGACCGAAACCTATAAAGACACAATTTGCCTATACAAATAACTCCTTTTTTCGTTGTTAGTTTTTGCGTACGGCTCATTGGCCATTTGACACGCGTTGACCCACCTAAAAAGAGAGAAAAAGTTTAGGGCCTTTGTTAGAGTTTCTCTATACACAACTACTCTACAGATATAAGATCACCAAAAAGTAAGTGAGTCAGTGCCAGGTACACACACACAGGGGTTTTTCTTCTTTGTTCTCAAGCCGTCCTTTAGGTGTAGGTGACACACTGAGAGTGCGGGGACTGGCACATGCTAAAAAATGACTCGTTACGATTCCAGTGTCATTAGTCTTTTTCGCACGCGTCTTCTTCTCCTTCTTTTTTTTCCTTTCCATCACCATCTGGTATCTCTTATTCTTTCAACACATCAATCTAAAGTGAGCACACAATACATGATGGTCCGTAGTAATGAGAGAGAATGCAACTAGCGGATTAAGATAATAATTCGACTGTAAATAATAGAATGTGACAGGCTAATGGATTGAAGGAAATGCTCCCAGGTGTCCACTAATTAACTTTCGATCGTAGGTGGTGGCGCCCAGTAATTTGGCGTTTGTCCTTAAAGACACACAGATAGCGATCTCTTTTCAACGCGGGCGGCACGATTTCAAAATTGCTTGCTCTCTTAACCAAAACCGTTTTTTAATTGTTGCCGATGGATCACTTGACACCGACAGAAACAATTAGAAGGCGTTTAGTCACTTCTGAAGGCATTTATATATCGGCCCTTGAACACATGTCGTCTTAATCTCTTTTGAGAATGATCTTCTAAAGGGGGGTTTAGGTTTTTATTATAGTCTCTAAAGAGACTCAATTGGTATACGGTAGCTATCATATTCCATATGTTCTCAGTTCAAAATGACCTCAAATGTCATATTGCCTAAGATAGTTTATTTGAACACTAGCAGAAAACTTTCTCCATCGGCATCCCTTTAGCAACTTGATAGCAACCCCCGAAAACGGAATATGCACAGTGATTGATCACTTCTCTCTCTCTCGTAATGTTTGTCTTCACCAAAAAAGGATGCCCTTACATATATATCTCCTAATGGATTTGTACAGGATTAACCGAAAGTTCTTGTGTATCCAGAGGGTCCACCTGTATTCCGAAGTGGCGCGTGCCGTATGTTGATTTATTCTCCAAAACAAGAGAGATTTGGGCTAGATTATGAACAACCATCTGCAGAATAAGAGAGGAGGTCGAAGAAAGTTCTGAAGACGGAAAAAGATGCGTTCTTGATTTACGGCGAGCTGGTTGTGTGTGTGTTGTCATGTTGTCATCTGTTGCGCGGCTGTGGGTACTGAGAATAGATTCAACAAAGAAAGTTATGTCGCAATCTTCTCCTTTCTCTCTCTAGCCGCCCTTCTAAAAGATCTTCCTTGTGTACATTATTATTATGATCGTAAATTTTTGGGTCATGTGTGGCAGCTGACTTGAGAAATTTTTGAATTTGAATTTTCGGTGATGATGAGTCTTCTCATAGTCTTCTCATTAATGTTTCATGATGATGATGATGGGGTGGATCAGCCTAATTGATTGACAGTGTATATAAAGGAATTTGAATGAGAAGGAGCAGCTGAGAATGAAAAGTCATCAATCCGAAGAGAGATGCATCCGTTTGACCGATATAAATTCATTCGGTCAATTAACTCAATGTTTTTTATTCGAAGAGGGGCTTACGGATGAAGGGAAGCGTGTCCGATGCACTTCTTCTTAGACATAAAAAACGGACATTTTCAAATATCTCTACGCAATCTCATCATCATCTACCAGCTGTCATATACGGAGGCGGTCTATTCAATTATGCAACATATTCCCTTTCCGTCTATGGGCATCCCAACATATACTGTCAACAGGTGCTCTTTGGAAAGATGAAAAGGCTTACAGGAAATGGTCTCTAATTGCACCATATACCGCTGGTTTTTGAATATACGGTTTCGGAATCCTCGACGCAACAATCCTGACGTATTCAAGGGGTCAACCTGAATTCAATGCTTCATCTCATCTGGGGAGGGCTCTTCTGAAGTTGACGCAAGTATGACGTCAGAGGTCACAACTACGTCATCACAGGACCAATTGAATATTCTGAATAACAAATAAGAAAAGAGTGTTCAGAATTTCGAGGTCAAATAGGTCAAACCATGTGATTCTAGAATTTGAATGAGATTCTTCTAAAAGCTTCCATTCAAAAAAGGGTCATTTCTCTTTCCATACCTTTCCATCGGTCGGTTTATCTAAGGAGTGTGAAACCGAATTTGAAAAATTAGTTTCTTTCTGCACGACCTTCGCGTTCCTCTACAGTAACCCGCCAAAGTTTATGTTAGCATAGATAAGCGTTTTAACCGTCTCTCTTTCAATTTCAATTTTTGGCGCGTCGTCATGTCTCCTCCATTCCTCTCTTCATCTGAATTTCCCTCGAAGGTGTGAAAACGCGCACTTTTGACAGGCTCTCTAGAGAATAGTATTGAGATTGAAGAGACGCAGACGTTTAGAGACTCGTTCCAAGATAATCATCTAATACGGGACATTCTGTGGCCTTTACCTCTCTCTTCGATTTTCTCACTGTATCCGAATAGCAAAAAAAAAAGAAGGAAAGAAGTGAGAAATTCAGTTGGAAATAATGATTGAAATCGAAACCTTGAACGAGTGAGAAAAGAGGCGCGAGCGATGAAATGATTGGCAGGAACAGTGATGAATGAGTGTGTGAAATATTGAATTTCAAAGTGGAACAGAAATATTTAAATTTTGAATTTTTTTCAGTGCACAAATTGGCCACATTATTCCCATCGATGCAATGTGCAATTAGCCTCTATTACGTCTCGAATCTTCCACATCAAGACAAACAATTGGCTGCTGCCATCAAGACTCTTCTTGCCAATATGTTCCAGTTACAAGTGGTTAGTTTCATTTCTTTTCCTGACCAATTCTTATTCTTTCTTAATCCAGAACCTTCTCGATTCCTATATCCCAATGGTTGATCGTTGTTTGAATCCTACTCCAATTTATTCTGCTGAGGAGCCAGTTCAAGCGCCAGCACCACCTCCAGCTCCAGTCCAAGCCCCAATCGCTGCTCCAGAAGAAACTGATGGAGATGATGAGGAAGAAGAAGAAGATGATATTCCAGTTGAGATCGATGGAATGATGACTCCCCCGAATGAGGAACAAGTGGAAGAGACTCCAAAAGAGACAATCTTCCGAATGCCGGTCTTTGATCAAATTCCAGAATCAGATCAGACTCCAATTACTCCACTTAATGACTCTGGATTCTCATCTGATGTCTCTTCGTCTCCAGCTTCTTCTGAGAAGAAACGTCGTCGGAGTGCTGAATGGTTCGAGGATGATATCACCCCTCCAAAAATATTCAAGTCTTATTAACTCTTTTCTGTTATGCACGTCTTCTAGCTATGTCGATTCGATACCAAAATTTAAAATCTCAAAAAACAACATCCAGTCTTTTATAATTATATGCTTTCTTATGAACTTAATTGTCTCTTCTTTAATCTTTAAACCGGTGTCCTCTCACAGAAATTTCCGTTTTTCCAATACAATAAGTTATTTCCAGTTATCCATTTTCCCCCTCTCCGAGAGTCCGAATGTGCTCGAACCTATTCTGTCATTCAATTGACTCATCCTTGGTTCTTGTTTCACATTCATGACTTCGTTTGTGATTAGTCAAATCCTGCCCAAGCCCTTCCCCCCATTTCTTTAAATTTTCACTTTTTTATTCCCAATTGTCTTTTTCATTTTTCAGATTACTACTTGCTCAGCTCTTTTTTGTTTGTCTTCCCCCTTACTTTTCAACTGATGACCATTGAAATTACATGTCATGTACAAAAATTCTTCTGTCTTTTTTTTTTATTTCTTGATTTTTTTTCGCAATAATAAAGATCCCACCACCACCAAAATAGTGTTTTTACATGAACATCAAATTAGAAAGATTCAAATCGTCTAGCCAACTGACCAGACTACACAGAATTCGAATTCGATACTGAAGTTACCGTAACCCTGTATCGTAATTTTTTAAATCCATTTTCATGGACTCCCAATTTATTCTCCAATTCAAATATTCCAGTGACTCATCTCGATCGAATTTAAATATCCATTCCCGCGAGAATCATGAATATTCGTATCAATCAAGGACAAAGCTTTTCTCTCATTTTCTTCCAAAAACATATTTCAAACAATCCTTTTTTTTCTTATTCAAAATCTTCAAAGACATTCCTCCGATTGTTTGCGTGTCGTGTTGTAATGTTTCATTGCGCCAAGGATCAGTCATCCCTAATTAGTACAGTAAGCCGACAAATGTTTAAACGGTTCCCTACGAAGACAATCTGGGAGTGGAGAGAAAAGGAAATTCAAATGACACCTGCTAAAAGCGCGCGCTTTTCTCTCTCATTCTCTCTCTTATGTTTTGTTTCTGCATTTCTTCTATTCATCTAAAAACATAATAGAACGAACAAAAAAGGATTACGGTAGATGGAAAATGTAGTAGGAAAAGGAGAGAAAAAGGACCAGAAAAACGTGGAAAAGGCAACAAATATTTGAAAATCAAGGACGATAAATCAGTAAACAGAAAGGGATTTCTCGTAAAGCTTGCTAATAATTTCACGATCCGTCGATTTGGGGGAAATGACAATATTTGGAACAGAGTGACTTGCAGCCTCAGTTAAATGTTCTGAAATAGATTATAAAAGAGATGAAGAAATAATAGGAACTCACCAATATCAGAATACTCGAATCCCATTCCCTTCAATCCATTTGGAACTCCAAAATCTTTCATAAAACCTCTCAATTGATCACAAAGTGTTCTTGAAATGTATTCACTGTCAGCATTATCCGGAATATCAGCACCAAGAGTCTTCGCAGCAACAAGATGTCTATCTGGACACGCGGCCGTAGTGAATTCAAAATCAGCGACGGCAGTTGTCATAACAGATAATCCGTGTGGAATGAGATTCTTATCTTGTGGATAATCATGAGCAACACATCCTTTCGCTTGAGAACTAATTGGATAAGATAGTCCATGACACAAATGAACACCGGCGTTTCCGAATCCGATCCCAGCGAATGAACTGGCTTTGAGCATTTCGGTACGAGCTTCTTCGTCAGTTGGATCGAATACCGAACGACGGAAATATTTTCCGATGATCTAAAAAAAAACAAAAAATGATCTATTAATAGTAAAGAGAAACTGACTCTCAAAGCTTCTCTACTCCAAACATCACTAATCGGATTGGATCCCTGATAGACTGGACGAAGATCCGGACGAGCTGGACGAGGAGATCTTTGATCAAATGGAAGAGCAGTATAACTCTCGAGAGCATGACAGAGAACATCAAATCCAGAATAAATTGCAACATTTCGAGGCATACTCATCACATTCAAAGGATCAACAACAGCCAAAAACGGTTTAATGCATCGAAGACGAATTCCAGTTTTACATTTGTGTTCTGGAAGATCCATAATTGAAACTGAAGTAGTTTCAGATCCAGTTCCAGCTGTTGTTGGAACGGCGATTAATGGAAGCATTGGATTTTTTGGTTGAAGAGATCTTCCGAACGGTGGTCCAACGAAATCAAGAAAATCAGCTTCTGGATTCGATGCATATAATGCAGCTGCTTTTGTTGTATCAATTACAGATCCACCTCCAACGGCAATAAAACTATCAAATGGTTTTGATTTGGCAAATGCAATCGCTTTTTGCATACTTTTCTCAGATGGTTCAATGAGAACATCATCAAAAACTTCATATTCAATACTCGCATTTTTCAATGATTGCTCTGCATTTCTGGAAGAAAAAGTGATAAGCTACAGTAATCCGATGAAGAAAACTCACTTGAAAGCAATCGTATTCTGAACATTCTTATCAGTTACAAGCAATGTCTTCTTTGCTCCAAGATTACGAACATCGTATCCAATCTGATAAAGATTACAGATTATTAGGTGATCTATGATATTCTACCTCCAAAGTGACTCCTTTTCCGAAACGAAGTGTCGAACAGACCATTTCGAATGCATAATCCGTGGATTCTGAATTCAAAAAAATAATTTTCAGATCAAAATAAAAACGAAAACGAACTATTATTTCCATGAAGTTTAGCCAATTTGAATGGATTCGGCGATGAAGCATGATGAGGGCAGCAAGCGCCGCCCATCTTTTGGAGCATTCCACGAGCTAAATTGGCGTTCATCACTGCAATTTCAATCTTGAATTTTGAAACTAATCGGAACGGCTCCAGAATATAAAAACGTGGAAAATAAATAAAAAAGAAGACAACAACAAAAGCGGTCACGTTTATATAGGAAAAAAGAGAGAAATAGAGATGAAAAGAAAATGGAGAAGATAAGAGAGAAGATACGCAGATAGATAAACAGCACTGATCAGTTTTCGAACATTAATGTATGGAAAAGAGAGAAAATGTTTGATCTTAATGAACGAGAGTTGTGTAAATAGATCAAAAGTGCAGAAGGGATAAGAAAGGCAACGTGGATGGTGGCGACTGATTTTCATGTAACAAGAAAGAGAGACACGTGGTCGAAAATAAGTTGGAAACGTGAAAATTAAAATTAAATCGGGTCAAAAGTAATTAAAAAACAGATTTTGAATCAAGTGGGTCAGCCTGGGAGTATATAAGGCTTGAATTACAAGAACTTTAAGATTATATATCCATGATCCATGTCCATATAGAGCCAGTTTTCAACCACCGTAAAAGATGTCGACCTATATTCAGAAGTCTTGACAAAAACTAATGAATTTTACTAAAATTAAAATTTATTAGTTGCTCAATAACGCAAGAAAAACAAAAAATATTAAAACAAAATTAAAGTTTGTTTGGAGACATTCGTTTTCATGTTCTTTATTCTGGTGATTTTTCTTCTTTCTTCATCAATTCAAGGCAATGGATTATAGAAGACATTCTTATTCGGTTCTTCAACAGCCATTGGAGGAGCAAGTGCCACGTGATGAACCATTGGAGCCAATTGTTCTGGATCCATTAGTATTTCAACTGGTTTCGGAGGTGATAAACCAGGAAGTTTTTGATCTTTTGGCAATGCGAAAGCCGATGGTCCCTTGGCATTTTTCTCAAATTTCTCGCGGAGTTCGTTGAGGGCGTACTCGGTTTTTGCTTTGTAATGGAATCGGATGAATACCTGAAAGTGATGAAGTGCTCTTGTATTAGATGTTATCGAGAATTGATCCTCTCACATGAACAGCAAGAAAAATGAGAATAATGGCGAGAATCACAAGCATAAAAACATGAACTGTTTCTTGAACATGATTTGTCAAGACACCTGAAATCCCTTGTTTTCAGAGAATCTCTCATTAAAACTCACTTAATCCTTCATTGACTTGCTCGTGTGCAGTGTCTGAAAATCAATAAAAATTATTCACACACAAAAAAAAGAAAAATCACTTTTGACTTCAATCAAATAATTTAATGCAGCAACTCCACTCATTGTCTTTTTGCTTCTTCTTCAAGGAAAGAGAAAAAAGAAAAAACTCACTGAACACATGAACCGTAACGTTTTGTATCGCTTTTCCTGACATGTCAACCTCTCGAAATGAACCGAAAACCTCTTTTTTTTGGAGAAATACTTTTCACGTTGAGAGGAGGAGATTTTCTTTTTTTCTGTCAACCTGTGGGGAATATGACACGTTTTTAAATTGTCCGCCTAATTAAATTGATAAATTTAGGTTTAAATAAAAATTCGATATTCAGAACGAAAACTAAAATTGAATGGAATAATCTGAAAATTCTATAGTTATTCTAATAGAACACTCATTGTACGGCATTCCCGTTTTGTTCCAGCTTCTTCTCATAAACCCCAGCTCTGTTCATTTTTTTTCGTTCAATATGTCGCATTTTCTGAAAGAATTACATTTAACTTTTGCTTGAAAAAAGCTGCATGCCATACTATTAGAGTCGCAGTAATATATACAACCAAAAAATTGACACGTTTTATTCAATTATGTACAAATACATCGGATTCAAAGAAGTGGAGAAAAACGAAAGAATTTAACCCGTTTAATTGAAAATAATGAGCTGACTGAAAAAGAGGAAAATACAAACTAAATTAGGAAAAAGAAATGATTAAACAGCGTCTTTATGAGGAAGTGCAGGAGCCATTCGATTCACTGATTTATCGAGTTCATTTAGATTTCTCTGAACACTTTTGATCCCGATTGTTATTCGAGTTTTCGGGAATTCGAAATATGCTATCGCATAGAATACAGAATTACATCCGACTTCGATTAGTTCTGCGAGTGAGAAAAGGTTGTAGGCTGAAATTAACAGTTTTAAATGAGGGATTCTATCTTCAGTTAATCATACCAAACGGAGAACAATGAGCAGTGAAGTATGGATATGTGATTGGTGTTGAAATGGCACAGAAATATCCGACTAAGAATATCACACATTTTATCCTCCACGTGGTTTCCATCTGAAATTCCGAATTCATTCTAGATTCTTTCAGGTGACTTACCCTATCATGAACATCTCGACATCCTCCAAAATGATGTAAAAGGATATTGAAGAGCATATTGAAATTGAAACAAATGATCCAAATAGCAAAACCAAGAGCATGAAGAACTGAAATTACTTATTAAAAACCAAAACTTTTTTCTAAAACTCACTAAATCCTCCATTGATATCAACCACAGAAACCAGAATCAAACCGAATGGTTCCGCCCATAGAGTGAGCATATAGATATAATTGATTCTAGAATACCATTCAGATTTTGGAGCAGAAATGAGGAAAAGACGACGATAAAGAGTGAGAAAAGCAAGTCGAGGAGGCAAATGAATGAACATTATCATCATCCAAATGTATTTTTGAGGTGACCAAATTCCAATTGAATATGAGACAGGTGGAAGAGTTCTGAAATGAAAAATCATTAGATACAGTATCTTCCAAAGGATCTTTGACTATCACTAATATTAATTTCTTGTTTTTTTCCAAATTACCGCCAATTCAATAATCAGAAAAACATCGTTTCAAAGATTAAGGTCACTAATATGATACATGTTGCAATACGTAGTCTTCTAGACAATTAATTTAACGAATTTAGTAAAACAAATCAACTCACATGTTCATATTGGGGCATTCTTTGCATTCGGTGAAGTTGGAAACCTTTTCGAATTGGAATACGTAAGTGTAGGCAACAACGAAATAGCATCCAGCTCCAGGGAGAAGAGCTCCGAGACAGACAAGCCATCGGACTGAAAATGGATGTATTAGAAGTTCTAAGAAGAATGAGAACTCACTTCTAAGCATTCTCTCTACAGTATCCTCGATTGGTGACTTCATTGGCTCTTTCTTCTTTTTTGCCTTCTCTTCAATCGACGCCATCGTCATCGTCGTCGTCATTTGTGGAACCACAGTAGCCGTCATTCTTCTCCAGATGACCTCTCTCTCTCTTCTTCTGGTTCGACTACCTTTAAATACATTTATGATCATGCCGTTTTTCTTGTTTCAACTCTTTTCATCCCGCCCATTTGAAATGTGGTCAAGGAATGAATACAAGGGTCAAAAACATGATGACTGGAAATTGAGGAGAAGAAGAATTGAATTGTAAATAGAGAAAAAGAAAACAAGAACAAATACAGAAAAAAACAAAATGAAGGAAAAAAGAAAAGAGGAATCAAGAATTGAATAGTAAAAGAAATAAGAATAGAATAATGAAGAAGAAGCAGGAGAAGAAGAACAATAGAACAAGATGAAGAATTAAAAAGAATAAGAAGAAGAAGTCAATTTGTTTCGAGAATTCTTATTAATTGGTATGGAAGAAAACATTCCTAAACAGTAAATTGAATGGAGGGAAAAGTTCAATTCAACAATTTCAGTTAAATCGAAATAGTTTCAGACGACTACTAGATGCGCGGTACCTTCCAAAAGGCTTTGAAAAGTTCCCCAATACAATCTGAGATATACAGTTTGTGTTAATAACCCAGTATTGGAAGTCTAGTATCTGGAACTAGATTTCAAAAAGCTATATGAAAATTCATAGAAAAAAGAGAAAAACCAAGACTTGAAGTACAGTAATCTAATAACTAATAAAGGTATTTCTTTATGAACACCTCAACTCTTTTCAAAATTACGGACAACTTTAATCAGATTCCTACTTTAAAAACTTCTAAACTTCAAATACTACAGTATGACAGATGTTTATTTTCATCAAAATATCCAAAAACATCCCCTCAGCATGATGTCTAAGAGACCTATCAAGATAAAGACAAAAATGTTTTTGGATTAAGTTCGAAACGTCATCCAACTTTTTATCTGACCACAAACAGTTTAGTTAGACGAAAATCGTTTCGTTACAAAACGAAAATGAAGAAAAACACATGTTCAACCTAATTCAAGAGAAAGATAAAAAGAGGGATCAGGAGATATTGAATCAAAAAAGATGAGTATGTTGCAAATGCGCGCCAATGCAAATCACCTTAGATGTCACATAGATCTTTAAAATCTTATCTATTGCAAAATGATCATCTTCATCTTCCCATTTTTATTACAAAAGCTACAAAAAATCAGGATAGATCCCTTCTTTTCTCTTCATTTTTCAATGCCATCGTTTCGGTGATCTTATCCATTTAATGGCATAACCGACCTAATCCTTATCAACAACACAGATGCAACAAAACTTATAAAAAGAGGAGAAATATAAACGGGTTTCAGAATTATGGTGTGAATCGAGAAATCGAACGACAACGAAAAAAGGGGGAGGAGAAGGAGGGAAAATGGAGGTGGAATCATTACAGTCGCCTTCCGTTTTCATCTACTTTTGTTCGTGTGGCAACCACCTTGAAAGTTTTCTCAAGAATCTGGTTTTGGTGGAGACAGAGGTCACGAAGTGAAAAAGAAGAAGATGATGAAGATGGAATGAGAAGCTATAACTGGATTTCACTACTATTTTGTATTTCAGAAAACGGCCTCGAGTAGTTGTATCTCTTATTCGTTCTGCAACAATCATCGATGACATTATCATTGATCATTTGAAGGGAAAAAAAGGATTTTCAACACTTGGAGGTGTCAAGATCAAACGACCTAAAATTGGAAAAAGGGCAAGTTTGATAAATGAGAATTTATTTGAAATTCTAGACGTCATTTACATTTCACTGATCTTTGTGTATCATCGTAGTCTCTTCTCTTCATTTAGTCACATTCCTACTTCTTCAATTCCATCTCTCTAACTTTCAGACCCATAAACGAACCATCGTAAAAGTAGGTCACCCCTCACTGATAAAATGACGTCAAAAATGGATCAAAACACATTGGACGATATCGTATGACGAGACAAGAGACAAAATTGGGCGAAGACCGTTAACGGTTTTTGACGTAGTTTTTGAGAGTTTTTTGGGCAGAGAGAACCTTTTGAAAAGACACAAACTTGAACAGAAAAACGGTTTAAGTGGATACATGAACTTGAAGATTTCCGGTTGGGGTTTCGAGAGTTCAGGAACCATTTTTTGAAAATCCGAAAATTCTGAGTTTTAACAAAAATGTATGTAGTTTGATGGAGATGTAGACTGAAGAAATAAAAAAAAAGATTCTACTGGGGGTCGCCTTCTGAAATTTCGAAATATAGGAAGGTAGTTTTAAGTTGTATGTAAACAATACTTTTCAATAAACCTTATCAATTCAATTTTATAAGTCGAAAGGGAAGTGATAAAACGATTATGTGTTCAATAGAATCAAAACAGTAAAGAGTTCAGTGGCCTAGAATCCGACAAAGAGCTCCTTATCTCAGAAACCTAGGCCATCAAGTCACAAAACTTGACCCAAATATCTATGTAATCACAAAACTAGGAGAAACGAAAAGGAAGACCGCGAACGAAATGGTTCGACTTGTAATTTTTCGAAAAAAAAAGGAGGAGTGGGATTCTTGTCATCCGTCTCCTCAGTATGGCGTGGCAGACAAGATTTACGCGAAACGGTCATAAATCAAATAAGAATCTAAAGAAAGAGAGAGAAGATGAGAGAGAGAGAGAGAGAGAGAGAGAGAGAGAGAGAGAGAGAGAGAGAGAGAGAGAGAGAGAAGAACGGTTTCGGTTTTGATGGAATCAGTTGTCCACACCTACATTACCGGATGACTACTTCCTACCGTTTTGTTTCTTTCTCTCTCTTTTTTCATGTTTTAGAAGATACAGAATTGTCGGTTTACGATTGGAAAGAAGAAGAAGATACCTCATAAAACAGACTTTTTTCCGGAAGTATTAGTTGATCGTGTAGTAGTCGATAAATAAATTATGTAAATATTGTTCATTTTTTGACAGTGAGAACATCAAAAAGAGTTCATTTTTCAAAAAAAAAAGGCTGTTATGGTGCAGAAGTATAAATTGGTCAGTAATCTCTTAATCCGTCTATATTTGTACTTTCAATTTTGATCATGTCTCTTGTATTTCATCTGTAATTTGTTTTCCTTGTCAGTTCACTTTTACCTCTAATAAAGGGGCACCCGTAAAACTAAAGGTGCTCATATAATAGGTTAAAATGAATTCAGAGTTTCGGAAACTCAGTTTCCAGACCATTAACTTATATTCTCAAAACTACAGCAATTGTATTTCCTTGTTCTAAGTTTTCTGTTCTATCTACTTTGACTTTTTAGTAACTTTCCGAATTCCTCTGATCAACAATTTTACTATATTTCTTTTCTTGCACAGTCCGTATCACATGTTTTCTTCCTTTTTTCGACTTCATTGTACTCCTTGATCCCTTTGATCGACATTCTTCGTTTTTTTGTTTTCCTGAACTCTGCTCTCCTACAAAATCATTATTTTACTATTTCTCTGATCACATGATGACCACGTTGTTCTCTTCTATGAGACATATACTTGTTCAAGGTTTATTCGAAACAGAAAAAAGAAAAAGAGATTCTAGATTTACAAGAAGACATAAATGGATTAGTCAAGAGTTTTGAAAACTTCTTTTCCGGTACATTTATAAATATATTGTTGCTCGACGGAATGAGATCCATGAGTGTTTGTGGCTGTCACTTTGTAAACTCCTTGATCATCTTGTGTTGGATTCTGAATTTAGAAGAGATGGAAATGAGAGAAAATATGGTTTTTTGAACGATTCAGTGCCTTTTTGACGCCAAATCT
Source organism: Caenorhabditis wallacei (assembly GCA_963932035.1). Lineage (NCBI taxonomy): Eukaryota > Metazoa > Nematoda > Chromadorea > Rhabditida > Rhabditidae > Caenorhabditis > Caenorhabditis wallacei. The sequence continues at coordinate 4,476,756 of OZ009934.1, forward strand.
CAATGGCATTGGCGCCAGACACTCGAAATGATAATCTGGCGCCGAGTTGTTTTTTGAAAACAATAATTTTGGTTTCTTGATTTCTTTTCTAATTCAAGGCACATTTCAAAATAGCTTATTTACTAGCAATCTCTTATAAGCCGTTTTCAGATATTTTCACAACATTGATTTGTAAAATAGCTTAATTTATGAGATTCGGAGTCCTTAGGTTCTCAAAAAATAACATGTCATACTATTAGAGTAAATTCGATAGTCGTCTCAAGAACAATCTACACCTATCTATCTATTACCCATTTCAAACAAAAACTTGCTAAAACCTTTCCCGTCAAAAAAAAAGAATCTCGACTTGTTCATTTATTACAACCGTTCTTCTCTTTCTTTTTTTTCTTTCAAATGAAACATCGAGACTTTCTTTTATCTCGATCACTCAAAAAAAAAGGGAAATGTAATCTATTTCCCACATCAATTGAACAACATTACACACTTTTTTTTTTTTGAAAACTATAACACTAACTTTGATATGAAGTGTAACTGTAAACTTTCCGACCATCTTCTTAATCTTTGAAACGTAGCGATCGCCAGTCAGCTCTTTGTCTTTCAAAAACCTGAAATTCTTGATTTGAATATACTTGGTGACCTAGAATATAGTTTTGTAGTCTTAGGCCAACTGTATTATAAGGGCATTCTAGAAATTCAAAGTAAACTAACCATTTAACAGTTGGCTGTGGATTAGCATTACAAATACATTCAAAAAGAACCGATCCATCTGGAGAAATGATCAATGATGGAGCTTTTTCAAAGAATGGAGCGAGAACCATTTTGATGAAAGAACTAAAAGAAAATTAGAAATTAAAAATGAAGAGCATATGTAAAGAAAGCATGAAAATGTGCTCGACGAGCTTTTCTCTTCTCAAAAATCTATCAATAACAGGTGACGGAAGTTGGGAAAAGAGAAGATCAAAAAGAAGAAAAAAGAGTAGGCGGGAGGAGATGAACGAGCACTTTTGATTCGGGTGACAACAGAGAAAAGAGAGAGAAAACATATTGAGAACATTGAGAGAATTTTTGGTACAGCTGTGGTACTTACCACAAGTGAATATGAATAATGGGATTCTATAGAAAAAAGAATGGGATCACTTATACTCCGAGCGCAACCCTGATATGGACCTCTAAATGCAGTGGTTACAGTATCTAAAGACTAGTGTAACCCCAAACAAAAAACAATAAATAAGACATTCAGAACGTTTTTATTTTCAACCATCATTTTCGAGAGAAAGAGAGAAAGAGAGAGAGAGAGAGATTTCTACATGAGCAACTCGGAGACATATTCAGAATTCACAAAATATGGAGTCGTCCACTCATTTGGAATATTGTCCTGATCAACTGAGATAGTCGGATTCAGATGACAATTGTCAGTTGGTCTCACTCTGCAAATCTTACTGTAGGTGGTTCCAAAATCTTCTAAAAACTCACAAATAATTCTGTGGAACATCATAAATAAACATTTCGGAGAGAGCATCCAATTGATATTGAGACGGCACACGTGCCATTCGAATAGTATTCTCCACTTGTTCTCCATTCAAATCCATCAATTCATAATAACTGTGAGGAGCAGATTGAATTGGTTGTGGAAGAGAAGAAATTGGAGAAGATGCCTTCGGATATTCATCAATCCATTCCTCCGGAATACTTCTCTTTGTCATCTCTTCAATTGATTGTGTAACACTGTTTTCTGTTTCATTCCAATCATTCCAATTCATTTCATCATCAAAATGGGATTTCTCGTTTTCCGCGATTTTCAGCAAGAGCTGAAATCATTCCAGATCTGAAATCATCTGAAATATATTCCAAACCATTTTCCGTTCGACGTCATCCATCGACGAAGAAGTGGGTCTATTCTCAAGTGTCTTCAAATCGGCTGAATTTGGGTCTCCCATTTTGATACTAATTCAGCCGTCGAGTTGAGTTGTTTTGCAATGATTGAATAACTTTTTTGAGATTGTGAGAAAAGATAAAAGAGAAATGGAAGAGGCTGAAAAAAAGAGACCACGTGGTTTGTTTTTTCATGAATTTTTTATTGATAAAAAAAATAAAATTATTGCCATCACAGAACTCAAAAAAAAAAGGAGATCACAAGTGTCGATTAAAGTGAATTATTGTTATTTTGAACATGTAAATAGAATTTTGAATTGTTTATGAAAAAAATCTCAAAAAAAAGAATGAATTCTACATTCGTCTTCTGATCGTGACCACAAATTTATCATCTTCTTTTCTTGCCTCCATTCCGAGTTTATCCAATTCGAAGATTCGATCGAATTCAGCTGGTCTTCGTGCTTTCATTCTTCTCAACATCTCCTTTTTCATTACCAAAAGGACACTGTGAATGACAAGATGTTCAGCTGCCCACATGAAATTATTGAATTGTTTCTCATTCAGAGATCTCAGATAATCTTCTGGCCACGTGGATGTCGTTTGAGCGTCGATTCGATGCATTTGACACCATTTCACGACCATTTTCATGATGTCTCCGGGCATTTTTCTGATTTGAATTACGTCTGGAATCGATGGATTCTTCTCCCAGGCAGCGACAACTTTTGAAAGGAAAACGGATTGATCGATGTCTTCTGATGTCATTTGGAAGATTTGTTTGTCCGCAGACTCGAATTTGTATACTTTTTGATTGGCCATTGACAGCTGAATCTGAAATAATTGGATTATTTCGAGTTGAATCAATTGAAAAAGAGAGTCAACTGATACTAAAAACATAAATTCTGTTGTTCTCTAGAGGAAAACGAGAATAAAAATTATTGGGTTGCGAAGAGCCGAAATGAGAAGACAACACGTCTCCATTCTCTCATTCTCGTTTCGGTTGCTGTGGAAACGAGTAGATGAAGGTGAGGAGAGAATGTGACAAGTAATTATATGTTTGATGAAGGTAAAAGAGAGAAAGAGAAGGATGATGATATTTTCTGATTTACTTTGACGTCAATATAATAATTGAAAATATAATATGTTTTCAGAGAATCAATAGAAATTCCCACGGGGGATACCGGGGGAGGTTGAAGCCAAAACAATTAGGAAATTATGTAGGGGGCAGGCATTTTTGGGACGGAATTTAAAAAATTGAAGATTTCGAAAACATAAGTTCAATATTGAAGATAAGGGAGTTATCTCGGAAAAAAATTCGGATTGAGATCTTTTGGGGAAGGTCCGGGGGTCCGACCGAAGTTCCGAAATTTTTCAAATATCGCCAATCAAAGCTATCCCTCTATTTGAAGAGCCCCTTGAAATGTAAATCTAGAAAATGTTATCTAATTTTGTTCCTTTTTCTACATCACAAAAGTACGAAAACCAAAAAAAAAACTCACCTCTTCTCACCAACTCTTCGAAACGTGTTTAGTTGTTTGTTGAATTAAAAACAAGAAATGGAAAAAAAAAGACGTGGGCTTTTTTTTACGTTTATTTTTTATTTTTTGAATAAATCCATGGAGATTAAGTATAAACAATCTCGTATATTTTGATGTCCTTCAAGGAATTTTTGTTTTTTTTTTGTTTGTGAATCTGAACATTTACTGGCTATATCTCAAATGAAATTGTATTCTGAAATATGAATTCTGAATTATTTTTTTTATTTATTAAGCCAAATAAAGTGATTTATATAAAAATATTGAAAATGGAATATATAATTATCTTTGAATTGAGTATCATAATCCCTCATTCAGATCCCCCCAATTTCATTGATGTTGCATTCCAGGAAGCTTGCTGAGAGCAGATCTTGGAAGATGAATTTGTTGTCCATTATCCCATGAAACGATGCAACAATTCTCTCCCATCAACTGAAAACCGATCTTTTATCTCTCAATTCCGAAAAACGATGTTAATCTCATTTTTTATTCAAGTAGTCACCAATCAAATATTTATTACATTTTATCCTCTCTCTTTCCTTTTGAATATCTCTTTTTTTATGTTTTGACCAATATCTTTTTATCCGTTTTCCACTACGTCATCATTTAATCCTCTTTACCTGAGTGACTTCTCCAGTCATATTATACATGTGATGTTTCATTGGTTCCCATGCAGTGTAGTTGATATCAAATAGATATGAACATTTCGGATCTTGGAATTCTTCACAAGCAATGCAACGGGCAAGGGTGTGGTTGTTTCTGGGAATGGAAAAGATCATGAAAAAGATTCTGAATCTTTTCTTACCTATCATAAATAAATGGAAGAGACAAAGAGTCATCGACCATATAACGAACAAATGGACGCCAGTAGATCTCAATGGCATCTCGTTTCCATTGAACGATATCTGCCACATCGACATTCATTGGAGCACACATTTCAGAGAGATATGGCATGTTGTAGAACTAAAAGACTAGATTCATCAAGAAAGAAAAAGAAATGATAACTTACATGAGCCTCTCTCTTCAATTCATCACATGCTTCCGTGTCAGAAGGAACCAAAAAATGATCTCCATCTCGAAGATAATTCAAAACTTTTCCGAAATGTTTCGGATCTCGATCAATGAAAATCTCGTCTCCAGTCCTCCAACGATCACTTACCATCACAGCAAGAACCTAGAAAATCAAGGGTTTCTTGGATTCAGAACCCGAATTCTTACCGTATCCGGAATTCTTGTCAACGTGGCAACCGTCGTCTCGAACTTCTTTCCACCGACATTCAAAAGAACTCTTTCACTTAGATTGCTTCCACCTTCTTGAGAATAACTCATCTGAAGAAATGAACAAATTCATAGAGGAAGAAATTCAAAAATAAAAAAAAAGAAAACTCACAGAATTTTCCGATTTCTCCATCGTTTTTTCCATCTTCAGGCTTATCCTCCGATTTGAAGTCGCTTTTCAGAAAATGAGGAAGATTATGGAAATCCTAAAAAACTCGTGATGGAAAAAAAGATTTTTTGGAGCTCCAAAGACGAAGAAGAAGCCTTCTTTTTCTCAAAGGCAAATACATCGGATTAATTGTGAGAGACAACCGAAAATAGTGTGAAATTTCGAGAGACGACAGAGAAATTGGCAAGAAAAGGTGGCATTCAATTTGAAGTGGATTAGAGGGGACGAAATGAGCAAAAAAAAGTGGAAAAGGGGAGGAGAAGAAGAAGGAAAAAAGAAAGAAAATGATAGAGGGAATTCTGTTTGACATGAGACTTTTCCAATTTGTCAGTTTTCAGAAGTTTACTTTTTTGAATCGAAAATTGAGGAGGAGAAAGAGAAAGAGGAGGAGGAGGAGTCGTGAGAAAGAGTTCAGGAAATTGGAGAAATTTCCGGTGAATGAAGAATGAATTCAAAGAGAGAAAAAGCGTGTGATTTTCGAAAGGTTTTCGGTGATGTCGGAAAGATTTAGGATAGGATAGAACTCCGTAGGGTATATTGTCTTTAAATCGATATATCTCAGGTGACAGATGAGTTATCAAATAATGGTCAACTAATAAAATCTAGCTTCTGTTAAAATGAACATTTTTTAGTTGACAACTTTTTTGTATTTAGCACGAGAACCGAGACATTTCCATTTGAATCAAATACTTGCCCAAAAACAGGGCGAGCTATAGCTTCTTTTGAAATTTATATGCAAGATGAAATAAACTCTCAAATAACAATAAATCTATGATTTTGATTAATTTCTGACATAAATTAATTTTAAATTCTCAGAAAACTTATCTCGAAAAAATCACGTTTTCCATGACAAAAAACCACTTTCATCACTATTCCGTGAGAATAAAAACTTGTACTTTTCTTCTTTTTTCTTCTTTTTCTAATCTTACTTTTCCCATAAGTCACCTGAAAATGAGTGCTCAGTGAGCCGTTAAACCAAAAGTTTTCTCCGAGAGAAAAAAGAAAAAGTCATTAGTAATTCTTCTTCTTTTTTGAGAAAAGAAACCAGAAGAAAAGAGACAAAATTCTCCAAAAAAGAGAGAAAAAACGAGTGAAAGTTCATAAATTTCCTGTGCTCCGATTTCTTTTTTTTTTCTTCTTCTATTTGTATTTCATTTTGGAGCAATTGAATCGGAAAAAAGAGAGAAAATGAGAAATCGTGTGAAATATATGGATTATTTATGAAAAAAAAAGAGAAATGAAAACCTAGAAAAAAGAGAGAAATATGGGTCAATTCATATATATTTTTTAGTATGCAAAGTGCGCCAGGACGTCGTCTTTTCTCCCTTTTTCTCTCTATTCAAAAAAAGAGAAATAGAGTCTCTGGTGGCAGAATGAAATCGAAATGTTGAAAAATAGAAGAGAGAGAGAGAGAGAGAGAGAGAGAGAAAGAAAGAAAGGAATACGACGACTCCAAAAACCTCTTCTATTCAAACAGGTATTCTTTTCTTGTTTGTTGAATTCCGGATAATCTGAAAATCTGCAATTGAGAAAACAAAGAAAACAACAACAAAACAATTCAATTCTACAGTTTATAGATTGGAACTGGATGGTTGGAACGGTATGGATATTAACATGGAAAATTCGCGTATTCGGGCTCACTTTTCTATATTATAGTGAAATGCAACAAGAATCTTCTAGAGTAAAAACGGAGAAAACTGTGGTTGGGTGTGTGGCATTTTGTGGAGGGGGAGGAAAGAAAGAAAAGAGAGCAAGAGGAAAGAAATGACAATAGTGATAATAACATTTTCGCCACAATTTTCGCGCTTAATTCACAAGAAAATCGCATACAATAGAATATTAAAAAGAAAAGAGAAATGGAGCAAGAGGTATATTTGAAAGTATATATATATAGGGGGGAGAAGGGGATGGTAAAACATATAAAACGATATGCTTCTACTGTTGCCTCCGAACCGAATTTCAGTTGGAAAATGGATCATTTCTCCGTGGTGATACTTCCGAATCCAATAATTAGTACATCCAAAATAAGTACGTGGCGAAATGTCAATAAAACTACCAAATATTGGTATTTAATGTAATGGAACAGGATTAAATGATGATAAAATTGGTAAAAATTGAGACGGGCCGGGCTGGGGGAATGAGACGAGAAAATTGTGGGATTAATAACAAAAACGATTAATTTTTGAGGGGAAAAGGGGGGAAATGAATGGAGGAAACTGAAAGCAAAAACACGTATGTCATCAACACGACGGCGGACAAAATTGTATGTATTCAAAAAGAGACATCTCTTTTTGCTTCTTATTTTTATAAAACTATGAAATAATTCACTGGGAAAGAAAGAAAGGGACGAGAAAGAGGGAGTGAATGAGCGAGAAGCCGAAATGGAATTGTGGCAAATATACATATAGACGGAGGATTTTTTGTTTCGTCGAAATGTTTGGTTGAAGATTTACTTCTCTCGAACAGCTCTGATGTATGGAACCAGACTTGAGAGCGGTTTCGCTTTTTTCAAGAATGGATGAGCCAGAAGTTCCGTCGTGTCAGCTCTGAAATTATTCGATCAGTTAATGTTTCAATTATTTATAGATACCTTGAATCTGGATCAACGACAAGACACCTGTCAAGGAAGTTGTTGAATTCAGATGACAATCGATCTCGTTGTTTGATTTCTGGCTTTCCGTTTTGAGCGATCAAGTAAATAGCCTGAAAATTTCAGAATATTATCTAGAATTCAGTAAAAAATGGGATTACCTTCAACGGTGTCTCTCTCAAATATGGTGGCTCTCCATCAATCATTTCAAGTGCCATGATACCAAGTGACCAGATGTCTACCTTGTAGTTATATTGTTTCTTATTCAATATTTCAGGTGACATCCAGTATGGTGTTCCAACTACAGTATCTCTGTAAATACTATTTGTAATTAAGAGATTCATTCAATTTCTGGATTGTTACCTCTTGGATCCCGGTTGAATCTGTGCACAGAATCCCATATCAGTCAATTTGACTTCTCCGTTCATTCCGAGTAACACGTTGTCACTTTTGATATCTCTATGAACTATGGAGTGCCTGAAAGGAAAGAAAATAATGACCATTAAGACCATTTATGGACATCGAAAATCATTTATTACCTCGTCACTTTTTTTTTCTAATGGCTAATGACGAACAACATACAGTCTGGGAGGTAATTCGTTAATCTAATTATCCGAAGAAGCTGCACTTTACGTGACAGTTTCAACGGTTTCCACATCGGTTTTAACCATTTCGTCATCTAGTTTCAAATAAACAAAACACAAACCTGTGAAGGAAATGAAGCGCTTTTAGACATTCTTGTAGCACTGCTGCAATTTGTCCTTCATCCAATTCGGTCTTCACGACTACATCTGTGAGATTTCCTCCCTCGAGATAGTCCATCACAACCCACAAATCATCAGCATCAACAAGATATGACTCGATGTAATTGACAAGATTTGGATGTCTGTATTGTTTCATAACCTTGATTTCTGTGAGCAACATCTCTTTCTTTGGTTGAGTCTTGAACGCCATTCTCTTCACAGCGACAACATCAGTACTTCCTGCCACGTGAGCAACAAAAACAGTTCCCGATGCGCCGACTCCGATTTGTTTTTTCATTTCGTACTTTCCGAGTGGATTACTTGGGTTGACAATCTCTCGTAGTTGATTTAGAACTTCCGAATCGGACAACTTCTCGCGGTGTGAAGCTCTCACACGGACTGGTGGTTCTTCTGGAGCAACTGGTTCTACTGGTGCTTTGTTTGTGTTGTTTCCATTCTTGTCACCAACTGATTTGTCGCTCGAATTTTCCTTCTGTAAAAAATGACGATAATCTCTAATTATTAAAAAGCTGACAGGGGTTTCTAGGTTTTCGTTCTGAATATTTTCATGCAATACATTCTCGAAATAGAAGTAAGAATAGGATAGGAAATGTAGCAGTTACTTACATTCGACAGCTGCACATCACCATCCGATGATGTTGTGGAGACAACACTACCGTTGGATAGCGAGTTTCCAACGGATCGGGCAGACGAGTGAAGTGGAGACGAGCATCCAGAAGACACTGTTGACGATGTGATTTTCAGATGCTGAAGACAGACAAACATGCGAATTTTTGATTGAAATTTGGAAATTTAGAATATATAGAATAACATGCTTATACTATTTCGGATGCTGATAATCAGCATCAAAAGCAGTTTTCAAGATGATTTTTATATTTTTCAAGGCCCAACCAGCAGTTCATTTCCAATGTGATTGAAATATGCTCCCCACGGCGACAAAACGCTGATCGACGGCTGCTGTTTTGGTTTGTCATTCCACCAGTCGTACATTGGACTGTTTTGAAACATTTCTTCAAAATTTGTGTGGTGGGTCTCCGATCAGGAGGTAAAGAGGACACAGGTGTATCCAGAATGAGCGAATTGGGTAGTGGTTAGCTACTGTAACGGGTTCAATTTACTCAATTACAAACGAACGAATTATCAACGGATGGGTAAGTTACTATTATAAGAAAAGAGAGAGAGAAGAGAGCAAAAATGAAACAAATTCAATGGGTGTGGTTATTACGGAAAACCCAAGAGATAGAGAAGGGCGCGATTGGAAATCTGAGAAAAAAAGGACAGAGAGAAAGCGGAGGAGAAGAAGAACTTGATATATAACACTATAGAAACACAGATGATCTTGTAAAATGGAGAGGTGATGAACGAATACGGCAGAAAAAAGACGGAGAAACGGGATGAAAGTTGGATGATGCTTTCTGACCTTTGCATTGTTTTACGACAGACATTCTTCGATTTTATGATTCCGAACGAATCTGTGTGGCCTCCATGTGCCTATCAGAATGAAAAAAGTAGAAAAATCACGAAAAAAACATCTACCGTCACCTATTTATTCTTCGGCTTTTCGGCATGCCAAAGGTATCGGAAGCCGACAAAACACAGTGGAGAGACATGTTCAGCCTCAAACACAACCAATTAGTCGATTACAAGTGCCTCTATAATTACACCTTTTTGTGGGAGGACGGATTCATATCTTAGATTCCAAAGCATCATCCGTTCGGAACGAAACTGAACACACGATGATTGAGAACAGTAGGGAAAAGATAGGTGGGGGCGAACAAGAGAATTGGGTAGGTCAAAAGTCTGCTGTCACCAAATGAGGCGTCAAACTTATGCAAAATAAATACTGTCAAGGCAATCAACTGAAAGCAATGGAAGGTCACCGCGACAACGCTTATAACGAGAAACTTTAATTTTGAATCAAAAGTTATACGGGTCAAAATATTATTGGTTTCCTAGAAATTGTTTTTTTTTCAATCATGGAAAATTGTAACGGGTGTCCTATTCCGCAAATGGAAAATTGAAAATGGGAAATCATGAGCCATTATTTCATTTGAGGTAGAGTGTGGAAACTAGATTGAACATGAAATGAAAGTGCGAACACAAATATCGAGGGTGCAGTCAATTGAACGTTGTTCAAGAAACTATGGATTAAGCTTCTCTTTTTTCGCTTCCTGGGCGCCAAAAAGACCTCTGACCGGTCTTGCAATGTTGCCTTTGCGCGCCAGGGGGTCGACCGCGCCGAATGGCAATCATATCACCGAAGAGAGAGAGAGAGAGAGGGAGAGGGGGCAGGCCTTCTCCCTCAAATGCGGACGAAGAAGAGGGAAAGCAGAGGGAATGTATTCACTTTCTCATTGAAGAGACAACAAAAACGACGACGCCGACTATGAAGCTTCTTTCACTTCTACTTCTTCTGCATAAACGATATACACATACATACATACAAATAGAAACAGACATACACTATCAATTGACTTGTTTCTTTTTATTTGAGTGATGGCTAAACATCGCCGGCAGCTTCTCTCTGATCTCACGTGTCCCATTCATCTAAATCGCACCATAATTCGTCGCGACTGACTGGTATTAGTAAAAGACACCGTTTGTCCGTTACGTCAAACTATTTTCGATGGAATACGGAATGAATAGACGAGGAAACTGTTTGAAATGACAGAAGCCGTCATTTTCAAGATTGACAGAAGGAGGATTACATAACGAAAAGAGGTAGAATGAAGAACGGAAGGTCAGATTTGAAATGGATGAGATTTCAAAAGGGGATGAGGACGTCTTCTTCCAGGTGACAGAAAATGAAATGACAAAACGAAAAAGAGATATATATTTCAAATCGGCCTTGAGATTTCGAAAACTTGCCCTACTAATTTACAAATCGACAATCTGTTCTATATGGGAAAGTCGGTGAATAAGGGAAATGAAGACGACAATGATCGCAAGTTAAGGTGAAATAGAGAGCTGTTTGGACTTTGATCAGGTAAGTTCGGAAGAAAACCGGAAACGAGCTGTGCATGGAATTAAGAAGTGTGCAAATGGTTCCGCAAGAAGAAGAAGAAGTATGAAATCAAAACACATTAAGAAGCAATGAACGCTCAATGAAACACGAGGAATAGTTGTCTAAAAAGTCATCTGCAATCAAAAAAGAAGAGAGGGAGAAGCCTATTTGCATCGAAATACACGTAGAAACATCCTTTTTCTGTCCTGCTGCGATGCCATTTTTAAACCAGTCACTCCCTTGAAATCGTCTTGTCATCGTCAACCTCGAATACTTTTATACGACTGATAAAAAACAGAAAAAACTACCGCCATTGATTAATTGGCTTGTCGTCGGTCTCTCACGCACCTTTTCATCAAAACGTCTAACTTCAAGCTATCGCCGCTCTCAAAATCTCGTTTACAGACTGTAAACCGATATCTTCGTTTTTTTTTCGATGACATGGCTTCTTCGTCACTCAATTCGCGCACTATTATCTCGATGTGGAAATGACGGTGAAAACGAAAACTATTTGGTGGATTTTTGATGGTGTTACACAACTAACATTGGAAGCCTGAAAACGATACACAAAGGAGGAAGAAGAATCTTCTTCTTTTGCGCAGAAAGAAAGAAAAGGAAACATTGTCATTCCAGAGGAGGCCATATCACTATCACCTCATCGACAGTGAAAATGAACTGCTTTTGTTTGTAGCCTCATAATACGACACAATTTAAGAAAACATGCAACTCCTAGGAAGGGAAACTTGAAACATACCGATGGCTTCGGTGGCACTGGGGGTCCTTTTGTTCCAGAAGAAGCTGGAGCTCCATTCGAACTGCTTGGAGGTGTCATCACTGGTGTTGCAGTTTTACTTCTTTGTGGCAACACTGGCGGTTGAGTTGGGAAAGGAGACCTCGGATGCAGTTTTGGTGCTTCTCCTCCGAAAGTCTTCAATTGTGGAGCACTTTCTGAGGTAGGCACTGGAGCTGGTGACGGCACATTATTCCTTTCGGATATTGATGAAGCATCTGTCGACGTGGAAGAGAAATGACTGTTTCCATTCGTGAGAGGCCGAGATGCTGAGGATGTGGATCCAGATGCAGAAGAGGTCGTTGCAGAACCTGAAAAACAGATGATCGTGATTGGAGAATCGGTCATTATTTGACATTTTCGTAGTTCTCATTAAATCTTTATCAAAATAAATAAGTGACTCACCATTTGTACACTGCAAATTCCTCAAGTGTTCTGTGACTTGTCCAGTTAGCTGCACATCCACATCATCATCGTCGCTATTCGTGAAAACACTGTTTGTCGTCATGAACTTTGTTTTCTCATTCTCTTTCATCGAATTTGCGTAGAATTTTAACGCCGTCACCACCGCGTTCGGATTTGACTTTTGATCGGCAAGACTGGAATTAGAGACGTTTTCCGGGTGTTTGTTTTTGCAAGTACTCACCTGATATCACGTAGAAGAATGTCCATCCACGGTTGAGGTAATCCACTGAATTTCTGACCATCGTACCCGACATGAACTCGATGAACAGTATTGTATGGTTGACTAATGTCCATTGCAGATGACGATGGCTTCATTTCATCGTCTTTGTCCTTTTCACTCGGTGAGAATATTCTCCCGATAAAATTCCGTATTCGTACCTAGAAAAAAACAGATAAATCTAATAAAATTCAGTATTGAAAACTCACTTTGGAACTTCTTGCAGTTGACATGGTTAATTATTAGAAGATGTGAGAAACAAATGTCCGACCCGATGTTAAAGTAATTCTGAAAGAAAGAAAATACTTTTTACTATTTTCTTGTCGACGGTGGGCAAAAAAATAAAAGAAAAAAATACGGAGACGGCTGGCGGGTCATGAGTAGGAAGAAAATGATAGCGAGGGATTACAAAGTGCTAATAGACTCAGACACAATGACGGAAAGGTATGAGATGAGTCATAGTCTTCCTGGGCAGGTTGCGAGAAAGCTCCCGCACAACAAACACCTTGATTGAATCATACTCATACAAGAATAAGTGAAACGAGATGTTTGAAAGGGGAGAGAGGGAGTTCCCGTTGAGAAAAATGCCTTTTTGAGATGAAAAAGAGCTGAACAGTTTGCAAAAAAGAGTGTAGTGAATTGGAAAGAAAAAGAAAGAAAAGAAAATTGAGGGGGTGTGGGAATTATTAGTCGAGGAGGCGGTATTAGGGTAAAAATATGAGAAATGTGTAATCTCATGAGTCAAATCCTCTCCTTTTACTTGAAACCATACTTGTGGAAAAGATGGCCGGCCCGCGGGCCGGACCGGGCCAGGGTTTTTCAAAAAGCGGGCCGGACCGGGCCGGGAAAAAAAAATTCTGGCCCGGCCCGCGGGCCGGCCCGCTATCTTACTACGTGATAATTATGCGACTTTTTGAAAGTGGGAATTGCGAAACTTCATAAATTTCAACAAAATACTTTAGAATTTGACTTTTAATTTGTTTGTGGCTCTTATTCTATCGTTTTATCACAATTCTTAATTTTTTTCGGAAAAAATAAGAAGCATTTCAAAAAAATTTGTATTGAAAATTTTGGAAGCGGGCCGAGTGGGCCGGGCCGGGCTGGCCAACGGGCCGGGCCGGGCCGGGCCGGGCCGGGCCGGGCCGGAGGTTTCAAAACAGTCGGCCCGGCCCGGCCCGGCCCGGCCATCCACATGTATGCTTGAAACCCCTTGGTAGAAACAATTTCTATTGAAGATTGCAACTTCTAGTATAGTATAAAATCGAAAGAAACGATAAATTTCATTTCTTCGCAAAAGACAATCAACCTAACTTTATCATCTTTGATAACTCTTTCTCTACGGCGACCGGGCCGGCATGAACCCATTTCAAACAAACTAAATGCCAACTGATTGCGGGGAATCCTTCAAATATTTGCGCTCGGATGGGGAAGCGCCGATGATTCGATACTTTTTAATAATTTCTCTACTTGACGATATTTATCTGCAGATTTTTTTGGATGGAGGGATTGACCAAAACTCAAGAGTTATTAATGAGAAGAGGTCTCAAAGAGTTGAAAGTTAAAAGTCTAAATTTGCACACAAAGCCGGAAAAGAGCAAGAAAGCAAATAGGGAGGTGAGTAGGTAAAAAAAGAAAAAGAATCTACCACAAGGCCCCATTCCATTCGACTGACATTCAATATTGAGTGGAAAACGAAGGCAGAAATCCACTGCTTTGCATTTATTATGATTCGGGCAGTGTCTCTTCTTCCCTTTTCTGTGTTTTTTGTGCTACTGCTACACTACATAAAAAAGGTAGAAATTTAGGGAGAGACAGAATAAAATGTGAAGTCGACGACTGACGAAGACGAGAATGGATGGACCAAGGACAGACGAGAAGGGCGGAATGAGGCCATATTTCAAGAGGGTTAGTGGTCGAAAAGAGCCCATTGAGCAGTCAGCTTATGCCGTTCCATTTTATACATATAGCTCAATTCAGAAAAGAGGAGAGAGAACCGCAGTGAGAGATGACAATTTCCGAAATTCTCTCGCGATCTGAACCATGATAATACAATTTTGAATGCGCAAACGGCTCCACAGAGGCGCCAGAATTTGGAGTTAGAGTTAGTAGGAAACAAAGAAGTAAATGGAGGGAACGCACGACTTTTGAGGAAAAACTTTTTGGTGAAGACAAAAAAAAAAGGAAATAGTCTTAGAAGACAAAAACAAACGGAATAAAAACAACCTTTTTGACTGAAAAATTGTCGGGCTCGCACAGAAATCCACTTCCGCCCCATTTCACGCCTGAGTTTGAAAGGTGACGATAATTTTCAAGAAAAACGGAACAAAACGAAAATGGAGGAAGAAAATAACACGAAAGTGATTTTGAGGGGGAGACTTTAATAGTTCGAAGTTACTCAAAAAACATATTGCTAGTAACAAAAAATCTTCTAGAAAATAAAAAGAACAAGTTGAATATAAGCTTGCCGGTCTAGCCGCTACATGATGAGAAGCACGCAAAAACTTGTTTGCGAGCCATCTGAGAGTAGTCGGAGTCTTCGTAAAAACCATAAAACCGCTGCTGACCAACTGAATGTTTTACTCGTGTTTTCGCCTCATTTCTCTTTCGCATCTCACTCGATTAACAAGCGGAAATTAGGCTTGATTTCGAAGTGAACGAGTGAGCTCTTCATTGGTGTGAAATGAGTGAAACCGGTAGGAACAGTTGAAAAAAAAGAAAAAGGGGGAAACGATCGCATCGGAACAAAACACTTGTCGCGGGAGTGTGAGGAGAATATATCGAGACGGCGCCCAAGAAACGATAAGCAACTCAAACTGTGTGTGAGTGTATCGATTGAAGACAGTCAAAAAAAAAAGTTGAGTGAAGTCGTCAAGCCAAAATTGACCGCAAGATGGCGTCCGTATAAGGAAATGAGTCAGAAGAAGGAGGAGAAGTAAGAAAGAAGAGGGCGTCTAACTTCTTGCGAAATCAATCTTCGTGGCGTCTTCGTTCGCACCTCCGAGCCTTCTGTCTTCCTTTTTATAAATGGCCGGGTATTAGGGAAAAGATCGAGAGAATGAGATAAATAATACGGTGAATCAAGGACAAAAACACTTAATCTTGAGAAAAAGGGTGAAAAGGGGCCACAAATGGCTTCAATCCTTGAGAATGACAAGCATTTCGGAAGAGAGCCAAATTAAGGGACAAAGTGGGGGCTCAGAAACGAGCAAATGAGCTTTCTATGCAGTTTTGTGGGGCCGAGTGACGCGTTTTTGTTTAAAACTTAATGAAGAGTACATGAACTTAAACTGGAAATAATAGAACGATTGACCTAGAAAAGAGCAAATACAGACATTTTTATACTGAGAGTCAGTCTGAGACAACGCCTAAATCGAAATTCCAACAACTGGAGCATGAATTAGAACGATAAGAAAAACATATTATCAGCATTTCACAATGGAATGTGCTGATTACAACAGGGAATAGAGTAAACTTTGTTTTCACTGTTCAAATACGAGATTAATTTCATTGTGAAGTTGCGAAACTCGATAAACTTCAGCTGTTAACGATAAACTTCAGCTGTTAGTTACGAAATGGTTTTAAAAAATGCATAAACTGATCGCTCAAGTACTAGAGACAGACTCAGCCGTGTGCTTTGACGGGAAGAAAGATCAGTGAGGATTTAAAGAGGGTAATTGGGAAGAACGATGGCCGTGAAGAGACAGCAGAGAGTGCGCTCGCCCGGGCCTTGCCCGTCCCAAGCCTTCCTTCGATGACCAATGCAATTGAAATGTGCTGTCGTGTTGTTGGAGTGACGAGGGTCCAAAGACAGTGTGCAAGAACAAGAGTGAACAGAGAACGGGCACCACGAACGGACTGAAGCCAAGCGACTCCAAGAGAAGGACGCTTGGACGGCACCCACCCCACTGCTGTCGAATTTCTATGATAATGCCGACGGATGGTGTGCCAAATGTCACACTAATTGCAAGAGATGGATTATATTTCATCTTATGGCCGGATGGACAAGGAAACGCAAAACTTATTACTATTAGTCTTCAGTTTTTGGAAAAGTTAGCTGGCCTGAGCAAGAATTACTACAATGTTAAAGTAGCATGGGCGAGAATGGGTTAGAACTGGGAATAGCTGGAAAAATCAACAAAAATAGTTTTTAAAAATAAAAATTTCAATTTTAGAACAGCTGATCTGTTTGCCGAAGAAGAAAGGAAAGTTAAGCTTCGCAGAAGAGACTTGAGACCGAAAAAGGAAATAATCGTTTGAAAAACAAGCGATCGTGCTATTTTCTGAGAAAATCAATACTAGTTTTTGTTATTTTTCCAAATAAAAGCGCCAAAAAATTTATCAGAGACTCAAAAATTCAAAAAAAAAGTGCTTGGCGGGTAAAAAATTCGCTCGAAAACTTCGTAAATGCTGCCGTTCGTGTATGCACCGAAAGCTCACTAAATGACGACAACTTGCACAGAAAGGCAGTTTTTGGAGGGAGTTTAAAAAACATTTTCCACCGATTTGTTTAATTTGAAATTAAAACATTACGAAAGCTCGTTAAACTGTTCGGAATATACATGCAACACGCAAAAGAGAAAAGGAAAAGAGTACTCGAAAGTGACGGAAGAGATGTGAGAGGTGAAGAGACACAGACAAATGGAGAAGATAGAATAGATGGGAGGCAAAAAGCGGCGGATGGGCGCAAATATCGTAACCGGCCTCTTCGGATGGACACGGTGCGACGTGTGTATGCTAGTCTGCGTCTTTTGACCGGGCATTTGGTTGCAAAAGAACATCGTCAATTCATCTCTCTCACTATTCACTCTTCACTCTCAATTTCACACCAGTTTCAACGCATTTTATAGTTTATATATATGTGGTGATCGGTGTGAAGAGATGATGAAGAATTGAAAGAAAAAGAAAAAGGCATCTGTGAGATATGTCGACCAAATGTTAGAGCAATAAAATTTAGGGAGAAAAGAAAACGATGTGAGGTGCACTCTTATGCAATTGAGAAGAGGACATTTGACTCGTTAGCACAGATAAATCACAAATGACCTCGGGACGATTCGATTGAAACTAAACACTTTTTGAAATGGGGAATGAACAGGGAAAAGGGGGGAACATATGCAAATTAGCTCTACTGTATATGTCCACACAAACAATTCGAAAAGCCAACATTCCGGTAGGTGCCTCATCCACTTCTATCAGGATCCTACATCTCTTTTTGTCCGATATATACAGATAGATTTCAATCAGAATTCATTTGAAAAGAGAGAAAAAGACGACACTCTGTTGAAGAATTCACTTTGCACTTGACACTTTCCTGAAAGAATGTCGCCAAATCCAACAGAAAAAGAGGCCATTCTACGTATCATTGACTCTATTGACGCTCGTGACGACGACTATTGTGCTCATGAATTCAACGTTTATAGATGGTTGGTAGCCTACGGAAATAATGAGGAAGAGGCTGGAAAGGTTTGTTTAGATTTTTGATTAGTAATTAAGAGATCTAATGATGTAGTTAGAACCTTACTACCGTAAGCATCCATATAGAACGGCACTCCAATAACTTTTCTTCCAACAGGTATCTCTGTTGCCATTGAAGCTATCAAAAAGTTGTCAACTGAAGAGTTGCTTATTATAGATTTTTGTATATTTCCTCAGTTGGAAACGTTTTGATAGCTCTGACCACAGCTGAGATATATTACTTTGAAGAATGTTCACTTCAACTAGAAGTATTCAAATGACGATTTAGGCTCTAAAACGCCATCTAAACATCCGCAAAACGATCGATTTGAATTCATTTGTTGATAAAGTTGAACTCGAAGAAGACGAGTTAAACAAGTATGTTCCAATCGATGTAATTGGACAAAATCATCCAGATGACAACAAAGTTTTGATGTTTGAAAGAACCGGAAAGATTGATATAAGTGGATTGGTTGACAATGTTCTGGTATGTCTTTCCTCCCTAAATTCCTAAAACTTGTCAATTTACTTAATCCCCCAGATGCACAAATTCATGCAAATCAAGCTGAAGATGATGGAGAGTGTCCATCAAAAAGTGGTGGCAGCCGAGAGAAAAACTGGACGTCAAAGTGGAGGACTCTTTATAATGGACTTAGATGGAATCTCTTTTAGCACTAAATTGATTTCTGTTTTAACTGGACCATACCGTATTATGTGGGGAACTCTTTTCGATCATTATCCTCAACTTCTACAAAAAATCATTATCGTGAATGCTCCATCATTTGTAAATGTTCTTCATCAAGCATGTTCTCCATTCCTCCCGGATGATTATAAAGAAAAGATTGTGATCACTTCTGAATCTGCAATCGATGCAATTCAAAAACACGTGGATAAAAGTTTCCTTCCATCTGATTTAGGAGGTGAAATGGAAAGAAAAACATCACTTCCATCAGCTCCATTCCCTAAAATAAATAAGAAAGAGGAGAAGGAAAAAGTGAATTTAGTGGCGATTAGTGTTCCGGCCGGAAAATATGTGATTCAGAAATTTGAATGGAAGAAAGGAGATGAAATTGAATTCTTTTTGAATAATGAGAGTTCATTCCATTATTTTATGTTCCATTCGGATGAGGATACGGTAGGCTTGAATCCAGATTAAGATTCAAATATTTTATTTCAGAAAAATATGGATTCCTGGAGAGAGATGACTGTTGGATGTGAGAGACCTGCTCTTTCTCAGGTTGATTCATGGAAGTATACTGTACCATTGGATGGGTTAGTTCTCTGAAAATGAAGCAAAGAGTTCTCTTGTTATTCCAGATTCTATTTCATCCGTTATGGAAACCACAACTCTTGGTATTTCTCAACAACAGTCAACACAAATCATTTTATTTACAATGAAAATGGCGAGAAAATTGCATTGAATCCAATCGAGACATTCAATATTTAGAAATTTTAATCACAGATTTTATGGAAAATGTCAAATGGTTTATTGGTCTTTCTTGGTTTCTTCTTTGCTTTCTGTAGTTGAACAACACGATTTCTCTGGAATTTTTTATGTTTATTTTTAAAGGGCTTTTCTATAAAAAATTTTTGAATAAAATTGTGTGGAAAACTACTTTTTTGTTTTGAAGATTGCTTCAAAAATCGAGAGAGATTTCAATTTTCAGAAAATCAAATTTGAAAGAAAAAAGCTCACCAGTGTCGTTTTCCTTTTTCTCTTCTTCTCCTTCAGTTTCTGGAATTTTCATTGGACAAGTAGGATAGAGAATTGGATCCAAAAAGTGAACCCATCTTTCCGGCAAGAATCTGAAAATAGTAAGTTTTTATTTCATAATTCAATTTTCACTATACCTGTACACATATGGCATGATGAATTTCATGTAAATTGCCATCATAATTGGGAGAAAAATACATGGTAAACAGACCATTTTGAAATGGAAAGAAAAAGTGATGAGATGAAGAAAGAAGTCGATGAAAATTGGCAGAAATGGGAGGGAGTGCGGTAGGGCGCGGTTGCTTTTTAGTGGGGGGAAAGGGTGTAGTGTATTTTATAAAGGGTGTGGTGTATTGGATATTAGTGTAGGTTTCGAGGAGAATCTGTATTAAAAAGGAAGAAAAAGAGAGACTTGTTATGATGGAACTTGTGAAAAACATACATTCAGGATCCCGCTCAAAAAAAATTATTCAATTCAGAAAGTGCATATACATTATAGATGATCCGAGCTGAATGGATCACACATTTTCATGATTTCAGGAGATCTCAGAAATTTTCAGAGAAATTGCCAGTTATTACAAGGCTTAATGAATAATTATTCTTGATAATCAATTTTTTTTTTCATAACCTTTCGATTCTAAGTTTAAATTTGAATAGCCCGTTTTTTCAATCATCCAAACTATTTGAACTTCCCTGTTAAGTTTCCATTCAAAAAGTGTAAACATACCATATATGCATATATTCTCTCTAACAATTCAAAGAATGTACTCATCTCAATTGCCAATGTGAATTCATTCAGAGATTGTTTGCTCCAAAGAGCATCTCAAAACAAATGAGAGAACTCTCGTGTGTCACCTACGAGTATTACAACACCTCGCGGTTGCCGCGCGGAGAAGAAGAAGAAGAAGAAGAAGATGAAGGGACATCAGAGAAGAAGGAGAAGAAGACTTCAACCAAATGGACCCTCGTTAAAATCACTATTGATTCAAGAAAACCCCCTTCGACTGATCATGTTTTTCATCTTCTCCGTTCACTCATCCACCCACATTTTTCATTTTTTCCATCATCAATGTTTTCTGTTTCTTCTCTTCCCTTTTTTCTCGACGGGATGTCTTTTTTCCCGCAACTCTGCGTCTCTTTCTCTTATCAATATTTTCAAGCGAACAACGACCCGGAATGAGTCATTTCCTAAAAATGGAGAATTCAAAACTTTCATATTTCATTCTTTTTTTCGATTCGATTCGATTGAAATGAACATTTTTGATGACCGAATTTCTGATTTTGCGGGGGTAAACCGAAATTAATGACCCTTCTTTTTTGAGTCATCTGTTGAATTTGGCCAATATATTCTTTTTTAGTTTTGAAATTTACTTAGTTTTCAAAAATGTTTCTTTCAAATTTGATTTTAAAAGCATTTTAGATTATTTGAACTTTCATTTTTCATCAGAAGAAATCTAAGAATTCATACACGTTATCAGTTATCCTAGCTAGAATTCTAGAAGCTTTCAAGCCTTCCCTTTTCAGAATTCTAGACTTGATTATACCTTTTTCTGATGTTTCATGATCCGTTCCTCCCTTCCAATTATCCTCTTTACCCTATCATCAATCATCAATTTCCCATTAAAAAACCACCATCCCCACCCTTTTCGACTGAAAACTTCACGGTGTTCAAAACGAAAAAAAACCATCGATGTTTGATTAATTGGTCGAATCAATTCACTCATATATATTTTTATTCTTCTCTCTTTTTGAGGTAAACCGGCTAATTAACATGAAAACTTTTGTGTACATTGACACAATCTCTTCTCTTTTTCTCTTTTTATCTCTTTTTCTGTAATACAAGTTTGTATGTATTATGAATGTAGTGTAAAAATGAACACTCTGTTTCTACATATATGGACAGTTTCTATTTCAACACTTTCTTCCCTCTTTCCGCATAATTCGTATCATTCCTTTTCATCTCAATTTCCGAATCTCAATGTCGATTATCTTTTTCCAAAATTTCATATCAATATCAGAATTTTCGATTTCATCCTCGCTTTCTCCGCTTTATCCTCCGACCTAAATTCACTTTCATTTTTGTGTTGAATGCCAAAAGTTTCGCACCTAATTTTGCAATTATCTCTTCTTTTCTGAACTTTCTCCTCCTCATTTTTCAATTGAATACAGTATTGTATTGTTGTTGTGGTATTTCGGTGGGTGGCTAAACCGAGAGACGAGACCGATGTTCAAAATAGATAAGCCAGTTTTCCGCTTTTCTCGTGTCACACAAAACACTTTTTGGTTTTTTTTTGGGTTAATCCTCGGTCACCGATAAAACGGTTTTTGGGATGAATGTAGAAGTAGTAGTGAACAACTTTTTGTTAGTTTTTGAGGTTTATCTGTCGGCGATTCGAAATATTTTTTGACTTTTTAGATATTCAATTCTGTTTAAAAACTACTGTTTTTGTTTAAATTCCTCATTTCTTTTCACTTTCTTCTACTATTCGTCCTCATAATCTCTTTCTTTGAAAACAGTATTTTTCAAAAGTTCAAAGTTCCATTGCTGAATCATTAGGTTGTTTGCTCGATTCTATTCGCATGAAAATTCCGGTTTTTCGGATGAGAGAAGAGAGTTTTGGAAGTTACAATAAGTCGAGAAACAAACACTCGTTCACCCAAATTTCTTTTATTTTTGTTTCTTCCAAATTCCAGAAAAATTGTGATACCGTCTATTCTCTCTTCCATCTAGAAGAAACCGCTCATAAAAACTTTTTTGTGCAAAGAAAAGAGAGAGAAAGGGTATACCACACATAAAACCACAGACCTTTTTTCCGTTTCTTCCATTCCATCTTCCGATGCTTTATCGTTGTTTGCGATGCGTTCTGTGCCGCCTTTCAAGTTGCGGACTGTTTAGATTTCGTTTAGGTTTTTTTTGAAAGTTTTTTGAAAACTTGTTAACTTTGTTTGCTCGGGATGTTTCAGAGAATCGGGTCTAGAATTTTAGTTTCAACTTTTTCATAGAATTTGTTGCTCATCGTACCTCATCGCCTGCCGGGTAGTTAGAGGTGCCGTACTATTAGATGTAATACGGTATTATGAAACTTGGTCTACTTCCGTTCATATTCCGGAAAAATAAAATTTCAAAAAAAAATTTTTAAGCCACCAATTACAGTATTCATTTTCTGGTTGCTCTTATCTACAGTAACCCATCTTACAAACCTTTTTTCCCTTCTCCAAAATTTCAAATCCCTCTACCCACCATCCACGTGGATAATTTCTCTTCCAATTCTTTTTCCTTTTCCTTCTTCTTCTTCTTCTTCCAGCGCAGATGTTGTCTCCACGCCATATCATCCCAATTTCTCTTATTCGATCGCTTATCCCTCGTTGTCGCCGCTGAGCTTTTTTTGTAATCCCCTCCCCTCGTTTTCCTGCCATCAGTCGAATTTTGTGAGAGAAGAAAGTGTAAAATGGGCTCCCGGCAGGAATCAGGAAATAGTATGTTTTCCGAAGAGACGCAGAGACATTTCTTCAGAGTTCTGTGTCATGCTGGGGATGCTTTCGGCCTCTTTCGCTTTTGAAAGACTTCTTCTACTAAACACCGGCCAATCGTCCATTCAGTTCCCACCAGAAAGGTCTCTCCTCCTAATATGAGTTACCTCTCACCTCTTCCTCATTATTCCACTCCAAGGTATTGAAAATTGACACCTCTCTTTTTTCTGTCAAGTATTGTCAATGTTGTCCTATTGTTTGTTTTTTTTTCCAATTGAAATGTGATGTTAACCATGTGACATTTCTTTTTCAGCTTGGGTCGTGCTCGCTCTTACAGCACTCTTCCCCGTTCGATCGACGATTCTGAACTATGGGACCCCCGCCTCCGCCTCCACCACCCCCTCTACTCCCATCCGTAAGTTCATGGAATATGAAAATATTTAATAGGAGTTTTTGATTGGGAATCATAAATTTTAAGGGAAATTTTTAATTTTAAAGAAAACCTTCAACTTTTAAACAAAAAAACCATTATAAGAGGCTTACAGTAACTCACAGAAGTTTCCGCCGCCAAATTAAGATTCGCATTAGAATTGCATGCATCTGTAATTGAGGAAGGAAAGACACATCCAAACCAGATCATAAAAACCTTAAATTCCAGGGAGAGATCGTACCATCTCGCCAATGGAAGACAGAGAATGCACCACGACGTAACAACAATCCCCCACCTGCGCCGCCCAAGCCGTCCCGTCCCACAGTGGACGCTGCGGCACTACAGCACGCTGCCTCTCGTCTGCGCAAGACCGGCTACAACGAACCGATTCGAGGTGACGTCGAGAATCTATCCGATGGACGAGTGGACCGAGCGGATCAACGATTGCCTGACGGAGATCGGACGTACCGCGCGCAGCTCCAACAATTGGTTGGCCAGAAAGCCGGAACAGAGGTAGAAGAGATATCTGAATATGTTTTTAGAGTTTAAATAATTTTAAGATTCCTTCTCCGCCCACTCATTCCAACCAACCTCGTCCGCTCGGCGACTTTCATCGAGACCCCGTGGCGTTAAGCCAATTCCAAGTACTCTTTCACTTGTATAATCATTTATTATTTTGAAATTTCAGCAATCCCGAGAGGCTCTTCTATCATCTCCATATACTCTTCCCACATCAAATTATAGTCCAATCAATAAATTTTCATCATCCACATTAACTCAATATGCAAATAAGTCTCCATCTCCTCCATCAGTTCGTGATGATGTTACATATGTTTCTCCATATTCTTCTAAATATTCGTATCCTACAAACTTTCGAAGCTACCATAAAGACGACGATTACTTTACAAATACGGCAACGACGACGACTGCATCACCGATAACAAAGGCAACTAATAATTATAGTAATAATAATAACAATTCAAATAATTATGGAAACAAAGAAACTATTCTACAATGGTCTGAACCTTACGATCCAAGGTAAGTATATTAGGAAACTTGAAGTTAACTGAGACCCCTCTCAAGTTCCTAGCTATCTATTTTCTTGTTTCAGCAAAATCCGTGGTTCCACATCTCCAATCCGAAACGCTCGTGAAATGATCCATGAGTATTCAACCACAAACTACGTGACAGAAGTTGAGCAACCACCTCCACCACCATCATCAGATCCCTATCAACAAAAGACTCAAGCCCGTAATTTCCTTCAAAATTCACTGGCTCGACAACTTCGCGATGAGGGTCTGACAGAGTCCCAAAAAGCGGCAAATCGCAATCAGACAAGTGCTCTGAGCGCTTCATCATCATCTACACTTCCGTTTGATGTGTCGCGTATTGTCAAGGTTTGTCTGTTGTTCTTGAGAAAAAGAAAAGCTTCATCTGGAGTGGATAGACTCTTCAATCAAATCGAGATGAGTCCTATTCAATTCAGAATAAGAAGAGAATAAAAGAAGTGGAGGAAGACATAAACGGAAGGAGAGGTTGATTGATGAGAGCGTTTATTTTAGTTGTAGAGACGAATTGTTTGGTCCAAATGATCAACGATTACCTGAACAACTTTTAGAATTCAATTTTCCTTTATTTTAAGTCTCAATGTTCTGTTAATCATCTTCTAGCGTCTTAAGAGTGGTGTAACAGTTTTCGGAAGAATTTTTTCATCTAGTTTTCTGAGCTCTTATTTTCTCTTTTGTTTGAGGTCATATCCTGTTTCGTACTTGATTTATGACATATGTTCCCCTTTTAGAAATGGGCGTGGCGTTCTTTTTTTGGGGAATTGACTCCATCTGAGCCATTTTCAATGCTCGTTGATCATTATTTTATTTTAAATTTAGCAGGATCTCTAGTTGAATCTGATTCTACAATTCCTCGATGATCCCTATTTTCTCTAGTCGTTTCAATCCCCTTGACCCCAAAAAACTCGAAGAAGGTTATTATCAAAGAAAAATGCAAAGCACGCAATAAGAGGGACCCAATCTTATTCTTCTCAATTTTCCGGTCGAATACCTCGTTTTTCCGTGTTTTCCGTTTCTCCTCTTCTTCTTCTTTTTTTTCAATTGGAAATGTCCGGTCTCCTCTTTTTTCTCTCTTGCTCCAATTTCCACTTCTCGTTTCGGAAAAAAAAATTGAAATGCATACATATAAGAGAGAAGGCAACGCATTCTTTTTCGACACGTTTTGTGGTGGTGACGCCAAACCAACTTACTTCTTCTTCTTCTTTCTTTCCTCCTGGTTGTCGTCGTCAAGAATATAAGAGAATCGATTGTTGTCTTCACCAAAGCAGGAGCATGAAGAAGAAGAAGAAGAAGGGTACTCTTAACTTTTGCTCCTTCTTTTATTTGTTGCTTTCCCTTCTTCTTCTTCTTCTTCTTCTTCTTGTTGTTGTTCTCCTTGTTATTTTTGACATACACTCACACCATAATTATGCAAAGATGCGCTTTCTTCTCATCCTTTTTTCGAAAGCTTTTCTCTTTTCTCTCAACGTGGCACATTCTGGAAGAAACAACACGAAACACAAACATTTCAAAAGTTTCACAAAGTTTTTTTTTGGTGAAGAAAGTAGAAAAAAAGGAGTTGAAGAGAGGAAAAGAAAGAGGATGAGCGAGAAATTTGAGAAGGTGCAACTTGTTTTAGTTGTCACATTTTGTTTCGATAAAAGGACTTTTATTTTAGGATGGAGAGTATAAAAATCACCTGTCTGGTTTTGCAGAAAGTTAAGAAAATCGTTGGTTTGCAATTATTTTTTGAAAAAAAAATTTGAATCAGATTTCTTTTTATCTACTGTTAGTGGTATCTTCTTGGAGAGAGTTGGATCTTATCGGAAGCAGCTCAAGCTTCATTCAGAAGTTGCGGGAAATCAAAATATTGTTCTGAACTCTATAATCGCCATTTGGGAGATGTTCAGGGTTTTTTTTCGTTCTAAGAATTACCAAGGCTCGCTCAGAAGAAAAGCACCTGATTTCCGAGAAATAAATTTAAATTAATTCATTTTGACCGGAAATCGAAGCTTTAGAGACTTCAGACAGAGGTTTTGGTTTTCTGGGACTTTTGGACAAAGCTTGGTCGGCTCCCAAACGGTTTTTTTTTTGGAAAATCCCTCCCAACCTTTTCCCAGAAGACATAAGAAATCTTCCGCTTTCTCAATAATCATCCGTTCCTTTCATTTCTCTCAAAACATTCTCTTTCCCCAAAAACTCTTCAATCTACAGTAATAATTTCATCAAAAACATTCCCCTCCTTCTCCTATTATTCCAGAAAACCATTGTTAGTCGGGTCTCCAAACAATGCTGCTTCTCCTTTTTTTTTCATTTTTGTTTCGATTCCATCTTTCCCAAAATTTTTATGTTTTTGTTTCCTTTTTTGCTGGGGCCGTCGGCTCCCTTTTCTCCATCTCTTTTTCGATTTCATTTTTATCGGTCTCTCTCTCTCCAGACGTCTTCAAAAAACATCAAAAACATTGGAACAGGGAGAGATGGAACCAAAAAACATGAGATGAGGATCCATGAAAATTTATTGTCGGCACTCATAAAATTCGACAAAAAATTAATCATGCGACGAAGAATTTCTTGGGGTTTTTTCCCTCTTGGGACATTGAAAGACTGATACTAATTTGGTATTACCGGATCTCACGTCAAAAAGTTTCGCTTCCTTCCTCAAAAAGTCCTTTTCTTCCTTTTTTCTTTCTATTTTTGGGCCCAAGAGAAACCAGATGAAAAATTGGAAGTGCTCAGTGAGCAGTAGAAGCAACCAAAAGTTTTAGGTTGAAACTGAAACGAAAAGATGGGAAAAGAAGAAGAAAAAGGAGAAGATGGGTCGACGTGATTGTAAAGTTTTTTTGAGAAAAGAAGAAAAGAGTTTCTAAAGATAGAAATCGAGAGTTGAAATTGAAATAGAAAAAAGAAACAACAGAAGTAAAAAAAGAAATCAAAGAGCATCAAAACAATAGGAAATGAGTTCAATGATCCGTGAATTTTGGGATGTTTTGAGGGTAGAATGAACTTTTTTCAGTCTTTGTTCAGTTTGATCATGGAGGGTTCGAGACTTCCCTGAGGGGTACTGTATCAACGGATTACTGTAGGTACTGATTACATTTTGAACAACTCTCATCTATTTCGCAATATAACTGATTGAGGGTCTTTTATGATAAATCAATGTTCTCTACCTCTTCTGAATATCCTTGACAACTCCCTTTCTAAAACAGACTAGATTACCCTAGGATTACTGTATCAAAGGATTACTGTAGTTAAACTTTCGTCCATTACTCAGTACGCTATCCTCTCTGTCAAATCAAAAGAGTACTATCTACCTCCTCTAAAGCTTCCCTCTCTTCAGTCATCTCTTCCCAAATCTAAAATTGCAGGATTCATATAACGGTGATGAGGTGGATCATCTGGTCCACCAGATGAGAACAAAGCTCAATATTCAAGAATCTCCAAGTCTAGTACAGTATCCACGTCGTCAACCAAATTCCGACGACCTTCGATCCTCGGTGTCCAATTATTCAACGAAGACGAGCGCCTCAACGACTTCAACTCGCAAAATCATGAATATCAGTGAGTTTTTTCTTCTTCTTTTTCTTCTCTTTTTCGATATGTTTCAAAAAGAGCACTTCCTTTTGTCTCGTTATATATTCATTGTATTCTGACTATCGGATTCTTTTTTTTTTCTTCTTCTGTTGGGTGCAAAGAGGGATCATAGTTTAAGAATGTACTCTTTCTTTCTCTCTGCATGAATATATACTTTGTAACAAATCGTTGTTTTGATTCTCTGTTTCCCTCCGGTGAATGACGTAGAAGAGTCCCGGGAGAACTGGCAAGAGAAAGAGATAAAAGAAAATAGTGACACGTGGTATTTGGGTGTGGTCCCTTCTTGACATAACAAACGAGTAATGAAAAATGACTTTCTTCCCTCAATTTCTATTTGGACTTTTCATCTTCTGCTTTCGAATTTGTGTGTTTGGGTTGAGTTAACCAACTCA
The DNA here is from genome assembly GCA_963932035.1 of Caenorhabditis wallacei. Lineage (NCBI taxonomy): Eukaryota > Metazoa > Nematoda > Chromadorea > Rhabditida > Rhabditidae > Caenorhabditis > Caenorhabditis wallacei. Next base: position 4,505,532 of record OZ009934.1, read on the forward strand.
ATTTCAAAAATCTAGGGGGAAAAATTGGAAAATATTTATGTGATCTTTTAAATTTGTGTTCAAGTAAAAGTTTTGGGTTGGAGGAAAAGAGCAGAAGAATCTCCGTTGGGAATTATCTCTTCCCGTTTTTTTTGACGATGTGCGAATTATGACATCGAGGAGCAGGCGGGGTGTTCTGAAGACCCAACGACGTCATGAAGAAGAAGAAAAACGGATGGGGAAGAAAAGAAGAAGATAAACGAGATAATATGAAGAATCGAAAGTCTGCACACACTTTTTTGAGGTCAAACCATATATTCTAGATTACTGTAATGAGAACTAAGAATTGAAGTGACCGAAGAGGCTTATCAAAGATCCCTCTTCTAGCTTCCATTGTCATTTTGCCACGTAACGTGACAAACATGTCAAAGAATGAAATCAAGCGACACTCGTGCTGAAGGATATCCGAGATGACAGCCAAGAAGTGCATCACACCTATATCGATATCCAGTAAACAATCGAGTGAAGTTGCAGTTTTCAGAGGATCTTGTACTCAGACTTCTGAAGTCATCTGAGCAATGATTCAGATGATCCATCTCACTTCCGTTCGTGAGTTCTCTGCAAAGTTATCCATGACAGGTGGTCAAATATCCGATAACCAGTTCTCTTCTCCTCCTAAATCAATAACAATTTGTGGTATCCTCATTTATGTCTACTTCTTCTTCCAATTTCTCTTTTTATCCATCTTCCCTCTTCGTTCTCAATCTCCAACAAACCTATCGAAAGACAAATAGTGTTGAACCGAAAATAAATGACACCCAAGAGCACACCGAAGTGATCAGGAAGAGAAAGAGAGAGAGAGAGAGAGAATTCTCAAGCACACGCATCCTCTCTCTCTCTTCCAAACAGTTGCTCCTCGGGAGACTACGGTTCCCCCGTGCTCTTTTCTCTTTTGCTCAGAAAAAAAAAAGAAAAGAAGGGGGCCGCGCCCTCCTACTCGTTTTTGCCCATCTCCACTTTTTTTGTGCCTGCTTCCCTCCCCGACTCCAGCTGCCGTTGTCCATCCATCCTCTATCAGCATTGGGCTTCTAGAAGACTTCGTCTTCTTCTTCTTCTACTTTTTTTTTGGTGGGCGGCGCTTTCTTTTCTTCTCCTCACCATCTTTGGAAGCCACGCCCATTCAGTGTCCTTCTCATTCTTCTTTTTTGATTTTTCTCTTTTTTCCCTGAAAACTTCTTCTTCTTACTTGATTTTCTGATATCACAGGAATTGTCTGATCACTCATTATAAGTCACAATGTCGGATCAAGAAGGTTCGTTTTTCTTTTTTTTTCAGTTTCTCTTGAAACTCTTTCCTAGTTCTCACTCATTTTAAAAATCAAAGTCCAAGTACAATAACGTGCCTAAAAACTAATAAATTTCTACAATATTTACAACTGAGTTAATCCCAAGTTTACACTTTTCACTTCTCGCCCACCACAAAACTTTTCATGACACAATAAACATTTCAAAGAAAAAAGTGAAACATTATGAATCACGTTTTCTGGAAACAAAAAGAAAAAAGAAACAAAAAAAAAACGACAAAAATGGAAATAGAAGCTGGGATGGGTTACGGTAGCGTTGAGTCACGTGTCATCAGAATTCTGAAGACAGAGATAGTTGTTGTATTCAGAGAAAGAGATGAAGGGACTGAAAATGTGGAATATGCACTTATAAAAGAGGTTTTATTACTGAAAATTTATTATTGAAGGTTGATCCTAGAATCTGACCATTAGATTAAATTCAATCTTCCAAATCTTAAAGAAACCATTTTTTCAAAATTGATCAGCTCTCTTTCAGATCACTTTCAGTAGAATTTTCAGTTGTTGTTTTCTGTTTTTTGTCTTGTTTTCTATATCTCTTTTAATTGTTCTGAAAACAACAAGCAATTACTTAAGTCTACATGTGATCCTCTAGTGTTTTTCAAAAAAACCGAACCCAATCCAATTAATAGCCAATTCTAGATCATAAAACCACTTTTGTTTTTTGGTCGAACACAGAGAAGAAAAAGAAGAAAAAACAAGTTTTTTCTGAAATTCTAATTGAATTCTATTCCAGATATTTGCGTCGGTTGCGGTAAAGAAATCACCGGTGATCAGCCAGGATGCAATGCAATGAATCAGATATTCCATGTGGATTGTTTCAAATGTGGACAATGTTCGAAAACGCTTGCCGGTGCATCATTCTATAATATCGACGATAAGCCGACGTGCGAATCGTGTTATCAGGTGAGAACTTTGAATCTTTAGATTCAAATCCTTTCTTCCCTTTGAAAAGAAGTACTCAATCTTGCCCTTCTCAAGTCAGAGAAATTTCTTCGAGAATGAACAAGACTAGTTGGTCCCAAGAGACGATTTTTTGTCTTGATTTCAGAACTCGTTGGAAAAATGTACCGCGTGCAACCGACCGATCAGTGACAAACTTTTGAGGGCATGCGGAGGAGTGTATCATGTAAATTGTTTTGTATGTTATTCATGCAAAAAATCTCTTGATGGAATTCCGTTCACTCTTGATAAGGATAATAATGTGCATTGTGTTCCATGTTTCCATGAGTGAGTTTTTTTTTCTTTTTTGAAATTTCAATGCATCCAACACAATAACTGTTGAAAAAATACAATTCAAAGTACACATCTGAGTTGAAAATGAGTAGAAATGTCTTTCAGTAAATTCGCTCCCCGTTGTGCCATGTGCAGTAAACCAATCGTCCCACAAGACGGAGAAAAAGAATCGGTTCGTGTCGTGGCAATGGATAAATCATTCCACGTCGACTGCTACAAATGTGAGGATTGTGGAATGCAATTGTCATCAAAGGTGAGAAAAATGGGATTATGAGATGATGATGGAGGAGAGGGGAAACTGGTTGACTGTAATTGTTTCTGAGAACAAGAGAAGAGGGAGAAATGAAGTTTTTACTGGAATTTGAATATCGTCAAACCTCTAATAGAATTGTCTCCTAAATCGAGATAATCGTCTTGTAAACTAGGCGAGAGTTGTATTATAGGTTTACGGTATAAGGGAATTACTTGTTGGAAACAGGAATGACCTGAAAATGGAATTTCTAATGAATTTAAATTTATAATTTTCAGTTGGAAGGACAAGGATGTTATCCAATCGACAATCATCTTCTCTGCAAAACCTGTAATGGAAATCGTCTCCGAGTCGTCAACTCTGCGTGAGCTGACATCCATCTACCGTAATCCCCCCTTCCTTCCTCTACTAACTGTTCCATACCTGCCATCAGTCTTTTTTTCTTTTACATTTTCCGCCTTTTTCACGCCGTCGGTGCCCCATTCCATCCCCGCTTCGTCCAATTTATAGAGTTTCTCCAAAAAAAAAATGTACGTAGACCGTCTTCTGTAAATTCGTTTTCTTCTTCTCAATTTTAATCAAAACTTTTATAATACTTGCTTGTATTTTTTCTACTTTCCGTGGATTGATTTATATTAAATTTCTAATTTTCTTTCGAATAAATAAAACAAGAGCCTCTCCAAACGATTTTTCATTTTTAACTGCAAGAAATATGCAATTTCTATTACTTTTTGTATTGATTCCAATAGTTTCTTCTCGATTTGTAAGTGACAAAAATTAGTCGATTTCTAGAAAATAGAGGATTTTCAGTCAGAATGTGAATACACAGAATGTAAAATATTCTGGGATAAAAAGTGTCATCCACCGAGAAATCTCGAAGAATATGGAGGTGAAACTGAGCTGTGCTATGGAATATTCCACATTCGACACCTGTGTTGTACCAAAAGAATTGATCATTTGAGACCATTCAACAATGCTGAGCATCATCCGAAAACTTTCGAATTGCCTCCGAATTTTGCACGTCTTCAATTGAGAAAATAAATAAATTTGATTGAAAAGAGTAGCGTCATCATCAGAAACCCCCCATTAAATTCAATTTCGGACGTCTTCTTTTTGTTTTCTTTTTTGTATCGGGATGTTAAAAGTCACATGTACATGAGAATGAAATAAAGAAATCGTTTGGTTTTTGTAAGAGTAACAAGTAGTCAAAAAAGTGTATTTAGGAAATAGTTTGAAATTAATCTGTAAAATAATTAGCAGGATTCTAGAGCTCTTACTATTTTAAACTCAAATAGAGCCGAATTTCCTATTGAAATCTGAAAATATATCAATTAATGAAGTTTTTAGTTTATTACAAGTTCCATTATGAAGACAAATGAGTTATCATAAACAATCAAGTACAAATATATTCCTACTCTAGATATTCATAGAAAGATATTTGAAAACGGTCAATTAATACAATGCCTATCATAAAATTCTATACATTTCACTAGTTGATCACTTATTGATATCTCGGAGTGCTATTTTGAGATGGGTCATTGGTTAGAACTGTAGTGCCATCTTATACATGCTGATTGGGATCTGTATTCATCTGAATCTCTTCAAAAATTGGAATCAATTGCTACTGTAGCAGTATATCATGATAAAACTGTATCCTCAAAAACTGCCCTATGTGAAAAACTGACTGCTCAAACTTAGAGTAAATAACACAAAAAACATGACTTTTGTATCAGCACTTTTTTAAGCCTTTGCATTTTCAAATGGTTTAAAGGTGTGTTCATAAACCATATAAATGTGTGGCATGTACATTTCAACAAACAATTCGAAAATCAAACAACGTTCTCATTTCGTGAAAAAATTCCATTTGAATTCAAAGTTCGGTTTCTGAGCATTGTAGACACTGGCTCAATCAGAACAACTCTCTGTAACGATTGGGTCTGTGATGTTTATTTGTTATGCCCTTTCATTAGAGGGGTCAATAATTCAGACAGTTCTTTTGAATAATTTTCAAATATTAAACTGTACAAGTACAGTCTCCAAAGTATGTTCAAATGAAGTTCAAGTCTCCTTTTTCTCTTCCATCCCTCCCGCCTGCAAAACGTTTCGTACATTTTCAGATAATGCGATAAAAACTACAAAACGAAGAGAGTGTGGAGAGAAAGGAGAGTCCAGAGACGACGATATCAGCATATTTCCCATGGGTTATCAGTGACGGTTCAAAAGTGAAAAAAGGGGTTGGGAGCAGTGACACAATCAACAGAAAACGACGGGGTCGATGAAGCACACACGGAGCAAAATGGGGAGGAGAGACGGACAAGAAATTCGAGAGATAAGACTGACACAAGAATTTATTTTCAGTCTCTCTTTTCAATTTCGTGACTTTTTTTCGTCAGCTGAAAATAGATTCACAGTTTCTGAAAATAAATTATTTTTTTTCATTTTCAGAATTTATTCTTTGGCTACTCGAATCCAATCAACAAAAACAAATCAATCGATGATTTTTGGAAAGAAAAGTTCGATAGGAAACGTTTTTTATGATGTCCAATGTGAGTTGACTTTTTCCGTTTTTAGTCTGATCGTTTTTGTATTCGGAAAACACGTGTTTGAGTGACATCAACTCTTTTTTCGTTTACTCATTTCTCCTCCCCTCTTTTACTTCCTAAGAACTTGATTGATTCCTTCCTTTCCATTCATTTATCATGAGTTTTCTTACTGTTCCAGGTGTTGAACAAGAGAAAAAGAAGAGTAGATCGATACTTCGTCAACTATCTCAACTATCAAGAAGATCTATAGATAGTTTATCCTCGACACTTTCATCTCCGAGAACTCCAAGTCCACGAGCCACTTTTTCTGATTATCCCAATCCGTGAGTTTGTTTTCTTCTTCTTTTTTGGATCAATTACCGTATCCCATCTATCAGTATTTTTAATTCTATAAGACCTTTACTATCTCTTTCTACTACATACTTCAAAATGCCTCAATGATTCAAACTCCATATAAATATTTGCACCCATTTTATTACTTTCCTCTTAATTTGTTTATCATTCACATTTCTCTTTTCCATTTTTTGAAAGCTCAGCACTTTCCTGAGCCACTTCTAAAAATTGGAATTTTCTAGAATTTCGAAATTTTGATAAATCTCTGAGAACGGTAGAAACTGAGAAAAATGACATCATTGAGAAGATTTTTTTTCGAAATATTTCATTTTCAGATGTGAATTGATCCTTCTTTCTGCTCTTCAAGCTCATGTAATTTCTGGAGATGATATGAGAAACTGTTCCACCGAAATCCAATCTCTGACTCTTATTGAAAAACAGAAACTTGTCAATTTCTTCAAATCAGATGGAGATGCTTCTGGAATTCTGGAGAACAACGCCTTCAAGGCATTCAATTGTTCTAATCTCTCTTCTGATCTTTTAAAAGACGATGGAGCTGAACTTCTGGAACAACTGTGGCTTAAATTGAATAATCTGGTGATCCCAACACTTCAATCAATGTGTTTCCCATTGACTGAAATCGACGCGTCATTTGATGTTCAAACACTGATATTGACTGCCTTCCGTGACAGAGTTCTCGCAAAGGTAATTATACTTTTTAATTGCTTTTTCGTGTGTTGCTTCTTGGGTCATTTGGCTGCTTATAGAAGCAATTGATGTCAGAAAACCAAAAACTGTAGTTGATAACAAAAGAGAAAAAACTAGAAAGCAAAAGAAATGTGTCTATTTCAGCTGTTGCAAGATGTTGATCAAGAATTCCCGCAATTAAAATCAATTCTTCTGACGATATTGGTTGAGACTGAAGAGATACCAGTTTCATTGAAAACGAAAATTGACATTTGTCTTGGAAAGAGCCCAAGTTCTTCTAATGTGAGTTTGACCTTCATTACCTTTAATAGAAGTACGTCATACAATATTGTATTATCATCAAACCCTCTCTTCACAAATCACATCTTATTTTTCAGACGAAGACCCGTTACCAGAAGAAAACCCGTTCTAAAACTGACTCGTGCCTTTCGAGTAAACGGAAATCCGTTTCCTGGATGGACGATATGCAGGATAATTCGAGAAAATCGTCAACTTTTTGTTCATAGTGTATTTCCAATTTCTTTACTTTTTCAATGCATAATTCCGTTTTTTCTGGGTTCTAGGACGCCACTTGTATTTTCTTTTGATTTTATGTAAATAATAAATTGTATTCTCTGATTTCTCTACGAAAAAAGCATCCGTCGCAAACGAAAATTCACATGAAAAATTGTGTCGATTCTGATAAGAAAAGAGTTCAAAGTAATGTCAACGACAAAACAATTGCAAGATGGAATGGAGTGATGGCGGTGGTCTTGATTTGTGATTCATTTTTTAATGAAGAGGGATGGTTTTTTATTTATTTATCAATTTGAACAAGATGTTATTTGTATGCATAGGATTAACCTGTTAAGAGAAGCACACGGAAGTATTGAAAGAATTAGAAGTCATGGGGAATTGTATGATAATTTGAAAAGGTTACGAAATTCATGGTGACATTCTAAAACGACTGTGATCAAGAATTTTGATTGAATAAAAATGTTTCAGAATAGAGGGAATTATAGTCTAGATCGGTGTTCGTAAATATTTACAGGGAGGTTTCGATGATAAGTTTTGTGAAATGATTTATAATAAGGAGAACAAAAGGAGAGAATCGAAAATCATAAGGAGTATTATGGGAAAACAGAAATAGAAAAGAGAGGAAGTCATGGGAACAAGAAAAGAGGAATGGGATCCTGTTTTCAAACACATGGGATCAGATACATTGGTTTGATCTTTATGACCTCTAATAAAGGAGCACCCTTTGATAAACCTCTAATAAAAGTGTCTGTCCTCTAATAAAAAGGCATTTTTTGAGTTTTGAACCCACATTCAAATCTATTTTGTTTTTTGCTCCAGTCACGTATGAGAACGTAACCACTGTACTCTGACATAGTGTGCTTTCTTAAGACCGACCATATTTTTTTCCGGAAATCACCTTTGGACATTTCCCCCGATTTTAATTGCTTTGTTTTTCAGTTATCAGTATATATCATAATCTAATTTTAGACACTTCTTGAACAATTGTTTATTTTCAATTCCAATTATTTTTCTCCCATTTCTCCCGTCTCATGATTTTCTCTTCCCACTCTCCTTCACACCAAAAATCGAATTGAGTCGAAGCAAATATCAGAATAATCCGTGTCACGTGCGCTTTTTAAAGAATGTTCATTGCATTTGAAACTATGTACTTTTGAATTGAAAGAAGAAGAAGAAGAAGAACAGACTTGACAAACGGTACTCAATCAAAAAAAGAATTATGATAAGAAAAATAAGAAGGAGAGGAGTAATGAGAAGAGGGAAAAGAGTTTGTGATTGGGTGACGTAAATGGTCCACGGAATATTGGAAATGTGGAAATGTGATGGAAGTAAACGGCGATTCCTGGTTCCGGAGTGACACGAATCATGATTTTGGAGCTTCATTGGTTCCTATTTTGATCATAGAAGGGTACAATCTGATGTTACTTTCGGAATCATCCCATCGCCTGACTGTCCCTTGGAAAAATGTTCATCAATTGCTCTGTAGAGGTTTCTCGAATCAATGCCTCTGAAATTTTCTTGAAAATCTTTAAAATCTCCTGTCTTTCCCTTTCAGAGGCCCATTTTCAAATTCATTCTTCCCGCTCTTTTCTCATTTCCTCTCTTTCTACTTTTCTGATTAATCTGATTTCCTTGACTCCACGAAAAAGTAAACAGAAGAAAATGGAAACTTTTGATAAAATTCTCCGTGCACAGCAGGTTCATACTGAGGTCGTAAACCATCTCCGGATTCGTAAAACAAAAATTAATTTATTCTGATAAGGAGAGGCAAAAAGTCGGAAAAGTTTATCAATAAAAGTCAAGAAGAAAATAAAATGAAATTGAAAGTCGACGGCAGAGAGGGAATCACATGATGCAGTTGATATCAAAAGCTCAACCTCTTTTTGAAGGGCATTGAGTTGAGGATTCATTTAGATTCATAGAAGAAGGATCTTTGGAGACGGTTGATGATGGTTTCATCTGAATAGTCATCTGAAAAATCATTTGAAAAAAAGAATTTCTTGAATTCATATTTAGCATTCTTTCATAAATTCTAAACTTTTCAATTACAAATATTTGTTGTTGTTGTTGGTCTAAGAATTGTATAAAGTGTTCTTTTTCTAATGATATTAATCAACTTCAAATTGAAAACTTTCATCTCAAAAAAATCTGAATTTCAAATCTCTTAACAGCAACAAAATCTTAGTCATCATAAAGATAACAATCAATATTTCTCATCAGAAAACGAATAGCTGGTCTCGCAACGAACACATTTCAAAACTGCGAGGACACGGTCCACAAGCACGCATTTTCTCCTAAAATTTGATATTCGAAACGGAAACGTCTACACTTTTCAATGAAAATGAAAGGATTTCCTCTTCTCGATGCTTTCCACCTGCACCTTTTTCAAATGGCAAAGCTGAGTCGTCAGTGTTATACCGGTATATACCCTAAAAATCGATTATCCTGGGAGAGTGAGGCAATTAACACACGAACACATGGTCCCGCAACGACAATACGAGTAGATTGGAATCACGCAATACGTGCAGTCTTATTCAAAAAAAAAGAAGAGCGTATTGACCTTTTTGTTATATTCCTCAACGGAAACGTCTACACTTTACAATGAGAATGAAGAAATTTCCTCTTCTCAATGCACCTGAAAGAGCAGTTGATCTAATAATTGGACTGATGGACATGAAGGAACAGTAAGTAACTTTTAAAAGAATTTTTCAGAAAGTATTATCGATTAGTAATTATTACAGTTTTCCTTTTTCTTCTAAATATTTTGTCCAATTTCCAAAATGTATCATATTTTTAGGGTCAAACTCTCATTATGCTCAACGAGGGCTGAAGATTCGGTGAAACGAACAAAGCCTCAAATAAAGCAGATAGATATAGCAGTTTGTGGATTCAGATCTACTTTAACCATACACTCAATTAAAAACACAGTCAGAAACATGCTCATTGTTTGTTTTCATGAAGAAATTACAAAAACCTGCTTGTTAAAAGCGGCGTAAGTGACCGATTTCATAAAAAAAAGCAACAACTTTTTTGTTCAGATATAAGAAAACAGAACTAGCAGAATTTTACATGGTGAAATCAGATGATCCAGGTCTAGGAGCAGTTCATCTTGCTCGAAGACTCAGTTCTATTTTCAATGTGAAAGAGTCTGCTTATAAAATAAATTTTGATTATTGTGGATCAACTGATCTCGAAAATGTTCTGACAACAGCACTTGTTCTGCCATATGATAAAGTAATGGTAGATGGCCTTCAAGTCAGTGAAATTACTCCGAACGACTTTCGAATTTTGATGGATCACATTGATTTGAATGCAAATCTTATCATCCGCTGTGTTATGCCAGATGATTTCAAACATGAGAAGGCGAGTTTCAGTTGTAGAACATTTTAAAAAGTTCTTTGATGATAAAAAGAATATGAAGGATTGATTCATAATTGTTTTTCTTTTCTTTTTCAGGCATTAAAATTCAAATCGATAGACTATCATTCAGCCAAATGGGTCACCTACAAAGATTTGATTTCGCTCAGAAATCAAAAATCTATTACGCTGGGAAAGAATTCACTTAATATAAAAGATATTAACAATTTTCTTCTTTATTGGGTTAATTGTGAAGAAGATATGGTTGAACAATTCAAATTCACCCTGAAAGAAGGAAGTTGTCCGAATGAAAGGAATGTTTTGAATTCGTTAACCTGCAGTTTTGGAAACACTCGAAGAGCTTTCCATTGTTCAATGTAAGTTTTTGGTTATGATTTATTTTCTCTCTTTTCATTTTTCTTGTTCCAGAATGGCACGAAACACCGAAAAAAGGAAACAGATTCTTGGACAACTAACAATTCTAAAAGAATCTCAAAGTGTTACTTTTCAAACATTTGAGGATAACAAAGAGTCACGAGAGACGCTGAGAAAATTGAAATATATTCAGAAGCTCAAGGATATGAGAATGGAAATTAGAGACTTGGAGGAAAAAGAAATCGAAAAACGAAAGATTTATGATGAAATGGAAGATGGAAATCCAATGAAAGAGGGAGTACAAGAAGAAATTGAAAGAATTTCAAATGAAATCAAAGAAAAAGAAAATAAGATGAACGGAGTTAGAATATTGCTTCTTGGGACACAATTCAGATATGCTATTTTGTAATAACTTAAAGAGTATTTTGTTATGTTTTACTTTTCTTCCATAATCAAAAATTGGGTTATGAATATCAATCACATGTCTTATTATGCTCTATTATAATGAATGAAATTATGAATTTTTGATATTTTTTCGATTGCTTGCAACAGTCTAAATACACAGAAGTTTCATTGACAAGGTGACTGCTTCCACAATTTCGTCTTTGACGTTTCTCTTCTCCAGAATATCCAACTTCTTCTTAAGCCGTTTCCATCATTTTATCCCAGAATCTTCCGAAATCTTTGGACTTGATGAGTCCTTGGATTATCAGTTCAGCGCTGGCTGTATTTACTTTGTCATCTTTGGTCCCACCAGGCGGTTGATGAATATCTTTCGATTCAAAGGTTGAAATCATCAAAACCTGGAAGGGAATATCATTTTTAGCTTATCTATTCAACATAAAGTTCCAAATTTAAAGTGACACAATCTTGATTTTCAACCGGAACCTCCTTTAGACTGCCAACCTGTTATACTCTATTAACTTATACAGGAAGAGTATATTATCCTCGGAGGGCGAGGCCCTTAGCACACGAACACATGGTCCCGCAACGACAATACGAGTACACTGGCATCACGTGCAGTCTTATTCAAAAGAAGGAGAACGTATTGACCTTTTTGTTGTATTCCTTTGAAAATGAAGAAATTTCCTCTTCTCAATGCACCTGATAGAGCAGTTGATCTAATAATTGGACTGATGGACTTGAAGGAACAGTAAGTAATTTTTCAAAAAACATTTTTAAAAGGTTTTTAGTTTTTCATAAAGTATTATCGATTAGGAAACATTGCAGTTTTCTGTTTATTTTTCTAAATATTTTTTTTCAATTTTTAAAATTCATCGTGTTTTCAGAGTCAAACTCACATTGTGCTCAGTTAGAGCTGGAGATTCAGTAAAACGAACAAAGCCTGATATGAAAGGTCTCGAGATAGAAATTGGTTCACGACAAGGATCTGCATTGCGTGTACTCCCAAATGCCGGCATTTCTACTGTCATGTTCTCAATATCTTTTCATGAGCAATTTAAAACAAACCATTTCTTGATGACGACGTAAGTGACCGATTGGATAAAATGAGCATTCACTGAAACGGATGTGTTCTGTTTTAACACAATTGATATACTTTCTAAAAAAAATTCAGGCTACTAGGAATTCCAATAGAAGAATACCAAATGAAATCAGATGATCCAGGTTTAGGAGCAGTTCATCTTGCTCAAAGACTCTATTCCGTATTCAATGTGGAACAGTGTCATTATATAATATATGTTATAAAAGCTGATCTCAAGAATATTTTGACACGAGCAGTTGTTCTACCTCATGATACGGTGATGGTAAATGGCTATCATAATTCTTCGAACGATTTCCGATTTTTGATGGATTACGTTGATTTGAATGCATATTTAATCATCCGCAGTCTAATGCCAAATGATTTCCGATATGAAAAGGTGCGTTTCAATCGAGTTCATGTTAAGAACTTCTTCAGGTTCACAAAGCTTATTTCATTGGTTCATTTCATTTTTTTTTCTTTTTCAGGCATTAAAATTCAAATCGATAGACTATCAGTCAGCCGATTGGGTCCCTTACGAAGATTTGATTTCTCTCAGAAACAAAAAAAAAGTTATTTTGAGAAAGACTTCATTGAATATAAGAGATATTAACAATTTTCTTCTTTATTGGATTAATTGTGAAGAAGAAATGGTTGAACTATTCAAAATTACTCTGAAAGAAGGAAATGATCTAAATGAAAAGGATGTTTTGGCTTCGTTAGTCTGCACTTTTGGAAACAATCGAAATGGTTTCCATTGTGCAATGTAAGTTTTTTTTGTATTTAATTCTTTTCTCTCTTTTCATATTTCTTGTTCCAGAATGGCACGAAACACCGAAAAAAGAAAACGGATTCTTGGAAAACTAACAATTGCAAAAGAATCTCAAAGTGTTACTTTTCAAACATTTGAGGATAACGAGGAGTCACGGGATACGTTGAAAGCACTGGAAAATGTTCAGAGACATAAGGATATGAGAATGGAAATCAGAGAATTGGAGAAAAAAGAAATCGAAAAACGAAAGATTTATGATGAAATGGAAGATGGAAATCCAATGAAAGAGGGAGTAAAAGAAGAAATTGAAAGAATTTCAAATGAAATCAAAGAAAAAGAAAATAAGATGAACGGAGTTAGAATATTGCTTCTTGGGACACAATTCAGATATGCTATTCCTTAGTTATTCTGTAATTTTGTTTGAATACTTTTTTATAATGTTCCCTATTAAACTGTAATTCTGTAATGTCTCCTGCAATAATTCTGATAAATGAATTGAATATATTATCACTTGAAGCTTGTTTTCAATAATTAAATCAAAATTTCAAAACCCAGATTTTTCGGAATTTGAATACCTCTTCAAGAAAATATCAGTCAATTCCGAGCATTTAGAGCCAGGAAACTTGAAAGATGACGCTCTCGTTCAATATTTTAAATTTCTGATTTTTTTTCAAATAAATTATTGACAAAAATTAAATAGTAAATTTCATCATTTTACACACAACCATTGAATTCAAAACCGTTACAAATAGAAAACGAGTCGTTTCGAATATTTGAACGACCAGTAGGCCCGATTAAATACAGAGACACTTATATGAAAATTTCGTCAGTTACTCGAGTATTCTGATATCTCTTATCTACGATTACTACAAAAAGGTGCTCAAATGGGCAAAAAGGGAAACGGAATAATAAGTGAATTTACAGCTAAAAAGAAAAAGGAATACAAATATTTATATAAGATGATCGCAGATTGTTTGAAGCGTGACGAGAGATTTCGATCCTTCATCGTCAGTGACTTTTCTGGAATAAAAGAATTAGCTACCATTCATTAATCAATCTAGAAATTACTCACTTCATTGTCTGCTCGATTTGATTCTTCCATCTCTTCATCCCAGAATCTTTTTCAGATGGGAATCGACGTCCAATTGATATCAATGTCGTGATGATTGGATTGAAAAGATCGGGAGACGTTGAGTGCTTCAGCATGAGAAGAAATAGTCGCGGGGAGAGCTTTGGAAGAACTGGCCGAACCAATGAATTCGTAACCTCTTCTGGAATCGAGATGAACGACTTCCGAAGACAGTTGAGAAGTGGTTGGAGAATTGATTTGTAGGAATATCCTTGATCGGTCACTTTTAGAATTTCGTAGATCAGCTTGATCCCGTTGAGCTCAACGACAAACTTTTCCAGGAGCGGTGGCACGAGATCCGTGATTCTATCTAAAGGAAAAACATGCTTTCAAGAGTGTTGGATACATTTTCAACAAACTGATGATGGTGGCGGCGATGAGAACAATATGAAGATTCTCGTTGGTGAGACCGTGGAGAGCTGCATTGCGAAGCCTGGAAGAAAAGAAATGAAATGAAGGTGGTAACGTTCATTAAAAGATTCCCTTACTTCATTTCCACTGAACTATTAGTTGTCTCATCTCTCACAAATTGATCATTCTCAGCTGCCAAAACTCGATTATAGATAATCATTTTTTCTCTCCACTCCTCAATTTCCTTTCGAAATCGACGACGAGCTAAGAATCCGCGAATCATCTTTTGTATGATCACAGCAGATGTCTCTTTCTTCTCCTCTGTATCCTTTCTTATCTGGAAATCCAATGTTTTCTCTAGCTTCTTCAGTTTATCTTCCAAATTCGATGTCTTGCTGCTGGAAAGGATCGCTTTATCACGACCTCCATCATTTCGATCCTGCTCAATTGTAGCTGTGGATGAAGTGGAAGCGCTTTGGAGATCTCTGGATGCGAGAGCACGTTTCTCGATGGCTCCCAACATTTTTGCCTGAAAACTCTTTGGAAGTTTGTTACTCACAACATTTGGATTGGACTTACAACTTCGGATTGCTTCTTCTTCAACTGACGAGCCTCTTTGAGAAGCTCTCTTAACTTTGGAGTGTTGCCAACGGGATCTTCAATGACAACTGACAGTTTGTTTTCCGCAACAAATGCTTTTTGGTTGTCAACGAACGATTGGAAGATATCAGCGTTTTTATTTTGCTCTTCAGTCAGTTGGATCTCTGATTCTGAAATTCCCGGTTGAGTCGTATCCATACTCAACGCGCTCAATGTTTGTGGAGCGAAAATAGGAACTTCGTCTTTTGGAGTATTCAAAGGCTCGGATTCTGCTGAACTCGCTAACACTGTATCTTCAGAAGCGACGTCTTCTGGTACATCTTGAACTGATTCTAGAGTGGAGATGTTCACTGAAATTGACGCGTCTGATTCCAACTCTTTTTGCGTGGATCCAAAAGTAGGAGTCGGTGTATCTTCTGGAATATCCTGATCCTCTTTCAGTTCATCCTGAGCATAAATAACGACGTCTTCGGTTATAACTGAACAAGAAGATAACTGGGTGGAATCGAAGTCAGTGTCATCTGAAGCCTTCTGGGCCTCATTTGAAGTATTGACGTCAGCTGTATCGATATACTTCTCCAATTCTTTATTCGGTACGTCTTCATTATTTCGATCATTTTCCGAGTCATCCACATAAATTTCCGAATGCACCGGGAATGTTTTCTGAAGCGAAATCTCATTTCGAAGCACCGTCCTTCTCATAGGAGTACTCGGTACAACAGTTTGATCATCATCTTCTTCTTCAGCTTCCATCGCCTCTGCAATAGTTTCAGGAGACATTTGAATACTCCCTGAAACTGATTCAACCTCCTCCTCTTCTTCAATCACTTCATTCAAATGCTTGGCGATGGTTGTACGAGTGAACGTTCCACGCAATGGAGTAATCGGCATTTTGAATCCTCCTCCACTCAGACTATCCATCGAATCGCGGTTCACAGTGAACGTAGCATCGTTCCACGCAGAATCCATGCTTTGACGTGAAATGTCTTCGGATGGTTTCTGAACAATAACATCACCCGAATCTTCGACATTTTCATGATTTCGAATAGTTTGAACTCGCTCCAGGAATGTCTTCACAAATAGAACAACGTTTTGGTCCAGCCCGCGTGGAATCTGCAATTCCACTTCGGCCATTGTGACAATTTTCTCCCAAGAAGTTGTACCAGAATACGAATTGATTTGTGGACCATTGGGAATATATTTCGACCAGATTAGTTCCAAAAGACGTCCATCCTGAATCGAATTCGTATCCATAACCTCCACCTGAAGGTCTTTTCCAAATAATTTCAATGTTGTCAGCAATTCAGAAGACAAATCATCATGCACTTCTGACTGTTGGTTCTTCTTTTTCTTCGGAGTTATCAGATCATTTGATGGAGGTCTCTGATATCGTATCTTCTTTTCCTTAGCCACACGAACTCCAACAATAGACCATAGAATCGAAACGATCGCCTCCTTCTTTCCTCCAACGATCGCTGACGCAGTCACATCTTCTGTAGAAATTCCGATAGATAACATTTCCTTCAGAACCGTCTCCACATTTTTCACTTTTCGAATTCGGTCGCCTGCTGGATCGCGTAGTTTGTAGAGGAGTTGTCCGTGTGGAAGCTCACCAACAGTTTCGATCAGTTTCCTGGAAAAAACAAGTTTTTAAAAGCTTTTAAATTCGGAAATTGGTGATTCTTCCGACCAAAGTTTCCAACTAAACATACGCTAAAAGTAGTCCATCCGAAAAGTCCTCGAATCCCTTCGCCTCATAGTTATGATTCTCTACAAATGACTGTTTGTAGGTTGGCTTGAATCCGATTCCAGAAAACGCTTTTCGAAAATCAGCCGAACTTCCAGTCAGTAGCTCCCGTGTGAGCTCGCTGAACACATCGGTGAGGCTTTTGAATTGCGATGATTTCGTGAAGATCCGATGCAGATTTGGGATCAGACGATGAGAGTAGGCCGTCTCAATTAGGAACATCATCTTCATAATAGTCTCAAGAAAGTAGTCGTGCAGAGCTTTTCTTCCGGCAGGTGTAACGATGGGTCTGAAATATATATTTAAATCAAATTTTTAAGTTCAGAAACAAAATTACACTCCAGATCCTTGTGCAAATTTCTTATTCTTCATCATCTTTGGATTGGAGAAGACGTTCTCGATCATGAGTTGAGAAATCGTTCGGGTCACTGATTTTGATGAAGAATCAATTTCTGTATTGAAAATTGCCTCAAGAGAAACTTTCAGCCATGCTGGGTGGAAGGAGAGAAATATACGAAGGAGAGTGGTTTGAAGGGCTGAAAATGGAAACATTAGAGTTAAATAGATAAAAGTTTTGAGATGGCTTACACAAATCGCTATAAACGGAATTCTCTTTCCGAATAGTCATCATACTTTTTGACAGTATTGTCCGAATACTTTCCTCAATTCCAGACTCAATCAGTAGCTTCTGACACTCTTCTCGAATCTTCCCACTGTCATTTGTCTCGAACAGCTTCTGGTATCTGGATGACGTCTTCTGAACTTCCTGCTTCTTTCCACTCAGCATCTTCTGAATACGACGGGTTGCTTCAGCCGTGGTCGCTCCTAAATCCATTTCCTCCGACGAATCGATTCCATTCATTGTATTCGCCCACGTAGCAAGTGCCACCATTTGTTTTTCCGCTCTCTCCTCAATGGACATGATAGGAGATCCGGCGACATGAATAACTGCATTGGATGGATTGAGTGGGGTTTTAATATTGATAGCTGATGGACTTGAATCCAAGAACGCTTTCTCGGTGGCACGAAGATCGACAGCTTTTCTGATATTGCTTGAATGAGTCTTCAGTATTCGCTGCTCTGAAAAATTATAATTCTCATTCCCAAGAGCAAATCATTTTCCATTTTGTTTCAAAACTCAGTCTTCTAGAAGATCTTCTCAGTTTACTCACCATTTCTCTCTGCTAGTCGCTTCAGCATCGCTTCTTTCCGGTTTTCTAGTGAACCCATGGCTGAAATCAGACAAAAAATAAAGCTGGAAATGAGAAAAATGAGAGCAAAAAAGAGTTTTCGCCTGAAAAAGAAAAATGACTTGCTCAGGCATTTTCATTTTTAAAGTTACAAGAAGTTCCAAAGTTGTAAGATTTTTTCGCAATGTTTCAAGTAAATTTCACAATCTTATAAGAAGTGTGAATGTTGCAAGAAGATTTCGGATTCTTACAAGAACTCTGAATGTTACAAGATATTGCAAATGTTACAAGAAGAATTTCGAAAGTTACAAGAAAAAAGTCGAAAGTTATAAGAAATTGTAACTTTTAGATTTTTCGAAAAACATGTTTATTCCGCGTTTGCCAGACAGCGATAATTTTCGTATACTTCTTTTTGTTTTTCATTAATTTTTCATTGATTTTTCATTTCAATTATGTTTTTTTACTACTAAAGAGCAGTTTAGATGCTGATATACCTCTCAGTTATCAGGTATATTCCTCAGTTATCGTTTTTAACTTTAAACTTTTAATTGCAGACTCGTTCAAACTAATGAAACAAAGTCGCGATTTATCTTCAAAAAATCAAAATTCAACGAACAGAGTCACCAAAAATATCAATAATGTAAGTATTTATCACCTAACTCGTTAAGACTTGTAAATATGTATTTAAGGCATTTCCAACTCAAACGTGATTACTATCGAATCAAATGAATGATCGATTTTCAACGGTAAGCTTAATTCAATTTAAAAAGTGTATAATTATATTTTATTTTGCAGAGTTGGCTCGTTCTTCAAACAACTGGAAAGGAGCGTCAACGTTCAACAATCAACGAAATTCGATAAGGCGGATGTATAATTATTCAATTTTTCGTTTTTAAAAATTGTTCTCTTAAATAAATGTTTATAAATTCAACGATTCGTAATTCTTTCTATCAATTTCCAGCCGAATTCCGGTTCCCATGAGCAGCGCTAATTTTACAAATCTTACAAGAAAGATTGGAAAGTTACAAGAAAATTCAACAATCTTACAATGAGATTCCGCAATCTTACAAGTAATTTAATGAAAGTTACAAGAATTCTCAACAATGTTGCAACGAGAATCCGCAATCTTACAAGGTACCCGAAATCTTGTAAGAGCATTCAACAATCTTACAACAAAAATTCGCAATGTTACAAGTAATTTTACGAAAGTTACAAGAAAATTCACGAAACTTGTATTTCCACGTATTTTTCTTGCAGAGCTATTGAATCTTCTTGTAACTTTAGAAATCGAGTTACCTGAGTGCGCGGAGTGATTCATTGGTGCGGAATTTCCGCGGCGGAAAAAAAAATGATGACAAGATTACTGTAGATGTGGGACTGGGCATTTATTTTGCGGAATATGCATTTAAAATTACGACAGTTTTTCAAAATTTGGCGCGAATTTCAATGTTTTCAGTTTTTCTGATAATTTTTTCCACTCGCTTTGTTTCTCTCATTAACTCCTGAAAGTTTATGATAATTTTCAATAGAGCCGCGCCTTTTTTGGTCAACCTTCTTTCTGTTTCTTTCACTCCGTTCTTTCTTGTTTTTCTTCATTTTTCCCAACACTGTTCTTTAGTTTCGAATAAATTCAAGCGTTTTGCAGGTAAAATGGAGAAGAACGAGAAGAACGGAGTGTTCTCGCGAGTGAGATCGCGATGGAGGAGCATATTCTCAAAGGTGCTCTTGTTTTTTCTTCTCAAAACGATTTTAACAAAGAAATTTCTAGAAAGCAAATCCAGTGAAACTTCGCGATTGTAATCGTCTCACGTTCGAGCGTATTCTCTCCAGTCCAGACGAGCAGATTGGTACGATTGTTGCTCAGGCGACAGTCGAACCGATCACTTTGCCTAACGGTGGAGGCATCGCATATATTCAAGAAACCACTGTTTACGAGGAAGATCCCGCGGTTGTGAGTCTAATATGAGACGAAACTCCTAAAAAAAAACTAAAATGTTTCAGTATAAACCAGCGATCACCAGTATCACTTCGCTCAATTTGAGTCGTCGTTTCAGAAGATTATCTTCCGGGGATCTTAACGTGATTCGAAGAATGACGGAAGAGATACAGTTCGATCTGAAGGTTGGTACTTGAAAATGCAGCGTCTCAAAATTCACAAAACTGCTTTGATCATCATCTGAGAATGTTTTAAAAGTTACAGAATGTTATCTACGATGGAAACGAGATTACTGGTGAGCCGGACGAGGAAAATGGAATCGATCGTGCATGCTTCAAACCTGGTCCCGAGTATCCTATTGGTGAGCTCTGCTGTTATCTGAATTCTGTTTCAAGAACTATAGATTACTTCTTCGCTTCAGTTTCGAATTTTCAGAACAACAAATGGTGTTCTTGAAGCAATGTATCAAAAAGATCGAAACACGGCCGCCAAACATGTACTACTTGACAAATGGATGGAATGACGACAACTTCGAAGCACTCCTCAAATATATGATTCGAGCAAGTGACGATAGTACCAGAGACACACTGTTGAGCATCGAATTCCGGGATTGTGTAGTCTCGTTGGAGTCTCTGTACAGTTTGATCGAGGACTATGCGGTTTTCAAAGGAGTCGACGTCCATGCCGATTATGTGTACGCGACTGTTCATTCCAAGAAAGCGTCACTCGAAAGGAAATTGCGCGGTTCCATTGAACAGTTCGTCGAGGTCGAGTCGAAAGTGCGACAAGCTCGTATCTCCTACACAACAACGATCACTATCAGTTCTCCAATCACTCCGAATGTGGCAGTTGTCGTCAGATTCTGTTGCAAAAAACCGTGTAATGTGAAGAAAGGAAAGAAAAAGCGTCACGTGGTGAGTGGAAAGAATCTCTCTTTTTGTTATTCACTGTTTTTTTTTCAGTCAGTTCAGCTGGATCATATAACTGGTCATCGCGCAATGTTGCCTCCTCCTGATAAACGAAGGGACGGTCCTAAATGCGAATGCGTCGAAATTCCAGCTGACGAAGAACCACCAGCCCCGCGACAACCTGCTCCAGTGACAACTATAGTCACAGATCGTCAGATGTTGGTCCAGGAAGAAGAAGTTCCATTGCAACTGTCTTATCACGTGAACGCGGAGACTGGGGAAACGCTTGTGGATTGCGACGAGGAACACGATGATACAGATATCACAGTAAACATGAATGAAGTAATTCTCTTCTAATTTTTTGATTTCAGACGGACTCCACACAAAATCACGAAATTCATGAGTACGTGGAAATGTTCCCGACACTTTTGGAGCTTTTTGAAAAAGCCGGAATCAAAGACAGATGCGAAAGCGATGAAGTTGACTGCGAGGTTCCAGTTGCGAAGTATCACAAGAAGCCTTCATTTCTCGGAGGTGTTACGATGTCATCGGATGGATGCGAAGATACTCGATCAGTTACTTCTTCTGCTGATTCTTCAACCGCCTTTGGAACAACAGATTCTTCAGACTTCGATTCATCAGATTGTGAATCCAGCTCATCAGAAAACGAGAAGGAAGATGATAGAATTAAATCGGATTCTTGTAATAAGGAAAATGAGAAGATTGATGAGAATCCAAAGGATGCCTGAATCTTCTTGTCCCGATTAATGTTAATTCTAACCTTCTATTGATTTATTGTTACAAAGTCCCTTATTATTTTTTCGTTTTGTACTATGCTCAAAAGTTGTCAATTTATATGTCATGCCTAACTCTAATAGTACTTTTATTCGCTTCCTCTTGCCCTCTTCCCCCATATCTCGATCAGTTTCTCCATTTATTCCCATAATTTTCATGTATCACGGGTACCTCGAGGTTCATAAATTCCCCCCGATAGTCTCATCCTACCACATCATTTCTCCGCGGTACCAATCGTTGATAATTAACTAATGATATTCGTCTCTTTTTCTCTGTTAAGTATGAATTTTTATGAACCTTTGTCTTTTACGCTTCAGGTTTTCCACATATTTTGTGATTATAATGGATTGAGTGATTCATTTGAACTTATTTTATGTTGAATTTTTTTTGTTGCGAAATATCCGAAATTTTCGCACGGAAAATGCTTTTTCAAGTTACGCGCGTTAATGAAAAAAGTGTAAGTACGCAGTCATCAGAAATGACGGACTTTTGCGTACTTGACAAACTTCTCCGATGCAGCTTTATTGCGACTGTCGTGTTAAACAAGCATTTATCGTTAGTTAGCCGTCAGTCTTACGCTGTCATTCAGTTGAACGATGGTCGCATACTTTCCTCGTGACCCTACATTATAAATCGATTGAATTTTCTGACTTTTGCTCTTCTGTGTCCTAGTTTTCTTCAAAAAAGCTTCTTAAAAGTCTATAATTGAAGGTGATGACCAATGAGCCAGGACCTGTGCAGGATGAGAACAAAGAAAGGCAGGAGGAAGAAAAGGAAGCGATAGTCTCGGTTTATGATCAGGTAGCATTCATTAAATCGAATTGTTGGCAAGTATGTTTGATCCGAATAAATCAGATTCTACTCTTCTTCTTGATAGGTCTGGCAGCCGATAGATTGCAAGATTCGTCTTCGTCCGTTCGATTCATGTATTCATGATGAGAACGAAGCATGGAGGAGCAATCTAAGTGTCGTTCTTCATGTCAAATGCTCACAAGAATACCCAAAAAGGTTTGTTTTTCATTATTTCAAAAGCGTTCATCCATCAATTCCAATCTGAAATCCTACAGGAAACCGATGATCGAATTGCTCGAGCCATGCGGTCTTTCCAACGACAACATCCGTAACCTGCTCAACATTCTCCATCAAATACTCGAAGAAGGGAGATCAGAGGTTGTGATACACAAACTTTGCGAAAGCGTGAGAGAATATTTGACGGACCACGTTCCTCACCCTTCGGCTGGAAGTTTTCATGATGATATGCTGGCAAACAAAGCGAAGACAGAGGCCGAGAAAAAAGTATGGGAATCGATGCAAATTTATGGGCTTATTGTTTACCGTTGCCGTTTTTCCCTCTCGACAAAACGAGAAGAAGAAACACACCATTCAGTGTTGTCGCTTTTCGTGTTATAAGCTAATATTACAGAAAAAGAAGGAACGATATGACACAGAGCAACGTGTAGAAATGGACTTATTGGAAGAAGAAATGCGTCGAAGAAATGCAATCGAATTGGAGAAGACGTTGAATGGTACGCGATCAGAAGGGGAAACGAGAATTATTGCTGGTCGACGGATTGTTGTTCTCAGTAATATTCCTGTTAAACGTACAAAACCTGCCAATATTTGTTACGAGTGGATGGGATTCTACGATGTAAGCATTTTTGACTTAATTACCGTATTCTTCTCACTAATTGTTCATTTTTGCTTCAGAACGCACAACTACTGATTTCGGAGTGGACATTTCGATACACAACAACTCTCGCCTCAAAGGAACGAGACTTCAAACCGTTCATTTCGAAATTGGATTCAGTTGTCAATGAGATAAGAAAACTGTGCGAAATCAAAGTTCTCGATCAGAATCTCGTCGAATACGCGTTTGTCCACGTGGAAAAGATCAGTTTGGAGCCGAATGGAGTTCTCGTTCAATTGTTTGTTGCTCAAAAGATATCAACGAATGAAGAGAATCTCGAAGACACCTATGAACTTGTTGTACCAAAACCCAATCTTCTTCGTTTACTCGCCGTTCAAGCGATTTGTGGTCTTCGATACCTTCACGAGTTGTCAATGACCCATAAACATTTGATGAAGGGAAGTGTTTGGACAAGAAATATCACCGGTGATTGTGTGTTTCGTTTCTCCGATTTTGGTTCAGTTGGTCCAATCATTGCTCTTGCAAAACTGTTCACTGAAATCTGTTCGGGAAAGTATGTGCCACGTGAGGAAGAACAAGAAAAAGAACATGATAAACGAAGGAAAGATCTCTTTCAATTAGGAACACTTTTAGATGGTTTAATTCTTGATGTAAGTGAAGTCAGTTCATAGAACAATTGCTAATGAATTCCTCAGCTTAAGACATGCGCATCGAACTATTCAAGAGTCGAGGTACCAGTACAAAGCAATCCGAATTCTGGAACCAGTTTGCTCGTTAAGTTCATTGCAAAATGTCAAGAAGCTAAGAACATTGAGCAGCTTGTTGAAGATCCATTTCTGAAAGGTTTGTTTATTCTTCTCTTGAACTGGTATGCATACCCAATACAGCCGTGTTTCCAGAAGAATGTCAAGAAAGTGAGAATATCTTTGCTCCTTTCGATGGATCAATGGATCCAGGTGGAAGGATGCTATGCGATAACGTCATCATTCGTATTCTTGGAAAAGGTGGATTCGGTGATGTTGTGCTAGTTAGAAACAAAATGGACAGTACGGATTATGCGATTAAACGAATTCCTTTGATTGCTGGCAGCGAAAAAATGAATCGTAAAATTGCAAAAGAAGCAAAGTACTTTGCTAAACTGAATCATCCGAACATGGTTCGTTATTACACTTCTTGGGAGGAGAAATTGCTTCCAATAGTTGAATCAGATGATTCTTCATATATGGGAGCCGTGCCGATTCCAGGAAAAGAAAAGAAGAAAGGGAAACTGAAGACTGGAAAATCACTTGAAGATAAAGAGGATCCACTGAGCGTTGGTGATTCATTGATGCCTCCGAATTTGAGAGCATTGGTACAAGATGCACCACTAGAGGCAAAGGAATGGTCAACTGGCCCAAAATGTAATTCTCGAGTGAGGTCTAATACGAAGAGTTCACGAAAATCAATGCTTGGAAAGTTACTGGAATGTTCGTCGGATGAAGATGAATCCATGGAAGTGTGTAGCGAAACTGATTGGGATGCTGAAAGCGAAGAGGGAGAAGATGAGGAAGACTCTTCGGATGATTCAGATGAAGAAGAGTCTAGTGAGCAACTGACAAGAGAATCTCTTGGAACTGATAGCGTCTTCGAAAGATCTACAACTTCTAAATCAGATGATGACGATATTGTATTCACTGGAGATTCTGAAAACGATAAGAAAGAGAACAAAGAAGAAACGAAGGAGTTGGTTGAGATGAAGAGCAGAGACAACATCGTTAAAAGTGATCCTCTAAGAATCCTGTGTATCCAAATGGAATATTGTGATCGTCAAACTCTTCGTCAATACATTGATGAAGGTCACTGTATGCAAAATGTTGTTGAAGTCTGGAGAATCTTCTCGGAAATTCTATGCGGTCTGAAGTATATGCACGATATGCGAATGATTCATCGAGATATCAAACCTCTGAATATCTTCTTAACATCGAATGGTGGAGTCAAAATCGGTGACTTCGGACTGGCGACACTGGAAGCAATGAGCACGAAATCGAAATTCACAGTGAGTGCCGATAAAAGTGCAAGCTTGGAAGCAGTTCTATCACCAACTGGAGGAAAAACTAAAGGATCAGATATTCAACAGACGAGAGACATCGGAACACAACTGTATATGGCTCCGGAGCTGTTTGTTGATGAAAACTTCATGAACTCTCACAAAGTACCGTATACTTCGAAGATTGATATTTACAGTGCTGGTGTTGTCCTTTTCGAAATGTTCCATCCTCCATTAAAACCTGGAATGGAACGAGTTTCAACTCTCAACAATCTCCGAGATCATCTCAAAGTTCCACCAACTTTTGGTGACGGATTACTTCCGAATATGAGAGATCTCGCAAAGAAAACAGTGGAGAGGATGCTCCAGAGAAATGCAGACAAGAGACCAACGGCTGATGAACTTCTGAATGATGAAGATCTTCCAATGCATTCAAAAGAAGATGCAACTTTCCGATTACTCGCTGAGAAAATCGTCAAAAAACGAGATTGTCGAATGAATCAGTGGCTTCTGGAAAAGCAATTCCAAGAAGATGTTTCAACTCATGTCAATTATCGATATGATAATGACATCTGTATAGAACGCCTCGCCAACAACTTCAAAGAATCACACGTTGAGACTCTCCGTGCTGAGTTTTGCAAAGTTCTCAAAGTTCATTCTTTCGAAAAAGTGCATACTCACACATTGATGCCTGTTTCAACGGCATTGGCAGCTGCAACAGTTCACACACAGCCAGCCGAATGTCTGGACCCAAGTGGAATTCCTGTTGCTCTTCCTCCTGATTTAAGACAGAATTTTGTGCGATATTGTGTCAGAAACAGTATTCAACGTTTGAAGCGGTTCAATTTCGGACGAATCTACTCGAAAAGTTCAAAAAGTGGAGTGCATCCAAATGAGAAATGGGAGTGTTGTGTGGATAGTATAGGTCCACAGAGCTCATCAACGTCTTTGGAGGTTTGTCTTTTTTCTTTTATTTCATAAATACATATTTCCAGGCCGAACTATTACTTGTTGCTTGTGAGATGATCTCGAAGGCTCTTCCAGGATTGAAGATTACTCTGAAAATTGGTCATGCTCAACTTCTAGAAGCTCAAGTTCGTCATCTGAAGCTTTCGGATGATGCACGTACTGGTCTACTCGATGCTCTTCATACAATTTCAGTCGCTGATCGTAAGTTATCCTTTCGTAGTCTTCAAATAATAAAATGTTACAGGACCACTATCCCGAAAGGAGAAAATCGAGTTAATGAAACCAAGTATCGGAATCAAAGTTGCAAATATTCTAATGAAACTGATGGTTCCAGTCGAAGACAATTTTCCTTCATTCAAAGAAAAAGTGGGAGTTCTTCAAAAGAAATTGACAGAAGATGCACGAGAACTTGTGAATAAAGCAATCGAAGATCTTGAAGATATCATCAAAACCTTTAAATTGTGTAGAACAGAAGAAGTCGAAAAGATCAAAATTGTATATGACTCGCAAACTTGTTATCGTCCGAAAACATTCGGAGACGGACTCATCTTTGTAATTAAAGCGGAGAAGACTTCAAGTAACCCGAATAAGGTCAACCGTAATACAACGGTTCTCGCCGGTGGTCGATACGATTCAGCTCTTCTTCGCGAACGTCATCCATGTGATTTTGTATATGAAGTTCCACTTTGCATCTCTGGTTTCGGTTGTCCGATGGATCAAGTTGCCCATTTAAGATATCATTATCACAAGAATAAGACTCCAATTCAAAGCAAAGTTCTGATTTGTTCTCTTATTCAATCGGATGGAAGCAATCTCGTCAGTCAAAAGTTTGAACTTGCCAAACTATTCTGGAATATCAACATTGAAGCTGATGTATTCCATAATCCGATTGAGGATTTGGAATCTCTCAACGTTAGTTTTCCCATCTGAAAATTATTTATTCTATCTTTTTCTTTTTTAGGAACACCGAACACGTGCCGGAATATCTCACATTCTTGCCGTCTGCAACTCGGATATGGAGATTCTGTGTAAAACTGAAACAAATTCAGAAGTCATGGATGTTGAAACTGCGCTTCAAATTGTTCAACTTGGTTCTCATCCTTTGTTGAAACAAAATGTGCCAATGACTCCAAACGGGCCAAGCTCATCAACAAGTGCTACCGGAGAAACGAATCATTTCGAAGAGAATCATTGCACAACACCAACAGGTGCTTCCAAGTACGTTTCTCAACAGCTATCGTTCAAATACACAATCCATCAGAGCTTTCAGAAGTTCCTCAGCCTCGACGATCACTAACTTCCGGCCGGTATCCGCTACGGTCGCTAATCTCAACGTTCTTTTTGCAGTGACAAATGACAAATTTCATAAGCAAAAAGAGAAGAAACGAGCTGAGAATAATGTCAGAAATCATTTGGTTGATTTCGTTTGTCAATTTGTACAAAAAGTCAAAATCGAGGTTATTTTATGTGATATACCAGCTGCTGTTATCAAGAAAATCGTCGGAGAGCTCAATAAATCAAGCAAGGATGAAGAAGTAAGTCATTTCAAATCTCTATACATCGTCATACTTGAATTGTTTCAGATTGACACACTCTTCGCTCAACTCCTTCAGCAACACGGTAAAATTGATCTGGAGCCGGTTCGCCGACACCTGAAATCAAGTCTTCGTAGTCCCACAACAGGATTAGCCATTCCTGGTCAACTCGTTATCGTTTTCTATCGAATCGCTGACAACTTCCATCGTTGTCTCACCTAGAAATCGTGTAGAAGTTCTAGATGTTTCTTGTTTTGTTTTTTTTATAAGTTTGTTTTTCTTTTTCTTCTTTGTTATCCGTTCATAATCCATACTGTTCTATGATGTGTATATTTATTCATTTCTTTTCCTTCTCTCACTTTCCCTTGTTCTCTTTCCACATGCCAGTTTTTTAAAGATTAGTGCTTTTGCTTCAAAATACCTTTAATCAGTATCATGTTTCTTATCTCTACTATCTTCTCTTAATTGTATATAATTCGCGTATTGTCAGAATTCATAATCTCTTCATTTCTTCCTTTAACTCTGTCTACCATAATTGTACTTCTGACACTCTTTTGTCACTCTTTTTTATAATATTCCTTTTTCCGCATTGATCCATATCTCTTTTACTATCTCTTACATTCTTTCCTTGTTTTTTTTTGCCGGGATTATTGTAGTATTTATATCGAAGTGTTTGGTGAAAACGATGAATCATTTTATTTAAAACATCATCATCATCTGCATCATGTCTCAATCCTTTTATCATCTGTGGAGAAAGGAAAAGCTGATGAAATGATAAGAATGGAGAACATGGTCGGGTCCAGTTCGTCTGGTTCGAGTGTCGTCACCTCTTCTCTTTTTCACCCGCTTTTTCGCATTTTTGCCGATTTTCCATTGAAAATGGTGTACTTTTCATCGATTTTCTTCATTCTTTTCGATCTCTTTTTTATTTTGACAACGTGTTATCAGACACGATTCAAACGAGATTTTATGCTAATAACAGATGGAAATACGACGGATGCAAAGTGTTTTGAAGTTGGTAAAACTATTTGAAAATAGAGTTTCTCAATAAATTGATTTGAAGGATTGTCAACAGGAATATCGAACGAAATTCGAATACACTCTGAATCAATCATTGACAGAATTCTATGATTTTCCATTTCATCCGGTTGTTTTGGAGTCATCTTCATTTCAATTGTATTGCAAATTGTCAGAACAAAAAACAAAATGTTTCGCTGAGAAGTGCAATGATTATGTTAGTTTTTTCTCTTTTGAATTACCTCTTTTAGAAGAGCTCATTTTTTGAAAAATACATTTTGAAAGAGGTTCAAAATATATTGTTTTTCTTGGGAACACACAATTAATGTAGTAGAAGTATATGATTTCGTTTAGGATAGTGTATCTCGCTCATTTTTGATGAGACAAAATAGGTTTCAACTGATGAAATGTTACTCTTAATGAGCTGAACATTTTGTCAGTTGACAACTTTTTGATATCTCACTTAATAACAGAGATACACCGCTTTGAACAGAGAGAGTGTTTCTTTTATTTCTCTCTTGACTCCATGAACACTCTAAAAGTCGGTATATCTCGGATGCCGTTGATGTCATCAAGAAGTTGTCAACTGAAGAATTGCTCATTTAACATTTCTGTTCATTTCTTTAGTTGAACGTTTTTTGATAACTCTAACGGCAGCCGACATATTCCAATTTGAAGTATCTCATAGGGGGGTCATTCTATTAGAGTGTTTGCGTATTAGTCTAGATATAATTCCCAGTCAATCCACTATTATCACAATTCTATTATTTTTCAGGCTGCTGAAAACTCATTTTCTCCATCGAATTTCGTTTGTCTTTTCAAAAGATCTTTATTTGAAAAAGCCCTGAAATGTTTGGCGAAAGTAAGTTTATTTTCTCATTTCCCTGTAGATTCCACAATTTTCTCTCGATATTTCCAGACCGAACCAATAACATTTTTGAAATGTGATCATGAATGTCATGAAGAAATCGTTCGAGCTGATCGATTGAAACAAGCGACTCCGAATAATCAAAATCAAATTTTTATCTCTTCAGAACTTGCCACGTATGAGACTGAATTAGATAAATTATGCAGATTTCAGTCGTGTTATATGAATTGTATGGCACCTGTTGTCAAAGAGGTCAGAGGTTTTTTTTTAAAGAGCAAACTTTTTAAAAACATTAAAATTACTCGAAGAAATTTCAGATGTGTGGAGAAGAAGAATCAAAATATGCGATTGAAATTGTAGAATTATACATTCAATGGCATGCAGATGATATATCAGATTGGCATTCGATCACTGGAAATGACGAAACACTTCCAAAATCATGTCAAACATTAGTCAAAACACACTCGAAAGCAGATGATCCGATATTACAAATCATCGGAAATGTCGCATGAATCAGAAGAAAAAAAGATCTTTTAATATATTTGATTGCTTTAATGAACTTTTTAAATGAACTTTTATTCTTTTAAAATATGAAAATAACTTCATTCGGTATTCGATCTCTAAGAATTTAAGCAATTGCTGAAGTGAATTTCTTATGTAAATTCTTCAACATTCTCTTCATTTTCTTCAAATTCCTTTTTGAAAATCCATAAGAAGTATCTACATTACTCCGTTGAAAGGAGGTGTCGCCTTCTTGATTTTGGGTATATTGAAATCTGAATTCCTCTTTTAGTTTCTCATAAAGATCATTAATCTTACCCATTTACTCCTAAATTAGGTGTTCTCGAAGGACACGGACAATATTGTCCATCTGATCCAGGATGTCCATCAGTTCCGGCATTTCCATTTTGCCCCGGTTGACCGGCGGATCCCGGATTTCCAGGAGGACCTGAACAAAATAAGTTTAAGAATAAACTCATTCAAAAAATCTAACCCATTGTTCCTGGAGGTCCTGGTGGCCCATTAGAGAATTGCGCTGGGCTCCCTGGTGGCCCTGGTGGTCCCATTGGGCCCATTTGCCCAGGTGGTCCCGGTGGATTGAAAAGTCTTGAACCAGGAGCTCCAGGAGTTCCACTGTTTCCAGGTAATCCAGGGTTTCCATTTGGTCCAGGAGGTCCTACACCTCCAGGTGGTCCCGGGGGTCCTCCAGGTCCTGCTGGTCCAAAACTTCCAGGATTTCCACTTGGACCAGGAGGACCCGGTGGGCCATCAGGCCCAGGAGATCCCGGAGGTCCTTGTGGACAAGTAATGCATCCATTTTTCATTGATTCATGTAATTCTGATCCTCCAGTTGATCCAGCTTGACCTGGAGTTCCAGGAGTTCCAGAATCACCAGGATGGCCTGCTGTCCCAGGTGGTCCAGGAGGTCCTGGAGGGCATCCAGTTGATTTTTCTGCACATTGACATGTTCCATCTTCAATTTGTCCTCCACCACCAACTGGAGCATTCGGATATTGTCTTCTGACTCGAAATCCAATTGTTTTCCCTTTCAACATCACATTCCAAGAGTCGGAGGAATAAAACTAAAAATTAGAAAGCTAAAAAAGAAATGATTAATGATTTCCTACCTGAAACTCTTTCAATTCATCTCGAATATTATTCTGGAATTCAGAAATATCAGAGAGAATGAATCCACACATAAATATTGCAACGACGATGGCTACAGAAGAAGAGAAAATGATTCCATTCAATAGATATCTCACTTTGGAATCCATCATAAAAATAAGAGAAAAAAGAGTAAGGAAAACATATAAATACCGTGTCAGGTAATACAAAAACGTCTGGTTTTTTCTTTTATTGAAGTGGCATTTTTAATTGGTGTCATTGGAGAAATTAGAGAAAATACTTGAAGCAAATCGGTGTTTAATTCTTGAGAGACACGTCTCGAATTAGTTCCAGTACTTTTTCTTTTGAAACAAGAATTCAAATGCGATCTACACATTTATTCATATTTTTCAAGCGGAATGTTCAAAAAGGCACAAAACTATGGATCACAGACTAAGAAGGATTACCCTATAGTTATACACAATATTAGTTCTTTTGGCACAATTGGTGTCATGGATAAGATTTTTAGAAAAGTTATTTACAATTGAAGAGCATCATAAAAGATTTGTTGAAGGAATGCCCTGGAATGTGGTTTAAAACGATATTCATCGAGAAGTTCAAGTACATCTGCATACATACAAGGCCATTCGAAAAGCCATGGGTGATGTTGGCGAAGTCTGTAAAATTGGAGATTTTTGTATGATTTAGAAGTTCTGACTTTAATAGTATTGCACCCTCGAATCACTGGACAGGTTCTCGGAAATATCATGCCGTACTATTAGAGAAATAAAAATATGTCTTACCCAATTAATCTTTTCACTGGATATTCCTTGATTTCCAACATGTCAACTTGACTGAGAACTTCTTTTCGAAGGGTTGGAGCATCTGGATGAGGATATGATCTTACTGAAATAATAACCAATTTATCTATCATATCTTTATCAAAACTCCCACCTGAATCCTCATTACTACTACAATGAAAACAACGATAAGCAGAATGTGGTTGAATATGAATCCCGCTTCTAGCGTGTCCAGTTCTCGCTCCTCTTCCCTCAACTCCTTCTGAATCATCTTGTTCATGAAATGAGAATATTGGGTCGGATTTGGGTTTAGCCGGAAAAATGTTTCCACACATAATCTCAATTTCAGTTGGTAATGCAACGGTTTGTAGAGGAACTACATTAATTGTCTTTTTCACTGCGTTGTCTTCTTTTCTCAATTCACTATAAAGCCATGGATCATGAAGAACTTGACGACGATAGTCGGCGAAATGACGTTCCTAAATTTACAGTTTAAAAATTGGAAAAAAAGAAGAAACGAACTTCTTCTCTTGTCATAAAAACATATCGAACAGGATCACCAACATGTCTATTAATATGAAGACAAGCTCTCACTCTAAACGGCATTAAATGATATTTCTCTCGAAGACGACATGAGAAATGAGGTTCCATTATAGTATCAGCAAGTACTCCTTCTGCTTCCAATTGACTACTCGTTATCTTTAATCCATCCCGGATGCATCTGGCAACTGTCGATGACCTCGTTTTAGGAAGTTCTTCTTCATCGAACAATGAATTCGTGGTGTTTGCTCTTCTTCGGTCGGTGGAATGTCTTGAAGTAGCAGCTGATTTAGCAATCGTTTCATCTGGATTTTGATGTGTAGCAGGGGATACGGTAACAGTGAGTTCATCTTGAATATGATATCCAGAACTGGAGTTTGTTACTGTTCGTTTATGATAGGGGATACTGGAACTACTGAAAACAAACATCTAGAAAATGTCTCAAAAAGGATAACTTACTCAGAAGTTCCACTACTTTTATATAAATATTTTTCACTATTCCATAATCTGTGACTCAAAATAGAATCAATTCTGGATTCTCTTTTCGGTGATTTCTCTTCAATATCTCCTTCTGATTGACTTCTTGGTCTTCCCTTGCTGTGACCTCTTCTAGAAACTGCACTCTCGGATTTTGCACGATTCTGTTTCAGATTTATTTGACTCTAAAAGTATAAAAGTCAATAAGTTATCACTAAAAAACTGAAACTTACATCTAACATAGAAGAATGTCGTTGTTGTTGAAGAGTAATCTTTCGAGAAGGTCTCCATGAAGAGCTGATACTACCTGGCATTGCAGTTGGAGTCGAAGCTAATACTTCATCTTCTGATATTTTCCCTCTTGCAATATCCATTGCATATCTGAATCTATTCGATTCCCATCCGAATGAAGCTAATCGTTTTGCTCCTTCAACACATTGAGAAAATGTGGCAAGAGCCCAGAAAGCGATTCCACGAACTGTGAGAACTGTATGTTCTTCTGCATATTTCAGAATTATTGGGACGACGTCTAACGGAAGAATTTCGAATCCTCCATTTGTACTTCCGATACTTGAAATCGCCAAAAGACTCGATTTCAGTTCTTCGAAACATTTCGTATTTCTACATACAGATAACAATTCTTCACAGATATTCTCATCAATTAAAATCCTTCTTCCTGTTTCATGACCTCCAAGAGCTGCGAATAAATGTAGAGGAGCATGAACTCCAACAGAAGTATCCGGACGATCAGAACTTGATCTCGAGAAACTTCCATCGATACTTCTTTTCACATGAAACATCATTTCTTTCATTTCTTCATCTATTATTTGTAGATATTTCTTATTGAAATCATTCATCCAGAATCGAATAACTTCTCGTACTTCATCCTCATCAGTTGCACATTCTGATTCCATTGCGAAGACGTGAGCTTTCAGAAGATCTCCTGCTTCTCCAAACAGGGACCATTCGACTTTTCTCAAACTTCTAGAAGGGTGTTCTGGAAGCCATCGATTCAGAATTCGAATCGTGTGACGGACGACTTTCGATGATTCATCTGCCAATTGTCTTAACATCAATTGAATTCCCCAATCAGAAAACATTGGAAGATCCGATGAAGCAAGGACTGCCAAGTAACGAGTCGTCCATTTTCGAGAAGCTTCTGAAGCAGAAGTCAATGCCTTCCGAAGGATGACACGTGTCAATCCTTCATTTGAATAATCCAAAGATGCCACGATGACTTTTGTGAATTCAAGTGGAGATGATGGAGTCAACATGTCGACGTACCTGGAACAGAATTCTTGAATATCCGGAATCCAGACATCAACTAAAAATGGAAATAGGACTAGTCGTGAATCTTCTCTCTAATTAAAATTCAAAATGTTTTTTTTTCTTTCTCCAGAATCTTTATGCAAATACACATCCTTTTCCTTTTCTTTTTTCTCTCCCCGTTTCACAAAGTTTCCGATCGAATAAACAGACAGTTATGTGCATTCGTGACGATCAAGGATTCGTGGTTTCCCCTCCCCCTCCCTTCCCTTCTCGCTTCTCATTCAGATGTCGTCAAATGACCCGAATAATAGAATTGAAACTGTTCATTTCGATTTGAAAAGCGAATCTTCAAACCAAATATATCTTCTAATCCAATCTAATATTATAATAATTATAATTTATTTCTTATCGCTTCTCATTTATTTTTCCCGAGAAGCGAGGCAGGTTTTTTGTTTCCTTTTTCCGATTCGCTTTTCACGCTTTTCGCCCTCCCCAACATAGATATATTATCCCGATTAATTTCTGGAATTATGCAACAATAACATATGAGATGAATCGGAGATGAATTGAATAGAAAAGAAGAAAAGGAGGATGAGAAGGCGTGTTTTTCGATCCAGAAGACCAGACGACATTGGCTAAATGGCTAAATGACATTGCGCAAAAAAGCCAACACCGTCTCCTTCCCTTTTTTCTTTTCTATTTTCTATTGTATCTTTTAGAGTACAGTAGTCTAGGAAGTATGTAGTATCAGCTATATCAGAGCTCCTTTTTTATAAGTGCATATTCTAGTTTGAAGGCTCTAAACAGGTCTTTGGCTGAAAATAGGATCTATAGAAAATGAGAACGTCGATCCTAGGAAACCTAGATCTTTTTGATGGTTTCTTATGGTCGGAAACTCAATCTGATCAAAATGGAATTCCAAATTCTGATACCACAGAGACCCTAGAATTCAAAAATTCAAAGTCCTCGAATCCAAAACTACCGTACCCAAAGAGTTCAATTTCTTCTCTTCTCTATTCCATTTTTTGTCAGTTATTTTTTCTCCATCCAACGCATAACCATCATATACCACAAAAAATGATCAATCATGGAATCAGAATCAATCTGGATGATTCGGAACGGGTTTCATTTTCCTCCTCCTCTTATTTCTTCACCGCTTCATCTCAATTCTCTTTTCTCGCTCTCGTTCGGTGTCATCTCTCTCTCTCTCTCTCTCTTTTTCTCTCTCTGTCAATCCCCTTTTTGGCGATTGATTCCTTTTTTGGCCTTCATTCCAATCGGATACGGGCTTTTTTCTTTTCTTGATGTCCCAACAGGTTATCAAATGCCATTCGATATCCGAATGATGACGATTCATTTCTGGATATATGTGTTTGATTGTGTATCGGTCGGCCAATTTTTTGGACTCTCGTTTCTTGATATGCAATCGTTTGACATCTTATTAGATAACGAGAAGTGGGCGGAGTTATCATTTTGATTGAATATAGATCTAGAACAGGCGTGTACTTTGGTTAACACACGTAGAGGAAGACGTTACGATTCTAGGAGGAGATGGAAGGAAGGATACCGTACTCCTATTTTGTTTTTTTCTAGGTATATAAGATACTCGAATAGTTCTGATTAGCTTGAGCAATATTTTATATTGCCTATCTAGCGGGATTACTGTACTCAAGATGTGTATCTCGAGAGATATCGGGAAATAACCCTGGGCTCTCCCGTGAATTCCTGCTAGAACTTCTTAACTTCATAGATCACTGAAACATTTTATAACAAGTCGAAAACCATATTCGAAATACAAATTACTTTTCTAATCCTTCCTGATGTTCATTTCTCTTTCTCTCTCTCTCATTCCAAAAATGGCGCAATACAAGCCCTCCTCCCTTTCCTCCCACCGGCTTTCATCTCTTTTCTATCGGATAATTAAGAAATGTTTCGTCATCACCTTCTCTCTTTTAGCCATCGGAAAGAATAGCTTGGTGGTCAGTCGGGCGCGCACCTCAAGAGAAGAAGAAAGGCTGATCAAACGAAGAGAGGGAGAAGCCGGTTATTCTTTCGATCGTCGTCATCGCGAACGAGGCGAGGCATCGGCTAGTCGACCTCAAGATGGCGAGGCAAACACGGCTTCTTCTTCTTCTTCTTCTTCCAACTGATTCAACGTCTTCTTCTCCGGATTGACGGTTATCCCTCCGTTCCCAAAGTCATTTATCCGGGGAAACGAGAAGAGACCGCCGCAATGAGATTGTCTTCTCTCCGTTTTATTCGTTTTTCCTTTTTTCTTTCAATTTCGAATAACTTTCACCCCCCTCCTTTCTCTCAATCATTCACTTTATCCAAACACCCTTTGACCGTTCCCTTCGTTTTCTGATTCTCCAATTCTTTCAGGAAACCGATGTCGGTTTCGACGATACGTGCCATCAGCATTTTGCTGCTTCTGGCATCATATACATTGGCAGATTTGCCATCGTGTGCTCGTGCTAAATGTGTTCATTGCGCAGTTGACTTCATTGATAGAATGTGTCCAACGGCGTGTGCTGGATGTAAAACTACACATCAGTCGATTACGGTAAGTCGTCTAAAAGGTTACGGTAGTTTAGTGGTTTACTGTAGGCTGTCAACAACCAAAGACCTCCACAACCGCCACCAGCATTCAACACCCAACCACAATTCACTCAGTCAGTGAACACTCGACAAATCTCAAACGAGGGAGGTCCACAGGTTCAGAGACCACAGGTAGGTTCTAGTGGGATTACGGTATCTTCATAGAATAGATTTTAGGTTCAACCACAACACCAACAACCTCAACCACAACAACAACAATTCCAGCAGCAACAACAATTCCAACCACAGGTTCAGACTCAACAACAACAACAACAACAACCACTTCTGAACATTCCACTTCAACCACATGCTCAACCAGTTCAATTCGCTGCGCCTAACTATCAAGGAAATCAAATTCCATATCCACAGAATCAAGTTCAAACTGCCACTCTTGCACCATTAGTTGAGCCACCAAAGGTTTCTTCTTTCGATCCAAACTTGAGCCGTCAACCAGCTGATTTGGCTCAGCCACTTCCAGAATATCAAACTGGTCAGGTTCAATATCCACAACAGGCTCCAGTTCAACCACAATTCCCACAACAACAACAAGGATTTGGTCTTCCACAGGCTCCACAACAAGGATACGGACAACAAGTTGATAACATATTCAATCAACCAAATCCATTCCAATTGCCACCTCCACCACAACAACAACCAGGTCTTTTTGGTGCTCCAGGAGCAGCTACCAGTGGACAACAGTCTCAACAACCAGCCGCTTTCAATCCATTCCAACCATTCTTGCAACAGACAAATGCCGCGTTGGATCCATTCAATTTGTTCAATTTAAATGCGAATCCATTGACAGTCAATCAACAAGGAATCAGTACTCTTCAGACTCAACAGCAGCAATACGGACAGGTACAGCATCAAGGAAACTACAATCAAAACTACAATCCTCAACCACAGCAGCCTCCTCCACCTCCTCAACAACCTCAACCTCAGCAGCAACAATACAACTACAATCAACAATATCAACAGTTCCAACAACCACAACAACAATACAATAATAACAATCAACAACAACAAAGACCACAACAACCACAAAATCAATACAATCAACAACAACAATATGGACAACAACCACAACAACAACAATATCAAAACAACAATAACAACAACAACTATCAACCACAGCCAAATGCTCCACAACAACAACAACTCCCAGTTGCACCACAACAACAAGTACAACAACCACAACCACAACAACCATTACCAGCTACATCGACTTCAGTTGATTCTAGACCAGTCAACTTTGAGAAATATGTGGATCCAGGAAAGGGAACTCCACTTGCTCCACCACCACAGGTAATAATTATATAAACTTTTCAGCAGAGATTAAATATCTCTTATTGTATCAGATTATATCAATTAACAACCCAGTTAGACTAATCCTGTAGACAAATCAAAACGCAATTCAGGCTCAATGTCCACGTCAACCAGGATGGCAGCCATGTATCACAAAGGATATCGCCAATGATCGTTTCCGTAACTGTTGTTCTCGACTCGGAGAGGGATGTGCACCACTTTGTAATTATGATGCTACCCTTGCTACCGTAAGTCATTCCCTTCCATCCTCCCTCTTTCAATTCTCCAATTTCAGATGCAATTGGCTGTTTTAACAGGACGTTGTCCACTCAGTAAAGTCGGAGACGTGATGATCTGTGCATCTGGATATCAAGACGCTTCTCAATGTTGCGAAGCTTATGGAGTCTTTGAACCAGGATATGAACACTGTCGTCCATACTGTAATCCATCAGCTGGTCTCCCAGAAGGTGGTCTTCTCACCGAGAAATATAAGTGTCTTGTTAAATTGTCACACATTCAACAATGCTTCTTCGTTTCGCAGAAGCCATAGATGTCAAAACGGGTCGCTTTTAAATACTAATTATAATAATTTCTTTGTTTTTCTCTCCACTCTCTCTCCCCAAATCTTCTCTCATCAACTCTACTTTTTTCCCCTAATTTGTGCAATAGGTTTCAAGAAAAAATGAAAACAATGTGGCACAGTGCCATTTGAATAAATGATTCTAAATTGAACTTACATGTGAAGAATTCCAACATTATTCAGGATTGCTAATCCTTGAGTTGTCATTGTGAATGTTCCGATGATTGCGAAATGAAGCATTGTGTTGTTATAGGATAAGTTACGAGATGAGAAATATGCATTGGGACTAGATCTCTAAAAATGAAGAGTATTCAGAGAGAGGATATTCAAAAAGCAACTAACATCTTCTAGGACACTTCTGAAGCTTGCCACGTATTTCTGAAGAATTGGAACATAATCTTGACTGATTCCATCATTATTTGGGAAAACTCGAAGAAGAAGTTTTATGATACTTTTCGCAACAATTATATGTTGTCTATCCAATGATCTCTTGTTTTTTATTTGTTCGGTTGGAGAAAGAATATTGAACATCTAAAACACAATTTATTTTTGAATTCTTCAAAAAACCTTCTTACATTTCCAATATGAACTTGAATTGTATTGGATGAGAACTCTTTAATCAACTTTTCGTATCCATCTTTTTCAATATTCTCTACATAATATTCCACATAATTCCAATCAAATGATCCATTTGAATCAACAAAAAACTTCTTTGCATTCTCTTCTTCATCATCAAAAGTGTCTCGAATTCTTGGAAGAGAATAATCATAATCATCAGAATCATCCATCATCATCAATGCCATTTTATCATATTTTCCACGTAGAACAGTTTCACTGAACTCTCCAGGACATTGATCTTCATAAATATCTGGAGAGAAATTCCGTTTCAAACTAGATCCAGATTTGAATGAGCTATCACTTTTCGACTTTCGAATTGGCAGAGCTTGAACTAAAACTGGTTCTGACATATGTGGAGCGAATAGCATCAGATCAGATTCTTTGAGTACTGTAGATGAATTCGATGCAGATCTTATCCATGATTGATTCAATTTATCGAAACGTGTCAGAACTAATTCAGCATTCGTTGCATGAGGAAAAGTATACTGTTCGATGGCATTTATATCAAAAGTTCCGTTGATTGCAGCAACTGCACGACTTTGACTCAACGACTCGCATGCCGATTGAACAAGAGTTGGCATTGATAAAACAGGAGCACGATATCCACTGGGAACATGAGAAGGAGCTTGACGAAGCATATCAGCCATTAGAAGTGTCGCTTTTAAACCACTAGATGAATCAGGCATTGCAAGGATTAATCTTGCCAAGGAGAGAGGAAGTTGAGCATTGATAAGTACAAATTGAGAGAGAACTCGGAATGCGGCAAGTAAATCGATCGTTGGTTTCTGTCTTTCTGTATCATTTTTTAGTCGTGCATCGTTTTGAGCAATCACAAAATCATGTTTTAAATTACTCTTGTATTTGTCGGGAAGATGCATTGATTCTGGAAAAGGAATTTTGAAATAAAATATAAAAATATCTAGAGCTTACTGTAGAAAGAGAGAGCTTCATCCCACGACTCAAACGTCTTACTTGCATACGGTACATCAATAAATTCACAACAAAGATCGACAATCGAATCACGAATCCTTATCAAATTATCATTTGCAACTGTTCCCAAGCCAAGATAATCCAGAAGACGAAACGGGGAAGATGGAAGAATATTTGAGTTTGGACCGACAGCTGCACAAGCAAAAAGACCCGGCCATGAGCGGAGAATACAGAGAAATGAGCATTTGAAATTCTCGAGAAAATCATTCATGTGGAAACTTTCATTTCTGAAATTTTAAATTCCTAGAATTATGAACTGAAAAAAGAAACGAACGCAGTATCATTATTCATCATACTTCCTCTTTTCTGAAACATTCCAAATTCAACCAACGGAGCAAATATCTGTTCCAGAACCAAATCCAAATGAGCTTTAATTCGAATCATTGGAGAATCAAGCCATGAAATAAGGACGTGTGATGCGAGAAGAACAATTCGTTTACTCATTCCAGAGACACCTGTTAGTATTTTAACAAGCCAATCAGTTCCAGCCATTTCGAGAACTAATGAGGGTTCTGTTAAACTGAATTCAAGGAATAGACCGACACATGGGAGGGATAATCTGGAAATATCATCTGAAATTGAGAAGAAAAAGGAAAAGTTACTTGTCTTTTCCAGAAGTTTGTTGACCTTCGAAGGCAGAAAGAGCAATTGAAATGATCGGTTGCATTATTGATTTTGGGAATGCGTATTTTCTGAAGTTCAATTATAACTACAGTAGTCCCTAGTTCCTAACTCACTTTCCATTCTTCTGAGCAGCTGACGAATCAATTAGTTTCTTCAAATTTGATTTCTCATAGATTTTTAACATCCAAATGATTAATTTAAAAGCTTCTACTCTCTCCGTTTGATTTTCCATTTGTAAATCTATCGCTCTCACAATATAAATATCAACATGAGTTGTTAAAATAACAACTAAATTCCTCTCATTCATTGTACATTTTCGAACAATATGAAAACACATTGCACGGATACACGGATGATCGTCTCGAAGGAATTTCAACATTCTAGAATTCAAAAGATTACTGTAGCTATAGAATTCAACAAGACTTACAACTGACAGACTTCTTCAAAAAACTCATTATCAGTAAGTGATTCGAGAGTTGTTTCCATAATAGTTCGAGAGATTCCATTAAGAAAATTACATTTTTCTTCGTATGAAGATTCCATAAAAGGTCCAGATTCTGACATTAATTTTTGAACTTCTTCACGATTCCTGAATCTTTCTCTTTGTTTATCACTGTTTTCACTTTCTTTTTCTGAAAAAATACAAATTGAGATGAGTCTCTTTCTTTTTTAGATTTTTAGTTTTCCAAAAAATTTTCTGAAACTGGATTCTCACATAGAATTTGAAATAAGACTAGTAAATTCTACCTATGATTTCAATTAATCTTTTAAAAATATGTATTCCAAATTTCAAATATCCTCTAATTCTAAACTCACTTGATCTGGATCTGACTCTGATACTTTCTCGTATTTCCTGTATCCTTTGTGCATTATTTCCTGTTTTATGATACACTTTTCGACGATTATCCATCATCTATACAGAAAACAAAAATATTTGAATTTGAAGAAGGCAAAAGTGAGAAAAAGGAGGGAGTAGTTGAACTGATAAGGAAAGTAAAAGGACAAATGGGAAGAGGGTGGAAGAAAATGGAAAAAGAGAGGGAAAAGAGAAAAAATTTGAAATTATGGAATTAGTATTCGAGAGTTGATGGGGAATATGTTTTATGAATCAATAAGTCAAGGATAGTCAGAATTCGAGAACAAAAAAAAAAGAAACTGAGCCTAGTGGTAGATCCAAAATGAATGAATGAAATGGGATTTCATAGTTTATACATATTTCGAATATAGATGACAGAACTCGTTTTCAGTTACATAATACTTTGACTTTTCTTATTCGGAATCCTTATCCTTCTTCTGTAACAAACAGAAAATTCATGGAGAACATATCTCGATACAGTAATACTGTATCCATCGAACGTACGTAAAGAGTTTCGTTTGTATTATATTTTACAATTTTAAGCTCGACTCTTATATTAAAGAAACTACATTTTCTGATTTTCCAGATCAAATACCAAATATAGACTACTGTTGTCAAGAATTTACCAAAAAACCGACCGATTGGAAATATTTAAAAATTACCTTATTTAAAATTGTTTTATTAAATGCAAATTAACGATTTACTATAGTTCTAAACATGCTCTACAAGATGTGAATCTCATTTGTTGAAAAAATTACACCTTTCATGCACAAATCTTAACTTGAAGTTAACCGATAAATAACTATCAATATGGCAGAGGGACCGCTTGGAGAGTCCTCGGCCACGGCGGTGTGTACTCCTCGTGGACGAGAGCTGTATGGCATCATTTTTTCAATTTTTAGGTTTTTTTGAGTCGAGGAGAAGTTTTTTCAAGTTTTATCTTCAATAAAAATTAATTCATAACTCGTTCAATTCTATTTCTCCAAATTTTATCCCGGAAATCAGTAAATAACTAATTTTTCAGGTAATACACGATGAGTCCTCTCGGGAGGTTCTCGGCAGTGGCTCAGAGCCGTAGACAGGTTATTACTCATTTAATATATTTCAGAAACATTAAACAAATAATATTCTTTCAGTTGAACAATGTCTTTCGGAGGTTCGCATCAAACGAGGCACCATCAGTAATTGTTCCTGGAGTTCGGCCTATTGAGAGGATTAGAAATATTG
Organism: Caenorhabditis wallacei; assembly: GCA_963932035.1. Lineage (NCBI taxonomy): Eukaryota > Metazoa > Nematoda > Chromadorea > Rhabditida > Rhabditidae > Caenorhabditis > Caenorhabditis wallacei. Next base: position 4,548,649 of record OZ009934.1, read on the forward strand.
GTATGCGTTTAGTTTTTTCAAATCTAGACTGAATTAATCAGTTTTCAGGTATCTCTGCTCATATCGATTCTGGAAAGACAACAGTAACGGAGAGAATCTTGTATTATGCGGGTAGAATCGATTCAATGCACGAGGTTCGTGGAAAAGACGACGTTGGAGCTACAATGGATTTCATGGAATTGGAAAGACAAAGAGGAATCACAATTCAGTCAGCAGCTACTTATGTTGATTGGCACGGAACAAATATTAACATCATTGATACTCCTGGACACGTGGATTTCACAGTTGAAGTTGAACGTGCTCTTCGTGTTCTTGATGGAGCTGTTTTGGTTCTTTGCGGTGTTGGAGGTGTTCAATCACAGACATTCACAGTTAACAGACAATTGGCTCGTTACAATGTTCCATTCATTTGCTTCGTTAACAAAATGGATAGAAATGGAGCAACACCATTGAAAGCTCTCGATGGATTGAGAAATAAATTGAATCATAATGCGGCACTCGTTCATTTACCGATTGGAAAAGACTCGAACTTCAATGGAATCGTTGATTTGGTAGAAGGACATGCACTGTATTATGAAGGAGAAGGTGGTCTTATCGTCAGAAAAGATGAAATTCCAAAGGATTTGAGAGTAGAAGCAGCTGATAGAAGAGAAGAATTGATTGAACATATTGCAAATGTTGATGAAACACTCGGAGAAATGTTCTTGAATGATCAGAAGCCAGATGTGAAACAGATTCATGAAGCTATTAGAAGAACTGTTGTTAAAGTGAGTTTCATTTCTAAATCTCTTCGAAAAGTGTATTTTATAGCGTCAATTCGTCCCAGTTTTATCCGGATCCGCTTTGAAGAACAAAGGAGTTCAAACAATGATCGAATCAGTCGTCAAGTATCTTCCAGACCCATCAGAAGTTGTAAACAGAGCCACAGTGAAAACAGATTCTGGAGAAGAAAAAGGAATTATTCTGTCACCAGAGAGGAACAACGATAAGCCATTCGTCGGTCTCGCTTTCAAATTAGAAGCTGGAAAGTACGGACAATTGACATATTTCCGTGTTTATCAAGGACAATTGAGCAAGGGAGATACAGTTTATGCATCGAGAGACGGAAGAAAGGTTCGAGTTCAACGATTAGTTCGAATGCACGCCGCTGATATGGAAGAGATCACAACTGCTTATGCTGGAGATATTTGTGCCACTTTTGGACTCGATTGTCATTCTGGAGAAACTTTCTCCACTGATCAGAATCTTGCTCCTCATTGTGTTAGTTCTAAAATCATTTCGTCATCTAGATTAATTCATTGTTTTTCAGGAATCAATGCACATTCCAGAACCTGTCATCTCAATGGCCATCAAGCCAGTTAACCGAAAAGATGCTGATAATTTCATCAAGGCATTGACTCGTTTCACAAAAGAAGATCCAACATTCAGAAGAGAATATAACAATGAAGCAAAGGAAACGATTGTTTCTGGAATGGGTGAATTACATTTGGAGATTTATGCACAAAGAATGAAGAGTGAATACAATTGTCCAGTTGAACTTGGAAAACCATCAGTCGCCTACAGAGAGTGTTTGGGAGCTCCTTATAAGTGAGTAGTCAAATAATATTATTTTTCATAATATTCTTTATTTTTAGATTCCATTTCCGTCACAAGAAACAGACTGGAGGACAAGGACAATTCGGAGAAATTGAAGGAGTCATTGATCCACTTCCAGCAGATCGTAACACTGTTGTTGAATTCTCTGATGAGACATTCGGAAACAATATTCCAAAGAATCTTTTCCCTGCTCTTAAGAAGGGTCTCGACGCGATTGTCGCTGAAGGACCACTCATCAAATCAAGAATCGCCGGAATCCACGTTCGTATTCAAGATGGAGCTACTCACGCCGTCGATTCAACTGAAATTGCTATGATCAACACAATGCAAAACATGATGCGCGAGTCATTTGAGAAAGCGAATTGGCTGTTGCTTGAACCAATTATGAAGGTTGAAGTGACGACTCCAGCTGAATTCCAAGGAAATGTTGTGACGTCATTGACACAAAGAAATGCTCTTATTACAACAACTGATTCAACAGAAGGATATGCTACAGTTGTCTGTGAAGCTCCACTTTCGGATATGTTCGGATACACATCAGAACTGCGATCATTGACAGAAGGAAAAGGAGAATTCAGTATGGAATATTCAAGATACGCACCAACATCATTGGAAGCACAAGAACGAGTTCAAGCCGAATGGAGACAATTACATGGAATTGCTGATCCAAATGAGAAGGGAAAGAAAAAGAAGAAGTAGATTTATTGTTTTAGGCTTTTTTTCTTTTATTCAATGTTTTTTTTCTGTAGATTAGGATTTTTTGTTTTCTTGTTTCTGTTGACTTTTTAGTTTTTTTTTCTCTTTCAAAAAAGAAAATCACCGATGAAAAAATAATGCTTTATTGACGGCCTTAATTTTAATTTAAAATTCAGGATTTATCATATTTAACACGTTCCACTGCGACCCAAAATTTCTTATTATCCTCTGAACGAAATCCGATTGGTCCGAGCTCACAGTCTCCACACATCAAAACCTTCTTCTTATCGACAGTCTGCCAGCCGACAGTATCAAAAACCATATCATTCTCTGTATACCACCACCAACTAATCTTCTCATGTACTAATGGTCCTTTTGCTTGATGTGTCATAACACGAAGTTGATACGGTTGATTCTCAACTGTCATCACGACGTCTTCGGGAAAAATGACAGATTTGCAACGACGACAGACAATTTTGTGGAGGTTACGGTCATCTTCATTGATCAAATCGTCTTTGTTAACCTTTTCACATTTTCCATTTATCGGAGTGTTCGCTGGTTGCGGTCGGATCGCGAATAGTTGAAGTTTCAGCGGTATTTGCATCTGGAAAAAGGGAGAAATAGTGTGATGAGAGAGGAGAGAGAAAAAAAAAGAAACGAACCGCTGGTGAAAAGTACCATGAAAATTAAAATGAATTGAGAAATAATCGAGAATCGTGTGATTTGACATTCACGTGAAATTCAAAAAATTTATTTGAACTTGTTAATTCAGAGTTCATGAAGAATCGAGACAAAAATTAATGTTTTTAAAAAGAAGTTCTTTTGAATCCAGCCGTCTCAAAACTGTCACTTTGAAGTCGTGTTATTTTCAGCAGAAAATTGAATAACTGTAATTCTTAACATAATTTCGAAAAATTAATTCTCTATTTTTTACGTGAAGATTTATTTTCCACGTCATCATTGTAAGTTGGGTTTCGTATCAAATTCCAAAAATATTCGAATTCAAATGCCGCTCTATTAGAGATTCTTTATTAACATCTAAACAAATAGAAATACATATTTTCAAATAAAGGAATCGAGTATTGGATTAAAGTTTCGGGTGAAATGATTGGAAATGATTGACGAGATCTTCACGAGAACTGAAATCTTGAGCACAGAATTTGCATGAGAAGACACTGAATGTTCCTGTTCTCTGAAAATATTCTAGTTTTCATCAAGATTTTTAGAATAAAGACTAACCGGATCATAATTATTTCCTCGACCAATCATTGTTCTGTTGATGTATACTCTGAAAAAAGGGGAATTTCTAGAGTTCTCAAAAGAAAGTTAACAAACCTTTGAGGACATCTTTTGGAATACGGTGCACAGGAATTGTTGCGAATAGTTGGTTTAATATCTACAGTATTATTATGTTGATGAATTGGTCCTGATTGAACTGGTTGAACTGGTTCAACCACAGGTGCCGGAGGAACCGGTAATGTTGTAATTTGAGCCTGCTGGCTAAGAAAAACCGTTTGTTCTGCCAGTTTTTTCGTGAACATTTCGATCATTTCCTTTTGAAAATTGCGACTATTTTCTTGTTCTTTCAGTAACAGTTTCGTGACATCAACGAGAACTTGGCTTACTTGAGCTTGTCTTTCAGCTGCATCTTTTCTAGCGGCCATATTCTCTTGAGCTTGAAAGGTTAAGACTGCACGAATCTGAAAATGAAGTGGATAAGAGATCAGATTCTCGTTTCCTTACCGAATCCATCTGATGAGCAAAAGAAGAAGAAGAAGTCTGTTGAGATCTATTTCCAGGAGGCGGTGGAGGCGGTGTCAATAAATTCATCAATGTTGTCTGAATCAAATAGAATTCTGAATGGAAATGAAGAAAGAAACCAACTTTTTGTTTTTTCGTATTCGAAGTCCCCGGTTTTTGATCCATTGGAACTTTATTCTCTTTTATCGTTGGTTCTACTTTCGGATGTTTTTCAGGAACAGATTCCGGATGACTGGGTTGACCAGTCATTCTAAAGAAACTACCCGATTAAGGATAAACTATTCGAAACTTTACCTCAAATTTTCAGATACCATGTGGCAAAAACTTTTGATTTGAATCCGAAATAATTCATTTTGACTTTTTAAAGTGTTTTTTCTTTCGAGAATTGACGTTGAACTGGGTACACGCTCCTTTTTCCACGTGAATTCTTTTTTTTGGATCCCATCCTATAAACATGATCTATCGACCGAATTCCAGATGTCTTGACGTGAAATTGGAGAAGAATCTTTTCAAATTCTGATTCAAAAATCTGTTCGAAATCTAAGATTTTGAGTTTCCATTCCATTCATTCGACCTATTTTCCATATTTCTTGTAAGCAGCTCTCGCAACTATACGAGAGTCACCACCGAAAGAAAACAACACCTGGCACTTGTTGTTCTCTCTCTCTTTCGACGAAAAAAAACTTTTCCTTCGTATTTTTTAAAAAAGTATCGCCTCCTAAAAGTAATGTGTTTGTTTTTAAAATTCTCTGCGCAGAGGAGAAAACAGAGATTCTCGCAGGTGTCTGGGTCAAATTGAAATGAAAGAATTAGAGAGAGAGTGAGAGTTCTATTTTCAAAATTTTCATTTTTTGTTTCCAAATAACTTTTCTCTTTGTTCAATTGTAGATTAAAGAAGATCATTGAGACTAATTAGATGAATCACCCCGAAATGAAACAAAGCACGAAACAATTCTCGTAAAGACATCCACTCATTTTCACTTTTTTGTCGTTTTACCTTATTGAATGTCTAGACATCTTCAAAATCAATCTTCTCCTTAATAACCTTCGTTATTTTCACGTTTCATGAATTTCCTTAAGTTTGTTTTGTTGGCTTCACAAAACATGGAGGAAGCTTATAATTATGTACTCTCACATTTCACTTTCTTGAAAAAATGAAAATGAAAAATATTGATTTGGGAACCAATGATCAAATTATCGGAACTTTTTATATCTGATTATCCGCAGGTGCCCATTTTCTTGTTTCAATTTTTCGGAATTGCTCAGAAAAGTTCATATGAATTTTTAAATTCTTAAATGATCATGGATTAACGTCTAGACATTTCTAATACTCTTTATGTGTGATCAATGGAAACCTTTTTGCATGATTATGACATGTCTTTTAATAATTATTTATTCTATTCTTAGACCTTATTCCGAATAAGGCACATGATACTCGAGGTTTCCTTCGTCAATTGATGAAATCATCATCCGATTGAAGCCACCTTCCATTTGATTTTTGTTTCATAAAAGTGCAATTGTTCCGTCCTTGTAGTCAATCTCAGAATCTCTTTTCTTCTTTTAATTCAAAGAAGATTAGTGTCTAGACACTCTAATCTTTCTCTAAATGATAATTAATTCTGAAGTTTTCGAGTATCGGAAACGTTTCTCATATTACGAATTCAGTTCTTTTGAAACGTCTTCGTTTAGTTCTTTTTTCTTTTTTTTCATATATAAATAGAATTTGAACAAAGTTCTCATTTCACTTTTACGCTTTCCTACATTCTTTTCTTTTATCTTGATTTACCTTTTCTTCAGAATGTGTCTGAGAATTTTGAGACTGAATTGGCAACACAAACCAATTTTCCCGATAATTTTCGCAAAATATTTTAGTTTCTTTTTGGAATTCCTAGTAAAAACCTAAAACTTCTGCCATTTTCATTATGGAATATAATTCTTATCCCTTTTCATTTCAAAACGAACCTGAATATTTATTTGTTTTCTTTTTCTCCGTCAAATTTCTATTCATCCAATTTCCAGAATGTCATCATTTCTCTCAACTCAGCATGCCTCAATCACAGAAGAAATTCAAAAACTACAAATTTTCGAGCAGAATTGTCTCCAAGGATTAGCTAATTGCGATCGATCATTCCAAGACTTCTCTTCAAAATCATCGAATCCATTGGGCTTCCAACAACAATTCAAGGAAACTGAGAAATCTGCAATGATCACAACATACACGTATCTCTATTTGAATAATCTGAAAGAGGAGAAAATGGCAGAGTTGGGAGAAATCGAGAAGAAGATTTCGGATCAGAAGACATCGGACGATTCGGAGAAGAGTTCAGTAATGAGTGGAGATGGCGGATTTCAGTGATTATTATAATTAAATTACCAATTGTCTTTCGTTTTTTGAAAAACTACTTCATTCCTCTTGATATTGTATATATTTTGTAATTCTGTGTTGATTTGTTTTAAATTTCATATCTGTCTTCATTCAATTTCTCTTCATAAATCAATATGCGTTTCATCTGTGTTAGAGTTCTGAATTCAATAAAATAATTATCCGAAAGAGAAATTAAAAAAGAATAGAAAAGATTCAAACAGTTTTAAGAATCTGGAAACGAGACCAAAAACGGGAAGGTATTAAATTGGAGTTTACAGTTGTACCACAGACAATCAGATCTTTCTATGCTTCTCGCCAAGCAAAAATGATGTGCTTATTTTTTAGATTTTGGTAGGCTTATTTTTTAGATTTTGGTAGGTTAGATTTTGGTAGGCTTTTGCATAGGTCTCTTTCCAAAATCGAACTAATTTCCCATCACAATTTTCTGATGACAAAAGAACATTGGTTTCCAATTATTCAAATGATAATGTTCCTTTTTCTCTGATCATTTTATCCCCTCTCTCTCACTCTCTACAAAAACTGTCCCACATTAAAATAGAATGTCAACACTAATGGACGAAAGCACATATTCTCTTTGTCTATCCATCTCATCTCTCTTTTTTTTATTCTCACTCATCTACATATGACACATCATAAAACCGTGTTTTCTACAATCATTTCTAGATGATTCCATTTTTCCCATCGGGACCCAAAGCGCGTCTCTTGTTGTCAACAATGTTTCTGTCTTTCGAAATAATATTATTCTTGAGATGTGTTGAATCAGTAAAAATGTTCAGTTTCTCGTCTTTTTTCTAATGTTTGACACCTGCTCTCCCCATCTGTCAACTTTTGAAGGTTACTGTAATATATACTTTTCACGCACCTTTTTTCGCAATAATCCGAAAATTCAGGATCCGTCATGGTTTTCATTTATATATTTCAAACTTTTTATTTTTCAGATTGGGTAATCATGCTTGTGGATATCTTCGAAGAAGAGCGCATAAGAGCTCATGCCCGATTGATTGAATTGAGAGGAGAAATCCTGAATGTTCAAGAAAAGTTCAATTCATTCTATCGAAGAATGTACTATCCTGCATTGACCATTAAGAATCCGACTCTTGCTCAACGTTATTATATCAACTATTTGGCTCAGTTCGCCGCACGATTCGGAACGTTCCTTGCCCATTTCAAGCAGGAGCTCATAAACGAAATGGAACACTGGAAGGAAATGGGGACAAGAGAAATCATGCATAATGAGGTGGGATTTATAAATTTGGTTTTTGTAAAGAACTTAGTTGTAGAAGAATTCTGAAGTTGATTATATCAATCCCTGATATTTCAGCTCTCCAAGTACAAGATCTAATGGAACCGAACCGACTACTTAACAATCCCGACCGATGACTCCAACCTGTGTAATGATTATCCGTTTGAAATCGAAATCTTGCTTTGTTTGATTTCAAAATAAACTGTTATTCAAAAACACTGTTCTGAGAAATCATAAAATCTGAGTCATCCCATTATTTCTTAAAAACATAAGACAAGGCGACCAAAAACCATTTCATTTACATACATAATCATAAACCATTTTATGATTCATCTAAAATTTAAATTCGTTTTTCTTACAAAACAAAATAAAGTTGTAAATACGTTCTTCTTGTTTCGACTTGTTGCAGGCCTCATCTTCTGGTTGGTCCTTTTTCAGAATTCGGTGAAAACGCAGACTAAAAGCAACTAAGATCTGACCGAAAGCTCAGTTTCTTTTCCATAAAAATGAAGGAAGGTCTGAACAAAAATTTCAACATTTCGAGTTCTACCTAAAAAGTGACCAAAAGCTGGAAACCGTCCATCTTCCCAACAGAAGTTGTCGACTAAGTTGTTCATTTGAATTTTTCACTGTTCCCAGAATATTTTTGTTTTCAGTTACCTTTTCATCTTTTTATAAAAACTTTTGAAACAAAAAAAACATAAAATTTACAATGTTAGGAACTTTTTTTTTTGATATCAGAAAAATGTTAGAATTTTCTTATTCTCCATAACAATAATATCCATGTAATACCCCCATCCATGTGTCTATAAAATGTATTCCAACAATTTCATCATCCTCATTTCCAAGTACAATTCTTTCTGTTTTCTCATTTCTCCTCGACACAGACACTAAAAAAGAAAACGTACAAATTCGTGTCAACTATCGATGTACTCCAACGAGCACCTGCTCCACATCTGGAAGTCGTGGATGTCGCCACGTCCTTGTGTCATTCATACTGCTCTCATCTTTACTCATTTTCATTTTAAACTCTCTTGTAATTTGATTATTAATTTTCTATTTTTTCAGAAAATGGAGGTGACCCATTTCGAATTGAAACGTCGTTACATCCGTGAACGAATTGCCAGTATTCAACAAACAATGCGTTTTCTGATGAACAGTCTCGAGGAACTTTATGATCGAATGAATGAGAGAATGCTTGGAAACAACTTGACAAATAATCAAATGATGCATCTTCTGGATATTTCTCTTGAAGCCGGACTTAAAATTGCAACTGCAACAGCCGATATGGAATACATTTGTATCAAACATATCGACGATTACATTCAAATCAACAGTGATGAAATCATTCATCTTGAGGTGAGTTCTGAGCTTTTTAATGATTGCGTTGAAGCAATGTTTTTGGTCGGAAAAGGATTTTCCTTATTTTCTCAATTTGAACATACTTAGTCTAGTTGAATCCTTCAAACCTAATTTCAATAATTTTCAGCTTGCCTTGATCAGCCTCTAATCATTCGCACACCCTTCTTCAATGTTTCACCTAATAATTAATGTTTTAAAATCGTTCTTTCAATAAATAATTTCTTCTAGAAAACTGTATCTATCTCTTTAATGTTTCATAAGTCGTTTGAGACTTCCTGACCCATATTCTCGAAAACTGAAGATTCTAATTTATCGCTGCATGGTTTTTCGTATCTAGAAACAATACGGAAAAAAGATAATTAATTTCTTTCGTAGCTCATTAATTAGTTTTTTTTGCCGATATGATAAGAACGGGATTTTTGTGTGTATTTGGACACAAAATAGTGACGGTTAATCACTTAATTTATCTTTTTTCGGTGATCCCGTATCACGGGTCAAGAAGTTGTTTATCGGTTGTTCTTAGCGGACATTGAAGAGACAGAGAGTGAGTGAGAGTGAAATGGAAACTTGCAAAATTTGTGGAAAAAAGAAGACAGAAATAGGTTTTATTTGAGAATTATTCTTTGAGAATTTCATAATTATTAATTATTAAATTGTACATGTAATAGTAGGAGAATTGAGAAGTTTAGGTATGACCCATATAATGAAAAAGACAGGAGAAGGCAGGAATAAATTAAGAAAGCCAACTTGGAGAGGCGAATACAGTAACCATTGCTCCATCGGAACCCCATGCGGGACTCAAAGCATACGGAGATAAAACGACAGCAGTGACATATTGAGGAGAAAGAATTGTTGGAGAAAGAACGAATGGAGAGAGAACGAGTGGACTCAGAGCCAATGGATTCAGAATAATGGGTCCAAGACAGAATGGAGTGAGGATAAGAGGAGTGAGAACTTGTGGAGAGAGGATGAATGGAGCGAAAACGAGAGGAGACAAAACGAATGGATTCATGGATCCTGGACAGAGAATGAAAGGATTGAATGCGAGAGGAGAGATGATAATTGGGACCATGAGGAAGGGGTTGACGGCTACAGGAGAGAGAAGACGTGGAGAGATGATGACAGGTACCATAAGCCATGGAGACATGATCATAACTCCATAGATGGCAGGAGACAGAATTAGAGAACAGAGCATGACTGGAGAAAGAATTGTTGGTTGAGAGACTGACTGAAATTAAATTGGTTTTATATGAAATTTAGTTTTTTAGACTGACCACGGGATCCAAAATAAAGTTTGAAAATGTAATTGGAGACAATACAATATCATTTCTTCTCGCCTCAAATTTCACTTTTTCATGAGCCAAATCCTTAATTGTATTCATAATAGATCTATCAATTTGTGGTCGACTCAAAGATTTAGCCGTCTTTAGAAACTTTTCATTTTCTCCAACTGATCCTTTTCCATAAATTAGATCCATTTGATCATGTCTCATAATGGTATATCCAGTTCTATTCATTTCTTTTAATTGCTCATCTGAATATGTTTGATCAAGAGCTTCAAACATTTCAATTTTCTTCGCTTCATGCGGATATTTCTCGGTTACATTCTCTTTTGTGAAGTATAATGGTTGTCCTTCTGGTCCTCTTCCCATCGCATCATCCTTTAATCGACGGTATTCTCCAATCTTTTTCTCAACTCTTTCCATCGCTTCATTTACTCCTGTTGCTTCCACAATGAAATCCAAAAAGTCTTGAGAATCCTTGTTATCCGTCAGGGATCCAAGTAAATTTCCAAGTGAAGCCTTTTTCTCAACACCTGATCCATCGTCATGAAGAGCAAAAAGAGAAGGAGAGAGAACATCAATCTGAAGAAGTAAGGGATGAAGAGCCTACAGTAATCCTGAATACATACCTCATTATTCTTAGCCTCTTCCTCTTGTGGAATCACACTCATTATCCTTGGACTAATAATTCTAACGATCTTTCTATCAAAGTCCGTTGTATTGTAACCAGTCATTCCAAGACTCAATTTCGCAGCATCCCTTATCATTTTCATTGGAACCATCATCATTTTCTCTTGCTCAGTCATTGACTCTTTCCTATTTCTCAATACTTCTTTAATCTGATCATTATCAATAAATTGTTCCAATTCATTGAATTCTTTTAAACTATCATCCTTTGCCAATTTCTTATTCTCTTTCATTTTCGACGCGGCGTCTGTGAATATACTCAGTCTCTTCTGCATAAAATCTTCCATCTTTTTCTGCTCTTTTATCTCTTCCGCCTTCGCTGCAATTCTCTCAATCGTGTCTTGCCATTTCGATACTTTATCCGTTTTCTTCAATAGTTTCACGGCACTTGTCAAATGTTTTGTCACTATTCCGAAAGGTGTCCTATAAGAAAAAGAAAAAAATTTGAACGCAGATCAGAAAACTAACATTTCTTTGTGTGCCTTCAAAGTATAACTATCTCTTGTATGTACTTTGATTTCTCTTTTCGCACGGAATCTGAATGATCCAACCCATTCTCTATCTTCTTTTAATTCTTTTTCTGTTTTTGGAGCCATCGTTGTATTCGTTACCATTTTGTCAATTCGACGGCGCATACCTGATTAATTTAAATTATAAATTCTGAAATTTTGCAATTTACTGAAATACTGAAAAACTAGATTTTTGACTGAGTTTTTTAAAGAAGATTTTAGAAAACTCACTTCTAACAAACAGTCGTTTTCTGTGAATCAGTCGATTTTTATGTGCATTTTCTTCTAATTTAAGAAGACATTGGGCGTGTTCGGCAAGAGTTTCAGCCTCAGATGAGCACTTTTCATGGCTTTTCTTTTGATATTCTTCTACGAGAGCTAATCTGAAAACTAGGAAATAGAAGAAGAATCGTCATCAATCTCTTAGCAAAGAAAAGAAGTCACAGTTACCGTAACCCTTACCTTCTTGTGGCAATAGCCGCGAGAACTCCAGAGAATCCTTGAATTGCCCAATGTTGTAAAAGTTCTTCTCCAGATTCAGTTGTCATTGGAACATTGAATACTTTATCTTTATAATGAGGAGATTTTAGAATCTCCTGTTGAGTTAATCCATATTTTGTAACATCAATTTCTGATTTCACTTTTAGACTTGAACAATTTGAAATACACAGTAATAATAATGATAGAAACAAGTAATTTATTAAATTAATCATTTTCAAAGGTAAAAAAGAAGACCAGATGTTGAGAATTTCCTTGATTTTATGGTTTTCTGGAAGAAAGTAGGCGTTTCCCTTCGAAAGTTTATCCTCCAAAACGTGGATGTCCTGGAATAAGTGGGCGGAGTCTAAACGGAAAGGAATGGATAAGGGATGTCCTCAAAGGAAATGATCTCGTTGATCTAAATATCGTGTCAGTGTAGTGCCACATTTTGATCCTGATATTGGCGAGAATTGTGTTCATATCACGTGTAATACGCATTGTTTCAATGATGTTTGTGGTGAAAAAGGGAAGGGGAGGGGAGGAGTGTTTCAAGTTTGTATCTTTGAAATAAGAGAGAAACTGTTCGATCTTTATGTTTTGTTTTCATTCAGAAAATGATTATAAAGAAATAGATTATTGCAGAAAATGTGAGTTGAATGATTTCGTGTCAGGAAGGAGAATATTGAAACTGGATAAGAAGGTTTTCTCTTTCTTCAATTGCAACTGCGACCGGAATGTTACCGTAATCTTCATGAACATGTTTCATCATTTTTTTCTTCATAGTTTTGACAATGAATCTAAAAGGGGAACTACCATATCAACTACCCTGAATAAAGATTTATCTCTCTTATTTTAGGTTTAGCTGAAATTAATTCGTTTTTATTTCAGCCGATATATCTCCGTTATCAGTAGAGCTGACAAAAAGTTGTCAAGAGATAAAATGTATTCTACAACAAGATAATCATTTTATTAGTTGACCATTTTTTCGTATCTTCAATAAGAACTCGAATAAATTCGTTTCTAAAGAGGATACCTAACACCTGTGTTATTTTTACAGTGCTTGTATTTTTATAATTTTTATGTACTTCAGAGCAATTTATTTTACAAAACAGATCATTTACAACTGAAGTTTTGAGATTTACAACACGGTCCCATTCCTGACGGGATTCCAAAATACATTGCAATTTGCTTCCACGGTTTGAAAAATGAGGCCCATTTCGATGGAGCAGCCCTTCCCTGTATGATACAGGCTGTATCTCAAATACTTAAGATGTTCAAATCAACAGTACCTTTTCTTGTTCAAAACTCTGGTACAGTTCACAGTGTCAAAAGAATTTGTTTCTAAACTGATGTCATACTGTAAGCCGCATTTTTCAATTTGAAGGTTTCCAATATTCAGAGACTCTCTTTTCCGGAAATGTAGAACGAATTATGATTTGTGCTAAAGGATATTGAGAAATTGTCAGAAGTACATGTTTTTTCAAATAATTCTTCTCATTTCAACAGTTGCCGAAGATTAACAATTTCCGAGCACAATAATTTCACTAATATTCATCTGAATGATAGAGTCTCCTACACCGTAATTGTTCTTTCAGTTGATTCTAAATTAATAGATGTCCAAGTCACAAAATTTGTGCACTACAGTTCGATTGAATAAATTCCATGATTTGTAGTCTACCGTACGACCTACTGATCATTTCTCAACCAATTCATTGACTCCACCCATCAAGATGAACCGACACATACCGTATCTTTTCGGAGTTGTTTGTCGCTTACGATCAAAATTATGTATACGAAGAAACATTTAGTCTCATCGATCCCATTTCAAAATGAAATCAAACATCTCTTCTGTGAATTTATACGATTTCAGAATGTGGAAAGCAGGTTGACAATTCGAGCAAAGAATAGTTTTCGAGGGAGAAAATGTGATAGTTCTATGTATGTGTTGATGGGAAATGTATCATGAGAGAGAGAGAGAGAGAAAGAGGATAAGAAAAGGATAAAGAGGTCGTGGTGTACGTGTTGATAAATGCTTATCACTTTCCCTCTATCAAAATGTTTCCATGCGGGAGAATGATATGCTTTTCGTTCCATTCTTGTGGTGATCAAACAATACGAGTTGGACGATTAGAAGATGAAAACATTTTCAGAGAGTCAATTTGTTGTAAACTGCTCCAAAAGTTCAACGGAAAAAATACGTTTCATAACCAAAAATCGAAGCCAAAATAGTCACCAACAAGCTATGAACAGGATAATTAAAAAACCAAAAAACCAAAAAATCAAAATTTTCCATTTTCCTCCAAATAAGGAACCCATCATTTTTGCACGTAACTGCCCTTATCATCACATGTTCCTCCGTCTCTTCTTCTTCCTCTTCTTCTTGTTTCTTCTGTGCCCCGACATGTCTCTTTTTTTGAAATAACTGCAACTGATGATAATCTAAATGGACAATCTACGGGTATCTGTTCATTTACTTCTGATGTGTACCTAGACGATTCCGTGACGTGGAATTGACCTCAAAAAGAGAAAAAAAAATCTGGAATTGAATTCTTGAAAGAATTTTTGTGGATGACATAAAAGTTTGAAACTAAAATTCCTTGTAGTGTTTGTAGTCTAGACACAAATGAGTTTCCGCTTAATTGGGCTTCCGAGTGGATGATACTTTGACACTGATTTTGATTATAACATCATCAGTTCATTAGGAGGTCGAATAAGAAAAAGGAATCAAGAATCAAGTCGACAGAAGATGTTCACGTTCTTATTGGATCAGTCTCGTGAACTTTCAACTCTCAAAACTCGACGTGAACTTCCACATGCCCTTTTCAAACTCAGTACCACGTGGCTCCTTTAGTTTTCCAACTCATTGAAGAAAAATAACGACACTTCGAAGGGCAAAAAATCAATTTCGATTCGAGGAGGAAAATAAAAAGCGACAAGACTGCTTGATTGAAGATGGTACCAGAAAAGAAATCAATTATTGGGAAAGTGAAGAAAACGTTTCGTCAGCGGAGTCGTACTCCCGATAGTAATACGAAAAAGAAGTCGACGAAATCAGAGTGAGTTGAAATAAAAGAAGAGAATGAGAAATTGAGAGAACGTTTCAGAGGAGAGCAATCAAAAGTCTCCAAAGTCAAAGCCGCAATAACGAATCGAAAGAGAATGTCAGTTTCGAAATCTGTTTCGGTTAGTTTCTTTTCTAAAATTACTTCGGAAATTTCTTTTCCAGAAAGAATGCAATACGAGTAGAAGCAGTACATCTCGTGAAAAGGAGCCAAAAAGCCGAATGAGCCTTATTCTGAGTTCAGTCGACATGGATGAAGAGCAGCCAGCTCCTCCAGATTTGATGGCTGAAATTAGAAATGAAGAGATTCGAGAGGCGAATCAATTGATGGAGAAGAAGGAGGAAATTAAGAAAGAAGAGAAGAAGGAGGATAAGAAGGAGGAGAAGAAGGAAGAGAAGAAGGAGGAGAAGAAGGAGGAAGTGAAAAAAGAAGAAAAGAAAGAAGAAAAGAAAGAAGAGAAAAAGGATGATTCGAAATATGAAATGTCGAAATATGAGAATACCAAAACCGACGAAAAATCTCCGCAAGTTCAGAAACGTCCGAAAATTTGGCTTGGAATGCCAGCTTCTATCAACTTTTTCAGCAACAATCGAGGTAACACTTTTCAATTTTTACAGCCGATTTATCCATTTCAGACATTCGAAAAATTCGCAGCGAATTCGATTTCCTTGATTCTCTTGTCTGCAATAAAACAACGGAAGCTTTCGATGCAAATACCTCCAGAAATCGTCAAGGGGTACGGTAGTTCCAGTTTATCAATACAATTTCAATATTTCATTTTCAGTCTCCAAAAATCTATGATGACAATCGAGTCCAACTGAATCGTCCAGGACAGGAAGACGTCAATTACATCAACGCGAGCTACATTACTTTGAAAGATGTGAGTGAAAATAATTATTTTTAATCAGAATGGATTCCGATTTCAGTTCAATCACAAAGTGATCGTCGCCCAGTTGCCACAATTCGAAAACGACAGTTTCGTCGAAGATTTCTGGCAAATGATTTATCAAGAACAAATAACTCTTTGTTATTTAATGGTTCCTGATAAAACACTTAAAAGCAGTTCGACTGCTCTATTCAAAGATGAATTCGGAATGTATCAATACATTGGAAAGATGTTTATCAATAATAGAAGAACTGAAATATCAGGAGATCCGAAAGAATACACTATTGAAGTATTGCCAGAAGGCAATTCTGATGCCATCATGTGTCAAGTTCATCATCATTCCGCATGGCAACATCTTCAACAACCACCGAAAACTCGTCCAATGATTAAAATGATTCATCAGTTTCTTACCGAGAAACAGGTAAAGATCACTTTAGGATTACGGTAGTTTCCAGTTTTTCCTGTAGATTCAAAACGCCAATGTTTGTGTTGTGAGTGTTTTTGGATGTGGTCGTGCTTGCAGTTTTCTTGGTGCTCTTTATGCAATCAATCAATTGAATAATGGAATTGAACCAAACGTAATCTGTTTTTCTTCTACTAGAACTGAGATTAATTGTTTCAGATTTGTGAAATAATGAAGGATATCAAGCAACAGCGTCCAAGAGCGACTGAATCCTTTGCTCAATATGCTGGAATATATGCAGTTGTTCTCGATTATATTTCGGTTAATTCTCTCTAAAACAATCCGATAATATATTTTTGGTTTTCAGAGAAAACGTGGAAGTAAGAAGGATCCTGTCAACAAGGATATCAATCGTTTCATCGAAGAATTGAATGATCTTACACCAGCTTCCTCTCCTAATGAATCTAAAACTTACTATTGAGCTGAATAAAGTATTTAACGTATTTTCTTTTCTTTTTCGGAGATGTTTCTGAACAACTATAACAATTAAAAAATTCTTTAAAATGGGAAACTGGTAAAACATCTAAAATATGAAGATCTATTCACATGTCATCGAAACTATCATCACTTGATTCTTCAATTGTATATTTTTCTTCTTCCTCTTCTTCTACTTTTTGATTTTCGTTGGTTACTCTCTTCTGCACGAATCTATTATTAATCTCTGGTTTCTTCGGATTCTTTCGTCCTCTGAAGGAGAGTCGGTACAGCTTTTCCATTTGTTCTTCAATTTTATCTTTTCCTTTTCTCCAACTAATTTCCATTGGTCGTGATAAGAAGAATTGAATTCTCTGAGGATCAATGATATTCTCAATGATCGATTGATATGGAGCTGTTCTGAAGTTGAAATTGATGAAGTCTTTTTTAGAGTTTCTTACAAAGAAGAGTAATATTTGTCTCCAATCATCGGTAATCTCTTCAATTCATTTTTTGTCATTGCAATTTGTCTGTCAAGATTCTTGATTGCAGGACGAGCGATTGGGTATAATGTCCCAGGTCGAGCTGAAAGAAGAAATTCCAGAGTGAAAAAAAAAATTTAGATTGATGACTCACATCCTTTGAAATTGTGCCACATCACACTTCTTGCCGTGATTTGTGCAGAATATTCATCTGGAAACGATCGCATCGCGTGCCAGTCACTGGTCAGAGCATCACAACGAGAGATGTCATCGATAACGTGACGATATTTCGAGATGTCGTTGCAGAAGACGTGCTCGTTTTCGAATAAAAAAGCACTCAACTGAAAAAAGGTTGTTTAAAGGAAAACTGATTATAGCAATTACCTTTTCAGATGTCATACTTGACATTGTAATTATATCGGTCGGATCATATTCAAGATCAGTTCTCTCTGTTGGTTCAGGTACTGGAGCCGATTTTCTTCGTCTCTGAGTGAACCGATTAATCTTTGGAACATTCGGATTTATTCGTTTTGCATACAAAATTCGACCGATCATATGCATTGCCTGAAATAAAAAAATTATATTTCTTTCTCTGTCAACTCGTTACAAACATCCTCTCGATTCGCAGTCGCTGCCAAAATAATTCGATGTCCAGTTCTCCTATCCGCATTGGGTCCCACAGAATTCATCTGAAGCATGTTCATTGCAATACGCAAGTCTCCGTGTGCTTGTTCTCCAATCGAATATAACTTGGCATCTGATAATGGAGTTTGAAGGAGTTGCGAGGCTCGAGATAATGCTTTTTTCATGAATGTATCGGCAACCGGATTGAATGATATTGTATCAATGTGATTTTTCTGCAATTCCTTTTCATTTTTTTAATCAAGAATATCTACAGACCATCATATACTCTGTTGTGAACAGCTTATCCGGATTTAAATTCCAGCAAGAAATATTGTTCGTGAGGCAGAATATCACTGGATGTCTGATACATTTCAAAGCTTCAGATAGATCTTCTCGAAACACTTCTGGTTCACTGAAAGGTTAAAATTCTACAAACTTTCAGAAGAGCTGAACAAACTTATAAGCTTGATCTGGTAATTCTGAAACGAAGAGTATTCGCTTTTTCGAACCTCCGTTCAAGCTTCCGTGTCTTCTGATTAAAAATCGAATCAACTGACTTGTATCAGGCTTTTCGAATTCCAGACGATCGTCACAAAGAATTTCAGGAGAATAATCAATCAATTCGATGTTCTGCTCTTTACACAATACTTCTACGCTTGTTGATTTACCGAAAAACAAACTTTGTTTATTTGAAATATCCACACTCAAATACCTGATCCAGTTGGGCCTGTCAGGTACAAAACTCCGAAATCACTACTGTCTTCCCAGAAGGCGTTTTTCAACCAGGTTGAAAGCTGAAATTTAAAGTTAAAAGCCAAATTATTGTTGTTTCCTACGTCTTCTAACTTCTTTTTGTGAATCTGTAGCTCATCACGTCGTTTTGGTGCAAACTCATTTGTTAGTAGATCACCTTCTACATAATCCATCTGTAAATAAACACAATTTCACTTATTATTTTTATTTTTGACGAAATATCCCGAAAAACGTTTTGGATAAAGACTAAAAACATAATTTATGTTCCCGCTGCCGGAAACGTAAAATGATCCGCTAGCATGATTGGCACGATTGTGTCAGCTGGCGCATAACTCGTGCCAGGTTCGGACGGCTGTTTTTTGAATTGTTATTTTTTAAGTCAAACAATGCTTTTTGATACCTAACCTTTAAAAATTATGCTCTAAACTTTCCTTGTCATAGTTCTATAACATAATATTCAATGTTTTGAAAGTTTTCAGAGAATGGCAGACGCGGAAGCTGCTGCCACACACCCGGACCATGGGCAAACTAATCCAACCGCCAATTCCATTCCAGAAGGCGGAAAACTTGTCGACCCGATCGACAGATACACGGCTCTTGCTGTTCGAGTATGATTTTGATTATAATACTCAACTTGTGTTTATTTAGTCGTTCTTGTAGGGAACAATTGTCGGAATTGGTCTCGCTGGAGTCATCATCTACCTGAGAAACTCTAGACTAGTAAGTATTTTCTCTTTTAACATTTACTAAAAAGATGGTTTGTAGTTCCACAAATTCCAACATGTCAATCAAATCCCGAAGGATTTCATTCGTAAAGAATTGGAACTGAAAGGACGAGTACGAGAAGTGCTTCCAAGTGGAGAACTCCGTGTCGAACATGAGCCTATAATGAAGATTCCGTTCCTTCCAAAGCGAAAGAACGTCAACGCGGGTCTTCTTAACCTCCGGCTGGCCGGTGTAGAGCTTTCTCAATCGGGACAACAATTCTTGGCGAAGGACTTGAGGCTGACCAACAAGCCAGTCACTTTCACCGTAATCAAGGTAAAACCTAAATGTTTTTTAACGATATTTGGATATTTTCATTATTTCAGGACGTCGAAGGTGCTCCAGATGTTGTTGATGCTGATGTCACTGTCAAAAGAACCGCATTTGGTCGTACTAATCTCAATTTGGAAGTTGTTCGACGTGGATACGCTCGAGTACCAGGTCCAGAACAAGTAAAGCATTTGAAGTCATTGCAGACTGTGCCTGCTTATTCTAGACTTATTAGCCGACTTCTTATGAGTGAAAAGGTAACTAATGAAATTGAAATGTGAAATAATCAAGTTTTGTTTAGTTTGCTGATCGTAGAGGTGTTGGTGTTTGGGAACGTGATACGTGGGTCGAGTCAGTTCAATCTTATCCATCACAAGTCAGTGGTATCATTCGATCAGCTGCTATTACCAAAGCTGTGGTATGTTTTTCTATAAAAAATTTAGTTAACATAATTCCATTTCTAGGTTTTGCTCTACAACGTAACAAAAGATGTGATCCTTTACGGAGTGAAACTCACTCAACAGACTTACTACCTTGTTTTGGCGATTGGTGCTCATTTGCAAAACGGATACCGACGATTTGCAACTGGAGTTGATCGTTTGACTGATAAGTACAACAAAGTTCGTCAACGAATCGGAAAGTGAGCAGTTCATCACCGTTTTTCGTGGATTCTCTCGATCGAACATACTCACTTATACCCTCTCTCTCTCTCTCTCGGTCCGCTCAGTTCAGTTGTACATTTTCTTGTTTCCGAATTGATCGTTTCGCTAGATTCAACTTATAATTTTATAGTAGTCAGTATGCATCAATTTCGTTTTTTCCTTAATTTTTCGTCTTCTTCCCCCCGTTTGCTCGTTTTGCTGCTTTTATTCCGGTTTTTCTTTCCACCCAAAAAAAAAAAACACAACCTCATCCGATTTATCATTATTGTAGAGTAAGAAGCTTAGGATTTTTGCAACGTGTATTACTCCTTGTGTGAAATAAAATAGCCGAATGTTTAACTAGAAAGCGCAAAAATTTTATTTCGAGTGAAAAAAAATTGACAAAAAAGAAATATTAGGTGAAAACATAGAATATTAGTGAGATGCGCACCAAGTGACTTTATTTTTATTAAATAATATTTCAATGATTTTGGTCACTCGATGCTCATAAATTATTAGTAAACTAATCATCGGACAATACTCACAGACAAAAAGAAAAGAAACAAGAATGATCGAAATGTCACCACAATTCGAGATGTTTTGCCATATCTTCTGCAAGATGATCAAATCCTGGAATTGTCGACATCGAGTCATCATCTGATTGTTGAGAACGAGAATTTGTGGAAACCGATTGGAATTGAGCTGTTTGTTTAGCTAAAAATGACTTTTCTTTTGTGAAATAATCTGAAATTTCAGACAAACCTGTGACAAAATAAGGTTGAATACTCGGAGGTGTATTGAAATTGGAATCAAATGGATTACTCATCGAATGATTATTATTCAATGAAGTCTCTGGTGGCAGGAAGAATCCATTTGTCTCAAGAGGCCAACTTGGATGAGGACGACCTACTGAAAATGTTCTATTTTAAGAGAAAAAAAGAATAATTAAAATACCTTCACATTGTGAAATTGGAGAATGCATCCGATTCGGCATTGAATGGATTTGTTGTTGATTTGAAACGTTTGATTCAGGAATCATTGAGGGTAATTGATTGAATGAATTTCTTCCGGATCCAGCCATAATTTGTGTCTCCATGTGATCACGAAGATCCGCGAGAGCATGTCGTTGAGATACCTGGAATAAATAATTTAGGAAAATCAGAAAACTGGAGAGACGAATACTGTATTGTCTAGTTAAAGGGCTGTATCTCGCTTGAGAGTGAAGCTATCAAAAAAGTATCAACTAACAAAATATTGCTGATTACCAGCTGAACATTTCCTCAGTTGGCCATTTTCTTCTATCTCTACCCTGAAGCGAGATATCTCTCCTTGAACTCTATACTACAGTATCCTGGGATACGGTACTCACTTCATAAAGCTTATCCGCTCGAATATAGGCATTCGGTCCATGATCAGGATGAATAAACAAACATCTTTTCCCATAGGGACACAGTCCGGTTGTTGTATATTTATCACATAATTTTGTCTTGTACTTGTTATTCTGCCGGGGTTCAATTCTGAAATTTCTTTTAAAATTCACTTTCAAATGAAAGAACTCACTTCGATGGACGAAGCTCTTCCTCTCCGTGTGCAAATCGACAATTTTCAGCAAAAGTGCATGTTTTCGATTCGAGCCACGCCTGACAAATCACAGTTTTGTACGATTCAGGCTTTTGCATTCGTCTTTCGCCACGTGGTGCACGTCTGAATAAATAAGTTATTTTTGAATGGTTTGAATTTCGAATTGTTTTTGATATAACTGATAAAAAATAGGGTTACGTTGGTCGTTTCAGTTGTAAATTTCTATAAAATTTCGAAGAAAAAACTGACTGTGGAAAACCGGGAAGTTGTGGTGAAATAAGAGATCCAATGAATGGTTGACAATTATCTGGTGTCGTTTTAGATAACCGACTCAGGGCTCTCATTTGAATATTTTGAATTTGTTTGTTTCTGAAATTTTCGATAAAGAAACAAAATGGAAATTGAGATCTCTGACTCAGCAATTTCTTTTCTCAGCTGCTCATTTACCGCAATCAAATTGGCAGTTTCAAATAAAAGAGAATTCAAATGAGTCGTTGGACTTGGAGGTCCACTTTGTGATCCAGCTGATGATCCTTCACTTCTTTGACTATGACTTGGTGAAGAAACATGGACTCCAGATGAGAAAACTCCACTATCAGCTGATCCAGTTGACATTGAAGACGGTGGACGTTTGTCCGTTTTTCCCGTTTCTCTGAAATGAAACATTTTTTGATGAATGATGGAAGAGATAATGAGAGAGAGAGAGAGAAGGGAGGGGAAGTATCGTTGCCAGTTTTTTTGGTTCGGGGGGCGCTGTATCTCGAAAGAGATAAAACCGTTCGAGTGATAAAGAACAGGATATTATATTCATTTGTATCATTTATATTCTTACAATAATATAAATAAGAGTGCATTCATCCTTTAGAAGAAACTAGTAATTGATCGAGAATGTGTTCCTCTTAAGCTCCGCCCATTAACATTTTCAGAGGATTTTACTTATTGAAGTGAAAATTAATGAATGTCATGAAGTACTTTTGAGTAATGAAATATTTAATTGAAAATGTCAATGGTTTTCTTTTTTCTGAACATATTCCCAAAAGGTTAATTCATATTTCATGATTATATTTTTTCAAACGTTGAATACTCAATCAAAAACGCCCCCACTCAAACAAATTAGTTTCGAAAAAAGGGAAAAACTCACTCTTTCGCTTTGCTCATCGCCTGCTTTTTCGTCTCTTTTCTGGTTAAATGAATTGAGAAAATTATATCAGAAGAAACGACGTTCAGTCAAATAACCCTGTAAATAAACAACATCAATAACTGTACGATTTTCCGTTCGAATTCAAATTTAAATAGAAAAAAAACGGTCAAAAAGGGTCAAATCAAGAGGATTTTCGGATCTAGAGGTGACGATTAATCGGACTTTGACATAGAAAAAAATGGAAATGGATGGTGTTGAAAACCGAGAGGTGTACTATGAGGGTAGATGGGAAATGACTGAAATAATAGAAAATAATGGAGAAATTAGAGAGAAAAAGACCGAGAAAAAACCGGTTGACAATTCATGTGATAAGAAATGAATTGAGGAAGGAGCAGTATTACACAAAAATAAAAAAAAGATGGAGAGAGAGAGAAAGGAGTTCATGATGGACTTAACAGCTGATTATCAGTTGGTGTTCAAAGTCATCGTGACTTCTGAACATATGACTTTGATCGAAAGTGTTCTTGTATGATCACAAATTAAATACGGGCAGGGATTTAAGATATCACTTCTTCCACATAAAACTTGTAAAAATATTGGATCATCCGGTTTTAAGACGAGTTATTTGGAGGAAAGCAAGTAGGAATGTCGTCAATATTCTCATAAATTCTGAACTCTAAAGTCTAGGAGGCGTTCTGTGAATTCTTTCAAAAACTGTGAAATAAGGAAAAACTCCCCGAAGTAAAGTTGATAAAGCCTTTACGCTAGAGTGACTACCGTAATCCTTCTGACATAGGATTCCCCCTGTTGACCAACCCTGACGACGTTTATCTCGGTCCGCATTGGTTAAATTGGATAAGTTTTAACTAATTAAATATAGCCCTTATTATGAACAATATTTCATTAATTGACAATTTTTTCAAATTCTCAATGCTCATCGAGATATTCTTGGTTAAAGCAAGACGACTGGGATCAAAGGTGTTACGGTATATAATTGGAATATTTTGAAGTGACTCTGGAGGTACTGTACATCTTGTATTCAATAAGTATTCAAATAAAATCTAGAAAAATAAGATTGACATTTTCTAGTACAGCTTTTGAAGAAGTGGATCTAGGTGTGCAATTCAGATGACTCTAGATAGGATTTTCTAGATTGTTAAATGCCCTGATACAATAAATATTTAGGATTACTGTAGCTAACAAGTCAAGTCTAGACAGAAACAATTCTGAGGATCACCGAGAGCATCTAACTTTCTATTGCAACATCTAGACTTTCTTCAACTAATTCTTCAAATAAATAGAAGAAAATTGGAACATGTGATCCGCCGCCGATCAACTCGAATAAAAGAAGCTAATTGAAGATTAAAGAGAAATGACAAAAAAAAAGTTTTGGGGGGATAGAAAGAGAAATGAAAGAGAAAACTTGAAGGGCGGAGGCAATTTAAGGGACTGCATTGCGTAACGAATGGAACAGCGGTAACATGTTTGCCGAGTGACCGAAAAACGAAAGGATTCTGAGAATGAGGAGGAGAAGGAGGAGAAAGGTGGCTTATTGTGTAACATGCGTTTCATTTTCTATCAGAAATCCACTGTAATGAGTGAACGAAATGGAAAACGGTAGAAAAAGAAGAGGAAGAAGAGGAAGAGAAATCAGAAGAAAAAAAGAGAAAACTAAATGTAAACATTATATAAAAGTGAGAAAAATTAAAGAAAAGGGCAAAAAAGGGGGACGCGTGGAACCGGACTAAGGAAGAAGATGCCGAAAGAAGAAGAAGAAGAAGAAGCAATGCCAGACTATTGCATCAATACGATTAGGATCAATTGGCAATACAACAAACACGAAGCGGCAAAAGAAGGACTTGTCCTCTTCTTTTTCCTGGATCAAGATAGAATAATAAATAGAGAGAAACGGAGAGACGATTTTTTCATTTTTTATACGATTCTTTTCATTTTTGAAAACTTGAACATGAAAATGAATAATTGGATACGGGTGTGGTTGGAATTTAGATATACAGAGATTCATGGATGAGCAAGATAAGGAGAAGTTTGAGTCAAAATTTATTCAAGATAGTTTATGACGGAAGAATACGATAAGATCGTTCTGAAACTTTCAGCGATTATGGAGCACAGCTTAAGCCTTCACTTAAGATGGCTTCTAAAGTTTAATTGTATGTGCTTAGTCTAACTTTTCAATTTTTAGCTGATGTCAGCCAGCTAGGGCTAAAGCAGTTTAGGTACTGTACTGTGAGTCGACTATTATCGATTCTCTGATAACATGAATTTTCAAAATATCAGCACAAAATAATGTATCACCACAAAATAATTATTGCCGGCTCAGTAAACCTCTTCAAGTCTGGGTCCCACAAGTTTATGGCCCTACCTGGACAAGAGCTGTAGGAGTTTAAACCGCAACCAAATTATGTGCTAGACTTGGCCGAGTAGGATACTGTATTTGATCTCTAGATGTTTGTTAAATCTTCTTCGAACCTCAAAGCAGAGACTTCGGTTCTCCGAATAGAAAGTTTGGAGCTGTCAACATTTGAATTCTTAGAATTCCTTTTAGGTTTCTCGAATTCAAAATTCAGAAACTTTTAGAAAAGAATAATCAGAAACATGATTTCATTGAAGCATAAAACATTTTTTGGTCACGAGCTCTTCACGGTTTTATGGTTTTTACTAATGTCAGCTGTTGGAGAACTAAGGTAATAATGACAATGAATTATCTGGAATAAGAAGATTCGAGCGATTACTGTAAGAATAAGAGTGAGAAATTGGATCTCGGGAGGGTTTGCCAATTAGCAAAGTACTAGTATTATTCCACCACAACACCTCTCTTCCTCTCTCTCTTTCTCTCTCTTAAAACCAGTCCTTTCTATTCGGCATCAGGAGAGGATCCTCTCGAAACGTATGCACGTAATAACCTGTGTCTGTTGTCTCGTTCTCTCTTTCACTCTCTTTTCTGAATGAATGAATGAATGAAAAAAAACGGGAGAAAGAGAAGAAGCCGTTGAGGTGGTGGTGCCTACGCAATCGCCTATCTAGCTGTAGAAGAATCGGTAGTTTTGAGGAAAAAGATTGGGAGAAAAAAGGAGAGAGAGAGGAAAAATCAAGAAACTTGCAATTGATCACTGAGAAGGTGAGAAGATTTTGGGAGTGGAAGGCATTAAAAAAAAATAAAGGAAAGGAATTTGGTAGGCAGATGTTAGCATTGATTTATATAGTTTCAAAGGGATTTTGAACCAAGATTCTAGTAAGTGAGAGAGAAAGAGAGAGAGAGAGGCGGAGAATTATTGAACTGGAGGTTCAGAGCAGAAAAAGGTAGATTCGAAGGAACCAGGATTTTCTGATCTAACACACAGAGTCTTAGTTCATTATCATTGAACCCCAATCAATAAGATTACGCAACTTGAATCAGAGACTAGATGCTATGGTAAACACTGGCAATCAGGTTTGGCTTAGTAATCATGTTAAAAGTGAACTCATGCTTAACTAAAGAAAGACTTCAAGCTTGAGGGCACATTCTCTTATTCTTATATTTCATAACTAACAGGAAGTCATCTGGATTACTGGAAAATAGGGCTCAATCAACAATAAATCTATTTCAAAAAAATATTTCCAGAAAAGTAAATTGTGTTCAAAAAGCATAGAGCCCTTTGTTTAGGATCTAGCTATCTGAAGAATCCTACTAGTTAAGATGTTAATTTTAAACTCCTTGAAATCTATTCTGAATTCAGATGATTCTCTCAGAAGGTCATCTTTGAAATTCATGATACGTTTCGAAATTCGACATTTAGCGGTTTTTCGATGGAGCGTCGTTGCCGCACTCATAAATCTTCACGCGAAAAGAATGTGATGTTTAGTTAAACACAGTTAAATTTCTTTTTCCTTCTTCCGGAAAGAAATTGTTGTCATCATCAACTAACTGTCATTGTAGTTGCCATCATCATCTTTTTCTTCTTTTCAACATCATCTAACATCAACAACGTCTTCTTTTTTTTTACAATTCTTCACACTATCCGTTCACCTCTTCCGTTGTCATTCTCCCATCAACTTCCCGGAGAGAGAAGATCGGCAGCTAACGAAGAATTAGCATTAGCCATCGTATTCTTCTCTATTTCTCTTTTTTCTTCTTGTGAAAGGACAATGTGAGTATAAGAATAAGAAGAAGAAGAAGAAGTCACTGAATTCAGAATATGCATCCATAATTGACCGTTCCATCCGAAATACGGTAGTTAGTTGCAATGTCGCCAGACAGATAATTGAATAAACTACGAGAGAGAAAGTATTGAAAGAAGCATCAGAACACATAAGTGGTGTCTCTCTTGTTTCATTACTTTTATGGGTGGGAAAGAATCTGTGACCTGGTGGTTGAAGACAAGATTTGAATTAATAAAGTCTAGACAGAAATTGGTTCGAAATTCCTGAAGTAGGGAATTTTCAACAAGATATCGAAATGTTTCATTCTTCGAGATAAAGAAATACAATGTTGAAAATTAGTAGCGAGCATGCTAGGTTTCTCACAAGAATGTTCAACGAAATTTTTTAAAATAAAGTTTGGGAAGAAAATTTTAGGGAATATCATTCTACAAAGTCTCGGAATCTTGTTCATCAAGAATTGTTTAGTTAAACTAACTTTCTAAAACCTTAACCAGTCTTAATGTTTTTCCTTGGCAAAATCCTCTTTCTTTAATTTTTTATTCAAACAAAAAAAAACCATACTTGGAAATCTAAACAAGATGTTTGAAACTCTCAGAAACTGAAAATCAAATTGTACATATTACGATCAAAAACTATCTATTCTTCACTTTTCAAAAGATTCTATCAATTCTTTGAAAGTGTATTGTGTAAGGCTTTGAGTTTAAAAAGTTGTGTCCTATCCCTTCTTTACAAAAAATGGCATATATCATTTTCTCTGATCAGCAACAATCTATCACAAAACCAATCAGGGGAAAGTCAATCAAGAAATCAAATAATTAGCTGTGAAAATCAAAGAATAATTGAGAGACTGACGTGGCAAAAAGCTAGTTAGCCTTCTCGGCTTTCCGACAGATCGTAATGAAAAATCAAAGCTGATAAGGATGAAAAGAGAGAGGGAGAAAGAGAGAGAGAGAAAGAAGGAAGAAGCATCTTCTTCGGGAATTGAGAAAAGGAGACAAAAAGTGGCTAGGAGAGGGATGCGTCGATTGCTTCTCCTCCTTCAGGGGCCGCCTTGCTGCTGCAACTTTTCGGCGGGACCGTGTGGAACCGGTCTGCCGCCTTGAAGACACGATGGCAACGAATATATCCAGAAGAAAAGAGACATTCAAGCTGATTTTTATTTCCTTTTTTCTCTCCCACTTTTTCAATGTTCTACTCAACCAACACAATCACCGGAATCATATATTCATGAGAAGAAGACGATGAGTGTTCCGGAGAAAATGAGGAAACACGATTTGAATAGAATTGGAGAAGAGAAGAGATCTTCATTTGAATAATCAATAGAATAACAAGTAGATCTTAATTGGTTTCTGAAACAAGTTACCAGAGATATTCATTCAGGAACCAAGTTTTGATTCCAATGTTACAAGTGTTTTCTTCTATAATTTTATACTTTCTCACGCGATTGACGTTGATGAGAATTTTCATAAACATGAATAGAGTATCCAGATTACGGTAGGACCCTCGAGAAATCCATTCTCATCTAACTCGATCTTTTCTCAGTTGAAAACACAAAATCAGCTGTCATCGAGTTCCCAGAATTCAAACTTTTATTATTTATTACTAAAAGACATTTCAACACCACACGAAATCAAAGAGTTTCTGAAAAAATAAGTTATGTGAATGCAAATGAAAATGAATTGAATCAAGAAATGAAGAGAATCGAATTATTGGGTGAGAAGAGAGAAACGGGTACATATTCATATCCCGGAATTATGTCCAAGCAGAACGTTTGACGTGGAATAATGGAAGAGTGTGAGTTGGATCATAGGCATTTGAGAGATCAATTCCAAGATGTTGTTGATATCTGAATCAATGAATAGAATTACAGTAACCCAGTCTAATTGCTCACCTCATCAATTTTCTTTGCATAAAATCAGAAATATTGACTGGAGGTCTCATTGTTCCCATTGATTGTCTGACCTTTGCGACTGCTTGTTGGCGTGGAATTTGTTCCTTGCTCATCAAATAAGCCGATGCGAATGCTGGTGCACTGAAGTCAAAATGAATTTAACTTTAAAAGTAATTCAGTTAAACCATACCGATTTCTTCCCCGAGTACTGCAAACCAAAACGTTTCGATTGGCTCGACGAGCACGTTGAACCAAATCAAGAAATCCGTCGAACATTTCATTCAGTTTTGTGTCTTCAGTGAGCTGAAATTTGGAATTTAAACATTTCCCAAATGAAAAAAAAACAAACCTGCATGCATCGTTGCTCAGTTTCCGGGAGACTGTAGGAGAGATAATAACGGAAATGACTGCTTGCCCGATTACAGAAACATGGACACTCGAATCCACGATTTTGGCGTCTATAAAAATAGATGACTCCAATAAAATTCAATTTCAAAAGTTACCTAGCCTCCTGTACATGATCAGCAGTTTCATCAGCAATTTCGCAAATGAATTCAATATTCAATCGACACATAAGTGAATTATTATTGACTGCATCAATTGCAGATGCAAATACAACATCATCAATCTGCCAGACAACTTCATCAATATACAATGATCGAAATGGATTCATTGCTTTCTGATTGTTTTTTGATGAATCATTGGTTGAAGCAGTTTTAACTCTTTCGAAAACATCTTCAGCTCCATCCGAATTAAATGGAGGAGATGTTGGAGAGAGACCGTAATCCGGTGAATCACCATCAGAATCCAACAGTTCAATCTTCGAGAGAGTATGAGAAGTACGAGGAGTTTCAGTCATATCCGATTCGTTTGATATTATTGAGACTGTATCTTGCTGAAAAAGTGAAAAGGTAAAAGAAGAAATTAAAAATAAGGAAGGAAATATTTGAATTTGAAATGAACTTCAAAAAGCTTTTCAAGACCAATCAAAACTACTTAAATTTCTTGTTTAAATAATAATTTTGTTGTGAGAGTTAGTAAAAGTGCAAACTTAATCATATGTATTCATCAAACCAAAATTGACATCACTTTAAATCAAATTTCAATCAAAACATAAACAAAATAATTATTGAAAAGAGCCAAAAGATCTCTCTTGAAATCAAAAGTTTGATCATTTTGATCTGAAAGTTATTCAACCAAAAAACAAAGAAAAATAAGAAAATCTTGTTTTTTTTTAAACTTTCAAACCTACAGATCCGAAACGAAAAGAACCAAAAAGATTCCTCATAATAAGAATTATCTCAAAATCTGTGCTTTGCTCATTCTACGTGTCAAACTGTTTCAATCACATTTTTTCTCTCTCCAGACATTTTTTGTGTCTTATTAACTTTGTCACCTAAAATCATATTCTAAAAAAGAAAAAGAAATCAATTGAATTTGTCACTTCTCTCCATTCCACCCTCTCTCTCTCTCTCTCTCTCTATTTTTACAACTCAACCTTTAGTTTTTTCAGCTGCTTTAAATTTGCAATTTCTCTAATTTCTAGTTGCTACAAGTGTGCTTTGAGTATGTTATTCCCCTCAAAGAACCCACTGATAACTTGATTTAAACATTATTTTCTCTCTTGAACTACAACTTCCGCTTAGAATAATTCCCTAAGGATAACGCGCACAATTTCAGTCATAAACTATGATTTTCGGAATCCGAAAAACATCAAAAATATTCATGTGATTGTGTCCGTGGCACGAGATAACACCGACGTGACAAAAACCAAAAAAATAGAAAAAAAAGCCGGAAATTATTTTGTTTTGTGGTGAGATGAGTGATAGAGTACATGCAGAAAGAGGTGCTCACAACGGAATGACAGAATCCCTGCCAACGACTTGTCGATTTCGATTGGCGCACCTTGGCGGGTGCCACTTTAATGAGTCTTCCGGGAGTGACCACGTTGTTATCGACTGTTGGAGAAATTGAAGTGATTGAGATGACAGATGAGGAACGAGATGATGGAAGAGTTGGTGTTGGACAATCTAAGAATATCAAGAGATTTAACTGAAACTCTATTATAAGGGCACTCACCGACTGTATCAGCATCCTTGCAGAGCATTCGACTAAATGTGTTATTTCGATTGATTAATGAATGCATTTGTCGAGTGTCAAGTCCTGGTGTACTTCCAGCTCTTGCACGAATTGTCAAACTGAAAATGTATTGTCCTTTTTATGAACTATTCAAAAGATCAATTAATTTCGATATTCATTCTGTTATTCTGTTTCTCGAATCATTGAAAATATCATTCAACATTTCACCGAAAAACATTTCAACAAAATTAGAGGGTTAACCGTGCCAGGCTCTGCAAAATATGTTTCAGGAAACATTTTGTAGGTTAGAACAGCAAATTCTAGTTTTCGTGTTTTATAAAACTGATTTGTATAGTCTTTTGTATTTCGAAAACAAAACATGTAGAAGAAAAAGAGAAGAAGAATCAAAGTTCAGTTGATTAGAGCTCATTAGACACGTATTCCCATTTTAGAATTTTCTGTATTCTTGAACTGATTTCTCATTCGTTTCCAAGAATCAAAGATACATTCATAATGAACAACAGATGAAAATGAGAAAGAAAGAGAAAAAAGATTCGAGGAATCAAGACAAGGAATTAATCACGAGTGCACTTTCAAGTAATCAGACGAAAAGGTCTTGGGAAATCTTTGAATTCCGATCATCCTAGATACAAATTTCCTCCTTGTTTCAAAAATATTTTCTCAGATTTTTTTTCAAATTTCAGGTGATTTTTGTTTCTCAAGGATTACGGTAGCAATGTTCAAATTCATTCGAAGATGATCCTGTTTCGTTTTATTTTTGAATAGAACTAATCTAGACGTGTTTTGTCATTGAAAAACAATCAGAAATCTAAGACTACGGTAGGATGCTCCCCCATAACCAACATGGAAAACAGGAAACTTCTAGAACTTACGGCTTGAGATTTGATGTGTATGTAGCTGATTTTGAACTTCCCTTCATACCGGTTGACAACTTCTGAATTAGAGAGAAGGCACTGAAAAAAAAGGAATCAGAAAATGAATGACGTGATTCAATGAGGAGAAGAAAAAGCTCTGTAGAAGAAAGAAAGAGGAGAAGAGATGTCTGATGAAAAGCTTCTTCAACATATAATTATGCAAAGAAGAAGGTAAAGAAAGTGGGTGGAGATATCACTCATTCGGAAATGATGACAAACAACCAAAAAAAAGAGAGAAGAAGGAGAGACTGGAAACAAAAAAAAAAGAAGAAACGGGAGGGTAGAAAGAGAAAGAGAGTCGAAGCATTTGTCGACTTGCACTCGGCTCCACCCATATTCTCGAAGGCAAAGAAGAAGAAGAAGGAGCTCCAGATCTCTTTCTCTCTGAAAGACTCTCCTGTCGCCAGTAGCAACCAACGGAAGCGATAAGTAAAAGAGAAAAAGGAGACGAAAAAGAGTTCTTCATGAAATCAAGAGAGAGAGAGAGAGAGAGAGAGAGAGAGAGAGACCACAAAACTCTTTTTTTCTTTTCAACACTCATTGTGTTGATTATGTGATATCTGTTGAAAAAAACGAAAATAGAATGAATGAATAATTTTTGGTCCAGAAGGCGGGGGGAGACCTTCAGACATATTAAACAAGTCGCGTGTAACACGAGAAACTAGATCGAGATTAAATTTATTAAAAAAAAATGATTGGAGAAATGAAAAATAGAAGTAATTGACTTATGAACATTCTTTTTTGAGCATAATATTTGTATTTTCAAGGAGAATATTGGAGAAAAATATTGAGTCATTCGATTGTGCATAACGCATCTAGATCAAACGGTTTTTGATTTCGTAGAGTTCTGGAAAACAGGATCACCAGATTTTTAGAAGGAGTATCCTGATACAGAATTACTCTGAGATCTAGCCTTTGATTATAAATTTTCGCGTTTCCTTTTTCAAATAGAAAACCGAAATAGGTATTAGTTAGTCTAGTCTTCGATAATTGGTTAGTCATACTGTGACGAACATCGGCACACAAATTACAGACTTGTAACTCTCAGAAAATCTTTGTTTTCAATAACATGAATCTTGTTTTGACAATGGTATCTGTCTCTTCAAAAACATCAAGACTGTCGGTGAAACTGAAACAATGAGACATGTTTCTTATTTAAGTTAGGAAATGTCTCGTGAAGATTCAAATTTATCAACGAATAGTCTTATTGGTAAATCAATATGAGTTCCAGGTTCCAAGTTATCGTTTCTTCTTTAAAAAAACGATCCGTGTGCGTCCTAAATAATGGCGAATTTTCCTGAAGTCATCGTATATCTTTTCGTGCTCTGATCCACATCACCAAACAGAAACCACGAAGCGAAATATTAATGAAAATGAATGAATGGAACGATAGGGTCCTGAAAACTATTTACTAGATTTTATAGTATTTTGAGTCATTCGAATTCAATTATTCTCGGATATAAAATTGTCTACTTATTCCTTCATAAGCCAACACACATCATTCCTCACCTGAAACACTTGCCAAATAAAAAGAACTATTTCAACCAATTTTAGAGATTTTTAACAGCTAATCCAACCTGGAACAATTCCAAACGAATTAAAACTACATTTTGCCTGAAAGTACACATCTCCACGTCATTCTTTCACCTGTCTTCCTTGAGTACTCTAGAAGTCACAAATGACTACAAACCTTCATAACTCTGTTCTTTCTAGTCCAACAGCTGCTGGCAGACTTAATCCAAATGCTCCTTGAATTTGATTAATATTTGCTGGATTGATTGGACTCACTTTCAATTCAATGAGAACTTTTCAGTTCTAAATTTTCTGATAATTCGATTGGCTTCTACTGAATCACTTTCTCCGGAGTTGATTTTTTCATAGATTAATTGACGAATATGCTTGGGAAAACCGGTAAAATTTATTTAGCACGTAAAAACAAGGAAAGATAAATATAATACAATCTACAATCTACACAAATCTAAGTTACAACGAAGCTCAATCGAGTAGGAATAATTGTTTCTTATCATGTTTATTCAGTGCATCATCGATAGCTCTGGCATGATCATCTAGACGATTATTCACAAACAATTGTTCCTTCATCTCTCCACTTTTCATCCATCCGGCTAGCTCATTGTACATTTCTTGTCTCTTCTCGGGAGTTTTTTGGACATCATACCATCGAGACATCCAGAATCCTCGAAGTGAAATATCTTTGAAAATGAGTGGTCCAGTTGGACAATCAACTGGCTGTTTACTCATTCCTCCATAGGTTACCATGCATCCTCCATGATCGAGAAGACTAGCCAGGAACAGAGAACTTCTTCCTCCAACACAGTTCAAAGCCAATTTGACACCAGGGAATTTCTTCTTTCGTCCATACAATTCTTCTTGAGTGATGACCTCATTTGCTCCGAGGTCCTTCAACTCTTTGACTAGTTCATCCAAATTATCTCGATTTCTGACGACGTTTACTGATTTAATACCAAGTATACGGCAGATTTGGATAACTTGTTTTCCGACTGCAGAATTAGCTCCGTTTTGAACAATGGTGTCTCCTTTTTTCAAATTGATGAAATCTTTGAGCATACGGTAGGCAGTTGGAGGATTTACCTGAAAACTTTCATTCGTGTCATTTCTATATTGATAGCTCTTACTTGAAACACGGCTGCGTATTCCAACGGAAGATCCCTGTCAATAGAAAAAACATCGGCTTCAGAATGAATACCGAACTCTCTCCACGTCCCTAATCCAGATTTGTTTGGGATCACATGATCTCCTTCCTTGATAGATTTGACGTTGCTTCCAACACTGATAACTCTTCCAAATCCCTCGTTTCCTCCTACTGCTGGAAGAGTTGGCTTCACCGGATAAACTCCTGAAGGGATTAACTAATTCTGTTGAATGAGAGTGTTCTTAAATACCTTGAATCTGATTCAAATCTGCCGGATTGATAGGCGAAGCGATCCATTTGACGAGAACTTGATCAGCTGATGGCTTGTCTGATATATTGATGGATTTCAGTTGAATCGCCTGAAGTTGAAGGTTTTTTTCAGAACATGTTATTTATGAATACCTCTGGAGGGTTTCCATATCCTTCGTAAACTAATTGCCTTGTAGAGGCAGCTCTCTGGATTGTAGAACGCAAACTGATAGCTTTCAACATCTGAAATTTATTCCTTTTATTATTTTAGTATTTTCATTAGTTTTCTTTTTCAAACTGGAAAGGAGAAGCTGTAACTAAAAACGATGTGCATTTACGATAAACAACAAGAGCGGGATTACGGAGTATCGTTCTTGTTTTTTTTCTCTGCGTCTCTTGTTTACCAAAGCTCTCTTTTGTGGCTTCTTCTTGTTTTTGTAAACAATTTTCGTATTTTCATTATTATTTCGATCATTACATGATCTTTTATAATTTGTTTTCTCTCACACCGCCCTTTTCTAATCACTTCAAAGGAATCTAATCAATTTTCTGATGTTCCGACAGGGAAAGAGAGAGAGAATTGCGATGTCAACTAAAATCTAGAATGATTTCTTCGTAAAACCAAAGAATTGAATCCAATTAAACCATCTTTCCTTCATTTGAAAGTTGCAAGGTTGAAGAGAAAGCGAAGACGTCCTTCACGCGACCTCTTTCTTTTTTCTACGAGCAGAAGAATTCTTCTTTCAGTAACAAATCTCTGTCACTAACAAACACGGCATCGTAAAACTCCGCCCTCCCAGTCGGCGCCGATAAACAACGCACTCTCCCCCGGCCGATGCCAAATGAACTGCGAGCCACCATTGGCACATACACAATTTCTCCAAGTTTCGACGGCAGTGACTTTAGTTCAAGCTCGCGCGCGCGTGAATTTGTTATCTGATATATCCTTGTGGATGAGTGTCCGTTAATGCTTCACTCATTCTTCCGGCTAATCAATCATCGGCACAAGTTCCGACATGAGATTCGAAACAGCGGTATAGAGACGGGTGGCGAGGCAGAGCGTAAACAAAATGTCCCCCACGTCTCTACGACCTTTTGCCATTTCTCTCACACTTCTCGTATCGCATCTCTTTCTACCTTCTTCTTCTTCTCCTTGTTGTTTGTGAGTGTGGGTAAGAGTAGCGCCCCTTTCCGTCGGTCAACCCCCAAAAATTTGTTTCTTTTCTCGTTGTGGTTTTTTTTGCCAATACGATACAAATTGCGCAATAGACCACTATTATATTTGAAAGAGCTTTCATTGTTTTCCCATATTTAATCAGAAAGATGTTTTCAAAATAAGATCAGGAATACTGTAAGAAATCGAATTGTGATAATGGTTGACATCTTCATTTTCAGATTCTACCACAAGTATTTAGTGTAACACAGAGAAATCGTTTTATAGAGACCTAAATAAGTCATCATTTACTCGTAGAATTTTCGTGTCCACCGTGTAAATATCAAGAAGTTGTTATCAGTGACACTTATCAAAGTTTGTGCTGGCATCTTGGCATTTTCCCACTTCTCATTTTTCGTATAATGGCAGTGCAAAGGAAATGCATCGATTTTGCTTTTGTTTTTGTTTTCCACCTCACCACTTTTGGTTTTCGAGCGAGGACTCACTCTTTTTTCATTAGTTGTACCATGGGTTTAGAATCGAATTAAAATCGTAAAAAAATGTTAAACAATGCCGTTTGCTCCGTTGTCTATCAATATTTCCCGGTACTAGTACTATAAGTCATCAGATTCGTCAGCAAATAAAATGCGGTAAGGCATTGCGAGAGATGCTGAAGAAAAATAAGAAGAGAAACAGTTCAGCACCGCCCACATTATTCGACGATAAAAGAGATGGAGAACACTTCAGAAAAGACCCCTTTTCTCTATCTCTAAAGGCGTAACGCCACATTTTTGATCACCTTTCATTTCGTTCAGTCTTCCCCCGTCAGTCCGTTTTTGTTCGTCAATCTTTAACTGGCGGAACGTAGTACTCTTCGAACTTTTGGATAGAAAGAGTATAATTGTGCGATAACTGCAAAGGATTTCCCGCCACATTTCACTCGATACTTACTCTCGCGCACGCGCGACATACACGCTTATTCGCATCCATTTTTGATGTTTGAAACGCATTTTCCAACTTGTTTCGAAATACACACATATATAGTGAAATGAAATGAATCGAAATTTGGGTGTGGTGCGCCTCGTAGCCCTGTGGCAACATTTTCGAAGCAACAGATGGATTCCACATGTTTCACAATGGACTCTATTTATGAGACCTCGTAGCAAACATCTGCACTTGAGTGAAAAAGGGAGGGGAACACTGACACTCGAGAAACTAAACTCATTGGCTTCTTTTGTTTCTCTCTGTGACATCTCGTTTCGATTAGAAGAGCTGGCAATGTTTCTTTTCGTATTGAGTTTCACGAGAAAAAAGTTGCAGTTGTGAGAAGTTTCAAAAAGTTTTGAAGCTCCAGAGTATGTTCAAGATGACTTCTGTTTATATTTGAAGATCATAAATGACGTCTTGAATCATCTTGACTTCTTCACTTTCGCTCTAAAAGATCAAGAGACGTTTCAATTCAACTTTCTCTTCTCTCAATATTGTATCATTCAATGTTCCAATTCATGTGGAATTCCCTCCCAATATTTACCATTTTTTGTGGCTACAGTACCTCATAAAATAAGATATGCAAATTTGAACGCACCACCCTTTCTATTCAATTCTTTCTTTTCCACTCGATGTGTCACCTCATCATAAACACATCTCGCCTCGTTTCTCACAATTTTTATCACCATGGTTTCTCCTAGCGGGACCCATTTCTCTGCGCTTCTCACGTCTTCAGCAGTCTATATCCACTTGTTTACACGTCTGATGTCTCTAACTCTTTATTTACAAAACGCTTTGCTTTGGCCTCTTTTCTTTCATTCTCTCGCTCGCGCCGTGTCCGCTTTTATTGCCATTGTCGTCTTCATCGTTATCGCCGTCGTTGAAAATTTTCTCACTTCTTAAATATCAATCAACACGAATCAATTGTCTTAATTTTGTTAATTCTTTCAGGAATCGTCAACCGCTTCCGAAAGATTTGAATCATGTCCGCTGAAGAGCCAAAGTCCTACGTGAGTTTGAAACAAAATTATAAGTGCAGTGAAGGGGAAACAAAAAGAAGAAAAGAGATGTGATGAGTCACACAAAAACTGTATCAATATTATTGTTTACCCCGCCCTCTCTGTGTCTTCAGAAAGTACGGGTGATGCAACCGACAAGAGAGATGTGAATCAGAAAGTGATTCCGACCGTAAAAAGAATAGAGAGAAAAAAATTCTAAAGAATTTCAGTAACTGTGAATGTCTTTTCTAAAGTTCACTGATGTTTGGACAGCTAAATTTTTGTTGAATCATCCAAGAGAAGGAGATCATAGTATAAATTGAAAACAGTAGTTTTGTTTATTTGCTTAAAGGTTTTTAGATTTAAGAAATCAGAGATTATGCGTCTTTCTGGAAGCTGAAGGAACAATTCGAGATAACAAATCAGAATTGTTTTCAATGTTCGAAGCTCACAAGGGAATGACGTGGTGGTGTAACTGGAAATGAAGCAGCTAGACCTTGAAGGAACTATGGATTCTCCAAAAAGTCAGAAAGATCCTTTCTTTCGGCATCTGCTTCATCAGAATCGGTTTTGAGTTCTTAGCTTGGAATTTCGGTATTTCCTCTTCTTGCTAATTTGATCGTCGACTATCCAACAACAATAACAAAATTAGCATTTGAAATACAAATCAATGAACGTGGTAACGTGAGAATCTGTGCTCCACTGAATTGATATATTGATCAATCGACAACCTCTAATATACACGTGGCATCCCTCTAAACTTCAATCTAATAATGCAACTTCAAGGCGTCTGTTTGAAGTGTATTTCGGGTCATTCCCCAACAATTCGTGAAGTTTGCACGTGACCCAGACTCAAACGCGGTAAACAGTAATGCGAAGAAGCAAATATTGAGCAATGGAAGTTTCATGCATTTTACTCGAATTCTCCTGTATTTGTATCTACAAATCACATTTTCATGTTAATTGTTGAGCTAGTGTTCTAGTATGTTCCTTCAATCGATTTGACAACTTCAATGTGTTCTGTTTTCGTTTTCCATTCCGTCTCCACCCCAAGAACGATGAATCACGGCATGAAGTCGTGTAGGAAATAGTGTATGGAATTCCGGAGACACAGGCAGTTGCACAAAAAGAAACATTTCAATGCCGTCTCGCATTCTCTCGTCTCCGCCAATGCCTCACTATTTTCCATAAGTGGGCGGGGCTTGCGAATGTTATGACTGTATTGTTGTCTAGTTCTCTCTCGCTCCCTCTCAGCTTGTGGTGAACTGTTTACCGTCCGTCAGTTTCTCGTTTGACACTCGTCCCAGACGACTGCTTCTAACATTCCTCTCTTCCTGAAACAAGCTCATTCCTCCACTTTTCAACATGTCGACTCCACCATTCCTTCGTTGGTACGAGACTGAGAAGGTAATTAATTAAGCTTTTCTTAACTCGGCTTTTAGAAGCAAACACCGTCATTGGTCTAGAATGATTTGGAGCACTAATTTAGGTAAAAACTGTCAGTGATGAAAGCTTTAGTTGAGTCAGAATTTAGAATTTTTAGAAAAATGTCTCACATCCTTCCTGAACATTTTTAATGTCGTAAGTGACACATTCCTCTCGTTATCGACATACTCGCCCACACCTTTGTCGGCCATTTCGGTGCCATTATCAAAATTGATACAGGCTAGATATTTTCGCTCCCTCGTTGTTTGCTCGATGATAGAAATCGGGAAGAGAAAAAAAAACAACCAAACATGGAGAAGACGTTTTTTGTTCGGGGTTGTTGTCATCAGCTGTGTGAAAGTTTTTGGGAGCGCGAAGATTGGTGGGGTAGATTGGATAACAGCTCTTCCGCTTTCTTGGGTCGCTGCTTGCTTGCTCGCTTATTCTGTTCACTAGTGTGACACGCGAGAGACACCCCTAAAGGCTCCCACACACATATATACACCAAGTATATTTCTAAATGATCACCCTACTGAACATTTTAAAATGGCATATGGAAGAAGAAGATAGAATGGTTCCACCGTTGAAATCTCATAATTCTAATGATTTATTTTCAGCCAGTCCCATACCGCTCCGTTCTCCAAGAGAAGTTCGAGCCAGGACAAACTCTCATCGTCAAGGGATCGACCATCGATGAGTCCCAACGCTTCACCATCAATCTTCACTCGAAGACCGCTGACTTCTCCGGAAACGACGTTCCACTCCATGTCTCTGTCCGCTTCGACGAGGGAAAGATCGTTCTCAACTCTTTCTCCAACGGAGAATGGGGAAAGGAAGAGCGTAAGTCTAACCCAATCAAGAAGGGAGACTCGTTCGACATCCGCATCCGTGCTCATGATGATCGCTTCCAGGTAAAGGATCATATTACCTCTTTGAGATTCTAATTTTTCTCATTTCCAGATCATCGTTGACCACAAGGAGTTCAAGGACTACGAGCACCGTCTTCCACTCTCTTCGATCTCTCATCTCTCCATCGATGGAGATCTCTATTTGAACCACGTTCACTGGGGAGGAAAGTACTACCCAGTCCCATACGAGAGCGGACTCGCTAACGGACTTCCAGTCGGAAAGAGTCTTCTCGTCTTCGGAACCGTCGAGAAGAAGGCCAAGCGCTTCCACGTCAACCTTCTCCGCAAGAACGGAGACATCTCGTTCCACTTCAACCCACGTTTCGACGAGAAGGTAAGGGAGACACAATAAAAAAGTGCTCTGTTTGCTACATTGAGACCGAAAGGGCAAATATGGTTCTTTTACAAACATTTTTATGGCGCTGGGGGTTTGTGTCTATGACTCTAGATCAAGTGCAACTTGCAAGTGTCTTGAAAAAGTAAACTGTTCGTTTTTTGCAGCACGTCATCCGCAACTCGCTCACCGCCAACGAGTGGGGAAATGAGGAGCGCGAGGGAAAGATCCCATTCGAGAAGGGAGTCGGATTCGATCTCGTCATCCAGAACGAGGAGTACGCCTTCCAAGTCTTCGTCAACGGAGAGCGTTTCGCTTCTTTCGCTCACCGCGCCGATCCACACGACATCGCTGGACTCCAGATCTCCGGAGACATCGAACTCTCTGGAATCCAAATCCAATAAGTTATTAATCGGCCGATGACTCCGCCCTCAAATGATTCTGTTATCCATCCTCCTCCATTTTATCTTTTAATTTCTCACAAATCAATCTTCCGAAAGTATACTGCCCCTCTCACCCCCAAAAAAACATCATGTTTCATCTTTTTTTCGCATGGCAACTGAAAGGCAACTGTAATACCGTATTCTTGTATCTATTCGCACACTCTTTTAATAAAAATGGATAGCAGATGTCTTTGTTCTTTATTATTTTTTGTATTTGTCTATTTGAGAAGCTGATCACTAAAGTTCTGCAAAAATTGAGAAAAACAGGATAACGGAAAAATGTGAAGAACGATAAAAAATAGCTAAAAATAGCATCTTTTCTTTTTCATGAATTAAAAAAAAGAAGATAAAATTGTACTTAATATGATTAGAAACCGATGGAATTTTCATGATTCATTGTTGAATCTTCTGAAGACTTCCTTCATCAAATTCCTTCAATATCGGTTCCGTACGAATTGAACTTCGCTCCATTCTCCCAATCGTCTCGATAGAGCGCGTTTGCATTAATTTTTTCCAATTCGGGCTTGATTAAATCCATCGAAGCTCTCTTGTCGAATGGCAGCTCTTGTTTGTTCTTTTTTGATGTATTAATAAATCCTGTTATTTTTTACCTTTGAAAACAATTTTCTAATCAAAAAATATTAATTACAGGGTCTAATGAGCGCAGAAACGTCGGCACGTCTTCTACAGCTCGATCCATTGCTTGAAGCCAAAAATCCGAATGTTCGTAATGAAGCTGCAGCGGCTTTTGGAAAGTTATCGATTTTAAATGAAGGTGTGAAGCAGGTGAATTGGAAATTTTTGATAGATAAAAAATTTAATAAATATAATTTAGAGTCTAAAAAAGCATACAACGTCTCAAACTTGGGAAACGAGGGTTTCTGCTGGAAAAGCGCTACAAGCAACACTTCAAAATGCTCCTGAATTCGATAGAAAAAAGGTTTCAATTCTCAAAATTCTGATTTAAAACAAGTTATTTTAGGACGATGACTCTTCGATTTCTGAAAAACTGAAAAGCATTGTTGTGATCGAAGTTCAACGAAATTTTAAACCTCTTTTGAGTGACGATGAAAAGTCATTGAGAAAGTCAGAAAAAGAAAGAGGAAGTAATTTGAAGCAAAGAGAAATAGTTGATCAGCATCTTGAATATAATAAAGTGACTGGAATGAGTTCGGTAATTCTTTTAAAGAAGAAACATGAAGTTTTATCGCTTAATTTCAGCAAAAATTTCTGAGCGACGACGAATTTCTGCATGAAGGAGCATCAGAAATAGAACAACCATCGACTAGTCAAGAATTGAGTCAAGTAACAAAAATGGAACCAATTGATGGGGAAATGAGTGAAACCGACGATGATGATTATGAAAGACAAAGACATCTTTGGAGAGTTTTGAGAGAATTCGCCAATTTGTTGGCTGAGCAACAATGGTATGCCAGACACGGTGGAGCAATTGCCATATGTCAAATTGCTACGACTTCATATGATAGACTATCTTATGAATTAATTGATACGATACTCTATCTTCTCATCCACGTTCTTATTCTCGACAAATTCAATGACTTCATTTCTGGTAGAAATGCTACTGCTCCAGTTAGAGAACAATGTGCTCAAGCATTAGTTCATATGCTTCGAAATACAGATGAAAAACGAAGAGAAGTAGTTTTAGAAATCGTTGTTCAGATGGTCAGCACCCCAGGAGATGATGTAATTTATCTTTTTATCATTCTAAAATCTCATATAAAACATTTCAGAACTGGAATATACGTCAATCCGGACTTCTTGTCCTGAAATATTATTTTGCAATAGCTAGAAGTGAAAATAATGGTCATCAGAAGACGTTTGATAGATGCTTTGAACTAGTAATTCAATCACTCGATGATCCAGTAGATGACGTCACAGGATGTGCTGTAAAAACACTTGCATCCATTTTATCAAACAAAGAATATCCACCAGAAGAAATGAATCGTCTCGTGGAAAAAGTAATGGAACATGTATGGAAACTACTAGATTTAGAAGCAGCAAAAGAACAATTGCGAGCAGGTCTCGATTCACTTTGTATAGATCTTCTAGAACTAGTAGAATTATGGTTACGATGGAATCAAGAATCAGGAATCAGTCGACAAAGTTTACTGACTATATGCTCTACTCTTGACGCTGCTTATCCGATTCGATGCGAGAAAATAGTTCAATTACTAGATGCAGATATCGAGAGACCACAGAATGAAAAATTATCGGCTGAAGATGTTTTTGTTATTATAAAACAACTTTATCGGATTCTTCTCTTTTCTCCACCATCAGATTCATTGGCTTTCCTGGAGAAAACGTTTTTGAC
Organism: Caenorhabditis wallacei; assembly: GCA_963932035.1. Taxonomy (NCBI): domain Eukaryota; kingdom Metazoa; phylum Nematoda; class Chromadorea; order Rhabditida; family Rhabditidae; genus Caenorhabditis; species Caenorhabditis wallacei. The sequence continues at coordinate 4,592,297 of OZ009934.1, forward strand.
ATTCGGAAAAATCTTCCGAACTTATCGGTAAGTCTTTTCTGAAACTTTCAATATCAACAAATGAATCTTCAGACAAGTGTTAATGGAAAAAGGAGAAGTGAGTCAAAAAATTGGAAATTGGCTGGGATGTCTTCTTCTCGATCACAGGAATCCACAAATTGACGTTTTCGCTTGTGATGTCGATGGAATATCGAGCAATGGAAACTCACCGACTGAACTGATGTGCTCGGAAGAAATGAGATTTCTTGGAGAAAAAGAGAAGGATACGGTCTATTTGACTCGTAAAATACTCTGTTCTAAATATCTTGCTATTATTTTAGAGTCGTTATATGAATCAGATGGAGAAATTCTAGGACAGAGAGTGTAAGTTTACTTAAGTAGTTTCTATGAAAACGAGAATCGTGTTTCCAGGGACCAAGCAGTTCAACTTCTGTTCGTTCCATTTTTCCAATCGAGAAGTATAATGCATAATCTAGGAGTTTCAATTATCGTAAACGAATGGGCGGCTCTATATCGTGCAGCTGTAAACGCGAAGGCCACAGAGAAACCACCTCCAACGACAATAATGCAATTGGCGGATACAATTGTAAGAGGACCAGGAAAACAATACGACGAAATGACAACGATTGTTCATGGATTGACTAAAGATTGTAATGAATTCATTGAGTATTGTGTCGTACGTGGTTTCGATCGAACAAGTGCAGAAGCAACTGGAGGATCTCCAGAAGATATCAGCAAATCAGCATACTCAATTGTTCGATCCAAATTGAAAACAGATAAGCAAAGAGAAGCAATTGACACGAGATTTAATACATTAAGTAGATCAATGGAGAATGCTAAAATGAATATTAAATCTAATGGAATGTAAGTGTTCTATTATGAAATGATAATCCTCAATTTCTTATTTTATCAGACGTATCAATGCTCTTCTATCATCAACTCTCTTCTATTTTGGAAGTGCTCCAGATAAATTGACTCCACAAATACGTCCAATAGTCGAAACGATGCAAACCGAAGAGAATGATGCAATGGCATCTGAAGTATTCCGTGGAGCTGTTCCTCTTCTCGTCATGTACAGTTGGCCTCGAAATCCACGTCCTTACATAAAAGTTCTTGCGAAAGCATTCCAATCGTTCTCTGGATGCGCAGTTCGGATACCGAAAGTTGGAACATCGAGTCCTGGAAGTAAGACCACAATTATCAGTATGAAGAGGATTTGGGGAAAAGAAACTGAAGATGGATTCGAAGAAAATAATGGATTGGTATCTGCGGAGAGTAGGAATGCGGAGCTCTTTCTCACTGTAAGACTTAGTTCCAAGATTATTTTGAGTATTTTTTTATTTCAGATTCTCTGTCAATTCAATTCAAATCAACTCTCTGAGTTCTATGCACATTTCGATTTGAGTGAGGAAGTCGATCAAAACGTTTGTCTAATAAATTCGTTAATCATTATAAAAAAACATTATTTCAGACATTCCTGACCCGCCTGGAACTTCACAACAGTCTTTGGAATCGTGTTGGATCCCGTCTCTCCGAACAATCCACCGAAAAAATCTTCTCGATGATACCGTCAGACGATCCAGCGGTTCGATTTGCATTCGCCAAAATCATTGAGACTTTCTGCAAATCTTCGTGTGGAGATTCATTATCAAAATGCTATTCACGACTTGTCCATTTATCCAAAGATCTCAATAATGTCAACTCTAGATTAGCTGCAATAGAAGTTTTTCTTCGTCTTTGTATGATGGATACATCCTATTTGAATGGATGGGCAGCACTTCTTGCTCCACCTGTTTTCCAATTGCTCACTGATCAATGTGAATCTGTTCGTGATGCTGCTGGAGAAGCATTCAGAAGACTCATCCCAGTCGTAACACTTGAAAATCCGAATTTTTTCATCGAAGGTCTCAGTGAAGAATTGTCAAAAAAACGATCCGAATATTCCAATTTCGTGAATGTTCTCGGATCTCCGAGTAGTCTCCCGCGTGTTTTACGACAAGATATCACTGGTGGATTCGATCCGAATATGCTAAGAGAATATCAATTGGAAGGAATCACATGGATCCGATTCCTCCGAGCTTACGGGCTTCATGGAATTTTGGCAGATGATATGGGTCTCGGAAAAACTCTTCAAACTATGTGTTCAATTGCTTTATCAGTTGACAAAGATGAAATGAATGATCGACAGAAGTGTTCTCTAATTGTGTGTCCACGGACTCTTGTCGACCATTGGTGTCTTGAATGGAATCGATTCTTCCCAAGAAGAGCTCCAGCTGTGAAGCATATCACAAGATGTCAGAATGCAGAGATTTGTGTTATTCCATACGATGAACTAAAGTCTGTTTATACGTTGTAAGTGCTCCCTCCTCAATCAGATTAACCGTCCCTTTCATATGAATTCAGAGATCGTGTCTGGAATTACATCGTCCTCGATGAAGGTCACGTCATGCGGAATTCGAAACGCCGCGCATTTCGATTCGCTAGCCAACTTGTCTGCAAAAGTCGTCTCATCCTGTCTGGAACTCCAGTTCAAAACTCGTGAGTCATCCTCCCCAATTGTCTTTTTTATCATTTTCTGACTCATTCTTTTTCCAGACCGGCAGATCTCTGGTCATTATTCACGTGGCTGATGCCAGGATATCTGGGAACCGAGAAACAATTCAGAAGTCAATTCCTTAAACAAATAATGAAATGTAGAATGCCGAAAGCCAACGAAGCTGATCTGAAAGCAGGATCAGCTGCCATTTCACAGCTTCATAAACTAGTTCTTCCATTTGTGATGCGTCGTTTGAAAACTGAAGTTCTACAAGAATTACCAGAGAAGAATGTTCAAGATTATGAATGTGAGCTCACGGAAGATCAGAAGGATGTCTATCGATTCATTGTGGATAGATGCACATCTTCTTATGAAGAACAACAGAATAAGACTGGAATATCTAGTCTTGTAACGTTAATTTCTCTTCGAAAACTCACTGATCACACTCAACTTGTCTATGATACTCTCATAAAGATCGGAGCTCCACAAGAGATTCTTAATAAGGCGTTGACATCGAAATCTGGAAAAATGGAAGCATTGAAACAGTTGTTGATTGAATGTGAAATTTGTAAGAATCCAGAAGAAGAAATCAATGAAGCTGATGAATTGAATGGATTGAATGAAACAGGAGCCGGTCACAGAGCTCTTATCTTCTGTCAATGGAAATCTTCAGCGAAACTTGTATCCGATGCATTGAAAAGTGGAGAATTTGGAAGTGTAGTTCCACATTTAGTTCTTGATGGAAATGTTCCGGCAGGTGATCGAATGAAAATGGTTAATCGATTCAATGAAGACAAAACTATTGATGTCATGATTCTAACTACACATGTAGGTTACTAAGTGTTAAAAAAAAAATTCAAATTCAAATTTCAGATCGGTGGAGTTGGTCTCAATCTAACAGGAGCTGATACAGTAATCTTCTTGGACCACGATTGGAATCCAATGAAAGATCTTCAAGCTATCGACCGCGCTCATCGTCTCGGACAAACTCGAAATGTCAATGTATATCGATTGATTACTCAAGGAACAGTTGAAGAAAAAGTGATGAGTCTAGCGAAATTCAAACTAAATACTGCTCAAGCTTTGATTGGTGCTGACAATACATCAATGATGACAATGGACACTGGAGAATTGATGAATATGTTCACTTTGGATGGTGATGAACCGAAACCATCGACTTCAAAGGAAGGTCCTCCAGCTAAAAAGAGTAAAAAGTGAGTGTAACTCTAAGAAATCTTTAATTCATCTCTCTGTTTTCAGATCTGCCGGAGGAGATCCATCACAAGAAATTAATCTGGCAAGTATGTGGGATGAGACGCAATACGACGATTTCCAAGTGGATAGTTTCCTTCGAAATGCTTAATCTGTTGAATTAAAATCTTTATAATCTGTATCATAATATCGCCATTTCTATTCGCATAACTTATCATGTTTAAATGCATTTTACTCATGTTCAATTCGTTTTCTTTCATTTATTTTCAATTATATTTTCCAAATGATTAGGTCTTCTGTTGTCATGAATATGGGTTTTCTTTTCCAACTTCCAGTCCCATCTCGCTTTTTTTCTTTTATTTTTTCTTACGAATAAATGAAATTAAAATTATTTGCTTTGTGATTTTTTTTTTCAATTGTTTTCACTCATCTTAATATTTTAATTATAATACATTGAAAAATGAGAAATCTGAATAATTCTTATGTCAGAAAAATGTCAAACTCCTCAAAACCAATAGATCCTCTTCTCGCCTCGTTGACCCATTTCGTGGATCATCCAGATCAACTCGCCGAGCACACAATGAATTCGGTGGAATGGGAAGCGGTGGAGGTTTTGATGCCACGTATACTCAGGGTATTCTAAATTTTACTGGGAAATTCTGATTGAACCCGTTTCAGGGAAAGGCGAAAGAAGACGTGAAACAGTTATTGTTAGCAGAGATAGATGGAATGTCAAAGAAGAGATTGATGGCTGTATTAGCTGGAGAGACATTAGGAGAATCATCGAGTTCTGAAGATGAAGAAGAGGAGGAGGAAGAGATAAAAGAAGAAGAAGAAGTTGTGGAAGGAGAAGAACAAAAAGAAGAATCCAATGAAGATGCTGAAGAGTCTGGAGATGTTGAAGTTTCAGAAGGAGCTTCGGAAGCATCTGATGATGAAAATGAAGATGAAGAAGAAGGAGAAGAACAGGAAAGTCCAGAAAAAGAGGAAATGGAAGAAGGAGAATTTGAAGATGAAATTGAGGATATTTCACCCGACAAATCAATGACACCTCCAGATCCATCCCCTCCAAAGCCTGAATCAATGGATACCGATGAGGAAATCGAACGACAACTTGAAAAGGATCTCGAAGATTTTATCTGATTATTTTCTTTTCTTCATTTTAATATATGTTTCTGTGGTGATCTATTCACAAGCAAATAAAATATTTGTGTGATGACGAAAGAAAAAGTTGTTGATGATGAAGAATATGACATAAAACAACACACACGCATATCCATCTTTTTGGTTATTTTCTCATCATCATTTATAATTCCATTAGTATGGGGACTCATCCTCATATATGGATTCCCTGACATTTTTCAGTTTTTCTTATTAGGTCAATTCCCTTTCTTTTTTTGGGTTTTCTCAATGAATTTCGGACTTTTTTCGACTAGACAAAATTAAAGGTTTTTGAACCGTTTTGACATTAAAAAAGTCCCTTTTCGTGTGAATTTTGGAATAGTTTGATGTCTCTTGATTCTAGAAAAAGTAATCCATTCATCCATGAATAACAGGAAATGAATGTTCCTGGTTGACTCCTCTCTTCAATTCATCCACGTGTTATTCTTGCAAACTTCACTCTTTTTTTTTGAAATTTGTTTTGTTACTCACTCAAAAAGTTCAAGTCTAGACTTCTATTTTAAAAAGTTTTTTGGACTTTTTGAATAGTGACTCAATTATCATGGAGGAGAGAATTCTTTGGAAGATTCTATGGAAAAGAGAGAAAAAAGCATGTAGAATGGGAAAAAAAAACAAAAACAATTGAGTAAATAACTGAATATTCAGTTTGGCAGAACGAGTTGGCACGGGCGGTTTCGGAAGGTTCTAGAATCATAAAATATATTTTTTTCCACAAATTTCGCATTCTACGAACTAGAAAATAAGTGAATCTAAATTTTTTAAGTTTAAAGTTATTACCTGATCCTTCAAAAAGTATCTAGAAATCTTACATCACAGAATCCAATGAGATCTCTAGTTTTTAGAGAATATAAGTTCGAGCCATTCGTTTAGAAATTTCTCTAATGTTCTAGAATCTTTACTCAGCGATTTTGGGCACTTGTGCCGTGAATGTATGCTCATGTCCCACAATATGTCGGATTTGTTCTCTATCGTGCACAGACTATATTGAACAGTTCTTCGAATTCAGAATACTTTTATATAACTTCTTATCCAAAACGATTCAAGTGACATTTATAAGATAACCTCTGCCGCCCTGTTTCGTTTATTTCGAGAACAAAGAATAAGAAAAGAGGCGTCTATCGGGATTCGATCAATTATTTATTTGAGAAAAGAGCAATGGAGATGCGTTGTCTATTATAATTAAGTACTCGGAATAAGAAGAAATGAGTCAGATGAAGAAGAATAAGAAAAAGATGTGAAAAACAAATTAAATACGATTTCTTTCTTCTTCTTCAATTGTTACTATATACATTTCATTCCCCCAAGGTGATTTCTCTTTTTTTTAGTTCGAATATCTATATATTTCTCAGTTATTTTGTTATTTTGCTTCTTTTTTTTCTATTTTCCATGTCAATCAACTTCTCGAATTGTCTTGTTTTTTACGTTTTATCTCGAATTCTAATCAGAATTGACAGAAAACAAAAAAAGAGAAATATATGGGGAAAAGGTCAGTTGGATTACTGTAGTTCCAGAATAACATTGAACAGAAATTTTTAACTCACTCATCATATTTTTTTCTAATCAGGATGACGTAGAAGCTGCACTAACAATCAATAAAGTGACTCATCTACCTCCCTCGATTAATTTATTTTATAAATTATTTTTCATGATAACATGCCCTCATTTATCATTAGTGTTGACTTCATCCAGATGACAAGAATTATTAGTTTCACTTTTCCAGAATCCCTCTTTTTCACCATGATCTTTATTTTATTGCTCGTTCTTGAATCTTTGAAATTCATTTTCCAAAAAAACAAAGATTTGATCGGAGACTTGTCTAGAAGTCAGAATGACGTGGAATTATCCATCTTAAAATCTAAGTGGAATGCGCTGAAAACAGATTTATCTGAAATCTTTGAGAGACTAAAAATGTCTCATTATTTTCTATTTTGAGAGTTAAGAGAATACATTTTCTCTGTTAAAGGAAGTGGATTCTTCGGTGATCTCTGAATGAGGAAACTGTCTAGTCTGATGAGAAAAGAACTTGAAGAACAACGTCATTTGTATCAAGTTTCGAAGAAGTTTTCTATTCTTGGAACGATTTCAAACATCGGAAATCTATTTTCTGGTATAAAATGAAATATCAACGTTTCGATTTCAAGATGTCCCTTTCATCTGAATATCTTTGAATTCCAGATTTTTGATTCCCCGATATTTCTCATCATTTTGTAGAATAAGTCATCCATTTATTCTAATCTGAAACCCCCTGCCGATCCAGCTATAATTCTATGATTCACGTTTTCTGTTCTGAAATTCTGATATCATCTGGAAATTCTAGTTTAAACTACATTCCAAGTACAATTTTATTCGGTGTTGTTATCTGAAATAATGAGTTAAACGAAGAAGAGTATAGTTTCAGAAATCATGTTCAACAACTCAAAAAAGTAAGAAAACCAAAGAAATAAGGGTTCACCGAACTGAACGGTATAAAAAGTCGTCAGAGTCAGCCGTCGGGGGCTGTTCTATTACAGGGTTTACGATAATATTTTGATTTCCAACCGTTTTCTGTATTTTCACAACCTTAAAAAAACTACAGTAATCCCTTCGAAACACAATAGAAAACCTTTATAATTCAGTCTGAGCAATAATACACGTTCCATCAAAATTAGATTTCTGAAATATCCATTTACCAATTTCTCAGAATCTGCACACGAGTTTTCCCTTCTTTAAATCTCAAAAACGTTATTATTGTATTCATACTCTTATTTATTTCTCGATCCCCTTACTCCATTTATCCCTTCCATTTTTATTCCAATTGAATCTATTAACCAAGTTCTGAAAATTCGTACTACCGAGTAGTCAGGATTTGTAGCTTATTCTCTCTTTCAAAAATTGTTCTTTTTCCAGTTTTTTCAGACGCCTAAAAACAACTCATTTCTCGTCTTTATATTGATAGATTTCCATTTTATGATTCTGTTTTTCACTGTTTTTCTGACGTTTTTGTATAACTGAAAATGATGATGAGCAAGGAAATAGTTGTTCTGAAAATAGAAAAAAATTGAGATTTTCTGGAAAAAAATTAGAAATGGAAAAAGAGAGAAACGAGATGCTAATTAATTCTTTGAAGAAGAAATCAAAATGAAAAAGATTAGGTGGGAGGGGAAATTAAATGAGTCAAAAATCAAAAATGACGTTTTTTTAAGGACAGTGACTATTTTCATGATTGATGAGCAATCATGGATTACTGTAATTGTTTTTTTAATGCAACTGATTTCCTAATCGAATTACGATAGGTTTTCGAAGGACAAACTTTCCAGTTGATTATGAGCAACAATTCATCAGTAAACAGTTTATTGATAACTTCATAGGCTGCCGAAACAAGGTGTACTGTAATTTCAAAAGATCTACCGTAATCCATTTCAAACTCTTTCAATTCCACCTTCACATTCAATCTTTGTCCCCCAACCCGAAAGTTCAGAATGACCAATGAATCTTTCTCTTTCCAAAAAGTGGTTTGTCCTTTCACTTTGTTTCCAAAATGCCAACCACCTTCACAAAAGAACTCGAATTTGGATATTCAAGTGAGAAATCATCAAAGCCTTTTTGGGTGAAAGGAAATCTCGAAAATAATGATGATGGCGTCATATAAAAAACAATTTTGGTTGTTTTTTGAATCGAGAAGAATAGAGAATAGAGGGAGGAAGAAGCGTAGGAGGCGTCAAACATTGGGTCGTCTGGGGGAAAAGTTTATGAAGACTTGATGTTGTCGAAGATCGGAATAGGCTCTAATAGAAGGGCTCCCTGGATAGAGGACGACATTCCAACATTCGGTAAACACTCGAATTGCATTTTAATGGTTTACTTTAAGACAGTATATCTCGGTTATAGTTGAAGCTATGAAAAAGTTTTAGACTGAAGAAATGTATAAAAATTCATGATAAACAATTCTTTAGTTGACAACTTTTTAATATCTCTTACGACAACTGAGATATAGGAACTTGAAGTAATTTAACCGAATGGGCAGTCATTTCTTCAATAAGTATACCTAGACTCTCCTCTTTTTAACCTCTGAACTCTAATTTACTTGTTCTTTGCAACACAAATTCCAATTACTTTCCAAAAAAAGTGACTCAGTTTAAAAGTTTCATAACTTCTCTGCTCTTTTTTCTTTTTCTTTTCGTACCATTTATAAACCATGGTTTCCATGTGTTTTGGATTCTTTATTTTTCTGAATGTTTCTTCGTTTTTTCTTCCTTTTCTTTTGTGTGTTTCTTTCATACATTTATGCATTTTCTTTGTGTGAAAAAGCTGTAAAAAGAGCACAAAAAAAAGAAGAAGGAAGAAGAAAAAAGAATGAGTTCAGTTAATTGTGGCTAAGAATGGTCGAGAAAAAGAAGAAGATTCTCTCTCCGGAAAAAGGAAATCCCCAAGAAATACAAATTGTCGGCGTCTTTTTTTTCAGTTCAGAATGTGTCAGACTGAAAGTTATTCTTTTATTTCTGATCTCTCTATTTTTTCATTATTATTTTGTTTTTGGAGTGGTCGAGATAATAACTTTATTCTATTCAAATTGAAAAAATAAAGATTTAAGGTTATGGAAAATAATATTCTGACCAAACAACCGGAATCCAAATTTTTTAATCAAATGAGCAATTTCTCAATATCTAGAAGTAATCAGAAGATTACTGTAGTTTCATTTTCAGTATTCTTAATTTCCCAAATCTAAAAATCTATTTCTCCTACTAATTCATCTCATCGCTCCCCTCAAAATAAATCTAGTTCATTTATGAAAAAGAAAATCTTTCCATCCGTTTTGACAATATTCTAAAACCCATAAAAACTGAGTGAATTGGTCTAAGTGCACACGTGTTTTGTGCATGCTCTCCCTTTCTCTTGACTACAAAATATTTCATATGGAAGACATAAATATCTTGGAGAAATCATGGAAACCTCCAATAGAGGGGCATGGTTTTGAACTTTTCTGATTAATGAACTCCAGAGTTTTTCTTAAGTCAATCAAAAACTACCTGTAGCATAAGAGTAATCATGTTCGTTAAATAGTTGAGATATTGCTCCTGATATAGGCGCCCCCAATAGCTCAACTTTAAACCATCATAACTCTGTTGACATGAGAGATATCAAAAAGTTGTCAACTGATGATTTATTCATAATAATTTATTAGTTGACAACGTTTTGATATCTCTTATAGTTAAAGTTATGCCGGTTCAAACTCAAGGTATCTGGTATCAGGGGATGCATGTTTTCATTGATTCTATCAGAAGATAACTACATTAAAAGTCTCTTATCATGAATCTAAGATCCCTTTGAACCCATGATCTCTTCTCATCCATATTTTGTACATTGTTCTCATTCCAATTCTCTCGTCATCATCTGGGACATCCCTTTTTTGTGTCATATGAAGGAACCAAAGAAACTATATGGTTTGCCTTCTTTTTTCACATAAAAATGGTTGATCCATGCATTTCCAATCGTCTTTTTCTTCTCCTCTTTTCCTTCTTTTTCTTTTCTTTTTTTATTTTTTCTTTGAACTCATCAAGAGTTTTTTCTTCTTCTCGGCTCAATGAACTTCTGGAGATGAAATTGTCAGAATTTATCATTTAAATTCATTCGATTTCTCTTATTCTTTGTTCTTTAAAAGTCGTTTCTCTCTTAGCTTCTCTCTCTCTCTCTCTCTCTCTCTCTCTCTCTCTCTCTCTCTCTCTCTCTCTCTCTCTCTCTCTCTCTCTTTTGAATGATCAATTCTTTTGGGGTTATGCTCTCTCAACTTTGTCGTGTAGGTCCGTCCAAATGTCACTTCTTTTTTGAGAAGGTCGACTCTGGATTCTATTAATAATTTGTGGTTTTTTAAAAAACTTCAAAGAAATGATCACAACAAATAAAATATACTTTTTGAGAGATTATAAACAAGAGAGTAGTTTGGAGTCTTAGGTTAAAAGAAAACAGAGGTTTTATTTATTATTTCTGTGGGAGTTCAAAGCTGGGAATCCATCCGGGATCGTGTTGGACCAACTCCGTCCGCTTTCTTGTCTGAATGAATAGCTTAATCTTGTTTGATCTATTGATTGAGCTACAGTAATACTGACAGGCTTTATGTTCTATTTTCTAGAAATTCAGATTCAAGATCCAAAAAGAACCATCATTTCCTTCTTCTTCTTCCCAAGATCATCATTGTACCTGAACCTCATTTGGTCTCATCCGAGATTTCCATCCATCTGATTCCCCCTATCTTCAAATCCATTTCCTCTCGTTTCTCACTTAAATTGAATCGTTCATTGACCATCCATTTCATCCTACACATCCGGTAACCTACTACGTAACTCTTCCACCACTATCCTTCTTTTCCTCCCACACCGCCACCTAAATTCTATTTCCATCCATCCGTCCCGATCTGTGCTCATTCGTTGAAAGAGAGAGAAAAGGGAAAAAAGCACTAAACGTTTACTTGTTTGTACATTTTACATTTCAAAGTTTTAATCGACTCCTCTCTCATCTTCTCTCTCTCTGCCTCTCTCTTCATTCCATTTGCAGGAAAAAAGAGGAATTCGTAAAAAAGTATCCAATGAACCTGTTGACATTCTCATGGAAAAAGGCCCCTTTTTGCAAAAGAAAAAGTATAAAAAACGAATTTTTCCACCCTCATTTCAATTCTTTTGTTCTCTTTGTCAACTCAAAAAATGACGATTCTGATGTCAAATCACCTGTCAAAAAATGGCTTTTGACGCATGAAATTAGATCATTTTCTTGTCATTTTTCTGAATTTTAAACTTTTTGGGAAGAAGGAGAAACATTGTTTGCTGAGGGAAAAAAATTCAGAAAACAACATCCGTCATTTTGGAAACCAACCCGAAAGGAAAAAGGTTCCGTGTGGAACGGAAAACATGACGCATTTAGGAGAGAAAACGGAAATAATTCAAGGTTCAGGGAATTTAAGTTTTATATTGGGACACAGATTCCATGGAATAGAATTATTGATTCCTACGTCAGGTGGATCTGATTCTGGTTGTCTAGAGGAAATTTGGAATCAGAAACTGGAAACTACAGTAATCTCAAGACATCGTTATCAAAATCTTTGATCTGTTATTAAAAAAGAGAGATTTTGTCATATTAACCTTTAGCTGATCATAAATATCATAGTTTTTTTTTTCTAAAATAGAAACGATTCCACCTGTAGCTTCCTCCTCCCCTTCTCCCCCAAAAAACCTCTTCATTTCCATCTGTTAAACTTAATCCTTTATCACCTTCTCTTTCTTCATCAAATCCCCTATTTCTTTAGAATTGAAAATGCCTTACCAAAAAGATAATCTGCAATCAAAGATTCTCCCTTTATCTTCCACAAATAACCAGATCATAATCCATTAATCTTCTAAATCTCAAGTACGAGTCCATATTCTTTTTTTTTTGCAACCAAAGACACATTCTTTTTCAAATAATTCTCACCTTATGACCTGAATCTATTTTTGGTGACGTTTCAAAAAGTTTTTCGGGTCACCCTCACTTGTCACATTCACCTTTTCCTCCCACTCATTCAGATGAGAAAAAATGTTTTTTCGAGCATTCAGATACACATTGATGTAGACATTAGTGCAGTAGTTTAGGAAGAGAGAGGAAACGGAAGTAATGAATAAATAGGGGAAGATGTGATTAGCATTGGATGTAGTTGACACTTTTGGAGAAAGAAAAGGGAAGTGGAAAGATGAAGGATTGAAAATTATAGAATAGATTACGTGAATGATACGTGATTCTTTGGAAAACATTCAGTTCTTGAGCTACAGTAATCCCAATTCCTTGAAACTCATTTCATACAAATTCAAATATTTCCCTTTCGAAAACATAATGTTCTTGAGCTACAGTAATCCAAAGGACTTCGTACCGGATCAAGACTTGCAGTTCCATTTCCTTGAAATTCGATACTTATAAGATTAAATCTTTACCAGAATTCTTTTGAACAAGAGATCATCCTTCTTTCGATCGAGAGTCCATCTTCTACCAAAATGTTAGGTATTGATGTTTGATTCTCAGACTGTCTTTTGTTTTAATAAGTCTAGAATCTAGTTGAATGAAATCGTGTGATCTCTCTCTCTCTCTCTCTCTCTCTCTCTCTCTTTCTCTCTCTCTCTCTCTCTCTCTCTCTCTCTCTCTCTCTCTCTCTTTTTCTTTCTCTTTCTCTTTCTCTTTCTCTTTAAATGATCTCATTGACCTAACTATTTTCAAGGTAATTTCGTCTATAACGGGGCCTTGAATGACGTTTTAAGAGTTCCAGGTGTTATTATTTTGAGACAGAGAAAATCCAAGTTCAATTCTTTTTGTTTTTCACAGTTTTCAGGAGGGCAGTGCTTAATGAATAAGATATTCAAAGACTGTTTTCATGAAAAGACATCACAAATCACATACGCTCCTGATAACTCTAGATTCAAATGAATGTCTAGTTTGATCAAAACCTTCTGATTATTGACTTGAATAGACTAAAATTGTAAATATAAATTGAATACAAAATCCAGTTAGATTTGTATCTTTTCAGAAAATGTATTTAATCGAGAAACTAGTCAACCAAAAGTTATTCTGAGCGAGAGAAATAAACTGAACTTTGGACGGAAATGGACCCCCGTTGAAGGAAAAAAAAGAAAACGTTTTTGACAGGAATTTATTAATTAAGATGTTTTTGAAAGGTTTTTTCTTGCAAAAAATGTATTTCAAAACCGGATTTGAAACATTTGCAAAAAAGATTTTAAAGTCAACAGAATTTACGATTGTTTGTTTTAGGCTGAAACTGGGGGAAACAAAACAGAATCTTTGATTTTTGAATTCGAAACTTCTTTGGTCCCTCGGCCTTCCCAATAAAAATTAGATCAAATATTCAACAGTTAATATCCCGTTTTTCCAATTATTTCGTCGATTGACGCATTTACTCCCACCCAATTACTTTTCTCCTTCTGTTTTCCCAATTCTCTTGAATATCATTTGAGAATAACAATCCAATCTCTCCGAATCAATCAAAATGTGAGTAAAGTGCCTAATCACTTTTATGGATATTCTGCATAACTCATTGCCTTTTTTCATATAACAAGATTTCATTATTTTTCCGCCCCGGATTTTCCCGAATTGCTTTACGAGAATTGAAAAAGAAGAAAAGTTTTTGGTGGTTAGCTTCTTCCCTGGAATGAAGTATTTTCGATTAGGATTATTCGACTTAAATCGGAAATTTTTTGAAAATTTCTTATTCTGGTAATGGATTTTTGAAGACTTGATGATCATTTAGATCATTTCCATTCTAGACTGTAAAAGTGATCTTCATTTGAATTCTAAAGTCATCTGACCCCTATGACGCCCACATTTTGATCTAATAGTTCACCTCTGGCTTCATGTCTGGTTTCGGAATTTTTTTCGAAACAAAAAACGAAGCCCCTTTTTTCGTCAAATGATTCATCTCAAAAAACTAAACAAGTATATTTCAAAGTCTTTTCGGAAGTCTGTGCCCTCATAAAGTTTTGACTGAGTCCCTTCCGGTTCTTTTCTCTTTTCTTTTGCACGGAATCAAAAACTTTCAGTTCCGTATTCAAAACGTTCTTCTTCTTCTCCTTTTTCCTTTTCGTTTTTCTTTTCTTCAACTAAAAAGCATCAAACGAAATACGAAACCAATTCTGATTGCAAAGTGGTTTTGCACTTTCACTTTAATGCTCGAACGGATTTCTTTCAAAGTGATTTTTTACGAGAGGGAAGATTTGGTGCGTCATTTGGAAAATAATAATATGGTTTTAGAGAAGAAAGAGAGAGGAAAAGTGCAAAATGGATGGGCGGAAAATGGTACTGATGCGAGAATAAAAAAGTGTTTTTAGTCTAGGGAAAATAAAGATTTGAATGAATAGAACAATAAGTTGTTGAGATGTTCTCTATTCTTTTTAAGATCATAGATAAAGAACGAAGATTATTTTCTTTGCTCGGTTCGATCTGAATTCAAAGTTAAGTGATAGCTATTGGTCTAGTGTCACACTAATGTTGCCCGGGATTCTGAATTCCGAGTTTCGAGATTTTCAAGAACCCATTCCGTGCAATACCGTTTCACATCTACATCTAAGTAGCTCCATTCCTATACTCAGGCAGTATACTTTAAAGCGATCTCTAGGTTCAGCCCAATTTGTTCGTTCTTAACATCATTTTTTTTTGATTCGTAATATGAACTTTGTAGGTTTTACAGGTGTATAGTAGACTGGTACAAGACAATACAAACCTACTGAATGATACAAATCCAGTGTATAAAAACTCATTCCATTGACTCTTTACCTCACACTTTTAAAAGTAGCTCTCCCTTTTTCAAAGAACGGATAATTTCTAATGTTTCTCTTCTCTTTTATTTTTTCATTTTTCATTTATACAATTTCTCTCTTCTTCATCTCATTTCTTTCTCCTTTTTATTCCATGTACTACTCGCTTCACTTGATCGTTTTTCACGGAATTACTCTCCCAAGTTTTGTTTTCAAATCGAGGTGAAATTCACTTTTTATTACTTTATGAGAATCATTTTTTTTTATAATTTGAGAACAATTTCAAGGGGTTTTATGGATTTTGTAGATTTATGGTCTATTAGAGGGTTACTGTAATTGCTCAGATTTCAAAGAGTTCTTCAAGATTGACTTATTTTGGAAACGAATAGTTCCGTCTCTGAGTTATATGGCTTCAAGTGGCTATGACCTTCTGACAAATTAACTGAGTGCAATTATCATTTCCTCATTTCCTTATCCATTTTCCGACACATAATCGGAATCGAACATTCGTCGAACCGTTTCTTTTTTTTCTTTTTCCACTTGATCTCACTTGAAGGTCTTTTCTACTTTACTGCTCATAATTAATTGGAAAATGCACGTATTCTTTTTTTTGCTGGAAATTTCTTCTGAAAATGCTGAAACCAGAAAAGAAATAATGACGTTTTTTTCTTATCATGAAAAGAAGAAAAGATAATCTTATGATTGGATTTTTTCTCTTTTGTGGGTGGATATGGAGTCTCTAATCTGCCGAATCCTTTTGAAACTTTTGAATATAAATAGGTCATTAGCAGATTTTCAGATATCTTTTTCAACTCAAATATTTTCTTTTCAGAACTTTTTTCTGATTTCACCTGTTTGATCAAGAGAAAATGTTTTTTTTTCAAAACTCAAAGATTACAAAATAAGCTAAAATCTGGAAATATTCTGAAAGAGATCCATTTTCTGACTCCAATTTCATCGAATTTCCTGGAATTCCGTTGCAAATTTGTTCGATATGACTCGAGCTGTTTTGAATCAAATTTTAACTAGAAAAATGGAAAATAATATTTCTCATTTGGCTTCTAATTTTTGAAAGATTTCTTGTATATGAGAAACCTTGTGATCTTTTCCACGAGTATCATTCAGAATCTTCTATCTGAAATTCATCTTACTGTATCCACTTCTTCATCTATTTACACTCCAATTATCTCCACCCACGTCATTCAAACCGTTCCATCTGATCTCAATGTTCTTCTCTTCTTCTCCATTGCCACGTCACATCAACTTTCGAAACCTGGCAAGCTCCGCCCATTTCTCTCTCCTTTCCCCACGCCGCCGAGCCACCCTCCTCCTCAACGTCATCGTTGAGAAGAAGAAGAAGAA
This sequence comes from Caenorhabditis wallacei, assembly GCA_963932035.1. Lineage (NCBI taxonomy): Eukaryota > Metazoa > Nematoda > Chromadorea > Rhabditida > Rhabditidae > Caenorhabditis > Caenorhabditis wallacei. The sequence goes on from OZ009934.1 coordinate 4,608,848, forward strand.
GCTGTGTGTGTATGTGCTCGAAGCTCCGCCCATTTCTCTGTGTCCGTTTGGGCGGGCAAGAGAGGCACCATTCGAAGTGGAAAAGAAGGAGGAGGCTGAGTTGAAGAAGTACTCCCAAGAGTCTCTTTTACTCATTCTTACCTTTTCTTTTGTTAGGTGATTGACTGACAACTGTATGATTTTATGAATATTTATGAATTTCTTCTTTGTTTTCTATTTTCCTTTGTTTTCCCATTTGTTAACTTATTCTTGTTTCTCCGAACTTCTCGGATCTTCCTTCCATCTTTAACTATCCTTCACTTTTCAGGTAATACACATACACGTGCAGTCAATTCAAAAATGAACTTCTCCGGTTTCGAATTCTCTTCAATCATCGCAGTTTTTCTGCTGATTCTTCAATTGTCTTCAGCTGCTGTTATTCCAGCTGGTGAGTCAATACAATGACATTATTAGATATTTAGAAGGGAAAGGAACTGTACTTTCTGTCGGGGGAAAATAGGAGAAGCCAGATAAGAGTAGGCGTTCTTAATTAAGGATAACTTCCTTGAATATGATGGAAGATGTACTTGAGAATTCATAATAAGGTACTCTTCAGAATATCTGACCTAGAAAGCATATTGACTCTAGTCTTATTTTCCAAATTATAACATAGATCAACATTCTATTTCGAGTAAACCATTTCACATGACTTCTCAATTTTCTCATCGAATGAGAACCTTTAGAAGTCATTCTCCATCTTCTCCAAAAACATCCAAACTCCCACCCGAAATAAGCAGCTGCAAAAACAAGAAATCACCCGTAGCAACGTTTTGAAAACTTTGATCGAAAGTCTCGATTCGAGAGGTCTACGGGCCTTGATTGATGGGCATGGATCCCCCCGAAATTTCACTTTTTTGTTTCGGCACGTTGCAACATTTTCGTGTTTTGAAATGAGAGATTTTTATGAGAAGGGGGGACCATTAGAACTATAAATAGTGAGACCTCCCCAACTATTTCCTCATCTCCGCCTTCGCTTTTCCCATCATTAACACATCTTTCGTCATTGGTACTTTTATAAATTCCGATGTAACTTCTACGACGAGACCTTATTCTTCTTTCCTTTTTTCTCTCTCTTCATATCTGTGTGACATCAAGCTGGATAGAGGAAAAAAAAGGAAGAAAAAGGCATTCACGCATCTCATTCACACACAACTTTAATTAAAACTTCTTCGGATGCATCAAAATAACCCCAAACGCCTTCTCTTCACCTATTCCCTTCTTTCCTTTCCTTTGGACATCATTCATCAACTCATTTCTTCAAAAAAATGTATAATGATGACGTTTCTTTCTTTTCAGATTACGCTTCTCAATATGGAGTGGCTGATGAGATGGCACTTCCAGAAAGCGGATCATTGTTCGCTGAAAGACCTTCAAAGAGAGCTCAGACGTTTGTGAGATTCGGAAAGAGAGCACAAACTTTCGTGAGATTTGGAAAGAGAGGACAAACGTTCGTACGATTCGGACGGAGTGCTCCATTCGACCAATAAATTCTTCTTCATTTTCTTGTGTCGAGTTGAGAGAGCGGCGGGTCGATCTTCTTCATCCGATGGCCTAAATGTCTTCTAGTTATTTTTCTTCTTCTTGAGTCCCTTTTTTCTTCTTCTTCTTCATTTACCTTCTCCTTCCACGTGTTAATTTTAATAACACTTCTTCCCATTCTAAAACAGCAGCAAATTCCCCCCTTCTTGATAATATTATTCTCCCCGTTTTCTCTCTTGAATCAGTTTTAATGGCACACGATATAATAGATCTCATTTGGCGACGATGAGAGATGTTGAATATGTACGTTTTTCCTTCTTGTGTACCCGTGTACCCTCAATAAATTTCGAGACCGTTGTTTCCCAACGATTTTACTAGTTGTCTTTTCCATGAAAGCGGTTTGCTGTAAATGTGATTATTTATCGGTTTGAGTTGATTTCGCTATGAAAGACCTAACGTCCGGGGAAAAACAAGAAAACGGAACAAGAAAAAACAGGGTGCAAAAAAGAAAGGAACAGAAACAAATGAGGTTAGCACCGGAGACCTTGGGCGACACCCATGAAGACACCGAATGATCCGCCGGATTGTGCGACTGTCTTTCCGCATTGCAGAAGAAGTTCTTTGCCACGAAGTCCTGCTCTGAATCCCATGAATCCACCGAGAAGAATTCCTGTTGCTCCGCCAATCATTGCTCCCATCATCAATCCAGTTTTGATCTGAAATGAAATAAGCTTTTGGAATTGATGATCAAAGTATTATTCGATGAAGACATGCATCAAAGAATCATCATTAAACTGCAGAAATCGTTCACAAACTTTTAGCTAAATAACGACGTCGAAATTTAGAAAATCTGCGAATTATCTGACATTTTCAAATCTCTTTTTTCTGCGCAAGGCTTCTCAAAACCGGAAGTTAAAAATTTTGCGTCCATGTACATCCATGGAGTTGAACTTGAGATTAGATTTTGAATCAAGAGTCACGTACTCTCTGACATTTACTTTTCAGTCCAAAAGAATGATTTATATCTTTCCATGAAACTCCATATAGGAGCATTCCCAGAAATATGATTTGAAAAACAAAATGTACCTTCGTGAAGCAAGATGGCTGATTTCCATGTGGGACGGCGGAATATCCTGATGGCACTGGCATTCTATAAAAATAATTCATTAGTTTTGATGGAACATTTCTCATTTTAAAAGTGTATCAAAAGAAAAACAAGAGAAAATGATGTAAAAAATTCTGGGGCGCGGGAACCGCGCAAGCGCACGGGAAGTGTGCCTAAACCTACCCTGGCGCATCAATCTGTTGTGAAAAAGTGAAATGTTTACCACTTTGCACGATTTGATAAATTAATTTGTTGATCGTTTCGCGAAAAGTCTGGAAACTTCAATGAAAAAGAGCAACAGGAAGTTAAAGGAAAAAAAAGTGTTCAGTCTGTCTTCAAACTGCGGTTTCTCATGTTTCTAAATGTATTTTTGTATTGATTTCAGATTCTAATCACTTCATTTGACAAACAAATAAAGCATTTCACATGATTCTCACTTTATTCAAACTACTTCTCATCATAATTTTATCAACCCCAAAAGTTATTCCATCCATCGGACCATCTGTCGAAGATACTCTTCTGAGTAGTAGTCGTTCGTCTTGCAGTAGTTGTAGTTGTTCTTCTCGGCGTCGTTGTTGTCGTCTTCTTCATTGTAGTCGTTGGAATAGTTTTAGCAGGTTTTGTAGGAGTTGTACTTGCTGTGGAAGAGGATTTCGTTGTGGAAGCAGTTGTACTGGATGACGTTGTTGGAGTAGTTGATGAAGTCGTCGATGTTGTTGTAGATGTTGTTGTTGATGACGTTGATTCTGTAGATGTTGTTGTAGAATCAGTCGATGTTTTGGTTGTTGAAATCTGAAATCATCAGTGTTCACGGAAAAACTTCATAGTTCAAGTACCTCCTCCTCCTCTTTTTCCTCTTCATCGTCCTCTTCATAATCATCTTCATCATCATCATATTCACATCCACAATCTTCTTCACACAATTCCTCTCCACACTCATTTGAACTATTTGTGGAGCTCTCAATAGAAACAACTGGAGGACTTGTCGTCGGAATCACAAATTCTCCTCCGCCGGCTCTCGGGGGAACATATGTTTCATTCGGACCGATTCCTGTCGCCTGAGACCAATAACTATAGAATCGACACGGATCTTTTCCAGGAGTTCTTTTTACTCGAAAGTATCCAGATTCTCCCCATGTTGATCCCCAACTGAAACAGATTTTATATAGACACAGTCATCTGAAAATAAGTAACCTATTCCGAATGATCCAATAGTCTGCAGTAAAACCGACAATTACCACAGCATGATTGATAGAAGTTCCACAATCTCCATCATAAATTCCTGAATTTTGAGATTCAAATAGAATATCTGAATGTTTCAATTACCTTCAGAATATTTATAAATATCAGGTCCAGCAGCCATTCCAACTGCAAGTGGTCCTCTTCTCACTTTATCCTCAATATTTTGTTCCATTGTTATCAATTGGGCAGTTGTGAAATTTCCAGAAAGATATCCATCATCGAATAGAAGAATTGTTGGAACAACTGGAGGAAAGAATGAAGAATCACATGATGAATCCTGAATTAGATAATCTTCTGAGAGAATAATGAATTCAAACTCACTTCTAAATCAAAAGGAATATCATCTGAATCTCTTGCAGCCGTCTTTTCCATATAAGTTCCTGCAATTTGAAAATATCCTCCTTTACATCCAACATTTGCCAATCCATAAGTTAGATCTTTTGCTGTATCACAAGTCAATAACTGTTGAACAGATAGACTGGAAGTATCGTATCCTTTGATTGAAAAATATCCTTCGATCATTGCAATCATTGAGAATGCCCAACAACCTCCACAAGTCAATTGATCCAGAATTGGTTTCATATGAGGTCTCCAGTCAACTGTCACTTCTGTATCTCTTTTCTTTCGATTTGAAGTTGAAGGAAATGAAGATGGTTTCAAACCATCAACAGAAAGTGTCAAAGGAGCAATTTCTCCATCAAGAGCCACCGAAAACTGATTTGTTGCCATTTTATATGAAGACAATCCCAAAGTATACATAATATTATGTTCATCGACTTCCTTTTTCACATCAGAATACACTCGGAATCGTTTTAGACCTTCAGAAGCGGAGGAATTGAAATCTGAAAGTACAGTAATCAAAGATCTGTTCTTCCTTGTTTTTCTTACTAATTACATCCATGAGTGATTTGAATGCGCCGTCTTTATTCATTGCGTCGTTGAACTTTTCAAGTGGAGTTTTCTGGAATTGGAATGAGATATTTTTTGAGAATGAATTGAGAATTCATACAAAGGCAATTGTTGTGGGGATTGTAGTAGTAGTTGGAGTTGTGGATGGTACGGTAGACGGTGTCGTGGAAGGAGTTGTAGTTAGAGGTGTAGTACTTGGAGTAGTAGTTTGAATAACCGAACAACATGATTTTTGGCAGTATTCTCCAATTTTCATCGTCAAATAAATCGTTGGATCCAGAGACAAAATGTCACTTTTCGCAATATAGATCGGAAATTGACATTTGTATTCCAAAGAACTGAATCTTAATAGAGAGGCACCCAAAACAGTCGAACAATATTTTCCCTCATTTCTACATTGTGCTTCTGAATTTGGAATGAAAAATAGAAAAAAGAGAAGAAAAAGAGCCCACATTTTGATTGGTGGGGAAATATAGAGTGCTCCGGAACATTGACACAATCATCGAAATGATACAGGTGAGTAAACGGAAAAAAGGCGAAAGGCGAAAAGTTGCACACTTTTATGTGTGAAAAGTAGCAGATCAACGGCTAAAAGGTTGACAATTTTAGGGGATTGGAGAGAGATTTTTGAAGAGAATTCTATTCTGATCAGATTTTATTAGCCTTTTAGGTGTGGAGAAGAGGGGATTACGGTATTCAAATGCCATGTAGTCACCGTAATCCTCGCATGAAACTATTCGATATTAGTCATATTTCTCCTTGATCTCTGAATCAACTTGCTCCAAAATACACGAACATTTTAAAGATCTAGAACAGGTGAAATCATGGAAATATCATAAATTTATCAGAGCTAGAAAGATCAAACAACTAAAAATGACACAGAACATAGATCCATTTGAAATTTGATTCGAATGATAAACAGTCTTTCCACTACTTTTCAATGGCTTTGATCTTCTTCGAATAACTGGATGAATCGGAGGATTACAATTATTCTCAGAACAAAAACAATACGTGGCTGTCACTGAATAGATTGGGGATGTTCTGAAAGAAATATATCTGATATTCAAAAAGAATCAATCTTCATACCGAATCGAAATAGTCTTTGTTGAGCAATTCTCATCTGTATCGACGTCATCTGGAATAATTCCTGTTGAACATCCATATGAAGTTCCTGAAGAAAAGTCTAAATACTAGATCATGAGTAAAGAGTAGATACCAAAATCCGAATCAATGATCGAGCTAGAGACATTCAATGAAAAGCAAGGTCCAGGACAGTCTTGAGTTTTGAATTCGTTCTTTTCACAATCAATCACTCGTCCAATATAAGCAGATTGTATTTCACGGGGATTCTCGAAAAATGATCCATAGTGCTGAAAATCAGTTTACTGTCGAACCTCTATTAGAATTGCACCCTGTCGCCTGGCTTTGATCAATTTGGATTCGCATTGAGAATTTGAAAATTTCCCAATTAATGTAATGTTGTTCTTAATAAGGCTTACATTTTATCAGTTAACACTTTCCTTAATCATTCAATGTGAACCGAGTTAAAAGTTATCAAAGTCAGGGGAAAACTCTATTAAAGGTTTTACGGTGATTGAGGAGAATTTGAAATTTCATTTCTATTCTGTAATTATATCCGGGTCAGTCTATTCATTTGAAACAATCGGTTGATGTGAAGGTCTCAATTTCATCTTGCTTCACTTGACAAAACAAACAAAAAATGAGAAATGCTTCTGACGATAATTACGTATTCTAATTCAGTTTCAAAAGTTAATTGAATTGAAAAATGGACTCAACAGACATCTGTTTCGAGTGAAACTTAAACAAAATGTGATCTATTATACTAATGTAGGAGCGAAGGTAATATGAACTTTCAACTGTAAAAAAGGAAAAATTGTAAAATGTTCAACATACTTCGATATTTGATTTTCAGAACTACTACCTCCGAATGTCCAAAAACTCCAAGAAAAACTCACATTTTCAATATTAGGAGAAGAGCAAACAAAACAACTGGCAGATACCATTCCGATCATCAAAAATCCATTTAAAATTTGACAAATCATTCCATTTGAAAACTGAAAATAAGGAATAAAGGAAAGACAAAAGAGCTCCTTCGTGAGCAATTTGAAGCTCATTCGACAAAAAGACTAAATGAAATTTCGTTGAGCGGCTCGACGCGGCGGCTCTTTCAAGAGCCAACACATGAAATACTCTCCCTTTTTTCTTCTTCTTTCCTTTTACACACAAAAATTCAGAATTCAGAATTTGAATTCGGCCATCTGGAACGTATGCTGAGAAAAAAAATGCAAAAAAAAGAGAAAAAGAGCAAAAAATGTATCGAAAAAAGAGAAGAAGTTGCATTGAATTTCCTTTTTTTTCTCATTTTTGACCACTTGTTGTTTCGTTTTCCTCCTTCTCCTTTTATCTGTTTTTCGAATCGTTGAGTCTGATTTTAATGAATTTCGTATGTTTGGAGAAATTCGTTTTGTTAGTAGTGGGTTTAGGAATTTTGAATAAGAATTAACACCTGCTTTGTACGAATAAATTTGTAGGTTTGAGATGAGAAAAGGGAGGTTTTAATGAAGAAGTTTTACTTTTATTCTGAAAACTGAAATGGAAAAATCATAACGTATCGGTCCTGTATTCTTGGCAATGTTCCAATCGAGAGGTTTTCAAAGCGAAAGGAATTGGTCCGTTCTGGTCCGTCCCGTGGAGGAAGTTCCATGTGCTCGGTCTAGGTTGATCTACTTTTTCTGTTCAATAATTCTTGAGAAAATTAAATAAAGTTTTATTATATTTTTAAAAAATCAAAAAATTGCAAAAATGTAAAATACTGATATTTAAAATACAAAAAAATCTATATGAAAGGCCTATACAGTTGACTAATGATATGTGTAATTCAATAAAGAATACAATTGTTATTTTAAAAGAAAAAAAGGAATGGTGAAAGAATTGGCTAGAGAAGAAGAGAAGAAAAGAAGAGATCTCATTTATTCCCTGAGTAGATATCGAAAAAAGAATGGTGTGAAGACAAAGAAAGAAAGAGTTTTTTGGGAGAGAGAAGAAGGAAAAGAAATGAAAGAAACGAATGTTTTTTTGTAAGTGAGCACACATGTAATTAACAGAATTTCTTATAGATTACTTTTTTTGTTGTTTTTCAAGGGGTTTTAGAACCATAATAATCCCAATAAAAGAATCAGAATTATCGTATAATTGATGAGTGGAGATGATGATGTTGCTATTTCTTCTTCTGAAATTATTCATTGAAAGTGTATTAACTCAGAAAGCCATCCGAAAGCATACCAATCGAAAAATAGGATTTACCAAATATAGATATAAACCCAACACTAAACTAATATTTATAGGAGCCAAAATAAGATAATAAGCCAATTGGATACAGGATTTTTCCCAATGGATTCATTTGTTTGATCAAAAAATAAAAATATAGAGAAAAGGTAACAGGCACTCCGATAAGCTACTTAGAGTCAGTGTATCTCAGCTGCCGTTAGAGATATCAAAATTGTGTTAACTGAAGAGTTGCTCATTATGAATTTTTGTGTATTTCTTCAGTTGACAACTTTTTGATAACTATAACGAAACCTGAGATATATTGTTTTGAAAGTTGCTCATTGGGGTGTCGTTCTATTAGAGTTTTCATATCCCCTAAAATACTAATCACAAAAAACTTACTGTATGCAGAGAATTCGATATCTTTTGCATTTCTCCACAAATCACATTCCACTTTTTTAATTTCTTGAATCATTCGGAACGATCCCACTTTTATATTCATCCATTTCGTATGATCTGTTCCATCGTATCGATCCCATTTGATTTTCTGAGTCGTTCCCGATGATCGTTTTCGGAGTGATGGAACTCTTAAAATTGATTTTTAGAGGCTAATGGAAATGTTGAAAATGTACCCAGTATTGGCGAAAGTAGTCCAGAAATCGATGACTTTCTCGGATAAATCCATTTCTTCTTTCGTATATCCAGCTGATTTATTATGAAGAGGAACTCCGAAAACGTATTCAATTTCGTATCCATGCATTACTCCTGTCCATTTTGGCCATGGATTTGCACTGAAAACAGAGAATTTCTGTAATGTTTTCCAAATGAAAAAGGAGATTACCTGGATGGTTGATCGAAATAGTAAACAAAAACATTCGATCGATTTCCGGCAATTTTGGGATAATTATGTGCAAACCATATACTGTCACAAGTAAAAAAGTAATCTCCAACCATCTGATTCACTTGTTCCGTATAAAAATCTGTTTTTTTCTTCGGATCCGTACATTTTGTATCCGAATAAACATATTTTGCCGCTGTTCTCACTAATTCTGGTTGAACGGCGAATGCAGTTTCGACGCATTCATGGAATTCGTCTCTATCTAATTCTGGTTTTGATGTCTTTTTATCAAAGAACTTGGCAAGATTATAAATATTCCAGAAGTTTCCTTCGTCATGATTAATTCCAAACATTAAATTGACATCATTGGAATAAGTTCCGTCTCGGAGAGCAATGAATCCATCGAGATGTTTGAAGAAATTCCGGTCTTTCGATACAATTGCAAAAGGAAACTCGAGGAAATTGAGTCCAACATTCCAGATATTATCAATTAGATCTTGAGCCGGAGCCTTTCGAAGACATTCTACTTGTTCTGTTATCTGAAAATCAATAAATTGGAGAGAAATAGATATTTAATTTCTACTTTTGTCTGATTACAACCGACAAGATTTGCCAGAGCCGTTGACTTTTGTTTTGCTCGTTTAGGTGAATCCATTGACCATTTATTATCCAAAGATCCAGATTGAAGAATTCCATTTTGGAATAATCCCTTGGAAGCCGGTGCAATCAAATGAGCAACAATCGAAGCGGCTCCAGCTGATTCTCCGACTAAAGATATCCTTGATGGATTTCCTCCGAATGAGAAAATATGATCTCTTATCCAATACAATGCCAATTGTTGATCGAGCATTCCCATATTTCCAGGAACATCTTCATGATTCAAATACAAATATCCAAATGGTCCAACACGATAATTTATATTGACTACAATCACATTTCCCCGAGTTGCTAATTCTTTTCCATCGTATAACAGTAGAGAAGGGGATCCATACCAGAATCCACCACCGAATAGCCACACGAGAACGGTGAGATTACTGTAAATGATTGATTAGACTATTCGAGAATAAAAGAAACTAACTATGCATCAGCTGGAGCCCATATATTCACATAAAGACAATCTTCACTGACTGGTGTATTTGCATTCCACATTTCACTTCCCCAGAACGTCGGATCATAGGAATCTCTTGGTTGATAACATGCCGGTGATAGAGTATTCGCTGAGAATGTTCCATTCCACGGCCTTTTTGGCGTTGGCTTTTTGAAACGATGCTCATTGATCGGAGGTTCAGCAAATGGGACTCTGAAAGGAAAAAGTTAGGGATTACGGTAGTTACAGTAACCCTAGAAGTCTTCACTTAAGAATGAAAACTAACCCAAGGAATGATCGAACTCTTCTATTTCCATGATCAGTTTCCGATCCTCGAACTGTTCCAAGTTTCGTTTGAACTTCTACAATTCCCGCCTTCTGATCGTCCTAAAAGATCAAGGATCAAGCAGTTAGTTCTAGCAGGAGAAAAGAATTAGTACCTGTTGGGCAGAGACGAAGAGGAATGTCGTTGACGACAGTAAGAGTAGCAAGACACGACGACGACGCATCCGCTCTCTGTCGCTGTGATCACCGTTCGTTTCGTGGTAAGAACCTCAAAACACAACACGTTAGAGAGAGAGAAAGATCATTGAAGAGAGGTTAGAGAAAAAGAGTAAAAGAGAAAGGTGCTGGAAATAAGAGAGGATTCTGAGAAAAAGAGAGAGATCGTGCTTATCAAAAAAGGGAAAAACATGCTACAAATCCGGTGAGCACAACTTTTTCAAAAAATGAAATTTATTGTTTTTTGAACGATCGGGATGAAGAAAAAAAGAGATCGAGAGACAGAGAATGCCCGCAAAGAAATGAATTTTGAAACTGGGGGAAAGAAAATGGAAAATGGGAGATGAAGGTTATAAATTAAAAAATTGAGAAAAAAATCTGGAAAAGAATGGAATAAACAGTAGAATCCAATAGGAATATTGATGACTGATTGATGCGTATTCTTGAGTCACTGAAATGATTAACGTCTAGAATTGAAATGAGATGGAATCCCCTGAACCATCAAATTACAGTATCCCCAGAAAAAAGTAAAAGTTACAGTAAGCCGTGTATTCAGTGTCTTTGACTCGTCTCCAAAACTGGCATTCCTCTTGTTTCTTCGGTTTGATCGGTCGGATATTGGATCCACTTCGGAGTTGCATCCATCTGAAAATGCATAGTTTAGGAGGATTCCTCTAATGAATTCTAATAGAAAGGCATTTCTGAAAGCCTATTTGGATGAGAAAATCTAGGCTAGAGATATCAGAAAGCTTTTAGTATTATAAAAAAAGGTGCTTCAAGTCGATAAATCTCAACTTGAAGCTATTAAAAAGTTATCAAGTTTGTTGGAGGTCAAAACAAAAAAAAAAGGAAAAAAGAACAAACCGATAGTTATTATGTTCATTGAAATCTGGCCAATGTTCACTATTCTTGAGAACTCGAAGTCTCGGAGTTCTGAAAAATTTGCTGTTTCCGTTCCATTTCCCGTCGTCTCTTTCTCTGCCGTCTCTCTCCTCTCCACACTATCTCCTCTCTGCACTTACCCATTTTTGGCGAAACTTGCCCAAAACTGCATGATTTTTCTCGAGAATATCTGTTCTCGACGCTTATAAATTTTTGAATAACTCAACGGAATTCCGAATACATATTCTATTTCGTATCCATGCATTGCTCCAGTCCATTTTGGCCACGGGTTTGCGCTGAAAAGTGGGCGGAGCTTGATACGTTTTTGTGTAGAGTCAGAAATATACCTGGAGGATTGTGTAAAATAATAAACATATACTTTTGGATGCTTCTTCAAAATAGAAGAAGAAGAAGAAGAAGTTCGATGAATTGAACGAAACTGAAATAATAAATAAAAAGATAAAAAGAGAAAAAGTATATTTTTTGCCTACAAAAAAAAAGATGAAGAATTGAGGCAATTAGAATGAAAAAAGAAGAAGAAGAAAGAATATACCTGATCAGCTAACCAAAGTGAGTCACAAGAAAAGAAATAATCTCCAACGATTTGATTCATTTGTCCTGCATAAAATCTCGTCTTTCTTCCGTGATCTGTGCAATTTGGATCCGAATAGATGTATTTGGCTGCTGAACGAATGATATCGGGTTGAATTGAGAAGGTTGAGTCAATGAGTGAGTCGAATTGATGTCTGCAAGAGCAATGAAAATGAGAATGATGTTTTTTTAATTAGAGATTAGAAATGAGTGACTCCATTATTATGTATCGAAGTTATTTTTCTCTCAAATTAGAACAAGCCAGAACAAAACTTGCATTTTTTCATCATGATTAAAATAATAATAGAAGACTTCATCATGGAGTATTTTAGCCCCGTTTTTATTTCATGAAAACAGATACTCCGTGGTAACTGTCTCTTTTTCAAAAACAACATCCGACTGGCCTATCAAGGTCTTGGTCAAGTCTCCAACAAGCCTTGAGCACTACCAAGCTAAAGCACATTGATCGAAAACTTTTCCAAAAAAAAGAGCTTAAAATCGATCTGAATAAACAACAAATGAGAAGAGGATTCAAGTCTTCTCAACTGAAAACCGACAGAGAAATGGAAATGGAGAATAACAAAAAAGAACCAAACCATTTGGGTATTGCCCTAATGATAGCTTCAGGTTGGTTTGGAATAACAAAATGAACACATCGAAAACAGATCGTTGGGCAGTTACCAATTCGGTTTGAATGAAGAAAGATCTGATATCATAGAGCTGATAGCTTATCATCACTACCGTAAAATGTCTAATAGAGGTTCCCCCTATCAACAAACTTTGATGACATACATCTCGATTCGCATTGATTTTTTCAGAAAGGTGTTAACTGATGAAATGCAGATTTCATTACGAATATCACTTCACTGGTTGGCAACTTTTTAAATTTCTCAGTGTTAATCGAGATATTCTTTGTCAAAGTTATGCGACAGAGGCTAGAGGTTTTACGGTATATACTGCAGTACAATTCAAAAAGAAAACTCAAAAGCGTCTTCTCATTGCGGAACTGGACAACAGCCACCCACATATTATCATGAACACTGATATTAATTCTCCAGAGCTTGTCTAGTTGTTTTCACTTCTTCATCGGTGGAGGAGTTATGTTCACGTCAATATATGAGCGAGGAATCTGACTATATCTCGATTCTGAGAATTCCGAGAAATTTAACACATCAGAACAGATACAGTTCATTTATTGGAAGAAGCAATTATCTATACAGAGACAACCAGAATCATGAATCTAGGAAATCAGACTTCCTAATTCTCACATAAACTTCTCTTCATTTTTATAGTCGATCCTCTCAAATACGTAATTCTAATTTCTTCCCACAAATGATCGTCATCTTCTCACACTCTTTGACTCTTCAATTCAAAAAAGAGAGAGAAAAAAGAGAAGAAGAGTGTCCATTTCACAATGAAAAAACTAACTGACCTGGTCAATTCAGGAGGCTCAGCTTTGTCAAAGTATTGTGGTAACTGATAGATATTCCAATAGTTGCCTGAAAATGAAAGATGATATATTGAGTCCCTAAAGAGGATGAAGAAGAAGAAGAAGAAGAAAAGAGAATGATGACTGTTTCTGACACATTGTTTCTGACACCTCCCCCTTTTTCTATCTCTCAATTTATGCTCTCTTCCTCTCACTAGACTCCGCCCACTTTTTCTACTCCTACTCCACCCTCTTTTCTTGCTCTTCTTCTTCTTCTTCTTTTCACTACGAACCTTCGTCCTTGTTCATCCCAATCATCAAGTTCACATCCCTATTGAAATCGCCTTCACGCAACGCCGCACGCGCGTCTAGATGACCAAAGAAGTGGTTGTCTCTGAAAAGAAAAGAGAAAATTGAGAATAAGTGATGGAATATTCCAAGGGAACAGAATCAAAACGACGTCTTCAAAGGGAAAAAGAAGAAGAAAAGGAAGAGACCTGGAGACAATGACGAACGGAAATTCGAGATAGGTCAGAGAGATATTCCATGTGCTCAGACTTAATTGTTCTGGAGAAACTAGACGAAGACAAGACATTGAGTTTTCGATCTGGAAATGAAGAATTAAGTATACCGTATGATCCAAGAGAGACCTACCGTAGTCTTATTGCATCCAACCAATTCCAATAACTTTTGAGATTTCTGTTTTGCTCGAAACGGAGAATTTATCGCCCAGGTGTTCTCGAGACTTCCAGATTGAAGAATCGCATTGTTGAATAGACTGAAATGGAGAGGAATAAGAAGAGAAATGAAAAGTGGAATACCCTTTGGATCCAGGAGAAATCAGATGAGCAACAATTGAAGCGGCTCCAGCTGATTGACCAAATACGGAAACCTAGAAAAGAGAGGAACTTCCAAGAAATGAAAGGAAAAAAACGAGAAATTCGAGTAAACCTTGTCCGGATTTCCGCCAAAAGACACAATATTTTGACGAATCCAATGAAGCGCCAATTGCTGAAAAAAGAGAAAATAAGTGAAAAAGAGAGAGAGATGGAAAGAGAGAGATGACAGTCTCCGGAGACCTAATCAAAAGGGTTCCCAAATTCCAGAATAAAAAAGAGAGAGAGAGAAGAAGAAGAAAGAGAAAGTGAGTTAGAAGGACGGGAGTCCCTAACCGATGTGAAAAATTACTCCTCTCTCTCTCTTTCCAAAAAAGAGGAGAGAGCAAAAAAGGGGAAAAGAAGGGCAAAAGAGAGGAAGGAATAGTGGAAAAAGAGAAGAAGGAAAAGCAAGTTTTTCAACAGGGACACAAATGTTTCGAGGAGCATGTCATGCACTTTTTCATAGAGGGTGTGAATATTTGTGTGTTGTTGAGAGTGTGAAACAAGAATAATAATAGGAGGAGGAGGGGGTGGGGTCCTTTTGAAAAAGAGAAAAGAAGAAAGAGAGGTCACCTGGTCCAAAAGTCCCATATTTCCAGGCGCATCTGGGTGGTCTAAATAAAGGAATCCGAATGGTCCAAGACGATAATTGATATTCACGACAATCACATTTTGAGTTGATGCTAGAGCCTGTAATTTGTTTTCGTGAGAAAGGGGGCGGGACTACATATCCCTTTAAACTAATGATATTTGAATTTTAAGAAAAATGGAAATATTCTAGACTATGAGCTAATTTTGAAGTGTTTAGTACAGTCTGTAACTCCATTCAAAATGGACTAACACATCTCAACAACAGTTCATCGTGTAAAACTCATCAAGATCTATCATCTTCATTTATAGATCGCCTTGAAATCTCAAATTCAAAAGCGAGTTATTCATCCTCCACTTCTCATATTTGGTTGATTTTATGGAGTTTTCATATTTTCATTTTTCGATGTAAAGTACTATTGAACTAGATTTCAAAAAAGAGAAAAACGAAAAAATGGAATTTCGCCTAAATTGTTGTTTTTGGCCCCTCGATTCTGGGAAAGTCCCTCTTAATTGAGAGTTCCTCTCGGCTTGTAAACGATTTGTTTTTGAGAATCGGATGCTCTGTGTATTTACATTTATCAAAAAGAGATTTTGTTCAAAAAACGAAAAAAACTCACTTTTCCATCATAAATATTCAAAGACGGACTTCCCGAATAGAATCCACCACCGAAAAACCAAACCATAACTGTCAGATTACTGTAATTTCATTCATCAATTCAATTCTCTTCATCTTAAGACTCACTATGCATCAGCAGGTGCCCATATATTCAGATAAAGACAATCTTCACTTATTTGAGTATTCGCATTCCACATTTCGCTTCCCCAAAAACTTGTATTATAGTTATCTCTTGTTTGAAAACAAGCGTTCGCTGGTTTCGTTGCATCAAAAAGTTTCTTCCATTGCTTCTTTTCTCGTGGTTTTCGAAATCGAAATTCTTCGACTGGAGGTTCGGCAAATGGAACTCTGAAAGAAGATTACTGTAGAATAGAAAAATCTCTTTTTTTATATGGGAAAGATCTAGAAATCTAGACGAATTGACCAAAACCAATTCTGTTGTTATGGTTGTATCCTGCCAATTATTTTCTCCCCTGTGACTTCACTATAATTTTTTCTAGATAAAAACTGACTCACCCAAAAAACGTTCGAATTTTCTTTGATAAAAAGAAGAATTCGTTTCCTCTGATGTCTCCGAGTTTCGTTTCAAGAACAACCGGATGAACTGATTCCGTGTCTTTTATCTGAAATTGAATGGAATTTGAGTAGGAAGGTGCCGGTGTATTAGAGGGACCTCAAAGATCAAACTCACCAGAACAGTAATAAATATAAGAAATCCAAAAAACAGAAATTTGGGTTTCATCCGATTCGTTTCTTCTTTTTCTTCCTTGTCGTATTCTTCTTCTTCTTCTTAGCTTCTCCTTGGTTTTCCCCTATTGTTTTTTGTTTATCTTCTGTGTCTTCAATGACTTTTCTCTTGCTTTTGTGTCTTCAGAAGACCAAAAAAGTAGAAAACTGAAAGAAATACAAACAAAATAAAATGAGAGATTAGAAATTCGGAGAAAGTCGGATGAGACAGAATAGAAGAAATAAAGGAACAAGAAAAACGGGAAAATTGTAAAAAAAAAGGAGAAAAAGAAAACAAAATGGTTACGCAACATAAACATTCAAATTTTGGAATTGGTTTTTTAAGTGAAGACTCATACAAAATTTTGAATGGAAGAGGAATGTTTTTGGGATCTTCAGAATAGAAAAACGGAACGGGACTATGAAAAGAACTGAATTTCAGAAGTCAGGTTAGACGGGACCATTTTCCACCGACACAGGCTAACTCCCTTTTAATCTGACATTTTCAGAAGATCAAGAAGTAGAAATGGTCCATCTCGACGAGTTCTACACGATGGATTGGTTCATTAATCTTTTAGTTTAATCTGAACAAAGTTAAAAAAGGGACAGACCGATATGATTTCTCGGCACAGTTCCCCATTTAACTCCGTCCAGACAAAACCAAAACTTTTAAAAATGAGTCCACCTTGAAGAAATACGAGAACCATTATTCTCACTCCTAGGACTGCTAGATCGTCTAAAAATCATAGATTTAAAAACAGTTAAAGACAATTCACTCTAGTTATCATAATCATGAAAAAATCGGAAAATCTAGTTCAAATTTTGGATAAACAGTGATAAAATATTCAAAAAACCGAATATCAAAATCGAGAATTTTCATTAATAATTCAGAATTGAAGTTCCCTTCCATGAAAGAGAAAACTATCATCTTCCTCCTCTTCCTCTCTTTTCATTTCCATATTTCAATCAAAATCCATGAAACGAGAAAACTAGAAAATTGTCTGGCTTGATGCCAAAAGTCAATTGATGACAGGTGCACACAAATGATTTGAAATAGAGAGAGAGAGAGAGAGAGAGAGAGAGAGAGAGAGAGAGAGAGAGAGAGAGAGAGAGAGAGAGAAAGAGAAAGAGAGAGAGAGAGAGAGAGAGAGAGAGAGAGAGAGAGAGAGAGAAGAGAGAAAGAGATTGAATGAGCTTGTCGTCGCATCATTATGTTGATCTTCTTGTTTTCTTTTTCTCTCGACAAAGTTTATCCAAGACGTGAGATTTAGTACAAATAGACACATTGTCTTGTCGCCGACGATTGATTGATGTACTGATTGTTGGAGGAATGATAGAAAAAAAAGAGAAAAGAGGAGCAAAAAAAATGAAACATGAAGTTGATCGGAGTAAGATTTGTAGGTTCATGTAGTTTGAGTGTGACTTCTACAGTAACCTTTGTCCTTATGATAGATTTATATTATACAGTATTGACACTTTAGATCAAATCACGGTCTTCCTAAAAACTCATTTTCATATAAGAATACCCAGTAGTTCAAATTATTTGATCAATGTGAAAGTATCATATGATTCTAACTAATTTCATATATGTATCAATTCTATTTTCATGAAAAGAGTCATCTGGTATTGTAATCGAAAAGTGCATGCCATTAAATGAAATTGCTCTTTCTCTGATGGCACCTATTTAATTTCGAAAATGGATGTGTGACTGGAATACGGTAGTAGTGTATCCAGATTGCGGCTAATTATCGAAATGAAATGAGAGGAAAGGACTCTCTCTGGGGATAATATAACTGATGGAAACAAGAAAAACTAGAAGAGAATAAGGGACTTTTTATATTTTATTGAGAGCAAAAAAAGAAGAATGTGCAAAAAAATGTGTGCAGCACAAATCAAATATTCCAAAGAGAAGAGCAAGATCCTTCTAAAGGAAAAGAAGAAGAAGGAATAAAAAACGAGAAATCATTCATCCTTTCACTTTTCCCAAAAAAAAAAAACAAAAGAGGTGTCCGACGAGGCGTAGAATTGGTTTGGAATACGAAAAAAAAAGAGAGGTGAGAGCATACTTTTTGGTACAATTTCAATGGTCTTTCGGCTGTTTGAATGACCGAAATCTTGAGAAGTTGTTGCAGAGAGAGTGTGGCAGATGAAGAGACGCAGACACGAACTGAACGGTAAATAGCTCTTTTGTGTGAAGTACTCGGGACACAAAAACTCTTTTTCTTCTTATACTTCTTGTTATCAGTAATTGTACAGTAGTAGTCTGTAGAAGAAGAAAAAGAAGAAGATGAACACAGGGAAGTCTCTTTCTCTCTCTCTCTCTCTCTCTCTCTCTCTCTCTCTCTCTCTCTCTCTCTCTCTCTCTCTCTCTTTCTGATTGACAAACGAATGCACAAGAGATAGACTCAAAAAAAGAAGATTTGATTTTACGCCGAAAAGGTTTCAACACAGACCAAAATTGAGTTTCTTTTCTCGGAAAACGGACAAACTGATTTTTGGAAAAAAAAGAAGAGAGAGAGAGAGAGAGTGCAAAATGTGGTTTTTTTTTGACAAGTTTTTACTCAGTCTAAGTTTTTTGGGATGATATGAGAATATCAAATAGGTCAGAGGAATCTGAATAGTTGAGTTCACTCATGGTTATAGATCAAATGATGATTTGAGAAACAGATTATGAAAATATCATGAAACGTTGTTAGAAGTGTTAAAGATATCGAGACGGTCAGTACAGTAAGATTGATTTTTTTTTTTTTGAATTTCTCGTTTAAGGGCACTGATCTAATTCGATTTCTTGAAAAGTTAATTAAACTTGGAGCTGACTCTCGTCATTATCAGATCTGTGGATCCAACTAACAATGATTTAGAAAAACGGTGTCAGAATTATTCACGTTACTAATCTAGATTCTAAACAATTCGGACAGCTACAGTATCCTTTGGTTAAGTGTCACATGCGAAAACAGACCAAGACGTTTACTCAAAGGATATTTTGGATTATCATCAAACGAATCTATTGACATATCAATCCAATTTGTGAGCATAAAGAGAGAAAGAGTAAAGTATGTTGTCCTTTCATAACACATATGAAGAAACGGAGGAGGGGCGGTACACATAAATAGAGAAACACTTGAAATGCAATCAAAAACTTTCTATTAAAAAGAGATAGAAGAAGAGAGAGAGAGAGAGAGAGAGAGAGAGAGAGAGAGAGAGAGAGAGAGAGAGAGAGAGAGAGAGAGAGAGAGAGAGAGAGAGAGCCCACCCGTATAGGATCCCTCTTATGATGAAACTACTTTTTTCTCTTCAAAACGACATGTGAAAAAATCGGAAAATGGACAGATTGAGAATTGAAAATCGGCGTGGGAAGGAAAGGATGAGTGAGGAAGAGGGAGGGAGAGAGAGAGAGATGAGAGGTCAGTTATTATTTATTTGAGAAAATGGGCAAAGCATCGAGAATGAGACATAATTTTTGATGAATTGTGCCGCGGGGTTACGGACGATTCAAAGAGAGAGGGAGAGAGAGAGAGAGAGGGAATGTGCGAATTTTGAATGTGTCTGTTTGTTTTCTTCTGGAAATTTGGAAATTCGAGAGGATTCGGAAGCGTTTCTCACCGCTCAGCAATTTCCTCGTTTTTTTCTCTTTTCTTGGAATTTATATGGAGATAAAGATTGAGAATGTTGGAGGAGATCCATGAGTGGAATGGGAAACTTTGAAGAAGGATACGGTAGATTCTTGGAGATTGGTAGTGGCTAATCTAGAAAAATAAATTTGAGTTTTTCGAGATACGGTATCTAAACTATGTTGGAGAAAGGTGATCGCCGAAAACCCGGCTCTTAATACAAGTTTCGTTTGCAGCGATTTATCTAAGTTGCTATAAGAGCTATAAAAAAGAAATCAACTAAAAAATTGTAGAGTTTTTAATGAGCAGCATTTTATTAATTGACAACTTTTTGATAGCTATAATCAGAATCGAGATACACGGGTCCAAAGAAAAGGTAAAAGGTTCATAACTGTAACTTCAAATGGTTTTAATGAAGCTTGTAACAGTATTGCCCTCAGTTTCAATTAGATTATCTTTGTCCCAACTTACGGAGAATGGATAATAAATATTTAAACCAACAATCATAGATGCTACGACGGTTCTATTTTAAAACAAAAAAGTACAGTAATAGATAAAGCTCAAATTCTTCCGATTTCAGAAACGTGTCAACAAAGACTTAATCTCTTTTGACTAGAATGTTCCTGGTCATCAACTAAATAAAACTACATGGAACTTTAGTCTAGACTACTAAACGATGTCCACCAAAAGGTTCACCATTGAAGTCGTTGAAGAAGAAGAAGTGTTAATTGGGAGAGACCACCCGACTGGAAAAAGCTATAGACGGAAACTCTCTTGTCCGTTAAAACAAAAAAAGAATATTCATGTCATCTGAATTAGGTGTCGTCATGTCAAAAGTGAAGGAGTATCCATGTTTCTAATGCAACATATTCTGAGTAGATACACACAAAAAATGAGAAAGCAAAAGCCAAAAAAACGAGGAGGAAAAGGAAAAAAAAGAAGAGGACTAGTGTGAGAAAAAATACGGGGACGGACCACTACTGATGGCTTTTAGTGCTCTCCGGACGACGCTGTCCCATTTGCATCCACCCACCAAAAAAGAAAAAGAAAAAGAAGAAGGTGTCAAGAGACTTGTTGACTTGTTGATTTGTTTTTTATTTTACATGAATCGGTTAAGGAAATAAAAATAAGTTGTACAAGTTCCGAAATAATAGATCCTTTTTTATTTCAATTTCAGAATTTCAAAGAAAATTCCGAAATTTAGATGGATCTTAAATTGGAAGAAAAAACAGATTTGCGATTGGTTTATTATGAAAAAATGGTCATATTCTTTGAATATTTTGATTAATGAAAAACAAGAAAAAAAGGATTTGATGAGCAACAGAGCAACGTTGTACATGAAAATAAATACGGTTTTTAAAGGGACATGGACGGGATGAATTGGGAAATAAAAGTTTGAAACTTTTTGATTATTATGATGGAAACGGATCAATGAAAGATGGATTTACTGGCGAGAAACTTCTCACGACGAGCCTTTTTCTCTTCTTCGATTCTCTTTTTCTCCTCTTTTTCCTCTTTCATTTCTTCTTCGAATCGAGATAATTTCGTTTGTTCTTCAATCTGAAAATCCCGATATAAACTACCGTAATCCTTCCATTTCTTACCTTGGCCTGGAAGAAATTAGCTGCTCCAAGAACACCTTCCTTCGAGACATCAACACTTTCAGCCAATGTCTTAAACACTTCAGAACATGCCAATTCTCCACTTGCCGCCAATCGAAAGATCAAAAGAAACTCTCTTTGAGAGATTTTTCCATCTTGATCCTCATCCACCTACAATTATTCTGATTATTCTCTCTGATCCTTGATATCATCTATTCATACCTTCTTAATAAGTTCTTTCAATGCAATATGTGTTTGTGCTTCACCAAGTTTCTCCATCATCCGTTTCAATTCGTTGAAATCAATGAAATTATCCTGATCCTCATCGTACTTTTTGAAAGTGTCGACGAAATATTGAATTTGTTTGCGTGAGAATTCACTGAATTCCGCGTACAACGAAATCTTTTTGTTCATCTTCAATGGAACATTCTCGCCTGTAAAGATAAAAAAAGAGGTTAATTATCTGAAAATTTCAGAATTATCTTTACATTTCTAAGAAAAATCCTTACCGAATTTAGAAAAGTTTTCGTCAAACATCACTGCTGAAAATCCAAAGAAATTGTTTCAAAATTGGAGAGAAAGATGACGAGAAAAGGGAGATTTCGAATGGGAAAAAAACAATGAAAAGAGAGGTGGAACGACCTTGTGATGACTAACATTTCGCTCTTTTTTTGGCGCCAAATGAGATAAATTTGAATGAAAAACATTAATGAGAAGGCGCGAGATTTTGAGTGTATAAAAGTGAGAGTACTAAATTAATTGCATATAATTTTTAGTTCGTTAGAGCAAAAAGAATACGGTAGCTCTCCTGTACTATCAAAAATGGTATAGTTACTTCTTATTTTAAAAAGGACATCAAACCTAGATAACATTTCCTAGACATGCTTTTATCCAGGACAATGTCGAAACGTATTGTATTTTTTGAACTATGAGGATGTAAAGTTCTGAGAAAATTGAAAAGTTCTCAGAAAATTCAATCAAGTCTAAACTATAGTAATCTACAAGAATTCTAGATATTTATAGGATTTTGAAGTGGTAGACAATACGAAAAATCAGAAGAAAACTTTTCTTCAGATGACTAAACATGATCATTTCTTTCACATGATTTCCTAACATGTATTGTTTCCCTCCTCCAACTTCCCAAGATAAAAACAGAAAAATGAAATAGAGTATGACTAATAGGAAACTGTGAAGAAATTGAATGAAGAAGTGAAAATGAGGCGATGAGTAATTACGATTTGACGGTGATCAACAAGAACGTGATGAGAGAGTATTGGAAACGAGGAGACGCAGACATAATCAGAATTGTTTATGATCCGAACAGATCTCGGCTGCGGTCAAATGTTCCTTCGTTTTCGAAACCTAATTCTAATTTCACTTCTTCTAGATGAAATAGTATGAGAAAGGAGGAGATTTAGAGAAATCTTGAAGAAAAAACAGGAGAAAACAAGATGACCGAGCCGGAAAAAAAGGCAAATGATATGTTGACATTTCATTAGACACTTTACGCTTTGGCCGATATTTTTCGATGAGGGAGGGAGGAAGAAGTTTAGAAAAAAAAGAAGAAGAGGAAGAGAAGATAGAATAAATAGGGAAATTTGCATAGGGATTTATTTCTTTGTTTTTTGAATTGAACCGGATGGGTTTTCAAGTGGAAACTGAGAATATTGACATTAATAGGGAATGGAAACTTTTGACATTATTTGAATTTGACCTCTATTAGAGGGGTTCATTATTCAAAAATCTTTTTTTATAAGGGCACAAAGTTAACTCAAAGTTTAAATTATTTAAAACCTCTATTATAAGTGCTCAGACTAACCTTCATTAATTTTATTTCTTCTCTCCAACGCATCATTCAATTCTGATTCATCTACAGGTGCCACTGGAATTGGATCCATTTTCAGTGGCTCTTCTTCTGATTTTTCCAAATTTTCCAATGGTTTTTCGTGAGATAAATGTGGATCACACAACAATCCCAATGGACTTATTACTGATGGTTTCTGAATTGAATTAAAATGAAATCAAGAGAAGAACCTAGAAAAAGGAATACCTTGGGAACAGCCGGAGACTGTGGACGATTTGAAGAGACTGGAGAAGAGAAAATTGTTGGAGATGATGGACGGGCACTGGAAATAGATTGATCTAGAAATGAAGAAAAGTCTCAAGAGATATTTATTGCTGATTGATCGAAGAATGAGTCATCCATTCTGTTCTAAATGATGATTCTATGTTGAAGAATGTCAACAATGATGTAAGAAAAATAGACTTTTGATTTCAAGAGATTCTTAAAAACCTTACAAATCTTCTTGATGAATCATTTCAATCAACTGAGGAGTTGGAATCGGTCCGGCTCTTCGAATCGCCAATGGAGTATCTGGTTTTGGAGGTGGCGGAGGTGGAAGAGATGAATCTCGAATTGGGGTTGGAGCTTTCGGACGATCTTCTTCTAATGGTTTTGGAGGAGTTAATTCTTTTGGAATTTCAGGAATTGTTGGAAGAATGGATACAGATTCATTTGGAATTTGAGATTCTGGAGGTGGAGATACATTCTTCTTCATTTCTGGTTCAGTTTGTTGGATCCGAGGATCAGCCGGCGATGGATCTTCTGGAGTATTCTCATTTACTTCTGCCGCTTCCAGAGAAGATTCTCGAAGAGGTGGAAGTGGAGGAGGTGGAGAAATTGAATTGATAATTACAGAATCAGAAAATGATTCAATCAATTCATCCATATTTACTTCTTCTGATGGTCCAGGACTTGGGATTGGTGGTGGAACACTGGTTGGACGAGGTGATGGAGGAGATGGTGATAAACGAGGAATTGATGGAAGTGGAATAGTTGGAGGTGGAGGAGGTGGAATCGAGAGAACTGGAGGTGGCACTGGACTTCTCGATATTCTCATTATCTCTGCTTCTAATTCTTCAAATGATGCAGTTTCTTCTGATTCTTTTCGTC
This sequence comes from Caenorhabditis wallacei, assembly GCA_963932035.1. Classification (NCBI taxonomy): domain Eukaryota; kingdom Metazoa; phylum Nematoda; class Chromadorea; order Rhabditida; family Rhabditidae; genus Caenorhabditis; species Caenorhabditis wallacei. Next base: position 4,633,214 of record OZ009934.1, read on the forward strand.
GACGTTCCTCTTCTTCAATTGATTCGTCTGAACGGACACTTGTGATTCTGGCGGGTGGAGTTGGTGGTGGAGGACTTATTGGATGTTGTTGTGGAGGAGATGTTGGTGGAGGCGGAGGCTTAAAAAATGATAAATTACTTCAGAAGTCGTGAATGAGAAAGAGTAAAAAGTAAAATCTGAGAAACTAAATTCCCAAATGTATATATTATTCTATACATATTGAAGAGAGACCCTTCCAAAACGAGTATATCATTTGTTATTCAATCTACCTTTCTCTCTTTTTCTCTCTCTCTCTCTCTCTCTCTCTCTCTCTCTTTCTCTCTCTCTCTCTCTCTCTCTCTCTCTCTCTCTCTCTCTCTCTCTCTCTCTCTCTCTCTCTCTCTCTCTCTCTCTCTCTCTCTCTTTCTCTCAGAGAACTCACACTTTTCATAATTTCATCTAAAACATCAATTGGTTTCTGAACAAGTGATTCCATTTCCTCTGTATATTTCTTCATTCTCTGAGCTGCTAATCTCTTTTCCAATTCATTTCCATCCTCATTTTCCCTCACAAATTGTTGTCTTCTTGGAGATGAACTTCTCGGAAATGCTCCTTTTGTTATCACCATCACGGGTGTTTTTGGGACGGAAGCCGTTTGTTGTTGCTCATTTTCAATTCGTTCTCTTTCCAAAAGTTCTTGAATTGATCGTTTTGGTGGGGGACTTCTTGGATCAATATTCATTGAATTCTGATGTTGATTCATTGGAATCGGGGATGTTGATGGTTCTTCTTCTGTTTTTACTTCCAATTGTTTTGTTGGTTGATTATTATTATTTTCTTCTTTCTTTTCCAATGCTTTAAATATCAAATCGTCGATTGAAGTGTCCGAAGATGGAATATATGGGTTTTCAACGATCTGAGTTTTCATTTTTTTTAATGGAGTTTTAAAATAAGTCTTCTTTTCAGAAAACAACTCACTTTTTGTGGAATAACTGGAGCTGGTGGAGGAGCTTCTTGATGATTTGTTTCTGTTTCAGAACCATCTAGACGCTTTTTCAGTTTTTCAGCCAATTCAGGACTTGCCATTGTCTGAAAAATAGTGGTATAAAGAAGAAATATAATGATTAGAATTGTAAGAATCAGAAGATAAATAGAACAGAGAATACGTAAGGCGGGAACGGAAACATGAGGAATACTTATTGCTAATCAGAAAAGTAGTCAATGGGTTCCTTAGAATACAAGTTAATCATATTAAAACATTTGAAACAAAGATATTGGCAGAAATGTTGAGCACATGATATCTTTTTAGTGCTTTCTGCCGAGCGGTCCAATCAGTTTCTCTCTTTCTCCGAAAGCCGCCGAAAGCTTGTGTTTACTCAAAAATAAAAGAGTCTTTTTGTCGATTTGGATAGAAAATGATGAAAAAGTGAAACACAGAAACAGTGACGAAATGAACAGAAGAAAAGAAAAAGTGAGAACATTGTCTTCGGATAATAAATAAAAATAAAGGTGTAAATGAGTCAGGAGGATGAAATGGACCATTGAAAAGTCAGCTGCTTTTCTTTCGAAAAGATGCTCTTCAGAGAAAAATAATATGATGAGTCACGAAATGACTTTAAATCAGATGATTAAGATTGATTTCGAGATGTTGATTTCAGGGTCACAAATCACTATATTTTATATTTTGGGAAAATAGATTTCGTAAGGATTACTGAACATTGAAATAGTGTTTTGTTGATAAAATCTAATCTCATTTAAAAAAAAGAATGTTATGAAATCAGTTGATATTTTCGGAAATTAATCTGCTATTATCAAAACAAAAACAATTATTTTTGTTTTTGGCTTCATAAAAAAGATAAATGAAAATGTTTTTGTAGTCAAGGAAACCATTTTTGCATCTTAAATATCGGTTTCCAAAAACGAAATCAAAGTAATTTCAAAACGAGGAAATGTATTCAAATCCGGATGAGATGTCTCTCTTAATCCAACTTCTAGACTGACATTTGATTTATTTTTGTTTTTGATGTAGACATATAAATTTGATATAAAACTGGATGTAATTTTTTGTTGTCGTAAAAATGTTTTTAGTTTTATCAAATTAACTTTAGAAAACTTGGCAGAAATTGATTTCAAAATTGGAAAGATACAAAAAAACTTCGATTCCTTGGGATGAAAGCTGTGAAATAGAATGTGTGAAAATAATTCGATCCGATTTTATAATAAGTGACAGTGATTCGAAAATCCTCTTAATTTTGACCTAATCCTCAAAAAGATAATCCGAGAATTGAATGAAAAAGATGCCCCGTTCCGTTTCTTTGTTCTCTCAAAGACTCTTGAAACTGTTTAGGTAACCATCGAAACTCATCGGCAAACAAATTGCAAACATTCCTAGAAAAAAAAAGAAAAAAATAGTTTCTGTACAGATGACAAGACAAAAAGAAGCCACTGGTCACTTATTCTCTCCCAAGGATAACTCTTCTTTTTCGTTTTCAGTGTGATGTTACAACTCGATTCCGATATGTCTGCGTCTCTTTGAGATCCACACTCTCTCGTCTCGGGATGGCCAGTTGTGCTTCTCGGGAGCCGGGTGAGTTTTGGAAGAAAAGTGGACGGAAGAGAACGACGGGCAATTACTTTTTTGCGACCTCTCGTCATCCGAAACCACCACTTGAAACAAAACTGATTGGAATGAATGGAAGAGAGAACAAGCAAATGACTAATCTATGTTCTACTATGTACTTGTGACAATAAAAAAACTACACATAAGCTTAACTACGGTACACTTCAAACAATTCAGGGAATTGTTTTACGCGAAGACTCCGCCCACTACGTGAAAACACAAAATGGGCGGAGCATATTTCGTAAATACCTGTGAGTCGAATTTGATCTAAAAAATAATTCTCACCTAGAAAAATTAATTTTGCGTGATAAACAAAAAAGTGGGCGGAGCTTGAACTTTATTTTTCAATCTTCCTCAAACCAATCGGAACAACGTGAAATGTTTCATTCCACAAAAAAGTTCATCACAAAAAACTCATTTTGCGGTTCTCGCAAAAACGATGAGTTTGAAAATGGCGCTTGGAAGCAATGGAAAAAGAACTATTCGCAGCAATTACGGTAGGTTTTGGAGAATTTGATAAGACACTTTCTCTGATGAGAATAAAGATTTCAGATAAAGCTGCAGGAGACAATATGAATCTATATGCCAAGAACAATTATGAGGAAAGTGTTCTGAATTTAGGAATGGATGAACGACAGACTGTTGTAGGGAGAGTCGAATCAAGAGAGGATCGTTATTTTGGAGGATTGATTGGGAATAAAGAGCTTCTTGTTATGACTATGATTGGTGTCGCATTGTATTTAATTGAAGGAGAACACGCGAAAGTAGGTCAAATGGGTTATGGTAATTTAGAATATCAGATGATTTCAGGTGATTTGCACTGCTCTAACTTCTGTTCCACCAGCTATTTTCTCTTATAAAGTTTTGATGAATCAGAAGAGTACGAAAGAAGGATATGTGAGTTTTCTTTTCTTTTATGAACACATCATCCTCATTGTAGCACTCTGTTCTATTCTACTGGACTCTCTATGGAGTTCTCGCGGTGATTGATCAATTCATTGGATCTCCTCAAGGATACAATCTCATAAAAGCTGGACTTCTTGGAGCTGTCTTCCTTCATGCATTCCGTTCCAATCCACACGTCATCCCTTATTCTTGGCATCTTGCTGATCAATCAAGTATTGGAATACTCACTTCAATCTTTACTCGTTATGATTCACAAGGATTCGTTCAACAAACAGAAGTATCAGGATTTGAAGTGAAATCTCCAACAATCACTCAATTCTCTGATGATGAATCTGAATATATGCCGATGACATCTACAGTTTTTGAACAAGAACCAATTGATGTCAGTACTGCATGCAGTTTTCAACCGACATTTACAATGCAATCAACTCAAAAATTGTCTCCTGAATTTGTCTATAAAACTGCGAAAGCTGCTCGAATCGAAGAGGAAAATGGTGATCCATGCTCCACGATTAGAATAAATCAGAATGGAAATAATCAATTTGAATCGATGTCAGCTATGACAATGACTCTGAACGGAGCACCGGATATAGTTACAGTTCCATCGGATCGAATTGTTTTTAGACCAAATGACAGGGAGACTTTGATTCAAGTCACGAATGTTTCTCCTCTTCATATCATGTTTGCTCTTAAAGTTCGTGTTTATCAAATCTAAGTTTGAATCTGGAATCTATAATTTCAGACAAATGCTGACACTCATCTAATTGCTGCACCCACCACCGGAGTTCTTTTGAGTGGTCAAAGTATGAAAATGAGAATTGGAGTCACTGATTCTTTCTTTAAAACTTCTGAAGATCCTGGAAAATCTATTGATAAGGTATCACTTCTTTTTTCTCCTTGATTCACCTGAATATGTTCCAGCTCGCCATCGACTACGCATCCATTCCACAACAATTTTCGTCTTCTGTCAAAAAGTTTTCTCATCAATTCTTCCAGTCTCACAGCCGTCGTCGACATGCAATTCGTGTCTTTTATCAATGATTTTTTTTGTCTTTTCTACACCAATCCAGAATCCCTTTATACATTCATGTATAATTTTTGTTTGTAAAATAAAAAGTTCGAAAGAATATATTTTATAATTTTTTACACAAAAAAACGAAACTTTATAACGCAAGTTCTCCTACAGTCCCCGTTTTCCTAATTTCGATCATCTACAAAATATCTGTCGGCTTTCCAAAAAACATGTCTATACTCAAGACAGATGACCTCTCAATCTCGATATTCTAAACAGTGTCTAAACTCAGTTCGGCGTCTCTTTTGTGTACCAGATGTTCTTCTTCCGAATCCTCCACACAGTATTCTCTGGCCACGCCCATGCATAGAATTGGCTCGTGCCACATAGAATCGTGAATTTATAATTCAATTTTTCAACTATTTGTTCAATTCGTTTATTCTTTTTTTACTATTCTTTTTCAGAAACATGGATTGGTTCAAGCTGCTCATCTTCCTTGTCTTGTGTCATGAGATAAATGGAGATCGATCTCCAAATGGTGATCCGAGATGTGAAAAAGGGAAATTTGTAAGAATTTAAACGAATTTTATTGATTTTATAGTTTTTTTTTTCAATTTTCAGTTGTATAGAAGATTTTTGAAAATGGGTCAGTTGGAAGGAATTATCAATGGATTCATTGATGTATTCGATAATTTTTATTGTAATCATGGAGAAGTGATTTCAAATACAAATATTTATATTTGTTGGAAGACAACTACCAAGATAGAGAACGATGTGACTATTGGAGAACGTAGTTTTCTTTTCTTCAAGTTCTAGTTCAGTCTTCTAATTTCCAGATTTGATGACATTCTGCACTGAAGATGTTCTCTTCAATGATCCAATTCTTCCATCGGATTTTGATTTCTTATCATTCGGAGAGAAGACTGCTCTTTGGAGAGACAGATATTATAGTTTCGGACGTGCTGAATCTCGTCTTCGTTCATTAGCCTTGCTGGTGGCTCTTCTCATTTATTCAATTTATCAACAAATTATCGCTCCACTTTTTAATAGATAATCGGAATTGTTTTGTCATTCAGTTTTACCTAAATACTTATAGTTTTTACTGTCTACTACATTTTCTCCCGATCGATTGTATCCTACAGTAATATCATAATTGTCTTCTGATTCTCACCAGAGCTCCTTTAACTCCCTCCAATTGTTTTTTCCGATTTCTCCCTGTTTTTCATGAAACATAATGTAAATAAAATTGCATCAACTCGGTATCTCATGATTCATTTTGAAAAAGGTTACAACCGTCTCGTAAATATTTTTCCATTTCTTTCTCTTACAAAAAAAATATATTTTCTGTGAGAATTCGTGTTAAAACAAATATTACCTCTTTTGTCTCTCTTTTCATACTCGTAAACAACCAAATGGATAGCTGTGAATTCGTGACAGTCGGTTCTCTTTGAGAGCAGACAAGAAGATATGTTCCCTTGAACTCGCACCTGTTAGTTCTCCCTCTCACAAGTAGTGTCAACCCCTTCATTTCTTTTTGTTTTCATGTTTCTTTCACACTTTTTTATGATGACATCTCAGAAGATATCGTCTAGACACTTTATGACCTCTTTTGTTTATAATATGAGTTCATCTCTTATCCGGAGTCGTAAATCATCAATGCTATACAGTTACAAATGTGTCACCGACACTCTTCTGAGACAGGACGATCATAAACAAACTCTCCTCCTTTTATTCTTTTGTCTTTCCGCGTAAATCACAGTTTTTGCTTTTGATTTACTTCTTCACAGATCATTTTAATTGGTATTCAATTACAGAAGGTAATGGACTCTTCAATTAATCTCATCTTTCTTCTAATCTTCATTCCAATTATTCATGGATCTGATCCGCTAATCAATGACCCCCAATGTGCTGCCGGAAATCTCGTAAGTTAAGAAAGCATCTCGAAAAAATAAATGTTCCATTTTCAGATTTATCGTCGTTTCGTCGTTCCAGAAGTATTCGGTCAATTGTCAAATGAATGGATTGATGTTTATGAACGCAATATGTGTGCAAAAGGAGAGAATCATTCGGAATGCATTGAACATTCGTGTGTGAAGACGATGGTGAAGGATTTGGAAAATGGAAAAGCTGTGGTTGAACGTAAGAATTCAACCTTTGAAAGCTCTGAAACTAAATTCAACTATTCCAGAATTGATGACAGTCTGCCCCTTCTACCTCGTCCATGACTCCCCATTCCTCCCACGTGAATTCAACATTCAATCATTCGGAGAGTTCTGTCCATCCTGGAGAAACAAGTATATCGCATCTGATTACTATAAAAACAACAACTATCTTATTGTAATTCTCGCTGTTCTCTTCATGTTCGTCTATTTCATTCTTTGGATTTATTTCAGATTCTCGCATGTTCCAAACCCAACTCTTGTTTAGTTTTTGACACTTTTCGATCAAATCTCATTTTATTTTGCATTTTCAGTTCACTTACTTATAATTATTATTCAATAAAGAGTTTATGAAATAGTTTCTTTTTTTCGGATGATGATCACTGCTTTTTAAAAGTCTTCTTTCATAACAATTAAAAAAAAAAGATTGAAAGAGCAAAGAAGAATTTTTAAAGAAAAAAGTTTCCGATAAAATCGTTCTCATTTTTCAAATTCATCGTCTCGCGGGCCTTCTTCAATTCAAAGTAAACATTGCTTTTCTCTCTTTGTCATATCTTCTAATATTTTCTACAAGGACATGTCGTTGCAGACAGTGTGACCTCAAGCGAGTAACATATGTGTCTTTCAAAATTCAGAGAGTTCTTTCACGAGAAGAACGGAATGTTCTAGATTCTTTGGAAAAGATTGTTCTAGATTCTTTGGATTTCGATTAGGGAGTTGACTATCTATTTCCTTTTCAAAATATCATAAAGCTTTTCGACGAATTTTTGATTTGAGATGAAATCCAAAGAACGGTCGTTTCCATTAAAAATATTGTGAATCGTCTGTTTTTCGATCGAATGATTCATTCATCAAATGCATTTTTTCTTGTCACGAGCAACAATCAATTCGAATCTTTCTCCTAAAACAAATGTCATCAAAATTCAAATCGTTGACCTTTCTTTGTCTACAATATCTCATCGATGACATATTCTTCTTTGCTCCATCCCTGTTTCCCAATAAAGTACAGACTTCTCATCTGCCTCCATTCATTCTGTTCTCTTCGTTTTCCGCCTCCTCCTCCTTCTTCTTCTTCTCTTGGTATTGTCTCACAAGATTTTCGTCATTTGTGCATGTGTTCAATTTTGAAGTTACTTTATTGAATTCCTTCTTTATTGAACTATATAAACTAAACTTTTTTATTAACTTTTCTGTTTCTTCTTATCAAGAATTCTTCTTACAAAAATTTAAATTCCAGAGAGATGATTTGGGCCAAATTACTCTTTCTTCTTATATTTTTCGACGTGATTCAGGCATCAACTCGTAGTTGTGCTCAATGTGTTGCTGGAAATTTTGTAAGTTTATTTTTCTAGAAAAATTGAATTTCAACAAAAAACTGCTCTTCTATTATAATAATTATAAATTTTTCAGCTTTTCCGTCGAAATTTAATGCAAGATTCAATGATTGGAATGTCAATGGGATGGGTACAAGAATGGAAAGGGACTGATTGTTTCAAAGGAACAGTTAATACTATTCCATGTGATCATGCATGTCTCAAGATTACGATTCTTCAACATCCATTGGAAGAGAATGCTGTTGAAGGTATTTTATTTATTTAGGATTTTAATATTTATAAATTTTTAAAGGAATAATGATGGATTGCTCTGATATGTTGATTTATGCGAGTCCTGATCTTCCGAGAGACATTGATTTCAAGGCATATGATGAGACTGCAACATTCTCTGCGAAGAGAAGAAACTTCACTATCACTTATGATTTCACAATGGAAGGATTTCACAGTGTTGAAAAGATTCGAGAAGATCATGCTTCGATTGTTTTGCCTTACTACAGAGAAGATTATTCAATCAGTACAATTATAACCCATATTGTTATCTCCTCTGTTGCTGTTTTTCTCTGTGCTGGATGGTGTTGTCATACTATCTTTTACAAGGTAATTGTTCATTTTGTTTCTTTATTTATTAAAATTTCAAATTTTCAGAAGAAGTTTAGAGAATATGTCCGCAGTTATCCAGTTTCCCAACGTCAATTGGAGGAAAGAATTGAATTGGAAGAGGATCCGGCGAACACGAGTGATAGTGATGTGACGTCATCTGCTCCATCCGCTCCAACTGATGATTCAGGAAGTCACCATGAAGAAATTCATGAAGAAATTAATGATGATCATGAAGAAAAGAACGTAAAAGTCATCAACTAATCTCTTTTTTTATTCTTTCAATTCTATTTTTCCGAAATTCTCCTCTGAACTTGTACTTTTTTGTGATTCATTCAACCTTTCCCACTGATTACTTTTCTCTTTCTTTAAACTGATTTTTCTTCACTTCAAATAAAAGATCATTACGAAAAAAGAAAAAAAGTGAGATCCCTTGGGATAACCACCGAAAACCTTTCACATAAATTATCTCATTTTCGTCTTTACAACGTGACCCTTTTTACACGTTTTGCCAGCTCATCCCAACTTCTCTCTCGTTTTTTACGTTCGGCTCTCAATTTCGTTCGACTCCCAACAACAGGCATGTCAGGGGCACGCATTTTGTTGCGTTCAGAACTGCAAGAGTTACTGTAGCGGCGGTGTTGTCGCGGTCACTTCGCTGTTTTTAGTTTTCAGTTTTTTTTTTCTGAAAAATCATGCGAAAAACATTACTTTAAATGTAATAGTTTTCTTTATTGAGCTTCGTCTCGAAATAAAGTCCAATATGTTTATCTTCAGAAAAATAGAACGCTCACTTCTTGGAAATCGCAAGAAATTGCAAATTCAAATTGTTCGAGATGCTTGTTTTTAAACATAATTTGGGCCAGCCTTGCAATAAAAAAGCAACATATTTTCTTAAAACGTCATCTGAAAACAATATTCTTCGCTATTTTTCAATAAAGCTGAAATTATTTAATTCTTGCAGTCTGGGGTAAACTATCGAGCGGCAGCGGACATCACTGTCTCCCGAAAAAAAAAAGATGTCTCAAATCTTGTCGAAATGCGAAAAACTTCCGGATATTTCAAGACCACGATGGGATCAGAATACGTTCGAAGGTATTATTTTCTAGTTATTTCATTCAAATGAAATGGGAATTCAGGAAGAATGTATCATTTCTTCGCGACTGCAAATTGTCTGAATCTTTTCGCAAGTAACTCTAAACTTGAAAAAGCTCGAAATATTGTATTGGAGTATAAACAAGGGAATTTTGATCCGAATATGACTGTTGATGAGTTATGGAAAGCGAAAACTCTTTATGATTCGGCATTTCATCCGGATACTGGAGAAAAGATGTTCATTTTGGGAAGAATGAGTGCTCAAGTTCCATGCAATATGCTCATCACTGGTGGAATGCTTACTTTTTATCAAAAGTAAATTAAAGCCTTGATGATTTTTAAAAAAAGAGTTTCTGAATTTTTAGACTTCCCCATGTCATATTTTTCCACTGGCTCAATCAATCATTCAATGCTATTGTCAACTATACAAACCGAAGTGGAACACATAAAAGTGATGATCGAACTCTGTTTCTTTCGTATTGTGGAGCAACTACTGGAGCTCTTTCTTGTGCTTTTTCATTCAATTTTCTTCTGAAAAAATGGAAAAAAGCTCCACCAATTCTTGCTCGTCTCGTTCCATTTGCAGCTATCGCATTTGCAAATGCTATCAATATTCCAATGATGAGAAACAAGTTTGTTTCTTCAAATATCTTCCAATGTCTTCTTCATTTCTTTTCAGAGAATTCACAAATGGAATTCCAGTTGAAGATCGTGATGGAAGAACAATGGGATTCTCGACTGTTGCTCCTGGATATGCTATTCCTCAAGTGGTTCTCAGTCGTGTTGGAATGGCTGTTCCAAATATGGTTCTCGGTCCAATTGTTCTGGAACAACTCTCACGAGCTGCTTGGTATACTCCTGCTATGGCTGCTCCTCTACAAACACTGATTTGTGGATTCATGCTCGCTTTTTCTACTCCCATTTGCTGTGCTTTGTTCCCTCAAAAGAGTTCAATTCAAGTTGATCATCTGGAAATTTCTCTACAAGAACACATCAACAAACTCCCGAACCCTCCAAAAGTGGTCTATTATAATAAGGGATTGTAATTGCAATTAGGATATTATTTGATAACTTAGTTTTATTGTACATTATTATGGTATTTTATGATCATCACAAGAATAAGGTCACTTTTCCAATTTTGTCCGAATAAACGATACCGGCACATATGTTTCCCGGTGAAATAAAAATACGGGATCAAGCAATACTTTGGGCGTTAAATATTTTGATTCTAGATACTTCGAAACGAATTCCCGAATGTTGAACAGATAGACGCCAGACGTATGGCACGAAGAAATCGACTGTATATTCATCTTCCACATAACGGAACTTGAGCTCTGGGAACTTTGCCAATTTGTCTGTTGGCCACACATTTGCTTCTTTTTCGATTATTTGTAGCATTGTAACTCCATCTCCAGCTGGCACATTTACAACTTTTGAGGAGAAATGGGAGATAACTGCAGCGATGTTAACCAAGAGATCTTGGAACATTGGGTGTTGAACATAAGCGTCAAAAAGAGCACGATGATATAGAAGATTGTAAATGAGATGAGTATTGTGACGAAGACCACCACAAAGAGCACTGTTGATGATTTCGAGAAGAGTTCGAATACCTTCTTCTAGAGCAGTGATATCATCGTGCTGCAAAAGGAAAATTGAGAATTTGAAGGGAATGACTTGTTCTTACGAAGTTAATAGGTTGACCGCCTTCTACATCATTTTGACTGCTGACTCTCATGTGATCAACCATTTTTGCGTGTCTTTTCGTCAGAAGATCCAGAAGAGATATCAATCTTTGACAAACAATTGGAGCAAGATTTTTGAAGAATGCAGACATGTTTGCAAGTGCTGCTAAGCAGTTTGTATGCAGATATCTATCCTGTAAAATTATAATTTGGCTTGATTTGATTTGAAGACACAAACCTTTGTTTTCAATGCATTTTTCTGAATTGCTCTGATAAAAACTAAAGCTGTCAATCCTCCAAGAGATATTTCTCGAACACTGAAGTCACTGTCAAGCCATCCAATGTCTTTGATTGGCTGAAAAATAGATTTAGGTTTATTTTAATATTACAAAACTAACCGTTTCATGAATAATTTTACAAAATATGTCATCTTCACTAAGAATCAGAGCAACGATCAATGCAAGATACACATGATGAGAATTGTTCGACGTTGCCACACCATCATGAAGTATTCGAAGTACTGGGACAACGAGATTCTCAAGATTGATCCGAGAAAGAACGTAGTTTCGGAATCCAGAATTGGCTTGTAGAAGCATATATAGTAATAACATTGGAGGTTCTTGACCAGCCGTCGCACATAATCTCTCGTAGAGTCCATTATAATCAATTTTGAAAGAGATAACTTGAGTGGGTAATGTAGATACTTCTTGAGAATTTTGAAATAGAGCAAGTGTCTCTTTGAATGGGTTAGAAGCATTTAGAGGTTGATGACAGGAGAGATTCAAAAGAAGAAGAATGCTTAGATTTCCCAGAGTTAGTGGAGGATTTTTCTTTTCTTCTGATGAGTCCAATCCAGCTGCCATTTGTACCATCGACCACATCGAAGCTAAAAAGATGTTGATTCTAACATCAATTAAAATTTCTATAACTCACATGCTAATCCAAAAACGATGCTTTCTTGAGGTTTCTGAACCGTCATATGATACTCAGAATTATGGATCAGATAGTTCAGCAGAAGAGTTTTCGTAAGACCAGCAGCATGTTGAGCACAAGCCCCATCGATAAAGAATCGGAAAATAATTGAAGTGTTCACGATTGATTCATTGTAGAGTTGAGAGCTCAGAAGAGTTAGAAGACAACGGACAGCTTCTACGTGAATTGCCAGTGTTGTCTCACTGAAATTTTTTATTCTGCTGGAATTAGAAATAGGAAAACTTACTTAACGGAGATGTTGATTAGAATCGAAACCAGTTCATATGTGAACTCTTCAGCAGTGTTTTGAAATACCACTGGAGATTCTTTGATTTCTAAAACCTTTTTCAAACATCTAATCTTTCCTCATTCTCACAAGTTTTATTTCACTCACCTCGGTTGTTATTCTCCGGTATTCCATCTCCTTTCGAATCAATTTCTTCATCGTCTTCCTCATCCGATGATGAAGAAGATGATGAGGATTCTGTCACTGTATTCTCCTGATTCTTCGCGAAAATCCTCACAAATTCTTTTTCTGTCATTCTCTGAGTCAGAAATCTTGCAATATATCGGAGTATGAGAAGAGCGTTTGATGTTTGCCACAAATAAATCTTGCTGAAAACATGGAACTTTATAATATATAATCATGAAGACTGATTCACTTTTCACATTGTTCAGATGTTTTCAATTCTGTTGCTCTACGTAGGAAAAGTCGAATAAAAGCTGCAAAGTTTCCAGTCGTTTGTGTATTATACATTAGACATTGTAGATGATCATCTAATGCTGATTCCAAGGCGATACGTGTGTCTCTAAAAATTATTTTTATAAATGGAACTATTCAGCTTAATCTCACTCGTCTTCATCATCGAATTTCAAACTGAATGATAACAGCTTATTCCAAAATGGATCATAGTCATCGACTGGTTCCAATCCACTCAGCTTTCTCAGATAAATATTGTCTTGTAGAACTGTTTCTTTGGTTATAACTGATCCCATATGTATCTGTAAACTGTTTTTGGACTTTTTAGTATTTAAAAATTTCAAGGATGAAGAAGTTAATGAGGTCATATTGAGTCTTTTGAGAGACTTTCTTTCGTGGCAGGACACGAGAATGACGCCAGCATCGGGTTATGTACCAACACAGAGGCGGGTCAGAAAACAATCGCAGTTGTTTGAATTTTAGTGATTTTGCTAACTCTCTGCATAAATTCATCATTTTTCATTGTTTTGAATTGTTTTTTCACTTCAAAATTGTTCGTAAATTGTAGAAGTAGTACCGCATGCTAGTTTTCTTCCAAAATATACAAATCTCCTTGCTCTTTTACTCTTTTCCTCAACATAAAACTCGTTAAGGTGGTTTTTGCGGAGCTACACAGAAATATAGCTGATTGACTGAATTTTAACAGTGCTGGTCACTTACCCAGAATGGATTCGGTTAATCAATCACCTGTTCATCGAACTATGGTTCCTGAACGGAGTGGTCCGCTTGTAGAACTCGAACATAGGATCCAAAATCTAGTAGATGGAGGACAACGAGATGATATTAAATTGAAAATGCTTCAGGTATAAAATACATTGTTTGAGCAAGAACTCATTTCTTTCCTATTTCAGGACATTTGGAATCAAATCGAGAATCATTTCACATCAGCAAGCCACGAAAAAGTTGTTGAAAAACTGATTCTTTCGTTCCTTGCGCTATTCTGTAATACTAGTCCACAATTTATCTCTGAAAATAACACACAACAGCTTCGTAAATTGATGCTGGAAATTATTTTGCGACTGTCAAATGTAGAAGCTATCAAAGTCCACGGCAAGGACATTTTGAAGCAGATGATGCGTCTAATTGCTGTTGAGAATGAGGAGAATGCCATTCTCGCCATCAAAATTGTCACCGATCAAGGGAGAACAACAGGGAAAATGCAGTATTGTGCGGAAGTCCAATCTATTATGAAGACATTTGAAACGATGATAATTGATATGACTGCTGCAGGGAGATCAAAAGAGATGTTCATTGTCAGAGATGCAAAAGACCCACCACCTTCCAGCACTGATGAGCAACTCATAACAGAATATCTCAAAACATGTTATTATGAACACCAGGTTCATCTCAATGGACCAGATGGAAGTAATCCAGTGAAGTACAACATGATTCCATCTGCTCATCAATCAATTAAAGTCCTTCTCGATATTCCATATCTTGTTATTTTCTTTTATCAACACTTCAAAACAGCAATTCAAACAGAGGCACTGGAATTCATGCGTCTTGGTCTTGCTTTTTTCAATGTAAAGGTTCCAACGGATCCAAAATACAATCAAGCTCTTTGTGATGACTATGTCACGGCTCAGTCAAGATTTTTATCATTTGTCAATATTATGGCTAAAATACCGGCGGTAAGAAACGAGTTTTTCAGTCTATGATTGTAAAAGACGCTATTTCAGTTTATGGATCTCATTACACAAAACGGGGAATCTCTTGTATCGGGTATTATGCAAATGTTGGAACGGTGTCCAGCCGATCTCATCAATGTTCGTCGTGAAGTTCTCATGGCGCTTAAATTTTTCACATCAGCTGATATGAAGTCGAAATTCTTTCCAATGCTTCCTCGTCTCATATCTGAACATGTTGTTCTTGGAACAGGATTCACTGCAATTGAACATTTGAGAGTATTTATGTATCAAATGCTTGCTGATCTTCTCCATCATATGCGGAATTCTATTGATTTCGATATGATAGCACAGTTAGTTTTTTTCAGTAATGTTCTGTTTCCATGATCATATTTTCAGCGTATCTTTCGTATTTTGTCGAACTCTTCATGATCCGAACAATACTTCTCAAGTACAAATCATGTCAGCTCGTCTTCTAAATTCTCTTGCAGAATCCCTTTCGAAAATGGATGCAACTGACCCGGTAAGTATAAAGTCGTAAATTCTCCATAGTTTGATCAAGCTTCAGACGAGAGACTTGTTGATGGAGATTCTGGAGGCACATGTCGCAAAACTCAAGATTATCGCTGTCTATCACATGCCGATTCTCTTCCAACAATACGGAACCGAAATAGACTATGAATACAAGAATTACGAAAGAGAACCTGAGAAACCGGGTACAAATATACCGAAAGAGACTATCAGAGGTGCACCGAAAAGAAGAATTCGAAAGTTATCAATTGACTCTGTGGAAGAATTAGAATTCTGTTCCTCCGAACCGTCGTCTTCTACTTCTGCAGATGCTGCCATCAATCGCCTTCCACCTCCAACCAAAGAAGACACAAAGAAAACTTCTCCAGAAGCAATTCTAACTAACATGAATGCTCTGACAGCTCCTCCGTTGGCTATTGTAGAAGCTCGGAATCTTGTAAAGTACATCTTACAGACTTGTAAATTCGTAACAGGTCAATTACGAGTCAGTCGAGCAGCACAAGATATGTATCACTGTACGAAGGAACGAGATGTTTTCGAACGGTTACTTCGATATGGTGTCATGTGTATGGATGTTTTCGTTTTACCAACTTCTCGGAATCAACCACAAGGGCACGCTTCAATGAGAACAAAAGATGAAAAAGACGCTCTGGAATCGTTGGCAAACGTCTTCACAACAATAGATCATGCAATTTTCCGAGAAATCTTTGAAAAATATATGGACTTTCTTATAGAGAGAATCTACAATAGGAATTACCCTCTTCAACTGATGGTAAACACGTTCTTAGTTCGGAATGAGGTCCCGTTCTTTGCATCCACAATGCTTTCGTTCTTGATGTCACGAATGAAGTTGTTGGAAGTCAGCAACGATAAAACGACTTTATACGTCAAGTTATTTAAAATAATCTTCTCTGCAATTGGAACGAACAATTCTGGATTACACAGTGATAAGATGCTAACCTCGTACTTGCCAGAAATACTGAAACAATCTACAGTATTGGCTCTGACAGCTCGTGAACCTCTCAATTACTTCCTCTTACTTCGTTCATTGTTCCGAAGTATTGGTGGAGGTGCTCAGGATATACTTTACGGAAAGTTCTTGCAATTGTTACCCAATCTTCTGCAATTTTTAAACAAGTTGACTGTAAGCTTTGTATTATTTCAGCTATCAAACCAATTTTTTCCAGTCGTGTCAACACCGTATTCAAATGAGGGAGCTTTTCGTTGAATTGTGTCTGACAGTTCCAGTTCGTCTCAGTTCTCTTCTTCCTTATCTCCCACTTCTCATGGATCCATTGGTTTGTGCTATGAATGGAAGTCCAAACATTGTTACTCAAGGATTACGAACTCTCGAATTGTGTGTCGATAACTTGCAACCAGAGTATCTTCTTGAGCACATGATTCCAGTACGGGCAGCTCTTGTTCAAGGACTTTATCGTGTAGTATCCAAAGCACCTGATACGGCATCAATGACAGCAGCATTCCGTATACTCGGAAAGTTTGGAGGAGCAAACAGGAAACTTCTGTATAAACCGCAGATTCTTGATGTGGTTTCAGAAACAAGCGTGAGTTTAATTTGGTTTTCATAATCTTAAAGCATCTTTTGACAGAACCTTCAGTCGTTCATCAACATGGAATTCTCAAGAATGGGACTCGATGGTCAACATAGTATTCACCTTCCTCTCACGGAGTTAATGAGAGTTGCTGCCGATCAGATGAGATATCCAGCAGATCAACTTCTGAATCCAAATCCTCAAATGATTCCATCGGCATCAATGAAGAAGTGGTGTATGGAATTGTCTAAAGCTATCCTGCTAGCAGGTTTTGGATCATCTGGTTCACACTTTGCTCCGAATAAGAGTCTTCCAAAAACACTGAAGAAACTGCTCATCGAATTCGACGTCAATAATCGAACGACAGACATTTTCACTTACGCGAGAAACAATGATCGGGAACTTTTTGTCAATTCGCTTTTGGTTATGATTTGTGAGTAACATTTCCAGTATCGATCACGGGTTATTTTCATTTTCAGATGGTATTTGGAACAAAGATGGCTTCCGTAATGCTTACAGCAAGTTCTTCATCAAAGTACTCCGTCAATTTTCAATCAATGCTGTTCTTGAATACGTTGGTGGAAACGGATGGATTCGACAAGCCAGAGAAGATGGAGTTATTGCACTTTGCCTTGATTCATCGGTTTTGGTTGATGCTTTGATCATTTGCCTTTCCGAGACATCAACCACATTCCTATTCGCTGGTGTCATGTGTCTTCGTCATATCAACGAATCACTGTGCCTCACATTGCCACATACTGATCAAATGTCGAAAGTTCCAATGTGCAAATATCTGATGGAGAAAGTGTTCAAACTGTGTCACGGACCAGCCTGGTACGCTAGAGCTGGAGGAATTCAAGCGATCGTCTACATGATTGAGTCGTTCCCACGGAAGTTCGTAATGGATTATGTCATTGATATCGTCGAATCGGTTATGGAAGTTCTTTTGGGTCTTGTTGAAGAAATTTCAAGTGGAGCTACAGATGCTGCATATGAATGCTTAAAGAAGATGATGATGGTGTATTTCATTCCAGAGGAAGGACAAGAGGAAGAGAATTTCACTCTTGCAACAATTTTTATGGCAGCTTTCTCGAAGCATTACTTCTCCAGCAATGAAAGAATTCGAGAGTTCATGGTGGATTTAATTGGAATCTGTATGAAATACTCAAGACTTGCTCCAACACTTGACAAATTCTACTACCGTTTCAAGGAGTTCTTCGAACCGGAAATGAATCGAATATTGGCCACATTGCCAACATTGTCGCTTTCTGATGCATCTGGAAGTTTGGATGGTGTCCAGAGCTACATGTTCACGTGCCCAGATGGATATGAATTTGAAAAAGATTTGAATTTATACAAGAGATATCTCACTCATTTATTGGATATTGCTCAAACAGATACAGCCACCATTAATCAGTTGAATGCATATAAAAAGTGTGAAACGTGTCCATCTCATTTCCTTCCTCCATATCCGATTCCTGCTCAAATTGATTCGATGCGTGCCAGTGCCCTTCAGTGTCTCGTGATTGCATATGATCGATTAAAAAAACAAATGAATTCTGAAGCTGAAATAAAAGAAGAAGAAGTTATGGGTGAAATTCTCGCTTTACAATCCCCAACGATCACTGTTGAACAAGTTTATGAGAACAAAGAAACATGGAGAAGACTGATGACTGTACTATTAAGAGCAGTAACAGACAAAGAGATCCCTGAAATTGCTGAAAAAGTTCATCCAGCTCTTGTCAAAGTTGCGCCGATTCCAACTAACATTATAGCCACTTTTGGAGCCTCCATCATAAGAAGTATAAGTCGAGCGGATGAAAACAACGAGGAAATATCGTATCATGATGTCCGCAAGTTTAGTATTCTTGTAGAATTGAATCCAAAGATCTTAGTGAGAAACATGGCGATAAACTTGGCAAATCAAATGGTCCGCTATAAAATGGATGAAAAAATATCAAGAGTTTTGTCGAAGGCTGTAACGAATGGGTCATCAGATCAAGAAGTATCAGAATATGAAGCTGATAAGAAGAAAGCGATTCGTGAACTGGATAAGATTGGATTCACTGTCAAAATGCTTGCTGGATGTCCAATGACTACTCTTACGGAGGAGATGATCATTGACATTGGTCGGTTTGCCGCCCATTTCGATTATACTTATTCTCAAGATGTTCTTGTGAATTGGATAGATGATGTATCTACATTGATGAATAAGACTCCAGTTGAAGTATGGAAGTTCTTCTTGAGCCGGGAGTCAATTCTGGATCCAGGTCGTCGCTCGTTCATTCGTCGAATCATTGTTTATCCAACGAGTGATCCATTACGGAAAGCGTTTATGGATAATCCAGAATACTTGGACCGTCTTATTGATATGGATGGAAACATATATAGAGATGATGACGATCGAGTTATCTGTGATCGGGAAATGTTCGCATTAGCCATTGTGGATCGAATCTCGAGAAACTGTCACGATTGGCTCATTTCACCTCTTTCACCGATCTCTAAACTGAAGAAATTATTCAACAGCACTGGTTTCGTTGAACGATACGGTGTTCGAACAATAACTGAAGTCAATGCTCAAGAGATTCAAGTGATTAGTATGACAGAACACAAGTACAAAGTTCCCAAGTTGGTTGTCAACATTTTCTTAAGATATTTGAGGTAAATTAATTTTTTTATTCATCTAACTAACAACACTTGTTTCAGAGTGAATATCTTCGATTATGATATGTTCTTCGACGTTGTCTCAGTTTTCATGGGAAAATTTGTAACCGACTTTTGCTTCGTTCGAGAATATCTTGAAGTTGAAGTTATTCCAAAAATGCCGTTGAAATGGAGAAGGCAAATATTCTTGAAATTCATGGAAATGTTGGAACAGAATCCGGTTATCGGACAAGGATTACAGTATGTGAAAGTCGTTCAATATCTGATAATTCCTTCACTACAATGGGCATTCGAAAGATACGATACTGATGAAATTGTTGGATCAACACCAATCGATGACTCGGAAATATCGATAGACGTTGATTCTTCAGCGAATTTGGATAATCTTGTTGGACGTCTCACGGCAGTCATCGCCAGAAAACTATCACTGAGCGATGGAATGGTTATTGTGCTTTATCAATTATGTACTCTTTTTGTACAACATGCATCAGAACATATTCACAATAACAGTTGTAAGAAACAAGGAGGACGTCTTCGAGTATTCATGCTCTTCGCTTGGCCATGCCTCACTCATCCAAATCGTCAAGATCCAACAATGAGATACACTGGATTCTACTTCTTGGCTAATATCATCGAGAGATTCACTATCAATCGGAAGATTGTTCTTCAAGTATTCCATCAGTTGATGACAACGTATCAACAGGATACAAGAGATCAAGTCAGAAGAGCAATTGATATATTGACACCAGCATTGAGAGTTCGAATGGATGATGGACATCAACAAATTCTCGTAACTGTTAAGAAAATATTAATCGAAGAGTGTCATAATTTGACACATATTCAACATATTTTGTTAGTTTCTTCGTTTCATTCGAACCATTTTCAATATTCTGTTATTTCAGCCATATGATTATTCGCAACTACCGTGTCTATTACCATGTCCGTAATGAGCTTCTATCTCCTCTTCTTAATGCAGTCCAAAGAGCACTGGTTATGCCAAACAGTGTTATGGAAAAGTCAGTTTGCCATAATACAATTTTACACATATTTTTAAGAGTTTGCAGTTGGCAGACGAGACGCTATGCAATCGAGATTTGTGAAATGGTCGTCAAATGGGAACTGTTCAAGAATTTGAAAACCGATCACGCGATTAGCGACGAGGAAGCTCTCGAAATCGACAGTCGCCTCGACAAACTTCGTTCTGCTGCTTCAACTGAACGTTTCGACTTTGAAGATGGTCCAAATAAGAGAGACTTACCAGATGGACAACGTGTCATTGGAAAAGATTCTGTGGATATCATTGTGAATATGCTCATTCGATTCTGCATGACATTCCATCAGAATGCTAATGCATCAAACAGTTCTCAAGCACAGAGTCAGGATTTGATCAAGAAGAGTCAACTTTTGCTTCGTGCGGCTCTTCGATCAAGCGTTTGGGGAGAATTCGTATCCATTCGAACATCGATGATTGAAAAGTATTTGTCGGTTTCTAATGACGCGAATATCAGAAACGACCCAATGTCACCAGTTTATGTGACTGTCATTACTAACGCACAGCAAACTTTGGATATGATCTGCACAATAATTCCAGTGATACCTAAACAAACTTTGATGAATATGATGCGTCCGTTGCAACGACCACTCATTCAATGTCTCAATAGTGGACCACAGGTATACTATACTGGATATAATATTGAAACCATTAGCTATTGCAGAACTTCAAAATGACTCGTCTCGTCACTCAAATAATCACTCGATTGCTTGAAAAGACGAATGTAACGATGAACGGATTAGATGATCTCGATATGCTTAACAATCATATCATAAAGTTCCTCAATGATAATTTTGTAGCACTCGTAAAGTAAGTCTAATTCCATATTTACAGTTTCAATGTTTTCTCTATTTTCAGAACAATGGGTGCACCAGTTCTTGGAGTTCTCGGAGCATTTTCACTTTTACGATCTATCTGCGCTCACGAACCCGCTTATTTGGATAATGTTCTCCCCTCATTCCTTAAAGTCATGGAAAGAGCGGCGAAAGAGCATATTTCTTATACAAGCAGTGGAAGCGAAGGATCGATAGTAAAAAGCAAGTTTCTTTAAGATGAATTTAGATACAACGTTGCTATAGTATTAATTCCAGATGTAGCTGAACTTCTCGTTGTAT
This sequence comes from Caenorhabditis wallacei, assembly GCA_963932035.1. Taxonomy (NCBI): domain Eukaryota; kingdom Metazoa; phylum Nematoda; class Chromadorea; order Rhabditida; family Rhabditidae; genus Caenorhabditis; species Caenorhabditis wallacei. Next base: position 4,654,869 of record OZ009934.1, read on the forward strand.
GCATGGATTTGATTCGAGTGAGAGCTGACTTCATAAGTGTTGATATAAAGAGAACACTGGTTGCTGGTATTATTGCGGAGATTATTCTGAAGTCTCACAACGACAAAGTGATTCAATCTTGTGTTAAAGTTTTGGGAGCATTCATAACTCCTCACGATATGGATTTCACTGTTCACACCGTACTTGTCAATCTAGTCCGTGTTCAAACTATGATTGTCAGCAAATTCAAGATCAGCAAGGATCTAATAGCCGATTTCCTAGTTGTCGTTATCAAAGTGTTCGAGAACAGCGAATATCGTAACTCTGATTCAGGATCTCGTCTCTGGGAAGGATTCTTCTGGGGATTGAAAAGTGCTGATCCGCAGACCAGAGAGAATTTCTCTATAATTTGGGAAATGACTTGGCCACAATTATCCACAGTTGATATGGTTCATCGAATGAAATACATTCTAAGAGACCAAGATTGGTCCAAGTTCAAACACGCGTTCTGGCTGAAATTCGCTCTTTGGGGAATGCTTCGAACAATTACAAAAAGACCACGTGATACGAATAACAGAAGGAAGAGAGTGATGTTCTTGAATTGTGCAACTCCATGGAAAACAATTGAATATGCTGCAAGATTGAGAGAGCAACCGATGGATATGGAACAGGAAATGAAACAAGAGGAACCCGAACCGATGGATACAGATGAAAGACCACCTTCAGAAGACCAAAACGAGAAGACTCCAGAATCTTTAGATGCGTTGTTAGAAAGTCAACAAGAGCTTCTCGAAGAGGCTTCCGACTATGATTTCGCTGATGCATTGGACATTGTTTCACAGATTACATTTGGATTGAGTGGTTAGTTATTGGAAAATTCTGGTAAAAATAGTTTTCTTCTAGATTCAGATAATAAAGTGACATCCAATATTTGGATCACTCTCTTCAAATCATTTTTGAAATCATTGCCTCCCGCAGAAATCGAGGATTTCAATTCGTTGATTGTGAATTTCTTGAGCAGTGGAGTTCATAATAACTATCAAACTGGAATGCAAGATAGTGTTCTCGCTGTTTGGCTTGAAGCTATGTCTGAATTGAATCATATTCCTGCTAGATTGATTGAGGTTTGTAGATTCACATGCTTCTGTTTAAATATATATATGAAACTTCCAGTTCATCGCGATTAAGCACGAATGTTGGCATCTTGGTATCCGGCTTCTCGAGGGCAAAATACTTTTCCATCCCATACCAAAACAACTCAAAAACGTTTTACTCCAAGAGAAAAACGTTGGTCCGAGTCTTCTCTCCGATATGGAAATTCTCGAATCACTGGGAGCTTTATATGGTGATATTCTGGAGTTTGACCAGGTTGCAAGTGTTTGGGATCGACGTGCAGTCTTCCCTGAGACATTGAAAGCAATGTCAGCTATGCAACTAGGTGAAATGGAGACAGCTGCATCGATGATTGAACAATCAATGAGTAAAACACACGATGCTCTTGTTCCAGTTGGCAACTGTAAGTAACATACATTAATTCTTATACTAACCATTCGAAGATTTAGCAAACAATCCCTCGACATTGGATAAGCACATATCACCGGTCATTGACAAGGAATACGAATATTGGATGGATATGTATATCTCTAGTTGCTCAGAACTTTTACAATGGCAAACAGTTTCTGAAGTATGCAATAGTAAAGACATGCAAAACATTCGAGGAGTCATCACTGCTGCTTCACATATTCCTGATTGGGGAGTTGTTGAAGAATGTAAAAATCAGATCGCCGGATGTATTCCACCGAATTTCCACCTCGATTACACAATCTACAATTTGATGTGTACTGTTATGGTAAGATTCAACCAAAACAACAAATATAACTTCATGTTTTCAGAGACTTGAGAATGTTGATCGAGATCAAAACAAAGCCAGATGCAAACTTGTTCTACAAGAATGTATTGAAGCACACATCAGTCGCTGGAGAGCACTTCCGTCTGTTGCTTCGTATGCTCATGTTAAACTTCTTCAATCGATGAACTTGATCCAAGATATTGATGAATCAATAGATGTCCGAATTGCGCTTTTAGATCAACCAAACAAAATTGATCAAGCACTCATGTTCGATATGAAAGGACTTATGAAAGTTTATCGATGTCGTTCACCAGCTCCTGCCGACGATATGAGTTTCGTTTCTTCGTGGTACGATTGGAGAAGTCAAATATACGGAATGATGCTTCAAAGATTCGAACATTACGATAGGTTAGGGGTAAGTACAGCTCAATTAGGTTCGTAGCTTCATTACTTATTTTTCTAGATAAATCTCGCCACAAATGGTAATCAGTCGATCGTTCCGATACATTCAATGGCACAAGCCCAACTCACTGCGGCCAAACACGCTCAACATCTTGGTTTCTACAACTTGACAAAAGATCTTTTGAACAAACTTGCCGGTTTGACAGCCATTCCAATGGTTGATGCCAGAGATAAAGTTTGCACTTATGGAAAGACGCTTCGAGAAATGGCGAAGAGCACATCGGATGAAAAGTTGAAAAATGAGTTATTGTATGAAGCACTCGAAGTATTAGAAGATGTTCGAATCGATGATTTACAAAAGGATCAAATTGCCATGTTACTGTACAATCGAGCTAACATTCATTCGGTTCTTGGAAAGTACGTTTTCTATGGAAAATTTACCAAAATCATTTCTAATTTATTTTCAGAAATAGAAATGCTGACAATACGTTCTCAGCAGCCGCTCAACTAGTTGATATGCATAGTTCGAACAGCATTGTGGTTACCAAACTGATGAAGAATTGGGGCCAACATTTATATAAGCAATTCTTTGCATCGACAGTCTGTAAAACGACCGCCAAAAACTACGGTAGACAGGCTCTCGCTTGTTATTTCGTTGCTGCACGAGTTGACAATGACGTTAAAGCAAGAAAATCAATCGCAAGAATTATGTGGTTGGCAAAACATTTGGCAGTTTGTGGATTGACTGATGAATTGAATCGAGTCATTCAGAAACAAATTCATACACTGAATCTCTTCAATTGGCTTTATTGGATTCCACAATTGGTGTCTGAAATCAAACATAAACCTTCATCAAACTTTGTTCTGATCATGTGTAGAGTAAGTTTAATTTGAATATATGTCAAGATCAGTTCATTACTTATATTTTCAGATAGCTGCGGCTCATCCTCTTCAAGTGTTCTATCATATTCGTGAAGCTGTTTCTGTTGAATACATTGATTCCGTTTTTATGAAAGATTACACGAAAGAAGAAATGTCCGAGGATGTATTTGAATGTAATGCCTTTGCAAACGATGAACCATTCACCAGAATTCTGAAAATCTGCCTCAGATACCGTCCAACAGACGTCCGTGTTTTCCATCGTGTACTGAAAGAACTCGATGAAATGGATGAAACTTGGGTTGAGAAACACCTTCGATATGCACTTTATGTGAAAGATCAACTCTTCAGTGATTTGTCGGAAAAAATGGATGCAAACTTCGATAAAATCCAGGTTTCGGAGGATGTCAAAACGATTGTGGCGACATGGAAAAAGCAACTGGAACAAGACTATCAGTATTTCGAACAGAACTTCAATCTCGATTACTTGGTGCTTCGAAACAGAAAGAAGATGATTGTTACACAAGGATTCATGGGAGTAGAGAAGAGCCAGATTATGTTCGAGAAGGAATTGAGCCATATATTCACAGATCCACCAGATATGATTGACGAGATAACATTCGTCAGAGAGTGCACAGAAGCAGTTTTTTCAAGGATTAATACGGACACGTTCGCCCCTCTTAATCTGGTTCAAAATGTAATTGAGTTGATCAAAGTCCTTCGTCAACGCCTTGAGAGGCTTCCAAAAAGAGTTCCTCTCGAATGCTCAAGTCTATATTTGGCTCGATTCAGTCATCGTACGGGATGTATTGAAATGCCGTATGATCTTCTCAATGTTCTCCGTAATAAGAATAGTCAATCATCGACAAATCAAACTGGACAATATATATCAATGCTCTCTCGATTCGAACCAAACTTTGAAATTCTCTTTAGAAGTGGAAAAGTGATGAGAAAGATTTATCTTCGTGGTCAAACAGGAAAGAGTGCTGCATTCTATTTGACAAAATCAATTGATGATGAACGACCGAATCGAGTACCACAACTTTTGAAACATTTGGATAACATCATCCAGAATGAACACGAAACAGCCAGAAGACATCTTCATGTACCAAATATCGTTCAATTGAGAGTTGGACCAAAAACGAATCTCTATGAAATTGCATCTGTACAGCCATACGCAATGCCAGCGGATTGCACGAGAAATTATCCATCATCACAAATTGAAGTTATTCATATCTACGACGTGTTAGCTTCTTTCCTCGGTGGCGACGGAACTCCAGATGATGTCCTTCGATGCTTCTTTGAAAGATTCACTCAAGGTGCTCCTTCGATTGGAAAAATGAATTCGGATAGTGGTTTGATGACACAACCAAGAATTTTAGAAGCACATAATGTCAGACAAATTATATTCGAGTGAGTTTTTTTTTTCTTTTTCTTTGTGAATCATGCGATTATTGCTCACACATTTGGAATTATTTTCAGAGATTTCGTGCGTGATATGATCTCAATCCGTATTCTCTTCGATTACTTACAAACCCGTTATCCGGATCCAGTGATGTATTATTCAATGCGAAAACAGTTCATTCACAGTCTTGCTGTTCTCTCAACAATTGAATATCACTGTAATCTAACACCTCTGAAAGCGGAACAAATTTTGATGACGACTAATACTGGAGTTTTGAATAATCCATGGTATCGATTTGAAGTTCACAAAGGGAAATCCCTCCAAGAAATTGAACACTTTGGACATGAAGTACCATTCCGAATGACTCCAAATATCTCACTGGTTGTCGGTCTTGCTCAAAGCGGTGATTTAGCATGGAGTATGGCTGCTGCATCGAAATGCTTGTTGAAAAAGGAACCAGAAGTTGTTATGAAAACGCTTCTTTGGGATGAATATGCCAACAATGTTGACTCAGAAAACATGGTGAGTAAACAATGTAAACTGTCTGCTTTACAACTTTATATATTTCTCAGGTTTTCGTTTGCCACGCGTCCAATTCATATGTGGCTGGAATCACAACCAAATTGAAGAACACGAATGACGCAGATGCGAAAGTCAAGAAAGACGATATCACTTCATTGATCATCAGAGCAAAGGATACTGATAATCAATCGAGAATGCCCCCAACTTATCACGCTTGGTTCTAGATCTCATTTTTATTTTTGATCTTTTTAATTTTGATCCCTAACATATCCATGATCTTGATCATGATCTCTATATATATCATTTCATTTTTACCATCATACTGCCTATTCTCTATATCAGAAATCTATATTTATCTATTTCTGTGAATCTTATTAACTTTAATTTCGAATCCATGTATATACGGATGTTAGAAAACTGAAATAAACATTCATCAATGTATTTTTCCCCTGTCATGGAGGAATTTCCGGTTCACTAATTGGCATCGTCAGAAGAAACCACGCGTGGCAGTACGTAGAATTTGAGCCAATTCTGGAGACTCGTGCTCTTGATTTTTACGAGAAGATGGACAAATTTGGCAACCAATTGTTTATTGACACTGTGCGGACACAGAATAAGAATGAGAAGACAAATAGAAGGAGGATGATACTTTTCTCGCCCGAATTTGTGGTTTTTTAGTGATTTTTGACTAAAACTGGAGTGTCTTTGTTTTCACGGATCACTAACTCTTCAGACAAAAAAAAACGAATTTTGTCTTTTTTTGGTTTCTTCTTTTTTTTCTTCGACTCTCCTCTTTTCTTTCTCATCATTTGCATTTCAGATATTTTTCACTTCCGGTTGAAAAAACTTTCGGAGAGGATATATAAGATTTATTTGTTTCTTTCTTTTCTCTAAATTATAGGTTCCAGATGCTTTTTTATTATTTGCATTGACGTAAGGAGAAATAAGAAATGGAGAGTAAAACAGAATGCACACATATATAAAACCTGTTTAGAGTAAGAATTTTTGAAAAAAATTTTCCATTTGATCTCCTTTTTTCTGTAATCTGGCAACGGAGAGCACTCTTTTTCTAATTATTTTTCTTGACTTTTTTTGAAATTGTCATTCTACAGTCACGGTTACGCACTTTTACACCGAATGCATTTAAACTGCCGAGCTAATAAAAAAAAGGAGAAAACAATAATTTTTCAAAATGAAACATCTTTCGAATGTTTTTGAACTTTGCTCCTAAATCATTTTTCTTGTATATATCTTGTCGTTCAGGGGCAATTCTCAAATATTTACCGATTCGCGCCTTGAGTCGCCGCTCTATGAGGGGGAACACTCGTCCTACGCATATAATACTTATTTTAAATGCGAACTTGAGACATATGAAGTGCTCGTGTTTTGGACTTAGTCTTTGCTCTCTAGACAACATTTTCCCATTTCCAATCTCTCTAATTAATTTTCTTTTTTTTCCTTGAGTTCTTCTTTTTTGTAACCGTTGCTCTTTTCATTCTGTCTTGGAGCAATCTTTTTTCAACCCCTAATCCGTATTTTCCAATACTTTTTTTTTTCATTCCGACACCGTTCTGGCCTGCTCCGAAAGTTTGTTTTCCATGCAGACTCCGCCCACTTCTGTGTTGCTCTAAAAGCCGATTTTTCGTGAAGGTTGCCCTGCACACAGGCTCCTTCCAAAACTCCAAAACGGGTCAAAACACGCTTACCAAATATTTGCTCGTCGCCAGTCCTGTTCATCTTGGAAAACGAAAAGAAGGAAAAAAGACACCGCCCCCATTGAATGGCGATCGGACAGTCAGTCAGTGTCCATCGGGGTAGTCACCCGATTTGGTTATCAGTGGATAGTCCTGTCCATTTTCACGATCTGGTGTCAGTTTCTACGCCTCTCCGTCTTTCATTCACTCTCGTGGCTGTCATTATCGTAGTCTTGTAAGGAAACTGTAAGAAAATTTTCCTTCCTTGTGAATAATCTTAAGACCAATTTCGTTTCATGATGGATTGATTTTCTAAGTGACAAATCAAGGTGACATTTAATAATATTTAACACGAACCCATTAATCTTCAGTTACGATAAAAAACCAGTTTCCATATCTTCTCATCGTGTACTGGCGCTGACCAAATGACGTTCTCTGTTCTTAAACAATTTTTCTTCTTCTCACTTTCATTCTTCCCATTTTTCTTCCACTCAAACTTTTATTTTTCAGGAGCCATGACGACTCCTTTTGGCCCTCGAGTCGTCATCTTAATGGCAATTTGCTGTTTGATTCTTGGTGGTACTGTTTGCGCATTGCCCAGAGTTCCATTCGTCAACGATGATATAAACAAAACTGCGACATTGGACAAAACAGAAGAAAACACAGTAGTTGTTGAAGAGAAAAAGACGTATACAGTCGGCGACTCAGAGGGCTACCAGGAAGCATCTCGTCTACTCCAAAAAAGTATCAATCTAACCCTGGATCCATGTGATGACTTCTTCGAGTATGCGTGCCGCTCGTGGGTTGATGCTCATCCAATTCCAGATGATCTCACTTCTTACTCACAATTTACTGCTACAAGAGAGAAGGTGTTGGCTGAGATGCGTAAGCTCTACGAAGACAATACAAGCATTCCAACTTCAAAGTCAATTGCTCTCGTGAAACAAATCTATCGGACGTGTATGAACACTGAAAAACACAATGCTGTCGGGGCTCGTGATTTACTTGAGAAGATCAAGACATTCGGATACTGGCCAATGGTACACAACGAGAAATGGCGTGAGAGTTCATTCGATTTGACCAAACTTCTCTCAAATACAATTCAATCTCGTGACGTTTCGGTCTTTTTCGATTATGGACCAGCTGAAGATTCTCGTAATGTTTCTCGTCGTCTTTTGAGTTTTGATCAAGGAAGTCTTGGATTGGGATACTCCACTCGTGATTACTATTTGGACGATAAGAAATATGAGAAACAGATGAAGGCATACCGTAAATACACGATTGGGAAGATTCGATTCTATACAGAAGACGCTGGATTGACTATTAATGAGACCAAAATTGAGCATGATGTTGACGAGATTATTACTTTCGAGAAGAAATGGGCTTCGATCTTGGTTGCCGAAGAAAACCGCCGAAACTACACGAAGCTCTATAATGTCAGGTTATTCAATGATCTCAAGGAATATATGCCAATTGTAAGTTGAAAACTGAACAGAAGAAGAAAAATGAGATACATTTCAGATTGACTGGAAGAAACTCACTCTATCCACCACTCCGTTCCTCGTTCACTCTTACTTGAAAACCAATCCAACTATCATTATCTCTGATGTTGAATATCTTCAAAAAATCAATGAACTTCTTCAAAATACGGATCCACGTATTGTCACCAACTACATTCTTCTTCGTTGGGCTGGATCATGGAGTCAAGAAATTGGAAAGAAGTATGAAGACTTGCAACAAGAATTTGCTTTCCAAATGTATGGAAGAAAGCAGAGACAACCACGTTGGAAGGATTGCGTTAGCAGTGCTGGAGGAAAACTTAGCTACGCTTCTGGTAATTGTTTTTCAAAATGCCTTTGGAAATAATCGAAACCTTTTCAGGATCCATGTATGTCCGTAAATATTTCGATGCCAAAGCCAAGAGTACTACACTCGATATGATCTCGGATCTTCAAGAAGCCTTCCGTAACATGATGCATGCAAACGATTGGATGGATGCTGAAACGAAGAAATACGCGTTGGAAAAGGGAGATCAAATGCTGAAACAAATTGGATATCCAGATTTCATTCTTAATGATGAGAAACTTGATGATTGGTACAAAGGACTTGACGGAGCACCAGAAGACACATTTAGTCAACTTGTCGAGAAAAGTATTCAATGGCGTAACAACTTCTACTATCGTCGTCTTCTCGAACCAGTTAACAGACATGAATTCATCTCCAGTGCCGCTGTTGTCAACGCTTTCTATTCTCCAACAAGAAATGCTATCGCTTTCCCAGCTGGAATCCTTCAACAACCATTCTTCGATGCTCGTTTCCCGAAAGCTCTCAATTATGGAGGAATAGGAGCCGTTATTGGACACGAAATCACTCATGGATTCGATGATACTGGACGTCAATTTGATAATGTCGGAAATCTTCGTGATTGGTGGGATAACACAACTTCAGCTAAATTCACTGAACGTGCTCAATGCATCATTGAACAATACGCTGATGTGACTCTCCGTGGAACAGATCACCGGATCAATGGAAAATTGACACAAGGAGAGAACATTGCTGATAATGGAGGAATCAAGCAAGCTTTCAAGGCCTACAAAGCATTCCTCGAGAAGAATGGAGGACAGGAGCCACGTCTTCCACAATTCGAAACATTGACAAGTGAACAGCTATTCTTTGTCGGATATGCTCAAGTTTGGTGTGGAGCAAAAACACCAGAAACCAAAACTTTATTGCTTCTCACTGATCCTCATTCGCCAGAAACTGCCAGGTATTATATTAAATAGCTTAACCATTTGAAACATTTGCAATTTTTCAGAGTGAATACAGTACTTTCAAATCAACCTGAATTCGCCGAAGCTTTCAAATGCCCAGCCGGCACGCCAATGAACCCAACGAAACGATGCGTTGTGTGGTAGAAAGTTAATTACGGGAATAAGCCAACGAAGTTGGACTGCTTTATCTCATTCTCATCTCTCGAATCTACTAATTCTTTCTTTCTTTTTATCCAATTTCTCGAACAACTTTTAACAACTAGCTGTATATATTGTTACAAACAATAGACAAAACGACACAAATCTGTATTTTTCATTTCCTATGTATTTCCACTCGACTATTCTTTCTCGTATATCATATTGATAGATGTTCTTGTTCATTCCAGAAGTCTTCTTGAAAATAAACTATGACTGACTTGTTATCACTTTGTATACTTCTGACACTTAAATCTGGTACAATGAATAGAATCAAAAATAAAACTAAGGAAACCATTAAAAAAGAAAATGACTTTGAAAAGGCATTTTATTTTGTGGGTACAACAATTAGGGGTACAAGTGATTAGGGGTACAATCACTTAAGTGATTTTGGGGTACACCTTTTTTTTTATGAAAGGGTACATCTTCATCATTAGAGGGTACATAAAATAAGAAAATGATAAATTGTAAATGTTTGTGAGTGACCAGATTTATAAAAATACAAATTGAAGTCCCAAGAAAAACTTTTGAAAATCGCATGAGATACCGTAAAATCTTGTTCTCGGTATTTCCTACAACTTTCGCACAAACTTCTCACAATAATAGTTTATCTCATGGGCAGAGATTGTGAGAATTTCGCGCAAAAGTTGTGAAAAAATACCGACAAATTAGTATTGCACCTCTCTTAGAACTAATCTTCTAATAGTACTGTCCCCACAAAGAAACATTGAAAAATAGTATCGCGTGCAATTCTAATAGAGGTTTTTCGGTATACTCGAGACAAAGTCGATTATTAGGTGTATAATAATTTTTTTATAACCCAGATCACTCACAAACATTTACAATTTCCCACTTTTTATTTTATGTCCCTTCTAAAAATATTGATGTACCCTCTAATGATGAAGATGTACCCTTTCATAAAGAGAGTTGTACTCCCAAAATTTTGAAGAAAATAAGTTCAGGAAGAAAAATCATTTTGAAGGATCCTAGTTTAAGTATAATTAATATCTATCATCGATTTATCCGATCTGTCTTCGGATCATTCGATAGAATCATCACTTCAAATTCGTTTTCACTGGAATAAGAATTCCATCGAATTGGAACACTTAAAATCAAATGATAAGCTCCTCTCGCTAATCCACGACAGAGCACCATAGTGTAATGTGGACTATTGATGCTATATAACTCTTCAGAGTACCCTTTATTACCTGTATTAATGAGAACACGCTCTATTGAGACATTGATGACGTGGCAGTTGACCTCATCCCCTATTATCGACTCACACATTCATTCTATCGACCCACACTACCATTAGTCACTATTACTCTCACAAGAAAATGACCCCCAATTTCCCGATTCTCCGTCTTCCACAAGTTGCTCTTTCGAGAATTATCAACTTATCTCATCCACATGAATTGTAAGTTTCCCAATATTTTATTTTAAAAAACAGTACGTTATTATTACAGAGTGACTCTGGCACTGTGCTCAAAACGTGCCTTCAATATCATGAAAGCATATCGGAAACAATTAAAAAGTACCGAAATCGTTTTGAATTGCAAGACTCTTACCGCATCAATAACGGTTGGCGAGTATCTACATGAGTTGATACGTGTTCACTGTGGATTCATAAGTCTATCCCCTGATGAACAACCGATTGATATCAATTTCAATCGATCAAAAATGTATAAAATAAGAGATTGCTGGCATATCGGATATGATTGTCCACAAGAAGGATTCAGATTGGTTACTGATTGGGTGACCGAACTGTTCCGAACTGAAGTGACTGAAATAGTGATCGACAAATCGAGAATCAATTTCATCGACTATGTTCAAAACCGACAAGAAACATTGGTTTCCGTGGTTTTGGATGATGAAAAAACAGTTTTTCCCGAGGAGGATTACCAAAAGATTCTCGAATGTAAAGCTCAACAAGTGACATTAAGGGTAGGTTTAAACAAAGTTTAGCCACGTCTTTTTAGAAATCGTCTATCTAGAAAAATGTATTGTTGATATTTTCTTAAGTTCTTTCTCTGATGCATTCAGATTTCAGGGTCGACTGAGATATTCAACATCCGCGTATCCGTGGATGCTTCCAAAACGAGATGCTCTTATATTAACCGATGCTCACTGGTTTACTATCTATCATCTAATGGCATCTAATTTCCAACATTTAGAGATTGATGAATCCCATTTGACACAATGTGATTTAAATCTATTTTTAAAACATTGGTTAATGGGTAGAAAAGATCGATTAAAAATGTTGAGAATTGCTACGATAGATGAAATCGAGTTGGATGCTATTTTCGATGGATTTCACGAAAAATGCCATCAATTTCCAGAAAAAAGATTTTTCAGATATCAAAGGTTTGTTTTTCCTTTTTTCAGACTACAGTAATCTCTTTTTTTCAGTCCAACCGGAGTCAATTTCAAATTGGAAAGTATAGAGTGGTATATTAAACGTGACGATGGAATCCTTGCTACAGTATATCTGTCAACTTCGGAAACCGGGTGCATGTTCTACATTTTCGTTTGGCCTGATGATTTCGGAAATATGATAAAATTATGATTGGATAATAAATAAAGATGGTTTTTAAATGTTTTCGCTGAATTCAGAATATGGAAAACTGAATCTTTTCTGAAAATGTTCAGAAGAAGCAGCTACAGTAATCTTTCCAAAAATTAGGATGTTCCTTGAATCAATCTTGCCCATCAATTCCCTTATCCAACTGTGTTGAACCTGTTTCTATTAGTTTCACATTTTAATTTCAACTAGTTTTTTCTCCATGATGAAGTGGATCTGAATCTTCCCTTTATATTAGATGTTCTTGTTCATTCCAGAAGTCTCCTTGAAATCAATTTGTATACTTTTGATACTGAAAATGACCGATGCACAGTAAAGAAAAGACAATCTACCCCCTTAACCCTTCGAAAAGGAAAGAATTTGTTTCTGAAAAAAGAATGTTCATTTCTTTTGAAAAATCCAAGTGCAGGATAAAATAAATAATTCGGATCACTTTACAAATACAATTTTGAGTTTTTGAAAGACGTTGGTTAGACGATCTGCTCGAGTTGTTTGGCGTAGAAGATGGTTTGAGTTGCAATCCGAACTGTATCGAGATTCACGGGCTTCTCTTGAGCTACTTCGATTTCAAAAACGAAACGTTCTCCATCCAAATGCCATTTTCTCTAAAAATAGTTTATTAGTTTTTGATTTCGCTTGTTTTTACTAACTTCCTGTGCAAATTTGACCATTTGTTGATCATTTTCGAAGAGAAGCATGACGGTGGCGTCTTTAGCTGTCAAAACTTTGAACGATTTTTCAATCGAGGAAGCGATTTCGCGACGAATAGTTTGAAGCATGATATTAATGAAGATGGAGTAGAACGGGCTCGGAATGTTTTTCTCGGTCAGCACGACTTTGTTATAAGCTCCTTCCATCAAACTCTGTTCGATACGAACTGGTGTTGAAATGTAAGCATTTGAAATCTGCTCTTTTTGTGGGACTTGCTCAAGCAGCATATGGAAGTCGGAAAGTCGGTTAGTGGCAAGCAAGAACATGAGATGAAGTCCAGTCATCAAATGCTTGTTTTCAGAGTTTTCTGGGACCATTGTATAGTAAGTATTCACCTGAAAAACAATTATGAACTGGTTAAATATCTAGTTAATTCACCTGATTGATATGGTCATCGAAAGAAGCAAAGTCTTCTTTGATAGTTGCCAGAAGAACAGCAATTTCATATAAATCCCTGAAAACGGGTAGTTAACAGAGAAAACAACGTATAGTTCTTACTTGGATGCTAAAGATGCTTGTTTTTCGTTCAAATCGCTTCCCTGATCGAGTGCAACCTAAAAAAAACATTGTAAACAGAATAAATATAAATTTACAACCTTCAGGTCATTCAGAGCCTTTGAAATAGCGTCTTTATCCTTGGGTTCCTTTGCCCAGAGGGCCAAAAGATTTTTGTGTGCAGCAGCCATTCTGTAAATTACAAAATTATTTGTTTTCTGAAAGTTTTTCTCAGCGATATTCAGCGAAAGTTGTTGGAAAAAATTTAAAAGGAGAAAAAAATGATGGTAGCAGCCTCGTAAATCGACACAATGACAATTCTGGCGGGTCTCGCAGCGAACCGCGTTCAAATCATGTGCGCCTTTAAATTGTGGTTGCTGTGATCAACGCTTTATCCGGGATTCGTTAAGCTTCTTTCGTTTGTTTTCAAGTTGTTTTTTATAGTTTACACATCCATTAGATTTTTAACATCCACTGTTTGCCTTCATCAAATATCTAATGATTGAAACTGACTTCCAGAACTGTTTCGTAACAATTTTACCTCATTTTAGAACTTAAATCGGTTTTAATTGTGATTGAAGATTTGTTTAATTACAGAATGCCAGTCTCCGTTGCGTTCAGAACTCTTACACAGCTCAATTTCACTCTTGAGCTCAAGGAAGAGCAAACGGTAAATTTTTCACATTATAGCAATATGCTACTTCAACAATGTCATAAATTGCAGATTGGTGAGGTGAAAGCTCAGGTTGCTGCCGAGAAAGGAGATGACTATGCTCCAGAACTTCAAAAATTGATTTACAACGGAAAGGTATTGAATTATGGAAAATATTCCAGCCATTTTATTCGTTTTCTAGATTCTCGAAGACAGCATGAAAGTTGGAGAAGTAGCTTTCGATCCATCAAAGTTTGTCGTTGTAATGCTTACCAAGAGAAAGGTCACAGAAGCTCCAGCTCCAGCACCAACCCCGGCAGCTGAATCAGCTCCTCCAGCTCCAGCTCCAGCCCCAGTTGTCGAAGCTGCTCCCGCAGCTCCGGCAGCTGTAGCTGATGCACTCACTCCTGCGCAGGAAGAAACTGTTCTCGCCATCACTGGAATGGGTTATGATCGTGAGCAGGCTGTCGCCGCTCTTCGTGCAGCTTTCTGGAATCCAGATCGTGCAGTCGAATTCCTTCTTAATGGCATTCCTGATGATGTCGTTGATCAGGATCCAGCTCTTGGACTCGACGCACAGAATGTGGATAATGTCGAAGAGGACGCAAACGAGGATCTTAACATGCTTGCAAACATGCCACAACTCGCAGAAATTCGAGGAATGATCCAACAGAATCCGGAAATGTTGGCTGCAGTTCTTCAACAATTGGCAACTGTGAATCCAAGACTCGTGCAGACAATTCAAAATAATCAACAAGCTTTCATGGATATTCTGAATGGGGCCGGACAAAATGCTCCACAAGGAGGCGGTGGAGGTGCTGCTGGTGCAGGCGGAGCCGGAGAAAGAGGAGGTCGCCGTCACGTTATTCACCTCAGCGCTGAAGAATCTGCTGCCATCGAAAGAATCAAGGCTATAGTCGTCAACGCGCCTGACGCTTTGGTTGTTGAGGCCTACTTCGCGTGCGAAAAGAACGAAGAAGCTGCTATCAACTTCATCTTCAGTTCTATGGTAAATTTTTATATGATAACTGAAACTAATTAGTTTTTGTTCAGGACGACGAATAGGCATCTCTTCGATAAACTCATCTCATTCAGTCACCAGCTATTGCCACTAATTCACACACCAAGATTCATTAATTTATTCGCTCTCCCTCGATTCTCTGTAATCACCCTACACCGTTGAAAATTTCCTTGAGATTTTTAAGCTCAAGAAAAGTATTGATTGCATCACCCGTTTGTCTATACATTTAAAGAAATACCCATTCAGTTTTTACACTGTTTGTCTCCCGCTACTGGTAGGGCTTTTCTGTAAATTTGTATGGAATATTTCATCCATGCTCTTTTTCGTTTTCTGCGGTTAACGAGTCATTTATGACATAATTTTCGTATTCTAAAGTCCCGCAATTGTCAAATGAAAGCCAATATATTTTTTATAAAGTGTGTTTGTTCTGATCTTTTTTCATTCCGATATCGTATTCCAATATTGTTTACAAGAAAGAAAATTATAAATACACTATTGTGAATCTTAGATGCCGGGAAAAATAAGCGAGGAAGCTCTACAGGAGCAGGCTGAAAGAGCCGAATACGTAAAGAATATTGGAATTGAATATAGATTCGGTTGCTATGAGGTCAGTAAGAATTCAAAAATCTTCTGAAAATTCATATGTTGTTCAGGAAAAACGTGCCGAATCTTGTCAGCTTCTTGGTGAATATATGGAGGCTCTTCAACAAAATTTTTCAGCAGCTCTTTCAATTTTTAAAAAGAATTGCGACGAAAACAGTTACCCAAAGTCTTGTTTCAAATACGGAATGTACATGTTAGCCGGAAAAGCTGGCGATGATTCGAGTCTGACGAAAATGATCCGGCCAATGGAAATCGCTTGTAATGCAAATATTCCACAAGGATGTCGATATTTGTCACTCGTTCATTGGAATGGAGAAAAAGATCGGAAGGCGAATTCAGAGAAAGCGGAGAGATATATGAGAAGAGCATGTGAATTGGAAGACGGTGAAGCATGTTGGTTGTTGAGTACTTGGTATATGGGAAATAAGGAAAAGTTCAAGACGACCGCATCTGGAGAAGCTAAAGTTTGTTTTTTTTTGAAGCCCCCTGTTGGTTTCAGTTTGTTTTTAGAAAAACAAAACCTGTCCAATCAAATAAAGTTCGTTAGTCATTACTACTTCCCATGTTGTCATTTACTATTTTACCTCCTCGTGCCATGTCTTATTACTGATTATCCTTTTTCAAAAATGTCAAGAATGTCAAAAACATTAAGGTATTATAATCTTTTACGATTAAACAGATGACGTTTGAAAGTAAGACTATTTCGTAATCGATGATTTGAACTTTCAGGAGCTCGATCGATCGGAACTTGGCCAATTGTCACGTGATATGGAGAAAAGTCTTCAGTTTGCGATTCGTGCTTGTGATCTGGATATCGCACAAAGTTGTGCGAATGTCTCGAGAATGTTTAAATTGGGGGATGGAATTCCGAAGGATTTGGATAAAGCGAAGAAGTACGCTGATCGGGCGAAAGAGATTATGGATACAATGAGATCAAATGATACAAGTGCTGGATTCACTGGATAATTAATTTTAGTCTTTTTTTCAATTGTTTAGTTTATTTTGTATTTAGATTTTTGTTTTTATTCTTCAATGCTCGATTAGTGTTCAATTGTTTATTATTAAATTTCAAAAATTACCAGTTTTCTTTTTAATTTGAGTATCAAAGCTTCAAATGAGATCACAAGTAAGAATTTTACCAACAACTACAGATAGGATTTGAAAATGGATAGGATCTAGACGACGACTCGAAGTGGCGGGGAGAAGTGTGGATGAACATGGAAATTGAGTGATGATGTGGAATAGTTTGGATAAGCATGAAGACGATGTCTCCAGACAAGAGGAGATCTGAGATGAACTGGAAGACTTCCACGAATATATGTATTCAGAAGATTCTGGAAAATACGAAATTTAGAAAATGAAATATGGATTTCTGATATTTACCTCAAAGAATCCTTTATGTTCTCCAATCCACGATTCCATTGTTGACGCGAATTTTTGGAAATTTCTGGAGCTGGAAGTTTGAAGAATCTTGATATCCTTGACACGGAATTTGGCATTCCATTGGACATCTCCGTCTTCTGGATCATCCAAAATGACATCTTCTAGAATCAGATTCACTTCTGTTTGCACTTTAAACAATTCATTTCCGTTAGTAGTTGTCAATGATGTGGAAAGTGGAAGACGAAGAGTTACGGTATCATCTGAGTGAATTCGAATTGATGGACGATCGAAAAACGATGAAATGATATCTCCGTCTTCGAAGAATTGACATTCAGAAGTTTTGCATTTCTTTACGAGATCCTTGATTTCAGGAACGTCATTCCAAATGAATCGAGTATTTGCAGTTGAAAATAACTTGAAGAGTTCTGCATTGATGACACTTTCAGTCACTTCCACGTGGACAGCTGAATCATCTTCTGGAGTCGGATTCTGAAATTGAATATCCACGTCGATGTGTGATGGATGTCCTCCTTGACTGATATCCGTCGCTTCTGCGAAATGAATCAATTGAGAATTCATTTTTGAGAACATTATGGATGCTTTCGAGCAAGATGCGTCACGGAGTTGTTTCAAAAGATCAGTCTTTATTTTTGCTGATATTTGTTCTGGAAGTACTGGACTCATTGTGATCATCGATTCGTCGACTTCCAATGTGCACAAATCAGAAGAGACCGTCTGAAAAAAGTATTTGTTGATGGTCATATCGGAGTGCACATTCTTTTGCAGATTACCCTCAAAGAGGAGATTATGGAAAAGGTGTGAAATTCCAAAAAAGAAGAGAAAATGAACTCACAAATTTAGTCAAAGCGGTTCTTTGTACCGGAACAGCTAAATGAAAATGTTCGAGGATCATCTCAAATTGTCCTTCTCTTTTTGTCTTGTAAACGGCTGAATATTGTCCGAGAAGACGAGCGGATCCTCCGATGAGTTTAAATGTCATTTCGGATGGTGAGATTGTCTGAAAATGTCAAGAATTCTTGGAAAGTTCAAATCAAGAGAAAATTTTATCAGAAACTGAGAAATAACTAACCTCATAAGTAAGCTTCGGCATTTTCAAATCAACAATTTGAAGATGATCAATTGTCACCTCCAAACCGAGATAAGTGGCTTGAAATGGTGGAGGTTTGAGATGAAGAAGTGATGTGTGAAGAGATGCCATTTCCTTTTTGAAGACGTGAGCAACTGCCTTCGGAGTCATCTTGATGACGACTTCGGCGGCAAAAGTCGTTGTCAGAAGAAATAGGATGAGCATGTGGAGAAGTGAGAACATGAATGATATTTCGTCAGTTTGGGTTTTGAGAAAGAGATTGAGTGATGAAGCTGAAATGATGAAAATTCATTTGAGGGAAAGAGAAGAGAAATGTTACAATAAACGTCTTGAAAAGTCATGTAAAAGAATCGAGAGTCATCAGATTCAGAAGAGAAAGTAAGCGGAAAAAAAGAAGAAAAAGAGATGAAACCCTCTTAAAAATAACTGGTTCAAAAGTGAAGAAGAAGGGGGGAGGGAAAAGCAGTGACGGAGGTGAAACTGTGAGAAAAAGAAGGTGATGATAAGACAAAAACTGAGTGGAGGTTACACAGATAACGTGACAGAGGGGCGGGAAAAGTCGAGAAAAGACCAAAATGAATTGGGAGAGAGGACAAATATTTGGATGGAGAGTACTGTATATTATATATGTATTTGGAGTTGGAAGGAGGTATGAGTATTGCCAGGTCATAGTGATAACATGCGTGGGAGTTGAGAGGAAAACGGGGAGGAGGAGGACGACTCATCAATCATAATTTGGAGAAAATAAGGGAAGATGACTGGTTAGAATCTAGAACTAGATGGTTTAAGAATAGAATTCGTCTTCTGAAGAAAGTGGCAGATAGATGTTCTTATAAATCTAATTTCATTTTCAAAGATAGTCTTTCAACGTCATCAATGAGTGTACGGAACATGATCCACGTACTTTCAAAAGTCAGAGAAATCAAAGAAATCAGAGAATCATTCCTACAGTAATCCTCCTCTCTCTCTCTGTAAGAAAGTTTGATGAATCTGCCGATTGACAGTTTCATCGCTCTAATATAATTGGAAGCAGAGTGGGCGGAGTCTGGTTAGTCTTTCATCGTTGGTAGATCAAAAACAGATTCGCAGATGAATATAGTATAGGAATTAACAGAGACAAAGACATTTTGACGACGTCACAAGCACACTTCGATTATCATTTTCGGACATAAGAAGATAGTGAAGCGATACGCGTTGAGAGAGGAAATGCATAGAAACGACGAGTTCTATTTTGGATTCGTTGATTTTGATTTTCCATCGACGAATTGGATGATTAGTGATGATAAAATGGACGGAAATTATGAGAAGAACGAGAGAAAATGGGAAATGAAAGGAAGGGTAATCTGTGGTGATAAGTTGAAAGTTCAGTACTTTCAAAGAAGAAGAACAATGATTTCTTGACGTCTACAGATTCTTTAGTTTCAATGTACTTACAAGTAAAAACTTTATAGGATCAAACGAGAGAAGACAAATCAAAAATACCTTTTGAAAATTAAGAATTATATTGTTTTTCAGAATCATTTGATCACCTGAAATACACTCTGCGCAGTCTACAAAAAATTGTAAATACGACTGCAAACTGATTGTTTTGGTCACTCGTTTTTGAGTGATCACCAGTAGATTTCCGTTTTTCTAGACTAGAAATCTTTGATTTTTCGATCTAGAAACTTGAATCCATTTCTCCAAAAACCAAAAAGTTTCGCATTCCTTGGGTACATACTACAGTATCCTGGTCACGTGGAATGCTATATTTGGATCATTGTCTCTTATTCTATTTATAAAAAATTGATACGAATGAACCGGAGAGGGTGCAAAATGAAAGAGACTGACTACTGAAGGAGAGAAATATCTGATACGACTGAAATGATTAAGCCAATGTGTTGACTGAATTATAATGTCTTATGATATATTAAATAACTGGTAATCAGAGTGAAAGTCTAGAAAAAAAGAGATTCTGATGACAATTCTAGTCACGCAATTCGCTGGATTCATTTCACGGTTCGTAGTAAGGTCTTGAGGCAAATGAGGAACTAATCGACAAGGTTTCAGAACGAGTTTGGATGACTTCCGGTGGAGAAGTTTGTGAAACAGGATTCATTGAGAAACTGATTTGTACTGATTATTAGGTACGACTGTAATGTTCTTGGTTTCATGAGCAAAAGGATATAAGTTTAATTTTAGAATAATTCGAAGTTGAATCTGATATACAATGTAATTGGATGCCTGACTCATAACTGAACCTACCGTAAGACAAAAATATCAATGTTGACTGTAACTAAAGGCACTTCAATTCCCTTTATTCCCTTTTTATAGAGAATCCATGATATCATAAATATCTACGAATATAGACCATTTCGACCATGATTTTACTCCAAAAAACGTCATTCTTTCTGTAAAAAGATTCTCTCTTTATGTTCTCTAAACGTCATTTTCCGAGGGTTTTGGGCTGCGGTCAAACATTTGCATTGTATGATCTTTGGCTTCAAGAGTCACTTTTTATTCTGGATCTATTCATTTAATCGTGTTACTGTAGTTCAAAAGAAATGTTAGATACTGATTCGTGTAACATTACCGTCGATAAATCTTCGTTTCAATCTCAATGTATTTCAACGACAGAAATAATATCAATAAATCAGGGAAACTGACCATTTAGTCGTTAACTTTGATCTCTCAAAGTTCATCAAACAGAGATATAAAAATAGGCTCCGCCCACTCAAGTGATACGGTAATGGAAGGAAGAGACGGGCGGTATAAAAGATGTTGAAGAAGAAAATGGAGAGAAATGGGAAATATATGAAAATGATGATAAACGCTTCAATTTTCCATCTCTCTCTCTTATTTCTTCATTCTATCCTACAGTAATCACCGGAAGTTGGCGCTTGATGAAGGCATGAAAATAGTGTAGTGATGAGTGGAGACGCAGAGAAAATCTTCAAAGAGCGCATCGTCCAAAAATAGACATTTGGAAGATGTTTGGGAAATTGATGGGAATATAGAGGAAACGCAGAAGTGGAAACGAAGAAAAACGTGATTTATCACCGATTTCTCATTTTGTAAAAGAAATTTGATATGACAACGTGGACAAAACAGTTGATGAAGAGAGCAGTTCCGATTGTTCCAATTAACAGATCAAAATGTTTTTTTTTATTGTGGGGATGACTTTTAAAATAGACTGTATGATAACAGAAAGTCGAGATTTTTTGCATTTTGATTCTAGATTACTGTACTTTCTACAAAAATGGATATGAATACGTTATTGAGAAGCATAGGCTGATAGGAGATATCTCGGTTCTAAATGAAGGTTGTCAGTTTATAGAATGAAGCATCACCTGATATCTGATATATCTAATAAGAATTAAGATATACTTGAATGAATTGATACATAATAGAAGATGAGGAACAGTTTTTACAGCAGATTATGGTTTTAGATTCACTAAACTTAATCGGTGTCTTGAGATATTGATGTTCGTCTCGTTTGGCTTGAAGATCTAGTTGTCGAAGGTTAATGTATACTTGAAAGAATGGGAACTACAAAATTTCATTGAATTTTCAACAGACCGAAGTTTACACCTTCAAATAGAAGTTCACCTAGACTCCACATTTTCATTTTAAATCTAGAGACATTCTTTTTCTTCAAAGGTTAGAAAGAGTACTTAAAAATGGTTTTATGAAAAATTTGTGAACTGAAAAAACAAAAGTTTCTGATGCCCGTGATTCACTCAAAAAGTTTTAGATCATTAGAACGTGACATTGTTAAAGTTGACTTACCGAACAGCTTCTGGTCAGATGCGCGGCCGACATCTTACTTTCAAACCGGCATAACATTGTTAGCAAAAGAGATATTGAAAATGTGTCAACTAAAGAAATGCTCAAAAAACGGTGTACGACAATTCATCAGTTGACAACTTTTTGATATCTCTCGTGCCAACAAAGTTGTGACGATTCTAAAATGATAAAGCTTCCATTGGAAACATGACATACAATTTTGTTGAAAATCACAAATTTATTCAGGATATTTTCCTCCAGGAACTTCAAAATAAAGATTGTCACAAATGAAAAAAGAACGAATTCTGTTGATATTTTAACCTGGTAAAAAGTTCCGGGAAAGGATTTGTTTACAGATATCCAGAACTTTATTTGCGCGGATAATTCCTGGAAAATGTACTTTCGGACAAAATGATAACTTCCTGTTAACTTTTATTTTGATTTCCTATTTAGGCGTTTCCTTTTTATCAATTTTTCGGTTAGTCCCTCTGCAGTGCAAAATGGATTTCGTTTCATAAAAGAAGAATATAAAACAAAGAGAATACATCAATTTCATATCCATTTCATTTAATCCGTTTAGTCGTTTTTTTCTAATTTTTTGAGTATATTTGACATGAGTAAAGTCTAAAATTAACTTCAACTCCGAGTAGACTAGTACTACTCGTGTCACTTTTTGTTTATCGAAATACAGCTCAGTTTATTGTCTCTCCTGATCATTCAATCGAGTAATTCTATCACTTTTTATTGTAAACTTTCAGTCTGTCTAATATTACAACTCCGAATTCAATTCAATTCAACTCTTCTTCAATTCTTCAATCCCTCTTTTTACATATTACAAATCTACCAATAAATCCTTCTTGCTCACATGTCGCTGTCTCATATAATTGTATGTTTTCAATAAAATTGTTGATGGCTTTTTTGATTTTGCCGAGTCTGAATTACAGTAATCTTTTATTATTCTCAATTAACTCGTCAAGCAATCAAGTGACAGCGAAAAAAGAAAAACAAAGTATTTGGGTTACTGTAGAAATGGAATTTTGAAATCCGGTCCACACTATTATAAAAGGATTCGTATAATCCTACTAAAGAAATGAACTGAACATCTTATGAGTAAAATCTAGATAAGCTTTTTTAAACTGTCGTGGCGCCGTTCTATTAGAGAATCAGAAAATGAAAAAGGAATGGTAGTATCAGCCGGAGAAATTAAGAAATCCCCTTGAAATTAAAGTTATTGTTTAGAACGAATTGCAAAAAGAAGGCAGAAGGCACAAATTCCTCTGTGCTCTTATATTAGAGGAAAGTCTTAGTTCCACTTGAATCGTGCAGTTTGCTATATTTTTCATTTTTTCGTAAAATGTTTAATGATTCAGAGTTTTATGAAAACTAATTTTCTTGAAAATTCAATTTTTCATGAGAATCTGAAACTTAGAAGAACCAGGAAGCAAATAATCGAATTTCTATTTTTAAAATTATTTTCTTCAATAATTCCATACAATTCAATCAAATTTCCTTGTTCAAATGCCATTTGAAAGTTCAGAAAATAGTCTAAAAGTACAATTGTTTATCATTTGTATTTTCAATTTCAGAAAATATGAACTCCGTTTCAGAATGAGGAAACTCAGTTCAATATTGAACTAGAAAGATCCTTCCAGAAGAGAAAAATCTGTCATCCCCATTCTCCTGAAATCTCTGAAATTCACAAGTTTCTAATTTTTGAGCTTTCTTGAAGAGAGATTCTCTTCTGCTTTTCTCCATTGTTTTTGTTATTTCTATATCATTATTCTTGTAGTATTCAATTACCAAAAATCTGATTACGACGTCAGGTGTGATCAGACTCCAAAAATGTTGATTACTTGATTTCTGCATTTTGAGTTTTCAAAAAAAAAAAGGAAAAATAGACGTGATTCTATGAGAATTTGTTTCGTTTTGATGATATCTATTCAATCGGTTCGATGGCTTCTGAATAATATATTTTTAGATGTTTCTATCAATTTCTTCTTGATCATTGCCCACTTTTTCTTGTTATTCCAATCTGCTCACCAGGTAAATCCCCCGAAGATTAGATGTTTACCGATTCTTTTTCTCCTATTACAGATATAACTAAAAACTGAGGAATCGTTATTATGAATTCTGATAATTAGTGATCGAGTATTGTTCAAACCTCAAAAAAAGAAAATAACTGTTTATGCATTTCCCTTCGTTTTGTCTAGGTATACGGAAATGAATCGGAAATACGATAACAATCGCTTTTTTGTTCAGGTCCGAATCGTAATAGCTATCCGAAAGAGAGAACCAATTATCTGAATAACGACTTGCAATTATGAAGAAGAGCTCCGTCTGAGAAAAGAAGGTTGCACCATTATTACCACTTGACTTCTGAGGAGATGATTGTGATGCAATTTCATAATTGACCGGAGAAGATGCTATTGATGGATTGATGCATAATATAATCTGAAAATAATGGAATTTCCGTTATCATTTGTTTCCCATACATTCTTCTTTTTCCTTTGTATTCTCCTCCCAAAAGTTCAAAATTTGTAACACAATAAAGTATCAGACAATGTGTATTGTGTAACACTTCTTTTTTCTGTCTGTATCAAAGTCCCCTTTCGATTTCGTTTTACATGATAAAGCGAGCTGGAAAATAAAAGCGAGAAACCGAGAGGTGTAGAGATGCTATAGGGTTACTGGTGGGAAAAGCAAGAGAAAAACTGAACAGAAATGCAGTTGTCAAATAATAGAAAATCCCTTTTCACTTCTTCTTCTTCTTCTTCGCTTGTTGATGGTGTGGGTAGACATGTAGGAAATAAGAGAACCAGAAGGGGTTTGTAACTGGTGATTACGGATTCACTATAATCAAGGGCTCTGTTTTTGAAAAGGAAGAAGAGAAAAGAGCAGGAAACGACGATAAGAGAAAGGACGATTTACGATAGATTGGATTCATTTCGACGGCGAAAAGCAGACGAGCGGAAAAAATTCGAGACGGGCGTGACGAAGCGCATTTTTTTTTGTAGCTCTAGATCAAAGAATAAGGTGTCTAATTTGAGTTTTTCCAGAAGTTTTCATCCACGATACTTCCGTGTATGTCACACAGAAACTCATACAGGATCAAATTCTTAAGGGAAATTCCAGCAGAAAAGTAATCTGAGAGAGCTCGTATCCTAAAGACTAGAATAGTTAATTATGAAAAGAAAACGAAAGAAAACAAGGCAATCTCGAAGGAATTTCTAAAAAAAATGAGAACATTTTTTTGAATAAAGTTCCTTCGCTGAATCATTGTATTTTGTTGAATTTGGGTATTTGAAAAAGACGGAAGGACGAACAAACGACTATTCAACTCTCCGATCAGCTAGACCTCTACAATTAATGATGCATTGTTCGAGGTTCACTTTCGCGGTGGTCTAATTCTCTGAGTCTGTCTCTCTCTCCCTCATTATTCGATCCGCTGTCAAGGTCGGCCTGTCGATTCGATGAGGTAGCAGCAGATGGTTGTAGGTAAAGAGAGTGCGAAGAGACCACATAGACAGGTCGCCGTCAGCCATTTTATTGATCGTTGGCCTCATTGAGAAAAAACGGATCGCGAAGAAACGGAGAGAAAAGGAAAGAAATGCACCTGTTTGTTTGAACGACGACCCCTAGTTACTCTTTTACTCTAATCCTCTTCCACGTTTTTGCAATAATACAACTGGTGATTCAGCGTTAAAAACGATACGCAGACAACGAGAGGCGGAAAAAGAGTGACGTGGAAATGATAAAAGGAATGACCGAATAAAAAAAGTACTGAGTTGTTTCTTAATGAGAACTGTGTTTAGGTAAATTTTTTAATACATGAATCGTTGTTCAAAATTGTCAGAATGGGCCAGAATTGACGAAATTACGAAATTTTATGGAAAGTAAATTGCGGAAGATGAAACATGTTTCTTGAACGATTCGAGAATACGGTTTCTGCAGTTTTGCGTAAAATGTGGTGCACGCACGGTGCAATCGTTTTTCAAAATTAATTCGCTTCCTCTTTTTTCAACATCGAATTCGTCGCTGAATTTGTTTTTCTCGGATGTTTTTTGGTCAAAATATGGAACCTTGGGGTAGTAAATAAGGTAAGAAGTTCCTTTTTCTAATAACTAGTCCCTTATTATACACATGCAAGCAAACATGTCTCTCTCTCTCATTTACATTTATCACGTGTGTGACTGTGTACCAAATGATTAGTATCGAGAGCGTCATCTCTGTCTATCTCAAAAATTTCATAATTTCCAATTTGGGAAAGGTAAAGGAAATATACTCCTTATAATTCGAGCGTGAAAACAGGTGGTAACAAGATATTTTCAGCTGCTTTGAAGTGAAAAATTAACTAGCTGAAGTGACGTGTAATGGTGTGCATGAATGTATGGAAGCGACAGAGGAGGTTTGTGTGTGTGTATGCGACTACCCTCGTCGCAAATACTTTCACCACACCCCGCTCGTACTAACATTTACATTCCGACCCGTCACACGTGTCTCTGCTCTCTCCTTCAGGCATGTATTCTATCGTTTGGTCGCATCGATTCGCCGACCAGAGAGCGGTTCGTCTCTTTTCCTTCGTTTTCCGCAGCACTCCCTGGCCCGACAGCGGCCCGTCAAATCAAAACACTCACTGCGTCGTATGCGTCTTGTTCAGCCAGACTCAAGCATCTCCAGAGAAGCTCTATTAGCTGGCAGAGAAGAAGAGCTCACGTATGAATATTTCTATAAAAAAGACACACATATTCGGAGTAATGATGAGCGTCCTGGTGGCAGATTAGAACTGTCAGGGTCAGTATATAACAGTTAATATTCTGTTTTTATCCGAATGAACAACAATAGAATCATTCTCACAGCTTCGATGAGAATTTCCAAAAGTCTGCCTGGTAGAATATAAAATACAAAATTTAATTTTCAAGTAAAATCGGCCGGTTTTTTACTGGAAAATAGACTCGAATTGGATGGAAAAATGTGGAAAAGAAGTAAATAACTCTTGCTTTATTTTTGGGAAGGAAATGGATGAGGGCAGATGCGTTTTTAGTTGAGTATATTCGAAGTTGAATGAGAAGAGGAGGACACGAAACACGACCAAAGCGCGTATGCGATGTGTGTCGGGGCTGTTGCCGCTCTTTAGAAAGGAAGGACGATTGGGATGGAGAGGCGAGGCTATATCGCGACGGCGACAAAAGACGAGAGATGGGCCACTAAGGGGAGAGTATGGTTAGAGATGAGCGAAATATAAAGGAAGAAGACGAGGAGACGGGCGAAAAGACTCGCAAATAGACAATACGACGCAGACGAAGAGAGCGCGACGAATGCCGGGCACGTTTTGTGCGAGTGATGCGAAGCGAGTGAATGACAACGCGACGGGGGCCTTTCTCCCTTGTGCGAGCGCGATCGTCATGTTGCTTGTGAGTGTGGTTTGAGCGTCTGTGAGTGGATTCGGGGACTAGAGGGGGGCCGACGACCTCCCGCCAATGCCCGTCGCCCACCCAGCCACCCGTCCACTCAAAAAGACGTGTCCATCGTCTTCGCCACTGTTATATTGGTCGCCGTTCCCCGTTTTCCTTTTAGCCGGTCCTTAACTCTTCTAATGACCCATAGTTGTCTTTTATACGGTATATAGTGTTCTATTGTTGTCATATCAAAGTTCATGACCCATTTCGCTAAATTTCTGAAACAAACTATCTCACTTTGTTGATTAAACGATTTCAAGTGACTGTTTCATTATCTGCGTCCCTTGAGACAACTGCACACTGAAATAATCGTCGTTACAATTCACTTAAATTATGAGTTTAAGAACGAAAGTTGAGCAAGGAGTCTCAACCCCACTCTTTTCTCTCGACAGGTGCCAATTTTCTTGAAATTATAGCTTAAAACTTCCATTTTTCCGTTTTGCTTTGATAACAGCCACCTCTCTCACCTTATAATCAAATTAGTGTAGATCAAATATTTTCTTTCTTAATAAGAGCTTTGATTTTTTGATCTTCATGTTTTATCGCCTTCGGGAAAGTACGGATGACACTATTCTTGAACTAATTCACCGAAACTGTTCCTTTTAAAGCTGTTCTTTGACCTTTTTCTTCTTGTGAAAACATCTAGTAATATAATTGATTTCAACGTATTTTTCTTCCAGACACCAATCTGCAATGTTGAAATGGTGCAGTTGTCTTCAGAAATCGACAAAAGGGATTCCCGAAACGTAGCTGTTTTTTTCGTTCAAATTAAAAGATGTCAGGTCACATTCGTTTTTTTTTGCCAAAAATTGCCGAAGACGATGTCAAAATACGGCTCCAGATCAACCTCAGGATTCAAATTTACTCTGAGTAAATCCGTGAGTTCCTTCCACCATTTTATTTTATAAATCCCTTGATATTTTAGTGATATGGCTTCGGGGTCGTCAACACGCTATCTCGTAAACGCTTAATCCAACAGAAAGTGTTGTTCCACCAAGAAACAGAAAGTTTGGAAAGTGTTAAGAAGCTGAAACAACGTCATCTCTTTTCGAAAGTCAGAAGAAAACGAGCAATAGAACACAGGCACCGGTGCATTTGCAACCGAAGAAGAATTCCCTGTGATTATTGGTAAGGCACGGACAAAACGATAGACTGCTACAATGCGAGACGCAGCCAACAAAAGTATTGAAAATGAGGAAATATAGAGGTAGAGAAAGAGAGGAATAGGGAAGAGAGATTGTTGACCCTCTGTCATGGCGGCTACGGGTGAAGAAGACGACCCCCGAGCGGGACGCGCGCACCAGACTTTTTTACCCAGCCTCTTTTTTCCCGGCCAATTTTTTCGCGATTCACAGAGATTTACCTCCTTATAAATCTTTTCTTCTCTTTTTCTCTTCAAATATCGGGATCCATTTCTCTCTATCCCTCTTTCTCTGTTTCTCTTCCCCATTTTCGCAGTCAATCTGGTAAATGGACCGAAGAATATTTATAGTACTGTCGTCGGTTCTCTTTTGTGGGCCTTCCATAGTACAAAAATACCATTTTATCTACGGCTCCTTTCTTATTTTCCACGATTATCATCTTACAGGTCTGGTCCGATGTATGTTGAGCGATTTATTCTGGCATTTTCGAAGTTCAATCAATTTCAGCACCTGAATAAGAAGTTTAGGGGAGTGTGAAGAGATACTGGAAAAGACTCAGAGGCAATATTGATATTCAATTGAAGGCATGCAACGATGGGATTAGAAATGCACGAATACAATTTCGCAGGTGAGGCACAATAAGGAATGAGATAAGATCAATAACCGGTCCGTTTTCAGCCTCATTTCAACATCAAAATTATGTAATATTAATGAAGTTCAACGATTAGCAACGGATTGCTCAATAGAAGTGGCAATTATTGTCAAACTTCAAAAAGGATACAATTATCAAAGATTTGAAGCATCTGGTGACATTCTTGATATTAAAATGGTAAAAATAAAAATAACGAAAGTTGATCCAATTTTTTAATGCGGAAGACGCTCATCGAGCGATGTTAGATTTTAATTATCAAAAGGTTTGTAGTTATAATAATTCTTTTTAAACTATAATTATTATGTCTCTTATTTGAACAAATCTTTTTTTACTTTTTTCTGTTATGTGTATAAATTTTTTCAATATACTTATTATTTTTCAGTAATTTTTTTTTTCAAAAATCTAATTCTGAATGATAGCATCAGCTTATCTTTAAACTGTTTTTTTTTCTTAATCGCGAGATTGAGATCACTCGTTTTGCTTTTTTTTTATCCGTTCAGATTCATTCATTTTGCGTTATTTGATTAGCGAAAATGTGTAAGTCTTGAACAAAATTGTGTGAACTTTATCGGTTCGATCATGCACCTTTGAACAGGGCCGTCATATTGTCGAAAATCAATAATAACACTCTCAGACGGTCGTTGCCTGCGCACTGACCACTATTGTCTGACCTCAAGTCAAAATGAAAAGAATCTATCTTCTTTTTTCTTTACATCATTGTGTGATTTTTCAGCCGATGCAAAACGATTCAAGTCCATCGAAACGGTTGCTACTGTTATATTTACCAATTAAACTAACTAATGAAGACATAATATTAACGATTCGTGGACTATCAAACAAAATTGTGGATATATCGGCAGATTGGATACAGCGAAGTGCTGTTATCTTATTCGAAACGGAGGATGAAGCCAGAGCAGTGTTCAACCAAATGAGAGCGTGCGAGGAAATGTATGTTTTCTTTTTTAAAAGTCAAAATATCGAAGAATTTTTCTTAATTTAAATATAAATTTTACTAAAAATTGATATTATAATCTCTGTCGTTATGGCAACTCTTTCTCTATGTAAATGTCACAGAAGAGAGAGAGAGAGAGAGAACATGTGATGCATTTTTCGTCTTCTTTTCTCTATTTTCGTGTGAAAAGAAATATAGACGTGTGAAAGAATATAGACGGACAGAGTTAGTGAGCACGAGACGAAGTGAGTCTGATTTTGTGTTTATCATCGTTATAAGCTCCCGTAAAATTTCATAAAGGCGCCTCTTTTTCTAATTTTTATTCTGGAAAATTGTGGAAACCAACTCAATAAAGGAAAAGAGCGTAAAATATAGTTTTGAAAAAGACTCACGATCGTTACTTTTTTCAATTAGGAAAAAGTTGAGTTGTGGCACTAAATGAGTATACGTTATGCCTAGAAACGAAGCTTTTTCACCGCCGCGTGCACTGCCATCTGACCGTTGTCTCACTTTCTCTGCGTTTCCCTCCGCATCTCCTTTTTCCATACATTCATTTTGGCGCGACAGTGGGGGGCGTGGTCTGTCGTACTGGACGTGGGCACCCATTCAGTCGTATCGCGCCTGGGCATAGAAAGAGAAAGAAAGTGTTCTTCGTGCACTTCATTGTTCTTTTTTTTTATTCGCACCCATCCACCCTTTAGCTATTCTACAATATTTGAAAATGACTAAAGTGACAGAACGTCGACGATGTTCTGGTCCTTGTAATCATATTATTTGTGAAATGCTGAAATGGTAAGCAGTGCTTTCAAATAGAAAATTATCTTTCCAGTGTGTTATTTTTGAATTCGTAAGCTCTTTCGTTCCTTTTAATCCTATTTTAGTCCATGACCTTTCTTTTTTGAACCCACACACTATAGTGAAAATTCAAAGGGTTACCGAATAAATTTATTGAAATATTGTTTTTTCAGCAATTTCGGCGAAAGCAAAGTGGCAGTTAACTATTGCTCCGAGCGTTTACACAACTATTTTTTGCAACGTCGGGAAGAAAATCTGAAAAATCCTCAGAAAGCGAGAATAGTTGTACCTCCAAAATCGGATTCACACGCCAGTTCATCTGAACCTTCCACTTCATCACATCATTTGAAGAATCGACATTCGGACCGACCCCGGGATGAAGAGAACAGGATGCGGGACCGTCGACAAGAAGTGATATCGAAGGAGCATCAAGAGTGAGTTTTTTATAAGCCCCTTAGTTTTGTTATCTATATACATTTCAAAGAACATTCGAGTTGAGCATTTAGAGTTATCAAGAAATGTTTATGTACACATGAGATTGCTATTTAAACTGTGAGGAACATGTAAATAATAAAGAGTTAACACAACTCATAGATGAATAGTGATTTTTGATTGTAATATTACTCCAATTAGTTCTTCTGATGACTAATAAACACACTTTCGATTTTTAAGATCATCCAGTAGAAATGCTGGTGATTGTTCCGACAACGAAGGACCTTCCGAAGTCCAACAGAACGGTACTGAAAACGAAAGTAGCAATGAGAGTAGCAGCGAAATTGATAGCGACGATGATGAAGAAGAAGATGTACCGGGTCCAAGTCACCAGGAAGACGAGACATCTGGCTATAAAATTGAAGAATCAGATCCCGGTAAACATTTGTTGATTGTTTCAGCTCGTAAATTTTATATTATAGAAGATTTCCACGAGGATCCATCTACGAGTTATCATCAACCTTCTTCCTCTTCACATCAAGGTTCGTCAATGAAAGATTATGAGAAATCTCGTCATAGTCCTCTTTCACCTGATGGCGAATATGCATCACCATATGAAATGTAAGTTATACTCGATTTGCATTCATAAGATCTGATTATTCAGGGACGAGGAGAAACCAGAAGTGAAGCCAGAATGCAGTCCCAGTACATCATCACCAACATATTTTTCTGTAGAAGATAATGTAGATTTTAAGTCAAAAAATTCATCACGAATGTTAGATAGGATGAAATGGAGGGATGGTGCCACAATCGCTACATTCTCTCGTCGAATAGATGAGCTTGCTGACAGAAATCTGAAAGCGCGGGTCTTATATGAAAAGTGGACGGGTAGACCATTTCCGAAATTTCTAAATGAAGATGAACTGAAGCCTCGAAAGTTTAGCCTTCACGATACTAAAAGTTATACCAATGATATTAACACAAATATTGAAATGGACCAAAGGATACGAGAGTGGAGAAGATTGACTGATTCAATAGAAATAGAAGATTTTCGTTCATTAGATCCTGACAAATTGCAAAAAGAGCAAATATTGTTGACTATAAGGATTGGTGGAAGACCAAGTCTCGATGAATCCAGATATACACGGGTTTGTTATTTATTTTATCCTCCAATCTATAAGATTCATTCATATTTCAGACTTCATTCGATTCTCAACATCATCCAATTGAATTGGCTCAACGTTCACACTCATTGTGCATTGGTCCGCAGACTCCGGCTACTCCGTATCCAACATCAATGCCGTTGCTTGTCAACACTTCCCAGCAACATGGACCTTCGCAACCAAGCACTTCTGGAGTTACGACGCCACGGAGTATCCATGCTCCAATTCTCATGTCTCCCGTGGTTAGTCATTTTCACACAAAAGATCAAAGCCCTTTGGAAATATGGAAATTCAGGGGAAAAACAATTGTTTATCCTATAAAACAATTTGCAATGCAAATCTTACACTCAGTATTAAGCACAATACTATTAGATGACGTGTTTCAATTTATATGCACAGTTAATCAGATTCTCATGAATTTGAATAATCGATCTCCCGAAAAAAAATTTTTTAATCATTAAATTGATCTGACCAAGATTTTAAAACATCTATTTAAAAATAAACGTAGTTCTAGATATCAAAATTTTCAGTCTCGTCACAACTCGGTATCTTCTGTTGGTAAACCTGCTAATATTCAATCTCTACGGCATCAGAGCATGGTATTTCTTCCGGATCTGTCTGTTCCGCCTCCATCGATTCATCCAAATGCACACATCTCGGCTAGTCATGATGAGCCAATGGTTCCACGAGATGCACCACCTTCCAGGCGAAGTTCTGAAACAATGGTTCCACTAAAAAGCCCTCCGTTTGGAAGTCAGATTCCAAATCTATGCACAATGCAAATTGCACCGCCACCTCATATGATTGCGGCAACTGGAACTCATTCAGTATCATCATCTGCTCATTCAACACCTCGGCATTCTATTTCTGGAACTCCTGGTCATTATGAGCCATCGACCTCAAAAAGCAACCAACCACAAACTCCAAAAACAACGAAGCCTGATAAATTACAAGTTAGGCATGACTCGATCTCGAAGCCAGGCCCTTCTAATGCTGTAAATGCACTTCAAGCAAGATCTCAATCAATGTCTGCTGGAGATCCAAAGAAAAGTGATCCTTCTGCGCCTGTTATCCGTGATGCTGGTAGTGATCTCATTGCACAAATAATGTCAAATCAACCACCTAGTATGGGATTCAAGAAGCTTCCTCGAATCGAAAAGAAACCATCCGCTCTTCAAAACGTGCATAATCAATCCAATGTCAATCCTGTTCCTTCTCCAGTAATACCATCCAACTCTCATCAAGCAATGTTATTAAAGGATAAGGAAAAAGAAAAGGAGAGGCGAAGGAAAGAACGAGAACTTGAACGAGAACGTGAAGCTCGAAAAGAGATGAAGAGGAAAGAAACCAAAGAAGAACGGCACAAAAGGAAAGAAATGGAACGGGCGAAACGAGAAGAAGATGAACGACGAGAACGGAAACGGGAGAAACAAAGGATAAAAGAAAAAGAGGAACGGCGAAGAGAGAAAGAAAAAGAGCGAAGAAAATCTGAAAAGGAGAAGCTCAAAAAGAAGAAGCATCGAAAGGATGATGGCAGTGATGAATCGGGCTCTTCTTCGAATGATGAATTCGATTTGGGCGCTAAAAAACAAAAAGAGCTAACACAAGAAGAAAGAGATCATCGGCTTGCTGTAATTCTATCAAAGGGAAGTATCATCGAAAACTTGAAGTCGAGGAGGAGGAGTGATAAGAGGAATGATTCATTTGATACACAAAAGAATGCTGGAACGGTAAGAATTTGAACTATAAATTATGTGAACTTTTTTTTATCAATAAACCTTACAGAGACGTGTACTGATCGAATCCTCCGATGACGAAGGAGGTGGAAATGACGAAGATGATAAAGAGAAATCGGATTCATCTAGTGGAGAAGCGAGTGATACGGGAAAACGGTTTCTGCCGCCTACTACGGTCCCATCTGCAACTGTTCCTACAGTTCCTCCGAAAGAACCGAAACCCAAAGTTCAAAAAGAAAGAGAGAAAGGAGAACTGTCATCATCATCTGAAGATGAAGAGAACAAGCATCAACAAGATTTCTTGATGCAACAGAAATTCAAGGCAGATCATGATAACCGTAAGCGGCAAAAAAGTTTAACAAACTATTCGTCAGATGAGCACGGTGAACGAAAAATAGCTCCGAAACGTGTTAGAAGAGATGAAAGTGAAGAGGTAAGTTCTCAAAGAAAAAATATAATTAATCATATTTTCCTATTTTCAGATGATGCGTCAGAATGCGTGGGGAGCAAAAGAAGAAAAGAATCAAAGGAAACGAAAACTGGCTCACCGTCGTAGTTCAGAAGATGAATCGAGAAGAAAAGCGAAACAACGCGACTTTTGCGATATTCCACACGAGGATGTTTCAGATGAAGAAGAGGTTGAGGAACCATCTAGAGCACGAAGACAATCATCCAGTAGTACAACAAGTAACAAAGAATCTCATGGAAGAAAAGAAAAAGGACCAAAGACTCCATTGCGAGTTGTTACTCCAGTCGGAACTCCTCTATTATCTCCCAAGATCCTGTCTCCAAAGATTATTTCTCCAAAACTTCTTTCTCCAAAAACATCAACATCATCAGTGAAACGGCCATCCGTCAGTGATCAAGAGTCCTTAATTTCACCAAAATCTCGTAATCGTACCACATCTTCCACTTCGACAGCTACAACTGCATCATCTAAAAATGAAACATTTTCTGTTCCCGATAAACAGCTCTCATCTCCGGTCACAGCTAAAAGCAGCGTGTCATCGATTGATGAGTTTGCGATTCGAGAAGAGTTTAATTCTAATTCATCTGTGAGCAGTCCGATAAGTACGACCGGAAAACCAATGGTTCTCACGAAGGCTGCAATGAAGGCGTTCAATTCATCTCCGCCCAAGAAGGTTAGTTTTCATTTTCTCTACGTTTTTAGTGCTCGGAATGATTGGCTGTTTGTATATTAGCTGTTCATGTTGTATGGTCTGGTTACGCTTTATGTTATTTTAGCAGAGCAGTTCATCGGGTCCGCATGAGTCTTCTTCTGGTTCATCATCATCAAGTTCTTCGTCTGATGGTTCTACAACATCTTCTTCTGATGACAGTTCTGATGACGAAACAATTAAACAAGCTGACAATCCTGTGGTGGCTTCGAACATACTTGAGACTTCAAATGAGGAATCAAAAGAGAACACAATCATTGAAGTTCAACCAGAATCAACTCCTGTTGAATCACAGCCAGTTGTTTTGTCACCATTCGCCATATCGGAACAGAGCACTGAATCTGAGACAGAGCCAATTGTCCAGTTTGTTCAGTCTCCAATTCCAACGCCCGTCTCTGTTCCAAAACAATTGAATAATGAAATTCAACGAACGGACATATCCGATGAAAAAGAAAAATGTTCATCTGATCAGGTGGACAGTTCTGTTTCGGTTGTGGTCAATGACTTCCAAGATACAAATCGAGCCATTGTCGATGCGGAATCCATCAATGAAAAAGTCGTGCCTGAGCCTGAGACTGGAAAAGAACAGGAAGCAGAAAACGTTACAGTTGAAAGTGTCAAAGAACAACGTCTCTCAACATCCTTGGAACACACTTCTGGTCAACAGAATGTTGTCCCATCAACACATACTATCATTTCGGATCAGGTAAGGCTGCGCATGAGGCACCGTGTTGTGAGAATAGTTCAATGCACACATTTTTATAGGTTTTGCTTTTTTTCAAAGGTTAAAAAAAAAAAAATATATATTGTGGGAGATATATCTGATTGTTTTGTTGATTTTTCACCGCTCTTTTTTTTCACAGGAAACCGATCAAGCTGTTCAGTCCATTTTCGACGAAGAAGAAGCAGATGAGTTTCCACAATATCCAGATATTGCCAAGGAAGTTCCGGTCAAGGTAATAACAAAATATAAATCGTTGCAAATCAATAAATTGTTTTATTTTCAGAGAATGCTCTCACAGGGATCGATGGAAAAAGAAGAATCGTCAGAAAAGTGTGTTGAACAAGATTATCGTCCTACCAACGGTCACTCTGGACATCTTCATTCTCCTGAAGTTTCTAATTCTATTCGTGAAGATATTTCGAAAATAACAGTTGAACGTAGAGAGTCAGTGAAGTCATCGAGTGTGGAAACTGAAAACAATCATATTCTTTCTGCAAATTCAAGTGTCTCTCCTGAACCAGCACCAATAATTGTTGATGCTGATATGTATTCGGATGACGATGATGACGAAGAAAGAGGTCTTAGAATAGTAGAATCACCAGAAGAGACGCCGACTCCTGAACTGATTTCCGATGAAAAGAATCAGGAGCATGTTGAACAGCCAATCCCAGTTGAGATGTCATCGAAAGAAGTTCCTCCGCAAAGGAGTTTGCCAGCCCAGGCCCCGGTACAACCACAGAAACCTTTAGAAATTTCGGTTTCTCAGCAACACCAACAAGTTATCCAGCCATCCCCGCGTCCTGCTGTTACTCCAGTTTCACAACAACACGGTGGACAGCCAGTATCGGTAGTACAACAACCTAGAATGAGTTTGATGTCTCCAAATGGAGCACAAGCCCATAGCGCTGACAACAAACTCATGATGGAGTTAATCACCAATGGACGCGTGGAGGAGCTGGCCCAATTGCTTGAAAGGAGCCCAGAAGTGATGAATTCGTTACAGCCAGATATGAGAATATTGATCCAGAATGTATTGAATCATGCATCGACCTCAAGGCATGCGAACCTCTCGGGTGAAACGAAATCTCCAAAACCAACTCTGGAACGAGAGCAAAATTCGATTGCTATGACCCAACAAAAGCAAAGGGAGCATGTGGAAAATCTGAGAAAGGCTGAAGAGAAACGACAAAAAGAAGATTTGGAACGTAAACGACATGTGGATCGTATGGAAAAGAAGCGACGTCAGGAGGAGAAGATGAACTTGGCCGCTGCCCAAAGAGCTGCGAATACAATTCAAGAGAATCCTGTAGTTCCTGGAATGTACAATCTATTGACTCATGAAGTAAGAGCTGTGTTTGAACTAAAACAGCTAAATGGAGTGCAACGCCTTTATCAACATCATCATGTAGTGAGTTCATTTCCGTTCTGTCAAAAAGTAATTTTTGTTTGAAACGAGATGACACTACTTTCTTTTCAGTTCCTAATTTCCCCAAAATTGTGACTCTTACGAAATTTTATATCAGATCCTCATCTGATTAGTTTTCTTCTTTTTCAAAAAGACGAGTATCAATTTAATGCAAGACTGGTTTCAAAAATGAGAATTTTTAATTAAAACTATGTTGTAGTCCCATATTTGAAAACCGACAAAAGACATTTGATGAATGTACTTTTATATATCTATCCAATATCATTCGATTTGAATGTGTCATATGGTGAATGAACAAAAAGTAGATTAGTTCCCCTTGAAAACATCTTGGTTAAGTTTAATCTGATGCATTTCACGCTCGCCGCCCGCTCCAGCGTCTTCTTCGATTCCATTTTCTTTTTCCCTCGAGGAGGAGCAGCACACATACACTCACACTGACACACGCAAACCGCTCTCGCATGTTGCAGTTTGTTGGGAGCGGAGAAAAGAAGAGGGCACACAAACAACGAAATTGAGTAGGGCAATGCGTTTAATGATCGTTTGTGAACTCTTGAAAATGAATGAGAATGAACAAGGAAGTGAACATTACAACATGGAATATTGTATTTTCAGAATGGCCAACCAAACGGATCTCTTCCTGGCGAACAAAAACAACTGGATCAACAAAAAGAAGAAAAACCATCACCAGAAGTATCAACTCCATCCACTTCTACAAGAACTCCATTCCAACCGTCTACATCTGCAAACCAAGAATCCAGTGGACCCCCACCAAAAGAAGACATCCAAGTTCAACGTTGGTTTTACAATGTGAGTCTTTTCATTTTCCATCTCCCCTTATACCTCTCTCCTACACTCTCAATATTTACTTTAACTTTTTCTAAGTGAACTCCGTACGGGAAGATAGAAAGAACGGAGTTCGTTGAACTGGTGTAATCTGGGTAAATATTGACAGCCTTGCGAGAGCATTTGAGAACGTCCTAAATAATAGGGTAGCGCTGCAATGGTTTAGTTCGTTTCCCCCTATTTTTCTATCGCGCCCGAAGGACACAACACATTTTAATGGACTTGAATATATCTTTCGTTTCATTGGAGAATGGCGCCATGAATATTGAAACTAACAATGTTGGCATCGTGCCAACGACGCCCTTTGTCCGCGCAAACTGCCCTTCAACATGAAAGGGAGAGGGCGAGGGAAGAGGATAAGGGCGTAGAGGCGGAGAGAAAGGGCAATGGTATTTTGAAATGGGCGAATGTGATTGGGACTGTACATTGGAAAGAAGGGGGGAGTGGGGATACTGTAACACTGATTGAATTTCCGTATTTAAACGATCTTCTCACGGTTTATTCTCACGCTCTTTTTTCAATTCTTATTCTCTTGCTTTCTCCTTTCTTCCTTTT
This sequence comes from Caenorhabditis wallacei, assembly GCA_963932035.1. Lineage (NCBI taxonomy): Eukaryota > Metazoa > Nematoda > Chromadorea > Rhabditida > Rhabditidae > Caenorhabditis > Caenorhabditis wallacei. The sequence goes on from OZ009934.1 coordinate 4,693,938, forward strand.
CTTTGTTGTTCTGTCCCAGTTCTTTAGGCTTTATCAAAGAGGCGACAACGATTTCGAGTTTCTATGTTATTGTAAAACCCGCCACCGCAATCACCTCGTTCTCGCGCCGTAAACGATCATGCTAGAGACTGTGTGTGTGTGTTGCGGAATCAACAATAGGAAATGAAGTGTTTCGCCTAGTACGAACCCCAGTGCCATTTTGTTGTTTGTTTACGCCCATCGAATGCTGTTCTTCGTTCGATGTCGTCGTCCTTCCATGGGTGCCTGGCGCAGGATGGGCGAGCACTAGGAGAGAGGCGGCGAGTGGTCATGACGCGGCCTCACCGTGTCAATCAGTGCCTGGTGCCAGCCATTCCATCGTTTCTTTTCCTCTGGCGCGACGAAACGAACGGGCAGAGTAAGTAGAGACGAGGACGAAGAGGAATAACTGGAGGCGCGAGAGGGACGAGAGAACGTTGTTCGCAACATCTCGCTTGTGTGTATGTGTGTTGTGTACTTGGAGGCGCCTCCGGCGAGCGCTTCTCGCTCTATGCCTGAGTCTCCCTTCAGCGATAAGGCGGTGACGCTGTTCTAGGCGCCGGCGGAGATGCACTATAAGTCGTGCCTGCGGCCTCCATGCGTGGCGCTGTTGTTTTGGAGCGCGACGCACGCTCATTCGCTTGGCCGGTCGCGCGCCCCGCGCTCACTCCTAGGAAGGTCCCGCCCACTATTCGGTCGGTGTTGTGTCGTCGCGCGCTCTCCGTCGCCAGCCACTGTTGATTGTCGTTCTCTCGCCACTCACTTGTTGGGCGCAGCTTCCAGTCAGTCAGTAGAAGCAGCAGCACCCACCCGCTCGGGCCATATACTTTTTTTGGTAACTGTGTCCAACTCGGCCAAGAACCATTATGATCTGATCTGAATCTGTGTAAATCTGTCTTTCGAACTACCTCATAATTGATCTACCTCTTCCTATTCATCTCAAACTATTTATTAATCTACCTCTACAAAAACTTGATTCTTCTACCTCTTCAACGTATTCTTTTCAATTCCAAAGTTGCACAGAAAACGTGGTATTCTTCTCTTCTTGTTCCTGCTAAACCACTGCTGATAACAGAAAGTACATACTCTTATCTGTCACTCCGAGTTGCCTGATATCTTCATCAGGCGCAACAAGAATCTCGCGTTCAATCAACGTCCTTGGCGCAAATACACACGCCTCACCAACTTCATTCTCTACATATTTTTTATACCACTTTCGATTGACGTGTGCACTTTGATTGCACTTTCATTGCCCCACGCTCTTCTTCCACTCTTCAACATCTCGGTCTCTCTCAGTTTGTTGTTGATTTTGCCCGTTGTCGATTGACGAAATAGCATCACAGTCGACAGAGAAAAAGACACCTCGGGAGGACGAAGCGGCCCGCCTGTCTTCTTCTTTATATTCTTCTTCGTCTTCCTACATCATTTTTGCTATTCAACCGCTCCATCTGGTGTACATATAGTCATTTATGATGAGCGCCGAAGAACCAGCAACGGCGGTTGCAACACCGTCCACCAATCCTACGCCACCGATCTCTTCGACTGCTGATCTTGCAACGATGCTCCAGCATATTCAAGCTGCTCAGGTTGCACAGGCAGCTCAACAAGTTCCTGTGGTAACTACAGCTGCCAACCCTCTAGTGAACCTTGAGACACTTCTCAGTACAGCCTCTTTGGCGAATCTTGCTACTGGAGGAGCCCTCAATCCATTATCCATGCTTGCTCTGACTTCTTCTCTCAATCAATCGAGTCCAGTTTATCAAGGGATCGCAAGAGTTTTACTGACTATGAATATGGGACAAATGCTTGCCACTCAACAAACTTCTGAATTACTGGCTACCATGAACCAACAAGATTCGTTGATGGCTTTGCTAGCTGCAAGAAGTGGGTTGCCTTTTCCATTTTCTCAGCAAAATCAGCAACAACAACAACAACAACAACCACAATCTCAAGCTCAAGGTGGTTTTGCAATTCCTCAAGGTTTGCCACATATGTCTCTGAAACGCGGCAATAAGGATCAGTTGAATGTTGGAGGATCTGATCGGAAAAAGTCTTGCCCACCTCTGGCAATGGTCAGCGGACAACAACAACAACAACAACAACAGCCACCACAACAGCCGGTTGTGGCGTCAAATGTGGCACCTCCACCACGATCACCTTCTCCTCCACGGAAATCTATGTTTGAGAACCTGCCACCAGAAATGAAGGAGAAAAACGAGATGTTCCGCAAAGAAATTCTTCGTCGTTTGGACATTATTTTACTTGAAGAACTTGGCGCCGAAGATGAAGAAGAAATTGAGAAGAAGCCTGATACGAAACAAATTCCTTCTTCAGAAGAAGATATCGATGAGTCAAAGGCTGATTCAATGGGTTCTGAAGGATCCGCCTTCCGTAGAATACTTTCAAGAAGCTCTACAATCGGTAACAACTCGGGATCTCCTTCCACTTCAGGAACTACCTCTCCATCTACCACTAGTTCCCTCTCCAGTGGACTCGATTCTCCACCATTAGAAAATGATCCATTGAGTACTGATTTTTTGGATATGTTGACAAGTGTTGCTACGAAACATCGTGAACAATCCAATTCAGAAGCTTTATCTGCAAAGATTGTGGATGATGCTGCATTCACACAGGTTGGTTTTTGTTCTTCTCTCTTTTTCATTCTATCCGGTCAATCAGGTGTCTTTCGGGCGTTGCACTTTCACTCGCAAAAATTGTTTACACTTTTTTTTCTTGCTTGTTACATTTGGCCTTCTCCCTCGCCGCAAATGGCATTGAGGGGCGCAGTAAGGAAGTGATTTTGCTTTCCTTTGGAATGCTATATGTTCTTTTTTCTTCTGTATCCCTTCCATTTTTTTTCTTCTCTAGTCTCTCTCAAAACGACCCCAGGGTGCCTGTGTAATATGTCCGCTCTCTATCCAGGAAAATGTAAAAGTGCGTGCAGTGACGAGAAAGATCTTTGTTGTAAAGCGATCGAAAGGGAATTTTGTTTGGGAGAGAATGAGAGAGAGAGAGGGAAAAGGAAGTCGTATAGAACGAAGCAAAGAGCTTGTTTTTGAACTCAGTTCCTCGTTTCGTTCTTTCCGTCGCTGTCGTCGTCGATGTCGTTGTTCAAAGAAGACGACGACGACGACGATGTTGATGGTGGTAGAGAAAAACAAGAAATGAGTCACGGAAAGTGTGCGCGAGAGGGGCCCACAAGTAACAAAAACAGCTCCCAATGGCTCTAGAAATATGCCTAGTTTCTTTGGTCTCTCCATAGATTCTCATTAGCACGTATATGCATATATATATATATATATAGCAGATATATCGAACACAATTTTTTTGTACACGCGCTTGTTTTCGTTTACACTGAATTCGCGAAAGCTCGGAACGAGGGACTAAAACACAGCATATGAAAGCAAAAATATGTAAGAAATGAGATTAGGAAATCATAGAGAGGAAGGGGGATCGTATTCATGATTCAGAGATAAATTATCTTTTTTTCAGCACTTCCCAATGGTCTGGACTGGACGTTTGGCATTGAAATCCACTGAGACTATGATCAATCTTCACTTGATAAACGGATCTGAAACTTTCCTGAATAATGTTCTTGGACGTCAATTCAATGATGAGAATTCAAGAAGAGATTCTGTAAAGATCCTTCAAAGACTTCGATTGGACAACGGACAAGTTGAACGTGAGTTTTGATGTCTTCCTGTCGTGTCTGGACAATTGAATAGAAGAAGAAAACGGATTCAGTAGCACTGACGCCACTGGAATGCACTTTCAGTGTTGTTTTCAGTTGGCAGTTGGCTGTCTGTCTCAATTTTAGTTGTTTTTGCGAACAAAATGTCGATAGTGTCTATATGTGTATTGAGCGTTGACTGATAGTAAAAACGGACTAGAAAGGAAGTGCAAGAGAACTCGTTTTTTTTTGGTGGGAATTGATGATTATTTTTGCAGCCAAATAAAAACAAAAGTACTGTAAAACTACGAAATTTCGAAAAAGAAAGTTCTATCATGACATTTCAGTGATCATTGAGTAATCTAAAATTTCAGAGATGACATAGAACAAGGGTGTTAGGTTCTTATCTTGTTTGTCATTTTCTCATTCTCTCGAAACGTTGGTTCCTTGTGCACTTTTTGTTTACTACTATTCTCTTTCTTTTTTCCGAATCGAAATACGATCACAAGTTGTCTCCAGTATACCCTATTTAACCCGTATCGTAGTTTTCGCCGAAACAGCCAAAAAAGAAAGAAACGAGTCAGAGGGGTCGAGGTGCACTTTTGTTTTTGACATCGTCGTCCCCATCTGACCGACTTCCGTATTCTCCTTTTTTTCCTCGTTCGTTCCCCTCTTTCCCTACTTCTGACTCATGTTTTTCGGAAAGACCTCCTTTTTATATAGCTTTTCCTTGCATTTTCTCGTTTGCATGAAAAGCAGGCACAAGAGGGAAACAAAAGAAAATGAAAATGAAAAAAACAACAACAAGACATTTTAATCTAAATGCTAATAAATTGCAGATATCTACGGAATCCTAACTAATCCTGAATATGCCTGCTGTCTTGCTTTGTCTTCATCACCAGAGGACCTTGGAAGCCTTCAAAAGAACGAAGCGAATCTTAAGGCGTCATTCATCGACTATTTGACGAAGAAGAGAATTGCAGGGATTTCTAGTTTAGATGAAGTGGAAACAGTATGTTTCGAAGAGAAAACATTTCAAAATTATAAGTATTTATTCTTGTAGAAATTCAAAAGTGCCCGTGTCCACGTTTTTGCTCCAGGACCAATGGTCGACACATATCTATCCACACTGACATCAACTCTTTGCGACTATCTTCAGAATACTGACGTGAGAATATTGTTTTGTGTTCAATCTTCTGATTTCCACTTTATTTCAGACCCGCTACCTGCTCATCGTCTTCACCAACGACAAAGCTGAGCCAAACATGGAAGAACCACCATCAATTGCATCTTTAGCAGTTCCACCACTTAGCAATTAAACCAAAATTCGTTTTCTTTGCTTCTCCACATCTCCCCTTTCCCTGCCATTTCGAGTCAATGCCGATCCTCAAAATATGTGCAATCTTGTCGAATACTTGTATTCATTTTCATTCGTGTCTTCTTTATTTTATTTATTCTGACTTATGAATCTGACTCTCCTCCTCTCTCTCTCTCTCCCTTTCTTTTTTTTCTCTTTAAAATATGTTCATGCTCTCTATATGTAAGTTTAACCCGATCGACTCAAACATGTGTTTTAATTTGAATTATGGGTTTATTAATTTAACAAAAAAGACAAACTCGGTACTTTTTTCTTTTAACTTTACCTCCTTCTTCCCCTTCTATCCCCATATATTGTATATTTTCCCCCTTATATTAAACTTTACAAAAAGCGGATACCTCCCGGTTTTATATCTATTGTTTCATTCCGTCGGATTTTTACTGATCGACAAAAATGAGCTCATTTCCATTTAGAAACTAATTCTCTCACAAAATATTGTCTGTTCAAAAAAAGTGGAACCCGCGAAATTCAAATCGAACCCTCATGTCGATTTACGAGGCTCCGCCCAAATATGAAAACCGTCTGCGTCTCTCATTTTCATTGTGGCGGTAGTGAACACTATCATTATTTGGGCGGAGCCTCGTAAATCGACACGAGGGTTCGATTTGAATTTCGCGGGTTCCACTTTTTTTGAACAGACAATAGCGGATCATCTTTCATTTTCTCTCTCTCTTTCTCATTTCCAAAAAACTTTCATCTCGTCAGTTTTTGAAATATTGGAGTTTATAGCATGCGTTTCCCACTTCCATTCTTTACCATGTTCCAATTGTGTTCCATATTTTGTCAGATAATAGTCCGTTCTTGTGTTTCGTTCTGTATTTTGATCGGAGAAAAAACTCATCGACCGAAAAACAATGAAATGAATTGAATTTACACCAGGCTTGTTTTTGTGCAAAAACACAATGACGCATTTTGAATAAAAGAATCTGGAAGAGTTATTCAGGAGGAGGATGAGAAAGAGGAAAAAGGAAATGTGAAAAACAAGGAATAAGTTCATTAGAATGACTCAACCCGGAACCCTTTTTCTCTGAAAATGAGAAGAAAAAATTCAGGAGATCAAAACGAAGAAAACATATTATCCAGATTAGAATCGATTTCATTCAGAAAATTATATTTTTTAAAGATTTATTCAGAAGTGAGACAAGATTATCATCACAAATTCAATCAAATATCATTATTCAGTGTTTGTTCTCGGGTGCAATTCTAATAGAGGGAGAAATACAATTCTTAGGGATGACGAGAGAAAAATGACAAAAAAAAGAAAATCAAAGGGGTGCAATTATATTAGAGGAGCAGTTCTCAAAGAGGAAACGGATGAAAATGAAGACGAATTCCTTAGTAGTTTAACTGAGGTGATGAATTGCCATCAAAATTTTCAGCCAAACAATGTGGATTTCTCTCTTTAATCTCATCAAGTGTCCAATAACTTGATTGTGTTCCGTGACGTGTAACAGAAAGAGCTGCAATTGCTGTAGCTGAACCAGCGGAAATGTAAACATCATGTCCAGAAATAAAGTTGGCAGCAAATGATCCACAGAAACAATCACCGGCTCCCTGAATTAGATCTCTTTTCATTCTTTCCATCCTAAGATCACTTTTAAAAATCAATTGAACGGGCACAAAAACCCGTTGAATCAATTCATGAAACTAACCGTTGTATCAACTGCATTCACACGTTTCGTAGTCACTCTTTTTCCCGTGGTTGCGAATTGTTTCTCGTGGTTGACAACAACAGCACCTGAAATCAGATATGAGCGAATCAAAATACAGAATTGAAACCTTTTGCTCCAATCGTCAAGATTGCAGTTGTTGGACCCATTCTCGTCATTAACGAACCAGCATCTAATCTGTTAAATTCGGAGACCTTGGGTCCGGTGATCTTGGCTCCGGTGATGAATTCTGTCTGAAAAAGCGAAGGAATTACAATTGTCGGAAGCAGTTTCTGACAGAATCTTGGTTAGATCCATCAAGCAGAAGCAAGCTAAGATTCAGTTAAAGATCTGAACAAAGTTCAACTGAAGTTGAAACAAAAAAGGTTACTGAATTCTCACTTCGTTTTCATTTGTACAAATGATATCCACCAATTCCAAAATCGATTTATCCATATTCGGATCTCCTGGAGCTGGATTGAAAAATGTGGTGACTCCATGTTTTCGAGCAATTTCAAATGCTCTTCTATTCGCCTTTTCATTAATCTCTCCTTGACACATTATCATTTTTGCACTGGCAATCAATTCTTCATTTGCATCTGCAATCTCTGGAGTCATTTCCAAATTAGCTCCCAAAGTAACAACGATACTGTTCTCGCCTGAAAACATTTTAAATCTTATTCCATTTTTCACAATCACAACTACCTTCTCTATTAACAGTTATAGTCGCAGTTGCAGTATGTGTTTTGTCTGTTTTTCCGATACAACTTGTATCGACTCCATTATCTTTCAATGATTTCACATTCATTTCTCCAAACATATCATTTCCAACCATTCCAATCATTGATACTTTTGCTCCAAGACGAGCGGCAGCCACTGCTTGATTTGCTCCTTTTCCTCCTGATCCTGATTTGAAATCATTTCCACGAACTGATTCTCCTGGATTTGGGAAACGGTCAGTGTAACTGAAAATTCAAAAATCAGATGAGTTTAGAAATGGAATTCAGACCTGACAAGATCCTGAACAATACTTCCAAAAACAACGATTCGATCCTTTATATCAGTTGGCAATTCTGAAGTCATTTCCCACTGAAATGAAGAAAAATAAGATTTGAAAAATGAGAAAAAAGAAGAGAAAGAAAGAAGAAGAAAGAAGTAAGAAGAAGAAGAGAGGAAACACATGTATGAATGATGACAAAAGAGCATACATGTTCATAATTCGCTCTATTGAGAATATTCAAATAAGAAAAAATGTATATGAATAGGCGTGTCGATATGGAAATTCTCGTCCATCTGAACAAGCCCCAGCCGTGAAAATGCACGTATTTTTTGAAAGAGTAATGAATATAACAGAACTTTATACAGTACCTTTCCAAAATTATATAATTAGAAAAAGGGTTTTTTCAAGTAATTATAGTCATTCAGTCAGGTTTTCTCTAGATATTCTCTCTGATGATTTCTGAAATATACCCGGTTTCGGAAGATTTTGCTCTAAAATTGTGGAGAATAAGTTATTTTTTCTAAAAATCGTCAAATAACTCCTCGATAATAAGATATTTTAGAAAAATTATCTGAAAATGGTTTTCAATTAAGGTGTGTTTCACATTATGAACATTTTAATTTTAAAAAAGGTGCTCTTCTAATAGAGTTCTTTTCAAATAAAATTGATTTTCACATTTGAAAAAACCATTCGATTCAAATGACTATTTCTTGGTATTTGTACTGTTATCTTATCAATTTTTCTTCTTCTTTTTATCAGTTTATTTTCCATGTTTCTCTTTTTCTTGTTGTCTAAAAACCGATCAATTTGTGAAATTATTTTTTTTCGTAAATAGAAATTTAGTGAAAAACGACAAAAACCGGTTTCCGGAACTCAAAAAACAATAAAATAAAGTTATTGAAATGTAAATAAATGATGAATAATTAAAAATCAAAAAAGAAAAAGAAGAAGATAATTCTAGAAAACAGAATAAATGAAGATTAAATAAGAAGAAAACAATATGAAAAAAAGTAATTTTTGTTGAAAGAAAAGAAGAAAACACGTCGAAAAAATAGGAGAAAAATGGAGAAAATATTCTAGAAAATTGACTAAATTTTGACTTCTGATTGGTTTCCGGGATCACATGAATAGTGGCGTCTGAAAATAGAAATTGATTTCTTTTTTTCATTTATCAAAGTAACAGAGAACAATTTTTGAACTTTTGAGAGCAAAGTTCAGTTTTAATTGATAACTCACTTGAAAATTCCTCTTGTCACATTTGGATCACGCATTTTATAGAAAAGAAGATAAGCATCATTGGTCAGAACATTTGCCGTCGATTGTCTCGTTACCATTGAATCATCGAATTGACGCCATTCGATTTTAGTTTTCGAAGAATCGAAGTCTGCGAGTCGACCCAATGATATGTAATGACCAAAGAAACTGGATCCACTGTGACAAACTACTCCCGTTAAATCGTAAATCTGAAAAATTAGATTTTGAATTTCTGAAAAGAAAAGGGGAATAGCTTACAGCTGAATTATGATTAGGTGAAGTTTCTGAAAGGAATGGAGACATATCCAGATTCTCAATTGGATATTCAACAGTTCGCTCATCTTTTGAACGACGATGAAGGGCCTGTGTCGGTAAACCGCTTAATCCTGTAAAATATTGAATTTTTTAAAATTCGAATTCACTGAAACTGACCTTCTGTATAAACGAATCTCTTTAATTGAATAATCAAAACAGGTGGAAGGCGATATAACTGAAGTCTTTTTGTCGCTTCGACATGTTCTTTACACGTAGAACAATACCAACTTTCCTCTGGTTTCAGTCTCTCCGTTTCTGAGAATAATCCAAGCATTTGTGTTAAATGAGGACGCAATTCAGAATTCTGATTTCTTTCCAATGAACTTGATGATCTTTCACTTAATTGTCGACTCTTTTCCATATCAATATCTATTTTTGGCCTATTTTCAACGGTAATATACGGTTTTCCATTTCTCTGATTTATCCAGTTGATTGAGATGAAACCACCAGATTCCAATGATTGACATGCTTCATCATCTCCAACAGAATGAGCTCCAAATGAATCAGTTTGAGATGATAACTTCCGAATTTCAAACATTTTTTGATTTTTGGATCTAGGTTCCGCGGCCACACTTCTTCTACGTGGAGTTGCAGATAAAGTCGTCGTTGTTGTTGATGTTTCTCCTGGAGGTTGAAGGAATGATGGAGGTGCTCCAACTCCATTTCTTTTCTTTGATGATCCAGATGGTGCCTGAAGTGAATCCCCTTCAGAACCTTCTCCCTCGTATTGTGGTTGTTGGAATATAGTTACAGTATGACGACTCTTTGCTTCAAGAACTCGATATAAATGTTGATGAGTCAATTGAGATTTTGGAAGAGAGACGATCAATGGATGACCGACTAAAGTGCTCTGAGGTCTCATTGAACACGTTTCCCGATGTCCTCCAGTTGACCAATCAGCAACTTGACATTCTTTTGAACAATAAACAGAATCATAACACTCTTCACACGCCTTCAGTTTCACTTTTGAAGTTCCGCATGTTTGACATGTATATTTGAGAGTTGCTCGATATAATTCTCGTTGAAGAACATTCAAAACTACAATTGGTTCACCACATTCAGCTTCATCGTGGATTTGGAAAACGAAAAGAAAATCTGGAGACATGATATCGGAAACCTTCATATCAGAAGTGTAGATTCGATCGAAACGATGACATAAAGCTTCACAAGCTCTTAGATTTCGAGATGGAACTTTGACAATTTCAGAGACAGCCGAAAGGAAATCAGCGACAGTTCCTTCCGTGGTGAAGCTGACCGTCAGTTTATATGGTTTCGCTTGGTTTTCGAGAGGCCAGAATATGAGACTTGTTGACTTTTTTCGTTTTGGGAATGGAACGGAGAGATAGACGAATGGATCGAATGTGATGGATACCTGGAAGAAGGCAATTCACTCTATTAGAAGGGCACAAACAATAACCTACCCTATCACAATTCGGACATTGTACATGACTCTTCAATTGTCCGTGGAACAAATCAACAAAGATGGAATCATTTCTGAGAGTATGATTCTTCCATGCCTCATTTGATACATCTAAATCATGTCTTCCATGACTTTCAACTGTCCCTGTCAATGGTTTTTTCTTCACTCGATTCACATCTTCATGTAATCCATCCAAAAGAAAAGATAAGAATTCGTGTGCATCGTGCTGTGCAAAATTAGCGAATTGAGATGCCTTCTCTGCTACAATATTCTTTATCTGAATCGGTTCAATGGCTTTATGTCTTCCACTCCATATTTGATGCATGAAATCAGCAAATGCACGTGCTAAACGTCCTTCTGAACCCAATGGATTCATCTCGTTAACCTCTGATTGATAATGATCTCTGAGGAAGAATTCACGAAGTTCGATATTGTTAACGAGCATCTGGAGAATTGAATTCATGAAACATGTGTTTCCAATATTCCGAAGGCCAGTGTATCCTTGTTCAACAACACAAACTTTGTCACGATCATCTTCATATGGATAAACTTTTGCAGTTGGTTTATAACTTGAAGAAGAAGAAGAAGTTATAACAGCAGCAGAAGCACTTCTTGGCAAGTATCCACCTTTTGATGGAGGAGGTGGAGGAGGCGGAGGAGGCGGAGGAGGAGCAAGAGATGATGGTTGAGGAGTCATTGAAGATTGTCGACTATCTTCTTCTTTATCTAATCGCTCTCTTCTAGATCTTAACATTGTTGAAGTTGAAGTAGATAACTGAGAATATGCAGGTGGAGGAGTTGCAGCGACACTTGAATAAGAAGTCGACATAATATCATCTAATGGAGCTGCAGAAGACGAAGGAATTGCAGAAGAAGTTGTACGCGTAACAGATGAATATCTATTTGAACGATATGGAGTGGCTGATGATGTGGTCGGAGCAACTGCTCTTCTGAATTCATTTTGTGATGTGGAAGTAGATGAAGTCATTGGATAAAGTGTCTCAAGACCCAATTCGGTTTCTCGATCCTTTTCTTTTTCCATCCATTCCTTGTAATTTCTATCTTTTTCTTCTCGATCAGCACGTTCTCTTGCTTGTTGATTCAATGATGCAACTGTATTTGTTCGACCACTGAAACATCAAAAAATAATTAAAAGTTGGCAAGAAATAAAATGAAACAATATTCGAAAACTTTCCATTTAAATAATAATTTCATGATGATTTCTTATCTAGAAATAATTCAAAATGGAAGTGACTCATTCGGAAGAAAAAACTCCCACTGACTTTCAAAAACTTATGACTTATCATTTTTATCAAAAAGGAAGAAAACTCACTAAGAAGATCGACTTCTGATATGTGAAGACGTTGGATGAACCATATTTGTCCGTGTTGTTGGCCCTGTTTCTATCTTAACATCTGCCATTGCAGAAGCAACTCGATCCGTTCTAGATGTTCTTCTACCTTCATATGAATTTATAAGAGACGATGACGTTGCAGATGCATATGAAATGTATGGTTTCGTTTCTCCAATTGTCGATCGTTCAATTGTACTATATTTGGAGATTCCACGATATGTATTATGCGGCGCCATGGATGAAGATGAAGTATGAGATAGGCTGTCATTTGTGGAGACAGATACACGTGCCGCTGCCGGACTACTGTATAAATTCTTATGTGGAAGTGTGGAAGTGGTTCTCGATAGATTTGTGGAAGTTGATGAAGGCGTAGCGAATGAGAGACGTGAACGAGGGGCCGACGACGACGAAGACAGCGAATGAGAGTCTGTCGTCGACCCGGATAACGTTGAATTCAGATTACGAGAGATGTTTGGAGTGTATGAAGACGGCGAATATTTGAATGTGTTGAAGCTGAAAATTGAAGAAAGTTCATTTAAAAATTGAATAACAGAGGAATCAAGATTGGAAAATGCACTCACTTTGACAAAGATTATCTCAGTTCTCATTGAAGTAATCAAAAAGATGTCAACTAACAAAAGGCATTTCGGAAAGCTCAGAAAGAGGGTTTTCAGAACAGTAGATCTCAGTTGCGAAAAAAGATACAAAACAACTGTCAATTCCAAACATTTTAAACTCAATGCCAATGCCTTTAATTCATTAGTTGACCGTTTCTTGAAATCTCTATTCAGAAAAAAAGGTACAATCGGTTAAAAATAAGATACAATAAGCCCCTTATGATTATAGACTTATAGATTTATAGTCTCAAAAACGTATTTCTACTTTTTCAGTCCAAACTAGTTAAAAAAGTGGAAAAAGAAAGTGTTATCATAATGGAATTTAATATCAAGAACATTAAATTTTCGGAAAATTCGATTCATTGAAAAGAAATAGAAACAGACGAAAAACTCTACATGTTTTCCTACAAAAAACACATGATTCTGGTTTTAAAAGAAACTCTTTTTTTCTAAAGGAAACACCCAAAATCACGTGATTTCTTTTGTTAAAATTCTATTGTACCTGTTAGAACATTGAAAAAAAGAAGTTGATAAAAAGGACAAAAGACTGAAAAAAGAAAAGTTGAAGAGAAATTTGGAAAAAGAAAAAAGAAGAATTGTTTATAAAAATTCGGTGTCATTCTTCTCTTTTTCTTCTTCTCAATCAATGAAAAATGCCTTCAGAATGTATTTCTTATTCTAACTGTCTGCGTTTCTTCGAATTTGTTTGCACAATGAAAAATTACACAGAAATTGTTTCTCTTTTTTCTCTTTTTGTCAATGTCTCCTATCATTATTTTATCGTAAAATGAAACCTTTTTAAGTGATAAGTTGAATGAAGGAAAAGGGAGTAATAATGAGAAAAAGGGATTAAGAGAGATCAAAAGATTGAGAAATGTATAAAAATAGAAAGAAAGAGAGAGAGAGAGAGAAGCGGAAAATCTGAAGAAAATTCAAAAATGTTCATAGTCGACTTCACAAGTCAACACTTCTTTCTCTCTCTTTCTCTTTCTCGACTTTTCTGTCACCGAGAGCTAATCCGATGGGAGGAGAAAGGAGCGAATTGCTACTGCACACGTCCACAAATACGTCTCACAAATACGTTGTCATAGAAACCGAGTTGAAGAGAATTCTCACCTTGGAGTATAGGATCTTCCAATCGAATAATTTGAACTTCGAATTGATGAACATGAACTTGAAAGGCGACCACTTCCACTGCCTCCTCCTTCATCGTTTTTACGCATTCTGGAAAATGTTTTGATATGGAGGAGAATGATTACGGTAAGAGGAGGAGAGATCATAATAACTTTTGGATGGGAATCTGGAAAAGGAACGCTCAGATTTCTAGATTCTAAATTCTAGATTTCGAAATTTCTAAAAATACAGTAACCCATAGGAATTAGGCATCCCCTCTAATATAACGGCATCTTAGACTCTCTTGATACTCTATTACAAACTCTTCCAAATAGTTTTTCACGAGTACAAATAGATCTCATTTTCAAAGTTTTCTGGCATTTGAAAACCAGTTCCCTGACTCATTTTATCTATACAATCGTTTCTAGAAATTCAAATTTCAGATCTAAACTCAAACTACATCGAGACCGGAGAAGAGAGAAAATTGAAACGTTCCGAGTTGGCATAATAAAATTATCGGAGCGGATGGAAGCAAAAGTGAAACAATCGGATAGGATGAGAGGGTTAAATGAAAAAAAGAAAAAGAGAGAAAAAGAGAGAGAGAAGAAGAGAGAGAGAGAAAGCTCTCGAAAGAAGTTATTAGAGAGAGGATCTATGAGAATAGAGTGCTCTCTTTTTCTTCTTCTATCCCGATTTCTCTTCCTCGATAGTTCCTACTGGATATGCTCTTTGACTGAAGGGAAGCGAGGGAGCCCTTTACACACTTACTCCCTCGCGGGAATCCCGTCCCCCGGTTCTCTTTGACTGCCTGCGTCTCTTCGAATCCTATGCTATTTTCGTCTGGTGATTCTCTTTATACTATAGAAAGTTGGGTGATGCTCTCGCCCACAAAGTGATGATGGGATTTTGGGAGCTCAGAAGAAAAAGAGAGAGAGAGAGAGAGAATGAGGGAGAGAGAGAGAGAGTCCACATTGTGTTCAAATTTGCAGAGAACAGACACTGGAAGATATTGAAAAAGATAAAAATAGATAAAGAGGAATTGAGAAAAAAAGAGAAGCGAAGCGACATCACTACAGTTTTCGAATTGACACGTCATTCATACTGGACACAATGAATACATTAACAAACATCTGAAGACTTTGAATTTGTATCATTTAAAAAAATTGAAAAGTTGAAAATATCCACGTATTTTTTCTGTTGAATTCAACATGCTGTTCGCGAAATTCAATACATTTTTTTTCTCTTCTCTTCACCTCCACATATCAAGTTTCTCAGTCTTCCATTCTCGTTTTTTTCTCCAGAAATTCTCGTTCCAACTCACCTTTTACCATCCCATTTTAATGAATTTCTTTGATTCTGATGACGTCGTTTTTTGTTGAAATCAGAATAATAATGAGAATTTCGTGGAGAATATGATCTGACGATTTTGAAATTTTTTGTGCGACGAGAAGAGATCGACGCGGCGTGAATCTGAAAATCTGAAATTGTAGGTTGATAACAAAAAAGCAGAAAATATCAAAGCGAAGGAATTTAAGAGAATTTTTGTATTCAGATTAAAGAGAAAAGGACAGAAATTGGTCAGAAAGAGCTGAATTGGGAGAGAAGAAATAGTGAAATGAATAGAGAAAAAGACAACGAAAGAAAAAAAAAGGACTGAGAAGAAAAAGAAGAAGAAGAAGAGGTGCTGCTTCCATTCGGACCAATACTTTTGTCCTTCTTTTTCCCTTTTTTCGTGTAATTTATGTGATGGATTATACCCAAGAGCACTTGAGGGGGACAAAGAAAAGAAAAAGAACTGAAGTGCAAAGAATTGGCATTTGATGACCCCAATTTGAGAAGACGTGGAGTTTTGGGAAACTGCGCAATTTGGATTATGAAATTTCACTGTAAATTTTATGCGGAAATGGGACAAAGTGAATTGAGTGAATCTGGAAAAATGGTTGAAATGGAGTCTCTTATTTTTAACTAGATTTTAGTTAAAATCTTCAATTTTTCAGGAATTTGTAGTCTTTTTTTGAAAAATGAATCATAAAATTTGTTGTAATTAAGCTCCTTCCTTTTAAGAAGAATCTTCTTCCAATTCAATAAGATCATACTGTATTTATCAAAAAGCTCACAACTCACATTTAAAAGTCCGCGCTTTTAATTTGTCACTGGAGCGCGATTGCATTTTTTCGTTTTAAACGCACGGCCCGGCAAATGATACCTGGCCGAGAAAATCAGTGACTCGGCCATGGTTTTTCGCTTCACCATTGCTGTTTTTTTTCTTATTTCTCCTTTATTTTTCGTTGTTTTTCTTATTTGTCAATATTGTACGAAATAATCAAAGCTAATTGACGAAGTTTCAATAATAATTTCAGGTTGCGACGCTCCTCATCAACTTCGAAAACCGTTTAACGGCATAATGTGAGTTTTTGCATATTCAGTACCCAAGTAAAGTAAATACATTATATTAAAAACCAAAAAATAGTTCAACCCGATGCCATTGACTGCTTGATGGAAGAAATTCATCGTATTCATCGCTAAAAATTCAAGAACATGTCATGTTTCCTCTAAAAGTAGTGTTAAAACAGGTTCAAAAATTTGTAGCTCGAAAACGTTTCCAATAATGCCCGAATTTTTTTCTTTAAAAACGTGTGTTAGGGCGTCTGCTGTGTTTTTATGAAAAAAATAGATACTGTTCATGTGCTTCCTGGCGAGTTAGAACCATATTTCCTCTAAAAATAAGCAAAAAAGTGATAAAATTAGGTTTCGACAAAAAACGTATCCAATAAGGTGCCAATTTTTTCTGCCAAAAACTTTCTTAGACGTCATAGGAACGTTTTTAAAAAAGTTTAGCATATCGTTCATGGGTTAGTAAAGCCGGTATGATCAAATTTCGCTAAAATGCAATTAACAAGTAATAGATATGAGCTTTCTTCGAGGAAGAAAACTAAATATAATGCACTAATTTTTCTTAAATCACTTTATCGACTAGTCAAGTATACTTTATTATAATAATTACTGATAGTTTCTTTGATAAGTATTTCATTTCGCTCTTAAACACACAATCCCGTTAATAAAGCGTTCCGAAGATTTTAAAAAAGGGAGCATGAGTAAATCATCTTAAAATTGACTGATAATTGCGCATTCACTTATTTTCATAACAATTAAGCCAATTGAAATTAAGAAATTAATGAATCAATACGTTTCTCAGAATCAATGACATAATTTAAGCCATGTAGCTTCTCAAATAGCATTTGATTAAGAATAAATGTTTTCAAATCTTGAAATTTAACATCCCAGCAATCGTTTTTCAGATATCATCGCCGACTTCTCCAAGTTAAACACCGTTCTCACTCTCATTTGTCTCTTTCGCGTCATTATCAATTGTTAGGTTGTTTCCATATATTAAAAAATATATTTGCATGTTTCTGATAATAAATGTTACTTTTTATTGCTTATTCTTTCCATTTTGTTCAGTTTTAGTCTTCAGTTTAAGCAATTGACTTATTAATTGACATTAACGTTTGATTAATGTCGCAAAACCGTAAGAAGTCCGCAAACACTTTACGAAAAGATACAGACGATTTCGCTGCGTACATGCGGACTAGGCTGAGTATCACGCGAACATCTTCGTTCGGCCACGAGTATTTTCGGCCGGGCCGTGAACGAAAAAATTTAAATGTTCCTACTCGTTTTTACTTTTACTGCTTTAAATTAACCAATTTCAGGGAAAAATGTTCAAAGATTAATTATACTTTTTTTCAGCAAAATGGCGGATTTGTTCGCTTCGGGAGACCGATCATATGGCTCAATGGATGAAGTTACGGAAGAGATTAACCGCAAGAATGAAGCTGCCTACAAATATACCACAATTTGTAATTAAAATTAGCAGTAATTTTATTCAAAATCTTTTTTTTTCAGTTCATACCACTCTTTGTGAGAAACTCTTTCAAGAATTGTCGGCGTTAGCATTAGGAGAGTTCGATATCCCTGGAGGACAAATCTCACCGGTTATGTGGACAAGACTTCATGAGGTTTCATTTTATTCAACTGCGTCATTATAAAGATTGTTTTCAGATTTACTCAGAGGTTGAAAGACAAACTCGAAAGCTGCCGTCTGGCTCGAAATATGCACTTTCTTCTCAGATGTATGCCAATGAAGCTGTTCAGATTGCAAGTGTCTTGTCTCTCTATACTGCTTTGGCACATGAGTATGACGAAACTTCTGAGGTTTCTTTGCTCAGTAAGCTCATCGTGGAAGATGTCGAATTCAGAAGAATCTATGTGAGATAGAGTAGATCGAAACCCTAATACTATCAACCTTTTAGGCTCTTCTTCTCTGGAGTGAAAAAGCCATTTGTGAACATCAATACGAGAATGGATTAGGAGATAAGGTTCGGAAACTGGAGAGCACAAGATCTTCTCGAATGAGCTCTGTGATGGCTCTGAAACGTCCTACGTTTGGAGCTGGAACTCCGAAAGATGCCTCTCTCGATCCAGATGCACCTGGAACGAAAGAAGATCGAGAATTCGAACAATCGGCAATGAACGTTCTATTCCAACTTGTCCGTAGTGGTGAGACTGCGAAAGCAGCCAATTTGGCTACTGATCTCGGAATGGGAGCTATTGGAGCACAACTCCAATTGCATTCAATGCTTCGGAATCCATTAGATGTTCCACTTGACGCAACGAAAAAGAATTTCGGAGAACACAAAAGAACTCGTCGTGCAAAGTATTATCTTATGATTCAGAAGTTGATTGATGAATCAAAAGGATCTGAAGATGATGCGTATTGGGTTTTGCTTTCCGCTATTCGTGGAAATCTTGCTCCAATGTTGAAAGCTGGAAAAACTCCTCTTGAGAAAGTCTGGGCTTACGCGAATTCCGCTTTCCTTGCAAGAATTCTAGCCGCCGAAGGATCATTGAATCAGGATCAAATCTGCTTGCTTTTTAATGTTCCACTCACTGCCAAGTCTATTTTGGATGAGTTGAGAACTGTGAGTTTTCATTCGGATCAATTTATTTTATTCAAATCATTGTTTTTCAGGAATGCGATCGCACTAAAGATGTCCTCGTTATGCTACGTATCGTAGATGATATGCTGAACGATGATATCCAGGATCTATACAAATTCGCATACGAGACTGTTGGAGAATATTATCCGAATGATAAGAACTGTGAAGTTAATGTTCTTGCTCTCGATATTTTCTTCCATCTTATCGCTGTATCATATGCCAGTGGATTTGAACCGAATGACGACGGAAATGCAGTCATTGTTCTGGGATTCGATGATCTTCGATCCAGAACTGGCAACACTTCACACAAGAGTATGGCCGCATTCTACTCGAGATTCTTACCAGAGGATATGAAACTTCAAGAACTTGTTGAGACGATGAAAAGTAGTTATTTCATAGATTACTTGAAATTAATTATAGCAAATTTCAGTGGTGGAAACAGATCGAGAGCGGGAGATTTTCACTGAAGCTTTGAGACAAGCTGAAATTGATTTTGGACGATGTGCATGCACTCTCACTGAAATGGTTAGAAAAGAAGATGCAAGCGAGATCTGTTCTCTTGAAACACAAATTGATCAATGGAATTGGTTATTAGTTGGAGGAGAAGAGACTGCATTGGTAGCACTTGAAGAATGTAATCGATTGATTCGAAAAGCAATGATCACTGATCCAGCTGACGAATCTACAGTAAGAAAAATCATCCGTAGAGCTCTTAAATACGATCTTCCACAAAAATTGTCTGATGCAGTTGTTAAAGGTGCAACAGTTTTATCATTGATTCAAGATGGAACTTTATTTGAACAAGTCAAAGGATCTCAATTGGCCATTGATAAAGTTGAACATGCAGCACTTGAGTTCTACGGACTTTGCTCTATTGTGGTATTATTCTACAAAGAAGAAACTTTTCTGATAATTGATTATTGCAGGATACTAGTAATTTTATCGTAACACTCAGTCTCAAACTCGGTGTCATGGTCAAATATACTCCAATTACGGAGGAAGAATTAGCTGCTATTGGAGGATTCAAACGATTGGATACTTCGGATTCCGATGCTGAAGCATCTTTAAGACTTCGTGCTCGAGCCGAGCAAACACTTCGAGAAGATACACTCAAAAAGAATGCATTGGATCATAACACGAGAATTGGAATGGTTCAGCAACATTTTTATGTAAATATCGGTTTTTATGATTCCAAAGATATTTAATATTAATTTCAGACCGTACTCCCTATCTTCCGAGGACTCGTCAATAATATTGGCCTTCGTCCAGAATACTTCTTGGCTCCTCGAAACAATGGAGATCCGATGCGTGTTCATCGAAGAGAAGTTCAAGGAGTCCGTAACTATTTCCTATATCAATTCTTCATGACATTAGCTGAAGTCGCTGGAAAGCTTGACAAATCGGCAGAGTTCCAGGAAGTGATCACTAGTTTCAATGATGACTTCGGACTCGATCAAAAAATGGCCAACGACATCAAGAAATTCTATGCGAGAGTTCATATCAAAGTCTAATGATCTGCATCTTCTGCTGTTTTGATTATTATTATATTTATCATTTTATTATCATGTTGAGTCGCCCATTTATTTTCTCATTTGAACATTTCCGGTCTTTTGGTATGGACGTCTTCATGTGTCCGTGCCGTTTTTGAAAATAACACTATTACTTCGATCTTCTGTATTTCACGTGAATTTTGGGTCATCAGATTGCGGCAGATCTTCATCACCACTTAGTTCTTTTTTTCTCTTCTACTAATGTTCTGACGCAATACGGTATCTTCGTTGAAAAAAAGAATTCAAAGGTTCAAGAATATAATTCATTTTCTTCATTTCGCTGCGAGACCTGTCATTCGAAATTCCTGCGCCTTTAAAGCTTACTGTTAAAATTCAGAAAATTGAATTTCGTCTTTCAATGATATTTTATAGTCCCGCATGATTCTCTCCTGTACTGTAGAATATTTCTGTCAATGTTTGAAGAGATCAAACTAAAAACAGTGTTTTGTTGATCTATCGAACTTTCTCGAAACCAGTGAGAGTTCAATGAAACAATAGGCGGCAAAACAAGTGAGTTTTCAGTGGCAGTTGGTGTCCTGAACCGAACGATTTCTTTTCATTCATCAGTTATTCATTCGTTTTTCGATAATCTTTGTTCTCTTGATTTCCTCTTTCTCACTTAACAATACGTGTATGAAACGTATTCTTCGACGTCGGCTTTTTGAATGCGAACATGCAAATTCCTGTCCAGATTCCCAGTATCATGCAAAATGCATTGGCGTTTTTGTGTGCTTTGATCTTTTTTCCATATAAAAGAGACTTCAATCACCTCACCGAATTCATTTCATCTTCTGCAGCAGCGATGGCGAGGAATCAAAAAGATGACCTTTGTCGGCCAACTGTTATCATTTATCATTCGGTCGTAGATCTTTTTGATTTCGCTTTCTCGCGACGTCTTCAGACGTTTTTGATAAATTGATAAAACGTATTGGATATTTGATTTCTGTTTGGCAGCAATATTTACCGTGTTGCTGGTCATTGATGCGTCCAGGAAGCCGGAAATTAGAACTCCCACTGAGTGAATTTGTTATCAAGATCGAAAAGTACATAATAGTATCAATGTTTTAACAGCTGACATTCGCCTTCTGAGGGCGTTTCTAATTTATTGTCTACTGCAAAAATACGATGACTCGCTCAGCTCCACGTGTCGTTTCGCTCTTTTCTCTATTCCTCTTCATCTCATTTCTTCTCTCTGCTTCCTCTTTTGCATTTCGCTGTTTTTCTATTCTTCACTGCTGTTTTTGGTGTGTGGTCCAACGCTGCAAAAAGTGTCTATCGTCTCTCGTGCCTCTCATTGAAAGGGCACAACGAAAAGAGTATCAAGAGGCTCCTCGTTCGGCCCCCCGGTGAAGATGGTATCTGGTGCTATCGCGGAGACAGAGGAGCGGCCATTTCTCGGGTCATCAGCCCATTCCTCTGTTATGTTTACACTGGACTTGTCGCTATTCTTCTCCTCAATACTATTTATCCTCTATATTCGTTTCTGGGTGTTCAATCTTGTTCTCTGTTTCACGTATTAAACATCTTTCTTGAACTTTTTCATCTCATTAATTGCAGGTAATCACCACTACTAACCAGCCAACAGCTCCAAAATGTGCGGAATCTTTGCCTATCTCAACTTCCTCACGCCGAAGAAGCGCTCGGAAATTGTGGACATTTTGGTTCAAGGTCTGCAAAGAATGGAGTACAGAGGATACGACTCAGCCGGAATTGCCATTGATGGCTCAAATGACATTGAGACTCCTCATTCGAAGGTTGCTTTGCTCCGTAAAGCTGGAAAAGTTTCTGTTCTGAGTGAGTTCATAAAAGAGAGTGCAAATGACCTTGACATGGACATGGAATACAATATCCATTGTGGAATTGCACATACTCGTTGGGCTACTCACGGATCACCACGTGATGTCAACTCTCATCCACACCGAAGCAACGACAAGAACGAGTTCCTCGTTGTTCATAACGGTATCATCACCAACTATCGCGAGATCAAAGAGTATCTTGAGAAGAAGGGACATAAGTTTGAATCGGAGACTGACACGGAAGTCATTGCCAAGTTGGCTCAACATATTCATGATCGCTATCCAGACTTCTCTTTCCGTCAATTAGTTGAGACTGTCATCCAACAACTCGAGGGAGCATTTGCCTTGGCTTTCAAGTCATCCCGTTTCCCAGGACAACTCGTCGCTTCCAGACGTGGATCTCCACTTCTTGTCGGAATCAAGAGTAACTCGAGACTCCAGACAAACCACTTCCCAGTCTCTTTCTCCAAAGGTTTGTTTTTCTTTTATTTCACTGAGCGGTCCTTCTCGTTTGGGGAGTTCAGATTTTACCTATACTGTTTTTAGATGCTGGGTGGAAATGGGGAGACGAAAAGCCAACTGATGGTAAATTTTCAAACTTGGGTTCCTTATTTTTGGTTTCTGATTGCTTTAAATCACTGTATGATTAACCTTGCATGCTTCATTAACCCTTTCCTAATCCATCAATAATCTGTTCGTTTTCAGGACGTCGTTTCATGTCAAATCATGCCACTCACTGTAAGTTTAATCTTCTATTTGTTTTGGAAGGTAATAATTGTTTTTCAGTGCGCGATGAGACATCATTCGTCGAGACACCAAACAACATTTTGGATCTTTCGATTGGTATGAACTCTGTCTCTTTCGTCCTATAGAATTTTAGAATACATTAGATTCCCATGAAGTTTGCAATTTGCCAGTACCTGTAGATGAGTCACAGAGAAGATTGTCGGCGTTTATGAACTCATTGAACGGTAGCTCTTGTTCTGCATGATTATTACTCTATCATATCCACTTCTCACTTCCTCGGGAAAACATTTTAACTCTTGAAATCCTTCTTAACTCAGAATTCATAATATCTTTCAAATCTTATCTCTTTTCAGCCGTCAGATCATCAAATGGATCAGCTAAGTTGGAGTTGTCTGACAGCACCACCGCTGTCCGTCCATTCGACTCTGCTGATTGGGAAGTCGAGTACTTCGTTGCTTCTGATGCTGCTGCCATCATTGAGCACACCAAGCAAGTTCTATTCCTCGAGGACGATGACGTCGCTTTCGTTGAAGATGGAGCTCTCACTATTCACAGAATTTCTCGTCATGCCGACAATGGAGAACAGAAGAGAGAGGTTCAACTTCTCGAGATGGAGCTTCAAGAGATCATGAAGGTTTGTAAGCTAATAGAACATACAAGGCGAAAAAAAGAGAAGTAATTTTAGGGATCATACAAGACCTACATGCAAAAGGAGATCTTCGAACAACCAGAATCGGTCGTCAACACGATGCGTGGACGTCTTCTTCCATCTGGACAAGTTGTTCTTGGTGGAATCAAGGAGTACCTTCCGGACATCAAGCGTTGTCGTCGTCTCATCATGGTCGCTTGTGGAACATCCTTCCACTCTGCCATCGCTTGCCGTCAAATCCTCGAAGAGCTTTCTGAATTGCCAGTTGTCGTTGAACTTGCATCTGATTTCTTGGATCGTGAGACTCCAATCTTCCGTGATGATGTCTGCCTTTTCATCTCTCAAAGTGGAGAGACTGCTGATACTCTCATGGCTTTGAGATACTGTAAGCCACGTGGAGCACTCACAATTGGTGTCACCAACACTGTCGGATCCTCGATCTGCCGTGAATCTCATTGTGGAATCCACATCAACGCAGGACCAGAAATCGGAGTTGCTTCAACCAAGGCATACACCTCCCAGATTCTCTCTCTTCTCATGTTCGCTCTTACTCTCTCAGATGATCGTATCTCAATGGGAAAGAGACGTGAAGAGATCATTGATGCTCTCAATAATCTTCCAAATCTTATCCGTGACGTTCTTGATCTCGATCAACAAGTTCATGACATTGCCGAAAAGATCTACAAGGAGAAGTCTCTTCTTATCATGGGAAGAGGATTCAACTTCGCTACATGTCTCGAGGGAGCTCTCAAGATCAAGGAACTCTCGTACATGCATTGTGAAGGAATCATGTCTGGTGAATTGAAGCACGGACCACTTGCCATGGTTGACGAATTCCTCAGCATCTGCATGGTTATCTGCAACGATCACGTCTACAAGGTAACACATTATTCTGCTTCCGGTGATATTATTTTTCTTTTCCAGAAGTCCTTGAATGCTCTTCAACAAGTTGTTGCTCGCAAAGGAGCCCCAATCATCATTGCCGATAAGAGTGTTCCAGAAGACGATCTCGCCGGAATGAAGCACGTTCTTCGTGTGCCAAAGACCGTCGATTGTGTTCAGAACATTCTTACTGTCATCCCACTTCAACTCCTTTCTTATCACATTGCTGAGCTCAATGGAGCTAATGTAAGAATTTCAGCTTCTAAATTCAATTCAAAAACATCATTTTCCAGGTGGACCGACCGCGCAACTTGGCCAAGTCTGTCACCGTCGAATAAACACTTTCTCCCGCCTGCCACGTGCCACTGTAATTAGTGCCTTACTAACTTCTTCGCTTTTCAGTCATTTCTGTGATACCCCCTTCCCCATTTTTTTTTAATGATTGCCCCTTCTATTGCATTTAATTTATTACGCTTCACAATGAGAATAAAGCATGATATACTGAAATGTCTATTTTCTCTTTTACAATTCATTGGCTTTTCTGCATCTCTCCAAAAATTCGAAAATAGAAAATAAATATGCTTGGGAAAAAGAAAATAAATGTTTAGTTTTCCGGTTTAAATTTGCTTTTTCATAAATATCGACGGAAGTTTAGTCGACTCATTCAACCATTTTCTAATATCTTTCAATGCCATTTCAACCATTATTAGTTTAGATTCTTTCAATTTTCTAGGTTATTTTCCCCATTTTTCTTTCTTCTAATTTTCTATTCTTTTATTCGAATGCGTTATGGAAAAGTGTATTTTTATGATCGTATGGGTAATCGAGAACCAAGTGAAGCTGATAAAATAAGAGGTATTCAATTATTAGAATAAAATAACAGAATAGAATATTCAGAAGCATTGGAAAACTTTGAAGCGCCACGTTTTCGTCCTCCAGATGAGCCGAGAATGATGAAAAATTATACAGCACAATGTGAGAATTATAGGGAAAAAAAGAAAAAAACGGGGTTATTTTTAGTTTCTCCGTTAGATACTCCACCTCCAATGATGAGTAATGGAACACCTACAGGAGCCGGAATGCATCAATATTTATCCGATTCAAATAGAGAAATTATGATGGATTTACCTCCGAATATTTCAAATTTTGGAAGAGATGATGCGAGTTTAGGTAAGAGATTTGAAGATTGGATTACTGTAGTCTCGTTCTATTTTTTCAGTTCTTCCTGCAAATTTAATGGGTGGAGATGAAACAAGTATTCCAAATATTGATCGTTATCGAATGGATCTTCCACCTGAAATCTATCCAAATGATCCAATGCCACGTGGAATTTCGACTCCTCCAATGAATATGAAATTCAATTTAGGAGAAGATATTGGAAAAGAAATTGATAGAGGAGTTATGAAAGGATTCGGAGGAGAGAAGAAGAATTATGAGGATCCAATGGTCGAAATGGAACAAAAATTAGGAAATATTCGATTCGAAAGTGAAGAAGTTAGATGAAATAATGAATTCAAATGAGATAATTTTAATGATTTTCAGAAGAATGGAACACTAATCACAAGAATAGATGAAGATTATTACGGTCATGAGATCTGTGCTCAGTGTCAAGCAGAAGATGCATATATGGAGAGAATGAGAAGACAAGCAGAAGAAGAACGAAGAAAATATGATGAGCAAATGAGAAGAGCAAAGATGTATGAAGATATGACAAGAGAAAAAGAAGAAGCATTCAAGAAAGTGAGTCTATCAAATAATTCATTTATTCTCAATTCATAATTCTCATTTAATTTCATTTATTTCTTCTTTGATTTGACTTCCTCCGATTGAGTTTTCATTGATTTCTGTGCAGGAGTTGTCACTTTCACTGGAACAATGTCTTCCGTATTCGCTGAATCCTCCTTACTCATTTGTCTTCCACGTCGATCGAAATCTGCTTTCTTATATCCGAAGACTGATTTCGGATCGGTGCATCGACTATTTACTTTTCTCGATGACATTGGTGGAGAAATCGAAGGCATTGGAAGCTTCGACCAACGAGTTTTCTGAAATTATTTCATTTTTCTTTGACTTGAAAAATGAGAAAACCTTGAAGAAATCTTTCGGATTCTTCCACTCTTCAACTGTTTTTATCTCTTTCGAAGTCACTGTCGATCGATCTTTTTGCGATTTTCCAGTGATTTCCCAATCGTATGGAGTATCCCAATCAACTTTCGATTTGACCATCGAATCTCTCAGAAATAGATAGACAAGTTCGTAGTTTGGAGTATCATAATAATTCATTCCTTTGAGCATTGCATCAATTTCATTCAATTGACGATGCATTCCAGATGTCAAACGGCCTGGATTCTTTTCTGAAAATAAGATGATTAGAAGAGAAAAGAAGAGAAAGTTCTTAAAACCATCAATATAAATACGAAGGAGAGGTGCTTGATTTTTGAGATCTTCAACTGGAATTTCCTCATTATAAGTCCATGGAAGATCGACGAAAAACTCGGCAATCATGTACATCAAAGACCAAATATCATCATGACGACCCTAGAATCAAAGTGTTTTCGAATCCTGATGAATCATGTAAATCCCTTACCAATTCTTTTAATAAATGAGCATTCGGAGAAGCGTATTGATGTGTTCCACGGAAATCAGTATGAGGACGAGGCTTTCGGAATTCAAATCTCTCTTCATCCGGTTTCTCGACACGTTTACTGACTGGAATGGCATCTGGTCCTTTTGGAGCAACTAATGATCGATAAACGAGTCTCTGAATAGAATTTCTTTTGAGAGAAAAGGAGATTGAAACAAACCCCCATTTCTTTTTGATCATTCTTTCTCGTATGTCCTCCAGTTCGACTTTTTGGTCTTTGAACTCCCGATGGAATGGCACTTGCTCTCGATGGAACTGTCTTCAATTTCGATTGTTTTTCAGTTTTCTTTGAGACTCCAGTATCTTTTATTGGTTGAACAAATCTGAAATTATCTTGAAATTATTGATTTCTCTTTTCGATTTTCTCACTTTCTAGCCAATCCAAAATCAAAAAGATAAACTTGTCTTGTCTTATTTTCACACGGAAGTCCAATCGCAAAATTATTTGGTTTGAGATCTCGATGAACGAATCCAAATTCATGCATCTTTTTCACTCTGAATTCAAATTTCTCTATTCCATTTTTTCAAAAATAGAAAACTAACGCATAGAAGCACTGAATTCCAATACGAGACCATGTTCCATCAGACCAAGATTCTGGATTTACGCTACGAGATTTCAGAATTCTTAGATTATCTCCAAGTAATTCAAGAACTAAATAATGGAATTTCGTTCTTTTTCCACCGGATACGAATGCAGGAAAAACAGATTTTTGTGGAAGTTGATTCAAAACATTTATCTCGAGTTTGATTGCAGATCCGCCCTCTTGGAAATTCGATTCGATTTTCATTGCATAACACGTTTTTCCTTCATTTTTAGAAACTTTGAATACTTGTCCAAATCCACCTTCGTCTATCTTTTTGATCAATTTGAACCCATTGATACTAAAATGAAAAAGAGAGGAAAAGGATTACTGTAGAATTGGGAATCACTTACGAATCTCCTAAATTAAAAGTCAATTCTCCTGGTTTCTCATCGTTTGCGTTTTCTTTTGAATTCGCCATAATACAAAGAAATTCGACTTTGGAATATGACGAATTATGTGAATTGAGAAGAAATGACGATTGAAAGAAAATGTGGAATTGGCGTTTCACGTGAAGGGTTTCTTCTAAAATTATTGTTTTTTAAAAACGTGAAACTTCAATTATCTTTTTTTTGCGAAATCAGTTTTTGCTCTGATTTTACTCTGATGCCAGGGGCTCTTTTTAAATATTTCAAGAAACATTCGATTAATGATTTAAGAGAACTTTCAAGAAAGAAAGTACTTTCTTTTTTGAATTTCTATAAGAGGAGGTATACAGTACCGTAATGCAAAGTGCCCTTCTATTAGAGGATATATCTTCAAACTCACATTATGAAACTCCAAAGAAATGGTTTATCTCGTTTTGAGAATAGGAATGCAGCGTCGATTCGACGATTCGCTTTTTTCTAAAATGAATTTACGTCCCGAATTGTTCTCAGAATTCAGTTCATTCAAAATGAAATTGTGGCATGACTTTTTCGGAGTTCACGTGTAAAATAATAATCAGGATACTGTAGAACTTCTATTAGAATTGCATGCATCTATGCCTCTTTCAGGTGGCAATTCTAATATTGATGTTACCATATATCAACAATTTTCAGGAAGAAGCCGAAAGAAATAAAGCACTTCGAGATCATATTGATCGAGTAAATGCTGAAATGATAGAATTAAAAAAGAGACGACCAAGATCTCCGATTGAAGAGAATTATATCTTTCGTCATGAATCACCGAGAATTCGAGAAGCAGAACAGAAAACAAGAAAAGATGCATACAGAGCAGAACTTGATCGACAAGTTGAAGAAAAACGATTGAGAAGAATTGCCGAATTTGAGAAAAATGAAGCGATTGATGCGACGAGCAATGCGAGAGCTGCTTTAGAGTATGCTTTCTTTTGGAATTACAGATTCAAGAATTCTCTTTTTCAGATTTGCGAATGCTCGAGAAGCGGAACGAAAATCAAATGAACATGCAAAAGAAATAGCAAGAAAACAGTTGGAATTCCAAATGGAAATGGGTCGAGTCGGTGCTCCATCGGATAGAAATTGGTTGTGGTGGGCAGAGAGACCGGATGAACATGGATGGAGAGATGCGAGATTGAAAGGATTAAAACATACGAATCAAGTTGAAAGAAATCAGACTATCAAGTGAGATACTAAAGAAACTAATAGAATTTTCCTTTGACTTTCCTTTGATCGAAAATATCTCGGTTGATATTAAGAATTTCAAAAAGTTGTCCTCTATCAAAATACTACACATTTCATTAGTTGAAAGTCTTCCGACTAATTTATTTAGAAACGAGATAGAAGTCATCAAAAAGAGAGAGAGAACAGTTCTATGAGATTAGAGGATTGATATACCGTAATCCAGAAAATAGAAAAATTAGCCGATTGAGACTCTTTTTATTTCCAAAAATATTCAATTTTCTTTCTAGACAATCAATCGGAATGCTTGAAGAATTCAAAGCTCGTCAAGCTCATGATGACATGGTGATGAGAGATAATCGTAGAATAAAATATGATAAACTGAGAGATCAATTACATGAAAACTCGAAAATGTTATATCCATTGACGAAAAGAACTGAAAGTCGTCCGATTATCGTTCAACCGGATCCACGTGTTGAAGCGGCGTGGAAAGAAGCTCATGAGAAATATGATAAGAAATTCACTGTTCTACAGGATAATGCATTGAAAAGTATTTCTGGAGCTGCAATTGGAGGTATATCTGAAATAAGGATTCAGAATCAGAAGATTTCATTTTTCAGCTATCCATACAACAACATCATGTCGTCGTTGTGCTCGATGTGCTCGTCCATTGAATTCGACAGTTGTTGTAAATAGAGGAGAAGTTATTCTTCCACATCAAACTACTTGGAATCGATCTTAATCTACGTTTTAGGCATTCAAAAAATTATTAAAAATATACAACGATTCATTTTTGAAAATTAATAATCTTTGAATTTTCTTTATAAAGTTTTTCAAATTATCACATCATATCAGAAGGAAACATTGAATTTCGAACCATTTGCCTTGGATCCATTGGAATCTGAACACCACCTCGTTTGAAATCATGAATCATTGGTTGATGCTTCTCTCGAACAGCAATTGGAATCACTGCTCCTCCATCCGCTTTCCATTGTTTCCGAGAAGTTTGATCGATGAATTCTACTCGGATTCGTACTTCACACGACTGAAAATATTATAATTTGGGAATAACGAAAGAAAACGACAAACCGTTTTGAAATTGAGAAGGAATTGAGCAGTGAAATGATTATTTTCATTCAAATCAACAGATTCTTTGAACGTTTGATTATGCTGAAAAAGTATCATTTGATTCACGAATTTCAAAAAATACAAACCGAATGACTAGAAAGTGAAACCACTTCAGCATAGACAATAACAGATCGAATAAGTGATGGATGAGTTGAAGTAAGTGATCCGTCAACACGAATCGGATTTGTTTCTCCTTGCATTATCTTCACTGGTCTCTCTTTATCTGCTTGTGGTGTTGTCGATATCTAAATAATTGAGAACTAAATACTTTCTATTGAAAATTTAATAATTACCTTGAAATCAACATGATAAAATTGTTGGAAAAAGAATCGTGGAAGCATATATGGACTGATGGCAAGCTGTTCTATGATTGTATGAAGATTATTGATGATCTGAATAAAGATTTTGAATCAAGTCTCTCTTTTTAATTATCTTACATTAATATTGGGTTCAAAATCATAACGAAGAAGTCGAACTCTTTCAATAACCCATTGAAGTCGTTCTCTTTGAAGCAGTGAACACGTTCGATTCTTGCTTAATTGTGGAATTTGGATGATTCTGAAAAATAGATATTCTGAATTCAAAAAAAAAAAAATGAACGAACGTGTCTGCAGATTGTTTTCTCAAAATCACTTTGACAGCAGTTTGAAGAACAGAGATCCGTAAATAATAGAGAGTAATGAGATCAAATGAAGTTGAATCAGCGCAAAAACTAGTACGAACAAGAGATGTCCATTCAGCGAAAGCGTCATTTAGAGACGATTCACAAGACGAGAGCTGAAATGATTACTGTAGTTCCGAAGAAATTTACCTTGAACTTACCGCAGTGATGAATCGTTTCGCCATGACTGGATTAAAGAATTTATCAGGTTTAAGAGCACCGGAAAGAACAGTTTGGAATGGACGAATAACGGAAAGAAGATGGAAATATGCATATGAACTTGAGAGCATTGCTGAGACCATTCCAATTGGAAATCGAAGAGTATTTCCGTATTTCGTATCTGATTTTCCAGTTTTTAATGCAGAAAGAGCACTTAATAAATGGTTTTGTTGTGTTTCCAATTCATCAAGATCCAATCTCGTCAGCTGAGACAATCCGATTTCTCGTAGAGCTGTGATCCAATTTCTCTCGAATTGTGGCATATTCAACATATTTATTTTTGCCAAATTGGGTGATGCCACGTGTTTCCAATGACCGTTCCGGAATGCACTTCTAGCTGTTTCATACATTGAAACTGCACAATCTTCATAAAGGATAACTGAGCAATCAGGCGGTAGAGATGTTCCAACGGCAAAACATAAATATGAGAATTGACTTGGATATGCATCGAAAAGAATCTTATTCTGTTTCATCACTGAACACGCCCAATTATGAATTTCCAATATGTAGAGTTTATCAGAATCCGCTAATCGACATAAAACTTCCAATCTTTCTTTCTGATTACTGTCAATTGGATCAGAAGAGTCAAAAGAAGTGAATAATGCAGAAATGATCATTGGAGTAAATGTATATCTCGTGTGAGGGAATGCAAGAAGAAGATCACCGACTGCACGAAACAGTTGTGAAGCTAATTTGCTGTTCAATTTTCCATTTGTACAAGAATTTACAACGACGACAGTGAATGCAGTCATCGTTGCTTCAATATATTCAGGAGTGTCTTCTTCAAATGCTCTTGGAGAACTGAGAACCTGTGCCGCGAAATAAACAAATCTCACACTGACTTCTGAATTTGCATGAGATCCAAATCCAGTATTCGATACAACAAGACTTTTCAAAAACTTCAGATTAGGATAAGAACAATTCTTGACTAGAAAAGTAGTTGCATCGAAGAATTGAATAAGTGATTGACTGCTCATTGAAGGTTGGAGGGAATCTATTAGGGTCTGAAAAAATAAATAATTTCAAGAATAAGGAAGGAATAGACTCACTTTAACTTGTTCTTCTGTCCATATACTCGTGAATCTGGCGAGTCTTTTCAATTCAGTTAAAATGATCAATCGTCGAATATTCGTTGGAGGATATTCATTTTTATCGGATGGATTTAACAGATCAAGAAGTAAGTTAATCTGAAATAAATACAAGTTAATTTAAGAATTTCTCTTATAATCTCACCTGTTTCGGAATTGAATATCGAATTTCAATGCACAAACTTGTCGTGGAGCTAAGAAATGCATGAAAATATTCATCACTAATTGATCTTCGAAGTATCAATTCAGCAATTCCAAATACTTGATCATTGACTTGAGCAGTTGCACTCATTGTCGAGAATACAGAACATAAAAGAACTTTTCTTGGTTCTGCTACTTCATCTCCTTCTAAGATCTTTCCAACTTGAAGGATGATAGATTCAGCAAATGAATGGGAAATTGCAGCGAATGATTTCAATGCATTACACGTGGCTCTGAATTCTCCTTCATGAGTCGTGGATAATGATTCTCGAATTAAGTGATGAGATGAATTACATTCTGGAATAATCGGTGCCAGTTCAGCGAGAACATCAAGAACAGCTTCTCTTGCATTTGGATCATTCGAATGACTGACTTTTAGAATTCTTTTTGAAATTTCAGCTGAAGAGAATGCAAGCTTAACGTGTGATCCACATTGTCGAAGAGCTCGGGCGGTGGCTACACGTAAATCAAGACTTCTGAAAACGGAAAAATTCAAATTCTCCAAATTGAGAATACAAATTCGAACCCATCTCTGAATGCATTTGCTAAACGAACAATTAATGAATTCACAAATGTTGGAATAGGATATTCTTGAACCAATCGACTTAATGTTGACACTGTTGCTAGTTGTTCTGATGGAGGTCCACGTAACCCTTTATCGAATGCTGTCTCCAGATGCGCTGTTCCAGTCATTCTAGAAATGATCACTAGAGTTTAAATAAACAAAAAATCCATTTTCAAGATATAAACAAGAAGAATACATCAACTCGATTCAGTAGGAACAGTTACAACAGAAATGAAACTTGTTTCATTTTTTGGGTATGGGAGAACAAAAAATACAACAAAATTGGATTCTATTGGGATGAAAATGAAATGATAAAACAGATTGATTTGAATGGATTTCGGGAAGCTGTAAAACAGGGAGATCAATATAAAAAAGGGAAAGAAAGACTATGAATGGTGGCATAAAGCTGGCAGAAATGAGGTAATTGATAGAGATGTATATTGAACAGATTATTAAATCAAACGGCTTATTTGATTTTCATTCACGAACTTTGTTCATCTCGAAAACTTGAAGACCATCGACTTTATTCAATTCTTTGATTCCTTGTGGAGTGAAGAAAATAAACTGATTATGTGGGAACTTGACAGTTGCCATCTCGACGAGAAGATCCATCACAAGCTGAAAATGAAATATTAACATCAAATAAACCGAATTTGAAAACCAACCTTTCTATTCATCATATCCATGAAGACGTCAAATTCATCCATCATACGGAATGGTTGTTCCATGACTTCCCATAATGACATCACAAGAGCAGCTGTAACAAATGATCGTTCTCCTCCGGATAATCCTTTCAGATCACGTGGCTTCTTCTTTCTTCCTTGTTGCAATTTCTTCGATTTCTTCTTACGTGGCTCATCATCTTCACTATCAGAACCAGAAGGTGTCGGTGCGTCTCCTAATTCTTCTTCTTCCTCCTCCTCGATATGTGTTCTATTAGATATTGCGTCTTTTTCTTTACACGATCGAACGTTTACATTCAGTGTCTGTTTCTCATGATCGAACTCCAGACCACCAATGAAATGTCCACGAACTTCGAGTAATTCTTGGAATTTATCACATACTTTCATTTCCGTAAATTGTCTTAAAAGTGGATAAGATTTGACGCGATTTTCATGTAATTCTTGCAATTTATCGAGAGTTTCATTCAAAACTCGACAGACATATCGACGTCTTTTCAATGTTTCTTTGAATGATTTTACCGTATCATGAGTGATCGTCATATCACATCCTTGAGCAGCTCTGTCGATTTTCTTTTTCAATTCGTTGATAACCTTCCAGGCTTGTTCAGTTTTAGGGAAATTGGAGAGGTCTGGCGGATCTTGTTCATTTGGTGGCATTGGAGTGCTCTGTTTCTTCACTTTAATGGATTCTTGTGCTTCATCTTTTTCGGTCTTGAGTTTCGCTTCCTCGTGATAAAGACGGTTCTCATCAGCTTTCAATTTGTCAATTCGGACTTTAAGAATCTCTCCAGCATCATCAAACTTCGAGAGTTGACGATTGAGTTTTATGGTTTGGGAGTTGAAATCGTTGATCTCTTCTTGCATATCAGTCAGATTCTTTTGAGCTTCTTTTTTCTTTGCAATAGCTGGTTTCAACTGAGTATTCAATTCATCTATCTGACTTTCTTTCTCTCGATTTTGTTTCTCTAATTCTGGAATTCTTTTCTTGAACTCCTCGATAGTTTCCGATAGAGTTTCAATTTGCTCTTCGCTAGCAGCCTTTGCCAATTCAGCTTTCAAATCCTCCATCAAACGAGACAATTTGATATCTTCTCTTCGGAGACTCGTCAGTTTTCGTTCAAACTCCTCAATTGCCACATTCGTATTTTGATATTCTTTTTGAAGTTCTCTCAACTCTGCTTCATGATGTCTCATTTCATTCGATTCTATTTTTGCGATTTCCGCTTCATCTTCTTTTATTTCTCTGACCAATGTTGCTTCATCAACATTCGCTTGTGTACCACAGAACATATTAGTCGGACGTCCTCCTTTACTTCTATAAAAACGATATTGACTTCTCTCTCCATTTGGATATGCTTGTGATCCATCCAAAGTGTATCCTCTTCTCACATGTCGTGGAGGATTATCGCTTCCCATAATGTTCATTGCGGTTTCATTCTCTTCAAAAAGAAGAAACTTTTCACAATTGGTTCTATCAATGATGACATTGCTGAAAAAGAAGAAAATTATTTAGTTTTGGTAGAGAAATCAATTACTTGACATCTGGATCAGAAATATTGAGAGAACGATAAAATGATTGATACTCGGATTGTGGTTCTACTAAATTCGGATAAGCTGTTCCAGTGAATTTGCAGACGATGATCTCCGGTTGATCATATTGATGGATATTGATTCGTTTAAAGACGTTACGAAGAACTGCAGCATCTTGTTGAGATGAGCACAAGAATGAGCTTGCGAGCTTTGATAGACATGCTTCTACAGCAAGAGCCCATTTCGGGTCTAGTAAAGTGACGAATTTTCCGACTGGTCCTTTCGGCATATGTTGAAATTTCGACCGATCTTTTTCAATCTGGGCTACAATTTCAGCCATTCCATTACCGAATCTGAAAGAATAAGAGAATCAATAACAGATTTAAACTAATATTAAGTTGGCAAGTGTAAATAACTCACTTATTGATAGTATTCTGTTTCGTCGCTTTTGTCATTCGAACCATATCTTTATTCTCTTGAACTTTTCTTCGCAATCTTGAAATTGTTGAACTTGTTTGATTTTTTCGAACTTCCTTAGTCTTTATCTCCTCCATAATGTCACTCAGTTTCTCTTTGAGTTTATCAAATCCTCCACCGAGTTCCATCTTTTCTGTTTCTTGACTAACTCGAAAATAATCAGCTTCAACGGTTTTCAATTTTTCAGCAAGATGAGCATTTCCTTGTTTTGCAATCGCAGCTGCCAATTGCTTTTGATGAGAATCAATCGAATTTTTGAGAGCTGTGATAGCTTTTCCCATTCTCCTTGATTCAATTTCGTGTGATTTGACCTTCTCTTCAATTGCTAACAGTTCTTTTGATGCCTCTTCTAACTGTGATTTCGCCTCTTCCACGTCCTCTTGAGCCAATTCAATATCATCACACAGTTTTTGAATATTTTTTTCCACTTCGCTTCTCTCTGTACGATTTTCAGCGTATTCGAGTTTACATTTTTCATTAAGATTCTTGTGAACTTCTTGATGTTTCAGATTTAGCATAATTTCTGCTTCGTAGTCTCGAACTGCAACGAATAACACTTTCCATTGATAAGACAACAAAAGTTCTTGGTCTGCTTCAACTCTTGCTTGAAGTTCTCGTTGTTCTTGCATTCTTTTCAGTTTCTTGGATTCAATTGCAACTTCTGCGATCTTCTGTTCAACTAAATCCCGAGTGTCTTGGATTGTCGTGGCAAATTGAACATAAGCATTGAGAATGTTCTCTAGATTCGTTGACTCGAGATACAGTTTATAGACGTTGGCTGGTTTGAAATTGGCAAGAAAACTACGAGATCTGTCTTGACTCATCCAGAATGCTGGATTTGCGAGATGAATGTTGAAACGACTGATGATTCGGTCAATATCACTCTTCTTCTTGCTGATAATCTTCTCAGTTTGATGACCAGAATGTGAAAGTTTGATACTTTTCATCACATATGTGGAAGATGATTGATTGATAGTTCTTTCGATTGAAATGAGATCATCGTAATCAGGATGAGAATTGAGTCCTGCGTTTGTCAGTGTGATGCAAATCTTCGCTTGTCTGAAATTTTAGTGGTCGAAAGATAACTTATGGTATTGACTCACGTAGTTCCATCTTTGATATACGATTTTACGGTACTTCCTCTATCATTATCAGATCCTCTTCCTCCAAGACCCAAATTGATTGCAGCAAACAAAGCGCTTTTACCACCTGAATAATAGCAATCAATATAATTTATTGACTCTAACCAAGTAAAAACATACTTCCATTGGGACCACCAATATAAAAACAGTTATTCTCTTTCGTCCTAAAATCGATTTGCAAATTTGCATGACACATAAAATTCTGAAGTTTGACTGAAGCTACCCGTCCTGCTACCTCGATTTTTCCTGGAGATAAACATTTATAGAAATTTAAAAAAATCCTTCTAAGCAAACCAGGAGCTGGAGATGCTATTCTTGCTTTCTTGGCTGGAGTTGAAGTACTGCATTCGCCAGCGTCACCCATAATGGTCGTGGGCGCTAGATTCTCGTTGGGACTTGAAGTATCCCTTTTGCCCATACCTGCAAAAAAGGAAAATTGTTGGATAACTGAAAAATTGAATGACGAGAGAAGCACAAAAATAGATTAACTTGTTAGCTAAAAGAGACGTTTTTTTATTTTGTGTAATTTTTTTTTCAAATTAACAGATTCCGATCGCTTCAAATTTCAAATAATTCCGCGAAAATGGGTGGAATATATACTACCCGGACACCTCGGCCACGGTCACACAACAATGAAATGGCGGAAATTAAGACACAAACGAGAGAAAACGACTCAGAAGAAAATCGAGATATTCGTAAATCAATATCCATTTCTGCACAAATGGCGTTTGAATTCAATTTGAATGGGGCACAATGTATGGCAACAAATCACATAAAAACAAAATCGATTGGGAAGCAAAATTATAAATATATTGAATGAGGTGCGTCTCATTTTGTGCAAAACCGGACATTTGTTTTAGAACTGATAATATCAAGAAGCAATTTCTAAAGAAAAGTTTTGATTTTGTGAGTTGAACGATATGAATGTTCTTGAATAAATTTGGGCGGCTAAAAAACAATATCGGGAACATATTTGCAATTTCGAAACAGAAAAAAAAATCGGAAAAAAAACAGAAACCAGGCATGTCCGAGGCATGCGTTTCGCCGCGTTCAGAACTGCAAAATTTACTGTAGTGTGGCGCGTCGCGGTCGCGTCGCGGTTTCCGTTTTCAGCCTTTTTCTGAAAAATCAAGCGAAAAATAATTCTTCAAACTAAAATAATTGTCTTCGCTGGAAAATAAGCTTTATTTTGATATAAAGTTCGATATATTTATTTGCAAAAAAATAAAACGCCCGATTTTCGAAAATCGCTCGAGATTTTTATTTTTAAAGATAATCAGGAAAAACTTTATAGTAAAATAAAGCAAATTATTTTCTAAAGACGATTATGTCGGTTTAAAGTGATATTTTTCGATAAATTTCTCAAAAAAAGCTGTAATTTGGCTCGAAAAATGCGACCGCGACGCGACCGCGACGTACCACGCTACCATAAGCCTTGCAGTTGTGGCACGTTTCTCGAGCGGCAGCGGACATCACTGACAGAAACAGAACTCCTAGCTCAGGGAAACTTTTTGAGAAAACTATGAGGAAAACTGAAGTTCTGAGGCCTCCTACTTGTCCCTTGGTTTTCTCAGAGCTTTTCGCTGCGAGACCATTTCTCACCGTTTTCTCAAAATTTCTCGAGACAACCATGAGGCTTCACTGTTTTCTCAAAAGGGCCAAAAACGGGTTGAGGAAACCAAGAGGTACTTTTGAGGACACCCCTGAGGATTATTTGAGAAAACCAAGGGACAAGTGTGTTTCCTCAGAAAGTTTCCCTGAGAGGAGATGGTGAAATTTCGTTGCGAAACCCATCACAATTTTTCATACATGCGCCTTTAAAATACAGTATGACGCAAAATAAAATTGAAGAAATTTCTTAAGAAATGGAATTGGTTTACGAAATAAAAAACTGTCTCTGTTGGCACCTGTGTGGGACTTTTAGAAATAAATTAATTTTCCCAATATCACAAAAAACTTGACACTGCATTGCTACTGCTAACATTTATCACACTTTTTCCTCTGCATTCTCTAATTGTACTCTCGTTATTGCACTCATTCGTATCTCTTTCCAAAACCTTTTATCCGTTCAAATCGTGCGATTGAAGAGAATTCTGATTTAATAGTGATGCAAAACCTCGTTCAACTTCAGTTTTTTCGTCGTTTATTCTTTGAACTTATGATATAAAATTGATTCATCGAATTCTTGTTTGTATTTCAGCTTTCTCTAGTTTATTGAATATTTGACATTTATGAGTACTCAAAATTAGTTTACATTCAATTTTTTTCAAACGATATACAAATAAATCAGCCATTTCAAATACATTTTTTGACCTTTTCTATTCAATTTCTCTTTGAAATCAGATCTCTTCAATCGAGTTGTAATGATATAAATGCATCTTCTTTCTCTTTTCATCTTCCTCCAGGTGGCTTCCTGGTCTTTTTTATCTCTTTTCACACACACACAAATAACATCTCTCTCACATCCTCCTGAACTTTTTTACCACTTTTTCTGATGTCTCAAAGAAGGTTCATACTATTATTTTGATGGTTTTAAAACTATTTT
The DNA here is from genome assembly GCA_963932035.1 of Caenorhabditis wallacei. Taxonomy (NCBI): domain Eukaryota; kingdom Metazoa; phylum Nematoda; class Chromadorea; order Rhabditida; family Rhabditidae; genus Caenorhabditis; species Caenorhabditis wallacei. Next base: position 4,733,394 of record OZ009934.1, read on the forward strand.
AAAATTCCAGAAGTTTCAAAATGTCGGTGACAGCAAAAAACTTTTATCGGAGGCCACTTCCGGAGACATGTGTTGAGTTTTCGAGTGAATTAGGAAAGAAGTTGTTCACTGAAGCATTATTGAAAGGATCTGCGAATATATATTTCAAGTTAGCATCTCAATTTAGAACACAAGATGAACCAGCGTATTGTGGTTTGAGTACATTGGGTCAGTTAGAAATTATAATTATTTTCAATTAATCTGAATTACTTTAGTAATGGTTCTCAATGCATTAGAAGTGGATCCAGAGAAAGTGTGGAAAGCACCTTGGAGATTTTATCATGAGACTATGCTTGATTGTTGTGTTCCATTAGAAAACATCAAAAAGTTGGGTTTTCTGAATAGATTTTGGAATTGATCGTGATTCTTCTCAGATCTGGAATCAATCTTCAACAGTTTTCTTGTCTTGCAACGTGTAATCGTTTGAAATCTTCTGTCAGTTACGGAGAAGACAATCCAGGTTAAAAAAAATAAACTTATCTATTATCAATTCCCAATTTGGTTTCAGAATATCTGACTAAATTTCGAAAATCGATTGTGAATTCAGTGAGAAGTAACGATCAAGTTCTAGTTGCCAGTTACGATCGTAGTAAACTTGGTCAAACTGGAACGGGGCATTTCTCTCCGTTAGCAGCTTATCATGAAGATTCTGATCAAGTTCTGATAATGGATGTGGCTCGATTCAAATATCCACCACATTGGGTCAAACTTGAAATACTCCAAAAAGCACTCTGTTCAATTGATGTAACAACTAAAAAACCACGTGGATTCATTGAACTGGAGCTGAGAAAAGGAACTCGACCTTTGATAATGTATGGATTGAAAGCCTATGTAAATGTGAATGATTCTGAATTTGCCACATCAGTGATTTCATGGAAAGAGTTTCTATTATGTGATCCACTCGAAGATGAAGAAGAGGAATTTCAATTGTGCTGTAGAAAATTTGGTCAATGTTTCACCCCACACGCCTTGTGTTGTACTCAGAAGACATTCGACGCTGATCAAAAAAACTCTTGCACTGAGTGTTCAAGTGAACAAAGTGAAGCATGTAGATTGATTTGTGCTGAAATCAGAAGAACTCGTTTTGCTGAAGTATTTTCTAGTTCTGCAGTAGCCGCTCTTCTCGTTGCGTGGCCTTTTGAGCATGGATATTCTGAAAGAAGTGATCGAATAGGAAATTTGGCTGAAAAATATAAGAAAGAGTTTTCGGCTGAAACTATGAACGAAATGAGTGAGTATTTTCATTCTTTCAATCTTTTCATTTCTCAATGATTTTAGACCAACTGACGACCCAGATCCGAACGTTGATATGTTGTTCGAAACCACCTGTCATCATCAATATAAACAAACCAGATGCTCCACCAAGCAAATGCTCGAAAAACAAAATCGGGGAATCTTGTTCATGTTCTAATGATGTACATTTATAGTTTTTGATCATTTTTGGATTTTGAGCAATTTATGGAAATGCATTTGGAACATAACTGGGAAATCCAGTAACTCACCTGCTACTTAACCGAAAAATGTATTTGAATATTACTTAACCACTTTATCAAGAAAGCCTTATATCGGCTCGGCAAGATAAATATGAAACAAGATGTTAATAAAACATGCAATTCTATTTGTAGATCTCTGGAAAAATATTAGGGTTCAACTATACAGATAAGCAAATTCAGGAGCTGATATGTTTTAAGAGTCTGTTAAACTTCTTTCTCAATTCTGTTGTATTTGATCGTATTCTGACTAATCCATGACGTTTTTTCTGTGACTGATCTTGAACTCGGCGTGCTATTTTCGTCGTTTTCTTCATCAACTTCTCAGCTTCTTCTGTTTTCCTCGTAATCTGAATTTATTGAAATATTGAAAAAATATATTCAGAATTAAAACTCACATGTTGATCTTTGATGATTTTGAAATGCTCTCTGACTAACAGAAAGCTACGAGAACTCTCAGCAATCGAGATTTTGATATTTGCTGGTTCCAGTTCTTCATCACGACCTTCATATTCGATTATCCAATTATCATTAGGCATTGATTCAACTGCTTCTCGAAGTCGATTCAAGACTTGTGCAACGCATGTTGCGGCCACGTCTGGTAGTCTATCAAATCGTTTACGACTGCTATGATGATACTCTTTAAGATCAAATCGATGAATCTGAACAGTATAATATCGTCTGAATATCCCGCTCTAAAACTAACAGCTTTTACGGGTTCATTGTATTCAGATCGCATTCCAATAACACAGTTTTTAATTCCCATCCAGAAGCAACGAGACCACAAATATTCAAATGAATTGCTGCTGAAATGATTCAAATTAAATCAAATCAAATCAGAAGAAACTGACATGCTATCCTCATCATTTCCAAGATTAATTCGATGAGTTCTTCCTGTCATCACAGCAGTATTTACAGCTGAAATTGAAGTGTTTTAATGATTATTTCTTCAATAAAAATTACATTCTTTTTTAAATCCCATATCAACTTCTCCAACAACGGCCATTCTGACGACTGAATCTCCGTGTTGTAGAGTTGAAAGCACTAACTTGCTCACATGAAGATATGGATTCGTTCTCCTTTCCTTATTTCGTTCACATAAACTTTGAGCAAAACTTATTGCTTCATGACGTTCAGTTGCAAATGTTCTGAAGTATGAAATTGACAGAAATATTTGAAGTAAACTGACTTAAAATCAGAAGTTTCGATTTCTTCCAAATCATCATCACACAAAATAATAACTTTCTTTCGTTGAATATTTTCCAAATGAGCACGAAGCTTCCATGATACATTTTGTTTAAAAACGGCTCCAGCGATTTTGTGAAGTGTGTCACTGGCCACCAGAATATCTACACCATCTAAACCGAAATATGCATTATCAACTCCATCTAAAATTGTTGACATATGTTGACTACTGCTTCCCTGAAATCAATTATAAAGGTTTGAACTCCCAACAGATTAAAACCTTCAAATAAATATTCATTTTTTTGCTTAGCGCAATCGGTTCATCGAGGCTCATCATCGAAGGTTGTTTCTCATTCAAAATATCTTTAAAATTGGCAGGAATTATCCTGCTTTCTTCAAAATATTTCTCTGTTGATCTTTTCAGCGTCAAATTTTCAGTGATCACAAACGGAATCGTGTAAACCGAGGCTGACACTCTGAAATTTTGTTTCAAATCGTTTGAACATCAAGAAATAAGACTTCAGCTTTACCTATAGATGTCATACGCATCGAGATTCGTTCTAATCCACGGATCAACTTCAATTTCCTCCATTTAAAAGATGTTGAGCAGTTAAATTTTTAAAATGGGACTATAAGTTTAAAGGCGCATGGATTGTTTGAGTGATTGCATCTCACAGCGCATACCGTACTATTTCTTTTGCTTCGTGCTTTTTGAGTCACTTCAACTTTTTCGCAAAAGTTGGGAAGAAAAAAAATTTCAAAACAAATGAATTAAGTTTTTATCTGCGAAATAATACATATTTAGACATCTGAAATTTAAGACATGTCGAGCTTAGCAAGACGGATGGTATAGATTTCTCCGTTTTGGACGGCATCGTAACTGCAGAAGTTCTTGTCCTGGAAAAATATTTTTATTGAGAAAATAAATAAATCTCAACGTACAGAAATAACTCCGTCAAGAGCGAACTCGTCGAATTCAATACATGTGATTGCCCATCCTGGACGGTTCAAGTTAAGGACGAGAGTGTTGACAATGTTCTGAAATTGTTTATGATTACTTTAGATCAGAATGGAATCGATACCTTGCAACTGTTCTGTGTGGTCTTTTTAAGAGCATTGGCGATGTCTTGTCTCAAAACTGGGTCAACACAGAACTCGGCATTTGGATCATCGTCATCTGAGAAATTTCAAAATATTTCATAAAATCATAGTCTTCTACAGTACCATTAATCTTAGCCTGAGCATGAAGAGAGGCAATCTGTTTGACTGGACGAGATCTCTCAAGCATTGTAGCATTGGTTCCAGCCAAATCAACCTTATAGTTTTGAAGAGCAGTTCCAGTATTCAAACATCCTTCGAAACAATAATATTTGACATTAAGTCTTGATCCTCCGTAGGCGAAATCGGTTACTCCTTCAGCAATTGACATGAACCAATGACCAGTGTCATCAGTACAGACTGAAAATGTAAAAGTTCTACTAGAACTGCCCTTCTAATAGAGTTGCAAAAATGTTTTGAAAAAGATCATTGCTCCCTTTAATATAACTGCTCTCCTAATGGCATGTTCAAAGCTGACAAAAAGTACAGGCACACAAAAATGCGGTGACCAAAGGTGACTTGTAGTTTTCGTCAGCTTTGGAAATGTCATAATACAGTTATCATCTCTTCAAAAAGATTTTCAGGAAAATTATAATCACATGACATTCTAATAGAGGTTCTAGAATATGGGAAAATAGAAAGATTCTTACAGTTAGCACTTGCGTATCCGATTGCCAAGAGAAGAACTGCACAATTGAAACGGTTCATTCTGAAAATAACATCGATTTTCAACAAGTAAAAATGGAATTTTGAAACGAAAGAATTGAGAGTGTAAAATCAAATAATCGAGTTGGCAAATTGTCGATTGATGCTGAAAATTAGTGATAACCGAAAATGAAACTAACCGTTGATTTCATTATTTCTTATCATTTGGTCAAGAAAAACTCTGTTTGTTGTATGAACACATCATACGTGGGAGAGAGAGGGGTTTCTGAAAATCAATTATTTGAAATTCAGATCAAGAAATTGAAAATCATTTATTTTAAAACAATTAGAATCGGTTAAGACATATCCAATTTCGCGAGACGGACTGTATAGACATCGCCTCCAAATTGAGAATCGTAACTGCAGAAGTTCATATCCTGAATCATTATTAGAAGTTTTTAATTTGGATATTTGAGAACATACGGCAACAAAATCATCCATGGTGAATTCGTTATGTTGAATACAAGTGATTGCCCATCCAGGACGATTCAAATTAAGAACAAGAGTGTTGACAATATTCTGAAATGTTTATAATTACAGTAATTATATTAGAGAGATGGTTATGGGTCAACTCACTTTGCAATTATTTTGAGTTGTTCTCTGAAGAGCGTTTTTAACATCTTGTCTCAAAACTGGATCAACACACGAATCAGCATTTGGATCCCAATCAGCTGAAAATGCATTGTCTCCTATTTCAAAAGACTCAAAAATACCATTAGATGTCGCCAGATCAGAAATAATCTGTTTGACGGAACGTGCTCTCTCAATCTTCGTTCCATTCTTCCCAGAAAGATCAACTTTATAATTTTGAAGAGCAGTTCCAGTATTCAAACATCCTTCGAAACAATAATATTTATCATTGAGTCTTGATCCTCCATAAGAGAAATCTGAAACTCCCGCAGCAACTGATTCAACCCAATAACCAGTGTCATCAGTACAAACTGAAAGTTAAATTTATGAAAATAAAGGAGAAAAAAGCTTACAGTTGGCTGAAATGGATCCAAATAAGAAGAAAGAAATTGCTAGTTTTAGGACAATCATTCTGCAGAGAAGAGAATATCGAAGACAAAGTTTGATTCGAATCTGGTGATAATTTGAAATGAAACCTTTTTATGATGATTTCATTATTATTCTTATCAAGGTTTATAATTGATTTCATGATTTGAGTTCAAAAAGTCAAAGTTTCAGTTCTTCTGAAATGAGTGGGTGGAAAACCAATCATCAGATTCAAAGGATTCATTCAGGTGCTCAACAAACACTTCACTGTCAACATAACACAATTCTCTCACGTGAATTGTCACTTCAGAATTCTCCAGGATACTCCCAATACAAACACAATTCCTTCACTTGTTTCCCTTTAATTTGTCAAATCAAACGACATGCCGTGTACACCTGTCGAAATGAGAAGACGGTGTCAACTCAAAAGAAGAAACGCTTCAGTCAACCGCGCGGACCAACAACAGCTGCTCATCGGAAGAAGGAAAAGAAGAAGAAGAAGCGGCCGCCATAGATCATCTTTTTTATTCACACCTTTTGATTCCTTCTTCCGTTTCAATTAATTAGAATTTGTTGACAGAAATGTTGCTTCTCCGATTATGATTTGTTTATGTTCAGATGAGACAGAAAGTATTAATCAAAAGATAATATCTCTCTTCATATCTCTTCGCTCATCTTCTTGATCCATAGAAATTTATCACCTTCTGAATTACTCTTTATGATACATGAAAGATCAAAAAGATCAGAACCGACGCAGATGTTCTTATCACTTTATTACTGAAATCCAATACAACCTTGTATAATCCTTTTCAACCTTTCCGAACATTTTACGTCATTCAACTACTGCTCCATTGACACCTATTGTATTGGAGAGTTCAAAGGGGAATACCGAAACGTTTATTTGAATTGCCTCCTAGTGAGGAGTGGTTATGTTTGCTCACACTTTCGTTGTACTTTTTTAAAGAGGAACGTCTTTTTGTCTGTCTACTTTTGAAAAAATATGTTTTTTTGAGTCCCTTGGTTTGGTGGCATGGAGTTGAAATCTAGATTGGCTCATTTAGAATCGATTTATGAGGTCATTGAAAAAGTAAATATGAACTTTTTAAACCAATAAAATGAATATCTCTTTGTCTAAATTCTATTGTTTCATTTCGATATATTGACACCTTTTGAGGTCTATCTAGCTCATTCTAAATAGATCATAACCCAATCAGACCCACAATTGTATTTCTACTCTTCAGATCAGTATTTGAAATACGATACTCCATAATCCTGTTTTCCATAAGAACATGTCGTTCTCTCAAGCCCATTTCACTTATCCATCATGTCATATCCGCCCTCTCCCCCCTCCTCCTCCCTTCTCGTTCCGCATCTCCAATTTGAATAACGCGCTTCCTTCTTTGCCAATTTGAATGCGAAGCGGTCCCGCGTCGCGGTCATATTTGTGGCGGCAATCATCACAATTCAAATCGGCCATCGCAGGTCGAACGAAGAGTGCGCACGACGCAATTCTCTACTTCAAAGGTTCGACGCCGCCACGATGGTGATCGTCGATTGCGCGGAGGTGAGAGAGTAGGCGAGACGAAGAGACGCAGTGAACGACGGTTTGTGGAGACCTCGTCTATTGGTGAAGAGGCAGGCTGTTTGGGTGACTGCTGCCTCCCACCATTTCTCTTCTTCTTCTTCTTCTTCACTTGCTAACAAACACACACCCAATGCCTTATGAGGCATACAGTCGGGAGGCAACGACTTTCGCGTCTTTATTGCGTAATTCATGCTCCGTTTACTAGGTTTACTTTCTCTTGTACTAATCTAAATGAGTAGTCTAGTACTAGTACTTGACCCAGTATCTCATATATCCAGAGTTCATTCTTCTTCAAGATTAGATTACCGTCTATCTTTTCTCTATCCTAAACCATATTCTTTGTTTTCGAAATCATAATCTAATCCAACAAAACACAGGTCTAGAATCCATTTGACCTACATTTACAACACAGTAATACCTCCCAATCAATCTTATTCCAGTTGGATCTCCAAGTCATTTTCATTCTTCTCTCTCTCGGAGTCGATATTTCACTCACTGTACGTCAAGGTCTCTCTCTCTCTTTTTCCACGCTGTCCACCCATTGACCACCCAGTTCGGCTCGCTTTGATCTCCTGCTGAGCGTTCTTCTTCCTCGTTTCCCCCTCATTTGCTTCATGAACTGTTCTTTTCTCTTTCATTTCCGTTTTTTCCGGCCGTTTTCAAAGTGTTTTTTGAGAAGAGGAAAAAGTGTTTTTTTGCAGGAGTACAGTCATGGCTGGAATTATTCGAACACTGTTCAGAAGTAAGAAATCAAAGAAAGAGGATGAAGAGAATAATGAGGATTTGGTAAGTTTTTTTGATGATTTTTTGATTCATAACAACACTATATTCTTATTTCAGGCTCGTGAAGTAAATAATCGTCGTTCATTCCGTGCTCCGAGCACTTCATCCAAATCTCAGAGACGAGCTGTTGCTCGTTTTGCCGATGACGGTGCACTCTCAGCCACGGCTGCATATCATACAACAACTGCTCCAAAACTGAAAAAAGGACCACAAAGTTGCCCGGGAGGATATCGTGATGAGTCAGATGTCTCGTATGAATCGGATAAATATTCTCAAAAGAGTTCACATCGAAGACGGGATGTACTTCATCAATCAATGAGACAAAACTATACGATTGACGAGGGACGGAAATCAAATAATGGAAATAGACGTCATCATAGCAGTAAAAGTGACTTCAGAAGACGTGGAGAATCTTCAGAATATGGAAGCGGTGATCCATCTCCAGTTGGACAATACAGTAGTCGTCACTCACATTATGAAGATAGAATTGAAGAATCGGAGAATGATGATTTCAGTGAGAAAGCACAGTTTGCAGTGATTGAACGAGCACAACAACATTATATGCAGAAATATAAAGAGTCTGAACAGAAGAGAAGAGAAGAAAAAAGGAAATTGAAAGATATGGAAAAAGAATGTAATGATGCAAAGAATGCAATGTTCCATTATATGAATCAATTGGATAAAGTGAAAAAGGAGAGAGATTGCTATCGAAAAGAATTGAGTCGATGCAAAAAACAAATGGAAATGATGCAGAATAATAATGGATTTGATGTAAGTTTTTAAATGAATTGAATTCTTCTAATCCTTATTCTTCATTTCAGGCATTCCATCATCATCGTCAACCACAAATGTCAAATCCACAACAATTTCCTCCAGCATTGAGTATGCAATACAGTTATATGAATCAACCAATGAATTCATCTCATCTCTTGCAATCGAGTTTCATGAACAGTGCTCCGCCGTCGAGTAACACTCCAATGACAATGACAAGTGGCGGTGCAGGAGAATCATTGACAAATCCATCAGATGTCAGCTTCCTTCAGAATTCATTCATTCAACCGACATCACAAGTTCTCTCTGGAATCACTCCATCACCTGGATTCAAGGGTTCGGATTTTTACACTAATGACACTTCTTCTTCTAATATTAATTTTGACCAATCATAATAATTATTATATAAAACTATTTAAAATTCTAAATTGTTGTTTTTTCAGTTCCAATGAATTTTGGTGATGATGATGCTGATGAAGTGAAGGATTATCGTGCTGAATTGCTGATTGAAACTGCTCGAAATTCGAAAATGAATGATGACATGAGTATTTCACCGTCAAGTTCTGCTGATAGTCAAGTCACTCTTCTAGACACAAGAAATAATAATGAGAATCGAAAGCCACCGACTCGTTCGTTCTCAATGATGTCTATTTAATCAAATTGTTTTCTTTTTCTTTATTGTCTACACATTTTCCAGTTATTTTCTTTTTTCTTGTATTCCATTTTTTAACCGTCTAACGAGTTTGTGTCGGTTTCTCCAGTTTGTCTCTTTTCCATTTTCCCATTCATTTTTCCTCATTCTTTTCCTTTCATAACCATCTATTTTCTTTAATAAACCCGAAACAGGATTGATGCTCACTCTTCCTCTTGTCTTTCCGCGCAAATCCAAATATCAGTTAGTGGCCACCACAATCTCCACCGGTCGAAACATTTTGGAGATGAGCGCACACTGTGTGGGGGGGCTCTCGGAGGGTGAGTTCCACCTTTTCTGCGACTCTTTGATTTATTCGAACTCTATCGGCGCCAACGGCACTTCACGCATCTTTACCTCTCTCTTATGGGAAAAGAAGAGAGTCCATCAGGGAAAGAAATAGAGAGAGACAGATAGTGAAATCCACTTTCAACCGTTCTTCTCTACTGATTTTGTCTTCTTTCTTCTTCGTCACTTAATGGCACATCGATCAGCGCCGTTCATCAATAACAGTAATTGATTTATTTTTTTCAAATTTAGGGATTGTTTCAGATGAAACCTATAGATTGTACTGTAAGCTTATGAAAAAATTATGAATAGAAATTGATAATTTTCGAATCTGGGACCATAAAAATGAGACAAATGTCAGTTCTTGTTCTATTGCTTTATTGTCTTGGTTTCAAAAGTTTGTATATATTGTAAGTGCCCTTAGAGGGATTATGAAAATTTCTCAAATAAATTCTAGTTCAAAATATCAAAAACTCATTTGATTTTGAAGAATTATACGATTTGGTCTCATGAAAAGTCCCTAAAATACCTGTAGTCTTGAAACTTTATAGAACAACTCACCTGGATTACTGTAGAACCTGATAATGAAAGAAGTTTAAATCATTGTTTCAAACTATCCCAAAGTTTAAACAATTTTTCATGAATCTCTCCATTTTAAGAATATCCACCACCAACATCACAATCAACGAACAATTCATCATCTTCTCGAATGTTCTGCGTCTCATACGCATCATCTCAGCAGTCGGCAAATACTCCAACAATCCACGAGCAACAGGTTGGAAACATAGATCATATCCACCCTCCGATACATTTTCATTTCAATTTCATATTAAATTCAGGAGGAAATCTATTCTTCGTTGAAAAAAGTGAGAACTTCTGATGATCTAACTTCAAGTCAATTGTCAATTGATAAACATGTTACTATGATTCCATTGGGGTAATTTATTAGAGAAATGTGTTTTCTAAATAATGATTTTGATTCAGAAGTCCTCATGAACTGCATCGAGAGCAAACTGCAAACGGAACAATGATAAGAGTAACTTCTGGGATGCCACAGAAAATGGATATGATTCCACTTGAGAAAATGAAAGAATTGGTACCAAAGGTTTGTAAATAAGACTAGATCATGTTTATATCTACAGTAATCTTCAAACTGTTCTATAATTAATTATTAAACTTCAGATGCGATCCGAAAATGTCTTCCAACCATCTCATCATCCTGCAGAACAACCAAAGAAAGTAGAAATCCAGGAACCAAAGAAAGGTTTAAAAAAACAATTTCCGACACAAAAAGATTAAAAGTTAAAAGTTCACAAACCTTTTTTCTCATTAATTTTGTCTTCCACCCCCTTCTTTTTTCGTCTTGTCTCATCATTCTTTTCGTTCCTCCCGACCGGTAATCAGGTTCGGCGCGGGTAGAAAAAAGAAGAAGAAGCATGTTGACTCAGGAGACAGAAAATACAAACACGCTCACTCATAAGAAGAAACTTGCCATCGTTTTTTCCCTGACGTTTTTTTGTGTTTCCGAGTCTCATCGGTTGATTTTGAAGGATTCCAAGTGTTCACACATTTGGTCATTTTGTGGATGAAGAAGATGAAAAGACAAAAAGACAAATAGAAATAGAGAGAGAGTGAGAGATACGTGGAGTCACTTTTCTGACATATTTGGATTCTTTTTGTTTGTTTCGGTATCTTTATCTCCTTTTGATACGTTTTTCGAATTAGATTTCCCTTAATTTTCTATTCAACCTCTAATAGAGAGTCCTTATTCTAATTATCGGTAAATACAGGTGCCTTTATATTAGAGTTTTATTAATTTCTTAATAATTTCTAGACATTGCTTCAACTCTTCAAACATCAATATCTTTCTCTATTTTCATTTCCAGATTTTGAAAGTTGGTCGGGTCGAGCAATGGAAGGAAGAGTATCAGGTGGACAAGTTCGTGGAACCAACAATATCCGGGGTTACTGGGAACGAAATATTCAAATAGAACAGAGACAAAGAGCTGAAGAAGAAAGACGACAGAGACCAAAAAGTTATGGATTTCCGAAATGGAGATCTACTGATGCACTTTCAGCTTCACTTGTGGCATCGAATAGTATTCAGGTGAGAATTTTCTTTTCTAAATTATAGAAGTTTTTAATTTTTTATTACAGATCCCAGTAGACAGTCGAATTCCAGAAGAACGCCTTCGTAAAATGGAAGAAACTGAAAGAGAAGCGATTGAAGTGAAAAAAGAAATTCATGAAGAAGCTGAAATGGCAGCTGGAAGTAGTAATCGAAAACTATCAAAAGGGAAAAGTCTTGATTCTCTGAGTATGCAAATTGATTATCAACCATGGTATGACACTGAGAAAATCAAATCAGCAGTTTCTCGTGAATCAATTGCCAATATTGCCACATCACGAGAATTCTTCGAAACTGCTTCAACGAGAGATTGGAGATCCGGAGCAAATAGTCGTCGTGACTCAATGTGTTCTTTGAATATTGCTCCTCCACTTCCACCAAAATCCGATGCAATTCAATTGAGACAAGCATCAGTGAATCATAATTCAAGACCTCCTGTTTATCATCAAAATGGAGGACAACCATACGGACAACAGTATCCACCGAATCTTTCTTCTGTTCCAATTCCGAATACTTCACAAAATATAAATGTTTTGAGTATTTCGAGTGGATTCGATGGAAATCAAGGAGTTCAAAAACAACATCAACAAGCAGTTCAACCAACACAAACTTCGATTAATAGACTTATTCAACAAGGTCAGAAATTAAGAATTATCTTGAAAATTTTAAAAAAAGAATTTCAGATTCTCCACAAACGGCGGATCCAATTGAACAACAAGAAGTTCTTTTGATGCTTTATCTGAAACAGAATCTGGATATTGTTCATGGTCTTGGAATTCATATTCCATCTGAACTTCTCGCTGAAATGGAAGATCTTCAAACTCTTCCAGTTGAATTAAGAATTTCTGATGAGGAACCACATAGAGTAAGAATCTTTCTTGAGTATTCTCTAATTCTGAATTCAATTTCGTTTCAGATGTTCAGTCCAGTCAATAAAAATGGTCGTTATCAGCGTAAACCACAAGTGAATATGGTACCAAATCGTCAGATGATCAGTCAGAAATATCCGAATCGAAAAGATATTCCAATTCCTTCGAGAAGTCGTCAGAATAGTGAAATGACTAATTCGAATGTGGATCTTTCATATCATCATCATCCACATTCATCTTACGGATATCACTAACATTATTTTCTGATTATTTATAGAAGTTTTTGATTTTTTAAATAAATCTATTTTTTCACATTCTTTTATATCACTATGAGACGAGACTAGTAGACAGATAAAAAGAAGAACTTAGAATTAGAAGAATCCATTGAGTCCAGTGATTGCTCTTCCGAGAATCAAAGCATGTACATCATGTGTTCCTTCATAAGTATTGACAGTTTCCAGATTGACCATGTGTCTCATAATATGATATTCATCTACAATTCCATTTCCTCCGAGCATATCTCTCGCTTTACGTGCAATTTCGAGTGATTTTCCACACGAGTTTCTTTTGATGATCGAGATTTGCTCTGGTTCAACTTTTCCTTCATCCTTCAATCTCGAAACACGAAGACATCCTTGAAGTCCTAATGAAATTTCTGTGAGCATATCAGCCATTTTCAATTGCATCAATTGATTCTGGGCAAGTGGTCTTCCGAATTGTTGACGATCCATGGTGTATTGACGTGCAAGATGGAAACATTCTTCAGCTGCTCCAAGAGCTCCCCATGCAATTCCAAGACGAGCATTATTAAGACATCCGAATGGTCCTTGAAGTCCTTCAACATTTGGAAGAAGATTCTCTTCTGGAACTGGAACATCATCCATTGCAATTTGTCCAGTGATAGAAGCTCTCAACGATAGTTTTCCTTCAATTTTTGGAGTTGTTAATCCTTTCATTCCTCTCTCCAAAATGAATCCCTTAATCTTATTTCCATGTCTCGAACTTCTTGCCCATACAACCATAACATCAGCTACAGGACTGTTCGAGATCCATGTCTTTGATCCACTCAATTTGTAAGTTTTAGTAGTCTCATCCCATCTGAAATTAATCTTTGGACGATACTCAAGGAACAATGATTCTTACGTGGCTTTAGTCTCCATTCCACCTGGATTTGATCCATGATTCGGCTCAGTCAATCCAAAACATCCAATTTTCTTTCCACTCGCCAAATCAGGAATGTATTTCTGTTTTTGATCTTCGGTTCCATAATTATAAATTGGTCCAATAACAAGACTTGTTTGTACACTCATTGTCGACCGATATCCAGAATCAACTCGTTCCACTTCACGGGCGATCAGTCCATATCCGACTGTTGATGTTCCAGCACACCCGTATCCTTGATATGGAGCTCCGAGAAGACCCATACTTCCCATTTCCGGAATCAAAGATGGATCGAATTCTGAATTCTTTCATTAATTCTGTTATTCTCTGTCTGAAACTTACTCTCATTTCTATATGCTTCAGTGACACGTGGCAATAGTCTTTCTTGACAGTATTCACGAGCCGAATACATCAAAGAGAGTTCATCGTCAGTGAGTTGATCAGAAAGCTTGAATGCATCCTGATAGAACGACGATGAGAGACCTGAATGATGTGTGAACTCAGAACATTGATCAAAGAAGAAATTGTGAAATTAAATTTTAATTTGATTCAGATTAAATTCTATTTTCTAGATTGTTCTAGATTTTAGTATTCAGAGCAACACATAAAGATTCAAAAGCTTTTCGAATTCTTTGGAATTAAAATAGAGAAAATAAAAAAGTTTCGTAATACATTTACCTCTTTTTGCAATTTTCCCAAGCGATGCGACATTCGTGAAACCTCTCGTCAGCATGTTGTCTGCAAAATGGTCAAGAATGATGGTCTGACGGTTCGATTCTTCTCTTTCTGTCCCCTCCCGCCCGATATCATCTTTTGCCCCCACGTGGCCAAGGACAATACAATCGATACGATGAGAGACAGATCAACTGATGAAAAATCAGAAAACTGTAACTTTGTACCAGAACGTTTATATACTTTAAAATTTTATTTATCAAATGATTAGAAAGCATAGGATAGTGCAGGCAATGAAAGAGGGTTTAGGGAATAGGGGCACACCGAGTATCTTGTCATTGAAAATTCTCGTGTCATAAAACGGATTACAGAAAGAAAAATGCTTTTGAAAATCAATCGACAATAATTGTGAGATGGGTAATGAAAGGGATAAAAGAAAAAAATCCTAATAAAATCTCTTTAATACCCGCATGGAAAGCGAACGAATCGATAAAATACTGATGAGTTGAATCGGCCGATTCAATTTATCGAGTATAGTTGTTTTTTGACCCGTCTCGATTCGACTGCAGATAGATGATGAGCAATTATGAAATTTGTGTAGATATAATTAGAAATTCTTCAGGATCGCATCCTTCTGAGATGCAGTAAGATGGGTTGGGAATTCGACGTCAAACTCGACAATCAAATCTCCCCGATGGTGAGGCGATTTTGGATTTGGAAGGCCTTTTCCAGTTAATCTGAAATGATAAATTTGAAGAAAAATAGCTCGAAAAATATACTTACCGTCTTGTAGTTCCTGATTTGACAATCTCGTTCAATTGCAGACGATAATCTGCTCCATCTAGAGTTGGAATCATGGTATCAACGCCTGTCAATGCACTCTTGAGAGAAATCTTTTCCACACGTCTGATATCTGATCCTTCTCTCTTGAATTTAGGATGTGGCTTGTCTTTGATAACAAAGACAATGTCGGCTGGAGTTCTGTTAGGATGTTGATCTCCTTCTTTTGGGAAAGTGATCTTGGTTCCAGACTTCCATCCTGGCTTGATCGTTACGGTTAGAACTTTATCCTCGAGCCGTTGAGCATTGTCCGTCATAACTTTTCTTGTGATCTTCATCTTTTTCGTTGTTCCTTTCAACACTTCCTCCAAACTGACAGCTAGATCATGCATAACGGCAGGATCTTGTCGGGTAGCTCTTCTTCCACCGTGCATACCGAACATACCATCATCCATACCACCTTGTTGGTTCATGAAGAACATTCCAGGACCAGCACCGCCTCCACCCAAATCAAACATTCCAGCTCCTCCAGGACCGAATGGATCAGATCCACCGAAGAATGATGAAAAGATGTTCATTGGGTCGCCGCGGAATTCGTAGTGCATTCCACCGCCACCACCGCCACCGGCTCCTGGTCCACCATCTTTTAGACCTTCTTCTCCGTATTGATCGTAGATCTTCTTCTTCTTTTCGTCGGAAAGAACATCGTAAGCCTCAGCAATTTCCTACAAATTACAGTATGACTACTATATCACAATAAAATAATGCTTACCTTGAATTTGTTTTCAGCTCCAGCTTCCTTGTTTTTGTCCGGATGGTATTTCAGAGCCATTTTACGGTAAGCTTTTTTGATTTCATCGTCTGTAGCACCTTTGCTGATGCCCAGAACTTTGTAGTAGTCTTTTCCCATTTTGGAAAGAAAGTCTGTAAAAAATTTACGTTAGGCTTCAAAATTACTAGTATAAATGCAAACAAATGAAGTGAAACAAGAAAACGATAAAAAGAATTTAACTAGACGATTAAATATGGGTCAACATCAGAAGTGGAAACACAGAGGATTGAACGAGAGAGTGCGCCGAACCACGAGAGAGAAGAGTGCAGAACTTTCCAGAGCGTTCTATTTACTCGCGAAGCGCAGTCCATGTTCGATCTTCCGTTGTACAATGGGGCGCACTTACGTCAATTGCAAAGAAAATCTTTATTTTTTATCAGAAGAGCGGTGCGATGAGCAATAATGGTTAAAGATGAGAAAAATACATAAAATTACGATTACGAAACGTAAAAAAACAGGAAATCTGTTTAAGAATAATTTATTCTGAAATAAGAGCTGAAGACAGAAAATAATATAAGAACAGAAGATTTAAAAATATTAATTGAAAATTAACACGTATGTTTGCTTGTAAATATTAACTGTATAAATTAAAATTAGAGTTCGAGCAGACGAAGCAAAAGGAGAAAATACAAAAAATTATAACTACCGTAAGAAGTTTGAATTGGATTACTGTATTAAAGGCGCATGAAATACCTTGGCTGGTCCCACCACGGAAACAAATTTCTGTTTCCGGCCGTTCCTTTGGCATAAAATACTGACGATTCCCACTACTAAAAACGGTTTATCATGTCGGGAATTGCTCATGCGACCTCGCTACGTATACGCCGGAAGCGTAGAAGTTCAGATTCAACAAAACCTATCACCAAGTACTTTGCGACTGTTAGACGTGAGAGATCGAGCTCTGAAACAAAGAATTTCACCTCCCAGTCAGATGGTACCGTTTTCATTCATAATGAAATAAAGAATTATAATATTTCAGATAGCCTGAGTTCGTCTTTCTCTCCAAATGAAAATGTGCCACAGTGCTCGTTGGAAGATCTTCGTGTCCTTCTGGGAGTTCCGATCGAGACATCGTTGTCGTCTGTTCCAGATAATAACCTGTCTGCTGATTTAGAGAACTTGCCGATGACAGCTTATACTCACATTTTCACAATTCTAGATTGTGAGTTACTTTTCCAATGATTCATGAATCTTATATTTGTGTTTTTAGTACAATCAGTTTCGGCACTCTCACTTGTCTCTACAAAGATGTCTTCTCGGGTGAAAAGTTATGTGTCGACTCATGATTTTTATAGTCGATTTCATTTGGACAACATCGATTTCCTCAACAATTCGTTCCGCCCGGAAGACGAGGATTTTGTTGAAAATGATCCATTTATTGCATGTGGTTAGTTCATTTGAAAATGTCAATGCAATAAATCAAATCCTTTTGAAAACAGGTGCTCTCATCAAATCCATCACGATCACTCAAAATACCACTATCCGCGCGGAAGTCTTTCTGAACATCTGCCGAAATTTGTGCACAGAACTAAATGGATCTCTTCACGGATTTGCAAGATTGTTGGAAGCAGTCACTGAGAACTGGAAACTTTCAGAGAAGCGTGTAATGGTGAAGGCAGCGATCTTGATCAATCCTAAACTCCGTGAAAATATGATTCAAATTCTGAGCGCCAATCCAGGTCAATTCCCTCGCGAAGAGATGGCAGTTCGTTCTGGATTGACTCAATTGTTTCTTAACCGGAATCAAGATGTCGACGAATCAAATCCGCAAGAAATCATCGAGTTTGGTTCTTGGCTTTCCGTTGTTCTTAGAAACGTTACTGAGAAGTTTCAAGGAAAGCTTTACTATATTCTTTTCGGACCAACTAAAAGATCGAAAGTTGGAGAACGCATTGAGTGGAATTATTTCTGTGAAGAGGAGAATCAACGGAACACAATTCGAAAGTGCGAGCCTATTTACAAGAAAATTCTCACTTGCTTGCTGAACGGGATCCGAGCACTTCGTATTATGAACAACTCGAATTCTACCGATATGGCTTGGAACGGAACGTGCATTTATACTCTCTTCCTAAGAGTTCTTGGTAAGTCTTCTAAATATTTATTGTGTGAGTTAATATTTAATTTGCAGAGGCATGTTCTGGAAGAAGCAATTGGACTCTGAACGCTTTGGCCATGTCTTTTGCAATCGACTGTTCGGGGTTATTCAGTGATTACCTCACTTGTTGGCTTAGCCCTTGTCCTGATTTTAATGAGAAGATTGTTGGACTTGGCGAAATGATTTGTCGTGTTCGAACCCATCTTTATCGATGGACCGCCAATCCAGCAACGTTTCTTTCCGAACCTCTTCATCGTGCTTTCAATCAACTTGCTCAAATCGACAAGCATTACGGTAAACTGCTCTTTTATTCTCATGTTTCTCAGTTCTATTTTTTCCAGAGGGTTCCTACAAAGCATTCCTCGTCGCTATCTGGGCTGCTGAGAAAAACCGAGTGAAGTTAATGGTCCAGTGTGCAAAGTGTGACATCGAGTCGGAACAGAGAATTCGCGAAGAACTTGATGGACAACTTTCAATGGTTCGCTTACTTGGAGAATTCGCGAGTAATATATCTCCTAATCAACAAATCCTTCCAAATCAGAACATGATTGGAGATGGAGCAAGAAATGAAGTACATGAGGAAGAAAGAGGTGATAATGAAGAAGTGAATGGGGACGCGGGAGATGAGGAAAACGGAAATAATAGGAATGGTCAGCACATAAATGAAGCACGGGAACAAGAGAGACAAGGTGATGATGATAGTGATGGAAACTGATTTCTAGTTGGTTTACTCTTAAATTAATTTTTAATTTTTTGTTAGATTTCTTGCCTATTATTAAATCTGTAATATTTATTGTTACCCTGCTACTCATTTCGTTTTACTTTTTGTTCAATTTCATTTATTCATCATTGTATTAGCACTGATTAAATCAGAAATAAATTGAAAATCACTGAAATGTTCTTGTTTTTGAAACGGTTACTAATCCGCGCTCTTATTTTTGTTGAGTGGCCTAGAAACCGCAAGCAACCTCGTCCGTCTATCGATTTCATTCATTTGTTTACGTTCTCATTCTAAAGGAGACCACAGCTTTCCACGATGGATCCGGAATTGTTAAGACAGCAAAAAGCGTTCCAGAAACATGCTGCAACGACAGTTGCTGTTCAGAACAAGCCGGTAAGAGAAAATGATAATTGAAATAGCAAAAAAACATCGATTTTGTAGTCAGCAGCATCGAATTCACACACAACATATTCATCAGAAGCTGCAAAAGCGAAAAAGAAGAAGAGTTCGGGTCCAGCACAAAATTTAGCAAAATGTTTGTAGAAAGTGAAATTGAATTTCGTCTAAAAATCAATTTCAGTACCTGACTTCGATAATTTCGCAAGCAATTCGAATGCATTATCAAATGCCACGAATTTCAGCACAATGGCGAAGATAGTTGATTATATGAAGGTATTTCACGGAAAATGTATCAGAAATAAGATACAATATTCAGAAGCGTCATTTGAATCAACAACAATGGCCTCTGACTCTTCAGGAAATGCTCGACGAGCTTCAAATTTACGATCTTTCCAAGAGAAGTCTCGCTTTTCTACAGGAAGCGTTACCTAATAATCCACGTTTAATAATGGAAAATGACAAATTTGCATTCCGACCACCATACAGAATAAAAGGAAGAACATCACTAGTTGCTGTGGCCAGAAAACATTATCAAGATGGAAAAGGTGGAATTCTCGTGTCAGATTTAGCTGAATGTGTGGCAAACTATGACGCTTTATTACAGGTATTCTTGTTTCATATTTCCTTTTTGGTTATATTCATTTTTCAGCAAGTTGCATCTGATGTGATCGTGGTGCCAACTCAAGTGAACAAGAAAAAGGATCGGGTCGTTTTCTATAATGACAAAGATTTTACATTCCCCGAACTCGAAGACGATTTTAAAGCGTTATGGAGAAACGTTTCGGTGGATCATTTAGATGAGAAAAAGATTGAAGAATATTTGCAAAAGAAGGGTCTTGACGCAATGAAAGATCTCACTCCGAAGGTTCGAATGCAGGCACCAATGAAACGAAAAGCTGCAAAAAGACGTCTCAACCAAAAAGTTCAGAACGAGCACATGGACGGTGTTTTGGAGGATTACGAGTAATCAAATCCACATTTTTCATTTTTAATCAATTTTGTACACGTTTTAATATGACACATTTGTTAACAGTACATAAAATGAACTGTGATCACTTCTTTCTCTCTTTTTCTTTTCTTGCCTCTTGTTTGTCATTTGTTTTTCTTTTGGCAATGAGATCGGTCAACTAGCCGAGCTTTGTTTTCCAATTTTTCGTATTTTTTTATAAACAAAACAGTTCAAAACCATTTTTAGATACAGATGCTGAAAATACTCCCGAAAATAAGAAGACCCACAAGATGTTATGCTGCAGTTTTGGCTGCAAGAAACGATAGTTTTGCGAAGATAATGCAGACAGATCTGATGGCTTTCGAGAATTTTCTAGGAAAAGATGGAGTCAAAAAAGATGATATTTCAAATCATACAACAGATTGGACAGGACAATTCAAAGGTATTTTATTGAATTATGAATTTGTGGAATTGAATAAACTTCAGGTCATGGAAGTGTTGTTCTCTATCCAAAAAATACAGAAGAAGTATCAGCCATATTGGCATATTGTTCCAAGAATAAGATAGCAATTGTACCTCAAGGAGGAAATACTGGATTAGTGGGTGGATCAATTCCAGTTCATGATGAAGTCGTTCTCTCAATGAATAAAATTAATAAAGAATTCTCATTCGATGACACAATGGGAATTCTCAAATGTGATGCTGGATTCATTTTAGAAGAACTCGATAACAAATTAGCCAAACTCGAATACATGATGCCATTTGATTTGGGTGCCAAGGGATCATGTCAAATTGGAGGAAATATTGCCACGTGTGCAGGTGGAATTCGATTGATTCGTTATGGAAGTCTTCATGCTCATCTTCTCGGGGTTACTGTAGTTTTGCCAGATGATCAAGGAAGTGTTGTTCATTTGGGATCTGGAATCAGAAAAGACAATACGTCACTCCATACTCCACATCTATTTTTAGGAAGTGAAGGACAATTGGGAGTGATTACAAGTGTCACAATGACAGCAGTTCCAAGACCTAAAAGTATTCAAAGTGCTATGTTGGGTAATTAATTCGAAACTTTCTTTTCTATTCAGATTAGTTTATTTTCAGGTGTTGAATCATTCAAAAAATGTTGTGAAGTTCTGAAATTAGCAAAATCTCGTCTATCTGAAGTGTTATCATCATTCGAATTCCTCGATGAAGCGATAATGGAATGTCTGAAAACCAATCTAGATCTACCACCTGTTCTGAATACTTCAACTCCATTTTCAATTCTTGTTGAGACATCCGGATCCAATGAAGATCATGATATGGAAAAAATGAGTGCATTCCTGGATGAATGTTTATCACAGAAGCTTATTGTCGATGGAGTTCTTGCTGGATCATCTGCAGAGGCCACGAAGATGTGGCAGTTAAGAGAAAGTGCTCCACTAGCTGTAACTAGAGATGGATATGTATACAAGCATGACGTTTCCCTTCCATTGCAACACTATTATGAATTGACTAATGTGATGAAAGAGAGATGTGGAGATTTGGCTAAACGTGTTGTAACTTATGGTCATTTAGGAGACGGTAACACTCATTTGAATATCACTTCTTCCAAACAAAATGAAGAACTCGAGAAATTGTAAGTTTTCTTTTCAGATATCCATTATTTTATAATTTTTTCCAGAATGTATCCTTTCCTGTATGAATGGGTTGTCGCTCACGGTGGATCGATCTCAGCTGAGCACGGAATCGGTCAACTCAAACTACCGTACTCTAATTTGGGAAAAGAGTCCGAAGAACGCCTTTTGACGAAGAAGCTCAAGAGGATTTTCGATCCAAATGGAATACTCAATCCGTACAAAATGATATAATAATGAGTGTAACAATACGAAGCACAACTGTATAAACATTTGACCTACATTTTCGTTCTATTATATTTTCATAGCTATTTGAGCACCTGTTAATGGAATCCCCCACCACCCGAAGCGTCGGTTCATTTCAGTCTTCTATCAAAATGACTCTCCGAATCGCCGCTTTTCTCATCTCTCTCATAGTATTCTGTAATGCTGAAATACCAGAGACAAGTCATCCAGAATCGGATAAAATTTATGGAAAATACATTGAATTATCAATGAATCTTACTATTCTACTAAAAGATACTTCTATTGAAGAAGCTAAAATTCATCAGGTTGGTTATGAAATAGAATTGAGATTTCAAAGAAGTTTTTTCAGCTAGCTAAGGATATAGTTTCGAGTGATAAGGATGAGGAAAAGATCCAACGAATTCTCGATAAATTCATGAATAGTTTACCAGAAGAACAAAAGAAAGACTTTGGACGTTTGTATTTCGATAAAATGTAAGTCATTGTACTAGTAATCAAGAAGCATCTTCTATGTGTCATCTAAATGAATCTATTGTCTAGATTGATATGTAACTAATGTCAAAAAGAAAGAACAAAAAAGTACAGAACCAAAGACCTTGGTAGTTTTTCACCCGGTGATATTGAACGTTTGTATGTATGTATCACTGTGGCGTAAAACCACCAAGGTCAAGAGACCTGTCAAACTAACCTTTCCGAAACAATTAAAAACCCCCATACTCGCACCCTAGTTGATGTACACCCGGTGATAAGAACTTTCGATATCGTACCACTGCGGCGAACATCAACTGGGGCGCTAGCTTGGGAAAGAGTGAGACACCGAGAGCCGAACTGATTCACACCCGGTGATAGTCTCTTATTGACGAGCTTATCACCGCAGCAGGAACCAGCTTGGCTCAAGGCATCTCAAGGGAATAGTAGTAGTAGTAGTAGTGGAACAGGAATAGGAATAATAGATGGAATATATAGAGAATGGGGGAATAGTAGAACTACTGGACATCCGAACGAATCAAGGGACCTACTCCAGTTTTTCTCCCGGTGATATGACTGTCTGATTCGTTATAACCGCGGAAAGAAACTGGAACAGGTCCCGACTCTGGCAACCGAAAAGACCACTGCAAGTGTTCACCCGGTGATACTTCTTTTTGAGGTTGGTACCATCGAAGCAAACACCCACAGTGGTCAATTGGTTTGATTGGATTTTGTCCAAGTAGTGAATAGAAGGGAAGGGAAGGGAAGGGAAAAAGGCTGGGACGGGGGACCCGAGCTAGTTTCCACCCGGTGATAGATACTTCAGATGATCTAACACCAAAGCAGGAACTAGCACGGCTCCCCGTCGCAGGATGTTAAAGAGAGAGGATCGGACCTCTACCAGTTTTCACCCGGTGATAGCCATTTCTTTGGGTACCACAGAAATGAAAACCAGCAGAGGTCCGACCCAATCCGAATATAGAAGTGGTGGGGAGAGGAGAGGAGGGAGGGGGGATAAGGGAACGATCGATGGAAGATCAAAGTGAAGTGGACTGGTGAGCAACCAGCAGAAAACGACTGATGATTGGTCTCGCATCTCGGCCTTATATACTGGTGTGGTCTGCACCACACAGGCTCCGCCTTCTGCGTACCGCGCGTATGGTGTAGACCAAATGGTGTGGTGGTGTCTGTGTGTCTCTTCGATCTCTACACTATTATTTTTTTGGCGGGGTCAAATGGTGTGTAGGGAGAGAGAGGGAGAGCGCGCGCAACGGGTGAACAGACGGACGCGGTCAAAAGATGGTGGGCCGATGGTCATCAGGCAGGCCTAGGGGGGTTTTGAAGGAGAATAGAGTGAGGGAAGAAGGTCTGGGAAACAGATTAGCGGGGGACGGGGGGCAAAGGAAATCGGATGCGAGACACGGATGACCGCTAGGCGCCGGACGATGCATTTTTTTTTCGAATTCTCTCGCATCTTCTCAATCTCTAGAAAAGGCGAATGCGGAAAGAAGAAAGCGGACAATCTGTTCCATTTTTTGAAAAGCAAGAGATAGAAAGCGAGAAAAGAAAGTCTCGCGGAAGAAGATGAACGACGTGGAGAGATGACCTAGGAGAAAAAAGAAAAGAGGAAGTTCCTCTGTCGTAGGAGCAAATGAAATCAGTGTAATCCGTGTTTTTAACGAGGACATCATCGTTCCCCTTCGAAATGAGAATGTACTTTAAGAAACTGATTAGAAATCAACTGGTGATATCCATTTCTCTCACAAAGATGTCTTACATTTACATAAGGAATACGATACTTTTATCGATGAGAGTGTTCTGAATATTCATGAGAACGATGAAATGTCGGTTTCCTTTTGATCAGAAAACAAACAAAACGTGTGCTCTGGCTCACCAAAAAACCTAATTCTGTATAATTCAAGAATCACCTACGATTTTTACTTTCGCAGAGTTTCTGTATTTTCTCTAATGTCCGCGAGAGAGAATATATCGATGCAACCTCTCTTCGCGTGGTCTATTCAAAGAATGAAGATAGTCTGACCTCCTCTTTTCCTCCGCATAACGGAGAGTTATTATACGTTGCCTCGAGCAGCGAACCATGGTATTATATTGCTTATGGTCCTTCAAACATAGAGAGAGAAATATAAAAAGAGACGCAGATTCTACCCTTTCACCTAGTCTTGATTACATCATATCTTGCGCAATTTCCATTTCTTAGATACCAAATGACGTCATGATACTTTTCAGAAAACTCGACTATATCACTCGTAAAGTCCATCGAGTTCTCGGATTCTACCTTACTCGCCATCAAATCCAACGGGTATGTTATGTCTATATTTGAATTCTTCTGGGAATCGACTATATTTTTTATTAATCTCATTCCATCTGTTTTCTCATATTCAAGTTATTTCCAATTAGTCTCGGGTCGTAATCCTAGATATTAGTGTGAATGGGACCCTCATCTTTCCACAATTGCTCGTAAAAGAACAAAGACCAATTTTACGATAGGGATCTGTCATACTGTCAGTGAACAAATATGACGTCATCTGCCACATCACCTGACCCTCCAGAACCAACAGACGGTGTTCCTCCCTTTCCGATTCGGCCTCATGTGGTTTTCCCGTGCACAATGGGGTGCTAGAACCTCTTCTAATGTTAGCTAATTACGCAACGTGGCAATGGTGGAAAGAAACAAAAATGATTTGAAGGACCCCTCATTATTGTGGTCTTAGGATAAAGAATGGTCTAGATATAGGTAAAGATTAGTATGAGCGACAGAAGACAGGATTAGGATCTAGGATTGAAGGGACCAAATGACAGGTGCAAAATAATGAATGATTCCAGCTCAGAGATGTGATTCAAAAGAAATATGAAGAAGGAGCATCAAGACCTCAATTAGTAGAAGCCATGGTTGAAGAATTAACAAAGGATGTGAAGAGGGAGAAAGCAGTGAAAGCCATTGAACAGACTATGAAGGATTTGAAAATATTTAATAGAAAGAATCCAGGATGGATTGAACAAGTTGAAAATATGTTCAGTCATGTATTGGTTCATGATGAGATGTAAGAATATGTTTATGAAAAGCCTCTTTACCAACTACAGTATCTACAGTAATCCTTTAAATTGTTTCTCCTTATCTGTGTTTATGTCGCTGTTTCTATTCAAAATATCAATAATAAATTATTTGTTTTAGTATTTCAAACGGTTTCTGTGAACTGGAACTATTCAGGAATATCACAACTTAGCATTGAAATACTTCTTGCATCGAAACACTCCGGAAATTAGTCTTTCTTCAAAATGACTACTTCCAAAATATGAACGAAATTTGAGAGTTCATCTACATTGTCTTCAAAGAATTTTGTTAATTTTTAAATCACTTTTTCAATCGGTTTAACAAACAAAATGTAAAATTCTAAAAGAAATTAGACCCGCCAAATTTAAATTTAGTGCGTATTGCAAAATATGAAAGTGCGCTCCATTGATACAAGCCAAAGGGGAAAACAAAGTCTCCGGGTAAACAACCCGATTTTGTCGCTTTTGCTTCGATTTTCTTCATTTTTCGCCTATAAAAAGAGTTATTCAACAAGCAGGAACATTTTCAGATATGGAGAATATTCCTCAGTTTCAGCAATGGCTCAGACCAGAACAACAGCGTCACGTTCCATTGACTCACAACTTTTACGAGCAGTTTTTGAGGAAAAATCCTGGATATAATGAACAAATGGAGACACCGAGCGCACCTAGCACACCAAACACGAGTACAATTTCTGCTCCTAGTACAAGTGAGTTTTTTATTCTCAAAGGATGCCAATTTCTTAAAAATTGTATTCGATTTTGTTAATTACACTTAAAATTGGAGGTTTCAGGAGCTCCAACAAATAAAACGACGTCAGAATCAAACTTGACTACAAAATTAGTCAATGAGATTATGGAATCGAACAAGCAACTCATCGAAGAAGCAGCAATGCAACGAGCAGCTTCAGGAGTCAATGTGACGACGGCACAGTACAAAGATTTGATTCCACTGTCATTTGATCATGAGGAATTCATCAGAAACCATGAAGCCTCAATGAAACGAAAGTGATCTCAATAATTGTACATAATTTTTGGAACTAAACGTGTCAAATGAATGTATCTCACTTTTTCAAAACGTTGTTTTCTAATTTTACATCGGTTTCATGTAGACGAATCCGCAAAGATTATCTTGTTTGTTTTACACTCATTGTGTAGACATTAAAATTATCTTCAGATGGAATTCCCACCGCCCATCCCTCCTGTCACAGCAAATTATCAGAGTGAACCTGAAAAAATCAATCAGGCGACAGATATGATGATCAAACGAGTAACAGATGCAAAGAAAATGATCGAAGAGTTGTTACAAATGCTTGATATGCAGGAGAAATGTCCATGGCCTGATATGCTTGAGAAGTTTTCCACATTGGCATCAGCTATGTCAGGTTTGCAAACGTCAGTTCGAAGAAGCGGATTGCCACACGGTCACGAAGATTATGGACAATTCCTGCGATCTCATGTTCTTGTTCCACAAAGGTTACAGTACGAAACAGACGATGTTCTTCAGGTATCTGAAATTCTAAATCCGAAAATAGTTTTTAAAATTAAAATTATTCAGAGAGCCACACAAGGTCGTGTCATGTCTTGGAATCACGCATTGGTGCCAGAATACCTCCGGACGAAACCAAATCCAGAAATGGAAAACGAAGAATCAATGTTGGATGGTGAACGGAGTGCCAAAGGAGCCGATCTTGTTGTCAGACAAATTGCTGCTTACAACAAGAACATTGAGGGTTTATTGAACAATTTGACAAGCGTTGATAGGCTACATAGTGAAGCAATCATTGAAAAAGTGAGTTAGAAGACAATTTCCTTAGTACTAGTAATGACCTGATACTCCCGCTTCTCCTCCGAAATGAAGAAATTTTCTATAGATGACTGTACAGTTTTTGAGTCGTCAAAAGTCTTTATACGATCTACTACACCGTATATCGACTGACTTGAAATCTGTAAAGCTAGTGAATCTTTTGACGATAAGATCTGATTGGAAATAGAAGTAGACTAGAATTGGCCATTCGAACTTGATTAATTATGGGTTCACAATAAAATCTGTTAGATAGACTTTCAATTTTGATCTAAAACTTGAAATTAATTATATTTTCAGCCAACACATAATCGTGAAGAGACGACGAAACTGGTGAAATCCATTCTGACAGGAGAGGGAATTCGAACTGTTCGAACAACTCAGCCACCTCCATCCTCCACTCCAATGATGCCAGGTTCTTCTGGAGCGATGCCTTCTCAGTCAGCACCTCAAGGAATGAATCCTGTACCAGGAATGCAAGATTACCAGAATTCACAGCTTCGTCAGCAATTAATGGGACCAGGTGGCGGACAAGTGCATACATCTCAATCACATATGAATTACGGTGCTTCATTCCAACCACAATATCAACAACATCAACAACCAATGCAGCTGCAACAAGCTCCTAATCCGATGGGTAAGTTGTTATTGAGATTGCACTTTTAAGAGTTCAACGTATTCACTAGACATTCAAAACACTCCCCTCTGAATAACAGCAGACAGAATTCCGCGTGATTCTCTCTTTTCTCATAACACTCTCATAATTCTCATCAAGAAAGAGAGATTAGCATTTCTAGTTTTATGCTCTCTTGCGCTTTTCACATTCAGATATCAACTCTTAGCAGCATTTCAGGACTTATGGCCCATGGGCAAATGAATATGGGACATCCAATGCAACCAAGACAAATGCAACAAATGCATCCAAATATGAACATGCAACGATAATGATCTCACTTTTATCATTCTCACATAATTTTTTTAATTTAAATTATTTAGAATACTCGATTTTTTGAATAAATTATATGTAATTTCGAGCCAAGTTTCTCAATATTTTTTTTGCGTTACTATCGCTTTATTATTTTCTGCTTTTTGTGGCTTTGTTTAACATTTTTCTTTTTTTAGGATGTCGATGGGACGTAGTTCCTCGACAACTTTTCGAAATCGAACAGGAAGTCATGGAGCACGTGATTTAATCGCTGGCCATGGCAGAAATGCTCGACGAATTTCCCAAATGCATGTAAATATTCTCCATCCTCAACTTCAGACAATGGTAGAACAATGGCAAATGCGAGAACGGTAAGGGAGAGAATAGAGTTGGAAATAAAATAGGCGTCCATTCAGAACACTTCATTTTCTCCTTTCAGACCAACATTGGAAACAGAAAACGGTCAAGGATCACTACTTCTGGAGTCAGAAGGCGTTGCAGATGTATTCAATTTGTCTGCTTTTGGAGAGATAATCAGTGTTGTATTTCCATGGTTTTTGGCAAATGTTCGAACAACTCTTGATATCAAATTATCCGATTTCAAACATCAATTATTCGAGCAAATTGCTCCAATGAAATGGGCTGGATTCTCAACACAACCACAGGATTATGTATTCAGACAATTGAATAACTTTGGAGAAATTGAAGTGATATTCAATGATGATGTTAGTTTAGAACAGGACAGATCCAATTCATTGTGATATATTATTTCAGCAACCATTATCAAAACTGGAATTACACGGAACTTTTCCAATGCTGTTCCTCTTTCAACCGGACGGAGTCAACAGGGATGATGAGCTGATGAGTGATATAAGTCATTGTCTCGGTTATCCTCTTGGCAAATTGGAAGACAGTCTTGATGAAGAACTTCGACAATTCCGTGCTTCTCTTTGGTCACGAACAAAGAAAACGTGCTTGAATCGTGGACTTGAAGGAACAAGTCACTACGCTTTCCCAGAAGAACAATATTTGTGTGTTTCTGAGCAATGTCCAAGAGATCTCGATTCAAAAGTCAAAGCTGCTAAACTCAATTATCAAATGTTCTGGAGAAAACGAAAAGCAGAACAACAAGGAATTTGTGATAAAATGCTCAAAATAACAATTGACTTTGATTGTGAATACACTCCGTTTACGCTGCTTGTTAAGTTCCTCCAGGAAATTCGTCGATTGAATATATACGATCCAGAAGATCCTGCAGATGAAAATTGGATTCTGCAACTTGCCGGTCGAACGACGTACATGACGAATCCAGATGTCAAACTAACTTCATATGATGTAAGAACATTGCAAGTTTATCAATTCGTTATTCATTATTTCAGGGTGTTCGTTCTGAACTGGAAAGTTATCGTTCTCCTGGATTTGTTGTCCGCCGCGAATCCATTGTTCTCAAAGATTATGTTCGTCCGAAACCACTCTACGAACCTCATTACATTCGAGCTCATGAGAGAAAAATGGCTCTGGATGTGTTGAGTGTCTCTATAGACAGTACTCCGAAACAAAACAAAAACAGTGATAAAGTGATGACAGATTTCCGTCCAACGGCTTCTCTTCAACAAGTTTCACTCTGGGATCTTGATGCTAATCTTATGATTCGTCCAGTCGCAGTCACTGGATACGATTTCCCAAGTGAAACAGAATTATATGTTCGAATGGAATTCACAGTTTATGTTGGAACACTGACACTCGCTTCAAAATCAACTACCAAAGTTAATGCTCAATTTGCAAAATGGAATAAGGATATGTATACATTTGAGCTGTACATGAAGGATATGCCACCTTCTGCTGTATTAAGTGTTCGTGTATTCTATGGAAAAGTTCGTTTGAATAGTGAAGAGACTGAGATTGGATGGGTGAATATGTCATTGACTGATTGGAGAGATGAGTTACGCCAAGGGCAATTCATATTCAATCTCTGGGCTCCTGAACCATCTGCAAATAGAAGTCGAATTGGAGAAAATGGAGCAAAGATCGGAACGAATGCAGCTGTAACCATTGAAATTTCGAGTTATGGAGGAAGAGTTCGAATGCCAAGTCAAGGACAATACACGTATTTGGTTGAACATCGAATAAGTTGGACAGAAACTGTCAATATTATGGGTGATGACTATGAGTCATGTATAAAAGATCCAGGATACAAGAGACTTCAACTACTCGTTAAAAAACATGAATCAGGAGTCGAATTACCAGATGATGAACAACGACACATTTGGGCTTGGAGAAGATATATTCAGAAACAGGAACCTGATCTTCTGATAATACTCTCCGAATTGAAGTTCGTGTGGACAGATCGTGAAAACTTCTCAGAACTTTATGTGATGCTCGAGAAATGGAAGCCTCCAAGTGTTGCTGCAGCATTGACACTTCTCGGAAAACGATGTACAGATCGAGTGATTCGAAAGTTCGCTGTAGAGAAATTGAATGAACAATTGAGTCCAGTGACATTCCATCTTTTTATACTTCCTCTCATACAAGCATTGAAATACGAACCACGTGCCCAATCAGAAGTCGGAATGATGTTGTTGACTCGTGCTCTCAGTGATTATCGTATCGGACATCGTCTTTTCTGGCTTCTTCGAGCAGAAATCGCCCGATTAAGGTAACTATTGAATGATTTCGTAGAAAAGAACATTCGATATGTTTTTCTAGCTCAGATTTTACTAATCACATGTTGAGAAATTACAGGGACTGTGAAATGAAGAGTGAGGAATACAGACGTATTTCCCTTCTCATGGAAGCATATTTACGTGGAAATGAAGAACACATCAAAACGATCATTCGACAAGTTGATATGGTTGATGAACTCACTCGTATCAGTACAGCAGTCAAAGGATTACCAAAAGAAGCTGCAACTACAAAACTTCGAGAAGAGTTGAGAGCAAACAGTCATAAAATGGAAAATATGGATTCTCCGTTGGATCCCATATATAAACTTGGAGAAATGATGTACGTGTCTTTCTAATGTTTTTGTTTCTTTAATTGAACTTCTCAGAATCGAAAAGGCGATTGTATTGGGAAGTGCCAAGCAACCACTCCGTCTTGTTTGGAGAAATAAGAATCCAAAAAGTGATCTCCATCTTCCATTTTGTGAAATGATCTTCAAAAACGGAGACGATTTGAGACAAGATATGCTCGTTCTTCAAGTACTCGAAGTAATGGACAACATCTGGAAAGCAGCTAACATAGACTGTTGTCTCAGTCCATACGCCGTTCTTCCAATGGGAGAAATGATTGGAATCATTGAGGTGGTACCGAATTGTAAAACAATTTTCGAAATCCAAGTGGGCACTGGTTTCATGAATACTGCTGTTCGAAGTATTGACTCAAAGTTTATGAATAAATGGATTCGAAAACAATGTGGATTGGAGTAAGTTACATGAGTATTGAATCATGCAAATTAATGATTTTCAGAGATGAAAAGAAGAAAAATAAGAAGGAAGATCCGAAGAATCTGAACGAAAAGAAACAAGAAACTGCACAAGCCACGAAGAAATACTTTGAAAGTGTCGATCGTTTCCTTTATTCATGTGTTGGATATTCAGTCGCAACATACATTATGGGTATCAAAGATAGACATAGTGATAATTTGATGTTGACAGAAGATGGAAAATACTTCCATATTGATTTTGGTCATATTCTGGGACACGGTAAAACGAAACTTGGAATTCAAAGAGATCGTCAACCATTCATTCTCACTGAACACTTTCTAACTGTCATTAGATCTGGAAAAACTGTTGAGAAGGATTCTCATGAAATCCAAAAGTAAGAAATGATAACCGAATAGTTAATAACCCCCTTGTGAGTACTGATTTAAGGTTCAAAACGCTATGTATAGAAGCTTATGAAGTGATGTGGAATAATCGAGATCTATTCGTTTCATTGTTCACTCTGATGCTTGGAATGGAACTTCCCGAATTATCCACAAAGGAAGATTTAGATCATCTGAAGGTATTTTAAGAATTAAGAATTTGGTTGGATGTCCTTTTTTTCAGAAAACTCTTCACTGCAAAGGAGAAACCAAGGAGGCTGCAAGAAAGTTTTTCGCAGAAGTCTACGAAGAAGCCTTCAATGGATCTTGGTCTACAAAGACAAATTGGCTGTTCCACGCCGTTAAACATTATTAAATCAAAAAGTACAAATTTATACTTTCTCTCCTACTAACACATTCCCATTTTTACAAATTTGTCGATTCGATAACACATCCCTCTACCTCTTTCATCCCCCCTCTCTTCCCAGTGTTTCATATATTTTTTATATTCCTGTAGAAATTTCCAGTTTTATCCCTGATGTAAAAATGATGAGCTTCTCATTTTCTGTATTGCAAAAAAACATGATTGTCATTTTTTATTTGTATAATTCTATTCAAGTGCATAGTTCAATGTGCCAATGTTTCAACTTTGGTCTTCGGATTGCAGAGAGATTTGAAGAGGGGAACGATGAAGCAAGCATCTCTGAAATTCAGATGAGGAGAATTGTTTCAAATTTTGGAAAGACTAACTCATTCTTATTCTCGATTGGAGCCTTTTCAATCGATTTAATTGGTTTCAAAGCATCTGGTTTAGCGACAACTGGAAGACATTTCAGAACTGATTTCGATTCGAATTGGCATGCGGATGATGTATCATTTTCAAGGAAAGCACGGAGCACCGTTTTACTATTATTCATTTTGAGAGCATATCCTGTCGATTCAATCATTGTTGATTTGCCTGGGAGATCGACAACAATCTGAAAATTAAGATTGAAAACAATTGCTTGCAATATGATTTTTGGCTTTTATAGACAAAGAGAAAGAGAGGTAGTAAACTAAAAAGCTCTAGGATTACTGTATCTACCGTAATCTGATTTTATTTGAATACTGTTTCTCAACTAGGTTCATTTCTTCTATTTCTAATTATTCCATTGTTTCCCTACCGTAACCCCACTGTATTTATTCATCTTATCTGAAATGATCACCCTGATCCCTCACCGTTTTAGCAGAAAACTCAGCATCATCAACAATAAAATGAAGTGTCTGAACGAGATGCTGTGGTTTATCAGTCACGTGTCCTTCAATCCAATGACGGATGTTCTTTCGATTGAACGGATAAATGGCGCGACAATAGATAAGAACCGGCTTAAGCGTGTTGCCACATAAGACCGCTTTGGACGGTGTCTCGATAACAGTGATATCAGTGTACTTGTTAGATAGAACAAGACATTCCAATCGATCCAGTTTTGGACTTTCATTCGGATTCACAATCTTCACTGCCACGTCATAGATCGACGTATTTCGGAGCACGATACGGTATTGAGATTTCGAATTGTCGCGAACGATCACCGATAGAGTCATTGTCTGAAATTATCTTTTTCTTGAAGAATTCAAAATTCAAAATTACCGAGACAAACTGAAGGGTTCGAGTTTGAAGAAAACGAGAAATGAGTTGACCAGAAAATAAGTTTTATTAATAAAAATGAGAACAATTCAATGTTGTGTTAATGTGGCAGGAGAAACGGTCATCACGGAACTTCTTCGAAGAGTTGGATCATATTTGAAACAAGTGAGAACTGATAAAGTGAAATGACGATATGTTGGATTTAACCAGATTAAAGTGATTGTTGAACTCATTCCATGAAGAGATATACAGATTATGGCGATATTGTTGAACACTGGAAAAATCGGGTCTACAGTAATCCTTGTTATATTACTCACTTTGATTGTATTGTTGCCAGACAATTGAATAGAAACAATATAACATTGGCATTACAATGACTCCAACTGGAATTGAAACCTGGAATTTTAGAAATTATTCTCTGTTTCAAAATGACAGAATTCTCACTTGAAAACACATATCGATAAAGAATTTCTGTTGTAATTTCCTCGTTGCTGGTGACATATGAGTCTTTAAACTGAGCAAGAAATAGCTCGAATGAATACAAAGAACAAAAACTTCGAATAAGAAAAACAATAAAAAGACACCAGCTGTACCAGTGACAGCAGAAATATCCATTGAGAAAACGAATACATTATTTTGAAAATAAGATGGATGAGGACATGGAAGAATCTGAAATTTCAGATGAATTTAGATGAATGAATCGAGAGAACACAGACTACTTTTAGAAGAATTGGTTTCGCCCATTCTGGATCCGGTATTCTGAAATAGACAGGGAGGAGGAAAAGGAGTGCATAGACTCCGTTCACTGCATAGAATGTGTATCGAATCCATTCTGCTTCGATTTTAAATCTTCCACGGACCAATGTGTTGTGTCGATTCTCAAATAGCATGACGATAGCAACGGCTAGCCCTGAATGTTATTTTTAGTCAGTTTTTGAAAGATGAAACGTCATATTGAATGTTTTACTTTTTATAACTTCCTGTTTTTGACTTCACTCCTTTAAGTTTACCTTGAAAACAATTTTTGAATTTCGAAGAACAAAGACTACATTGTCGTTTTGATTATTTCAACTGAATGCACATTTCAAACAAACGCCGTTCGAACGGAAACATATAATTTCCACAAGAACGACTTTTCAATTAAACTTTCAGCACTTTCCAATTGTGATTTGTTCAATTATTCGAACTTGCTCTCAAACTCGAGAAGATAAATTTGCAGCATTTCACTTGTCTAATTTTAGAAATGTTATGTTAAAATCATGCAAGCAGAATGAAAATATTCGAAGAAATGCGTTTCGAAATGAGACAAGTTTCAAAGAAATAGATGAAGTACTTTGAGATTTCGATGCTGATTTTCAGATTTTAATCGATTTCAGAAGAGATTACTGTAGTTATAGAATCAGTCCCTCAATAATTTCCCAATTTCTTTTAGTCTCTACATCCCACTCAATCCTAACAATGCAAAGCCACATAACAAGTTTTTTTCTGAGGGAGTGTATGACAGTGTCCACAATGTTTGTTTTTTTTTTGTTTTTCCCTCTCAATTTCCCTCTCTCTCTCTCTCAATATAAAACTGACCACCCAATCCAACTTGTGCACAAAACACCTGAATCCACACAGGAACTAAAAACCAACTGAACACTCCAACCGAAATTCCGACGAGCACCGGAAAAAACATGTACGGACAGACGAGACCGCCGATGAGTAAGTCGGAGATTATTGTCCTGAAATTAAGATTCTCATGGATGACTGAATTGTCATGTGACTTCAAAAATAGTCTCAGATGTTTAAGTCTTATTTTTAAATCATAAAAACCATGGAAAGAATTCCTAGCTTTAAAAGAATTGTCTGTCTAAGAAGAAGAAGAAGAAAAATGATTACCATGCATGGAGATGAAGTAAATACCATCTTGCACTTCTCCGATTCCTGGGTGTTTTCTTAATAATACAGTATCC
Organism: Caenorhabditis wallacei; assembly: GCA_963932035.1. Classification (NCBI taxonomy): domain Eukaryota; kingdom Metazoa; phylum Nematoda; class Chromadorea; order Rhabditida; family Rhabditidae; genus Caenorhabditis; species Caenorhabditis wallacei. The sequence continues at coordinate 4,769,146 of OZ009934.1, forward strand.
TCCGAATAAATTAATCGGCAAAGTAATTAAAATAATCAAATGAGAGAAAGTTGCTTGAAATTGATAAGAATCCCAGTAAGTGAAGATCGTAGTGCAGGACGAATTCATTTTGTTGACTATAACTGGGCAAATGAAGAAAAAGGACGTAATGATTTGTATTAGATACGCGTGAATGAGCTCTCAGGAGAGAAGAGAGCAAGACGACGTCGAGATGTGGGAGGCTGGAGTTTTTGATCTAGAACTTCTGATACAAATTGGAAAACGCCTACTCGTTTTTTTTTCAGATTGAAGATCATAAGACAAAGATTTCTAATTCTAAAAAAGAACTGTGTTTTCTTGCTCATCGCATGAAATGTCTTTTTTGTTTGACTTCAGAATTCAGAATTCTAAGTTATGATCACTTAATTAATCAGTGAAGCTTAAAACGTCATTTCAATTAAAACAAAGAATCAAGAATCATTTATTTCACTATGAAGATCATCATTTGTTATATATATACATGGACTGGAGACGTTTGGAAACCCGTGAAAAAGTACATATAAAGCATGGAATCTAGATGATAATAAGTACAAAATTAACCAAAAAAAAACAACTAGGAATGAAAACTGAAAGAAACCCGTGATTCAGAAGAGAGAATTTGAAATTAGACATTTTGAATAAGATGTGCATGATGATCTTCGATTGAGGTGACATGAGCAGAACTGCTTTTTGTTTGTTTCAAACTTATTTGGAATGGACGATCGACTCCTGAAAATTCAGATTATTAAGAAGGGAATTTTAAGAAAAAATAGAGAAATTTCTGAATCTAAATTTTGAAAAAATTCAAAAATGCTAAAAAAACAAAAAAAAGACGAACCTTCCAATTTGTGTAAGAACTTTTTCAAAGTCTGTTTCATCAGCGTCCGATATCTTTTCGAAACAACACAATAAAGACAGAAATTGAGAGAAGCATTCAAGAAGACAAGTTGTTGACTCAAACACATATACAGAATTGCTTTTGGATGATATTGTCCGTAGATATCGAATAGAAGACGTGCCGGTGCCTGGGGTCCAACACAGAAGAAAAGCATGAAGACAACTGCGAAAAGCATTGCATTTGCTCTCATGGTTCGGTTGTTATGTGCCTCGTTTTGAATCAGTCCATCGGATAATTTCGTTTCTTCGTCTCTGCGAGAATCTTCGTCAACGACTCGTCGAAGAGTGAAAATGATACGAGAATTCATATAAAGGAGGCCAATGATTGGGAGAACATTGAATGCAAAGAGGGAAATGTAGTCCATTGTACGGTAGTAGATCTGAAATTGTTTGATAATTAAAACAAAATATTTTCTTCCCTTTATTTCAAATATCTCAATCTTATTTCTTTCTTTCAACTAAAATTCGAGACAAACAATTAGTCATCATATCTTTCAAAAAGCTCGCTGTCAACTAATTGGGTGTTCTGTTTACTTCTCAACCAAAAATTTGTTTGTGCTGATTCAATTTGATCATTTTTCAAATAATCTAAAAATAAATCCCTTTCTCTCTTTCTTTTTCTTTTTCTATTCCAAACAGTAAGTAAACGATGTCCTCTTTTCAATCACTTTTCACTCGAATCGCCCTAATTACTAACTGAGAAAGTATCAAATTTCTCACTTCATTCCTCGATACAAACAATGCCATCGGGAAACGAAAAGAGAAAAAGAAAAAGAAGAAGAATAAAAGATCAGTAAATACCTGAAGAGCACGGTTTGTCGACATTAAAATCACGTAGTAGTACTCGTTCGAATTACTTTCGAAACAACGAATTGTATCGTATGCCAGAGGCCATTGAATTGAGCAAAGAAATGAGACAATGATTCTGCAAAAAATTCGATTTTTTCTTCAAAATAAATTCTCTATTGACCCATATAACTATAAATAGAAAACAAGAAAAAGAAGAAAAAAGAACTACTTACGCAGTGACGATTGCATTTTTCGAGTTTCTTGAAGTACACCATCGATGAGAATTCAACGGACAAACGACGCAGAGATAACGTTCAATGTTGAAGGCCACAACGATCCTTTAAATATTGAAATTAGTTAGAAATTGATGTGAGAATTTACTTACAAAACACTGCTTTTATAAAAAGTGGAAGCCAATGTTCTAATATAAAGAACGACTCTTGAATAAAAATGATTAAATGAAGTAGAGAATGCAAGTGATGGAATTGATAAAGGAGTCACATCCAAAGTAGCGAATATCAGAAATAAGCTATCACAAATTGCCAATGCTATTAATAAATTCCACGAAGGAATCCGCCGTGCCGTTTTATTAGAGGTCAGAACCGCCATATTCAGAAGATTACAGGCAAGTCCAATGAGAGCAATGACGGGTAGAACAGCCACATTACTCCACCAAACAATTGATATCGACTGTTCATCGTGTTCATGATGAGTTATATTCGAGAAATTACAGAAATCATGTGAACCGATAACTTGTTCAGATTGAGATGCACCTTCCAAAGTGATTAGTTCGTCCATCTGCAATAATGAACAATTGAAGAGGTCAAAAGGGAAAAGATAGAGAGACAATGATTAGAAAATGACAACAATGCAACGAGAAAATGATTAGAATTTAAGTGGAGGGAGGGAAACAAGTGTAAATTGATTACAACCAGCTTCATACCAGACAATAGAGATTGAGAGAAAAGAGACACATAAGTACTACAGTTTCGATGTGTTACGAGTTCTCAAGGTGAACATGAAAAAAAAGAAGAAGGTCATGATGGAAATGTGTTAATGCAAATAAAGAAATTTGCTAAGTTAGATGATAATTATGTAGTCAATGGGTTCAAATTCTTGCAAAAAATGTATCGAATTAGGATGAGGAAACTGCCGAAAGTCAAGGTAATTTGGACGAGACCATTCTGTATCCGATGAGATGTTTGGGTTTTTGGGGGAAGTAGGATGAGCAAGGTCAGCGGAACTATTTTCTTAAAATTTAGCTTTTTTTAGAATCTGGAACTTGCTCAATTCTCAAAAAACCATTTCCGATTGCATGGCCGGTTTTTCAGGTCATAAGACAGTAGTCTTGACACGTCACTGTACTCAAAACCTAAAATCTAGACAACTAAATAAATGACGTGATTTATGTGACTCCAAATAGAATTATGATGAAATACAGTATAAAAGGGGTTACGGTCACTCGACCTAATCGTGTGTTTTCTGCACTTTCAAAGCAAACAAATCCCGACTAAAAAAAGGAGAAATAGTTTAGAAGAACTAGTAGATGTTTGGATGACACATTGAATCGTGAATAAAAATGGAAAAATAGAGAGAAAACGAGAGGAGTGACCGTTTCAAAAGTTTGTGTGTATATGTATTGAGAAGGGAATCAATAGGACCCACCAACGGGAGAGGAGGACTGTATGGCCGGTATATGTGCTTTTCGCAAAAGACTTTGTTTGTTTGTTTGTGTAAGTGAGTCGGATATTCGGACGAGGCGGAGAACTGGCGGAGCGGATGGAAAATGAAGTTGATGGAAAGAAAGAAAATGAGAGAGAGAGATGGGAGATGGAGTTGTATAAGAAAAGGTTGAAAGAATTAGTTATCAAAAAGATTAGGTTTTGGAAATGGTTTCGTTTTGGAGAGAACTGTATAAATAAATATGGTGATGGTAATAATAGAATTCTAATAATATAAGAATGATTTTATACGAATCTAAACTACTAGAAGGATCACTTTGATTTAGAAATCGGAACTCAGGATCAGTAGAATAATCTCCCAAACCTAGAAAGCAGAAGCCACGAACAAAGTTAAATCAAACTCCAGACATCAATTGAAATAGATCTTTGTGATCGTAAATAACTCTCAATATCCTGGATCAATCGGTTCTCAACGATAGAAATAAAAGCGACGATATAGCAACCACGTAAGCCACATGAGCAATCCAATCTAGGTCAACAATACCAGAGCCTTTCTTTGATGCTATTTTTAGTTCACCGATTTCTTTTTGTCGAAACCGTTTTGGGCATTGGTTTCGCTATTCGAAAGAGATCGAGGATCACCCCTTTTTTTGGGGAGAAATGTTATTTTATTTGGAATTACAAAAGGAGTCAGAATGAGCTATTCTAGGCTTTATGAAAAAAAGAGAGACATGGTTCAGGATGGTAACCACTAGAGATAAGAATAATGGTTGTATCAGCTTAGAAATCTAGAAAAGAAAGTAGACTCAAAACCATTTTCATTTTCTTTTTCTTCGAATTTTCTATTTGTGGCTCCGAGTGTCCTCAATTGGTCTATCTTTCCTCCTCCTCGCGCACGGCGGCCGCGCCACACAGTTTATATACAAATAGACGCACTTTCACATACACGACGACGACAGAAACGGATTGAGAAGAAGAATGGAATAATGAAGAGAAAATGAAGAAGAACCGCCTTTCTTCATGTTTTCTCCGCCTTCTCAGTTGTTCCCGTGTGTCAAATAAAAATCAGAATGAAAAATTTAAAAATGAGGATGACTCCGCCCACTGTTCATTTTCTGCAAAGTTTTGAAAAGAGAGAGAGAGAGAGAGAGAGAGAGAGAGAGAGAGAGAGAGAGAGAGAGAGAGAAGAAAAAGAAAGACTGTTGTGTATTTACTCTTTATATATCGTATACTCTATCGCCTTCTCATTCACTTTTTCGGGAGCTCTCTTCGTTTTGTATTACTCACGAAACAAGAAAATAAATGGAGAGCGAAAGAAAAAAACGAAAATATCTCGGCATGAAATTTTTGAAAAATGAATCTTTTTGGATGAAAAAGAGGATTTCAATGGAAATTCGATTTGTCTTAAAATCCATCAAAAAGAACATTTTGGTATAAAAATAGAATTCTAGATGATGGATGAGGCTCCAAAGAATACAGAGAGTAGAGTATCAAAAATTAGCTCCCTCTAATAGAAGGGTATACATCTAGACTCCCAAGAAATGATTTTCTTTGAATCTAAAATAACTGATTCTTGTCTAGACTTCCATTTGTCTACAGTACTCCATATCAGTTTCTGAACCTATAAATAACGATTTGGTCAGCTGAGATGCCATACAACTTACATCAATAACAAACTGATTAACTGGTACAGATAATTTATTTTTGTTTTCCTATAAATTTATCAAGGTTACTGTCAAATTACTATTAGCAATATCTCAGAAAACACTCTTGTTTCTTCATATTCAAAAAAAAGAGAAAAACTGTTCCTTGCGTAATTCATCATTCTGTTTCTTCCTCAAAAATTCTCTTTTTTTTCGAATCAACGATCTCGAATCAAATGTACCGGCTAACATGTTTCCGATATCTAGTTTCTCTTTTTGGGTGTCTCCCTCATTCTCTTTATATTGAATGAAATGATAATGATTGTCTTTTTCTTCTTCTTCTAATGATGATGAAGAAGAAGAAGAAGAAGAAGAAATAGACATTGTCCGCAACTATCACTTTCTCGGGAGAAAACGAGGGGACCTATCCGAGATAAAAGAAAGGGCAAATTGGGATAGAGAGAGAAAAAGAGAGAGACAAGACTGGAGTCCTCCGTCAACCAAAAAAAGTGAAAATTGATAAAGTACAATTGATAGAAAAACGAGTGAATGTTCTATGTGGCATCAAGAATACTGTAGGTTAGATAATGAAGAAGAAGAAGAAGAAGAAGAAGAAGAGAAGGAGTGATTGCCATTGAAGAAGCATATTTCGAGAATCTAAGACAATTAGATTCTTTTGATCCGAAAATTGAAATGATAAATTGAAGGTGGAGAGAAAGTATAAGAGATAAATGCCACTATGAAAACTAACTATGAAATATAGGATCAGAAAAGTAAAATTCAATACAATTCTAATGTTTGTCAAAAAACAAAACAGGTAAATTGTCAAAGAAGATAAGAAAAGATACCCCAATTTCAAAAAATACCTTCTACTAAAAATTCGAATACCCTTTAGTTAACTCTGAGTAATTATGTTTCTGAATTCCGAATTCAAAATATTTTTCAAATCTACGAACGAATCAACTCGATCATTTGAACTCTCTCAATTGAATAACTGAAAATTCGGAAAATCCAAAACAAATAAAATCGTTCAAAGTTGGTTATAGATGGTAGAAAAAAAAACGAATTGTGTGAAGGGGGAGCGGCTCCCGATGGGGGGCAAAAACATGCGCGACTAGGTGTGTTTGATTCAAAAGAAATAGTGTTTGAATTGAAGAGATATCAGAGGATACTGTACAAATACACGACCGATCAAGTGAGGAGCTTCTTCTTCTTCTTTTCAGCACGAAAAAGTTTTTGAAAAACGGAGAAAATATATTTATGCATCTCGTGGAATTAAAGATTCTGAAATTCGGAATGAGGGTGGAGTCGTTTTTTTTTCCAGAAAAGGAAAAAAGAATAAAGAAAAGAAGAAAAAGAGAGGATGAACATTCAAAAATATAAACTGCGCATTGTGTTCTTTTTTGTTTTGTTTTGCAAAGAAAATGGTAAACAAACTTGAGTTATCTTCTTTGCAAATTGGAGTTGACTTGCTGAAAAGAAGAAGTTTTTTCTTGGAAAGAGAGAGAGGAAGTATAGAAGTCGTTACAGTAGGATGTTGAGATTTAAGAATCGGAAATGGGTTGAGAATTTCAGAAATATTTCAGATTTGAAGAAAAAAAAGAGATGTTGTCGAAAAAAATAACAACAAGAAAAGAAAAAGTTTGTCGGAATTGGTGGTTGAGAGAGATGATGATGATAGGTTTCAGATTATGGAAAATGTCAAAAAAAAGAGAAGTAAAAAATATATTTTCTATGTTTATATGAATTTAAATGTTAAGTTTTATCGAATTTATGAACAAGATTCGATTTGAAAAAATAAAAAAATATTTTGATGACAACAAAAAGAATAAGCAAGCAATAAATAAGAACTGCCATAAAACCTGTTTTAAAAGGGCATAGTTAAAATATTACTGTATTTTTAGAGTAAATTGAAATCAACTTTTTGCATGAATTAAACTGGATGTTTCAGAAACTTTTTTCTGAATAATTCAGAATTCATTTTAATTTTTCCTCTACTCTACTAGTACGGTAACCTATTCTACCCTCTAATGACTTCTCACGGATTCGAATAACAAGACGACATGCTCTTCTATTAGAGAAGAATTGTAAATTGTACGGGACGTTTTCTGAAAACTAAAATCTTTGAAATAACTTCAAAATTCAAAACAAATATAAAAAATATTTTTCAAAAGTCGTAATCTCCTAAAAATCTCTCTGATGGTTTATTTTCCAAATAAGTCTAAATTTGCAATGAAAAAAGGCTTCTTCTTCCAAAAAAAAAAAAGAATTTTCTATTTTGAAGATGTTCATCTGAATCTGAAAAAGAGCTTTCAAAAATAACAACAACAATACAAAAACGGGTATTTCTGCATCCATATTCTCGTATTCCATTCCAATTTGCCACTCTTCTCGCTTCTTTTTCTTCTTCTAGTACTCGTTCTTCTTTCTATACGACCGACTCCTTGACTTGTTATTATTCAGTTATCTCCTATTTAGGCGTCTTCAGCAGAAGACCCCCTTTTAGTTGATTGTAAGCTCGTAAATTTTATTTAAGCAATAAATAAACATGATTTCGAAAAAAAAAACAGAAAAAAGGGAACGGGGGAAAATCGGAGAAAGAAGGAAAAAAGAAAGAGTTCAAAACTTTGAGCACAGATTTTTAACCAAAAGAGACCAGACAAGAAGTGGATTTCGACGTTGAAGATGGGGAGAGTAGATGTCATATTTATTCTTTTCAATTGTTTTGATGATGTAGTCAGTTGTGGATCCAGTGGCTGCAAGAGCAGGTCTCACCGCCTTCGGAACCATATCCATCCGACTTCGAGCATCTAATAACAATCGTTTTGATTCATTGACAAGATCTTTCGTCATCCCAACTGCCTCTTCCAATTTCTTCTTCTTATACAAACTATCTGGAGTAGCCCCGTTAAGTGACATCACATCAGCTGGAACAAGAACTATTCCACGTGCCAGAAGAGGATGTGTAGCACGAATCAAATTGGCAATTGCATAGGCAGCTCCTAGATCTTTTGCTACGTCATATGCGGGTGGGAGTACTGTAGTTGATGGAGAAGTACGAGCAAGAGCATCAATTTGAAGACAAAGAAGAGACCCGATTGTTGATCTTCCGTATTCACATAACTGGAAAAAGAACAGATGAAAATTCTTGTGATTTGAACAATCACTTACAGCATTAATATCAGTAAACTGGCGATCACCGATTGTTGATTGACGAGTTTCGACTAGTTTCAGAAGCATATCAGAATTAGCTCGAGAAGCAAATGAACACAGAGCAATAGCGACAGGTTGACGTGGAACAGGAAGAGGAGATATTCCGTAAATTGAAGATATAGCATCCTTCCAGAATTGGAGACGATACATAGCAGAAGTGTCTCCACGTCGAGTGTCAACCTTGTCACGAATTGATGCTAACTCCACATTCAACGCATTCAGCTGAAAGGAAGAAGATATTCCTGTCTAGAATATTCGAATTACTAACCGCAACGATTTCTGGTTGCGCCTTTTTGTTGATTGTCAAAATAGCTAGATAACTGTCTGCATCATGCTTTCGAACCATATCAAGACAACTTTTGAATGCTTCATCTGCTTGTGCTTTACTGATTTCGAGTACTCGAGTATTTTTTGGCTTCGTTTTTGGAATACTATAAAAGAATATTTATGAAACAAGTAGATAGATAAAGAACGAAAAATTATTACCGTGCACCCGGAATATTGCTAAAGTCTGGCGAACGACTAGGTGTTTTCTTATCATTGGACATGTCATTGGAATTGTTGTTACGATTATCAGCGAATGGAGAAGATTTGGTGGATAGATGGCGGATGGAGTTTATTCGTGAGAATCCGTTGATTCTGATGAATGAATCGATTCCGAAACACGACCGCTGTGAGTTTCTTTTCGGGTTGAAGTCTGTCTTTGTCGTTGCTGTTGTTTCAATGTTCTTAGCATGGCGAATTCTGGTGACATGGCTTTGGCACGGTTGTCGAAGGTGATGAACGACGGACAGTTGAGTGCTTCGTCGCATGTTCGGTCGTGATGCTGTAATATTATCATTTCGATTTGATATTTTTTCATTGTGACTTGTTCTGAATCAATCATCATTCTAACTAACTTGATCTTTCTTTATGTATTGGAATGGATTCGCCAAGAACGATGTGCCGTAGATCAACGCAACCAAAGATATCACTGTCTGGGCGACGACGTCAGCAGGAAGGCTAACAAACGGCTGCTCAGTGAGACGCAGATAGAAACGATGTTGGGCGGCAGAATAGGCACAGTGGATCAATGAGAGAAGCGAGACAATTGTGATCAGGCTGCAAGTGGTTTTCTTTATTACTCTGCGTCTTACTGATTGATGAGCTTTTGCAGATCAAAAGAACAACTGTCGTGTTCCAGAAACATTTCAGTGGTCACTCACCGGTAAATAGTACTCGCCATATCGGGGATTAATGACCGATTTGGTTTTGACCAAGGATTGCAGGATGCTTCTAGAAGAGACTGAAATGATTATGTTTTCAAATGACGCAACTAGCAGTCACGATTTTTAAAGATACAAAAACTGGTAAACAACCGGAAAAATCAAAAATCTAATATCTTGACAAGTGGATATGTACATTTATCAGAAGAGCCAAATAACAGATAAAGTTTGTGCTCACATAGACTACAACTAAACAGAACGGGCAATCGGTGAAAGATGAAATGACGGTGCGAAGAATGTGGCTGAAGATTCAGTAATTCTATGAGAATTGAGATTTTTCAAGAAGAATCATAAATGAAGAACGAAGTGAATGTTGAGATTTTGAAATAGTTCACAAGAAGTTGTTCAGAATGACAAGTTAATTCGGGTTGTTCTCTTCCTCGCATTGAACATGAGTGACAAGATTTGAAGAAGATTTAATAATTTTATCCTTGATCAGTTTCATCTTCTCGTTAGTCAAATGTTTGACTCCAAACTTTTCTTCCAACTTTTCGAACATTCCTTTCGTGGTGTTATTTATAGATTTCTTGAAGCCCATGAGGAGAACTTGTTCATAGACAGAGCTCATTCTACCACAGTCGATGGAAACTGTCACACTGCGAAGAACGTCTGTTAGAAGTGCCGGATTAGAAACTTGTTGATCCTGAAATTTGAACAATCAAAAATTCTTATGGAAATTATAAATTACCTCTGATTGCTTATAAACACATCTTTCGTGAAGTTCAAATAGAGACAAGTGTGAGACGTTTCGAGTATATGTGACGAGTTTTTTTGATACTTTATCGTAAACACTCTCCTCAATGACTGGAACAACTCGAATATCTGTCATTCTCGAAATCCAACGTGGAACTCTCTTCAAAATTGAGCTGCCTGAATAATTAATATTTTGATTACACATGAGACCTTCATTTTCTAAAATGACTCACCTTGCTTGATAATCAACTTCTTCGTCACGATGGTATTATCAGTGATTTGTCGTTCAAGCACATCTTCCGAAAGAATGTGCTTCGCATGTGAGTTTGGATATCTGCAGGCTAACAGAGTTCACCTATTTCTCCTGCTATTTCGAACAAACCTGTCCCAAAATGCACTGACAACTTCATCGAATGAATAAGGAAATGAAGTACGTGGAGAATCCCAGAGTTTCATTTTTCACTGATAAATTTCAGGAATCGATGGGAATTCGTGTGGCAAAATCCTGTTGATGAAGAGGCCAATGCAAATTGCTCGCGTACGCAAACGTTGAAGATGACGCCACTTCTGCCAACACGCTTGTCTACAGTAGGAAGTCAATTAATTTATTTTTACGAAACTTGTTTCGCAATTGTGCTCAAAAATACAGTTTTCAATGAAATATCGGCAGAATGAATTTAGAATTGATAAAAGGGGAATTTCTATCGAATAGAAAACTGTTATCACAAGAAATCAACTGTCAGTTGCCTTAAAGTCCAGTAAACTTCTGGTTTCTTCTTTTAACTTCCCGCTCTTGCACTCGTAAAAACCAAGAACCGCAACATTAACTTTTTCAGATGAGAATACTATGGCTCACAATACTACTATTCACAAAATATGTATATTCTCAAGGTACTGAGAGAACCCATATCAATAAAGTAAACATTTGTTTTAGATGACGTTCAAGAGGATGTGTGGAGAGATCCAAACGATCCAACTAGCGAACACCGTCCACCAAATGCAAAAGGATTACAGATTATATCGCCTCCTGTACAAAAAGTAAGGATAACGAAATGATTATCTTTCATCCCTCAGATAGTTTCAGCCAGATCAAAGTCTTCGTTTGATTCTTCGTCAGCTTCTTCAGGATATTCATGTTGATTATAAAATTGATGGTCCAGTACAAAGAGAAGTCCAGTGAGTGAATTATCGAGTTGTCTTTCTTCCATTTCTTCTATTCAGAATCAAAATTTCCGGTCACAGTATGTCAGTACTGTCTAAATACCTGAATGATGATGAGGCAGATTTACCTGATGATCGAGAAGCTGTTCGTTCTGCTCTCTCCAATATATTCAAAGTCCTGGAAGCAGCTCCAGATCCAACGTGGCAGGATACGTATATGTCTTTGCAACCATTCATATTCACGATTAACTTGATAATCCTTCCGGCAGCTGCTATCGTTGTGATTCGTTCGATAGTTCGTCCTCGGAATTTTTGGATTCTGGTTGTTTCGACGATTATCATCATCTCAATGTATTCTGGATATAACAAAAAGTACCAAGAAGCAGAATCCCGTAAATTTGCACAGTTTCAAGAATATTCTCGAGATGCGTGTGCTCCAGAGGGACTATTTTCAAGAATGGTTGAAATCTTTGCATCACCTTTCCAATATCGTCAAAAATCGAAATGTCTCAAATATATTGAAGTAAGCTAAACACTGAATTTAGTCCTAAACAAATGTTATTTACAGAGTCAAACAATATCAATCTTCCATGAAATTTCAATTATTGAAGTGTTTTCGGAAACGATTTCCAGTGGATTCTTCGCCTTTTTGTCTGCTTCTGCAAAGCATCTCAATCATTTCTTTAGGTGAAATTTATCTTTTTGAAGCATTCTTACATTTAAAACGTTTATAGAGATCTTTATGATGGTGCTCCATTGATTGCTCAGATTGTCATGACATTCTTCATTATTCTCATGGTTGGCACAGTTCGTACTCCATTCTTTAGCTACGAACCAATTTGTGGGTTTTATTTCTCGAAAAATAAATTTTATAATGAGAAACTGTTCCAGGGCTTACATTCTGCAGTTCAAGTATCGGAAAGATTGCTGGATGGCTGGAAGGAGGAGAACCAGAAGAAAGGAAAACATCAATTCAATTGAATCTGACAACAAAAGAGGTGAAAAGATTAGAGCAGGCAAAAAAGAAAAAGTACGGCGTCGGTGTAATATTAATCATTTATAACTATGTGTGAATTATTTTAGAACCGCAATGATAGAATTTCCAAAATCGGAGAAAGAAGAAGGAGGGAGTGGAAGCGAAAATGGGAAAAAGAAAAAGAGCGAGAAAAAGAAAGATTTGAAGAAGAAGGAAGACGATTCAGTGCATGTGGATACAACGGCAGAAGACGATCTGAGCTTACTCGGAGAATCGAGTGAAGATGAAGAGGAGATTCCAGAAGGTATCCATAAAGTTTCATTTCCTGAAGCAATTTATGATAATCTGTTTTCAGCTAAAAATGAATCGATCAATTCACCTCCGTTATCAGAAACCAGCTTCTGATGACTTGAATCATTGAGAGGTCAACCCGATCAATCTGCTATCACTTGTTTGTACAATCAATATTTTCATCTTTGCATTTCCCATTTTCATTCATAGTTTTAACTTTTAGCATTTCACTGTAAAAAACTAACATTTTCTTGCATTTCTTGTAAATCTTGCCTTAACTCTTCTACCTCTTCGAATAATTTTACTGGTCTTTACTTTTTGCTTTCAATGAATCATCTCGGTTTTATTCTTAGTTCATCAGATCAATTCAAAGTATGATAACATAAATATGTTTACTCATCTCGTTATTTCCGTTCTCCAGCTATTCTGGTGACGTCTTCTTCAAAAGTTTTCAAGAAATCATTGTCATCTTTGTAATCTTTGCTGTTGAATTGCACTGAATTCGTTGAATACAACGACGCAGACAGTGAGAGAAACAAGTCAGAAAGATCATTCAAATCAGAATTCTCCACCGTTTTAATAGTTCTTCGATTTAGATTGATCATTCAAACAAAAAAATAATTGTTCCAGATGTCGAGTGCACGATTCCTAACAAATTCCCTTGTAAATATCAATGCAACATCCCGTGAGTTTTCTTTAAAAGATAAATTCGAATAATAATAGATCTTTCAAATTTCCAAATGCTTTCTTTCTTTCAAATCAAGTTTTGAATTTCATTGTAAAAAAATCTTCCAAAAAGTAACATAAAAAGTATTTATTTATTACAATATTTGGACTCTAGTATAGGCAGCATTCATTTGTTTTCTGAATTTGTCAAAATAAAAAGTTCATTTATTCAATATCTTTTCAATAAACCGTTCCTCTACAGGCAGATCGTTGTCTCTTTTGGTTCGAAGGTCGCGGTTCTCTCTCGCACCACAACGTGGTCTTATCAGTGTGATCGATAAGCAACAGTGCCGACAGATCACTGACTACTCGGCCAAAGACAGTCGCATCAATTCGAGAAAACTTCGAAAGCACGACGGATCAAATATGGATGGAGCCGCAATTACAGCCGCTGCCCTTAAGCATCAGGTTAGTCTTTTTTCATTTTCTTTATAAAAAAACTTTTTTTTGAAAAGCTCAACCTGAAAAGTCAAAACTATCGAAAAGTAGATTCTCTCAATTTTTAACCCAGGTCATAATTAAAGAAATCAAAAATTAGATCATGATTTCTGAAGTTAGTTTTCTTAATGATGTCAAAGAGGTTTCTAATATCCGAATTCTTAGAAGAAATATTACATCTTCCACGTGGTTTCTTCATTTTTCACTTATCAATCGCTTTTCGACTTTGCCCTGATTGTCAGAAATAAGACCATAATTCACCGTTATCATTGATGAGTGGTGACATACAAAGAATAAATGAATCGATTGATTTCAGGGCGTTGAATATATGTTTGGAGTCGTTGGTTTCCCTGTAATTGAAGTTGGAATGGCTGCTCAGGCTCACGGAATCAAGTATATTGGATGTAGAAATGAACAAGCGGTAGGTAACAGGGAAATCTGAATAACAAGAATCAACTTGAGAATAAGTGAAAAGATCACAAAAAATGAAAACAATTTATCAGGAATAAGATAAAATTTTAGGCTGCCTATGCTGCTCAAGCAATGGGATATCTAACTGGAAAACCAGTTGCTCTTCTCGTTGTTTCTGGTCCTGGAATCCTCCATGCAATCGGAGGACTCGCCAACGCTACAGTAAACTGCTGGCCAGTTGTCTGCATTGGAGGAACTGCCGATGTGGATCTTGAAAATCGTGGAGCATTCCAAGAATGGAGTCAACAAGAATCTGTTAGAAACTCATGTAAACATGTCAGTCGACCAACAAGTCTTCACACAATTCCTGCTCATATTGAGAAGGCTGTTCGGTGTGCAATGTATGGAAGACCAGGAGCTGTTTATGTTGATTTACCTGGAAATCTTGTTTTGACAAGTACTGAAGAAGAGATTTCATTCCCAGAACCAGTACCACTTCCACCACCAGTCTCTATTCCACCAATTGCTGAAATTGAAAAAGCTGTTAATACATTGAAGAATGCTAAGAAACCATTGGTTATTGTTGGAAAAGGAGCTGCTTGGTCAGAGCGTGGAGCTACTCAAGTACAACAATTCCTGACAAAATCCAAACTTCCATGGCTTGCAACTCCAGGAGGAAAGGGAGTTGCTTCTGATCTTCATCCAAGATTCATCGGACAAGCTAGATCATTAGCTTTGAGAGAAGCTGATACAGTATTCCTTATCGGTGCTCGATTCAACTGGATTCTTCATTTCGGTCTTCCACCACGTTTCCAGAAGGACGTAAAGGTTGTTCAAATCGATATCTGTCCAGAGGAATTCCATCAGAATGTGAAAACAGAAGTTCCACTTTTGGGAGATATTGGAGAGACATTGGCTGAATTGACACCAAGACTTGGAGAATGGGCTTATGATGAATCAACTGAATGGTTCAAAAAACTCAGAGAAAATGCTGAGAAGAACAGAAATGCTGTTGAGAAACTTGTTGATGATCATTCCACTCCACTCAACTATTATGCTGCTTATCAACCAGTGAGTCCGAATATTTCTATAACTTCAAATACAATATTACATTTCAGATTCGTGAATTCCTTGCCAACAACGATGTTATTGTTGTGAATGAGGGAGCCAACACAATGGATATTGGTCGTACAATGATGCCATCCCGTCTTCCAAAACGTCGTCTTGATGCTGGAACCTTTGGAACAATGGGAGTTGGACAAGGATTCGCTTTGGCCGCTGCTCTTTGGGCAAGAGATCATAGTCCAAAAACCAAAGTTCTCGTTGTTCAAGGAGACAGTGCATTCGGCTTCTCTGCTATGGAACTTGAAACAATCGCCAGATACAATCTTCCAGTCGTCACTGTCATCATCAATAATTCTGGAATCTATCGTGGACTTCTTCCAGAAGATGACAAAGCAATTGAAGGAGATCGTACTCTTGCTCTTCCAGTTCTTTCTCTCACTGCCGAATGTCGTTACGAACAAATGTGTGAAGCTTTCGGAGGAGCTGGAACCGTCGTCCGAACTGTTCCAGAAATCAAGGCAGCACTTGAAAAGGCATTCCAAAAGACTGATGGACCAACTGTCATTAATGCTCTCATTTCAACTGATTCAGAGAGAAAACCACAAGCCGATCATTGGTTGACCCGCTCGAAGATGTAAATAAAATTTGAATTGTATTATAATTTTTGCATTTTTCTTTTCGCAAACTAATTATTTTGAAAGTAGTTTTGTATTACTAAATCTGTGATAAAATAGTATTTTTTTTTGGTCCCTGAGTTTCTTTATTTTTGTACAATATTTACAGATAAATATAGAATTCAGAATCAATAATTATAAACGGAGAAAGCGTCTCGATGGGAAGAATTCTCCAATATTCTCTTCTTTTTCATTACTTCCACTATTGGATCCTAATGGAGAACGAACGGAACTTTTGACTTCTTTACTGCTTCTCATATCTCTATCTGACAATTCATCAAGTTTCCATCTTCTGAAATCTTCTTGACGAGAATCATCCTAAATAGAAAAAATAAATAAATAATAAACTTCAAATTCTATTATTTTACCTTGAATACTTTCTTCATTTTTCTGCTACTTCTACTCAAAAAATCAGTCGAAATAATTCTGGCTCTTGGTGCTTCTTCTGGAAGATCGAAACTTCTAATCGGATCAATATTAGTTCTCAGCTCCTTCATTCTCGCAATTCCTCCATTTTGAGCATTCAAATTTCCAATGAAAAAACAGAATAAAATAACAGAAAAAGATATAAAAATGGATCTCATTTTTCTAGAATTTCTACGAGAAATCAGAAAAAATGCGCATCAAAAAGCTGGTTATGTACCGTCGAAAACTGACAGTGTAAACCTCGAATACCGGGTTTTTCTTTCTTTTTTTTTTTTGATTTCTCGTTGTAATAACAGAAACAGCCTTCATACAGCTTCAATAAGATATGAATCTTGAAAACTTAAGCAGACTTTACAACAATCAAGAACACATCTTCATTAGGGTAATAGGGTGTTGAGAAAAGAAGGCAATGGAAAGAGAGAAAAGGGATATTATGGAACTATAACAATGGGAACAAAATTCAATTGACATTTTTTGACAAATAAGTCTAGAAAAATGTATAACCATTCTGGAAAAAACCCAATACTTGAATTGGACAACCTCCAATAGTAGAGCATTCACAGCTTTGATTGTTTCTAATTCAACTCTATTTTTATTGAGATGAGAACCAAATCGTTAACTGGAATAACAGTTTTTTGGTCACCGAAGCGGATGTTTTAATGGTCGGACTATCTTCTATACTATAGATTATACAGGTTCAGAATCTTGTTTTCAATGACAAAAAGTCAGAGGGTGTGGTGCCCTTCTATTAGAGTATTAAACTAGTTTAGTTCTTTTGGAGCCAGATCACATCGGCAGTTCTAACATATTAAAAAAATGCAGTTGTTAGAGACAGTTGTTCTCTTATTCATAGCAGTACCATTTCAATGAAGTAGTTTTAAAATGGTTTCGATTTTTAAAAAATTATCACAACATCGACCTGTGGTAATCAACTTTTTTGATTTTTTGTATCCATTTGTTTCCCACAAATCACAAAATACCGAAAATGTTTACAGAATCGTATTTCGATTTATTGGATTCTCGATCTACTCGATAATTGTCGGAATAATTACAGCAAACCGGATAATTGTTGTTTCTACTTGCACGTAAAATCCTCTATCATCAAAACCTTTTTTTCTCTTCTTTATTTCATTTACTTTTACATATCAATGAAAACTACTTCCCGTTAGATGGAAAGATAGAAAAATGACCATGAAACACAACAAAAAAAGCCATCTCATTGCTTACTTATTGTCCATTGCTGACCTTGTTCAAAAACAAGAAAACTAAATTCAATTCTGCGTTTCCTTGTTTTCAATTCTATTTTCAATGTTAGTTTTGATATGAAAAGAATTGAAAAAAGAAATGAATTGATAGGGTGGAGAGTGACTTACTTCTTCTTTTTTCATTCATTCATTTCATCTTTTTCTATCGTCTACAGTACGAAACTTCTTCTTCTGATGTTGGTGGTCACAAAACGATTGATAAATGAAATACGTGACTCAGAATGTTTCCTAAATACCACATCACTTCCGCTCACACCTATTTTCCTCTTATATATATACCACTTTATAAATGATACTTTCAATCAAATAATTTCTATTTCAGAATGCGTCAACTTGTTATTCTTGCTCTTTTTGTTTCAACTGCATCATCTCTTCCATTCATTGGATCCGTTCAATCGGTCCGAGTAACTGGAAAAGTCACTTGTAATGGACAGCCAGCTGAGAATATTAAAGTGAAACTGTACGAGAAGGAGATCCGTAAGTTGTATTCTAAGATTGTCTCCCATGAGTTTATATATTTCAGTTCTTGATAAACTTCTCGACGAGAGATCAACTGATGGAAAAGGTTCATTCACTCTTGCTGGAAACAAAAAAGAATTGACTGCTATTGACCCACATGTTAACATCTATCACAAGTGTAACTACAAAGGGGTAAGAGTGAGAGAGAGAATAATGACAGATGTTTGTACCAGTGGAAACTCTTTTTTTGAAAATGTACATCTGTCGGAAATAGAAGAGTCTATGTAGAACACATAGGATATAATTGAAAAGTGACATCATTTTCTAAATATAGATTAACCGAAAGTCGTTTGATCCCGATGGGAAAAAGTGAAATCGATTGATAGTTGAGGAAGTGAAAAAGGAAGAGAACTTTGTTCATCAATTGAAAACATGTTTTGAAATGAAAAACTTAACGTTCCTTAATTGACAAATTATACTCCTAATGACTTTTTTTAGTCTAAAGTATGAAAATGTTGAAGGATTACGGTAGCTACAGTAATCTTAATGGGTTTTTTTTTCTGTAACCTAGATTAACGCAAGTATAAAGAATTAGGTTTATGAGAAAGCGTCATAGGACATACCTTCTCGAAATTAATAAACAATCAATCTTCCTGGAAATTAAAATAAACAGAATGAAATTTGTTTCGACAGGTTTGCTACAAGAAGCTGAAGATCAAGATTCCAAAGAGTTTCATCAGTGAAGGAGAAACCGCCGAGAGAACTTTCGATATCGGAGAGCTCAATTTGGCTGGATCATTCTCCGGAGAATCAACTGATTGTCTCAACTAAAAAATTCTTTCTTTTTCTCTCTTTTTCTATTCGATTCTCTATTTTTTTTCTTTTCTCATATATAAAATGATTTTGTCACAATAAACACAGTTTTCTTCTCTTTTTCTTTTCTTCAAACATTCATTTTCAACAGATTTGAAACGAAAAGAGCGTGTCAAAGACATATAGATTTGATGTAGAAAAGTGTCGTAAATTTAGACAATTCTCCTACATTTTTCATCATTCTTCGTCCCTCTTTTGCCTATTCAGACACAACCCATCACAGTTTGTTTTTTTCGTCTTCTTCTGCGTCTCTGTTCCCCACTTCGATCCCTCATTGATTTTCAACCATTTTCCATTTTCCATTTGACCTGACCGTCGACATCTGGCACATAGTGAATTCTTTCAGTTCTCGAGAAGTCTACATACATTGTTTTTTCATTTCTAAAATGAAAAGGAAGAGCAATATGGAGGTGAGTATTCACATTTTAAATTAAAATAAACAGAATGAAATTTGTTTCGACAGGTTTGCTACAAGAAGCTGAAGATCAAGATTCCAAAGAGTTTCATCAGTGAAGGAGAAACCGCCGAGAGAACTTTCGATATCGGAGAGCTCAATTTGGCTGGATCATTCTCCGGAGAATCAACTGATTGTCTCAACTAAAAAATTCTTTCTTTTTCTCTCTTTTTCTATTCGATTCTCTATTTTTTTTCTTTTCTCATATATAAAATGATTTTGTCACAATAAACACAGTTTTCTTCTCTTTTTCTTTTCTTCAAACATTCATTTTCAACAGATTTGAAACGAAAAGAGCGTGTCAAAGACATATAGATTTGATGTAGAAAAGTGTCGTAAATTTAGACAATTCTCCTACATTTTTCATCATTCTTCGTCCCTCTTTTGCCTATTCAGACACAACCCATCACAGTTTGTTTTTTTCGTCTTCTTCTGCGTCTCTGTTCCCCACTTCGATCCCTCATTGATTTTCAACCATTTTCCATTTTCCATTTGACCTGACCGTCGACATCTGGCACATAGTGAATTCTTTCAGTTCTCGAGAAGTCTACATACATTGTTTTTTCATTTCTAAAATGAAAAGGAAGAGCAATATGGAGGTGAGTATTCACATTTTAAATTTATTCAAATCTTCATTTTTATCTTTTTAAGTAAAGATTAGAATAAGAAAGTCCTGATAAGTGATTTTTTTGTGATTCACACTATTAACAAGGTTTAGATTTACTCAAATGTATGTTTCAAAACTAAACTAGTTAATTTTAGTTGTTTTAACTAATTTTAAGCTTTTGCCACGTCGCAATAAGCGAATTAGAAGTTGTCCTTCTTCACAATCAAGTAACCTTCCCCGTCTGCCTACTTCCCGCTTTTTAAACGCCCTTTGCCTACTTTCGTTGACGGCCTTTGTGGTCGAGCGGCGCGCGTGTTTGCCCGTCGCTCAACTCTTGCGAGTTCGGTTCTCGCGCCTGGAATCGGTGATGTTATATCCAGTTCTGCTACTGAATGATTGTGAAGATTAACTTTCCCCGTCTGAGATCCATTTTTACAGAAGTTTTTCCGACTCATTGCTCCACAAGCAATCCTCGTTCTCATTCTGACGCTTTTCATGATGGGCGGTGCAGTAATCTTTCAATGGATTGATCCTGTTCTTGCAAAACAATCATTCTATGAAGTCATTTTCTTCGAATTCATCACGATTTCCACAATTGGTTATGGTAATCAGTATCCACAGACTTCCTATTCACGAGCATTTTCAATCATTTTCTCAATTATTGGAATTCCACTTATTGTTGTGACACTCGGAAATTTCGGAAAATATTTTACCAGATTCTATTGGAAAACACGTGGATATTTATGCAAAAAGAAGGCAGAAAAGGATTTAGTGAATGATCGAGATATGCCTGGAATTATGATTGCTATCCTTTATTTAGCCACTTTCCTTATCGGTCTTCTATTTATTCCTCATTCTGGAGCTTCGTATTCAGTTGATGATTGTTACTTCAGGTAGAATTCTTTTTTTTTTGAAAGACTTATCTAATAATTTCAGCTTCATCAGTTTCGCAACAGTCGGATTCGGTGACAAGATTCCAGAAATTGATACTTTCAGAAAGTTCTGTAAAGTCACTTCATATCTTTTATGGGGAACAATTCTCCATATTATGCTTATCGGTCACGTTACAACGTGGTTTAATCAGGTTAGTTACTGACAGGGGATACTGTATTATATGGTTACTGTAACTAAATGACTCTCCAAGTTCCCTCTAATTCTTGATTTATCATTGTTCCATTTTCAGCTCTTCGCCAATAAACCATTCCGTGGACGTGATGTCGAAGTCCTAATTGGAGGACAAAGTATTACTGTATCTGAGATAACATCTCTCGTTGCTCAACAATTCCACGCATCCCCTCATCAAGTTCGTGCAATTCTTCATGATATTGATGAGATAATGGATGATATAAAACCAAATGAAGAAAATGATGAGAATTCTGATATCATTGTTCAATAATTCTCTTCCAATCATCCACGTCTTGTCTTCTGTTCAGAATACATTTGCTTTAATTTTCATCTAATCCTATTCTCCCTCATCAGCCATTTTCTGCACTTTCTCTTCTGTTTCTAATAATTTTTCTTTCCCGGATGAAAAAATTTCACGCCAAAGCCTATTTTCACAACACAAAGCGTGTCCAGATTTTACGTTGTGCTCTGTGGAATGAGTTCTTTTTTTCCACGTCATTCAAATAAAAAATCATCGTTTCGATCCGTCCTCTTTTACTCAGTTTTCGAATTCATCTTCCTCAATATCAATTCGTCGTTTCTCTTTCAAAATGACAAGCCATGAAACAAGAGGAACAACATGGTCATCAAGAGAGCAATCACAACAAATGCGTATGTTTCATTCTAGATTCTGAGTTTTAGAAGGGAATTTAGAATCGTCTGGATCAATGTATACGAGACATTCAACGTTTTCCTCGATGACTCCAAGACAATCTGGAACTCAACCAAAAAGTTCTTATATGTCATCAAGAACTGCTCCACATCCAACTTCAACTCATCATATTCGTAAAAGAACTGAAGTTAGACTTTTAGTTTTTTGTAGATTTCGATTTATTTAAACTTCAGGCAAAACGTTATGTCATTGAAGATTTTCGTCCGGCTTTTGAAAGAAAAGGAATGGATTTGGATACTTCTAGAAAACTTGGACGTGGAAAGTACAGTAAAGTGTATAAAGCAGTTGATAGAACCAATAATCGTCTTGTTTGTGATCTCTTCAATTTCTATTCAATTTCTTCTTTTTTCTAGGTAGCCGTCAAGGCAATCGACGTTCTCGAATTGACTTCTGATGTTAAAAACAAGTTTTTACCACGTGAAATCAGCTGCTGGCGTAAACTGAAAAATCCGTTTCTCGTGAGTCTTCATGCTCAATACGAGGCTCAGAATATGATATTTTTGACAATGGAATATGGAAGTCAAGGAGATTTGGTAAGGATTACTGTAGATAAGGGTTACTGTAGAAGTTGATCAATTCTTTTGTAGCTTCGTTACGTCCAAGAGCACGGAGGAATCAATGAATCGAAAGCTGGTCTTTTTATGTCTCAATTGATACGTGGACTTCAATATATGCATTCGGTAATCCCTTTCTGATTCCTCTTCCACTCCTCATATTCAGAAGCAAATTGCTCATCGGGACATCAAACTTGAAAACATTATTATTTTTGATAACTGCGTCAAACTGTCTGATTTTGGATTTGTTCGTCAATTGGACAGTCAGACGTTATCTCATACATTCTGTGGATCAAAATCTTACTCGGCACCAGAACTTCTTCGTGGAGTCGGTTATAATCCATTCCTTTCGGATGTTTGGTCTCTTGGAGTTGTTGGTTTCGTGATGGTCACTAATCGAATGCCTTTTGATGAAAAGAAACCAAATAATGTCATTGTGGAATTACAAAGGTAACTGAATTTCAGAACTGGATTATTCAGAATTCTTGAATTGATTTCAGAAATCGCCATTATGTGATTCCATCGAATGTATATCTCTCTGGAAATTGCATTTCTTCATTTGAAATCATGATGACATTTGAAGCTGAGAAGCGTCCAAATTCGAGTCAATGTCTTGAATTACCATGGATTACTCCACATCTTCTAATGGAGAATCGCCGTTCTGGGTGAGAGAGTTTTCATTGTTTAATCGATCAATTGAAATATTTCAGATAACTCGAATCTGATTAAGTAATTGGAATACGGATCGATGAAAGGAAATTTTTTTTTTGAATGATTCTCAGCTGATTTCATAAATATTCCATTCAAAGTGTTTATTTTTGTCTGATCTAAAATGTCCTTTTGGGGAAAGTGTTATTGAAATTGCCAACTTACTGTAGCTACCGTAATCTTCTGTTACTTCCCGTTGGCTAATTGGTATTCCTTCCGACTGACATTCGATCCCATTTCTCTAGCTACCGTAATCCATTTTCTCTTCCACAAGAGAACAAATAATGAATCATCGAAGAAGGAAAATGCGTGGCTCACAAGATCGTAAAACTTCCTCCCTTTTAATCGAATTATCACCTACATATTCCATATTTCCCTCCATTTTATTCATTCTTTTGTCATGTTTCTTCCTCTTCTTCTCCTTGTTTCCGCCGTTTTCTCGGCCGAGAATTCTCTGGTAAATGTTTCAAAATTCTAGACATAGAATACTCATTTTTAGTATTTCAGTACGATTTGACAGCGTGTACGTATACAAATTGTCATGGAATGTTCTCAACTTCTCCGTGTCCATCTGAATTCTATCTTGTCAAATGGGAGAAATGTGGATTTCTGAAGAAGCATGAATTGTGTTGTCGAATGTCGAATAGTACGGTAAGAGTCTATTTCAGACTGTTTCAGACTCTTTTTTGATTGTTTCAGATGACCGATAAATGCCGTTGGAGTCCATGTCATGCATCGATCGAGAATAATTTCTGTTCGAAAGATGAATTTGTGAGTGAAGAAAAGAAGTGTTCTCTTCTCAGAAAACAAGAGAAATGCTGTAAACAAGAGACAATTTGAATTGACTGATTGAATAAACTTGTTGCAAACCATTTATCTCGTTTATTATGTTACAAATGCATTCTTTCTTTTTTACAATAAGAGCAATATACCGAAATATAACACGTTGACTAGTCGGCTCATTATAAAGGTTTGGGAAAAGGGGAGGAGATTCGAGTTGGGGGAACGATTATGCTATATGAAATTGGAAAAAAGGAATGAGAACCCATATTGAGAAAAGGAAAAGGGGGGGGGGGGCGTAGAAATAGGCAAGGAAATTGTGTTGGTTTATAGGAAATCAGAGGTACATGTGTTTTATGCTTTGGCTCGCCATTCTTCGGGAACTTCACCCACATCTACATAAAGATGATAGTACAGAGGACGTGTTGTGACCTGGAAAATATAGAAAAGTTTAAAAAATTCGAAGATTGTAAAAAGTACCTTTCGAATTGTCCATTTATCAGTTTCATTCAGTCCGTCGTATGCAACACGATTAGCACTGTTACCGAGTAGTTTATAACTGAAATTTCAATGAATGAAGTTTGATCGAATCAAAAGAACTTACATCAACTTTGGAGCAGTCCGTTTTCTTTTCACATGTTTCAACATTGAATATCTTCCTGTTTCAGGATTCGGTCTCTCGATTGTATAATTCAAAGACAAGATTCTTTGTCCCATATCGTCATCTTCTCCACCCCATGCCCAGAATTGATTCGAATAACCGTTTACTGCACGGTAATCAGACATTGAAACAGCGAGAACTCCTCCGACAATTTCCTTATACCAGAGTTGGTAACCGAGATTACTGACAAAAGCACCAAGATGTCGAGGGCCAGGAGGACATGAATATGGATTTCTATCGTCTTGAGGAAACATGTCCACATCATGAAACACAACACAATCCACACCGAGACTTTCAGCGAAAATGAATGCGGCATTCATGATACGTCCCTTGTTGAATAGGTCATTTCCATACTAAAATCGCGATTTTTTGTTCAGTTTAAATAATTTCGAAAAACTAACTTGTTCAGTAACGATGAATCGGAAATCTAATCTTTGTCTCTGAAGAATTGGAATCAAGAAATCGATGAGCCGGGTCAAATGTGTCTGACGATCTCGATAAGGAATGATTACGGCAATCTTATCACGAGCTTGACAATCATTCGGTTTCCATGAACCTCCTGGTCCTAATTCTGGATGAACTGCATGAACTTCTCCTTCTTGAAGATTTTGTATTAACAGAGTTGCTTGAGGAAGGGCTCCTTGAAGATCAGGAATTTTTTCAACTGCAGGACATGAACCGTCTTCTTCAGCACTAAAAAGAATAATGAATTGTTATTATTTGAGGAAATACTTACATTTTGACTGGAGGTTTCGGTTTTGTCACAGCATCTTCCATATTGAAGAAAGTAAGAGTTTGCCGAGCAATCTCCAGTTCAACTGGATCCTTCAAATCATGATCTCTTTCCGAAACTACATTGTTTTTTGACTGTTGATAATTCACAGAGCGTACTTGTTCTTCAGTCGCCGCTATTCTGAATACTATTTGATGCTCAGTATTTTTATTGATAGAGAAGTTATTTTCAATTTACCTTCTTTCATCGTTTAATGTTGAATTCCTGAGTAACATCACATAAATAAGTGTAGAAGCAACAACGAAGATTATGAGCCTTTTTGGAGAAAAACTCCGTATTATGCAGTGAGAAGTCCTCATTTTAAGTAGTTTATGCCAATTTATCAATGCATTTGAAACCTGAAAAACAAAGAAAAACTTGAAACAAAAAGCAACCGGCCGAAAATAGGTGTTCAAACGTATGGTGAAAGTTATGAGTGACAGAATAAAAGAAAAGAGAACAAGTGTAGCTGAGAAACATCTATATTCACAACAACAGCCGTGGTTTGTCCTGTTTCTTCTATTCTTTTTTTGTTGTAAGAGAAGCAACGGAGAATTGTTTGAAGGATAAGAGAGCGTGCGAAACCTAGGAGACGCAGAAAATTTGCCGTCTCGAAAGCGGCGCACAATTTTCTTCCGCTGGCGCAGCTGGAGTTGGGCTTGACGCATTTTGTGATATTTTTTTCGTTTTAAAATTAGTTTTTTCCTAAACTGAGTGCTTAAATCCCAAAAGGTAATTTTCATTTTGATCCAGAAAAACTCTTCATTTTTTGATTACCTATACATATAAAAATATGTCAATTTATTTTCAGAAAAGTATGGATAATAACCCGGTGATAGAAATGGAATTAGACGAAAAACCTACATGTGAAACTGTTCCCGGGTTACCACAAAAGAAACACTACAGGTACTTTTTAAAAAATTTCCTATCCCTAAATGTTTACTTTTCAGGCAACGTGCTCATTCTAATCCACACTCTGATCATGACATCGAATACCCATTAACTCCGGATCAGTAAGTTTTTTGAGGGAAACAGTTTGTTACCGAATTCAATTCCAGCATGGAATGGGCAAAATATTACGGAGAATTCTCAAACGGACGTCGTGTCGAATTTGCTGACATTGGTTGTGGCTACGGTGGACTCTTGATGAGACTGTCTCCGAAATTCCCTGAAACTTTGATGATTGGAATGGAGATTCGTGTTAAAGTATCCGACTATGTAAATGAAAAAATTCAAGCTCTTCGAAAGCATCATAGTGAATCCGGCCATTACCGAAATATCGCTGTTCTCAGATCGAATGCTATGAAATACATGCCAAATTACTTCCACAAGAGTCAACTCTCCAAGATGTTCTTCCTGTTTCCTGATCCACATTTCAAAAACAAGAAACACAAATGGAGAATCATCACTCCAACACTGCTATCTGAGTACGCTTATGTGCTTCGTGAAGGAGGTGAGGAACACGCTTACTGATCTTAAACGTCCTTGATCGTACCAGTGATCACAAGTTAGTAGTGCATAACAGGCAACTTTAGATGATAAGAAACATATACCAAAGACCGAGAATGTGTCTCTACCGTCCTATTTCTCCCTATCGCACTGCCTTTATCATCCAACCGCGTGGTCATAGTTTGCGCCATTTCATCACCGAACCCTTTTCGCTAACTTTAAATAAATCTTCGTGATTTTTTCGATCTCTGTACGCCGTTTATGTCTCCGAATCTATTCCCATTTGCACGTAGGCTTCTATCTTCTTTTATCGAGGTGATATTTTATGAAACAGTTGGCAATCCGTTCCACGTGGGTCAAAATAAGTGAGAGCAAAAGTGATCAATGCGTGGAAAACCTGTTCTTTCATCTTTTTTTCTATGCGTCTACAAACTTTATGTGCTCGCACAATTTCAGGCGGCAAACTGTTGTCATTTGTTTGCGCAAGGATCTCTACTCGTTCCATAAAATGTATTGCTTTTCAGGACTCATTTACACAATCACCGATGTGAAAGAATTACATGAATGGATGGCCAAGCATCTCAGCGAGCATCCATTATTCGAACGTCTCACTGATGAGGAAATGAACAGTGATCCTGTCGTCGCACTGCTTTATGATAGTACGGAAGAAGGACAAAAAGTGACTCGAAACTCTGGACAAAAGTGGCCAGCCGTCTTCAGACGACTTCCTAACCCGCCGTTATAATCCCTGTGCCTCCTATATAATTCCACTTCCAACATTCATCAATTTTTCATGAGAATCTCCCTCTTTAGAGGTTGTTATTTAGATATTTAAATATTTTGTTGATTTTCCCCGTTTGTTTTTGTTAAATGAATTGCTGTTCACTAATTGAATACTTTTTCGACTTCGTTCTCTAAGAGTTTTGAGACTCAAAATATCTGTTTCTTTTCTTGCTTATTTGTTATATATTTTCATATTCTCATCTTTCAGCCGATTTTCAGTACTGGGCAAATATGGGTGGTGGTGGAGAAGATGAGTACGAATCACTCCCGACGCACAGTATTCCGGTAAGTTCTAAATTTATTTAAAGTTTAACTTATGAAAGTATATGTTCTATTTAAAAATTGAAATTTTTTCTGCATTTGAAGTCAAAATAGCTCTTCCATTTCTTTTCCACGACTGAGTCAGCTTCAGGTTCATCTGGCTGCTGGAGCACTTGCTGGAGCTGTCGAACATTGTGTTATGTTCCCATTCGATTCAGTAAAAACAAGAATGCAATCACTATGTCCGTGTCCTGAAACGAAATGTCCAACTCCAGTTCACTCTCTCATGAGCATCGTCAAAAGAGAAGGATGGCTTCGACCGTTGCGTGGAGTGAATGCAGTTGCCGCTG
This sequence comes from Caenorhabditis wallacei, assembly GCA_963932035.1. Taxonomy (NCBI): domain Eukaryota; kingdom Metazoa; phylum Nematoda; class Chromadorea; order Rhabditida; family Rhabditidae; genus Caenorhabditis; species Caenorhabditis wallacei. The sequence continues at coordinate 4,797,327 of OZ009934.1, forward strand.
GATCTATGCCAGCACATGCTCTTTATTTCACAGTTTATGAAAAAATGAAGTCATTTTTGACTGGAAATACAGCTGGACACGAACATACGTTAGCCTATGGAGCTTCTGGAGTTGTTGCTACACTTATTCACGACGCTATCATGAATCCAGCTGAAGTTGTAAAACAAAGAATGCAGATGGCATATTCACCATATGGATCTTCAATAGAATGTGCTCGATGTGTTTATAATCGTGAAGGGATTGCCGCATTCTACAGAAGTTATACGACACAATTGGCAATGAACGTTCCATTCCAAGCTATTCACTTTATGGGTTACGAATTCTGGCAGCAAGTGCTCAATCCTGAGCATAAGTATGATCCGAAATCACATTTAATCGCTGGAGGACTTGCTGGTGGACTTGCAGCAGCTTTAACGACTCCAATGGATTGTGTGAAAACAGTATTGAATACACAACAAGCCGCAGAAGCTGATCCTTCGAATAGGCGGATTTTCTTACAAGTGAGTTTCTGAATTCAATCGAAATTTCTACAATTCATAAGAATGAGTTACAGGCGAGATATCGTTATCGTGGAATCACAGATGCAGTGCGGACAATTTATTCACAAAGAGGATTATCTGGCTTCTCGTGTGGACTGCAAGCTCGGGTCATATTCCAGGTAAATACACGAAAATACAGTGGAAAAGAGTGATTTTCGTTTCTCAGGTTCCGGCTACTGCTCTCTCCTGGTCCGTTTACGAGCTTTTCAAATTTATGTTGTCTTTCGAAGGAGGTCATTCGAGCTAATAAATATCACTTTAATTTCTTTTTGTCACATATTCACTGAATTCTCTTTTTCTAATGTTTCCCTCATATAGGTTAGGCTAAGTAGATATAATTAGTTTCATTGTTGTTTTTTTCTCGTTCTTTTTTCTCAATGGTTCTTTTCTTCTGTTCAAAACACGTGTGAAACCCGTGAAGATGCCTTCAGCCAAATAATTTTTTGTTTTCATAGCTCTTTTCTTTTCAAATTACTGTTCGTTGTTATGAAAATCGGATAGTTTTATTGTATCCTATAATTTCTCTGCTTCTCAACCTATGCGAGCATTTCTAGGTGAAACGTGGAAAATGTGTTCATAATAATCTTTTTTCATACTCAATAAAATCCAAATTACAAATCATTATTAATTCTTGAAATTTATTCTTTGTGCTCCGTTTCCCACGGATTTTGTATCTTGTATTCATTTTTTCTTATCTTCTCTCTTTTCTGCGTCTCATTTCTATTGACACTGATCTACACTCGACCGCCTCTACTTCAACGTCACTTTTTCTTTTTCCGTGTCAGTCACCAAAACATTATTGCCCTGGTCACCACGGACAATTTTCTTGTTTGATCATCAATCGATTTGAATTCATTTCCTACTCGTTTAACACTAGAAATGACCATCTCAGGTTTTTGTATTCTTTCACTCATTCAAGATCACTGCTGCTCAACGACTCCTGAGCATTGCTCTGTTGGAGAATTGGGTATTCAAAAATATATTTCTCGGATTTCTTCATCTTCTATTAGTCTCCAAATTTGTTATTTTCAAATTATCAGAAAATTTAAAAATTTGACAATTTTCTGATTTCTTTGAATTCTTGTTCCGCTTTTAACCAATCCTAAGCAAAGAAATATACATTTTCAGCCAAAATGCCGTGTCCAACTGAAATCTCCGGACGCTGTGTTGCTTCGACTGTAGCCGTTCTCGCTGGAGGCGCTCTTATTGGATACTTTGTAAGCTACTCCATATTTCATTCCTTTTCGAAATAAACTATTTCCAGGTCGGATACAAATTGGGACAACGCTCCGCTCGTTGCAACTACAAGATCCAATTGGATTCGAACAAGGTTGCCGACACCGTCGACATTGAGGATATCGGAGAGAAGAAGGCGTTCTGTAGATGCTGGAAGAGTGAGAAGTGGCCATACTGCGATGGATCACACGGAAAGCACAACAAGGAGACCGGAGACAACGTCGGACCTCTCATTGTCAAGTCTGAGAAGAAGTAAATCTTCTATCTGATCTACAGCTATATATTGACTTTTTGTTTGCTTGTGATCATCAACTGCTATCGGTTTTTATGGTTTAGTACGGATGCAGTAGAATAAATTATGGTGAAAAATACAAAAAAAAGCGAAGAAATGCAAATGCAATACACCTCAATGATCAAAAACTGAATCATAATCCACAATTAGTTTGTAGCAGAAATTATTCAGATTATTCAATTGAGAAATTGGAACTTCTTGGTCAGTAGGCCATGTTAAATTTGGTCCAAAAACAACGCTCAAGTTGTTAGCTGTCATAAGATTCACTTTGCTGTTTTCGGCAACCTTGGTGAGAAATTTGATGACTGTTTTCAGTAGAATGTAGTTTTCACGGGGAAGAAGTTTCACGAATTCTTTGACTGCTGCACTTTTTTCAGTTTTCGACACTTCTGGAAAAAAGGAATTGTTGATTTGAAATCAGATTATAGGATACCTGATAGAGCTGCCAATTTAGGATACAATCTATTAGTTGTTAATGGTTCTCCCAGACTTCGGAAGAATGTCTTCAGCAGAACTGAAGCATGAAGAGATGCCACATATTCATTGTCTTTATATTCTGGATCGTTCTCGAAATCAATTTTCTCTCCTGGAAGAATTTTGTTTTTCT